>CM060448.1:196213757-198832630 GCA_030545235.1 Helianthus tuberosus | reverse complement strand
GTTAGCATAGGATTCCCGATCCTCCCTGCAACCAATCCTTCATAAGATAGTAGCACAGAACCAAGTAATGCCATGTGATCTTTCGCAACTTCTTCAGAAAAACTTTGACCATCAGGAAGATTTAGAGCAATATTGCATTGTATCACACAACCATTTCCAGTTTTTGAACTTTGATGCTGAAAACTTGATGTTGTTTCTTTTGGATTAACACTTGGATATGAAGAGAATCCACTATTTTTGTTTGAATTTGATCAACCTTTTCAGATAAGTCTCCAGCACTAAACGCAGTTTGAATCTTCGGACTTCTTTCAATTTCTGGAATACTTCCTTTGTAGTACATTTTCACGTCTTGTTGACTACTTGGATTGTTCATCCTAGCAATCTTCTGCTGTTCCCGATCTTGACTTTCTATCTTCTCAATGAACTGAGAAATTGTCAACCCATCATAAATACCAGTGTTCTTTAGAATCATTAAGTAAGTTCCCCACTCCTTTTGCGGTAAAGCATCAGCTAACTTGCCGACCCATTCTTCACGATCTTTTGTTATGCTCAGCATTGACATGGATCGCACTAAATGGCAATATCGTTCAATTAGCTTCTTTGTATCTTCCCCAGGCAAACTAGTAAATAGATCAAATTCTTTCTTAAGAAGTGCCTTTTTACTCTTAATCATATTCTCACTACCCTCAAACTTGACTTTAAGAGCATCCCAGATTGACTTTGAGGTCTTATCATGTTGAAGTAAGATAAAGGTGTTTTCTTTAATGGCTTGCTGAAGCAAACTTATCATCATCTTTTCAGCTCGGTACATTTCCCGTTCTTGGTCATTAAATTCTAAAATTTGTTTTTCAGTTTGCAATTCAGTACGAGGTAGTACATATCTCTTCAGAATACACTCCCATGATCTAAGATGATTGGCTTGAACCCAGTTTTCGAAGCGATCTTTCCATCCATAATATTCTTCAATGCTCATTAGCTTCGGGGGTTTTTGAGTAGTTCCTGTTTCATTTTCCAGATTCATGTTTTGAGCAATTGAAGCTGGAGTAGTCGGAGATGTTGCAAACGCGTGGTAAAACTCTCACTCATGATTCGTAAACTTTTTTACAAAACAGCACTTTCAAGCGAGATACCACTTTCAAGTGATATATAACCTGTTCAAGCTAAAACAACCTGCAAACAGCTTCAAGCGAGATAAGTCTTTCAAGCGAAATCACCTGATTTCACTTGAATTTCAAGCGAAATATGATTTTTTCAAGCGATACCTTCTATTTCAAGCGAAATGACTTAGTTCGCTTGAAATGTACACAATTTTTCAAGCGAAAACCAACTGAAGCGAAATACCAGGTTTCGCTTGAAAATCTCAAGCAGAATACTGCAATCTGAAGCGAAAACCCTGATGTTCGTTCAAGCAGAACCACTTCGAAGATCAATTTTACCCATTTTTAGTCCGAATTTTAATGTGAGACTCTCAAGGGTTTGTTAAAATGCACTTTTACACATTCTGTGAAAAATTTGTCTGATTTTAACCGTTAATTCTTGAAATTTCAAAAGAAAGTGTAGAAAAACAGAAATTTTCAAGCTGAATCGTACAGAACTCCTCCTCCTGAGCTCTGTTACCAGTTGTAGGATCGTTGTGTTGACCCGAACGAGTCGTTCAGAGAAGTTCTAATCTGTTTCAGGTGCGGAAAACAAGAAACAGACTTTGAAACAGCTTGCAATTTACTTTAAACACTCTTCTGATTGATATAACAACGATTACATCCAGAATTCAAACCACATCACTTCGGTATGAATTTCAGGAACCCTTGTAAATGAATCCACTTGAAGCTTATTTATAGACTTGAGTATTTCGCTTGAGAGTGACCAGATCCAGTTCAAGCGAAATCAAATTAGTTGGTTTCGCTTGAAACTGACAAATGTCATTTCAAGCGAAATGGCTTCCTTCAAGCGAAAACACTATAAACACATCCTATTTTCATCTATTTTCTCGAACAACGTGCACTGATCTAACACATCTAGTACAAGACTCGATACAAGACGAAGTCGACAGATGTATGCACTAACAAAAAAACAAGTAAGAGAGGTCCTTCAAGATCCACAAGCTCCACACTTCCTTAAACACCTTCTTGCATCATGAAATGAACTTGGAATGGATGGACAATGGATGAAAGGTGGTGGTGTGGCCCTTGTTCTCGGCCGAGAGGAGAGGAGAAGGTGGGAGAGAGATGGTGGTGATTAAGTGTGGGTGAGAATGAGAGATCATGACATCTTATAACCATCTAACTCTTTTAACCAATGGGTCTTGTGTTCCATAAGTACAAGACACAATCTCTAACAAATCTTAGGAAGATTAAGCAAGATCAAATAAGATTTGGGGTGGGGGCCACATGGTGACCGTCCCAACCAAGGGGGGGGGGGGTATTAGTTGTGATTAAATGGTAAGTTAGAGATCTAGTTAGTAGTTAAGTATAATGTTTAGTGTTTATGTGTAACATGTGTTATATAGTGTGTTAGGGTGTTCGGGGATCATAACTAGCTCAGAAACATTAAAACAATGTTTCTAGTATAATTTTGGTGTTTCAGGTAGTGTCTGGTTCTTCGGTTAGATGCCGATTCGTTAAAGTGTCAAACTATTCCGTTTAGTGATCTTTATGTATCCTTTTGTGACACTTTTAATTCCCGACACTTAGGAAAGCATTCAGGACCATTTTGTCATATTTTTGCATGTTACCATCTTGTTAAAATGCTGAATTTTGCTGAAAAATGCTGAATTTTGCTGAAAAATGCTGAATTTAGCACTTTAAATGGGCTTTAGGCACTTTCCGGCACTTAAACCATCACTTAGGCATGCAGTTTTGGGGTCCTTACTTCCCTACACACTATACTAGTGTAGTACGTAGTCTCTGGCTCATACTGGGCCTCAAAACACTGTCTGTCTATGTACTGAACTCCCGTCAGTGCTTTTAGTTTGTCTGATAATGGTGCCAATTCTGTTCTGTGCATTATTAGAACTATATCGTGTTGCATGTAGTAATGATAAAAGTCTTGCAACATGAAATGCCATTGTATGTATATAACAGTAATTAGAAATTCACTTGTCTTGTAAACTATACCATGCACAGTTCTTAAACACAGATTACTGTGTAATTATTGTACGGAATGTACGGAAAAGACACAGTTGTCACATTCTCCCCCGTTAAAAGAATTTCATCCCGAAATTCAAGCGATGCCATCGGTCGCAGGGGAGTTGTGAATCAAATGTGGTCACTTAGGTTTAAAATTGGCCGTCATGTTCCCAGGTAACTCTGGGCCGTGATATGAATTCCAACGTACTCAAATAAATCAATTACATCTTCTCCGTGTTTTGTTGACTCTCAGTCCGCACCCTTAACGGGTTCTACAGAAAATTTGTAGTTTTTCGTTGACGTGAATCCTGTTTGCGAGAATAACGATTGTTCCTAGAGCTAGGCTCTCTTAAAGACTAGATACGTAAAATGTGTCGTGATCACCACTGATCTTCCCTGCAAGTTTCAGCTTGTGAGCAATGGTCCCGATCCTTTCCAGGATCCCGAAAAGTCTAATATACCCTGGGTCCAACCGTTCACGTTTTCCAAATCGCACCACGCCTTCCCAAGGCGAGGCTCCCAATAAAGCCATACTTCTTACCTTAAATTCCTATGATTTCCGCCGCTCGTCGGCGCAATCTTTCTGTATTCCGTGGGCTGTCTTGATATGATCACATATCTGAATGATCTTGCCTCTAATCTTTCCTGAACCAACTCGAGCCAGTAGATTGTTTATCTCCGGTCTCCGTTCAACACAACGGGGATCGACTTATTATGTTCCATCTCAAGCTTCACACGAAGCGGTTTAAACAGCGGTGTGATAAACGCTGTTGTAGGAAAACCCCACTAAGGGCAAGTGAGTGTTCCAACTTTTCATCAAAGTTTATCACACAAGCACGTAACATGTCCATACAGTCCGCATCATTCAGTAGCTCAGTTTATCCTCGTTAATATTTAAGTTCTTACGATCAACAGTGTGCTGCAACCCCTTGTTATCAGTAAAGATCGTGCATCATTTTCTTACAGGTAATGACGTCAGATTCGCGACGCGCAATCACTGTATCTAGATCAAGGTTTCTTCTCATGATTCCTAAATCAACGTGACGCGTATGCAATGCCGTGGTCTGGTTGCATCGACGCGCAATCGAGACTTTGTCGAGAAGCGTCACATAATTGCAACTCTAACTCCTTAGCTCTTGATTGCAGGGTTGGCATGAATCTCATTCTTATCCACCATGTATCCTAAAGTTCTTACCTCGCGAATTCAAAATCCGCCCTTCGACATCCTAGCACATAACTGTTCTTTCTCTAAGAGTCGCAAGGTAGATTGCAGATGTTGTTCACAACCTTCCTTGGTCGTTGGGCATATAAGAATGTAGTCAATAAATATAATCATGATCTAGCCAGGTATGTCTTACACATTCGATTCATGAGGTCCATGAATATTGTCGATGCATGTGTTAAGTCAAATGGTACGACAAGGGACTTGCAACGCTCGAAGCGAGTCCTAAAGGTCGTTTTAGGGATATTTCCTCCTTGTATTCACAGTTGAGGACATCCTGACCTCAAGTCGATCTTCGAGTAGTAACTAGAACCTTATGATTTGTTCGTTCATGTCATCAATCCTTGGCAAAGGATACCGATCCTGGATATCCAATTCTCTGAGGTTGATGTAAAGTGGAAACTGTCAACTTTCTTCTTGTGTCCTTAACTAAGGACACCCTGTCCTCAATCTCATCTTAGAGTAGTAGCTGGGACCTTATAGTTGGCTGACAAGTCATCGGTTCTCGGTAAGGGGTACCGATTCTCGTTGGCTAGTTGTCTATCTCCCTGTAACTCATGCGTAATACTTTTCTCCCTCATTATTCCCTCTAAGTTCCTCTCAGATTAGGCTATGTACACGTGTAAAAACTGTTGTCCTGTTTCCTAACAAATAACACTGGGGCTTCCCAAAGTGAGAAACTCGGCCTGGTAGGTTTCCTCTGTCTAGCAGCTCTCACAGCTGCATCAGAGGCTCTTGTATCTCGGACGAAACTAGTTGGTAAGGCGTTATCTTGTCACTGGTGCCGCTCCTGGCACGAAGTTCATCCTAAACTTCTCTAGTCGCTCTGGAGGTATTCCTGGCAAGTCTTCAGAGAAGGCTTCTGGAACTTCTTCCATCACAGGGATGTTTTCAGGCTCTGGCTCCTTGGTCTCCTTATTGACAACATGAGCAAGGAAGGCTATGCAGCCTATTCGGAGGCGTTCCTGTGTCTCTACGACCAATGTAAAATGTCATAAATCCACTGCCTTATGTGGTCTAGCACCCTCACACCTATTGCAGGAGGGTTGTGTACTATCAGTGTTTCATCATTCGCAAGAGGGATGCGAGTGATTTTCCTTATAACGAACAACTTCAGCTCTATACTTGGATATCCAATCCATGCTGACTACTACAACATGACTTCCCAAGTCAATGGTAATAGAAGGTTCCGGCCTTCTGAGTTCCAAAATATAATCCTTAATTTCCCCGTCTGCTTAAACTAACCTTCTATATGCCAATTCTAAAGAATACGGAACGTCCATTTTATTCGAAACTAGGCTAAACAGTTTCTTAAACTCTAAGGATACAAGGTTAAAGTTGGTGCCAGTATTAATCAAAAGTAGATGCATAAAGTTGGTTAATAGGGAACGTACCCGTAATCGCATCTGGATCCTGGCGTGCTTCATGAGCTCCGATCGTGAAGACCCTTCCTTGCCTGGTTCGTCCTAGGGCAATCCTTCCTAAAGTGCCCTAATTCACCACACCTGTAGCAGCCTGGAATTTTCCCATTATCTCTTTCGTCTGGATACTTCGCCCAACAGGCATCCTTGTTGTGCCCTTCCTTTCCACACTTCCCACACTTAGGCCTCATACATCGACCTTCATGGTAAAAATTGCATTCCTCACACCTTGGCTTAGTCCCCAAGTAAACCTTACCACCAGCCTTATTAGTGGTTCCATAAGCTTTCCGGCCACGCAGTGGGTTCATTTCCTTTCTTTTGTTTGTTTTAGAGCTTCCATAGTTGACTTGGGTGCCTACCTTTAGGTTCGAAGACTTCCTTTTCTTGTTGCCCGATGACTCCACATGAGGCTCTTTCTTGTTATCCTCAGATTTCGAAAATTTTCCCATGCGTAGGGCTTCTTCAGTAAGAGTGACACTCAAATCGATAGCCTATGCGATGGTTGGGGGCTTTGAGGTAGTAACCATGCTCCTAATTTTAGGTGCAAGTCCCCAAATGAATCGCTCAATCCTCTTGAATTCCGGCTTGACTAAGTAGGGAACGACCCTAGACAAGTCATGAAATCGCTGGACACACTCAGAAATCTTCGGCCCGTCCATTTTCAAATTCCAGAACTCCACCTCAAGCTTTTGGATTTCAGCCCTAGAACAGTATTTCTTCTCCATCATTTCCTTGAGCTCGTCCCAGCTCAGTGCATGAGCAGCTTTGTCACCGAGGATCTGAACCTGAAGGTTCCACCAGGAGAGTGCGCCATCTAAAAACAACCATGAGATAAAGGTAAGACTCTGCTGGGGCGAACAGTTACTCATTCTTAGAACGGATTCAGTGTTTTCTGCCCAACGGACAAATGCAACAGCACCTCCTGTGCCATCAAAATTCAATGGCTTGCAGTCCAGGAACTGTTTATAGGTGCAGCCAGTTGGAGGGTTATTTCCGGAAGTGCCACCGCTGTGTTCAGAGTGGAGGGCTTCATGTCGTACAATAGCCTGTGAGATGCGTTCTTGAAGCTCGGCTTCTGTCCTTGGTAACGTACTGGTGTCTATGTCACGTCTGGGCGGCATTCTCTTCTGTCAAAGGTATGGGGTAGGTTAGATAACATTCCATAATTGTCTATGAGGTACATAGTACCATAAGCAAACAGGTAATCACCCAATATCACATGCATATAAAATCAATAATGTATGAGTGAGGAAACAATTACTGAGCTTTCATATAAGCTTGGGAACTTGACTTGTTGCTTGTAATGGGGAAACAAGATGAACTCGAGGTTACTTCACCTCGGTCATACAAGTTTCATAGTATGAAAGTAGTAGTGATTCTCCTTCTACGTTAGTTTTCTTTGGTCTTTTAGCTTCACATGACGGGTATACTTTCGTTGAGATGGGGGTTGTTCGTGTAGGGGTGATAGAGAGTGTAACGTCATTGAATCTTTCCAAATGTTATCCATCTTCACTTGCTTAAATATCGGTTCTCAAATGTCTCGTTCACAGGTAGAAATGTCAGACACGAAGTAGGCAAAGACAGGTTTCCTACTTTATAAAGTGCTAAAGCAATGGTCTATGTATTTTTCTACCAGATGAAGGTGTGAACACCTATAGATTATTTTTGGAGGGATGGTGATCACTAGCCTGACCCGCAGAGTCCACCAGGATTTCCATGCACTACAAGTCGTTATTACGTGGGCCCCCGCAATAATAAATTGTCTTGCACAGTTACCCCAATTTCCCCCCGTTCAAGCAGATAATCAACCAAGGAGGGGACACTACTGTCCTTATACATCTGACATGGAAAAGACCATTGCAGTGGTCCACGCGCTTACATTTGCTATTGTTACGCGTGAACAGGCATGATGATTAAACGAAATAGGAATAAGGAGAGTTCCTAGTAGTTGGAGGGGCACCTTCAAGATGAGTACTTCATCTTCCTTGTCTGGTCAAGTGTGTCGTCAATCTTGCTTCACAAAAGCCGCAGGGACCTCGTCCTGCTGATTAAGAAGTTGTTCAAGGTTGCCGCCTCTGCCTCGCCGTCACTACCGTAGTCAGGCACCTTCACGATCGAGAGGGAAGAGCAACCATCTCCTACGGAAGAAAGCTCAGAATCTCGTTTGGTAATCACTCCAGCCATGAGCTTTGCAATGAACGCGAGGCCGATAGCTTCATCGTGCGAGTAAGAACAATAATAGGATTCGGAGTCGATGGTATCTTATTCACGTCAATAATCATTTCGTACACTTATTCGTATGTATATATCGATAAACAAATATGTTACTTAGCATAAGCAGGAAAATAAATGCATCATATCGCATATAACTCTCGTTTATCCTTTGGGGGGGGGGGTCATTTTGTCTTTGGCAAGTCTAACTCATGTATACTATACCTTAGTTGGCACCTTAGTTTGGGGTATTCTCCTCCCTACTAATGTCCTTGCCTTGTCCTTTCTTTGAAAAATGTTTGACTCATGGATCTTGATACTTGCGTGAATGCAATGAAAAACCTTTTTTGTAAAAATGTTTTTTGTGAGAGAGTCCTAGTGATTGTAGTCTAGACTCGTGAAGGAATCCTAGTTCACTACAATCGAAGCTCTGATACCAAACTGTCACACCCTGACTTTTGCGGAAGCGTATGATGTGTGACTGGTTTAATATCATTGCATTCAATCATAATAATCAACTACATGATCAAAACGATGTTCATCCATTCATAAAACTTAAAGTATTACAAACACCAGTTACTTAAGTTTTAAAACACAACCGTCGACTAAGTCACAAACCAACAAAAGTGGATGACATCTAAACTTGAAATTTACTTCTAGAAACAACACCTGCGCCCAAGATCCAACTTGTTACCTGAAATACATGTAATTTTGGAAAACATCAACAAAAGTTTAGCGAGTTCATGCGTTTTGTGTGAGTACTGGCAAACTTGTAAACCCTTGAGAGACTCTTTTGAAAACAGGTATGAAAAGCATTTATGAACACATCAGATAAATGTTTTACAAGGACATTAAAGCAAGTGAGGACATAGGGAGCACTCGAAATGAGTAGGCTTATACCCTCGTCGATTTCCCTCGACTATGTCGAATTCCCCTTCGACTATGTCGAATTCCCCTTCGACTATGTCAATTCACCTTGACTATGTCAATTCACCTCGACTAATGTCGATTCACCTCGAATGGGACACCGAAGCACTCAAGTGGTCACAGGTACCATGAGTGGGGTTCGGCCGTACCCATTAGATCTAACCTTCGTCCCTAATTAAGAATTAATGTCATTTCAAATTTAGTCTATGTTCACATGATCTAATAGTTCATTTCATAGTCATTTCATACCATTTAAACATTCGTAACATGTATTCCACCCTCGAGAGTTATAAAACCAAAAACAGTTAAGAGAAAAGGGGGACATGAACTCACTGTTTTGCGTCTTCGGTACTCGTAACTCAAATCTCGTCAGCATACACGACTACCTACAATGTACTAGGGTCTATTAGACGAACGGGTCGTGCCTTGCCTTAGTATTTACGTTTTTGAGTTATGTTTCTTTTATACCTTCAATATTATTCCAAGTTATAATTTCTTGTTAAAATAATAATTATTTTAACTTTAAATAATATTTATTTTTGGGAATTATTGTTAAACAATATTTTTGTAACAATACTTCTCAAGTATTTATTTTCGTATTTCCTTCCCAAGGATGGGGTATCTCATACATGTATATTTGCATTCTTGTATTTGTAGTCCCAAAATAATATATTTCCAAGTCTAACTTAGAAAATATATATATATATAAACTTATTTTGTCCCAAAAATAATGTATTTCAAGAAAATATATATTTTTCTCAAAAATCATATGTCTTCTAAATATACTAAGAAAAAATATTTTTACTTCCAAAATAATATATTCTCTCTTTGTTGAAAATATGATATACTTTGTAATAAAAATCATATTTTCATTTCTTTTGTATCCAAAATAGTATTTACCAAAAATATGTTCATAGATGTATTTTCCGGAATATTTGTAAGTTACATTCTATCGTTCGGTTTCACAATATTAAGTGGGTAACTTATATGTCACACCCCCAAAATCCACCTGCGGAGTACTACCGCTTGGAGGCGTGACTGACCAGGATCCAGCCACCAATCATATTGAACAAGCAAATAAGCAGTTATAAAAATCCACCCAATACGATTGGTGTTCAAACAAAACATAGTTAAGTTGCAAGCGGAAGCATAAGTCTTAAATCAAAACGTAAGTTTAATTGTTTCATAGTTTAACATGGCACACAGTCGTCCATGTCCCACAACGATCCTCCTCCATGCAAGCTCCAGCTGAGAACCTAAGGACCTGCAAAGCATGTAGTAACGAGTCAACAACAAGTTGAGTGAGTTCACGGTTGGGTGTTCGTTTTAAGTTGTTTCGAAAACAGTTTCCTTTAGCTGGCTTCCTGCCGTGGGGGTTACCCCATAGTAAAAAACGTGACTTGTTTATTCCCGGTTACTCTGGCTATCCAGCCGTGGGGGCTACCCCGTGTTAGTTATCTGGCATTTCGGCCGTGGGGGCTACCCCATGTATACACTAGACTCGTTACCATATCGACTGCTGACTGTAGTCATGTTTAAGTGCCCTGAAACTGTCAATGTCTATCATCATTGACGTGCCCCAGATCCATTAGTTCACGCCCGTCCTCTGCGGCACGGTGTGAGGTTTGTCAGACCTAAATAGCGCTATCTAACTAATGACCCGCTCGCCATTGGCCCGGCGATTAAGTCGATATAAAAAGGAGGGACTTCGTGATAGAGTTTTGGTCTAGTACGAGTTATCTGTCTGTGAGGACGAGGAATTACATTCCTGAACCTTTGCTGTCCTACCCAAGGAGGACGAGGAACCCAGTTCCTTAACCCCAATTCCCGACCCCTGGGAATCCCATGCTTTGTTGAGGGTGTGAACTCACCTTGGTTTGCTCGGTAGAAACACAGAAAAGTCAAACAAGCAAATGTTGTGGCTACTCACGTCCTTTCATAGTTGTATCATACAAGTCAGGTTCGTAACCAAGTAGCACACGGATGTTTCTAGCACAGTGTATTCAAGTATCGTTCATGGCATACACGTTTAATCATGGCAGATCAACAATATTCACGTTCAAGTAACATATAAGGTCTGTGCATTAGGCCCAAGAGTCCGGCCCAAACAATTAAGTCCGAAATGAGGTGCAAGCCCAAACAGTGTGTATCTGTGTATAGTTTCGAGTCGCAACTAGGCGTTTGCGACTCGCAACCTGAGTCGCAATCATGGTTTCGGTTCGTGTTGTTTTGGTTACGAGTCGCAACTGGACTCGCAACCGAGATTTCGAGTCATAAGATTTGTGTGCTGATCATTTGTGGTTTCGAGTCGCAACCAGGTGTTTGCGACTCGCAACCGATGTCGCAACCGGGGGTTTCGACTCATCATGCAGCGGTTTCGAGTCGCAAATGGGAGGTTTCGGTTGGACAGGAGCTGATTCTGCGCAGTGTACTATCCAATAACATTCTAATTTCATGAAATGGTTTGTACTATCCACTTAAACATGTTTGTTTGTCTAACCTTAGCCAAAAATGGATCAAACACAACAGATTTCAAATATTCAAGTATGTTCATATCACATTCAAGTTGTTCTTCATGTGTTCATCATGTTCATCCAATATTCAAGTATATCATCAAATGAAATCATGCACTACCTATCAACATTCATGCTATCAACACAATAAATCACTCTAATGGTAAGCTTTCGGTTCTTAACACAAGAGTATACAAATCCGGTTTAAATGAGCATTATCTAACATACATGTGAAGGCCGATTTCATGAACATCCACAACATGGTTTAAATCACTTTTAGACATAAGATATTATTAACTCATCATGTAATCAAATCCGGAATCATAGTATGATAGCTTATTAACATCATCATGCATAAACTTAACAAACCAACATATTATCAAGTCACACAAGATTCATCATCATTAACAACAACCGAAATATATAATAAGAATCACTAGCCAACAAGCATCATGAACACTAACCGGTTGATGGGTTTCAAAGGTGAGTATGAAGCTTCCAAACGGGTGTGTGTGTGTCGATCCGAGAGCCCTTAATATCTCCGGTTTGAATCCGAGAGCGAGGGAGGAGAGGTGATGTTGTGGTTTCGGGTTTTGGTGAGGGAGAGTGGAGAGTGTGTGTGTGAGTGAGTGTGTTGTCCAAAATGGTAAACATGGATGGTCACTAAGGTTATATAGTTGTTCCACATGGGTGCACCCTAATGGGTCTTCGAATGGCTAAGGGTGTGTGTGTGTGTGACCAACCGGCCCATATGTTACGGTTCACTCGGTTCATATACATACCCGCATACATACACATAAGCATACCCATAACATAACACATAATCATATAAGTCCACATGTATTCATTAAATCATCAAATCAGTTAGTCACTAAACGTTCAAGCATACAACGAAAGGTTCTAAATTTCGAGTTGTCACATCATCCCCAAGTTGAAAGAAATTTCGTCCCGAAATTTGGTAGGCACTCACTGAGGAAGCTAGTTAAGTTGTATGGTTTTCCCGGTTTTCCTGGGGTGTCACATCCACCCCCCGTTGATCTGGAATTTCGTCCCGAAATTCCGTAGCTTCGGCCTCAGTAGTGGGTGTACTGTTTGCGAACAGTTGGGGATACTTTTGTTTCATCTGATCTTCGCGCTCCCAGGTGAACTCTGGGCCGCGACGTGAGTTCCAACGAACTCGAACGAGAGGTATTCTGGTGCTCTTGAGGACCTTAACATCCCGGTCCGTGATTTCGACTGGTTCCTCGACGAATCGTAACTGTTCGTCGATAGTGAGTTCCTTCAGAGGAACTACGTGGGTCTCATCTGACGGACACTTCTTCAGATTCGACACGTGAAAAACGTTGTGAACTGCACCGAGTTCCGCTGGTAAGTTTAGTCTGTAGGCCACCCTGCCTATTTTCTCAATGACTTCGAAAGGTCCAACGTACCGTGGGTTAAGTTTACCGCGTTTACCAAAACGAACCACACCCTTCCAGGGTGAAACTTTGAGTAGTACCCGCTCCCCAACCTGGAGCTCAAGTGGTTTCCTGCCCATGTCGGCGTAAACTTTCTGACGTTCGCGAGCGGCCGTCATGCGTTTTCGTATTTGAGCAATCTGCTCGGTTGTATCTACCACATATTCTGGACCAGTGATCTGACTTTCTCCCACCTCTGCCCAGCAAAGAGGAGACCGGCATTTACGTCCGTACAATACCTCAAACGGAGCAGCTTTAATGCTGGTGTGGTAGCTGTTATTGTACGAAAATTCCACAAGTGGCAGATGCTTTTCCCAGCGGTTGCCAAAGTCGATTACACATGCACGAAGCATGTCTTCTAAGGTTTGAATGGTGCGCTCGGACTGCCCGTCCGTCTGAGGGTGATACGCTGTGCTCATATCTAATCGTGAGCCGAAGGATTTGTGCATTGCTTGCCACAGCTCGGAAGTAAAACGTGCATCTCGATCTGAGATAATGGAGGTGGGCACCCCGTGCCTCGAAACGATCTCTTTGATGTATATTTCTGCAAGTGTGGAGAACTTATCCGTTTCCTTGATAGCCAAGAAGTGTGCAGATTTTGTGAGTCGATCCACGATCACCCAAATAGTATCGTTCCCGCGCTGGGATCTAGGCAGGCCAGTGACAAAATCCATGGAAATTTGCTCCCATTTCCATTGAGGTATCTCTGGTTGTTGGAGTAGGCCTGAGGGTTTCTGGTATTCAGACTTGACTCTTGCACAAGTCAAACACTTGCTGACGTAGGTCGCTATGTGGGCCTTCATGCTAGGCCACCAGTACGTAGTTTTGATATCATGATACATCTTATCTGATCCAGGGTGTACTGAGTAGCGAGACTTGTGTGCTTCATCCATCACAAGCTCTCGTAGGTTGCCATAGAGTGGGACCCAAACGCGTCCCCGTCACGTAGTAAGCACCGTCTTCCTTCTGTTCTAAGCGTTGCCTCGATCCGCGTAGGGCTTCTGCCCTGACGTTTTCTGGTTTCAGTGCTTCTATCTGAGCTGCTCGTATCTGGGAAGGGAGACTAGAGTGGATCGTGAGTTGTAAAGCTCGTACGCGCTTAGGCGCAGTGTCCTTTCGACTGAGGGTGTCAGCCACCACATTGGCCTTGCCCGGGTGATACCTGATTGAGCACTCGTAGTCATTTAGTAGTTCAACCCATCGTCGTTGCCGCATATTCAGTTCCTTCTGTTTGAAGATATGCTCGAGGCTCCTGTGGTCAGTGTAGATGGCGCACTTGGTACCATACAGGTAATGCCGCCATAACTTAAGTGCAAAAACAACAGCTCCCAGCTCTAAGTCGTGCGTAGTGTAGTTCTTTTCATGAACCTTGAGTTGGCGTGAAGCGTAGGCTATAACTTTATCTCGTTGCATCAACACGCAACCAAGACCCTGAATTGATGCGTCGCAGTAAACCACAAAGTCGTCTGTGCCTTCCGGCAAGGAAAGGATAGGTGCGCTACAAAGTCTATCCTTTAGGTGTTGAAATGCCAACTCCTGTGCGTTTCCCCAGCGGTAAACAACGCCCTTCTGCGTTAGTGAGGTGAGAGGCTGTGCAATCTTAGAAAAATCCTTTATGAATCTCCGGTAGTATCCCGCCAAACCCAAGAATTGGCGAATTTCCTTTGGTGTACGAGGTGCAGGCCAGTTCTTAATCGAGTCTATCTTGGATGGATCAACGTGAATCCCATCCTCGTTTACCACGTGGCCCAGGAAATGGACTTCTCGAAGCCAGAAGTCGCATTTCGAGAACTTTGCATAAAGCTGTTCTGTTCGAAGGAGTTCCAGAATAAGTCGCAGATGTTGCTCGTGTTCCTCCCGACTCTTGGAATAGATCAGGATGTCGTCGATGAAGACTATAACGAACTTGTCCAGGTAAGGCTTGCACACTCGGTTCATCAAGTCCATGAAAACCGCAGGTGCGTTTATCATCCCAAAAGGCATGACCAAAAACTCATAGTGCCCGTATCGAGTTCTGAAAGCTGTTTTGGAGACGTCCTCTTCCCGGACTCTCAGCTGGTGATATCCCGATCTCAAATCAATCTTTGAATAGTAGCTCGACCCTTGCAGCTGGTCGAACAAGTCGTCGATCCGCGGTAGAGGATAACGATTCTTCACCGTCACCTTGTTGAGTTCCCGGTAGTCGATGCACATTCTGAAAGTACCGTCCTTCTTCTTTACAAATAGCACTGGAGCTCCCCAGGGCGATGAGCTAGGGCGAATAAAACCCTTATCCAAGAGTTCTTGTAGTTGCGTGGAGAGTTCCTTCAACTCAGATGGGGCTAAACGATAAGGTGCACGGGCTATAGGCGCAGCTCCAGGAGCTAGTTCGATCTGAAACTCGACTTGACGATGAGGCGGAAGACCAGGTAATTCCTCAGGAAATACCTCTGGATAATCGCGTACAACTGGAAAATCTTCTATCTTCTTTTCTTTTTCTGAGGTGTCAGTAACGAGAGCCAAAATGGCAGTGTGGCCCTTTCGCAAGCACTTTTGGGCCTTAAGAAGAGAAATGACGTTCTCGACAGCACTCCTCTTGTCGCCATGAATCATGAGAGGTTCACCATCGGGACCTGGAATACGGACAACCTTCTCGTTGCAAAGAATCTCTGCTCGGTGTTGGGATAACCAATCCATCCCAATGACAACGTCGAAACTACCCAAGACAATAGGGATGAGGTCGATAGAGAAGGTCTGGTCAGCGAGAATAAGTCTACAACCCTTGACTATGTGCGTGGCTTCTAAACTCTTACCATTTGCTAACTCTACGGTGTGCTTGTTGTTCAAAGGTGTTGGAATACGCTTAAGCATTCGACTAACTTCTAGTGACACGTAGCTAGTATCGGCACCCGAATCAAATAAAACTGAAACATAAAAGTCGTCGAGAAGGAACTTACCCGCCACAACATTGGGGTCATTCCTTGCTTCACCTTGGCCAATCACAAACATCCGCCCCCTGGCGCCATTGTTGTTGTTGTTCCCATTGTTACCATTCCCCTGATTGTTGTTATTGTTGTTGTTGTTGTTCTGGTTCCTGTTCAGTTGGGGACAGTCTCTCTTGAAGTGGCCCTCAGCTCCACACTGAAAGCACCCTTTGTTGTCACCTTGCTGCTGCTGCTGGCGCTGGTTCTGTTGAGCTTGCTGACGATTCTGATTGGCGGGGTATAAGCTCCTGCAATCCTTTGCAGCGTGACCAGGCTTGTTGCACCGATGACAGTTGCCCCTGGTGCATGGCCCGCTGTGGTGCAGGCTGCAGCGATTGCATTTGGGGTGATTTCCTTTGTACCCACCATGGCCTTGACCACCAGACAATTGCTGATTAGGGCTCTTGTAATCATCAGTCTTCCTCTGCTGAGACTGAGACTGAACAGAAGTCGAACCCTTACTTGAAGTTCCATCCCATTTCCGTTTGTGGTCACTAGAGGTACTAGAAGTAGTTGCAGCACCTATGCGTTTTGGTAACTTGTTCTGCTCCACCGCCTGATCCGTGAGACGGTGAGCCAGCTGAACAGTTTGCTGGTAGGTGGCGAGGTTCGCTGAAGTCACATGACTCTGGATTTCTGGCACTAGGCCCTGAAGAAACAGTTCGATGCGTTTGATGGGAGGATCCACCATAGTAGGGCACAGAATTGCCAGTTCGTTCGACCTTTTTACGTAAGCTTCAATTTCTGACCCCGTCATCTTGAGGTTGAAGAACTCCACCTCGAGTTTGTGAATCTCATCACGACTGCAGTATTCTTCTTTGATCATTTCCTTAAAATTCTCCCATGGGGTGGCGTTGGCAGCAACCAACCCTAGCATCTGAACCTGAGCGTTCCACCATGTGAGGGCTAAACCCTCGAGAGTACCAGTAGCGTACTTCACCCTGCGCGCCTCAGGGCATTCGCACATTTCAAACACAGACTCTAGCTTCTCAAACCAGTGTAGGAGACCTACTGCTCCTTCAGTGCCGCTAAAAGTGGTGGGTCGGCAGTCCATGAAAGTCTTAAAAGTGCACACGGGTGGCTGAACATGCTGACCTATCGTAGGTGAAAGAAAAGAAAGAGTTTAACACAAAGGTTGGTTCGCGAGAGTAGGATTCTAAAGATCCTAGAATGAGTTCGGACTGCAGGATATACCTCCTGCGTGTGCAGCTGCAAGTGCTGCGGCAACTCGTTCGTTAATCAGAGCCGTCAACTGGGCTTGTGTCATGTTAACGCGTCCAGACATGATCTTCATATCAAGAAGAACGTGAGTGAGAGGGGTTCGCGAAAGTACAATGATAGGATAGAGTAAGCACGCACGTGTTCAAGCAACAGTAGTTATACTAACCAAGCATACCATAAGCAATGTACTAGGTAACTAACAAGTAGGCAATATATACACAGATCATATCACCTAGAATGTCGAGCCTTGCATGTGGAGTGAAGCATCGTTGTGGACCGTTGAGCACTGTACAGGTTATAGTCTGGTTTTAACAAAAACGTTTTTCCCTTTATTAAAACCAAGTTCTCTATAACCAATGGCTCTGATACCAATCTGTCACACCCCCAAAATCCACCTGCGGAGTACGACCGCTTGGAGGCGTGACTGACCAGGATCCAGCCACCAATCATATTGAACAAGCAAATAAGCAGTTATAAAAATCCACCCAATACGATTGGTGTTCAAACAAAACATAGTTAAGTTGCAAGCGGAAGCATAAGTCTTAAATCAAAACGTAAGTTTAATTGTTTCATAGTTTAACATGGCACACAGTCGTCCATGTCCCACAACGATCCTCCTCCATGCAAGCTCCAGCTGAGAACCTAAGGACCTGCAAAGCATGTAGTAACGAGTCAACAACAAGTTGAGTGAGTTCACGGTTGGGTGTTCGTTTTAAGTTGTTTCGAAAACAGTTTCCTTTAGCTGGCTTCCTGCCGTGGGGGTTACCCCATAGTAAAAAACGTGACTTGTTTATTCCCGGTTACTCTGGCTATCCAGCCGTGGGGGCTACCCCGTGTTAGTTATCTGGCATTTCGGCCGTGGGGGCTACCCCATGTATACACTAGACTCGTTACCATATCGACTGCTGACTGTAGTCATGTTTAAGTGCCCTGAAACTGTCAATGTCTATCATCATTGACGTGCCCCAGATCCATTAGTTCACGCCCGTCCTCTGCGGCACGGTGTGAGGTTTGTCAGACCTAAATAGCGCTATCTAACTAATGACCCGCTCGCCATTGGCCCGGCGATTAAGTCGATATAAAAAGGAGGGACTTCGTGATAGAGTTTTGGTCTAGTACGAGTTATCTGTCCGTGAGGACGAGGAATTACATTCCTGAACCTTTGCTGTCCTACCCAAGGAGGACGAGGAACCCAGTTCCTTAACCCCAATTCCCGACCCCTGGGAATCCCATGCTTTGTAGAGGGTGTGAACTCACCTTGGTTTGCTCGGTAGAAACACAGAAAAGTCAAACAAGCAAATGTTGTGGCTACTCACGTCCTATCATAGTTGTATCATACAAGTCAGGTTCGTAACCAAGTAGCACACGGATGTTTCTAGCACAGTGTATTCAAGTATCGTTCATGGCATACACGTTTAATCATGGCAGATCAACAATATTCACGTTCAAGTAACATATAAGGTCTGTGCATTAGGCCCAAGAGTCCGGCCCAAACAATTAAGTCCGAAATGAGGTGCAAGCCCAAACAGTGTGTATCTGTGTATAGTTTCGAGTCGCAACTAGGCGTTTGCGACTCGCAACCTGAGTCGCAATCATGGTTTCGGTTCGTGTTGTTTTGGTTACGAGTCGCAACTGGACTCGCAACCGAGATTTCGAGTCATAAGATTTGTGTGCTGATCATTTGTGGTTTCGAGTCGCAACCAGGTGTTTGCGACTCGCATCCGATGTCGCAACCGGGGGTTTCGACTCATCATGCAGCGGTTTCGAGTCGCAAATGGGAGGTTTCGGTTGGACAGGAGCTGATTCTGCGCAGTGTACTATCCAATAACATTCTGATTTCATGAAATGGTTTGTACTATCCACTTAAACATGTTTGTTTGTCTAACCTTAGCCAAAAATGGATCAAACACAACAGATTTCAAATATTCAAGTATGTTCATATCACATTCAAGTTGTTCTTCATGTGTTCATCATGTTCATCCAATATTCAAGTATATCATCAAATGAAATCATGCACTACCTATCAACATTCATGCTATCAACACAATAAATCACTCTAATGGTAAGCTTTCGGTTCTTAACACAAGAGTATACAAATCCGGTTTAAATGAGCATTATCTAACATACATGTGAAGGCCGATTTCATGAACATCCACAACATGGTTTAAATCACTTTTAGACATAAGATATTATTAACTCATCATGTAATCAAATCCGGAATCATAGTATGATAGCTTATTAACATCATCATGCATAAACTTAACAAACCAACATATTATCAAGTCACACAAGATTCATCATCATTAACAACAACCGAAATATATAATAAGAATCACTAGCCAACAAGCATCATGAACACTAACCGGTTGATGGGTTTCAAAGGTGAGTATGAAGCTTCCAAACGGGTGTGTGTGTGTCGATCCGAGAGCCCTTAATATCTCCGGTTTGAATCCGAGAGCGAGGGAGGAGAGGTGATGTTGTGGTTTCGGGTTTTGGTGAGGGAGAGTGGAGAGTGTGTGTGTGAGTGAGTGTGTTGTCCAAAATGGTAAACATGGATGGTCACTAAGGTTATATAGTTGTTCCACATGGGTGCACCCTAATGGGTCTTCGAATGGCTAAGGGTGTGTGTGTGTGTGACCAACCGGCCCATATGTTACGGTTCACTCGGTTCATATACATACCCGCATACATACACATAAGCATACCCATAACATAACACATAATCATATAAGTCCACATGTATTCATTAAATCATCAAATCAGTTAGTCACTAAACGTTCAAGCATACAACGAAAGGTTCTAAATTTCGAGTTGTCACATTATATATGTATTCCTTGTGATTTTTTGTATTATTTTGGATTGTAAATTCTAGGTACTTGTTAAGTTGTATTATATTAATCCTAAAATAATATAACTAATACACCAAGTATACAAATAATCACACACAATGTGTCTTTAATGTAAATATATATTCTAAATACATATTTGCCTATTTTTATTTATAAAAACCAACCTCCTATACTTGTATTTTGTAACAAAATCTATGGCAAAGTTTTTATTGAAAACAATAGTTAAAACACACTTGTAAGTATTTGTTTAGAAAATATTTTTCTAAGTGTTTACATTTTTAGAAAATTTTGCCATGGTTTCTCCTAAAAATGGAGGTGTCCATGCTATCAAAGCGTATCATTTTCTTTTCAAAATCATCACAAACAATCAACAATCAACCCTAAGCAACTTTCACTTACCAAGTGCCAAAACTAAGCTATTTACATAATAATCATGAACTTGATCTTTCATAAAAACTTGTAGTAACTTGGTAGTGTGTTTTGTAGGTTTAGTTACCCTTTAAAGTGTGTTTATTCCTTTAAAAATCTCATTCTTGGAAGATTTAGGTGTTTACAACTTACTAGATGATTTTTCCAAAAATCATTCTCTTGGATTTTTCTTGTAGACAATGTATTCTTATACTTGTTTCACCACTAGAAACATGGTTAGTTTCTTTAAAAACAATGTTTATGTAAATCTTGTGATTTAACTTAGTTTCTTTGGAATACTATTTTTGAAATCACCCAAGTTTATATCTAGTAACATATTACATATTACATACTCCATTGTTCACAAAATCACTTTCATTTTTCAAGTTCATGAAAACATAAAGCATGATGATCTTGTTCTTTCACAAGATCACCACCTTAACTTACTAGATAATGTGTTTAATCACAATCTAGTAGGTTCCATATGATGTCTAACATCACTAACACAAATAATCAATCATCAAGAAGCAAAACATCACAAATCAACAAGTATTCATATGTTTATAAGCTTATGTTAAAGTTTCATGATTATATTCTTTATTGTTCATCAAGATCAACAATGTATATCATCTTTTAACCATCCAAATATGAAGTAACAAGAGATCATGAGAGCCTTACTACTAGCTCTATGGCTAGGGATGAACACAGGATGTTGGAGATGACAAATGTAGAGGATAAAAGCAAGTAAGAGAGGTCCTTCAAGATCCACAAGCTCCACACTTCCTTAAACACCTTCTTGCATCATGAAATGAACTTGGAATGGATGGACAATGGATGAAAGGTGGTGGTGGTGTGGCATGTGTTATATAGTGTGTTATGGACAATGGTAAGTTAGAGATCTAGTTAGTAGTTAAGTATAATGTTTAGTGTTTATGTGTAACATGTGTTATATAGTGCGTTAGGCTGTTCGGGGATCATAACTAGCTCAGAAACATTAAAACAATGTTTCTAGTATAATTTTGGTGTTTCGGGTAGTGTCCGGTTGTTCGGTTAGATACCGGTTCGTTAAAATGTCAAACTATTCCGTTTAGTGATCTTTATGTATCCTTTTGTGACACTTTTAATTCCCGAGACTTAGGAAAGCATTCAGGACAATTTTGTCATATTTTTGCATGTTACCATCTTGTTAAAATGCTGAATTTTGCTGAAAATGTTGAATTTAGCACTTTAAGTGGATTTTAGGCACTTTCCGGCACTTAAACAATCACTTAGGCATGCAGTTTTGGGGTCCTTACTTCCCTACACACTATACTAGTGTAGTACGTAGTCTCTGGCTCATACTAGGCCTCAAAACACTGTCTGTCTATGTAGTCAGTGCTTTTAGTTTGTCTGATAATGGTGCCAATTCTGTTCTGTGCATTATTAGAACTATATCGTGTTGCATGTAGTAATGATAAAAGTCTTGCAACATGAAATGCCATTGTATGTATATAACAGTAATCAGAAATTCACTTGTCTTGTAAACTATACCATGCACAGTTCTTAAACACAGATTACTGACAAACTATTGTACGGAATGTACGGAAAAGTGACAGTTGTCACAGCCGTCACTAAACACTTTCCTTAAATTGTATCCATATTTTGAGTGTTTATTTTTTGGTGTCTAATCCGCATATATATCACCATTGCTCTTGATTTTCTTGACTGTATATCTCTTAAATGTCAACATATACACATGTGATTTAGTTTACGAAGATTTTTCAATGCCGAGAACCTCGATCAGAGAGTAAAAAAGGCGTAAGGTTCACAATGGTGTAAAACTAAAATGGGATATACCGGGCTAGGATTCGAGTTACAAGAACAAGGACCAAACCAACCACCCAAGAATGGAATCATCGAGCTAAAACACTTAACAACCTCCTGGAAACAACTTTTCTTGCCACCAGACCTTTCTCCATCATTTAGGAATCTGATGTCGTCACTAAACACATTCCTTAAATTGTAGCCATTTTTTGCGTGTTTATTTTTTGGTGTCTAATCCGCATATATATGACCATTCCTTTTGATTTTCATGACTGTATATCTCTAAAATGTCAACATATACACGTGTGATTTAGTTTACGAAGATTTTTCAATGCCGAGAACCTCGATCAGAGAGTAAAAAAGGCGTAAGGTTCACAATGGTGTAAAACTAAAATGGGATATACCGGGCTAGGATTCGAGTTACAGGAACAAGGGCCAACCCAACCACCCAAGAATGGAATCATCGAGCGAAAACACTTGACAACCTCCTGGAAGCAGCTTTTCTTGCCACCAGACCTTTCTCCATCAATTAGGAATCTGATGCCGTCACTAAACACATTCCTTAAATTGTAGCCATTTTTTGCGTGTTTATTTTTTGGTGTCTAATCCACATATATATCACCACTGCTCTTGATTTTCTTGACTCTATATCACTAAAATGTCAACATATACACGTGTGATTTAGTTTTCGAAGATTTTTCAATGCCGAGAACCTCGATCAGAGAGTAAAAAAGGCGTAAGGCTCACAATGGTGTAAAACTAAAATGGGATATATCGGGCTAGGATTCGAGTTACAGGAACAAGGCCAAACCAACCACCCAAGAATGGAATCATCGAGCGTAAAACACTTGACAGCCTCCTGGAAGCAGCTTTTCTTGCCACCAGACATTTCTCCATCAATTAGGAATCTGATGTCGTCACTAAACACATTCCTTAAATTGTAGCCATTTTTTGAGTTTTTATTTTTTGGTGTCTAATCCGCATATATATCCCCATTGCTCTTGATTTTCATGATTGTATATCTCTTAAATGTCAACATATACACATGTGATTTAGTTTACGAAGATTTTTCAATGCCGAGAATCTCGATCAGAGAGTTAAAAAGGCGTAAGGTTCACAATGGTGTAAAACTAAAATGGGATATACCAGGATAGGATTCGAGTTACAGGAACAAGGACCAAACCAACCACCCAAGAATGGAATTGTCGAGCAAAAACACTTGACAACCTCCTGGAAGCATCTTTTCTTTCCACCAGACCTTTCTCCATCAATTAGTAATCTGATGCCCTCACTAAACACATTCCTCAAATTGTATCCATTTTTTGAGTGTTTATTTTTTGGTGTCTAATCCGCATATATATCACCATTGCTCTTGATTTTATTGACTGTATATCTCTTAAATGTCAACATATATTCATGTGATTTAGTTTACGAAGATTTTTCAATGCCGAGAACCTCGATCAGAGAGTAAAAAAGGTGTAAGGTTCACAATGGTGTAAAACTAAAATGGGATATACCGGGCTAGGATTCGAGTTACAAGAACAAGGACCAAACCAACCACCCAAGAATGGAATCATCGAGCTAAAACACTTGACAACCTCCTGGAAACAGCTTTTCTTGCCACCAGACCTTTCTCCATCATTTAGGAATCTGTTGTCGTCACTAAACCCATTCCTTAAATTGTAGCCATTTTTTGCTTGTTTATTTTTTGGTGTCTAATCCGCATATATATCACCATTGCTCTTGATTTTCTTGACTGTATATCTCTTAAATGTCAACATATACACATGTGATTTAGTTTACGAATATTTTTCAATGCCGAGAACCTCGATCAGAGAGTAAAAAAGGCGTAAGGTTCACAATGGTGTAAAACTAAAATGGGATATACCGGGCTAGGTTCGAGTTACAGGAACATGGGCCAAACCAACCACCCAAGAATTGAATTATCGAGCGAAAACACTTGACAACCTCCTAGAAGCAGCTTTTTTTGCCACCAGACCTTTCTCCATCGATTAGTAATCTGATGCCGTCACTAAACACATTCCTTAAATTGTATCCATTTTTTTAGTGTTTATTTTTTGGTGTCTAATCCGCATATACATCACCATTGCTCTTGATTTTCTTGACTGTATATCTCTTAAATGTCAACATATACACATGTGATTTAGTTTACGAATATTTTTCAATGCCGAGAACCTCGATCAAAGAGTAAAACAGGCATAAGGTTCACAATGGTGTAAAACTAAAATGGGATATACCGGACTAGGATTCGAGTTACAGGAACAAGGACCAAACCAACCACCCAAGAATGGAATCATCGAGCTAAAACACTTGACAACCTCTTGGAAACAGCTTTTCTTGCCACTAGACCTTTCTCCATCGTTTAGGAATCTGATGTCGTCACTAAACATATTCCTTAAATTGTATCCATTTTTTGAGTGTTTATTTTTTGGTTTCTAATCCGCATATATATCACCATTGCTCTTGATTTTCATGACTGTATATCTCTTAAATGTCAACATATACACGTGTGATTTAGTTTACGAAGATTTTTCAATGCCGAGAATCTCGATCAGAGAGTAAAAAAGGCGTAAGGTTCACAATGGTGTTAAACTAAAATGGTATATACCGTGCTAGGATTCGAGTTACATGAACAAGGGCCAAACCAACCACCCAAGAATGGAATCGTCGAGCGAAAACTCTTGACAACCTCCTGAAAGCAGCTTTTCTTGCCACCTGACCTTTCTCCATCAATTAGGAATCTGATGCTATCACAAAACACATTCCGTATATTGTAGCCATTTTTTGTGTGTTTATCTTTTGGTGTTTAATCTACATATATATCACCATTTCTCTTGATTTTCTGGACTCTTTATCTCTTAAATGTCAACATATACACGTGTGATTTAGTTTATGAAGATTTTTCAATGCTGAGAACCTCGATCAGAGAGTAAAAAATGCATAAGGTTCACAATGGTGTAAAACTAAAATGGGATATACCGGGCTAGGATTCGAGTTACAAGAACAAGGGAAAAACCAACCACCCAAGAATGGAATCGTCGAGCGAAAACACTTGACAACCTCCTGAAAGCAGCTTTTCTTGCCACCTAACCTTTCTCCATCAATTACGAATCTGATGTCGTCACTAAACACATTCCTTAAATTTAAGCCATTTCTTGGGTGTTTATTTTTTGGTGTCTAATACGCATATATATCACCATTGCTCTTGATTTTCTTGACGGTATATCTCTAAAATGTCAACATATACATGTGTGATTTAGTTTACGAAGATTTTTCAATGCCGAGAACCTCGATTAGAGAATAAAAAAGGCGTAAGGTTCACAATGGTGTAAAACTAAAATGGGATATACCAGGCTAGGATTCGAGTTACAGGAACAAGGGCCAAACCAACCACCCAAGAGTGGAATCATCGAGCGAAAACACTTGACAACCTCCTGTTAGCAGGTTTTCTTGCCATCAGACCTTTCTCCACCAATTAGGAATCTGATGCCGTCACTAAACACATTCATTAAATTGTAGCCATTTTTTAGTGTTTATTTTTTGGTGTCTTATCCGCATATATATCACCATTGCTCTTCATTTTCTTGACTGTATATCTCTTAAATGTCAACATATACACGTGTGATTTAGTTTACGAAGATTTTTCAATGCCGAGAACCTCGATCAGAGAGTAAAAAATGCATAAGGTTCACAATGGTGTAAAACTAAAATGGGATATACCGGGCTAGGATTCAAGTTACAGGAACAAGGGCAAAACCAACCACCCAAGAATGGAATCGTCGAGCGAAAACACTTGACAACCTCCTGGAAGCAGCTTTTCTTGCCACCAGACCTTTCTCCATCAATTAATAATCTGATGCCGTCACTAAACACATTCCTCAAATTGTATCCATTTTTTGTGTGTTTTTTTTTTGGTGTCTAATCCGCATATATATCACCATTGCTCTTGATTTTCTTGACTGTATATCTCTTAAATGTCAACATATACACATATGATTTAGTTTACGAAGATTTTTCAATGCCGAGAACCTCGATCAGAGAGTAAAAAAGGCGTAAGGTTCACAATGGTGTAAAACTAAAATGGGATATACCGGGCAAGTATTCGAGTTACAAGAACAAGGACCAAACCAACCACCCAAGAATGGAATCATCGAGCTAAAACACTTGACAACCTCCTGGAAACAGCTTTTCTTGCCACCAGACCTTTCTCCATCATTTAGGAATCTGATGTCGTCACTAAACCCATTCCTTAAATTGTAGCCATTTTTTGCTTGTTTATTTCTTGGTGTCTAATCCGCATATATATCCCCATTGCTCTTGATTTTCTTGACTGTATATCTCTTAAATGTCAACATATACACATGTGATTTAGTTTACAAATATTTTTCAATGCCGAGAACCTCGATCAGAGAGTAAAAAAGGCGTAAGGTTCACAATGGTGTAAAACTAAAATGGGAGATACCGGGCTAGGATTCGAGTTACAGGAACTAGGGCCAAACCAACCACCCAAGAATGGAATTATCGAGCGAAAACACTTGACAACCTCCTAGAACCAGCTTTTCTTGCCACCAGACCATTATCCATCAATTAGTAATTTGATGCCGTCACTAAACACATTCCTTAAATTGTATACATTTTTGAGTGTTTATTTTTTGGTGTCTAATCCGCATATACATCACCA
Source organism: Helianthus tuberosus (assembly GCA_030545235.1). NCBI lineage: Eukaryota > Viridiplantae > Streptophyta > Magnoliopsida > Asterales > Asteraceae > Helianthus > Helianthus tuberosus. The sequence continues at coordinate 198,805,808 of CM060448.1, read as the reverse complement.
TTGCTCTTGTTTTTCTTGACTGTATATCTCTTAAATGTCAACATATACACATGTGATTTAGTTTACGAATATTTTTCAATGCCGAGAACCTCGATCAGAGAGTAAAATAGGCATAAGGTTCACAATGGTGTAAAACTAAAATGGGATATACCGGACTAGGATCCGAGTTACAGGAACAAGGACCAAACCAACCACCCAAGAATGGAATCATCGAGCTAAAACACTTGACAACCTCTTGGAAACAGCTTTTCTTTCCACCAGACCTTTCTCCGTCATTTAGGAATCTGATGTCGTCACAAAACATATTCCTTAAATTGTATCCATTATTTGAGTGTTTATTTTTTGGTGTCTAATCCGCATATATATCACCATTGCTCTTGATTTTCATGACTGTATATCTCTTAAATGTCAACATATACATGTGTAATTTAGTTTACGAAGATTTTTCAATGCCGTGAATCTCGATCAGAGAGTAAAAAAGGCGTAACGTTCACAATGGTGTAAAACTAAAATGGTATATAGTGGGCTAGGATTCGAGTTACATGAACAAGGGCCAAACCAACCATCCAAGAATGGAATCGTCGAGACAAAATACTTGTCAACCTCCTGCAAGCAGCTTTTCTTGCCACCAGACCTTTCTCCATCAATTAGGAATTTGATGCCGTCACTAAACACATTCCTTAAATTGTAGCCATTTTTTGGTGTCTAATCCGCATATATTTCACCATTGCTCTTGATTTTCTTGACTCTTTATCTCTTAAATGTCAACATATACACGTGTGATTTAGTTTATGAAGATTTTTCAATGCCGAGAACCTCGATCGGAGGATAAAAAATGCGTAAGGTTTACAATGGTGTAAAACTAAAATGGGATATACCGGGCTCGGATTCAAGTTACAGGAACAAGGGCAAAACCAACCACCCAAGAATGGAATCGTCGAGCGAAAACACTTGACAACCACCTGGAAGCAGCTTTTCTTGCCACCTGACCTTTCTCCATCAATTAGGAATCTGATGCCGTCACTAAACACATTCCTTAAATTGTAGCCATTTCTTGCGTGTTTAGTTTTTGTTGTCTAATACGCATATATATCACCATTGCACTTGATTTTTTTGACTGTATATCTCTAAAATGTCAACATATACATGTGTGATTTAGTTTACGAATATTTTTCAATGCCGAGAACCTCGATCAGAGAGTAAAAAAGGCGTAAGGTTCACAATGGTGTAAAACTAAAATGGGATATACCCGGCTAGGATTCGAGTTACAGGAACAAGGGCCAAACCAACCACCCAAGAGTGGAATCATCGATCGAAAACACCTGACAACCTCCAGGAAGCAGCATTTCTTGCCACCAGACCTTTCTACACCAATTAGGAATCTGATGCCGTCACTAAACACATTCCTTAAAGTGTAGCCATTTTTTAGTGTTTATTTTTTGGTGTCTTATCCGCATATATATCACCATTGCTCTTCATTTTCTTGACTGTATATCTCTTAAATGTCAACATATACACGTGTGATTTAGTTTACGAAGATTTTTCAATGCCGAGAACCTCGATCATAGAGTAAAAAATGCGTAAGGTTCACAATGGTGTAAAACTAAAATGGGATATACCGAGCTAGGATTCAAGTTACAGGAACAAGGGCAAAACCAACCACCCAAGAATGGAATCGTCGAGCGAAAACACTTGACAACCTCCTGGAAGCAGCTGTTCTTGCCACCTGACCTTTCTCCATCAATTAGGAATCTGATGCGGTCACTAAACACATTCATTAAATTGAAGCCATTTTTTGAGTGTTTAATCCGTATATATATCACCATTACTCTTGATTTTCTTGACTCTTTATCTCTTAAATGTCAACATATACACGTGTGATTTAGTTTATGAAGATTTTTCAATGCCGAGAACCTCGATCAGAGAGTAAAAAATGCATAAGGTTCACAATGGTGTAAAACTAAAATGAGATATACCGGGCTAGGATTCAAGTTACAGGAACAAGGGCAAAACCAACCACCCAAGAATGGAATCGTCGAGCGAAAACACTTGACATCCACCTGGAAGCAGCTTTTCTTGCCACCAGACCTTTCTCTATCAATTAGGAATCTGATGCCGTCACTAAACACATTCCTTAAATTGTAGCCACTTTTTGAGTATTTATTTTTTGGTGTCTTATCTGCATATATATCACCATTGCACTTCATTTTCTTGAGTGTATATCTCTTAAATGTCAACGTATACAGGTGGGATTTAGTTTACGAAGATTTTTCAATGCCGAGAACCTCGATCAGAGAGTAAAAAAGGCGTAAGGTTCACAATGGTGTAAAACTAAAATGAGATATATCGGGCTAGTATTCGAGTTACAGGAACAAGGGCCAAACCAACCACCCAAGAATGAAATCGTCGAGTGAACACACTTGACAACCTCCTGTAAGCAGTTTTTCTTGCCACCAGACCTTTTTCCATCAATTAGGAATCCGATGCCGTCACTAAACACATTCCTTAAATTCTAGACATTTTCTGAGTGTTTATTATTTTGTGTCTAATCCGCATATATATCACCATTGCTCTTGATTTTCATGACTGTATATCTCTTAAATGTCAACATATACACATGTGATTTTGTTTACGAAGATTTTTCAATGCCGAGAATCTCGATCAGAAAGTAAAAAAGGCGTAAGGTTCACAATGGTGTAAAACTAAAATGGTATATACCGGGCTAGGATTCAAGTTACATGAACAAGGGCCAAACCAACCACCCAAGAATGGAATTGTCGAGCGAAAACACTTGACAACCTCCTGCAAGCAGCTTTTCTTGCCACCAGACCTTTCTCCATCAATTAGGAATCTGATGTCGTCACTAAACACATTCCTTAAATTGTAGCCATTTTTTGGTGTCTAATCCGCATATATTTCACCATTGCTCGTGATTTTCTTGACTGTTATCTCTTAAATGTCAACATATACACGTGTGATTCAGTTTACGAAGATTTTTCAACGACGAGTACCTCGATCAGAGAGTAAAAAGGCGTAAGGTTCACAATGGTGTAAAACTAAAATGGGATATACCGGGATAGGATTCGAGTTACAGAAACAAGGGCCAAACCAACCACACTAGGATGGAATTGTCGAGCAAAAACACTTGAAAACCTCCTGGAAGCAGCTTTTCTTGCCACCAGACCTTTCTCCATCAATTAGGAATCTGATGCCGTTACTAAACACATTCCTTAAATTGTAGCCATATTTTGAGTGTTTATCTTTTGGTGTTTAATCCGCATATATATCACCATTCCTCTTGATTTTCTTGACTCTTTATCTCTTAAATGTCAACATATACACGTGTGATTTAGTTTATGAAGATTTTTCAATGCCGAGAACCACTATCAGAGAGTAAAAAATGCGTAAGGTTTAATTGTGTAAAACTAAAATGGGATATACCGGGCTAGGATTCAACTTACAGGAACAAGGGCAAAACCTACCACCCAAGAATGGAATCGTCGAGCAAAAACACTTGGCAACCTCCTGGAAGCAGCTTTTCTTGCCACTTGACCTTTCTCCATCAATTAGGAATCTGATGCCGTCACTAAACACATTCATTAAATTGTAGCCATTTTTTGGTGTCTAATCCGCATATATATCACCATTGCTCTTGTTTTCTTGACTGTATATCTCTTAAATGTCAACATATAGACGTGTGATTTAATTTACGATGATTTTTCAATCCCGAGAACCTCGATCAGAGAGTAAAAAGGAGTAGGGTTCACAATGGTGTAAAACTAAAATGGGATATACCGGGCTAGGATTCGAGTTATACGAACAAGGGCAAAACCAACCACCCAAGAATGGAGTCGTCGAGCGAAAACACTTGAAAACCTCCAGGAAGCATCTTTTCTTTCCACCTCACCTTTCTCCATCAATTAGGAATCCGATGCCGTCACTAAACACATTCCTTAAATTGTAGCCATTTTTTTAGTGTTTATTTTTTAGTGTCTAATCCGCATATATATCACCATTGCTCTTGATTTTCATGATTGTATATATCTTAAATGTCAACATATACACGTGTGATTTAGTTTACGAAGATTTTTCAATGCCGAGAACCTCGATCAGAGACTAAAAAAGGTGTAAGGTTCACAATGTTGTAAAACTAAAATGGGATACACCGGGCTAGGATTCGAGTTACAGGAACAAGGGCCAAACCAACCACCCAAGAATGGAATCGTCGAGCGAAAACACTTGACAACCTCCTGGAAACAGCTTTTCTTGCCACCTGACCTTTCTCCGTCAATTAGGAATCTGATGCCGTCACTAAACACATTCATTAAATTGTAGCCATTTTTTGAGTGTTTATTTTTTGGTGTCTAATCCGCATATATATCACCATTTCTCTTGATTTTCTTGACTGTATATCTCTTAAATGTCAACATATAGACGTGTGATTTAGTTTACGATGATTTTTCAATGCCTAGAACCTCGATCAGAGAGTAAACAAGGCGTAAGATTCACAATGGTGTAAAACTAAAATGGGATATATCGGGCTTGGATTCGAGTTACGGGAACAAGGGCAAAACCAACCACCCAAGAATGGAATCGTCGAGCGAAAACACTTGACAACCTCCAGGAAGCAGCTTTTCTTGCCACCTGACCTTTTGTTGGGATTGAACCCTATCAGAGGAACAGATAATTAAAGCCAAAACTGGATCAGAGCATTGGATCCAAAATAAGCAGAAGTTATGTTTACATTCTCTCCCCTTGAAAGTGGTTTCAACATCTGATGACCTCCATCCACTGATCCTTTACAACAACTGCTGATTTACAACTACTGACCAAGTTAAAGGCTGATGAAGACTAAAGCCATGTTGATCAAAGCAATTCTCCTGTTTGATTGTGTGCAAAGTTTATTTCCATTTATATTCCGCTGCATTACTTGTTCATTTTCATCTTAAATCAAACGTAAAACACAATCAATCCAAACTCGGATCCTAACAATTGGTATCAGAGCTCGGACAGTCAAATTTGATTTAACAATCATTTTGACATAAATAGTTCAGCTCACAATCGTTGATACTGATAGTTGTTCGTTTTGTTGAAAAACAAAGTAAGGTTTAATCACGTTCAAAGTTGATTAATCAGTGCCTGTAAAACAACCAGGATGAAGTCACAATCACAAGATGATAAGAATAACATCGGTTCACTTTTCAAACCACCCATGCTTAAACGTAATGAATACAACATCTGGGAGAGAAGCTCAACAGAATACCGGATGTTGGAGATCTGTTGTTTTTGGACCACATGTTCCCATGGTGCCAAGTGTTGAGGATACAAAGAAGTTCGAACCTAAAAAACCTGAAAACTATACTGAAATTGATTTTCAAAAGTTCGAACTTGATGCCAAAGCATTTAGCATCATTGCATCTGCATTACCCAATGAAATTTATGCTGGGCTATTACACTGTAACAGTGCCAAGGAGTTATGGGATGCACTAAAGGAACAATTTGGGGGAACTGAAGAAGTTATTGAAAATAATAGGGAAATTCTGAATCTGCAGTATGAAACCTTTTGTCACATTAAGGGTGAATCATTGACTCAACAGTTTGAGCGATTCTGTTGTCTCATTAGTGAGCTAAGAGTTGTTAAAGTTGTATTTGCTAATTCTACACAAAATAGCAGGTTTCTTAGATCACTACCTAAAAAATGGGATACAATTGCCTTTGTAACCAGAAACTCTGCTGAGTTCAAAGATCTGACACTGACCCAACTTCATGGTAGACTCCTGACCTATGAAAGGGAGTTAAACCAGAAAAAGAAGTTGCAAGAGTCTGGAAAAGTTTATGATGACTACTCATTTGGCAGCACAGCTCTTTTTGGTCAGGAAGAATCTGGTAGCAGTAGTAAGGATCAGAGTTATCATCATTACATTGACATAACTGCTGGTGGAAATTTTAACAACTCTGATTCTCACTCTGCAAATTATGCTTTTACTGCTAATTGTGAAAACCAGATGTCAGATAACTTGAGCTTTGAACTCAATGACTTACAGCACTTTGATCCAACTGATCTTGAAGAAATGGACATTTTGCATCAATTGGCTTTGCTTAGTGTAAGCACAAGCAAATTTTATAAAAGGACCAGGAGAAAATTCCCAGGGTTACATGGAAATTTAAAAGTGGGGTTGGATAAGTCAAAGATCAAGTGCTATAAGTGCAATAGGCTATGACACTTTGCTAGGGAATGTAGGAGTCAAATCACTGGTCCAATTGTTACTCATCCCAGCTCAAACCCTAGACCACAAAACCAAAGCACTGTGCACTATTCCCATTATACCCCTGCTGCCCATGTAAACACTGCTCATTATGCAAACCTTATTCCTGTGCATTATGCAAACGACTATCCCTCAAATTCAGTATGTCCAGGCTCTTGTACCTCAGATTTAAGTGCAACCAGTTGCACCACAACAAGCTGCACCACCAGCAGTGGTTCAATCAGATCAGCAAAGCTTTTTCACCCAAGGCTTTATTGACTGGAGCAGCTTACCTGATGAGCTAGGTGATGAAAATTTTGCACTCTATGCTACTAATGATGATTTTTTTCTTATGGCATTAGAGTCAATACCAGAAGAGCTGGATGTTGAAAAAGGGCAAACAAGTGCTAAAACAGTGGATGAAGTTGCTGAAGCAGTGGTTACTACTGTTGCTGGTGAACTACTGCTGGAAGAAAGTTCAGAACCCCTGATTGAACCACTGACTGACCCCTGGTCCAAAGAAGAAGAAAAAGAAAAGAAGAAAGAAGGTGAGAAAGAAGAGAGAGCTGATGAAGAAAATGATCATCAATGTGATTGTGCCATGATGGTTGTAGCTAAGGTATCATCTCAGGTTTTTGAAAATCTGTGTTCAGACAAATGCATCATAGCATTTGCTAACATTAAAGATGTGAATGAAAACCTTAGGGATAGAGTGTTGAATGATGAGGTCAAATTTGAAAAGTCTTTAAAAGAACTTAAAAACAAATTGGCTGAAAAAGACAAAGAAATCTGCAGTCTAAAAGAAGAGCAAAGCATAACCAAGAACCAACTCCAAATATGGTAGAAAAATATCAAGTTAGCAAAAAGGAGTTGGAATCCACCCAAATCACCTGTGAAAGATGGGTGGAATCTTGCAAAGGTTATGAAGTCATGTTAGAAAAACAGCTTGAAAGCAATGCATAGGGTTTAGAAAATATGATGAAATTGAAAACACTGATGCTAAACAAGCTGGTTCAGTTGAAATAGCACCTACCAACAAGAATGGCCAAGAAGTTAAGATAACTGACAAACTTTGTAACAAAATCACTCTGGAAAGATCTGTGGGATCCTCAACCTTTGAGGAAATTGAGAAATACCAATTTAAACCCACATGGTCTGATGAGTGCGACATTCTTGAAAATTTTAAACCAATAGACTTCACAACCACTGATGGTGTAAAAGCTCCTAAAGCAAAGGTCATTCCTCTCAAAGACATCCCAACAGTGGTTCAAAACTCTGTTGCTAAGGAGTTTGAGAAGAAGAAAAGAAGAGAAAAAGTTAAAAACCTATTTTGTGATTTCTGTGAAAAGAAGAATCATCTAACAAAAGACTGTTTTCATCTAAAAGCATATGATATCAACAAAACAAGTGTCATTGTTCCTGCTGAGAGCTGCACCATATGTGGTAAAACAAACCACAAAACTCAAGAATGTGTGTATCTCAAAAACTTTCATGTAAAAAAGAATGAGTACACTGCAAAAACATCCTTGAGTTCATCAACATCATCTGTCAAATTCACCAAGAATCAACCACTGTTTGTGCCAGTCAAAACAGTTGAACCAAACCTCTGTCAAAAGAGATGTTCAGGTGACTGATGCACCCCCTGCCAATCAATACAGAAGAGGTAAGGGACAACCACCATACCAAAGGATCCCACATGTTTATGAGGTTTACAAAAAGCCTTCTAAACCAAGAGTGAACAGGTATCCTTTTGGTTATCAGCAGGTGATTGGTCAAGACCCCCAACAGTGGTTAGAGAAAAACATTCCCAAAAATGTTCAAACCCCTGAGCTAACCACTGTCCATCCACCTGAACTCATCTCAGACACTGTTGAGACCCCATCCAAAGCCTTATTGGCTTTGGAGACCCTAATGAACTAAACCTTTTACTTCATGTGCAGGGAGCTTCTGCATGCTTAGATAGCCTTTGGTATGTAGATAGTGGAGGCTCCAGGCACATGACAGGATGTAAAGCCCTACTCAAAGATTTCAAAATCCATGGAAGGGGTGATATATCCTTTGGTAATAATAGTAAAGGGAAAGTTCTGGGGTCTAGTACAGTACAGTCTGGTAATGTAAAATTTGAAAATGTCAATCTAATAGACAATCTAAAATTCAACCTCCTGAGTGTCTCTCAAATGAGTGATAAGGGCTATGGCTCATTCTTCACAAAGGATTGTTGTAGGATTTTTGGACCAGAAATGGTTAAAAAGATTGAAGAAATAATAAAAAATGGAAAAACTCAACTTGTTGCTCAAAGAAGTGGCAATGTTTATGTGGTGGATATGTCAAAAGAGAGCCCCAGGACTGATGCCTGTCTGTTCTCAGCTGCCTCAAACAAAGAGACAGAATTATGGCACAGGAGATTGGGGCACACAAATCTCATGACAATCACTGCTATTTCAAAACAGGGGTTAGTAAGAGGTTTACCTCAAAAACTGTTCACCTGTCCTGAGCATTGTGTTTCCTGCCTAAAAGGAAAACAACATAAAAGCTCATACAAATCAATTGAAGAGTCCAAAATAACCAAATGTTTGCAAATGCTTCATATGGATTTGTTTGGCCCAGTTAAAGTAATGAGTCTTAAGAAAAAGAGATATTGTTTGGTTATTGTTGATGACTTTTCTAGGTTTACATGGACTTACTTTTTACACTCAAAAGATGAGACTGCAGGCATTCTGCAAGACTTTGTGAAATAGGTTGAAAAGCAGTTTGACTTGCCAGTAAAAATCTTCAGAAGTGATAATGGCACAGAGTTCAAAAACAAGGAGTTAGATGATTTTTGTGTGTCAAAAGGAATTGTGAGGCAGTACAGCATTCCAAGAACACCAGAACAAAATGGGGTTGTTGAGAGAAAGAACAGGACTTTGATTGAGGCTGCCAGAACCATGCTTGCTGATTCAGGTTTGCCATTAACTTTTTGGGCAGAGGCAGTAAACACTGCTTGCTATGTCCAAAACATAGTTTTAATCAACCCCAGGCATCAAAAGACTGCCTATGAACTGCTGTATAAAATAAAGCCATTGATTTCATATTGTTAGTGCATTTATGTCTATCGCCTCCGTCATCTCAAACCGTAGCAGAAACTGTTAAGTTTAGTGCTTATAGTGTTATATTTTAGTAAAAGGCAAGGTGGCATTTGTGTAAATAATGAGATATCTCATTATGTCCCTTGGCCTATAAATAGAGAACTTAGGGTTCTCATTTAGAACTTTTGGAAGACTTTTGACACTTTTGCTCATTTGCTACATTTGAGAGCTCTAGTTCTAGAGAGAGAAACTAGAGAGAGAAAGTGTCTAGGTGATTCACGGTTCCTGTAACGATTTCAGATCTTTGAATAGAATCACAGTTATATTACTGTTCGTGTGTTCGGTCTCACTCGTGCACGGATTCCGCACGTCGTACGAGTCGGTTCGCAATCGTTCGGAGCAAAACCGGTCCTAACAAGTGGTATCAGAGCGGGAGTTCGATTGCTCGGATCATTCACACGATTTCGCACTTGAATTCAGCAGATTCAGATCGAAATTTCACTCAGATTTTTCTAAGTTCTTCATTTTTCATATTTTCACGTTTTTAACTGAAAAACGCAAAATTGAACAAGATTTTACGGTTAAAATCGGCTAATTTTTTGATATGATGTGCGAAAACAACTAATCAATAAGCCTATAAAATTTCAGACTTTAATTCAAAGTATTTTGTGAGAAATTTGAGATTTTTTGATCGAAAAATGATAAAAGTTGCTGCTGTTACGTTTGTTGTTCTCCGCGCGGATGGCAATCCTTGCGGATGACCATACGCGTTGACTGATTGTTGACCTATCCGTACGCATAAGTCGCACGCACGGATAACAATACGTGTCTCAACATCACCCGAACTTGTCACTTTAGTCAATATTTTCAGGTTTGTCAGTCAACATTATCAATGATACATGTGAGTCATTAATTGCTTTCGGTGTGCATGTGATTGCTATTGTTTGTTGTCATTATAAACTACATCAGAAAGTCACGTGTATCCAAGTAAGTGATTAATTCATTCGGTGAGCATGTGGTCACATGATTCATAACAGTTGGTATCAATTGAGGTCCTATAGAATTAAAACTTGATTAATTGTTGTAGGACATTGATGAGAATTGTCTTAATGCAGGACGTGTGTCACCCATACGGATAAGCTTCATCATTTTCACCCGCACGGATAACATTTTTAATCCGTGTTGACCTGTTGACTCTGTCATACTGTCACACCCCGACCGCGTAAAACAACAAATCGCGGCGGAAACATCGGGGCGTGTCGTAACAGAATAAATTGTTTCATAACCATGGCATTCAAAGTTGTATTTTATTTAACAACACGGGTGTTACATTGTCTCAAAACAGTAAATTAAGAGTTCAGAACATAATTAAACATAGTCTATCTTCTTTTAAAGTCTCTAAGGCACAGGTCCGCCCTAGTATCATGTTCAACATCCTACGGAAAAGCACCTGAAAACACATGTGAAAATAGGTACGTCAGCATAAAAATGCCTGTGAGATACATAGGTTTTGTGAAAATAGGATTCATGACTTATGTTTAAGAAAAATGTTTAGTCATGAACCTTGTAATTTACTTTGTCATGTAAATCATTTGAAAACAATAAGATCAGATGATATGTATAAGTAAATGTCAGGTTAAATAAATAACCATGTAAAAATGTGTTTGTATAAGATAAGTTGTTTGTAAATCAATGTCTTGTGAAAAGTATGTTATTTGTATAAAATGTTCTATGTCTCAAACTAAAATGATTCAAATAACGCTACGATATGTAATACCATACAAACACTTATATATAGGAAGTACCAGCGGCGTATCCACCATGCTTGTATCATATTACACACGCATCGTTACTTAATCACTTAATCAAACCAAACTAACCAATGTAAGATGTCTATGTTTAATTCAATTGTCAAATGTATTAAATAATATGTCAAAGTGTTCATGTCAAGATGTAAATCATGTAGTATGTAAAACCAATGTCAAAAGCGTTTGTGTCAAATGTAAATCATGTCAAAATGTCTATGTCAAATATCCATGTCAAATGTCTATGTCAAATATCCATGTCAAATGTCTATGTCAAAATGTCATGTATGGCAAGTGAAATGTCTCAACTAAACCATATGCACAAAAACAAAGTATTGAAGTAAAACTTGATTTAAATCAAAGCTATGTTTTGTGTAAATGCATGCAACTATTTAATATGAACATTTATGCGGTATTGTGAAAATGCATACATCCAAGCCTTGCGACTGTGGTGATAAACCCTTTAAACAAATTAAAGGTCTATCTGTCTTATATCATCGAATTCGGTCATTCCTTTCATCCCCTTTCCCTGGGACGTCCGGAACGGGAGTTGTCAATTCCTATGGTACCACTACCTACTAACGAACGGCATGATCGGTGTTAATGAATGTATTGTCCCATGTAAACAAACCAAATGTCACACCAAAATGTAAGCATGTGAAAACAATGCACTAAGTATGTAATCAAATGAACATACATAGCGTGAAATGTCATGTAAAACGATGTACTAAGTAATGCATACAATGGGCACACCTAGCATGAAATGTAATGTAAAACAATGTACCAAGTAATGCACACAATGGGCACACCTAGCATAAGATGTAATGTAAAACAATGTACTAAGTAATGCACACAATGGCACACCTAGCATAAAATGTAATGAAATCATGTACTATAATGCACTAACGAACATAGCATGTATATGATGTGAAAACAGGAAAGCATGAAGGTAACAAGTAGGCACATGTGTTCCACCCCAAAACAGTTTGGAAAACAGTAAAAGAGGGGTCTGTGTACTCACTTGAGATTGCTCAGTTGTATAAAGATAACCACCAAGTAATGCTATAGATCTCGGAATCAAACGGCACCTAATATAGGTAACTATGTTAATAACCGGACCTTAATCGGATGATTGGATAGAATGAGGTTTCGTAAACCAAACGAGTGTAGAGACTCGTGTCATTTGGTTTAACAAAGCCTACATACTAAATGAAACCTAACATAATTGTTTACGACCCATTACGACTCGTTTAGGTAGCTTATGCTACTTTAACGTGACGTTCGCGTGAAACGCGCTCGGACCGCCTAACTAGCCCTATGACAAGTGTTATATGCCTAAACATGTTACATAATCCGTTATGTGACAAAAGTTTAGGTTACATATGCTTAATTACCAATTATAAGGCATATAAACTACCTATCATACAACTACTTAAACGATGTGACCATAGGGTATAACCTCGGAAGGTTATTCCCTACCTACTATGGTCACCTAATGTGTTTGGTCGGATCCTAATGATCGACCAAATGGGTCGGGTTCGAGGTATAAGCAATTTATTAGATCGCTTACCCTACGACCCTAGACAACGTGGTAATCAGTAGGCATAGTCCCAAGGGACTATGACCATCGTGATTACAATCACGTTGCGAAGTTCAAACGAACTTCGCATTGACCATTACTGGTCAACGCTGAAAGTCAAACAAAGTTTGACTTTCTGACTCGAAAAGCAGTAAAATAAGGAAAAGAACGAAAGAATACTTACGAAGGGTCCCCGAATGCTAAACTCGATTCAAAAATCTCAGGTATGAAACAGATGTTTCAACTTAGAGTTTCTCAAATCAAGTTTCTTGTAAGTTTAGCAATGGGGGTGTTGGGGTATTTATAGGAATACCCGAACCGTTAAGATCGTTTGATGGAAAACGTGCCATGATCCAACCCGTACACTTGTCGGAAACTCATGGTGACTAAATTGGCCACTCACCATAGGGTATCAACATGTGGCAAGGGATTAAGGAGTGGAGAACAGCTGTTAACAGCTGTTAATACGTCGAATCTGGTCCCGAAAGTGAAAAACTGATGTTAATGCATGTTTTCTGCCCAGAATATGCAGTCGCGTAGCGCGACGGGTAGGCCCTTAGGGCTCGCGCTACGCTACTGCTTCCCAGTTCCAGAATTTTTTCAAAAGTGACAGGTTTAGTCCCTGCAGCCCGTTTAAGCGATTTTCGATGCGTTTGAACCCCGTTAACCTCATTTCAAGGCTCTAAAATGAAGTTAAAGTATAGGGAACTCAAAACATGCTCAAAAATATCTCAGATGTCGGTTCGTTTGGCCGTACGATCGCGATGTTCGCTTAATTTCGACGGAATGCGCATAAGCGCGAAAAACGAACCAAATGACGCAACGAATGGATTTTTCTTAAGGCGAACACTAAAATATAATGTAGTCATGCTTTCATAAATTTTTGGATGTCCGGATGTATTCAGAACGTAAGTTATGCGCGAAAATGCAAACTTGTGCACTTTTTGACACTTTTAGTCCCTGAATGTCCCAAAAGTTTATTTTAGCACACCAAACCCCTCAAAGCCTATTTCTAAGCTATGTAAAGGATATTTAAGGTGTGTTTAACTTATGGTCATGTTCCGGAATGTTCGTTACAGTTCAAATTGACATACTTTCGCAGTTTGTCATATTTAGTCCCTATAAGCGAATTAACTTGTTTTTGCCATACCAAAGCCTTCAAAACTTATTTCTAAGTTATGTAAAGGTTATTTAAGGTATGTTGAGTATATGTTGATGTTCCGGAGTATTTCTCGCATTAAACTGAGTACGTTTACGCACTAGTTTGTGTATAACTCTCCAGAAAGTGATGTAGAGTTTGGAATTGAACAAAAGTCAAAACATGAAAAATGTAAAACACAACCAAACAAACATTGGGATCAAATAACTTTGTTTTATTGATAATAGAACTGTTCATAGTGATTACAAGCACAGTTGTTACACATACGCACGGATAGCATTTTTAATCCGTGTTGACCTGTTGACTCTGTCACACGCACGGATAGCAAATACGTGTCACAATCATTTCACACGATCAAGTCATTTAGTCAACATATTCTCTCAATAATTCAGTGGCTGTCTTTAATCATCACGTGATTACATTAGAATTTTGTCAGCACCGTTTTTTAAATGACAGATTGCATGTGATAGTGATAATGTTTGTCGGATATTGATTGATTTTCAGCATATCACGTGATCATTCTGAATTCAGTGAACATGTGATCAGTCTGCATTCGGCCATTGTTAAATTCATGTGATTGTTTCAGAGCTTGAAAGTCAAGAGCATGTGATATTGTTTGTTGCTCGAATAGGAGTTGTGTCACCCGTACGTATAAGCCATACGCACGGACAGCATCATTTCCCATACGTACGCATCACCACCCGTGCGTACAACATCTCCCGGATCCCCACCCGTACGCATCACCACCCGTGCGTACAACATCTCCCGGATCCCCACCCGTACGTATCACCATCCGGATCCCCATCCGGACGAATCATCATCCGGATCTTCATCCTATTCGAAGACAAACATCCGTGTGGGCTGATCTCATCCGATTGGGTCAACATCATCCGATTGACTATTGATCCATCCGAACGGACCAAATTCTTTTACGATTCATTTGTTTGATATTGATTAAACTCATTGTGTTTGTTTGATTGTGATTCAGGTGATACAAGATGGCTAAAACGTTTGATGAACAGGAAAATGAGAATCTTAAAAGTTTAAACGTTTGGACTTCTGGATCTTGGATTGATAAGAAGAATAAGAAGGATGTTTGGATTAAAAGATTCAAAAATTTCTTGTGCATGAAAAATGAATCTTTGGAACAATTGGACAGACGGTTTGATGAGTTGATTGATAAGTTCGATAGATATGAGATAAGGGTTTCAAATGCTGAAAAAATTTCAAAATTTGCTGATGCATTACCTTTAGAGTGGGAAAAAATTTTAAGTGAACTAAAAAGGGATGCTAGTTTCTCAAAGCTTCATTTTAGAGAATTCATCGATAAGCTCAGATCACATAAGTTTGATAAAGAAAAAAGAAAAGAAGAGTTGATGAATGAAATAAAAAGGGACTTAGAAAAGATAAATTTGGATGTGATCATTGAAATGAGAAAAAGAGTCTCTGTGTGTCTTGCTGCAAAAAATGTCATGAAATATGATATTAAGAGAGGTTGTTTTATTGATGAATATGCAAACCCTCTTGACTTTGTTACAATTTTTTGTGCAGGAACATTCAGGATGGAAACAAAGAAAGAAGCTAATGTTGAAAAGATGAATGAAAAATGCTCAAAATGTGATAAACTTGGAGCAGACAATGCCAAATTCTTGAGTGATGCGGAGAATTTGACATTGGAAAACAAAACTTTGAGAGCTGAGAAGAAAACAGATGATGAACAGATTCTGGAGTTGCGCTTGAACTGTGAAAAACTAAAATCTGAAAATATCAAACTGTTGAGTGATGTGGACAGTTTGACTTTGGAAAACAAGATTTTAAAAGAAAAAGAAAAAGAGTTTAAAAATGAAAAATTAAAAATTAAAATTTGAAAATGATTTCAAAAGTCAGTTAAAGATTTTAGAAGATGAGAGAGATGTTTTTAGTAAAAATAATCTTGAAAAACAATGTGAAATAAATTCTCATCTTGATAAAATCATTCGACTTGAGCATGAAGCCGAAGGTAATAGAAAGAAAATTGCTGATTTAGAAAACAAATTGAAAAGTTTTGTGACTTCTGCATCATATGTTTGTCCAAAACCGATCAATTCTGTTCCAATAAGTGACAATGTCACAAATTTTGACAAAGTCAAAATTGAAGATTGTGATGACAAAGCTGATGATGAAAAAGAAAAAGAAAAGAAAAGAAAAATATTTTTAGAATTACAAGAAAAATTTCAAAATACTGTTTTGCAGTCTACTGAAATAGGTGAATGCTCAAAGCAAAAACCTGTTAAGAAGATTGTAGAACAGAAACAAAAAGTTAAAAATTCGAAAAATTTTAAAAATGAAAATAAAAGCTCATCAGTTCAGTCATCCAATCATTATAAAAAATCACAAAAATTTGTAAATGAAAATTCACAAAATGTTGATAATAAGTGGTGCAGGTTTGACCACAGTGCTTCAAAGCCAAAACCAGTTTTCAAGAAGAGTGATGATTACCACCAAGCCAAACAATGTTATGATCTGAAGGTTTGGACTGACAGAAGTGGATGGTACGATAACAGAGTGTGCTACACCTGTGGTGTGAGAGGACACATTGCTGTTAACTGTCAGAATCGGTATCTTGAGACAAGAAGATGCTTTGAATGTAATATCAGAGGACATATTGCCAGAGATTGCCCAAAGAGATCGATGGGAAGATCAAGGGTTGAATCTCAGAGAATGGTGAAGACACCAGTCAATGTCAAGCCCAAAGAACATAAGGTTCTAGAATAGAAAGTGAAACTTTCGCAGGGGCAAAGAGACAGACTGAGGAAAAAGAGGAAGAAGGAGAGAGAGTATTTGGAGAAGATTTTGTCTTCAGGTTCACCGGTTGGTTCAAATAAAAGTTCTGATGAATCGATTCAATCGACGGCAAAGTCAAGCAAATCGAATTCTTCAGATGCAAATCTGAGGACAAACAAAAGGAAAAAGAAAGTTATTGGCGATGAATCTGGCTCGTCAAAGTCAGACAAGCCAAGTTTGGGCAATGAATCTGATTCCACAAAATCAGATGAGCCACAAGTTGAGGTAAAAAAGGAAGAGACGGTTCCATTAATGAATGATGAGAATTTTCCACCATTACAAGCCACAAACCCAAAATCAAAAGGTGTTGATGCTGGAAAAATGTTTAATAGCAATGTTAAACATATTTTTAGTAAGATGGCTGATGGTAAGGAAAAAGGAGTAAAAGAATTTTATGAAGAAAGGAGAAAAGCTCAAAATACACCTAAGACTGGTCAGGCTTGGGTGTCAAAATCTGTTGGTTGAATTCCTGACTTGCCGGAGCTTCCAGGTTGGTAAGTGTGAAGCAGGTATCGGCATCATTCTTGAGAAATTCACAGGATGGTAACTGTGATATTTCGTCTTACAAGTGGTTAATCAAGGACATTAAGTTGTACTTGATTTTCTACAAGTGATAGTGGTGTTTGACCTAATAATGTTAAATTTTCATAATGGTTAAAAGAGAACAAGGTGATGAGATGACCCCGAACCCACAAGTGATGGGTAAACAAACTAATTTTTCTGGAAAAACCATTCTGATTAAAACAAACTTAAGTGTTTTGAAATCATTATGGGAAAATAGTTTGTTGTAAGGGGGAGTTCTGATTGAATACGCCGAAACCCTCACGGCTGAACAAACATGATTACTTTCACAAGATTGAAAAACGGTTTTCAAACTGTCGAAAATCAATGGGTTGTAAATCATGGGGGTACTTTATATTAGTTTTTCTGCAAATCAGTACACTTAAAGCAGAAAATGGATGGCGAGACAAAGCTATCAGTATTGGTTGTCAAATTTTCTTTAAATGATTTTGCATTTTAGGGGGAGTAATATTGTTGTCAGAAAATCCAAAAACATTAGAAAATTTGAAAAAGCCAAAAACATGATAAAAATTCAAAATTGAGTTTTTGTGTAAAAAGAGGAAATGATAGTACATCAGTAGACAGTTACAGTATGCTAAAGAAATGTATTGTTTATATAGTGTTAAACAGTCTCACTGATGATGTGTCGGTAGATTTTATACATTTAGTAAACTTTTTCAGGATATAAACCTAAATTCAAACTTGCTTATTTCGTGGGGAACACTACTTGGATATATAGGTAACCCCTGAAATCTCGTTTGAAAGGTCTCATAATCTGATATACTAGGTCTTTATACTCAATGATGTCTGGGGTATTATTCCGGGACTTCTGCTGAACGGTAGTTCTGACCTAGTCCTTGGATAATACTTTCTGCAAATGCTTGAAACATAGCATAAACCCTCAGCATACCGATGAAACAATAAAATTGATAGTCGCTGCTGTTGTAGCTAAAAGATCCTCTAAAGGGGACATTCCGTAAAGTCGAAGCTGATATCTCTCTGCGTATACGGAAGTATCGATCTGAGATCCCTCGGCCCTCGCATACCTAATTTATGTACAGATATCATTGTAGTATACTCACCTGTAAGACTGATTATTGGGATTCTGGATACGGGAGTATATTCAAGAGGTGGGACACATGAATGAGTTTAAGTTCTTAATACATCTAATTCGTATCCTGAATCAGTTGAAATTTGTGTGAAAATTTAAGTGGATCAGTATATCGACAATCTAAGTTAATTGTTTAATACTTACTGTGTAACTAAGCTCAACGGTACTTGTGACTTATCAAAAACTGATATGATCCTCTGACGCGAACTCAAATAAAAATATTGTCTGTAAATATGTTTGTACATATTTCTTTACTGCTCTATATTTTCAGAAAAATACAAAAAGATTTTGATTTCTGCTTTATTTTCGACAATCGATGTCTAGATGCTGAGTTTCAAAATCTGAGTATGCTGATTGTGTTTCTGAAAATAAACAAGTTCATTAATTTGAAACTTGAAGTTTTAATAAAAAAAAATCAAAAACAGTTTGTGATATCTCCAAGGTCATTAATTTGGACTTGGATGATTAACTGTGAGGGAGTTGGATGCTTATATTGTTAAAATCTGTAAAAGAGCCAGTTTCCGATACGGTTCGTTGAAACTGCCAAATCTTTGAAGATTGTTGATAGGGGGAGAATATCAAGTAATCCTGGATATATTTCATATTATTATATCTTAGTCCCAGGATCTTGATTTAGAAAGTTTAATAGAGCCAGGTTACGATACCTGGACAACTGAAAATGCTTTCATTGTAACATGTATTTTAGCAAAAGCTGAGAAAGCCAGGTTTTCAATCCTGGAAGTTCAAAACGTTGTTACTTATAAACGTTTGAGATTTGCAGATGTTGTACCAGACTACGATCCCGATAGCCGAGTCTAAGGGAGAGTCTGAAGACGAGCTCAACGGAAGGGGAAGCGTGCATAGGAGCCAGGATACTTTCCCAGAAGAGCTTGTAACCGGAAAGCCAGGTGTCGATCCCAAAAGCACGGAAGCTTGACGAAAGGGGGAGCCTGAAGAGTCTACCGAAAGGAAGGAGCTGAAGCTGAAGACAGATCCACGGGGATTTTGTTCGAGCTAAAGAGAGAGAAAGAAAAGAAGCTACGAGTCTGAATGTTTGAGATTGACTGCGGCAATATCCAAGGGGGAGTCTGTTAGTGCATTTATGTCTATCGCCTCCGTCATCTCAAACCGTAGCAGAAACTGTTAAGTTTAGTGCTTATAGTGTTATATTTTAGTAAAAGGCAAGGAGGCATTTGTGTAAATAATGAGATATCTCATTATGTCCCTTGGCCTATAAATAGAGAACTTAGGGTTCTCATTTAGAACTTTTGGAAGACTTTTGACACTTTTGCTCATTTGCTACATTTGAGAGCTCTAGTTCTAGAGAGAGAAACTAGAGAGAGAAAGTGTCTAGGTGATTCACGGTTCCTGTAACGATTTCAGATCTTTGAATAGAATCACAGTTATATTACTGTTCGTGTGTTCGGTCTCACTCGTGCACAGATTCTGCACGTCGTACGAGTCGGTTCGCAATCGTTCGGAGCAAAACCGGTCCTAACACATATTTTAAAGTTTTTGGTTGCCCATGCTTTATTTTAAACTTAAAAGATTCTATCTCAAAGTTTGCAGCTAAAATTGATTGTGGTTATCATCTGGGATACTCAACCACTGCTAAGGCCTACAAAGTGTTTAACACAAGGACTAAGACAGTGGAAGAGACTTTGAATGTAAAGTTGAATGAACTTTCATCAATGAAAATCCCAGCAAATCCTTCAGATTTATTTGATCTTGATAAATTCACATTTAAAAGTGTTGTTGTCAAGTCTAACAATGCAGGTCCATCAGAAAACTCATCATCAGACTATGGATATGAAATCATCATTCCACAACAAAAGTCTGCATCAAATGGTAGAGCAGCAGATATTCAAAACAGTTGTTAAAGTTCAACCACTGCTACCTCAACAGTTGTTGACCAAAGTAGCCCATCAACCCCTGCTTCCACATCATCAAACACTGTTGATAAAAGTCCTCAAACAGTGGATCAAAGTCAGCATGTGTCCATACCATTACCTCCTATTCCACCACCTTTTGAAGCCACTGCTGGATCATCAAAGTCACCAGCAGTGGTTAGCTCAGATGACTCACATCTGCAACCCTCCCCACTTAATGCCATTATTCCATACCAAGGAGATCTTCTCTTCTTGAAATCTCATCCACCTGACCAAATCATTGGCAACATCAATGAAGGGGTGCTCACAAGAAGTCAATCCTAAAACATTTGCCTTTTTGCTGGTTTTCTATCTCTCCATCAGCCAGTCAAGTACCAAGAGGCACTAAAAGACAACAGCTGGGTAGAAGCCATGCAAGAGGAGCTCCAACAGTTTAGAAGACAACAAGTTTGGGAGCTTGTACCATTGCCAGAGGGTGTGAGTCCTATTGGCACAAAATGGGTCTTCAAAAATAAAACTGATGAAAGGGGTATTGTTGTCAAGAATAAAGCCAGGCTTGTGGTTCAAGGGTTCAGACAAGAAGAGGGCATTGACTATGATGAAACATTTGCCCCTGTAGCAAGATTGGAAGCTATCAGACTATTCCTGGCCTTTGCTGTCAACCACAACATCAAGGTGTATCAAATGGATATCAAATGTGCATTCCTCTATGGTAAGATTCAAGAAGAGGTTTATGTTTGTCAACCTCCAGGCTTTGAGGATCCATTTAATCCAAATCATGTCTACAAGCTAAATAAAGCTTTGTATGGCCTGAAAGAAGCACCAAGGGCCTGGTATGAAACTCTTTCCAATTTTCTACTTTCCATTGGTTTCACAAGAGGTAAAATTGATAAAACATTGTTTTTGAAATGGAGAGGGAAAGACTTGATGATTGTCCAAATTTATGTGGATGACATCATTTTTGGAAGCACATGTAATAATATGTGTGAAGAGTTTAGGCAACTCATGACAGCGGAGTTTGAAATGAGTGCAATGGGTGAACTCCAGTGCTTTCTTGGTCTCCAAGTAAGGCAACTGCAAAATGGCACTTTTATCCATCAAGGCAAATATGCCAAAGAACTTTTAAAGAAATTTGAGATGGATGATTGCAAACCATGCAGTACACCCATTGCAACAAATAAATTAGTCATGTCTGATGAAAAGGATGATTTGGGTGATCAAACTTTATATAGAAGCATGATTGGGTCTTTATTGTACCTAACTGCATCTAGGCCAGACATCATGTTTGCAACATGTGTTTGTGCAAGATCCCAATCAGCCCCTAGAAAGTCAAACCTTATAGCTGTAAAAAGGATATTTAGATACCTAAAAGGTGCTCCCACACTTGGTATCTGGTATCCAGCTGATGGAAATATCAAGCTTTCAGGTTTCTCAGACAGTGACTTTGCTGGATGTGACAAGACAAGGAAGTCCACTTCAGGAGGGTGCCAATTCCTAGGCAATTGCTTAGTGTCTTGGCAAAGCAAAAAGCAAGCAGCTGTTTCCATATCCACTGCTGAGGCAGAGTATATAGCTGCTGCAAGCTGTACAGCCCAACTGCTTTGGCTTCAAAATCAGTTGCTGGATTTTGGTATCACTGCCCTAAAGACACCTCTCATGTTGGACAGTCAGGCAGCAGAAAATATCATCAAAAATCCATTCTCCCATTCAACCACCAAGCACATTGATATCAGACATCACTTTGTGAGGGATTGCTATGAAAAAGGTTTGATTTCTCTGCACCATGTTCCAACTAAAGATCAGCTGGCAGATGTGCTAACCAAAGCATTAAACACATCCACCTTTGAAAGCTTGATCTCTAGGATTGGCATGCTGAACATGGAATAACAGGCAAAATCCTGTTTTTTCTATGAATAAAAGCATTAAAATGTTTTCAGAAAATCAAAAAACCATCCTTAAAAATAGCTAAAAATGAATTTTTCATTAAATCCTTAAAAGTCTGCCATAACCACTGTTTTGTTCAAACATCTGTTCTGCTTAAAAATCTGTCCACTGCTGAAAGTCAACCCATGTTCTCTCATTTCCTTGATAAGCACTGTTGTTCAAAATCAGTGTTTTTATCCACTGATATGCTATCCACTAATAGTTAAAATCACCCACTGTTTTCATTATTACCGTTGCAACCTCTGATATTGTTCCATCAGTGGTTTTCATAAAACACTTGTCCTTCATTTCATCAGGGGTTGGCACGTGGATAGTACATAGCGGTCTGATCTTTTGTAACCGCTGCCACATCAGCATTCACTTTTTCCACTATAAAACCCTGAGCAAAACCCCCAAACAAGGGTTTTTACTGTCGAATCGAATTCACAAAAATTCCTTTCTCAAAGCAGTTATCATCCATTTCTCCCAAACCATTCACCGTACTTCTTCTTCAAAATGACAAAATCAAAGTCTTCATCTTCTAAATAGGCCACTCAAATGGCTACCATACCCATTGAAATTCCATACAAAGCTCCTCACAACTGTCTGGGTCTCTTCACAAAACCCGGTACCATCGATACCTATGATTCCATCATTGACACTGTGTCGTCTTCAAAGTACAAAACTTTGTTGACAGCAGATGCTGCGATTT
Source organism: Helianthus tuberosus (assembly GCA_030545235.1). Taxonomy (NCBI): domain Eukaryota; kingdom Viridiplantae; phylum Streptophyta; class Magnoliopsida; order Asterales; family Asteraceae; genus Helianthus; species Helianthus tuberosus. The sequence goes on along the minus strand of CM060448.1, from coordinate 198,782,933 downwards.
ACCTGGAAACCCAGAGAGAATTTTGGAAAAATGCTACTCTTGAAACACAAGGTGAAGACATCATAGCCATTAATTCCTCTCTAAAGGGTAAAACGGTCAAAATCACACCACAATCCATTTCAGAGGTATTCGAACTTGATGATCAGCAAGATAAAAATTCTTTTCCTAAAAACGAATATCAAACTGATTTTCTTGAAAGAGGGTATGCAGATGAAATGAGGAGGGATACCTTACAAAAAGGTAACTTTTCTCCTGCAACAAGATTTTTATTCCATACCCTTTTGATGTGTGTTTCAAATAAAACAACTGCTTTTAATGAGATACCATTAAAGATTCAATACCTGGGATATGCTATTTTACAAAATGAAAATTTTAACTACTCCCAGGAGATCTTTAATGATTTAGTTAAAAATGTTGATAAAAAACCATTCTTACTATTTCCAAGATTTCTAAGTTATTACTTTCAAAAGAAATTTGGTAAGGATGATGCTCATGTGCTCACACAAGGTGACACTTTTCAAATAAACAGCTTAACAGCTGAAACTTTTACAAGATTATCAACACCTTGCAAAACAAAAGAAGAAGTCCCTGAGCAGAATTTAGCAGCTACCACTGCTCCTCAGGTACCTGCTGCTGAGCCCACTGCTCTAGGTGATCACAGCAGCAAAACAACTGCTGTGAAACCCACACCTAAAATTGCCAAAAAGTCAAGACAAAAGAAAACACAAAAGCCCCCCAAACCTACAAAAAAGGCAACTCTGGAAGATGAGATCCCAGAGCAACTGCCAGTGACAACACAAAAGTCACAAGAAACCACTGCTGCTACTTCCTCACAGCAGATGGTAGAAAGATCTCAACCCATGCCTTAAACTCCTCATGCTTCTTCTCAAAAAGAATAGGTTGTAAGAATGGGGACACCACAATATGATGCTCTGGAATCACTTGCTTCCATCATCCACAGCCCACTGCCCAGGGCAAATTCGCTTTCTACACCCAACCTCACATCCACAATTCCCCCACAAACAAAGTTATTATTGGATGCTCTTGATCTGAACTAGACACAAACCAGTCCTTCTCAATCACCTGTCAATGAGAACATACCTTAATAAGTGACTGGGTCTGATGTTTCAGTCATTGCTAACCCACCAACAACACCTGAGGAGGTTACACCCCTTGAGTTACAAGTAACTCTTGGTGGTAGTCCAAGTGAAGCAGCCACTACAAGTGCTGAACCCACTGGTTTGCATTTGGACAATGGTTACATCAATAAAACTTCCTTGGAGGCAATTTCTTCTCTGGGAACACTTGTGTATCCAGTCTTCACTGGTTCACTAAAAAGTGTCTCTCAATTTGAAGGAAAAAGTCCCCAGTTCTAAGACAAAGGGGCATCAGTGGATGACTTTTGGAATACATTCCCTGAGTCAACCACTGTTACAACCACTGAATGTGGGAAATCAGATGATCCCATTAAGTTGGGTGATGGTTTAATGTACCAAGAATTGACGGCTAGAGTTGATAAACTGGACACTTCTGTTGCAGAAATCAAAGACATGCTGCAACAGTTGTTGAAAGTTCAAAAGGTACCCACTGCTGCACCAACTCCAACAGCTGCTACATCATCTGCTCCTTCAACAGATGAGCTGTGGAGTTTATTTCAACCACTGCTCCAACATCAAAGAGAACTAGCTGATCAGCAGCATGAGATTCAAGTCCAAAAGATCAGAAATCTCATGGAATCAAGGTTTAAAGACACTCAGGTTGATATCAAGGCTATAAAGGCCCATTTGCTGAACACCACTGGCACTGCACCTCCCACTGTTATCTTTGTGGATAACCCTCCAACAGATAATGCCAAAAAGGGGGAGAAATTAAAGCAGTTCAAAAAGAAAGGGTATGAAGATGGCCTCTACATTGAACTAGATAAATCAAGCATGCTTGCAGATATCCCCTTGCCAGATGGTAGTAAAAAGACTAATGTGACCACAAATGCACTTGCAGAAGCAAAAGCAAGTGTAAAAAGGGATAAAGAGGCTAAGGATAAATCCAGGTGGGAACAGGAGAAAAGAGCTTTTATGGAGCTGAATGAGCAGGGTATTTCTGAGCCAAATGATGATAAAAATCCTGAGCCAAAAAGAAAGAATCCCACTAGAAAAGTGAGGGAACCCAAACACATACCATCCAGACCCACAAAGCAAACTCCTAAACCGACCAAAAACCTCACACATCAATCTTCCACCCAAACAACTGTTGTAACACCTGCTGTATCAACAACTGTTGGTACTTCAGTGCTTTCAGCAGTTGTTAAACCAAAAACCACACTTCAACCACAACAACTGCTCCCACTACAACCACTGCCCCACCAAAGATACCATCACCACCAAAAACCACCTCACCACCAAAAACAATCTCACCACCATCACCTCCTGCTAAAAAGTAGAAGACAGCTGATGACACTTCATCAGTTGTAATGACAACAGAGGTTGAAACACCAGTTGTTTCAACAACTGTTAGTCAGCCAATTTCCACTTCAACCACTTCCACTACAATAACCACCACTCAAATCACCACCACTGAACCATCCAAAACATCATCAGCCTCTCCTCAACCAAAAAGGAGAAGGTTAATTCTAAAAGAAGATGATCCTTCACCACCATCAACATCTTCACAACCTTTGTCACTTGTCACTATACCAAACCCTGTTCCTCTCTCATCAGCTAAAGTTCAAAAGCCAATCACTGACATTACTCCTGCAGGTGTCCAATATCCTCTAGAGCTTATAGCAGTCAGAGAAGAGATCAAATCCTTCTACTTTGAGGATGACCCTGCTAAAAGGAGTTTGCCATCAGTTGAAGGATATCCTAGGCCTAACAACATTGAAGAATACTTGAAAGTTAAGGCTCAACAAGCAGAGGATATCTCCAAAAGAAATTCCCAAGGAAAATCTGACAAAGAAATTCAAAGGCATTATCAATTTCTGCTCACTCAAGTCAGATCTTTGGAACAGTTTGCAAAAAATGTATGTCAGCAAATATCAGAAAGAACAGATGAATCCTTGAGAAAAGACTATATTGAAAACATCATGGCTTACAAGAAATACAAAGGAGAAAAATACATGTACAAAGAATGGACCATTCCTGAGCTTGAAAGTGAAGCAGCTAGGATTCAAGACATGATTAAGAACAAGGTTAAACATACTCCTCCTGGTTGGGCAAAATACAAAAAGAATGTACCTGATAAGGTACTGGAGCTGAAGAGAATGAAAGAGGAATTGATCACTGCTGATTTTGGGTCAAGAAATCAAGTGTTGAGGTGGAAAGAAGACAAAGTCAGGGCCACTTACAAAAAGTTGGAGGAACTAAGGAAGAAAAATCCAAAGGTTCCACAAAAACCTGACTATCCTGAAGCAGAGGTTTCAACAAGACCACCAAAGCTGCAAGTCATGAAAGCCACTGCTCCACCTAGTGCCATTCTTTATCAAAGAAGAAGGCAAAAACAGATGGATGCAGAAACAGCAGAGGATATAGCTGCTGGTAATGAAGTTATAAAAATGGTTTTTAAACAAATGATGGCTGATATTCCTGAACTTGCTCAAGCTCAAAGCACTGCTCAGTCAGTCATCACCAGGCCACCATCTCCAAATTCCTCATCTAATAAAAATCTCCCAAGAAACCCACCGGACTCAAAAGTACTAAAGTGGAAAACTGACAAACAGACCCATGTACTGACTGTGATCAAGCCCAGTGGAGAAGTGAAGAAAATATCAAGGGAACAAGCACTAGGCCTGAGTGTTGAAGATCTGCAGGATCTCCTTGATCTTCCATTGTGCAGGGATGAAGATGACACAGATGCCTTAGACTTTGAGTTACAACTCAAAGGGCAAATAAGGGAACTGTTGATGAGGCAATAAAGTTCCACAATAATGAAGGGTTTTGGCATTATCTGTTTCAGGGGGAGATTGTTGGGATTGAACCCTGTCAGAGGAACAGATAATTAAAGCCAAAACTGGATCAGAGCAGTGGATCCAAAATAAGCAGAAGTTATGTTTACATTCTCTCCCCTTGAAAGTGGTTTCAACATTTGATGACCTCCATCCACTGATCCTTTACAACAACTGCTGATTTACAACTACTGACCAAGTTAAAGGCTGATGAAGACTAAAGCCCTGTTGATCAATCTACTGCTATGGGTCAAGCACTACTGAAGTTATCAAGTACTGCTGGAGTCACAACAGTGGAAGGATAAAGCAGTGGTTTAGTTTTCTTATGTAATGAATTGTAAACAGTAGATAGCATAGCAGTGTTTGTATTAGATCAGTTGTTAGAGTTTGTTAGGAGGTTAGATGTCACTTTCATGGTGACGTCAGCAAAGATGCCATAATGGTTTGGGCGTGCCTTTAAATAGAACAGTACCCTGTACTATTCTATTAGCTCTTCTTCACTTTTCTTCCTATACGAACAAACACTGTGAGCTCAAGTGGAGGGGGGGTTTGTTACATGCATGCAATGTAATTGAATCTTGAAATAAATTCAATCATTTGGTTCTATGTGAAAATGTGTGTTCAAAGCAATTCTCCTGTTTGATTGTGTGCAAAGTTTATTTCCATTTATATTCCGCTGAATTACTTGTTCATTTTCATCTTAAATCAAACGTAAAACACGATCAATCCAAACTCCAATCCTAACACCTTTCTCCATCAATTAGGAATCCGATGCCGTCACTAATCACATTCCTTAAATTGTAGCCATTTTGAGTGTTTATTTTTTGGTGTCTAATCCGCATATATATCACCATTGCACTTGATTTTCTTGACTGTATATCTCTTAAATGTCAACATATACACGTGTGATTTAGTTTACGAAGATTTTTCAATGCCGAGAACCTCGATCAGAGAGTAAAAAAGGCGTAAAGTTCACAATGGTGTAGAACTAAAATGGGATATATCGGGCTAGGATTCGAGTTAAAGGAACAAGGGCCAAACCAACCACTCAAGAATGGAATCGTCGAGCGAAAACACTTGACAACCTCCTGCAAGCAGCTTTTCTTGCCACCAGACGTTTCTCCATCAATTAGGAATCTGATGCCGTTACTAAACACATTCCTTAAATCGTAGCCATTTTTGAGTGTTTATTTTTTGGTGTCTAATCCGCATATATATCACCATTGCTCTTGATTTTCTTGAGTGTTTATCTCTTAAATGTCAACATATACACGTGTGATTTAGTTTACGAAGATTTTTCAATGCCGAGAACCTCGTTCAGAGAGTAAAAAAGGCGTAAAGTTCACAATAGTGTAGAACTCAAATGGGATATACCGGGCTAGGATTCGAGTTACAGGAACAAGGGCCAAACCAACCACCCAAGAATGGAATCGTCGAGCGAAAACACTTGACAACCTCCTTGAAGCAGCTTTTCTTGCCACCAGACCTTTCTCCAACAATTAGGAATCTGATGCCGTCAATAAACACATTACTTAAATTGTAGCCATTTTTTGAGTGTTTAATTTTTGGTATCTAATCCGCATATATATCACCATTGCTCTAGATTTTCTGGACTGTATATCTCTTAAATGTCAACATATACACGTGTGATTTAGTTTAAGAAGATTTTTCAATGCCGAGAACCTCGATCAGAGAGTAAAAAAGGCGTAAGGTTCACAATGGTGTAAAACTAAAATGGGATATACCGGGCTAGGATTCGAGTTAGAGGAACAAGGGCCAAATCAACCACCCAAGAATGGAATTGTCGAGCGAAAACACTTAACAACCTCCTTAAAGCAGCTTTTCTTGCCACCAGACCTTTCTCCATCAATTAGTAATCTGATGTCGTCACTAAACATATTCCTTAAATTGTATCCATTTTTTTAGTGTTTATTTTTTGGTGTCTAATCCGCATATATATCACCATTGCTCTTGATTTTCTTGACTGTATATCTTTTAAATGTCAACATATACACATGATTTAGTTTACGAAGATTTTTCAATGCCGAGAACCTCGATTAGAGAGTAAAAAAGGCGTAACGTTCACAATGGTGTAAAACTAAAATGGGATATACCGGGCTAGGATTCGAGTTACAGGAACAAGGACCAAACCAACCACCCAAGAATGGAATCATCGAGCTAAAACACTTGACAACCTCCTGGAAACAGCTTTTCTTGCCACTAGACCTTTCTCCATCATTTAGGAATCCGATGCCGTCACTAATCACATTCCTTAAATTGTAGCCATTTTTTGAGTGTTTATTTTTTTGGTGTCTAATCCTCACATATATCACCATTGCTCTTGATTTTCTTGAGTGTATATCTCTTAAATGTCAACATATACACGTGTGATTTAGTTTATGAAGATTTTTCAATGCCGAGAACCTCGATCAGAGAGTAAAAAAGGCGTAAAGTTCACAATGGTGTAGAACTAAAATGGGATATATCGGGCTAGGATTCGAGTTAAAGGAACAAGGGCCAAACCAACCACTCAAGAATGGAATCGTCGAGCGAAAACACTTGACAACCTCCTGCAAGCAGCTTTTCGTGACACCAGACGTTTCTCCATCAATTAGGAATCTGATGCCGTTACTAAACACATTCCTTAAATCGTAGCCATTTTTTGAGTGTTTATTTTTTGGTGTCTAATCCGCATATATATCACCATTGCTCTTGATTTTCTTGAGTGTTTATCTCTTAAATGTCAACATATACACGTGTGATTCAGTTTACGAAGATTTTTCAATGCCGAGAACCTCGATCAGAGAGTAAAAAAGGCGTAAAGTTCACAATAGTGTAGAACTCAAATGGGATATACCGGGCTAGGATTCGAGTTACAGGAACAAGGGCCAAACCAACCACCCAAGAATGGAATCGTCGAGCGAAAACACTTGACAACCTCCTTGAAGCAGCTTTTCTTGCCATCAGACCTTTCTCCAACAATTAGGAATCTGATGCCGTCAATAAACACATTACTTAAATTGTAGCCAATTTTTGAGTGTTAAATTTTTGGTGTCTAATCCGCATATAAATCACCATTGCTCTAGATTTTCTTGACTGTATATCTCTTAAATGTCAACATATACACGTGTGATTTAGTTTAAGAAGATTTTTCAATGCCGAGAACCTCGATCAGAGAATAAAAAAGGCGTAAGGTTCATAATGGTGTAAAACTAAAATGAGATATACCGGGCTAGGATTCGAGTTACAGGAACAAGGGCCATACCAACCACCCAATAATGGAATCGTCGAGCGAAAACACTTAACAACCTCCTGGAAGCAGATTTTCTTGCCACCAGACTTTTCTCCATCAATTAGGAATCTGATGACGTCACTAAACACATTCCTTAAATTGTAGCCATTTTTTGAGTTTTTATTTTTTGGTGTCTTATCCGCATATATATCACCATTGCTCTTCATTTTCTTGATTGTATATCTCTTAAATGTCAACATATACACGTGTGATTTAGTTTACGAATATTTTTCAATGCCGAGAACCTCGATCAGGGAGTAAAAAAGGCGTAAGGTTCACAATTGTGTAAAACTAAAATGGGCTATACCAGGCTAGGATTCGAGTTACAGGAACAAGGGCCAAACCAACCACCCAAGAATGGAAACGTCGAGCGAAAACACTTGACAACCTCCTGGAAGCAGCGTTTCTTGCCACCAGACATTTCTCCATCAATTAGGAATCTGATGCCGTCACTAAACACATTCCTTAAATTGTAGTCATTTTTTGAGTGTTTATTTTTTGGTGTCTAATCCGCATATATATCACCATTGCTCTTGATTTTCTTGACTGTATATCTCTAAAATGTCAACATATACACGTGTGATTTAGTTTACGAAGTTTTTTTTTCAATGCTGAGAACCTCGATCAGAGAGTAAAAAAGGCGTAAGGTTCACAATGGTGTAAAACTAAAATTGGATACACCGGGCTAGGGTTCGAGTTACAGGAACAAGGGACAAACCAACCACCCAAGAATGGAAACGTCGAGCGAAAACACTTGACAACCTCCTGGAAGCAGCTTTTCTTGCCACCTGACCTTTCTACATCAATTAGGAATCTGATGTTGTCACTAAACTCATTCCTTAAATAGTAGCCATTTTTTTAGTGTTTATTTTTTGGTGTCTAATCCGCATATATATCACCATTGCTCTTGATTTTCTTGACGGTATATCTCTTAAATGTCAACATATACATGTGTGATTTACTTTACGAAGATTTTTCAATGCCGATAACCTCGATAAGAGAGTAAAAAAGGCGTAATGTTAATAATGGTGTAAAACTAAAATGGGATATACCGGGCTAGGATTCGAGTTACAGGAACAAGTGCCAAACCAACAACCCTAGAATGGAATCGTCGTGTAAAAATACTTGACAACCTCCTGGAAGCAGCTTTTCTTGCCACCTGACCTTTCTCCATCAATTAGGAATCTGATGCCGTCACTAAACACATTCCTTAAGTTGTAGCCATTTTTTAGTGTTTATTTTTGGGTGTCTAATCCGCATATATATCCCATTGCACTTGATTTTCTTGACTGTATATCTCTTAAATATCAACATATACACGTGTGATTTAGTTTACAAAGATTTTTCAATGCCGAGAACCTCGATCAGGGAGTAAAAAAGGCGTGAGGTTCACAATGGTGTAAAACTAAAATGGGATATACCGGGCTAGGATTCGAGTTACAGGAACAAGGGCCAAACCAACCACCCAAGAATGGAATCGTCGAGCAAAAACACTTGACAACCTCCTGGAAGCACCTTTTCTTGCCACCAGACCTTTCTCCATCAATTTGGAATTTGATGCCGTCACTAAACACATTCCTTAAATCGTAGCCATTTTTTGAGTGTTTATTTTTTGGTGTCTAATCCGCATATACATCACCATTGCTCTTGATTTTCTTGACTGTATATCTCTTAAATGTCAACATATACACGTGTGATTTAGTTTACGAAGATTTTTCAATGCCGAGAAACTCGATCAGAGAGTAAAAAAGGCGTAAGGTTCACAATGGTGTAAAACTTAAATGGGATATACCGGGATAGGATTCGAGTTATAGGAACACTTGACAACCTCCTGGAAGCAGCTTTTCTTGCCACCAGACTTTTCTCCATCAATTAGGAATCTGATGTCGTCACTAAACACATTCTTCAAATTGTATCCATTTTTTGAGTATTTATTTTTTGGTGTCTAATCCGCATACATATCACCATTACTCTTGATTTTCTTAACTGGATATCTCTTAAATGTCAACATATACACGTGTGATTTAGTGTACGAATATTTTTCAATGCCGAGAACCTCGATCAGAGAGTAAAAAAGGCGTAAGGTTCACAATGGTGTAAAACTAAAATGGGCTATACCGGGCTAGGATTCGAGTTACGGGAGCAAGGGCCAATCCAACAACCCAAGAATGGAATCGTCGAGCAAAAACACTTGACAACCTTCTGGAAGCGGCTTTTCTTGCCACCAGACCTTTCTCCATCAATTAGGAGTCTGATACCGTTACTAAACACATTCCTTAAATTGTAGCCATTTTTTAAGTGTTTATGTTATGGTGTCTAATTCGCATATATATCACCATTGCTCTTGATTTTCATGGCTGTATATCTCTAGTTCACAATGGTGTAAAACTAAAATGGGATATACCGGGCTAGGATTCGAGTTATAGGAACAAGGGCCAAACCAACCACCCAAGAATGGAATCGTCGAGCGAAAACACTTGATAACCTCCTGGAAGCAGCTTTTCTTTCTACCAGACCTTTCTCCATCAATTAGGAATCTGTTGCCACCACTAAACACATTCCTTAAATTGTAGCCATTTTTTGAGTGTTTAGTTTTTGGTGTTTAATCCGCATATATATCACCATTGCTCTTGATTATCTTGACTGTATATCTCTTAAATATCAACATATACACGTGTGATTTAGTTTACGAAGATTTTTCAATGCCGAGAACCTCGATCAGAGAGTAAAAAAGGCGTAAGGTTCACAATGGTATAAAACTAAAATATGATATATCGGGGGAGGATTCGAGTTACAGGAACAAGGGCCAAACCAACCACCCAAGAATGGAATCGACGAGTGAAAACACTTGACAACCTCCTGGAAGCAGCTTTTCTTACCACCAGACCTTTCTCCATCAATTAGGAATCTGATGCCGTCACTAAACACATTCCTTAAATTGTAGCCATTTTTTGAATGTTTATTTTTTGTTGTCTAATCCGCATATATATCACCATTTCTCTTGGTTTTCATGACTTTATATCTCTTAAATGTCAACATATACACATGTGATTTACTTTACGAAGATTTTTCAATGCCGAGAACCTCGATCAGAGTGTAAAAAAGGCGTCAGGTTCACAATGGTGTAAAACTAAAATGTGATATACCGGGCTAGGATTCGAGTTACAGGAACAAGGGCCAAACTAACCACCCAAGAATGGAATCGTTGAGCGAAAACACTTGACACCATCCTGGAAGCAGCTTTTCTTGCCACCAGACGTTTCTCCATCAATTAGGAGTCTGATGCCGTTACTAAACACATTGCTTAAATTGTAGCCATTTTTTGAGTGTTTATTTTTTGGTGTCTAATTCGCATATATATCACCATTGCTCTTGATTTTCTTGACTGTATATCTCTTAAATATCAAGATATACACGTGTGACTTAGTTTACGAAGGTTTTTCAATGCCGAGAACCTCGATCAGAGAGTAAAAAAGGCGTAAGGTTCACAATATTGTAAAACTAAAATGTGATATATCGGGCTAGGATTCGAGTTACAGGAACAAGGGCCAAACCAACAACCCTAGAATGGAATCGTCGAGCGAAAATACTTGACAACCTCCTGGAACCAGCTTTTCTTGCCACGTGACCTTTCTCCATCAATTAGGAATCTGATGCCGTCACTAAACACATTCCTTAAGTTGTAGCCATTTTTGAGTGTTTATTTTTGGGTGTCTAATCCGCATATATATCCCATTGCACTTGATTTTCTTGACTGTATATCTCTTAAATGTCAACATATACATGTGTGATTTAGTTTACGAAGATTTTTCAATGCCGAGAACCTCGATCAGAGAGTAAAAAAGGCGTGAGGTTCACAATGGTGTAAAACTAAAATGGGATATACCGGGCTAGGATTCGAGTTACAGGAACGAGGGCCAAACCAACCACCCAAGAATGGAATCGTCGAGCGAAAACACTTGACAACCTCCTGGAAGCAGCTTTTCTTGCCACCAGACCTTTCTCCATCAATTTGGAATTTGATGCCGTCACTAAACACGTTCTTTAAATTATAGCCATTTTTTGAGGGTTTATTTTTTGGTGTCTAATCCTCATATATATCACCATTTCTCTTGATTTTCTTGACTGTATATCTCTTAAATGTCAACATATACACGTGTGATTTAGTTTACGAAGATTTTTCAATGCCGAGAAACTCGATCAGAGAGTAAAAAATGCGTAAGGTTCACAATAGTGTAAAACTTAAATGGGATATACCGGGCTAGGATTCGAGTTATAGGAACAAGGCCCAAACCAACCACACAAGAATGGAATCGTCGAGCGAAAACCCTTGACAACCTCCTTGAAGCAGCTTTTCTTGCCACCAGACTTTTCTCCATCAATTAGGAATCTGATGCCGTCACTAAGCACATTCCTCAAATTGTATCCATTTTTTGAGTATTTATTTTTTGGTGTCCAATCCGCATATATATCACCATTACTCTTGATTTTCTTGACTGAATATCTCTTAAATGTCAACATATACACGTGTGATTTAGTTTACGAATATTTTTCAATGCCGAGAACCTCGATCAGAGAGTAAAAAAGACGTAAGGTTCACAATGGTGTAAAACGAAAATGGGCTATACCGAGCTAGGATTCGAGTTACGGGAGCAAGGGCCAATCCAACAACCCAAGAATGGAATCGTCGAGCAAAAACACTTGACAACCTCCTGGAAGCAGCTTTTCTTGCCACCAGACCTTTCTCCATCAATTAGGAGTCTGATGCCGTTACTAAACACATTCCTTAAATTGTAGCCATTTTTTAAGTGTTTATGTTATGGTGTCTAATTCGCATATATATCACCATTGCTCTTGATTTTCATGGCTGTATATCTCTAGTTCACAATGGTGTAAAACTAAAATGGGATATACCGGGCTAGGATTCGAGTTATAGGAACAAGGGCTAAACCAACCACCCAAGAATGGAATCGTCGAGCGAAAACACTTGATAACCTCCTGGAAGCAGCTTTTCTTTCTACCAGACCTTTCTCCATCAATTAGGAATCTGTTGCCACCACTAAACACATTCCTTAAATTGTAGCCATTTTTTGAGTGTTTAGTTTTTGGTGTTTAATCCGCATATATATGACCATTGCTCTTGATTATCTTGACTGTATATCTCTTAAATATCAACATATACACGTGTGATTTAGTTTACGAAGATTTTTCAATGCCGAGAACCTCGATCAGAGAGTAAAAAAGGCGTAAGGTTCACAATGGTATAAAACTAAAATATGATATATCGGGCGAGGATTCGAGTTACAGGAACAAGGGCCAAACCAACCACCCAAGAATGGAATCGACGAGTGAAAACACTTGACAACCTCCTGGAAGCAGCTTTTCTTACCACCAGACCATTCTCCATCAATTAGGAATCTGATGCCGTCACTAAACACATTCCTTAAATTGTAGCCATTTTTTGAATGTTTATTTTTTGGTGTCTAATCCGCATATATATCACCATTTCTCTTGGTTTTCATGACTTTATATCTCTTAAATGTCAACATATACACATGTGATTTACTTTACGAAGATTTTTCAATGCCGAGAACCTCGATCAGAGTGTAAAAAAGGCGTCAGGTTCACAATGGTGTAAAACTAAAATGTGATATACCGGGCTAGGATTCGAGTTACAGGAACAAGGGCCAAACGAACCACCCAAGAATGGAATCGTTGAGCGAAAACACTTAACACCATCCTGGAAGCAGCTTTTCTTGCCACCAGACGTTTCTCCATCAATTAGGAGTCTGATGCCGTTACTAAACACATTGCTTAAATTGTAGCCATTTTTTGAGTGTTTATTTTTTGGTGTCTAATTCGCATATATATCACCATTGCTCTTGATTTTCTTGACTGTATATCTCTTAAATATCAACATATACACGTGTGACTTAGTTTACGAAGGTTTTTCAATGCCGAGAACCTCGATCAGAGAGTAAAAAAGGCGTAAGGTTCACAATGGTGTAAAACTAAAATGTGATATATCGGGCTAGGATTCGAGTTACAGGAACAAGGGCCAAACCAACAACCCTAGAATGGAATCGTCGAGCGAAAATACTTGACAACCTCCTGGAAGCAGCTTTTCTTGCCACGTGACCTTTCTCCATCAATTAGGAATCTGATGCCGTCACTAAACACATTCCTTAAGTTGTAGCCATTTTTGAGTGTTTATTTTCGTTTGTCTAATCCGCATATATATCCCATTGCACTTGATTTTCTTGACTGTATATCTCTTAAATGTCAACATATACATGTGTGATTTAGTTTACGAAGATTTTTCAATGCCGAGAACCTCGATCAGAGAGTAAAAAAGGCGTGAGGTTCACAATGGTGTAAAACTAAAATGGGATATACCGGGCTAGGATTCCAGTTACAGGAACGAGGGCCAAACCAACCACCCAAGAATGGAATCGTCGAGCGAAAACACTTGACAACCTCCTGGAAGCAGCTTTTCTTGCCACCAGACCTTTCTCCATCAATTTGGAATTTGATGCCGTCACTAAACACGTTCTTTAAATTATAGCCATTTTTTGAGGGTTTATTTTTTGGTGTCTAATCCTCATATATATCACCATTTCTCTTGATTTTCTTGACTGTATATCTCTTAAATGTCAACATATACACGTGTGATTTAGTTTACGAAGATTTTTCAATGCCGAGAAACTCGATCAGAGAGTAAAAAAGGCGTAAGGTTCACAATAGTGTAAAACTTAAATGGGATATACCGGTCTAGGATTCGAGTTATAGGAACAAGGCCCAAACCAACCACACAAGAATGGAATCGTCGAGCGAAAACCCTTGACAACCTCCTTGAAGCAGCTTTTCTTGCCACCAGACTTTTCTCCATCAATTAGGAATCTGATGCCGTCACTAAGCACATTCCTCAAATTGTATCCATTTTTTGAGTATTTATTTTTTGGTGTCCAATCCGCATATATATCACCATTACTCTTGATTTTCTTGACTGAATATCTCTTAAATGTCAACATATACACGTGTGATTTAGTTTACGAATATTTTTCAATGCCGAGAACCTCGATCAGAGAGTAAAAAAGACGTAAGGTTCACAATGGTGTAAAACGAAAATGGGCTATACCGGGCAAGGATTCGAGTTACGGGAGCAAGGGCCAATCCAACAACCCAAGAATGGAATCGTCGAGCAAAAACACTTGACAACCTCCTGGAAGCAGCTTTTCTTGCCACCAGACCTTTCTCCATCAATTAGGAGTCTGATGCCGTAACTAAACACATTCCTTAAATTGTAGCCATTTTTTAAGTGTTTATGTTATGGTGTCTAATTCGCATATATATCACCATTGCTCTTGATTTTCATTACTGTATATCTCTAGTTCACAATGGTGTAAAACTAAAATGGAATATACCGGGCTAGGATTCGAGTTATAGGAACAAGGGCCAAACCAACCACCCAAGAATGGAATCGTCGAGCGAAAACACTTGATAACCTCCTGGAAGCAGTTTTTCTTTCTACCAGACCTTTCTCCATCAATTAGGAATCTGTTGCCTTCACTAAACGCATTCCTTAAATTGTAGCCATTTTTTGAGTGTTTATTTTTTGGTGTTTAATCCGCATATATATCACCATTGCTCTTGATTATCATGACTGTATATCTCTTAAATGTCAACATATACACGTGTGATTTAGTTTACGAAGATTTTTCAATGCCGAGAACCTCGATCAGAGAGTAAAAAAGGCGTAAGGTTCACAATGGTATAAAACTAAAATATGATATATCGGGCTAGGATTCGAGTTACAGGAACAAGGGCCAAACCAACCACCCAAGAATGGAATCGTCGAGTGAAAACACTTGATAACCTCCTAGAAGCAGCTTTTCTTGCCACCAGACCTTTCTCCATCAATTAGGAATCTGATGCCATCACTAAACACATTCCTTAAATTGTTGCCATTTTTTGAATGTTTATTTTTTTGGTGTCTAATCCGCATATATATCACAATTTCTCTTGATTTTCATGACTGTATATCTCTTAAATGTAAACATATACACATGTGATTTACTTTACGAAGATTTTTCAATGCCGAGAACCTTGATTAGAGTGTAAAAAAGGCGTCAGGTTCACAATGGTGTAAAACTAAAATGTGATATACCGGGCTAGGATTCGAGTTACAGGAACAAGGGCCAAACCAACCACCCAAGAATGGAATCGTCGAGCGAAAACACTTTACACCATCCTGGAAGCAGCTTTTCTTGCCACCAGACGTTTTTCCATCAATTAGGAGTCTGATGCCGTTACTAAACACATTGCTTAAATTGTAGCCATTTTTTGAGTGTTTATTTCTTGGTGTCTAATTCGCATATATATCACCATTGCTCTTGATTTTCTTGACTGTATATCTCTTAAATGTCAACATATACACGTGTGATTTAGTTTACGAAGGTTTTTCAATGCCGAGAACCTCGATCAGAGAGTTAAAAAGGCGTAAGGTTCACAATGGTGTAAAACGAAAATGGGATATACCGGGCTAGGATTCGAGTTACAGGAACAAGGGCAAAACCAACCATCCAAGAATGGAATCGTCGAGCGAAAACACTTGACAACCTCCTGGAAGCAGCTTTTTTTGCCACCAGACATTTCTCCATCAATTAGGAATCCGATGCCGTCACTAAACACATTCCTTAAATTGTAGCCATTTTTTTAGTGTGTATTTTTTGGTGTCTAATCCGCATATATATCACCATTGCTCTTGATTTTCTTGATTGTATATCTCTTAAATGTCAACATATACACGTGTGATTTAGTTTACGAAGATTTTTCAATGCCGAGAACCTCGATCAGAGACTAAAAAAGGCGTAAGGTTCACAATGGTGTAAAACTAAAATGGGATATACCGGGCTAGGATTCGAGTTACAGGAATAGGGCCAAACCAACCACCCAAGAATGGAATCGTCGAGCGTAAACACTTGACAACCTCCTGGAAGCAGCTTTTCTTGCCACCAGACATTTCTCCATCAATTAGGAATCTGATGCCGTCACTAAACAAATTCCTTAAATTTTAGCCATTTTTTTGAGTGTTTATTTTTTGGTGTCTAATCCGCATATACACCACCGCCACCATCATTTATCATGCACCAATTTTTATAACGCGTGATTTTTTTTACGCGTGATGTTTTATTGTTGTGAGGGAAATTGTTGGTTGGGTGGAAAATTGTTGGGTGTGGTGGTGAGTGATGGGCATTTCCACTAAAAAAAGTTGTGAGTGATGGAATAATGGTTGATGACATGGCGGAACTTGATTGAATGTTGTGAGTGATAAATGGGTGGTGAGTGATAACCACCCATACCCCCTAAGTCTTCAAAAGAATCTTGTATTAGTATATCAAAGTTGAATTAATTGTTTGGATATTTTTTTTATCGATCAATAAAATCTAATTATCGGAGTATATTCATTGGCAAAAGGTCATCTACGTCCATAATAACAAACAACGATGGTAATTTTGAGATTTTTAAATCCATATCCCGTATTTAGGGATATATATTGCTATTGTATTAGTGAGTTGATAATATTTTGATCTTGTTAAATGTTGTTACATCAAATATGAGAGGACAGACTGGTTAGGCAAAAGGCTTCAAGGATTGAAGTTTGTCTAACGCAGGTCGTGGGGTCCCCCTACGTTTGCTAGACGTAGGAGGAGGTTCACTAGTTATGTTTGTTGTTTACTTGAGATCTTTGTCTAAAGAAGGTTCAGCCTCGGATGTAAAGGCAAGTAAAGTTGTGTAATTTGAAGTGAAGAAGAGAAGCATGCATGAAGCAAGTTCTCGAGAGAGAAGAGAGAAGATCAGAGATCCCAGAAGATCCAGACTGATCCGAATGTCTCCATGAATGATATGGAATGTCATTTATAGAGAAGGCATCTTCCCAAATGGGAAACCTTTGACTAGTGAACCTATGCAGTAGTAGGAGACTTACCCATTTAGGGGTTGAAGGCTTTCGACCTGCGGATAAAAGGTTGTTCTCTTTTGCACACGCCACTTTTGCGGCTGAGTGAAGAGTTAATGGGTAATCAGTGATGTGACTGATTACTGTGCTTGTTTTCTTCGGCTTATAATGTCTCGCGGGTTTTGAACCCTTTAACCATTTAACCTTTTGAGTTGTTATGTGTTTTAGGTATATTATTGAGGCTTGGGCTACCACCATCATCATTAAATTTTGTTAAAAGTGTTCGTGTTACATAGTTTATGTATTAGTGAGTTGATAATATTTTGATCTTGTTAAATTTGGATAAAAGTGTTCATGTTACAAAGTTTATAGGTATTGTGTATGATGTTAAATAATCAGTTTTTCATGGTAACTAAATTCATCATCAAGACTAAAGTAAAGGTATTTATTTACTTTGTTAGACCAAGCGTAGTCGTCTGAATAGTGGGCGTTTTTTTGCCCAAACCCGCCCAACAACGCCCAACCCTCGCCCCGGGGCGGTTTTTCAAAAAAAAAAATTGAAGGCGTTTTAAGAACAACGCCATGGCCCCTCGTGTGTTGATCAATCACCCTTTTTAATGGTTTTTTTTTTTTTTGTCCAATCACATTTTTTGATAGTTTTTTTATTTAATTCTATTATTAAACCCCTTTTAACATAAATACATAATGCCCCACATCCCTACTACACCCATTTATAAAAAACGCCATATTACTGACTGGACTGTCACATGACGCAAAACGCCCCAAAGTGGAGCATTACGGGTACACATGCTCTTAGCTTATTAATTTGATTGCGTAGACTTTTACTTTTATTTCACAAGATGTTTAACCTTTTATCAGTGGTGGATATGAACACTCTTTTAACTACAAAATCATATGTATTATTATTTTTGTTATTTATTTGTCTCATATCCATGGTTGCAGAAATCGGCCTAGGCGGCCGATTAATCGGCGCCTAGGCGCTAGGCGGTCATCTACTACCTAATTTTGAGCTAGGCGGTCAATTAATCGGTCAAGGTCAAAAATCGGTCAAAATCGGTCCTAGGCGGTCAAAAATCGGATTAATAGGACAATATTAGTCGGTCAAAATCGATCAAAATCGGTCCTAGGCGGTTCTAGGCGGTCCTAGGCGGTCAAAATCGGTCAAAATCGAACCATACTATCTGAAACTTGAAGTATTTATGTGAATTTTGAAGTATTATTTTTATATTATTGGGTATATATATATAATTTTGAAAAAATACATATAAAAATCTCATTCCGATTAATCTCTAGGCTGTACCTCACCGTCCGACTAGTGCCTAGCGCCTTCTACAACATTGCTCATATCTACTTTAAAACATAGATTTACAAGTTATAGACCTTTATTAATGAAAATAACATATCAATTGGAAGGTCAAAGAAACCCTGAACCCCTCTAGTTGTGACTATTTTTTATTTGTTAAATTCTTTTAAGTCCCTAAAACGAGTTATAATTGTTACCTAAACGTAGTATTCTACAAGCCATTACATTTTATGATTGATAGTTTAATAATAAGTATATTAAATATCACATGATCTATCAAACCAACTAAATATTAACTCACCTTCTACGAGCCCCTAATGACACGAGTTCTTGATGTTGATTGAACCCGAGACCCCTTAATTGTATTATACGATATGTCTTAGAAGTCGTTGGATCATCGATCTAACGTCACATGAACATAAAGAAGATGTGTAGTAATTGTTGGGGAAATTTCAGAAACCGGATGATCAGAGAGGCGTGTAATCACTCTCAGATCAAATTATTTCGGTGGTTCACCCGAATAATTCAATCGGATACAACTCTGATTTTGAGAAATTGAACCTGGGTATGTTTGTCTGCGAAATTGATTGGACCAGAGAATAGTGACCAAAAAAACTGAATACGAATTTTGGGGTTAGGGATCATTAACTGCCATTAGGCAGTTATCTCAATTTTTATTAAGACACAACTGCCTCCAAATTTCCTATTAACTGCCATAATTTGAAGTTTCGAAATTATGGCTTTTTCCAGAAAATAAATTTTCTAGAGCAATTTTATTAAAGCAATTTAATAAAAATAAATAAGCAATTTTATTAAATTTTTCGACCCCAGCCAGGGGCTCTGCCCCTTGGACCCAGCCAGGGGCTGCCGCCCCTTGGACCCTGCTCCCAGGGGCGCTGCCCCCTTGGAACCCCCGTAGAGTACGGGCTCCGCCCGTACACTTCGAATTATAATAACTCAAACAAACGTGCACTCCCGCACCTCCTAACTTGCTTGATGTATATTATTATTCGCTTTGATCACCAAGTCAATCCCGATTACACTAAAATATCTAATAGTAATATGCAAGGGTGCTATACACTCGTGTGATTATTAGTTACAACCTTTTGATGTGGTATTCTTGTAGTTTAAATTATATTTTTATTTTATAATTTTAATAAGTAATGTATTGTACTAGTGGATGCCCCGCCCGCGTTGCGGGGCCATGGCCGAATAATGAGCGAGTGTTAGGCAGCTCATTGACATGAAAAACAATTAAATCGAGTCAACCAATTAAAACAAAACACTTTTATAGTTTTGATTAAAAAAAACTAAAACAATAATTTTTAACTGAGGGAAAGTTGTATTTTTTGACTGGGGTAAAATCGTAATTTGCCAAAAGCTAAAGTGATGACAGTACTGTAAATTTGAACCAGGGGCAAAATTTAAAATTTTCACAGGGGAAAATTCGTAATTTTGAACTTGGGTTAACAGTGTAATATAAATTTGAACTAAGGGCACAATCGTAATTTTAAGCTGGTCGCAAAACCACAATTTTATTTTGAACAGAGGACAAAATCGTAATTTTGAGTTGGAAGCAAAAGCATAATTTTATTTTGAACTGGGGAAAGACGTAATTTTGAACTGAGGGTGAAATCATGATTTTTTAAACGGGGAAAAATCACATTTTTTAACAGAGGGGAAAATCGTAATTTTTAGCTGGGGGCAAAAACCAAATTTTATTTTGAACTGGGGGGCGAAAAGGTAATTATGAGCTGAGGGCAAAACCACAATTTTATTTTGAATCGAGGGAAAAATCGTAAATTTGAGCTGGGGACAAAAGCGTAAATTTATTTTGAGTTGGGGGTAAAAACGTAATTTTAAAATGGATATAATAAACTGGTTGGTCCAATGGGGGTGCCTGGCAAAAGCGTAATTTTGAGGTGAAGGTAAAATCATAATTTTGATATGGGGATAAAAGCGCAATTTTATTTTGAGCTGGACCCGTAACTTCGAGCTGATGGCAAAGTCGTAATTTTAAAGCGGGGATAAAATCGTAAATTAAGTGGGCCAATAGGGGAGTGCCAGACAGATGCCTGGCACTGTGCCCTTTGCCGCCCATGCCGGCCAATAAAGAGCCGGAACTATTCCCGGCTGACGTATGCATCTTGAAATTGTATGTATAGGGAATATGCACCGTTTTGTTGATTTATTGTATCTACTTTTAGATATAAATTTTATCTCAAATGAAATTGTCTCTCATATAATTTTATCTCAAATGAAATTGTCTCTCATGAAATTGTATCTACTATCGAGCCGGGGGTCTCACTGGAAGCAGTCTCTCTATTCCTACGGGGGTAGAGGTAAGGCTGTCTACATCTTACCCTCCTCAGACCCTACCTTTGCTTTGCTATTGGTGAGATTTACTGAGTATGATGATGATGATGATGATGATGATAATTATATCATATTGATATGACTATGTCTATGATAAAACTTTTTATTGAAATATAGATAAAAATATCATAATGATATTATTTAAAATTATATATTAAAATTTGTAAAAAAAGTTATAATTTAAATAAAAAATATAATAAAATGTTTATATATAAACCGTTTTATAAATAACAAATCACGTCAACTTGCATAATGTATGATGTTTCAACTACAACCATCTTTAATAAAATGTTATACTTTTAATAAATATATAATGTTAAGTCAATGTCAACTATATTCTTATTTATCTTATTAATTAATAATCATGCTAATATATGATAAAAAAAATAAGTAGCCTCTCAGACCATGTGTAGTAGTGGTTTAGCTCAATAATGCCCCAACCATGGGGCGTTTTGCGACACGTGACAGTCCAGTCAGCATGGGGCATTATTGGGGGTTATTGTAAAAGTGGCGTAGTAGGAATAATGCCCAATAACACCCCTTCCAATATTAAACAATTATTTTTTTATAGAGAGGAGGTTAAAAAAAAAGAAACTACTAGTTGGACCACTCCCATTGGCCAGTCAACATGGTCTCATGCAATTTTGAGCGTTGTTTAAACCACGCGGACCGAATTTTTTTTCAAAAAAAAGCTAAAAAACGCCGGGTGTAATGGGTCCGGGGCGTTATTTGGCGGTTTTTTTGAATTTTTTTTTAAAAAACGCCCCACTACGGGGTCTCATAATGTTTCTTGAAAGAGATGTTTTATATATACCTTACAGTTTCAAACATTTATCTATCTGATCAAGGAATCTTATCATAAAATGTATAAAAAGGTTTTATTTCTCATAAAATAATACTGTAATGTCAACCGCAAATTCTCATCTTGTGAACTTTGAAATAGTAAAAATAATAAAAATTTGTTTATAGAAAACTTAGTATAAAACTAAGTTCGCAAACTAGGTTTTGTGCGGTCAAACCTCTAGTGTAATCGCCAAAACATTCATCGAGATTATAGTAAATTCTAGTGTTATGTCAAGATATGTATACTCTATCTGATACGTACTATACATTTTCTATTATCAAGAACCCGTTTGGGTCAATGGGGATCCCTTCTGGCTGCTCGACATGGTGTCGCACTACTCGTAGTGCACCCTTTCAGCTTTCATTACCCAATAATAGAGCCGAGCCAACCTGGCTAACTCACATCAAATGTCCAGATCCGAGACCAAGTTAGAAAGAGCACTCTTGCATACACAATCTATGTCTTAAGTTCGAACCTAACTGGAATTTGTTACAATTTCTTTTGTGATATATCAGTTAGAAATCAATTTTGGTTAATTTTTTCAACGTCAATTTGTGTGGATTCTAAAATCCGAGAAAGACCTTGAAATTTGAGTGCTAGTGACCGCGGTTTAAAAAAAATTAGTGTTTGGTTAAGCCCATCAACCGTCCCCCATGAAAACAAATCATGGGTCTATGGCGTCCACCACTGGTTTGGATGGCTAAATCGCAAAAGACTTTGATTGGCGTCATTATGTGCTCAACCCGATTGGTCATGGTTGTTATGGCGCTTGCGGTATGATATGGTTTATGGGAACAACTTGAAGCACGAAGTAATATTTATATTTTGATTCTATTGTTAATTTTTCATAGAAATCGTAAAATGAATATTAGCTGAGTTGGTTGGTTACGAAACCGGTTGTTTTCCTTTTAACTTTTTGCTAGTTAGACTTGGAATGTTGTTTACCTTTTAGCTTCTTGCTAGTTAGTTTATGATCAGTGGCAGATCTAGAAAATCTTCGTAGCGGTAACGTTTTATAAAAAAACGGTAACGAAATCGAAAAAACGTCAAATTTTTCAAAAAATTTACACTACCGCCGGAGCGCCAATCAGTAGCGGAGGCTACCCCTTCCCCTAAGGTTGGTCCGCCCCTGTTTGTGATATGTATTTTTCTTTTTGTGCTGGTAAAAAAAATAACAATAGTCTAATAATATAACCTGAAATTTGATGTGTGCCATTTATCAGTGAACCCATGTAGTCCACATTTTCTATGCATGTCTTTAGGCTGGAGGGTGTGGGGGCTTCATCACCGCCACGTCACCATGTATAGCGCCCATATGGGCTCCATCACCACACCCTCCAAGTGAAGAGGGGGGCGCCATTGATGGGGCTCCATCATGGTAACACCCGGTAGCGCCCATATGCACATATTCAGGTGGGGCCCACTAGTTTTAAACCAATCAAATGTTTTTTTTTTAATTTTGTTTAATAGGGGCTCCATCCACACCATGTAAATTAAAGGGGGCTCCATAGGTGAGGTGGATCCTAGGTGGACTTGATAAAGCCCCATAGGGCTCCAACCACACCTCATAGCCTTAGTGTTTAATTACTTTCATCCATGTTTAAGCGGGAGGGTGTGGTTGGAGCCCCCTAGGGGCTTTATCAGGCCACGTCAGCGTCATCTAGGATCCACCTCAGTCATGGGGCTTTATCACGCTCCATTTGCATGGTGTGGATGAAGCCCCCTATTAAACAAAATTTAAAAAAAAATTATTGGTTTAAATTAAGTGGGCCCCACCTGAAATGAATTAAAATCTCAATATCTTTCTATATTTCTAACTAGCTTACAACCCCGTGTATTACACGGTTTGAATGACGAAAATGTAAATTATAAACTTGTATATAGTCCTTATTAATGAAATGACCTATTTAGATAAATTTGTAAAACAAAAGAACAATTATATTTTCGTTACTTGTACATGTGATTTGATACTTTATTAGTAATTATTGTTTATACCCAAATAATATATTTATCTTAACAAATATATATAGTTAGGGTAAAATAAAAACTTCAAGGAGTTGTGAGAACTTAGAGAACTCAACCTTACAAAACGTTTTTTGAATTTTTTTAGAGAGTGTGAATGAGCGGTTAGAGACTTAAGGTGTTAAACTTTTTGATTTTGGATTCAAGTGGTTAAAACCACTAAAACATAGGGACTCAAAAAGTAATTTACTATTAATTAAATTTGAAATTATACGTTTGATCTCTAACTATATTAAATAATATTATACTTATTATATTATTGTTTGTTACATTTATATTTGTTATAGATAATTATTAATTAAATTTGAATTTAGACGTTTATCTCTAATATTAATTAATATTATATTATATTATATTATATTTTGTGTATAAAATTAATATGTAATACTGGGTTAGGATCAAATACAAAGGATAAAATAAATAAGAAGTGTAAGAAGGATTCTAGTCCATTGATCTTAGATTTGGAGGGTTGAGATTGGTTGTAGGGAAAAGAAGATAATAGAAGGGCATAAAAGGAATCCTATATTTATGGATTTTCTCTCTCCACATGCAAGGCACATGCCAATTCCCCCATCGATTTAAAACGTCCATAACTTTTTCATACGACATTTTTTTTCAAAAAAAATTTCACCATAATAACGAGCGTTTTTTTATCTTTAATATGAGTACCATATTATCATATAAAAATAAAATAAAAATTTTCATTTTTACTGGGTTTTTTGGCATTGTGTTAAAGGTTCAGGTCATTGTGTCTTTTAACTGGGTTTTGGTCAGTAGAGTTTCTATACATTGTGTTATTATCAAAACCTATAACACAATGTTAATTTGAGTTCTATCCATTGCGTTTTTATAAAATCCTATAACACAATATATGACACAATGAAGATTTTGTTATATCTGGGTTTTCTATAAATTGTGTTATTAGTTCAGGTCATTGTGTTTAATATGTTATTCATTGTGTTTTAATATGTTGTCCATTGTGTTTTAATAATTTGTTCAATTTTTTTATTATCTTGTTCATTGTGTTTTAGTTTGTTATGTATTGTGTTTTTAGTTTGTTTTTCATTGTGTCTTCATCTGCTCTCCATTGTGTCTTTTATCTGCTGTCATTAATTGTGTCTTTTATCTGTTGTCATCAATTGTGTTTTTATTTAGTCTGATTCTTATTGTGTTATATGTTATCGCCATTGTGTTATACGTTATGGTCATTGTGTTTTAGTATGTTGTCCATTGTGTCTTTATCTGTTGTCATTGATTGTGTTTTTATTCTAATTTACATTGTGTTTTACATCATGTCCATTGTGTAATATGTTATTCATTGTGTTTTAATATGTTGTCCATTGTGGTTTAATAATTTGTTCAATTTTTTTATTATCTTGTTCATTGTGTTTTAGTTTGTTATGTATTGTGTTTTTAGTTTGTTTTTCATTGTGTCTTCATCTGCTCTCCATTGTGTCTTTTATTTGCTGTCATTAATTGTGTCTTTTATCTGTTGTCATCAATTGTGTTTTTATTTAGTCTGATTCTTATTGTGTTATATGTTATCGCCATTGTGTTATACGTTATGTTCATTGTGTCTTAGTATGTTGTCCATTGTGTCTTTATCTGTTGTCATTGATTGTGTTTTTAATCTAATTTACATTGTGTTTTACATCATGTCCATTGTGTAATATGTTATTCATTGTGTTTTAATATGTTGTCCATTGTGGTTTAATAATTTGTTCAATTTTTTTATTGTCTTGTTCATTGTGTTTTAGTTTGTTATGTATTGTGTTTTTAGTTTGTTTTTCATTGTGTCTTCATCTGCTCTCCATTGTGTCTTTTATTTGCTGTCATTAATTGTGTCTTTTATCTGTTGTCATCAATTGTGTTTTTTTAGTCTGATTCTTATTGTGTTATATGTTATCGTCATTGTGTTATACGTTATGTTCATTGTGTTTTAGTATGTTGTCCATTGTGTCTTTATCTGTTGTCATTTATTGTGCTTTTAATCTAATTTACATTGTGTTTTACATCATGTCCATTGTGTAATATGCAACTGGGTTTTTGAAATTTTTTTGAAAAATATAACAATATGGTACTCATATTAAAGATAAAAAAACGCTCGATTTTATGGTATAATTTTTTTTTAAAACAAATGATGTATAAAAAAGTTACGGACGTTTAAAAGTTAGGGGGAAATAACATGTGACTTGCATGTGCATATTCTCTTTCCTCTTGTAGACAAAATTACCCTTTCCATTTAATTACCCATAGGACACTTGTCACTCTCTGGTGCCTTCTTACCCTTCTTATTTTTAAATCTTTTGTATTATAACTCAACCCATGTAATACTATTATTAAAAAGGGAGGAGGCACCAGAGGGTAACACGTGTACAAAAAAATTTTCATTTATCAGTATAGGAAAATATTATATTATTTGATACAATTATATTAGTTATAGATAATTATTAATTAAATTTGAATTTATACGTTTATCTCTAACTATATTAATTAATATTATAATATTTTGTGTATAAAAAAATTAATATGTAATATTATTATTAAAAGTGGGGAGGCACCAGAAAGTGACACGTGTACAAAAAAATTTTTGTTTATTAGTATAGGAAGATCTAGTTTCCATCTATTTTCTGGTCATTCGGTTGTACCGATTGGAACCACAACAAAATTCCAATTAGGTTAATTGTTGAGGAGTGTGATTAAGGTCTAACATAGTCTAATAAGGTAACAAAAGATGGTTCTTTATCAAACAATCTTTTTTATGGAGGTTAAAACTAAACAACGATACGAAACCCGATTTTTCAAGCCAGAGAGCTCTATTAGTCTCTTTAGCGCATCAACATGTTATATAACAGGGTTTTTTTTACAAGAAATCATATTATCCCTATATTAGTTATTTTTTTAGTGCATTAACATGTTATATAACATGTTTTCTTTTACAGAAAACCATATTATCCCTATATTAATTTACAAATTTCTTTTCACTCTCAAATATACTATTTAATTTTGTAATACTTTTCATGCTCTATGTACTTTCCTTTAGTGCAGAACCCTCTAGCCCTTTCTCTTCAACATGGCAAGGGCGGGATGGCAATGGGTCGGGTTCGGGTCGGGTATTGGTAATCCCATACCCATACCCGATTGTAAAATCGTGTCCCATACCCGACCCAATACCCGTCGGGTATTTGTCGGGTAATTACCTATCGGGCACCGGGTATACCTGCGGGTATCGGGTATACCCATTAGTTTGTTAAAAGATATACATTGGGATTTCCAAATACATTTTTTACTATTATAATTATTATATAATTTTATTTATGCAACAACTATTATAAATTAAAAATATACATTACATACATATAGGTTTTATCATAAACTAGAAAAGTAACGGCAGGGGCTAGATTTATATTTCCATTAAGTCAGATACATGAGCTGCAACCAAGAGTTTATGCCTAGATTTGTACATGTATCATGGTCGCAACTTAGGTTGTTAAAACCAAGCTTGTTAGTTACATAAGTTGCGCAAAAGACGTTTTCTTTATCGATGTGGCTTGCTAAACTACTTCCTGCAGTTGCAGTCTTTTTCCTGCTTGGCAATTGTACAAAATATTTCAACGTGTCTACACATAATTCACCGTTGGTTGCGATATTTGGATGGAAAATCTTGGTCAGAAAATAACCTAATACATTCACATTAAAAGAATTAAAAAAAAACTTATTTTAATACATTTATATTTGGGCAGATTGCAAAAGAAAGCATGTGAGCCGTCTGAGAACACCATATAATACAATACCATATTCATATATACCATGTGTTCATCACCACAAGTTATAAGATCTTAAGAAATTGTGTGGATTGTAGAATAAACCCATTTATGAAAAAAAGAGGTGCTAGTTTGAGTTAAGCTTTGCAAGGGCAAATTTTAAACTAAAATAAAAATACTTTGAACGGGTCAAACTGGTGAAAAGTCACATAAAGTGTATCCAGAAAGCACAAAACCTCCTAAAATCGTTTTAATTATGCAAAAATATTAACACTGTAACAGCAGATTTTTTTTAATCCTATTAAAAACACCAAGCATTCATCAAATTCAACAAACAGAAGGTTAAAATGTTGCAGGGTAGACCAACAAAAATCTAATCCAATTGACCCGTTCTAAAAACAACTCATTTGACTAATTACCCAACCCGTTAGACCTGCCCCGTTTCCACCTATAAATAAATATAATTACACAACGCTGCATAAAAACAGTGACCAGACCTTTAGGTGGTGAGTGTGGGAAATGACGAGACAGAAGCAACTTCATGCGAAAAACACCATTCTCATATGGTGTTCCAGCTGCAAACCAGGTATATTCAGTCAGATTAACAGACATAATGTTCCTAAAAAAATATAAGAAAAACAAAAAAAAATGTTACCTGGGCCTTCAATATCGAAAAAAAAAACATAACAAACAAACCGAAAGTTCAATGGGTCGAGGTTCATCCCCAACCAATGTTTAAAAAAACTTAAAACAAATACAAAACCACTGTAAAAAAACGAAAGCGACTAACATTTCAGATCAGTTCTTAGTTTTAGTTCTTCGTAGGATAAGAACTTGTCTATCCATTCTAGTAGCGTGTCGTCGATTCAATTCAATTAACAACTTTCCATTTAAAAATGGTACCCAAAATCCATAATAATTATCTCAAATTGACGATTAATAAGACATACTTGTATTCACATTCACCTAGCATCAAGAAACAATTGTAACTCAACCACCTCATCGGAGCTAGCCGGAAACCTCGCAAGAAACTGAAATGTTTAAGTTAGTTTAAATAATCTCCCAATTAGCCGATCTATTCGAAAAGAAGACATGCAAGTTAAGCAAGCTTAACAGAAATCTCACCGAAGATCTTTCGGAACCTTACTTCCTCAAGCTTTCGTCTCTGCTATTACCATCATCGCTCATTCTTCCTCGCCTCTACCGTAGCCGACACCACCACCATCACAAACCCTAGCCGTCATCTCTGTAATAACCCACCGAACACCAGCGTTTCTGTAACGGTAGTGGTCCTTTTTTTACTTGTCAATATTTGATTGCAATTTGGCTAGTCAGAAGGTGCTACGGATGAAGCTAATAAAAAATCCGACTCTTGTGTTAAAGAGGAGCCAAAGCTACCATTTCAGTCTTTAAATAAACCAAATCTTTATTTTTTTTAAAGATCTTTGTCGGTTAGCACATTTGAAAATCATATATGCTCCTCTTTGATTCAAGCTGATCTAAGGTCAGAAGATTAAACTATCAATATTTATTCCATCCTTTCCTAAGATAATCCCATAAACGTATTCCTTTTTTTTTCTTTTATAGTAAAATGAAACCCTAATTCTCTTTTGAAAAATAAGCAGTAGTCACTCAACTAATTTTATGTCTTATTAGCTCAAAACCTTAAAAATAAAACACTAAGCCGTCACACCTTCTTTTTATGTCTTCAAAACCTTAAACATAAGCAGTAGTCACTCAACTAATTTTATGTCTTCATTAGCACAGCCCCGATCAATCTTTCGCTAAAAAACAATCCTCTTCCTCACATGTTCAATTTAAAGATTTTAGGCTCAGATTCTAATTTCATGGCTGCAATTCTGGTTGCTTGATTTCAAGCATCACAGTTGCCATGCCAAGAATGCATCATAATCATCGTCACCCAAACTAAGGTCGTTACAGCCACGAAGTGGGTACAACCCAGAACAAAATATAACAACATAATGCACACAAAGGTTATCGGAAACACACATCCAAGGCTCAGGAAACCATCACGGCCAGTTAAGCATCGCTATATCAGACAACCAAAAACTTCATACAATATCATCATATACATCGATATCCATGGGAAAAAAAGCAACAACCATAGCTAGTTTGAAACTCACGTCCAAAAATGACACAGAAGCTAACCATGAAACCCCCAAAATTAAGATAACACTATACATCCACAGCCACCGTTCGTCGCCGTCATAGACGGTTCGTAAACCGCCGATAACAATAAAATCCCAAATCTCACCCTCTACGTATCTCACAGTAAAAAAACACCGCGATTCACAACCACGGGGAAAGCTCAAGTGACTTGAATCACCATCATGGCCCGAACAATAATCACAAAAATCAGGTGAATGTCGGGTTAGAGAGAGACATTGAGAGATCTGATAAAAATCGGTGAATAGAAAGAGAGAGAAACAATGGTTTCCAAATGAAGATGATAAAGTACCAAGACTATCCGCATCCGCATCAGTGAAAGGCTATCATTTCTACAAACAGCCTAAGCAGCATGCCACATCAGCTTTTCACTTATTCTTCCCACAAACACTTTTTACCCACAACAATAACATATATATCCTTCCCACAAACAACCTTATAAAAAAAAGGACCCACCATTAGCCCATTCTTCACCAAGAATTGTGAAGAATGAACACCCTCCATGCCATCCTCTACAACACCCACTAATCCATCCCTCTCACAAATGCCCTCCACATAGGAATGAACACCCTCCATGTCACCTACAAACATCCTTGATGTGGATAGTTAAAAAACCAAAAGAAAACATGAGTGATATAGCTGGCATTCACATTGACAAAGTAATTACCAGCCCATGGTTTTGTAAAAAATGTTGTGCAACATTATAAGCTAAGAGTACAACTTGCAATGCGTTAGGATGTTGTAAATTAGAGTATATATAAATTAATAATAACTTTATACTACCTCCGTCCCATTAAAAGTGTCATATTTTGAATTTTCAAAGTTTTTATTTATAAACTTTGACTTTAATTATATATTTTTTGTGTTATATAAAACTTGATGAAAATTAACCCGATAAAAACACTTGTAAAACACACTCAAATCATATAACTTTCATCAAGTATTATCTAACACAAACAAAATTATTTAAGGTCAAAGTTTATAAATAAAGACTTTGAAAATTCAAAATATGACACTTTTAATGGGACGGAGGGAGTAATATTTATACACTTATATGTATACACTTCACAACATACAAAATATAAATACTATTATCAAATACATTTGCTAAAAGAAAATTTATTTTTTCACATTATGAGCATACTAAAATAAATCACTAATAGATAAGGGTTAATGGAAAATAAAAATATAAATTAAAAACTTCGGGTATATAGTTCGGGTAAACGGGTATGTGGTTTCGGGTAATCGGGTCGGGTATCACCTAATCCCATACCCGCGAAAATTTTTAAAACTAATCTAATACCCGGCCCAATACCCATCGGATATCGGGTATACCCGTCCCATTTGTGTCGGGTTTCGGGTATACCCGTCGGGCTTGAGTATTTTTGCCATCCCTAGGCAAGGCAAAGGGTTGCTTGACTTCCTTCAAAATTGCTTTGTATTTTGTGGTTTTTTTTTTTTTTTTTGTCACTCCTTTATATTTTGTTAGAAAAAATTCTAAGTTGATAACTCTATTTTTATATAAATCACATCAACTCATGAAGGTGGACCTGTTTTGTTTTTATTTCTTTTATTTATTTGTATATAAAAAAAAGTTATAGAATCTGACACGTTTCGAATTCTTTTTTGTTATATTGCGACTATGGTGGTAGAAATAACGATTATTTTTTACTTTCTTTGTTTATTTTTTATACGTTTTATTTTTCGGTCTAAATTTGGCGAGTTACATTACGCAACGTGCGTGCGTTGTTTAACGCTTTTACGTTTATTTTTTGTTCACTTTAATAGTCCCGCTGCAACGTGCTGGTCCTAAAAACTCCTTATTATAAAAAAAGAACATATCTGTATTTTACTATTTTTGTTTTAGTAAAATGTTAACAAAAACCATTTCATAAAAAAAAAACCACAAGCCAAAATATATCACAAAGAAATGAAACACCCAATGTCTTATACACTCTGTATCTTCACACATTTGTCGAGTCTATTGATGCAACACTATTTTGGTCACGATCAGATTCCCACAAATCGGACACAGCGACAAACCGACCCCACACTCGCAACATGTCTGGTAATCGCGACAATAACAACAACAATAAGAATTTAATAGGATATATGTTAGTTGTAAAGAACATATTGGGTTTTAACTTTTAAATCGCACCTGATGCCCGCAACTGAAAGCCATATCCTTGGGTTTATCAAGACACACAGGGCACACCTACTAACAACATTTTTTGTATGTTAAGTGGTTGAAATATTTACATATGTTTTTAGAGTAATAGAAAACTCTTATCACATACTTACCATATTGTTGTAAGTATAATTTGAAGATGTAGGCATCTCATTAACATGATATTGATGAACACTCGGGCTTCGTAAAATGTCGTTGGAAGGTGGAGGAAGTGGAACGGTGGCTGGAGAATAACCTCTTCGGGCACTGATCAACAACGTAACGATAAGTAAAAACACTTAAAGTTCATCTTATTATTTTACGCGTATGATTCTTGATTTATTGATACTAAACAAATATTTGAGTTTACCCGAGTATCCCGAGCTGAAGGGTTGCTTGGTATTGCGAAGGTATTTCCATCAACGCGTTAACTGCGAATTCTGTTTGTTTTCTCAACGGATCGACATTCTTTGACATGATATCCGTGAAATTCACAAACTATCAAGAGAAAATAGCAAATAATCACGTCACAAAAAAGACATGCAATGTTTTCTAGTGACGTTAAGTTATTTCAAACCTGAAAATTGTCAAACTTTCGAGCGGGTATATTGTCATCAAACTCCTTCATCAAGTCCCATGGACCGTCACCAACCCCAACCAGTATTATTGATAACGGGTGATTACTGCAACGATAAAACAAGGAGTTATGAAGATCTTTGAGGGCAAACCCCTAAATTTAATGATGTCAAAGGTAAGATATTCAAATAGTTCGTGGCATGAAGCTCACTCCGCAATAGATGATTTTTTATATATATTATCTGCTATGTTATAAACCTATGTATCACACAGGCCAACTAAAAGAAATATTAAAATAGTTAATAATTAAGATTTGGTAATTCTAAAACAATATTTTGAAATAAGGTATGATTGAAATGACGTATTTATTAGGTATTAATATGTAAATGCTACCTTGCTTTAACAATGGCCTCTATGGTGTTGCGTTCTTGCGAACTTAGTTGACCAGATCCGGTATCAACACTTCTTGTTACCTAAATCGGAGTAAAAAAAATAAGGTTTTTCAATAAATCGCGATACATTTAGGATTTACTAACTGTTGTTAGCGTGCTTGAGGGATCACCTGACCATCGGCTATAATCAACAAGACATGGTATTGACCACCACTTTCTTCAACGATCGTCATAGCCATTTCTATTATAGGTGCAAACGATGTCGGTCCTACGATAAAATGATTTTTACTACAATATTAGAGTTATAGTTTTGGCACAAAATACTATCCAAAAATATATAAAGTCAACCTTAAACGTGTAGGTGCTATGCTATAGAATTTGAATATATATTAGTGTTTACATATTTTTGAACTATTCAAGTTGAGCTCAAGCCGGTCTTAAAAATTCTTGACCTGTATCTTGAAGGCTCGTGAAAGTTATCGAGTTTGAGCTTGTCTAAGGTCCTCGAGTTTGGCTCGCAGTGGCGGAGGTATGTACAGGGCCGGCCCAGAGCAAGTGCTGGAGGGGCGACCACTCTGGGCCCAAATCGAAACAGAGCCCGAAAAAAATTATAATTGTTTTTGTAATTTTTTTTTTTTGTGTATATTAAAAAAAAGTCTGTATGTTTTTTAAGAAAAAAACTTAAATGGCTGGATTTATAAACAAAAAACGTTAAAACCCAACTATTTAGAAGCCCAACTGTTTTAGAATGTAATGGATATGACTTGGCCCAAATTAATAAACAAATATAACGGATTAGTGAATAGGGCCCAAATTTTTTATCTCACACAGAGCCATTTTTTTTTTGTGACTTTCGGAGATGGATCTGGGTACATATACGGTTTCAAGGTCAACCGACTTCAATCCTTTTCGTGTTGTTTCATATAGAGAAGGTATAACAACAAAAATTCGAATGGCCCCATGATTTTTTATTTTATTGACCCCATTAGTTTTATCATAAAAAAAAAAAAAAAAAAACACATTGTCCCCATTTGGCCATTGGCTTTATGAAACATCAAACATGGGTAAATGTTATCTTCTTACTTTCTTTTAAGTTTGAAAATTGAAATTAGATTAGCTAATTGATTTTAAACGTTATTAAAGTTGAAATTAAATGTGACCTGGCCCGAAAATATTAACGCTACGTTGTTAAAAAGCCAAATATCCAAAAAAAAAACTGACATCATACGAAAAAAAAAATCATGGCCCCGCTACTATCGACTCGACTCTCTTGTAGCCCTAAACTCAATAATCTAAAGACTAGTAAAATCTTGTAACATTTTAGTACCAACCTGAAAGTTTAAGTTGAGGAACTATCTCTCTATAACGTCTCAAAACATCCTCAAACCCTTGACAAGGACGCGAATCCGGATAAAAACTGAATACACCTTGATCATGTGTCGAGGCTACAAAACATCTACAAGTCAATGAAACAAATATCGTAAGACACCGACCGGGCTTAAAAGATGAATTATAGTATACCGTCTCCAAACCCAAAGCACGGGATCAAATTATCCTCATCAAAAGCCGCTAACGTTTGCCCAATGATCGATATTGCTTGTTCATAAGGATTTTGTAACGCCCCAACGCTATGTAAACTTCTCCCGTTGTATGATCTCATCCCTAATTTTGTTTTACAAATTCGTTACTTTTAGCGACCAAATTCGTAACAAAAACATATATTGACTATGATTAGCAACAAAATAAAAGATTCAGCGACAAAGCTTGTAACAAAACATATACTGACTGATAACAGCGACTAATATAAAAGATTTAGCGACCCTTATTACGAATTATCAAAAAACATTTTGAACGTCTAGCAAAGGCAAGCCACCGGGTACACCCACAGGCAAAAGGCCACCCATACCCGCGTTTGTAGACAACGCTAGTGACCCAGCCCGTCACCAATTCCAGGGGAAACCCACCGTCGAAGGCCCAGTGTGCAGTGGCGGACCAAAAAATTATTTTTTGGAGGTGTGATCAGGCTTTTTTTCCTAAAAAATACACTATTTTTTTAAGGAGTTCGCCCGCCCGCCCCTGCTAGTGTGGTAAAACCCTAGTTCACGCATGACGTTTTGTCACGAATGAAATTCCAACCGATGACTTCACCTAGATAAAGTCACTAGATACCGCTAGAGCAGTGCGCTTTTGGTAGGAATTATCAAATATACTAACCTGTCCATTCATTACTTTTGGTGAAATCAATGCCAACAATGAGATTTGATGATTCAAGACCAGCTTGAGCAAGAGCGGATGTAACCTAAAAGATAATATTATTATTGTTATCATTTCATTTACATGTTACAACTATTTCATAAAATTATACTTTACTTGATTCACAAAAAATATTGTTATCATTTCATTTACATGTTATAACTATTTCATAAAATTATACGTTACTTGATTATTATCGTACCTCTGCTATTTGCATGTTATAACTATTTCATAAAATTATACGTTACTTGATTATTATCGTACCTCTGCTATTTGTGAGATTTACTGGATATGGTTGTTTTTATACGTTACTTGATTCACAACTATTTTATAAAATTATACGTTACTTGATTCACAAGTTACCTGTTCAAGTGTCTCATAGTTATCACCTATTCTTGAATATCTCCGATCCAACCTTCTTTGTGGTGCCGGTGCAGGATGATGCCTTGCGGTGTAAGTAACGCTATTTGATCGTCGGTAACTGGACTCTGGTGTTGTCTCTCTTGAATTCTTGCCACCCATTGTAACCAAAACTTGATCGTACCTAAGATATTTGAGTGTCTTATGTATATATATTTGTGTGTTTGGTTACAATAAATAAATACAATTGGCTACAATGTCACATCGTTGACTATATATACAACTAGTCAAACTTGACTTTTGGAAAAGAAATTGCTATGTAATTAAGAGGAACCTTACTCTGCAAGCATTGACGGGAAACAAGTTTTGATAACTAGCGGGTTACACCTGCGCTTCGCAGCGAGAGCGACCCGATTTCTAATAGATTTTACATGAATCGTAGACGCAGTGGAAAAAATAACGTTCATGGTAGAAATCTGGTCGACATTGGCCTGATTCATTACGGTATCGATATAGTACCAACACTCAATATTGTAATCGAAAGAGAACACTTAAAAAATAAAGTTTTGTTAAGTCCATAACTATGTTGACACATGGTTTACATCAATTGAAAACCATAGTAAACGAATAACATTAAACGTTCTAATAGTGCAAATACGGTACCGATGTTTTTCGATGGGCCCCGGTTCAATCCGGTTAAAAAATTATATCGCATATTTAGTTTTTATAAAAAAAAAAATTAATGAACGAAAGTTATATACGAAAAAAAAACTATATGATTGAAGATGTATATTATTTTGAGTCTCTTGAGTAAATTTAAAACTTAAAAAATAGAAGAAAAAAAAACGTCATTATTCATTCATATCTTATGAATTAATATAGGTAGATAATTTTTATTGGTGTATTAAAGTTGAATTAACTGTTAGAACAATCAAAATAAATTTTTTATACGTTATGATATTAAAACAATTCAGCTAGATGATCAAAATATGTATTTTCATATACTTTAGTGAGGCAATTCAAAAGTTAGACTACACAAAGTAATTTCGTTGGATACATCTATTGATGAAAAAAATATGATGGACGGGTAAATTGAACTTGCCCTCTACGAGACCCTCATGCCATGTTCCATTAGAGGATGTATATAATATAATCACATACTAGGGTCTTGGTTTAACCAGTGTTTTCAGGATCAGACCGGACCGGACGTCGAATCGGTTTTTAACAGTCCGTTGGGCGAATTGGTCAAATCAGATGTAAGAACTAGGTTTTCCCGTAAATATTATAAAAATATATATGGTAAGATTGAAAAAATAAAACAAAATCCGGTTCAACCACCCGGTTTTCTAATCCAACCACTGCTGGTCTGATAGGGTGAATCGGACCTGTCAGATCCCCGGTTTCCCGATCCGACCAGTCTGGATCGGTTTTCAAAACATTGGATTGAACCCGTATCAAACTACCACTGAGTCTCGAATGTGACCAACCACTATAGTTTACTAAATTATAAAATAGATTTGTCAATCGTGAAGGGTTGACAGATCGATGAGTTTCGAATTGGTGAGTTGGCGGATTGAATCATTGAATCCGAAAAACCCATATATTTCTTTGTGTCAAAAATACTGGCCAATGAGACATGCTTAAAAATGCAACCCGAAAATGACGTGTTTAACCCGTTTATCTAAATGATCCATACGGATAATAGTCTGTAATCAACTTGTAATCTATTAAAAAAACTTATGGGCTGTAACAAATAAGTAAAACAGATCATAAACGTCTTGGAGATGAACAAGTTTAATTAAATGAGTTTAACCAGTCAACTCTAGCATAACTTATTAAATAAATGGTTAATATATAATAGCTCAAAACTGTAACACCTCGCAAAATCATGTCCAATATTGTATCGACACGTGTCATGGACTTTAAACGTTTAACGGATTGATTACGAGGGACGAAAGTTGTCAAACAAAGAAAGTATGTGTGTAAGAGGATCCAAAGTGTTAACATATGAAAATTTTGCCTTTCAACGACCCTACACGATGTTTATACCCTTAAACGAATGAATCATGAAGCGTATGAAACCGTTTGTGGAAGAAAGTGAAAGTTTACAAACCGCGAGGGTTAAATGTGTCAACATGTTAAAGAAATACCTCTGAGTGACCTTTTAACAAACCCGAAGCTTTGTAACGATTAATTATACTCCTAAGAATAAGTGATAAAAATTTCACAAGGTTTCGATATCGTATGAGGAAAATACGTTAACTTTCGTAATTAAGGGGTTAAAAGCGTCAACAAGGCAACACTTGTGTTTTCAGTTATCATTTAACGAAACCGGACCTAACGGTGTTTGGTTATATCTCATGGATCATAAAAATATAAATTTCATGGGTTAATTTTGCTTAAAATGAAATATTTGAGGTTTTAAAGGTCCAGGGGTCAAATCTGCTAAGTTTCAAACTTGCTTGGCTGGTTACCATGATGGTGGCGCTGCGCCACCACAAAAGCCCTCTGCCATCGCGCGACGCGACGGTCTGATCTGGACAGAATTCTTGCACAGCTGCAAGTTTCAGCAAGTCACCTTCTCCAATTCAGCTTTAACTTGATTCTATGGGTTCTTTGATGGTTTTAAAAACCAATAGACACCTGTATGATCAAGATTACACTTGGGGGACACTTGCTTTGATCTTAGGGCATCCAAAAACCTGTATAAAGGGGCAAGTTTGGCAGCCATTTGCGCTCACAAGTTCAAAATTCATACTCTCAAACTTGCTCTCAAGCTTTGGAGTGTTTGAACTCATTCTCTGGAGCATCCTACTTTGGAAGGAAGCTCTCTTAGTCTTAATCTTCGTGCTAAGGACTCTTGTAAGTGTGCTTAGCCTCTGTAATTAAGTTTTCATTGGTATAAAGACCGAAAGTCAAAGATATCGTAAATACGCTTTGACTTTGTGATTGAAAATGGCTATGAGTTGGTAATTATGTGAGTAATAAACCCTTAAAAGGGCACCCACTGATTATCACTCTAACTTGGTCAATTGTCAGGTCAAACTTAATATTAAAAAGTCAACAGAAGCTATTTTTGCAAAATAAACTCATAACTGATAATGTAGAGGTTATGGAACATGTTTTAACACTAAAATAACTAGGTAATTAATATAAGAACATGTTTAGACATGTTCAACCCGACAATTCCGAGTTTAGGCTTCGGAACCGAAAGTCGCAAAAGTAGACTTTTTCTTTGACTTTCAGTTCTGACCCGATTTAGCTTGTTTTAGTTATGCCTTAAGGTTTCTTTAGGACCATATTATAAGTTAGTAAAACCCTCTGAGGTTATACTACATGGTTCCTTAATTATCCGATTCATTTGCATGTTTCCGTTAAATGTCTAATTGTTGACCATTATACCCTTTTGAAATAAAGACGGGACTTTTTGAAATGTGAGAGGACAAAAACCTTTATTACTAATATTTAAGTATGTCCTAAAATTTTGACATCAGTTTATGGTCTAAAATGAGAGTTATGCTCAATATCGTAAATAAAGGCCTTTTTATTAATTAAATGGCATATTTGATATAAATCCTATTTAAACTCAAATTTTGACATCAAACCTTTTACCTACTGATGTAACATAATATTTTGGAATTTTTGAAAATTTTTATAAATTTTTAAACTAATCATAACATAGAGTTCTCGCATAGGCTCGGTAATTGACGATAATGCCCTTTTTACTAATAAAATGAGTTTTACACATCCTTTGCATATCAAACTTTTTCTACAGATTTTATATAATAAATAAGTTATTTTATACCATAAAGGCTGATCAAAATCTCAGATTTCCTTATTTAACCTGAATATCTTCAAATACCGACTTTTATGCGATTTAGGCACATAGTATGGTTTAAAACCATATTAGGCACCTAAAACTTGTTACCTACTGATGTTATGAATAAATTTTTATGCTTTAACAGTAAGTAAAAGTTTTGAACTCAGGATTCCAAATTTGACCTTTAAGGCTTATGTGAAATGACCAAAATACTCTTACGGGGCATAAATTGATTTTAAATTCGTTTTGGACATAATGGAAGGTATCCTACTGATATCACAACATAATTAAGGCATATTAACTTGTGAAACCTGTACGTGACTCATTTTGTTACCCGTTATGCATTTTTCGCGTTCGGTACGGTTTATGTAACTAGTTTGCATAAATTGCCCGAAACGGGTCAAACCTTATCATTTTTACCTTAAAATCCAGAATGTGTTTAGTTTACTCATATTATACAAGTCTTCATACTTGTTGGGTCTAAGCCACATTCAAATCTGGTCTTCGCTTAATCTTGCGTTTTGAACCGTATATATTCCTTTAAAACTAACCGGTCTAAGTTTAAACTTAAGTAAGACTCGTTAGGAATCTAATAGGTTACTAAAAACCTTCGTTCCAGATTTAGGAGCCCAGTAAAAGATATTTGCACTTGCTGATTGTATACGGTTGGGATAAATTTGTATAATTTGCTCAGGTAAATACTTTTAACTTATTTTCCGTTATACGGGCTTGGGATACGGTATTATAATAGTACCGCTTGGTCGGGTGTGTAATTATCTAAATCGGATTGTGATTAGTATATTTACATAACCCGTTTTAATCTGTTTTGTTTGGTATATGGCCTTTGGGGGGTTAATGACCATGTCCTGGATATCATCAGCTCATTCATTGAAATGGCCACGACTTAAGCACGGGGTGTAGGCATACACCTGACAGTTGCGTATGTATAAATGGTAATCCACAATAAGGAATTCTCCTTGTGGGCATTATACATGTGGCGTGTCAGTTAATCTTGTCCGGCTCTTCTATCCGGCCCTGACGGACGGCAAACATTTAAATCTGTATATAGGGATGGCAATGGGTCGGGTTCGGGTCGGGTATTGGTAATCCCATACCCATACCCGGTTGTAAAATCGTGTCCCATACCCGTCGGGTATATGTCGGGTAATTTCCCGTCGGGTACCGGGTATACCCGCGGGTAACGGGTATACCCATTATTTTGTTAAAAGATATATATTTGGATTTCCAAATACATTTTTTACTATTATAATTATTATATAATTTTATTTATGCAACAACTATTATAAAGTAAAATATACATTACATACATATAAGTTTTATCATAAATTAATAATAACTTTATAATATTTATACACTTATATGCATATACTTCACAACATACAAAATATAAATACTATCATCAAATACATATACTAAAAGAAATTTATTTTTTCGCATTATGAACATACTAAAATAAATCACTAATAGATAAGGGTTAATGGAAAATAAAAATATAAATAAAAAACTTCGGGTATATAGTTCGGGTAAACGGGTATGTGGTTTCGGGTAATCGGGTCGGGTATCACCTAATCCCATACCCGACCCATACCCGCGAAAATTTTTAAAACTAATCTCATACCCCGCCCAATACCCGTCGGGTATTGAGTATACCCGTCCCATTTGTGTCGGGTTTCGGGTATAACCGTCGGGCTCGGGTATTTTTGCCATTCCTATCTGTATACAAGATTATTTTTAAAATAATTGTCCCAAGTTATAAAAGATTTTTTTTGTGCCTTGTGCATTTAAATCAATTTTCTTAAATATTTTCAAAAGAGTCGGTTAATTGTATTACCAGTGTAAACTAACGTATTTTCCAAAAGGCTAAAGTGCAGGTACTAGTCGGAATAGGCTGGCTACTCCTGAGTGAATAAATAAGAGTCTTGCAAGCTTGTCACTTAAAATCTGTTGAACAATTATCATCTTTTATTTTGATCCGCCTATGGATCCTTTACATTCCGTTTGTAATACTTTGATACTTTCGATTCGGTTTGTAATATTTTACTTTTAGACTTCCGTTGTGCATTGAACTGTGAATATTGACTATGATGATATCAACTACGTCACGATATTCCTCACCGGGCCCACCGATAATACGTGGAAATATCAGGGTGTAACAAAAACCTTATTCGATAATTTGTTTTGGGGTTCTATTATAAAAGCATGTAGATTTTATAAATAATAAATCATGTCCACTTACATCATAATATGTGATGTCTCAACTAATTTGGTCGAATGATAAAGTCAATGTCAACTATATTATTATTTATTAATTAAAAATTACGCTAAGAATATATGAGGAATTATTCTTAGCCACAACTAATGTTCTATTAAAAATAATTTAAATATTTGGTTATAGAAGCTATAATATTATACTGAAACACTGTCTTATGACGTACCTTAAAGTCTCAAAACATTTATACGTGGGATAAACTACATTATATAACCCTACAAAAAACAACTTGAGACATGTCTTTTAGTTTAAAAGTCGCGTCCGTTAGAAAATTATAATATATGTTGTATATTGTTGAGTCATGTCCTTTCGTTTAAACGTCGCGTCATTTAGACGTGTCTTTTCATCATCCTTCTAATAAACCGTCATGATTGTTGAGACACACCTCTTCATCTGTTAATTAAAAAACCACATTTTTATAATCATATGTCGGCTGTAAATACGAAAATCGAGTGCCGTTAAAAGAACGAAGTTGATGCTTTAATTATTATTATTATTATAGTTTAATATAGATATGTGTCTCACATACTCACTCACACCGCCTCATCTTATAATCAAAAAAAGTCTATGCAAAACCAACTTATTGGTAAAAAAATTTCTCTTCAAATGAGCCGATGTATCCTTTATTTAACCATTGTTGTTAAAGAATAACCTCCTCAAATGAACCAAAGCATTCCTTTGTTACATTGATAATGTTTTACAAGCAGATTTAACAGAGGTGTCGTTTTGTATGCACCGCATGAACCAACACGCCTACTTAATAAACAACCCCTTTACAATTCAAAGGGTCACACCGTTTGAAGGGATTTTGCGTCGCCTATATAAACAAACCAACAAAACGACAAACACATACATACACGCCGTTCAAATGAAATACACAAATGCTAGACTATTACATAGCGTCGTTCAAATCAAATATACATACACGTCGTTCAAACAAACCGACAAACACATTCTTTTTTTGGGGCTCGGCTTCAATCGGAAGGGTAAACGATGACGGCAGTGGGTCGCGTATGGTGGCGGTGGTGATTGTAAAAGATGATATTTGTGGTTCGGGGTTGTTTTGTCTTCTATGACTTCGTTTTGGTGTTCCAACAGTCACGAATGGCATGGTGGTGTGGGTGGTGGAGAATTCGGAGACGCCATTGCAATCCATTGCGTTAGATTTTGTCTAAGGTCGGGGCTGTGGTGGTGAACGGCGACCCAACCTTACACCGTCGCCATCATCCACCGCAAAATACCCATATCGCTCTCTCTCTCTCTCTCTCTCCGGTATTCTCTCTCAATCACCGCTCTCTCAATATGGTACACAGATGTGTGTGGTTTAAGAAAAATAAAAAGTGGGTTATCTAACTTTACATATGGTTTTACATGTGTGTGGTTTAAGAAAAAAAAATGTGGGTTTGGCATTACAAAACCATTTAGCAGATGGTTTAAGAAAAATAATAGATTTTAATAATACTAACACTGATATATGACATTTTTAATATATAATGATGAATTGTAATGGAAATAATAAGAATAGTAATTATAATTTAGTTTTCTGGATACGTACAGTAACGGGTATTATTATTTACGGTATCACACATATTAGAATAAGTGGTATTCTTTTATACACAACATTTGTTATTAAATAAAAGAGTAAATTGCTAAAATCGTCCCTGACGTTTGTTCATATTTGCTAGATCCATCCAAAAATGGTTTTTTTTCTCATAGGAATCATTGAGCTTTCAAAAATGTTGCTAAATCCATCCAAAATGACTAATACTCTTAACAATACTAAGTTGATAGAGGGGTAATTTAATCATTCTTTTAATTTATTTAATTTACCCCTTTTTTAACAGGTTATTACATGCCCCCACCATTTTATAAACAAAACCCTAAAACCTAATTGTTGCAGTCGATCTCAACATACAGGTTAAGTGACCGTCCAATTATGGTTTACCAAATAAAATTAGTTGGTAATGTACTGATGCAAGAAACTTTCAATTTCATCCATAAAATAATATTAATTATCACATGATTGGCCCAACAAACCAAAATCTCATCTTCATCTCTAACATGTATAATTGTATACTATATATATCATCCGCAGATGCATCTTATTGGTACTCTTCTTCTCTTTTCTGTTAAGAATCCAACAAACAACATCATGAAAAAATAACAATTCTCCGGACTTTGCTGGATTTTATTCTCACATTTTGCATTCTCACAACTGCCAAAGCTCAATAACCAAGTAATCAAAGAAAATAGAAAACACCATCAACCTTCTTGCTTATTGAGCTTTGGCAGTGAGAATGCAAAATGTGAGAATAAAATCCAGCAAAGTCCAGAGAATAACAATTTTTTCATGATGTTGTTTGTTGGATTCTTAACAGAAAAGAGAAGAAGAGTACCAATAAGATGCACCTGCGGATGATATATATAGTATACAATTATACATGTTAGAGATGAAGATGAGATTTTGGTTTGTTGGGCCAATCATGTGATAATTAATATTATTTTATGGATGAAATTGAAAGTTTCTTGCATCAGTACATTACCAACTAATTTTATTTGGTAAACCATAATTGGACGGTCACTTAACCTGTATGTTGAGAGGTCGACTGCAACAATTATGTTTTAGGGTTTTGTTTATAAAATGGTGGAGGCTGACGGGTGGTCCGTAGGACAACCCTTAAATGAACTAAATACGTGCATATCCCATATTTTACACGGTTATGTATCGTGAATGTGATAACTATGAATGTTCGTGTGTTTTGCAGATAAATCGCTTAATTCGGTTAAATTGAAATGCTTAGAGATGAGGCGGAATACCCGAAGATGATAAACAAGCAATTATGGAGCTA
Organism: Helianthus tuberosus; assembly: GCA_030545235.1. Lineage (NCBI taxonomy): Eukaryota > Viridiplantae > Streptophyta > Magnoliopsida > Asterales > Asteraceae > Helianthus > Helianthus tuberosus. The sequence continues at coordinate 198,738,522 of CM060448.1, read as the reverse complement.
AGGAACATGGACGTATAATATATACACACGCATATACTTGGGCAAACACGTGAACAGCAGCAAATTCAAATGGAGTAATTATGATTATAATTAATCATCACAATATATCAATCATCATTAAATACATATGGGGGATTTATTAGATAATCCACACGAAGACAAGGAAGGAGGCACAAAAAGTCAAAGTGACATAATCATCATATATTGGCGGCTAGACTTCTGAGGGAGCACATGAATGGTAAGAGGGAACACAATTGACATCACATGCAAGAAGGAAAGTCAACAACATCATGGCTTGATCACGTGAACTTAGCAGACAAGGGTTGTTTGTCAATGTCATCACATCATCATTCTTTGAGTGGGCCGATATCTTCTGATCATTATTATTGGGAGTGGGCCGCACATGGGGATATGAATAAGAGCAGCCCACATGTAGTCTTTGGGGGCCATCAATATAAATTACATGATATATCCTCTACCGTAAAACAGTCTATTTGTGCCGTAAACATATTGAAGTCCACCGTAATTTACGGTGGAGCCGTAAATTACGGTGGTAGCTGCGATCAGAACCGTAACTGCCCTCTTAAATCAGTTTTTATTGTGTCTTTTCAGATGTTATCAATTGGACGGTTTTGCAAGGGGTGGAGGGGCGATTTTTGGCTCTTATCTTGTGTTCTTGAGTGGTCAAAACATGAATACTTTGTTTTTTATTCCAATAAACAAAGGTTTGATTGTGATGATGATTCACCACACTATGAGCGGCTAGGTTTGCTTGGTGATCATCCCGAATGTAAGGTTTACTTGTGACAATTATGTTTTGTTCTTGAATTTCTGGAATATTAAACTGTGCATGTGTTGTTAGTTTATTATGGTGCTTGATTGGGTGTTTGTAAATTGTTGATGTATGTTTGATCATAGTTCTAAACCATACGTTCTTGGTGCCGTTGGCAATCGAGATATCATGGGAGAGATTAGGGTTGGATATATGTTAATTGGTCATCGGGTAACAACCTCGCGTTCTAGGAATCCGAGTACTTAGTTCCCTTTCATCACAAATAATTGATCTTGCATGAGCTATGTCTATGTAGTTCTTTCCAGTTGAACATAAACCTTGATTGTCACTTAAAACCTGAAACTCGGGATGATTACTACCCTCTTATCCTGTTACAAAACTTAACTTTGATTTGTAATCCAATTTAGTTCAGTTTAGACAATTAAAACCAAACAACCAAATCCGTGAATTTACTTTTCTTGCAATTTAGATTAATCTAGTTAGTTAGACATACATTGAGATAACACATATTCCACAAACTCCCTGTGTTCGATACCCACTTGCCACTATCTATATAGTTGTTATTGAGATTAAATTTGCGTGACCACGACAATCACGTCAAATTTTGGCGCCGTTGCCGGGGAGTAGTGCGCAACGTGTGTTATCTTGTGTATTAGTTTGAAAAAAAAAATTAAAAGAAAAAAAATTTAAAAAAAAAACCAAAAAGATTTCTTTTATGTTCATGATTTACACTTGGTAGTTGAGTTGTGTTGTGCAGGATGACAGGGCATTACACAAATTTCAGCTTGTTTACGTGTAGATTGTGCGGGGGTCCACGACATCCATGTATTGGTTGCCACGAGGCTCACTACAGGAGGGCACATGGAAAACCGGTGTCTTATGTTTCACAGCTTCCACCTCCATCATACGTTGACGATTATGAATCAGAAATGGAGGATGACTATTATTCATATGGATACGATCGGGACGAGGAAGTTTATTATGAGGCAAGGATGGATGGTCTATGTTTTTGTTGCGGTCGCGATCACACTTATGATTATGATGTGTGCCCGGTGTATTCGGAAAACCCGAAGTATTGGAATAAAAAGATGATGGAAGCGCGCATCTATAGACCGTATCAGGGATATCGACAATATCATCCCGAAGAATATTCTGAGCCCGAGGGTGTTTATGTTTATGAGACCGAGGAGGAAAAAGAGCTTGCTGTATTGGAAGTAACTTTGTCCAAACTCGAGCAATATTTAGCAACACCCAACCTGTCCGATGAAAACCGAATCAGCTGCTTAGTTTCTAAGTGTCATACTTTAAAATTGAAGATAGAGATAGAAGAACGCCTCTCACCATTACCTGACAATATTAGAGATTATTCTCACATGAAGGAGGAGGTTGTGGAGGATAATACCACACCAATGAGTCCTTTATCTGATGAAGAGTCACTTGTAGATCAGATGATGTGTGCAAATTATGAGGTAGAGCAGGCTGATGGGATGGATATGTGTACCGAACCTGTTCCCATATCAATGATTCAAATTAACAAGTGTGGTGAAGAGGGTTCGAGAAACAAGATGAGAAGGGTGAAACTACCAGACATTAAGGTATATGTCATGAAGTGGACTAGCAAAGTGTCACACCCTGGCTTTGCGGAAGCGTGGTTAATTTTGGTGTGACTTCTTAATACCATAGCTTAATCATACCAAAGCTATATGAGTTAAAAACATGCAAGATCATCCATTAAGTTTTGAAAATCAAACACAATACCATTGTTTTAACATACCCTAACAAACATAATCTTGTTCAACAAACTTTACAAACTGAAACATAACATAGACATGGTTTAAGGAGTGTGTCTTGTCCAGGAAAGAGACACATCCCCTAAACCCCGGATGACCTTGGAAACAAGTGCAGCGGAAAACATGCCATACCGTGCCAGATCTCGTTAATTTCCTGAAATACATGTAAGTTGAAAAATCAACAATAATGTTGAGCGAGTTCATGTGCAAGTGAGTAAGTAAAACACTTGTAAGTATAAAAGTTCCCTGGTATGTAGCAGTGTAAGGAAAAGAGATCACCAATGGTTTGCAAGGCCATTAGCATGTTGTGAAATGCAAGTAGGAAGACACAACCCTAGCCGATTTTTGCGTTGGGCAACCAAGTCACTCCAGGTCCGTTCTGTTGGTCCTCAGAGAGGTCCGTTCTGTTGGGCCTAGAGCTGGGCTCGCTACACCCAGATAGATCTACCGCTTAAGTCCCTCGGTGTTCTAACTACCCATTCACGTGATCTAAGTAGTAAACCTCCTTACGTTAACATACCGTGTATAATAGTACTTGTAAACAAAGTAACATGTATTTCACCCCCGCAGTTAAGAAAACTGTAAACAGTTAGAGAAAAGGGGGACATGAACTCACAGTCGGTGCGTCTCTACCAAGTGTCTCCGAATCTGAAAGCTGTGCAACGACCTACAAGTGCTAATTCTATTAGACGGATGGCCGTGCCTTAGCTTTTATAGTTAAGGTTTTGGAAATAGTTAGACAACTATTTCGTGTTTACGTTTTGTATATACTTGGTAGTTATAATCCTTCCCAAGGATGGGGGATACAATACATGTGCGTAAGTTACGTTTTATCAATCGTGTGGTAATGTAATTACCGGTGTAACTTGTATATTCATGGTGAAAGCGTTCGCAAAGTTTTGGGATCATTAACGCTTGTAAATATTATTTTCACTCTAAAATAATATTTATGTAATTTCACAAAATAATCATAAACAGTGTTGTGGCAAAACATATTTATCACGTTAACTTAGTGAAAATCCCACCTCCGAATATTTAGTAAATAAAGTCATGGCGAAATTTATGTTTCGAAAATATGTCAAAAATAGTTCTAACACTTGTTGTGTAAATAATTCTAAGTGTTAGGTTTTTAGAAAATTTCGCCAGAGTTTCCTCTGTAACTGGAGGTGGCCACGCTTTCAAGCGTATCATTTTCTTTTAACAAATCCATTCAACAACTTCTTTATCCCAAACAAACAATTTCCGACACATCAAACTAATCGATAAGTATGTAAATTGCTTAATCGCATGAACTTGTAGCTTTTCCGCAACCATAGTGTAAAACCCTTTTATATTTGTAGATCTTTACATAAAGTAACTTTGATCTCGTAAAAGCCTTGTGATTAGAGAAATCCGTCTTTACAACTTCTAGTCATTTTTCCCAAAAATAGTTATTTGTCGGATCTTTTCATTTCACAAGTGTTTATACACTTGTGGTTTATAAAATCATGTTTGTTTGTGTAAGATCCATTCTTTAGAAAACATGATTTATTTAGTGTGTGGTTCTTTGAAAATACCACTTGCAGATACGTAGATCCGCTAGTTTTAAACACCATTGTACAAGTTAAATCACTTTTACACAAGTAAAATATTTTTACACAAGTTCATGTCTCTTGTGTGGTAGAGTTTCACCTTTTAACCCTTGTGTTAACCAAAATAAGCTTATGTTAAGATCAACGATCTTACCAAACCGGGTTAAATGATGATCCGAGCTACCACATCATAGATCGGGTCTCAAAAATCACAAATTCCAAATACTACATCTTTTACACAAGTTGTAAGCTATTAACCACCATTTTTAGAGTTTTTACTAGACTTTTAAGCACCAAGTTGTATGTTAACGATATTTAACCGACACGAACCCTTTTAACCACTTTAGACAAGTGTAAAAACGAGTTTTAAGTGTCATACCTCTAGCTCGGGGCTAGGGAAGAATCTTGATGAAAAATGGGTGGATAAAAGCTAACGGAAGTGGTCCTTCGCGCTCCGAGTGCACCAAAGCTCCTAATAAGCGACCTTTGATGTGTGTAGATGATTGGAATGCAAGAACTAGAACCGAAAGTATGATGGGTGGGTGTGAGGAGTTCGGCCGAGAGTGAAGGGAGAGCAAGAGAGTGGTGTGAGTTGGTGATTATGGAAAGATTATCATGTGTAACTTCTTGTACTTATAGGCAAACATAAGGGTTAATATCCATTAGGTTTAGTGTTATCTAGATACTAGACAAAGGATTAAAATATTAAACAAGGTACCAAGTATTGTCCCCTCCTAGTTAGGGCCGATTATAATGGGGGGGGGGGGGTTGGTTCGATTTAAACTAGTTTAGTTAGGATAAAGTTTAAGTTAAGTAGGTTAACTAAGTGTTTAACTTAGTTAGTTAAGTATAGCGTGTTATGACGGGTGTTAGGGTAATCAGGGACCCTAACTGGCTCAGAAAAATATAAATAGTGAAAATAGTAATATTTTCATGTTCCGGGTAAAGTCCGGTTGTTCGGTTGGATAGTAATCCGTTAAAGCGTTACAAAAGCTTTAAAGTGTCGTTATTGTTATTTTTAGTGACACATTTTGTTTCCACACTTTAGAAAGTGTCTAGTAATATTTGTCCCAAGTATTGGCACTTTACTAGTCAGCTAGAAGCTGGTTTATTTATTAAAGTGCTGTGTTTTTGTACTTAAAGTACGTTTTTGGCACATCCAATCAGTGTATCTTATTCCTAGAGACGCAGTTCCACAACCCTTTATAACCCTACACTCACTACCAGTGTAGTCAGATATCTCAGGCTCTTATAGGCCTTGGAGGCAGTGTTTGCCTGATGCTGGCTTTATCAGCATGTTCAATAGGTTATCCGTGTATTGTGCTACTGTGCTTTTTGTGCATCATGTTTGTCACTAAGGTTCAGCATATAAATATTGTAGTGACAGTAAGCAAGTATGATGCAAGTAAGTTCATGTATCAGTATTCAAGTAGCAGTTCATCGGCTAGTTCAAACAAGCACAGTAATTAAGTAGTAATTAATCATTAATTAAGTCGTACGGATACCTGGTTTAGTGCGGGTTGTCACATTCTCCCCCCGTTAAATAAATTTCGTCCCGAAATTTAAGTTCTGCTTGTAGATGCAGAGTTCTTAGGAAATAAGTGGGGGTATTTCTCTTTCATCCGGTCCTCACGTTCCCAGGTGAATTCAGGACCATGCCTGGCATTCCAACGAACTTTGACGAGTTTGACACTGCTCCGGCGGGTCTTGTTAACTTTCCAATCCGTGACCTCGACAGGTTCTTCAACGAAGTGGAGCGTGTCGTCAATATGAATCTCGTTGATGGGAATGGCAACGTCAACTTGAGTTGGACTTTTCTTTAGGTTGGATACATGAAATGTATCGTGAACACCATTTAGTTCAGCAGGTAGGTCCAACTTGTATGCTACTTGCCCTATTCTTTCCAGAATTCTGAAGGGACCAATGTAGCGCGGATTTAACTTCCCACGCTTTCCAAAGCGTGCCACCCCTTTCCAGGGTGAAACTTTCAATAACACCATTTCTCCAACTTGGAAATCCACATGCTTCCGGTTTGGATCCGCATAGGCCTTTTGTCTGTGGCGAGCTGCTTCGATGCGTTTAAGTATTTGCGCAATCTTGTCTGTCGTCTCTTGGACGATCTCGGGACCAGCAAGTTGCCTATCACCTGCGTCAGCCCAACATAGTGGTGATCGGCACTTGCGTCCGTAGAGGGCTTCAAATGGCGCGACACCAATACTGGTGTGGTAGCTGTTGTTGTATGAAAATTCTACCAAAGGTAAATGTTTATCCCAGCTACCGCCCAAATCCATAACACATGCCCTCAGCATGTCTTCCAAAGTTTGTATCGTTCGCTCGCTCTGGCCGTCAGTTTGCGGATGGAATGCAGTGCTCAGATTCAATTGTGAGCCAAAGGCTTCTTGGAAAGATTGCCATATCCTTGACACAAACCTTCCGTCTCTATCAGAGATGATCGAGAGAGGTACTCCATGGCGTGCGACAATCTCTCTCATGTATATTTCCGCAAGTTTACTAGTACTGTCTTTCTCTCTGATTGGCAGAAAGTGTGCGGACTTTGTTAGGCGGTCAACTATCACCCAAATCATGTCATGGCCTCTTGGCGTTCTTGGCAATTTCGTAATAAAATCCATGGAGATTTGTTCCCATTTCCACTTGGGAATCTCAGGTTGTTGCAGCAGCCCTGAAGGCTTCTGGTATTCCGCCTTAACCTTAGCGCACGTTAAACATCTGCTCACGTAGATAGCAACATCGCCTTTCATCCTAGGCCACCAATAATATTCTTTGAGATCCTGGTACATCTTATCCGATCCAGGGTGGATAGAGTACCGTGACTTGTGCGCTTCGTCGAAAATAACTTTCCTTAATCCACCAAACAGAGGAACCCAAACCCTTTTCTCGAAACATAACGTTCCTTCCTCGTTTGGTACCAAAAGCTTCTCCATTCCACGGAGATATTCTTCCTCAAGGTTTCCCTCCTTGAGAGCTTCCTTTTGTGCGGCGCGAATGCGCAAGGAAAGATCGGTTCGGATAATCATTTCTAGAGCCCTAACCCTTATGGGCTTGATCCTTTCCTTTCGACTTAGGGCATCGGCGACCACATTCGCCTTCCCCGGATGATACTTTATCTCACAGTCGTAGTCATTTAACAATTCAACCCATCGTCTCTGCCTCATATTCAACTCCTTCTGGTTGAATATATGTTGTAAGCTCTTATGATCTGTGAAGATTGTGCACTTCGTACCATAAAGGTAATGTCTCCAGATCTTTAAAGCAAAATCCACTGCGCCAAGCTCTAGATCATGAGTGGTATAGTTCTTTTCATGCACTTTCAGTTGTCGTGATGCGTAAGCAATGACCTTTTGGCGTTGCATCAACACACAACCCAATCCTTGACGCGATGCGTCGCAGTATACCACAAAATCGTCAGTACCTTCTGGTAGAGCTAAGATAGGCGCATTGCAGAGCTTATCCTTTAGTATCTGGAATGCTTCATCCTGTTTGATTCCCCAATCAAGCGTCTTATCCTTCTGGGTGAGGAGCGTCAAAGGTTGAGCGATCTTTGAAAAGTCCTCAATGAACCTTCGATAGTAGCCAGCCAAACCCAAGAATTGTCGAATCTCGGTTGGCGTCTTTGGCGTTTCCCAATCCTTGATCGCCTCGATCTTTGTTGGATCCACGTGGATTCCATCTCCATTCACCACGTGCCCAAGGAATTGGACTTCTCGTAGCCAAAACTCGCACTTGGAGAATTTGGCGTACAGTTGTTCCTTCTTTAGCAGCTCCAAAATGGTTCTAAGATGCTGCTCGTGTTCAGCCTTCGTCTTTGAGTAGATCAAGATGTCGTCGATGAATACAATCACAAACTTGTCCAAATATGGCTTGCAAACCCTATTCATTAAGTCCATAAAGACTGCAGGTGCGTTTGTCAGACCAAACGGCATAACAAGGAACTCGTAGTGTCCATAACGAGTTCGGAAGGCTGTTTTCGGGATACTTTCCTCTTGAATCCTTAACTGATGATATCCAGATCGAAGATCGATCTTAGAGTAAAAGCTAGAGCCTTGCAGTTGATCAAACAGATCGTCGATTCTTGGCAGAGGGTACCTATTCTTGATTGTCAGCTTGTTCAATTCTCGGTAGTCGATACACATGCGGAAGCTACCGTCCTTTTTCTTGACAAACAGGACCGGAGCTCCCCAAGGCGAGAAGCTTGGTCGGATAAAACCCTTGTCTAACAACTCTTGAAGTTGTGTCGACAATTCCTGCATCTCAGACGGAGCAAGTCTGTAAGGTGCCTTAGCTACAGGCGCGGCGCCTGGAACTAAGTCAATGTGGAACTCTACTTGCCTCTGAGGTGGTAATCCAGGTAAGTCTTCTGGGAAGACTTCTGGGTATTCCCTCACGACAGGGATGTCTTCGATTCTTGGCTCAGCAGCCTTCTTATCCACGATGTGTGCCAGGAAAGCAACACATCCTTTCTGTAAACACTTCCTTGCTTTCAAGCAGCTGATAAATCTTAGCGGTGTGTCACGCTTCTCTCCGTGAACCACAATTGTCTCACCATCATCGGTTGGGATACGAACAACTTTCTCGTGACATACTATCTCAGCCTTGTTGCCTGACAACCAATCCATTCCTACCACCACGTCGAAGCTTCCCAATTGGACTGGTAGTAGGTCCAAAGTAAACTCACGTTCTCCCAATTCTATCACACAGCCTCTGATTACTTCGTTGGCTTCAACTAACTTCCCATTGGCTAATTCGATCGAGTAGGGAATATCTAACTTACTAGTGGTTAAACCAAGTATCTTCTTAAATTCTAACGACACGAAGCTATAATCGGCACCAGTATCAAATAAAACGGATGCATAGCGTTGATTGATAGGGAACGTACCGGTAACAACATTGGGATCCTGGCGTGCTTCCCTAGCTTCGAGTTGGAACACTCTACCACGGGCTTGGTTCAACGTTGGGCAGTTCTTCTTAAAATGCCCGATTTCCCCGCAGTTATAGCATCCGAGTCTCTGCCCGTTTCCACCCCCATTTCCAGCTGGGTTGTTGTTCTGGTTGGCATTGCCAGCCTGGTTCGCATTGTTGCCTCGATTTCTGTTTCCTCCAAAATTTCCTTGTGGGCGATTCCCATTTCCACCACGGTCATCATTCCTATTTCCATATCCTCCCTGGCCTCCCCGACCGGCAGGGGCCCAACAAGTGTCCTTCGAGTGACCACGTTTTCCACATACTTCGCATACTTTTAGCCCACATTGACCAGAATGGTGACGCTGGCAGGCATTACACTTGGGCTGGGTGCCCATATATCCCCTTCCTTTCCTTCCACTGCCAGCTAACCTGAGCTGGCGCGTTGGGTGCTCCTTTCTTACCATCACCGCTAATGCCTTGCTTGAAGTTCGAGAACTTTCTTTTGTTTCCACCTGACGACTCAACATGAGTCTCTTTCTCCTTTGTCTTGACATCACCAAACTTGTTCAGACGAATGGCCTCTTCTGTGAGAGCCACGCTCAAATCAATCGCCTCGGTAATTGTCGCAGGCTTTGAAGAGGTCACCATACTTATGATTTGGGGAGCCAAACCCCAAATGAAGCGCTCGATTCGCTTGTATTCAGGTGTAACCATGTAAGGAACCACTTGAGATAAGTCGTGAAACCTTTGGACGTATTCTGCAACCTTTGGTCCATCCATCTTTAAATGCCAAAATTCAGTCTCCAACTTCTGAATTTCCGCGCGAGAACAGTACTTTTTGCGCATAAGTTCTTTCAATTCGGCCCAGGTCAGCGCGTAGGCGGCAGCTTCGCCCAGAGTCTGTACTTGCAGATTCCACCAAGAGAGGGCTCCATCCAAGAATAGCCCTGAGATGTATGTGACTTGCTGATCCTCTGCGCATTTGCTCATGCGTAAAACAGAATCGGTTTTCTCAGCCCAGCGGGTAAAGGCAACTGCACCTCCTGTGCCATCGAAGTTGACCGGTTTGCAGTCTAAAAACTGCTTGTAGGTGCATCCGTGAGGTGGATTGTTGTTGCCCTGGTTAACACTTCTACTCGCTCCTGGCTGAGATGCTGCGTACTGTGCTATGGCAGCTGCAATGACTTGCTGTAGTTCTGCCTCATTAGTAGGCATTGGCGTTGGGCGTTTTGGCGGCATCTTCTAAAAGATGTGTTCACGTTGGTCAGGCCATAGTAAAATGTACGTATATAGTAATAGTAATAGCACGTAATATCACATGTCATCAATACATCACATATATCAATCACCCACATCTCATAACATAACAATGCAAATAAGTAATCAAGCGAAACAGATATGATGAGAATACTGCGATTGTCATACATCAAGACCACAGAGTAAGTGTATAGTGTCATACAATCATCCATCAACTAGGGGCTACATCACCCCTGTCCAAAAATCATAACAAATCAGTGTCAAATACAACATCAAGTACATGTCAACAAAAGTCAAAGTCATAAAGTGGTCTCCAAAATGCTGTGCAATCCAACAATCGCCGTCTTCTCATCCTCGTCTACCTAATCAGTAACTGGTGAGCTCTATGCAGATGGTGGTGGGGGGGGGGGGAAAGTGGGTGTAAAACAAGCGGCGTAACTGGAGCCAGTCCTCCTCCTGGGCTCGCTGTGTACGGATGATGGAAGCAATCTGCTGCTCTAATGTAAAGAGACGGGCAGCAATATTTGGAGGTAATGGTCGAAACGGCTGTAGAGGGGAGGGTGCCTGACCATGGCACTGACATGGTGACAGCCGAGCTCTCTCGAGCTCCTGGATACGCTGTGTGTGGGACTCGTGCTGTGCGACAAAGGACATCAAGACGTCCTCGATAGTTTATCCCCTGTGAAAAGCATGATAGGGGTCAGTAGGTGGCACACCGGAGCCAGGTGCCCAAAGAAATGGCTCGCTAGTGGGGTCGAAAGGTGCCACGCGAAATGGAGCAACAGCGGGTGGAACAGATGACGTCTGAGGCATGAAAGGGATAGGCATCGGTACATGCCCATCAGGGTGAGCTGAAGAACCCTCTCCAGGCCCTGCTGGAGGTACAAACATAGGAACCTGAAATGAAAAGTCAATATGTGGTGCAACAGGAATCTGTGGAGGAAAAGGTGGAACATCCTCATCAGCCGGTATCCAACCGTGCTGTGCAGACTCATCAGGTGGATCCATATGTGCCGCGAACAGTGCATGTCCTGGCTCTAGTGGAACGGGATCAGGTAAGGGAGCAACAACAGGGTGAACGGGTGCAAGGTGCTCTATAGGATGGTCAGCATGTATATCACCAACGGGTAAAGGAACAACGGGATCAACAGCAACATGATCGCCCTCAATCACAGGAACATCTACAGGGAGATCAGCAACAACAGGCTCAAAAGGGATATCGGCATGTACTGGGTCATGCTCGGGTATAGGGTCTAGAGCGGCTGCCTGCTCAGGAGCAACGGCAGGCTCGAAGTCATCAAAAGCCATCTCAAACTCAAATCTGGGTCAATAGGATCCACTGGGTCAACAGGGTCGGCTGGATCCTCCATAAACTGATCCATGGGAACGAACTCTAAGTCACGATCTGGGTCGAACCCTGGGGGAAACATAGGATCGGAATCCTCCACATCATCGTGGTCGAAAATGAAACTGGGGATAGGGGCAACAGAAGATGCCTGATCAGGATCTGATCCGTGAGAGAAGTGCTGCGCACTCTGGACATGTGAGGGTACAGAGGCCACAGACTCAAAGGAGTCCACGACTGGGGAGTGAGCAGGTGACTCCGCGGTGGGAGCGTCTGCGATCAACAAGGGATCGGCGGCAGGAAGGGCCTCGCCCTGAGCATCCTCCTCGAAAGGCTCCTCATCAAACATATCGACATCATCCTCCTCATCGTCGATGGGTAAATCGTAAGCTGGGTACGCAGCCAGCGGTATAGGAGCAGGGATCAATGCCAGTGGTAGATCCCCGGCGATAGGACCATCTGCGAGCTCGCCAGCACCGTCAGGTAGTGCAAAGGGCTGGAAATCGTCCTCATCTGTGCTGGTGAAGTCGGACGTATAAACTTCGTGCTCCGATGACTCAATGTCGTCTGAAACGATAGGCCTCGGGCCTGTGGTGCCTGAACCACCAGTGTCTGCAGAATCCATGTGTCTGTAACATATACACGAACATGCACAAATAGTCAATCATAAATCAAGTAATCACACAAGTCACCACGTAAGGTATCACGTAATTCTCCTAGTCTTACTAGCCAATTTCATCCAGTCCACAAGACTGCTCTATCCTCCACCTTGACCACTTAGATCGCTCCTCGGTCTCCTTGACCGAGCCTCAGTCGTCATGACTGAGCCTACTCTTCCTAGCCTTGCTAGCCCACTACCTCGGTCACCTAGACCGAGCCTTGATCCTCCAGATCGATCCTATAACAAACCAACGTGCTCAACTACTTCGATCACCTCGATCCTCCAGACCGAGCCTCAGCCCTCCAAGCTGAGCCTATAATTAATAAAATGTGCTCAACATTTGTTTGTAAAAAGTTTTGGATCTGGACTTAAGTGGTATGCAGAAAAATGTTTTCGTGAGAGCCCTAGTGATCATAGTCTAGACTCGAGAAAGAATCCTAGTTCGCTATGATCAGAGCTCTGATACCAAGCTGTCACACCCTGGCTTTGCGGAAGCGTGGTTAATTTTGGTGTGACTTCTTAATACCATAGCTTAATCATACCAAAGCTATATGAGTTAAAAACATGCAAGATCATCCATTAAGTTTTGAAAATCAAACACAATACCATTGTTTTAACATACCCTAACAAACATAATCTTGTTCAACAAACTTTACAAACTGAAACATAACATAGACATGGTTTAAGGAGTGTGTCTTGTCCAGGAAAGAGACACATCCCCTAAACCCCGGATGACCTTGGAAACAAGTGCAGCGGAAAACATGCCATACCGTGCCAGATCTCGTTAATTTCCTGAAATACATGTAAGTTGAAAAATCAACAATAATGTTGAGCGAGTTCATGTGCAAGTGAGTAAGTAAAACACTTGTAAGTATAAAAGTTCCCTGGTATGTAGCAGTGTAAGGAAAAGAGATCACCAATGGTTTGCAAGGCCATTAGCATGTTGTGAAATGCAAGTAGGAAGACACAACCCTAGCCGATTTTTGCGTTGGGCAACCAAGTCACTCCAGGTCCGTTCTGTTGGTCCTCAGAGAGGTCCGTTCTGTTGGGCCTAGAGCTGGGCTCGCTACACCCAGATAGATCTACCGCTTAAGTCCCTCGGTTTTCTAACTACCCATTCACGTGATCTAAGTAGTAAACCTCCTTACGTTAACATACCGTGTATAATAGTACTTGTAAACAAAGTAACATGTATTTCACCCCCGCAGTTAAGAAAACTGTAAACAGTTAGAGAAAAGGGGGACATGAACTCACAGTCGGTGCGTCTCTACCAAGTGTCTCCGAATCTGAAAGCTGTGCAACGACCTACAAGTGCTAATTCTATTAGACGGATGGCCGTGCCTTAGCTTTTATAGTTAAGGTTTTGGAAATAGTTAGACAACTATTTCGTGTTTACGTTTTGTATATACTTGGTAGTTATAATCCTTCCCAAGGATGGGGGATACAATACATGTGCGTAAGTTACGTTTTATCAATCGTGTGGTAATGTAATTACCGGTGTAACTTGTATATTCATGGTGAAAGCGTTCGCAAAGTTTTGGGATCATTAACGCTTGTAAATATTATTTTCACTCTAAAATAATATTTATGTAATTTCACAAAATAATCATAAACAGTGTTGTGGCAAAACATATTTATCACGTTAACTTAGTGAAAATCCCACCTCCGAATATTTAGTAAATAAAGTCATGGCGAAATTTATGTTTCGAAAATATGTCAAAAATAGTTCTAACACTTGTTGTGTAAATAATTCTAAGTGTTAGGTTTTTAGAAAATTTCGCCAGAGTTTCCTCTGTAACTGGAGGTGGCCACGCTTTCAAGCGTATCATTTTCTTTTAACAAATCCATTCAACAACTTCTTTATCCCAAACAAACAATTTCCGACACATCAAACTAATCGATAAGTATGTAAATTGCTTAATCGCATGAACTTGTAGCTTTTCCGCAACCATAGTGTAAAAACCTTTTATATTTGTAGATCTTTACATAAAGTAACTTTGATCTCGTAAAAGCCTTGTGATTAGAGAAATCCGTCTTTACAACTTCTAGTCATTTTTCCCAAAAATAGTTATTTGTCGGATCTTTTCATTTCACAAGTGTTTATACACTTGTGGTTTATAAAATCATGTTTGTTTGTGTAAGATCCATTCTTTAGAAAACATGATTTATTTAGTGTGTGGTTCTTTGAAAATACCACTTGCAGATACGTAGATCCGCTAGTTTTAAACACCATTGTACAAGTTAAATCACTTTTACACAAGTAAAATATTTTTACACAAGTTCATGTCTCTTGTGTGGTAGAGTTTCACCTTTTAACCCTTGTGTTAACCAAAATAAGCTTATGTTAAGATCAACGATCTTACCAAACCGGGTTAAATGATGATCCGAGCTACCACATCATAGATCGGGTCTCAAAAATCACAAATTCCAAATACTACATCTTTTACACAAGTTGTAAGCTATTAACCACCATTTTTAGAGTTTTTACTAGACTTTTAAGCACCAAGTTGTATGTTAACGATATTTAACCGACACGAACCCTTTTAACCACTTTAGACAAGTGTAAAAACGAGTTTTAAGTGTTATACCTCTAGCTCGGGGCTAGGGAAGAATCTTGATGAAAAATGGGTGGATAAAAGCTAACGGAAGTGGTCCTTCGCGCTCCGAGTGCACCAAAGCTCCTAATAAGCGACCTTTGATGTGTGTAGATGATTGGAATGCAAGAACTAGAACCGAAAGTATGATGGGTGGGTGTGAGGAGTTCGGCCGAGAGTGAAGGGAGAGCAAGAGAGTGGTGTGAGTTGGTGATTATGGAAAGATTATCATGTGTAACTTCTTGTACTTATAGGCAAACATAAGGGTTAATATCCATTAGGTTTAGTGTTATCTAGATACTAGACAAAGGATTAAAATATTAAACAAGGTACCAAGTATTGTCCCCTCCTAGTTAGGGCCGATTATAATGGGGGGGGGGGGGTTGGTTCGATTTAAACTAGTTTAGTTAGGATAAAGTTTAAGTTAAGTAGGTTAACTAAGTGTTTAACTTAGTTAGTTAAGTATAGCGTGTTATGACGGGTGTTAGGGTAATCAGGGACCCTAACTGGCTCAGAAAAATATAAATAGTGAAAATAGTAATATTTTCATGTTCCGGGTAAAGTCCGGTTGTTCGGTTGGATAGTAATCCGTTAAAGCGTTACAAAAGCTTTAAAGTGTCGTTATTGTTATTTTTAGTGACACATTTTGTTTCCACACTTTAGAAAGTGTCTAGTAATATTTGTCCCAAGTATTGGCACTTTACTAGTCAGCTAGAAGCTGGTTTATTTATTAAAGTGCTGTGTTTTTGTACTTAAAGTACGTTTTTGGCACATCCAATCAGTGTATCTTATTCCTAGAGACGCAGTTCCACAACCCTTTATAACCCTACACTCACTACCAGTGTAGTCAGATATCTCAGGCTCTTATAGGCCTTGGAGGCAGTGTTTGCCTGATGCTGGCTTTATCAGCATATTCAATAGGTTATCCGTGTATTGTGCTACTGTGCTTTTTGTGCATCATGTTTGTCACTAAGGTTCAGCATATAAATATTGTAGTGACAGTAAGCAAGTATGATGCAAGTAAGTTCATGTATCAGTATTCAAGTAGCAGTTCATCGGCTAGTTCAAACAAGCACAGTAATTAAGTAGTAATTAATCATTAATTAAGTCGTACGGATACCTGGTTTAGTGCGGGTTGTCACACAAAGCCCACAGGAGCAGCTTTAACATGCCAAATATACTGACAAATTTATGGAGATGGCATGTAAATTTCCGGGCATTTGTTGGAAATGCTGTGGGTAAGTGTGCATTAAGACCACCATAACGCATATCAGGTATGGTCTGGCTGAAGACCTTTAAACTTAGCGCTCTCGGGAGGCAGCCCGAGGATGTAGAGTATTGTATTTGTGTTTTGTTTTGTTTTGTTTTGCTTTGTTTGGTTTTGTTTTGGTGTTGTGTTTGTGTTTTGGCAGGTTATTACGTTTCAACCCTCGCGGATGCAATGATTCAAGTGTGGGGATGTTTGGCAACATCCCTGTGGAGATATCGGCGAATCTAAGAGATGTTTTTGAACCGGTTCGATCACCGCAGCTGCATCACTACCAACACTGCTGTTTTACTAATCAGGTCGTGTCTTGTTCTCATCTTGTGCCCCTTTGTATATATTCTTATTTAAGTTTTTGGTTGGGCGGTTGGGTGGTGTTTTGATGTGTTTAGTTATGGGTTGTGAAGGAATTGGTGGTGTTTTTAATAATTAAAATAAAAAAAAAGAAATTTGGGGTTTGAGAGTATAAGCAATTGTTGATGTTCTTGGTTAAAGCGATCTTTTCTTCAAAACCATACATTGGGACAATGTATCCCAAGTGTGGGGATGAGGGGAATTTTTTTTTGAGAATTTTAAAAATTTGTGAAGCCAAGCGAAAATTGTCAAAATTTGAAAACTTGATATTGTTCCACTTGACACATCGATACCCATTTCTAGTCATTTCTTGGTGAGTTTTTGAGCCACATATCATTATTAAAGATGCTTTCCTTGTTTTGAGTGGCGGTGTGTGTATTGTGTTAATAGAACTTGTGTACGAATTCTTGTTGAAACCTAGGATTAGCATGCTTGTGAAAATGATAGGGGACTTTTAGGTAGCCTCGTCTAGATGTGTGAGAGTGTGGGAATTGGGGGTTGGACCTCATACGTTACATATATGAGCTTGGTATTGTGAGGGGTGGGGGTTTGGTCCTTAGAAAGCCATGTTGAGCCTTAGACCATTCGATTGTGACCCGAGCCTACTTCCTATAAAAATTGTACCTTTTGAGATGACCCGGTTTAGGAGATTTAGTATGTAGTATTGATGTTCTTGTATATATTGTTGAGTTTGATGTGTTGTGAAAAAAAAAGGAAAGAAAAGAAAAGAAAAAAAAAAGAGAAAAAAAAAAGTATTTAATTGCAATAGAGTGAGAATGTCAAGAAGCTTTGTATATATTTTTGGTGTTTGCTTCGTAGTAGTAGACATAAAAAATACCGGGTCAAATCAATTAGCTCTTTCATATGTATTCCACCATTTTCCTACCTTTACACCTAGCCCCGTTCCAACCCGCAAGTCCCTTTGATTCTAAAGCATGTTAGATATTTGTTAGGAGGAAACTTGATTTGTATACAAGCTTATTGTCGCAGACACACACACGCATTGAGTGGTTTAGCATTATGTGCTAATATTTCTTGTCACCGAGAGTTTTTGTGAGGGGTGTGTCTTGTGGTATGATTGAAAGTTAGTAAAAGTACGATACATTTTAGCTTGGTTTGCGTGTTGATCGCTTGTGGTTTTGAAATAGTTTTTGAATAGGTTGCTTGGGACAAGCAACGGGTAAGTGTGGGGATGTGACGGGTGGTCCGTAGGACAACCCTTAAATGAACTAAATACGTGCATATCCCATATTTTACACGGTTATGTATCGTGAATGTGATAACTATGAATGTTCGTGTGTTTTGCAGATAAATCGCTTAATTCGGTTAAATTGAAATGCTTAGAGATGAGGCAGAATACCCGAAGATGATAAACAAGCAATTATGGAGCTAAGGAACATGGACGTATAATATATACACACGCATATACTTGGGCAAACACGTGAACAGCAGCAAATTCAAATGGAGTGATTATGATTATAATTAATCATCACAATATATCAATCATCATTAAATACATATGGGGGATTTATTAGATAATCCACACGAAGACAAGGAAGGAGGCACAAAAAGTCAAAGTGACATAATCATCATATATTGGCGGCTAGACTTCTGAGGGAGCACATGAATGGTAAGAGGGAACACAATTGACATCACATGCAAGAAGGAAAGTCAACAACATCATGGCTTGATCACGTGAACTTAGCAGACAAGGGTTGTTTGTCAATGTCATCACATCATCATTCTTTGAGTGGGCCGATATCTTCTGATCATTATTATTGGGAGTGGGCCGCACATGGGGATATGAATAAGAGCAGCCCACATGTAGTCTTTGGGGGCCATCAATATAAATTACATGATATATCCTCTACCGTAAAACAGTCTATTTGTGCCGTAAACATATTGAAGTCCACCGTAATTTACGGTGGAGCCGTAAATTACGGTGGTAGCTGCGATCAGAACCGTAACTGCCCTCTTAAATCAGTTTTTATTGTGTCTTTTCAGATGTTATCAATTGGACGGTTTTGCAAGGGGTGGAGGGGCGATTTTTGGCTCTTATCTTGTGTTCTTGAGTGGTCAAAACATGAATACTTTGTTTTTGATTCCAATAAACAAAGGTTTGATTGTGATGATGATTCACCACACTATGAGCGGCTAGGTTTGCTTGGTGATCATCCCGAATGTAAGGTTTACTTGTGACAATTATGTTTTGTTCTTGAATTTCTGGAATATTAAACTGTGCATGTGTTGTTAGTTTATTATGGTGCTTGATTGGGTGTTTGTAAATTGTTGATGTATGTTTGATCATAGTTCTAAACCATACGTTCTTGGTGCCGTTGGCAATCGAGATATCATGGGAGGGATTAGGGTTGGATATATGTTAATTGGTCATCGGGTAACAACCCCGCGTTCTAGGAATCCGAGTACTTAGTTCCCTTTCATCACAAATAATTGATCTTGCATGAGCTATGTCTATGTAGTTCTTTCCAGTTGAACATAAACCTTGATTGTCACTTAAAACCTGAAACTCGGGATGATTACTACCCTCTTATCCTGTTACAAAACTTAACTTTGATTTGTAATCCAATTTAGTTCAGTTTAGACAATTAAAACCAAACAACCAAATCCGTGAATTTACTTTTCTTGCAATTTAGATTAATCTAGTTAGTTAGACATACATTGAGATAACACATATTCCACAAACTCCCTGTGTTCGATACCCACTTGCCACTATCTATATAGTTGTTATTGGGATTAAATTTGCGTGACCACAACAATCACGTCAGGGGCATGTAATAACATGTTGAAAAAAGGGTAAATTAAATAAATTAAAACATGACTAAATTACCCCTCTATCAACTTAGTATTGTTAAGAGTATTAGTCATTTTGGATGGATTTAGTAACTTTTTTTGAAAACTCAGTGGTTCCTATGAGATAAAAAACCTTTTTTGGATGGATCTAGCAAATGTGAACAAACGTCAGGGACGATTTTAGCAATTTACTCTAAATAAAATTTCAGAATTTACTAAGTAAGTTATTAGCGTATATTTGTACACATATTTATATTATATTTGCATTAAGATATGACATTCACTACTAAAAAACTGTCTCATTTCCGACCAAGGTTTTAGTCGGAAAACGGCGTTTCCAACCAATTTCCGACAGAAATACGTTTGTAGGAAAAAGCCTTGTAGGAAAATATTTCCGACAAGCATTCCGACTAAATTCGCGACAAATTTCCGACAAAAAGAAAAAGTTACTATTTCCGACAAAGTTCCGACCACAACTTTCCTACAGCTTTCCGACAGACGTGTTCCTACTATTTTCCGACCAAAAGGTTCCGACAAAGTCCCGACTACAATTTCCTACAGCTTTCTGACCGCCGTTTTCCTACTATGTTCTGACCAAAAGGTTCCGACAAAGTCCCGACCGCCGTTTTCCTACAGCTTTCCGACCGCCATTTTCCTACAGCTTTCCGACCAAAAGGTTCCGACAAAGTCCCGACCACAATTTTCCTACAGCTTTCCGACCACAGTTTTCCGACCAATTTCCGACTAAAAACTTTTTAATAAAAAAAATTAAAAAATTAAAAAATCCAGATTTTTCTACAAAAAATGTAGAAAAAAAATCAATAAAATCCTAAATACGACACGATTATAGAACTGAAAATTCATCCACAAAATACAAAACGGTTGTCAAATTGTAGGTTAAACAACCAAATATGCCACAGTTTTTAAATTACAACTTCAACCGCAAAAGACAACAAACAAAACTAAACTATGGTGGAGGATTGCTAGGATTACCAAACTACTTCATCAACTCGGTTATTTGTCGTTGCATATCTTCTCTCATTTGTGTTGCATCTCTTCGACTCGATTTTGCAACACTTCCGTGTGGGGTTGTTGCGCCTCTTCGAATCATTTATTTAACTTTTCCACTTGGGATTGCAAGTTCCACACCTAAACAGCATACATAATATTAGTACAAAAGCTATATATATATAACACTAGTAGGAAACCCATGCGATGCAACCCGTTTGACATAATACGTTAATCCAATTATATAGTTAACAAAACTATCTGTAGGATACTAGGATCTAAGAATATAATGTAAAACCAAAAACACATTTTATCGATTTTCCTTTTTATTGATTTCTATCAATAAATTTTATAAAAAAAAAAATACCACAAACCGAATCACAAAAGAGGGTGTATGCCTGTGAGAAATTCGAAAAACTGTTGCCCTTTTAACACAGTGCGTTCTTTTTTTTCACACATAAATATCCAACTTACCACAAACATAAAACTATAAATCTGCAAAGAAATCACTTGTGGTATCAAGGCCATGAGCGCGTCCGTTTTTCCTCTTTGTACCTAAAAAAGCAACAAAATTAAGCAAAGTTGGATACACACATCGCAAGAAGTGAACACAAACAGATCTTTATTGAAATTATGACACAATCGGTAATTTTTTAGTCTTTTGGCTGTTGGTCTCAGTTGGCTGCAATAGTAGATGTAGATAGATTTATATGCTCAAATTTAACCCATTTAACGGAATGCTACTTTTATATTCATTTTACTCTTTCATTAAAAATGAATTATCGGGGGGACATGGATGTAAGAAGTTTGAAAGTATGTTTGTAAATGGTGAAAAAAACCTTTTTTTTAAAGAATAAAATATTCAATGAAACGTGCCAACATACGGTGATCACAAGGCATTAGTACAATGTTGATGGTAAGACATGAATTAAGTGTGGAAAATGAACCGGTAAAAACAAGTTTCGGGTCCAAATTTGATAAGAATGGCTAAACACACATGAACTATGAACACTCGTTTACATATATATATATATTTTTTTAAACAAGAGCTTGCAAAATTTTTAGTTTCGATTTCATTGTGAAACAAGAATCACAACTCCGCTTACACTAGAAAAAGAAAGCACACTACCTCGTGGGGGTTCGTGATCCTTCTCTGAGCAATGGCCTGGTTCAAAACACATACGGGTCGAGTTGATCAACGATTAAAATTTTGTCTATCTTTATATTTATTTTATAAACAATTAATGCATCAAATACGATTAGTAACGTATATTATAGACAATCAAGTGATTTTAGATGTATACATCACAAAAACAATTTGACGACTTTAATTTAGCCATTTAGATCTAATTTATGTCATATTCATAAAGGGTCAAAAAGATTAAGCTAAAAGATTAAAAAGCAAAGGAAACGACAAACAGGTCAATAGTTATTTGAAATGTGTGTACTATAAAGCCTCTAAAATCACTTTACTAAAGAAAATCATACTACCATTGTAATAGTATAAGCTTTATATAATCATGTTTTGATACATTTATTATTTACTAGGTTAAGACCCCGTGTGTTACACGGGTTGGTAAAAGAAATTTCTTCATTAATACCGCTCACATTAAGTATTATACTTTTATACACGTTAAAACACAAACGAATATATTAGATTACAATGACAAATTGAAATAGATGAATATGCAACGATCACAAAAAAATATTGTTTTTCGAAACGAATTTTGCAATTTTGCATCAAAACGAACTATATATTGTTTTTCTTGTCATTTAGATGGTGGTATTCTACACATCATTTTTGATGGTGGTATATCGGTTTAAGATGTTAAGGAGTTATGCTCCCTCCACCCATGAACTTGTAATTACTTCTTTTTATGAGACTGCCCATTAATATTGCAAAGTTCCTTTGTTTGGAAACTATCAAAATTAAGAATAGACATTCACCCATAATAAGAAACAAATAGTGACTGAATTGGGTCCACAAACTTCACTTAGGTTGTCATCATTGAAGGTTCTTTTAGAAATTCGACTGATAATCGAGACCATTTGTTACAACAAACACACAATCAGATTAAATAATTAGACATAGCACACTGCAATCCCATAAACAAATGGCTCTAATGGTTAATATTCCATTTGTTTTACTGACTTACTGTATAACATTCCAAATATGTCTATGCAGTAAAACAATTGCATTGAAAATAAAATAAATAGATTCAGTTACAACGGCAAAACATATCAAGCAAAGGCGATAAGGTGAGTACCTTCATTAGTAGAAGTAGTACCACCTGCCTTGTCTTCAAATCCAAGAGCACTGTCAAAATTCTTCTCGATATTCTTCACACTCTCACTGAACTTATTAACTGCTCCAGATATATCCGCAAAGTTCCCTAACGTAACCTTCCCACTAAACCAGGCCATCTCCTAATCTATAACCTGAATCTTTCAAATCCTCAGACTACACCAGATCAATTCATAACCAAACTCAGCAAACTTAGATTGATCAATAATCACTAATCAGCATAATATTCCACAATTAAACCTAATTTTAAGCATCAGGATTCAAGCGACAACAAATCTGCAATGTCATTGATTCAACTTGTGAACTGTGACTCTGTGTACACTTGGACAAACAAATACTTATACACACATATATATATATATATATACACACACACATATAGACACAAGCATATACATTTACATACACACATATACCCCCACATGATTATATAACAAAAGAATAAATGTTTTAGTCGGAAAATGGTCGGAAATTTCCGACAACTTTCCGACCAATGTTGTGTTTCGTCGGAAAGTGGTTGGAAATTTCCGACCATTTTCCGACACCAATTTTCGTTTTTTTCATTTTTCAACCTTTAAACATCGTTTTTCCATTCCATCTTTTGTACACATTAATTATACATGAAATACTTTTACTTTACCAACTTATACGCATTGTACACGTTTATACGTGTATGTATACTATCGGGACTCATTAATTAAAACAGGCTAAGTATGTGTATATATATGTATGTGTGTATGTATGCGTGTGTGTACACTTGGACAAACAAATACTTATATATATATATATATACACACATATAGACACAAGCATATACATTTACATACACACATATACCCCCACATGATTATATAACAAAAGAATAAATGTTTTAGTCGGAAAATGGTCGGAAATTTCCGACAACTTTCCGACCAATAAAGGTTTTAGTCGGAAAATGGTCGGAAATTTCCGAAAACTTTCCGACCAATGTTGTGTTTCGTCGGAAAGTGGTCGGAAATTTCCGACCGTTTTCCGACACCAATTTTCGTTTTTTTCATTTTTCAACCTTTAAAAATCGTTTTTCCATTCCTTCTTTTGTACACATTAATTATACATGAAATACTTTTACTTTATCAACTTATACGCATTGTACACGTTTATACGTGTATGTATACTATCGGGACCCATTAATTAAAACAGGCTAAATATGTGTATATATATGTATGTGTGTATGTATGCGCGTGTGTACACTTTACATCAATACCTGCGATATTGATGTAAAGTGCACTTAGTTTAAACTTGTAAAAGCAATTTCGTTAATTTAATATATATATATATATATATATATATATATATACATGCATACATATAGACACAAGCATATACATTTACGTACACACATATACCCCCACATGATTATATAACAAAAGAATAAATGTTTTAGTCGGAAAATGGTCGGAAATTTCCGACAACTTTCCGACCAATAAAGGTTTTAGTCGGAAAATGGTCGGAAATTTCCGACAACTTTCCGACCAATGTTGTTTTCTTCTTTTATTCTTATTTTTGGTCGGAACTTAGTCGGAAGTTTCCTTCAAAGTTCCGACCATTTTTTTTTTGGTCGGTAAATTGTAGGAAAATAGTCGGTAAAACCAGATTATTTTTTTAGTTGTTATTTTGTCGGAAAATGGTCGGAATTTTCCGACCAAATTGGTTTTGTCGGAAATTTTGGTAGGAAATCCCCCTTTTTCTAGTAGTGATTTAGTGTATATACTTAAATACATTCAATAATCACAAGTATATAATGTTATTTACTCAATATATTCGGTCCTAAAACTCGGGGTGTTTATAATGTGCCATCAAAAAGCCTGAAACTCAAATCATTTCCTTAAAAGGTTAACTTGAGTCATAATTCTTTTTGGTATGTTAATTTGTAGTTTTGTTTGGTTTTCCAATCTACGTTATTAAACGGATTTTGTTTAAGATGTAGACATGTAGAATTCAGTTTGTTTAACAAGTATATACAGTACAACCTGCGCAATGTGCGAACATTATTCACATAATTTTCATTCTATTTTAAGACAATGTCTTAAACATAATCCGAATAATAATATGATATTTAAGTTTATGTAACATTAATTTGAAGTTATGTAATATTTCCTATCTCATGTAGTGATACTAAACGTATTCATAATCAACTTCCCGTCGCAACGCGCGGGTTAACGTCTACTCGTTGTCATAAATATACTAACATGGGTACTAACCTACGCGACTGTATCAGTATTTTTCGTATCTAATAATACGACACCATGACAGGCAAATTAATATATTGTTGACTTTTGAGGAATACTTAAAATGCTATTTAGTTTTATAAATTATAAAAAAAACATTATTATATATATCAATTTACAACATAGGTTTGCGCTAGGAAAGTTTATACTTTACATACTTTACTTTATTGATTTCTCATTTGAGCCGTACGATGTGACCTTTAACCTTCATCAAGGTTCCATTCAGAGAAAATAATGGTGAGGAGGTGGAAAGAGAGGGTGTGGTTGACCACCACCGCACCGCTACATAATTCAATATTGACTTATCAGAGCTTTGTCAGAAATCTAGCCCCCCTCGCCGGAGATGGCTGATAGGTCTCTGGATCACCACCATCTTCGTCGTCTCCACCTCCTCTCATGACAATCTCTACCTTTTTTCACGGATCGGGTAGAAGACCACCTTTACAGTGGCCAAAATATTTCGAAAACCCTACCTTCGCCGCTCATCGGTCCAATTTGTCACCGCCAATGGGTTTCTCAGCTTCATATTAGGGGTCAGAGGTGAAGCACCCACCGGAAGCGGTGTCTCCGCCGCAGCACCACCGCGAATCCGCCAGGCTTGCCGGATTTCATATCTCTCTCTCTCTTTTGTATATAGATCTCTTTCTCTCTCTATAGGGAAAATGATGGGTTTGTGGTGTGATGTATACCAGTAAATGGTTTTAAAGAAAGCCAAAGGAAATGCACAAAAATTTTAATATAGCATATATCCATTCGTTACAAAATAACCTAGCTTGGATTTAAGTTATAAACATTTATTTCTAATATTTATTTGAGACTTTTTTTTAATGAAACGAATTAGTATGTTATCCTCTTTTCTATATAAATTGATTTTTTTATGTCTGAAAAATAAACAGAATCTAACTTATTTTAGCTTTATTATGTATATTTATCAAATAGCTATAATATTAGCTCCATTTATTCTAGAGGCTCATTGCCAATTTATTTCAGGGTCTCACTCTACTAATCTACTTTTTATTTTGATGTTCGTAAATTATTCGCCAAAAATAAAAATTCATACGTAAAGGTTCACCTTGAAACCCAAATTAAAAACTTGGGATGGAAGGATGCTCACCCTAACTTTTTGATATATGTTTTTATAGTTTTTGATATTCTTTTATTTGGTTTTTTTCTTATTTTATTTTGATCGATTTAAAATACGCGTTGATAACGTTTTGGCCGTATCATGACTTTATTTTTAGGGTTTTTGCTTTCGGTTGTTATACCAAATGCCTGCCTACACCGTAAGGAATCGATTTAATACCGACCGAACTCCCGCGCAACGCGCGGGGAATTTTTACTAGTTAAATTGAAACACTATATTATAATGTACCTTATATTTTTAGGGAATTTTTACTAGTTAAATTGAAACACTATATATGGGATAAGTTAGGTTATGTGCCTGTGTGAAATTCGATTGTTAATAAATAAAATTACATAAAACTTATAGGTATAAGTATTTAAAATATTTGAATTAGACCTACGAATATCTAGCTATAGTTTTCTAAATTTACGACTCTCAGCAACATTTTTATAAGAGATATCGGCGGTAGAAAGTGTAAAATAATTATACTTGTTTGGATAAAAAAATTAGAAGACAACATTAAAACAGTATTATAAAGGCAAAAAGTTGTATTGTAGTTTATTAATATATCTATACTACTATCTAATGCATTTTAGGTATGCAAAATTGTAAATTTATACCTCAGACAGATCTAACACAAAACATTATATCTATATGAGTAAACTGCAATTTTACCCCCTGAGGTTTAGGGTGGCACCCTTACCCCCCTTAACGAAATAATTGCAATTTTACCCCCCAACGTTTGCTGTTATGTCGCAACCTTACCCCCCGGTTTCAAATTTGTTGACTGATATGTTGACTATAACTTGAAATGACTATAATGCCCTTTCATATTACCCCCTGTGTTTTGTTCACTCTGTGATATTACCCCTTGCCACCACTGCCACCGCCATTCACCACCACAACCACCACTGCCACCCCCACCCCCACCCCCACCCCCACCACCTCCACCACCGTCCACCACCACTCTTCAAACTCCACCACCACCACCGCCCCCACCGGTTCAATCATAACCTGCATAGAAAAGAACAGTTCTTTCACCTCAAACACCAATAAAAACACTCAAAGAACCTTATTCCCAGGTGGGTACAAGAGGCCAGAGATCAAGATCCCCAATGTTGTCCTCCACCACCATCAGCCACCACCACCCACCTCTACCTCCATCGCCGCTACCCACCTCCACCTCATCTCCTCCACCCCCCACCTCATATTCTACAAAATTTTGAATCACCCAACATATTCTAGTTGTACCCTATGCATAATTATTTGTACATTCCCCATTAAAACCCATCTTCATCATCTTGAATAGCAGATTCATAACACAGATCATACGGTACGTACATTCAATAATCTGCCATCATTTTTGTCACACAGATTCCGTGACACTCATTTAGCACTCAAGAACATCAAGTTTAACCTTTAAAATGATATCCTACTAACCTGGATTCCGAGTTGTGAACTGTCGGAGGTTTGATCGGAGTGCACATGTGTCGCCGGAGGTTTGATTGGAGATGATGATGTTAAGTTTGCAGGTTTTAGAGAGAGAGAGGAGGGTTAGATGGGGGTAAAATTGAAGGGTACATGTGTCGCCGGAGGTTTGATTGGTGGTTTACTTATAACCAGGTGGGTGGTGGAGGCTGATGGTGGTGGAGGTGGGTGGTGGTAGAGGTGGGGGTAATTGTGCGATGAATGTTGGGGGGTAAAATTGAAGGGCATTATAGTCATTTCAAGTTATAGTCAACAGATCAGTCAACAAATTTGAAGCCGGGGGGTAAGGTTGTGACATAACAGCAAACGTTGGAGGGTAAAATTGCAATTATTTCGTTAGGGGGGGGTAAGGGTGCCAATCACCCTAAAGCCCAGGGGGTAAAATTGCAGTTTACTCTATCTATATTCTATACTACTATCTAATGCATTTAAATATGCAAAATATTCAAAATTGTAAAGGGTCGTATTATTGGCACACATTGGCTTATTAAATCGACACCCTCAATACGCATCGTATAGGTCTATACGATGCGTATTGTGTTGGTAATTAATTATGTGTCAGTCAAAGACTGACATTGTCTCACGGGGGTTAAAGTAATACGCATCGTATAGGCCTATACGATGCGTATTACTTTTTTTAGAAAGTACGATAAGCTTTTCGTCACTGTTGAGTGACGTAAAGTGATTGACGTATGCCCTATACGCATCGTATAGGGCTATACGACTCGTATTCTTTTCTGAATTTGAATTCTTCTTACCCTATTTAAACGACGAAGAAGACGATATATATATCGTCTTCGTTATATATTCACATTCACTAGCAAACATGTCTTGGTACAACTATGTTTTCGGTGAGCCGTCTGAGGCGGACACGAGCACGTTTATTTCGGATAGCAGTGTGGTATATCATTTTTTTTAACTTATTCTGTTTTTTTTTTGTTTATGAAATACTTAGCACACCGTTTGTATTAGGCGGGGTCTAATGTCCCTGATACTTACGATTTGGGTGGAAATGATGATCACGCGCACGAGGTCATGTCGGGCTATCGTCCCCGTCATAATGAATCGTCGTTGCCAGACCTCAACGAGGTAAGTATATATATTTACTTTTTTCTATTCGGCGTTAAACTTACCATTACCATTTACCCGTTGTTTTTTTTAGTCTGCTATGCCCCGCCAACCGTTGCTACCAGATTTGAACGCGTGTAGCCATGATCATGGTTCTAGGTCTCCGTTTTATGAACCCGGTTACGTTCCCTCGTACGGACAGGAAGAATATGGCAATAACGTTTTCGTTAGTGGTCCCTCGGGAGTACTAGGAGACCTTAGTCACCCTTCTTACGTGCAAGAGTCATTGGGTGACGATCCAGCCGTGCAAGAGTCATTGGGTGACGAGACACCCGTGCAAGAGTCATTGGGTGACGAGACACCCGCTTACCCTGAAGTTTCGTACAAAACTGATCAGGTACGAACGATATATATTTTTGTTAAATGTTATATTTTTTCTGTTAAATTATTATACAATTGTTAATACAAAATACATTAAGATTGTTATATTTTTCAAATAGGATAAAAATTAATTAATAAATGTTATATGAAATATTTTTATAAAATTAATTAAACCTGTTATATTTTTTAAATATTATAAAAAAAATACATTAATTTTTTTTAAATATTAATCAACTATTTTTTTAAATATTAATCAAATATTTTTTTAAGAATTTTTAAAAAAGTTTATTCAAAATTGTTATATTTTTTTAAATTACTTGTTATGTTTTTAGGATTTTTTATCCCGCGATGATTTGGAAAGTTGGGTAAAACGAAGGGGTTTAGCCAACGGATACATAATTGTTACCAAACGGTCCAAGGATAACCGGGTGTGGCTCCAATGTTGTCGTAGCGGCGAGCATGAGAGTAAGGCCACGGTTAGGAAAACCGGCAGCAAAAAATGCGCGTGCCCTTTTATGGTGATAGGTTGTCTCGACCGGGGCTGTATGTCTTGGCGGATAGATTATCTGAACAAAAAATTTAACGAGGCGCACAACCACGGCCCTACTGAACATCTGGAGGGTTACGCGTATGCCAGGAGGCTTACTCCTAATGAGTTTAGGCTGGTGCAAGAGCTGACAGATCAAGACATACAGCCCCATACAATCTGGAAGGCCGTAACCGAGCAGAACCCTAAGAACGTATGTGTTCCGAAAGACATACACAATGCTCGCCAAAAGATTAGGGCCGCGAAGTTCGAGAAAAAACCGTCTCCCATGCAGCGACTAGAACAAATCCTCCAGGAAAAAAAGATGACCTATTACATACAGGCGGAACCTTCCACCAACGTCGTTCAGCATATATTTTTCTGTCACGATAAGTCCTTTGAAATGTGGAGGGCATTCCCGCATGTGCTTATGATCGACGCTACCTACAAGACTAACATGTACAATCTTCTATTTTTGCAAGTTGTGGGTATGTCGTCGACAAACCACACCTTCTGTGTTGCGCATGCATTTCTTTCAAACGAGCAGGAGGCAACGTACGTCTGGGTATTGGAGAGGGTCAGGTCTATGCTGCACGAGTGCATGGAGCCGCGTGTAATTCTAACGGACAAGGACCAGGCACTGATAAACGCGTGTAGAAAAATATTCCCTGGCGCACACAGATTTCTCTGCAGGTTCCACATCTTACAAAATATTGTGAAGCACTGCAAGGGTTCGTTTAATGGGCAAGATTGGGAAGCCTTTATAAATCAGTGGAAAACAGTGTGTAATTCCGCTACCGAAGAGTTATACAAATATAACGTCCTCAACCTTCAGAGACACCTTGTCAATCAACAAATTACATGTATGTTCTCTCTACGTAAATACATTCATACAAATTGATATAAAAATTGAATATGTTTATTTTTTTCAGATTTTTTTAATTACCTATGGAATAACTTGTTAAGCACCTCCAAACAATTGTTCGTATCTGCATGGACCAATCAAACCCTGACATTCTTGCAAAGTACAACAAACAGAGCTGAGGGCGCACATACTGCATTAAAGAAACAGCTTACTACACCGAGATGCAGTCTGGAATCGCTGGTGAAAAAGGTGGACACCTTGGTACTAAAGCAATATGCGCAAATAAAGAAATCCTTGGAAGAAATCCGCACCAAGCGAATGAACAACCACCTTCAGATTCCTATGTTTTCCAACCTACTTCTTAAAGTTTCCATCCATGCTCTTAACCTATTGGAAAACGAGCTAACACGGAGAATAGACACGTTGCGGTCATTCGGATCAACATGTGGCTGCCAGCTGTACTCGGGTGTCGGGTTGTTATGTGCATGTCGCCTGGAGAGATTGCAGAATACAGGTACTTATAGACTTATAAAAAATGTTTTGTTGTCTTAATTTAATATGATTGTCTAATGATGTTTTTTTTTTTGCAGACTGCGTCATTCAGCTCGAAGATATAGACATTTTCTGGAGAAAACTTGACCTGAACGCATCAAATTTTGATGAGGAAGATGTTGATGTAGACAAACAATTAGAATATGTGAAACAAAAATTGTCTGCCCAACCCCCGCAAGTGAGGAAAAGCGTCTTATCGAAGATCATGGCGGTGGTAAACCCATATATGAGCGACAAAAAACCGCCTGTCGTACAAGAAAACACTCGCGAGCGGCCAACTTCCAAGGTCCAACAACAAAGAAAAGAGCAAGCTGCTAGAGATAGCTCAGTTGGGCCTCCCAGACAACAAAGTAGGTGTGACCCTCCTCGACATAGCTCTTATGTACCATCGCAAGATTCCCTAATACCGTCTACGTCTGCAATGTCTCTAAAGTCTCAAAGGTCGTTAAATCGACGCGGTCGTTCAACATCTTCACGTGAAAAAGAGCCTGGCAAGGGCAATGCCTTTCCGTTAATCACTGATGAGGGAATGCTTGAATATGCGCACAGATACAAAAAACAAATTCCAAAAGTGTTCCACCGCTACATTTCAAGAATAAAAGATGTCAGGCCGGATGGACATTGTGGGTTTCGGGCGGCGGCTGTGGGTTTAGGGTTTGAACAAGATTACTCTGGGCATATTCGAAACCAACTACTTGAAGAGCTGACGGGTCCGAACAAAGAAATGTGGGAGTACATCTTCGATAGTGAAGTACCAGGGGACTACGACCAACAAGTACAGAGAATAAATTTTACCGGGGTTGGAATGGCACCCAGAGAACATTGGATGGAGATGCCTCAAGCGGCACTCCTTCTTGCCAATTGTCGCAACCCCCGATCCCAAATCCCCGGGAACGGGCGACCGCGAGCCAGTTTTGGTGGTATTGCGTGTTGTCTAATTTGGCAGCGGAATTTACATCAGGACCGTAGTTAGGAAATATTTTATCAGAGTAAAATACCACATTTTATATAAATAAATCCCATTTTATTTGAATTAAAACACCTTCTTTGTTTAGGTAACTTTTATAGCCACTTTTCCAAGCCTTCAGTGCTGTCCAGCTGGCTTCTAATTGGCTTTCACATTGTGTTACCTGAAACGCGTTTTAAAAACATTTGTCAGTGGGAAATACTGGTGAGTGAATCCCAGTTTAATCAAGGAACATTAATTTAGTTTAAACAGTATTGAAAGCGATTACAATGTTTATATCTACCCAATTACTCATTCAGTACTGTCAATCCTGACTGGTGGGTCATATTACACATTGGCTAACTCTTCGTACAATGGTAACGTGTCTCACATTTTGTATACAAAACCCCAACATACCGGCAGTAATCGTAGAATTACAAAGACTCAATCACTGCTAAATTGCATTGTAAAATAGTTAAGGTTTTGTAAAAACTGTTTGCAAAACGGAGATTACTCACATTGCTGTCTTAGATTATCCTTTAGGGTTTCCTGGTGACAATCTATAATTTACAGAAATGCACACGTGTTAGTATAATAACCCATTTTAACATTAGTAATACCCTCCCCGAGATGGCATTCCAACGACTACGTCGGGCAGAACCACGACAGCCGTTACGGAACCCTAGATCAATCAGGCAACGTATCTAATACGTATCCAGGGGTTATAATACTTACAACGGAGCAGAACTTCGCTATTTAGGGGGGTATAATACCCGAGTATTATGCCTATAATTCAGTTTTGAGAGAAAGAAAACGATTTTGAACAAATTCGAATGAAGATCCGTTGGCCTGCTTATATAGTGCTTCACCTGGGTTTTCTCGCGGCCCGCGTAAATGTAGCCAAGGGGCTACTTGGCCCGCGTCAAAGCTGGTCAACGGACTAGCTTGTACGGGTCAGCGCATAGGTCTGCCGTGTGTTGGGCCACGTGGCGGCCCAGGGTCGCGCCAGGTTTTAAGTTTACGCGGCCCGCGTAAGTGTTAAGGGTGGCTTACGCGGCCCGCCTAAAACCCAAAAATCAATTTTTAATTATTTTTATTAATATTTAGGGTATTCGGGGCTCATTTTCACGTATGGGGTGTTTTTAGGGACAGATTGGGATATTTTAAAAATATTAGGGTGTCGGAAATAATTCGAGGGTGTCGGTTTTCTTTGAGGTTGTTACATCCTCCCCACCTTGTTTTAGAGCTCGTCCTCGAGATCTACTGGAACAAGTGTGGATATTTCCTTTGCATTTCAGATTCAAGCTCCCATGTGTACTCAGGTCCTCTTTTGGAGTCCCACTTCACTTTGACCAGAACTAATCTCTTATGCTTGAGGTTCTTGACTTTTCTGTCTTCAATCTGTAGAGGCCTTTCTACAAACTTGAGTTGTTCATTTACCCTATATCCTTAAGAGGTACCATCAGAGATTCACCAGCTAAGCATTTCTTGAGATTTGATACATGAAATACATCATGTATTCCTGCCATTTCCTCTGGCAGTTGTAGCTGATAGGCTACAGGTCCTATCTTTCTAATAATCTCAAAAGGTCCAACATACCTGGGACTTAGCTTTCCTCTTTTGATGAATCTTACTACTTCTTTCCAAGGAGAGACTTTTAACAATACTTTATCTCCTACTTGGAATTCCAATGGTTTGCGTCGGTTATGAGCATAACTTTTCTGTCGATCACCCAGATTGTATCATAACTTTCTTTGTTTTGGGTAATTTAGTAACAAAATCCATTGTTATTAATTCTCATGTCCACACTGGCATTTCTAACTGTTGCAACAAACCTGAGGGTTTCTGGTGTTCAGCTTTAACTTGTGAACAAGTTAAACATTTAGAAACATAGGCTGCTATGTCCTTTTTCATTCCTATCCACCAGAATTTTTTTCTTAAATCTTGATACATTTTATCATTTCCTGGATGCATCGTATACTTAGACTTATGGGCTTCTTCTAATATACGATGACGTAGGTTTCCTAATTTAGGTATCCACACTCTCTTTTTATGGAATCTCCAAATTCCATCGGTTCCTTGTTCTAATTCCTTAATCATACCTTTTAATTTTTCAGTATCTTCCTTGATTACTGATTCTTGTGCTTCTCTTATCTGATCATTTAAATCTACTTGTAGATTTAATTTAAGAGAACGTACCCTTTTTGGCTTTTCATGATACTTTCGGCTTAAAGCGTCTGCCACTACATTAGCTTTTCCTTTATGATACTGGATATCACAATCATAATCACTAAGCATCTCCATCCAGCGTCTTTGTCTCATATTCAACTCCTTTTGCCCGAAAACATACCTTAAACTCTTATGATCGCTAAATATGGTAAACTTACAACCATAAAGGTAATGTCTCCAAATCTTAAGGGCAAAAATTATAGCTCCTAGTTCTAAATCATGGGTTGAATAATTCTCTTCGTGATTCTGAAGTTGTCTAGATGCATATGCTATAACCTTTTGACGTTGCATCAATACACATCCATAACCTAACTTAGAAGCGTCACAAAATACTACAAAATCTTCAGTTTCTTCTGGTAACGCTAGTATGGGTGTATGGGTTAATCTATGCTTAAGAATTTTAAATGCTTCTTCTTACTTTGGTCCCCATTCAAACTTAATGGATTTACAGGTTAACTTAGTTAAAGGAATGACTATTCTAGAAAAATCTCGAATAAACCTTCTATAATATCTGGCCAATCCTAAGAAACTTCTAACCTCGGTTGGTGACTCAGGGGTTTTCCATTTAGTAATCGCCTCGATCTTTGTTGGATCCACATGAATTCCTTCATGATTAACTAAATGTCCAAGAAACTGTACTTGTTCTAACCAAAACTCGCATTTTGAAAATTTAGCATAAAGCTTTTCCTTTCTTAATAGGCTTAAAAGTGCGTGCAAATGCTTTGCATGATCTTCCTTACTTTTAGAAAAAATGAGAATATCATCTATGAAGACAATTATGAATTTATCCAAATATGGCTTACGTATCCGGTTCATCATGTCCATAAATGTGGCTGGGGCATTGGTTAAACCAAATGGCATGACAGTAAATTCATAATGGCCATACCTTGTTCTGAAAGTGGTCTTAGGAATGTCCTCTTCCTGTACCTTTAATTGATGATATCCTGACCTTAAATCAATTTTAGAGAAAAATCGAGCTCCTTGCAGTTGATCGAACAGATCATCGATTCTCGGTAATGGGTACCGGTTCTTAATCGTGACCCTGTTCAATTCACGGTAGTCAACGCACAAACGCATTGATCCGTCCTTCTTTTTAACAAATAAAATCGGTGCTCCCCAAGGCGATGAACTTGGTTGTATGAATCCTTTCTCTAATAATTCATCTAATTGTTTCTTCAGTTCCTGCATTTCTGCGGGTGCCAATCGGTAAGGTGCTTTGGCAATTGGTGCTGTTCCTGGCAATAGATGGATTCTGAATTCAACTTTTATGTCTGGTGGTAGTCCTGGTAATTCTTCTAGAAAGACATCTGAAAACTGAGACACTACTGGAATGTATTTTAGTTCTTTTCCTTTAGTGTTAGTGATTATAGAAATCAAATACACTATAGATCCTTTTCTTATATAACTTGCAGTTTTCATCACAGAGATGAATTTTGTGGATCTATATGGCTTATCACCTTTAATTGTGATCTTTTCACATTTTGGTGAATGTACTTGAATTGATTTTTGATCACATAAAATACTGGTTTTATTGGTTATTAACCAATTCATTCCTAAAACAACATCAAATCCTGCCAGATTCATAGGATAAAGGTTTACCATAAACTTTTGATTTAAAATTTCTATTCTTGCTCCCTGCAAGTTTTCAAAAATCCTAACAGTTTCTCCATTAGCTGTCTCTACTAGACATTCTTGTAGTAGTTTAGTTAATGATTGATTTAGAAGTTTGCAAAACGAAGTATTAATAAAACTTTGGTTTGCACCAGAGTCAAATAATACTTTAGCAAATACATCATTAACTAAAAACGTACTAGCTATCACGTCTGGAATCATCTTGGCCTCGTCTGCAGTCAGAACGAATGCTCTAGCATTTTTATTGTTCTTGTTATTTGTAGCTGGAGCTAATTTTGGACAGTTTGGCTTGATATGACCTTGTTCTCCGCAGTTATAGCATATCCTGTTGTTGGCTTTCCTCCTGCAGTCTTCTTCCTTGTGTCCTGATATTTTGCAGAAATTGCAATATATGGAGCATCTTCCAGAATGCTTCCTTTTGCAATACTTGCAATAAGGTGCAGATATGGAACCTACATTTTTTCCACGGTTGGAATTTCCAGATCGGAATTCCTGGGTAAGTCTTTGAGCTAGGTTTTTCCTCTGGTCTTCTTCTCTAGTACGGATTAATTCATATGTCAAGGTGTTTGCTAGTTCTACAGCTTCTTCTATGGTTTGGGGTCTAGCTGCCTTGACTACATGTCTAATCTCTCCGATTAATCATCAGATGTAACGGGAGATTAATACTGGTTCAGGTGATGCAAGGGTTGGTACTATTCTAGCATATTCAAAGAATGTAGTAGTATACCCCTTACTATCTACCCCGGTCATCCTAAGGTTCAGAAACTTATTAGCTATCTGTTCCTTTTCATTGGGAGGGCAGAATTTCCTTTCTACCATATTTTTAAATTCTTCCCATTCCATGTTGTATATCTTATCACTTCCTCTTGACTGGAGGATACTGTTCCACCATTCTAAGGCTGAGTTCTTAAACAGGTTAGAAGCAAACATTATCTTATCTTCTTCAGCACATTTGCTTATTTTTAAAACGGCCTCAGTCTTCTCTATCCAGCGTAGGGCTACAATGGGTCCTTCATTGCCCGAGAATTCTATTGGTTTGCAGGACCAGAATTCTTTGTAAGAACAACCATAAGGCATGGTTCTTCTTCTTTTGGGAATGGGCACTTGAAGTACGGGTCCATTGTTTACGTTGTGTTCTGGTTCAATTGGTCACTTACTGTTATGTTTACTTTTATTATTCGCTTCTTGAACCGTTTGAATAATAAATGGCATTGCATCTATGATTCCTTGTGCCACTATGTGTTGAACGGCACTATTATCCATTTGGTTTCCATTGTTATTGATGCTCGGATTCTCATTAACCACGTTAATGTTACTCTGGTTATCGTTATCCAGATTATCTTGATTTCCTTCGTCGGCCATCTGAATTTTAAACAGTTACCCCGTATTAATATCACAAAATAATATTAATATAGTCAATCACATGACACGAAATTTTGGTCAAAAGCGTCAATCATTGTGACTTTACTCTATTCATCTACTATGCATCTATTACACACCAGTACTGAAATAAAAATTACAATACCGACTGAAATGAAATTACACTAATAGTAGTAGGCATCCATACACACATATTTTATTTTATTTGATTATTATTATTATTATTATTATTATTATTATTATTATTATTACTACTACCGTTTCCTCCATCACATCACGGATATGGATTTATCCAGAAATCCATATTGCGCTCGTCGTACTTCCAGACGAGTCGCTCTCCCACCTGTCTCATTCGTTCACTACTTTCTAAAATTTCCTCACCAAATGTCCGAAGTTCTTGTACGTTTTCTGCACTCATTGGGGTGCAGGTTCTAGGACTGGGTTCGGAATCTGGGGTGCGGGTTCCTGGTATGGGGGTGTAGGTGCCTGGAATCGGTAAGGATCTTCTAAAATCTCCCTAATGTATTCATCGTGGTAATAGGGATCTAAGGGAACCATACCTGGGTAGGCTCCTATGTTCTGCATGGGTGTGTCTTCATGTATCGGGTAATGTTGCACATAGTCCCTAACATCATCCCACTAGGGATCGTAATTTGGGTCTAGGGGATTTGGTGCTGGTACCCTAGGTATTTCCTCCGGATTGAAGTCGTGCATCTCTACTTGGTTTTCAGGGTTTTCTATCTCCATGGGTTGGTCAGGGATAGGTGGCTGTGGTTGGGGTGCTATTATTTGCTCCAGATTAGGGCCAGCTGCAGTGGTGGCTAGGATGTGAATGTTGGCTATACCCCTATTTATTATATCCTGGGCATAGGCATCGGTTTCTCTTTTGGCTGTTGCTAGTACCCTCTGTTCTTGTAATTTTTTCATACGCTTCCTACGTTCATGTGCCCCTCGACTGAACCATCCCCTCTTTTTCTGAGGAAATGGCTCCTCAGACTGAGCCTTAAACACAAAGATTCCTTCTTCCGTATCAGCAGGGTACCCAGAGAGGGCAGGCTGAGAAGAGGAGGTGCCATCGCTTTTAGGCGAACCAGACAATTGACGATACGCGTCAGATGGTCCTTGGTCGCTCATATAGCTCTGATACCACCTTCTGTCGCAACCCCCGATCCCAAATCCCCGGGAACGGGCGACCGCGAGCCAGTTTCGGTGGTATTGCGTGTTGTCTAATTTGGCAGCGGAATTTACATCAGGACCGTAGTTAGGAAATATTTTATCAGAGTAAAATACCACATTTTATATAAATAAACATGTTGGGATAGAACCCAAGTTTTTATTACAAACTGATTTATAGGGATAAATCCCATTTTATTTGAATTAAAACGCCTTCTTTGTTTAGGTAACTTTTATAGCCACTTTTCCAAGCCTTCAGTGCTGTCCAGCTGGCTTCTAATTGGCTTTCACATTGTGTTACCTGAAATGCGTTTTAAAAACATTTGTCAGTGGGAAATACTGGTGAGTGAATCCCAGTTTAATCAAGGAACATTAATTTAATTTAAACAGTATTGAGAGCGATTACAATGTTTATATCTACCCAATTACTCATTCAGTACTGTCAATCCTGACTAGTGGGTCATATTACACATTGGCTAACTCTTCGTCCAATGGTAACGTGTCTCACATTTTGTATACAAAACCCCAACATACCGGCAGTAATCGTAGAATTACAAAGACTCAATCACTGCTAAATTGTATTGTAAAATAGTTAAGGTTTTGTAAAAACTGTTTGCAAAAAGGAGATTACTCACATTGTTGTCTTATATTATCCTTTAGGGTTTCCTGGTGACAATCTATAATTTCCAGAAAAGCACACGTGTTAGTATAATAACCCATTTTAACATTAGTAATACCCTCCCCGAGACGGCATTCCAACGACTACGTCGGGCAGAACCACGACAGCCGTTACGGAACCCTAGATCAATCGGGCAGCGTATCTAATACGTATCCAGGGGTTATAATACTTACAACGGAGCAGAACTTCGCTATTTAGGGGGGTATAATACCCGAGTATTATGCCTATAATTCAGTTTTGAGAGAAAGAAAACGATTTTGAACGAATTCGAATGAAGATCTGATGGCCTGCTTATATAGTGTTTCACCTGGGTTTTCTCGCGGCCCGCGTAAATGTAGCCAAGGGGCTACGCGGCCTACGTCAAAGTTGGTCAACGGACTAGCTTGTCCGGGTCAGCGCATAGGTCTGTCGTGTGTTGGGCCACGTGGCGGCCCAGGGTCGCGCCAGGTTTTAAGTTTACGCGACCCGCGTAAGTGTTAAGGGTGGCTTACGCGGCCCGCCTAAAACCCAAAAATCAATTTTTAATTATTTTTATCAATATTTAGGGTATTCGGGGCCCGTTTTCACGTATGGGGTGTTTTTAGGGACAGATTGGGATATTTTAAAA
The DNA here is from genome assembly GCA_030545235.1 of Helianthus tuberosus. Classification (NCBI taxonomy): domain Eukaryota; kingdom Viridiplantae; phylum Streptophyta; class Magnoliopsida; order Asterales; family Asteraceae; genus Helianthus; species Helianthus tuberosus. Next base: position 198,698,933 of record CM060448.1, on the reverse strand, counting down.
ATATTAGGGTGTCGGAAATAATTCGAGGGTGTCGGTTTTCTTTGAGGTTGTTACATCAATAGGTTTGGTGTGATTGTTCACATATTAGACATCCAAGGTTGTTATACTGTATTTCCCTTATATGATCCAAAGTACGCACGTGACCCCCATTAGTTTGTTTCACTGTTATTTGTTAATCGTGGTCATTTCATCCACGTCAGACTTGAAGGGGACTATCCAATGCCGCCACCGAACCTTACATAGAGTAAACGCGCGCGCCAAGAAGCTTTACGTTGGACGGAAAACTACACGGAACGGATAGCGTGGTATGATATGCTAATGAAGCCTAACATTGACCCTACATTGCTTGTTATTGATTGATTTGTAATTTTAAACAATAATTTATTTGTATAATGTATTCCATTTGTTTATTGCCAAATCAATGCATTATATTGATTAATTTGCAATACGAAAATACGGTAAGATATTCAAAAATGCGCTAAAAACGTCAAAATACGTTACAGTACAATTAAATACATGAAAATATGCTAAAATACGCTAACATGCGCTAAAATACGCTAAAATGTTCGAAAATACGGTAAAATACGTCAAAATACAATTAAATACGTCAAAATACGCCGAAATACGCTAAAACGCGCTAAAATACCTTAAAATACCATAAGATACATGAAAATATGCTAAAATATGGCAAAAATACACTAACATGCGCTAAAATACGCTAAAATGTTCGAAAATACGGTAAAATATGTCAAAATACAATTAAATACTTCAAAATACGCTGAAATACGCTAAAATGCTCTAAAATACCTTAAAATACCATAAGATACATGAAAATATGCTAAAATACGCTAAAATGTTCGAAAATACGGTAAAATACGTCAAAATACAATAAATACGTCAAAATACGCTAAAATGCGCTAAAATACCTTAAAATATCATAAGATACATGAAAATATGTTAAAATACCTTAAAATACGATATAATGCTCTACAGTACGCTAAAATGTTCGAAAATACTGTAAAATACGTCAAAATACAATTAAATGCGCCGAAATGCGCTAAAATGCACTAAAATACCTTAAAATACCATAAGATACATGAAAATATGCTAAAATAAGCTAAAATACGCTAAAATGATCGAAAATACGGTAAAATACGTCAAAATACAATCAAATACGTCAAAATACGCCGAAATACGCTAAATACCTTAAAATACCATAAGATACATGAAAATATGTTAAAATACCTTAAAATACGATATAATGCTCTAAAGTACGCTAAAATGTTCGAAAATACGGTGAAATACGTCAAAATACAATTAAATACGCTAAAATACGCCGAAATATGCTAAAATGCGCTAAAATACCTTAAAATACCATAAGATACATGAAAACATGTTAAAATACCTTAAACTACGATATAATGCTCTAAGGTACGCTAAAATACGCGACTAATGATATTTTCCACGAACGTATACATATAACACGACACTATGGAGTACAAGTGGACTTCAAACAAAACTGTACGTAATCGTAAAATACGATATTCGCACGCAACCGAATGTCACCGAAATGACGTATGTTGAAGTCATACGTCCTAAAACGACAAAATATGCGAAATTTCGTCAAAAAACGACTCGTATACGCGTTGAACCGAGGAAAACACGAAAAACCAAATTTTCAAACTATGGCATATACGATCGTATTGCCCTTTCACATGCATCGTATAGACCTATACGATGGGTATTATCCCCTGGATTTATTTGAAAAACAGGGGTATATTGGTAATTTACTAACCATCGTATAGATCTATACGATGCGTATATAATAAGAAAACGATATAACCCCTTAAAAAACAGGGGGTTTATACGATCCAAAAACAAACAAAACTCAAAATACACCCAAATACACACACATACGGTGGTATACATACGGTTGACATACGCTCGAGATTTCAAGATCGAAGACTAGTACGCTATTCATCTCCACACCCTCATCATTTTAACGTGTTTGATTTTGCATTTTAGCCGTAGGTTTATTGTGAATTTTGGGTTGAAAACTGGGGTTTTTTTTTGGGGTTTTGAAGAACTTTTGAATCGATACGATGCGTATCGGCCTATACGCATCGTATCGTTTCAAAATTTCAATTTTTTGTCAAGAACAGATGGGTTGATACGATGCGTATCGACCTATACGATGCGTATCGATTCATAATTTCAGTGTTTGTTCAAGAACATTTGAACTGTCCGTATCGCGCGTAGGTCGGTAACGAGCGTCGAAACCTAATACGTCGTAGATAGATAATAATTATAATATACCGTTCGGGTCGTCCGTAACGCGATTAGGTCCATTTCGAGCGTCGAAACCTAAGACGTCGTAAATATATAGTTTTTTTATTTTTTAGTCGAAACGTCCGTATCGCGCGTAGGTCCGTAACGAGCACCGAAACCTAATACGTCGTAGATAGATAATAATTATAATATACCGTTCGGGTCGTCCGTAACGCGGTTAGGTCCATTTCGAGCGTTGAAACCTAAGACGTCGTAAATATATATATTTTTTTATTTTTAGTCAAAACGTCCGTATCGCGCGTAGGTCCGTAACGAGTGCCGAAACCTAATACGTCGTAGATAGATAATAATTATAATATATCGTTCGGGTCGTCCGTAACGCGATTAGGTCCATTTCGAGCGTCGAAACCTATGACTTTGTAAATATATAGTTTTTTTTATTTTTTAGTCGAAACGTCCGTATCGCGCGTAGGTCCGTAACGAGCGCCGAAACCTAATACGTCGTAGATAGATAATAATTATAATATATCGTTCGGGTCGTCCGTGACGCGATTAGGTCCATTTCGAGCGTCGAAACCTAAGACGTCGTAAATATATAGTTTTCTTATTTTTTTAGTCGAAGCGTCCGTATCGAGCGTAGGTCCGTAACGAGCCTCGAAACCTAATACGCCGTAGATAGATAATAGTTATAATATATAGTCGGGGTCGTCCGGGGAGGTGGCGGTGTTATATTTTTTTTAAATTAAATAAAAATTGTTATATTTTGAAAAAAATTTGATTAAAATTGTTTAATCATGCAGATATGGAAGTCGCTATGGGTAGAGGGAGAGGCCGGGGAGGTGGCGGTGGAGGTGGCGGTGGCGGTGGAGGTGACGGTCGAGGTGGCGGTCGAGGTGGCGGTGGCGGTCGAGGTGGCGGTCGCGGTCGAGGTGGACGTGGCCGCGCACATGGAGCGGCGGCGGCGTTGATCGCGGTGGCGGTGCCTGGGGGCGTGGCCGTGGACGCGGCCGTGGGTGGAGGAGTTAGACACCCCCATCTACACCGACGGCATATGGATGGCCCCCCGTACGACTCTGATGCGGTTCTGGCAGGTGATCAGCGAGCATCGCTTCGGCACGACGTCGAAGCAGAGGGCTTCCTATATCACCGATCCCCTCTACCGCTACCTGCACAAGCTTATTGCCACATCTATAGCACCACGCGAGCAGAGTCGCGAGTGGTGCACTCAGGGGGATCTCTTTTACCTGTACTGCCTTATATGGGGGGAGAGGTGCGCCCTCCATCGCGGCCTAGCCCAGTGGTTCACGACGGTGTTCCACAGGCAGGACAGGTCTGTACTGTACGGGGGGGGGGGGGTACATCACACGAATCGCCGTCTCCTTGGGCCTTGTTCCCCAGCAGGACCAGTTATTCTCGGATGGGGGCGTGGTGGAGCCGAGCTTGTTGACCCGTGCTACCCTGATCGGCATGCACATGACGCGTGACTTCCCGGGGCTCGGTCTGCGACTTATAGGAGGGAACGGGCAGGTCTTCGAGCCTGTCGCTCTCCCAGACGAGCTACCGGAGTTGCTTCCGGAGCCGGCACAGGGTGAGGGTCAGCCGGCGGATGGTGATGCTGCAGAGGGCGACGGCTGCGATGACGACGATGGTGACCACGTTGAGCCACCACCATCTCCCCCGCCGGTTCCATTTCCGTTAGGTGCTCCGGCACAGCAGGCGCAGCCACATGGGGTCCCTCAGTACCCCCAGCACGTATTCAACGACGAGCTCGATCCAGCTGTGGCACGTGCGTTGGCTGAGTTGGAGGACCGGATGCAGGCGCGGATGGAGGCCGCTCACGGCCGTATGGAGCGTCTTCTCATGGAGGAGATCCAGGCATTCCGGCGTGGTGAGCAGTCCGGTTCGGATCAGGGGGTGGTTCTAGATGCCTAAAGTCTGTTGAACAGTTTTTTTTATTGATCCGCCTGTGGATCCTTTACCTTCCGTTGTAATACTTTGACATTACTTATATTCGGAATGTAATATATTTGTCTTTTGCTTCCGCTGTGCATTTATATATTGTGTTGTTTGACTATGATGATCTCAACTACGTCACGATACTCCCCACCAGGCCCACCGGTGACACGTGGAAATCGGGGTGTGACAACAGATCATATGAATGGATGTATGATTACAGATTGAGGAAGTATGTGTATTGACCCGTTATTGACAGGTTAAGGAAATGAAAATGATATGCGAAAGTATGACAAGGAATGTATGGAATTGTTAAGAAGAAGTCAATTATATGAATAATTTATGAATCGACAATGGATAGTTACCTATTATTATGATGGATCTATCGAAGTTAGCTATAGATGAGTGGGTACAAATTACAAAGTAAGATAGTATAGACGACGAAAATGATATGAATAATGAAATAAATATAAAGGAATGTTAGTAATGGTAAGTTGCAATTATTTCAAGCAAATAAAATGATGAATGAACCGCTAGCTACGAAGTACGTTAGCAGCAAGCATTACTTAGTGAAAGAAACAATAATAAGAACTCCGGGATGAGTTCTTGAAGTGGGAGGATAGTCATTGTAATGGGCTCGTGGTCGTGTTGAGGGGACGTAGAGAAGGAATAATTAGTGTTAAATAAAGGTAAGAAAGGTTTCGGGGACGAAACCTCATTTAAGGTGGGTAGACTTGTAACACCCCAAAAATACAGATGTTAAATATTCTAAATATGTCCTTATGCATTATATTATGAAATAAATATCTGGGCTATTTTACCCAGTTAAAGTTTATAGTAAAAAAAAACTAGTAAAAAGGATAAGTAGTGCCAATCATGTTTATTTGGCAAACACGAAGGACTAAAGTGGGATAAATAAAAGTTGGGTTATTAAAAGAAAAAGATCACACACACACACACACTTTTGTGTGTGTTCTGGATAGATCGAGCAGGGGCTCTCAAGAGCCCCAAACCCTAGTTCATCAAAAGCTTCAAATTGAAGAATGAATCAAGGCCCAAATTCACAACCGAGCATGAATTAGTGATCACCTTCACACGGGGATCGTAAGGTATGTCTTAAATCAAAGATTGGTGATCATGTGTGAAGTGGGTTATCTTCTAATCTGTAAGTTAATGTGAAATTGATCATGTATAAGTGTTAGAATCATCATATAGAACATAGGTTATGTATGGTTTGTGTTAATTTGATGTTTAGAGGTGAAACCCACTTGTTTTGGTAAGGATGATGACTTGAATGGTCATCCATGTTCAATTCTTGTTGATTGTTGATGAATTGTGATGGATATGATGAATTCTTGTGAGTTGAATTGAGAGAAATGTGGTGGTGATATGTTTGATGTTTATGTGTGAATGTTATATGTTGATTAGTAGTAGGATTTGATGAATTATATATGAACTTAGAAGATTTATGCATAAACTAGTTGTACGTTATGCTTAGAAGGTGGTACTCACACCAAGCGTATGATAAAATGTATATAGTATCGTCCGTATAGTCGATTATGATGTTACGGGCAAGGTTGGAGAACTCGCTAGTCGCTAGCGGGTCGGTGAGGTAGAGACTAGCGACTACTCGGGATTATTCGAGATTAATCGGGATTAATCGGATCAGACTTTTTATGTATAATTTTAAGTTTTTATACATATATACATATATTTTTATACGTAATTTTTTTAAGTGGACAAGTTTTGACCGGAATCTGGGAGGTTTTGGCCGGAACATGTGTTTTTTCCGAATTTTTCCCGTTTTTTTTTGTTTTTTTCCGATTTTTTCCCGTTTTTTTTTGTTTTTTTCCGATTCTTTTTTGTTTTTTCCCGATTTTTTTCGATTTTTCCCGACCGACTAGTCGCGATTAGGGCCGACTAGGGCCGATTAGGGCCGACTAGCGATTTTTTTACTGATTAGCTGAAAATTACTCAGTTGATGGGCGACTAGCGACTAGTCATCGATTAATCGCCGGCTAGTCGCGATTTTTGCAACGATGGTTACGGGTATATGATGATAAGTCGATAGTTAAATATGGTTAATAGTTGACTCTCAAAAGTCAACTAAGTATAAGTAACATGATTTGACTCGTTGTCGTAAAGGTAGGATTATAGGAAGTCGTTTGGTACATGTTATGTTAATATGCGTTATTTGTGATTACATGATGAATTACATGAGTTGGAAAGGATATGAAGTTGATTTTTATGTAGTATGCTTGTTAGAAATGACTAAGGGAAGTTAAGTGTGGATTACGCGATTGGTATGATTATTAACATGTACAAATGGGTATGCTAACAAGAATGTGGTTTCGATGACATGGAAGTGTAGGGACCATGTCGAGATGGGCTCAAGCATGAGGTGTTAACGGGTCAAGAAGGGGCAAGGATCGGATACGAGCACGGACGCATAAGGTAAGTGATTTCTGTAATCACTTCTTAGTTCGATTAAGTAATATGGTGTTTTAATTAACTAAACATGATGGTTGAGGTCAAAATATGTGTTGTAGTCTTTCGTCGTAAAGGAGGGGATTAAAGTTGACCAAAATGCCCTTGATGGGTATTTTGGGCAAATGATCTTAAAAAGTAGTTTAGAAGCAAGTTACTCGATTAGTGTAATGTTTTGGTCAAGTATGTAAGTGAGAAGTATGGTTTGTAAGTTATAAACGTTTTAATGCGCAATTACCCTTAACGGGTCAAAATAAGCTTTGAGCGCAAACGGGTGGAATAAGATGTAAGGTATCCGGGAATGAATCTTTTATGACAAATGACTTTGATATTATCAATTCATATGAAGTTAAGGTCAAACAAACAAGTTATGTGATAGAATTATGAACGGGTCAATTCTTGGTAAAAAGGGTAGTAAGCCGAAGACTTAAAAGTCTTGAATTTTGTTAATCTGGATGTCGGATCATAACTCCATAAGATAGAGAATTAAATTACGGACGCGTAGGAAAAAGAATCGGGTAAAACGGACCAATAACGAAGAAGTTATGACCGTTTCCGTGAAATGCGGTCGTGCTGGAGATGTGCAGCATTTAGCTGCACATGTTCTGTGAAAACAGGGGCTAGGCGTGACGCCAAGGCCCTTGGCGTCACGCGAGGCCCCCCTTGTTTGGCAAAAATTGTTCGTTTGCTCCGTTTTGGCTTGGGAACTCGTTTAAACGCGTTTTAAGTTGCGTATGACTAATTTAACTTATGTTTTATGACCATTAGGGTAAGCGCACATGTAGATAGGTATGTAGGTATGTTTGTATATCTCTATACACGTATGTGGAAATGTATGAAAGCATGTATGTCTCTATGTGGGTATGTTTATAAGTATGTGAGCAAGAATAAGCGGATATATGATGGTATGTATGAGAGTAGGCATGTATGAGTTTGGTATGATGCACGTAGGGTTGTATGTATGTAAATATGTATAAGGTCATGAGTGTACGTGTAACACCTCGAAAATTTACGTCCTATAATGTCTTGACACGTGTCATAACCTTTGAACGTGTGAAAGAATGTTCTTGAAGGACTAAAGTTGACAAACAATGAAACTGTGTAAATATAAGGGTTCAAAGTGTCGACAACGAATAAATATACTTTACAATAACCCTACATGATGTTTATAACCTTAAACGAATGGATCATGAATCATACGAAGCGAATTGTGAAAGAAAGTGAGAGATTTCAAACTACAGGGGTTATATGTGTCAACATGTTAAAGATATACCTCTGAGTGACCTTATAGCAAACCCGAAGCCTTGTAACGATTAATTATGCTCACTAGAATGCACCATAAAAATCTCACCAAGTTTCGTTACCGTATGAGAAAGTTGTGATAAAATTCGTGTGTGAGGGTTAGAATCGTCAACATTGAAAATTTGGGCTTTTCGGGTGATCACAAAGTTACCCGAGGACTTCACAAAGATGGTATAAGTCTTGAAGCCCTTATAAATAAAGTTAGAGGGCTTATAATGCAAGAAACAAGGTGAAAGCGACGTTTAGGAGGACCGGGGCCAAAATGCAATTAAAGAAAAATGGGAAACCTGAACATAAGGCTCAGGCGGCCCGCGTGAGAGTTAACGAAATGTGAGGCGGCCCGCGTCAGACCTGCAGATGCAGAAAAAACAGGCAGGTGCCTGTTTGCATGTTCTAACCGACTTTAAACATGGTTTTTCGATTCTATGGGCTTCCTAAAGTGGTTTACAGCTTATAGAGGCCATATACATGCATCTTGGATCATCTTACACTCATTTGGAATCAATATTTGATAATCAAAGTTCTTATAAAAAGTCTTATGTTTCAACATTCAACACATATCAACTTCTGGACATTTGGAGGAGCTCTGGAACTGATACAAGGCTCACAAATCATCCATTAGACGTATGTAAGTGCCCTTGATCCTTCTCGTTGGAGTTATGCTTAGTTTAGAGCCTAGAAGTCAAACCGTCGTAATTACGGTTTGACTTAGCGATAAATCATGAACGGTGCAGAGTTTTGTCGAAACGAAAGTTGTTACAAGTTGGTAATTATGTGGGTAATAAACCCCTAAAAGGTCACCCACTGATTTCAATCTTAACTATGTCGTTTGATCGAGTCAAACTTCTTCCGAAAAGTCAACAGAAATGTTAATCACATATTTAATGATACGGAAGGCGTGTAATCTGTTTTATCAGTCATACAACTTGAAAATAAGTATAATAACTTGTCTAAGCTTGTTTGATTCGACAACTATATGTTTTGAACCGATTCGGAACCGAGAGACGCAAAAGTTTGACTTTTGCTTTGACCTCAGTTCTGACCCGATTTATATAGATTTATACATGCCTTAAAGTTCCATTAGGACCTAGTTGCATGTGTGTATAAGCCTCTGCGTTTATACCACTCGAATCCCTAATCGTCCGATGTTTCCGTTAAACGCCTAAATATTTACCGTAATACCCTTATGACCATAAAACGAGATTTTTGGAAATGTGAAAGTGCCATAATCTTAGTTACTGATTTTTAGACTTGTACCTAAAATTTCACATCAGTTGGAGGTCTAGATAAGGAGTTATGCTTAATGACGTAATTTGAATGCTTTTAAGTAATTTAACGGCGTCATTAGCGTAAAACCTATCTAAACCAAATTTTTGACACCAAACCTTTTACCTACTGAAGTAACATAATATTTTAGGATTTTTAAAGATTTTTAATTATTTTTAAACTGATCATAAACTAGGTTTGTTGCCTTAATTCGGTAAATACCGATTTTACCCTTTTCGGGTATAAAATGAGTTTTACAAATCCTTTTTATACCAATCCAATTGCTACTGATTTTAAATAATAAATGTAGTGTTTTGAACCTGTTTAAATGATCAGAAAACTCAGAATACTATTTTAAACCGTACGTCGCTCAAAACGGCGTTATACGCGTGTTTAACGCATAGTTTGGGTTTAAAACTATTTTAGTATATAAGACTTATTACCAAAGGTTATAACCTGTTAAAATAAGCTATTTTACTGATCAACTCAGACCCGGATCACAGGTGTCTAATTAAACCCTTTTATAATCTTTAAAATGACCAAAATACCCCTACGGGGCTTATTAAGAGATTAAACTCGTTTGGGGCGTCATGGGTGATATCCTACTGATGTCACAACTTATTTAAGGCGTGTTAACTTAGGAAACCTGTTTAGGAATCTTACGGATACCCGTTACGCTTCATGCGCGTTCGGTTCGGTTTATGTAACTAGTTTACATAAATTAGCCGAAACGGGTCAAACCTTATCGGTTTTATCTCAAAATCCAGAATGTGTATCATATACCCATATTAAGCAAGTCTTCAAACTTGTCGGGTCTAAATCACATTCTATCCGGTCTTCGCTTAATCGTGCGTACGAACCGTATCTTTAAAACTAACCGGTCTAAGCGTAAGCTTAACTAAAGACCCGTTAGGATTCTAATAGGTTATTAAAAACCTTCGTTCCAGATTTAGGAGCCCAGTAAAAGCTATCTGTACTTGCTAATTTGATACGGCTGGGATTGAATTTATATTTAGCTCAGGTAAATACTTTTAACTTATTTTCCCTATACGGGCTTGGGGTACGGTATATAAAATACCGCTTGGTCGGGGCGTTGAATCTTTGATTGAATATATGATAATGAAAGTATTGAGATGCCTCGTTTAACATTGTTTTGTTTGCTTAAAGCCTTTGGGGGGTTAATGACCGTGTCCTGGATATCCCTGGCATCATTTTACGAAATGGCCACGACCTTAGCACTCAGGTGTAGGCGTACACCTGTTAGTGTCTCATAAATAAAGTGGTGTGTTAATTGATCTTTAACCCGGCTCGATCTGGGCTACTGAACGCATAAGGAACATGTAAATCCATACAAGTATTATATATTTAAATAATTATCCCAAGTTATAAAATATTATTTGTGCCATGTGCATTCAAATCAATCATTTTCTTAAACCCTTTTCAAAATGAGTCGGTTGATTGTATTTACCAGTGTAAACTGACGTATTTTCCCAAAAAGGCTAAGTGCAGGTACTAATTGGAATTGGCTGGCTACTCCTAGCATCAATAAAGAGTCTCGCAAGCTTAGATGCCTAAAGTCTGTTGAACCATGTTATTTCATTTGCGATCCGCCTGTGGATCCTTTACTTCCGTTGTAATACTTTGATGTTACACTATTACGGATTGTAATATATTTATCCTTTTGCTTCCGCTGTGCATTTATATATTGTGTTGTTTGACTATGATGTTGCCAACCACGTCACGATACTCCCCTACCGGGCCCACCGGTAACACGTGGAAATTTGGGGTGTGACAGTACGTAATGATGTTGGTATGTGTACATGTAGATATGTATTTAATGATGTAGATGTGTGTATATGTAAGTATGCATGTAGATTGGCATGTATGTGTGTGAGCAAGTATGCAAGTAGGTATGTATGCATGTGTGTACGTATGTATATACGGAGATAATATGTATGAAGTTTAGGTATGTATGTAAGTCTTCCGGTATGATTAAGTGTTTACGTTGTTTATTCGTGTACCTGGAGTTATATGTGAAATGCAGGAATAACCAAGAAGTCTCACCACGGATGGTATGACAGGATGGAAAAGCTGGGATGCAAAGAGTTAACGAAAAGAGAAGTAAACGTGAAAACCTTGTAGGTTTATAATGCGTACTAATGTTGTGAATTTTATGTGGTGAACGCAGGTAGTACCAGTCATGAGGATATCCAAGGATTGGAGATCGAGGATCGAGTCACAAGATAGATTGTACCGGAGTGTTGAGTACGTAATGGAGTGAAGCTAGGTTATGGCTTCTTATTGAAAATAAGTTTAATAAATGTATTTATTGTGAGAGAATTAATATTTAAAAAAATGAATTTAAGTGCGTCAAGGGGTTTGTAACGAAAGAAATTTTTATGGTACGATTTTCCGCTACGACTTTAGTCAGTTACGAATTAGGGTGTAATAAGTTGGTATCAGAGCCCTGGTTTGAGGGAATCAAGTACGAGAAGGTAAGTACTTGAACTCAAACTTGTGTGCTCTTGAGATAAGAAACCCGTACAATCTAAGACTCGATCAAGATCCAAAGGTAAAAGCTAATGTAAGTATGTACTTATGTATACGTATAAAGAAACTGACGGTGTTGTATGTGCGAGGTAAGCATAAGTGTTTGAAGAGGATGATCTGTGAACGCAGTTTAGGATGAATACTAAGGCAGGCAAAGTGGTAATAAGCCAAATTTGAATCCAGGTACGTAAATTCGATATGTGGGTATATGTAAATTCATTAAGAGAAGGAAAATGTTAAATGAAGGATAATGATAGTATAGTAATGAAGTACTGAAAGTGATACACGCGCCGAAACCTGAGTCTACGGACATAAGGTGACAATTACATGAAGGCACGAAACTACTATGTGGATTGTGTACCTGGCCAGTACACGAGAAACATATGACGTTCATGAGATCATGATAATTGTTACAGGAATGTCCGGTAGAGTTGGATAGCGGGCGTGTGGGTGAAATGGGAAGTAATAATCTCGGGAAATTGAGAGTATTATGTAAGAATGAAAGACATGCCTGATAAGAATGAAGAAGGTTGAATCCGTGATTAAGTGCAGATCAACAAGATATGAATAATATGTTTGAATCCGTGAGACGGATTCAGGGAATGAAAGGTATGAATGCGATGTTTGAATCCGTGAGACAGATTCAAGGATGAAAGGCATGGATGATATGTTTGAATCCGTGAGGCGGATTCAAGGATGAAAGGCATGGATGATATGTTTGAATCCGTGAGACGGATTCAAGGATGAGAGGCATGGATAATATGTTTGAATCTGCGAGAAGGATTCAAAACGCAGAAGTAATGAAAGGCATGAATGTAATGTTTGAATCCGTAAGGCGGATTCAATGAATGAAAAAGCATGAATGATGCGTCTGAATCTGTGAGACAGATTTTAAAAAAAAATGCCTAACGGGTCATAGAAACAAGTATAAAGTAAAAGGTGATAGTATAATAGACGAAGTTTTGTATAAGTTACGTGTTAGATGTGTTAGTAATTGACTCGTAGAAGTCAGAATGATGACGGGCTGTGACTCGGACAATAACTTGAGTATGGGCGGGAATGGTAAGCTTGGTAAGGAGTATTGAAACGATGTAATAAGGTCTTTGCAAGTAAGCATGAATGGAAGGAAGTACGAGCGTGTACTTCAGTTGGCGAAATGATTAATAGAATGAAAGGATTGCATGTAAGAGTTAGAATGTGTAGTACGTTATAGTAGGTACGTAGGAAATTGTAGAAGAGTTATAGGTGGGTAATCACCTAGTGTAATGAATGTTTAAATGACATATGTTAACCGCCGATGTTGTTGATGATAATGTTAGAACTATTGATGTGATGCAACCAATCATATTGGTGAAAGGAGGTGTACGAGCGGAAGCTCATTACACGGAGGAATGAAACCTGGCCTGTACGGCTAGAACTCGAGGAGAAGATGGTCGATCTAGGTTGCGGGTCGTTAGTTTAAGAAATGAAAAAGGAGGTTAGTAAAATGTTTAACTCATGTTGGATAGATATGAACTAGTAAGGCACATTTATATATGAAAATTAAGCAAGGCATGAAGTGAAAGTAATAGTAATATGAAACGAACGAAATGATTTAAAGGTAACGTAAAGGTATGCAAGGTATAAGTAACTGTAGAAAATGTAGAATAAGGTTAACATTAAAGTTAAGCACGTATATATGTGACGATGAAATAGTAGTTTTGCGAGGTAACAAAACAAGAACTAAATGTTAAATAATATATGTATAGAATGAAATCTTAAGAGAAAAGATGAATCTGGTAGATCCGTTATGAACAGATGTAACACCTCGAAAATTCACGTCCTATAATGTGTAGACACGTGTCATATGTTTAAACGTGTGAAAGAATATTATGAAAGGACTAAAGTTGACAAACATGGAAAGTATGTGAATATACGTATTCTAAGTGTCAACAGTGAATAAATATATTGTACAATAACCCTACATGATGTTTATAACATCAAACGAATAAATCATGGATCATGCGAAGCTAAAAGTGAGAGATTACAAACTACAGGGGTTAAATGTGTCAACATGTTTAAGTTATACCTCTGAGTGACCTTTTGACAAACCCTAAGCTTTGTAACTGATAATTATGCTCACTAGAATGCACGATATAAATTTCATAAAGTTTTGATATCGTATGAGAAAGTTATGATCAAATTCGTAAGCGGGGGGTTAAAGCGTTAACATTGAAAGTTAAGACTTTTCGGGTTAACCGGAAGTGTCCGGGGACTTGGCAAAGTGGGTATAAGTCCTAAAGCCCTTGTGGGTAAAAATAAGGGGGTCAAAATGCAAGAAATAACCTTGGTTGCCCTTTCGTGAAGCCAAAGGTCAAGTTGCAAAACAACAAAAATTGGAAAATCTGAATTTAAGGGCCATGCGGCCCGCGTGAGGATATGTTAAACGGGAGGCGGGCCGCATCAGGCGCCCAGAACCAGAAAACGTGGACAGCAGCCTGTAAACACGGAGAACCGACCCTTATTCGATATTATTGCATTGTGGGCGACCCCTAAACAGTCCTAGACACTAGAGACACATGTTGGAAGGTTATGGTCAGTAGTAGAGTTACTTGTCAACATGTTGTGGTGATTAAAGGCACTATAAAAGGGCCAAGACTTGCAACAAGTCTTCACACCATTCATCTGCATTTGTGGATCACTTCTGGAGCTCAAACTTCCTCTCAAGTGTTCTCTAATCGTGCATAGGACTCTTGTAAGTCTGCTAATCCTTCCTTAATTGAGTTTTAGCTTAGTTTTAGCTTAAAAGTCAACCGTCGTAATTAACGGTTGACTTTACGATTAATCACAAATGGTCCAGTGATTAGTCGAACCAAAAGTAGTTATAAGTTGGTATTTATGTGGGTAATAAACCCTTAAGAGGGTTCCCCCTGATCACCACTCTAACTAGGTCAAAAGTCGGGTCAAACTAGTTTATAAAAAGTCAACAGGAGACTTAAAATGCCATTTATGCATAATTAACGTTATAGATCATATACAACCTGATGGATCATTGTTATAACTTGGTAATAAGTGTAAGAACATGTCTAAACATGTTCAACCCGACAATTTCCTGTTTTGAACCGATTCGGAACCGAAAGTCGCAAAGCTTTGACTTTTGCTTTGACTTCAGTTCTGACCCGCTTTAGTATGATTTGGAAATGCCTTAGAGCTTCCTTAGGACCAGGCTACATGTTAGGATAACCCTCTGTGGTTGGTTCATTGATTGACCCATTCGTTTACGCGTTTCCGTTAATTGCTCATATGTTGACCATTATGCCCTTATTACCTTAAAACGTGATTTTTGGGAATGTAAAAGAGTAGAAACTTTAAATACTGATATTTAAACTTGTATGCAAAATCTGACATCAGTTTGAGGTGTAGGTTAAGAGTTATGCTCGTTAGCGTAAAATTAAAGTTTTATGTTAATTTAACGGCGTATTTAGCGTATAGCCTACTTAAACATACTTTTTGATATCAAATATTTTACCCACTGATATAATATATTATTTTGGGATTTTTAAAGATTTTTAATAAATTTTAGGCTGAGCATAACTAGTAGTCGTAGGCCTAATCCGGTAATTGTCGGTTTTGCCCTTACGGGCCATAAAATGAGTTTTACATATCTAAATGACTCCAAATCTTTTTGCTACTGATCACATATGATAAATAAATTATTTTAAGCCTTCTGGAAATATAAAAATATCAGATTTAAGTATCGAACCCGGAAATGGCCTTTAATCGCTTTTTTTAAGCGTTTTTAACGCATAGTATGTACTTAAACTAATTTAAACATACACGGGTTGATACCTACTGATATTTTTGGAAAATTATAATATTTTAACAGTAAGCAAAGTTTGATAAACTCAGACTGCAGTTTTGAGCTTTTCGGCTTATGTGAAATTACCAAAATGCCCCTACGGTGCATAGTTTGGTTATAATTGATAAATTTCACATATATACTTTACCCTACTGTTATTATTTGTTAAATTGAGTATGTTTGCTGATTACATCAGACCCGTAACTCAGTTAAACACTTAAACTCTTTTATAAACTTTTAAATGACCAAACTACCCCTACGGGGCATAGTTTGTGTTTAAACTCGTTACGGGCATAATGAAAGACAACTTACTGATGTCACAACATATTAGGAGCATATTAACTTAGGAAACCTGTAAATGGTTCATATGAATACCCGTTACTCTCATTACGCGTTCGGTTCGGTTTATGTAACTAGTTTGCATAAATTAGCCGAAACGGGTCAAACGTTATCGTTTTTATCTCGAAATCCAGAATGTGTTTAGTTTACCCATATTATACAAGTCTCCAAACTTGTCGGGTCTAAATCACATCCTATTCCGGTCTTCGCTTAATCATGCGTTTTGAACCGTAAACCTTTCCTTAAAACTAACCGGTCTAAGTTACGACTTAAATAAGACCCGTTAGGAATTTAATAGGTTAATAAAACCTTCGTTTCAGATTGAGAGCCCCAGTAGAAGTACTTGTGCTTGCTGATTAGAATATACGGCTGAGTATAAATTGCATTGCTAGCTCAGGTAAATACTTTTAACTTATTTTCCCTTATACGGGCTTGGGATACGGTATTATAAAAATACCGCTTGGTCGGGTGTAGAAACCTTTTAATCGGAGATGATTAAATTGCATAATCTCGTTTTAATCTGTATTGATTGATAACAAATAACATTAGGGGTTAATGACCGTGTCCTGGATATCCTTGGCTCATTTTAAAAAGTGAATGGCCACGACGTAAGCACAAGGTGTAGGCAAAACACCTCCTGTTGCATATGTAAAACGTATACTCACTCATAAGGGTATCTTCTTGTGAGATTATATTTGTGGTGTGTCGATTAATCTTGTCCGGCTTGTATTGTATAATCACCGGCCCTAAATGTTGGACAACCATGTAAATCGGATACAAGATCTTTATTAATAAAATTGTCCCAAGTATAAAAGATTAATTTTGTCTCGTGCATTTTAATCAAATTATAAAAGACATTTTGTGCCACGTGCATTCAAATCAATTTTCTTAAACTCTGTAGGATCGTTTGCGGACCCGAATGAGTCGTTCAGAAGAGATGAAACAGTTTCAGATGCGGAAACTAAGAAACTGACGATAAAACAGCTTGTTTTTCACTTTAATCCTCTTGTGTATTGATATAACAGTGTTTACAGTCGAAAAGTATACTGGCAGCACTTCGGTATCACTCTGAGACAATTGTTACAAATGAAATGACAAAATGACTATTTATATAGTTGAGATTTCGCTTGGAAACACTTCAAGCGAAATCTTCAATTCTAAACTTTTGTCTTCAAGCGAAACCTATCATGTTGACTTTGAAGCTTGTCTTGAAGCGAAACCATAAGATTTAACATATCTATTTCATATTTGCATGCAATTTCACGTGACTTTGCAATATGTGATGTCATCAATATGATGTCATCATCATATATGATGACATCATGCTTGAACAATTCTGCAACGATCCCGATACTCGATATAAGACTTAGTCGACAGATGACTGCACCAACAGACTCCCCCTCAGATGTTGACGAGTCTTAAGTGTCAAGTCTTCGCATCTTCAGTCTTTATCAGTCTTCTCGAACTCTTTGAAGTGTCTGACGCTATAAGAATCCTCAAATCTTCTCTCTTTCTCTTCTTCAGCATCAACAAACTCCCCACGAATAATCTTTACTCGGATATCTTCAGACTCCCCCTTTCGATATGCTGGGATCGCAGTCTGGCATGTTGAAATCATATCGACCTCAGGTATCGGAACCTGGCACTCTATCTTCAGGTTCAAGATCAAAACCTGGCTACACCTGCACATTCTTAACCCAGAAATAAATTTTCTGATAACCACTAGTAGAGCATATTTTAAAATGATTCAACATTTATAGTCTCTGATGAACCAATTGCAGAAATATCATTTTCATTTCAAAGAACTTCAAACAAATACATTCCCAAACCTGTTCGTCATATTTAGCACTCGGAATTTTGAAAATTAGCTCTTCAACACCAGTTGTCGAAAATCTTTTTGAATTTTTCAAAATTTAAGCTAAAACACACCGAAAATCTTTTTGGATTTTTGAATTGAATGAAATGCAGTAAAGAAAAATTTACAGACACTATTTTTGTGAGCTCGTGCAAGAGGATCATATCAGTTACTAAGACATATCACCAACACCGTTAAGCTTGATTTCATTTTAAGTTCTAAACGATTCACTTAGATTGTCAGTATACTGGTCCACTTAAATTTTCACACAAACTTCAACTGCTTCGAGATACAATATTAATGTCTTAAGCACTTAAACTTAATCGCGTGTCCCACCTCAGAATATACTCCCGTATCCATATCCCAATAATCAGTCTTACAGATAATTATGACACCAATGATATCTGTATATAAATTAGGTAATGCGAGGACCGAGGGATCTCAGGTCGATACTTCCGTATACGCAGAGAGATATCAGCTTCGACTTTACGGTATGTCCCCTTTTAGAGGATCTTTTAGCTACAACAGCAGCGACTATCAATTTTATTGTTTCATCTGCATGCTGAGGGTTTATGCTATGTTTCAAGCATTGCGGAAAGTATTATCCAAGGACTAGGTCAGAACCACCGTTCAGCAGAAGTCTCGGAATAATACCCCAGATATCATTGAGTATAAAGACCTAGTATATCAGATTATGAGACCTTTCAAACGAGATTTCGGGGGTTACCCATATATCCGAGAGATGTTCCCCACGATATAAGCAAGTTTGAAATTTAGGTTTATATCTCGTTACAATCTACTAAATGTGCAAAAACCTACTGGCACATCATCAGTGAGACCGTTTATCACATTTTAACTTTCCATTTCTTTAGCATGTTGTGACAGTCCACTGATGTACTATCATTTCCTCTTATATGCAACAAAATTCATTTTTGATTTTATCATGTTTTTGGCTTTTTCAAATTTTCTAATGTTTTTGGATTTTCTAAAATTTTTCTTACTCCCCCTAAAATGCAAACACATTTTAGGAAATTTAAAAAAAAAACTATACAATAAAGTGACAACCGATATCAAATCGCTTTAAATCGTCATCCACTTGGCATAAACAATCAGAACTCCCCCTTTCACAAAACTATTTTCTCATAATGATTTCAAAACACTTAAGTTTGTTTTAATCAGAATGATTTTTCCGGAAAATAAGTTTTGTTGGTTTTACCACTTGTAAAGTTAGGGGTATGGTTCATCATTTTGTTTGTATGAGGATTACATCAAGTTCAAACTAATGACCTTGAGTAATCACTTTGACAGAATCAACCTCTTACCACTTGTAAGAATATCCAAAACATATAACCACATGTAAGAATAAACCATCTACACAAACCATTTTACCAATCAAGATGCCGATTCCTGCTTCACACTTACCAACCTGGAAGCTCCGGCAATTCACACTTATCCTGTAAAAATTAAACACATTTAAAAATCTTTCACAAAATCTATCTTAACAAGAATGATGCCGATTCCTGATCCACGATTACAAACTTGGGATCTCCGGCATAGTCCTAAGACTTCAAGGAAAACAAACTTCCATCCAAGTCTTCTCAGACTTGATGGCTTTCAGTTCTTGCGCAGTAGGGTTGTAAGTTGCCTTTTTAGTTGCATAAAAATCTTTAAC
This sequence comes from Helianthus tuberosus, assembly GCA_030545235.1. Taxonomy (NCBI): domain Eukaryota; kingdom Viridiplantae; phylum Streptophyta; class Magnoliopsida; order Asterales; family Asteraceae; genus Helianthus; species Helianthus tuberosus. The sequence goes on along the minus strand of CM060448.1, from coordinate 198,679,382 downwards.
CCCCTTAACTTTCCCATTCAACATTTTCCCAAAAAATTTCTTAACACTTCCATTAAATGTTTTCTCGACATCAAACTTAGTTTTCTCATTGTAAAACTGATTCGAGATATCAACCTTACCAACTTTCTGTTTAATTTCTTCAAATTTCAGTGATGGAAACTCATCATCATTCACTGAAATTTTCACCTCACCTTGTAGCTCTTCTGGTTTTGTGAAACCAGATTCATCGCCGACTTTCTCATCATCTTTCTTAACAACCCACACTTGGTTGTCTTTGCATTCTTTTTGTAAAAATTCTTTTTAGAACATTCACCAACCTCATAAGTTGAGTTTTCAAAAATTTTAAATTTTTCAATTGGTGGTTCAACAACAACAACTTTCTCTTTCAATTTCTGAGAAACTCCCTGTTTTGTTTTGGCATTTTTCTGGCAGTTCCATGCAATGTGACCAGTTTCATTGCACTTGTAACACGTACGATTCTCTCTTTGATAAAACAATTCAGTTCCATTCTTCTTCTTTTCAGTAAGAAACTCTTGATTTGACTGTCTCCAGAATGGTTTCTTCTGTTCCTCTTCTGCACTTCCACCTGACACAAATTCTGTTTTTGTTTTAGAATTTTTCAAATTTTTATGATTTTCTGGTGGAATAAATCCAAGACCTTTCTTTTTGTAGCTACGATTTTGGTTTTGTTTCTTTTGAAAACCAGAACCAGAATTGTAACTCTTTTTCTTGTTTAATCGTTGTTGAACTCTTGAAGTGTACTTTTTAGGTTTTTCAATAAGATTTAAATCTTTTATTTCAGAAATATTAATTTCTGTCATTTTGAAAACCTTTTTGATCATGTCAAAACGAACACTTCTTATTGGAAACTCTTTGTCAGAGTATAATTTGTTAGAATCATTTAAAGTGTATGCGACTTCAAATGTTTCATCTTCCAAATTTGCTTTTGATAATAAAAATTCTTTACTATAAGACCGTTTAACCGACGACTTTTGACTGTTGACTGACGAATTTGACCCTCCAGACTCAGACTTTGACTCATACTCCTCCTCAGTATCCAACACCTGATCGACCACCTTTTTTATTAACTCAGACTCATGATCAGTATCAGACGAGGTAAACGTGACATCAATGTTATCTGGTAAAACGTCAGTTGTGTCGGTTTTTAGCTTTATATTGACTGCTTTTTCAAGTTGCTCCTCGTTTGGTTTTCTAGGAGAATACCCTTCCCAAATTGGAGGCGGACACTTGTTATAGCTAACAGTCGGTTTCTTACCACAATCTTTCTTCTTCTTTTGCTTCTCATCTTGAAAAACTTCCATACCTGCAACAGTTGGGTAAATACGATCAATGAGATAATCAGAACTAGAATAACTTTGTAATAAACGTCTAATTCTCTCATTCTCAATCTTCTCTGTCTCCAACTCTTGCTTCCATTTAGCACTTTCTTCGATGTAAAAGTTGATGGCTTTCTGCTTTGTCATCATTACAGCATTCATCATCGTTAGTGCTTGTTCTCTTTCTGAGTTTGTCTTTTGAAGACCAGTTATTGTTTTGTTGGTACACTACATCTGTCGACTTCGTCTTGTATCGAGTCTTAGACTAGTTAGAATAGATCAGGGCACGTAGAACGAGAGAATGAGATAGAGTTAGCAAGATTTCGCTTGAAGGTATATGTATGTTAAAGGTTTCGCTTGAAGCAGCTCAAGCGAAATCAACATGATAAGATTTTGTGAGATTTCCATAAGTTGAAGCTGAAGCGAAATCAACTTTCGCTTGAGTCATGCTGAAGCGAAATCTCATTTTCTATATATAGGATGTCAAGATCAAGCGAAATCATAAGTTGTTTTTGTGAGATTTCCATACCGAAGTGCTGCCGGTGTGAGAACTGATTGTAATTGTTTTCATATCAATACAAATCAGTGTTAAAGTGAAGATTCAGCTGTTTTATAGTCAAATACTTGTTTTCCGCACCTGTATTTGATAGAATTCCTCTGAACTGACTCGTTTAGGTCGACAACACGATCCTACAATTGGTATCAGAGCTAGTTGAGGAGTTCTGCAGGATTTCAGCTGAAATTGACATCGTTCTCTTATTTCTACACCTTCTTTTCTCAGTTCAGAAAGATTTTACGGTCAAAACCTGTCCAATTTCTCACAGATTGTGTAATAGTACAAGATAACAAACCCTTGAAAGTTTCATTGCAAAATTCGATGTAAAACTATCTGAAACAAACCTCCGAATGGATTTCGCTTGAACATATCAGTTTTATATGAAGGATTTCGCTTGAATTACCAAGCGACACCTAGATTTCGCTTCAAATAGCATACTATTTCACTTCAGGGCTGTCGCTTCAACGATTTCGCTTCAGAAGTTATTACCTGACAATTTCGCTTGAACATTTTCGCTTCAAAGAGTTGATTGTTTTCGCTTCAAAGCTTAGGTTGTAGATTACGCTTGAGAGTGAATCTTATTTGGTGATTTCGCTTGAACTCACTGTTGTGTGCAATTTTTGAATTCTAAAACATGGACGAGGATTTCTACAACGCATTTGCTACTCCGGTTACCCCAATCAGTCTTGCACAAAACACATTGATGGAAAACGAAACAGGGACGATGCAAAAACCTCCGAAACTCATGAACATCGAGGAGTACAAGAGTTGGGAAGAAAAGTTTGAAAACTGGGTACAGGCAAACTATCTTGATGCATGGGAATGTGTTGAGACAAAATATGTTCGACCAATGAATGATGATGAAGAAGTGGTTCCGATTAAAGATCTGACTGCTGATGTTAGAAAAAAATACAAAGATGAGAAAATGATGCTGAGTTTATTGCAACAAGCTGTGAAAGAAGATATTTTGGTTCTATTGCAACATAATGGAACTTCATATTCAATTTGGAAAGCTTTACGATCTAAGTTTCAAGGCAGTGAGGAAATGGTCAAGAACAAGAAGTCTTTACTGAAAAAAGAGTTTGATTTGTTTCGAAGATTGAAAAATGAGGACACTAAGCAAATAATTGAGAGATACTGCAATCTGTTGGCGAATATGAAACGATTGAAGATCATTAAAGACAATGAGGAATTGATTGAAAAATTATCAGATGCGTTACCGTATGAAACATGGGGTACTTATCTCATGATGCTAAGAAACAAGAAAGGTTTTAAAGATTTGACACTGAGCAAGTTTATCGAAAAGATTGAAGCTCAAGAGATGGAGCAGAGAAAAGTTATTCGGATGAAAGATTTCGATGGTGAACAGGATATTGGGTTGTATTACAAAGCAGGGATGAATGAGAAGTTTACAAATGTATCTCCAAAAATAGAAACTGCTTACAACGCCAAGAATGATTCTGGAAGTTCATCATCAGGATCAAACAGCAAAACAAGTTTCACATCATTTCCGTCTTTTGATTCAAACATTTCAGCAACAAAGAATGGCAAAAAGATTCAGTGCAACATTGTACTGAATTTGGAGAATGATGAAGACTATTCTGTAGAAATTGCTAAAAACCATATGTCTTTATTGGGAACTGTTCTTGAATCTTATGGTAGTTTTGTTGCAGGTCGAATCGGGAATCCAATGCTGACAAAGGAAGATTACGACCAGATCGATGCTGAAGAGATGGAACTGATGGACATAAAATGGTGCTTGGCCAGCGTGTTGAGGAGAGCTAAGAAATTCAAGCAAATCACTGGAAGAGATGATCTTCGTGAGGCTGGTAATTCTACTTTAGGTTTTGACAAATCTAAAGTCACTTGTTTTCGTTGCAGGGAAAAAGGACACTTCAAGAGGGAGTGCAAAAACCGCGAAGCAAGTGGAGCTCAAAATCCGTTTAACAACAACAATGATTACTATCGAAAGGCCATCTATCATCAAGTTGCTCAGCAACCATCTCAACAACGTCAACATCAAGCACAAACTGCACATGGAAGGGATGTGATTGAAGATTCTGGAAAGAGAGCGTGTGCAGTGAATCAAGATTCTTTAAAGAGAGTAAATGGTAGTGCTTTGATAATAGATCAAGACGACGAAAAGTTACCTGAAGAATTTAGTTGGGAAAATTTTACTTGGGATGATTATGTTCCTGATCAAGATACATTTCACACAGCTTTTGTAGCCCGAGTTGAAGAGGACAGTGATGATGATACTGAATATTGGGCGAGAAAATTTGATGCTGATATGAAACTGCTTGCTGAAAGTGATAGTGATGATGATAAAGTTAAAAAGAAAAAGAAAAAGATCAAAACACCAGTCAGTAGTGATGATGAGGAGGTTTTCGTGAAGAAGAAAAAGGTCAAAACACCAGTGAGCAGTGATGACGAAGAAATTCCAGTAATCAAAAGGAAAGTAAAAGTTGAAGTTGCAAAGTTCAAAGTTGAAGATGAAGTTGATGCAAAGAAGATTCCAGTGAAGTGTGAAAACTGTGAAGCTGTGAAGAAGCAGAATAGTACACTGATCTATAACTTGAATAGTTTGAAGGAATCTTATGATGTACTGAACAAAGCAATGAACCAATACAATTTAACTAGTGAAGAACAAGCAACAGCGATGAAAACACTTCAAGGAGCATTTATGACGAAGCAAAAAGTGGTGAACAACTACATTGAGAAGTGTGCTGTGCTAGAACAAAAGTTGGAATTGCAAAGAATTGAGACTGAAAGAGTAAATCGATTGTTGAAAAGTTACTCATGTACTTCTTATGTCATTGACAGGATTTATCCAACTGTTGAAGGCATGAAGGCATTTGAAGAGGATGAAGTAACAGAAGAAAAGAAGGATAATGGAAAAGAGACTGAAGAAAAGACTCCAGAAAAGAAGAACACGAAGAAGAATGATACAAAGAAAAAGACTGACAAGAAGGATTCTGGTAAGAAACAAGAAGTCAGTTATAACAAATGTCCACCCCCGCTAGAAAATGGATATTTGCCCAGGAATCCAAATCAGGAAAGAGTCGAAAAAGCAACAAATTTACAATGGGAGTCGGAGTCGTCAGTCAATTTGCCAGAAAATATTGATATCGTGTTTACTTCATCTGACACTGATCATGAGTCCGAGATAATTAAGAAAGTCGTCGATCAGGTGTTGGATAAAGATGAAACTGAGGAGTCAAAGTTGGAGTCAAACTCAGAGTCAAAGTCAGAGTCAGAGTCAAAGTCTGGTTCTGAAAGTTCGCGTTCGACGGTCAACAATCAAAATTCTTCAGTAAAAAGGGTTTACAACAAAGAATTCCTGTTATCAAAATCTAATTTGAGTGACGAAACATTCAAAGTTGCATATACATTGAATGATTCCGACAAATTATATTCTGATGAGGAATTTCCACTAAGAGGTGTAAAAACTGAGATGATCAAAAAGGTTTTCAAACTAACAGAAATCAATATTTCTGAATTAAAAGATGTAAATCTTACTGATAAACCTAAAAAATACACTTCAAGAGTACAACAAAGACTAAACAAGAAAAAAGGTTACAGTTCTGGTTCTGGTTTTCACAAGAAACTAAACCCTAACCGTAATTTCAAAAAGAAAGGTCTTGGTTTTACTCCAACAGAAAAACAGAAAAATGAAACATATGTTCGTGATTTTAAATCAAAGATAACATTTGTTTCAGGTACTTCATCAGAAGAAGAAGAAAAGAAAGAATTCTGGAGACAATCGAACAAAGACTTTCTTGCAAAGAATCAAGAAGAGATGAAAGAAACGAGAACCTGTTTCAAATGCAACAATGTTGGACATATTGCCAAAGATTGTTCAAAGGCAATACAGTCAAAACAGGGAGTTTCTCGTAACTCGAAAGACAAGAAAATTGTGTTTGAACCACTAATTGACAGAACCAAACTTTTCAAAAATTCTATTTTTGAAATTGGTGAATGTTCAAACAAGTTTTACAAGAAAAGAGCTCAATCTGACAACCAGAAATGGGTTGTAAAAAGGTCTGGTGATAGCTCTAGCGATGATTCTGATAGGTCAAAATCAGAGGAGTTATCTTCTGGCGATGAATCTGATTCCACAAAATCAGATGAGCCACAGGTTGAGGTAAAAGGAGAAAAATCAGTTCTGAATGTGGATGATGAAAATTTTCCATCACTTCGGACTGAAAACTATAAAAAGAAAATTGGTAAAGTTGAGATTTCAAACCAATTTTATGATGACAAAAAGGTTTTTGATGTTGAAAAGGCCTTTAACCCCACTGTAAAACACATTTTTGGTAAAATGATTGATCGAAAAGTCAAAGGGGTTAAAGAATTTTATGAGAAGAAGATGCAGAAGGAGAAAATTGAACCATCCCTAGTTCGTGACTGGGATGGCTCATACTACGAACAGTAAGTCTGTGGACTTGCCGGAGATCCCAAGTTGGTAATCGTGGATCAGGAATCGGCATCATTCTTTGTATTTGATTGTGTTTTTTGTACAAGTGGTAAATCAGGGACATTAAGTTGTATCTGATTTTCTACAAGAGGTTAAAAAACAATGTGATGAACCAAACCCCTAACTTTACAAGTGGTAAAATCAAACTTATTTTCCGGAAAAACCATTTGATTAAAACAAACTTAAGTGTTTTGAGATCATAATGGGAAAATAGTTTGTTGTGAGGGGGAGTTCTGATTGTTTATGCCAAGTGAATGGCGAATTGAAGCAATTCGATATCGGTTGTCAATTTTATTGTACAGTTTGATTTCAAATTTCCTAAAATGTGTTTGCATTTTAGGGGGAGTAAATTTTTTTTTTCAGAAAATCCAAAAACATTTGAAAATTTGAAAAAGGCAAAAAAAAACATGATAAAATTCAAAAATGAGTTTTTGTTGCGTAAAAGAGGAAATGATAGTACATCAGTGGACAATCACAACATGCTAAAAATTGGAAAGTCAAATGTGATAAACGATCTCACTGATGATGTGCCAGTAGGTTTTTACACATTTAGTAGATTATGACGAGATATAAACCTAAATTTCAAACTTGCTTGTTCTGTGAGTTAATACAAACTTGGATATATAGGTAACCCCTGAAATCTTGTTTGAAAGGTCCCTTATTCTGAGATACTAGGTCTTTATGCTCAGTGATATCTGGGGTATTATCCCGGGACTTCTGCTGAAAGAAATTTCTGACCTAGTCCCCGGATAATGCTTTCTGCAAATGCTTGAAACATAGCATCGCCCTCAGCAAGCTGATGAAACAATAAAATTGGTAGTCGCTGCTGTTGTAATGCAAAAGATCCTCTAAAGGGGACTCACCAAAAGTCGAAGCCGTCATCTCTCTGCGTATCGAAAGATCGACCTGAGCTCTCACGGCCCTCGTACTATAATTTATTCCCCTGACAGATATCATCTGTGGTATACTCACCTGTAAGACTGAATATTGGGATCTGGATACGGGAGTATATTCAAGTAGTGGGACACACGGATAAGTTCAAGTGCTTAAAACATTAATATCGTATCTCGGATCAATTGAACTTTGTGTGAAAATTTAAGTGGACTAGTATACTGACAATCTAAGTGAATCGTTTAGAGCTTAAAATGAAATGAAGCTTAACGGTGTTAGTGATATGTCTCAAAAACTGATATGATCTTCTTACACGAACTCACAAAAATATTGTCTGTAAATATTTCTTTACTGCATTTCATTTCTGTTAATTCAAAAATCCAAAAAGATTTTTAGTGTGTTTTAGCATAAAATTTTGAAAGATACAAAAAGATTTTCGACAACTGGTATTGAAAAGCTGATTTTCAAAATTCTGAGTGCTAAACATGATGAGTATGATTTGAGGGGGAGTTTGTGTTTAAAACTGATTATTTTTTGTCAAAACTTCAAGTGATTCATCAAATTGAAAGATCATTTTGATTAGTTTTTTAGAGAAGAGTTTGAATTAGTGAAAGTTTATATGTTTGAAATGTGTAAATTGTAAAATTTATTGTGAGGTAGAGTTTATGCAGGTTAAAGTTTGAGAAGTGATGATTCTGAAAAGCCAAAATTGTGAAAGTCAGATAATGATCCTGAAGCAGATGATGCTGAAGAACTAAAGGAATGCCAGCACATTGCAAGGGGGAGTTTGTTGATGCTGATAGAAAGAGAAAAGCCCAGAGACTGATCAAGAATGAAGATGTGAAGATACAGCATTGTTGTGACTCGATAGTCGACTCGTCAACATCTGAGGGGGAGTCTGTTGGTACACTACATCTGTCGACTTCGTCTTGTATCGAGTCTTAGACTAGTTAGAATAGATCAGGGCACGTAGAACGAGAGAATGAGATAGAGTTAGCAAGATTTCGCTTGAAGGTATATGTATGTTAAAGGTTTCGCTTGAAGCAGCTCAAGCGAAATCAACATGATAAGATTTCGCTTGAGTCATGCTGAAGCGAAATCTCATTTTCTATATATAGGATGTCAAGATCAAGCGAAATCATAAGTTTTTTTTGTGAGATTTCCATACCGAAGTGCTGCCGGTGTGAGAACTGATTGTAATTGTTTTCATATCAATACAAATCAGTGTTAAAGTGAAGATTCAGCTGTTTTATAGTCAAATACTTGTTTTCCGCACCTGTATTTGATAGAATTCCTCTGAACCGACTCGTTTAGGTCGACAACACGATCCTACATGTTTTGTTCAAGACATCATAAGATTCTTTCACATAATTGAGATTGAACAGTAACTGCTCTTTATTCTTCTCATACTCAGCGATTATGTCATCTTTTGCTACACATTCCTTGCATGCTTCCAAACACTTCTCGCAAGGCTTTACAACTTCAAAAATCTTTTCAATCTCGATTGTCTTTACCACTTCAATCACTTTTTCTTCTTCAATCACCTTCTTAGCTTCAGTCATCTTTTCTCCTACAACAACTTTAACTTCTTCAGTTTAAACAATTTCATCCTTTTCAGCCTCACTTTTAGTTTTCAAATCCTTTTGTTCTTTTGCAGCTCGTTTCTCTTTCAGCTTCTCCAAGCGATCTGCAAAATAGAAATGAAAACTTTCAGGAGAAAGATGAGATTTTGCAACATTTATATGTTTTTCTTCCTCATCATCACTGCTATTATCAACTGGTGACTGATCAAACTGTACAGATTTTTCAGAATCAATATCTGATACACCAGAATCAGACGGTGTTTGATCAAATACAACTTCTTTTTCTGAAGTAACATCATTTTGCACACTCTCATCTGCACTTAGTGAATCTTCATCAGCACTTTCTGAGCTTTCTTCAGATGTAACAGACTGTTCCTTCACACTTTTCACTGTCTCACCAATAGATTTCATCCATGTAGCGAACATGTCTGGTTCTCTAACAATCTTTGCAATGAAAGCTTTGAAATCACCCTTTTCATCAACAAACATATCCAAACTAAAACCTTCAGGTAGCCTCTCATCATCTTGATCGACTATGCATGCTTTGCTATCAGAAGATATATAGTTGCTCCAGTTGAAATCTACCAAACATCCTCTCTTTGAATCCTCAATCTTTCTACCATGAGCCGTTTGTGAGTCTTGTGACTGACCAACTTGTTGATAAATGGCTTTCCGGTAGTAACCGTCTTTTCCGAACGGATTCTGAGCTCCACTAGCTTCTCTATTCTTGCACTCCCGCTTGAAATGACCTTTCTCCCTGCATCAAAAACAAGTAACTTTAGATTTATCAAAACCTAAAGTAGATACATGAGCATCAAGAAAGTCATTTCTCCCGGTAATCGTTTTGAATTTTTCAGCACGTCTAAGAACACTAGCAAGACACCATTTGATGTCCATCAGTTCCATCTCTTCGGCGTCTATCTGATCGTAATCCTCTTTGGTGAGCATAGGATTTCTGATCCGACCTGCAACTAGACCTTCATATGATAACAACACAGAACCAAGTAGAGCCATGTGGTCTTTAGCAGTGTCTTCTGAAAAACTTTGACCTTCTGGTAGATTTAGAGCGATGTTGCACTGAATCACATAACCATTTCCTGTTTTTGTGCTTTGGGATTGAAAGCTTTCTGATGAACTCTTTGGATTGACACTTGGATATAATGAGAAACCACTGCTGCTTTTGTTTGAACTTTGATCAATCTTTTCTATAGAATCCCCAGCACTATACGCAGTCTGGATTTTCGGACTTCTCTCAGTTTCTGAAACCGGAACACTTCCTTTATAATACATTTTTACATCCTGTTGACCACTTGGACTGTTCATTCTCGCGATCTTTTGCTGTTCCAAATCTTGACCCTCAATCTTTTCGATAAACTCACCAATTGATAACCCATCATAAACCCCTGTGTTTTTCAGAATCATCAAATAAGTTCCCCACTCTTTTTGCGGTAACGCATCAGCTAATTTGTCTACCCACTCTTCAGACTCCTTTTCTATACTAAGCATTGACATAGATCGCACAAGGTGACAGTATCTTTCAATCAGCTTCTTTGTGTCTTCACCTGGTAGACTGCTGAACAGATCAAATTCTTTCTTTAACAGTGCCTTATTGCTTTTAATCATTTTCTCGCTACCCTCAAATTTGACTTTAAGTGCATCCCAGATTGACTTTGAAGTTTTGTCATGCTGAAGCAGTATGAAAATGTCTTCTTTGATAGCTTGTTGAAGTAGACTAATCATCATCTTTTCAGATCTATACAAATCACGTTCTTTATTACTAAATTCATGTATTTTTTTATTAACTTTCAAATCAGTCTGTGGCAAAACATATTTCTTCAAAATACATTCCCATGACCTAAGATGGTTAGCCTGAACCCAGTTTTCGAATCTATCTTTCCACCCATAGTATTCTTCGATACTCATCAATTTCGGGGGCTTTTGGGTGGTTCCCGTCTCGTTTTCCAAATTCATGTTCTGAGCAATAGTAGATGGACCAGACGGTGTTGCAAATGCATTGTAGAACTCGGTATCCATGACTCGGAATCGAAGAATTTCTCAAACAATCTTTCACACGAACTGATTCTCCTCGTAACACAATAATACCTGACAAACAAACAAACAAACAACAATCAGTTTATAGATTTATCAATTAACAGGATAAAACTGGTACTCGAACTGGTGAATATTCTGTTTGAACCGAAGGTTGACACACTGTGCGGACTGAACGTTGACACACTGTGCGGACTGCAGAATGACAAATTGTGTGGACTGCTATGACCCGGATCAACAACAACCGACCTGACTAAACCACACAACCAGAAAGAGTTCGAATTCAAACAAACTGAAACATCTCTTGTGAACTTTAATCAACACAGTTGGGCCGTAAATGATGTAGAGACTTGGGCTGATGACTTTATAATGTTGAAAACTTGGGCCTTTGAATTACTTGAGCGGACAACACACTTAATAATATCACCAATCTTGACTTTAATAGGCTAAAAATATATGATGGGCTGACTAACACGCAAAATGATATTTCCAACTTGACTTTAATGAACCGACACAACCACTAAAACTGACATCATCAATTATAATCACATGGGCGGAAATATTGAGTACAACTATGATTGGACTTCAATTAAAATGAATATGATTGGGCCGCTTTAAAAGGATTCTCGTGATATGGGTCAGACAATCTCAAACATACATTGGGCCAATTTATCCACTAAGCCGACACAACATGTAATTTCTTTTCCAATTTAAGATAATCGAGACACTTTATTAAATTTGTGACCCCAATTCACATGCCCTGACACACAACCACATGAATCTCTTGTCCCAATCAACTGACACCTCAAATTTTCATTCGGTGGGCTGCAACAATGTCACATGGGTCGGAACAACTCTTGTCGATAACTCTGATGTTTATACACTTGAACTGAGACTATTCACATGTAACGACAACCTTTAATACATCATCACATGTTCATTGGGCCGAGATATAAGTGACTGACCATATTTAGACAAAATGATATTATCTAGACTTTGAACTTATCAACAATCACATGCGACATATTCTGACAACAATTTAATGATGAAATGAATGAATCGGTGCACCAGTTCATATGATTTGTAAGTTCAAGACAACCTATTTTAATGTTTCAATATCTCGATCACATGCAATTCTTGAACTAATCACTCACATGCAAACTGACAATCTTGATATATGTATCACACAACTCGATGTACACAGTCAACTTATTTCAAGCGAAATTCACACGTATTTCAAACAAACTGCTGTTTTCAAGCGAAATCCTCACGTATTTCAAACAAACTGCTGTTTTCAAGCGAAATCCTCGATTTCGCTTCAAACTCTCACTTTTTTTTCAAGCGAAATCCAACATAATGTCAGCAAATAACGATCTGATTTTAGTCCGATTGAACAAGATTTAAGCCGATTTTAGATCTGAAAGTTTCAAGGGTTTGTTAAAACATGTTTACGCACATTATGTGAGAATTTGAGCCGATTTTAACCGTAAAAATTTGTTCGATTTTGAAAGAAGGTGTAGAAAATCAGAAAAAGTGACAAAAAACGAGCTGTTTTGGCGAAATCTCTTCCTCCTGAGCTCTGATACCACTTGTAGGATCGTTTGCGGACCCGAACGAGTCGTTCAGAAGAGATGAAACAGTTTCAGATGCGGAAACTAAGAAACTGACGATGAAACAGCTTGTTTTTCACTTTAATCCTCTTGTGTATTGATATAACAGTGTTTACAGTCGAAAAGTATACCGACAGCACTTCGGTATCACTCTGAGACAATTGTTACAAATGAAATGACAAAATGACTATTTATATAGTTGAGATTTCGCTTGGAAACACTTCAAGCGAAATCTTCAATTCTAAACTTTTGTCTTCAAGCGAAACCTATCATGTTGACTTTGAAGCTTGTCTTGAAGCGAAACCATAAGATTTAACATATCTATTTCATATTTGCATGCAATTTCACGTGACTTTGCAATATGTGATGTCATCAATATGATGTCATCATCATATATGATGACATCATGCTTGAACAATTCTGCAACGATCCCGAGACTCGATATAAGACTTAGTCGACAGATGACTGCACCAACAAACTCTTTTCAAAATGAGTCAGTTAATTGTATTTACCAGTGTAAACTGACGTATTTTCCAAAAGGTTAAGTGACAGGTACTATGCGTAATTGGCTGGGAGCTCAGGGCGTCATTAGGGAATCTTGCAAGTTCTAGATGCCTAAAGTCTGTTGAACAGTTTTCTTTTATTGATCCGCCTGTGGATCCTTTACCCTTCGTTGTAATACTTTGACATTACTTATATTCGGAATGTAATATATTTATCTTTTGCTTCCGCTGTGCATTTATATATTGTGTTGTTTGACTATGATGATCTCAACTACGTCACGATACTCCCCACCGGGCCCACCGGTGACACGTGGAAATCGGGGTGTGACAACAGATCATATGAATGGATGTATGATTACAGATTGAGGAAGTATGTGTATTGACCCGTTATTGACAGGTTAAGGAAATGAAAATGATATGCGAAAGTATGAGGAATGTATGGAATTGTTAAGAAGAAGTCAATTATAGGAATAATTTATGAATCGACAATGGATAGTTACCTATTATTATGATGGATCTATCGAAGTTAGCTATAGATGAGTGGGTACAAATTACAAAGTAAGATAGTATAGACGACGAAAATGATATGAATAATGAAATAAATATAAAGGAATGTTAGTAATGGTAAGTTGCAATTATTTCAAGCAAATAAAATGATGAATGAACCGCTAGCTACGAAGTACGTTAGCAGCAAGCATTACTTAGTGAAAGAAACAGTAATAAGAACTCTGGGATGAGTTCTTGAAGTGGGAGGATAGTCATTGTAATGGGCTCGTGGTCGTGTTGAGGGGACGTAGAGAAGGAATAATTAGTGTTAAATAAAGGTAAGAAAGGTTTCGGGGACGAAACCTCATTTAAGGTGGGTAGACTTGTAACGCCCCAAAAATCCAGATGTTAAATATTCGAAATATGTCCTTATGCATTATATTATGAAATAAATATCTGGGCTATTTTACCCAGTTAAAGTTTATAGTAAAAAAAACTAGTAAAAAGGATAAGTAGTGCCAATCATGTTTATTTGGCAAACACGAAGGACTAAAGTGGGATAAATAAAAGTTGAGTTATTAAAAGAAAAAGATCACACACACACACACACTTTCGTGTGTGTTCTGGATAGATCGAGCAGGGGCTCTCAAGAGCCCCAAACCCTAGTTCATCAAAAGCTTCAAATTGAAGAATGAATCAAGGCCCAAATTCACAACCGAGCATGAATTAGTGATCACCTTCACACGGGGATCGTAAGGTATGTCTTAAATCAAAGATTGGTGATCATGTGTGAAGTGGGTTATGTTCTAATCCGTAAGTTAATGTGAAATTGATCATGTATAAGTGTTAGAATCATCATATAGAACATAGGTTATGTATGGTTTGTGTTAATTTGATGTTTAGAGGTGAAACCCACTTGTTTTGGTAAGGATGATGACTTGAATGGTCATCCATGTTCAATTCTTGTTGATTGTTGATGAATTGTGATGGATATGATGAATTCTTGTGAGTTGAATTGAGAGAAATGTGGTGGTGATATGTTTGATGTTTATGTGTGAATGTTATATGTTGATTAGTAGTAGGATTTAATGAATTATATATGAACTTAGAAGATTTATGCATAAACTAGTTGTACGTTATGCTTAGAAGGTGGTACTCACACCAAGCGTATGATAAAATGTATATAGTATCGTCCGTATAGTCGATTATGATGTTACGGGTATATGATGATAAGTCGATAGTTAAATATGGTTAATAGTTGACTCTCAAAAGTCAACTAAGTATAAGTAACATGATTTGACTCGTTGTCGTAAAGGTAGGATTATAGGAAGTCGTTTGGTACATGTTATGTTAATATGCGTTATTTGTGATTACATGATGAATTACATGAGTTGGAAAGGATATGAAGTTGATTTTTATGTAGTATGCTTGTTAGAAATGACTAAGGGAAGTTAAGTGTGGATTACGCGATTGGTATGATTGTTAACATGTACAAATGGGTATGCTAACAAGAATGTGGTTTCGATGACATGGAAGTGTAGGGACCATGTCGAGATAGGCTCAAGCATGAGGTGTTAACGGGTCAAGAAGGGGCAAGGATCGGATACGAGCACGGACGCATAAGGTAAGTGATTTCTGTAATCACTTCTTAGTTCGATTAAGTAATACGGTGTTTTAATTAACTAAACATGATGGTTGAGGTCAAAATATGTGTTGTAGTCTTTCGTCGTAAAGGAGGGGATTAAAGTTGACCAAAATGCCCTTGATGGGTATTTTGGGCAAATTATCTTAAAAAGTAGTTTAGAAGCAAGTTACTGGATTAGTGTAATGTTTTGGTCAAGTATGTAAGTGAGAAGTATGGTTTGTAAGTTATAAACGTTTTAATGCGCAATTACCCTTAACGGGTCAAAATAAGCTTTGAGCGCAAACGGGTGGAATAAGATGTAAGGTATCCGGGAATGAATCTTTTATGACAAATGACTTTGATATTATCAATTCATATGAATTTAAGGTCAAACAAACAAGTTATGTGATAGAATTATGAACGGGTCAATTCTTGGTAAAAAGGGGAGTAAGCCGAAGACTTAAAAGTCTGGAATTTTGTTAATCCGGATGTCGGATCTTAACTCCATAAGATAGAGAATTAAATTACGGACGCGTAGGAAAAAGAATCGGGTAAAACAGACCAATAACGAAGAAGTTATGACCGTTTCCGTGAAATGCGGTCGTGCTGGGGATGTGCAGCATTTAGCTGCACATGTTCTGTGAAAACAGGGGCTAGGCGTGACGCCAAGGCCCTTGGCGTCACGCGAGGCCCCCCTTGTTTGGCGAAAATTGTTCGTTTGCTCCGTTTTGGCTTGGGAACTCGTTTAAACGCGTTTTAAGTTGGGTATGACTAATTTAACTTATGTTTTATGACCATTAGGGTAAGCGCACATGTAGATAGGTATGTAGGTATGTTTGTATATCTCTATACACGTATGTGGAAATTTATGAAAGCATGTATGTATCTATGTGGGTATGTTTATAAGTATGTGAGCAAGAATAAGCGGATATATGATGGTATGTATGAGAGTAGGCATGTATGAGTTTGGTATGATGCACGTAGGGTTGTATGTATGTAAATATGTATAAGGTCATGAGTGTACGTAATGATGTTGGTATGTGTACATGTAGATACGTATTTAATGATGTAGATGTGTGTATATGTAAGTATGCATGTAGATTGGCATGTATGTGTGTGAGCAAGTATGCAAGTAGGTATGTATGCATGTGTGTACGTATGTATATACGGAGATAATATGTATGAAGTTTAGGTATGTATGTAAGTCTTCCGGTATGATTAAGTGTTTACGTTGTTTATTCGTGTACCTGGAGTTATATGTGAAATGCAGGAATAACCAAGAAGTCTCACCACGGATGGTATGACAGGATGGAAAAGCTGGGATGCAAAGAGTTAACGAAAAGAGAAGTAAACGTGAAAACCTTGTAGGTTTATAATGCGTACTAATGTTGTGAATTTTATGTGGTGAACGCAGGTAGTACCAGTCATGAGGATATCTAAGGATTGGAGATCGAGGATCGAGTCACAAGATAGATTGTACGGGAGTGTTGAGTACGTAATGGAGTGAAGCTAGGTTATGGCTTCTTATTGAAAATAAGTTTAATAAATGTATTTATTGTGAGAGAATTAATCTTTAAAAAAATGAATTTAAGTGCGTCAAGGGGTTTGTAACGAAAGAAATTTTTATGGTACGATTTTCCGCTGCGACTTTAGTCAGTTACGAATTAGGGTGTAATACATTTTTATTTTTATTTTTATTTTTTTAATACATAAATTATTTTTATAGTATAAAAAGTTTTCATTAATTAAAAATAAAATTACATAGGCTAGAAAAAGATATACATAATATAAATAAAAATAACTTAAAAAAACTAAAGCCACTTCCACTTTCTCCGAGCCATTTCCTCGCGATTTTGTCCTTCATTATCGATAGCACCGCACGGTCTCTTTCTGGTACACTTTGGATATTGGTTCTCATTAGTCGAAACTCTTCGCTTTCTTGATTTTGAATATCAAATTCGAGTTACCTCTTATCAAACTCTAGTCTCTTCCTTGAGAGCAACACTGCTTCTTCTTTTTCTCTCTTTCTTCTTGTACCTTTCCTCTTGCACTCCCATAAAATGGTTGAATTTTCTAGAATTGTATCAACTTTTGACACATCACTCGAGCTCATTGTCTTTGAACCCGAAGCCTTCGCACGTTCCCTTTTAACACGATCCCTTCCAATTGGTCGTCTTGATTTAGGAGTAGGAGCTTCATTGTCAGAAGCTTTAACCCACGCTCGTGCAAGTGCTTCCAACTCATCGGGTGTCCAAGGAATGCTCTTCGCCTTCCCGATTGCCTTTTCTTGAGTTTCTTGAGCTCTTTTTTTTCTCTTTCTTTGCCTTTGTAGTTTGTGGTTGCGTTTCGGGTATAACATCGTCATCTACGGCTAAAGAATAAAAGTCATGCTCGTGTGTGTTTTGAGTAAATGGTTGGGGTGGTGGCATTTGAGATGGTTGTGATTGCATTTGCATTTGCATAACATGTTGTTGATGTTGGTATTGCATTTGCCAAGGATTTTGCGCTTGACTAAAACCACTAAACGAAAACGGATCCATGGGTGTCGTGGCGTGTACGAGTGGAGGTTGAGTCGAGGGAGTGGCGGGTGTGTTTGGAAAGAATGGACGTGGGTTTGATTGGCTCGAATCCATGACTTTTTTTGGATAAAAGAGTGAAGGATGATTGAGAGAAAGAGATAGTGTTTGAAATTGTGAATTGAAGAATGGAATATGTGGTATTTAAATAGGAAAAAAATAATGAATTTAGGTTTTTTTTTAATTAAATTGGACCGTTGGCAATGCTCATCAGCCACACGGTCAAATTTTGGAGCTCGGGACAAACAGGAGAAAATCACCGATGGCATCGATATCTAATCGCGGGGGGGGGGGGGGGGGGGGGGTTCCGATTGGGGATCCCCTCCACCTCAGCTCCCCGAGCTTGTTCCCGATGACACACCCCAACGTCTTAGCGTCGAATTTTGTTGCCGCTATTGCTCCTTTTCCTTGTAGTGATTGAACACTCCGCCACACAGTGCGGGTTCCCTCTAGTTATAAATAATGAGTATATTTATAAGGTAATAGATGTCATACCATTTGAAATGTCACATAAATGAGTTATTTGACCGTTAACTAAAAAACATAATCAATATCATTATATAAAATTTATAACTTTGATACCGTACATTGTGTACAACATAAATATCTTATACTTTTAAACTTACATGGTATTGGTAGTAGATAATAAAAAGAGTTAACTGCCTGGATGGTCTCTGTGGTTTCACGATTTTTTCACGTTTAGTCTTCGTCTTTTGGAAATAGCATGTATGCTTCCTTTGGTTTGCTCGGTTGTTACTATCCGAGTAACAACCGAGCAAACCACAAGGAGCATACATGTTATTTCCAAAAGATATGGACTAAACGTGAAAAAACTTGAAATCATAGGGACCATCCGGACAATTAACTAAAAAATCACTTTGTTGATTATTTTAAAACTTTTGAACCATTTTTTAGAAATTCGAGAAATGTATGAAATATTTCCATAAAAAATATTTACAAAAATATAACCCATTCCATTATACACCTTGGCAAATGCAACATTGCCAATATAGATGTACTCACATAATCAATTTTACAATCAATCTTATAAAAGACAAATCATTGCAAATCATATTCGAATCAAAATCAAAACAATAATAAACTGTCACTATAATTTTCGCCATCGATATTTTTAGACCAAAATCTTCTTGTTTTCGGTTGTCATCGTTTCGTGACACAATTTTTTCCAACCAAAGTTCCGCTAGGAGGACTGCTCATTGCAAATTTACAATGCCCGTATAACCAATACGAGTATCGAAAAAACCCACCAATAGTCGATGTTGTTCGAAGATAACTCTTTGCTTCAAACATGACTCTTCCGGTTCTCATTTGCTCGTTTAGATGCGCAACACGTATTCTTGAAAAGGGGATTTGGCTACTGATCATATGAACATCTCTAAGTTTATACGCTCTTGGCGACACTGATAACGGTTCAACATACCGAGCAGCAATAAGAGTACCTTCAAAGTAAAGGTTAATAACCATATATCGAAATTCCACACTAACTTTTTTATTCGGATTAGTGAAATTCGCTAGCAAAGTGATATCCCCATTGAGAAGATACCCAAGATCAAGATATGCGGCATTAAGGCTCGCGCTAGTAATGTCAAATTTAGGGTAATGTGGGCGGTACGCAAGGTAGACTATGAGAAGAATTAAGCCCCCGAGTATTACAATAATCCAAAACAAAGCACAACATATAGCAATGAGCCATGTTAGATGTTTGGTTTTTCGTGGCGGTGGGACCAGTAGAGGGGGTGAATGGTGGCGAGAGAAAGGTGTACCTTGGCGGGCTGTATGTGGGGGGTGTATGTGTTGTGGGCCCGTTGGAGGTATAGACACGGGTACTAGTGCTGGCCCTGGCCTTGATCCTGACCCTGACCCTGGCCCTTGCCCTGACCCTGGGGAGGATATTGGCAAATGAGAACTTGGTGGTTTCGGGTGTGGTAAAAGTGACTCAGATGGAGGAGATGGTTGGAACCGTTGGGGTACTTGTGACCCTAGAACGTTTGGACCATCTGAGTCATGGGGTGGGGGGTACCGTTGTACCCGTGGCTGAAAATGAGGGTTGGTTTCTCGTGATTGAAACATGAGTGGTTCCAAGTGGTTGAGTATGAAAATGAGGGTTGTTAACATGACAAGGTTTGAATATTTGAGGTGACGTGAAAGTTGAAACAAAGAAACAAAAGGTAAGGAATCAAAGAATTATTAGGCAGAGAAGGCAAGTAATGTAAATGATACCATGCTTTTTAGGGGCTAAAATATGGTCATTTAGGCCCACACCGTACACCAGCAATAGCCCATTACACCACATAAAGCAGCCTATAACTTAATGAGCCATGGTTAAGTGATTAACAAGGAATTCTAGCCAGGTGTTCAAAAAGCGTCCATGAGTGGGTCCATGTTAAGCGTTACAATATTCTTATATTAGTTAGTTATTTTTTTTTAACGGCTAACTGCTTTCCACGTGTAAACCCACCCTTTCGAAGCTATGTCCAAAGGCCGACTACTCGGCCACCGCTAGAAAGCGTAGCACACCCCTGATGCTCGGGAACCCCGTGGAATGGGTAAACCCTCGCCCCCCGTTGGACTCGAACTTGGGATGAATACCGAGCCGAGCCTTCACCCGGATGTCTCACCCTACAGCAGCCAGAGATCGAACCGGCGCCTCCAATGGAGACAACCAGCCAACCCACCAGCTGAGCTAGAGATTGTTGACTATATTAGTTAGTTATTAAAAACAAAAGAAAGAAAATGAATAAATAAAACAATTTTTTTGGTTATGTTTTAAGTAATCACATAAATAAACCGAATAATTAAAGAAGAGTTTTGTTCGTGTTCATTTGTTTAGATATAAGCGATTAACCAAACAAATTAATGAACATGAACAGTTGAGCGAACAGATTTTTTGTCCGTGTTCCTTTGTTGAGAAAATACGCTTATTCGTGTTGGTTCAAAAATATATGAATTGAGAGACAAATGAAAAACACAAGTGATGTAGCATAAGACTCACATAAACTGTATCAAAGTTAAATTGTTCATAACATTTTGCTGTTCAAAAAAAAATTGTGCATAACATTTATTTTCTTATGTAATTGTGAAAATCTTTGTTTATGTGTATAAATTATGATTAATATTTTTCAATACACATACGTTGATATATATACACACACACATGGTGGGGTTCTAGAATGAATACTAGTGTATTTGTGAACTGAGTGAACAAATCTTCGCCATTGATTTACATTATCAAATCGTAAAATACACTAGTGTATAGTTATCATCAAATCATGCCCATTGATTTACATTTGTCTATTGATAATCAAGGGCTAGGATTAGTTCACACAATTCACTATCTAGGGGGTTGTTCACAAATGAACCTAACCCCACACACAATTGTATATTATTTCTCTATAAACAAGAACACATATTTTGTGGAACATATATAAACAAACAAGAATTTTGTTATGTTTGCTTATTTTATAAAAGGAACATAACTATATAAAAACAACACTCCCGGCTAGCAAACGGTTAGCCCGGAGAAAAAACTGAAACAGTTACATGAAAAACAATAAATTTTATTTATATTCATCTGTTTAATAAATAAACGAACTTCCTCGTATGAACCATGAATGGTTCTCTTGACTTAACATTTGGTTTGTTTACATCTCTAAATTTAAAGGGATATTTAAGATTACATATTTTCAAAGGATGTTTGAGATTACAAGAGTTTGTGCGGAAGGTATTCTTAATAGATCTACTCGTGTTTTTAATATGTGGAAAAACGAGTTTACAATAAAGACTTTTTAAGAAACTCGGGTAAAAAATTAACTACATAAACACTTAGAGGCTGTTTGGTAACTTCTAAGTGCTGAACCAGTAAGATGTCTGAACCATTAAGTGCTGAACCAGCAAGAGGTCTGAACCATTAAGAGTCAGTGTAATGCTTAACCGTTCAGAGCCAAATGTCTCACCAATTCAGATTAGAAGTCTTAACCATTCAGACTCAGTATAATACTTAACCATTCAGAGGCAAATGTCTGAACCATTCAGACATGTGCTCGTGAAACAAACAGTCTGAACCATTAAGTGCTGAACCAGTAAGAGGTCTGAACCATTAAGAGCCTCATTAAGAGGTAAACAAACAGCCCCTTAGATATATAATATATTTGTATTATGTATATCTTTTATAATCGTCTAGTACAAATAAGTTCGTATGGTTTTCCAAAACATGGTGAGTATATCACATTATATCACCCATTTAAGCAAACTTCAAGTCAACTTTTGACTTTAGATTGTCTTTTTTCTATAAAGAAAAAGCCAACGAGCGATAACAAAGCAAAAACAGAAAAACAAATGGACGCAATATCAATCGACATACTACGCCCGCTTATCCCTTCAATCTTAAACAAGTTATCACTCTTCTTATCATTTGTTGTTTGCCCGTACGCGATCTCTTCATCGGCATCACTATAAACATATGATCTCGCAAAATATGTGGCCGTAGGCACATCTTTCTCAATATCCCACTTAAATCCTTCAACATTCCTCTCATAAGGTTTGTTGTATATAGTAAACTGACATGTTTTGTCTTTCTTTAGGTTGTCATTTGTTTTCCTCCATTTTCGATCCACTTGGCTAACCGGCGCATAGCAAAGCTTTACTTTCACTTTCTTGTATGATTCGTCGCTTTGGTTTGTGACCGTTTGGTTTAATCCAAAGGTAACGGTTATATTATCTTCACCGGCTTTTAATACTGCAAGTTACATATTTAATTGTCACTAAAAATAACTCTTTCTAGTTCTGCTGGTGGACGCAGATACTCTAGTGGTCCTAGATACGCTAACCATTTAACCCATCTATCATAACTCGCCAAACCCATCTAGGACCCACTAAACCCATATATCCAACCCGTTTAACCATCTTATCCAACATGTTTATGACATATTACATGTTTACAACTTGCTTACTCGTTTACGATAAGCTAACCCGTTTTACTTGTTTACATAAATGGGTTACCCTGGTCGTGTTCATATTACATGATTTTAAGGGTGACAAATAAATTTATGGGTTGTGTTCGGATTCATTAATTCAATCCGCCAACCCACCAACCCGACGCAACTGACACCACTAGGCACTATTCACGTAAATATGCTTCTTATAGTGTGTGTTCATTGTACGAAACGGATTACAAGCATCAAAACCACTAGAATTAAGTAAAACACACATACGAAACTCTAACAAAACACGAGTTGATTACTATGAGTGCGGTTTTACCTTGACCTTCCGTAGTAGAGACCACGACAAAAAGAGAGCGTGGCAACGACGAGAAGAGCACATCTCCGTTGGTAATCTTTAACAAGAAGAAGAGAAGGAGAGAAACTTTAAGCAAAAAAGATTTCATTTTTAGAAGAAAAGAGAGATTTAAAATCTTTTAAGAGCATTATGAAGAATTTATGAATGGTGTTGAACTTGTTGATTTTATAAAGTCAATCTTCAAAATGTGGTGTAGAGTCAAAATTGTCACCTAGTGTGACCATAGTTGATGGTTGGTGTTAAAAGTGTTAATGGCGGATGGTCCATATATAATAGTTGTGGTCTCAAAAGTCTTTAGTCCACACTCAAGTTGATACTTATTGGGCCATTAGTTTTGTTCTAACGCGAGCCATATTCAATGCTTTTGTGCTCTTATGAGATTGACTTTTTCACATTTTCACATTGATGTAAATTTTGGATTTTTTTTCAGTAAATCTGGTGGGATCCACCGTGCTATGGGCGAGGTTTCTGTCGGTATCCAAAACATGCGAGAATTTTTAAAATACTATCCGAATTCAAATTCGAAATTTCAGATACGTGAGATAATTCGAGTTTGGTTTCGGATTCGAACTCTTTTACACCCCCTTTTGGTGAGTCAAGTTAAAGAATATTCTTACTTTATTTATATGTTATGACTCATGATACTTATGAATAGCAATTAAAAATTATAAAAGTGAGATGTTAAGATACATGTGTGTGAAGTTATTCTAGAAAGGTATTGTGTAACCCAAATTTTGTATATCTACTTTTAAATGCATCACATAAGTTGTTACATCAAATTTTCAAGCATATTTTACATATATTTATTTCTTCACCAATGTTACATCCACTTTCAAATACCCCTTAAAAACAAAATAAATATCTACACACGCATGTTCTTGTTGGTTTGAGAGAGAGGCTCACCTTTTGCCATCTTCGTATGAAAATCTAGATGCCTGGACCAATGCTCACTTCTAAATGACACCTGTATCTGTGATGTCCTAGACCGAACACCAAATCCACGCCATGTGGTCTTCTGGAACCAAGCGTTTGAGGTGATCTAAGAAGCCACCAGAAGGCGTCACGTGGGGTGGGTATATGCGTCTAGAAAAAATGGCCATGAAGATTCAAATCTTGACGCACCTTTATACACATCGTGTCTTGATGCACCTTTATACACCTCGTGGCGCACCGTTAGATCCTAACGATTCTTAAATATCTTGACACAAACGTACTGAAATCTTGACGCACTGATAGGTATCGCAAAAAAAAGCCCAATAGAAATACCCGAAACCTATGAAACGAATATTCAGCTATGAGATTGGAAAAAAAAATATTTTGCATGTATGGTATTAGGTGGTACTCAACCAGGGGCGGATCTACCATAGAGGTAGGGGTAACCGGGGTTACCCCTTGGTCGGAAAAAATTTGGAAAAATTAGTGTAAATTTTGGAAAAATTTGACGTTTTTTCGATTTCGTTATGGCTTATTTATATAAGGTTACCCCTTGGTCGGAATCCTAGATCCGAAGGTTACCCCTTGGTCGGAATCCTAGATCCGCCAGTCAACCTGATTACCTGAACCATACACATGTTTACCTGAATCATATGCATGAATAAGATACCCATATTTATTATTTTTTATTTTATTTTCTCGTAACTATTGCCTGGTAATGCTTCATTTCAGTATGTGCGAAAGGTATTTTGTTTCCTTTTTTTATAGCATTCACAATGGATTTCTTATATTTATGTGAGTGGGTTAGTTTTATTATAAGGAATGGTTGTGACTAGTTTTGAGTGAAGAAGAGAGAAAATGTTATTGTTCATCTGTAAACATACGTGAACATTGTTCACCCCTTATAAATGTTTTAATATTATTAAAAGTGGAGGAGAGAGAAAATGTAATGATAAAGGTCATCAACATCATTATCATACTCAGTAAATCCCGCAAATAGCAAAGCTAAGGTAGGGTCTGAGGAGGGTAAGATAGGGGATGCTAAACGGGTCGTGTTCACGGGTTAGCAGGTTCAACCCGACCAAACCCGAAAATTTTATACGAACCCGAACCCGAAAATTGTGTCATACCAATGAACCTGAACCCGACCGGAATATTCGTGGGTTGACCCGAACACGACCCGTTCAACCTGAAAACTTTTATTTTTTTAATTTTTTTACACAAATTAATATATTAAATTTAAAGTTTACTTAAAAAACACAAATATATATAATACAACTACATTTAAATTGTTAAATCTTATGTGATTTTCTTTTTCTAAGTTATAATTATAGCATAAAATACATACCCAATTTAATTTATAACATAAAACATATTGTAAAAAATATTATATAATATAAAGGGGTTAAACGGGTCAACCCGTCAACCCGGCCAGGTTGACCCGAACCCATTTAGACTAAACCTAAACCCACGAATTTCGTATTAGGTTCGTGTCGTGTTTTTGGGTCGTGTAAAAAATTCACACCCCTAGGGTAAGATGTAGACAGTCTTACCTCTACCCTGTAGGAATAGAGAGGCTGCTTCCAATGAGACCCCTGGCTCGATAGTAGTTTTGCATCAACCCTTGCACATAAGGCACATAACACTCAGCAATTGAGACAACTGCCGATTAGTGTATGTACCCCCTTGTCTTTCGGCTATCAACGGCACCACATGATGCATGATTAACCATCCCCCCTTTTAACGTTATTTTCGTGAAATTAGTAAAATAACGTTAAAATTAGTGCACTTTCACTTTTGCCCCCCGAGCGACCACACATATATGCGTTATATGCGAATACCCAAGCGGTGCGTTTAATGATAAAGATATAAAAATACTATTTAGCTGAAAAGGAAAAAGAAAAAAAGTGTGTTTTAATGTAATTATATGGATATGGAAAATAAATTCATTATGAATGCTCTTAGGATATGTATTATGATAATATTATTACGCGGTATAAAGTTATCTTTTGAGATTTATATTATCATGAAATCTACATATTGTAGATATTTCAAAAACTTTATAATGTTGACATATATATGTAATTTTTTTTTATATTTTATACATTATAATTATTAAACTAAAAAACATAAAAAAACATATAAAAATATTAATGGAAAGTAAAAAATATATATTATTGAAAATCCTAACGGGTATTAAATTAAAAAAAAAGAAAAGAGTAAATTACAAGTTTTGTTCTTTAAGTTTTGATCAAATTTCATACGGTATTCTTTGTCTTTATAATTAACGTCAAGTATAAACTCATTAATTATTTTATTGTAAAATCATATTGAAATTTGATACAAACTTACTTTACTCTAAAAAATAATAGAAAAACAGTGTAATTGTGTCACATGCTATGTCCACAATCGTGACCCTCCCTCTTTATCCACTTTGGGCAAATCGGCGACCACTGTCACAACAGAAAACCGTCGCTAATTCTTCCACATTCCAGAACCTTCCATCACTCTCAGAGCTATGATTCTCTCACTCTCACCTCAATTTCACCACAATCTTCATCACCACCACCATCTCCGTCGTCACGTGACTCACGTGGCTTACAAATCATCCACCACAACCACCGTCGTTCACTGCAGCAACCCTAACACCACTGCAGCACTCCGTCAAGTCAGTATCAGTACTAACAACAACAACAACAACAATAATAATAATAATAATGATGGTAATAATAACACTGACAAATGCGAAGATGATGACGTCATGGTAACCTCCGCCACCGCAATCGCCGCCGCTATTCGTAAAGCGTCAACGTCCCCGGTGGAATTCGTGCAGAGGAGTGAGAAGAACGAGAAGAATAAAGCGCTTGTGCTTCCGAGTTCTGATTTTCAGACGCTTTGTGTTGAACAGATGGATTTGTTTCGTCGGATTGTGGATCCTGACGCTCTGTTATCGGTAATTTTGTGTGTTAAGTTAGTTTCTTCTTTTGCAAGCTGTTGTGATATTGTTGTTGTTTGATTGATTAACATTCCTTACAGTTATATTTACAGTTACAGTTACAACAGGTGGAATTTGGTTGAATTGGTTGTAGATTGTAGTTATAGTAAGAACAATGTAACATAATGGCAACCTAGGGTTTGATAATCATAATATTAGTTACAGAGCATCTTAGCTTGTTGCTTTTAGCCTTATCTTATTATAGTGTTTAATGCACAACTTGAATCCTGATTAACACGCGTTAGGTTAGTTTCTTCTTTTGCAAGCTATTGTGATATTGTTGTTGTTTGATTGATTAACAACATTCATTACAGTTACAGTTACAGTTACAGTTACAACAGGTGGAATTTGATTGAATTGGTTGTAGATTGTAGTTATAGTAAGAATAATGTAACATAATGGCAACCTAGGGTTTGATAATACTAGTTACAGAGCATCTTAGCTTGTTGCTTTTAGCTTTATCTTATTATAGTGTTTAATGCACAACTTGAATCCTGATTAACACGCGTTAGGTTAGTTTCTTCTTTTGCAAGCTATTGTGATATTGTTGTTGTTTGATTGATTAACAACATTCATTACAGTTACAGTTACAGTTACAGTTACAACAGGTGGAATTTGATTGAATTGGTTGTAGATTGTAGTTATAGTAAGAATAATGTAACATAATGGCAACCTAGGGTTTGATAATACTAGTTACAGAGCATCTTAGCTTGTTGCTTTTAGCTTTATCTTATTATAGTGTTTAATGCACAACTTGAATCCTGATTAACACGCGTTAGGTTAGTTTCTTCTTTTGCAAGCTATTGTGATATTGTTGTTTGATTAAGCAACATTCCTTACAGTTACAGTTACAACAGGTGGAAGTTGATTGAGTTGGTTGTAGATTTTAGTTATAGTACGAATAATGTAACATAATGGCAACCTAGGGTTTGATAATATTGGTCACAGAGCATCTTAGCTTGTTGCTTTTAGCCTTATCTTATTATAGTGTTTAATGCACAACTTGAATCCTGATTAACACGCGTTAGGTTAGTTTCTTCTTTTGCAAGCTGCTGTGATATTGTTGTTGTTTGATTGATTAACATTCCTTACAGTTACAGTTACAATAGGTTGAGATTGACTGAATTGGTTGTAGATTGTAGTTATAGTAAGAATAATGTAACATAATGGCAACCTAGGGTTTGATAATATTAGTTACAGAGCATCTTAGCTTGTTGCTTTTAGCCTTATCTTATTATAGTCATGGTTTAAAAAAACGTCCGAGGCGTACGTACTGAGGCGCGCCTCAGTTCGGAACGGAAGGAAAACGCATATGAGGCGGCGCCTCAGGTTCAGATATTAAACGGACGCCTCAGTTGAGTGAGGCGGAAAAAAACGGCCGAGGCGGTACGAATATGGCGAGGCGTACGTTTTTTTTAGACCGGAAATTCGATGAAAATGGGGTCGGGCCGGAGCTGTTAGAAGAGATGAAGAACAAACATCAACCTATTTCAAATGCTCTCTGCAAGCTGCTGCAATTTCAAGATGAAAATGGTGGTTGGCCGGAGCTCTTTGCTCTTATAAACTTCAATAGTCAATTTAAACAATATATAAAAGATGAAATGTGAAATTATGAAAGTTCATTGGAACTTGTAATGTTCACTGCAGCAGGAATTAAAAAATGGAGTACAGCTGTATAGTGTATACAATTATAATAATTATTCATTTAATTTGTTTTTGGTTTTAAATGTTTTTTATTATTACTTTAAAAATCTAAAAGTTATAATATCTTCACTTAATTTGTTTTTAGTTTCTATTATTTTAAAAATCTATTAATAAATTTATCCGGTTCTTATTATTTTAATATTTTTTGATGTTAAGTATTTATTATTTTATGATATATATAATTTTAATATTTATTTATTAATACCGCCTCAGCCTTACGCCTCGTTCCGCCTCAATACTTACGCCTCGTGAGGCGAAGGGAAAACGCCTCGATACTCGTTTCCGTTTTTTTAAACCTTGATTATAGTGTTTAATGCACAACTTGAATCCTGATTAACACGCGTTAGGTTAGTTTCTTCTTTTGCAAGCTATTGTGATATTGTTGTTTGATTAAGCAACATTCCTTACAGTTACAGTTACAACAGGTGGAAGTTGATTGAGTTGGTTGTAGATTTTAGTTATAGTACGAATAATGTAACATAATGGCAACCTAGGGTTTGATAATATTGGTCACAGAGCATCTTACTTAGCTTGTTGCTTTTAGCCTTATCTTATTATTATAGTGGTTAATGAACAATTTGAATCCTGATTAACATGCATTAGGTTAGTTTCTTCTTTTGCAAGCTATTGTGATATTGTTGTTTGATTAAGCAACATTCCTTACAGTCACAGTTACAGTTACAGTTACAGTCACGACAGGTGGAATTTTATTGAATTGGTTGTAGATTTTAGTTATAGTAACAGTAATGTAACCTAGTGGTAGCCTAGGGTTTGCAAAACAAAGAATACAACTAAAACTCACTACCATTGGAGGTTTAATAATACTGGAAATTCTATAGAAAACCAAAGTGACCGTCTATATTTAGAGGCGTAGTATTCATCGATCTATACATTATTGTGTGTTTTTACAAAGTTGATTTTAATCATAAGGAGCATCTTAGCTTGTTGCCTTTAACATTAGCTTATTCTGGTGTTTATTGCGCGATTTGAATCCTGATTAACAATATAACATGCTATTGATTTTCAGGTTTATGTGAGACCGGCTGGTAGTTATGTTATGGACAGACTAGAGCTGCGTAGAGTTACTGTTTATCCTGGAAGAAATGCGGCTGAAATACTAATATTAGTCGGTGATTTTAGCATCCCAACAGGATTAAGAGCAGCAGAAGCTTCTCTCTTGAAACAGCAGGTACACTTTTATGTTACTAAATGTAGGAATAGGATATACTTTTTTTTGTTTCTGATTGTTCTTTGTTCAGTTTAGGATACATATTAATGTGATTGTAGGCAGAATTTATTCCCGAGTCCCGGGCTTTGGTTTTCCCGATGGTGAAGCACCCGTTTGTTGTCGGTTTTTTGGTTGCTGAAATTCCGAAACTAGAAATACAGAAAGAAGAAGATGATATAAAACAAGGCGCATCACCTGAGGAAAGTTATACGGTGTACCCGTACGCAATCTCAAAATCATGGGAAATTCAAAATTTTGTAGATAGAACATCGGAATTGCACAATTTTTCTGCTGAACAGAGATTAAATGCGATAAACATCTCCCGCTCCGTCGCTATGGCATATGTTATGGACCAGGTAAATTACCAATTTAGTTTATTAATAAAAACTGTTGATTAATGCGTAATATGTTAATATTATCTACCAAATGTTTTGAGACGACTCTATTAGTTTAGTTCAAAACGATCTTTAGAAGAGTACTCATTTGTGTATGTTCCTCCACAGAAAGCAATGTTACTTCAGCAATCTTCATGGCAAAACAATGTTAGGATGAGTAATCTTGTTGAGCAAGTAAGACTATATACTCTTGTTTCACATTACTGACTATAAAAATTGTAGGGCAAACGGCATGATTTAGATATGAACTTTACACTTTTTTCTGTTTTAGCTGCCAACTTTTATTTAAGCCCAAATAGAAACCAACTTACGTTTTATTATCAATTTTAGCAACCGAGTTACATTTTATTACGTAGTAGCAGGTCATCTTTTACTGATTCTTGAATAATTGTTGGCGTGACTTCTTATTTATAATTTATTGTATATGTACTTGCTACGTGGTGTCTAATGTTACCTTATTTTTTAAGTATAAATAAATAAAGCTTTTTTTTTTTTTTCAAACTTGTAGATATATATAGGAGAATTGGAGTTAAAATTATCCCAACTATCACCTATTGGCCGACAACAGTCCCAACTAACGAAATTTGATTCGAATTGTTTTTGACCAAGTTCTCGCAGTTTTTTCATTCGTTCTCACGGTTCTCACAATATTTAGCGTTCTCATTTAAACCTTCCCCTATATATATGTATTTTTTTCCACCTAAAGCATTATATTTCATATGTGCCCATATGATGCGGTAACTAGCATGGTCTCAACAAGTGACATCAATATGCTGGTAAAACCATTTAAAATGAGGTTGGTTGCTAAAATCAGTAATAAGTCGTAAGTTGATTTATATAACGTGCATAATTGAAAGTTGGATGCTAAGACTTGGAAAAAAGTATGAAGTAATGTTATATTCCATGTGGCTTAAAACCCGTTGTTCATCCCTCTTATGGACAAAACTTCTTTAGACAATATTATGAATATTAATCCTTTTTTTTTTCTACAGATTCATGGTCCACTTTCTAGCATTCGTACTTTAAGCAAAATGTTGTCTGTCAATGTGAAGAAAAATGAGGTGTGTGCTCAAATTTGTTAATATCCTCACATTTTTTTTGTTTCTCAGAAGTTAACTTTGTGACTTCTTGAATATGTTATTATAGATTTCATATGATATTGCTGAGGACATAATGGTAATAAGCGATGGTATGAGAGACACTCTTCAACAACTGCAAGACGCCGTCCATATGACAAAGGTTTGCTCCTGCATGAATACATATATATTTGCTTCTATATAAATGTTAAATGTTTATTGGTTTTATTAATAGTTTCTGTTCTCTTTCAGACTAATATAATTCGCTACAACGAAGAAAATCTAGTGAAAATAGACGAGTCAACCCACGAGTCAATGAGGTCTCAGTTGTCCAATTTTTTCTCTGATGACACTTCTACCCCCACGGGGCGTGAGTATGGTGGGCCATTCTCTCTCTCTTCAAAATCCGGAGATTTGGAAATGCCCATGCCACCTATGGCACTTGCACCTTTGTTAAATCAGAATATTAGGTACGGTTTATAGGCGCTTCAATCATCTAAAACTTATACTTGCACTAAAATCTAGCAATAGTATATATTAGTTATAACATTTATGGCTAATAGCATAAAAAGAACCAAGAGTAAAATGTCTTTTTTTTCCCTGAGGTTTGGCTAGTTTTACTACTTTCGTCCAAAGGTTTGGCCATTTTCATCCAGCTCGTTAACTCCATTCATTTTTCTCTGTTAAGTCACGGGTATTTCTGTTTTTTTTTTTTGTTAACTTAAAGGGCAATTCGGTCTTTTTCACTTACAAGCATATATATATATATATATATAGGGTGAGGATCATTTCAGAACTATTTTTATTTTCAGAACTTGCAGAACCATTTATAGCCACTCATTTTTATTTAATTTAATTTTTTCTTATTTTTTTAACGAAGGTCATTAGCGTAAATTCACTATTCCAATTTATCTATATTTAAAAGTTAGTTTTGACTACACACCAATACTTCCTAAAATTTCTCATTTTTAAATTAGTTTTAGATCTACGTAATATGCATTTAACCAACGTTTTTATTTCTTTGTGCTATTTTGAATATATAAAGACGTCGACATTAATGGTAATGCAAGATTTACATGCTCATGATTTTTTTTCTAGAGTTAGATCTATTTTTTATTCCTTAGTGAATTTCAAGTAGACTATTAGTTTAAAATTTTAATTTTCAAGATTTACATAAATGTAATTAAACATGTAGACTGTAGTTTGAATAAAGTGATAATTAGTATGAATATTTACACATATGTAAATATTACGTATATTAAACATTTACATATATGTAAATTGAAATTCAGTTTGAGAAAATTAATTATCAATGTGAATATTTACATATATGTAAATAACTAAATATCATACTTAGATGTATGTTAACATTACTTGGAAATAGACATTCAACTTGAAAAATTTGATGATCTGTGGATATACATACATAGAGTATGAGCTTTAAAGTAACAACTGATTTCTTGATTTTACTTGATGTGATAAACAAGAAATGTGGATTGGGAAGTTAGAGAAAAATAAGGAATAAATTATGATTTCTCAATATTTATTACTATTGTTTGTTTACTATTATACCCTTATAACCTTTATAACTATATACTCAATTTTGCTATGAATTACAATTTTACTCTGCTCTATTTTCAGCCATTGATTATTAGATCCATGGCTTGAAATGGTTCTTAAGAGTTCTGCATAAAATATGAGTTCTGCAAAGTATATCGTACATTATGGCTTAACGTACTTCACGTACAACAACGTGCGTGATTTGTTATATAACATGCGTGATTAATGTTTTCAATGTGCGTGATTATTGTGTTTCAACATGCGTGATTTTGGATTTTTGAGTTATAACGTACGTGATTTTAAAATGAACGTGCGTAATTACCTGTCGTACGTGATGTACGTTAAGCCGTAATGTACGTTAACCTTCCTCTCTCTCTCTCTCTATATATATATATATATATATATATATATATTTATGCATAAACAAAACAAAACAAGTAGGTAAAAATCCCGAATTGCCCTTTAAGTTAATAAAAAGATGAAAATACCCCTGACTTAACGGAGAAAAATGGATGGAGTTAACGAGCCGGATGAAAATAGCAAGATTTCAAACCTTTTGGATCCAGATGCGAAAAAACAAACTTTTGGACGAAAGTCCCAAAACTGGCCAAACCTCAGGGACGAAAGTGGTATTTTACTCATATTTTCTTGTAATTCTTTAAAGATATACCGATTATCATTAGTACATCCATTATTGTAAGACAAAAAGTCACGTTATTGATTTGTACACCGCCAACTTTACTAAATACACCACCACTTACGACATAAACTGAAGATTGTACAAGGATGTTTGTTACATTGTACAATAGTAATTTTTGTGTGTATACTATATAGTAATTTGGTGGTTTAGATGTTTGTTACATTGTTTTTTTTTCCGCGTTTTTCCGAAAATTTGAAATACTAATAGTTAATTTTCATGTAAAAAAGGCCATGCAATGCATCTGATGTACTCTCTGATCTTGTGGGTGCACTCAAACCGCTGGCTCATAAACAACAACGTGTCGTAGAAGCATGTGAAATCCCTGAATTGTTGGAGGTTGCAGTTGAAGAACCTGCTTTGCGCCAGGCGTTAAGCAATTTAATCGAGGGTGCTTTATTGCGCACGAATGTTGGAGGAATGGTTGAGATTGTGTCCACCTCAGCGCCAGCTGGTGGTGTTCTTATCATAATCGATGATGATGGACCCGACATGCACTACATGGTATGTTAACTGTTTACCGACCTACTCTCAACTAATTATGTACTTTAGTACTTATATTATTTAATTTTGCAGACGCAAATGCATTCGCTTACACCATTTGGAGCGGATCTTTCGTCAAAAGGTATGGTAGAAGACAACATGACATGGAACTTTATAGCAGGGTTAACTGTTGCCCGCGAGATATTGGAAAATTACGGTTGTGTCCTCAGAGTGATTTCCCCTCGGATGGTTGAGGCGGCACTTGGTGCAGGTGGGACCCGTGTAGAAATATGGCTCCCCTCTTACTCTTCTTCGACTGATAGTTTAGACTGCCCTGCTCAGGCGGCATAAGGATTAAAGCTCGTGATGTGGATTGCTCAAAATGCTCCCGGTAACAGACATCTTAAAATGAAACATTATATCCATACATGTGTTGTATACATTCATGCTTATTGGCAATATGTATATATAACTGATGCTGTTGTATTAGGTTTGTGTAAATAGCAAGCTATATCAAAATCTATAGGTAAAGTGCATTATATGTAAAGATTTATTACGTTGGTTCGGATGTTTTGTTTACTTGTAAGAGTTTATTGTATCACAATGTAATAAATGTTTTGTACATGCTATAACGGACCTATGAGTTGGTGATCTAGTGGTATGGTGTGAATTAAAATCTCTCTTAGGTGCGAGATTAGGTGGTATCTAGACGTCCGATTATCATAGGTGTTAAATTAGTTCTTGGTCATTGGGTTATTAGAACCATGATGCTGCTTGTTATTCTGCAGAAAATCTGATTTTTCTTCGGGTAAACCAATTATCATAATTGATATTAGTATAATTAGGGTAAGGATAGTGTAAAAAGGGCCTAAAGTGTGAGAAGTGTATTATAATACTATATAACACCATATAAACATCGTATAACAATATGTAACACCATATAATACCATATAACACTATGTAACACTATATAACATTATATAACAAATATAACACTATAAATCTATTATAGACATGCTATCAGACAACCTATAGTGTTATATTTGTTATATAATGATATATAGTGTTACATAGTGTTATATGGTATTATATGGTGTTACATATTGTTATACGGTGTTTATATGGTGTTATATAGTATTATATATAGTGTTATAATACACTTCTCACACTTTGAGCACTTTTTTACAGGATCCTCTATCCTCTACCAGTATAATTATATCTGTTGATAAGTATTTTTATTAGAATATATAATATAATTTTAAACATATACTCCAGAAAGACAAACAATGTCAGTTACCAAGATTCCAAATTCCTTGAAGAATAAACTTATTATATCAAAGACATGCCAGCCTCAAATCACATAAAAATGATCAGATTCTTTATTCTCCACATAATTCTCTATCTCGTTTATATACACATAATATTCGTATTTATTTTATCTTCACATATCAAAATTCCTCCTTAAAATGTATAATAAGCCTAACTCCCTTTTTAAAATGTATAAGCTTAACTCCCTTTTGGATACACATCTATAGTAAATTAGTAATTACATACATTGATGTAAAAATATATCAAGAAAATGATTATTCTCAAAATTTCTTTCTTAAAAGAATCATATTATCATGATTTTCTACTTCGAGACACCTAAATATTTCAAACATCTCTTGATTTAATCTTCCCTACTTGTACCTGCGATCATACATATATCAAAACACGAATTGAAGAAAAGATGAACATATATCAATCTCGGCCCAAAATTTTCTAATATATAATAAGGGAGGCGTAGATCAATGGTCAGTCTTATAGAGTCTGACCAGTGACAGACGACCTCCCAAACTAACAAACGAATAATCGAGAGAATATTTACATTAATCACCTCATAAATCCATGAACTCATCCTACTCTATATCATTTTCCATTAGCATTTAAACATATAAATACTAAAGAGGTATTTCTATAAACTTTAAAGTCACAGTCTTTTTAACCCTCGGGTTCAGCTTCAGGTTCAGGCTTGGGTTGGGTTGGGTCGGGTCGGGTCAGGTCGCGTTCAGCCACTTTCTCTCATGCAATTTCCGGGCAAGAGAAATCTATAATCGTCTGCGTTTTCAAGAAGATACGCAGGAAGATGAACCGCTGAATACGAATGCGGAATGGGTCCCATTTTCCCGATTAGCTCCTTAAACGTATACTCCTCGGGGATCATATCGAAAAGATTGGCCCCTTTGCAGATAACCTTTTGAATCCTATCAGGGTTCAAAAACCTTTTGAACCTCACTCTATCGAAATGACTATACGCCTTCATTTTGAAGATAAATTCGCTTATACGGCGGAAACAGAAGCTGCAATGCCATCCGGCATCCGCCAAGATCACATCCGACTGGCGGAAATGAGCGTACGTTGTTTTTCCCGATTGATATCTATGAACGGAAGCCCGCCAGCTGTTATTATCCAAAAGAAATTCGAACGAATACAAGTAGTTTTTCAACCGAAGATGTAAAGCAGGTGGGATATCATCACACCATCTTAAAAGGTTAATCGTATGTCGACTCGGGATTTCGTCAACATCCGACATGATTAACAGATCATCGTCTTCAATCCCAGCTTTTTTTATAAGATAATCCAATGCTAATCGTTGATACGCCTCTTCAACAAACGGATTCTCCCCCTTTTGAAATCTTCCAGGAATCATCCCGTAAGTTAACCTCGGTTCGACAAATTTAAACTGATCACGATGGCTTGAAAACACTAGCGGTTTTGGGATTCCGGTGAATGTCGAGTTCGACTCCAGCAGTACAAATTCAGTTACATACGGGTATAACTCGTGCCATCTTACCGTAAGCAGATCAACCTCGTTACTAAACAAAACCGCATCAAAAACACGTCGTGGAAATTCACGAGTTTTCCATCCGTGAAGTTTACAGAGATTTTGCATCGAGACGTTTTCGTGATAGTAATGTGGGATTTCGTTGAACGGCTTTGGCGGTTTTTCCCATAACGGGCGTAAGAAGTATGATATCTTTTGACCGTGAACGTATAGCGCAAAGATAACCGATGGTACCAACACGAATATAAAGATCAGGGCTTTTAAATCTAACCCACGAAGAATGCATTTTACTCTCGATATAGTTGAAGATTGACCCGAATCCTGCAAATCAAAATGTACACTTTTAATCATCAAAAACTCAAAGAATGTTCATTTGCAGCCTATAAGCAGTTCAAATAAGCAGCCCCAAACACCTACTAAAAAAATCAACTACATTAACATAAGGGTGTTCAATAATTCGGTTTCAAACCGATTAAACCGAAAACCTAACCGAAACTGTTTAAAACCGAATCGAATAACTCGGTTTTCATGATAGATGTGAATCCATTGAATGACAAAATCAAGATTTTTTCATTGCAAATAACACACTGAAATTTTTGGATCAAAATCAAGATTTTTTTATTGCAAATAACAAATTAATGACCAATAAATTCCTAAAACTATATGATTCTGTAACAAAATTTTGGTTCTAATTAGAAACTTTTAATGTGTAAAATGAACATAAAGTGATAAAACCCTAGAAATTTGCAGATAAAAACCAACTAAATTTTGCAGATTCTTCAACAAAACTGAGACAAATACCATTTTTTTTAACAGAATAAGGTTCAAATTAAAAAAAAAAAAAAAAAAAAGCATGCATATATCAATGATCAAAACCCTAAAAAAATTGGGGAAAAATTAAACAAAAAACAGGGAATTTCATTAAAATCAACAATGCAATTAGCAAATCAAGAACCCAAAAATTAATAATTAATTTAAACAAAAAATAAAATTACCTCATTGCAAATATTGCTGCAAATATCATCTGATTTCTTAGAACAATAACGAGATCCCCCTTCTGCCATTAAATAAACTTTCTCTAGAAAATTCGACAAATTAAACGCCATTCAAACCCTAAATTCTTGATCAAATGAACAACCAGATCACCCCCAAATTAATAACCAATTAGAGGGTGACCCAAAATTCAATTTTTAAATTATCTTTTAAAGATTTTGAAGCAGATAAAAATTGAAGAAATTGAGTGCAGAAATTAAAGAAAAATGAAGAATGATGAAATGGGTGTGTTGGGTGGCTGATTGTCTTGTCTTCTACCTCTTCTTTTGTATCCTGTAAATTACTCTATGAATGAATGAATATATACATTTTGAAGGTAATGTATGGTTGTATATATACATGGATGTTGATAAAAGAATAATATTTTGTATTGACCAAATTGCCCTTGTTGTTCATGTCTTCCATTTCTATTATTAAATTAAAGTTTAAATATTTATTGGTATTTATTTTTAGAGTTAATTACTGTTTTTGTCCCTGTGGTTTGTCAAAAATCACTATTTCAGTCTATTAGTTTAAAAATTGCGATTTCAGTCCCTGTGTTTTCACTTTCATAACCATTTCAGTCCCTATGGTTTCACTTTTGTAACCATTTCAATACATTTATTTGTTAGTACAGGGACTGAAATGGTTACAAGGTGGACTGAAATGGTTACGAAAGTGAAACCACGGGGACTGAAATCGCAATTTTTAAACTAATGGATTGAAATAGTGATTTTTGACAAACCACAGGGACGAAAATAGTAGTTAACTCTTATTTTTATCCATGCATCTCTCATTCACGTCTGTTATATCACTCACGCCTTGCGCTTGGTGCCCACCAAGCGACGTTTAGCGCCCAAAGATTGCTGAAGTGTAAGTTGACGTTAACCCGCTATATTATGCTTTATTGTTGATCTTGGTTTCTACATTATGAAGATGGTCATGTACTCTTTAGTGATGTTGTGTATTTTTAGTTTGCCGAAATGTAATGTAATGTGTTAGGTTTGGTATTTGAGATATTTTAGGCAAATTAGTTTCGTAGTTTAGGCATCAAAAAGCAAAAGGTTTAACCTTTTGGATCTAATTGAGTTAGGCCATCTAATTGAATACCAGTATTTGTTCGATAAAATCTTAGGTTTTGGTTTTGTTTTAGTTACGTAATAATTACACGTCGGGTATGACGTTTTTTAAGCAAGCGTATGTGTTTTTCAATAATTATCAAGATTGGTTATAAGTTTTTTTTGTATATGTTTGACGTTCCATAAAAAGTTGTTTATAAAGAAACATGCGATTTTGAACAGTTTTTAG
Source organism: Helianthus tuberosus (assembly GCA_030545235.1). Lineage (NCBI taxonomy): Eukaryota > Viridiplantae > Streptophyta > Magnoliopsida > Asterales > Asteraceae > Helianthus > Helianthus tuberosus. The sequence goes on along the minus strand of CM060448.1, from coordinate 198,640,139 downwards.
TGAAACTACGAGCAAATCTAAGCAAGCTAAAGCATTGAAAATCGAAACCCAAACCAATACAACGGTTTTGTTTCATAGTTTGTGTTTTTTGGGCCTAAAGCACACCATTCAACCCGGCTTAAGAAATCGCATATTTAAAAAGATCAAAAAAAAGTTTGTTAGACTAACCTAATAGCTGATTTCTTCGTTTTTAGCGGGACCATTAACACTCATATTGATAAACACTATCTCTTATATCTCAAAATACACATAAACTGCACAAAACATAGCAACTCAAGTTTCCTTTTCTCTTTTTTTTTTTCACGAAACAACAACTTATACAACAACCGAATCTGATTTACAGTTTACAACAAGACCTGAACCCGCGACCTAAAAGGGAAGGACATCGTTTACACACCTGGATAACATTGGAACAAATACGCTTTGGTACATACCAAGTCAAGTCATTCTACAAAATCTATTATCTACTTAAAGGATGACACATTTGATTAATACATAGCCTATATTTTCTCAAAAATGGATGACATATATTTGATTAATATATTAGCCTATATTTGCTCAAATGAACCCATGATGTGAGGGGTAGTTTGGTCATATTGTAGAATGGAAAAAGTCTAAAGAAAGGGTAGTATGGTAAAGTCATGCAATAGACTTAGCCTCGTAAACGCGCTTTGTTGGATAGACCGATAACCCAAGAAACCTGTTGTTGGCAAACTTTGGACCTACCCATTCACCACCCCCTACGACACGTTTAACGTTTGACAATTTTGAAAACAAACATAGAGTTAATTACAAACTAACCGTCGTTTTATCATCATCATCTTCCTAGTAGTTGCTCATATCATATGATAATATAATTCCTAAAAAACTTCATTGGTATTTTTATATGAATGGACCATAATTCGGTTTGGTTTCATTAAATTAAGAATTAATTATACGGTTAGTGCTTTACTCATTTTTAGGGCTGCAAACAAACTGAGCGAACACAAATAAGATCTTGTTCTGTTTGTTTGTTATAGAAATATATGTGTTCATGAACACCTACCGAACGAGATTTAATGTTTGTAATTTTAGGCAAGGAACGTTTATGAACACAAATTAATGCTCATGAACACAAATTGATACAAATGAACATAAACAAGCGTTCACGAACCGAATATGTAATACATTCATACTTCTTAAATATTTTATTTGATGGAATTTTGAGTTATTTAAGTAAAAATAAAAGCACTAATGAACAATTGAACACAAGAACATAAACGAACAGGTTATCGAATGTTCACAAATACAAATGAATGAACGCGACCTCTGTTCATGTTCGTTCATTTAACGAAACAAACGAAATCTCTTGTTCGTGTTCATTCATTTATTAAACGAACGAACACAAACGAACTTCTCGCCGAATGAACACAAACAAGCGTTCACGAACCGAATATATAATATACTGATACTTCTTTAATATTTTATTTGATGGAATTTTGAGTTATTTAAGTAAAATATAAAAACTAAAAACATTAATGAGCTATTGAACACAAACGAACAGGTTATCGAATGTTCACGAATACAAATGAACAACCACGGCCTCTGTTCATGTTCGTTCATTTATCTAAACAAACGAAATCTCTTGTTCGTGTTTGTTCATTTATTAAACGAATGGAACACAAACAAACTTCTCGCCGAATGATTCACAAACTGTTCACTAAACGTTCAATTCGTTTACAGCCCTACCCATTTTCATACATATATAATGAAAATTACACTATATCAGACCATCGATTCCAACTTTTACAAACGGTTAGTATGAAACTATTTGTAAAAGTTGATACTAATGATTGTAATTTTTAATAAATAAATAGATATGAAAATAATAAAATGGATGAATCACAGATAGTGACCGTGCACTCAATTCTTAAAATAGTGTTCAACTATTTTCCAAGCATTTAATTTGAAAATATCTTAGAAAATATCTTAGGCAAATTGAATTAAAATGAAACATATTGTATATTATTTATACATATAAATAGTATTTTACAGAACAAAAATTTTAGGAAAATTAATTTAAAATGATAATATCAATTTCTTAAAAAAAAAATTAAAATGAATCATATTGTGTGTTATTTTAATATATATATAGTATCTTAAAAACAAAAATTTAGACTTTATAGTTTGTAGATCAAATATTCGAGGACCACGTAAGAACAAATGTTTGTTGACGTAACTTGAAATCCCGATTCACTTAGTCCTCTAATAATGACACATTATTAGCTTTTATCAAAGAGGAAAAGAAGTACCACTATCACAAGAGTCCAAGATCACTATATTATCTACTTTATGATGATAAAAGTCGTTACGTTTAGTTAAAAGATTCTCACCGTTCAAAAAAAACAACCAAAACTAGAAAAACATATCCAATCATTCAAACTTGTTGAAATTTGGATTGCATACATGGGCTATTTTAATCAAGTCATGGTATCATAATATCCCTATGAGTCTTTTACGTCTTTGTAACATCCGGTCTAGATACATTATACATACTGGAGAAAGTATAGGATACAATAGTACCTTGTCGTGTGAAGACACGTGAGCAGGAGATTGAGACGCGTGTCATTCCTTACTTGTTTTATAACGTGTGTGATTATGTATATAACATGCGTATAATTAGGGTTTGAAATAACCCATGCGTAATTTTGAGTTTAACATGCGTAATTTTCATGTTTAGTGGCATGCCAATTTTTTATAACGTGCGTAATTGGGCATTATAACGTGTGTAATTATGCAAATAACGTGCGTAATCAGGGTTTAACTCAACCCATACGTAATTATACAATAATGTGCGTAATTATGTCAAGGTAATTACTGTTGTGCCACCGCGTTCAACTGAATGTCTATGGTAGGTCAGATGTACGGTTGAGATGCTCACGTATGCTTCGCACGATAAGGTAGTCATGTACGTTAACCAGCCTCATACATATTGATCCTTATGTTTCAAGGCAAATATGTGTTTGATTCCTAGAAAAAAAAAACGTTTTAGTTTTCAATGACCTTGTATTATATGTGTAATTAACTCGATAAACACTTCTCATTAAATACGCGTGAATCCGTCAAGCTTCAATGATTAATAGCTTCACATCATGTTATTTTCGTTGAATCTCCTCATACGCTACCACACGTATACCTTACCATCGTATATATACAATTACATGACTCGTTCAACTACGTATCTAGATGGGTATGTTTGACTTCACTTGAAAAACAAGATAGTATCAAGATTCTATCTTCGATTATGGAAAATTTGTGGTTGTGGTTTTGGTCATCGTTGGTGTCGTGATGATATTGACTTGCACCAATTGTGAGTGTATTAATGGAATTTGATAGCTAGTTGGGTGGTCTCTCTAACAAGTAGGAGACATTAATGCACATGGAGATGATATGGTGCAAGTTAGCTTCAAGGGATATGCTTGAATTTATATAATATCATTTTTGTATTATTGTTACTTTTTGTGACATTTTCATTATAAAATATGACCGTAAATATTTTAAATAGTCATGGTATGTAAAGTGAAAAATAAAAAATGGTATATTCTATATAGGTTAAAAATAATTTAAAAGTTTTTTCAAACAAGAATTTTAAATACAAACCTCTTACAACTTAGTTTGAAATACACAACATGTGTGTATTTAAGTATCAATGTTGGGTGCATTATGATGTTGATGCTAAGTAGAACTTTTTTGTGATGACGTGAATATGACTATATATGTTGACGTGGTTTTTAGTTTTACTTATACTAATTATCAACTCTTCAGCTATGTTACTATGTCACTACATATTTTGTGACCGGTAGATTTATATTGCTATATGTCTAGTTCAGGTTGTTTGCATGCAGTTTGGTTTTGAATCAGGGTCTTTTTGGAAACAGCTTCTCTATCTATATGAATAGAGGTAATGTTTGTCTATATCCCACCTTCTCCAGGCCATACCAGCAAGTTATTGATGAGATTTACTAGGTATGGTTGTTGTTGCTACTATTTTGATAGGAAATTGGAAAGAGAAGTTCAATGTTGTGGAGTGATGTGTACTTTGAGTTTAAAAATGGTAATGTAAATCGGAAAACCTGTCCAAGTGAAACGGGCTAAAATGGCATAGTGATCATGGGCCTGGCCCAAAACTGAAATTCTATAAGAGGTCAGTACTTGAAAGAAAGTAAATACACCCTGACTTTTTTAATTTTTAAAATAATTAAAATTAGAATGTTAGAATCTATCATTTATTCATCTTTGTACATAAAATATAAAACTGTTGGAAAAATTACATTTTTCGTCCTTTATGTTTGCATCGTATTGCAGTAGATAACCTTTAACTTCGATAATTACAGTCACAGTCCTTTATTTGTAAAACTCATTACACGTTACGTCCTTTAGCACTAACATGGTTAAAATTTCTAGTTAAGTATGTTCATGTGCATCTCATGTGAGGGCAATCCTGTCTTTTCACCACTGATTCTTCCCCCTTATAAACCTAGCCGCCTATAACCACCACAACCGCCTATGACCACCACCAAATCCAACCTCTGCCTCTCTCTCTCTCTCTCTCAATACAATCCTCCGGCGACAACCATCTTCATCTGACGAATTGCCCCTGACCACTCCCAACAACTACCTTAAAACCCCCAACGCAGATACCATTTTTCTCAACATACTCTACAATAACAAGTCAAAATCAATTGTTACCATAAAAAACATTGGCTTCCTCATCTGCCGCCACCACCACAATAGCATCTTTAATTTCAGTCGGCTTCTTCAACACCACTGTCAACAGCAACCAACTCATGGTTCCATCTCTTCCCATGTATCTTGATTTATCTCTTCCCATCTGAAGTTAATCGCTAAATCGAACCTGGATTGACTAAAATCCAATGAATGGCGATGATTACAGAATGACGATGAAAGTCTGATTTCGAGCATACATGTTTAAAATTACTCACCGGTGGTTTACGTTTGAGGTTTTTGGCTGGGAACATCATCGCATCAAACGCCGGATCTAGTGTTTTTGTTTAAAAACACAACCGCCACCCCCCACACAATAAAGGTAGGGTTAAGAGATTTGGGGGTTTGCTTTCGATTCGCAGAGAGGTGAGGTACTAAGGGAGATCGACAAAGTGGTGCTGGTCTTTGGTTGTTCTAGTGTTAGAGAGGGTGAGAGAGGTGGGAGAGATTGGAGTGGTGGTAATGGAGATCTGCACAGATCGAGAAGGGAAGAGAAAGAGAGAGTGGGATGGGTGGATGTTTTTATAAGTTTTAAAATGTTATTTTTTCTATTAAATAATTTAAATTATTATGTAAAAGGACTAAACTACCCTTATATAACCAGACTTAATTGAAAATTTTAACCAGGTTAGTGTTAAAGGACCTAAGGTGTAATGGGTTTTACAAATAAAGGATTGTGACTGTAATTATCGAAGTTAAAGGTTATCCACTGCAATACGATACAAACATAAAGGACGAAAACTGTAATTTATCCAAAACTGTTTTATAAACATGAGGTAAAAAGTAGTTAAACGAGTCGTAATCATGTTTGAAACTTATGTTGTGCGCGCCGTCAGAAATCTGTTAAACCTGTTAAGACACGATTTGCCAGCCTTAAGTAAAATAAGAGCGCCAAACCAAAACGGAAGGGTGTCACTATCAAGGGCTCACAACCTCTTTAGGCGTTACCACGTTAACGGGCATAAGGTTGGAGAGTGTGGTATAAAGTCTCTATGGGCTTTATCACTCCACGTCAGATCCATCTAGGCGTCACGCCATATGAGGGGCTTTAAAGCCCCTCCCTTGATATTTATAACCTTTTATTTTATCACCGTATCTTATTGTCAAGTTGATATTTATAACCTTTTATTGGTTGAAAATAGGTGGGCTCCACCTCCACACACCTTTAACCCTCGTTAACACACTGGCGAGCACATCATAGCGCCCCCCTTAACTTGCTCAGTGTGGTCTTTGGCGCCCCCGGGGCGCTATGGAGGATGAGGTTGCAGGGTGGCGTTAAGCCACACCCATCGGCCTAAGGGTATAGAGCCACTAGTTTCACCAACCAATCATATTTAATTTTTTCATTTTTTTCTTTTTTATATCTTTGAGTTAAACCATTACTTGCTTTTGAGGGTTTGATAAGTTAAAACCCCATTAACTACATGATATTGATGTGACATGAAATTTTACACCTTTTAGTTATTCTATTACACATAGTCTAATATCTTTCCTTAGATATTTATAACCTTTTATTTTATCACCGAATCTTATTGTCAGTTGGTTTAAGAATTTAAGATCACAGTTAATCATAGTATAATAACCAAATTTTAATATTTAACCCTCAAAATATGCATTTAAAAATGGTAATTTGAAATTATTCACTTTAACCTACGATAAACATTATAAGCAATTTGTCTATATTTAAATACTAAGCATATTATTAATCATATCAACATATTATTTACATTATTTTACAAGCTGTATTTTGTCGACTAGAGTTTGGCAGGCTATTGCGAAGTGGTGCAGGTTTCCGTTTCTATATGTTTGTGATTTAAAAGACCTTATGAATATATACAAGAACATGCGACTCAACACGGCGAAAAAGGATATGGTGCAAGGTTTGATGATTATTAGTTGTTGGAGAATCTGGAAGGCTAGAAATGATCGTATATTCAGTAATAAGATCACAAAGATTGACGAGGTCGTTGCGGATGTGAAGACATATGGATACTTGTGGTATAAAAATAGGAATAGAAATAGAACATGTACTTGGGAAGAATGGTGTAACTGTGATATGATGTAAGTTTTTGGCCGTCTTGTTCCCCATCTTGGGGTTCAAGTGTGTTTGTTTTCTAGTGAAGTTTGATTTTCAAAAAAAAAATAAATAAATAAATAAAGGATAATAATAATAAAAATGTTATGTAATAAGAAGGAAGAACTTGTTGCAATTATGAACTAAATGGGTGCAGGATTAGCACGTTGGAGCCGCCTTTTACACTATGTTTTCTATCAATTATAATTTTAAATTTTGTGGGAATTATTGTTTTCAGCTGATTAATTATTTATTAAATGTTTAATTATGTAGGGAAATGTTAACCTACAATAGCCGCTTAACGTGCGAAGCATACGTATATTCATTTGTAAACTAATTGCGTTACAAAATTCAAACCCTAATTACGCGTAAGTTAAACACAAAATCACGCATGAACAAAACACAGAAATCACGCATGAGTAACCCCTAAATACGCATGTGGTAAAAAAAATCACGCGTAGGTTGAAACACAAAATCACGCACGGACAAAAACACAATTTACGCACATGAGTAAAACCTAATTACGCATGATATATGCATAATTACGCACGTTATTTGGTGGTCGCGTATAGTCGTACACTTCACACGTTAAAGGACTTTTGTATTTAAACTTTCTCTAATTGTATATATTTATCATTTAAGTTTTTTTATATATAACATATATTATTTAACTATTTAGTTATAGTTTTACATGTATATTAATAATTATATATGGATAGAGGATCCTGTACATTAATCCAGAAGTGTGAGAAGTGTATTATAACACTATATATAACACCATATAAACACCGTATAACACTATGTAACACCATATAACACTATGTAACACTATATAACATTATATAACAAATACTACACTATATTTTGTCTGATAGCATGTCTATGATAGATGTATAGTGTTACATTTGTTATATAATGTTATATAGTGTTACATAGTGTTATATGGTGTTATATGGTGTTACATAGTGTTATACGATGTTTATATGGTGTTATATAGCGTTATATATAGTGTTATAATACACTTCTCACACTTCTGAATTAATGTACACTATCCCTACCCTATATATATAGAAACGGGATCAGGAGAGAACGGTGAAAAGTGTGAGAACGGTGAGAACGGATCCTGGCCCAACACGTGGCAGGGGGGCCTAATTGTTATGCGGGGGTACGATTGTCCTTTTATACGTTCTCTCATTATTCGCGTTATAAATCTTTTTCAAATTAAAACACCAAAGATTTATTGTTAGCTGTTACCTCCTTTGCAAGCTTTCTCAGGTCTATGGCGTTTAACGTGGATTCTGTTCGACAAAGTAAAATTCGTTGGCGTTTTCTAATTTTCGTTCCAGCAAATCATGCAACAGATATGACTTTTGTTCTTTTATCATTGTTCTATGGCGTTTTTTTGTATTATTATTTTTATAATGTGTTGTATGATTTTCAATAGCGTTATTCAATTATGCAATTTAATCGCGTTTTAATTGATATTTAATCTATTATTAAGAACTGCAATTGGAGTTTTCGATATTAATTTTAATTGTCGTTTACGTTCTAGTGTATTTCTTATGTTTTTACGATCACTGACGTTTTTTGTTTATTTGATTAGTTTTGAATTTTGTTTAGTAGTATTTGTGAATATCAGTTATTACTATTTTGTTAATTTGTGTAAACATTAGTTTTGTTAATTTTGGCGTTTTCATTATGATGTTATATTTTGTTAATTATTTATGTTCTTAAGTGTTTTTAATTATTCATCTCATGGCTTTTTATCATGTCGTTTTTAAATTATGTGTTTATTATGTTTTTTTATTATTCAATTAATGACGTTTTAATGTATAATGTTATTACGAGACATCACTCTGTTTTTCTGATTTTTGTGTTCCTCCCTGTGTTTTCTCAGACGAAGTCTCTTCCTCGAGTCAAAGGCATTGCCCCAAAACTGGATTTCCATTTATCATTCCTGACGTCAGTGAAGAATTAAAGCCCAGAAAGGACATGCTATTCTCCAGCCTTGATGATTGTTATTCAATGTATGTTAAGTATGCCAAGGAGTGTGGGTTTTCAGTCCGGAAAGGGACTACAAAGACAAACTCTAAAGGTGTCTTACATATTAAGTATTTCTTGTGTACGAGAGCTGTGGTATATAAGGATAAGAAGGTTGATACGTTGGACCCCAATCAAAAGGAGCGAGTAGTGCGATCTAACTTTTCAAAGAGGACTGATTGTGGTGCACTGTTATGCGTACCTTTTGAGAATGGATTTTGGAAGGTGTATAAGTTTGTCGAGGAATACAATCATGAACTTGTTGAACGTCATGATAAGCATTTTCTTCCAACTGAACGACACCTCACTCAGCTCCAGAAGCATGTTATACACAGCATGTCTAAGTTGAATTTGGGTCCTGTCAAGGCGTTTAATGTTATGAAGACTTGTTTTGGCGGTTTTGAAGACGTGGGTGCAAGCAAAGTTGAATTTAAGAACTATAAGAGGCAAATTAACTTGTTTATAGGAGAATATGATGCCGATATGGTTGTGAAACATTTGAATGAAAAAAAACATTCCCAGCCTAATTTCTCGTGTGATTACATCACAGATGAAGAGAACCGTTTGAAGGGTCTTTTTTGGTGTGACGATCAAGCCAAACGTAATTACCACGTGTTTGGTGATGTGATTTCGTTTGACGCCACGTATCGTTCGAACAAGTAATTTTTTATAATTCAACTTCTTTGTTTTTGGCATTTTATTAATTTACATGCAATGGCGTTTTATATTTTCCATGCAATGGCGTTTTACTAGTTTACATTCAATGGTGTTTTACTAGTTTACATTCAATGGCGTTTTACTAGTTTACATTCAATGGCGTTTTATTATTGTTTCATTTCTCATGGCGTTTTCATATGCAGACACTCTATAGTGTTTGTACCGTTCACTGGTATAGATAATCATCACTGCAATGTTACATTTGGTGCAACATTGTTGGCGTCGGAAAATGCTGATACGTATATTTGGTTGTTAAGAGTTTTTCTAAAAGTTGTTGGTTCTCAACCAAAAGTTGTTGTCACTGACCAAGATCCAGCGATGAAGAAGGTTATTTCTGTTGTATTTGTTGACACGAGGCATCGGTTATGCATGTGGCATGTGATGCATAAACTTTCTCTGAAGGTTGTTATGCTTTTTTTTTACCTTTGGCGTTTTAGGATACAATGCGTTTTAAAATACATGGCGTTTTGTACCTTTGTTACTGTTTTTTTAATTAAGTTTTGTCTTTTGTTTTTTTTATTTATGTATGGCGTTTTCGTGTTATTTATAGGTTGGTGTTAGGCTATGCAATTCCACAAATTTTAAAGAACATATTTGTGGTGTTGTCTGGACGGATATTCTCACACCTGAAGAGTTTGAATCAGAATGGGTAGCGGTTATCGCATAATTCAATTTAGAAGATAACGACTGGCTATCTGATATTTTTGCACTTGGGGAATCTTGGATCCCTGCATACTATAGAATGGAGCATATGTCCGGTCTTATGCGAATGACATCTAGGTCGGAGAGTGAGAATCATTTTTTTGGTCAAGTGTGCGATTCGAAAGCTACTATTGTTGAGTTCATGACGCATTATGAGACTGCAATAGAAGCACAACGTCACACACATCGTAAAAATGATCATGAATTTCGATACAAAAGACCCCAGTTGAAGAGTAGTTACAAATTGTTGGAAGGGCAAGCTGTTGATATATACACAAAAAGTTTTTTTTTTTTTACGTTCAAGATGAGCTTATTGGAGTTGCGGATTGCATAAATCAACGTTACGAAGATCATCCTGATGGGTTTGTTAAGTTTTACGTAAATGACTTCCAACAGCTTTGTACATCCTTATTTGAGGTAAATAATGGCTTTTTGGTTTTTATGGCGTTTTCTGTTAATGGCGTTTTATCATATGCAATGTGTTTTTTTTTTCTTTTTTAGACAAACATTCTATGCATGGCGTTATAGAGATATTGTTTTTTGCGTTTTTCAGGTAATGTTCCGTAAGTTTGATTGCACATGCAGTTGCTCATGCAGGCGTTTTGAACAGTTTGGTTTGCTATGTAGACATATATTCTATGTTTTGAGACTTATGGACATTAGGGAATTTCCAAAACAATACATTCTGAATAGATGGCGCAAAGAGGCCTCCCTAAACTGCTCTCCTGAATTCTCAATTAGTCGTGAATATATGACCGAGCTTGATCCTGATGTCCAAAGTATGATGCGAGATATTATTTATTCAACCGAATACACTTTGAATCGTTTATCTGGTAATAAAGAGGAGCTATCCTTATACAAGGATCATGTTCAATCTTATATGAAGAAGGTTCAAGATATGCAGATTGTTGCTCCTCTCGCTAGTTCTAGGGATAGATTTGCCGAGATAACTGGTCAATATAAAAACGACAAGAATCTGATAAGAGTCCCTGTAGGTTATAAATCCAAAGGTTCTGGTTCTCGGAAGCGCCTGAAATCTAAACAGGAGATAGCAATCGACAAAAAGAAATCAAAGTCGAAACCCGGGCCAAAGAAAGACAGTGTCAGAACTGCAAAGCCTATGGACACTACGCATCAACATGCAAACAGGCCGTAATTAAAAGAAGATCAACAAGGTCTTCGAGAGCCAGTGAAGAGTAGTTTGGCGTTTTGTATTTGTCAATCTTACATAACACATACAGATGGTCTTTGAGAGCCAGTGTAGAGTAGTTTGGCGTTTTTTTTTATTTCAATCCTATAGAACACAGACATTTCTCAGTTTGGCGTTTTAAATCTCTTTTTTTTCATCTTTTTCTTTTTTCTATCTCTTTGTTCATAACATGCTACTTCGAAGTTAAATAACAAACAATATAAGATCGGGCAAGGAAATCAAACGCCAAAAAAAAAAAAAAAACAATAACGCCACTAAATAAAACTTCCATAAACTTCTAATTTTGGTCGTGCTAAACTTAATAATGTTTTGCTGAAGGGAAATGGATAACATTGTTAATCCTCAGTCAAGAAAGATGTGTAACAATATTATCCATCCCGTTTAGCTAAACTTTATAGAGAACAAAAACAGAATCTCCATGAAATGGGTTTTTTGAAGTTTTGTGGTTTTTGTATGTTTTGGCGTTTATATTGAGGATCTTGCTCATTACATAGAGCGAAAGTTTATTGAGAAAATAGTGTATATCAAAGAAACATGGATTTGAATCTTTGATATTTTGTTTTTTTTTTTTGTGTTTATAAAATGAATGGTATAGAGGAAAATATAGGTTTTTGTGGTTTTAGTGTGGATTTTAGTAATTCTGAGAGTTTGTTTATATAGGAAGTTTTTGGCGCGTATTTTAGGCGCCATTTTTATTGCAGTAAATGCTAGTAATATAGTTCCGTCGTTTTAGTACTGTTTGTTCATCTTTATCGGTTAAAACCAAAGTTTGGCGTTTTATATCTATGGCGTTATATTATGATGAAGTGTGATATGTGTGTTGAGGCGAGATTTTAGTTTGGCGTTTTATGTTAAGTCAAAAGACCCTTTTACCCTTAATGAAGCGCGCCAGATTAATAAAAGTGATTTTATTTACGAAAATGCCACCGCGTCATCTAGTCCATAGATTGTTTTGATCTGACGATCCATAAGCGTTCTCTCCGTTCTCACACTTTTGAGCGTTTTCTCTAAATCCTGACCCTATATATATTTAATAAAAATAAGATAATATTTAAACTCGTTTATTAAATAAGTCCGTTTATTAAATAAGTCACAATATACGCTAGAGTAACCTCGGCATATTCAAGTTTTTAGTGAGCCGAACTCAAGTTATATAGGCCCGAATCATGTAGGGTAATGAACATGGAATTTTGCTATATTCTAATTGTGCTATGTGTTTTGGTTCATATAATACAGCCATTATTTCATGTGGAAGAAATGATTGATATCAGTTCATTGAACTTAATCATGCATGAAAACAATCATAAATTGAATACAGAACACAAACATAACTTCACAAGTTCAACAAGAAACAATTCAGCCATGAAGTTTATGAAACTTGGTTCTCGCCCTGATACCTTCTTCAGTTCTGAATCAGTAAGGTATATATATATATCCATCAACTCTATATATCTATTGTTGTAGTTCACATAATTTGGGCAATTTAAGTAGGGGCATGAATTTCTGACACGACCCGAACCTAACACGAAATTTGCGGGTTTGGGTTTAGTCTAATCGGGTCGGGTTAGTTTCAAGTTGAACCCGCGAACTCGTTTAGCTAAACGAGTCGGGTTCGGGTCAACCTAGTTGGGTTGGCAGGTTGACCCGTTTAACTCATTTATACGGTATTATATTTTTTACAATACATTTTATGTCAAATTAAATTGAGTACGTATTTTATGCCATAATTATAACCTAAAAAGAGAAATTGACATAATTTTTTTAATTTAAATGTAATTGTATTATATATATATAGAGTATGAGATGCCGGTTATTGTACAATATGCCTACGACGCGTACGAGATTGTCTTACAACATGGGATTTCCCTTTTTCTTCATTTTTTTTTGGGACATGCGATTTTACCTCTTTTTGTACATGCGATTTCCCCTATTTTAATGTATATGCGATTTTTTTTTATTTTGCACATGCGATTTCACTATTTTACTATACATGCGATTTTATTTTTTTAAAACATAACGTGCGATTTGCCATCGCGTACGCAACGTACATTAAAGCCTATTGTACGGTATACTCTCTCTCTCTCTCTCTATATATATATATATATTTATGTTTATTCTAGTGAATTTTGATTTTAATATATTAATTTGCCAAAGAAATAAAAAAAATTCAGGTTGAACGGGTCGTGTTCGGGTTCATATATATATGCATGACACAAGTTTCGGGTCTGGGTCGTGTTCGGATTCGTCTAAAATTTTTGGGTTTGGGTCGGGTTGAACCCGTCAATCCACGAACATGACCTGTTTAGCACCCATAAATTTAAGCTTGTATTTCACACGATTTATTTATTATAATTCGACTTTTCTGTATTAATTCAGGTCAGTTTCCTCTGAAGTTTCAAGTGATCTTGTAGTCCAAGTGAATGGAACAAAATATTTGCTTCACAAGGTAACACTCTTCAATTTTTATAAAAAAATCATATTACATAAATACAATTCGGCTTGTGAATCTAACATTGTATATTTATATATATGATATGATTATTTGAGGAATATAAATTAGGTAAATGTTAATATTAAGAGTAAACTTCCATTTTGCTCCCTATGATTTGGTCATTTTTAACGATTTTGCTCCAATAGTTTAAAAATAGCCATTTTGCTCCCTGATCTTTCGAGTTTGTCGACAGTTTCCTCCCTGATGGAGTTAGAGGCTGGGAGCAAAATGAAGATAAGTTAGAAAAATCAGGGAGGAAAATGGCTATTTTTAAACTATTAGAGCAAAACCGTTAAAATGAACAAACCACAGGGAGCAAAACGGAAGTTTACTCTAATATTAATAAATTAGTAAAGGCATGAATTTAGTAACATGGTGCCTTCGCTCTGTCTATGAGGTGGAGGGTTCAAATCCTGCAAGTTGCAGATGTAAGAGTATTTAGGAGTAGTTAGTTTGCCGTTAAAAATAACTTTAAATAAAGGCATGAATTAGTAACATCTATTATTGATATGTAACTTTCTACAAAAGAATTAAATAAGTTAAGATGTTAAATTAGAAAAAAAAAATCGTTCGAGTTAAAATCGGACTTCACATGTAGAAATTTGTGTTCAAGAGTCGGGCAAATCACCGTTTTCGTCCATAAGTTACTGGTTTCGTAACTCGAGACGAATCAAAAGTTATGCCCGTTTTAAGTTAGAGATTTTTCTAGCACTCTTGTTGCTACTAATATGACTTGCCGACTCTTGGTTTAGCTACGTATCAAAAGTTATGCCCGATTTAAGTTGCACGCTTATATTAAATTTTTTATTATCTACTAAATGAAATCTAGATGATGTGGGTTTTGATCTAAATTCTTTAGAACACTTTAATTTATTCTAGAGTTAATTACTGTTTTCGTCCTTGTTGTTTGTCAAAAATCACTATTTCAGTCCATTAGTTTAAAAATTGCGATTTCAGTCCCTGTGGTTTCACTATCGTAACTGTTTCAATCCATTTATTCTGTTAGTACAGGGACCGAAATGGTTACGAGGTAGACTGAAATGGTTACGAAAGTGAAACCATAGGGACTGAAATCGCAATTTTTAAACTAATGGACTGAAATAGTGATTTTTGACAAAGGGAAAACAGTAATTAACTCTTTATTCTATATGCACTGTTTTTCCTTGAACAGTTTCCACTATTGTCAAAATGCTTGAAGTTACAAAAACTCTGTTCTGAATCCCCTGAATCCACCCAACATCAAACAATCCACCTCACAGATTTCCCAGGAGGAACAGAATCATTCGAGTTATGCGCAAAATTCTGTTACGGAATCAAAATCACTATCAGCGCGCACAACATTGTATCAGCCCGTTGCGCAGCAGAACACCTTCAAATGACAGAAAACGTCGAAAAAGGGAATCTAGTTTACAAACTCGACGTGTTCTTCAACTCTTGTATCCTCAACGGTTGGAAAGATTCGATTGTCACACTTCAAACCACTAAATCTTTCCAACTATGGTCTGAAGAGTTGGGGATCACTAGTCGCTGTATAGAAGCTGTCGCGTCAAAAGTCATTTCTAACCCTCTAAAAGTGAATTTATCGCGAAACTATTCGAAGCAAGAAACGGATAAAGATGACATTTCAGGGTGGTGGGCTGAAGATCTTTCTGAATTGGGGATTGATCTTTATTGGAGAACAATGATTGTCGTAAAATCGTGTGACAAAGTGTCCGCAAAACTTGTAGGTGACGCGTTAAGAATCTATGCATCAAAATGGCTACAAAATGTTTCAAAAAATCTTGAAAATGATCAAAAAACAAATCTGAATTCTAATAGACGTTCGCTTTTGGAAACGATAGTTAGTTTGCTTCCAACAGAAAGAACCGCGGTTTCTTGTAGCTTCTTGTTGAAACTGTTAAAAGCTGCTAACATTCTTGGAGCTTCATCTTCTTCAAGAGCCGAATTAGCGCAACGAATCGCGACTCAACTAGACGAAGCAACGGTTCAAGATTTATTGATCCCTAGTTGTTCATGTTCTTCAAACAATATGATGACATATGATGTTGAAGTAGTTTTGACCATTTTGGAACATTTTATGTTACAAAGTCAAAGCCCGCCAACGAGCCCGCCACGTGTCAAGGGGCGATTCGAGCGGCATAGAAGGTCAAGATCTGAAAATAATATTGATTTTGAGTTGCAAGAAAGTAGATCTTCTTCAACATTTCATAGTTCAAAGATTAAAGTGGCAAAACTTGTTGATGGATACTTGAAAGAAATTTCTAAAGATGTGAATATGCCTTTATCAAAGTTTACTGCTTTGGTTGAAGTTGTTCCTGATTTTGCTAGATTGGATCATGATGATCTTTATAATGCCATTGACAATTACCTCAAGGTAAATTAAGGTTTTTTTTTTTTACTTTAATTTGCACAATTTTAATCTCCTAATACTTTAATCAATTTGCTTCTAATAAAATTCTTCACTAATTTATATTTTTCTTTAGAGAAAAAAAGATTTTTTTTTCATATTTTAAATATAACCAATAGCTGTTATAAACTTTCAGTTAATATAGTAGAGTGAAGTACACAGATGGTCGGTTAACCAAAATTTTGAATTTAGTCCTCAGCTTTTGAAAAGTACACGGATGGTCCCTGTGGTTCGCACTGTGTAACACGTTTAGTCCCTAACTTTTGTCACAAGTATACGGATGGTCCCTGTGGTTTGCACTTTGTAAAGCATTTAGTCCCCAATGTTTAGTGACTAAATGCGTAACAAAGTGCATACCACAGGGACCGTCCATGTACTTTTAGCAAAAGTTGGGGACTAAATGCGTTACAAAATGCAAACCACAGGGACCACCCATGTACTTTAGAAAAGTTGAGGACTAAACCCAAAATTTTGATTACGCTATCTGGTTTTTGATTCGTGTTCAACTGGTCTGATCGGTCCGAGCAGTAAACCAGTAGTGTGGGCAGCCAGATCAGGCCAGTTTTCAAAAAGTTACAGTTTGTCATTAAGTTGTGATCATGGTTCTTACTATTATTATATCGGATCTCCGTGTTATGCAGTTACACCCGAATCTTAACAAGACTGAAAGGAAGCGTGTTTGTCGAATACTCGATTGCAAAAGGTTATCTATGGAAGTCTGTATGCATGCAGCACAAAACGAGCTTCTCCCATTACGCGTAGTGGTTCAAGTTCTATTCTTTGAACAAGCTCGGTCAGCCACTGCTGGCGGAAAGCTGACCGACCTGCCCAACAACATCAAAGCACTATTAGCTGCCCAAGATGATTCATCAAGGCCACAAGGTTCATTAACCACCAATAGAAGCATGGTTCAACCCGAAGACCAATGGAGTGTTTCGGGTCTCAAGTCACAAAAATCTAATCTTTCTACTCTAAGAATGAAGTTGGAAGAAGATGAGGATGAAAGTTTTCATGGTGAGATCTTGAAAGCTAATATATCTAAAGTGAAGCGACTTTGTTCGCTTCCTAATCGCCCTAAACGGATGTTTTGTAAGTTATGGTCAACGAACAGAAGCGCAAGCGGAGAATATTGAATGGAAGTAAAACTATGAAATTCAGTTGGAGTAAATCTCTTTCATTGTGTTCATTTTTCTTATAAAAGTGTCTTGTAATCTTTAGAGAGTTGAAATTGTGAATTGTTGGTGGAATTTTTAAGATCTTGGTAGAAAGCATAATACTTTATGCATCCATGAATGGAAAAAATGCAGCTGAGGAACATTTTTTTTTCATGAAATATAGTGTAATCTTCAAGATCTTGATCTTGAAGGATAATGATGGAAGAGGATAGCCATTTTTTGTCATCTAAATCATTTATGGTGATATGTAATCTAAATAAGGTCATAAACTAATTATATATTAGAATGTGATATAATCCTATAGTTATGATATACACGACATATGTGTCAATTAACTAACGATTATTATGTTGATCTATGTCACGCTACAACCTTGATTATATAAATATATAGACGATTAACGATTAGTACATTTAAAATGAGGTTTCATAATCGTCATTATAAGCATATTATCACGCGTTATGATTCTAGCAGCTTTATCCTTCAAATAACATTGAGTTAAACATTCGGTTGATACGTTTCCAAACCAAATGCTTCTAGGGATGACAACGGTACCCGAATCCGATGGGAAAACCCGACACCCGATTGGATCAGGTTATGTTATTTATATGTATAATTTGTTCATAAGACAACCATCCACTTGTGGGTTTGATGGCTTCCCAAACCCCTTAGGAGTCCATTTTTCGGCGTCTTCTCCGGATGATGGAACTATTTCGTTACCTTGGCTCTAATACCAATTGAAGTTCGTTGAATGGTATATGAAAAACATAAAGAACAAATCTTTTGAGAACACCTTGCACGTGGCCCTTTTATCAATCACCCCTATAATAAGAACTTGAACGAACTTACAAATACAATCACCCTAATCGTCGATTTATACGTATGCTAATAGATAAACCAATCCTATACTAATAAGAAATCAATTAACCTATACCGATAAACATTAGTGATGTTACCAATGGTATAAAAAAAGAGTTAATTGCCCGGATGGTCCCTGTGGTTTTATGTTTTTTCACGTTTAGTCCCCACCTTTTGAAAATAGCAGGTATGCTCCCTATGGTTTGTTATTTTGTTACTCGGATAGTCCCCTGAGTAGATGTCAGTTAGTTTGGAAATAGCAGGTATGCTCCCTATAGTTTGTATTTTGTTACTCGGATAGTCCCCTGAGTAAATGTCAGGGGACTATCTGAGTAACAAAATGACAAACCATAGGGAGCATACCTACTATTTCCGAAATGTAGGGACTAAAGATGAAAAAACGTGAAACCACAGGGACCATCCGGGCAATTAACTCGTATAAAAAATGATATAGGATATTAGGATGTATAATAACTCAAATACATCTTTGTAATAACTTGATTTGAATTTTTAGTTGATCTTTTAACGTGTTGTGTATACATGTTTATAATAACTTGATTTGAGTTTGTAGTTGAGTTTTTGTACTTGATTTGAATTTTTTGGCGAGTTTTTAGACGTGTTGTGTATGTAACTTGTAAAAGGGTCTAAATGTGTTGTTATCTAACTTGTAAAATGGTCTAAATGTTTACCGAGTTTTTCAAGCTTAAAACCAAGTCAAGTTTTATCAAAATCTTTTATCTTGAATTTAACTTAGGTTCTTTCATACTTAAACCCGAGTCGAGTTTTATCAAGATTGAGTTCGAATGTGGTCGAACTCAGCTTGATCTGTTTGCAAGCTTGATTATAACTCATGAAGCCTTAAATGTTTAGGTAGGGGAGAATTTAAGGCTAGAAGATAGAAAAATATTAATCCTAATAGTTTTGAAGTGTTCATAGGTTCTTAAAAAATATAATAAAAATTAAAAAAAAAAAATCCTCTGAACAACCAAAGATAAAGATATCACAGAATCCAACTCCTCACTGAGTTTGTGTTTTAAGCTATGAGTAAATTGCAGAAAACGTCTTTTATGTTTGTCAAAAATTGTAGGCTCCGGTCTTTATCTTTAAAACTTGACTAAAACACCCTTTACGTTTATTTTTTGTTGCCGATTTATTACTTTATCACTAATTGGTTTTGTTTTAACATTTAAATCTCCTCACATGCCAAAAATGTAAGGTTATTTTTGTCATTTCATCTTTAACGCCATACTAAAACCCACAACATCTTTTAAAAACCCCCACGATGTTTTAAAACCCTTAACCCGTAATCGTCAATCCATATTCCGATCATCACCCCAATTGACTCTGGTCATTCCCCACACTACTCCGATCACTCCCAATCGATTCCTTAAATGGCGATGAACAAAGGAGGTGAATTTCACATTCGAACTGTAGAAGATGATTACAATATCAAGTTCATCTATGACATGTTTTTTCATGAATCCCCAAACATTAAACTTCGATCCTTATCATGTATTGTTTTTCAAGATCGAATTTTTTGTTTCGCAAATGTAGATGCATATCCAACGTTAGTCTCTATTATGGTTATTCTCTATTGGCTACATAGTTTTATTGTTGATCAGTTCTGTTTAGACATAATGGAAAACATGAAAACATACCTTTGATTGCATCAGTACAGGCCAGCAGAGAATCCAGATGGAGACGCAGCAACAGTGTTTGACATGATTGTCAACTTGATCTGGTTCCTCCTTAGGGTGCAATCTAATGATGGTGATGAAGAAAACCGATAAAGGGTAATCGGTTGAGGAGAGGAGGTCGATTGATGTTATGAGAGTAATTAGGTTATGTGTCTCACCTTAAAACCTCTACATAAGTCTCCTTATATATGCACCCAAGAGGAAACCCTAATTAGTTAATAATGGTAATAAGGTCCATCAACAATTACCAACTAATTATTTAATAGGTTGTTATATATTTTGATCTATATAATGTAAATGATTATAATGGCTACAAGATTAAATATAAAATAATATATAATTAATCTTACATTTATGTGATTTGACTAGCTCGCAGAGTATTGATATGATCATGTAAGTTTTTTTTACTTGTGAACATCAAATTTTTACATCTATATACCACTTAACCTTGCATTTACAAGAAAAAATCACACGACTTTTATTTATGAACGACAAGCACCATACAATAGGGCTGTCCAAAAAGCTCACGCCTCGGAGCTCGCTCGGATTTAGCTCGGAAAAAGCTCGCTCGATGTGGCTCGGTTTGAAAGTGAGCCGGCTCGGCTCGGTTAGAAAGTGAGTCTAGCTCGGCTCGGCTTGTAACGAGCCAGATTGGCTCGGTTTGGCTCGCATACCAGCTCGGCTCGGCTTAGCTCAGATTATTTTATTTTTAATATATTTTATTTTTATATATATTATAATATATCACAAAAACTTATTATTATTTACATGTGATTAGGAATGCAATTTGATATCTATACCACATTTAAAGGTTGATTACCATGGTAATGAACTTATATTGTATTTCGTTGAAATTAAAAATGTATTTTGCGTTGTTAAACTTGATTTTGGCTTGTAATGTATTAGGTTGAACTTATTTTGGATATGTTCTTTTGAATTATTTAATAATATTTTAGATTAGTGAATTTTGAGAGTCATGTATTAATTTTTCTTTTCAAAATCGAGCCAAACCACGCCGAGTCGAGCCAACTCGGTTTAAAACCAAGCCGAGCCCGAGCTTAAATTTCCAGCTCGGTTTCAAATCCGAGCCGAGCCCGAGTTTTGCCCTAGCTCGGCTCGGTTCGACATTAAGGGGAGATCTACTTGGAAGCTAGGGGTAGCCCCAACTTTGTCGGCAAAGTGGAAAATTAGTACAAATATTTTTGTTCTCCGTTTTATATGTTTGATGCTCCTGAGCAAAAAATGTTACCTCTGAAATTTTCGTCTAGATCATAGGTCCTAGGGATGAGCATTTTTCCCAAATATTTATACTCGTACCCGTACCGATTTTACGTATTCGGTACATGTATCGGCATCCAATTTTATTGATTTTGGTATTTGGTACTTTCGGCATCGGTATGGGTATAGATAAAAACGGGTACCGGTACCGAGTTTTATATAGAACTTTAAAAAAAATTATATAACGTTTTATTTCATATTATGGTACTTGTATCGATTTTACCTATTTGGTACCCGTATCGTATTGGTACTCGTATTGTGTTGGTACTCGTGCCGATTTTACCTATTTAGTACCCGTACGAGTGCTCAAAGAATAAATAAAAACAAAACGGGTACTCTACCGAAATACTCGTACCCGTACCCATACCGTACCAATATTTTTGGTACGGTATTTAGTACTCAGTTTTATTCAAATTCAATACCGCTATTTTTGGTACCGATACGGGTACCGTACCAATCTCATCCCTGACAGGTGCTATAGTTTTCCATGTAACGGGTAGTATGGCTACAACCACCACCCACACACAAAATAAGAAAGAAAAAAAAAAGATATGTTTGATCACAAAAACCCAATTTGATCATATCATACATAACACAAAACATGTCATGTTTTATTTGTTTTCCACTTACATGCTGCACTTTGACTTTAAAAACAAAGAGTCATGAAGGTTTTCATGGTGTCTTAGATGATTCAGAATTAACACTTTTGGTGCGTTGAATGCCACTATGGGTACGATGAAGCCTGCACCTGAATGAACCTTCATGGGTGGTTGGAGAACATAAGCAGTTGTTCTTTGTCATGCTTCCTTGTCTTGTTACCCCTCCCCCCGACGGCGGCGATGTCACCCGAACCTGTTCCATATCCACCTTCAACTCCTTGTTTTCCGCCATTCGTCAACTTTCGGATCGAGTTAGAACCTGATCAATATCATGTAAACAACTTAGTTTATCATGTAAAAAACATTTATGTATATATTAAAGTTTTGTTACCTTTGTGAAGAGGAGAGGTATGGCAATTGTGAGCATACAAAAGGTTTAAAGATAATGGAGATATGTAGATGATTATTATTATGATGATGATGATCGTGAAAGTGATGGTGATAAGATAAAAAAGTGATCCATATATAATGTGTCATATAGTCCATTGCATACTATCCATCCCAAAAAAAGAAAATTGTAGATAATGTTTTACTATATTTTATTTGTATAACTATAGGAATATTGTTTTAAATAAAATTAACTAGGAGCCACATAGAGGAGCTTGAAGTTCAAGCCCCACTCCACATGGTCTTATGATGCTTGCTACAGACTCACGCATTATCATGGGGCACCTTACGCAATAATCACTTGTACTTTCTTGTGGCTCAAAGCTGTAAACCCACATTGGGTACAACCATAAGATGCATAATACATCTACAAAGCTTGATGTATAAGCTTTAATGCAACAAAATGTCTACAAAAGTTGATTAACAAGGAAACAAAATGTTGCAAATTATATATAATAATTTAGTCAATGGACAAATATCAAACATGCAATGCGAATGAGTTATTTTTGTCAAAGTAGATGGAGTATGTATGTAACCAACTCTATATTAAATTACTTCAAATTTATTTTGTAGATAATTAATACTTATTGTAATCTTTTTTATCATAATTAAAAATTATGATCAAATTAGTTATTCTTGGTTACTCTTACAAATAGTTTATTAATGACACATGACAATATCTTTAATATTAATGATACGTTACAATAGTTCAGTTTTGAAAAAAACAAAAATAATTATATAACCTATCAATTGTGGTGGTCGTTATAAAAAGTGCCGCCACCACAACTGTAATACATATACCGTTAGAAACAAATTAAACAAGCTTTGGCGCATGCTCTTTGTTCACGAGTGTGAATTTCTCAAGCATGCCTACCATCTTCTCTTCGTCACCCTTTACTTCCATTGTATAACTAAACGTGATATGTTTTTATTATTATGTTTCAGTGTGTATATGCGAGCCACATCAAAGAACCAAATTCATATAGATATCACTTTGGTCATATCACAACTTTATTTTTGGGGTTTTCTCTTTTATTTGCCCTAGTACCTCAATAATAATGGCAAAAACAATTACTATGAATAACCTACTTAAGCCCCCGCCACGAAGCGCGGGTAATAATACTAGTTGTGAATATAAAAACTAAATTTAATTCAGACCCTATTGCCCTAAATGTACGGTAAAAAAAGTTCTTTGTTTCATGAATTTACAGTGAAAAAAATTATAATAACTCTGACTTTTTCTTCTATATCCGTCACTGATATCTTACCGGATTTTCCTTATTATATACAAGCTAATAAATTTATATATACACAAACCAAAAAGTAAAAAAGATGGATATGGCCCAACAACAAACCAAAAGAAGACTGGATTTAACTTTGAAGTGACGATCTAACCAGAATCATGTGAGTGAACATGCCAAAACAAAAAGGCAACAATTTCACGGTCCCAAATTTATTAAAATAAATAAATAAATAAATAAAAATATGGGAGAGTACATGCATTCTTGTTTGTGGATGTCAATTTCAGTGTTTATCTTCGTCTTTAGTTTGATTGAAAAGTGCATTAATTAATGATTGTTAAATGGTTAGACCAAACCCATTCTCCAACCCAACCCCACATCACCTAATATTTATTTTTGTTTACTTATAATTGTTAAGTACTAGCTATTATTTTTTTCCTTAATTTATAATATTCGAATTCGATTTATACAATATTTGTATAACTAGCAATAATACCCGCACGCATTGCGGTGCGAGAACATCGCAAATATCGAATGGATTAGTCCAAACGTCGTGTGATGCGTTAACCGTACGGAAACGCGCGTTTTGACGGATCGGATTGAACCCGAAGTAACCTATATAAGCATTGCGATTGGATCAAAACTTAAAGTAAATCAAATTTATATGTGACCCGACTCATACATAGAAATGAAACTACAATTTGACTCCACACGGTTCGAAACAAAATTGACGAAACATACATAAAATACGCACGAATACATATTATATATGTCCTGACTCATCTCCCAAATCGAAACGTAGACCAACCCAAATTTATACTACATAAAAATATGCACGTAAAAATGCTTTTTTTGAATGAAAAAATATTATATTTGACCTGGCTCGTTTTTCAGAAAAAGTTTACGTCGAAACATACAGCAAATCATATTTATACCGACACGTAAATAATAATATGCACGTAAAAAATGGCTTTTTTAAGTAAAGGAAGCACAAGGATAAACTCAAAACAAATTATAGGTAAAAAACTTAATAGGTTAAAAAAGGTTCGTAAAACCGTGCCAAGTAGCACCAATGCCACACTATTGCCAACGACACTAATATCGGAAGACTTCTTAAAAATAAAATAAATAAAAAAGAAAAAAATAACACTGAACGAAAAGCAGACGTAAAATCGTTGAACCACGCACATCCGTTGATGTGTGTTAATGCGAAGAAATTAGACCGAAACGTAGAACGTAGAAAAGAATAACTAAGTCGAACGGGGGAAAATAACGTGTTGCGACGAACCTGTCAAATGAAAAGAAAATATACCAAAAGACGGTGAACCCCACACACATGTTGCGGCTGTTAACTTACAAAATTTAGAACGAAACGTAAAACGAATAATTTGTGAAAGATGAAACTTATGAGAGACCAAAGATGAAAATAAAAAAAGTGTTAGTGTTAAATTGCAAAAGAAGAAAAGCATTGGGTCAGAAATAAAAAATAATTCTTTTTATTAAATCTTTCCATGCATGGAGTACAACTCTATAAAGCAACAATTTATTGCTAATTTATAGTTTATAATTTATAGTTTATAATTTGAATTAGGTTAGAACCCCGTGTATTACACGGGTTGAATAAATATAATTTTATATAGAGTTAATTGCCATTTTCGCCCCTGAGGTTTGGGCACATTTGCCATTTTCGTCCAAAATGACAGTTTGGTATTATTTAGCCCCTCACGTTTGTCACTTTTTGCCATTTTCATCCAAATGCCTAACCTAGTCAGTTTATACCGTCAGATGGGGTATTTTTTGAAATTTGTTAATGGTAAGGGGGTAACTTGTAAATAATATGTAACAAATGAAATTTAAATATGATCATCAAAACCCATAAATCAAGATCATCTTCAAGAAGTATTACAGATTATACCGTAACAAATGATCTGTAAAGTTTATGTAACAAATGAAATATAAATATTTTCAAATAATCTGTAACAAATGAAATATAAAAATTTTCATTTGTAAGAAGTATTACAGATTATTTGCTATGATGTTCATCAAAACCAGAAATCAAGATCATCTTCAAGAACATTATCATCAAAACCCAGACATCGTTCATCTTTAAACATCATCATCAAAACCCAGAAAATCAAGAACATGATCTTCAAGAACATCTAAAACCCAGAAAATCCCAAATCAAGAACAAATTCCGAAACACCAGAAAATCCCTTCATAATCTGCACCATCTTCATCATCTGCAAATCCGACAACCTCCTCCTCTGCACCATCTCCGGCAACGACGGCACAACCTGCAACTCCGACAACGAAGGAAATGGCTTCAAATCTGTATGTGGTGGCCCCATCTCTCACTCTAGATCTGAACAACGACGGCACAACCTGCAACTCCGGCCCATCTCTCTCTTCTCTCTCTCTTCTGCGATCGTTTCAGATCTTGCCTGAAATCAGCCCGGTCTTGCCTGAAACCGATGCCGCAAAACCCTCCACCGGTGAAGAAAGCGGGTGTAGTTTGGGTGTGCGTCCATTGTCCTTCGCCGGAGAAGAAAGGGGTGTGGCCGGTGGCGCTGAACTCTCACACACAGAGAGTGTGAAGAGGTTTAGAGAGAGAGAGAATTTATAATTATTGGGCGTGGGGGTGGTGGCGCTGTAGTGGGGGCGGTGGAGGTGCGGTGGTGGGGATGGTGGCGGTAGTGGTGTGGTGGCGGTAGTGGTGCAGTGGGGGTGGGGTGGTGGTGGGGGAGGTGAATGATCTGTGAACGAGTGTATATAAGGGTATGTATGCATTGGCCACTTTACAATTTACCCCCTTATCATTTTCAAATTTCAAAAATACCCTAAATTGGGTAAAAAGTAACCTGGTTGGGTATTTGGGTAACTAGGTTAGGCATTTGGATGAAAATGGCAAAAAGTGACAAACGTGGGGGGCTAAATAATACCAAACTGTCATTTTGGACGAAAATGACAAATGTGCCCAAACCTCAGGGGCGAAAATGGCAATTAACTCTTTTATATACTAAGTAATAAAATAGTTACATCTTTTAAAAACTCGTGTATTGCACGGTTTGAATAAACACATGTCTTACACGAATAATGTAATCCGTTAAAACATTTAGTCATCGAGATGTGTTTTCTAACAAAATGAACTTTGAGGTACTATTTACTTATTGTAACATCTCACTTTATTTTTTATTAGGTTAGAGAGTTGTGTATTACATGGTTTATAACATTTTCTTTGTTTTTTTTTATTTATTATTAGATTAGAAACTTACGTATTACCTGATGTTGGATAATCAGCAGAAAAAATAAAAGAAATATTTTAGTAAAAAATACTATTAAATATACAAGAGATAAGCTAGATATTATGATTTAATATTATTATTTCATTGGAGTGTAAAACGGGATAATGGGATCCTTTATTAGAAATAAGATTCTAAATATACCATGTATAAAAAAGATATATGTTCTACATGTATTGAATAAATTTTTTTAAACAACAGTTGATTAAAATAAATATTTTTATTTTAATATGTAATTATCAGTTATCATTGTCCTTATCATCAAAATATAAAAACAATTAAAACTACCAATTAAATAAAATCTTTATCTTTATAAATATTTAAAACACTAATATATTTTTTTAGATTTTAATAATTAATATATGATTATAATAATTAATATATTATTATCAGTTATCTTTTTCTTTATCATTAAAATCTCTTCTACAAATTTTAAATTTAATATTATCAATAATTGACTTTCCATAATAAATATTTAGAAAAATAATTAAGACTGTCTCATAGAACGCCATGTGTCCATAACATGGTTTCTTTTATTATATGTATATATTCGAATATTAGGATCAGTTCACTTTTGAAAATTAAAATTTCAAATTCAATTTAAAAATTAAAAAAATGAAATTGAATATTCGAATTTCAAAAAAAATTTCAACTCTGATTTATATATTGAAACCCTTATTTATTTGAGGAGTTCCTAAAAAGATTAAGGGGCTGTTTGGTAGCCTCTTAATGACCATTCAGATGCTACCTCTTAATGGTTTAAAACCTCTGAATGAATAAGAGGTAACCTCAAGTCTGAATGGTTAAGAGGTAACCTCTGAATGGTAAATCATCACATGTCATATTCTTCTACATTCTCATTGATAAAATTCTTAATGGTTCCATTAAGAGGTTGCCTCTTAATGACCATTCAGAGGCTACCAAACAGCCCCTAACTCTGATTCATATAGATAGTGTATGAACATGAAAAGAAAATTAAATATTTAGATTACGTATGAACATGCTACAAATCAAAGCACCTCTAACAACAAACAGACTCGTCGGTAATACATTGGTCAGGAGAGGACATGCCGATAATCCATCGATGAAGGTCCATAAGAATTGAGTGACAAATTACCAAATTTAATTACTTGCGGACTGCATCATCATTGGGTAGCAGTCGATATCACCGACAAAAGTATTGATGTCACTGGTAGATAAAAAATATATTTTTTATAAATTTGACAAATCCTTAGTAAAATTTATTTCTCCGATGAAATTCAGTCTTCTAGTAGTGTGTTAGATGTTGATGAATGCTGATCTTTTGCATTAGTCTTGGAATATCCGTTTCGATCTAGAGAAATATGAAAACACAAACCATTACATGTTGATCTTGAACCAAACTTTTAAGTTCTTCCTACTCCTTTAATTGGGTTACCACACAACATATGCCATGAACATTTGAATAGTTTAGACCATCTCATAAGCCATTCAAATGTTGTTGGTTGAACATCATAAACCACATTATTAGAATAGCAATTTGAATCGGAGTTGAACACATGTTTTATGTTTGTTTCTCTTCCATCACATCATACAAGATAGCTAGTCGTGACGGACCCATGAATTATTTTCTGGGGGTGCGAACGAGAGGTTTAATCAAATTTTCAAGGGGTGAGATCGGGATTTTTCCGTATAAAATACACTAATTTTTTTTCAAAGGGTGCGTCCGCCCACTCAACCCTCTAACTAGATCCACCCCTAATAGCTAGACAAGCCAAGGAACTTTTCATACATGATTTCTTGAAGATCCTTAACCGTGTTTTAAATGTATCCATTCATACTTTCGAGGCATCATCCAATTAGATCGAGCTCATTGGTTAGTAAATTATCATATATGTTATTTCGTAATGGTGATCTTGTTTATGTGTGACTGTGATCGACAAAAAGTGTATGTGTATGCTTTATAAAAACATGATGCGATGCCATGAATAAGGTAGATAATTCGAATGTAATACAAGTGATTTAAATCTAGTAAATGTGATCGATTAGGTGGTGTATCCGTTAGAATGTTAAGTGAAATTATGATGATTATGTGTGATCCGGTTAACATATTAATGATGATAACGTGATTATATGAATTAATAATGTGTTAATGCATAAAAGTTGGTGGACTGATGATTTTTGATGATATGTGAGAATTAGGGTTGCATGACTAGACCTGCATGATCTGATTTTGCCACATCTTGTAATTTCTATTGGACCAAAGTTATTAAAAAGGGCTGAGTATTAAATGGACTGATAACAATGGATTAAACTTTGACTTAGTGGGCTGATAGAAGATCACATGCAATCTTTAATGTTAAAACAAACGGCCAAGTCTTCACATGCGTATATATAAGATGTGGATTTGCAATTGGTTGTTGAATTGTTAACTGTGAACATTTAGGATATTGAATGATAAAATAGTATTGTTGCATGATTTTGGATTTAAGGGTCAGATTGATGATTGATTAGGTTAATTACTTGTTCATGAATCCAATCACATGAATGCATATGATTGTTGTTTGATCTAAATTGAAACTGCCAAAACTGTTAGCAAATGTTACGGTGGTAATGGGCTGGGAATTTGGAAGGTTGTTACACTTTTAGTCTCGACAGTGGTTGCGAGCCGAGACCACACACTCTCGACTCGAGACCACACCACACCAGCACATACAACAAGACTCGAGACTTCGGCTGCGAGTCTTGTTGCGACTCGAGACCTGACTCGAGACCACCTGGTCTCGAGTGACAAATGGATGACCCGAGACCTCCCTTAGTTGTGACTCGAGAACTCTAGGACTTCAACCCGAGACCACGCCGCCTCGACTCGAGATCCCTAGTCTCGACTCGAGACCACATAACCACACCTTCTGTTTGGACATGCATACTGTTACAAGCCAAGTAATTGGGCCAGACATTTGGGTTTTTGTTTATATACACGTTACTGTTGAACTCGTATGTGATGTTGCTAAACCGCCATGTTTATACGTGTATGCCATGAACAATACTTGTATGCAACGTGCTAGTATACGTGTAGAAAATATACGTGCATTACTTGGTTTGAATCTGACTTGTGTGGTAACCATACTAGGACGTGGTTGACCACAATTAGCTCAAGTGACCTTTGATTATCTGCCGAGCTAATCTAAGGTGAGTTCACACTCTACAAAGCATGGGATTCCCAGGGGTTGGGAATGGGGTTAAGGAATATGGATTCCTCGTCCTTTCTTGGGTAGGACAGTAATGGTTCAGGAATGAAATTCCTCGTCCTCACGGACAGATAACTTTACTAGACCAAAACTCTATCACGAAGTCCCTCCTTTTTATATCGACTTAATCGCCGAGCCAATGGCGAGCGGGTCATTAGTTAGATAGCGCTATTTAGGTCTGACAAGCCTCACACCGTGCCGCAGAGGACGGACGTGAACTAATGGATCTGGGCACGTCAATGATGATAGACATTGACAGTTCAGGGCACATAAACATGACTACAGTGAGCAGTCGATATGGTAACGAGTCTAGTAGTATACATGGGGTAGCCCCCACGGCCGAAAAGCCAGATAACTAAACATGGGGTAGCCCCCATGGCTGGATTGCCAGAGTAAATGGGTTAAACAAATCACGTTTTCAACTATGGGGTAACCCCCACGGCAGGATGCCAGCTAAAGGAAACTGTTTTCGAAACAACTTAAAACAAACACCCAACTGTGAACTCGCTCAACGTTATTGTTGACTCGTTACTACATGCTTTGCAGGTCAATAGGTTTATCAGGAGCTTGCATGGGGAAGAGTCGTTGTGGAGCATGGACATTGAGTGTTCATGATAAACTTAAACACTTTTACTTTATGATTTGGGTTTTGAATTATTTGCTTCCGCTGATAACTTAAACTATGTTTTGCTTGGACACCAATTGTATTATGTTGGATTTTATTATTACTTACATGCTTGTTCAATATGATTGGTGGCTTGATCCTGGTCAGTCACGCCTACAAGCGGTGATACTCCGCATGTGGATTTTGGGGGTGTGACAAATTTACAGTTTTGTCATTGGTTTTGTTTTTTTCTTCTCCTAGTTAAATTACGATTTTGCTCCAGTTTAAATTTACAGTTTTACCATCGGTTTTGTTTTTTTTTTCCTCTTGTAAAATTACGATTTTGCCCCCAGTATAAAATTACAGTCATGTCATAGTTTTAGTTTTTTTTACAAAACTTTCTATGGAGTGGAATAGTGCGAGACAGCTGTCTAGCACTTCCCCATTGCTCCAGTCAAATTACAATTTTGCCTTGTTTAGATTTACAGTTTTGCCATTGGTTTTGTTTTTTCCCTCCAGCCAAATTACGATTTTGCCTTCGATTTAAATTTACAGTTTCGCCATCGCTTTTGTTTTTTTCCCTGTAAAATTACGATTTCTCACCAGTGTAAAATTACATGTCATCGTTTTAGTTTTTTTTACAAAACTATGGTAGTGTTTTGTTTTAATTGGTTGTCTCGGTGTAATTTTTATTCGTGTCAGGTGGCTGTCTGCCACACATCCATTTGTCCTGAAAAATTGCAATTTTGCCCCCAGTTTAAAATTATAGTTTTTCTATCGTTTTAGTTTTTTTTAAACAAAAGTATGGTAGTGTTTTGTTTTAATTGATTGACTCGATTTTTTTTAGATCGTGTTATGAGTAGTATGTACAATTAACCGAAACACAGACGTGCATGTTATGAGAGATAAATATTCGGCTTAGTATCCCCGCAACGCGGGCGGGGCAAAACCTAGTTTCGACTACAGAAACGAAAAAGACAAATAATAAAGAGAAAATCAAAAGAATAATATCTATTATATATTTATACATAGTGTATATAATTATAGGGCTGACAAATCATGTTTTGTGTCTTAGCGGGTTTAACAGGTCCCTGACGACACGAATACACAGATTCTAACACATGAACATGACTCGTTTAACTACGTTATATCCGATTTCTATAACACAGTTGTATGTTTTATGCACTAAGAATGAGAAATGACGGATGCTAAGTTTCTAACCTTTCAATTTTAATTATTTTTTAAAAAGTGAAAAATCACACAGTATATTTTTCGATAAATAAGTTTAATCGTGTCTTATATATGTTACATATTATGAACCCTATTTAATTATATATCTCATGAATTACGTGACATGAATAAGTGTTATGTATCGACTTTATATCCGTATGTTATCATAAATTGCTCCTTACTAACTTTTAATTCGGTTAAATACATGAAAATAAATTGTCGGGTTAAATCTATATGTCTAAGAAAATAGATCGTTGTAGCAATTTTATGGATTAATAACTTGTTACGTCCTAAATAAATGAAAATTTGATTAACTAACATTTAACCTTTTTGTAAATAAGTTATACCGTCCAAAGGACCCTTTTTAGTAAAAAAAATAAAAATAAAAAGGTATTTTGGGCTTTCATTATATTAACCCACATTTTATTCATTCATAAACTAACCCTCTTGTGTGGCTTAGTGTGTTTCTTGTTAACTGTGTCGCATGCTAAGCGTAATAGTTGACCATAGTCATCTATGCTATTTATTATCATTGTATGCTTAGTGTTGCGTATTGGATAGTTTTGCCCTTTGTGTTGCCTGTTGTTTGTTACCTTGTGGTTAGTTGTTAGTTGTAATCATAGACAATAGAAACCATGACTTTAACTTGAGATCATGTCCAAGGACGAGAAGTGCAGGTAACGGTAAAGTTACAAGGTGTAGTTTACGTGTGGCGTCTTGGAACGTAGGAACTCTTAGTAGTAAATTGTTGGAGGTGATAGATGCACTTAAAAGACGTAGGGTACAAATAGCGTGCCTTCAGGAGACTAGGTGGAAAGGACATAGAGCAGAAGAGCGCAATGGGTATAAGTTGTTGTATTCCGGGTCTGATGGGGCCAAGAACGGAGTAGGATTTTTGGTGGCTATAGAATTGCATAAGAATGTAATTGAGGTGATACGACACAACGATAGAATTATGGTGTTAAGGTTAGTATTAGGTGAGCAAGTAGTGACAGTGGTATGCGCCTATGCACCGCAAGTGGGACTAGGAGAACAAGAGAAAAGAGAGTTCTGGGATTGTCTAGATGTAGTAGTAAGGGCCATACCTAGGGAGGAGAAAATTTTTATAGGAGGAGATTTTAATGGGCACATTGGCAAGGAAAGTGATGGCTTTGACTTGGTACATGGGGGATTTGGTTTTGGCAATAGGAATGACCCTGGTAGAGACCTTTTAGACTTTGCGGCAGCTCACGGCCTAGGCATTATAAACTCGTTCTTTAGGAAGAGGGAATCCCATTTGATCACTTTTAGTAGCGGAGGACGTAACACGCAAATCGACTATATTTTGATGAGGCAGGAAGATCGACGGATGTGGTTAGACTGCAAGGTTATACCAAGGGAGACCGCAGCGGCTCAACACCATTTGCTGGTAGCAGATATAGCCCTAAAAGTACGGCTAACTGAGGGGGAGAGGAAAACCCGGCCTAGGATCCGTTGGGGAGACTTGAAGGGAGAAAAAATTACGATGTTTAGAGAAAAAGTTAACTCGATGACATCGATGCAACTAGGTGACGACACAAACCGGATGTGGGAGGATATGGCGACTACGATCACTACAGTGGCGAATGAGACGCTATGGGTCACAACGGGAAAGACTAATGGCCATAAGGAGTCCTGGTGGTGGAATGAAGACGTGCATACCAAAATAAAGGATAAGCAACAGAGTTTTAGAGATCTTTTGAGGTGCACAGATGAGGAGGAGCGGCTGAGGATGAGGGAGATATACAAGAAGGCAAAAAGGGAAGCGAAAAAGGCGGTGACCGAGGCAAAAAACACAGCCTATAAACAAATTTATGAACGTTTGGAAACGAAAGGGGGGGAGCATGATATGTTCAAGATTTCCAAAGCTAGGGAGCGAAGAAGACGAGATCTAGGAGTAGTAAAGTTTATTAAAGGAGAGGATGGACGTGTTTTGGTCAAGGCACATGACATTAAGTCCAAATGGCAAACTTACTTCCATAGTCTTTTCAACGATGGTAGGGCATACCAACAGGATAGCAGCAATCCCAGGACTGAAAGGCGACAACAGAATAATTGCTACTGCAGGAGGATCACACATGAAGAAGTGAGCATAGCACTTAGGAAGATGGGAAGAGGCAAGGCAGTGGGTTTGGACAACATACCGATTGAGGTGTGGAAGTGTTTGGGGGAAGAAGGAGTCCGATGGTTAACACTTTTGTTCAATCGTATTTTCAAGACTGGAAAAATGCCAGATCAGTGGAGGAGTAGTGTTGTGGTGCCTTTATACAAGAATAAAGGAGACGCTCAATGTTGTGGGAACTACAGAGGAATCAAACTGCTAAGTCATACTATGAAGCTCTGGGAGAGGGTAATTGAAACTAGAATTAGAAAAGAAACTCAGGTTTCAGTAAACCAATTTGGATTCATGAAAGGGAGGTCAACTACCGAAGCGATACATATTCTAAGGAGAGTGATGGAAAAATATAGAGCGAAGAAGCAAGATTTACATATGGTGTTCATCGACCTTGAAAAGGCATATGACACTGTCCCACGGCAACTGATTTGGGATAGTTTGGAGGGTCGAGGACTACCTAGGAAGTATATAGACATAATTAAGGATACCTACGCTAGAACGGAAACTAGTGTCCGCACGCCTGTAGGGGATACAAACTTCTTTCCTGTGGAGGTAGGACTCCACCAAGGGTCTGCGTTGAGCCCTTTTCTTTTTGCGGTTGTCTTGGATGAGTTGTCCAAAGTGATTCAGGAGACAGTTCCGTGGTGCATGCTTTTTGCAGACGATATTGTGTTGATTGCAGAGACTAAACAGTGCCTGAACGCGAGGGTAGAGGAGTGGCGAGTAGCTCTAGAGAGCAAGGGCCTAAGGATTAGTCGAACTAAGACTGAGTATCTACACTGTGATTTCAGTGGTGTAGCAGATGACGATGACACCCAAATCACCATTGAGGATCAATTGGTCCCGCAGGCAACTAAATTTAAGTATTTGGGGTCGTTTGTACAAAGGGATGGCGACATAGATAGTGATGTAACCCATCGCATACAGGCTGGCTGGTGTAGATGGAAGGCAGCCAGCGGGGTATTGTGCGATAGGAGGTTCCCAACTAAACTAAAGGGGAAATTTTACAGGGTAACAGTTAGGCCCGCTATGCTATATGGAACAGACTGTTGGGCTATCAAAAAGACACAAGCGCGCAAGATGGAAGTAACAGAGATGAGGATGCTGAGGTGGATGTGTGGACACACGAGGTTAGATCGGATAAGAAATGAGGTTTTTAGGGAAAGATTAGGAGTGGCTAGTATATCGGATAAGATTAGGGAGGGGAGATTGAGATGGTTTGGGCACGTAAAGCGGAGGCAAACGACGGCACCAGTTAGAGTAGTAGAAACTCTTACTGTGGAGGGGAGGAGAGGAAGAGGCAGACCCAAGCTGACATGGGATGAGCAGATTAGGCATGATTTACTAGAGTTGCATCTGTCTGAGGACATGGTCCAAGATAGGACTTCGTGGAGGCGTAGGATTAGGGTTAAGGACTTCTAGAGGTTATTGCAGTAAGGTCTTAGGTGTATTTTAGGGACGTAGGTTTTTCTTATTCTTTAAGGGACTTTAACGGTGAGTGACCTCTTGTGTTTATGCCCAAATGTTGTTGTATGCCATTATACATGATTTACATTATACTGTGCCACTCTGATCACTTTCTTGATATAGGTGGCTTCTTTTTCTATATTCTTTGACTTGATGTTTTGGTATGTTGTTCGTTTTGGAGCCGGGGGTCTCTCTGGAAGCAGCCTCTCTATCCCTAGGGATAGAGGAAAGGTCTGTCTACATCCACCCTCCCCAGACCCTATAAGTAGCTTTGCTATTTGTGGGATTTACTAGGTATGATTGATTGTTCTATAATATCACCCCAAAAGAACGTTCATTTTCATGATTGGAGTGGAGTTATCTCAGCATGCCGATGAACATACCTGCAAGTATATTCATGTTTTTTTATGTATCTACTACACATGTAAACGAGCGGATCGAAAGGTTGACGGATGTTCACTAGAGGTGTAAACGAGCTTAATCGAGTGAAGCTCGAACTAGACTAGGCTTCAGCCCGGTCTCACTCAGAGCTCAAGCTCGGCTCAGTTCAATTCGAGTTGTATTTAAGTTTGAGCCCAGCTCGAGTAGTTTTTCAAGCTCGAGCTCAATCCATTATTATTTTTTAATTAATTGACATACTTTAAATTTATAGCATTTGTGTGCATAGAGATGTGTATATCTGGTTTTGGAAGGTTTTCATAAAAATTTTGATTTTTCAATTTTAACTAGGGGTGTTCATAATCATCCGAATCCAAATCCAATTTATCCGATTATCCGAAGCCGAATTATCCGAAAATTCGGATATCCAATTTTCGGATAATCCGAACTTTCGGATTCGGATTTGGATAGTGATTTTGAAAATTTTAACCCAAAACTATTTGTTTTTTACCTATAACATCAAAACTTTCATCTTTTGCGATTTAACAGCATAAATTTTGTACTTTCAACTTTGGTTCTCCGCACTTTTCATCTTACGCAACTTTTTTTGTTTTACGTTCCGTTTAAATTTTGCGAGCTAACACGGCGCAACGTGTGTTTGGTTCAACGTTTTTACGTCGTCTATATTTTCCCGTTTGACAGATTTGTCGCAACGCGTAGGTCTTAGATCAACTTAGTTATTATATTCTATGTTTTACGTCACAACTCAGACTCGTTTATCAAACAAGTTATTTTTAGACTCGAAATCACTTAAGTTCGACTCGGTATAAGCTTTGAGCAAATCCAATTCAGAGCACCCTAATCTTCTCAATGTAATGATGCGAATGAAGATTTCCTTACCTGCAATGACTAAATAATAATAATAAGAGTAAACTTCCGTTTTGCTCCCTGTGGTTTGGTCATTTTAACGGTTTTGCTCCAATAGTTTAAAAATAACCATTTTCCTCCCTGATTTTTCTAACTTATCTTTATTTTGCTCCCAGCCTCTAACTCCATCAGGGAGGAAAATGACGACAAACTCGAAAGATTAGGGAGCAAACTGGCGACAAACTCGAAAGATCAGGGAGGAAAATGGCTATTTTTTAAAGTTTGGGGCAAAACCGTTAAAGTGACCAAACCACAGGGAGCAAAACGGAAGTTTACTCAATAATAATAATAATAATAATAATAATAATAATAATAATAATAATAATAAGCTTTCATAATTTTATAAAATAAAATAAATAAAGATAACAAGAAGATGAGCAAGAAAACAAACCTGACAATAACTGTTACGATGACACACCACACAGAATGACAGAATTGTAACGGAAATAGAAGATAACGATTAACCGGCACGCAATTAAACAATATCTCATCACCAGAGGAAAAACAAAAAAAAAACCGACAAACTTAACGACGTCAATCAGATCAGATGACATTACTCAACAGTTTTAGACGGTAACCAACGGAGAAGATAACCCAAAATAACATCAAGAGTAAACTGCCAAAATGGTCCCTGAGGTTTAGTTACTTTTGTCACTTTAGTCCAAAACTTAAACCTTTTAAATCTTGGTCACTGTGGTTTCAATTTTGTTACCATTTTCATCCAAAATCAAAACCTTGTCAGATTTTTCAGTTAACATCTAGTTTATTTTGTCTTTTTTCTCTCTTTTAATGAAGGGCAAAATGCTTAGATCTTTCTAACTTGTATAATAAAACATTAAAAGACCATTTCCCCTTCATTAAAATAGAGAAAAAAAAAGACAAAAAAAAAATGGATGTTAACTAAAAAACCTGGCCATATTTTGATTTTGGATGAAAATGAAAACAAAATTAAAACCACAGGACCCAGATTCAAAAAGTTTGAGTTTTAGATTAAAGTGTCGAAAGTGACCAAAACTCATGAACCATTCTAACAGTTTACTCTAACATCAAACAAAAACTATACACTCCCACAAAGAGTAAAAATAAAAATTTATCGTTCCAAAAAAAATATACAGTCAGTTCAATGCATCACACCTTGTGTTTAACTTTCGAATATTTTCCAATTAATTCAATAAACCAAATTAGATGTGTTGATTATTATGTTGTTTATGATAATTTTATATATCGTAACGAGAGATATAATAAAACTGTTATTGCCAATGGTTTCCATTACTAACAACGCAAAATCGGTTCGAATTCTGATAGCGATGACAAGGAAGCTTTCTCACGGATTTGTTGTAACAAAACGGCAGTTTTACAGGCGATCTGTAAGCGTAAATGCACGGATTCGTGATTGCTTCCGGATGTCTCACGACTGAGTAAGATGCGGTAAACGATGGAGATTTTGGTGGTGACGCCGCTTGTGTGCCCGTTGAGGAGCTGGATCCGGATCTGGATCCAGATCCGGATCCAGAACCAGCGGACACAGAGGCTGTGGATACAGTTGGAGTTGTAGACGGAGAACATTTCTTCGGAGTTGATAAAAACGCTCGTATTTTAAATGAAGTTGGGTGCATACAAGATGCTCGATCATATTCCTCAACGAGATTCGCTAGATCTTCATCCGATTTTATGCAAACAAGCGCGTCTAAATCCTCCGTCGGTAATTGACACCTTAAACTCACCGTCTTCCCGCATAATTCACCGAGTTTCACCATCAATTCTGTCAATCACAAGTAAATCTTAGTGAATTTTCTTTTTTATATCAAATAATTATTTAAAACAGAGACGATTATAGACTAATGGCAGGTAGACGAGCAACAAGTTGCGCTGCTACCCCCTTCTGAATAGCAAACCCTACCATGCTAAACACAAAATTTTGCCCCTTAACATGCGCGGTGTTACTGCTTACCACCTGTTGAACCCGCTTGATGAACCGCACCGCGTCAGGATTAAATGACAAAGAGAATGTTTGTGAATTGTACCCTAAACTATGACTAGTTACTATATGTGTCTAATACCATACCAATTCAATTACTTACCGGAATAAGATAGGGACCGATTAACGGCTACGACGCGTGTGTGGCCACCGTAGTATCGCAGCTTGCCGTCGGGATACCGCGGAAGAATCCGTCCGCCGTAACTACACAGGAATTTGATCGTTTCGGTGGTTGGAGGCTTGTTATAGTTAAGATGTGTTCCCGCCATTATATTTTGTAATAAGAAAGGATTTTTTCTACTTCAAGCATAAGCAAGGTGCAATTAGCATCGTATTTATAGAGGTTTTTTTTTTTTGGGAAGTGTGGCCCAATTAGAACGGGTCCGTTAAGATCCATGTAGCTGTGGGGCCCACTTTATCGGGTTACCGGGATAAGGTTGAGAATAAAGAGTTATTTATAATTTCTTTTTCTAGTTGTGTGTTGTGCTTAAATAGTTGTACATTGGTTTATGTTTAGAGGTTTTTGCATTGGAAGGCATTACTTTTCTTGCTTCATGGGTCATAGGATTTCGGTTCAGTTTGAGAAAAAAACTATTCTTTTTTTTTTTCACTTTTCTCAACGAACTTTAACTTTATGTTGTAGCCGAAATTTTGAAATATCGTTTTGTTTGTTGCAAAAGTGTCACTTTTTGTTAAAACAATAAAACCGATATTAAGGTATAAATAGTAAGTCATAGAATTATTTTAAATGTTATATAACACATGGTATTCGTTGATTATGTGTTGTTTACGACTTTACGTATATTCCAATCAAGTGAAATCGATGTTTGTTAGGGGTGTAAACAAGCCCAGAAGCTCGAGAACTACTCGTTATCGGCTCGATTAAAAGCTCGAATGAGCCGAGCTTTAACGAATCCGAGCTTGAGCCTGAATTAGAGCTCGTTTTGTTATCGAGCCTGAGCTCAAGCCTGATTAGGCTCGCGAGCCTAAACGAGCCCAAACAAAAATTTATTTATTTATTATATAATATATTAATAATGATTATAACATTGGCGAGGCGAACTCGAGCCGAGCTTTGGCTCGTTTAAGCGATATTGAAGCGAGCTCGAGCCGAGATTTTAACTCGTTTGAGGTTGTTCTCAAAAGAGCTCGAGCCGAGTCGATCCAAGCTCGAGCTTTGGTTTAAACTCGTGAGCCGAGCTCGAGCTCAAATAAGTAGGCTCGAGCCGAGCTTCATAAAAACATGAGAAGCCGAACTCGAGCCCAGTCGAGCTCAGGCTCGACCCGGCTCGTTTACACCCCTAATGTTTGTTATAAATTTAAAAACATGACACTCAATAGTCTGTCATTGTTTTAGCCAATGTCGTAAAACAAAGTTTACGAGGCCGAGTACTCCCCGAGTAATCGTTACAAGGCAGTCTGCCAAGGCGCATTTCTTCAATCCGCCTACTTACTTGGATTCGATCAAGCGCGGTCAACTCGGACCGAGTTTGACTTTAAAAAATATATATAATTCATGTATCTATTACATTAAATAATAAATATCATTTTTAAAGTAATGAATACCAGTTTTAGAAATACTTTACTATTTGAATATTTATTTTTTTTATTTATATTGATATTCACGTATTTTGTTATAAATATTAGTAAATTTATGATATTTAACATTTATTTTTTTATTTATATTGACAGTCACGATTTTGTTATAAATATTAGTAAATTTATGATATTTACCATTTGTCACATATATTTAACTTCCTGTAAAGTAATTTCTTTATAATTTAAGATATCCGGGTACTCCCCGAGTACTCTCCGCCTAGGTCGAGTACTCTCAACTACCCAATCGACCGACTAGAGAGCGCTTAGCAACTTTTGGAACCATAGTTATAGCTTAGCAAAACCGTGTTTTGTTAATATGTGAACTATTACAAAATACCTCTAGCCACTTACGAGTTGTTGAGTCTAGAATCAATGTGGTAAAAGAAGCATGATAACCTTGGTAACGGAAATTTGTATCAAAAGAAAAAAGTAAACGACATGGTCTATAAAAAATAAAGTGTAAATGAAAATAACCGACGTATAATTATAATGTTTATTTTCCATTAGATATTATAAATTTCCAAGCGCACTTTTGAGTTTACTACTTATTAATTGGTATTTACATAATAATAAATTAAAACAATAAACAGTTACTACTTCTAGCCAATGATCTCTAGATCAAGTGGTGGAGGACTTGTATTTCTCTTGAGAGATGCAGGTTCGACTCTCACTTGGTGCAGAGTGAGGCACTGGTGGGCAATGATAGGAGACCCAGGGAAACCTGAGTTGGATCCTTGAGCCAAATGGGTTTTACCGGTAATTTCACTGTCGTGCCTACGGGCGGGTGGGTTACCGGGTTTTCCCCGGAATTGGTGGTGGACTCGGGTTACTCTCGGAGTACTCCGTTTGTCCAATGGGTACCCCGAGAGTGCTCGGGATTGAGTTTGTTGGCCGTTCAAAAAAAAAAAAAACTAAACAAACAAACAAGTATTCTTTTCTATCATAACCCGTAACCGATACACACACAATACACTCGTCAACATTCAACACATAAATTTATTATCATTTTGTGTCGTCTTCGTTCACTGTCATTTACAATTGCCATCTTCCTTTCATCAACCATGTCCTTCTTCCTCTCCTTGTTTTCCGTATTCTTGTATACGTAAGTATCTTAAGCGTTTATGTGTCTTCTTGTGCTAAAAAGGCTTAATTAGTTTGTTTTAGAACAAACATTACATCA
This sequence comes from Helianthus tuberosus, assembly GCA_030545235.1. Classification (NCBI taxonomy): domain Eukaryota; kingdom Viridiplantae; phylum Streptophyta; class Magnoliopsida; order Asterales; family Asteraceae; genus Helianthus; species Helianthus tuberosus. The sequence continues at coordinate 198,598,413 of CM060448.1, read as the reverse complement.
TAGGTAAAGGATTTTTGTTAAAGGTTCTCTTAAATAATGAAGTAATTATATTTACGTAATAATGATAATTGAATTAATGATAATTGTGTTATATAATTGACATGAAGGGTAAAATCATTAGTAAAAGGTTAGAAAAATTAGAACGTTAGGCCTAACAAAAGTTTAGATTTAAAAAAGCGATAATGAAATAAAAAGAAGAAATATGAAATTGAAATAAGTCCTTTTCATTTTAATTGGCAAGAAACAATGAAGTGAAAAGATGCCGCGTGGTTCCCACAATAGGTGAGCATATATCCCAATTGCCCAATTATCCTCACCCTTTTATTTTTCCTAATTTCTCCCTTTTTATGTTTTGTATTTTTTGCTGTTTTTTGTTTTATTATTTTCTCAATTCTTCTCTTCTTAAGCTGGCCTACTGCCCTCGTGCGTGCAGTGGCGAAGCTTGAAAAAAAAGTTCGGGAGGTCAGAAAGTAACGGACCTAAAAAAAAATTTATATCGCGTAGTTTCGAGGTGTATGTTCGGGTCGGACGTCGGTGATTCGATTCAGCTCGGGTCGGGTCAAACATTAATATCAAATAAAAAACGTTCTCAAACATTAAAAAAGAAGTTATCTTTATTCTTCCACATAGCATAATCTAATAACAAAACAAGTTAACAAATCACCCTAAATTTCAAACTCTAATTTCTATCTAAATCAAATCACAATAAAATTAAACAAATAAAATTAGACATAGTTATAGAAAGATTCGACAAGTTTAGGGCAAAATTTTCAGACCAGTTTCGCCCCTAATTTCAATCTAAATCACATAAATTGCAGCCCTAAATTAAACCGAAAGATAAAAAACACATGTCTTTAACCTTATAAAGATTGAAGAAGTCAAACAAGAGTACAAGACCACAACAACTAGCAGTGTTTTGGCTTTTGTTCTCAAACACGAAGCTGAAGTCGAACAGTTCTGGAACCTGCGTTTCCCCCCCCCCCCCCCCCTTCTGCAGTTCTGGCTTGTGGCTTCTGTTCTTCTAGTCAATGTCCCAAAGTAAACGAATTTGAGTTTTTTTTTTATAGGGTGAGCTTTTAAGTTGGGCTATATAATAATTTGATTTGGGTTCTATAATATACATTCTAGTATTATACCAAATATAATGATTTGGGCTATAATATTTGGACTAATTAAATATTTTATTTGGGCTACATAAATAAAAAATTAAAACCGGGGGGTCGAAAACGTATATAACTAATTTTTTTTTATAAAACCGGGGGGTTGAAAACGTATATACCTACAAAATCCTACACGAAACGTATATATATAACACTACTGACCGAAAAGTTCGGGGGGGCGGACGCCCCTCCCCGCCCCTTAAATCCTTCGCCCCTGCCCTCGTGTAGAGTATATCTCAAACACCACCCGTAGGGAAAGCTGATTTGGTGTGATGTTGTCACTTAATGCCCCGTAATAACGTTTGAAAATTTTTATCGGGAGGTCGGAAGTAATCGGATCTAAAAATTCTATATAAGTAAAAAAAATTATAAAACCGAAGGGTCGAAAACGTATATACCTAAAAAAATTTATACAAAACGTACATAGATAACACTACTGAGCAAAAAGTTCAGGGGGTCGGGCGCACCCCCCCGACCCCTTGAAAGCTACGCCTCTGCCACATAATGCCTCGCACACCGTCCCCTGCAGCATGATTCGACCAAAAAAAAGTATAGGCGTGTTTATAAAAACTTCTCCTCAACCTTAAAATGGCCAATAAGAAATTTCCAACTCTTTCATAATAATATTATCTGTTTTGTTATTCTAAAAAAATAATAACCAAGTAATCATTGCAAGGACAGAATGAGACATTAAACCACTACACCGCTTTTGAACTTTAAGCCACATAATGCTCTTTGCTGACTAAGACATCACATGTCGTATAATGCTCAAGGAGGGGCTTGAACTTCAAGCTCCACTACACATGGTCTAATTGGAGTGTGATCTAACTTAATGAGCGAGACACATAATGACCCATCAACGCCATACTTCATCTATCTTCTAATGTAAGGGCGTTTCAAATGGTAAAGGATCTTACTCCTTGAATACTTCTAACCTTTAAATGCTTTAAATGGTAAAACGGTCTTATTCCCTTAGTACTCATAACCCTTACATTAATTTACTAGGTGTACACATATCAATGATGTCCAAACCCTATTCTGGTCTAAGCATCGGAAGGTGGATCTTACGCTTTAGCATTTTCATTATGTTTTAAAACCTTGAAGATGAAATGGAGAAGATGAAGTGTGACTGGTTCATCTCTATAGTTGTTGCGACGAGCTTGCTCTCCATCTCGACAAATCCATGTAGCACAATTGGTGCCTTTCATGGGACTACTTGACTAATCTTTACTCGTTTTCCATGAATTAGTACGAGATTCCTCTCCTCTCTCCTCCAAAATACTCCACCTCTCACACACTTTTATATAGTAGTCTACATGTTCATTTATAAATTATGTAATACGTGAAATATGATGAAAGTTTTATAGCAAAATTCGAATCGTGTAAATTATTATCATTATTAGTATAAAAAGTGAGCCCGTTACAAATGCAAGGATAATTATAAGAACTATTAGATTACTTGAGTTTGTTCCTAGAATTGACTCGTATTTAAACGTGACGTGAAAGTCATAAACACAAATGGTACAATGAATATAAGAGAAACATACAAAACAAAACCATATATCCAAACTCCACGTCCAAAGGAATTAAGGCATGGTATTGGTAACTCAACTCTTAAGTATATGACAAAATAATCTAAAAGTATCACAAAATAATCTAAAAACTTTATAAGAAACTATCTTTCTAATAGTTTATTTTACTTACTTATATTTAAACCGATTAATTTCACTTACGTAGGTTTCACCGAAAAAAATATTCCTCTTATCACTCAACTACAACCTAAGTAAAAAAAAAAAAAACTATCTAAATCAACATGTTACAATGATTTACGAGTAAAATATACGGATGATTAATGTGGTTAACCAAAATTTTGGATTTGATGTTTAGCTTTTCAAAAATACACGGATGGTCCCCTATAGTTTGCATTTGGTAACGTATTTAGTCCTCAGTTAACAAATCTAAACGTTCTAACATGTCCAAATTATGGGCTAAATGTGTTACAAAGTACAAACCATAAGGACCATCCATGTACTTTTTGAAAAAAAAAAAAAGTTGAGGACTAAAAGTGTTACAAAGTGCAAACTACATGAACTATCTGTATACTTTTAAAAAGTTAGATACCAAATTCAAAATTTTGATGAATTATATAAGGCTATGGGGTATGGGGCTTGGGTTGGGGCGTGGGTTGGCTGAAAACGCCCAAGCCACCACCCCGGGGGCTTGGGTTGGGGCGTAGGTTGGGGCGTGGGTTTGGGCGTGGCCCTTGTGGCGTGGGTTTGAAGCCGGGCGTGGGGCGGGCTAGTAAGGTGACATGGCGGGCTCTCAATGGCCAAACCAAACTCATGCCCCCAACCCAAGCCCCACCATACCCCATGGGCGTGGGTTTGTGTGGTGGGGGGGGGGGGGGCTCCCATTCCACGTGTCAACAAATGCCCCAACCCAAGCCCCACCATACCCCATGGGCGTGAGTTTGGGTGGTGGGGGGCTCCCATTCCACGTGTCAACAAATGCCCCAACCCAAGCCCCACCATACCCCACGACCTAAGGGGAGTTGGAGCGCCCCGTGCCGTGATGGGCATTTTGTTCACGCATGGTGAACGTGGAACACCGCCGCCAGTGCCATGTATAACGCGTGAAGATTAAAACGCGTGGCCATGAACACGTGTTGTTTGTGTTTGTGTGGTGAGTTGTTTTTCAATGGAGATGAGTGTGTGATGAGTGATATGCATTTCCACTAAAATTCATCATTAGTGATGGAATAAAACTCGATGACATTGCGAAAATTGATTGGATGTTGTGAGTGATGAGTGTGTTGTGAGTGATGGGCGTCCCTACCCCTAAACCACCTGTTTACTTTAATTTTAGACTCAAATTGTTAAAAACAGTAAAACACATTATCGTATATATTAATAAACCAAGCTTATGAATAGTAGTTGTCACATAGTAACGAATAGTAACTTTTCCTTATTGGTTGGTTGTCTTTGTTGACTTCTTTATAGTGAGTTTCATCCTTTGATGTTATTGTTTATATACTTTTGGTTTCTTTAGTATGATCTATTTGTATGTTTGGTAAAGTGGTTTGTGTGGTGTTTTAGTTTGCAAAGGGGATGGGTTCAAGTCCCACTCTTTACATTTTTTTTTATATCTATTATATTAACTATTACCTATTACCTATATATTACCTATATAAACAAAGTTAATGAATAGTGTTTTAATGCTACACGGTATCGTTGTTTCATCGTTAATCACGAGTACCGTACGATTGTACGAACAATAACGCTATCGCACAACTTTTTGTTGGTTTTCTTTAACTTTTAATGATTTATTTATTTTAGTTTCAGGGGTAGGGATGAGCACGGTGCCAACCGATACCGAATCCGAATCGGTACTTGTACTGATCATGCTAGTTACGGTACCGGTTTATGAAGGTAAAACCGGTGGCGAACCGGTACTATGAACGCCAAAAGTCGGTACCGAATTGTTACTTAATATATTTCGGGAAATTCGGTACCGATACCCAATACCATTGGCTCATATCTGACCATGAGTTTCATACGAACATCATTACCATATAACTTTTTTGGTTGATTTTCTTCGGGTTCTCTTTTAGTGTTTTTTTTTTACATTTTTTTAATTTTTGTCAGTGGTTCCATGCGCAAGGCTCTCGCAGTGATTTCAAAATACATATAAACACAGACTAAATCACAAAAGAAGTACGCCGCAACGCGGCGACCATAATAAACCTAGTTGACTTAAAAAGTAATCTACCCTAAAATTATTATATTTATCAAATGATAACACCACTTTGCTACAGTGGTGTTATCATTTTTTTCCTTTTTTTTTTCTTTTTTTCTTTTTGTGGTTTTTTTTTATTTTTTTTACTTTTACCATTTAATTTTCAACATTTACTCTTACAACCCCTTAACTTTCTAAATACTTTTTAATCGAGTTTTACGTCATTATTTTTATTTACGTGTCGATATATACTTAAGTTGATTTACATTTCGACATTTTTTGTGTGTTTATTTACGATTTTGCCCCCAGTATAAAATTTGTTTTAATTTGTTTTAATTGATTGGCTTGATTTAATTTTTATTCGTCATGCCCATGGGAGGCTTTGATGGTGTGCGGGGAGGACCTCCGCACAAGGCCCACGATTTCGAGGGGCATGCGATTTAAAAAAAAATCCGATACGTATATGTTATTTTTTAAAATAGTAAACACATACCACTTCCAATATAGGCCCATTTACAAATCATTTTTTATGGTTTAGAATTCGGCCCACTTGTAATTAGGTTTATTGAACCCAATACTAAATTGATTTTTTTTTAATTAATAACAAAACATAACGGAAGGACACATTTTTTAAGGCTCGAACAGGGTATGTGAATTCTTAGAGACGCCCCTGGTCATGCCAACGGTAGTTTTTCCATCGTTTTAGTTTTTTTAGCAAAAGTACGGTAGTATTTTGTTTCACTTTGTTTACTCGATGTAAATTTTTTCGAGATCGTGTTATGATTAGTATGTACAAGTAACTAAAACACAGACGTACATACTATGAGAAAGAAATATTCGGCTTAATGCCCCGCAACGCGGGCGGGCAAAACCTAGTTTATAATATGGATAAATGGAATGGAATAATATTGATGTCAGAATGCTTTACAAATCTCACCCTTCTTTTTTATTTGTTATATTTTCCCCCTTAAACTTGTCACATAAAAGACAAAAAATACACATTCATTTGATAATTTAGGAGGAAATTATACGACGAAAATTTAAAGGATGAGATACCTTTAGCCAATTCTGAATATGAGATCCACAATCACATGACACATTTCACGTAGGATCTGACTCATATTGACACGTACATATGCCCTCTCTCCTTCTGCTTCCACGTGTAACACCACACGTGTCATCATCAAGGTCTCATACATAAAACTTTGATTTGTGTGCACGACATCGTACATTCACCAATTTGGTTAGCATTCATAAATTGAATTGAAAAAAAAATACAAAATGCATTTTTGTTAAGACTAAGCGGTATGGGGGCCGGCTTAGGCCCGGCGAAGCCCGGCGCCGGTCCCCCACACCGCCCCACTCGCCCCATCCCGGCTTGACCGGCTACTCCCGCTCGAACTCGACGGGCCACTTTTTGAATTTTATATCCGTTTAACAACGGATACTTTAATAAAAAAAATTACCTTTTCAAATTTAAATATATACCATATTTCTCATCCATTTTATACCATTATTTATTTATGTTATGAAATGAATTTATTTATGTTGTTTTATGTTGTATTTTATTATTTTTATAAAGTTAAAAAAAAACTTAGAAAATTATAAAATTTAACGTGGGGTAGCCCCATCCTCCACCCCCTGAAAAGTTAAGGAGGCCCATCCTCCACGAGCCGGTGGTGTGGCGCCTACGTGGCGGCCCATCCTCGTGGGGATGAGCCTCACCATACCCTTTAGTCTAATATCGACTAGAGATTAATCCATCATTTTTATAAAAGGTAAGTATAAAATAAACTAATCTAAATTAAATATTATTTGCTAAATGAGTTCGAGTTCGAGATTTATCGTTTAGACCATATGTAGTGGATGTGAGTGGGTTGCCATCTCAACCAAGCGAGGTGTCAAACACTAAAACGAAGGTGCTTTAACGGGATGCCATCACCGTCTTCGCCAAGCCCTTAACAGGCGTTGAGGGCTCTTGAACGTTGGGAGCATTGACTGAGGAAAGAGTAGCCATCACGGGACGCCATCACTATTGTTATCTAGTGAAATAATGAGTTACTTAAAGTCCTACTATGTATGTACCGGTTGCTTTTATATTTTTTAGTTAACCCACTTTGTATAGTGTTATGTAACAAATTTAACTATGCTTGCTAGCTTAACTAGTCTTGTAAACTTTGACGAGTGTAATATTTATATTTACATTATTATAACATAAAATTACATAATAAGTATTTTTAACGAATTGGTTGGTGATAATCTATAACAAATAAAGAGGTGGCAGCTGGGGAAAGTTCTTTGAAAGATTAAAAAGCAATGAAATCACATAAATCATAGTTAGTATATAGTATTTGGTTAGTGAAAGAAAGTATTTTGGGAATAGTTGCAGTTGCGTTTTATACATTTTGTGGTAATTCTATTTTTAAATTTTTATATTGCGTTTTATATAATTTGGTGTGTTTTTGTGTTGGGTTTGTTGAAATTGACATGAAATTATATGTTAATGAGTATACTTTTATTGCGTTTTTGTTTTGTGTTTTATAAAACATACAAATTCATTGTGTTTTTAAACCATTGCGTTTCAGGAAAAAAAAAACACATTTTTTTGTGCATTTGTCCATTGTGTTTTAGAAAAAAAAACACATTTTTTTTTGTGTTTTGTCTATTGCGTTTTAGAAAAAAAACACATTTCTTTGTGTTTTCTATCTATTGTGTCTTAGAAAAAAATATATATTTCTTTGTGTTTTTGTCCATTGCGTTTTAGAAAAAAAAAATCATTTTTTGTGTTTATTGTCCATTGCGTTTACGTATTTGGGTTTTCGATTTTTTTTCAAAAGTATAGAATAATATACTTGTTTTAAAGATAAAAAATGCTCGTTTTTATGGTGCAATTTTTATAAAAAAAAGTAATGTCATATGAAAGAATTATTAACGTTTAAAAAATGGAGGGAATTGGAGGAGAGAAAAATTATTGTTTTGAATTGATTAGAATACCCTTAAACAAACCCACGCGTTTTTTTTTTTTTTTTTTCAGTTTCACCCATTTAATCTTATCCCTTAATTAGTAAATAGATGATCAAAGTTACTTACTAACCTTCCTAGCCAAATAAACTTGCTAGTAACCATTATATTTATATAAAAGTTATATGTACGCGTATAAATGAAAGATGAGCGTCAAAATTTACAAATAACCAGAGCTCAAACTTTACTCAAACTTTGAAAATAAAGTTTGAAACGAGCAAAACTCGAATTTTGTTTTGTTAAACGAATCAGAGTTAAGATTAGACGAGCTCGACTTAGTTACATTCGTTTATATGAAAAAACAATTTGTTAGAATATGAATTATAACAACGAGGAACAAAGATTTTCAATATTTTTGTGATAATTAAAAGTGTATTGGTTACAAAACATCTAAAAATATAAATTTTACATAGATACAAAGGTTGGTGGGAGTTTTGTTGGGAACCTAATTTATTTGTGGACTTCAGTTAACACAAATATTTATGGCTGCAAATTAAGCTTTTATGTGTGTAAGACACAATTTCTATTTATAGTTTTATCTTGGTTCATGCTCTAGACCTAACATTTAATTTAGATCTAAAAGTAGTTTATTATAGGGATATTATAATATCCAAATTCCATTCATTTAATATCTTTTTTTGGTGTCAATAACATAACAAATATCATCTCAATATTGTTTAAAGTAATGTAATGGTCAGTTCAGTCCATGAATATATGCATTTTATCTATATTGAATTCATAAAAAAAAAGTTTAGGTGCATGATAATTGATCATAGCTTTCGAAAAATTCGTCGTTTATAAAGGTTGTTGAAAAATACAATTTGTAGTTTATAAAATGATACGAGAATAAAAATGAATACGACATAGATTAACCTTGATGAGCTATGAACAACACACAAGATGAAGAATATTATCAATCAATTTTAAAATACACTAGTTTACACATTAAAATATGCTAGATCTTGGTTCAAGTCTCACAGACGACAAGAATTGAAAAGAAATTTGCCGTTAAAAAAAATACACTAGTTTACACATTAAAATTTGCTATCATATATTACAAAGTTTCTTCCGTGCACGCATACACACATATTAATTCAGGGCTCTTTTAAACCAGTTTTCTATATACAAAGTGTAAGCAGTTTAGCATCAGTTAATTAAGAACCCTTTTTAACCGGTATTCTATATCCAAAGTGTTGGTAGTATAGCATCGGGACCCTTTCTAATATGACTTCAACATCCATAACATTGATTCGAGACAAACAACGAATCCGATCCGTCCATCGATCAAGACAAAGCCACCATCATCCAATGAATCCACCATATGAAATAAGTGAGGACCATGTGATTCGAAAATGGTTAGGTGTGGGCTAAATGAAGACACGCATGTAGTGGTCAAATGGGATTCATGCACCCATTGGATATTCTTCCATGAATATGGGGATGGCAAGCACATAAACCATGTGGACCTATTATATCGTATCCCAAAATTCCAATCGAATCGAATATATAGTAAACTAGGTTAAAACCCCGTGTATTACACGGGTTGAATACACGTAATTTATATAGTAAGTATAAAAAAAGTTACATCTTTAGAAAACCCGTGTATTGCACGGTTGAATAAATATAATGTAATCGCATAACACATACATTCGTTAAGATATGTTTTAAAAAATGAATTTCAATGTACTATTTACTTATTATAACATGCTACTTTGTTTTTTTATTTATTATTAGGTTAGACACTTGTGTATCACATGTGGTATAACATTTTACTTTGTCCGTTTTTAATTATTAGGTTACAATCTTATGTATTACATGTAGTTAGATCAAAGCTGGAAACATAAGAGATAAGTGGAAAAATAAAAGGCTATTAATTAATGGAACAATAAAAGAAATGATTAAGAAAAAAATATATAAATAAATAAATAAAAGATAAACTGAAAATTATGATTTAATAATATATTATTATAAGTGAAAGAAGCGGGATAACTACGATTTAATATTATTATTTATTAAAAATAAAATAAATATTATAGTTATAGATATAATCTAATATACATTAGTTATAGAAAAATAGATTATCTGATATTATATATAGAAAAAAGAAAAAGTTAAAGTACTTAGATATACAATTTTATCTATGCATATTTTTGTTTATAACCATATATTATATTATATTGTGATACATATTTCAATAACATACTTACAGATTATTAGATATAATCTAAATATTTTTTTCGTAAAGTAAAATTGATACCTATTATATTGTTTGAATTTGAAAAAAAAAAGTTGGGATAAATGAAGAGAAATAATATTCATTTGTTACTTAATTAGTATAAGATAAGTATGAAAAAATGCGGGAAAACAGAAAATTAGAGGGCTCTAGTGAATGACACGTGTCACACATTGGTTTTCTTTTATTATATGTATAGATTATAACCTTTTTAAAAGAAAGTTCGTATAAAATTGATTTTTTTAAGTACTTGGACCTCTTTTCCTCTCTCACTTTTTATTTTATAAATAAAAAATAGAGTTAACTGCTATTTTCGTCCATGTGATTTGTCCAGTTGCGCCAGTCCAGGCCAAATTTTAAATTTGTACCATTTCCATCTCTGACATTCTTGAATCATGCCAGTTTCATCCAAAAACTTAACGTCTGTTAAAACCTGTCGTTTAATGAAGGGTAAAACCGTCATTTTCTTTTTTTTTGTTTTCTCTTTTCAAACCTTATTAAACGAAAAATTTGGAAAAAAAGCAAAATGATATAAAAAGGAAAATGACGGTTTTACCCTTCATTAAACGACATGTTTTTACAGACGTTAAGTTTTTGAATGGAAATGACATGTTTTAAGAATGTCAGGGACAGAAATAGTACAAATTTGAAAATTGGTCTGAACTGGTATAACTGGACAAACCACAGAGACGAAAATGCCAGTTAACTCTAAAAATTATTTTAATTCTAAGTTTCATATCAATTTATTTAAATTATAATTTTAAAATATTAGTTTATACAAATAATAGAATATTATATTAAATAAAATTTATACAAATAATAGGTTTGTTTAGGCTCGAGCTTGATAAGTGAAACTCGGGCTCGGGTTTGGGCTTGTTTATTATGCAAACTCATTTTTAACCTCGAGCTCGAACTCGTTTAAGCTTAACTCAATTCTAGCTTTTAGCGAGCCGATGAATAAGATTTTATTCACGACTAACGTGCTCTTTTAAAGAATCTGATGGATTTATACAACGGGGATCCAACATTATCAGCCCAAAATTGCAAAATTTGCACCCATATTACAGCCCAATTTGCAAGCTATCAATTGTTGAGCAAAGTTTTAAGCCCAAAAATCCAGCCCAGTTTTCACCCATATTACAGCCCACCAATTTCTTGCAACCCCATAATCTCACTCTCATCGTGCAAGTAATTAAAATCGATTTGGATATTAAAAAAAATAAACTGTACATTCCACTTTGAATTTCGATATAACTTTTAGATTTTTTTTAAATCAAAATCGGATTTAGGTCAATTACATGTTGAACCTGAATACGTCTAGATAAAGGGATCATGTGTTTATCAATCCGACAGGTTGTGGTATTTTCTTGGATGAAAAATCTTATCTCTATGAATTAAGGTCTTCATCAGTTTTTTTTGTTCTTTTGTGTGTGTGTGTTTAACATACCAATGCACTTTTAATTCTGTCTTATTTTAGTCATTGTATATATATATTTTTACATTTGAGTCCTTAAATGATGTTTTTCTTCATGTTAGGGTCATTTTAAATGGTCAAATTGCCTTTCAAGTTAACAGAGTTACATATAAAATGACCGAATTACTCTTCTTGTTAACAGAAAAAATGGATGAAGTTAACCAATTGGACTAAAATGGCAACGGTGAAACCTTTTTGAACCCATAAGCAAAAAATAAAACATTTGGACTAAACTGACAAAATGGCTCAAACCACAAGAACTAAAATGACATTTAACATAGGCATACAACTTATTAAATTTCGTATATAAAACTATTTTAGATTTTAGCTTTAGACTAAACTGACAAAATAAACCAAAACCGATAGACTAAAATTACATTTAACTCTGTAAAACCTAGGGGTGTAAACAAGTCCAGAGGCTCGAGAGCTACTCGTGATCGGCTCGGTTAAAAGGTCGAACGAGTCGAGCCTTAACGAGCCCGAGCCCGAGCCCGAGCCTGAAATAGAGCTCGTTTAGTTATTGAGCCCGAGCTCGAGCCTGAAATACAAAGCTCGTTTAGGCTCGCGAGCCCAAACGAGCCTAAACAAAATTTTAGTTTTTTATATATATAATATAATAATGATGATGATAACATTGGTGAGCCGAGCTCGAGCCAAGCTTTGGCTCGCTTAATCGCTGTTGAAACGAGCTCGAGCCGAGCTTTTAGCTCATTTGAGGTTGTTCTCGAAATAGCTCGAGCCGAGCTCGAGCTTTGGGTTTTACTCGCGAGCCGAGCTCGAGCTCGAGCTCAGAGAAGTAGGCTCGAACCGAGCCGAGCTCGAGCTCGAGCTTCATAAATACATTACGAGCCGAGCTCGAGCCTAGTTGGGCTCGGGCTCGGCTCGGCTCGCCCTAGTAAAACCATATAAACAAGAGGCATAAAACTTATTAAATTTTGTATAAAACTATTTTAGATTTTAGATTTTAGATTTGGGGGTTTTCAGTTTTGACAACAGCCGATACAGAAAGCTTCTCCCGCCGCTAGGGTTTCATCTACCAAATCGATCTCGAAACGCATCAATGGCGGAAAAACACGAGTTCGAGTTCCAGATATACAACTCCATGACCAAACAGAAGGAGAAATTCAAGCCAATTGTTCCAGGCAAAGTCTCCATGTACGTCTGTGGCGTTACATCTTATGACTTCAGTCATATCGGTCACGCTCGTGCTTACGTCGCCTTTGATGTCCTCTTTCGGTATACGATTCTTTTCCTTTCTGTTTCTGATATGTTGTTTTCGACTATTGATGTAATGTGCGTAAGGTTTACGCGATTGATTAACGGTTTGTGTTTTCGGATTGAACATTAGATTTAAGTGTGCGATGTGAGAATAAGTTGAATATTAATGATTTGATTGCAAGTTGTAGTCTCGGATTTGTGCAATTGAGTGAAAAAGTTGTGATGATATTGAAATTTGAGGTTTCTTCATTTGATTTGATGCTAGATTGAGTGTGTAATGTATTTATAAGTTGAATATGACGATCTGATTGCATGCAGTTGAGAGAAATCATTGCGATAATATTGAAATTGGAGTTTTTTTCGTTTGATTTAACGCTAGATTGAGTATGTATTTTAACTATAAGTTGAATATGACGATTTGATTGCAAGTTGTAGCCGGATTTATGTAATTGAGTGAAAAATGAAAACAGTGTGATGATATTGAAATTGGAGATTTTTGGTTTAATTTAACACTAGATTGGAGCATGTAATCTAACTATAAGTTGAATATGACGATTATATTGCAAGTTGTAGTTAGATATATGCAATTGAGTGAAAGTATTACTATGATATTGAAATTGGAGCTTCTTTGGTTTAGTTTAACTCATATTTATCAAAAGCGCACGCTTTTGGCGCTTAGGCGATTTTTTGAGCGATGCACATCCAGTTCACTTACTTCCTAGCTAATTTTACCGCAGTTTTTCAATTTGTAAATTTCTAATATTCTGCAGTCTTTATAGGCATATTATCTATTAGCACTGATATATTATATATTAAAATAAATACATATATATCGGTTAGGCATAGCATGTAAATAGGAGATACATATTGTAATTTGAATATGGTGATCTGATTTAAGATTAGGACAAGGAATACTTATATTAATTATACTCTGTACTCTTATTACGTTTAATGTTTTATATCAAAATACACTTTCATTACCAACCAATTATATCACTAAAATTCCAGATCTCAGTTTTTACTTCATATCCACGTTTATGACACATCCATGGTTTTGAAGATTGATGAAGAACTTTTGGTTTTCAAGTTTTACTATATATTACTTTATGAACCTTTCGTCTTCAAGTATGAACATTTTGGGATTTGGGATGATTTTAGTACTTTATGTTGAAGATCGTGGTATTGGAATATATTGGTAGTTGAAGAAAGTGTTATTTTCCATTATATATATATATATAGGGTAGGGATATGGTAAAAAGTGTCTAAAATGTGAGAAGGGTAAGAAGTGTTTTAAACCATTGGATATTTGATCTAATGGTTGAGATCAATAGGGTATAAAATGTAAATTGTGTTTTAATTAGAAGGACCTTATGTAAAATTGAAGGGCAATAGTGTCTTTTCCAATGTTTCAAATATGGTAACCGCCATCAATCTCCTAAAAACTAGCTATTCAAATTTAATTGCTAAATTATCTCGATCCTAAATTCTAAAAATAGAAAAATATGTAACTGCTGCAAAGAAACGTATAACACTATACATCCATCATATAACACTATATAACCAAAGAACACTATATAACACCGTGTAACACTATTATAACACCATATAACACCAAGTAACACTATATAACACTATATAAAAAATATATAACACTATGCAGTTCTGAATGGTTGTTGCACTACAGAATTATATAACACTACACACATTCGTAGATTAATTCCTAAAATCGAATTCCTATAATAAAGGGTGGAAGTTATTTTGGGCAGTTATCTTTAAATCAATTAATTGAAAGAAAATAGAAAATTACTAATTCACCCTTTTGAATTAATTTAGATATAGGACACTTGTCATCACCACATTATTTCTTACCCTTCTCACACTTTGGGCACTTTTTACAGGATCCTTTACCTATATATATATATTTTTATTCAAGGGCACCTTTTTTTTCTTAGGCCCACCCTTTTTTGCGCCTTTTGCCTAGGTCCTAAGCGCTGCCTAAGCGCCTTGAGTGCGCCTCGCGCCTTTGATGACTATGGTTTAACGCTAGATTGCTTGTAATTATGCTATAAGTTGAGTATGATGAATCTGTTTGCAAGTTGTAGTCGGATTAATGCAATTGAGTGAAAAAAGTTGTAATGATACTGAAATTGGAGCTATTTTTGTTTAATTCAAGTATTCAACACTAGTGTTAAGTGTGTAATCTAATTAAAAGTTGAATATGATGATTTGATTGCAAGTAACTTGTAGTTGGATTTATGCAATTGAGTGAAAAGTGAAAACAGTGATGATATTAGAATTGGAGATTTTTTAGTTAAATTTAACACTTGATTGAGTGTGTAATTTAACTATAAGTTGAATTTGGCGATCTGATTGCAAGTTGTAGTCAGATTTATGCAATCGAGTGAAAAAAATTGCAATGTCAGTGAAAATAGTGCTTCTTTGGTTTAACATTTGAACGGATATTTTCTTGTCTCAGTTTGAAGCTGGCCAAAATGTTCAATACTAAATGTTTTTATCCATGCAGTATTGCAGTTTAGTTTGTATACTCTAACCAACCAACATGTGGTATACATCTTGAAGGTATTTGAAACATTTGGGCTATGAAGTTAAATATGTGCGGAATTTCACTGATGTCGATGATAAGGTATGATTCTCAAAGCTTACGTTCTTTCTTGTACTCTGGATTGTTATGATGAGTTTTTCTCAGACTTATGTTTTGTTTGCATTATTGATGTTTGATTATTGAACATATTTTTTCAGCACCTGTGTGCTCTTTCTGATATATGATCGATGAATTAGCATTATTGAATTTTTTGGGAGTATTTGGTTGACTTGATGTTGATACATGATTGAATTTTTTGGGAGTATTAGGTTCACAGTTTAGCAGTTTACAATTTACATATGTCATGGAGTTCACATTCGTACCAAAAACAAAGATGAATGAGTCGATTATGGAATAAGAAATCCTATGCTTCGTTTTAAGGAATGCATTAGATTTTGGACACGCTCTTTGTTTATATTTTACTCTGTCCCACTTCATATCATTGTACTGTTTTTGGGTATTATTGCACTCCCGTCTTGAATTTCCTTTCTAGCTTGACATGCTCTTAACATTTAGACACGCTGATTAGCTATTGGATAAGCATTTAGTTGCAACGCGTTGGTGGCATGGTTGTAGAAATCGCTACTAGTCGCTAGTCGGCCGGTGAGGTGGGACTATCGATTAATCGGGATTAATTGTAATTAAATCGGAAATTAATCGAGACTAATCGGCGATTAATCGCGGATTACGCGACGCCTAGTCGGGATTTTTACAACCATGGTTGGTGGTCTATACTCTATTGGTATTTTGTTTATAAAGTCAACACGAAGAGTAGTTATATCTGCAACATAATGGATATAATTAGTAAGGAATGAATTAGCTGATATGTGTAGTTATTTCAGAGGTTCACTACTTCACTTGTAATTAAAATCTGTAAAAAGCTTCAAAGGCCATTGATTAGATGTCGTTGCATTTTTTTGTCCTACATATTATTCTAATGTAGTTTAGTGTTGTTAATGAAGAAGACAAGAGTATATATGAATTTGAGCATTTTATTGTGATAACTCTTAAGAACAGATTATTTGGGACTTGGGAGATCGTATTGGTACTTTAGGGTACATTGACATTAATGTATCAGTTATAGTTTAATATAGAGTTTATTATTGTTTTGTGTGCTGCTTTTGCTGACATGGCTGATTTCTTGCCAGCATAGACATTATTGATCTCATTCTTTTCATTTACTTTCTATTTCGGCCCAGTTTATAATCTTCCTTGTTACTGCCTTGCATAGACTTATCACTTATATACAGTTTGTAGTAAGTGGTACAGATAGAATGTTAAATCATATCAAATCCATAACATTAAGTGTTTTTTAGATTTCTAAAACAGTCAAAAGTGATAGTGAACAGCATTTTATAGATGTTTCTCGGAAGTCGGTGTACTTTTGTAATTTATTTTTTTTGGAGTTAGGAAAATTACTTTTTGTTTCTTGGTACTGATTATATTTTGATAACCATCACAACAAAAGAAGAATGATGTACCAAGTACTTTGAACATGTTACATATTTTAGGTAGACTTGCTCCACTTCTATTGTGATATATATTTCATACGATTAGAAATTTTTCACATGCAGATTATCAAAAGAGCTAACGAGCTTGGGGAGGACGCATTATCTTTAAGCAGTCGGTTTTGCCAGGAGTATCTGACTGATATGGCTGATCTGCATTGTCTGCCACCTAATGAACAACCACGTGTTTCAGATCATATGGATCAAATAAGGGATATGATTCAAAAGGTACCGTATTTTTATTTTTCATCATTTTTCTTGGATTATACGACATTTTAGTATTTTACCCTATTTTTGTTTGTTCTGTGCAGATTATCGACAACAATTGTGCTTATGCTGTTGATGGTGATGTCTATTTCTCTGTTGATAATTTTCCCAATTATGGACGGTTATCAGGAAGAAAGCTTGAAGACAATAGAGCAGGTGAACGGATTGCTATTGATTCAAGAAAAAGAAATCCTGCTGATTTTGCCTTGTGGAAGGTGTGCATTTGTTATAACTTTTTTTCCTGAAATATTAAGGTTGCAAAATGGACGTGTTAGGCCTGTTGAGTTGACCCACAAAACAATCTTTCTGTTGAATATTGTTATTGTTAATATATAACAAAAGAGGGTGTTTTAGTAATAGTACCTAAGACACAACCTCTATCTTTTTATTGTTTTTCTTTGCCAAATTTACAACAATGCCATCAAACTCATGTTTTGTTTTTTTAGTTTTGTGTATTTAACCCTTCAACTTTTAGCATTGCCAGTTAGACCCCCTCAGCTTTCTAAAAACTTTGTAAAATGTCATTTTGACCCCCTCGAGTTTTACGTGCTTATTTTTATGTACGTGGGTCAAATATAATACGTTTTTGTGCGTATTTTTATGTACGTTTTTTGTTGGTCCACATTTAGTTCGGAAACGAATTGGGTCAAATATAATATGTTTTCACTATGCAGTATAAATTCGAGTTGCTTTACGTTTCGACTCTGCCGCAACGCGTGGTACCCTTCTTTAACGTAAAAACATTATTTTCTTACGTGCTTATATATAGGTAAGTTTCGATATAAATCCAAGTTGGTTTACGCTTCGATGTAAATTTTCTTGGTGACGAGTCGGGTCAAATGTAATACGTTTTCGTGCTTGTTTTCATATGCGTTTTCAGTTGGTGTACGTTTTGACGTATATTTTGTTTGAAAACGAGTCGGGTCAAATATTTGATGGTGTAAATTTGAGTCACTTTAAGTTTCGACGCCGCCACAACGCGCGGCGGACCAAATTATTAGTTTTATGAATAAAGCGCTAAATATGATATATTGTAACAATAAAAATCTACTGTTTGTCTTTTACATACATCTATGCTTTTCTTTTCAGGCTGCTAAACCAGGGGAGATAAGTTGGGACAGCCCATGGGGCCCAGGAAGGCCAGGATGGCACATTGAGTGCAGTGCAATGAGCGTAACTTATTTAACCGAAACTTTCGATATTCATGGTGGCGGAATGGATTTAATATTTCCACATCACGAAAACGAAATTGCCCAGAGTTGTGCCGCCTGCCCAAATGCCAATATAAACTACTGGATGCATAATGGTTTCGTAACTGCAAATGACGAAAAAATGTCCAAGTCTATTGGAAACTTTTTTACTATTCGTGAGGTCACAAAACTGTATCACCCTCTCGCCTTGAGGCACTTTTTAATGGGCACACATTATCGATCACCGGTTAATTACTCAATTGCCCAGATTGAGATCTCTTCAGAGGCTGTTTATTACATTTATCAGGTACATATAATTGATAGTTTTAATTAGAGTAAAATGCCATTATAGTCCCTGAGGTTTGGCCAGTTTTGTGACTTTCGTCCAAAGGTTTGTTTTTTGCATCTGGATCCAAAAGGTTTAGAATCTTGCCCTTTTCATCCGGCTCGTTAACTCCATTCATTTTTCTCCGTTAAGCCAGGGGTATTTTCGTCTTTTTTGTTAAGGGCAATTTGGTATTTTTCACTTTATGTACAAGTATTCAAAAGATCGAATTGCCCTTTAAGTTAACAAAAAAGACGAAAATACCCCTGACTTAACAAAGAAAAATGGAATGGAGTTAACAAGCTTGATGAAAATGGCATCCAAATGCGAAAAACAAACTTTTGGACGAAAGTCGCAAAACTGGTCAAACCTCAGGGACGAAAATGACATTTCACTCTTTTAATCATATAGATATTTTGTGTGTTGACATGTTTTTGGTTGGTACTTGGTAGACCTTGGAAGATTGTGACGGTGCTATCTCACAATTTCAAGAAGAAATCAAAACTAGTGGGAAGAAGTATTCTGCTACTGATGATGCTAAAAACTGTGTCAAAAATCTGAGAAATCACTTTGAAGAAAAATTGTCTGATGATTTACACACCCCTACTATTCTGAATGCTGCTCTTCAAGAAGCTTTAAGATTGATGAACAAAATCTTGGGCATGCTTAAGGTCAGAACGTTGAATTGCACCGAAATCTCACTTTCGTAAAGATGGCAAAATGGGCCAGCATGGGTAATTAGGGGTGTTAAACGGGTCTTGTTTGTGGGTTGGTGGGTTCAACCCGAACCCAAAAATCGTGTCATACATATGAACCCGAGCACGAATATTCGCGCGTTGACTCGAACACGACCCGTTCAACGTGATTTTTTTTTTTAATTTTTAAACTTTTTTCCGCAAATTAATATATTAAAATTAAAATTACTACAAAAACACACAAATGTATATAACACAATTACAGTTAAATAATAAAATCTTATGTCAATTTCTCTTTTAAAGTAACAAGTTATAATTATGGCGTAAAAAGTACACACCGGTCCCAAAATTATTTATGACATAAATGATATAGTAAAAATGGGTTAAACACCGGTCACCTGACTGGGTTGACCCGAACCTGACCCGTTTAGATAAAAGGGTTCGTGGGTTCAACCTGAAACTGACTCGACCCTTTTTAGAGTAAACCAAAACCCGCGAATGTCATCTTAGAAATTCACAACCCTATTGCTCTGGGTAATGGTTAGGCTTTAGTGAGTGTTGAACCGGGTTTACCTTAATTGTTTTAATAAATAACTGGCATGCCAACTATGATTACAAAAGTTATAGTATCTCAGTAATATTCTGATCTCTTGAATAATCTGATTTTGAGAGGTTTTATTTTATGCATTAAAAATACACTGTTGAGTTTTGACCCATTTGGCATGTTTTCTTTTAAACTATTTTTTTAATTTTTAATAGTTAAAGTAAGATAACCTGAATTTACTCGTTCAGAGAAACAGGTTGACTAAGACTTCACTTTCTGTACACTTTCCTGCTGCTGACATTTGTTTCAATTTTCGGTTATATATAATGATTTGCAGAAGAAGCTTCAAAAACCACAGAAGTTATCGAACATCGAGTCTCTTATTCAGTTGGAGAAAGAAGTGAGAGGCGTTTTGGATGTGTTAGGGCTACTTTCCAGTTCAACTTATTCTGAGGTTAGCTTCAATGCTTCATAAACTGCCCCCTTTAGTATATGTAGGGCTGCAAATGAACTGAGCGTTCAGTGAACAGTTCGTGTAGTTAAATGAACACGTTCGTTCATTTATGTTCGTAAACGTTTAGTAACGTGTTCGTTTGGGTTCGATAGTTCATTGGGGTTTTAATTTTTATATTTTATATTCAGCTACTTCAAATCCCCACTAATAAATATTAGCGTGTTGCATTTATTTAAATTATTTAATATTTAATAATATTAGGTTAGTATACTATGGGTGGATCTACATAATATTTGTGATGAAAGATACTGATTTTATTCTAAATTTAATAAATGTTCTTTTGTGTTGCATTTGCTTGTGTTTATGAATGTTCGTGTGTGCTCATTTATGTTGTGTGTGCTCATTTATGTTCATGAATGTTCGTTTACATTTGTTGCTTAAACTTAATGAACGAACGCATTCATTTTCTTAATGAACGGAAACGAACAGAAAACCTCGTTCGGTAAGTGTTCATGAACAGTTTGTGAACGCATAATTTCCTTAACGAACGAACACAAACTCGTTTTCAGCCCAAAGTATATGTATGTGTTTGTGTGTGTGCACAGAGAGATTCATTTAATATACAACCAGTTTTAAATAAGAGTTTACTAGAATTGTATAAGCACTAGTACGTACTACGTAGTGAATAGAAGATATTCACATTTATGCATCACATATGAAGCAATAGGTATGAGTGTTTATGTTGCGCACGGTTATGTATCACATTAAAAAGCAATATGTACATGTGTTTATGTGGTTCCTTCTGTCCTCTACATAAAACTTGTTCTTTATTGAACATCTTTCTGTATATATGTATGTGTGTGTACATATCTATATATCAAAAAGAGAGATTTTGAAAGTTGGTGTTTATTGTACGGTGCAGGTATTGAAGCAACTAAACGACAAAGCACTAAAAA
This sequence comes from Helianthus tuberosus, assembly GCA_030545235.1. Lineage (NCBI taxonomy): Eukaryota > Viridiplantae > Streptophyta > Magnoliopsida > Asterales > Asteraceae > Helianthus > Helianthus tuberosus. The sequence goes on along the minus strand of CM060448.1, from coordinate 198,577,031 downwards.
GAGCAGAATTAACCGAAGAAGATATACAGCAACGTATAGAAGAGCGGGCATTAGCTAGAAAGAACAAAGATTTCACATTAGGTGATCAAATCAGGAAAGATTTGACTACAAAAGGGATTGCTCTGATGGATGTTGGCAGTGAAACCATTTGGCGGCCATGTGTACCGGTTGAACTTGCCAAGTCATCAGATGGTCAACTTACGGGTCCACCTGACACATCAGATGGTCAACAGCCTGGACAGTTGAAGCCAGCCGATGCTACAAAACCTTGATCATTTTTCCTTTTTGGGACTTCTAACTTATGTATGTGAACTGTGAAGTATAAGCACTACTGTGGTAAGAGCTATGAATACTTGACCTTTTATTTTGTGTTCGATATACATGTACAACTGTTTTGATCATATACCGTTGAGACCCTATTTCGCAAAGTTTTATCGTTACTTAAATTCAGGGTTTGTAAGATTTTTATTTAACTGAATTTTGTGGCCTGATTGTTTAGTTATACCCGAAAATAACTTCTTATTTGACCTTGATTATTTCTTTGTACGAAATGCTGGTTAACAAACCTTCAAGGCATAACTGTTAATAGTAGTCGCTATGGCAAATAGCGTATAAGTCGATGGTCGCTACAGTGTATTAACCATAAATAGCGGGATTTCAATTTATTTTTTTATTATTGTATTTTTAAAATATAAATAGTGATTAAATAGGGCTATAAAATAGTTGGATTTTAGGTTTTTGTTAAATATACATGTAAAATAGTGTATATATCAGGGTATTTTGATATATAGTATACATATAAATTTTTTTTCTAGTGTGTCGCTATTTATAAACTAGCGCCCGTCATTTATCGCTATTCGTCATAGAGCATATTGGTATCTTATTGCTATTTGTCGCTATTCGCCATTAACCAGGCTTCAAGGGAGTGATGCATTCTTTCTAGCAGAGTTCTTACTCAATTGGTTGGCAGGTATTGGTCAATTGCTCAATTGGTTAGCAGGGTATTACTTATTAGCGAGTTCTCTAGTAATTACGATCTTTCATTAAAAACAGAGACGATTACAGACTAATAGCAGGGTTCTCAAAATTACCAATGGATAGAAAATAGATATACAGTTTTGTTTTTGTATTCCAAGTTTTTCCAGGTTGTATGTAGGCTAAAAATGGAAATACAAATCTTTTTACGTGAGTGGTGGAGTGCCTAGTTTTAAACTTTTAATTGATTTTCCAACCTTTAACCAGGGCCGTCCAAACCGCTCGCTTCAAAATTGTTCGGAAAATGCTCGTTTGATTTGAGGCTCGGTTGTAAACAAGCCGCTCTGCTCGGTTCGATTCGGTTCAGCTCGAATTATAAGTTTTAATTAGTATATATATATACACACACACACACATATACAGGGGAGGGTTAGATAAAAAACCCTAAAAATTTGAGAAAACCCAATCTCCCGACTTTTTTTTTTTGAAAAAAATAACACATGTAATATACATGTTTTTAAGAGTTTTGAGCAAAAAAAATCAAAAAAGCGCCGAGTGTTTTTTTTTTTTAAAATAAACAAGTTTCAGCAACTTTTTGTCTAACACATGTTAGTGATGAAAGTTGCTGAAACTTGTTTATTTTTTTTTTAAACATCCACTCGGCGCTTTTTTGATTTTTTTGGCTCAAAACTCTTAAAAACATGTATATTACATGTGTTATTTTTTTCAAAAAAAAAAAAAAAAAGTCGGGAGGTTGGGTTTTCTAAGGTTTTCTCAAATTTTTAGGGTTTTCTATCTAGCATTACACTATATAACTACATATACATATGCACATACATATATAAACACATATACATATGCACATACAGGGTAAGAATATATAGAAAACCACTTTTATTGAGAAAACCTGGGAAACTCAAAGCTCCCGACTTTTTTTTTTTGAAAAAATTACCACACGTAATATACATGTTTTTAAGAGTTTTGGGCAAAAAAAAAATCGAAAAAGCGCTGAATAGATATTTAAAAAAAAATAAACAAGTTTTGGTGTAACATATGTTCAGCGAATGTAACATATGTTACACCAAAACTTGTTTTTTTTTTTTTAAATATCTACTCGGCGCTTTTTCGATTTTTTTTGCCCAAAACTCTTAAAAAAATGTATATTACGTGTGGTAATTTTTTCAAAAAAAAAAAAAAAAGTCGGGAGTTTTCAGTTTCCCGGGTTTTCTCAATAAAAGTGGTTTTCTTTTTATCTTTAGCCTGCACATACATATATAAACTCATACAAAAATATAAATTATACATATGTGTGTATACACACACACCTATATATACACATATACATAAATATAAATTAAATTTCTAGTTTTATATATACAACTCTATCAGATTTTGGTCAATTATATACAAATTTACAATTGGATATGTAAAAGTTAAACCCTAAACCGTTAAACGACAGTCTGCTCATCGCCTCAATGTCTCATGCTGTTACCCTAAGTCGATCGTCTCCTGCTCTCAACGTCATTCTTCGTGCAATATGATCATCGCCTCATCTGTCACAACATTGTTATTCATAAGAAAAATATTATGCCATGAAATGTGCTTTGTTTTAAAGACATAAAAACTTGAGACCTGACATTGTCACTATCTCTCTCCGAAAATTTAAATCGGGTAACACAGTTGTCAAAATCGCTCAAAGTTCGCTCGACGCTCGCTTGGAATATTCACTGCTCGGAAAATGCTCGTTTGATTTGAGGCTCGGTTTAAATGAGCCATTCCGCTTGGTTCAGTTTCTAAACAAGCCAAGCACGAGCAAAGGTCCGCTCAATTCTGCTCAGCTTATGAACAACCCTACCTTTAACCCTTGTGAATGCTACATGCTCCAATGCTTAGCAGAGCGTTGGTGGGGTTGTTTAGAAAACTAGTTCTCGAGGTTACCAAAGGAAACTAAATAAGTAAATAGACACAATTTTGCATTTATCTTTCAGTTTTTTTTTTAAGATTTTATCTACGCTAACAAATATAGCAAAAGTCTTAGATTCGAATCTAGCCTTCACTGGCTTTCCAACCTTTTAACCTTTTTTAAGGTTAGTTGTGTAAGTTTTTAGGTAACGTGTCATTACGGGACCCAAAGGAAAACACGTAAATATTCAAATATGTATTTATTTTCCCTGTTTTCAGGTTTCGTGTATGCTAACTGTGTTGAAGATTGTTCATGCTCAATAATTCGAGCTAGGGTTAGCTTGGGCTCAAGCACAAACTTATAATATGATATCATTTGATGTAACGTGCCTTCTATGGCTTAATGTAAGTGTTGATAATGATGTGTTGAAACACGTTGGAATCAGATAAATTTATCTCATTTGTAATAAAGACTTAAGCTAAACAAAATGATATGATGTATGGTGCTGTGTAATAAAAGTTCATGATATGATATATGGTGCTGTGTAATAAAAGTTCATAATGCATTATATGTTTTTTATATAAGAAATCATGAAAATATGTATTAATAAAGTTACTAAAAGATAAAAGAAAGATAAATTGAGGAGTAAATTGCCATTTAAATCCCTAAGTTTTGATCAAAATTGTCACTTTGGTTCAAATTGTTTTTTCTTGCCGTTTTAGTCCAAATAATTTTGTTTTCTTCCATTTTAGTCCCTGACTTTTGTCATTTTTTGGCATTTTCATCGACCACCACCACGTCCCACCACACACCCCATTACAAGCTTCTATCATCGCCATCACCTGCTTGCACCGTCACCACCCACCCCACCACCACCCACCATTTCCACCACCACCAACCACTTTTCCGCCACCCACGTCATCAACCAACACCACTGCCATCATTGTAAAACCAACAACCATCGCCATCATCTTTACTGTAAATCGGCACAACACCATCCCCATACCATCGCACCTGCAAAAAAAAGTGGTTTGACCAAAATTCACCTAAGTTAACTAAATTTTTTTAATAGAGTTAGTGGGTTGGATGAAAATGACAAAAAATGACAAAAATCAGAGACTAATATGACAGAAAACAAAACTATTTAAACTAAAATGGCAAGAAAAAAACTATTTTGTTCAAAACCTCAGAAGTTAAAATCACAATTTAGTCTAAATTGAGACCTCAAATATTGTTACAAATGAAAATTAAGAAAACCATGTTGACGCATGACATCACCAGATTCTTTGAGAGGGGGACATGCACTAATTGGTTAGGAGTTAGGACAACTAAATTATTGCAAGTTGCATGATAATGTAACAAACCCTCACCTAGTACAAAAACCATTAAATTATGGCCTGGTCTATTCGCACACGTTATTTGTCTTTTTGCACATCCAAAGCGCCGCGCTTTGGCCAAAGCGGGGCGCTTTGGGATATAGTCAACAGACAAGGTCTGACTTGTCATTGGAAATCGACAAACAACAAAACCCCCGTATGTTTGTAAACAACATATTCAATAGACCCTATTCAATATTCAGTGCTTGATGTCTCGAACGCTAACTGTCTTGTCTTTATAAGTGAAAATTTGGTGTCGAAGCGCCGCGCTATGGCCAAAGCGCGGCGCTTAGGGTTAAACGACAAACCTGGTAATCAGCTTTATGTCTCTCAAACAGTAACGCATGTCTCAAACGTCAATCAAAGCACCTTTTGTCGAGCATAGCGTCGCGCTATGGCCAAAGCGCGGCGCTTTGAGGTGTGAAAATAATTTTGGCCGTGTGTGAATATCATGACCCTTAAATTATATATGGTTTTAAAAATATGTCATCATCCAGCATTTTTTTAATGATACTTATATGTTAAGTGTTTGTGTTGTAAGCTTTTTTATGGTCTCATAATATTATTTATTTAAGAAACATTTTTAACGAAACTTCCATCAAGCATATGTAGAACTTTATATGTGAATTGTGCAGTTATTTCGTGATTTCATAAAAGTGAATACTTTCTTTTTATATAGACGTGTCAACTTTTTATACTGCATATAAATGTTTACTTCTTTTAGGTAGGAGTTAGGTTTATGTATTTTAAAATACACTGATGAATTAAGTAATGAACATAAAAAGGATAATCTAAGTTATTTCATTATTTTATTTTAAAAAATAACTCTTATCAACGATATGAAGTGAAACTTAAATTTATTTTTATCTTGAGAAAATTATCAAAATAGACAATTTTGACGAACCCCCCCACCCCCTCCCCAAATGACTCGAATCTTTAAGCCTTTTCAAAACTATTTAACTAATCAGAGTGAGCGTTAAGCCAGTTCCGCAGACTGAGACAACTAGCACTTACCCAACGTATAAGGGTTTTTTGGCTGTTTGATGTGGGGAAACGCTCCCAGCCACCTCAGCTGGTGGCGGCCCCAACCCTAGCCCTCATTTGCCATGGTTGCCCACGTCATGCTTTTAGCAGTGCTAAAGGGGCAGATAGGGTGATGGACCACTTTCAAACAACCAATCAAAATATCTTTTAGTGATTTCTCTTTTTTTTATATAATTAAAGGGGTTTTAAAAGGAAATTTGTTCTACATCATGCATGTTAACAATAAAGCCTTCCGCTTACATTGCTTGATAAAACCTCTAAGGTTTTTATCCCATACCATATCATATAGCCTTATTGTTAAGCCGATGGCTAGAAGGCTTAGCCAACGTTTTATTTAGCCGACAACTAATTTGATTATTTAAGAGTGAATAATTTAGAATTATTGATGTAACATGGTAAGAGTAGGCGTTGTAATAAAAAAAACTAGTTTGATTATTTTGGAAAAATTGTTTTTTAAACAACTATATATTTTGTAAGAGTTAATTACTGTTTTCGTCCCTGTGGTTTGTCAAAAATCACTATTTCAGTCCATTAGTTTAAAAATTACGATTTCAGTCCCTGTGGTTTCACTTTCGTAACCATTTCAGTCCACCTCGTAACCATTTCAGTCCTTGTACTAACAGAATAAATGGATTGAAATGGTTACGAAAGTGAAACCACAGGGACTGAAATTGTTACAAAAGTGAAACCACAGGGACTGAAATCACAATTTTTAAACTAATGGACTGAAATAGTGATTTTTAATAAACCACACGGACAAAAACAGTAATTAACTCATTTTGGAAAGTTTTTGTTTCTTTATTTTATCTTAGTAGTTTTCTCTTTTATCTTTTTCTTTGTCTTTGTCAGTCTCCACTTATTTGTCCGTTTCTCTCACCAGTCACTACCTCAATCATCCTCTTTACAGAAGCTTTCTGAATATATACATACACACGCATATATATATCGAGTGGTTGTTGTGCTGTTGCTATATACCAGTGTGGATCACTACCACACTAGTAGTGACTATACGGCGGTTACAGTGACAACCATAACCCTCAGCAATGGCCTCAACTTCCGAAAAACCGCCACCACTTCTCCGCCGTGAAGCCACCTCCTCCTCCGCCACCGCCGATGTTGTTCAGGACTGGACCACCGATCCGTCTGTCGGCGATCAGATTCGCCTCCGCGGTACTGCTGCTTCCGTCGATAACTCTACTCGTCCTGTCGTTGCTCAAACTTCCGCTGCTTCCGCTGCTGCTAAAGGTACAAGTTATTCACTCGATTAACTTTTTAACTGATTTCTGTTACAATTTGACTTGATTAGTTTAGGTTAGTCACTTAGTTGTATATTAGTTATGAATTCATGATCTCCGATTTGTTCGTGAGAATTACGTAACAGTTTGATAAGTGACCGTAGTTTTTAGGTTTTGAACACAATCTGATGCTTATAGATTCATATACTGTTGTTGATGTTAAAATATAGCTGTTACAATTTGACTTGATTAGTTTAGGTTAGTTGTATATTAGTCATCCGATTTGTTCGTGAGAATTAGGTAACAAGTTGATAAGTGACCGTAGTTTTTAGGTTTTAAACACAATCTGATGCTTATAGATTCATATACGGTTGTTGATGTTAAAATATATCTGTTACAATTGACTTGATTAGTTTAGGTTACTAGGTTAGTATCTCCGATTTGTTCATGAGAATTAGGTAACAATTTGATCAATAACTGTAGTTTTTAGGTTTTAAACACAATCTGATGCTTATAGATTCATATATTGTTGTTGATGTTGAAATATAGAGTTATAGATACAGATCGACGGTTTGTAGTTATGGAATTGACGTCATAGATTTGTTTGACCACTGGATACACTAACATTTGACTATTGCTGTGATATGTATATTTAGGAGAATTACAAAAACATTCAAAGTTGACCTAGAAACTTCGAAAATAGACACTGACTTGGCTTAGCAGGCGTTTTTCACCAAACGCGCGCAGGCTTTGTCGGCGCTTTTTACCAAACACGCGGTCTTAGCTTGCACTTCTCACCAAAAGTGAGGTCTTAGCCGGCGCTTTTTTACCTAAATGTGTAGGCTAAATCCTAGCTGTCTCAGCTGGCGGAGCTGATGTGGCGGCTTTTGATTGGAGGAAATGAGGGGTGATTACTTTGGTGAAGGCTAATTTCCATGGCTGTTTCTGAATATTTTTGTCAACTTTGACTGTTTTAGTAATTATCCCATATATAATATATTTATGATGATTTTGATTCTAACATGCTTTATCTGATCTTTTGGTATCATAACATCATGCCAGCACACCAATAATTTATATAGATAAATTATAGTATCATCTATGGTTGGTCATACAGTTTAATAATAACAAGTAGTACCATAGTGATTTTGATAATGGTTTTTGTGGTTTTGAATCAGATCAATGCTCATTTAGTTAAAAATAGTTGGACTTAGTGTAAACATATTGTTTTGTGTAACCCGATAATCAGTTTCTAGTGTTGACTGAAACTTGTTCCTTCAGGACCTGGGCCAACCAGTATGGTTAAAGTACAAACTCGCCATCCACTCGATCCTCTAGCGGCTGCTGAAATTTCCATAGCAGTGGCAACCGTTAGAGCTGCAGGAGCAACACCAGAGGTTAATAATTGTGACACATTCATAACTTTTAATCCTGTAAAGTTCTCTTTGTAAACATAAATTGGAATCTTAATTTTATCACGGCATATATAGGTAAGAGATAGCATGCGGTTTATAGAGGTGGTACTTGTGGAACCAGCAAAAAGTGTGGTTGCATTAGCGGATGCATATTTTTTTCCACCTTTTCAACCGTCGTTACTACCTAGAACAAAGGGAGGTCCCATAATCCCAACTAAACTTCCACCTCGACAAGCTAGACTTATTGTTTATAATAAGAAGTCGAATGAAACTAGCGTATGGATTGTTGAGCTATCAGAAGTTCATGCTTTGACTCGTGGTGGTCACCATAGAGGGAAAGTTATTTCTTCTAAAGTGGTGCCTGATGTACAACCTCCAATGGTATGGAACTTTTTCATTACAAGTCTTATCTTGGTTTTAAAAAGCACGCCTAGGCGCAAGGCGCAACAAGGCGCAGGGCTTGGGACTTTTTTGCTTCTCGCCTTGTGTAATTACAGGAAGCGACCAAAAAGCGCATTTTTTGATTTTTTTGTGGGCTTTTTGGCCTGAGGCGCGCGCCTCATGTAACTTAGGCGTTTTACTGCATAAAAATGTTGTACCTTGGGTTTTTTGACTTGTACATGTAATTAAAATGGTATAAAAGCCTTACTTATAGCTATATTTTGGTTAAAGGAAGCTAAAAACCTATGGGATATATAAAAAAAATTATATAAACATCTTGCGCCTCGGGTACGAAAAGCCCACCGCTTTTGCGCTTTGCGCTTCGCGCCTCAATTTTAGACCTCGTCGCTTTTGTGCGCCTCTCGCTTTTTAAAACCAAGAGTCTTATAAACTTTATTTTCGTTCATTGGCTTTAAAAGATCTTTCTCTTGTCCTTTTATGTAAAATGCTAAACGTAGCCCTTAGGGCTATGATTAACAACCAATTTTATATGACTGTATTTGGTGGTTGGTGATTATGGTTAAGAATTAATCTTATATGAGTAGCATTTAATAATGCAACACTAACCAGCTTTAGGTGGGTGGTTGTTTATGGTTAAAATTTCTTATTATTTATATTGGTAAAACTCTGTTATTAAACACATAAATTTGTTACTGGATGACTGACTTTGTGACCTCAAGGAAATATCTGCTAGCAGGCACTCTTATCACTATGAATTAAGGTCTTCATTAGTTTTTTTTTGTTCTTTTGTGTGTGTGTGTGTATAACATACCAATGCACTTTCAATTCTGTCTCATTTTAGTCATTGTATTTTTTTTTTTGTACATTTGAGTCATTAAATGATGCTTTTCTTCATGTTAGGGTGATTATGGGGATGTTTCGATTCTACCCGTTTGGGTCATTACATGGACTTGATGAATTGATGTAAAAATTTGTCGCAAATCATTAAAATACTCTATAATGACCCGAACATGACAAAAAAGACATCTTATAAAGACTCAGACATACACAATGGAATATGATGTCTAAAACAGGACAAAAGTGATGATAGCACATTAGTATTTTTGCTGGAAAAAACCTTTTTCAGGATTCTAAAACACTTATGATATCTAGTTATTTACCGAGAACTAAAATATGGTAACATTATGATTGATTCTAATTCTATAGATATGGATTTTAATGATGCAGGAGTGTTATCAACTACTTTTAAGAAACTGATTATTTGGCATTTGACTAGTCGTCTTCATGTGCCAAATGCAATTATTTTCATCTTAAGAAGATCACACACTTCCTTGTATCTCTTTCAATGTTTCATTTTCTTCAATCTCTTATCTCTGTTATATTTACTGTTCTGCCACTTTAAATAGGATGCAGTGGAATACGCAGAATGCGAAGCCATTGTAAAGGACTTCCCTCCATTTAGGGAGGCCATGAAGAGGAGGGGGTATTGAAGATATGGACCTTGTGATGGTAGATCCCTGGTATGTCCTTACATATATTCTCAATTTCATACCATATGTGAAAAATCTTATATGCTCCTATAGTCCTGTACCATGTCAGCATTGACTTTTCTCTATAATTTTACCAATTTTGACCATACTAGACTCTATATTTTGGATTTGTTAGTGTTAGTGTTAGTGTTAATTGTATATATTGTATTTAGCCCATGGTCCCAGGTTAGGCTTCTCTAGGTTTTCTTTTCTGTATATTGAGAGTTCCACCTCCTTTGGAATTTATCAGATATTTTACCCATTCACTTTACATTTAGTAGTTCGCTTTAGGTGATATTTGAATTATATAGTTGCCTTAGAGGATACGTGCGCTTACTTAACATTCAACAAGCTTATCTTACCATAAAGGACTCTATATTTATTAATTATTTCATGGTCATGCATTCAAATCATTTGTCTTTTCCTGGTTTGTTATACCAAAAACATGCTGAATGACAAAAACGCCTGAACTTTTTCCAGAAAGATAGCAAAATTTAACCAATAACATGTTGCCATCTCATCAAATATATTTTTCTCTTTCATAATTTTTAAGGGCATCTTTGTCACTACACATGTTTTTTTGGCTAAGATATTAGTTAGGCTTTATTGTGTAGACTAGAGAAGATTTAATGTATATATTGTGATTATCTTTACCATAGCCAGGAGGTATGATTTGATTAGATCTTCTTTGTAATTATACCCTTTGTACCCTATGGGGCTTTCATTATTATACTAAAAGTTGATATAAATGAATACAGATACATACCTTATAGAAAAAAAGTTAAATACCTAGATTTCCTCCACATACATTGTAAGGCCCGGAAATTGTATAGTTTTACGCTTATCTTTATTGTACACGTTTATGTTTATTGGGCTTAGAATAGGACTTGGGTTTGGGCTAGGCCATGTGGGCCGATTGGTTAGAGGCTCCTATATATTGTATTGTTTAGTTCATTGGTAGGCAGCTCTCTCATTTATTCAATCATGTAATCCCCCATGGAGAATCTTGTACCAGACAATCTTAGAGATTGTGTGCAAGGTTCTTAGAGATTGTACCAGACGTTCCTAGAGAGCGTGTGCAATCTTCTTAGAGATCGTACCAGACGGTTCGTTGAAACCGTGTGCGATCGAAGCAGCGGCACAAAGTTTGGTAATAATATTTTTTTCTTTTTGTTCTTGTGGTTTGATCTTATATTCCGCGTTCGATTAAACCTTTGAGTGATATCTTGGGATGTTTGGGACTTGCATACATTATCCCAAATGTTTTGTTGTTGGTATTATTGTATGCTAATGTGTAGTATGTCAATTTTATTTTCCAGGTGTGTTGGTTACCATAGTGAAGCTGATGCTCCTAACCGTAGACTAGCAAAACCGCTTATTTTCTGTAGAACAGAAAGTGACTGTCCCATGGAAAACGGTTATGCCCGCCCAGTTGAGGGAATTGATGTTTTAGTCGATATGCAAAATATGGTGGTGATAGAATTCAAAGACAGGAAACTCGTCCCTCTACCGCCTGCCGATCCATTGAGAAATTACACAGCTGGCGAAACAAGAGGCGGTGTAGATCGAAGTGATGTGAAACCACTAAACATTGTTCAACCCGACGGCCCTAGCTTTCGCGTTAATGGCCATTTTGTACAATGGCAGAAGGTCTGTACTCCGTACTGTTAATTTGGTCTTCTTAATGGTGGCAGTTTCGCCCGTATAAAACAACGGATCGATTCTGGTTATACTTAGTTAATGGGTCAAATGAGTACAATGTAGAAGTTTATCCAAAATGGGATATGTTGAGTGAAAGGTTTAAATGCAAAAGGGTCTTAACGTGCGAATGTGCGATGGTACGCGAGCGAAAAATAACGTGCTTAATTATGCAAGTAACGTGCGTAATTAGGGTTAGCTCAACCCATGCGTAATTATGCAAATAACGTGCGTAATTATGGTCGTTTCGTCTTTAGTAGGATTGGTTTTGCAATTCAAAAAGGGATTGCGGCGCAGCTTGTTGCCCGTTTACCTGCCACTTGTTTGTAAATTGCTACTTTGGTATTATAATATTTAAATTTTATTAAAAAAAAAAAATATGGTTTAACCGAACCCATGCGTAATTATGCAAATAACGTGCGTAATTATGTATTATAACGTGCGTATTTTAAAAATGAACATGCGTAATTCACTCTCGTACCATCGCACGTTAAGGGGCTATTGTACGTTAACCTTCCCTATATGTTAAATGGGTCGAAATCCACCCACAGTGTATTCAAAATGTATAAAACCTCCTCTACCACCCGCCCAGCCATTGAGAAATTAGACAGATGATGAAATAAGAGGTGGATATATTGACCTGTTTACAAATAAACAGGTCAATTTTGCCCCATTACCGAGCAAGCCCATTTTTCTATCTCTATTAATTCTATTTGCGTTTACAAACTTGTTAGGATTAACCTCTCGTGTGTTAATTGTTGGCAGTGGAATTTCCGTATTGGATTCACTCCTAGGGAGGGTTTGGTCATTTATTCTGTCGCATATGTTGACGGTAACCGAGGTCGGAGGCCTGTGGCCCACAGATTAAGCTTTGTAGAAATGGTGGTCCCATATGGTGACCCCAATGATCCTCATTACAGAAAGAACGCATTTGATGCAGGGGAAGATGGACTCGGTAAAAACGCCCATTCTCTTAAAAAGGTAAGCCCACATTTTAGATTGCTTGTTGTTATTTCAATCTTGTATTTTGTTTTCTTTCTATTTTAATCATTAGAGATGGCGCCTTGAATGTACGGGTGGCAATTTGTATAGCGCTCGGGTTGGCGGTTATTGTGTCAAATACTATTAAACCCCTAACCCAGACACGTGCAACCCAAAGATTATCTAAACATAATATATCAGCTGACGGGTTATATGAGTTGTAAACGGGTGGTCAAGTCAACGGATTGGGGGGTTGAATTAAATTTAGTCCTTTTTATATTTTAATTCTAATCCTAAACGGGTTGACAAGTTGGAAACAGGTTGATCAGTCAATCCGAACCCAGCTCGTTTATTAAACAACTTAGCTGTCTAGAGGTGTACAAACCGAACCGGTTTTTTATGTTGTAAACAAACCGGTTTTTTTTCCAAGCCGGATTCTAAGGTTCAAACCCAAAACCGGTTATACCGATTCGGTTCGGTTTATAAACCGGTTTGGGACAAAAAAACCCGGTTTCAAAGTATGGTAATACGAACCGCTATACAAACCGCCAGGTTGAAACCGTTTTTTTTTTCAAACCCGTTTTTTGCCCACCTCTATAGCTGTCTATGTGACTTGACACCGTTTAGCTCAATCATAACCCATTTACTTTGTGTTGTGTTGTGTTGTGTTGTGTTGAGAATTACCGTCTCTAAGTGAACGGGTTGATTTGGGGTGTTTTTTATTTCTGAAGTGTCAAATTTAAATTAAAATCTTAAAAGGAAAGAAGCCAAAGGTGTTGGACTGGTTGGAAGTCTCCAAAAGTGTATTAATAATGCACAACACCGCTTGAAGCATTTTATTTAAGAACGATTATTATTGAATACCATATATCTGTAATCCTATTTGGCACTAACTATTTGTAAAAAAAAATAAACAGTTTTGGATAGTGTGTATGGGCTTTCAGGTCAACTCAACCTGACCTACCCTGCCCGTAACAAAAATAACCATTTTGAACCAACTTTATCCAACTCCCCCATTTTTTACCTCTATTGTTTTCCTAATATAGCCATTATTCTACATGAACCACATTTCCATAAAAAAATATAATTTTTGTCAACCTGTATTCATGTTACAGGGTTGTGATTGTTTGGGGTACGTCAAGTATTTTGATGCACACTTAACAAATTTCACGGGGGGTGTGGAAACAATTGAAGATTGTGTTTGTTTACATGAAGAAGATGACGGGATATTGTGGAAGCATCATGATTGGAGAACCGGTTTAGCTGAAGTAAGACGGTCTAGAAGGCTAGTAGTGTCTTTTATATGTACTGTTGCCAACTATGAATACGGCTTTTACTGGTATTTTTATCAGGTATTTTTTCTGTCCTTTCAACCTCTTAGTAACTGATTAACTTCCATATCTAGAGGGGGAAATTTTGACCCATTTACCTATAAATTGATCGATTCGGGTTGTTTTCTCTGAATGGTCAAATGGTTAAAAAATCGCTCAAGGGGAAACAGAACAAACTGGCTAAAAGTCTCAGTGTATTATAATTGCATTAAACGTTTACGTGTTGGGTTCGTAGGCTTTAGGGTAGCCGGCCCTAGTTAGGGTTAGCCGGCCCTAGTTATTAGGCCCCCTTAGTTAACTTGTTGACCAAGTAGGAAACCCTAATCTTGTTCTATAAATACCTATGATGTAATTGTAGTCTGTATCATTCTGAAAACAGTTGTGAGCATCTAATAAAAGTAAAACCCTAGTTGCAACCCGTGGACGTAGGTCACCTTGACCGAACCACGTAAATTCTCGTGTTCTTTATTTTCTGCTAGTGTGTGTGTGTGTTTGTTCCGCTTCCGCTCGAGCCTACTCTGATCCGATACCCCTAACAAGTGGTATCAGAGCCAAAGGTTCAGTAATATACACGGTTCACACGGTCATCGCAGGAGAAGGAGAGAGCTGGACGAGAAATCTTGATCTGCTGTTGCTGCTGTCGCCGCTGACTTGTTTACGGCCCGTACCTATTCTCTTGTTACGGCTCGTAAGGTCTAGGGTTTGCGCCGTAGGGTTTGCTGTTGCAGATCTGGTGGTTTTGGGGTGTTTGGCGATTAGGGTTTCGGTTCTTGAACCCTGGTTATTCGCTGATTTTACGCTCGGGTTTGCAAGAGAAGTCGCTGGTTCGGGTACTTCGGGTACTTCGGGTTTCTGGTTTATTGAAAGTTGCTCGGGTTTCGGTTGCTTGGTTCCTTGTGGTTTTTTCTGGTTTTTCTCGTTTGCTATGGCCGAAGACGGGAAGTTCCGAATCGAGAAGTTCAACGGTACTGATTTTGCATGGTGGAGAATGCAAATAGAGGCGTTGCTTGGTGAATGCGATTTGGATGTGGTACTGGAAGAAAAACCTGCTGGAATGGATAAAGCTGCCGAGGCAATTTGGAACTCAAAGGACAAAAAGGCAAGAGGTAAAATTACATTGGCTTTGACGAGGAGCGTTGCATTTAATATCATGAAAGAAACAACTGCTCGTGATATGTTAGAAGCTCTGTCAAATATGTATGAGAAGCCGTCTGCCGGTAATAGGGTGTTCTTGATGAGGGAACTGTTTAATATGAGAATGAACGAAGGCAGTTCAGTTGCTGATCACATTAACGAGGTCAATTCAATTTTGTCCAGGTTAGCAACTGTGGGCATGAAGTTGGATGATGACACTCAGGCTGTGGTTTTGTTATCTTCCTTACCTGATAGTTGGTCAGGATTTGTGACAACGGTCACTGAAACTGCTGGAACTGGAAATTTGAAGTTTGATCGGGTCCGGGATAGTGTTTTGGGTGAAGACGTTCGCCGGAGGAACACTAGTGGAGGATCTACTTCTGGTATGCTCAGTGTTAGCAGGGGAAGAGGCAAAAACAGAAGCAGTGAGAGTCGTGGGAAAAACTTGTCTAAAGCTGGGAAGAATGTGAGGTGCTGGAACTGTGGTGAAAAGGGGCATGTTAAAAACGAGTGTCCTGATCCTAAGAAAGAGGGTGGTAAGCAGCATGTAAACAGTGTTGTGTCAGATGAATCTGACGGTGACATACTAGTTTGCTGTGAAGAGTCTATAGATTCTTGGGCTATGGATTCTGGTTCTTCGTTTCACGCCATGCACAGCGGGGAGACGATGGTTTATCTGAAAAAAGGAGACTTTGGAAAGGTACGATTAGCTAACGGTCATGTTCTTAATGTTACGGGTATGGGAGATGTCAATCTGAAGACTCCACTGGGCACTACATGGAACTTAAAGAACGTCAGGGTAATTCCAGGTTTAACGAAGAAACTTATTTCTGTTAGTCAACTGGATAAACAGGGACTAGATGTTAAGTTTGGTGGTGGGAAGTGGAAGGTGATTGATGGAAATCTTGTTGTTGCCTATGGAAGGAGACGAGGATCGTTGTATCTAGTTGAGATACCTGCTGAGGGAGTAGCCATCCCTGTACAACATAAAGTCTTGTTCACTGAATCTAGTAAGCGGAAGAGGGTTCAATTTGCGAACTTGAATCCTGGTGCTTTGGGGATGTCAGTTGAATGTGGTCGAGGGTCTAAGTTTAAGCCAGTCAGGGGATTTGGTGATAGTGGGAGCACGGGTCGTGTTCCGGGTACAATCACAAAGAACCGTTGGGTTTTGAAGACGAAGATTCCGACTGAAGAAAAAAGCTCTCCTGGAAATAGTTTGCAAAATGTGGAGAGTGGTATTAATTCTCGGTGTATCTCTGGAGCTGGTGGATCGTGCAAGCCGGTTGAGATAGAGAATGGGTCTGATAAGACTGTTGGGTTGGAGCTTGTGGGAGCTTCAACTGGTCTCTCAGGTACTTGATGAGAGGTGTGGTTGCAACTAGGTGGCTTGGATGTGACTGAAGTCTTAGCTTGTTCTTGGAACTGGAGGCTGGGAAGACTTGAACGTAAAGATTACTGAAGTTACTGGTGATGGGTTTCTTGGATGCACTTTGTGGACTATGCAAAGCCTCCGAGTGGGAGATTGTTGGGTTCGTAGGCTTTAGGGTAGCCGGCCCTAGTTAGGGTTAGCCGGCCCTAGTTATTAGGCCGCCTTAGTTAACTTGTTGACCAAGTAGGAAACCCTAATCTTGTTCTATAAATACCTATGATGTAATTGTAGTCTGTATCATTCTGAAAACAGTTGTGAGCATCTAATAAAAGTAAAACCCTAGTTGCAACCCGTGGACGTAGGTCACCTTGACCGAACCACGTAAATTCTCGTGTTCTTTATTTTCTGCTAGTGTGTGTGTGTGTTTGTTCCGCTTCCGCTCGAGCCTACTCTGATCCGATACCCCTAACATTACGCTCCTATATGGTATCACTCATCTCGCACATCTTTCCACCTCTACTTTATATAAAAGCTTGTTGACGTACGTGAGTTATGCATATAAATTTTAGGAATAATCATGTAAAAAATCTTCTTGCAGGATGGAAAAATAGAAGCGGAGGTGAAACTAACCGGAATTCTTAGCTTAGGAGCTTTACAACCTGGCGAATCTAGAAAATACGGGACTACAATTGCACCTGGGCTCTATGCTCCTGTTCATCAACACTTCTTTGTTGCTAGAATGGATATGTCTGTTGACTGTAAGCCCGGTGAATCCCACAATCAGGTTACCATTCTTAGTCTCTGTAATTTACTTGAAATGCCCTTTTTTGAAATGGAAAAGGTGAAGGGGTTGATTCGGATACATCACCTTTATATATCTTAATATCATATTTACCCTTTCAAAACACTGAAACTATTATATTCACCCATTTGAGAGCAAGTCAAATACAATATCAGTTACTTGTTACAGTCTTTTCACTGAATAAATAAATAGGAAAACAATGTTATTACTGTGAATCATCTCAACGTATAATATTCAGCGAAACATGGCGTTACAAGTAGCTGATTTTATTTAATTTAGTACGGAATGAATAAATATGACGTTTTTAGAGTTTGGAAAGGGTTAACATAACATTATGAAATTTAGAAGGATGTATATTGAAATTCTAAACTTTTAGAAGGGTGTATATGTAACTGCCCCTGAAAATAGCTTAAAATGAAACAGTTTAAATGGGTTGAAAGCCACACAGTGTATTCTTAATGCATAAACCCTTCTTAATTGTTTATTGTCAAGATTATATAGATTATTTCCAATTCAAATGCATATTTTTTAATCATGATTGACACGCTAATCATTTGGAGAAAATGTAAAAGTTGTGGACAAAAAGCGTTTCGGTTCAACACTTCAACCTAACCGTTTCAAAAGAATTAGATTACACATTGCCCAACAACACCTGCTTTAATTTACAGGTGGTTGAGGTGGATGTTAAAGTTGAAGGACCAGGAGATGCAAATGTACACAACAACGCGTTCTACACTGAAGAAAAACTGTTGAAATCTGAACTCGAAGCAATACGTGATTGTAATCCTTCATCTGCCCGACATTGGATTGTAAGTCTCTCTATCTCTCTCTCTCTCTCTCTCACACACACACACATTTAAGGGGTTAATATGTGTTTTAAATTTGATTATGTGATAAGATACGTTAGAATTAGATAAAGCAGTGATAATAAAATGGACCATAGGAGAGAATGTTTGGATATATCTGTATTGTAAGTTCTAATAAACTAATAATTAGGTGTGTAAATGTCTGGCAAGATCTGATTAGATTAGTAGACAATATAACCCAAAAAAGATGTGCAAAGATGTCTTGTGAAATGAGATACTAATTGTGATATTAAAAAAATAAGAGTAAAATGCCATTTTTGTCCCTGAGGGTCAGCCAGTTTTGCGACTTTCATCCAAAGGTTTGTTTCGCGTCTGCATCCAAAAGGTTTGAAATCTTGCCATTTTCACCCAGCTCGTTAACTCCATCCATTTTTCTCAATTAAGTCAGGGGTATTTTCATCGTTTTTGTTAACTAAAAGGGCAATTCAGTCTTTTGAATACTTGTACATTATGCTAAATGCTTGCACATAAAGTGAAATAGACCGAATTGGCCTTTTAAGTTAATAAAAAAGACGAAAATACCCCTGACTTAACGGAGAAAAATTGATGGAATTAACGAGCCGGATGAAAATAGCAAGATTTCAAATCTTTTGGATCCAGATGTGGAAAAACAAACGTTTGGACGAAAGTATTGGCTAAACCTCAAGGACGAAAATGGCATATTACTCAAAAAATAATGAGTAAAATAATCAATAAAAGCATTTTCCAAAGTATATTTTATGTTTTGTTTTTTAAATTAAATAGCGAACTTAATAGTTAAATAACGAAACTAAATATATATTCGGTGACCTATATAGTGAACTTTATTATAGCCTATGAATGATACAAGTTCCATGATTCAGATCAGGAACACAAGAACTGTAAACCGAACCGGTCAATTGACCGGCTACAAACTAGTACCTGGATCAAACTGTTTACCATTAGGTGGGGCCGAGGCTAAGTTTTTGAGGAGAGCTGCTTTTTTGATGCACAATTTGTGGGTCACACAATATGAACCCGAAGAAATGTTTCCTGGTGGAGAGTTCCCTAATCAGAATCCACGTGTCGGCGAAGGATTGGCTACTTGGGTTAAGAAAAATCGATCTCTTGAAGAAACAGATCTGGTTCTTTGGTATGATCCACTGCCCTTTGTCATTTATATTGGATTATGACTTGTTTTGTAACTATGTTTTATGTGTTAACTGTTTATATTTAGTTTTAAAAGTTCTGGGTCAACCCGACCCGCCTAGTTTCGGTCCTCTACTGAAAGCGGCCCGTCTTGGGCCATTACCCAACCCACTCATTTGCCACTTCTAGTATTCAAGTTACCGTAGTTACTGACATATAGGGCTATAAACAAACCGAACGTTCAGCAAACGGTTCGTGAACTCTTCGGTAGGAAGTTTGTTTATGTCCGTTCGTTTAATAAATGAACAATCACGAACAAGAAATTTTGTTCGATAAGTTAAACAAACGAACATGAACAAACGTTGCGTTCGTTCGTATATGTTCGTGAAAGTTTGGTAATTTGCTCATTTATGTTCATTTGTGTTCATTTAAAGGTTTCTTATGTTATTAGTTTTAGAATGTATCTATGTATATGGGTTGTGTGTGTTGTTATATTTGTCTTGTTTACCATGTACTGTTTCGCCACTCATGTTATATTGGTAGCTTCATACACACACACCTCATGTTCTATTTATTTCTTTCTTGGGTGTTTTGGGGCCGAGGGTCTCACTGGAAGCAACCTCTCTACCCTAGGGGTAGAGGTAAGGTGTGCCTACACCCCACCCCACCCTCCCCAAACCCTACCAATAGGTTCGGTATTTGTGGGATTTTACTGGGCATGATTGATTGATTGTTTGATTTAGTTTTAGAATGTATATATAACGTTCGTTTGTGTGCATGAACATTTGTTTGTGTTCGGTAAGTATTCATGAACATGTTTATTTCCTTAATGAACGAACACGAACAAGGCCTTGTTTGTGTTCGTTCGGTTCTTTTACAGCCCTACTGACATATACTTTTGAATGCTGACAGGTATGTATTTGGAGTGACACATGTTCCTCGACTGGAAGATTGGCCTGTTATGCCTGTAGAACACATTGGCTTCCGTCTCATGGTACCCCGTTCTCATTTTTTTTTATTATATCATGCATTATCTGCAATTTTCACAACTATATTTTAGTTGTGCATAAGTTAACATGATGGTTATGTGATTATATTTAGCAAAAGGACATAAAAGCCCTTCGTATTACCAACTATTTACTTCATCGTCATCATCATCATACTCGGTAAATCCCACCAATAGTAAGCTAAGGTAGGGTCTGAGGAGGGTAGGATGTAGACAACCTTACCTCTACCCCGTAGGAATAGAGAGGCTGCTTCCAGTGAGACCCCCTCTCCCCTCTAATCGAACCTCTACTTTTATGGATTAATCACCAATAGACTTTCAAACCTCTTCGATTAAATATGAATATTTTATAATAAAAGATGATTTTAACAGGTTATGTACCATCAAAAGGAGCACGATATTGACTTGTTATTAATGTTTGCATTATCTTTAAACAGATTTTGTTGATAATAAAAATATTCTACTATGTTTTACAACATGATTTCTATATTAAACCTTCAATTAAATTTTATTTTCCGACATATTATATAGCTATATTTAATCTATTTAGAGTTTTAACTTATACTACATGGGGGGTGTCACACAGGTAAAAAAAACTAATATAATAATATAATAGTACCGCAATATGAGAAAATCACAAGAATGATCATTTTTTGGGTGTATTTATATGCCAATGTCTATATCACTGAAGTTTCTGAAGCCATGAAATACGCTGAATCATTTCATGTATCTACTTTATGTATACGTGTCATGAGAAATGCCGTGAAATGTACAAAAAATTTGCTGCAATCCACTTCTAGCATATCTACGTTAATTTTTTTTATGGGTCATGTGTGTATATACCAAATCATTTTTTCGATACGTTAAGATAAAGTAGACACAGAATAATTCACGCGTCTTGTGTAGTGGCGGACATACCTTGTATTAAGGGGTAGCCTAGGCCCTCCGCTACCCCTTGACGATCCGACGGTAGTGTAAATTTTAGAAAAAAATTGACGTTTTTTTGACGTTTTTCGATTTTGTTACCCATTTTTTTGAAACGTTACCCCTATAAGGATTTTCTATATCCGCCACTGGTCTTGTGGCTATAAATGTATAATTGGCGTACCGAAAAAATGTTGATCTTTGTGACTATCTAATAGTGATTGTTGTTAACAAATTGGTTTGTGCAGCCACATGGATTCTTCAACTGCTCACCAGCAATTGATGTTCCACCAAGCTCGTCGGCTGACATGGAAATGAAGGAAAATGGAATGGTAGATAAATCGTGCCATAGCAGTCTCGTTTCAAAGATATGAAGAAAATATATGCAACGCCTGTGATCTGAAAAACTGTTGTGCTTTAGGTCCTTATGATGTCTGCACAATATTATTAACTTGTATTTTTTACAACATGAACCAAAATACTGTGAAATTGTGGATAGATTAGGATGTAACATAAGTTATATCCCATGTTCTATCTCAACTCTTATCAATTTGCATTGTAGACTTGTACGGTACAACATAATAATATACGGTACAAATCTATGACATCTATTAGTAATTGAATTAGAAGAGTATAAGCTTATATCAATAAGATGATGGTGGTGATATTAATGGTAATGGTAATGATGAAGTGATGGTATGGTAAAATTGAATAAAAAAAAGCATATTTAAAGTTGAGTGAAGTACGGTCTCTATGGTTAACCAAAATTTTGGATTTAGTCTCTTGTTTTTCAAAAGTACACGGATGGTCCATGTGGTTTATACTTTGTAATGCGTTTAGTCCTCAAATTTTGCCAAAAGTACATGGATGGTCCCTGTGGTTTGCACTTTGTGACACATATAGTGACTAAAAGTTGGGGACTAAATGTGTTACAAAATGCAAACCATAAAGACCAATGGTGTACCTTTGGCAAAAGTTGACGACTAAATGTGTTATAAAGTGTAAACTATAGGGACCACCTATGTACTTTTGAAAAGCTAGGTACTAACTTCAAAATTTTGATTAACCAAAGGGACCATCACTATACTTTATTTTTTAAAGTTTCATTAAATATTACAGGAAGAATATTCTATAAGTTTTAAAAACTAAAAAAATTAGTCATTTTTCATTCAAATTGGGTGGAGAAAACATGAGGTTATAAACCTTTGATGCACCATTTAAAAAAAAAAGCTAAAAAAATTAGTCATTTTTCATTCAAATTGGGTGGAGAAAACATGAGATTATAAACCTTTGATGCACCATTTAAAAAAAAAAGCGTCAAAATTTTGCGTTACTTTTAAAAATTACAATACTATACAAAAGGTTATTTATATTTTAAACGAAATAGTTAATGAAAAGGTTTTAATAAACACATGATCTCGTGAAGTGTATTGGCAAGCTCGGGGGTCTGTAGCTGCGGAGTTTCGTTGTTTCCAAACATGGGAGAAGACTCCCTAACCCCTAGGTCGATCTGAATGCTACTTCTTAAGTTACAATTTTATTTCATACAAATGTCATTTATGATCATGAAATCGTAAACATGAGCATATTCTAAGTTATTTTCGAAAGTTGTCACATGTCCTCATATTTTTATAAATTTGATGAACAAAATAATATATGTTATACAAGTATAAATATTAATAACTAGGGTGTGGAAGATAAAAGAAAAATGTCAATATCATGTTGACCACCTTCTCTTGTCATGTCATGTATTGTCTCCAATAATTGATGCATTAACCCACTCATATATTATAATCACAAGTTCAACTAAAACACATACGTGTCAAATTTTCATTCCTGCATCAGTAGAGCTCCAATCCCAACTTGATAGTTATTTTATTAATTTTCACAAAAGCAGACCTAAATTAGGTGGGTTTGTTTTTTGTACTTACCCTTGTTTTGGTTCTTGTCATTCATTCATATATTATATAAAAAATGCTTATCTTCATCATAATTGCCCCTTCTTTTTTAATAAATATAATATGGATGGAATCTTTGGTTTCAATGATAAAGTAGTAGAAAGCTTAAAGTTGAAAAAAAAAATATTTGTACAAAGGTCTTTATACTTTTTTTTTTAATAGGATTTTAGTTTGATAATAGTGATAAAAATTACAACATCAAAGAGTTGTATAGTTGATTTCAAAAAGATGATTTGTAGGAGATCTTAAGTTTAAAGACTAATAGTTAAAATAAATTTATTTATGGAGTTTTATATTAGATTAGAGGTAGTAGTTTAACTAAAAAGGGTTCTGTGATTAATTGTTTTTTTATTATTTATTGTATTATTCTTTGATTAATAAAAAAAACCGAACAAGTTGTTAAAGTCTATTGTGTTTTCGTGTGATACCCATTGTGTTTGATTCAACAAATAGAAAGTTTTACGTATTAATTAGTTTTATTAAAACATGTCATATACGAAGTTTTTGTAATTTATCTTATGGCTCTTTACTAGCCTTTTTTTTTTCTCTCTTTTCCTTTTTTTTTTTTTGATGTGCACACATGCTTTCTAGTTTCAACACCACCTTTTCCCATTTTCAAAAAAACATGCTTAATTTTGGATTATTTCACCTTTCCCTCATTCACCCTCTTGTCAAAAGTCAGAAATAAAAAACAACAATCACATCAGCATTGCTACCACAAAATTAACAAACCACAATTCATATAATTATATTATATAGATGCACACCCCTAAACCATTCCTTCAATTAAACACTCAACATATAGTTTGCAAATACACACATCCATATGGACCCATAATCATATATAATGAGATATATAGTTTGTATATACACACATCCATATAATGGACCATATATCAAAAACTAACTATAGAATAAGTAACAGATAAAATATGCATAAGGGACCTGATGAAGTTTAACCGAGAACATATATTTATTTAGGGACCGATAAATTATAAGTTTCATAAGATTAATAAATGTAATACTAAAGTTTTAAGTTAAGAACCATAATTTCAAATTTCTTGATTGATTTTTAAAACAATTAATATTATTTTTCAAAATCAATACCATAATGATATATAGTCTAATATTTAACTTACATATGATAGTAAATATTTAATCATCCAAAATTTGACCCATTCACCAAATTCTCTCAATCACCCCATGGAAAATGGAATTTTGCCCAACTATTTAATTATAAAATTAGAATCTTCGTACCATTATGTCCCTTTCTTGAAACTAATAAATTTATTATATGGAGTCACAAGAGTAACCTACGTACAATTAGAGAATTTATCTCATTTATTTTTTCATCATTTTCTCTTTAAATGTTATAAAAACATATGTATTTTCTATTTTATAGCTTAAATTTTTTAATCACGCAAGAATAGAACACAAAAACTAACATCTGAATTCAACGAAAGTCTAGAACAATATTTGTACGCTTGTCAGCAACAATACGTGGTGGTGACCGTGATGGATATGGTTGTGGCGGCAGCCAGGGTAGCAGGCTTGGCAACTAGGCTGGTGACATTGACGATTGATGGTGTTTTGGCGCTGTACGATTACAGTACTTATAAGTTATAATTGGCGAATGTAGTCTTAGGCGCCAGGGTGTGGTTCGGGAGACAACATCGGGGAGCTGAGGTGGAGCTCCTCCCCATATGGAAACACCCCCCCCCTCCCCCGAGCGGGAATCGGTGCCTTCGGGACTCCACTCCCGATTGTCCCGAGCTCTCTATCTCTCTCTCTTCATTCTCTCTATCTCTCTCTTGAATCTCTAGCTTTGATTGGATGGAGATGGATGGGGATGGATCGGGAAACCATTTCCTAGGGTTGGGGGAAGAGGAACAGGATGAAGAAGGTGATGATGTGGAGGTGAGGTGGAGATGATGTTGTCACACCCTGACTTTGTGGAAGCGTATGATGTGTGACTTGTTCAATATCATTGCATTCAATCATAATAAACAACTATATGATCAAAACGATGTTCGTCCATTCATTAAGTTTAAAATATTACAAACACCAGTCATTTAAGTTTCAACAACACAACCTTTGACTAAGTTACAAACCAACAAAAGTGGATGACATCTAAACTTGGAATTTACTTCTAGAAACAACACCAGCACCCAAGATCCAACTTATTTCCTGAAATACATGTAATTTTGAAACATCAACAAAAGTTGAGCGAGTTCATGCGTTTTGTATGAGTACTGATAAACTTGTAAACATTTGAAAGACTCCTTTGAAAACATGTATGAAAAGCGTCTATGAACATATCAAATTAATGTTTTGCAAGTACATTAATGCATGTGAAGACATAGGGAGTACTCAATATGAGTAGGCTTTTGTCTTTGTCGAATCTCCTCGACTGTACCGTGTCAAATTCAACTTGACTGTGTCAAATTCCCTTGACAGTATCAAATCACCTTGACTGTGTCAAATCCCCTTGACCGTTGTCGAATCACCTCTACTGGGACACTAAAGCACTCTAAGTGGTCACATAAGGACCATAAGTGGGGCTCGGCCGTACCCGTTAGATCTAACATTTGTCCATGATTCTTATGAGAGTTATTGGCATTTCAATTTCAGTCTATGCTCACATGATCTAATAGTTCATTTCATAGCCAAATCATACCATTTGAACATTCGTAACATGTATTCCACCACCGAGAGTTATAAATCAAAAAACAGTAAGAGAAAAGGGGGACATGAACTCACAAGTTTGCGTCCTGCTATCTCGTATGCTCAAGGTCCTTCTATGATTCGTACAACTACCTACACACGTGCCATGTTTTATTAGACGTTTAGGTCGTGTAACGACTCTTTGTCTTAGTTGTTCATTATGACTTGTTTTGGAAATCTTAGTGTATTCTGAGTTACATCATTGATGTATATTATAATATTCCACGGTATATAATTATTTCTTAAAATAATAAATATTTTAACTTAAATTATATTTACTAAATTTTGGAATATTAGTTAAAATAATATATTTTAACTTGCCACAGATTGTATTCGTACATGTATAACTTTCCCCAAGGATGGGTGTATTCATACACGTGTCCTTAAACTTGTGTATTTTGCCAAGTATTGGTGGCGTATTCCGGTGTGTATTTGTACGTACAAGAATACGTACTTCCTTGTATTTATTAAGTATCTTAATTTTTGCATTTCAATTTCCCGAATATTTATTTTTAAAATAAAAAAAAATCACCAATTTGTATTCTTAATATATATATATTTTAAGAAATCTATTATAGAAAATTATCTGTAATCCTTCCTTTGCAAAATAATTATATTTTCATATAAACATCAAAAATAATATATTTTCAAGATCAACTTAGAAAATATATATAAATCTATTTTTCGCCCAAAAATAATGTATTCTATGTTTATTTAAGAAAATATATATTTTCTCCAAAAAATAATATATCTTCTAATAATTTCAAGAAAACATATACATTTTTCTTTACCCAAAAATAATATATTTTCTTCTTGTAAAAAATATGATTTATTTTACAATACTTATGAAAATCATATTTTTGGTTCCCTTGGTTTCCAAAATACCGTTTACCAAAATATTCTTACGAAACTAATTCCGGAATATTTATTGTAAGTTATATTCCTTGTTCGGTTCCTCCAATATTTTGGGTATAATTTGTATATTTATTTCTTGGAATTTTTTGTAATATTTAGTATTGTATTTCTTGGTATTTTGGTGAGTTATATTATTTCAAGCCCTAAGATAATATAATTATTACACATAATATACAAATAATCACACACATGGTGACATCTAAATATATATATTCTCCTAAATACATATTTAGTCACTTTTATTATCAAAAACCAACCTCCAATATTTTGTAATTTTTGTAACAAGAGTTATGGCAAACTTTATATGAAAAATCATGGTTAAATTATACTTGTAAATATTTGTTCAAAAATATTTTTCTAAGTGTTTAATTTCTAGAAATTTTTTGCCATAGTTTCCCCTTAAAAATAGAGGTTTCCATGCTTTCAAAGCATATCATTTTCTTTTATAAATCATCACAATTCATCAACAAAGCAAACAATACTTACCAAGTGCCAAAACCATGCATTAATCACTACTTCATGAACTTGAAAATTTACAAAAAAATGTAGTAACTTACTAGAGTGTTTAGTGGGCTTAGTTACCCTTTAAAGTGTGATTGTTTATTTAAAAACATCATTATTGAAGAAATTAAATCTTTACAACTTGTAAATCATTTTTCTAAAAATATTTCTTCTTGAGTTTTTCTTGTTAAACATATATTTCTACACTTGATTAACCACTAAAAATGTGGTTAATCTCTTTAAGAACCAAGTTTATGTAAATCTTGTATTTTTAACTTGGTCTCTTGAAAAATCATTCATGAAATCATATGTTTACAAGTCTCATTTCACACTTTGATCATCATACTTCAAGAAAACATTAAATCTTTCAAGTTCATGTTGTAACATAAGGATGATTATTATGATTTTCTCAAGATCTATCCTCATACTTGCTAGATCATGTGTTTAATCATCATCTAGCAAGGTTCTTATGATGATCAACATCATAAACACAAGAAATTAACAATCAAGTATACTACATACACTTAAAACAACTTGTTCTTCATGTATTTAAGCTTTATGTTCATGTTTATGCTTATGTTTTCTTGGGATTCTTTAGATTAACATAATACATAACACTTTAACCATCAAAATCATGAGTAAAAATAGGATCAAAGAGTCTTACTACTAGCACTAAGGCTAGGGAAGAAATCAAGTTGAACAAGATGACAAACTAGGTGGATAAAAGCTCTAGGAAGTGGTCCTTCAAGTTCCAACGCCTCCAAGCTTCCTAACTTAGCTCCTAGCACCTTGGTACCTCCTTAGAATGGTTGAGAATGGTGGAGATGTGGTGGTGTGGTGGCCGTAGGTTATGGAGGAAGGGAGGAGGATCTTTGGTGTTTGATGATGAAGAATGATAAGTGAATAAAGTCTAGTGGTTTTTATATAAGTCTTCCA
Organism: Helianthus tuberosus; assembly: GCA_030545235.1. Lineage (NCBI taxonomy): Eukaryota > Viridiplantae > Streptophyta > Magnoliopsida > Asterales > Asteraceae > Helianthus > Helianthus tuberosus. The sequence goes on along the minus strand of CM060448.1, from coordinate 198,548,900 downwards.
ACATTAGAATGGCATATGGTATAATGTATTTAGCATATTCTCAACATGATCTAATAAATTAATCAAAGAAAATCTTCATGTGGGACCCATGTTGGGCCGTGAACTAGATGGGGGGGGGGTAAAGTGTAACATTTCAATGGTAAGTTAAGTGTTATAGTTAGATTTCAAGTATACTAGTTAGGGTTATATGTGTATAGAATGTGTTATGATGTTTGGTGACCATAACTAGCTCGGAAATGTTAAAACAATGCTTCTAGTGAAAATTTGGTGTTTCGGGTAGTGTCCGGTTGTTCGGTTGGTTACCGGTTCGTTAAGGTGTTAAATTGCGCAGTTTAGTGTGCTTTATGTTACCTTTTATGACAGTTTTGATTCCCGATACTTAGGAAAGTATCCTGGGCCATTAGACCACATTTCTGCATTATATTTAGTTGTTAAAAGCTGAATTTTTGCTGAATTTGTTTACTTTCAGCAGAATTTTGCAGTTTTAGTGTGTTTCTGGCACTTTCTGGTACCTCTGTCATCACTAGGAAGGCAGTTTTGTAATCCCTACTTTCCTACCCACTATTCTAGTGTAACGCTTGGTTCTGGGGCTCATTCTGTGTCTTAATTTTCCTGTCTGCCTGAGTACTGAACTCCCGTCAGTACTTCTAGTTTGTCTAATAACTGTGCTAACTTTGTTCTGTGCATTAAGTAAACCACACTGTGTTGCATGTAATAAAGATAAACAATCTTGCAACATGAAATGCCTTTGTATGTATATGACAGTAATCATAAATTCATTCGTCTAGTTAATTCATTCGTGCACGGTCATTAAAGCACAGATTACTGTTTATTATTGTACGGAACACATGGAGAAATGCCAGTTGTCACATTCTCCCCCTGTTAAAAGAATTTCGTCCCGAAATTCAAGCTATGTTATAGGCTGCAGGGGAGTTGTGAAATGGGCATGAATACTTAGACTTGATTTGGCCTTCATGTTCCCAAGTAAATTCTGGGCCATGATGTGAATTCCAACGAACTTCAACAATTCAATTACGACTTCTCCGCGTTCTGTGGACTTCCAGTCCGCAACCTTAACAGGTTCTTTAATATACTGGAGTTTGTCGTTGACGTGAATCTTATTTGCGGGAATAACGACTGTTTCTTGAGTCAGACTCTTCTAAAGACTAGACACGTGAAACGTGTCGGGAACGCTGCTAAGTTCTTCTGGAAGTTTCAGCTTGTAAGCAATGGTTCCGATCCCTCAAGGATCTCGAAAGGTCTAATATACCGTGGGCTCAACCTCCCACGCTTTCCAAATCGTACCACGCCTTTCCAAGGCGAGACTTTCATTAAGACCATACCTCCAATCTCAAATTCCAACAGTTTTCCGCCGCTCATCGGCGTAGCCTTTCTGTACGTCACGTGCTGACTTGATACGACCATGTATCTGAACGATCTTATCTGTTTGGTAGGAAATGTGCAGTCTTGGTGTGTCGGTCAATAATCACTGATGTGTGCAAAATGCAACATATAAATTACATCAATTGTGGCATGAAACTAACCCTTTTTTAGTACTAATGTTGGAAAAAGTGTGCTTTTGTCTTCCTTTTGTATTTTCAGGATTAAATGAGCTCAAATTAACAAAAGAAGCAAAAAGACATCAAAATCTAACATAAATACAAGAAAAGGAACAAGACGTGACATGCCCGACCCCACGACAGCATCTTCCCAAGCAAAACAAGATAACAGAAGACTGAACACGCCCCGTGCTCAGCCAGCACGGGGGCGTGCCCAAGTGTCAGCAGAAAAGACAAAGTGGTAGAAGCTTCTATTGCCCACCACGGGGCCGTGCTCAGCGGACATGGGGCCGTGGTCAACTATAAGATTCGCACAATCCAGGCAAATCTTCATAGTACAAAGATTCTTCTGCACACGGGGTCGTGCTCAGCGGACACGGGGGCGTGGTCAACTAATAAGACAAAGCTGCATTAAATGAAGAAAGAGAAGGATGTGGACACGGGGCCGTGCCCACTGGACACGGGGCCGTGCCCGAGCTTCTGTTCAGCCTATAAATAGGAGTGCTTGGCTTAAGCTCAAACCATCCCTTGGCACACCACCTCTCTCACACTTCACCCACCACCATAACACCATCATCCACCACCATCATCCATTGTCCATCGTAGAGTGTGTGAGTCGTCTCGGGATCCAAGATTGATCGTAAGAGTTCTTGACAATCAAGGCCATGTTTGCCTAAGTCTCTTACATCACTTGGTGAAGACAAAGTGTCTAGTGTAATACTTTTTATTTCTAATCTTTTCGCACTTTTTACTTGGTTTTGTATTAATGACTTTAAGAACTAGTTGCTTATGTTGAAGGTGGTCTTTCCTTATCGTTTGTCTGTGGTGTCTTGGCATTATTTTACTGTCTATATAAAATAAAAGATTTTCACCATTCATATCTCCACGGTCTATATGGAGGTATGTTGGCTACCTGGTCGGGGGTTAAGGGAACGGTTTGGTAAAGGTCTTGCCATTGTTCAGCGTTTAGAGGTCCTGCAATGGACCTGGGTCAAATTTAGTAGGACCTCCTTCAATACTTAACGGTATTGGATGGCGGGGGTCCAAACTCTTTGATCCCCTCATAAGTTAACTACTATTAATACTATAACCCGGCTATTTAGGACTGTATCCCTGCTGACTCAGACTACTTAGTCGAGGGTAACGTCACCTCCAAAAGAGGGGCCTACCATAATTTGCATTAATAACTTAATTAATTATCTTCCAATAATCCACCCTTTTAGGATTGTATCCTTGCTGACTCAAACTACTGGGGTGAGGGTAACGTCACCTTCAAAAGAGGGGCCTACTACAATAACTAAGATAATCTCTTAAAATAGTGCAAAAGTGCGGAAATAATCAAAGGTTACACTAGATACTAGTCGGAACCAAGTGATTCATCTTGTCTATCTGTTTTTTTTATTTTATTTTATTTTCAGTATTTTAGTTAGTTTTTATTTTTCTTAGCTTAAAACATTTTTCTAAACCTTTTATTTTGATTAGACGTTGAGGATAAACCGGTACTAAAAGCTCTTGTGTCCTTGGACGACCTCGGTATCTTGCCAACACTATACTACGCTCACGATGGGTGCACTTGCCCATATGTGTGTTTAGTGTTAGTAAAATATCGTGTTTTATAAATTTAAAACTTGGCTAAAAATAAGTGTTAAAGGGGCTTAAAATATACACCTAATATATATAACACTTCACACGCATCAATCACCCAATTCATATCGTGACCTTTTTGGGTTCTTGGTAGCTTGTAACGAAATCCATTATGATTCGTTCCCACTTCCACATGGGAATCTCAAGTTGTTGCAGCAGCCCTGATGGTTTTTGGTATTCGGTCTTAACTTCGACACAAGTAAGAGAGTTACGCACATATGTAGCTATATCAGCTTCCATCTTGGGCCATCCATATTAATCCTTCAAGTCTTGGTACATCTTGTCGGATCCAGGATGGATCGAGTACCTTGACCTATGAGCCTTGTCCCAAAATAAGCGTACGTAAATTGTCGTGAGTCAGAACCCCAAAGTCGTTCCATGAAGTATAATGTTCCGTTTACCTTAGGCAATAATTGCACTCCCATTCTACATAATGCTTCAGCTCGCAGGTTCTCTGGTTTGAGCACCTCTTGTTCAGCTTCACGAATCCGAGTAGCGGGATTCATCTGTATGGTCCTCTCTCAGGCTCGCACCCTTAGAGGCTTTGCACGATTCCTTGCGGCTCAAGGCGTCTGCTACAACGCTTGCCTTGTCCAGGTGATACTTAGTCTCACAATCATAACCATTCAGTAGCTCAATTCATCTTCTTTATTTCGTGTTTGGGTCCTTTTGATCAAAGATGTGCTGTAATCCTTGTGATCAGTAAGGTTCGTGCAGCGTTTTCCCATACAAGTAATAACGCCAAATCTTCATCGCGCAATTACTGCACCTAGATCAAGGTCTTTTCTCATGGTCCTTTAATCAACGTGACGCTTACGCGATGACTTGGTCTCGTTGCATCATCACGTGTTTGGGTCCTTTTGATCAAAGATGTGCTGTAATCCTTGTGATCAGTAAGGTTCGTGCAGCGTTTTCCCATACAAGTAATAACGCCAAATCTTCATCGCGCAATTACTGCACCTAGATCAAGGTCTTTTCTCATGGTCCTTTAATCAACGTGACGCTTACGCGATGACTTGGTCTCGTTGCATCATCACGCAATCGAGACCTTGTCGAGAAGCGTCACAAGAACCGCAATTCTATTGGTACTGTCAGGTGAAGACAAGATAGTTATCATCTGGGTTAGGGTTGTTAGCGGTTGTGCAATCCTTGAAAAGTTTGCTAGGAGTCGTCTGATACAGCCTACAATCCCCAAAAATTCTTAGTTGTGTCCTTGGGACTCCTTAGTTCTTGATTGCAGGGTCGTTATGAATCCCGTTCTTATTCACCACGCGACACAAGAATCTTGCCTCGCGAATCCAAAGTTCGCACTTCGACCTCCTGGCACAAAACTGTTCTTTCTCCAAGAGTCCCAAGATAAATTGCAGATGTTGATCATGGCCTTCCTTGGTCCTTGAGCACATAAGAATGTAGTCAATAAATATAGTCACGATCTTATCCAGGTACGGCTTACACACCCGATTCATGAGGTCCATGAATATTTCCGGTGTATTTGTTAAGCCAAACGGCATGACAAGGAACTCGAGATGCCCATATCGAGTCCTAAAGGCCATTTTAGGGATACTTTCTTCTTGTATTCGCAGTTGAGGACATCCTGACCTCAATTCGATCTTCGAGTAGTAACTAGAACCTTGTAATTGGTGGAACAAGTCATCAATCCCTGGGCAAAGGATACCGGTCCTTGATATCCAATTCTCTGAAGTTGATGCAAAACGGAAACTGCCATCTTTTTTCTTAACGAATAATACTGGGGGTTCCCAAGGTGAGAAGCTCGGCCTGGTAGATTTCCTCTGCCTAGCAGCTCTTGCAGTTGCATCGGAGGCTCCTGTGTCTCGGACGAAGCTAGTCGGTAAGGTGCCATTCGTCGCTGGTGCCACTCCTGGCACTAGGTTTATCCTAGACTCCTCTTGTCACTGTGGAGGTAACCCAAACAAGTCTTCAGGGAAGGCTTCTGGAAATTCCTCCACCACGGGGATGTCTTCAGGCTTTGGCTTCTTGGTCTCCTTAATAACGTCATGAACAAGGGGGGCTATGCAGCCTATCCGGAGGCGCTTCTGTGTCTCTATGACCGATGTGAGACGTCGTAAATCCACCGCCTTATGGGACCTAGGGCTCTCGCGTCTAATGCAAGAAGGTTGTGTACTATAAGTGTCTCACCATCCGCAAGAGGGATGCGAATGATTTTCCTTATGACGAACAACTTCAGCTCTATCCTTGGATATCCAATCCATGCTGACTATAATATCGTGACTTCCCAAGTCAACGGTAATAGGAGGTTCCCGCTCTCTAAGTTCCAAAATACAATCCTTAATCATCTCCTTCGCTTAACTAACCTTCCATTCGCCAATTTTAAAGAATACGGGATGTCTATTCTACTCGAAACTAGGCCAAGTATTTTCTTAAGTTATAAGGATACAAGGTTAAAGTCGATGCCAGTATTAATCATAAATGGATGCATAGAGTTGGTTAATAGGGAACGTACCCTTAACCGCATCTGGATCCTGACGTGCTTCACGAGCTCCGATCGTGAAGACCCTTCCTTGCTTGGTTCTTCCTAGGGCAATCTTTCCTAAAGTGCCCCACGTCCCCACATTTGAAGCAACCTGGAACTCTACCATTATCGTTTCCGTCTTGGTTGCCGCCATAATTTCCTCCTTGTTTGGGATACTTCGCCCAACAGGCGTCCTTGCTGTGTCCTTCTTTTCCACACCTATCACACTTAGGCCTCAGACATCGACCTTCATGGTGGAACTTGCACTCATCACATCTCGGCTTAGTCCCCAAGTAAACCTTACCACCGGTCTTATTGGTGGCTCCAAAAGCTTGCATGCCACGGGGCGGTTCCACTTCCCTTCTTTTGTTTGCTTTAGAGTTTTCATAAATGACTTGTGTAACAACCCTCGGTAAAACCAACACCCTCAGTATATTCCGACACCCTATTATATGTTAAAATACCCTTATATGTCTTTACATACACCCCGTATGTGAAAACCGAACCCGAATTATGTTATATTATTTAAAATAAATTAAAAACAAGTTTAAGTAAGTTGAGGCGGGCCGCGTAGACCCACCCCAACCACTTACGCGGGCGGTATCAAGGCTGGAACCAGACTCCGCTGATTTCTTTAGTTCAAGCGGGCCGTGTAAGCTTAAGCTTACATTAACGCGGGCCGCTAGAGATCATCAAACGCGGAGACATCCTAGGCCGACACGTGTTGACATCATGGCGGGTCTAGATCATGACCGGGATAAGCTATAGAGTTGACCAGGGTTGACGCGGGCCGCGTAACCCTTGTCTGTTCTTTACGCGGGCCGCGTGGAGACCAAATATCAGCACTATATAAGAAGGCCATCGGGTTTCACTTTCCGTCGCTCACATCTTTCTTTCTAAACGAATTTATGAAGTTATAAGCATTATAGTCGGGTATTATACCCCTAATTAGCGATGTTCTGCTCCGTTGTAAGTATTATAACCCCAGTTTCGTAATAGTTACGCTGCCCGATTGATTTAGGGTTCCGTAACAACTGTCGTCGTTCTGCCCGACGTAGTTGTTGGAATGCCGTCTCGGGGAGGGTATCATTAATATTTTCAAAGGGTTATGATACTAACCAATGTACATTTGTATAAATTATAGATTATATCCAGGAAACCCTTACGCGAAGTCTAAGATAGCAATGTGAGTAATCCTTCTTTTTGTGTAAACCTTTTTGTGAGTTTATCCTCTTTTTGGTAATGTTTTACCAAACCTTAATTGTTTTACAATGAAATTTAGTAGTGATTGAGTCTTTGTAGTTCTTCAATTACTGTCGGTATGTTGGGGTTTTGTATACAAAATTTACTACACTGTGAGTAGTAAGTCGAGGATGACAATACGTTACCATTGGACAATGAGTTAGCCAATGTGTAATATGACCCACAAGTCAGTGGATTGACAGTACTAAATGAAAAAAATTTGTGTAAACAAAAACAATGTGATCGCTCTCAATACTGTTCACTGTGACTTTTTATTTAAACTTGATTAAACCGGGATTCACTCACCAGTATTTCCCACTGACAAATGTTTTTAAAACGCGTTTCAGGTAACCCAATGTGACAGCCAATTAGTAAAAAGCCAGCTGGAGAGCACTGAAGGCTTGGGAAAATGTGGCTATAAAAGTTACCAAATAAACGATGTTTTAAAATTTAATAAAATAGGGTTTATCCCTATGAATGTATTGTAATAAGAAACTTGGGTTTTACCCATGTGATTATTAATATTAAATGAGGTGGTTTTACTCTGATAAATATTTCCTAACTACGGTCCTGATGAAAATTTCCGCTGCCAAATTAGACAAATACCACGATACCACCAAAACTGGATCGCGTCCGCCCGTTCCCGGGAATCAGGGATCGGGGGTTGCGACAGAAGGTGGTATCAGAGCCTAGCCACTGGTCTGAGCCAAAGAAGTGTTCTGCTGACACTTAAAATTCTAAATTTTGTGTTAGGAAATAAATTACGGAAATACGTGCATAACTGTATTTATTTGTTATGTGTTATTTGACTATCTGTTAGTTTACAGTATGAGTGATCAAGGACCCTCAGACATAAATCGTCAGTTGTCTGAATCACCTAGGAGTGAAGGTACCTCTTCACAGCCTGCTGATCAGGAAGAAGGAGTGTTTGCTTTTAAAGCACAGTCAGAAGAGCCATTCCCTCATAAGAAACGAGGATGGTTCAGTAAGGAAGCCTTTGCTCATAGGAAGAGAATGCGAAAGTTGCAACAGCAAAGAGTTTTAGCGGCTGCTAAGCGAGAGACAGATGCCCATACACAGGATATGCTTAATAGAAGCCTAGCCAATTTCCATATCCTAGCCACAACTGCTACTGACCCGAGTCTGGAACAACTAGTAGCCCCACAACCACAAAACCCAGAACAACCCATGGAGATAGAAAATCTTGACAACCAAGTGGAGATGCATGACTTTAACCCAGAAGAAATCCCTAGGATACCTGCACCAAACCCCCTCGACCCAAATTACGACCCCTGGTGGGACGATAATAGGGACTTTGTGCAACGTTACTCTATCCAGGAAGATACAACCATAGGAGCCTACCTAGGTATGGACCCTTTAGATCCCTATTACCATGATAACTACATTAGGGAGATATTAGAGGATCCTTACCAATTTCAGGAACTTTCACCCCCATATCAGGAACCCGCACCCCAGATTCCAAACCCAGTCCTAGAACCTGCACCCCCAATGAGTGCAGAAAACGTGCAAGAACTTAGGACTTTTGGAGAAGAGATTTTAGAAAGCAGTGAGAGAATGCGTCAGGTGGGAGAGCGTCTCGTATGGAAATACGATGAGCGCAATATGGATTTTGGATGAATCCATACCCGTGAATGTGATGGTAGAAAAGGGTAATAGTAATAATAATAATAAAATAAAATAAAATAAAATTATGTGTGTACGGATGCATAATACTATTAGTGTAATGTTCTTTCTGTTGGTATTGTAATCTTTATTTCAGTACTAGTGTGTAATAGACGCATAGTATATGAAAATAGAGTACAAGTCGCAATGATCGACGTTTTTTGCTAGATTGCATGTCATGTGAATTACGATATTATCTATTATCTTATGATATTAATATGGGATAAATGTTTAAAATTCAGATGGCCGATGAAGGAAATCATGGAAATCTGAATAATGATAACCAGAGTAACATTAACGTGGTTAATGAGAATCCGAGCATCAATAACAATGGAAACCAAATGGATAATAGTGCCGTTCAACACATAGTGGCACAAGGAATCATAGATGCCATGCCATTTATTATTCAAACTATTCAAGAAGCGAATAATAAAAGTAAACATAGCAGTAAGCGACCAATCGAACCAGAAAACAGCGTGAACAATGGCCCTATACTTCAAGTGCCCATTCCCAAAAGAAGAAAAACCATGCCTCATGGTTGTTCTTACAAAGAATTCTGGTCCTGTAAACCAATAGAATTTTCGGGCAATGAAGAACCTATTGCAGCCCTACGCTAGATAGAAAAGACTGAGGTTGTTCTGAAAATAAGTAAATGTGCGGAAGAAGACAAAATCATGTTTGCTTCTAATCTATTCAAGAATTCAGCCTTATAATGGTGGAACACTATCCTTCAGTCTAGAGGAAGTGATAGGGTTTATAGTATGGATTGGGAAGAATTTAGGAATATGGTAGAAAGGAAATTCTGTCCTCCTAATGAAAAGGAACAGATAGCAAACAAATTCCTAAACCTTAGGATGACTGGTGTGGATAGTAAGGGGTACACTAGGTTATTCTTCGAATATGCTAGGATAGTGCCAACCCTTGCTTCACCAGAACCAGTATTAATCTCCCGCTATATCTGGGGATTAATTGGAGAGATTATACATGTAGTCAAGGCAGCTAGACCTCAAACTATAGAAGAAACTGTAGAACTAGCCAATACCTTGACAGATGAATTAATCCGTACTAGAGAAGAAGATCAAAGGAGGAACCTAACCCAAAGACTTACTCAAGAATTTCGTTCTGGAAATTACAATCGTAGGAATATGGGTTCTACCTCTGCACCATACTGCAAGGTCTGCAAGAAAAAGCATTCGGGAAAATGCTCCACTCTTTGCAATTATAGCAAAATGCCAGGGCACAAGGAAGAAAATTGTAGGAAGAAATCCAGTAATGGATTATGCTACAATTGTGGAGAAAAAAGGTCATATTAGGCCAAACTGTCCAAAATTAGCTCCAGCTACAAACAACAAGAATACCAAAAATGCTATAGCATTTGTTCTGACTGCAGATGAAGCCAAGATGATCCCAGATGTCATAGCTGGTACGTTTTTAGTTAATGATATCTTTGCTAAAGTATTATTTGACTCTGGTGCAAACCAAAGTTTTATTAATACATCATTTTGCAAAATTCTAAATCAATCATTAACTAAACTACCACTAGAATGCGTAGTAGAAACAGCTAATGGAGAAACTGTTAGGATTTTTGAAATCTTGCAGGGAGCAAGAATAGAAATTTTAAATCAAAAATTTATAGCAAATCTATATCCCATGAATCTGGCAGGATTCGATATTGTTTTAGGAATGGATTGGTTAATAGCCAATAAAGCCAGTATTTTATGTGATCAAAAGTCAATTCAAGTAAATTCACCAAAAGGTAAAATGATCACAATTAAAGGAAATAAGCCATCTAAATCCACAAAATTCATCTCTGTGATGAAAACTGCAAGTTCTATAAGAAAAGGTTCTATAGTGTATTTGATTTCTATAATCACTAACACAAAAGGAAAAGAACTAAAGGACATTCCAGTAGTGTCTCAGTTTTCAGATGTCTTTCCCGAAGAATTACAAGGACTACCTCCAGACAGAAAAGTTGAATTCAGAATTCACCTGCTACCAGGAACATCGCCGATTGCCAAAGCACCTTATCGTTTGGCACCTGCAGAAATGCAAGAATTAAAGAAATAATTAGACGAATTGTTAGAGAAGGGATTTATACAACCAAGTTCGTCGCCATGGGGAGCGCCGATACTGTTTGTTAAAAAGAAGGACGGATCAATGCGTATGTGCATTGACTACCGTGAATTAAACAAGGTTGCGATTAAGAATCGGTACCCATTACTGAGAATCGATGATCTGTTTGATCAACTACAAGGAGCTCGATTTTTCTCTAAAATCGATTTAAGGTCAGGATATCATCAATTAAAGGTACAGGAAGAGGACATTCCTAAAACCGCATTCAGAACGAGGTATGGCCATTATGAATTTACTGTCATGCCATTTGGTTTAACCAATGCCCCAGCTGCATTTATGGACATGATGAACCGAATATGTAAGCCATATTTGGATAAATCCATAATTGTTTTCATAGATGATATTCTCATTTATTCTAAGAATAAGGAAGACCATGCAAAGCATTTGCACGCACTTTTAAGTCTATTAAGAAAGGAAAAGCTTTATGCTAAATTTTCAAAGTGCGAGTTTTGGTTAGAACAGGTACAATTTCTTGGACACCTAGTCAATCATGAAGGAATTCATGTAGATCCAACAAAAATCGAGGCGATTACCAAATGGAAACCCCCTGAGTCACCAACCGAGGTTAGAAGTTTCTTAGGATTGGCCGGTTATTATAGAAGATTTATTCAAGATTTCTCTAGAATAGCCATTCCCTTAACTAAGTTAACCTGTAAATCCGTTAAGTTTGAATGGGGATTAAAACAAGAAGAAGCATTTAGAATTCTTAAGCAAAAATTAACCCATATACCCATATTAGCGTTACCAGAAGGAACTGAAGACTTTGTAGTCTATTGTGACGCTTCCAAATTAGGTTATGGATGTGTGTTGATGCAACGACAAAAGGTTATAGCTTACGCATCTAGACAACTTAAGAATCATGAAGAGAATTATTAAACCCATGATTTAGAATTAGGAGCCATAATTTTTGCTCTTAAAATTTGGAGACATTACCTTTATGGTAATAAGTTTACCATATTCACTGATCATAAGAGTCTAAGATATATCTTCAAGCAAAAGGAATTGAATATGAGACAAAGACGATGGATGGAGATGCTTAGTGACTATGATTGTGATATCCAGTATCATGAGGGAATAGCAAATGTAGTGGCAGATGCTTTAAGCCGAAAGTATCATGAAAAGCTAAAAAGGGTACGCTCTCTTAAATTAAATCTACAAGTAGATTTAAATGATCAAATAAGAGAAGCACAAGAATCAGTAATCAAGGATGATTCTGAAAAATTAAAAGGTATGCTGAAAGAATTAAAACAAGGAACCGATGGAATTTGGAGATTCCATGAAAAGAGAATGTGGATACCTAAATTAGGAAACCTACGTCATCGTATACTAGAAGAGGCCCATAAGTCTAAATATACGATGCATCCAGGAAGTGATAAAATGTACCAGGATTTAAGGAAAAATTTCTGGTGGATAGGAATGAAAAAGGACATAGCAGCTTATGTTTCTAAATGTTTAACTTGCTCACAAGTTAAAGCTGAACACCAGAAACCCTCAGGTTTGTTACAGCAATTAGAAATGCCAGTATCGAAGTGGGAATTAATAACAATGGATTTTGTTACTAAATTACCCAAAACCAAGAAAGGAAATGATACAATCTGGGTGATTGTAGATAGGCTAACCAAGTCAGCTCATTTCCTACCCATGAAAGAAACTTTCAGTATGGAACAATTAGCTAAATTATATGTAAATGAAATTGTTTCTTTACATGGCATTCCTTTATCAATTATTTCTGATAGGGATAGTCGATTTACCTCTCATTTTTGGTCAAGTTTCCAAAAGGCAATGGGAACCAAGTTAAAACTAAGCACAACTTATCATCCTCAAACGGACGGACAAAGCGAAAGGACAATTCAAACAATGGAAGATATGCTTTGAGCTTGTGTAATTGATTTTGGAGGTAATTGGGACGATCACTTACCTTTAATAGAATTTTCTTATAATAATAGTTATCACACAAGTATCAATGCTGCACCACTCGAAGCACTTTATGGACGAAAGTGTCGAACCCCAGTCTGTTGGGCAGAAATTGGGGAAAAGAAACTATCTGGACCTGAGATAGTGCAGGAAACAACCGACAAGATTATTCAAGTCAAGGAACGACTGAAAGCAGCACGTGATCGACAAAAGAGTTATGTCGATAACCGCGCAAGCCATTGGAGTTTCTAGTAGGAGATAAAGTATTATTGAAAGTCTCTCATTGGAAAGGAGTGGTAAGATTCATCAAACGTGGAAAGCTAAGTCCCAGGTATATTGGACCTTTTAAGATTATTAGAAGAATAGGACCTATAGCCTATCAGCTACAACTGCACGAGGAAATGGCAGGTATACATGATGTGTTTCATGTATCTAATCTCAAAAAGTGTTTAGCTGATGAATCACTGATAGTACCTCTTAAGGATATAGAGGTTAATGAACAACTCAAGTTTGTAGAAAGACCTCTACAGATTGAAGACAAGAAAGTCAAGAATCTCAAACATAAGAGACTAGTTCTAGTCAAAGTGAAACGGGACTCCAAAAGAGGACATGAGTACACATGGGAGCTTGGATCGGAAATGCAAAGAAAATATCCGCATTTGTTTCAATAGATCTCGAGGACGAGCTCTAAAACAAGGTGGGGAGAATGTAACAACCCTCGGTAAAACAAACACCCTCAGTATATTCCGACACCCTATTATATGTTAAAATACCCTTATATGTCTTTACATACACCCCGTATGTGAAAACCGAACCCGAATTATGTTATATTATTTAAAATAAATTAAAAACAAGTTTATGTAAGTTGAGGCGGGCCGCGTAGACCCACCCCAACCACTTACGCGGGCGGTATCAAGGCTGGAACCAGACTCCGCTGATTTCTTTAGTTCAAGCGGGCCGTGTAAGCTTAAGCTTACATTGACGCGGGCCGCTAGAGATCATCAAACGCGGAGACATCCTAGGCCGACACGTGTTGACATCGTGGCGGGTCTAGATCATGACCGGGATAAGCTATAGAGTTGACCAGGGTTGATGCGGGCCGCGTAACCCTTGTCTGTTCTTTACGCGGGCCGTGTGGAGACCAAATATCAGCACTATATAAAAAGGCCATCGGGTTTCACTTTCCGTCGCTCACATCTTTCTTTCTAAACGAATTTCTGAAGTTATAAGCATTATAGTCGGGTATTATACCCCTAATTAGCGAGGTTCTGCTCCGTTGTAAGTATTATAACCCCAGTTTCGTAATAGTTACGCTGCCCGATTGATTTAGGGTTCCGTAACAACTGTCGTGGTTCTGCCCGACGTAGTTGTTGGAATGCCGTCTCGGGGAGGGTATCATTAATATTTTCAAAGGGTTATGATACTAACCAATGTACATTTGTGTAAATTATAGATTATATCTAGGAAACCCTTACGCGAAGTCTAAGATAACAATGTGAGTAATCCTTCTTTTTGTGTAAACCTTTTTGTGAGTTTATCCTCTTTTTGTTAATATTTTTGGTAATGTTTTACCAAACCTTAATTGTTTTACAATGAAATTTAGCAGTGATTGAGTCTTTGTAGTTCTTCAATTACTGCCGGTATGTTGGGGTTTTGTATACAAAATTTACTACACTGTGAGTAGTAAGTCGAGGATGACAATACGTTACCATTGGACAATGAGTTAGCCAATGTGTAATATGACCCACAAGTCAGTGGATTGGCAGTACTAAATGGAGTGATTGTGTAGACAAAAACAATGTGATCGCTCTCAATACTGTTCACTGTGACTTTTTATTTAAACTTGATTAAACCGGGATTCACTCACCAGTATTTCCCACTGACAAATGTTTTTAAAACGCGTTTCAGGTAACCCAATGTGACAGCCAATTAATAAAAAGCCAGCTGGAGAGCACTGAAGGCTTGGGAAAATGTGGCTATAAAAGTTACCAAATAAACGATGTTTTAAAATTTAATAAAATAGGGTTTATCTCTATGAATGTATTGTAATAAGAAACTTGGGTTTTACCCATGTGATTATTAATATTAAATGAGGTGGTTTTACTCTGATAAATATTTCCTAACTACGGTCCTGATGAAAATTTCCGCTGCCAAATTAGACAAATACCACGATACCACCAAAACTGGATCGCGTCCGCCCGTTCCCGGGAATCAGGGATCGGGGGTTGCGACAACTTGGGTGCCTATCTTTAGGTTCGAAGACTTTCTTTTCTTATTGCCCGAAGACTCCACATGAGTCTCTTTCTTGTTTGTCTCTGATCCCGAAAACTTTCCCATACGAAGAGCTTCTTCAGTAAGTGCGACACTCAAATCGATAGCCTCTGTGATGGTTGGAGGCTTTGAGGCAGTAACCATGCTCAGGATTTGAGGTGCAAGTCCCCAAATGAATCGCTCAATCCTCTTGAATTCCGTCTCGACTAAGTAGGGAACAACCCTAGACAAGTCGTGAAAGCGTTGGACGTACTCAGAAATCTTTGGCCCATCCATTTTCAAATTCCAGAACTCAGTCTCAAGCTTCTGGATCTCGGCCCTGGCGCAGCATTTCTTCCGCATCAATTCCTTGAGCTTGTCCCTGCTCAGTGCATAAGCAGTAGCTTCACCAAGGGTTTGAACCTGAAGGTTCCACCAGGAAAGTGCGCCATCCAAAAACAACCCTGAGATATAGGTAACTCTCTGCTCGGGCGGACATTTACTCATTCTCAGAACGGAGTCAGTCTTTTCTGCCCAACGAACAAAAGCAACGGCACCTCCTGTGCCATCAAAATTCAATGGCTTGCAGTCCAGGAGCTGTTTATAGGTGCAGCCAGTTGGAGGGTTATCTCCGGTAGTGCCACCCCTGTGTTCAGAGCGGAGGGCTTCATGCTGCGCTATAGCTTGGGAAATGCGCTTATTGAGTTCGGCCTTAGTTAACGTAACGGTGTCTGTGTCACGTCTGGGTGGCATTTTCTTCTGTCAAAAGGTATGGGGTAGGTTAGACAACATTCCATAATTGTCTATGAGGTACATATTACCACAAGCAAACATGTAATCACCCAATATTACATGCATATATAATCAACAATGTATAAGCAAGGAAACAACTACTGAGCTTTCATATAGGCTTGACAACTTGACTTATTGTTTGTAACGGGGAAAACAAAATGAACTCGAGGTTACATCACCTCGGTCATACAAGTTCCATAATATGAAAGTGGTAGTTATTTTCCTTCTACATTGGTTTTCTTAGGTCTTTAGCTTCACAAAGACGGGTATACTTCCCAAGAGATGAGGGTTGTACATATAGGGGTGATAGAGAGTGTAACGTCACTGAATCCTTTCCGAGTGTTATCTATCTTCACTTGCTTAGATATCGGTTCCCAAACAACTCGTACGGGTATAAGTGTCAGACACGAAGTAGGTAAAGACAGGTTTCCTACTTTGGAAAGTGCTAAAGCAACTGTCTTGGTATTGTTCTACTAGATGAAGGTGTGAACACCTAGAGATTATTTTTTGGATGGGTGGTGATTATTAGCTTGACCCGCAGAGTCCACCAGGATTTCCATGCACTAAAAGTCGTTATTACGTGGGCCCCCGTAATAATAAATTGTCTTGCACGGTCACCCCAACTTTCCCTCGTTCAAAGCAGATGATCAACCACATAGGGGAAACTACTGTCCTTATACCTCCGACATGGAAAGGACCATTGCGGTGGTCCACGCGCTAACATCCGTTATCGTTACGCGCGAATAGGCACGATGCTTAGACGTAATAGGGATAAGGAGAATTCCTAGTAGTTGGAAGGGCACCTTCAAGATGAGTACTTCATCTTTCTTGCCTGGTCAAGTGTGTCGTCAATCTTGTTTCACATAAGCCACAGGGACCTCGTCCTGCTGATAAGGGTGTTGTCCAAGGTCGCCTCCTCCGCCTCGCTGTCACTACCGTAGTCAGGCACCTTCGCATTCGAGAGGGAAGAACAACCATCTTTTACGGAAACAAGCTCAGGATCTCGTTTGGTAGTCACTCCAGCCATGAGCTTTGCAATAAACGCGAGGTCGATAGTCTCATCGTGCAAGTCAAGAACAATAATAGGATTCGGAGTCGAAGGTATCTCGTTCACGTCAATAATTATTCCGTACACTTTTACGCATATATATTAATGAATAAATATGTTACTTAGTATAAACAAGCAAATAAATGCATCATGTCACATATAACTCTCGTTTGTCCCTTCGGGGGGGGGGGGTCATTTTGTCTTTGGCAAGTCTATCTTATGTAGACTATGCCTTAATTGGCACTTTAAATTGGGGTATTTTCCTCCCTACTAATGTCCTTGCCTTGTCTTTTCTTTGAAAAATGTTTGACTCATGGATGTTGGCGCTTCCGTGAATGCAATGAAAAACCTTTTTGTGAAAATGTTTTCGTGAGAGAGTCCTAGTGATTGTAGTCTAGACTCGAGAAGGAATCCTAGTTCACTACAATCGAAGCTCTAATACCAAACTGTCACACCCTGACTTTTGCGGAAGCGTATGATGTGTGACTTGTTCAATATCATTGCATTCAATCATAATAAACAAATATATGATCAAAACGATGTTCATCCATTCATTAAGTTTAAAATATTACAAAAACCAGTCATTTAAGTTTCAACAACACAACCTTTGACTAAGTTACAAACCAACAAAAGTGGATGACATCTAAACTTGGAATTTACTTCTAGAAACAACACCGGCGCCCAAGATCCAACTTGTTTCCTGAAATACATGTAATTTTGAAAACATCAATAAAAGTTGAGCGAGTTCATGCGTTTTGTATGAGTACTGATAAACTTGTAAACATTTGAAAGACTCATTTGAAAACAGGTATGAAAAGCGTCTATGAACAGATCAAATTAATGTTTTGCAAGGACATTAATGCATGTGAAGACTTAGGGAGTACTCAATATGAGTAGGCTTTTGTCTTTGTCGAATCTCCTCGACTGTGTCGAATTCCCCTCGACCGTGTGTCAAATTCCCTTGACAGTATCAAATCACCTTGACAGTGTCAAATCCCCTTGACCGTTGTCGAATCACCTCGACTGGGACACTAAAGCACTCTAAGTGGTCACATAAGGACCATAAGTGGGGCTCGGCCGTACCCGTTAGATCTAACATTTGTCCATGATTCTTATGAGAGTTATTGGCATTTCAATTTCAGTCTATGCTCACATGATCTAATAGTTCATTTCATAGCCAAATCATACCATTTGAACATTCGTAACATGTATTCCACCACCGAGAGTTATAAATCAAAAAACAGTAAGAGAAAAGGGGGACATGAACTCACAAGTTTGCGTCCTGCTATCTCGTATGCTCAAGGTCCTTCTATGATTCGTACAACTACCTACACACGTGCCATGTTTTATTAGACGTTTAGGTCGTGTAACGACTCTTTGTCTTAGTTGTTCATTATGACTTGTTTTGGAAATCTTGGTGTATTATGAGTTACATCATTGATATATATTATAATATTCCACATTATATAATTATTTCTTAAAATAATAAATATTTTAACTTAAATTATATTTACTAAATTTTGGAATATTAGTTAAAATAATATATTTTAACTTGCCACAGATTGTGTTCGTACATGTATAACTTTCTCCAAGGATGGGTGTATTCATACTCGTGTCCTTAAACTTGTGTGTTTTGCCAAGTATTGGTGGCGTATTCATCAACAAAGCAAACAATACTTACCAAGTGCCAAAATCATGCATTAATTACTACTTCATGAACTTGAAAATTTACAAAAAATTGTAGTAACTTACTAGAGTGTTTAGTGGGCTTAGTTACCCTTTAAAGTGTGGTTGTTTATTTAAAAACATCATTATTGAAGAAATTAGATCTTTACAACTTGTAAATCATTTTTCTAAAAATATTTCTTCTTGAGTTTTTCTTGTTAAACATATATTTCTACACTTGATTAACCACTAAAAATGTGGTTAATCTCTTTAAGAACCAAGTTTATGTAAATCTTATATTCTTAACTTAATCTCTTGAAAAATCATTCTTGAAATCATATGTTTACAAGTCTCATTTCACACTTTGATCATCATACTTCAAGAAAACATTAAATCTTTCAAGTTCATGTTGTAACATAAGGATGATCATTATGATTTTCTCAAGATCTACCCTCATACTTGCTAGATCATGTGTTTAATCATCATCTAGCAAGGTTCTTATGATGATCAACATCATAAACACAAGAAATTAACAATCAAGTGAACTACATACACTTAAAACAACTTGTTCTTCATGTATTTAAGCTTTATGTTCATGTTTATGCTTATGTTTTCTTGGGATTCTTTAGATTAACATAATACATAACACTTTAACCATCAAAATCATGAGTAAAAATAGGATCAAAGAGTCTTACTGCTAGCACTAAGGCTAGGGAAGAAATCAAGTTGAACAAGATGACAAACTAGGTGGATAAAAGCTCTAGGAAGTGGTCCTTCAAGTTCCAACGCCTCCAAGCTTCCTAACTTAGCTCCTAGCACCTTGGGACCTCCTTAGAATGGTTGAGAATGGTGGAGATGTGATGGTGGTGTGGTGGCCGTAGGTTATGGAGGAAGGGAGGAGGATCTTTGGTGTTTGATGATGAAGAATGATAAGTGAATAAAGTCTAGTGGTTTTTATATAAGTCTTCCAACATTAGAATGGCATATGGTATAATGTGTTTAGCATATTCTCAACATGATCTAATAAATTAATCAAAGAAAATCTTCATGTGGGACCTCTGTTGGGCCGTGAACTAGATGGGGGGGGGGGGTAAAGTGTAACATTTCAATGGTAAGTTAAGTGTTATAGTTAGATTTCAAGTATACTAGTTAGGGTTATATGGGTTATATGTGTTATATGTTTATAGGATGTGTTATGATGTTTGGTGACCATAACTAGCTCAGAAATGTTAAAACAGTGCTTCTAGTGAAAATTTGGTGTTTCGGGTAGTGTCCGGTTGGTTACCAGTTCGTTAAGGTGCTAAATTGCGCAGTTTAGTGTGCTTTATGTTACCTTTTATGACAGTTTTGATTCCCGATACTTAGGAAAGTATCCTGGGCCATTAGACCACATTTCTGCATTATATTTAGTTGTTAAAAACTGATTTTTTGCTGAATTTGTTTATTTTCTGCAGAATTTTGCAGTTTTAGTGTGTTTCTGGCACTTTCCGGTACCTATGTCATCACTAGGAAGGCAGTTTTGTAATCCCTACTTTCCTACCCACTATTCTAGTGTAACGCTTGGTTCTGGGGCTCATTCTGTGTCTTAATTTTCCTCTGTGCCTGAGTACTGAACTCCCGTCAGTACTTCTAGTTTGTCTAATAACTGTGCTAACTTTGTTCTCTGCATTAAGTAAACCACACTGTGTTGCATGTAATAAAGATAAACAATCTTGCAACATGAAATGCCTTTGTATGTATATGACAGTAATCAGAAATTCATTCGTCTAGTTAATTCATTCATGCACGGTCATTAAAGCACAGATTACTGTTTATTATTGTACGGAACACATGGAGAAATGTCAGTTGTCACAGATGTGGCCATGTGGGAAGGGGAACCACACCCCATAGTCTTAAGGCGCCAGGGTGTGGTTCGGGAGACGGCATCGGGGGGCTGAGGTGGAGCTCCTTCCCCGACGGGAACACCGCCCCCCTAGCGAGAATCGGTGCCTTCGGGACTCCACTCCCGATTGTCCCGAGCACTCTCTCTCTCTTCATTCTCTCTATCTCTCTCTTGAATCTCTAGCTTTGATTGGATGGAGATGGATGGGGATGGATGGGGAAACCATTTCCTAGGGTTAGGGGGAAGAGGATGATGATGAAGAAGGTGATGATGTGGAGGTGAGGTGGAGATGATGTGGCCATGGGGGAAGGGGAACCACACCCCATAGTCTTAAGGCGCCAGGGTGTGGTTCGGGAGACGGCATCGGGGAGCTGAGGTGGAGCTCCTCCCCCGATGGGAACACCGCCCCCCCCCCCCCCCGAGCGGGAATCGGTGCCTTCGGGACTCCACTCCCGATTGTCCCGAGCTCTCTCTCTCTCTTCATTCTCTCTATCTCTCTCTTGAATCTCTCTCTTTCTCTAGCTTTGATTGGATGGGGATGGATGGGGATACCATTTCCTAGGGTTGGGGGAAGAAGAGGAAGAGGATGAAGAAGGTGATGATCCGGAGGTGAGGTGGAGATGATGTGGCCATGGGGGAAGGGGAACCACACCCCATAGTCTAAGCATGAAGTTTTGTGTAGTAACTTTTCTTTCTAAATGATGTTATATGTTGGTATGACAAAAGCAACGTGAATGTTATGTTATATATTTATACTGTATTATAATGCATGAGTGAGAAACATTTTAAGATACCCAAAAAATGAGAACTTTTTTCCATTTAATTTATAAATATACTCCTAAAATGAGGGTATATTTGTCTTTTAAACAATAATTATATTTTACTCACTCATCTTATTACACTTAAGTCCCTGAGTTTTAACATAATTATAGGTATTAGTTACACTTTCCCCCCTCCACAACAAACTTGTAATTTTTGTACGTATTCTTGCCATATCTTATAACTATAATGTTTTAAAAAAAATCCAAAAGTACCGTGACGGCCTACTCATTTTTGTCGATGTTTCGATAGTTGTCTTGGTCAGTATTGACGTGCGGATTAAAATATACAAGTAGATGACGCCTTAGTGTACAAGTGATTAAAGCCCAACGTAGTTAGTCATTATCCCATAATGTTTAATAGCTACAGAATCTCAAGTGATTAAATACCGTCAATTTAATCCTCTCATCTAGATTACACTTTAATCGCTCATCTTTAACAAAATTATAGATAATTAATTAGTAGTTATAATTTATCCCCTTATTAAAAACTAAGTCCCCATCCCCCCCCCCCCCCCCCCCCCCGATTTTTAAAAGTCATAACATTTTTGTATGTTAATATTTTTTTAAAGCTACAACATATAAACGAGTATTTATTCTCTTTAATTTGAGTATAATATTACTATAGTTTTTAAATAAAAAAATTGATATGTTACGTGATTAACAGTGTCTAAGGGTGAGTAATAACTGAATCGTTAACCGAAACCGTACCGAAATCAACCAAAAACTGATTTATCGAAACCCGAATTAACCAAAAACGGTTATCGATTTTTTTTGTACCCTCATCAACCAAAATTAACTGAACGGAACCATTCATATTTTCATATATTTCTAGCTTTTATACATTCAGTTCATCTATTTCGTATTCATACCTAAATTTCAAGTATTTCTAATTAAAAGTTTTAGCCCAAGTTTGGTTTTGGCTATTAACCGAAATTAAATGAATTAAACAAAAAACCATCAATCTAACTGAATAAACCAAATCGATTAACTGAAAACAGACTGGTTAATAAAATAGACTAATCGATGACCTTGATTTCGGTTGAAGATATAATCTAACCAACTGATAATGCACACCGTGGCATTATTTGTGTTTCCCGTCGCATCGCGCGGTATTATTGGTTATTAACTAAAACCAGTTATCGGTGAGCAATAACTAAATCTTGAACCTAAACCAAACCAAAAACAGACGAAACCAAACTGAAATCAACAAAAAACTGAATTAACTGAAAACCGAATTAACCAAAAACCGGTTATCAGTTTTTTTGTACTCTCGTTTAACCAAAATTAATTGAACCAAACCAAATCATCCATATTTTCATATATTTCTAGCTTTTATACTTCCGATTCATATATTTCATATTTTATGTCTCCATTTCATATATTTATACTTTCATAGTTTCATTTCATGTATTTATACCTCAATTTCATATATTTCCAAGCAAAAGTGTTAGCCCAAATTTAATTTTTGCTATTAATTGAAATTAAATGAAGCAAACAAAAAACCACCAATCTAACCAAATAAACCGAAGTGATTAACCGAAAATCAATTGATTAATAAAATAAACTAACCGATAACTTTGGTTTCGGCTTCGGTCGAGGATAATAACCAAACCAACTGAACCATGCACAACACAATGAAATGGATTATCTGATTATTTCGCTTTTTAATGTATAGCTATCACAATTATGCTACAAAAAATATTATATGAATAAGAAATGTACCAAAACAAGTATCGCAATTCGATTTGTCGCTCCCGCCGCATCGTGTGGACATTCTGCTAGTTTATACATATGTTTTAACTAGTTTTAGTACTAATATTTCAAAAGAAAATGACGTTTGGCACAACGAATGATATAAACAATTAAAAAGTATTTTTCTAACATATGTACTTAGATATATTTGATAAACGAATGCTTTCTTATAAACCGAATAAGACATCTATAACTCTCTACATTGTCCTTAAATTATAAAGTCTAGACTTATTTAATAGACTATAAATAATGTTTTTAAGGTTTTACAATGTTCTCAGTTCTCGTATACCTATGGTAGGAGCTGATATATAAGTTCTTTCTTTTATTCACGTGAATTGAAATCTTATATTATATAAATATAATTTGTATAGCTTTATGTTATAGACTTATAGTATATAAATTTATGATTAGAAGAGACAAAAATGTAACATAAAAAATAAGAACATATAACTATGTTAGTATACATGTTTCACAATGACGCGTTTAAATGTTTAATACATAACTACTTTTTTAAAAAGAGAACTGTGAGAATTGTAATACACATGTAATGTAGTATTTTTACTGATTTATTAAGATATGTAAAGAGATTTCGTAGATGGAAACATGTAGTTTGTTACCCGTTTTTGTTAGACGTATAAGATCCTAAGATTCTTTTAAATTCAAAAAAAAAAAAAAAAAGGAAAGAAAGAAAGAAAGAATATGTAGTGATATATCTAAATATTTTCATCAAGGAGAACAACAAATGGAATGGATAAAAAAACAGGTTTGTAAAAAAATATATCATGGTAAAAGATCATGAAAGAATTCTTTCAAAACTATAAGTTTTATCCTAACATGGCCATGAAATATTGAAATCATAATGCATAATTTAAAGACAATATACAAGCGTTAATCATTCAATTCAATTCAATTCGATTCGATTCGGTTCGGTTTTTTTCTTTTCTTTTTTTTTTTAAGGACAATATGTTGAATTTATTTCATAAATTGAGTGAATATACAACATTTTTATTCTCTTGGCGGGTCCAATAGATAATAAAAAGAAATGACATAGGATTCTTCTTCTAGCATTTGTATTTGTCATTTGTCACTTACTTCATTAAATACTTTTTGGCTGACGAATTTCCCCTAAATTCTACCGGCATACGTGGGGGTTTCTCTTCCAGACTTTAACGAATCATATTATAAATAAAACATTAAAACCTATATTTTTACATATAAACATTGATTTTGTTTGTTTTTTTATTTTATTTTTATATATTTCACTATTTTAATACACACAAAGTGGGAAAATAATCACGTAACTTTTAACTATAATAATACTATACTCGAGTTAAAGATAATAAGTTATCAATATTAAGGTGTAATTTAATTATAAATACAAATGAAACATACAAAAGTTATCTACATTTAAAAAAATATGAAATTAGATCAAAAATCAAACAAACATGTTTTTTCCTTTTTTTTTTTTTCTCATTTTATCAGCTAATTATAATTTTGTCAACGTCTCTACTTTGGCAATTGATTTGCATGAATCAAATCTCTAGATCAATTTCGTACACATACAAAAAAGAAAAATACTAGACTTTAAACATAAACACTTTTTAGAAATATGAAAATAAAGAAATAGTATAACTAAAGAGGCACATTCAATAAACAACAAATATGAAGTTATTACATAAACTTGGTTGTTATGTTTTTTCTTAACGGCAAAAACTTCTATATAAATATAGAAATTGAGTCAACAAGCAACTGTAACCCAAACAGTTAAAAGATTAAATCCTAGACATTAAAATCACACCAACAACCCCAATTCAAAATATTAAATTTAGAGGCTGTTTGTTTACCTCTTAATGAGGCTCGTAATGGTTCAGACCTCTTACTGGTTCAGCACTTAATGGTTCAGACTGTTTGTTTCACGAGCAGATGTCTGAATGGTTCAGACATTTGCCTTTGAATGGTTAAGCATTATACAGAGTCTGAATGGTTAAGACCTATAATCTGAATTGGTCAGACATTTTTCTCTGAACGGTTAAACATTAAACATGCTCTTAATGGTTCAGACCTCTTACTGGTTCAGCACTTAACCATTCAGATGTTGCCAAACAGCCCCTTAGATCTACTTTTAAGCTAAATAAACAACTCTTCCTTAATGTCTTCTACAATACTATTAACTGCTTCGTTAATGTCTTCTATAATACTATTAACCGGGATGAAACGATTCTCGAATTCTCAAATACTTGTTTTTGTTATGTATTACGGTTAGAATAAAAAGATATTAGAGGTTAAAATAAAAAATATATATATATTAGGGAATTCTACAATCCTAAACTTTCTTATTTGAAATGAATGTAATTGTCAAGCAAAGTCACATTCCCACAACCTTAAATATTTATATTTTCATGCTCACAACATTATTTGTTGTATATTCATTCACCTTCACCTAACTTAAAATTGGTTATATTATTTATTATGATGATTTTTATATTTTAATCTAGAATATATAAAAATAGCATAAGGTGGTATACATGAAGAAGGGTATATTTAGGGATCAGTCCCCATCGTATCAGCTTTTAACATCTGTACCTTTTTCTTTTTTACGACGAGACATGAAGTATAAAGGTACATTTTTAGAAAAAAGAAAATGAGAAATCGTATTCCCTGGTTCTTTTTCATCTTTTAGCATTTCATTTTACTTTTTCTTAATGCACACGTGTCACTATGAATAAAAGTTTTAGGGGTTGTTTGTTTTGTTGATCAGTTCTGTTTTAAACATAATGGAAAACATGTAATAACATACCTTTGATTGCATCGGTAGAGAATCCAGACAGAGACGCAGCCACAATGTTCGACATAATTGTCAGTTTGATCTGGTTCCTCCTTAGGGTGTAAAGTGATGATGGTGATGAAACCGAAATTAGGGTTAGTTTCGGTTGAGAGAGAGAGGACGAAAATTGATGTTATGTGTTTTTGGTTATGTGTCTAACATTTTACCTCTCTAATAATCTCTTTATATATACACCCAAGAGGAAACCCAATTAGTTAATAAGGGTAATATGGTCCATCAACAATTACCAACTAATTATTAATAGGTTATTAATATATTTTGATCTATATTATATAAATGATAATGATGGCTACTAGATTAAATATAAATAAATAAATATTTAATCTTACATGTTTACCTCTTAACGAGACTTTAATGGTTCAGACCTCTTACTGGTTCAGCACTTAATGGTTCAGACTGTTTGTTTCGCGTGCAGATGTTTGAATGGTTCAGACATTTGTCTCTGAATGATTAAGCATTATACTAAGTCTAAAGGGTTAAGACATCTAATCTGAATTGGTCAGACATTTGCCTCTAAACGGTTAAGCATTATACTGGCTCTTAATGGTTCAGACCTCTTACTGATTCAACACTTAATGGTTCAGACATCTTATTGGTTCCGCACTTAACCATTTGGAAGTTGTCAAACAGCCCCTTAAAAGTGTATTATGCTAACAAATACTATTCATTCAAAATATAAAACTTTATTGTATATATGTTTGTTGTTACAATGTTACTACTTACCTCTATAAGTTGTATGCCACTTTTAATCTTAATAAAGTGAGTGGTATTATATTATATAATTCTAATAATGATTCAAGTGACTAGATAGGTCATAGGAATATATAATTGTATGATTTTCTTTATAAGTTTGTTGCATGACACTTAATCTTAATCAAGTCAAATATTACTCCGATCCTACAATTTAAATTGAACAAGATACACTTTGTTTTGATATGAGATTTACAAATTGTTTTCTAGGTGTTTTATGACAAATAAAACACCTTATATATAATTGAAGCTTATGAAAGCCGACAAGTAGGATTGATCTAACAAAATGGTCTAAACCGACAAAACGTCTAACCTAGATCTTCGTTACCTTTCTAAAGAGTTTAAGACCGACGGAGATTTCAAGATCTCTCATCTAATTATGTGAAATGAAAATATTCGAAATCCCAAACATAATAATGCAAACTTTAAGAGGTTGTAAGCTGGTACAAACTGAATAACCTTATGATGTGCACGCGCACCCACCCAAGACCCACGTCTACCATACACCCACGCGAGTGTATGTGTATGGTAGATGTAAGTCTTGAGGTGAATGGTAGACATGGGTCTACTCTTGGGTACGTATCACCTTAACAGAACGGAAAAAAAAACACATTCAACGACGTTAGTTTAAGGTTTTCTTTAATGTTACAACTTTAATGTTACAACCAAAATATAATAATAAGACTAACAAAGTTAATTTATTGTAGGAATTAATCAACAAAAACTAACTAGAGTTGGAAGCTATATTTACAAGGATGGAGAGTTGAGAGCTAAATTAATTTAATTAATCTATGCTCTTTCAACACAACGTAGGAATACACTTTCCAATTCCGGAGGCTTGAAGTAATTTCTAACACCATTACAACGGTTTCTTGAAACACTCTTTCTTTTCTTAGGAGCTCCAGGGCATACCAACACCGGAATCCTTGATTCCGGTGTCGTTGGAGTCGTGCAACATTCCTTTTCTTCTTCTTCTTCTACTTCTTCTTCAACTTCATGTGGTTTATCGATTCTTTTCTTCGTGTATATCGGCTTCAACGGAGTCATGAATTGGATTCCGGAGATGACCCATGTTTTCTTGGTTGTTGATTCCATTTCCATTGTTTCTTCTACAATTCCCATGTTAGTTAATAGTGAAGAGTGGTTGTAACTTTAACTTTTAAACAAGTAGAGGAATGGGATATTTGTGGAGGAAAGTGGTAGGAAATTAGGGAGGGTGGCTTTTAAAGTGGGAATGGAATAATAAGAGGAATTGGAATTGGAATAGTAGTTGAGGGTTGATGGAGATAAGGAGACATGAAAGAGTATGATAAATGGTTGATTAAAGTAGAGGGAAAAAAGAAGTGTGGATGAATTTATTATTGATTTTCATGGGAGGGGGAGGGTGCTTCCACTTTTTAACTTTGACATATAATCCCCACTAGTTTCACTTTTTGACATACAACACCCTAAAGTTTAATTACTCGTTTAGAAGTCTATGATTTTAATTTTTAGTTTTTCTTAATCATGAATACATAACATTGTATAGAATGGAACATAGTAGTACAATAAATGTGTTTTTCTCTCATAACATTTTAGATTTTTATGGTGAGAGATAGGAAAGGATGAAGGTTTTCTACGTAGGGTATGTCAATGCCATTACAAAAACTTAACTTGGTCATAATAAATATTATCTTTTTTTCCTTTCTATTTTACACTTAAAAAATAAACAATAATACTAATATGTTTTCTTTTACATTTTAGCCACATGTGTGTAAATGTAGTCGTCCGTGATCTAGTCAAGATCGGGTACTTATGGGTCACGGTCAAGCTTCAACGAATCCGAGTCAAGCTCAAGTCTAAACTAAAGGTTATTTAATATAGCAAGGTCAAGTATGATATTTATATACCAATTCTGGTCAGATTCGTGAGCCTAACCGATCATTTCATGTATAATTATGATGAAAAAAAATCAATATACAACATATATTATATATAGTATGTTGTATATAATATATATACGACATATAATAATTAACTAATTAATAAGTCGAATTGAGCTCGAAACGGTAATATTGTTCATGAGTAAAGATCGAACTCCTTTAACATACACAAATAACCTTCAAGGGGTGGAACGATTTTAAAAATATCCGAGTCCCTTTAACAAAACTCTCATATTTAAAATTAGAATCCATATGCCTCTAAGATGTCAAACGCATAGTGCATCCCGATTTTGTTAGTTTGTTGTCTAGGGCTGTTTATGAGCCAAGTTGAGTCAGACTGGTTTGTAAACGGGCCGATCCGAGCCATACTGGCTCACGAGCCAATTTCAAGCTAGTTTTTTTTTTTCCTAATGAAGGATTAATTATGTGCATTCGAACTGGCCCACGAGCTATATGAACATTTCTAGACATATTAGTGACAAGTATTAACTATTTGGCTTTAATCAGGATATAAATAAAAATATATATGTCATTTTTTCATGGAAATAATGTGTTTTCTGACAATAAAAATCAATAATTACAAACACACAAACCGATTTCGAGCAAGTTTTTTCGAGCTATTTCTAACAAGCTTCGAGCTACGAGCTACTTGAACATCCCTATTGTGCTTGATGATTTTCCTGGTAACACAACTACTTGGGACAAAATTACAGAAGGTAATGAATGAGGGGTTAATTATGTGCATATATGCGATCACAAGTATTGAATTGAGATAAAAAGGGGACCCCGAGGAAACCGTGAGCTGATCAAAGACGTAACTTAATAATATGGTATAAAAATATATAAAGGGTAAAAGGGTGCCCGTGAGGTACTACCTGACCGCGGGCAGCACGCAGGAATCAGGAACACGAACATCTATTCTATTGACTTTGTTTTTGGCTTTATCCTTTATGCCCACATTTTCATATTAGTGGAGGTTGTAACCTTAGCTTTGTTATTTGTACCATGTGGTTTATATAATTGCAAGTCTTCTGCATTTTGTGGCGGGCTTTAAGTCAGTATCAGTTTGGTTGATTACAGTACCGTATCGATACCGGCACCGGGCACAACAATCAACTCGTGTTTGCATCAATTGAAATCCATAAAAAATGAATACTTGTTTCGGTATTGGTGTTGTTCGGTTAATATTGGTTCGGTTTGTTTCGGTACCAATATTGCAATTATAAAAATAATAGGTAATGCAGTGGAAGTTGCTAAAGCCTTGGACATCATCAACACGGAGGGACCATCCCTAGGGCTTCATCTCAATATTAAGAAAACGGAAGTGTACTGGCCATCGTGTGACGGTCTCAAGGTTCAGGACGACCTTTTCCCGAGAGGGATAGGTAGACCTGAGAGGGGGGTTAAGCTCCTTGGGGGGGCGGTTAGCCGAGATTCTGTTTTTATCGGGGAATTAGCAGGGCGGCGGGCATTGACAGCGGTTAACCTTAAGAAACTCTTGCCCTGCCTTCAGGACCCCCAGTGCGAGCTTCTTCTTTTAAGGTCATGCATGGGGGTAGCTAAGTTACTGTTTGGGCTGCGGACCTGCCAACCCCACTTGATGGCAAATGCGGTATCCTGTTTTGACGATGGTCTTCGAGAGGCTATCGAAGACATTGTTGTTTGTGGGGGGTCCCACTTCGGTGACCTTCAGTGGCGTTTGGCATCTTTGCCGACGCGTCTGGGTGGTTTGGGCCTCCTCTCAGCTCGGGATGTTGGAGTTTATGCTTTTGTGGCGTCTAGAGCTCAGTCGTGTGTATTGCAAGACCATATCCTTCGGAACAGTGAGGTTGTTAAGCTTGACGTAGACTACCAACAAGCCCTTGAGTACTTAAGTGTCTCTCTTCCAGACTTTGATATTGGCGGTTTCTCTAATATGGACACCGCCCCCTTAAAGCCCCAAAAAACTTTGGCGAATGCCCTATTTGATAAAATCGCTCGGAGTCTGGGAGAAGCATTTGATTTGTCTTCCCGCCAGAAGGCGGTGATTGAGTGCTTGAAAGGCCCCCATACGCAAGACTTTTTGACTGTTATCCCGATCGAGGGGCTGGGGCAATGCATGTCGGCTGTTGAGTATAGGGCTATCCTCAAATACCGGCTGATGATCCCTATGTATCCAGAAGACGAAACCTGCCCAATCTGCCATAAAGCCTGCATGGATAAATACGGGGAGCATGCTGTTCATTGTAAGGAGCTCCCTGGGTTCAAATATCGGCATGACTGGGTGCGGGATGTTTTAGGGGACATCTTGAGGAGAGCGGGGATTTCTGCCAAGAAGGAGGCCCCTGTGAATTTCCTTACAGATCCCATGGAAGGGAGATCTACATTGAGGCCAGCAGATCTGCTCGTCTTTGGCTGGGCGGGAGGGAAACATGCTTGTGTGGATCTCACAGGAGTCTCCCCCTTAGCTGGTTTAAGGGGAAGCGGGTTTGTAGCAGGACAAGCTATAAGGAAAGCGGAATAAAAAAAGGTGGATAAACACGCTAAAGCCTGTGCTGATAACCAACATGCATTTGTCCCCTTCGCCTTCGACACCTTTGGCTCTCTAGCTCCAGAAGCTATCCGTTTGTTGACTAGGGTCCAAAAGGTTGTCCACAGCAGTTGCTCATCAACAGGGGGGCAGGAGTTTGTCTTTAATAGGCTAGGGTTTGCTATTCAGAAAGGGGTAGCTGCGCAGCTTGTTGCTCGCTTACCTGCGATATTGATGTAACTCGGCCAGTTCATATATATAATTAATTTTGCCTGTAAAAAAAAAAAAATAATAATAATAATGTTTTTTTAATATATTTAAGTTTAAAAGTAAAGTTAATAACATAAACATATTATTAAACCTATATATTATTAGAAAAATAAAATTATTATTCATGCGCTCTTTCCAACTTTATCTTGCCGTGGATTACTGCGTTAAACGTTTTTGTTGTTTTCTTTGATTATACAGTCGTATTTTTTTCTTTTTAGTACGTCATTGTCATAAATGAATGAATAATAAAATGTATACCATTTATTCTTTTGTTAGTAATTTATGCTGTTAAAGTTCTAAAAAAGTATGATTTAAAGGTTTTTTTTTAAAAGAATATATTTCTAAAGTTCTAAAGTATGATTTAAAGGTTTTTTAAAAGAATATATTTCTAATGGATACAACCTAATCCTAGTACACAATTTTATTTGAAATAGAAAGAACCTAAATTTTTCAGTTTGAACGAGCTGTGATGAGATAAAAGTAGGGGTGTTAACAAGTTAAGTTGTTCATGAGTTATTCGAAATGTTATTTATTCATTAAAATTATAGTTATAAAATATATAAATAATAATAATAAATGTAAATAAATAAAATAGTTAACAAGTAATAAATAAGCTTAGCTCGAGCTAGATAGAACCATATCCGTCCGTAGTTGGATGTTGTACCTTTAACAAAACTAAAATGTGCATTAGTTATAAAATTATCAGTTTTTTAAAGCTAGCTCTATTTGGGCCAATTAACAATTAACTTTTACACCAATGAGGTGGTGATCCATTAACAAATACAAAGCCGTTAAACACTTTGGGATGAGGAGTTCTTGGGTTCAAGTCTCGTAAACGACAGGAATAAAAAGAAAATTTGTTGTTAAAAAAAAAAAAAACTTTACTACCCTCTCTAAAAAAATCATGTTGATTGTCCTCTAACCCCGA
Organism: Helianthus tuberosus; assembly: GCA_030545235.1. NCBI lineage: Eukaryota > Viridiplantae > Streptophyta > Magnoliopsida > Asterales > Asteraceae > Helianthus > Helianthus tuberosus. The sequence continues at coordinate 198,516,800 of CM060448.1, read as the reverse complement.
AAAACCATGATGTTACTTGTCGCTATTATTAATAAATTATTAATGGAATTAATTAAGAGTAATGATATATAGTAACCAAGTTTTAAAAGTGTTTCAATTAGGTCACTCAAGTTTCAAAAGTGTTCCAATCAGATCACTCGACATTCATTCTTCATTAAAATTAAGGGTTTTTTCATCTATTCCATAGGTAACCGTGGTGATGTGGATTTTTGTTTCTTTTTTCTCTTTTATTTGATGCTAGCGTCGAGTGATGACGTGGATTGTAACTTGTTTTTTTAATTTTTAATGTAATTAAATGGTTTTCATTTTTAATAAATATAATTTCATATATTAAAATAATTTGATCCCAGCATCTTTTGCTCCATTTTTTTATTGACACATGGAAAAAAGGACATGACTCAATTTGAATGTTAAGTTATCTAACTGGGACAAAAACAACACCAGTAACCTAATTAGAACACTTTTAAAACTTGGTTACTATTGTGTAAAATTTTTCCAAAATCAAATATATAAGAACGGTTAGATGTGCCAAACGGGTGGATATGTTGGTAAAGGGTCAAAATTGGTAAACTTTTTTGGAGGGTCAAAATGTTTGTGCTGATATGTAGACTCTTTTTTTTCTTGTTTTTTATTTTATTTATTTTTTAAAAGTAATGTGTTTTAGATGGTTATAAGTATTTAATATGATTTTTATGATTTTCAGTCTACTTGACTCGTAATCTCAATAGCCAGTTTTTATTTTTATATTTAGTTGTATTGAACACCTATTAGACCAGACGGTATGGGGGCCGGCTGAGGCCCGGCTTGGCCCGATGCCGGTCCCCACACCGCCCCCCATAGGGTCGGCTAGTCCTTTCCGTCACCCAGCAGCAGGACTCGCCGTGCCTCCCTTCTCTCACATATACCTATACATACATACATACATACATATATATACATAAAGGGGTTCATCCCCCACCCCCTAGGTCCATCCCCTTCAAGCCGCCCCTACGTGGCGGTGACGTGACGGCCCATCCCCTTGGGGATGAGGCTCTCCATACCCACTAGTCTTAGTAAAATACAACTCTACACAGATAACCGTCGTTAGTTATTTTGTAACTCCTGCTATATTACAACGGGTTGTGAATTCGGGTTTTCAGAAGAGTTTACGAATGTAATTTTACATCCTTTTGAATTACGAGTATATTAATAATCAGAAAGGTTTGAAGCTTCGAACAATCACACATTCAAACACACTGCTGGATTCTTTGTAAATTCAAAATTAGAAAGATGGGCCCGACCCAACTGGTCCCGTCATGCTCACATTCGGGCCTATGCAGCCACAATCAGTTGGGCTTTAGGAGATAATTTTCTTCACACAAGTTGTGAAGAAAAACATGGCCCACAAAATTTATACGCTTTACAATACATCAAAGAGTTTGGTATTAAAAAGTGTTCTCGAATCTCGACTCAAGGTGCACTCAGTTAACCGATTGAAGCGTTTATGATCACTTGAGATGACATGCATACATGATGCGCTTGTCAAAATTGTGCGAGGCGGCACATCATGTGCCTCTTGTACATGAGCATATTTAGTGCATCGGGGTGTACATATAGTTTTTATACTATACATAGAAATTAATTATATATAAAATCATACATAATGGTTAGTTATTTCTAAACTTTGGGTAGGTGATTATAGAAACATATATATAAAAATATTATATAAACACCATGTGCTTCATGTGCGTGATGAATGCACCTTCTTTTGTCGCCTTGCGTCTCAACTCTAGGCAGGGGCGCAACATAGTGGGAGCGGGAGTGGGCGGCCGAGCCCCCGAACTTTTCGCTCAATAGTGGATACTATGTAGTTTTCGTATAGAAATTTTTGGGTATATACGTTTTCAACCCCTCAGTTTTATAGAATTTTTTGGTCGGAAATCTCAAGTTTCGCCACTGACTCTAGGGACCCTATTACCTCTGTGTGGGTTGTGTTATTTTAAAACTAAACATCTTACTAGGTTGAGTCACAAGTCTGGTCAAAATAAAGCGAATAATCTGTAACCTGTTGTTTTTTCAGTATATGAACTAAATTATAATGCATACATTAAAATTTGCTACATAACCGAATATACTAATAAATTATCCATAAATTTTAACATTGGGCTAACCACGATTCGGGTTGGATGAGTAACCCAAATATCGAACCCAACCGACCCAAGACCAAAATGGTTAAGCTTATTAGGCTCGGTTCGGTCCACCTAAAATCCAAAAAACTTTCTTGTTTTTGTGATAGACTGCACTACACATATGGAAGCATAAAAAAATATATAATATATGTTTCTCCTGTCTTATAATGAGACTGTACATAGTTTATAAGCTACTAATGAAACATCTTAGCATAAAAAAAAAAAAAAAAAAGAATAATAATAATTCTTTTTTGGTTTTAGCCCAACATGAAACCGACCCAACCTATAATGGTCCGGTCTTATTTTCCAAAATACTTCAAAAAGCTTTGGTCTGGCCCATTTAAACCCGACACACACCTCTTGTCATTTTTGGAGTTTTGTGTCTCACAAAATATCATCCACACATAACATTTTCGAATAAAACAATTTGGAACGTTACAATATTTGAAGATATTAAAACAAAGGATAAGCTAGCTACTCCTATGAAGACGACGACGACGTTTTATGCAAAACGATTTGCTCTATTGTTTGTTTTTCTAATTATTGATCATGTTTTTCAAGCAACTTCTGCTTCAATGGAACCACCACATCTAGGTAAATTAATCACTTCTCATGCTTAATTTTGTTGAACGTTAGTTAAAATTAGGGGTGTGAATTTCTGACACGACCGAAAACACGACTCGACTCCAAGGCAAAATTCACGGGTTTAGGTTTAATCTAAATGGATTCGAGTCAGTTTCAGGTTGAACCCGCTAACCCGTTTAGCTAAACGGGTCGTGTTCGGGTCAACCCAGTCCTGTTTAACCCATTTATATTATATTATATATTATATTTTACAATATTGTTTATGGCATAAAATAAATTGGGTGTCATAATTATAGCTTAAAAAGAGAAATTAACATAACATTTTATAATTGAAATGTAATTGTATTATATACATTTGTGTGTGTTTTGTAGTATAAGTTTAATATTAATATATTAAATTACTACAAAATTAAAAAGATCGGGTTGAACGTGTCGTGTTCGGGTCAAGCCGCAAATATTCGGTTCGTGTTTGGGTTCGTATGTATGACACGATTTTCGGGTTCGGGCCGGGTTCGTCTAAAATTTTCGAGTTTGGGTCGGGTTGAAACCGCCAACCCGCGAACACGACCCGTTTAGCACCCCTAGCTTAAATTGCAATGGCGATTGAGAAAATTACATCGACTCGGAATTTACGTGTAGGAACTGTATTTTCCGGCAGAAATAGAATGCTTAGAACGCGGTCATGGCCACCACCTGCACCTAAGGGAAATCGAGCTCGGAATCAGGGGTTCTTTTTTCCACCTCCACCTCCACCACCACCGCCTCCGCCGCCATCACCACCACCTCCACCACCGCCGCCACCTTGTATTAGAGGTGTTTAGATTTAACTATTCAAAAGAGGGTTGCGGCGTAGCTTGTTGCCCTTTTACCTGCCATTCTTATGTAATTTTTTCTATCGTTAATGAAAATAATCGAATGATCGATGTCCGGAAAGAAAAAGATTTAACATTTTAATCATAACATATGTAAAATTGAAGCAGGGCCTTTGTAACTTTGAGTTTAAGTCGTTTATTTTTTCTGTATGTTTGAATATTTATAATATAAATATATATTTTGAAATTGTTTGGTAGAGGTGTTTTTTTTAATCTGGTTTTTAATTTGGTTTTTATATAATCGTCTCCGGTTAGTGGTTACGGTTGTTAACAATCGCCGATGGGTGGAAGAGGTGGAAATCAGAAAGTGAATAGGGAGGAATGAAAATTCATTATTTTCTTTTTAAGTTTAAGAAGGTATTTTGGTCATTTTGTTAAGCTAGGGATATATGTAATTTAAATTTTGAGTTAGGTATATATATTAAATTAAGGTTGAAAATAAGGGGATATATATAATAATCCCTAAATTTAAACTGTTAGTAACGATTTATAATCTTTTTAAAGCAACCGGTTGAAAAAGTAAAACTGAGCAAAAGCAAACGATTAGGGGGGTGGGGGTGCTCCATTTTCCATCACTCATCACATCCAATCATATTCCGTCACGTCATCGAACTTGGTTCCATCACTAGTGATGGATTTTAGTAGGGGTGCACATCACTCACCACACCAAATCATGTTCCCCCCAACGGTCACCCATCTCAACGGTAACTTTCAACTTTCAACGCGTGGTCACCATAACGCGTGGTCACTAGCACGCGTGGTCACAATGACCGACGACAGTGTTCCACGCATGGTCACCCACCCACCATGCTGCATCACAGAGCACCCCACCCCCGTACTACATTTAGATTTTAGTTTGGGTTTAGTGACTTTTAAACATGTAACTTTTGGCATGGGTTGGGTTAGACCTAAAATTATAGAACTATGTAATGCAATAACATATGAGTAAATTACACAGATTGTCCTTTAATTACACCCTAAATTGCAGTCTCTGCCATTTCCCTTTAATTTGTGCAGGCCATGTCCTTTAAATAACAAATTTGCACACTCCTTGTCCTTTGCTCCAAACCCCATCCAACAACCCAGTTAAATGCACCCATGTGCCTCTCACATGATGGGTAAAATTGTAATTAACCCTCCACCTACCCTTAAAAACCCCATTAAAAACCCCAGGAGTCTTCTTCCTCCCCACATAAATTAGGGTTTCGATTTCTTCATCAACTATAAACACTTCCTCACATAAATTCAGTTTCCTCATCAAACTATAAACACGAAATCATGGTTTATTGCAGATGTGGAACAACAGCGACTCTTAGGACATCTTGTACTTCAAAGAACCCAGGGAGAAGGTTTTATGGATGCCCTAGATGTGGATTCATCTGCTGGTTTGATACCGCGGTTTGTGAAAGATCACAAGGTGGAAAAGCAGCGACTCTTAACCAACACTTAGCATCTAAAGTCGAAACATCACAAGTTGCAAATATGAACCTGTACAGGATGTTGATCATGAGTTGGGTGTTTCTGATCATGAGTTTGGTTGTTTTCATTGTGTTTGCTCGTTTTTTCTTAATGTAATGTGATGTAAAGTTGGTATGCTACTCTGCTTTGTAATGTGCAGGTCTATGTTTAGTTGGTTTCGTCTATGTTTAGTTGGAAGTGTTATGTAATTTGTAAGTTGCAAGACGATTAATGCAAGTTGGTTTTTAATGTGCAGGTCTATGTTTAGTTGGTTTTTTCTTAATGTAATGTGATGTAACCTGCTGCACAAACCAAAAGCCAAACGAAACACAAATGGATAAACCTGCTCCGGCTGCCCAAACTATAACCCAAACCAAACCAACCTAAACTATGAAACCCTGCACTGCACAAACCAAAATCCAAACCATACACACCATAAACCTGCAATAAAATACGTCGCCTGCTGCACCATAACATATCATTCCAAACATACACAACTGATAACATAACTAATATCATAAAATTCCAACTTAACAAAAGACAAAGGTTTACCATCCAAACATTTCAAACATGTAAACAAAACATAAAAACCATAGTTTTAAGTCCAACAAACTATCAAACTTCCTAGGATGCCTCCTGTCCCTTGCATGTTCTGCGATTGTGCCCTGTTTTGCCACAGTTCAAACAGTTCTTCATGGTTCCCTTCTTTGTCAGTCTTCCATCTTTTGTTGACTCCTCCAACTCCAGGGATGACCTCTTTCTGGCCTTTTTTGGCCTACCAATAGGCTTGTGATGGTTTGGTGGTGTTAAAGTGGTAGGGACATTAGACTTAGGCCACAAAGTCCTCCCATTGATTGGAAAAACCTTATACTTGTATACCTGTTTCCACCTATCCATTGTGTACACTGGATGGACAAATGTCTCAGGTAGTTCTGTTCCTTTCCCACCATACATATTCTTGTTCCATATTGAAGCCACAACATGTTTGCACGGCATCCCTGTGATCTCCCATTTCCTACATGTACATGTTCTACTTTTTAAATCCGCCACAACACCAAATCCAGCAGGGCCTCTAACTTGATAATGGTCTTCCCCATTCCACATGACTGAACACCTACTAGCTTGTAACTTAATCTCCTCAAACTTCTTGTGAGCATATGGTGTCAACAGTCCATCACAGTTGTCCATAACTCTAAGCACATTCACAATCCTTCTCATGAGATACTCCCTAATGTACTCCAAAAGGGTGATAATAGGTTTGTCTCTTGCATCCATTATCCTTGAGTTAAAAACTTCACACATGTTGTTTAACAACACATCTGATAGTGCCCTACCTGTTGCATGATAACAGATCAGTCAACATTGACAATGTTAATTATTTTAGTGTAGATAATATTTACCTGAGAAGTGTGATCTTGACCAATGTTTTGGTGGGAGACCTGTGATCTGCACATGGTTCTACCTCAATTTGAACTGTAGTACCTGGATTTGTCTTGTAAAGTTCACAGATGTAATCCCTTAGAAGACTGTATTGTGCTTGATAATCACCATGAAGTTGGTCAAGTGCCTTTGTTTTTGCTCTGAAAGCTTTCATTCTTGAAACCTCTACCTCGTATTTCCTTTGAAGCTGATCCTGAAGTGCCTTCACAGGAATATTAGGATTTTCTGCAATTTGGTCCTTTAGTTGCTTACAAAGAAAAGTAGAGGTGCAATGATACACAGATCTGGTTTGGAGACACTTGTGCTGAGTCACTAAAGTCTTTACCATCCAAGTCTCAGCATTTCTCTCTTTAGATATTAAAATAATCCAAGGACACTCCTTTTTTTGAGGGTCTGATTTTTTACCTCTCCCACCTACATTTTTGTCCCCACTGGACTTGTCTTTACTATCAAGAGAATCTTCCACTTGTTTTTCTTTTGACCTTGTTACAATTTTATGTCCTACTTCATTATATGCAGATTTCATGTTATGTCCTTTATCATTGCCTCTTTTTTTTTTTGGACAGTTTTACCCTTCGTCTTTACACCACCTTTATCAGAATGACTATGGATACCATGTGCATCAACTTGGAAATTTGGTAACTGACCCCTGCAAACAGCCCTTAGTCTTTTACTATCATCCTTAACAATCCTAAGTTCCCTCTTAGTTTCTACAGCATGCTGCTTGATTAATTCTTTGGCTTCTACCTTGTTTCCAAAAATCTGTCCTAGGTAGAAATTGCTCTTTTTCTCATTGGCATTCCTTAAACCCTTAAGCATTTTCTTCCTAGCACTAGACTCATCCAAATCAGACTCACTTCCACTTTCTAATATATCATCATTTAAAACATCTTCATCAATTAAATCACCAACTGCATCATTATTGTCATCAATCCCCTCATCAATGTTTAGTCTAAAATCCCTCATATCTACCTCTACATCCTCCCTAGCTGTGTCATCGCCTAGAAAGTCACTGTCATCATCTTCATCTTCTGCACCAGTTTCTTCATCTAAACTATCATCTACAACATGCCTAACACTAGCCTTGGCATTGTTTTGGTGTTCATTATTAACCATGTTGTCATTTAGACCCAAGAAGGGATCAAACTCACTCATGAAATCTGCAAAAAAAGTTGAACTTTCTTGTGCTTGTCTCTCTTCAACAGTAATATTATCACCTTCTCCAAGTACAGGTTTATATGCACCATCACAAGTACTAAGGTTCTCATCCACATTGTTATCAAGTACAGGTTTATATGCACCATCACAAGTACTACGGTTCTCATCCACATTGTTATCAATAACACCTTCATCTACATTATCACCTGCATTGTTAGCATTATTCTCACCTAAATCATTTGCTAAGGGATGCCAGCCTAACATCATCCTTGGATTTTTTCTAATGATCTTAACACCATCCAGTCCATCACCAACTTCAGCAATCCTAATTTTTGCAGGGGAATAGAAATATGTATGCACATTTGTTACTTCAAACTCAGTGTAAACATGCATGGTTTTATAATCATTTGTGTACTTGCAAAAGCCAATAACATCTAAGTCACTACCTAGAGCACGAAGGCCAAATCCTAGTTCCTGATTAGGTATCTTATAATGATAATACCTAATAACATCTGTTGCATACCCTAACTTTTTCAATACCAAATCCAACTCATGAACAGAGAAAAAGTCAGGATCCAACTGATCAACATAGTTGTGCTTACCCTCCACATACTCAAAGTTTGGAAACTTAGTGAAACAACCACCATGATGTAGCTTTATAGCGAACAAATGGGGAAAACGCCCTGAAATTAAATAGAAGTATAAATTTTTCAGAAATTCAACAGCCAAACATATATTTTTAACGGAAATTGAGCAAATGCAACTCACTGTAGTAATTGTCAACCGTTTCTTGATCAACGTTTGCACGAATAGACCACCTTGGTCGCAGTTCGTAAGTGTCCGACATCGCATTTGAATAGATTTGATTAGGGTTTCTATGGTATTGGGTTGATCGTGTGGAGTGAAGGGTTTTGAGAGTGTGTTCTGGGAGGAAGAAGACTCCAGAGGTTTTTAAGGGTAGGTGGAGGGTTAATTACAATTTTACCCATCATGTGAGAGGCACATGGGTGCATTTAACTGGGTTGTTGGATGGGGTTTGGAGCAAAGGACAAGGAGTGTGCAAATTTGTTATTTAAAGGACATGGCATGCACAAATTAAAGGGAAAGGGCATGGACTGCAATTTAGGGTGTAATTAAAGGACAATCTGTGTAATTTACTCATAACATATTAATTGACATAAGACCTTGCGTAGTGGGCGGCATGTGAGGGGCGGTATGCCCTCATAGCGCCGGCACACCGCCACGGAGGGCGCGATCGATCGAAAAAATGAAGGCGGCGCGATGTGTATAGCGCGGAGAAGAGGGCGGTATGTATGTGTGTGTTTGAATTTTTTTTTTCTTTTTTCTGCTCTGTTTTTGTGTTTGTGTTTGTGTTTGTGTTTGTTTTTGTGTTTTTGTTTGTGTTTGTGTTTTTTTTTTGCAGGTACATCGAAGAAGAAGAAGATGAAGGAAGACAAGGAAGAAGACCTGCAAATCGGAGATGAAGACCTGCAAATCGGAGATGAAGACCTGCAAATCGGAGAGGAAGCATGATTCAGCCGGAGAAGAAGACCTGCAAATCGGAGAGGAAGCCGGAATTTCAAGTTGGTTGATGTTCACCATTTTTTCCGGTGAACTTGGTTGCCGGAGAAGAAGACCGAGAACAAGCCGGAATTTCAGCCGGAGAACAAGCCGGAGAACAAGCCGGAATTTTTTCCGGTGAACTCTGTTTTTATTTATTTTGCAGTTTTTTTTATTTATTTTCTGTTTTTATAAAAAATTAGAAATTAATAATTGAGTAATGATTAGACGGGGCTTTATGACTACGGGCTTAAAATGCATAAGGCCCCATAACGCCCCTTGCTGACGTGGCGCGCCACGTGTCGCATAACGCCCACAAAAGGGCGTTATGACTACGCATGGCCTAATGAGTTAATGACATGTATCGATTTGAGATGATATATTAAGAAGAAAACTCAATTTACCAAAGAAGTTAAGGAGTGTTTAATATCATAATATATTATTAGTTATGTTATATTACTAAAACTAAGTAGGTGGTTTGTTTAGGGTTACACGTCATATCAGCGCCACGTAGGTGACAAGTCAGCAAAGGACTTTATTGTTAACTAGCATGTAGCAGTATAAAGTCCTATAATCCCCCTGTCATCATTACTTACTTATTTTTTTAGTTTAGATGTGTTTTAAATTAATAAAAATTAGAAAAAAAACATAAGTTTTAAAACAATGACTAAAGTAAAACATAAAAATTACCATTAAACTAGAATAAAAAAATTACAAACCAACTTAATTAAAACAATACACAAGAGGTTAATTAAAAAAAATAAACGACTTAATTAAAAACGGCCTCGCAAAATTCTTCAAGCCGAAAGATGATGAAAATTAGTGTTTTGAAGGTGTTGGAACTCAACACGGGCCGCGTCAATTGATAAAGAGTCTCTCAAATCTCTCGCACATTGTTTGAATCATCATAAAGCTATTAGTAATGTGAAGCACATTATGATTGTGTGCACCCACTTGTTGATGAAAGTGTGCCAAAACAACGTTCCAAACTGTAATAGAATTTGGTGGTTGCCATTGCTCGGTGACATGCACCCAGCTCGTATCCAAAGCGATGTCCTCTTCCTCGGTCCATCGGCTAGCCATTTGAATTTTGAAGAACAAAAAATACGAGAGAGTAGATTGATTTTGTAGTATAAAAAGTGAGAGAGTTTGTGGTATAACTTAATAAACAAATGTGAGTTATATAGCAGAGATTTTTAGAAGAAAAAAAAACATATATATATATATATAGAAAAAGTATATCGTACATTACGTTTTAACGTACTTCACGTACAACAACGTGCGTGATTTGTTCTATAACATGCGTGATTAATGTTTTCAATATGCGTGATTATTGTGTTTCAACATGTGTGATTTTGGATTTTTGAATTATAACGTGCGTGATTTTAAAATGAACGTGCGTAATTTTAAAATGAACGTGCGTAATTACCTGTCGTACGTGATGTACGTGAAGCCGTAATGTACGTTAACCTTCCTCTCTCTCTCTCTATATATATATATATTTAATTTGAACCGTTGTAAAAACAATCAAATATTAAACGCACACCAAATTCAACTGTTGGCGCTCATTATCATCGTCGCGAATCCATTCATGGCGCCTCCCTTGGCTTCCCTTCAGCCATGTAGGGGCGCTATGGGGTTTATGTGGACAATGGTGCGGCTCCACACCGCACAACATTTTATATTATTAAAACACTTATACATAGTTAATATTTAAATGGTTATGATAACTATATTGTCTAACTATTTAAGATTTGTAAACTAATAATTAATCTTAAAGCATTATAATCTTATGAATTCTTTTTTACCAGTGTCAAAACTTATAAAATTTAGATCTTTTGAATCTCTGCTAAAAAAACATACAAATGTAATTATTTATCTATATATAAAAATACAAATAAAGTTTATGTCACAAGAAAATAAATAAACCTATGATTCTATGAATCTAATATATAATTAAAGTTTACTAAGTTAATTTTTTTAATAACAATATTACTAAGTTAAATTACCATGAATTATTTTCACCAAATAATAATAATAATAATAATAATAATAATGCATACCATTTTACTTTATTAGAATAGATTATACTCTTCGTTTCATCACGCATCATATATAACAAAATATGAGCCCATGACATTATAGTCTAGTGATATTTTAGGGGTGGAACAAGGCTTTAGACAGGTCTTGGATTCGATTCTTACAATGAGAGGTTTTCTCATATTTATTTGGTTTCCTACTGAATTGGTGTATAGGCATTATGCCTAGTAGAGATGGATCGTGTGGTTTTGATGGTAGCACAATGATACTCTAGTGGTACGTGAACCAAATTTGCCGGTAAAAAAATATGACAAAATATGAATGTATTAAAACTCCAAAATAAAACCAAAAGAGCCACATTCACTAAAACTGATCAAACTTCATGGCTGAACATGTAACAAAACATAGATTTATTATATAAATATGAAAATGGTGGCTGGATCATGAGTCATACACCTCTCATTCTGGATCTCCACACCAATTTTAGTATCATATTAAACATGATTTCCACTTGCATTAGCCTTGTCTTTCTCATCACCATTGTTGAAGCTTTGAATCTTTGAAAGCCTATCAACGAACAGATTAAACTCATCTTCTCTACCAACCATGCTAACCCTAACAAACCCAGGATCCGACCCGAATCTCCTTCCACTCCTTGCTAAAATCTTGTGACCTCTCAATAGCTTCTCACAGTTCTCAATTCCTTCCTTGCATTTCATCCATGCAAAGGCTGTCATCATAGTTTCACTTCACATTAATAATATATTTAAGAATCTAAAAAGTATTTAATCTTTTTCGATTTTAAATTTCAGTTTGCTCTTTAATCTTTATGGTTTCGATCTTAACTAATTTTTGGATTTAAGACATACTTATCAATCGTTTGTACCAAACACCTTACTAACAGTGGCGGATCTAGAAAATCATTTCACTGCCGACGGAGCGTCAAGGGGCAACGGGGGTTACCCCTTGTTACACTCTATATCCGCCACTGTTTACTAACGCAAGACGGAAGCGAGAAAAAAAAACTAGATATGTTTAAATAAATTAATTCCAGATTAGAGAAAGTGTATTATCAAATTGTCACAAACATTACTAGATACCCTCTATATAGGCTACTCTAGTGACAAAGCATTAAGTTCAGTCAAAATATACATATTGTGACCAAAAATCTATGCTCATCTAAATAACTAACACTCTACACTTTTTAATAATTAAAATAAAGAATAAAAACCAACAATCTAACATAGAAACTAAACTAATTAAAAAGATTGCATTGATAATTATTTTTGAGATATGGACAGTGTTTAGCATTCACACTAGACCTTCAACCACGGACGTAAATGTCAATGATCCCTCGGTGAAGATAGGGTGCGTCACTAAAATGTCGTGTGATATATTACTGGGTAAGTTTGTTTGTTTGACCATATAAAGTAAAACTTGTATGATTTTGAAGTAATTACCTGGATGGGCATTAGTGATATCTCCGAAGAAATTGCAATGTTGAAGAGGGTATTTTGGTATAGTAAACATTTGGTTATCTTTCAATGTTTCCCTTAAAATCTGCCATCTTTTCTTCATCAAACTTTGCCCAAATTCAAAAAAGTTATCGCCTTGTGGAGATCCAAATTGTTTGCATCCATCAGCAATGAATTGCAAGATCTTTGCAACCCTCAGTTGTGACTCTTTTGATACCCCAATTGTAGTCACTTCCATGAACTTTATCATCCTTTTCGCCACTTCTTTATCTTTCACAAGTGCCCATCTATTGTTAAAAAATCATGAGAATAAAATCTACACATAATTTAGCCTAGCTAAAATATAACTATATTATACATTTATACATATAATCAATATACAATCTAGTCAATAATCTATATATTGTAATGTAATTATCATAGAACATAAAATGTATCTACCTATAATATCAGCTATCAACATACAATATATAACTTCTAGGATTTACCTACATATGGAAAGATCATTAGGGTTTTTTTTTTTTTTTTTTTTTTTTTTTGTGTGTGTGTAAATTAGTTGGGAACTGAATAAATTAGTTGAATAGTAATATAATTTAAAAAAACCGTTGTATTTCCTGAAGAAAATTATAGTCAATATAAGTACCCTTCTTTTAAGGTTCCCATTGGACATCGTTATGCGTGTGCGTATCTATATACTATATAAAGCATCTCTTTTGCACATTAAGGTAATTTCACCATAATTTTAAGATACATAGAAGATGTCTTACCCAATCCGCGAACCGGCATGACCAGTGCATTTGGAAGCAGTAAACAACATGATGTCGAATTCTAATGAAGAAGTGATAGGGGTGTACTGAGGCCAATAATAAGCAAGATCATGTACTAAGATCCCACCATCACGGTTCACCACGGATCCCTGGATCACACCATTGGGGTTGTTAGGTGAAGTCACCAGTTCGATATAAGGCTCATCTTTATCGAACTGGCGCGCATCACCTGCCCATTTGTATAATCCTGACCTAACCAAATCCGCAATCTCCGGGTATGCCTGCATTTGGTAATTCATTTAAATTATATTGTGTAATCAAAATAGGAAATTATACATTTTAATGTATAAATTTGATTCTTTTATTTAAGGGTACCAAAGTTTGGCATTAAATAAGGGGTAAACGTTTGACCATGTTTCACAACGATCCCTATATGAAACATAGCCAAGATTTTACCACATTGTGACTGGATATAAAAGAAGTTACCCCAGATAAAAAAATATATAAAAAAGTTTGAATTAGATCATATATATGTACCGAATAATAAGGAGCTGCTGACACAACACTGATCTGGTTAGGTTCGTTAGGTTGGTGGTTTGATGTGAGCGCATAGAGCACCGCATGCACCAAATGGCTCGAACCGGTCCCAACCACAATGGTATAACCATCAGTTACTGCATTGCCTACAGCCCCATGCAGGCTCCTGATCGCTTCCTCAAGCTTTGGTTCAAGAAACCAACAAGGGTTTTTAGGGTTTGAAAAGTAACTCAAAGAATCACACCCTTTAATCTCAACCGTACACCTGTCCCCCATTTTTTCCCAAAAAGCCTCGTACATCGTTGGATCCCCACTGTAAATTTCACCAAGTTCATAAAATATTAAAAAGAAAAGAAAACATTAATAATAAATAAAAAATGTACAAGATACACACTGGTCTAAGTTGATGATAGCATCCATTGGTATGTTTCTGGTAACACCGTCGCGATTTTCGACGGTGTTACCTTCGTTGGCAACCGCGGGTGCAAGTCGGGTTTCGTTAACTTGATCGATACCGCCCATTTTTTTTGCAATGAACCTGATGAGTATTAGTGATAGTGATAGTGATAGTGTTGGCATTTGATGATAATTTGATGGTTTATTTATATAGTGAGATTGAGATATGAGAATGTTGTTTCTTGGATCGATAAAGGAGAGTTGTCACTGAATTAACTAACAGTCATTAAAAACGGATTTGCTTTTTGACCCGTATAAAATGAACTTATGTTGCAAATGTATGGAAAACGAAATTAAAATGGTAGTAAATCAAGATTTGTTTAATGTATATATACATTCAATGTTTCAATATGTAGAAATTATTTAATATGTTCTTTGTATTTGTACACTTTTTTTGATCATGAATTTGAATTTTGAAAAAGGGTTATATGCATGATAAATGTTTAAAATCTGTTAAAAAGGTAGTTTGAATTTTGACTGTCTTACTCTTCTTTTAATGATTTTTGACTGAATTACTCTTCACTAAATATATACCTTGTAATGGTCCTTAATTTCTAGTGGATTTTAATCATAAACAAGAAAAAAAGTTTAAACCTTGAATAAGATTCAATATTAGTTGTTTGTTTAATCTTGTATTAATTGCTTTTTAAGAGCATATATGTATTACTAAATTGACAAATAACTAGGTCTCTATTAAGCTTTAATAACATCCGCGTAATATGCTCTAAAATGAATATTTGTATCTACAAAAGTAGATAAAAAAATGCTCAGACTATATACACTAGTGTTGCCTATTTGCACACTTAAGGTTTATATACGTTGCGTCTAGAGCTATACGCAGCGTATAGGTTGCATAGAATTTAGAGCCTGCCCAACAATCATAGGCATAGACAACTAGGGTTTATATACGTTGTTTATAGCGTTATACGCAACGTATATAACCCATCAGATTTTTTTTTGGTTATTTTGATGTATTTGTGGTATAAATTCTCATCCGGTTCCAACGTTAAATCGCTTAAAATATATAACCGTTAGTGTTATACCATTAATATTATATACCGTTAAATTTATAAAAAAAACGTATATACGGTTCGAATATATTATATTGTTATCGTTTAAATTAAATTATTATACCACGTCTAGTGCGGTTCGAATGCTATAAACGTTTAAATATCATACCATTAATTATTTTTAAATACTCGTTTACGGTTCAAATATATTATACCGTCTGAATACTATACTGTTTAAATTAAAACCGCTAAATATTTTGAAATATCCGGGTACGGTTCGAATATATTATACCGTTTCAATACTATTCCGTTCAAATTAAATTATTATACCAAGTCTCGGTGCGGTTCGAATATTATACCGTTTAAGATTTCTATACCGTTAATTTTATTAAATTACTTGGGTGTACGATTCAAATATATTCTACCGTGTTTCCATACTATACCGTTTAAATTAAAGTATTATAACAGTTTTAAATTTTTATAACGTTAATTATTTTGAAATACCTGGGTACGATTCGAATATATTACGCAACGTAGGTACAGATAGGGTTTGATGTACAAATAGCCATGTTGATGTGAAATATGTAGACTCTAAAAAATATAATGTTTGGTGGGTGCATTTATAAACAAAATGTTGTTTTACTCAGATATTCTATTAAATGTTGATACGATAAAATTTTCTCGATCAAACTTTCAGTCATTCGAAATTAATTAGGCACACAGGAGGTTTAATTATTGTTATTAAAACCAGTTGAACTGATAAAGTCAATACATGAGTGTAACAGATGTTATAAAATTATACCAATTAATAATAAGTTTGTAGGTATTTGGAAAGATATTGTCGCTGCAGGTAAAGAGCTTGAAGGAATAGGAATTTCGGCATCAGAAGAGATAGTAGCAGAGGTGGGAACAGGGAATACAGTGAAGTTCTAGCTGGATAATTGGTGTGGCGGCAAGACATTTAAAGAGAGATTTCCAGCATTATTCAAGATCGCTACGAACAGACAAGCGAAAGTGACGGATTGTGTTACGAAACTAAAGAACGAGAACCAGTGGAGCATAGGATGGGCACGACCACCAAATACTGAAGAGGAATGGGCCCAATGGACTAGCATGCTGCAACAACTATATAGCGTTAAATTTAAACCAGGGGAGGATTGGTGGAAATGGAAGACAGATGACAAAGGAGAGTTCTCGGTTGCGGTAATCAGAAATCAGATAACTAAACAGGACGGAGCCGTAGTTGAGGAAGAATGGAAACAATGGAATAGGTGGATACCACCGAAAGTTAATTATTTCAGGTGGAGATCGACGCTCAAGAGGATTACGGTGAAAAAAGAACTAATCAGGCGAAGGATTCCGGTTAATAATCAAATATGTTCAAGATGCGAGGCACAAGAGGAAACGGTAGACCACGTAATATGCGGATGTATCATGTCAAAATCGGTCTGGAGAAACATATTCGTATGGCTAAAACTACCAGTGTCCACCAAACTTCGAGGGTGCAGGGAAGTTCTAGAGTTTGTCAATGGTTTAACAAGTTTAAAGGAATGGAAGAAAGTCATTAGTGTAGTTTTTCAAACGACCATGTGGAATATATGGAAGTCTCGGAACGAAAAAGAGTTTGAAGGCAATCTCCGAACCGGCAACGTTATAGTAGAAACAATAATGGCGGATAGCTTCATTTGGTTAAAAAGCGAATCGAAATTCCATGATATTGTGTGGGAGAGATGGACGGACTTTAATATTCGAGATATAGTGAGATAGTGTAACACCCTTGTTATTATTTTAAAGTTTTACGTTTATATAACGAAATTAAACATGTAATTACGATTAAGGATCTGTAGAAAATACGAGTAATTTTAATCTTTTGCAACTTAAAAGTTTACAACATAAAAAAATAAGTTCGTCGTTTAAAATGACAACGAAACGCCGTGCGGAAGCTTGTATCTTGATTGTGTTAGGTCCTACAACGAGCTTGATCTTCATCCGTAAGCTTACTAAAGTTTACCTGTAATCAAAACCAACACCAATGTTAGTTTTGATACTAATATAACTAGTTTTATCAAGTCCCTTTATCAAACAATGAAAATAAACTAAAATTTTTCCAAATCGTGCCTCCCGCGACACGCGGGAGGAGTCCTTTGTTCTGTCGCGTGTCACGCCCCAATTACTGGATCCTGTCGCGTGGCGTGGGGGAAACTAATTTCCAGCAGGTCTGTTTCTGGATCTGCATTTTCTGCCCAGCTCAAGTTTTTAACAAAAACTAAACTTCAAATGGCCATAACTTTTTATCTACAAGTCCGTTTTAGGTGATTCTTTTTCCTACGCGACCGTATTTGGATTCTCCATCTTATGGAGTTAAAACCTGATATCTAACTTCTGAAAATATAGAACTTCAAGCCCTCGACTTGAAATTATTTTACTAAAACTTTTGACTCGTTTAAGTTTAAAACCGCTAACTTGTTTCTAACTAATCAATATACATGCTCAATACATTTAACACAAATTATTTAGTTCGGGTCTGTAATATTTATGAATTACGCGGCTAGTACTTATTCTATGCGCATAATTCTTTTGACCCGTTTCGAAGATTTAAACCTTTTAAGTTTAAATCTTTCCCCTTCGTTATGCACAGTCCACTTGGTATTTACCTATAACTTACATGATTGTAAAACACGTTCTTAAACGGTTCATAAGGATCGTTTACCCGGTTCAGTGTTCATGGGTATTTTGGTCAACTTCAGTCCCTCATTATACGACTAAGGGTTTTCACTAATATTTGACCATCTTATTACTTCTAGCTATAATTCAAAATATGCGTACCTGGCTCGGGTCAACATATTGACCCGTTTAAATATCTTTTGCTTTTAAATTTTCTAAATAAAAGCATTACAAACCGTATGTCCTTTCCTGAAATCACAACACTTAACAAGCGGTCATCAATTAGTATTATTGTCAAATAGTATTAACTTACCATTTGACCCGTTTAGCTGAAAGTGACCATTTATCAACATAAGATGATATTTTCAAATACCATCCCGCCCCTTAAACCTATTCCGGTTGACACCGTGAGTCTTATTACTTAAATGGCATTACTTGAATGATTTGACCCGTTAAGATTTACACCAAATGGTTATCTTTTCAAACCTTTTATCTATCCGTCAACTCATGTACAGATTTTTATTCAATCACTTTTACCCATTACGGTTCACCCTATAACGTGATGTTCAAAATTCCATATTGGTTAGTCTTCACCCGACTAGTCTACCGTTTTTACCCCTTTTTACCATAGTTTATGGTTTCTTACCATATTTCCTTATTCCGGCTTACATTGTATCATGCCGGAATATAGTATTTTCAAATACTTGTCATAATTCAAAAATCAATACTCACAAGTAAATGTATCATAATACCAAGGGGGTGTAAGCTTAACTTACCTTGAATTCCGATTATGCTTTTCCACACGTATTAGTTCCGTTTTACCCGCTTCTACCCAAGATTTCACCTAGCTTTTCGAGCGTCAATCTACCTTTTATTATTCGCAAGGTGATTAGATTAGTCATTAATATCAAGACTATCTCACCTTACGGACTTTATATCAAAATCACCAAATTGATTTCATTATTGGTCAGTTTGAATTTTAAAAGTCAAACGGCCTATAACACGAGCAATTACACAATCAAGTTCAACAATTCATTTAAGAAATTTGTCAAATATCTGATAGGCATTATTCTTACACTACCGTTTTAACTAGTTTTCTCATCAAATTCATTGTACTTCTAATTTCTTTAACTAGTTCAAACGATTATCGAGACTAGTTTCTTTATTCATTTTTGCAAGAACCAAGGGTTCCCTTTTATAACGAGACCCGTTTCATCATACTATTTAGCATTCATCCGAATACCTATTATAATCAAGTTTCATAACTAGTTGTTTAGCCAGGCTTTAACATTAATTAGGCAATGTCATATCACTGAAAATGGGCTGTTTTTGGTGACTTGTTTAACCTGTTTACAAGTCTTCAAAAATTATGATTTTTTTTATGTGGCGTACCCCTCGGAGGGTTAGGCCTTGTGTTAAAATTTCAAGATCTAAATCTTTACCAAAAATTCGTAAAAATTCATTTACTAAGCTGGAATTAGATTCGTCAATTCTGACTGCAGCTTACGGAAAAATTTATTAAAAATTCCTAGTTTATCCGATTGACGAAATTCCAATTGGCGATTCTTTTAATCGCTTAAAAATATCTACAGTAAAAATTTGAGATCATAACTAAATCCCTAAATTGAGTTATGACATTCGTAATGGGCTGCAAATTCTGCCAGAAAACGCAGCTTGAACCTTTGATACGGAAAAATTCATAAAACACTCAATTTTCGTCGAAAAAAATGCGATTCCAGTGGGGTTTTAAAGATATTTCCTGGAATTACATTTTAGACTCAAGAAACACATGTTTTTGTCACGTGTTGTTCAGGTTAAAACCAATACAAGTCGGCTGTAAATTCTGATCAGGAGCTGTTTGAATTCAGCTTTCAATTTAAGCATGTTCTTGACATCATAACACTAATTTTTAGCAATCAAAACCCTAAAAACATCACATACACGAATTTAGCATCAACGAATCTGAATTTACTTCATATTTCTACTTCGGGTTTGTTCCTAAGCAATCACACTTCATTAATTCGGCCATAGCCTCTACGATTCATACATAGATCGCATAATGCAAAGTTAACTAATTTTCACAACTTCATGAATGTCAAAAATTCGACATACCTTACGATCCCCTTGACTTGGTGATCGTTAATATATATTCCAATCTGAATTTGGCCTTCGTTTGATCCTCCAATTGAAGATATTGTTGAGCTAGGGTTTATAACCCTTTTTCTCCGGGCTCTGGTCGATCGCAGGAACACACACGTATGTGTGTGTTTTTGTTTAATTAATTTGTTTTAATTAAAACTTCATTCCATTTGCCCATGTTTAGTCCCTCAACTTTTGTAGAGTTATACAAGTATTATCAATCTAGTTTCATTGGCATTTTGACAACATTTAACTAACTAGGTTGATATTCCTAGTTACCTTAATGGGTTCGGGGAGTTAAAATCCCGTTTTATTTTAAGTCCTGTTAACTCGGGACTCTTATAAACTTTATTTCCTCTAAAGTTTTTATTCCCTTTTTAATTTAATATTAGGTTTAGTTATTTAAATCTAATATTTACCGGGTTAATTTCACCACTAACGGTATTTTACCCGTTCATTATAATTAACGTGGTTTGATTGCCAAACCCGTTTTCGGGGTGTTACAAGTCTACCCCTCTTAAAGAGGTTTCGTCCCCGAAACCTTATTTACGTAGTTCATTGGTTTAATCAAACAAACCTAGTTTTGTTTTCAAGGCTCCCGTTTCTTTTGGTCAAAAATTTTCATTTATACTGACGCGTACGTCTTTCATGTGTAAAGCCTCGTGGGCCGTTACTTTCAGCTCGTATCCGTTATCTTTACTAATTATCTATTTTGGCGGTTAGACTTGTCAGTCGCCGTCACTTCATACCCCGTCACCCGGGTATTCTATTTTGTCATCCCCGGCCTTATGTATGTTTAAGATTTCCTAATTCACCTCATACCACTTATGTTTTGTTAAAACGTTGCTTTTAACTAAAAAATAAATAAATTCTTAGTTTACGTTTCCTCTTTGCCATACATCTTCCTCTCGTTTCTAGGAATGTTACTTCTGAGGATCTAATCCTTTCTGTTATTATTTAATGCGGGGAGTTATAACAAATTCCCACGCTTAACCCATATGACCCGTAGGTTCCTTCACTTAGCCTCGTAAGCTATTTATTTAGGTTTTCACCTTTTACCTTTTTAAGGTGAGACCCCGACAATTCATTTCTTTTTATTTGCGACCTAAAGGTCTTTGTGGTCCCGTAGATCTCAACACTACTTTTAATCCCGTAGGTTATGATGATCCCGTAGATCATCTTTTATCCAACTCATTATTCAAATGTGTGTATATATATATATATATATATATATATATATTTCCGGTGTCAAGGTACCATTTTTTTTATCTTTCAAATCTTTTATTTTCGCTTTTACATTTCGTTTTACCTTGACCGTAGTCTAAGGCTACATTTGTTTCCTTTTAAATTATTCTTCCGACTCTATGACTTCTTCCGTCATTTACACGTCGGTTCGTCTCGTTCTTATCGCTATTCAGTTTACGTCTCTATTTCCTTTCAAACTGTTACCCGTGTTCTTTATCTTAATGTTTTAACACTCCAGTTTAAGTGGTTTGCATTTTCCTTTCTATACTCTTTTACGACCTATCACATAGGTTCATTGATATTTCGCGCTTTCATTATTCAGCTTGCGCTTACTTTCATTTTCAAGCGTTATTCTTTATTAGTCTCGTTTGACTTGTTTGTGTGAAACTTCCTCACTTATGAATGTCAAACTTCACTATTTATTTGACCCCTTTCATCTTAAAATAGTTGAACGTAATTATCAAAATTTCTATTTACATTATCTTGTCATCTTTTAGTCATGACTCAAAACCCGAGTCTTTTAACTTTCCATCCGAGTTCCCGTTTCTCGGTCTACGCATGTGTTTAATCCTTACCCATCAACCGGGTATTTTACCGAAGTCGTTATTATTGCAACCCTCACGGCATGCATTAAGACTTCGCTTCACTGTTATATTCTGACTTTGTCCTCAAGTTTGACGTTTTACAAAAACGGCCCATTAAGAGGCACATTTGCATTCTCCGGGTTCGAGTGTAAGTACACCCCCTCCCAATTCATATCTTAATCATTTTACATTAATCTTTGTCCCTTCACTCGGCCTCATTATCCTAATGTAATACGCTTCCGTCACCCGGCTGTGCGTTTACATTATTATCAAATGTTTTGCTCATTTGATTCATTTGGGTACTTTTTTATTTGTCTCACTCACCCCGTCCTTACTACATCGGACGTAAATGTGTCAGCTATAAGAAGCTCATGGTATCATATGCCACTACTTACTTGGCCAGAGTAAGCGATCAGCACATGATACACATGACCTTTTTATAGCTTTCACATCACACCCTATGTAAGTAATGCCTCTATTTATTTCATATCTCTGATTTATTTAGTAAAACTTTATTTAATTGCAAAACAACAATCATTAGTTTTACTAGTTTTACATTTGAACATATAAAATGTTTTTCTTTTCTATCGAACTATTATATAATCACATTTGTTAATGTGATCGCTACTTTTCTCAATAGCATTATATTGAGAGTTTTCCACTTGGATAATTACCCCCCGTCCAAGTTTTCATATGAACTATTCCTATTATTTCTTTGTTATTCCTCATCGTGAATAACACATGTTCTATTAAACTTCTCTTGGAAACATCATCCTGAATAGATATCCTATCCAGGTTTTATTAGATATATGCACCCGTCTGTCCCTACGTGTTTGTTGCATATTACTAGTTATGCGATTAAATTTAAAAGCGTGCACCTGGTAATGCTTGCCCTTACGGGCTTCTCTTGCCGTTAACTTTGTTCGCGATCGTCGCGCGATTTAGGTCCTTAATGAGTATGCTCTGCTCGTCATACCTCAGACCGTTCCACCATCATATCCACAATTCGCTCAACTCTCATCATCTTCATATGCGAGTTTCCTTCAACTAAACATTTACAAATGTTAGTAATTCCGACATTAATAAACGGCTGTATTGTAATACAAGGCCTTTTTTACTGTACGTGTCAACGCACATGATCTCGTTAACTATACCTATCGTTTTCATTGGGGTAAAGTGTATTACATAATAACCCTATGTGTTGTTGTAACACCTCGAAAATTCATGTCCAATAAAATAAAGACACGTGTCCCATAAGATAAATGTGTCATAAATTCCGGATCAAGTTAAAGGATGTAAGGTAGGATTTAAAAGCGTCGACATGTTAATAAATACCTCTGAGCGACCTATGTATAAATCCCAAACCTTAACCTGTGTTATAAACATCTGATAAACATCCTAATCCGGTTAATGCTAGTAATAATTGATCCAAATTGCAAGGATGGGATCCTATGAGAATGGGTACGACAAACCTTCATGCATGTTCCCTTTCAGAAGAATCCAAAGAATTTTTGAAGCATGACAAGTTGACATAACTGTTCAAGCATGTTCAAGAGGTCCCATACTGATAATAAAGGTCCAAGATTCGAGGTTGTAAAGTTGCATGATCAAAGCTTGAAAGTTTACAAATTTTTGTTTTCTAGTGAAGGCTTACGGACCGCAAAGGATACACCTTACGGTCCGTAAGGAAGCTGACCCGGGTGATGTTTTGAAAAGCGGATACTTACCGCAAGGCCTTAGCCTTACGGTCCGTAAGGCAGTCCCAGCATCAGAAAACATGACATGTGCCTGTTATAACAAGTTTAACCGACTTAAATCCCTTGTTTTCAATACCATGTGCTGCACAAACTTGTTTTTAGGCTCTAGGGACACTTGTAATCGATCAGGGATCCCCTCATAGGTTTGTTTGTCATGATCATGATGAATAAAAAGCACTATATAAAGACTTCAATGTTGCAACTTTTGATCATGCATTAAAACCCAACTTCTGGAGCTTTTTGGAGTTCAAGATCAGTCCCTAAGCATCTCTGGTCGTAATTAGGACCTTGGTAAGCTTCCTTAACCTTCCTTAATCGTGTTTTACTTAGTTAATTAGCTTAAAGTCAAACCGTCGTAATTAAGGTTTGACTTATCGATTAAACACTAATGGTCTAGTGATTAGCCAAATTGAAAGTAGTTATAAGTTGGTAATTAGGTGGGCAATAAACCCTTAAAAGGGCACCCTCTCATTCCCGCTCTAACAAGGTCAAATGTCGGGTCAAACTACATCCGAAAAAGTTAACAGAAACTTAATTTTCGAATTAACACATAATTAGCAATGTAGAAGACATGTAACCTGTTTTACCACTCATATAACTTGGTAATTAATGCAAGAACATATCTAAGCATGTCCGACCCGACAATTTTCAGTTTAGGACCGGTTCGGAACCGAAAGTCGCATACTTTGACCACTACTTTGACTTTCAGTTCTGACCCATATTAGCATGATTTAGAAATGCCTAAGAGTTTCATTAGGACCAGGTTATATGATAGTATAACCCTCTGGGATTGGTTCGTTGATTGTCCGATTCGTTTACACGTTTCCGTTAATTGCTTAATGTTGACCATAATGCCCATTTGACCTTAAAACGAGAATTTAGGAAATGTGAGAGGACAATAATCGTTGTTACTGATTTATAAACTGAAGGGGTGAGGTCCCAAAAACCTCATAATAAGTGCCTGGGACCATACCACAACCTTACTTTTCAGCCTTGTACCTTGTGCGGCCGCGCACTGGTCTCACAAAAGAAAGACTTAAAAGAACAGTCAACAATCAACACTTACGCGCCAAAGGGAAATTATAAGTCCTTGCGCTTCCTCCCACAAAGCAAAGGGTAAAAATCCTACATTTCCGCCCAATATCCAGACTTGGATATTATTTACCCAGACTTGGGATTTGTTTATTCAGTTGTCTCCACACGATAAGGTGCCACACCAGATTACAACAGTAATCTTCTAGAAGAAATACAATCGTGCACCACCAAGACGGTTATAACCGTCTGGACACGTGTCACCATCTTAGTCATCCCTGAAATCACAATGAAAGCATGTAATTGGAGAGTAATCTCCACTTGATCACTTTACACGTGGCAAATCCCCAGCCTTCGATCTGAGCCACGATCCGTGTGCTCTCACGTTGGATCCAGAAGCTTAACGGAAGGAAGTGTAACCACTTACGGGGTTAGCATCTTCCGTTAACTTTTTCACTAACGGGTTTTCCCGCCCAAAGACTCCTGGTTATAAATATGAGAAAGAACCCAGGTATGAAGGCAAGTTACACACACTTCTCAAATACATCTTCTTCTTCATAACCCATACTTATTCTCACACCGGAGTCGGGTCAAGGAGAGAACCCTCTTCTCCCCTTGGCGAGGCTAACGGTGCTTCTTTTTTGCAGAGTTATCGAAGAAGGAGATCAGTTGTAACCGAATCAGACGAGAGGAAACCCACCTTTTTATGCGGATTCAAACCCCCTAGATATCTCGGTTCCGACCATTTAACTAGTGTTTCTTCACTGGCGCCCACCGATTCCTCTGTCTTATCAGTTTTCATCTCGTTTCGATTCAGTTCTTTTCATTCTCTGTTTTCACATGGCAGAGAATTCATTGTCTCACCCATCAGGTCCTCAATCTGAGTTCGAGGGTTCTACAACCCAAAATACCCAGATTAACGGAATCATGGGAACAAACCAGTACTCGAGGGTTCTACAACCCAAAATACCCAGATTAACGGAATCATAGAGAGATCCCCAGAGTACTGGTTTAACAGATGCCAGAATGCTTTAAACATAATTGTTATGCAAATTGCCAGATCCGAGTTCCCAAACATCAGATCTGGTGAAGAAATTGACACGGTAGTATTGGACCCACCAACACCCTGTCGGGGGGACATCCAATCTAGTCGAAATATTGATATACGTCAACAATCCAGAAGTAGCAGTCATCAAAAAGCCAGATCAAAACAAATAAACATGATTCAAGGAGGTCCGTCACGAAGGCCAAATAAACGAAACCATGATTAACATTGGAGGGAACAACAAGTCGTGTTTCCCGTTGTTCCTGGAGGCCCTCAAGAAGAGCGACCAGTAATTATCACTGGCATTTTCGGCCATTACTGAATGGACTATATGTTTATAGATCCGGGAAGTTCGATGGACATCATATACGAGCAATGCTTCAAACAGCTTGACTCAGAAGACAAAGCACGTCTAGAACCAGTCGATTTTCCTCTCACTGGATTTTTCAATGAAGCTGTATTCCCATTAGGGCAAATAGCTTTCCCTGTGACTCTTTCTGATGGTGAGCATTCACGAACAGTCACAGTCAATTTCATGGTCATGCCGGCAACATCACGCCATGATGTCCTGCTTGGAAGAAGGTCACAACGAGAATTCAGCATGATCACTTCTATCCCACACGCTGCATGCGGATTTCCAACGGAAACCGGAGTTGCAATTTTATACTCAAGCAAAGAAGTCATGTACGTGGACGACGAGCCACTGGCAAAGGTAGTCAAACCTTCAGCATCAACCGAACCGGAGAAATGGGTCCTGAACAACGAATATCCAAAGCAGACCATCCTGCTAGGACATGCCATTTCACCGGCAACACGAATACAATTAAAAGACTTATTGTCCAACAACAAAGACATATTCGCTTGGTGCCCAGCAGACATGACTGGGGTTCCACGCGACATAGCACAACATTGCCTGAACATCAAGCCATCAGCAGAACCTGTTGCTCAGGGAAGGCGCAGCTTTAGCGAAGAAAAAGCAAAAGCTATGGACGAACAAGTAACAGAGCTACTCAGTGCGGGAATCTTGCGCGAAGTAAAATACCCTACATGGGTTGCCAATCCAGTAATGGTACAGAAACATAGTGGCGGATGGAGAATGTGCGTCGACTTCAAAGACCTGAATAAAGCGTGCCCAAAAGATTGCTACGCGCTTCCAGAGATAGACAAAAAAGTCGACTCTCTAGCGTCATTCAGATGGAAGTGTTTTCTCGACGGTTACAAAGGATATCATCAGGTCCAGATGAAGGAAGAAGACGAAGATAAAACCACATTCCGTACAGATAAGGGCATCTTCTGCTACACTAAAATGCCCTTCGGCCTGCGCAACGCATGCGCAACTTACCAACGCCTGATGGACACAGTTTTCAGAGGTGACATTGGCAAGACAGTTGAGGTATACATGGATGACCTCGTCATCATGAGCCATGAGGAAGACACGATGTTCAACAATATTCAGCACACATTTGACTCTCTGCGCAGCGTGAACTTGAAACTCAATCCAACAAAATGCTCCTTCGGCATGGAGGAGGGGAAAGTTTTGGGCTTTATAGTCACAAGAGACGGTTTTAAAGTAAATCCAGAGAAAGTGCAGGCCATCCAGCTAATGCCATCACCTGCAACAATAAAAGAAATGCAAAGACACGCCGGGCGCTTAGCAGCCTTGAACAGATTCTTGGCTAATCATGCGGCAAAGTCTTATCCATTCATCAGCACGCTGAGAAACTGCGCGAAGAAAACCCACTTTCAGTGGACACCTGAAGCAGAAGCAGCTTTCAAACAAATGAAGGAATGTTTAATTCAGTAACCAGCACTAACAGCACCACGAGAAAAGGAACCGTTAATTTTGTATTTATCTGCTGCGGAAGTAGCAGTTGGCGCAGTATTAATGGTGGAACGAGAGAACGTTCAGACTCCAATCTACTATATCAGCAAGATGCTCACCGGTCCGGAAACTCGTTACTCAATGATAGAAAAACTGGTCCTAGCACTGGTACATGCATCGCGACGCCTACGTCGATATTTTTCGGGCCACGTCATTACGGTTCTCACAAATTATCATTTAGGTCAAATCTTATCTAAACCTGACGTTGCGGGAAGATTGGCCAAATGGGCTATTGAGCTTGGAGGATACAATATCCTGTACAGACCACGACCGGCAATCAAAGGGCAAGTTCTAGCAGATTTCGTCACAGAAGTTCCGATTGACAAAGTCCAAGAGTGTGAGGCGATCCAAAACCCTGTTCCTGTTTTCGACGACAGGGTATGGACTCTACACACAGACGGCGCTTCCAATGATGACGGAGCAGGGGCAGGTCTCCGATTAGTCAGCCCGGACAATCACGAACTCACATATGCCATACGCTTAGACTTCCGAAGCACCAACAACGAAGCAGAATACGAAGCGTTTTTAGCAGGCCTTCGTTTAGCGCTCAAAATGGGGGCAAGAAACCTCAAAGCTAACGTTGATTCAAAACTAGTAGCTGAACAAGTTAATGGGCATTACGATGCAAGAGGAGAAGCTATGGCGTTGTACTTAGAACAAGCGCGAATACTAATTGGTCAATTCCAAACGTTTAAAGTCAACCATATAAACAGAAGTGAAAACAAACATGCGGACGCATTGAACAAATTGGCTGCAACCAGCTTTAAGCATTTGGAAAAAGAAGTACGCATAGAGGTACTGTCCAATCCCTCTGTTCCTCTAAAACAAGTCAACATCATAGAGATAGGTAGTCCGTCCTGGATGTCCCCGGTCATCTTATACTTACAGCACGGGAAACTCCCAGAGGAAAAAGCAGAAGCCAGGAAAATTCAGAATAAAGAAATAAACTACGAAATGGCGGACGACATTCTATACAGAAAGTCATTCATGGGACCATTACTCAGATGCGTTGACAAGACAGACGCGCAATACCTGATCAGAGAAATCCATGAAGGCTTGTGCGGAATACATGCCGGTCCACGTATGGTAGTAAAAATAATGAGTGCAGGATATTATTGGCCGGGAATGCACGTAGACGCGGTAGAAATCTTACGGAAATGCGCAGCATGCCAACGTCACGCGCCAAAAACGCTCCGACCAAAAAATCCGCTAGTACCGGTCACGTCTGCCTGGCCATTCCAACAGTGGGGCATCGACCTCGTGGGTCCATTCCCCGACGCACCGGGCGCGGTAAAATTCATCATTGTCGCTATCGATTATTTCACAAAATGGGTCGAAGCCAAAGCACTAGCCTCAACAACAGCAATGGTAATTCGCAAATTTATATGGGAACATATTATTTGTAGATTCGGATTACCATTGCGCATTATCTCCGACAACGGCACAAATTTTGCCTCAGAAGATCTTCAGAAATGGTTCAAAGAAATGAAGATTGAGCACAATTTTGCCTCTGTGGCGCGCCCACAAGCAAACGGCCAAGTTGAAAGCGTCAACAAACAGATAGTCGATGGCATCAAAGCGCGACTAGGCACAGCGCGCAGGGGATGGGTTGATGAACTCCCCAGCATCTTATGGGCCCATCGTACAATGCCAAAGACTAGCACGGGAGAAACTCCATTCAGCCTGGTCTACGGGTCTGAAGCGGTAATCCCAGCCGAAATCGGTCTTCCATCACCGCGTATGCTAGCTATGGAAAGACAAAACAATGAGCAAGAACGAAGAATGGATTTGGACCTTCTTGAAGAAAGACGCGAGAACGCTGCCATCACAGAAGCAAGGTAGAAATCCAAACTCGAAAAATATTACAACGCGCGCGTCCGCGTGTGTACCTTTGTCCCCGGTGATTTCGTCTTGCACGACAATGAAGCGTCAAACGCTGAAAAACCGGGTAAATTAGCGCCAAAATGGGAAGGACCATACATCATCAATGAGGTCCTAGGCAAAGGGGCATATACCCTAAAAAGAATTGACGGAACTCTAGTTCCCCGCACCTGGAACGCGCAGCAGCTGCGCAGGTGTTACATATAGGACAAACCATTCACAGGCAATGTATTTCCTATTTACACTTGTATAACGAGCCTCGCGCTTTATTAATACAAACATTATTTTCATACTTGTTACTGTTTGTTACAAATTGCATGAAATTCTTTTGGTTTGCGCGAAAACAAAATGGTAAACATTGTACACCTCATGAACAGTCTGAGAAAAGCGCAACAAAAAGCGCATATTCTGACAAACGTTCACACATGAGCACAATACCATCTCTCATTCGCTCTACCTAATCAAAGCAATTAAAACACATGCAACATATTGTAATCCAAACATGCAAAAACAAACCCTACAGGAATAGTAGTATACCAAAATATACATATCATCAAAAGTGTAGCATAAACACTTAACAAGATCATGGCAATGATCTTCAAAAATTGTTCAGTACCAAATTTACAAAAAACATTAACAAAGGACGAGAACTAGTCCTAAAGTTAAACACCTAACCAGCATCGGGATCATCACTGACGGCAGACACCTGCTCACACCGGCGAGTCTTCCGGCGTTGATACACCAACTGGCATCCTCCTTTTTGGATCATCGGGAAGCGAGCTATCAAGCCATCAGCATCTAGCACAGTGCTACCATCATCAGTGACACCTTTGTTCCGGAGGACCTTACAGCCGGAACCAACAGCCACCGGAGAAACAGGTTTGACCGGACTCTTTGCCGTAACAGCAACTAAAGGTGGTGAACTAGAAAGAAGCATGAGGCCTTCAGCAGCCTCGTAAACCCTAAAAACATCCAACAAAAGACGAGTATGGTAAGACCGTTTCATCTTCTTTGCCAAAAATCAACAAGAAGACAAGGTGTCTTGAATGTACATATATATAGAAGAACCCAACTTCGAGAAAGGAGAAACCTAATCATCATGATTAACTGTCAGAAAAACATCACATCCAAACGGCGCTATAGGAACCAGGGTCATATCCCCATTAATGAAGTCTGACAAAGCGCCATTACATATCCCAATATAAGAAGACAAACTCTCGCAAATACCAACTTTTACTGCCAACTGACGTCATTACACGTCAAGGCATGATTACAAAAGAACAAAAGTCATAATTTTCCTTAAAAAACTCCCCTTTTAACAAAATTAAATCTTCTCATAGAAGATTTTTTGTTTTCCGCGCCTAAAAGAATTTCCCTCTTATAAGTCCAGTGCTCCACTTACTTGCATAAGTGCAACACTAGACTGGGGGGACTTGAAGGGGTAAGGTCCCAAAAACCTCATAATAAGTGCCTGGGACCATACCACAACCTTACTTTTCAGCCTTGTACCTTGCGCGGCCGCGCACTGGTCTCACAAAAGAAAGACTTAAAAGAGCAGTCAACAATCAACACTTACGCGCCAAAGGGAAATCATAAGTCCTTGCGCTTCCTCCCACAAAGAAAAGGGTAAAAATCCTACATTTCCGCCCAATATCCAGACTTGGATATTATTTACCCAGACTTGGGATTTGTTTATTCAGTTGTATCCACACGATAAGGTGCCACATCAGATTACAACAGTAATCTTCTAGAAGAAATACAATCGTGCACCACCAAGACGGTTATAACCGTCTGGACACGTGTCACCATCTTAGTCATCCCTGAAATCACAATGAAAGCATGTAATTGGAGAGTAATCTCCACTTGATCACTTTACACGTGGCAATTCCCCAGCCTTCGATCTGAGCCACGATCCGTGTGCTCTCACGTTGGATCCAGAAGCTTAACGGAAGGAAGTGTAACCACTTACGGGGTTAGCATCTTCCGTTAACTTTTTCACTAACGGGTTTTCCCGCCCAAAAGACTCCCGGTTATAAATAAGAGAAAGAACCCAGGTATGAAGGCAAGTTACACACACTTCTCAAATACATCTTCTTCTTCATAACCCATACTTATTCTCACACCGGATTCGGGTCAAGGAGAGAACCCTCTTCTCCCCTTGGCGAGGCTAACGGTGCTTCTTTTTTGCAGAGTTATCGAAGAAGGAGAGCAGTTGTAACCGATTCAGACGAGAGGAAACCCACCTTTTTATGCGGATTCAAACCCCCTAGATATCTCGCTTCCAACCATTTAACTAGTGTTTCTTCATAAACATATCCCTAAAATTTCACAACAGTTGGAGGTCTAGATTATGAGTTATGCTCAATAGCGTAATTAGAAAGCTTTTTTATAAATTAAACGGCGTAATTAGCATAAAGCCTATCTAAACCCAATTTTTGATACCAAACCTTTTACCCACTGATGTAATATAATATTTTGGGATTTTTGAAGACTTTTAATTATTTTTAAACTGATCATAACCTAGGGTTATTGCCTTGATTCGGTTATTACCGATTATACCCTTTTGCTTATAAAATGAGTTTTACATAACAATTTGATACCAAATCTTTTGCTACTGATTTTATATGATAAATGAAGTATTTTGAACTTCATAACCTGATCAGAAAACTCAGATTTCCTGTTATAACCCGGAAATCGCTTAAAACGACTTTTTACGCGTATTAAACAAATAGTATGGGTTAAAACCATTTTTGTCACATAAGACTTATCACCAACTGATATAACTTATTAAATTAATTAGTTTTACTGATTACTTCAGACCCGAATCTCAGAATTTTATTTAATCTCTTTTATAATTTTTAAAATGACCAAAATACCCCTACGGGGCTTAAATTGAGATTAAACTCGTTTTGGGCATAATGGAAGGTATCCTACTGATATCACAACATATTTAAATCATATTAACTTAGGAAACCTGTTCGTGACTCATTTGGTTATCCGTTATGCGTTATTCGCGTTCGGTTCGGTTTATGTAACTAGTTTGCATAAATTGACCGAAACGGGTCAAACCTTATTACTTTCACCTCAAAATCCAGAATGTGTTTAGTTTACCCATATTATACAAGTCTTCAAACTTGTCGGGACTAAATCACATTCTAATCCGGTCTTCGCTTAATCTTGCGTTTTGAACCGTATACCTTTCTTTAAAACTAACTGGTCTAAGTTTAGGCTCAATCAAGACCTGTTAGGAATATATTAGGTTATTAAAACCTTCGTTCCAGATTAGTAGCCCAGTAAAAGCTACGTGCACTTGCTGATTGAATATGGTTGAGATAAATTTGAATATTTGCTCAGGTAAATACTTTTAACTTATTTTCCCTATACGGGCTTGGGATACGGTATTATGATACCGCTTGGTCGGGTATGAAGTCGTACAATCAGATATTGATTAAAAAGATGCATAACCCGTTTTATTCTGTCTTGTTTGATGCAATGCCTTTGGAGGGTTAATGACCGTGTCCTGGATATCCTCGGCTCATTCATTTGAAATGGCCACGACTTAAGTACGGGGTGTAGGCATACACCTGACAGATGCGTATGTAAAAAGGTAGTCCACAAGAAGGGTATCTTCTTGTGGGTATTATACCAAGTGGTGTGTCTATTAATTTTGTTAAACCGGCTCTTCTAACCGGGTCCTAAATGGACGAAAAACATGTAAAACTGTATACAAGTTTATTTTTAAATAATTATCCCAAGTTATAAAAGATATTTTTGTGCCATGTGCATTCAAATTAATTTTCTTAAACTCTTTTCAAAATGAGTCAGTTAATTGTATTTACCAGTGTAAACTGACGTATTTTCCCAAAAAGGTTAAGTGCAGGTACTATACGAAATAGGCTGGCTACTCCAGGCATCAATAATCAAGTCTTGCAAGCTCTAGATGTTAAAGTCTGTTGAACAATGATCTTATTTATCTTTTGATCCGCCTGTGAACCCTTTACAGTCCGTTGTAATACTTTGATATTACTATTTATTCGGTTTGTAATGTGATTCATACCTTTTGCTTCCGCTGTGCATTTATAATTTGTGTTGTTTGACTATGATGATATCAACTACGTCACGATACTCCCCACCGGGCCCACCGGTAATACGTGGAAATATCGGGGTGTGACAGGTTGGTATCAGAGCCAACACTGAGTGAATTAAACACCAGGATTTTGTGTTTAATCTCAGTTACACAGTTGCACATTCCTAAATTTTCGAGTCTTTACAAAGAACTTAGGACTAATCCAAATTGTTTTTAATTCTAACTTTAACCTTTATATTTCTTTGTTGTATATTTTATTTGTTTAATAGGAAATATGCCACCGAGGTTCCGAAGAGGAGGACGAGGCAAGGGGCCAATCCACTCCCCCAACGATCACGAGGCCGGGCCTTCACACCGGCGAACTCCTTCTGTTACCGTGAGTACCAGTCCTCAAAGAGACTGGATGATCTGTTCGGAGCCCGCTAGGCGATCTACCTCGTTTAGCTCAACGCCTCCTTACCGCCATTCCTCTGGGCCGCAATCAGAGAACGAGCCCGAAGACTCACGCCACTCCTTCTTGTCGTTGCAGTGATCCTTTTCGCACCATTCCTTTGGCGACCCCACTCCTGTCTTCCAGGGCCGGTTCAACCCGGCAAACTATATTGAAGAACCAGTGGGTTTTAACCCATTGGGCCCTGGAGACCATTTCCCCGAAGCTCAGGGAATGGATATAGATGAAGATACGGATCCTGTTGAACCACCTTCCGGGACACCTACTCACTCCATCGAGATTTCGGATGGGTCATCTTTCCATGGATCACCTAACCGTGGCCCAGACAGCTACCAGGAAAGATTTAACCAGTATGAATGGTACTTTACACCCTCTCACCATTCATCGCCCCACCAGCAGCAGCAGCAGGATCCCTCCGAGGATTCGCGTTTCGTGGCAGTCACGCCACCGCCACCACCACCACCGGTACATCAAGCACCTCCAGAACCACCAAGGCGTAGAAGAACAGGCGCACGAATGTCCGTGCGAGAAAGGGGTTTTCACTTTAGAACCCCCCAACACTCAAGTGGCAGTCACTATCCGCCACTGCATGAAGACCCCCAAATGGGTGGGCCTTCAAACCCAGTTTCAGAGGTGAATTCTGCACCAGTTGCACCGCCACCGCCACCATTGGGATTTGGTAACCCGATTCCTACATACGCCGGTTCAACGGCGTACGATCCATTTGAGCAGCCAGCCCACACTCACTATAACTATGCTGAAGCCGACCCATACCTCGTAGCAGCAAACTACAGCGCCCTTCATCCTGAAGGACCATATGGAGCCCCTGGGGAGTGGTATATCAAGTTCATGGGTATCAAATACCTACTCGACCTCCGGTTCAGCACCAGCCACAGCCACCATGGTTTTCCCCACCGGAACAGGAGGAAATCCTCCACAGGCTAAACAGGGTGGAACGAGAATTTCAAGAAGAGCGTAGGAACAACCGTGGATTTCTCAAGGGCCTAACAAAATTGTTAAAAGGAAAGAAGAAGAGGGGTCATTGAATCCCTATATATATTGTTGTATTTCCTTATTTCAATCAAGTCCCTGCGTGGACATTTATCTATATACTTAGTCCCTGCGTGGACTTGTCTTTCTTTAGTCCCTGTGTGGACTTGTCTTTTTGGTCCCTGCATGGATACCTATCTTAGTAATCAGTCCCTGCGAGGACTTGTATTATCAGTTTGGCCCCTGCGTGGGCAAGTTATTTCTGTTAAAAGTCCCGTTTAGGGCAATGTGTACTCCTTTTAATGTTTAATGGAATGTTAAATTTAAAAATTTCATTTTTGTCATTTTATGCATAAATATATTATACATGAAATAAATAAATTAAAAATCGTTCCTCTTAAAATAATCTGCCTATTTAAATATTAAAGAAGAATCTTAAAGGTATAACCTAGCCTGCATGTCGTTATAAGACTTGGCCAAGATGGTAAGACCTGTTTAAAAAGATTCAAATCCTTGTTAACATCTGAAAAACATGTTAACACTCCTGGCAGACGTGATTCGTTAAAATCACACACGTCATTCTTATAATAGGATTCTTCAAAAGATTCATATCCTAACCTGACGATCTATAAATCGTGAGTTTAAATCATCAATAAAGATGATCACATATTAAACATCCATTGGTGATGTAGTACCTACGGGCCATAATAAATGTCAAATAAGACAAAAGACAATTGTAGCCTACGACTCCCTGTCAGAAAAAGGTAAAGAACTATGTTCAAACCTTAATGCCTTAATTCTCTGAAATCATGGCCTATGATTTAGAATGTCCTTGTGACTAGGCCTTTTGTGCCATTAATAATACTGTTATTATTTTATAATTAGGATAAGATATAATAAAAATCCTAAATAAATATGATTAACAAATTAACCAAATATGGTCTGTGTTTACCATGGTTAATGAATTGCCATAAAAGACAATTCCATAATAAACTCCCAAATAAATTATTGTCAATATCTTATGTAACAGTTCAAACTACATGGCTGACTCGGATGAGATCAACAGTCACACAAGGGAGGATCATGATAATACCCGAATTAACATAGCGGGTGCAGAACTGCAAGCATTAATAGACAATGCTGTTACAAAAGCTATAGAGCGGCAGTATAATGAATCTAGCAGGACTCGAAGTAGGACCCTATCCGCACAGCATTCCAAGCCTAAGACTCATTCAGAGGCTCACAGCAAGCCGCCCTCTAAGAAAGATGAGCCAAAGAAAGATGATGATCAACATTCCTCAAACCAAAATAGTGTTCCATCCAAGATGATAGTATTTGATGATAAACCACGTACCAAGTCATGTACTTATAAGTACTTTGTTTCCTGCAAACCCCGGGATTTCACTGGGGAGAAGGGGGCAATTGACTGTATGACTTGGTTAGATGAAATAGACACCGTGGTCGATATCAGCGGTTGTGCAGAAAGGAATGTAGTGAAGTATGTATCCCAATCATTCAAGGGAGAGGCATTAGCATGGTGGAAGTCTCTCATTCAAGCAGCTGGAAAGATCCCACTCTACAATCTGACATGGGATCAGTTTGTTGCTCTTATTAAGGAGAATTACTGCCCTCAGCATGAGGTTGAAAGAATTGAGTCAAATTTCTTATCGTTGGTTTTGAAAAACCTAGATTGCCAAGCTTATCTTACAAGCTTCAACACGATGTCAAGATTGGTTACTTACCTTGTGACACCAGAACCCAAAAGGATTGCTCGCTTCATTGGGGGTTTAGCCCCAAAAATCAAAGCCAGTGTTAAGGTTCAAGACCTGCTACTTTTAGATCAGCAGCTGATCTATCTTTGTCTCTTACCATAGATGCGGTCAGGTTGAGATCGCTAAAGAATTCGGAAGAAGGTAAGAGAAAGCGTGAGGATGATAACTCACGTCGTTCAGACAAGAAACACAAAGGGAACCATGAGAACAAGAAGAGTTCGGGGTTCAACAAAGGTAACCAACAGTCGGGTGAGAAACCCAGATGCAAAGTTTGTCAGAAACATCACTTTGGAAAGTGTAGATTGGAATCGAACTCGCAGACACAATCAAGGACTTTTGGATGTGGGATCTGCAAATCCAAGGAACACAAGACCTTAGATTGCAAAAAGTTGAAGGATGCGACCTGCTACAACTGCAACGCGAAAGGGCACATTAAGTCAAACTGCCTAAAATATGCCAAGAAACCAGAAGAAGGTAAAAAGACCAACGCTAGGGTCTTCAGAATGGATGCTAAGGAGGCAGTGCAGGATGATAACGTGATAACCGGTACCTTTCTTATAAATGATGTTTATGCGAGGGTATTGTTTGATTCAGGGGCAGATAAGTTGTTTGTAGATAATAAGTTTTGTAAGTTGCTGAATTTACCTATTAAAACCCTAAGTGTGAAATATGAGGTGAAATTAGCTGATGGTACCTTAGAAACCGCCTCAACCGTGTTAAATGGATGTTTCATATCCATTAGGAACCACTCTTTTTCGTTGTCCTTACTTCCTTTGAAGTTAGTTGGTTTCGATATAGTAATAGGCATGGATTGGTTGTCTCGCAACCAAGCCCAGATCGTTTGTGCTAAGAAGCAAGTAGTTGTCAGAACTCCTCGTGGCGAGCCTTTGACAATCCAAGGAGATTCTAAGTACGGAATGCCTGAGCAAGTGTCC
Organism: Helianthus tuberosus; assembly: GCA_030545235.1. Taxonomy (NCBI): domain Eukaryota; kingdom Viridiplantae; phylum Streptophyta; class Magnoliopsida; order Asterales; family Asteraceae; genus Helianthus; species Helianthus tuberosus. The sequence goes on along the minus strand of CM060448.1, from coordinate 198,478,810 downwards.
ATGCTCAAGGCATCAAGGTGTTTGACGAAGGGTTGTGTTATCTACATGGCGCAAATAACTATTGATGAACCAAAGCCTAAGATCGAAGACATACCTATTATCTCTGAATATCCAGGAGTATTCCCTGAAGAAGTACCTGGTTTACCCCCAGATAGGCAAGTGGAGTTCAGGATTGACATCATTCCTGGAGCAGCACCTGTTGCAAGAGCGCCTTACAGATTGGCACCAACGGAGATGAAAGAGTTAAGAACTCAACTGGATGATTTGTTAGCCAAAGGATTTATTAGACCTAGCTCATCTCCTTGGGGAGCACCAATCTTGTTTGTGAAGAAAAAGGATGGGTCGATGCGTCTGTGCATCGATTATCGAGAACTTAACAAAGTTACTATTAAAAATCGGTATCCATTGCCCAGGATCGACGACTTGTTCGATCAGCTTCAAGGAGCGAGTTACTTTTCCAAGATCGACTTAAGGTCAGGATATCATCAACTGAAGGTCAAGGATGAAGATGTACATAAGACTGCATTTAGGACTCGTTATGGTCACTACGAGTTCTTAGTGATGCCTTTTGGACTCACTAATGCACCAGCCACATTCATGGATCTCATGAACCGCGTCTGCAAGCCCTACATGGATAAATTTGTCATCGTCTTCATCGATGATATTCTTATTTACTCGAAGAGTCAAGCTGACCATGAGAAGCATCTCCATTGCATTCTGAAACTGCTTCATCAAGAAAAGCTCTACGCCAAATTCTCTAAGTGTGAATTTTGGCTTCGTGAAGTCCAATTTCTTGGACATGTGGTTTGTGAACGCGGAATCCAGGTAGATCCCGCTAAGGTTGAAGCTGTCATGAATTGGCAAGAGCCGAAGACACCCACAAAGATTCGCCGCTTCTTGGGATTGGCAGGATATTACAAACGTTTTATTGAAAAAATTTCAAGGATTGCTGCACCCCTAACTTCTTTGACTAGGAAGAATATTAAGTTCAACTGGGGACCGAAGCAACAAGAATCCTTCGATATCCTTAAGCAGAAGCTAAGCAATGCACCAATGTTGACATTGCCTGAAGGGATTGAAGAATTTGTAGTATATTGTGATGCATCGCACACAGGTATGGGATGTGTGCTTATGCAGAAAGGCAAGGTTATTGCCTATGCTTCTCGACAGTTAAAGGTGCCCGAAAAGAACTACACCACCCATGACTTGGAGTTGGGTGCCGTTGTATTTGCACTAAAACTATGGAGGCATTATTTGTATGGAACTAAGTGTGTGATCTATTCTGATCACAAGAGCCTTCAACATCTGTTTAATCAGAAGGACCTAAACATTAGGCAACGACGTTGGATGGAAACTTTGAATGATTATGATTGTGAGATAAGATACCATCCCGGCAAGGCGAATGTAGTCGCCGATGCCTTAAGTCAAAAGGAAAGAGTGAATCCTATAAGAATCAATGCCAAGAGCATTGAGATAAAGAATGGTTTGAATGAAAGGTTGTTAGCTGCGCAGAAGGAAGCTATGCTAGAAGCTAACTATCCTGATGAAAAGCTAGGAGTAACTGAAGAACAGTTATCCTATGGCAAGGACGGAATTATGAGGTTAAATGGACGAATACGGGTTCCAGTTTATGGAGGGCTTCGGGATGTTATCCTCCAGGAAGCCCACAATTCTAAATACTCCGTTCATCCTGGAGCTGACAAGATGTACCAGGATCTGAAAGCAAATTTTTGGTGGATAGGCTTGAAGAAGTCTATAGCTGCCTATGTGGCTAAATGTTTGACGTGTACGCAAGTCAAGGCTGAACATCAGAAGCCGTCAGGTTTGCTACAACAGTCTGAACTTCCCACGTGGAAGTGGGAAATGGTGACAATGGATTTCATCACCAAGTTACCAAAGACGAAGAAAGGAAATAATACTATATGGGTGATAGTAGATAGACTGACTAAGTCAGCACATTTCCTACCCATTAAGGAGACCTATAGCTCCGACATGTTAGCCCAATTGTACGTAGATAAGATTTTTATCTCTGTATGGCGTACCAGTGTCTATTATCTCTGACAGAGATACTAGATACATGTCACATTTTTGGAAAAGTTTCCAACAATCTTTGGGCACACGCTTAAATTTTAGTACGGCTTACCATCCTCAGACGGACGGACAGAGTGAGCGTACAATCCAAACTTTGGAAGACATGCTTGGTGCATGTGTAATTGACTTAGGTGGTAGTTGGGATAACCACCTGCCATTAATCGAGTTATCGTATAACAATAGCTATCATACAAGCATTAAGGTTGCACCTTTCGAGGCCTTGTACGGTAGGAAGTGCAGAACGCCCGTTTGTTGGGCAGAAGTTGGAGATGTCCAACTGACAGGACCTGAAATAGTCCTGGAGACGACGGAAAAGATTGTGCAAATACGCGATCGTCTCAAAGCGGCCAGGGATAGGCAGAAAAGCTACGCGGACCTAAGGCGTAAACCTCTAAAGTTTGAGGTTGGTGATAAAGTTCTACTAAAAGTATCACCCTGGAAGGGAGTAATGTGATTTGGTAAGAAAGGCAAGTTAAGCCCGAGATACATAGGACCATTCGAGATCATCGAATGTGTCGGATCGGTTGCTTATAAGTTAAACTTACCTGAAGAGCTCAGTGGTATTCACAATGTATTCCACATCTGCAATCTAAAGAAATGTCTAGCTGATAAGTCACTAGTCATACCACATACGGATGTGCATATAGACGAGAGCTTAAAATTTGTGGAAAAACCTTTGTCTATTGAGGATCGACGGGTTAAGAAGCTTCGGAGGAAGCATGTGCCTATTGTAAAGGTTAAATGGGATGCCCGCAGAGGTCCCGAGTACACGTGGGAGGTAGAGTCCACAATGAAAGAAAAGTACCCTCATTTGTTTCAGTAAATCTCGAGGTCGAGATTTCTTTTAAGGAGGTGAGGATGTAACACCTCGAAAATTAATGTCCAATAAAATAAAGACACGTGTCCCATAAGATAAATGTGTCATAAATTCCGGATCAAGTTAAAGGATGTAAGGTAGGATTTAAAAGCGTCGACATGTTAATAAATACCTCTGAGCGACCTATGTATAAATCCCAAACCTTAACCTGTGTTATAAACATCTGATAAACATCCTAATCCGGTTAATGCTAGTAATAATTGATCCAAATTGCAAGGATGGGATCCTATGAGAATGGGTATGACAAACCTTCATGCATGTTCCCTTTCAGAAGAATCCAAAGAATTTTTGAAGCATGGCAAGTTGACATAATTGTTCAAGCATGTTCAAGAGGTCCCATACTGATAAAAAAAGGTCCAACATTCGAGGTTGTAAAGTTGCATGATCAAAGCTTGAAAGTTTACAAATTTTTGTTTTCTGGTGAAGGCATACGGACCGCAAAGGATACACCTTACGGTCCATAAGGAAGCTGACCCGGGTGATGTTTTGAAAAGCGGATACGGACCGCAAGGCCTTAGCCTTACGGTCCGTAAGGCAGTCCCAGCATCAGAAAACATGACAGGTGCCTGTTATAACAAGTTTAACCGACTTAAATCACTTGTTTTCAATACCATGTGCTGCACAAACTTGTTTTTAGGCTCTAGGGACACTTGTAATCGATCAGGGATCCCCTCATAGGTTTGTTTGTCATGATCATGATGAATCAAAAGCACTATATAAAGACTTCAATGTTTCAACTTTTGATCATGCATTCAAACCCAACTTCTGGAGCTTTTTGGAGTTCAAGATCAGTCCCTAAGCATCTCTAGTCGTAATTAGGACCTTGGTAAGCTTCCTTAACCTTCCTTAATCGTGTTTTACTTAGTTAATTAGCTTAAAGTCAAACTGTCATAATTAAGGTTTGACTTATCGATTAATCACTAATGGTCTGGTGATTAGCCAAATTGAAAGTAGTTATAAGTTGGTAATTAGGTGGGCAATAAACCCTTAAAAGGGCACCCTCTGATTCCCGCTCTAACTAGGTCAAATGTCGCATCAAACTACATCCGAAAAAGTCAACAGAAACTTAATTTTCGAATTAACACATAATTAGCAATGTAGAATACATGTAACCTGTTTTACCACTCATATAACTTGGTAATCAATGCAAGAACATGTCTAAGCATGTCCGACCCGACAATTTTCAGTTTATGACCGGTTCAGAACCGAAAGTCGCATACTTTGACCACTGCTTTGACTTTCAGTTCTGACCCATATTAGCATGATTTAGAAATTCCTAAGAGTTTCATTAGGAACAAGTTATATGATAGTATAACCCTCTGGGATTGGTTTGTTGATTGTCCGATTCGTTTACACGTTTCCGTTAATTGCTTAATGTTGACCATAATGCCCATTTAACCTTAAAACGAGAATTTAGGAAATGTGAGAGGACAATAATCGTTGTTACTGATTTATAAACATATCCCTAAAATTTCACAACAGTTGGAGGTCTAGATTAGGAGTTATGCTCAATAGCGTAATTAGAAAGCTTTTTATAAATTAAACGGCGTAATTAGCATAAAACCTATCTAAACCCAATTTTTTATACCAAACTTTTTACCCACTGATGTAATATAATATTTTGGGATTTTTGAAGACTTTTAATTATTTTTAAACTGATCATAACCTAGGGTTACTACCTTGATTCGGTTATTACAGATTATACCCTTTTGCTTATAAAATGAGTTTTACATAACAATTTGATACCAAATCTTTTGCTACTGATTTTATATGATAAATGGAGTATTTTGAACTTTATAACCTGATCAGAAAACTCAGATTTCCTGTTATAACCCGGAAATCGCTTAAAACGACTTTTTACGTGTATTAAACAAATAGTATGGGTTAAAACCATTCTTGTCACATAAGACTTATCACCAACTGATATAACCTATTAAATTAAGTAGTTTTACTGATTACTTCAGACCCGAATCTCAGAATTTTATTTAATCTCTTTTATAATTTTTAAAATGACCAAAATACCCCTACGGGGCTTAAATTGAGATTAAACTCGTTTTGGGCATAATGGAAGGTATCCTACTGATATCACAACATATTTAAAGCATATTAACTTAGGAAACCTGTTCGTGACTCATTTGGTTACCCGTTATGCGTTATTCGCGTTCGGTTCGGTTTATGTAACTAGTTTGCATAAATTGACCGAAACGGGTCAAACCTTATTACTTTCACCTCAAAATCCAGAATGTGTTTAGTTTACCCATATTATACAAGTCTTCAAACTTGTCGGGACTAAATCACATTCTAATCCGGTCTTCGCTTAATCTTGCGTTTTGAACCGTATACATTTCTTTAAAACTAACCGGTCTAAGTTTAGGCTCAATCAAGACCCGTTAGGAATATATTAGGTTATTAAAACCTTCGTTCCAGATTAGGAGCCCAGTAAAAGCTACCTGCACTTGCTGATTGAATATGGTTGAGATAAATTTGAATATTTGCTCAGGTAAATACTTTTAACTTATTTTCCCTATACGGGCTTGGGATACGGTATTATGATACCGCTTGGTCGGGTATGAAGTCGTACAATCAGATATTGATTAAAAAGATGCATAACCCATTTTATTCTGTCTTGTTTGATGCAATGCCTTTGGAGGGTTAATGACCGTGTCCTGGATATCCTCGGCTCATTCATTTGAAATGGCCACGACTTAAGCACGGGGTGTAGGCATACACCTGACAGATGCGTATGTAAAAAGGTAGTCCACAAGAAGGGTATCTTCTTGTGGGTATTATACCAAGTGGGGTGTCTATTAATCTTGTTAACCCGGCTCTTCTAACCGGGTCCTAAATGGACGACAAACATGTAAAACTGTATACAAGTTTATTTTTAAATAATTATCCCAAGTTATAAAAGATATTTTTGTGCCATGTGCATTCAAATTAATTTTCTTAAACTCTTTTCAAAATGAGTCAGTTAATTGTATTTACCAGTGTAAACTGACGTATTTTCCCAAAAAGGTTAAGTGCAGGTACTATACGAAATAGGCTGGCTACTCCAGGCATCAATAATCAAGTCTTGCAAGCTCTAGATGTTAAAGTCTGTTGAACAATGATCTTATTTATCTTTTGATCCGCCTGTGAACCCTTTACAGTCCGTTGTAATACTTTGATATTACTATTTATTCGGTTTGTAATGTGATTCATACCTTTTGCTTCCGCTGTGCATTTATAATTTGTGTTGTTTGACTATTATGATATCAACTACGTCACGATACTCCCCACCGGGCCCACCGGTAATACGTGGAAATATCGGGGTGTGACAGGTTGGTATCAGAGCCAACACTGAGTGAATTAAACACTAGCCTTTTGTGTTTAATCTCAGTTACACAGTTGCACATTCCTAAATTTTCGAGTCTAGACAAAGAACTTAGGACTAATCCAAATTGTTTTTAATTCTAACTTTAACCTTTATATTTCTTTGTTGTATCTTTTATTTGTTTAACAGGAAATATGCCACCGAGGTTCCGATGAGGAGGACGAGGCAAGGGGCCAATCCACTCCCCCAACGATCATGAGGCCGGGCATTCACACCGGCGAACTCCTTCTGGTACCGTGAATACCAGTCCTCAAAGAGACTGGAGGATCTGTTCGGAGCCCGCTAGGCGATCTACCTCGTTTAGCTCAACGCCTCCTTACCGCCATTCCTCTGGGCCGCAATCAAAGAACGAGCCCGAAGACTCACGTCACTCCTTCTTGCCGTTGCAGCGATCCTTTTCGCACCATTCCTTTGGCGACCCCACTCCTGTCTTCCAGGACCGGTTCAACCCCGCAAACTATATTGAAGAACCAGTGGGTTTTAACCCATTGGGCCCTGAAGACCATTTCCCCGAAGCTCAGGGAATGGATATAGATGAAGATACGGATCCTGTTGAACCACCTTCCGGGACACCTACTAACCCCATCGAGATTTCGGATGGGTAATCTTTCCATGGATCACCTTACCGTGGCCCAGACAGCTACCAGGCAAGATTTAACCAGTATGAATGGAAAATTTCGGATTCGGATTCGGATGTGAGTTTTGGAAAATTTCGGATAATCGGATTATCCGATATCCGAACTATGAAATTTTGTTATTTTTTAAATATTAAATATATTTAATGATGTATACTAGAAAAACCTTACATCTTCCTTTTCCACACCACGCCTCCCCTTCACCACTTCCCCTCCATTAAACCTTCATGGTCTAAAGCTTCAATCATAATCATCACACTCTTATTCAACCCTCTGCATCATAATAAACTCTACGGACCATCGTCTTCTACATTTGGAAGTCGGTGTACAATTACACGACGCACCAACAACCAAATCTCTACTGAAGACAGCCACCAAATCTCCTCACACAGTTGCTCATCTTCCTGATTTAAAGCCCTCTCTCATTGCCGCTCCTCTTCCCCCGCTGCATCATCGCTGTCTTTGGGGTTGTGTCGTCGTCGTATATATTTGAATTTTTTAATGGATCAGATCTGTAATTAGTTTGAACTTGTTGCCATTTTGTTTTTAACATTATTTTATTTCATTTAATTTGATTTCGTTGCCATAGATCTGTAACTAATTCGAATTTGTAGCCATTTTGTTTTTAAGATTATTTTATGTCATTTGTTTTAATTTAATTTCGTTGCCATTTTGCATAATCAGAGGATAGAAACCTTTTTATAGATTATAGAAAAGATCTAGAAAATCATAAAGCCTGTTTGTGTTTGAATACAGGAAACATTTTTTTTTGTTTTTCTTAATTCGGATATCCGTTTTATTATCCGAATCCATATTCGAAATATCGGATATCCGAATTTCGGATATCCGATATTTCGGATACGGATTCGGATATTGAAATTCAGTATCCGAACTTTTCGGATATCCGATTTTCGGATATCCGAAAATCGGATAATCCGATCTTGAACACCCCTACTTCTAGCTATAATTCAAAATATGCGTACCTCGCTCGGGTTAACATATTGACCCGTTTAAATATCTTTTGCTTTTAAATTTTCTAAATAAAAGCATTACAAACCGTATGTCCTTTCCTGAAATCACAAAACTTAACAAGCGGTCATCAATTAGTATTATTGTCAAATAGTATTAACTTACCATTTGACCCGTTTAGCCGAAAGTGACCATTTATCAACATAAGATGGTATTTTTAAATACCATCCCGCCCCTTAAACCTATTCCGGTTTACACCGTGAGTTCTTATTACTTAAATGGCATTACTTGAATTATTTGACCCGTTAAGATTTACACCAAATGGTTATCTTTTCAAACCTTTTATCTATCCGTCAACTCATGTACGGATTTTTATTCAATCACTTTTACCCATTACAGTTCACCCTATAACGTGATGTTCAAAATTCCATATTGGTTAGTCTTCACCCGACTAGTCTACCGTTTTTACCCCTTTTTACCATAGTTTATGGTTTCTTACCATATTTCCTTATTCCGGCTTACATTGTATTATGCCGGAATATAGTATTTTCAAATACTTGTCATAATTCAAAAATCAATACTCACAAGTAAATGTATCATAATACCAAGGGGGTGTAAGCTTAACTTACCTTGAATTCCGATTATGCTTTTCCACGCGTATTAGTTCCGTTTGACCCGCTTCTACCCAAGCTTTCACCTAGCTTTTCGAGCGTCAATCTACCTTTTATCATTCGCAAGGTGATTAGATTAGTCATTAATATCAAGACTATCTCACCTTACGGACTTTATATCAAAATCACCAAATTGATTTCATTATTGGTCAGTTTGAATTTTAAAAGTCAAACAGCCTATAACACGAGCAATTACACAATCAAGTTCAACAATTCATTTAAGAAATTTGTCAAATATCTGATAGGCATTATTCTTACACTACCGTTTTAACTAGTTTTCTCATCAAATTCATTGTACTTTTAATTTCTTTAACTAGTTCAAACGATTATCGTGACTAGTTTCTTTATTCATTTTTGCAAGAACCAAGGGTTGCCTTTTATAACGAGACCCGTTTCATCATACTATTTAGCATTCATCCGAATACCTATTATAATCAAGTTTCATAACTAGTTGTTTAGCCAGGCTTTAACATTAATTAGGTAAGGTCATATCACTGAAAATGGGCTGTTTTTGGTGACTTGTTTAACCTGTTTACAAGTCTTCAAAAATTATGATTTTTTATGTGGCGTACTTCTCGGAGGGTTAGGCCTTGTGTTAAAATTTCAAGATCTAACTCTTTACCAAAAATTCGTAAAAATTCATTTACTAAGCTGCAATCAGATTCGTCACTTCTGACTGCAGCTTACGGAAAAATTCATTAAAAATTTCTCGTTTATCCGATTGACGAAATTCTAATTGGCGATTCTTTTAATCGCTTAAAAATATCTACAGTAAAAATTTGAGATCATAACTAAATCCCTAAATTGAGTTATGACATTCGTAATGGGCTGCAAATTCTGTCAGAAAACGCAGCTTGAACCTTTGATACGGAAAAATTCATAAAACGCTCAATTTTCGTCGAAAAAAATACGATTCCAGTGGGGTTTTAAAGATATTTCCTGGAATTACATTTTAGACTCAAGAAACACATGTTTTTGTCACGTTTTGTTCAGGTTACTGCGAATACAAGTCGGCTGTAAATTCTGATCTGGAGCTGTTTGAATTCAGCTTTCAATTTAAGCATGTTCTTGACATCATGACACTAATTTTTAGCAATCAAAACCCTAAAAACATCACATACACGAATTTAGCATCAACGAATCTGAATTTACTTCATATTTCTATTTCGGGTTTGTTCCTAAGCAATCACACTTCATTAATTCGGCCATAGCCTCTACGATTCATACATAGATCGCATCATGCAAAGTTAACTAATTTTCACAACTTCATGAATGTCAAAAATTCGTCATACCTTACGATCCCCTTGACTTGGTGATCGTTAATATATATTCCAATCTGAATTTGGCCTTCGTTTGATCCTCCAATTGAAGATATTGTTGAGCTAGGGTTTATAACCATTTTTCTCCTGGCTCTGGTCGATCGCAGGAACACACACGTATGTGTGTGTTTTTGTTTAATTAATTTGTTTTAATTAAAACTTCATTCCATTTGCCCATGTTTAGTCCCTCAACTTTTGTAGAGTTATACAAGTATTATCAATCTAGTTTCACTGGCATTTTGACAACATTTAACTAACTAGGTTGATATTCCTAGTTACCTTAATGGGTTCGGGGAGTTAAAATCCCATTTTATTTTAAGTCCTGTTAACTCGGGACTCTTATAAACTTTATTTCCTCTAAAGCTTTTATTCCCTTTTTAATTTAATATTAGGTTTAGTTATTTAAATCTAATATTTACCGGGTTAATTTCACCACTAAAGGTATTTTACCCGTTCATTATTATTAACGTGGTTTGATTGCCAAACCCGTTTTCGGGTTGTTACAGATAGTTGATATAACGGTGGGTGTATTCCGTTTTAGCTTTTGTTTTTCTATTCTGTATTGTACTTTCAGGGTTTTACAGCATATGCTGGCCATATTCTATTAATCATAGAATCTTACCGTTCAAAAAAAAAAAAAAAAAACTGGCATAGTTGTATGGGTTGACCCAACGCTGGTTTGGAATAGTTATATTTTCTTTTTACAGATGGTTGTTGAACTGGTGAGCCCCTTAATTGTTGAACAACTTTTGAGTTAAAAAAAATCAAAACTCCCTTTTCATTTTATAGTATTTGAACTTTATACATACATGCATAAACACACGTACGTACATACATACATACATACATACATAGGGGATGGTTCAAATGAAAACCACTTTTATTGTGAAAACTCGAAAACTAACTAAAAAAAGCCTAAAAAACACACAATTTTTTTTTCAAATTTTTTTATAAACATCGCTGGTTTTTATATATGAAAAAAAAACTTTTTTTCAAAAAAAAAAAACAAATTTTTTTTTTGTAGTACACATGTGTAGTATTACACATGTGCACTACACAAAAAAGTTTTTTTTTTTTGAAATTTTTTTTATTTTAAAAAACCTGCGAAAATTATTATGCAAAAAAAAATTTGGTATGTTTTTTTGGCTTTTTTAATTAGTTTTCGAGTTTTCACAATAACTAGTGGTTTTCATTTGAACATTCCCATATATATATATATATATAGGGGAAGGTTCATTTGAGAAGAAATTTAATGTGAGAAGAAAAAGAAAAAAAGGGCATATTAGTAAAATACTATTTCATTTATAACTCATATCATTAATTATGAACTCTTTAATTAATTAGTCAACTAATCATTAATTATGCTACATATAATCTACAAAACCTACATATTTCAAAATTTTCCTACATATACCCTACACATTATAGAATTTTATCCTACACAGTCGAAATTTATCCTACACACCTCGAAAATATATCCTACACAACTCATAATTTATTCTACACAACTAGTAATTTATTCTACACTTTAAATTAACTTGTTTTTTTTTTAATTTAGAAAAAGTATATATTTTGAAAAGGAGTTACAAATATAAAATTAGTTAGTTATTAAAGGGGAAGAATACAAATTAATGATTTTTGTAAGTTTACCAATATAACCTTATATTAAAATTAAATGCAAATATTAAATGAAGTAAAATGAAGCACTCTTATTGGTTGAAACTTCTTTTTTTTCTTCTTAAATTTTTTTTTTCTCATTTGAACCCTTCACTGTATATATATATATATATATAGCTGATTTCGTTGGGGAACAACAAAAATGTGTGAACCATGTGTAAAATAAATAAAATATCTCATATAAAAGCATTTCTATGTGTAAGAAAATGATTTTCGTCGAATCTTTTTCGAAGTTTTTGCATATAAACACATGTAAAAATTATTTAATAAAAAAATAAAAACCAGCTTAAAAAGCATACGCTTTTCCTTGTTTACAAAAGTATTTTTTTATTTGAATAGCTTCTACATATGTTTATATGTAAAAGCTCTTAAAAATGTATAAATGATTTTTATTTAATATGTGTTTTACATCTAAAACTATTGGTTTCCTAATAATTCTCAACTTTTTTAAGGTTCCCCATTGAACATCGTTATGTGTGTATCTATATACTATATAAAGCATCTCTTTTGGACATTAGGGTAATTTCAGCATAATTTTAAGATACCCTACTAGTGGCAATCTAGGTATAATACATTGATATCTCTACTACTAGGGGCATGTCTCATCATTTCCCAACGCCATCACTTTCCACCATCACCGGGAGGAGTCTGATGAAACCAACCCTCATCAAGAACACTCTGAACTCATTCAAACCCTAAAATCACTTGCCTCGTTTTAAATTTCGTCGTCCACCACGATAACAAGGTTTTACCTTTCGCCCCAAATTGTTTTTAGTTTCTTGTGTCATAACCAATAATCAACGAATTCATTGTTAGTGGTAGATGATGAATCAACGATACCCTTCTTTGATTTTCATGACCAATTTGGTAAGTTCGAAGCTTTATCGAACTCAATTTTGTGGTTGATACATTATTTGCAATTGAACATGCTTGATTACATGTTTATAAAGTAGAACTAAATGCCCTAATTGGTATGCCTTCTTTTAGGAAATTCTTGATTGTATAGATTAAATTAAGGATTAGGTTATTGGAAAACCCCTAATTTGTATGCATACATGGTCAAAGTTGTCGCCATCATCATATTGACGAGAACCAAGTCAGGTTAGCTTAAATAACGTTTTTATTTTCATAAAGTTCATAGGAATTCTAACATACCTATCTAATTGCATAATTTACATTCTTAGAGTTAAGAAAATGACAATGGTGTTCTTTTTATGTGATGAAAAAGCTTGATTTATGGTTGGACTACCATATGTGGAAAATAGGGAAATGATATCGAAGACTTTTTTGGAAAAAGAACATATTGATGATGGATTTAATTCAAGAGACCTTTCCATTATGGCAGAAGGATATACATAAAGATATCTCAAGGTAGTATTTTGGTATAATACCTGTTTATCTGCACACTTGACTAAATTTAACCAAAGGCTTTTGGGACAATAAAAAATTTGTGTACCACTGTTTTTTATCAGCCCATTAGGGAGCTGATACAACAAGAGATATAGAAGGATATGCAATATAGTAAGCATCTTATTAATCAAAGGCCTGCCACATGTACTTCTTAAGCACCATTTTTTTCTTTACACGTGACTAAGGAGTTATAGCATAGATTGAGATAAGGCCAAATGATTGGACATGTCTTTATTAGATACATTTTGAATCGAATATGTCTCAACCCATTACTATTATGTGGTATTTACTATTCAAATGATTATTTATTCAATATGTGAGATGATCGCTTCAGTCGCACATTGCTATGCAGAAACACCTATAGCCTATAGTTTGATCTTGTTATATATTGTTGGATTCCCATTATGTGGTCTTGCAAATGTATTTAAGCCTTGTCTTATTTACAATTTTGCTTATATTGATTCATGTATCATATATTTGTGATGAGTCTATGTTTTTTAGAAAATAATTAGCACTTTTGACATAAAAAATTAAAATGGTATTCCACAAACTTAATGTCAAAGTAAACCAAATGCTCCTTAACTAGGAAATATTAGGCACCATTCATTGCTTATTTTAGTTACTGATGATGTGAATTTGATATATGATGTTTGGCAGTTAGAATTCAGGGCAACAATGGTTGTGAAGAAATGAAGAATTATATGTTTCACTGCTCTTTGAACAACCTTGTCACGCCCCAACAAATGTTGCTCGTGACTTCATAACAACTAACTGTGACAATCATTTAAGTAACACGATTTCATTTCACTTCTAATAAAAAATACATCGTTGAAAGGAAATTACAACAACTTGTCCATAACAAAATCAAACAACAAGGAAATACAAAACATAGTATTTAGGTGCATTTCTAATCCACCCTAAGTAGATTTCTTCGAATAGCATCATCAATTCCCTGCAACATGTATTAAAATAAAATCAACAGAAAGGTCGGCGAATATACAAGTTTGATTACATAGCATGCATATAAAAGATTGTCTCAAATCCAACATGGCATTTTGTATACTAAGTTAAATTACATACTAGCATGCACAACCTAAATGTCAAACCAAAGTTTCCACGAGCATAATCTTGTCATCGCAATGAACAAGACCATTATACGATTGAATACTTAAAAATGACCCTTCCCATGGGTGGTGTGCTACTCCTATAGCGCTATACATGTTAAGGTAGGCTTGCGCAAAGTTAATGACAATTAGTTCACTTGTATGAATGATTGAATATCTAGCATGAATAACCTAAGCATATAAATAGCATGTTTGATGGATTGAATGATTTCAAAAGTTTGTTTGTGTTCATAAGTGTATTTGATTAAGTCATACATGTTACACCCCAAAAGTCATTAAAGCGATAAAAAGGGGGATTCGAGTATACTCACGTTTTGCGTAGTAATTCCACTTAGGTGAGTTTAACAAGTCTTGAGTTTTGGAACACCGAAGTTACCCTAAGATAGGGTAAACGAAGGTGTGTGAGTTGTGGATTCGATTGTTGGATTGGATTCGGAATTTATAGGATAAATTATATATTATAGTCAAATTTAAAGTAAGGCACCATGAAATGGTCACACAAGGAGGTAGGATGATTGCCATCCGCTAAACCTCATTATATGATTCACCAAAGCACAAAATCATCAACTTAGTTGATGATTTCGGTTGGTCATAAATATAATCTAAGATTGAATATACATAATTTATTAAGTAGCCAAATTAGGACAACCCGACGAGTACATACCCAACATGGCAAGTGTTGGAGACGAGGTGGGGTTGGTTCATTTTGGTTCTTGAAAGCTACTTGGAACATTGTATGTAAGGACTCTCAAAATTTTCCTAAAAATATCCGTAAGTATAAACCCGGACTCCTGAAACCCTAAACCATATTAAAAATCAAGAAAAACAAAATTCTGGGTCTCAGGCGGGCCGCGTAAAAGACAAGCTATGTCTTACGCGGGCCGCGTCAATACATGTTTGACCTGATAAGTGTTCCGGATCCATGTGGTGTCCAGCTGGCTAACCTACCGATGACCAATCAAGCCTATTCATAGACTAGGCGGCCTCGCGGGCCGCGTAAAGTTTATGTTGTGGTTTACGTGGGTCGCGTGAACCCTAAAAATCAGCTATAAATAGCTTGTTGCATGCATTGTTCTCTGGTGTCGAAACAAACTTTCAAAAAAACGAAAGTATATCACTCTGAAGTCGAAATTTCATATATAATTAGCGAGGCGCTGCTCCGATACCGGGTATTACTTCGATCGCTGCTACGATTCAATGTCTGATCGATTAAACTATCCAATGGATGTTTAAGTGTTGCCCACATTAGGGTTTATGCTTTGTCATTCGTCGTTAATTCGATGGATGTTTAAGTATCGCACTTTGTCATTCGCTGTGAAGGTTTAATCTCGTGAGTTATCGTAAATGCTGTATTAGTTACTAACCGAGTTCGTGTGCATGTTATTAAATTTAGGTTAAAAGGCTAATCAGTAGGCTAAGCTCTGCTCATATAAATCTGCAATGTGAGTCATTCTCTTTTTATCAAAGTACTTTATAAATTCTTAAATGTTTTTCAAAGTTATAATTACAGGGATTAAGTCTTTGTAATCTCCATATTACAGCCGGTATGTGGGGTTTTGTATACATTACTTGATAATCGTCACCATTGGACAACGGGTTAGCCAATGGGTGATATGACCATAGTCACAGAAGCGAGTCGAGTGACAAATACCGTTGGGTAATTGGTTGATATATAAACATTGTAATCGCTCTTAATACTGTAAATTTTAACAACGTGTCATTTTAGTAAAAAGAATGATTCACCAGTATTTCCCGCTGACAAAACCTTTTTCAAACATGTTTCAGGTGATCTGTTGTGATCAAGGAAAAGTGTTGCGAAGCACTACAAGCTTAAGGAAGTGGCTCAATATAAAATAAAGAAACATGTTTTGTAAAAATAAAGATTTCTCCGTGAAATCATATGATTATAAACTACCGGGGTTTATCCCGAGTTGTAAAATAAAATAATCGGGAAATTGCAGTTTTAAAAAGATCCTGTTAAAATCTTCCGCTGTTAAATAAATACCACGGGATTTTCTGTCCCGCGGCTCCTGAAACGGGTCAAACCGGGTCGGGGGCCGTGACATTGTATCATCTAGGTCACCAAGAAACCAAGTGATCTCAAACTGGACTAGTGCATTCCAATCATGGCAAATGTTTGGAGACTTGGTGTAGTTTCGTCACTTTGTTACTAGTAAGTTTACTTGGTAACTTAAGTGTAAGATTGACTAACAAATCAAACAAGTGAAGTAGTGGAATCATAGTTGGAAAGCCAAGGCTCCCATGGTTCACACACTACCAAAACACAAGTCTCACCACATTGAAGGTTTTGAGCTTGGATGGTTTCAACACTTGTCTAGGTTACTTGGAACCTTTAGAACAGAAAGTTTAGGAGGTATTTAGACCTCTAATCTTATGGAATCAACGATGCTCAAGTCCCACAACCATGAGTTTGATTGGGAATAAGGTAGGCACAAGATTTTCACAATAACAAGTTATAGAAAGTTTTTTGTAAAAGTGTTTAATGAAAACATAAAGTTTGGGCCTCAAAGTGGTGATTTTCCACCTTAGTTTACCATGATAAACTCGTGAAAACACTTATGGAGGTGTTCCAAGTGTTTAAGAACAAGGAGTGAAGAAAGTAGGAGATAAGTGAAGTAAATACTTACTTGAATACTTAGAAGTATTATGCCCTCAAGACTGAAATGCAAAGATTTCTTAAGAGTTTTGAGAGTGTTTTGAGTTTGTGGAAAGGAAAAATGTGTTAGGGAGGCATGTATTTATAATAGAGGTTTAAGGTTAGTGTTTTAATGGAGATATAAGGTGATTGGAGAAAAAAAGAGGTGAAAAAGGTGACCGACCCATAGCCAAGAAACAACTCGCTGCAGATTAAGCATGCTCGCATGCGTAGCGAGTGAAGGTTAGGAGTCTGCGCGACACAGCGTGTCTTATTTCCAGATGAAGTTTGTTTTATTCACTTTAAGTCCCTCAACTTCTTTATGTTTGTTATTTCATGCTAAAAGTTTATATTTTGAAGGTTTTCGGGTATAAGAAGTGTATGTATGTTTGTGTTATGTGTTGTGTATGCACGATTGGTAGATTGAATGTCGGTTTTGCATGTAAACACGTATTTGACAATTGATTGCATAAAACATAAGTATGATTGATATAAATATGAATTTCCATTATGATCGAAGTCTCAGATTACAAGATTGAAAAAAATGAAATACGAGTACAATACCAAATACAAGTTTCTAAATATGGAAAATACAAAATACGGAACGTTACAAACCTGGAGGATGCTTGATGTCATATATACTGAACATTAGAAAAGTATGAATAACACCATCTTAGATTTACCATGTCATTATTATTTCTGTAGTAATTGATCAGACATTTAAGCGACTAAACAAATGTAACCAATCCTGTCGCATGGTTAAGGATGTAGTCAAATGCTTTGAGATTAGGTGAACTTTTGCAGTTGATCGCCTTTTTTGCTTGAGCTTGACGCACAACAATGCCAGTTAGAATGTGAGAAACACCGGATGTTTATACTTGTTTTTCAACAACTTACATGAAACAATCTTACAATCTGGAAATACATTTTATATTACTAATTGTTATACCATCCAAATATTTAGTTTAAATATTAAAGGTTTATTTTATAATCTAGCTTGATGTTGGCATGGGTTTTGCAGATCTAGGTTTAGCTTTTCACCAAAAGGTTGGTTCTTTAAGATTGCGCTATCTAGTACCATTTTTCTTTAACAAATAAATAACCTCAATTGTGACACTCGTGGATTATCCATATTTTGTAAACCGATTCGTTTTCATTTTTCGATGTAATATGATACTTAATTTATGCAATAAATTTTGAATATTCGATGTTATGTTTTTTGTTTTTAGACTCATACTATTTCACATGCTAATCCTTAGCCTTTACATGTTTTATTACGCAACATTATACATAACACATTCGTTTGATTTGACTAAACCATACATTTCTAAGGTTAAATAAACATGAGGGACCAATCCTGTCCCAACACTAATTTTCTGAAAATTTGGCTCGCCCACACCACACGGGGAAACCCGTTGTTTCCCACGCGATTCGCGATGAGACAAGGGCTGACCTAGTCAAACCCATCCCCATTCCGCGCGTAGGACCAATCTGGTCCCCACGCGACGCGCGACTGGGTAACTGGTTCAGCCAGTTCCATTTCGTTTTTGCAGGTCAAACGCACCCATTAAATACCATTAATTCACGGTTTTAAGCATTGTTTTCAGTTACCAAACCGTTCCTAATGTATGTGGTCATGATTCCATGTCAATTCTTAGCATCTAATGCACCATAATGTTTTGGATAGGAAGTTTAGTAGAGTTATAAATAGGGTTGTAGGTTTATGTTTTTATTTGTCCATTTTCCCTTGTAAGTTCGCAAGTTCGTCTGACTGAATAGAAAGAGTTGCGGGTTTCTCCCCCCCCCCCAATATCTCGTGTTTGTGTTTGTTGATACGATTGTTTGAACCTTCTGGGCCAACAATTGGTATCAGGGTTGGTTAAGCTCTTGAAGATTCAGAAACGGTTAAAAAAAGTACGGTTGAAGATCGCGATAGACGGTGAACTGAATACTGAGTACGCCCTCATCTGTTCCGTTTGGATTTTGTTTGCGAGAAAGAAAAGAATAGAGGGGAGGTTTCCCCATTGAAGTTTGTGCAAAATTTCAATTTGTTGAAGTTGTTTCCTTTGGTAGAATTATTAATTAAAGATCGGAGTTGGTGTTGTTGGTTTCATTATTGGTTTAATAAGCCAATTAAAAAAAGGAGGAAGCAATTTTGCATCTAAGGCCTTTGGGTATACTTTAACCTAACTTAACTCCACCTAAGTGACACATCAACTTTTTTTTCCTCATTTCACTTTGTCAATAATTAATTCAATCTCTTAACATTGGGTTAAAATGTTAACACATAACTCATTTAATGCACTTTAACACAAGGAGGGAGTGGTTTGCAATGTTAGTTAACATGCCATGTCATTGTTAACACTCTAGATGTTAGAGTACACCCTATGGCCTAAACTTCTTTTGAGTGCTACTAGACAAAGAAAGGACAAGAAGAATAAAAACAAGCAGATCAAGTATTAATTGTTTGTTTTGGATATTGTGTCAACAACAATTAATTAATGGTGTTAATATTCACACACCCCTTTCCTCAATCTCTTTCTATATATACATAGATACATATAGGGAGAGATAGAATGAAAAGGATGTGAAAATAAGATTTTGGAGGTGTGGGAATAAAATGAGCCTTAATTAAAAGGAATTAAAGAATATAGAAGGAATTACAGCGGTGAAGAACTATTTGCCATCTTTTTTTTCATTGGTTAGAATACAAATAGGCGGTGATTCGTTTTTTCTTGAGTTGGTAATTTTTTCGTTCAGTTTTGCTTGTACACGAAAAAGAAATCTAAAGGAAAATCATGGCCGGTGATAAAGAAGTGAATCCAAGGAACTCAGGAACAGTAAAAGAATCTATAGGTGGTTTTGTTTTGCAAGCACCGAAGTTAACTTCGACCAACTATGCAGCATGGACGGTTATGGGAAGGTTGTCTTGGGAGCAAACAGTTTGCAAGATGAAATTGATAACGAAAAGGGATCAGGAATTGAAGAAAGAACGAAGTTTTTGGCCTTAGGTGTCAACTTCCAGACCCTACCTCAGATGGCTAAGTATTCAGAACCGAAGGATGTTTGGGAAGCACCAAGGGTTCGTTATCTTGGTGCAAAAAGAACGCAGAAAGCCCGCCTTCAAATGCTAAGAAGCGAGTTAGATGGATTGAAGATGGGTGAGACAGAAAGTATTGATAAATATGCAGCGAAGTTGGGTGGAGTATAGTCAAAGTACAAGAGCTTGAGAGCAACACTGGAACAAGAGGTCGTGGTGAGAAAATTCTTGAACTCTATGCCTGATAAATATTTACCTAATGTTTCTTCGATCGAGCAATTCGCAGACATAAAAAAAATGGCGTTTGAAGATGTGGTTGGAAGTTTGAAGGCATATGAAGAAATAAACAAGTTTAAGAATGTGAATGAAAGTTCATCCCAAAGTCAGCTTATGTTCACCCAGACCGAAACGAAAGTTGAAAACTACCAAGGAAGTGGTAGAGGCCGTAGAAGACACAAAGAACAAGGAAGAGGGAATCCAAGATGGAATAATGAACGTGAGAATACGAATGATGAACCGGGTGAAGATAAAAAAATAACCCTGAAGAATGACAAGACAGATAGAAGAACTTGAGGTGCTACAACTGTGATAAGATTGGACACTACTCGAGCGAATGTAAAGCACCAAGCAAAGGGAAGGAAGAAGCAACTCTGAAATCTATCAACTTAGACTACTCGGTGTGGGGTGCGGCCTAGGGCCGGCGACGCCCAAGCACACTGCCCCCTAGGGCAGTCCCCCCGTCCTCAACGTCTTCCCCAAGTCGTTCACGACGGGCCTCTCTCTCTCTCTTCGTCTTTATACACACACACATATACATACATACACACACACACACACATATATATAGGCCCATCCTCCACACCCTAGGTCCATCCCCTTTAGGCCCATCGTCACACCCACTTACGTGTACGCCTACATGGCGGAGCATCCTTTGAGGACTACCCTCCGCCACACCCTATAATCTTAGACATCTACTTTTCATGGTGGTGTTTAGTGAAAAATGTTGCTTTCTTTCTATTTTTAGAACCTTTAGGCTCAGCATCCTTTGAGGACTACCCTCCGCCACACCCTATAATCTTAGACATCTACTTTTCATTTTCATGGTGGTGTTTAGTGAAACATGTTGCTTTCTTTTTATTTTTATAAACTTTTTTGTCTCCTAACATCATTACAACCTATAGATAGAAAGATACCAACTAGATACTTCCATTGTCAAAATTCAAAGTCCCTCCAGTTAATTTTCAATTTGTTTAGTTCAATTAAGAATGTTAATAGAAAGTATTATTAGAGAACCATTAGTTAATTAAGTTTTAATCTCTAATTCCCAATCAATCTGTTAATGTATCATTCTTTGATATTTGTAGAGGTTCTTTCATACTTGAGCTTTGTAGTCTTAAAGTCTTCATCATATATTGTTTTGGCCTTTCACCTTTGAGATTTGTTGCACATGATGATTTGTAATTCATTTCCCAAATTTTGATTATCGTAGTCTTGATTCATCGTTTGATCTTTGCACTTGATAGGTCTTGTGTATGATGATTTTAATGAATTGTAAATCATTAAGGGGCTGTTTGTTTAGCTCTTAATGAGACTCTTAATGGTTCAAACCTCTTATTGGTTCAACACTTAATGGTTCAGGCTGTTTGTTTCGTGAGCAGATGTCTGAATGGCTCAGACATTTGTCTCTGAATGGTTAAATGTTATACTGAGTCAGAATGGTTAAGACCTATAGTCTGAATTGGTCAGACATTGCCTTTGAAAGGTTAAGCATTATACTAGCTTTTAATGGTTTCAGACATTTTACTGGTTCAACACTTAATGGTTCAGACCTTTTACTGGTTCAGCATTTAACCATTTAGAAATTGTCAAACAACCCTTAAGTGTTAAGTGACATGTATATAGTATCAAATTCGAGACTATCAAAAGAAGGTATCATTTGTGATTTTAATTATTTCATATTTTTTTGTTAATCCTTGTATTCATAAGTCAGTTTTGGGCTCGAACAGAACCAAAAACCCAAAATTTGGTATTTGGGTTTCTAAATTACTGTTTGGTTTTTGATTTTTCGATAATATTTCAGTTCGGATTTGGTTTTTTCACTTTGATTTGAATATTTTTGGGTCAAAAAGATTTGTTTCTATCTTTTATTACATGCCCTATCCCAATCTGAACCGAAAAATTTGACATGCATCAATAGCCAACCAATACTTAAAAAAAATTCAACCATGGCGAAAAAAATTTATTGGGTTCGCCACATGTTAGCTCAACTTGATATTCCTATACTGGACTAAGAGACATGCCAGGAGCATTCACATCTATCCAATCATATTTTCACCATAAATTACACTAAAAACACTATATTTTCTCTCTTTTTTTCAATTAAATAATATTTTTTATACCTTTATCGTTATCTTCTCTCTCCTCCACTCAAAACCACTATCAAAATATATTAAAAAATTATAGGGGGTGAACAGTGTCCCCCAAATATACAGATGAACAGTAACATTTTCTCTCTTCTTCACTCACAATCATTTTTTATACTTTTTATATTTTAACGTACAGACATACAGTCGTACACCCACTTTAGAAGCATCATTTGGGTTATGGCATGTGCGCTTACGCCCAATACCCCTCCCTATACAAGGGAACAAGAGGAGCCCTCAAGAGAGGTTTTTTTGTGCCTTATTTGCGCTCCTCTTCTCGTATATATACACATATATCAGACATTATACTTGATCTTCCGGAGTGGTTCCTAAGGTTATGGCCTCGCAACCCATTCTAGCGAATTATCAAACATGTTGCAGTTCAATACACTACGGTTGAGAAAAATAGGACCGACCCAACCAAGAATACCATGGTTATTTCGTTTTTCTACTCACCACTCTATTATATACAAGATGACCCAGACGGTACAAGAATAATCTGTTCAAAAATATTATATGCATTAATCCGTTCTTATTTCAGGAAATGAAGTGGCTAACCCCAATTATAAGCATTAGATTATGATTATTATAGAGCAAGTACAATTTGTTTAATATACATGCATCAATGGTACCATGACAATTTCAGTCGTCATAGAAATCTTGACCAGAAAACCCACCCATAATTGCTAGCTGCATGTTTTCAGATGGCTTCCAGTGCCGCTTCCTTTGATTTATAAACCAGTTATTAATTTGTTTTTGATCTAGCCCCGTTGACTCCGCTAATGATATTTTATCAGCTTCCTACATCGTTCATTTTTACAACATTACATTTAGTAAAAAAAAATGTCAAACGGAATAGTTCATCATACAACTAGGACTGCAAACGAACCAAACGTTCGTGAACTGTTCGGCGAGAAGTTCGTGTGTGTTCGTTCGTTTATTAAACAAACGAACACGAACGGAAAATTCGTTCGTTTAGTTAAATGAACAAACTTGAAAAAAAGATGTGTTCGATTGTGTTTGATAGTTCATTAGTGTTTTTAGTTTTTTATATTTTAGGCAAATAAAATATTTAATAATTAATAAGTATCAATGTATTAAATACTTTGTTCATGAACGTGTTTGTTTTCGTTTGTGTTCATGAACGTTTGTTGCCCAAAATTAACAAACGAACACGAACACATCCATTTCCTTATCAAATGAACACAAACATAAAATCTCTTTGTAAGTGTTCATGAACAGTTCGTGAACACTATTTCCTAATAAAATATAAAAACTAAAAACACTAAAGAACTATCAAACACAATTGAACACGGCTTTTGTTCATGTTCGTTCATTTAACTAAACAAACGAAATTTCTTGTTCGTGTTGGTTTGTTTAATAAATGAACGAACACAAACGAACATCCCGCGGAACGGTTCACGAACTGTTCGCTTAATGTTTGGTTCGTTTACAGCCCTAGTTATAATGAAATGGGATACGAGATTAAAATAGGCTTAAATTACCGTAGGGTAAGGCCATTTGTAATGAGAATCCCACCATTGAAGCAAAGTTTGCCTTGCTTCATTTGGCAACTTCCCTTTTTTCTTCTTCTTGGAGAATTTATGTTTAAGGGAGCTTATATGACCTCCAAATTTCCTTAACAGCCTATCCTTTAGTTCCTGCTCTTCTCTTGTGCTTTCTGTTTCTCCTCCACTAAATTCTTCTTCTGATGACACTATTCCATCATCTACAATATAGGTCGGAAAAAAATAAGACACTATAGTCTATACAAAGCGACACAAATCTAAGGCATAGTTTTAGCGCTCGCTATAGCGAATAGCGTGAGATTCCCGCTAATTGATGTTTTGCATGAAAATAGTGGATTTTGGTTTGTCTTTTTATAATTAGCGGATAGAGATTGAAAAAAAGAAGCGTGTTTAGGGATTATTATTTTGGGAATGAAAAAAGAAGCGTGTTTCTTCCATATTTACAAGAATTTTGATAATTTTGATAAAATATACATGTAAAATATTTCTAAAATTTGCTTCTAGTGTATGGCTAAACATGAAATATCACCCGCTATTTTATCGCCATTGTCACGTAACGCATAGGTAGCTTGGCCCTATCGTCCGCTATTCCCTATGGTCTAGGGGTGCAAACGGGCCGGGCCGGGCCTCCTGGTACTTGAATCAAGATCGGCTTAAAAGAGATCAAGCTCATACTAGATCATTTAAATTACGGGAGCATGTTTACTACTTCATGAGGGGAACAAATTGTTTTACAAAAATTTATTTGAAGTTATATTCCCGTTAAAAAGATATTTGTATGCAGTATATATATCATTTAAAAGTTAGTTAAAATTAAAACATTAACATTGGGACTAATGGGATAACCGTTCTTTTTTAAGGTGGATTTCATTTACAGAAAACTAGCAAGGTGCTAGATTGTACATGTTACACCAAGTTAAGAATTCAAAATTAAAATCACAACAAACATTTTATTCAAGTTGATTCATATTTGCTCTATGTTTGATTTGATCCACAATAACATGTTTGTATTTATTACTTGAACTCTTTCATTAAACAGTTTGTCATTACATTACATTACATTACATTAGATTATATTAGATTAGACTATTTTTTTAAACGGTCAACTTCATGTATAAGGTTACTACACTCTCCAAATCAGAGAGCCCCGTATTGCCCGACTTTGGCCAGATTATGTTGTCTTAACCGGGCTCACGTTGGCTTCAAAGTTTTGCTTTTTTGGGTGTTCGCCCGGGAAACTATACCGTCTGCTGCCACTTGACAGTCGTTGTGCCACCACAAGAGCGGTAGGACGAAAACCCGGTTGGACTCGAGAATCGAACTGACAACCTCACACAAGGCTTAGTCCAAATCATTTATTGCCTATATCCACTGCAACATGACATAAGTGGAAATTGACTTCGTTAGAAAACAAGTCTACTGCCCATGGCTTTATAGCCTAGTGGCATCTTGGGGGTGAGATAAGGCTTTGGACCAATAGGTCCTGGGTTCGATTCTCACAAAGGGGGTTTTCCCATATTTATTGGGTTTCCTCCTGAATTGGTGTATAGGTATTATGCCTAGTGCAGATGGATATGATCGGGTGGTTCCGCTGGTGACACGATGATACTCCAGTGGTCCGTCAGTGATCCAAATTTGCCGTTCAAAAAAAAAAAAACAAGTCTACCACATACAGGCGATCAGATTATAATAGACCAGATTAATTGGATAGAGTGGATATAAGTAGTATAGGACAACTGCACGTTAAGTCGTATCAGTGTCAGTAACAAGACTGATTGACGGGGGCATAGGTAGGGATACCCCACCATCAAATCAAACTGTCAGCCTCGAACATACAATATCTTTATCTTTTGATATTTTCCTGTTTCTTTCCTACTTCCCCTCAGACAAAACTTACAACTTTTTATCCACCCCCGCACGTCTATTTTATTATATTTATTCTCATTTTGCCTCCATCATGAAAAAAGATCACGTATTGTTTTACTCTATTTGTTAGAATTATCTTCAAACATACAATACCTGACTCAGTTTATACTTTTATTTATATTTATATTCTAGATTCCTTTAAAATGAATGGCTCATCAGATGAAGAAAAAAACCCTAAATATCCAAGGATGATAAACAGTTTGCACTTTGAAAAGATTTATGTATAACAAGTAATCATATATTTATTAGATAAAAAATATAATATATGTATAAATAACAGGTAAGTTCATACTGGCAAGCCTATTCAAGATCTGGGTCCGAAATTTAAGCTCGAGGCGACCTTTAGTAACTTGGAAGTAGCCCGACTCCTTTACACCCCTACTTCCTACTTAGACTATATGTTGTGATTTAACCAACACATCATTGGCCTTATCTAACCAACCATTGAACTGTCACATTGTGTCTAAGCTATAGTTTAAAAAACAAAAAAAAAGTGTAATTGTTTGATTTGGGGGGGGGGGGGGGGGGGGGGGGGGGGACCCCGTCTCATAATTCCATCATGGGCGTTAAAAGGGTAACACCTTACACCCCCTCTATTGGCGCCCCCTTTCATGGTTGCGTTTCGGTGTTTACTGCCTAAAGTTGATGTGGCATTGGCGCCGGTGGGTTTAACGTCCACAACGTGAAGTCTTACATCCATCACTAAGAGTGAGTCTTTACTCAAAAGACTTTTATGAGTAGTGCTAAACGTACTCCTTTCCTAAGCTTATACTGAATATACCTACTTCCCACCTACTAAATCAGTCATAGTACCGAATACGTTTGTTATATACATAGTGCCGGATACGTTTAGCCACACCCCCTTTTTATAAATAAATACAACTGAAAGCAGTCTCTCTAGAGGTAAGGTTGTCTACATCTACCATTCTCAGACACTACCTTAGTTTTGTTATTAGTGGGATTTGCTGAGTATGAGTATGACGACGACTGAATTTATTAGGCATGGGACAACATGGCATACGGTCAGACACCATGGGAATGGTTTACATACAATTATGCAAATGTAGAATAGCACGGGATTGGTGGCATAATGAGGTGGACCTAGCTAGCTACTACCACTATAACCTAAGAACAAGGCCCCACAAAACGACACGTCAGCAACAGGCAACAACTGGACGAATATACCGGGATTGAGTTGACAGGTATACAGAAGAAAACCACCACCACTACTGCACGGTTCATACCTAGGGTTCTTTTTGTGAAAGCTGCGAAAAGCACGCAGCGGAAAACACGGGAGTCCATGTGAACAAAAAATGTCCACCACACAGGCCATCCCTTCCCATGCATATATAAATAATTATGTATACATTTGGGGTTACAAATTTAGTTAATCTGTTTTATGTGATTGTTACAAATAATGTAACTATACACATATATTATATAATGTTTTTTTTTTTTTGAAAGATGAACTTCATTAACACAGCCGAACCCGAAAACCGGGACGGACAAAACACAACAAAACTTACATACTCACAAATTTACACCAATCCCTCCACTTAAAAACTCCTTTCTTCGCTCTATGTTTGAACCAAAAGAAACTAACAACCCTAATTTCGCTAAATATCTCTTCAACGCTGCTCTTTATGCCGTTGAACCTCAGCTTGTTTCTCGCCTTCCATAACATCCAGCAAGCCGTAAGCACTATACCATGGACAGCACTACGAAGCGACTGACCGATGGTACCCGCGTTGTGTAATTCAATTAAATCTCTAAAAGAGAAGATGAAAAATCTCGGAATGCGGCACCACAAGCTAATTTTCTCCCACACACCCAAAGCGATCGGACACGCAGTGAATATATGACTTACCGAATCGACATCATTGAGACAAAACTTGCACAAGTCATCGATCACCACCATACCTCTTTTACCGAGAGCTTCAACCGTTGGGATTCTATCCAGATCCGCTCACCACGCGAAAATGTTGCACTTTTTAGGAACCCATTTACACCACTTCATGACATAGCGATTGCTGAAATCACGCATTGACACGATGTGGTGCTTAACTGCAGCCACCGAGAACCCCTTCGATCCTCATCCCAACCAAGCCCATTTATCCGCTCCTGTGGAGATGCTGACCGAGTCCAAGGCCGACCCCAGTAACTGCCACTCAGCTAACTCCTCGCTGGACGCTGGATCATGCTTCCATAGCCACAGTCCCTCACCTTCCAGGCGGTCCCGAACACTGCACGTTTTCACCACTTCTAAACTGAACAGGGCCGGAAACTTAATCTTCAACGGGACATCAAACAACCATGGGTCCAGCCAAAAGAGAATCCTATCACCCCTCTTAACTATTCCTCTGAAAAAATTCCGAAGCGGAAGGCTGCCGCACAACGGACGATTAATAGTGGACACGATGTTGCTCCAAACCCCACTAAAAGCTTTTTTCAAAGGAAGAAAGTCCCAAGCCGAACCTCCGACATGAATAGCGTCGACCACTTTCACCCACAAACTGTCTTGCTCGTTTTTATACCTCCAACCCCATTTAGTTAGTAACGATAAGTTCACCTCTTTGAGATGTTGCAGCCCAAGGCCACCCATGTTAACCGGCGAGGCCACCCTATCCCACGCCACCCAATGAACCTTCTTAATTTCCGACGAACCTCCCCACAAAAATTTCCTGATCATAACTTCGAAGTCTTGCCATACCTTGACCGGGGCGCGGTACAAAGAAAAATAGTAGTTGGGAAGGTTTTCTAGGACAGAGCGGATCAATGTTACCCTACCACCGATTGAGAGCAACGAGGCTTTCCAGAGCGAAAGGCGCCTTTCAAGCACTTCAAAAACCGGTCTCCAGTTGGTGTACCGGTTCATGTTGGCACCCACGTATAAACCGAGGAACTTGAACGGGAAAGAATCGACCCTACACCCAACAGCCTCCGCCATTTCTTCAACCTCACCGGACTGCAACCCAACCCCAATCAGATTCGATTTGGATAAATTGATCCTGAGCCCAGAACAGAGACGAAAGCATCTCAAAATTCTAACCACCTGAAGGATGTTTTCTGGAGACCACTCTCCCAGAATCACCGCGTCGTCCGCATAAAGCAAATGTGAGACAATGGGGCCACCGTTCGGAAGAGAAACGCCCTTGATCAACTCCAAGTTACAAACTTTCCTTAACATACACGAGAGCGCTTCCATGGCGATGACGAAAAGGAAAGGAGATAGAGGATCACCTTGACGCATACCTTTAAAGCACTGAAATTCGAAGGTGGGGGAGCCGTTGACCAAGACAGAGGCCCTAGCCGAAGACAGAATCCCCTTAACCCAAGAGCACCACCTAACCGAAAAGCCCATCTGACTGAGAACATCAAGCACGAAATTCCAATTAGTATTGTCATACGCCTTCTCGAAATCCAACTTTAGAATAAAGAACCTTTTCTTGACTTTTTTGGACCAATTAAGAATTTCATTAATTATGAGAGGCCCATCCAAAATAAGCCGACCACTAATAAAGGCGGATTGGGTGGGCGAGATGATCGAGTCCAATACGCTTTTAAGCCTATTTGCCAGAACTTTCGAGATCACTTTGTTGATAATACCCACCAGGCTAATGGGCCGAAAGTCTCCTAAGTCTGTCGAGTCGGTCACCTTAGGGATCAACGCAATAAAGGAAGAACCACAGCCCGTCCTAATCGTCCCGCTTGAATAGAAGTCTTCCAAAATGTTGAAAAAATCGGACTCTAAAAGGTTCCAGAACCGCTTCACAAAACGAAAGTTCACCCCGTCCGGGCCCGGGGCCCGGTCATCACCACACTCGAAAACAGCGGCCTTAATTTCCTCTTTGCTGAAACGGGAGTCCAGCATCGAGGCTTCGACGTCCGAGATTTTTTTAATGTCAGCACAAACCAGCCTTGGACGGGTCCCACACTCTTCGACAAATCTTGATCTGAAAAACCTAAAAACCTCCTTTTTGACGAGCGAAGGCTAAGACACCCAAGCTCCATTTATCTCCAGGCCATGTAAAGCGTTGGAAGCTTTCCTGCAATTAACTGAAGCATGAAAAAATTTTGAATTTTCGTCTCCATCCTTGGCCCACTTTATCCTTGATCTTTGTCTAAGGTCACTGTTTTTCCGCTCCTCTTCCTCTCTAAGGATTTTCTTGCATTCCAAAAGGGACCATTCCTCTTCATCCGTGAGCTCCCTAGTCTCCATGGCTGCCTGAAAAATCTCCAGCTCCGATTGGGCCGAAGACACCTCTTCCGAACTTTTTTTAATCATCTCGTCCCTCCAAACTTTAAGATCAGCTCTAAGACCATTCAGCTTACGCATAAGACTAATATCCGGGGGGTCGTGAGTCCCAAGATCCTTTCCCAAAGCTGAGGTGACCGTCTCGTTAAAACCCGGTCGATCAAACCATGAGTCGAAAATCCTGAACGGCCTGGGCCCAAAGTTCACTAGAACAGTCTTTAAGATGATCGGATAATGGTCGGACAGAAAAGAGGGCACCGCTTCCACACTCGCCTCTGGCCATGAGTTGAAAAAGCCCAAATTAACAAGGAACCTGTCCAATTTACTCTGTTTCTTCCCATCGGCCGATGCGTAAGTATACTTTCTACCTTTCATATTGTACTCAAGTAAGCCCGCGTCATAAATAAAACTATTAAAGTTATTGGCACATGACTGCTTAAAGCCACAGTTTTTCTTTTCCTCACGAGAACGAACCGCATTGAAATCTCCAGTGACCACGCACAAACCCTCTACATCCGCAATGATCAAAGACAATTCATCCCACAATTGTTTTTTGGCCGGAACGCTCTGAGGAGCATAAACATTGATCAAATTCAACACCGACCCACAACCTGCCTGCTTACCCCTAATGAGAAGGAAGTGCCTATTCTTCAAAACACTGGACATCCGAAACAAGGCCGGATCCCACAGACAGCCCAACCGAATCAACACTCTCGAAACCAAAACTCTAATTACCCCAAAAACCCCTGACATCATCAGCAATCACCGAATCTTTTTTGGATTCTTGAAATGCCATAAAGCTGATGCCGTGTTTAGATTTCAAGTCCTTAACCCACCTCTGCTTTTCCAAACCCCCGAGACCACGAATATTTAATGATAAAAAATTCATACAAATCCACGCAATTGATAAGGATAACTCCAGGGGGGAAGAATAGAAGGGTCCGGGGGGCGCCCGACCCCCCGAACTTTTCGTTCAGTAGTGTTATATATATATATGTAGTTTTCGTATAGAAATTTTTGGTTGTATACGTTTTCGACCCCCGGTTCTATAGAAATTTTTGAGTGCATACGTTTTCGCTCAGTAGTGTTATATACTATGTAGTTTTAGAATGTTTCACATCTAAGGTTAGATTCGTGACATTATATTCACATTTGCCAAACAAAATAATTTGATTTTAGAATAATTTTTTTAAGCTTATATGTGTAACAAAATTATATTCAATTTTCACACTGTGTACACCATGAAGTATGTACTAAATATCGATTTTATAAAAACTCTTTCTATATATATACCTTCTATTTGTCATGAGAAATTTTAAACCATTTGACCTAAGTTTAATGGAGGATTCAAATTCAACAAGTGCATCTATATGAGTATTTTGGAATATGTTAGTATGTCGTTCAAAACAATAAATCCAAGTCTTTTAGTTTCTCTCAAAGAGCTTAATATGCATAAAATAAAAACTAAAGGTTACGCACAGATAATTTGCACGCTCATAAGAAAGGTGCTTGATATATATAACAAGACAAACTCAAACTTACAAGAGTTCAGCATGAGCTCTGAAATGATCTAGCTTTTTAAGCCTTTTCTAATGTGTAAATGTGTGTGCATAACACATACGCGCAGACATACAGCCATAGATCGTCAAAAAGAACGCATGACATGTAGCCGAATGTTTGCACCGCTTATCAAAACTGTTTTAACTCGTTATTATTTTCTAAAGTAAAAGAGTTTTGTATAAGCAATTTCAAGACCTTCATTCAAAGAAGTTCTTTTTAAACTCACAAATTCTAAGGTAGGCATTTTGAATCAACAATCCGGAACGCTATCGGAACAACTTGTTTTTGTATTAAAATTTAAAATACAATGTGCAAGTAAACCATTTTAATAAACAATCCCAAACATCCCTTTATACTAGAATGATAACATTGTTAAATAAAAGTAGTACGCAAAACAATCCACACACGTGATTATATGCCTTGAATGCAAGATGATATGATTAATAAAAGAAAACAACGCATGCACACGAGGCCAGCGAAGATCAATCTTCAAAGTTCAAAGCATTGAAAGTTAACTTGTACTTTGGGGGATATATAATAATAGTTGCAAACTCTCAAGTCTTGAAGGATCTTAGTGTCATAAATCTGAATTACTTTACTTATTATAATGGCTTGTGGTATCAAAGGCTGCTTAAAAGTTAAAGATGAAGACAAACAGAAGAATATTTCTGTCCAAATTAGTATAAAAAAATGTATAAAATTAAGTTTGAAAAATCCACTAATGTACTTTGTTTAGTTTACTACTACTATAATAAATGAGATGAACAGAATCCATATTGGACAAAGAACAGAAACCGCAACTTATGTATAAAACCTTAACATGGGTTCTTTTGGAATGTTTTCTCATGATTAACTCACAAGCAGGACCACATGAAGAGGGTATCAACTTAACTGTAAACAAACACAGTTTAGACACTTTCCAATGCATATCTATACACACATGTCTTAGATTTCCAAAAAGAAAATATGTAGTTTCTTACAGCAAAGCTTTAGATGGTTGGTGTGAATGTTGACCGATAAATATATAGAAATCGAGTGAAGAAACAATCTCGTAACTCCAATAAAATCATCTTCATTTATGTAGTACATTTTATATTTATGAAACTTTAGCTATTAACCACTATATACAATCTAATATATAGAAAACTCTATGTACAGCCTAAAAAGCTATATGTACAAACTAAACAACTATGGGTACAACGTCCTCTCGATGAACAAAATCTGCCCACGTAGAAGAGACGCAAATATGACATGCGTATCATGTGGCCTGTCACTTCACACCGTAAGAAGTAACGCCTCTCTCTCGCATGTCGCACTTCAGGCGCCCTTTCTAAACTAAGGCTGGAATTTATATTTCAGTTACAATTTCTAATCCATTTAAGGCTCTAGTTAATATGTTGGTTATTTTGACAAAACTTACTGCCTTGGTGGTTATTAGAATGAACCTATAAGTAGAGGTTCATTTGAAATGTTCAAGTACAATTTCTGATACGAAAATAAACTTTTCTACTTGAGTTTTATATAAACATTTATTAGAACGTACTCGATCCTTTTCTCGCTTTCCTTCTACATCGGAAGTTATAGTTCATATACATAATAGACAAACACCAATTTTGTAAATTTAGGCACTTAGATACTAACTTCATGTTGAGGAAAATTATTACATAAGAGTAGCATTTCAATCGTTTAGATCTATGAATCCTATGAGGTCCTATTTCAGCTTCTCCCATGCCTCCTTAAATTAAGGAATAGTCGAATATATGTTTATCAAAAACTTGTTATTTTTAAATTAGAGAAATTGATGATTCGATTATGATTCATTTATAGAGAGAAATTGATGATTCTATTATGATTCATTTATAGTCAAGTTCTGTGTTTAGTTATGGTTATTTTACTTTGAACGACAAACTAACCTACTATTTTTAAAGCATCTTGCAGAATTTGAACCCTCCGCAGGCCCACGACTCCACCTCTTAGATAGCACGGAGGCACCATGAGTGATAATATAACTAATAGAGTAAACTGCAATTTTACCCCCTGGGGTTAGGGGTCATTGGCACCCTTACCCCCCTAAGGAAATAATTTCAATTTTACCCCCAATGTTTGCTCTTATGTCGCAATTTTACCCCTCGGCTTCAATTTTGTTGACTGGTCTGTTGACTTGGGGGTGAAATGACTATTTTACCCTTTTATTTTACACCCCAACGTTTGCTGTTATGTCGCAAGTTTACCCCCTGTCATCAAATATGTTGGCTGATCTGTTGACTTGGGGTAAATTACTAAAATGTCATTTCTTATTAACCCCTATACTTTGTGTTTCGTAGCAAAATTACCCCCTGCAACTTCCAAAACCTTTCCCGCCACCATCCATATTCGATTCCACCACCCATATAAACCCCCTGGCATCAAATATGTTGACTGATTCAATTCAAATTCATTTAAAGGTTGTAACAGAATTCTTACTTTGAACCAAAGCATTTGGAATGCAAAGATTGAATTCATGGTTGGAATGCAAGGTTGTAACAGAATTCTTACAGAATTCAATTCAAATTCAAATCAAATTCATTTAAATATTCGATTGCAGTTTTGTGTATATATACCCTCAAGGTCTCAACCATGAAGAACCTTTAGCCACAGCTTAAAACCATTGCTAAAGGCCTTCTGTAATGGTTTTGTCCAGGCAGTTGGAATTCGAATGAATTAGAATTTTCCAAAACCATTTGGAATGCAAAGAAACTGGAATCTATATCAGAAGCATTTGGAATGCAAATGCATCAGAATCTCTGCATCAGAAACTGGCATGTTACTCAAAACTGCATTTGGAATGCAAATGCATCAGAACCTCTGCATCAGAAACTGGCATGTTACTCAAAACTGCTTAGTCACTTTAATCTCATATTACACACAACAGCAACCAAACAGCAGAGTAACCAAACAGCAGCAACTTAACAGTCAATCTGTTCTGTTCTATGATCAAACATAACAGACACATTAACCCACTAATCATAGATGCAAATATAACTTGTACAAGCTTTTAACAATCAATCTTAGATGCAAATATAACCCACATTAACAGTCGATCTGTTCTATGATCAAAGATAACCTGTTCTATGATCAAGCATACCAAAAGATCCTAAACTACACTACATATTAACCCAAAAGATCCTAGAAGATTAGAGTTTAAGTATCCTACACAACCATTTCCTGCTAAGGGGGAAATTGGAAATGCAGGAACGGGCGGCCTCGCATCTTGACAACCAATGAGACCACAATCGATCGTAGTGAAACATGAATCCTCATGTCCACTGCAAATACAGAAACATCCATTACTAGTTCTGACCTGATTTTACCCCACAATCAAAATAGTTATTTGATTTTACCTGAAAACTACGAGAAAATGGAAGATCGCTGGACCACAGCTGGATCGACGATGGCCGGTGGTGTGGTCGCCGGCCCTGGCTCTGCCGGTGGAGCTGGATGCATCATTGCATTCTGTTCACTCATCCTCTGCTCGTGTGGTGAAGAAGGAATGGTGAAGAAGACGGAGTGGAGGTCGCCGAAGGGTGATGAAGAAGACGGAATGTAGGTCGCCGGTGGGATATCGCCGGTGAAGAAGACGGACGGTGTAAAGTGAAGAAGATAGATGGAGGTGAAACTTAGGGGGTAAGATTGTGATATAATGTTGAGTTAATGGGTTATTATAATATATAAGGTACAATTAACTTGAAATTACTTTTTTACCCTTTGACCCTCCCATGTTTATGTTGACCGGTCAACAAAATTGAAGCCGGGGGGTAAAATTGCGACATAAGAGCAAACAGTGTGGGGTAAAATTGCAATTATTTCCTTAGGGGGGTAAGGGTGCCAATGACCCTTAACCCCGGGGGTAAAATTGCAGTTTTTCAGTCATAACTTCCAGCTTCTAGCCATCACTAGTGCTCTAGTGGTGGCTACGGGTATTTAAGTTCCACTTATGTTGGACCCGGGTGAGTTTTCCCCCTTCAGGTCTCAAGTTCGAGTCTGGATGATAGGGGTTTCTTTGAGGGGTTTAAATTGAGGATCTATTGTGCGAGGAGGCTCTCTAGTGCGGACACAGTTAAGACAACGTATGATAGACCTCCCGACATTCACGAATAATTCACACCTTTAAAAAAAATAACTTACAGCCTCTATAACTGGTAGTGCTAACGTGTGCCAACATGATGCTATCATGCGTTGAACACAACAATAGCCACACGGAGAATTACTTATAATTTGTTACTCAATAAACAATTAGGAGTTAAATGAACGTACCTTTACAGAGATTACTAAGTTGTGTTTCAATATTGTTGAGGAAAACTGTTGCTTCGTCAAAAGGCCTTGCCAGATCGGACTTGTATTTCACTAATACTTGACTGTACGTCTCCTACACAATCAACAACTTCATCAGTTCATGATACTGAAGTCAATATATGAATGATTATAAATATAAAAAATAAAAAAATAATAACAACAGTGTTTCAAGGTCATATACGAACCATAAACTCATCGAGCTCAGGATCTTCCCCTAAGCAACTGGAAACGACACCGTTCCGTATACTCACGCCATTTTCTCGACGGATTTCTTCTAACAAACACGCTATCTCCGGTGGCGCACCTAACTGTGTAACAGATTACACAACAATAAGTTGTTCAGTAACAACAAACACGTCAAAATTATGAACCAAAAAAACTTAAAAAACCGCCAATAATTTCGTTCCACGCGATATCTTCGGTAACACGAAACAGTTTCAAATTCAAACAAAAAATGATTTCGAAACTTTTCGTAAATTCAAAGTCAGTAACCGTCGATTGAATCACGTAAAATTTGAACTGAAACAAAACGATTCGCGAAGAATTTGATTTCGCTTAATATTTACACTCTATGTTACGTGTAGATCGATTTATGAAACCGATCTAAAGTTAAAACTGCAATCGATATCAAAACTATTTCGCAAACAAAAACCGATAGATGCATCAAGCAATTAGGTTTAAATTAACCTTACGACAATCGATAGACGCATCAAGCAACTGCGGATACAACGGATGAGAAACGATTTTCGCTTTAATAATATCATCATCAACGTTATCGTTTGTATTCGGATCACGTAACTGTCGATTACTTCGATGTAACCGAATTTGTTCATCAGCTGTGGCCGGGACGGAAACAGCATCGGTGATGACGGAAGCAGCAGCGGATAGTAGATGATCGGAGCCGTAAAACGTCCGGTAATGATCAGCGGCGGAGGTGTAGAGATCGGCGGTGTAGACCGGCGGAGACATGAGGTTTGTTTCCGGTGAAACGGAGTAGTCTGAGATGGAATGAAAACCGCACATCTGTTCCATGATGATTAGAAATAGTGATTTACTCTAGAAAAAAGGTGTTGTGTGTAAAAGAAGGAATGATTAATGGTGGTTTCGTGGTGGTGTGTATGTATATATGACGGAAGAACAGTTAGGGTTCTGCTTTTGGATTTGGTGGGGAGAGAGAGAGAGACGAAAAGCTATAGAGTGAGTAAAAGCTTGTAATAGACGAGTAGTATAGCATGATCTCATATACATGAGATAGTTCCTTTATTTTATTCCACGTTGAATCATGGAATCATAAAGTTTATAATATAACAATAAACTAGGTGGACACCAGTCCGATGACGCCGGTATATCGTAAACATTGAATGTAAGCCTACGTTTATATGTAAAATATGATGTGAAATTTAATGCATTCACATTCGCATTTTACTTAAGAATACATTAAACTTGTCGACTGATTAAGTTTAGACATGGTTGGTTTTTAGAAAACCATACATACCACATTTTCTTAAACGATGAACAATTTAATCAAAAATCCGATGCATTATTTATCTAACAGTGAGACAAACGCTTTAATAATGCATTATTTATCTAACAATTCTATAAATATATACAGTATGAAAAAACACTTGTTTAACTAAAATCGAAATAATTACACATACATTTGGCTATAACTTCAACATATAAGAAGGTTAGTACACATGTGAAGACGTTGTTTAAGTAGCAAATAAAAAGAGTAAAACATGATTCATCACATGAGAGTTTGATTTTAAGTAAATGAATCTAACATTTGGTGAATTGTTTTATGTGCTTTGTTTAGGCCTAAAAACTTGCTGTTTAGTGCTGTCTAACTCCTATGAGCCGTTTATTGCTGTCTAACTCCTTTAATACTTGTTGTTTCGCTTCTTCAGCTGCTTCAGAATTTTTCTTCAGTAACGGAATCTCCTAGTTTGTTTTCTGAAGTTCTTGTTATATATTGCCTTTCTGCACTGCCACGTAAAAATATCTAAAATACCTTTCGAAATAAAATAAAACGTAGCAGTTTTCGAAA
Source organism: Helianthus tuberosus (assembly GCA_030545235.1). NCBI lineage: Eukaryota > Viridiplantae > Streptophyta > Magnoliopsida > Asterales > Asteraceae > Helianthus > Helianthus tuberosus. The sequence goes on along the minus strand of CM060448.1, from coordinate 198,440,896 downwards.
GAAAGCGTACCTTTTTGGGAGAACTTAAAACATCAGCATATGAAGCCAATGCTTTTCGCAAAGTGCAACTTCTTCTTTGGATTAACCTTAAAAACGTCTAAAAGTTGTTGCTGCTGCTACACTTGAGATATATCAGCCCATTTAATAATAAACAGGTCCATTCAGGTTTTAAAAAAAATTAATAAGAGGCTTACTTTCGACATGTCACAAGCGATCACTGAAGGATCATTCGCGACAAGGTCTATAGAAAAGACCTTGTTCTTTACACCTTTTGCCAGACGTGCATCCCCTATTATACACCAAAATGTAACCATTAAATAAAATAACACTTGGGATAACAAACATTTAACATCATAACATAGATCTAAAAAACTGAAAACTGTTCTTACCGCACCCAAAATCGGCCACAACTAAAGAAGAGTTGTGATCCTTTAGCCACTTCATGATAATATTAACCGGCTGTTCAGGCCAACGTGACATTTGCTCTTGATATCCTGTATGATACTTGCAACATGAGTTATATATTAGTTGCATTAAAATTTTAGCAAATCAATTTGTATAAACGGCAAAGGATTATTGAAAGGAATTCTAAAAATACTTATAGCCCTTTCTTTACCGTATTTTATATGTTTCTCATCAGCATGTCTCATTATAAAAAAAAATAATGCAGTTTAGATGATGAAGTTAAATTTATTGACAAGGTACTTACAATATATATTATTAAAGGTAATAAAAATTAATTAACATAATTTAAACTTATTGTTTGATAAGATTTAAGCTGATGATGTTTTAAGCTCCTATTACTTACTTAAATAATCAAAAGTGTCACGCTCACATAACTAATTTCCTTATTATTACAACTACAAACATCAAAAGCAAAACCAATCACCGTCACTGATTACCTGATTTTGATGATTAATATCCACATACACCTGGGGCCTTTCCTTGTGCGTCACGCAAACGCCAAAGTTGCCCCTTAACAACTTCCTGTAATAAAAAAACATTAGCAATTTAACATTTATAGTAAAAGCAAAATACCACTAAATTGATACTTTCAAGTAAACTACACGGATAGTCTCCATGGTTTCCCAAATCTTTGGAATTGGACTCTTGCTTTCCAAAAGTACATGGATGGTCCTTGTTGTTTGCATTTGTTAACGAATTTAGTCCCCAGCTTTTTTTCTATAAGTACATGGATAGTCCCTGCTATTTAAATGCTGCAAGTTGTTGAAACATGGTGAAATAGCCAAACACCTTTCTTTCGATCTCCATTCTGAACTCCTCTTCTAACTTTTCCTGAAGTGACTTGAGAGCAGCCGCTGCTTTTAACAATATACACACATAAATGCATATGCTTAACGATCTTCTACTACAATGCATGTAATGTAAAGTACTTCTAACCTGCATCAACATATATAATTATATAATCAACATACCTTCTTTTTTTATTAGGTTCATCGTCTGGCTCATCAATGCTCATCAACTAATCAATGAACTGATTACATACTTGATAAAATTTCATCAACGGGTCCGATCCTTGATCAGCTACCGGCGTTTCCACAACGCGCGTTTCCAATTGAGAATTAATTGGTTTGTTCACATCAGCACCTTCTTTAGTGCGCTTAGGTGGAGGTGGGTCATGATTGTGCTTGGCTTTAAACACGATATCAATTAGAGAGCTTACTTCACACGAGCCACTTGGGCTCGGGCCCTTTGGTGGAGCATTGACCCTCGAGAAGTGTTCAAACTTTGACTTTGACTGTAACTGATCTGGTTCGATTGGAACAGGTTCTGTCGTCTTAGGTGGGATTTTGTGGTGTCCATTTCAAGGATTTTTCGGTGTGATCGTTGTACAACCTAGAACAGTTATTCTGTATAATAGATTAGCGGTCAGTTTGATGTTTATACGGTTCAGTTCACGGTTTTTCAAACCGTGCTTTTTGTTTCAATTCACAATTTACAACTGAGAACCAACCAATCATCTTTATTTTCTTTCTACAACATTCAACTATGAATATTTCTAACATTCATGAATGACCTTTTATCGTTTTCAAAAACTTAATACAAACATGATGATTTTGAAAAAAAAAATAGTACAAACCGACCAAACCGAACTGTTAATCTAAACGAAAAAAATGATTAAGGTTGCCGAAAGAATACGTATGATAAGATAACTCTTGACTCATATCCACTATCCACGACACTTCACCACCGGATCTACGATTTAGTAATAGAATAAGTAAAATCACCAGACATTCCTACCTCACCCTGTTCTCTCAAGAAAACATTCATGAAACTTCATAACCATTAACAGATAAAAAGATAAACCAGAATTAAAAATAAACCTACAGGTTCAACTTGTAATGCTTGCATGTTTTCAGGCCTTGACCCTTGAACTCGAAACAATGCAACCTCACCTTCTTTGCAAGTGTCATGAGGAAGTTCATTCCCTGTATCAAAGTCTTGTTTCCATCACTTAGACCACCTTGACAACGAATAATAAATTAATAACCTGATTTTCTAAAAGGATAAGAGCATACGGGTACGTGATTGTTATTGTCTCCAAGTGCTTGAAAATGTTAGCCATGACTTATGAGCTACACTAACAGCCGGAAATCTTGTAACACTCCCAGCAATCTTGCCACTTTCTGCAATTTTCATCAGATCACACAACTTGATTAGAGGATGTTTGGATAACCGAATCTTCAAGTGTCAAACTTTTTAAAACACACTGAAAATTATGTACAATATTCTTGAATATATTGAACATGTATTATCATGTATAAACCACCATTTAGGGACACAGCCCGCTATTAATAAGGCATACCAAATATGTTCTATTAACTTATTAGCCGCCGCGAATTTTCGTTAGAAACTTAAAACTGTTTTGAAATTGCCAAAAAAAAAAACAAATATAGAATATCCCATACAATATCGGGGTGCTCACTTTGTATTTTCCTTCCCATCCGTGCTGCTTCTTTAGGACTTTTATGTTTCAACTCGACTGGGTAAAAGAAATGAAAAAAACAAACAGTAATACCATAAGCATCATATGCATCATAAGTAGAAGTTGCAGTTTCAACATGTTTAATGAATAAAGAACATTAATAACTTAGAATAATTTGGCTTACTTTCAACCAATGCGACCCATTTGACTTGTTTGTAGTCTGTGATAAAATATATACCTAAGCAACCCATTTGTAAGTAAATGAATAAGTAATTTTGTTTATAAAAAACCGCCAGTGCAAGATTTCTTTTTGCAATTTAGACTATATGATTTTTTTGCTCGTTTAGCACCATAAAGGGCCTTAATCCACTCCAATATATAACCTTAAAGTTAAATACACAATCAACATACTATAATCTCATCAATAACTTACAAAACTGTCAAAATGTAAAATGTCTTTTAAGTGATCACATAATCGCCTCACTAATTTGCACCCTCAAATTAATCACTCACGCAATGGTCCTGGCACAAAATTTATATGGCTAAAAAAAACCCTTAATAGAACGATTTGTAACAATGCAAGAGAATGTTCATGTTGAAAAATTGATCACCCATGAGTTTTGAAACTTTGTAAACTCTTTAAGTGTCACACCCCCAAAATCCACTCTCGGAGTACTACCGCTTGGAGGCGTGACATGACCAGGATCAAGCCACCAATCATATTGAACATAAGTATAAAGTAAAAGTCATTCATCAATACGATAGGTGTTTACAAACCAAATATAAACAAGTGTGTAGCGGAAGCATTACTGTAAAACCCATCATAAGTTTAAGTACAAAAAGTTATAATGTTTGACAACACATTCACGATCCATGTCCACAACGACTGTGCCTCCCGTGCAAGCTCCAAAAGTACCTATGGTCCTGCAAGGCATGTAACAGAGAGTCAACAACTAGTTGAGCGAGTTCACAGTTGGTTATTTAGTTATAATGTTCATTTCGTAAATCGTATGTTTGATTAGTAATCATGTATCGTATGTAATAGCATCGCGACCCTCAAGGCATGTTTGCGAAGTTTAGTGGGGGTTTCCCATGTTTTATAGACTAGTTATATTTGTATCGCGGCCCTCCAGGCATGTTTGCGAAGATTAAAGTATAGTTCGCGGCCATTCCAGGCATGTTTGCGAAGATCGTTCTAGTATAGTTCGCGGCCATTCCAGGCATGTTTGCGAAGATCGTTCTAGTATAGTTCGCGGCCATTCCAGGCATGTTTGCGAAGAGAAGTATGTGTATCACTAGTTTAGTAGTATGTATATATACCATTGACCTTCCACCCCCGAGGTCTATGGTATGTAATTCCGATAACTATTCAACATAAAAAAAATCAATCAACCCATTCCCAACCCCGGGAATCCCATGCCTTGGTAGAAGTGTGAACTCACCTTGTTTCGCTCGGTATGCTAAGTATGTGCTCACGGTTAATCAATCACGTCCTAAGGTATGCACGTATGTGAAATCAGTTTGTGACCAAATTATGCACGTATAAACATGTAGCACGTAATCACAATCATATACAAGATGGCTACACTTCACAGCAGTTAAATATTCCAGTTAGCATTTAACAGAATTAACTCAAGTTACTGCACAGATCAGCTATTCGGCGAAACACGCATGTTGGCGAAACACAGATAGTGACGAATCACAATATTGGCGAAACACATTCTGTTTCGTCGAGGTGTCCCCTGGCGAAACAGAACTTCTGATTCGTCGACTACTCTTGGCGAAACACATTCTGTTTCGCCGAGAGTTCTGTTTCGTCGAACAGCTCAGTTTCGCAGACATCAGTTACAGCAGATGCGAAAAACACATAAACCCTAACAGCCGTAAAACAGCAATTCCTCAATCATACAGAAATCATTCAACGCAGAATCATCGTAACATCATCATAACATAAGCATCACAGTTCTTAACGTCTAGCACGAACCCTAGGTTATGTGTACAACATATAGATTAACATACAACATCATATCATCGATTCCTATCAAGATACTAATGTGTATTCAGAATCAGGCCATATAAACAACATTCAGAACCGAGTATCATCAACATACCCTCCTATAATCCAGAAATCAAGCATAAACACAATATGTATAAAGAAATCAAGGGACAAAGAAACCGATTTAGACGAGCACGCACTAACCGAGATATTCGGGATGAACAAGGGAGGATTCGAGAGAGAAAGATGATGGTTGAAGATGGCTATCGCCTTCACAGAGTGGAGAGTTCTAGGGTTTCTATTTTTGTTAAAAGTGTGAAGCAGGGAGTCGGTTCACGTTAATATGAACGAATTACCGTTCTGGGCCCTTAATGGGCTTGGCGAAACTGGGCTTGGCGAAACAGACTTCTGTTTCGTCGGGATGCTTATGACGAAACAGTCTGTTTCGTCGGGTCCTGTCTGTTTCGTCGAGTCCTGTCTGTTTCGTCGAGTCCTGTCTGTTTCGTCGAGTCCTTTTATGTGTTAACAGTTTAAGTTTTTCAACAGGTTTCATGTTATACAGCCAAACACAAAATCATGCAACCACAATGCGTTCATAAAATATAACAAAAAAATAACGTGTACAGTTACAAGTTGAACAAGTTAAACAACTACACAATCAAAGTCAACGTGCACTAAATGCGAAAATGAAAGTCGGAAACTCGAGTTGTCACATTAAGTTTGGCTTTCGGGTCAAAGGATTGTACTGCCAGTTTCTGTAAATGCTCAAAGAACATTTGAAGATTGACATCATCAGTGAAGATAACATCCATTCCAACCACTTGATGGGTTCCAACTTGGCCAATAAAAATCTAGCTCGTTTTATATAAAACAACTATTTAGTCAAACCTATAAAATAAGGATCAAAATGAGTTATGGTTCAAAGTTCAAACATGTCATTCTTAGTGCAAGACAAAACAGGTTGACCCGTAAACATGTTTGTCAACATATTTTAAATGTTAAAAAAAGAAACACAAATTAACCAACTCGTAAGTTTTTTTTAATGGCAACGCTTACTCTTACTATATTACACTAATAATTATATATTATTTACTCTTGCCTAGGATTGAACCTAAGACCTCTCCTTTAAGAGGCCTAAGACTCCACCAAGTGAGCTATATTTTTCGAATGGCAACGCTTACTCCTACTCTATTACACCAATAATTCTATATTATTCACCCTAGCCCAGGATTGAACCTAAGACCTCTCCTTTAAGAGGCCTACGCCTCTACCCGTAAACATGTTTTTTTTACATGTTTTAAACGTTAAAAAAAGAAACACAATTTGACCAACTCGTAAGTTTTTTTAATGGCAACGCTTAATCCTACTCTATTACACCAATAACTCTATATTATTCACCCTTGCTCACATTGAACCTGAGACCAACGATGCACAAACGATGCACATTTTATTTGACAACTTAATATAAAAATAAAAGCAGAACAATAACCTGAGAACTATGTTGATCGCACACCACTAATCTTGGGACAGGAAACGTTCACGTATTATCACTTCAGCATCATCATGTGGAGCTTGCAATAACTGTGCAAATGCCTATTGAGAGAAATAAACGGTCAACACATTAAGGGGTTACAATGAGCATAGAAATATTGCACACACCTCATATGATTGCGTAAAGAAAGGCATATAAGCATTATTTATCTCAGGCCCAGTATAATTTGGGATGTACAGAGTGATTAATTAAATCATTAAAACTGATGATTGGCAGTTATTTTACATTTTTTCCAATTCAGTTTTATTAAAACTTGTTACATGCTTCACAAAGGTTGTGTGCAATACAAAACCATTATTAAGTAGAGAATTGCGAGAATCGCATAAGCACTTGTACGTAATGCATGGGAGATAAACACATGTGATGATAAAGAGAAAGCGAGGCGTTTAAAAAAACATCTAATGTATCACATTTAAAGCAATCAATATAAGTACCTATGTGGTTCTCGCAATTCATTACAAAAAATAGGTTACGTATTGAACATCCCTCTACGCCTCTGTCATCGTTCTCCGTCACAACTTTTTTCTGTAAATAGTATTATAAAGATTTAAAAACTATAAAAATCAATTAAATAAAACCTTGAAGCGCATGAGTAATTGCCTCAACCTGTATTTTAGAAGGGTTTTTCCAGGCCAAACTATCACAAGCCTCAATCAGTTCATTAACTATTCCTAGTTCTCTGAACAATTTCACTTCTTCTCTGTCTTCTTCAATTTTTCAACCTGCAATAACAGAAACAAATACCATAAATTAATTTATTGAATCAAAAGAAAGAGATCAAAATAGAAGTTTTTAACAAATTTTAGGGTAAAAACTATCAATTCCCAGATAACACTAAACCGAATTTGGTAAAATGAGGAAAAATAACAGGCCAATTTGATCTGTACCTGTGATTCGAAATAAATTAACAATCAATTCTTTTAACATCCTCTATAATAAATTAACAATCAATTCTTTTAACATCCTCTATAAGAATCCTCAATAACAAAATGGTGCAGATCACAAAGATATTAAAAAAGATTAACCTAATGGTATCGGAAAATAATACACTCAAAGAGCCCTTTAAACTTCAAATATATGAGATGTACTAACATTACATTTCAATACATATAATTCACTCATCAAGATTTCAATAAAATTAACTTCAGAACCCTAAAATCTTTAATTTTCACCTTAATATATAGTGTAGCCAAACAGGTAGATACTAAACAAAACCCTAATTAAGCAAAGACATCAAGGCAGATTTTTATGACAGAAAACAAAACCCTAGTTAAACGAAAACATGCCGACACATAGCATCAAACTCTTAAAATCGATGGACAAAGAAAGATTACTTGTTTAGAACTTCAGATCTTGAACTTGTCATTGTTTGATGAAGATGCCGACACATGCCGACACATTTGATGAAGATTTAGGGTTTGTGACAAAGAATCGATGGTTTTGGGATCCAAAGATATGAAGCTTTTGCAGGTTCTTAATGTTCTAATGTAACCCTAGAAATCATCAAAATTACCTCGTTTCAACAGATCTGTGGTCTGAATTCAACACAAACAGTTAACGAACAGAGAATTGAACTTCCAGAACAATAAATTAGCAGATTTGTGAACATAAACCCTAGTATATGAATAAGATGACCTGGTCCAAAGTCACATGGAGATAGAGACGACGCCGTTTTGCTTTAATGGGTTCATAAAAGAAGCGTTTTATCCCAAATCATATATAATTGATCTGATTGTATACTCGCAATTTAGATCGGCGCACAAAATAAAAACTCAAGAAATCATAGAATCGATTGAAGAACAGAGGTGATACATCATACCATACCTGGGACGTGTATGAAGCATTGCTGTAGACGTGTATGAACTGCTGGATTGATGATGCTTATGGTGAGAAGAGAAATTAGGGTTTGTGTGTGTTGGTGTTGGTGTTGTGGGAGATGGCGGTGGAGAAGATTGGTGGTGGAGGTGGGCGATGGAGAATATTGGTGGTGGAGAATCAACGTCCCTCCATGAAGCTTTGTCTTCAACGTGTCCATCTTCATCGATGAAAGATCTGGATGAGAGAGAGACATAAGAGATGGATTGAATTTTGAAAGTGTAGAATTGATTTAAAGAGAGGGAGAGAGGGGGATTTAAAGAATGGTTTGAATTTGAAATTTTAAAAGTGGAGCCAAATTATGTATTACTAATTAATAGAAATATACTAACAATTTAATTGGTATTTATGACATCATCAGATCCTACGTGGCATGCCTGTATGATTGACAAGTACCCAAATTTACATCAGCATTACTTCTCCTTTTATAGATAAGTAGATAGATTTTTTTTTGAAAGGCCAACAAATTTTATTCATCTAGATCCAACAAAAGAGTTAGATCACACCAAGTACAATTGAACAATTACAAATTCATACACGATAATTCCATATTACACCAATTATCCCACGTAACCGACGGCCTTTTTGCTCTATGTTTGAACCATAGAAAGCTTAATTGCCTTATTTCATTCTTCACCTCCTCCACTCTCGGCTCCTTGTCGCCAAAAACTCGATCATTCCTAGCCCTCCATATTCCCCAAAGCGTGACCATAATTATCGACTGAACAAGTTTTCTCCATTTTCTTGTTCCCCGAATCTGATTGTGGAACCCTATAACGTCCTTTACCGTGAATGCGAAGAAACTTGGACATCTGATCCATTCAGCAACTATATCCCACATGGCTAGCGCGAACTGGTAACCTACGAACAGGTGGTCCTCTGTCTCATCCACCTCGCCGCATAACTTGCATAAGTACGAATCCAGTTGTACATTACCATTGTAGCGGCCCGACCCATATAAATTCTCCACACAAGGAAGTTCACCTTTTGCGGAACCCAGTTATTCCATTCGAAACCCATACCCGGACCCGGATTATTTTGTTGTTCCAGCCATTTCCTTAGACTACTTACTGTGAATTCGCCGTCCGATTCGAGATCCCATACCCACTTATCGTCTCCACCCCGTATGTTGACCAACATAAGTGTCGCCAATAATTCTTCAAGCTGCCATTTTTCCTCCTCCGTTTCCGGATCTCTCACCCAATCTGTTTTTATTACTGTTTCCCCAGTTGTTACTTGAATTTTATCCATTACCTTTGCATTTTTATTACCTTCCAAAAGATACAGAACTGGTAGTTTGTTGCATAATGGTTCTTCAGTTATCCAACATTCCTTCCAGAAAGAAATTGTTGCCCCATTACCCACATATCCTTTAACCAAACATGCTAGATCCATCCCGTAATCTTTCAGGTCATCACCCACCTTATACACTTGTTTCCACGGCCCACTTAGTGATAGCCTACACGGAACAATAAATAGATATAAACAAAATATTTGAAGCATGGAATATATATATATATATACACACACGCACATAGTTAGTGGATAAGTTGTTTCATCGACTATGATCTTGTTGTTTGCGTTTAAATTTATAGTTTTAATCTGATTTTGAACGGATTGTTTATGGTGGAGTTGTGTTATTGATAAACATAGTAGTTGCGTTATTTGATAAGTTGTTTCGTCGACTGTGGTCTTGTTGTTTACGTCTAATTTCATAGTTTTAAGTTGATTTTGAGTGGTTTGTTTTTGGTTTAGTTGTGTCATTGATCGTGTGGTTTTTAGACAGTTTACTACTTTCCTATGCTACATTGAATAAGAACTTAGACGGTTGAATGAATCAAGATAGAACCATGCTTTGATTGTGGGTTTGTTAGTGTGATTTTCGTAGATGTTTGACATGTTTGGTTGATTCAAAGTGATCTAGTTGTTCTTTGTTAAAAAATAATTTATGATCTAAAAGTCTAACGTCTAACTCCTAAGCATGAAACAAGAGGCATTTTCTGTTAAACGTACAATGAGAATTAAAAATATATGATGAGACAACACGTTTTTGTGTCATGTTAAAACTACAATATCCTAATTATATGATTATGTTTTCTTAGAATTTTATTTTTCTAAACCACACAACATTAATCAAATAGCAAAAAGGCCAGCAAGAAGCTGAAAATCCTTACAAACAAATAACATCAAGTTACAATATCTCTAACATTAAACGCGCGTCACCTGTCTCAATTCAACGCGTTACCTTTTCACAAACAAACAAGCTGGAATCTTTTTAGCATTTAAAATGCTAGTGATTAGATTTGATCCTACTAACTTTTGCCTTTTCTTTCGCCTTTTTTATCTTTCTAAAGTAATTATGTTAGGTTAATTATGATGTCCTCTTAATTTATTGAATTTTAAATGTGGTGGTGTTGTTCAAAACCTCATTTCTTGAATTTTAAATATAGCGTTGTTTTAAAATGTCAAACACTTTCTTGAAAAGATTTACAACCTTCATTCTTTCTAAAATTCCAACTCAAAAGAGACGCAGCGGAAAATACCAACTTAAAAGAGACGCAACGGAAAATACCAACTCAAAAATTCCTTCTTTCTTATCTATATTACATACTTGGAGGTTCATTTCTAAAATGTCAAACACTTTCTTGAAAAGATTTACAACCTTCATTCTTAATTAACGCATCAATGTAATATATAAATACAAGTCATGTGACTGCTCTTCCCGTACAATCCTTGCTCTTTGACTCAATCTTCAACCTCTTAGACTTCATAATGATGTTAAGTCCGTGCAACCTGCAATCACCACATAGATGCGCATCATTAATATTTGGTGACGTCATTCATAATCTAAACATACATAATTAAATGACCATGCCACATTCTTTCTACTCATGCTAATCCTTTCGATTATCATTCCAAGTACAATCTTGCATCCCAATCATTAAATCTTCATAAGGACAACAATAGTATACCTGCATTTCATTTCATTCTCAAAGCACTTGATTAGTAACGTTAATACTCAAACGTATTGTAGCCATGCATACATGTATACAAGCCCTATTCTTTCGTGTACAATCAATCCCACTTCGTGCATACACACTCATACGTATATTTATACACACACACACATACATTCATACAACCTCTTACATACCACTTACATTCCCATATAATTTTTACTAACATATCCTAGTCACAAACATCCATATAAATAAGTCTCATACGTACAAACTTACGTGCATGTTCATTTCACTTCATGCTTACCTATGGATTTCGTCACTAATGTAGGTAGATCTATAGACATACATATCTCCAAGCTTATTTCTTTCCCACACATACTTTGAGTGAACGTTCTTGCTCATGAGTGAACATTCTTCCTGATGAATGAACGTTTCAACTGTTGAGTGAACATTCTTGCTGACGAGTGAACGTTCAAACTGTTGAGTGAACATTCTTTCTAATGAGTGAACGTTCCAACTGTTGAGTGAACATTTCAACTGTTGAGTGAACATTGGCCGTAGATTACGGCAGCTTGCTGCTGTTTCCCCTTGTTTGTTTGGCCATAAGCTACGGCTGATATTCCGTAGCTTACGACGGGTTCTTTCACTCTAAACCTTCTTCCTTTTTAATTTTCACAAGACAACCGTTAGATATCCGAACTTCCTTCTTCCACATTTTTCATGCTTCCAAGACGTAACATGACCATAATTCAAGCCCCCATATCCTTTTACTACTTAACCCCAAGATCAAACCATCTACCGCATCACGTTATGTTTCTTTCTACATTTTGACCCGTTCGCTTCTACCGTGTAATTCCAAACATAGTTGACCACCAACGACTTACCACCTTAACTTCATTTATAAATAAGAAGTGATTCTGGAAATCACTTACCTTAAACGTCCGTATTCGTATCCGTTTCCTTGCTTCATTTTGACCCTTTAGCCTTCCATGCTTCCATCCATCTTGACATGATCCCTATACTTTCATGTCATCGTATTCACATTCTTGTTAGTATACATGATTGTATATATTAATGTTATATCAAATTCATATTCCACATTTGACCTTCATTAGTCAATTCTAACAAACATAAGGCATATTCCCACAATCATATGTTTTCAATTCATATAATTCATCACGTCATCACATATAACATACATTGATATAACACGTACCATATGACTTCCTATAATCTTACAATTGTGACAACAAGTCTAACCATGCTTCTTATGCGCAGTTGACTTTCAGAAGTCAACAGTTTATCATATGAACTTTCGACTTAACCTCATACATCCGTGTAATCATAGTAGACTATGCAAATGACATTATATACATTTCCTACTCATGATGAAATATGCATTCAACCACATGATCGCCTAGTTATATACACACACCAAACATATTCAATTTCGTCTATACTAGTAATTCTCATAATCCTTCAACTATCCCCATGACCCATGCTTTGAAACCCAACATCATTCCAATTCACTCTTTTCTAGGATTCTCATACGCTCCCCATCTACTTCTTAAATCGCAATTAAGACGATCGAACAATCCACACGTGTGCATTACATCATACAAGCATGTAGTGCAAGCTCTTAAATCATACTTCTACTAAATCTCACATTGACTACATTCTCACTTGGATTTCATCAAGAACATATGTCACATGATATTTTACTATCAAATACATGATTTCCACATTCCACACATATTCATCTTTTACTTACATACAATTTCATCTATTAAGCTCACCTAGATATTTCATCAAACACTTGGTGTGCGTACCACAAATAAAGCACAATGTACAAGTATTTTATGCATAATCTTACTAGTTCATATAAAGATCATCAAATTCCACTAATCTCACACAACTTTCATTCTAAATCAAATTCATTTAGCAATAATCTACAATATCCACTTTCATATAAATCAAAACTATACTCAATTTAGCACATGCAACATCATCATCTTCATAACATTACTTCCACAAGTGGGTTTTCATTAAAACATCAAAATAATCAGAAATTCTAGCATGATTCATGTTTCATGAGATGATTCTAATTCATCATCATTCTAATTTCACATAAAATCACGGATTAAACACAACCTATTTCATCAATGACCATTAAATTATAATTTACAACTTACCACAAGTTTATTAAGGCTAGGTGGTGAAGAATCTTCATTCATGAAAGAGATTAGCTTCCAATCTCACCATCAATTTCTTCAATTTGTAGGGTTTTTGGGGAAGAACCCCTTTTTTCTTCATATGTGTGTGTATATGTCAACACATATACATACATCCATATTAATATGCAGAATTTTATTAAGTTTGCAACCTTTCACTTTTGGTCCCTCTACTTTTGAACCCTTGGTTGTTTACAACCAACACCATCATCTCATTTATACTAAATCCTATTTTATTTAACTAATTTAGATAACTTAGTTAGTACATTTCACACCCCAAATAAGAAAGCATTCTATCAAATTATAAATTCGAGTTTTTGGGGCGTTACATTTAAAGAACTCACAACTACATTTATGATGCATGTTATTCATTTTTATCGGTCGCGACTTGAAACGTCTGTTGACTAACCTTTATAACTTCTGTTGACTTTGCTAGCTCAACAACTTGCTAACATATGTTTACCCATTTAACGTCTGTTTCCTTATCCTCTTAACGTCTGTTGACTAACCTTTTTAACTTCTATTGACTAACTTTTTTAACATCGGTTAACTAACATCTGATAGTTAACATATGTCCACGTTGCAACGTCTGTTGGGGATAATGGATGACAGTTGTTAGCAAACCTCTGTTGGAAAGCAACAGAGGTATGTAACAGTTGATAGACAACAGTGATTAGGTTGTGTGTAAATACTGGAACCCCTGTTGACTAACCCTCCTTTTAACTATGGTTTTCTAACCCGTTGTAACCTCTGTTGATCATTAGTTCATATCAATTTTGTAAGTCAGTACTAATTATTTTTTTACTTCTTCTATAGCTAATTGCTGACAAATTCTGGAAACAATTCTATAATGAAAGTTACGAGTATAGGATGGCAACTATCTATGTTGGGGAAAGGTTTTGGAATGTGACGATGAAAGGATGGACCGATGGATGCGGTTTTACTGATGGATGGTTAAAAGTGATTGAAGAAGTTCCGATAGCAGTTGAATCTTGGTTGGTTTTCACCATGATTGCATCTAAAACGTTTGAGCTTTATGTTTTCCATCTCGAAACTGGAACTGAAATTTCTTTCAAGAAAGCTGATGGTGTTGTTTTGGATGATTCGGTTTATGGAGATGATGGGTTTGATTTATTGGCTGAGGTATAAAAATTCGATGTTAACATACATCTATTTGATAACATGATGTTGATAGGTAACTTTTATTATATTATGCTAATAACTATTGAAATGCCATATTGTAGACTAAACACAAACAAGATCTGGATTCTGGTAAACTTGTTTTAGATGATGCTGAGACTGGAGCCACGGTTGGTAATTCTACGCAGTTTACGAGTTTTGAAGATATTTTTAATGTATATATAGACATATGATGTTTACTTATTATTATGATTTAAAATACGGTTTCTTATATATGATCATTCTTATAAATATTGCCTGTTGATGATGGCATATTCGATGCAAATGTAGCGGCTCTGGTTGATGAGTCAGATGTTAAAAGTGTTGTAAGTTTAAATTTTCCTTCTTTTTTTTATCTATTGTATATAAACATATATAGATATATTTTATTGTACAATAAGTATAACAAGGTTTTTTTAAATTCTTTTGTTGCCTGAAGATCATTCATGGTGAAAATAGCTGCTGATGTTAATGATCCTCAACTTCACTCTAAAGATTTTTCTGTTGATGAAACTCCTGCCTCTCCAAGTGTTGTATCTAATGTTAGCGTTGATTAGTTTTACACCGCACATTTTATTATTGTCTCCATATGTTGATATTCTTCTGTATGATTATGTCTTAAAATTCAAATCTGAGTTAAGAAGATAATTTGTGTTGATAAAGAAAGTTACAAAATTTTAAGAATTCAGAGTTGTTATAGACTAAATTAATTTACTTAGGTTGAAATGATGCACAATCTTCGTGGCAAGACCATTGTAGAGGATAAACAAGCTGTTGATAGACCGTGTAAAGTTCAAAAGGTTCATTTAGCATCATCCACTTCAGAGCCAGTTTTACACTTCACCACACAAGCTGAACACAGCCTTGTAAGATTTTGCAGTTCTTACTTTGTTTCGATATTTAAACAATTCCAGTTATATATCTATATTTTATAAAATTCATTATTCAATTTTCTGTATTTTAGCATCTGCCATTAGATGTATCATCTGCATTAGATCTGGATACGGATAATCTTAAGCCTATTTAGATCCAAAATCTAAAAGGTGAAGTCCAGGAACTATTTACAATATCTCAAAAAACAAATACTGGATTCAGCTACGTTATTGTTGGATGGCCTGGTTATCTGAAGAACCAAAATATTGTTTTTGGTGATGAACTTTCGTTTGAATTTCACAAGTCTGCTCAGTTGCTGAAGCTAACAAAAATTGTGCATTTCGTGACAAAGATTAAGCCCTCTTCATGAGTGTTGTGTTGATTGGAGGTTTATAAACAATGTTTGATGTGATTGTTATTTGTGGTTGTACATTTGGTTCCTTGGTGGTACTAATTTAGCTCCGTAGACATGTTTTATATATAGTTATGTATATAAACAGTTTACAATGTCAATGTTCGAGTACTCTTTTTTTTATAGAAGAATGGAAATAGTCGTATTTAACTGATATATTAACCGATAATCTATATTTATAGTTGTCTATTATCTATAATAGATAACAAGTTTTGGTACAATATCTATATATCTATTTATACTTTCTATTAAAATGTATTATGCATGGTTTTCTAAAAACTATCCGTGTTTGTACACGGGTTTTACTGCTAGTTATTATAAAAATAAAGTTACTATTCATTAACCCTCGTCAACAATATATATATATATATATATATATAATAGTGTGTACCTTTGATTACTCAGATATAAAAGTAGGGATACTTTCTCGACACGGCTAATAGCATTCACAATCCGTCCCCCCCAATTCTGCGAGCTATATTATGAAAAGTGATTAGGTGGTTGAAAGTGGTTGTGAGTAGAGGAGAGAGAAAATGTTACTGTTCATCTGTAAATTTGAGTGACACTGTTCATTCTTTATAATTTTTTAATATATTTTGAAAGTAGTTATGAGTGGATGAGGGAGAAAAGGTAATGATAACAGTATAAAAAATATTATTTAAATGAAAGATGAGAGAAAACTTAGTTATTTAATGAAATTACAGGGTAAAAAAGATGAAAGGAATGTGAATGCTCTAATATAATCTATAAATAGTATTACAATTTGTTAGTCTTAACAGGAACAATTGTGAACTAGTATGTAGTGGTGGTATATTTGACGGTATGGCATTCGTTAACTGTGATAATTGAATCTAAGAAAGCTTCTGCATTCTTCTGCTTCCATTGCATCCACCTATAAGAATGTGAATATAATAATAGATAAAGATAAAAGATTTAAATGTAATGAAACTTACATGGTTGTCTCTAAGAAAGTAGTGTAATGTGAATATTACTCTGAAATTCATTTACAGAGACTATCATATACTGGTTATAAAATATTACAATAGAGTTTATTTATTTTTTAGTACCAAAATAACAAATATTATGAAAGACGCCAAGGATTAGAAAACAATACCTAACAAGTCTTTCTTGTTAATATGTACTTTCTATTTCACCAAGGACTATCATAAACTTGTAATACAATCTATTGAGATCATGTATGTACATGTTAGTGAAGAGTATTTCAACACAACTGCAGATACACAACATAAGACTGAAGGGAGTGAGGCATCTTTTGAGGGGGCGACTTGCGCCATGTGTCGCCACGTCATCATAGAGGTAGTTGGGTAAAAAATGGGGGTGGTGTTCATGGCAACTCAAGATGCCCAAGAAAGAGTTATGATTGGTTGTTATTAAAGTGAGGTTTTTTGATTGGTGGATGAGAAAGGAAAAGAAAAAGTTTGGGCGTCTTGTGGGAGACGCCTTGGAGGTGGTTGCCTCTTGGAACGCCTATGGGGGGCGGTGTGAGGGGCTTCTTGGGTAGGGGTGGACGCCCCACTCCCCATAGTCTAAGTGTCCAATTTTGCCATACAAAGTTTCTTGAAGCTTGTTGGTCTCCTAATAAATCGTTTTTACATTTTATTCTTACTCTCTAAATTCCAAGTCATGAACATCGTATGATTCAGATCTGAGGTTTCGGACCAACAAAAAAGCAAGTGGACTTTTTCCCGTAAATATATCTCAAAGTTCAACAATTCTACAAAGAAGTATAAATATGCAACTGATATATATATATAGTTCTCATCGTAGGGATTCCAATCAACACAACGAACATCAATGTTATATGTTTTTTCGATCTAAACCGTAAAAGAATAAAATAATGACAAATTAACTCGCAATAAGAGGAACGAACAATTGAGTAACGGGTTAAAACATATTTCGATTAAATAGTTCAAAATTTTTTTAACAATTTAAACAAAATTCAGTTGCAACCAATTCCATTATAGTCAATAGTTTAAAAGATTTTAAACAAAAGTCAACTACCACCAATTCTATTATTGTCCAAAATTTACTTTACCCATATTCTAACCATATATTTTGATCAGTATATTTTTAATCGTCCGCGTCCAATAATTATGTATACCACATTTACCAAACATACTTTCTAACCTAATGTATACAAAAAAGTACACATCAACGCCATTTAGAAAAACATTCTGTCTCAACGTGCGAGTTAGCGTCAACTCGTTATAATACATGCATTATTTTTTTATGGGAATATATATTATATAATACTAGTTGTATGCATTTATCTTTATTGTAGCACAAGAGCTCTTTATTACGTGATCGAAAGTTGGTACACAACAATTCATTCGTGTATTATACAAAGAGTAACATCACATGCAAACATATCTAATAGTAATAAAAGATTCTCCGTAATATCACATGACATTCTCTTATAATAAAAGATTTAATCAAAATGCATGTGACAACGTATCAGTATTGTTATGGGTGAAATTCTGAGCCCATATCCTGAGAAATATCTTGGGTTATATCTTGGTTATATGATATCTGTTCACATCCGGGATGCTGATTCAGGATATTGGTAACATCCTGAATGGTATCCTCAGGATCACTAACGGATTATGTGCAGGTACGCGGGTTAGAAGCTAGCAACGTTCACAAGGACTCATTCCGCGGGAGACTCGGTCCAAGTCGTTCAAATAAAGACGTTGAAGCCGTATTACTCGGTCTACAACGTTAGCAATGGAATATTCGGAGCATCCTATATTTATAGGAATTTTCGTTTGTAATTCGTTACTATAAATAGGTGGGTATATCAGATCGAATAGGACATCACATCGACACTCACTACACTCTTACACTTGTTCTCTAGCAATTTTCATTTTCGCACAAAAGCGTTGTAACACTTAGCGATCTGGTCAATATCCTGCACTGTATCCTGACGTTTAAAGCAATAAGAAGAACAAGGCAGTTGCGATTGTCAGCTCCCGCGGTTTTATGCCGGCGATCCAGATTGATCAAGGGCTTTCCTCGTATATCTCGTGTCATCCCCTTTACTTTTTGCTCATTGTTTGATCGTAGATACAGCTCAATATCCTGAGCCGTATCCTGAATACTGTTTTTCCAAACAACTTAACCAGCATATTTTCAACACACTTTTTAGCACACTACCTCACTTAACTAATTTGATCACTTAATTGCTTCGGTAATTTTTGACCAAAACCATTTGGCGCCCACCGTGGGGCAAGTGGTGCTCTCTTTACTAAAAATCTTGGTGAAATCGTTAATCGGTTTTCTGTTTTCAAAACTTTTTGCCACATTGTTTACAATGGCCTCAAGATCAAACATGAGCTCCTCCACTGTGTCTGCTACAACTTCTGCTACTACTGGTCCGGTGCTTCCACCACCACCTCCAAGGATGCAGTCTTCTTCACAACCTCAGGATATTATCCCTACTCGGAGTATTCAGGGATCTGCTCCCATTTTAGCTTCTAATGATGAAATTCTAACCTTATTTGGAAGTGTGCAGGAACAAATGAGGCAGCAACAGGAAACAAACCAAATGCTGTTGAGGGAAATACAACTCCTGAAGTCTGGCTCGAGCAGATCTGCTGAGGATATCGTCACTCCATTACAACCCAGAACTTTGAACTTCAGTTCGGCTGTGTACACTGAGGATAATAGGGGGAATATTATGCCCAGCCTTCCTCAGAATCATACTCCTGAAATACCCTCCTCGGTCAGGATGTCAACCATGAGGAGCTCAGGATATGCTTCAGGATATGGGTAGAATCCTCAGACGGGTAACGTGTCAAATAATAATAATACTCATGCTGCTAACAATAGTGGATCTTTGCAGGATACAGGTGTAACATCAGTATTTACTAGGGAGCTTCAGAAGTTGAAGGACATGATATCCAGTGTACCTGGAGTGGTCCAGCCAATCCCGTAAGTGTCCCCAGACAGCCACAGGATATCTCGCTTTGCATATCCTATCTGTGATGCTGAGATTCCAAAGAGATTTCAAACCCCCAACATGAAGCTTTATGATGGAACTACGGATCCTGAAGAGCATATTGCCCAGTATAGGGAAAGAATGGAGATTAACCCTATCCCTCCGGAGCTCAAGGAAGCATGCTTGTGCAAGGGTTTTGGTTCTACCTTAACAGGATCAGCCTTGAAATGGCTCTAAAATGTTCCTCCTCATTCGATTACATCATTTGCTCACCTAGTGAATTTATTTAATAGTCAGTTTTCTTGTAGTAGAAGCTTTGAAAAACTAACAAGTGACCTCTACAGGATAACACAGGGGCCTCAAGAATCCCTAAGGGATTATGTGAACAAGTTCAGCCGGGAATCCTTAGACATTCCGCATCTTGATGTTGCAACAGCTGTGCAAGCTTTCAAGATGGGGCTGCAAAAAGATTCTCAATTTTACCAAGACCTTGTAATGAACCCATGCAGGAACTTGGATGAAGCTCGAAACAGGGCCCTAAGATATATTCGATTGGAGGATGACAGAAAGATGCAAGAGAGGATGAACTCATCCAACACCTATGAGTCAACTAACAGGAAGTCGGAATCCTCATTTAAGCCATATCGCTCTAAGCCATATGGTAGAAATGAAAACAAGAAAGTGAATGCTATCGAAGACGAGGATCCTGAAGAATATCCTGAATTATCTGAATATTGCTTTTCTGTTAACATTCCTGAATTGATGTATGCCATGCAGGGTTTAGGAGACAAGGCTAGGTGGCCTCGAAAGAATCAACAAAAAGCCGATTGGAAAGATAAGTCAAAATGGTGTGCCTTCCACGAAGATTTCGGACATGTAACTGAGGATTGCATTGCTCTAAGAAAAGAAATAAGCTATCTTCTAAGCAAGGGATATCTGAAAGATCTCTTAGGAAGAAAGAAGAATAAGGGTCAGGATACTGAGAAGGATCCTGAGCGAGCAGCGTCACCTCCCGCGGATGCCAAGATAATCAACTTTATTTCGGGAGGAGCCGACATTTGTGGGACTTCGTATTCGGCGGCGAAGAGACATGCAAAAGAAGCTAAGGCCGAAAGGGGAGACAGATCTGTCAGGATGACTACCCTCACAACTGACAAAGTGATCACATTTGATGGTGATGACAGGGATACTGTCCAGGATCCTCATCATGATGCTCTGGTAATAACATTATATGTGGCTAACCATTTTGTACGCAGGATATTGGTTGATAATGGCAGCTCCGTCAACATAATCCAACTAGAGACTCTGAAGAGAATGAATGTATCTCCGATGGATATCACTTCGAAGTCCACCGTGCTTGTTGGGTTCAGTGGAGAGGCTAGGAACACAGTGGGAGAGATAAAGTTACCAGTATATGTTGAAGGAGCCAACTCGATACAACGTTTCTGTGTGATGGATTCTCTATCCTGCTATAACATCATACTTGTTTTGGTAAAAAATCAGACGAGGATAATGCAACCAAACTCTCTGTTACGGGGTATGATGCTTGAATTGGTAAACAACAATGAGGATCACTATGAAATGAATTGCACAGGAGACACAAAGATTTATACGA
This sequence comes from Helianthus tuberosus, assembly GCA_030545235.1. Lineage (NCBI taxonomy): Eukaryota > Viridiplantae > Streptophyta > Magnoliopsida > Asterales > Asteraceae > Helianthus > Helianthus tuberosus. Next base: position 198,419,298 of record CM060448.1, on the reverse strand, counting down.
GGAAAAAGCCCTTGATCAATGAATGATCTCCGGCATAAAAAACCTCGGGTGATGGAAACTACCAATCACCAACTCAAATTAAACAATAATTCTTTTACAACTTCGGATGATAGCGAGCTAAATACAAGGATCACTATAGTGTATCGTGTAGAAATGTATGAAAAATGCTAAGTGTTTTGCCTAGAGCTGGTGAGTGCAGTTGTACGAGTGTGTGTAGCCAAAAAATAGCCAAGTGTTGTCTAATTAGCTCGCTACCCCTTTTAAATTTAGTAAAATATCTAAATAACTAACTATCCGCAATTCATGCCTTCTCCCCACGATCTCCATAACGTTCACCATGGTCAAGCACGTGCGGAATAAGCGTGGAATATTCTTCAGGAGCGTTACCAAGACTAAGTCCAAGCTGGTATTCCTGCAAAACAACATCGAATTCAAAGCAGACAATCATTAGTATAAGGATCCTTAGGATGATCCATGATCCTGATCCTGAAGCACTTCTGAGGATCACTAACTGACACAGAAGTAAGGATCACCAAACAGGACAACAATTGAGGATCACGGGTCATTCAAAAATCCTCCCCTAACAATTGCCCCCAAAATATAAGGAGTAATATTGTAAATAAACGAGTTGTATTTTGTTGATCTCATCCGTAACAGACTAACAGATAACTAGCCGTTGAAGACGGACTAGCCGTTGCAAACCTGACGTCACTGAAGTGACAATCCTGCAAATCATCATTATAAATAGGAGTTAGAGATAGGATCAATTTGCATTTAAATCCAAGAGAAACTCCCTTTAAATTCTCAGCCGAAGATCAATCAGGTATCTCTTTTCCTATTTCTCCTTCTCTTACTCTGTTTTTCTTTTTTTTTTACCAACATCACGTTAAGAATGATGCTCCGGTCCTCCCCCGCCAAGGATCACCAGAAGGATAGCCCCTTGAAGAGTCAAGGGATCATCAAAGACTCAGCGAATGAGAGGTGTTGCTTTACCGATCCACAAGTAGATAAGATCCGACACTGCTTTCCGGCGAACGCCTTTTTCAAACCCTTCGATCCCACTGTTCTGAGCGACTACATTTCTGAAACATGGGTTGCCTTTCCGGTTACCCCATTCACCATAGGATACACCTATCCTTTTCCAGCTTTTACCCAATCCTTTTTCTCCCTAACCGGCATCTCCTACATCCAAGCTATGCCGATGATCTGGAGGGTCTTATATACCCTTGAAAGGATCATAGAGCAGGAAGGGATTGATTTAGGAATGTCGGAACTGGCAGAGATGTATGATCTCATGACGTTTGGATCCCACCGATATCTGTTTAAGCGAAAACCCGGCGAAGAACATCCCATTTTTAAAGCCACCAAGAACGATACAAACTGGAAACGACGCTTTTTCTTTGTCAGAAGGGATACCATTCCAAACAGAAAGGATCTACCAAGGAAGTGGTCCACCCATGGTAGGACAGAGGATCCTGAGAAGGATCACCAGGTAATCTTGCTCTTGTGATAGGATCACTAATCCCCTTTTGTTTTATGTTATGCAGCTGTCACTGTTTCACACCTTATACCATCTCCTGATACTAAGGAAAGGCTTGCTGTTTTTAGAAGACTCGGTCCTGAAACAAGATCATTTAAGACAATCACCCAGGATTCTCAAGAGGTATCCTCAGGCTCAGTCACCATGTCAAGTAAGTATCCTGCTTTTTATATAGTTAAAGATTTAAATAAATAGTTAAATAGAAATAGGATAAAGATACTTATCTTGCTTTGAATGTGTAGGTGCCGGAAAAGCTTCCAAGCCTGCCTCCCAGTTCAACATGGCCGACCTTGACACTGTTCGATCCAGAAAGAAGAAGGCCATTGCCAGCCCTAGTGTCTCCATCCCCAAGGCACCCACTAAAGGAAGGGGCGGCAAGAAGAGGAAAAACTCTGAGATAGAGGACCTACAAGGCCTGCCACTGATCCGCCACCAGTTCCTTGAATACTTCAATGACGTGAGGATCACCAATTCTGCCTAGGTATCCTACTTATTTGAGGATCACCTGATCTTGAACTGCTTTGTCTCTTTTGCAGAAATTTGCTGAGATTGAAGACTACGTGGGGAGCGTTGAGGAGCTGGATAAGAAGATTGCTGACCTCCAACAAGTTGCAGTGCTCAAGGATCTTAAGATTGCTGATCTCGAAAAAGCCCTTCAAGACGCCAAGACTAAGACAGCTAAAATCTTGATTGACATCGACTACGAGAAGCATGATCTCATAGAAGGTGCAAAGGTCTCCGCTGCCATCACAATGTACAAGACAAAACTGAAGATGGCCCAGGAAGCTCAAGATCCTGACTTCGACAGAAGCAGCTGGGATGTTGAGGGTTGGAAGGCGAGGTTAGCTGATCTGGAAGATGAGGAGGAGGCTGAGGAGGTTTTGGCGATCGAGGCTGGAAGCAGTGGAAAGGATCAGGTGAAGGATACCGAAGCTGAAGGGGATGAAGATGCAGCGAAGGTGTAGGCTGCATGATTGGGCAATGATGGACATTCCTAGACGTAGCCGGAGCCCAATTTTTAAATTTGGTAGTAGTTTGTTTTGTGGTTGTGCTGTTTTTAAACAATGATGGTCTGTGTTTGAACAATAGTTTTAGGATTAAGGATCTAGGATCCTTTGGACAATAGGTAGGATTACAAATGGTGGAGGGATCCTCTATTTGGGGGATGAAGCCATTGTGATCCTGCCGCCTTTTGATTTCCTGCACTTGCTATAACCGCATAAACAATGGACACCCGTTGCCAACCCATGTGGACGGGCCACGTTTTGCTGGTAGAAACGTGGGTTGGCAATTTTGACAACCTTCGACAGTTAAACCTTTGTTAATAAAATAACTTTAATCTTTTTTGGCTTATCTTATGTTGTTATCCTTGTTTGTCCTTTTAATTTTCAATTGTTTTGATGTACACTTGTCTGAGTAAGAAAAGTTGAACAAATTAGATAAAAAAAATTAGGATATGATCCAGGATCAAATATCCTATAGTTGAAAAATTCCAAAAAGTGGTATATTTTAAGGATCTTGAGTTCAGTTGTCAAAGTATTAGGGTTATTCAAATAATCAATGAATAAAATCAAAATAGTTAAGGATCATACCTGAGGATCCAAGTTAGGATCCTAACCCTTAATACTATAACCAGGATAACCATAGGACAAACCTTAGTAAGAGGTAAGGATCAAGGATCCTTGGTTGTTTAACTTCGAAGACCTGAAATAGAACATAACTTGGGACTAAGCCATTATAAGATAAAAGTTAGCAACTGGGGACAAGCCCAAAGGATAACTGGGGACAAGCCCAAGGATAACAGGGGACAAGCCCAAGGATAACTGGGGACAAGCCCAAGGATCGTGTGTGAACTGGAGTATGGCCCTAACTGGCGACTATCCAAACTTAGTGGCATGAAAATGCCAAAACCTTAGCTAACGTGAAAACGTTAGAAACCTTAAGAACGGATGTATGGTACGTCTACCATTATACGTAGGATCCTAGGTATAGCCAGTACAATGGAATTATCACCCCCTAAAACGAGTACTGGTCCCACTGCCATGAGCTATACCAGGATCATCGTGCGCTACTGGCGGAACTGGGGTCAAGCCCAAATAACTGGGGTCAAACCCAAGTAACTGGTTGCTTTTGTGGATAATCATCCTTTTGCTAAGAGTACCTGAACCTTCAAAACTCAAAATCACGTGAAAGGGGGATAAAGGATGCAGGATCCTTATCCTTATGTGAGAAAGTAAGGAAATGAAATAGTTTAAGATTAGAATGTTACCAAAATGAGGATCATCTGTGCTTTAAGGATCCTTTAAGGATATTTATCATGTGAGGATCATGGATCCTTATCACATGAAGTATTTCTTCAAATGGACAGCATTCCAGGCTCTAGGTAGCAAATCACCTTCCATTGTTAGCAATCGATATGCCCCATTTCCTGCCTCAGCTTCAATCAAGTAAGGTCCTTCCCATTTTGGTGCCAAATTTCCATCAGCAGGATTGGTGGTATTCTGAAATGCTTTCCTTAGTACCATATCACCAACTTGGAATTTCCTGATCCTGACATTTTTGTTGTAGGCTCCAGCCATTCTTTGCTGATAACTGGCCATCCTTATCCTTGCCAAATCTCTGATTTCTTCTATAGTATCCAGGTCTTGAACCAAGTTCTCATCATTTTCCTCAGGATCACGAATACTTGTTCTAGCAGTTGGAACCACCATTTCTGTAGGGATCACTGATTCTGCCCCAAATACCAAAGAGAATGGAGTTTGGCCTGTAGCATTCTTAGGAGTTGTCCTATCAGCCCAAAGCACATAAGGTAGTTCTTCTGCCCATTTCCCTTTTCTTGGATCCAAGCTTCTTCTTCAAATTGTTGATGATGATCTTATTGGAGGATTCTGCCTGACCATTAGCTTGTGGGTGGACTGGTGTTGATGTTATCATCTTAATCCCCCAGCTGTCACAAAAGTTAGTAGTTCTGCCCCCAATGAATTGGGAACCATTATCACATATAATTTCAGAAGGAATACCAAATCTAGTTATAATATTTCTTTTAATGAAGGATATAACTTCCTTTTCTCTGACTTGGGCAAAAGCTTCAGCCTCTATCCACTTGGAGAAGTAATCAGTCATAGCAAGCATGAACACTTTTCCACCAGGTGCCTTAGGGAGCTTACCAACTATATCCATGCCCCATCTCATGAATGGCCAAGTGGAGGATATAGGATGCAATAATTCAGCTGGTTGATGAAGGATATTGCTGTGTCTCTGACAAGGATCACACTTCTTAGCATACTCCACAGCATCTCTCTTCATAGTTGGCCAATAGTATCCTGTCCTCAGGATCCTTGAGAATAATGCCCTGCCCCCAGTGTGGTTTCCACAATCTCCTTCATGGAAGTCTTTTAAAACTTCTTGGATTTCAGGATCCACAATGCATCTTAAATATGGTCCTGTAAGAGATCGTTTATACAACATATTATTTAAAATTGTGAATTGAGATACCTTAATTTTGAAAGCCCTAGGGTTTTCTCCTGTAGGAATCTCTCCATGTTGTATGTATCTCATGATTGGAAGGATCCATGATCCTGAATGAGATTGATTATCATCACTAGGGATGATTGCAGAATCCTCTCCTATCTCCATAGCCACATGATCCTCGATAGCCGTGGTCAGGATATGGATAATAAGGATCTTGATATAATCCGGGATCTTCAAGGATGATCCTAAATTGGCTAATGCATCTGCCTCTGCATTCTCTTCCCTTGGTACCTGTGTCAAACTAAAGGATACAAAAGAGAGTGCCAATTCTTTGACTATCTCCAAATATTTGATTAGCTTTTCACCTTTAACAGCATAGGATCCATTAAAGTGATTAGTGATTAACAAAGAATCTACATGTACCTCAAGATACCTGATCCTCATATGCTTAGCAATTTGCAAGCCAGCTATCAAGGCTTCATATTCAGCCTCATTGTTAGTGGTTTGGAACTCACAAGCTATAGAGTGGGGTATTATGTCCCCCTGTGGCGATTTTAGTAGTATTCCAAGCCCTGTTCCTTTGACATTTGAGGATCCATCAGTATAGAGTATCCAAGGATCCTTGGTCTCCTCTAGCTGCTGAACTTCTAACTCAGCTTCCTTTTGCAAATCACTACTGAAATCTGCCACAAAGTCGGCTAATGCTTGGGATTTAATGGCTGTCCTGGGCTCATATCTTATATCATATGCACTAAGCTTCACTGCCCACTTAGCCATCCTTCCTGACATTTCAGGTTTCCTGAGGACATTCTTAATTGGAAAATTAGTTTTGATGATAATGGCATGAGTTTCAAAATAATGTCTCAATTTAGTAGATGCCATAATTAATGCAAGGATAAGTTTTTCTAAGTGTGAATACCTGGATTCGGCATCAAGTAAACTCTTACTTACATAATAAACAGGATGTTGTATACCTTCGTGATCCTTAACAAGGACGCCACTTACTGCTTTTGAGGATACCGCGAGATATAAGGATAACACATCTCCTTTTTCTGGTTTCATCAAGGCCGGGGCCGAGGATAGGTAATCCTTAAGAGCTCTTAAGGCACTTTCATGCTTCTCAGTCCACTCAAATTTCTTATTCTTCCTTAGGATATCATAGAATTCCTTGCACTTTTCTGAGGATTTGGATATGAATCTGTTTAAAGCTGCAATCCTGCCTGTTAACCTCTGAACATCCTTAGCATTGGCAGGGGACTTGATGTTCACTATAGCTTTGATTTGTTCTAGACTGGCTTCAATGCCTCTCTTTGTCACCATATATCCTAAGAATTTACCTGCTTTAACACCAAAGTGACATTTTGAAGGATTAAGTTTCATGTTATATTTGTCAAGGATATTGAATGCTTCCTCCAAGTCTCTTAGGTGATCCTCAGCCTTTTTTGATTTTACCACCATATCGTCTATGTAAACCTCCATAGTTTGTCCAATCTGATCCTTGAACATCATATTCACTAGCCTTTGATAAGTTGCACCTGCATTTCTTAGTCCGAATGGCATAGCAATATAGCAGTATATACCAGTTGGAGTCATAAAGGCTGTATCCTCTTGATCGGATGGTTCCATCTGAATTTGTTGAAATCCAGATGAAGCATCCATAAAAGTTAACAGTTCATGACCCGCAGTTGCATCCACCGTGGAGTCAATGTGGGGGTAATGGGAAAGGATCCTTGGGACATGCCTTATTTAAATCGGTGAAATCGACACATACCCTCCACTTTCCGTTTTTCTTTTGAACAACAACCACATTGGCCAACCATCTTGGATACTTGACCTCTCTAATCATACCTGCTCGTAGTAATTTCTCTACCTCCTCCTGGATAATGGCATTTCTTTCTGGTGCAAATTTCCTCCTCTTTTGATGGATTGGTTTGAAGGACCTATCAATGCCAAGTTTGTGAGTGATTATATATTTAGATATACCTGTCATGTCTTCGTGTTTCCATGCAAAGGTAGTCTTTCTCCTTTTGAGGAAGGATATGAGGTCTTCCTTTATTTCGCCAAGGATCCCTGATCCTATATAAACTTTAGATTCAGGATCATCAGGATCCATAAGGATTTCTACTACATCCTGTTCTCTTGCCTCCAAGACATCCCTTGGAGGACGCTTTAATTGCTATTGCTCCCTTGACTTTGATGCTGGTTTCATTGATGAGGTGTAGCAGTTCTTAGCCTCTTGCTGATCACTATCAATCTTCACTATTCCCCAAGGACTAGGAAGCTTCACACATTGATGATAAGTGGATGGGACCACCTTCATGTCATGTATCCAAGGCCTGCCAAGGATAACATTACAACAAGATAAACAGTCAATAACACAAAACTTTTGGTAAGAATGTAGGCCTTCGATATAGATTGGGAGTTTAATGTCCCCCAGAGTATTCTTAGTCTCGCCACTGAATCCCACGAGCACAGAGGATCTTGGTATGATATCGGATTCAGGAATATTCATCTTCTTGAGGACATCAAGCTGGATAATGTTCACATAGCTTCCTCCGTCTATAAGGATCCTGCGAACAAAATGGTTAGAAATAAAAAGAGTGATAACCAAACCATCATGATGAGGATCCTGAATGTCAACACGATCATCCTCATCAAAAGTTATAACTTTTCCTTCGGAGACACTGGATGTTCGAATGGGTCTATCTCCATTATCCATCTTGGTTTCCTTTGCATGTCTTTTAGCTGCAGAGAAGGATGTTCCACAAATGTCTGATCCTCCAGAAATAAAGTTTATAACTTGTGCATCTGCTGGAGGGGCTGGAGCTTTCTCTGGGATCCTTTCAGGATCCTGAGTCCTTGACTTCTTTCTCCCCAATAATTCTTTCAAGTGCCCCTTGCTCAACAAGTATCCAATTTCTTTTCTCAGTGCGATGCATTCTTCTGTGAGATGCCCAAAATCTTCATGATATGCGCACCACTTTGACTTGTCTTTAGTTGCAGCTGGTCTGTCATTTTTCCTGGGCCATCTAGCTTTATCACCTAAATTCTGCATCGCAAGGATTAGTTCATTGTTATCAACATAAAAGCAATATTCGGAAATTGGAGGATAATCCTCATCATCCTCTTCTTGTTCAACAGCATGCACATTCTGGTTATCAGATTTGTTATAGGATCTGAACTTGTTGTTCTTGAATGAGGATCCTTGCTTCTCTTGCTTTAAGGATCCTGCTAACCTCTCCTGGATCCTTTTGTCATCCTCTAGCCGGATGAACCTAAGGGCTCGGGTTCTTACCTCATCTAGATTCCTGCACGGTGTCATAACAAGATCATCATAGAATAATGAATCCCTAAGCAATCCCATTTTAAAGGCTTCAACAGCCGTAGCTATATCCAGGTTAGGGATATCTAAGGATTCTTTACTAAATTTAGTGATATAATCCCTTAATGATTCATTATGACCTTGGGTTATCCTATACAGATCACTAGTTAAACGCTCAAATTTTCTACTACAAGAAAACTGGTTATTAAATAGGTTAACTAGATTAGCAAACGAGGTAATAGAGTAAGGGGGAAGACTTAGCAGCCATTTAAGAGCCGATCCAGTAAGAGTGGATCCAAATCCCTTGCACAGACATGCTTCCTTTAACCTTTCTGGGATGGGATTAATCTCCATCCTTTCCCTGTACTGTGCTATGTGTTCTTCAGGATCCGTTGAACAATCATACAACTTCATGGTAGGCACATGGAACCTCTTGGGTATCTCAGCATCACAGATCAGTGGTGCAAAACGAGATATCTTGTGGCTCCCATCTGCAATCTCTGGGATAGGCTTGACCACTCATGGGACACTTGATATCATATCCTTTAATTTTTGCAATTCTCTGGCCATGGCATGGTTGATACCTGTATCCTGCATAAGGCCATGGTTAGTGGTATAAGAATTATTAAAAGTGTTACCTCCCATTGGATTCAAATTAGGAAGAGCGGATGTGAATCCATATTGTTGAGGCTCTGGAATGACCGATGGACCAGTAGAAGCAATGGTCTGCATTGGAATGAAATCTCCCTGATGGATATCGGAGCTCCCTGATTGCAAACTCCTTAAGGATCCCGGAATCTGGAAGGATCCCTGAAACTGAGAGGATCCTTGGACCTAGGAGGATCCTGGGACGTAGGAAGATCCTTGAACCTGGGAGGATCCTTGGACGTAGGAAGATCCTTGAACCTGGGAGGATCCTTGAACCTGGGAGGATCCTTGAAACTGAGAGGATCCTTGAAACGGCCAGAATCCTTGAATCTGCTGCGCTCCTGAGTATCCTCCTGAGCTTACGAAGGATCCTATATGCTGAGGATGGGATCCTGCTGGTTGGAAGTATGACCCTGAAGCCTGAGTCATTGCTGATGATCCGTAATGCACTCCTTTTGGCCCTCCCACATATTGAACATCTGAAACCGCTGAAGGCTGAGAAGTTATAACCGGAGTATCGAAATTCAAAGATCTGGGCATCAGTGGAGAATGATCCTCTGCCGATCTCTTCTGTTTCTTGATGTCTCCAATTTCTCTAAGAATCCTTTCATTGGTCTTATCCTGCTGCTGTATATGCTCCTTCATCTGCAAAATCAGAGTAAACAAGTCACTAGTAGTAGGAGTATAAGAAGCAGAAGAAGTTGGAGGTTTTGAGAAAATGGGAGTTGGTTTCTTCTCGGCATTTTTCTGAGGTCCAGAAGGTGGTGGAGGCAAAGGTGGAATGCCCTGGGATGAATTGACTGCAGACATCGCACTGGAGGTGTTCTTTGATGATGAAGCCATCTACTTGGACGTAACGAACCAAAATGATCACAAGAATGAGAATTTCTTAGGAATGAAGCACCAATTGCCCCACGGTGGGCGCCAAACTGTTTTGGTCAAAAATCAGACGAGGATAATGCAACCAAACTCTCTGTTACGGGGTATGATGCTTGAATTGGTAAACAACAATGAGGATCACTATGAAATGAATTGCACAGGAGACACAAAGATTTATACGAGGAAAAAGCCCTTGATCAATGAATGATCTCCGGCATAAAAAACCTCGGGTGATGGAAACTACCAATCACCAACTCAAATTAAACAATAATTCTTTTACAACTTCGGATGATAGCGAGCTAAATACAAGGATCACTATAGTGTATTGTTTTGGTTAAAAATTCTGTTTATAATATGCAACCAAACTCTTTGTATCGGGGAATGATGCCTCAAATGTGTAATAGCGATAAGGATCACTTCGATGTAAAATGCACAAACAACACAAGAATTTATACGGGGAAAAAGCCCTTGATCAAGAGTTGATCTCCGGCACAAAAAACCCCGGGTGATGGAAACTACCGATCACCAAGCTTAAATAAATGATTAAATGTTTACAACTTCGGATAGTAACGAGCTAGGTACAAGGATCACTATCGTGAAAAGTGTAAATGTGAGTGAAAATGAGTGTATGTTCGTCGAGAGCTTCAAGTGTGCGAGTATACGAGTGTGTGTAGTTGCAGAAATGGCTAAGTGTTTTTCTACTAGCTCGTTACCCCTTTAAATTAGAAATGTAACAAGCTAACAAACTCTCCTACTTTCGTGCCATGCCTCCACGTTCTCCACAACGTCTATTTTTGGTCAAGCACGTGCAGAATAGTTTGGGAATATTCTCCAGGAATGTCGCCAAGACTTGGTCAAGCTCGTAATACCTGCGAGGTAATACAAAATACAAACAATCGTCAGTACGAGGATCCTTAAAGTGATCCATGATCCTGAAGCTCTTCCGAGGATCACCACCTGTCACAGAAGTAAGGATCACATATCAGGATAATGAATAAGGATCACTAATTGTTAGAAAATCCTCCCCTAACAATTGCCCCCAAAATATAAGGAGTGAAATTGTAAATATGCGAGTTATATTTTCTTGATCTTATCGGTAACTAACTAACGGATATATAGCCGTTAAAATAGAACTAGCCGTTAAGATCATGACGTCACGGAAGTGACAATCCTGCAGAATCATAATTATAAATAGAGATATAGATAGGATCATTATGCATTCAAATTCGAAAGAAACTCCCTTTATATTCTCGGTAGAAGATCAATCAGGTATCTCTTTCTTCTCTTTTACTCTGTTTTTCTTTCTTTATCTCCGTCTCTTCGAAAATGTTGCTCCGAAGTTCACCGGCCAAGGATCACCCAAAGAACAGTCCTCCGAAAAGCCAGGGGATCATTGAAGACTCCATTAAAGAACGCTGCTGCTTCAATGATGCTCAGATAGATAGGATCCGCCACTGTTTCCCGGCGAACACCGAGTTCAGGCCTTATGACCCCAATGCCCTGAGTGATCATATTTCCGATACGTGGGTTGCTTTCCCCGTCACCCCGTTCACCATTGGCTATTCTTATCCTTTTCCAACCTTCACCCAATCTTTCTTTTCACTAACCGGCATCTCTTATGTTCAAGCCATGCCGATGATTTGGAGGGTTTTACACACCCTTGAAAGGATCATCGAGCAGGAAGGCATTGATTTAGGAATGTCAGAACTGGCGGAACTGTATGATCTTACTACCTTTGGATCCCACCGTTATTTGTTCAAACGAAAACCCAGTGCAGATCATCCTCTTCTCAAAGTCACCAAAAACGACAAAGATTGGAAACGTCGCTTCTTCTTTGTAAGAAGGGATAGCATTTCAGATGGAGAGCATTTACCAAGAACATGGTCCACCCATGGTAGGCCGGAGGATCCTGGGAAGGATCACCAGATGGCCATGTTTTTGTAATAGGATCACTAACCCCTTCTTTGTCTTGTGTCATGCAGCCATCTCTGTTTCACATCTCATCACAACACCCGCAACCAGGGAAAGACTTGCTGCTTTCTGGGGACTCGACCCTGAAACTAGAACTTTTAAGACAGTAACCCAAGACTCACAGGAGGTATCCTCAGGCTCTGTCACAATGTCAAGTAAGTATCCTTGTTTAAAATTTAAATAAATAGTTAAATGTATATTAAGAAAAAATACTTATCTTGTTTTGGTTGTGTAGGTGCTGGAAAATCTACCAAAGCTGCTTCAAGATTCAGTGTCACCGATCTCACCACTGTCAAATCCTCCAAGAGAAAGGTTCCTGCCAGCCCAACAGCCTCAATCCCTAAGGCACCCCTCAAAGGAAAGGGAGTCAAAAGGAGAAAGGCCTCCGAGGCCGAGGATTTGCAGGGTCTGCCTCTAATCCGCCATCAATTCCTCGAGTACTTCAATGAGGTGAGGATCACTGTCTTTGCTCATATATCCTGTTGACATATCCTGCTGGTTACATGATCCTGACCTTATCCTTTTTGCAGAAATTCGCAGAGATTGAGGACTATGTGGGCCACGTTGAGGATCAGGATAAGAAAATCGCCGACCTCCAACAGGTTGCCGTGCTAAAGGATCTTGCCATTGCTGATCTTCGAAAGGAACTCCAGGATACCAAACAGGAGATGGCTAAGGTGCTGGTCAATTTTGACTATGAAAAGCAGGAGATCACGGATGATGCCAAAGTCTCTGCCGCCATAGCAATGTACAAAACCAAGCTGCAAATGGCCTTGGAAGCTCAGGATCCTGCCTTCGACAAAAGCAGCTGGGAAATTGAAGAATGGAAAGCAAGGCTGGCTGAATTGGGTGATGAAGAGGAGGCTGAAGAGATCCTGACGATCGAGGCTGGAAGCAAGGATGAAACGGGTGAAGCAAGTGGAGCCGGAGGTGGTGATGCAGCGAAAGTTTAGGCTGCTGAAATGGGCGATGATGGATATTTCTAGACGTGGCCGGAGCCCATTTTTTTTTTTTAAGTTGGATAGTTTGTTTTGTTGATGGTGTTTTTTGCTGAACAATGATGGATTGTACTTGAACAATAGGTTTTAGGATTAAGGATCATGTATGATCCTGTGGACAATAGGCAGGATAATGGGTGGTGGATGGATCCTCTGTTTGGGGGATGAAGCCACTCGTTATCCTTCCGTCTTTTATTTCCTGCACTACTTTTGAACTTATTATCATGGACACCCTTTACCTACCCCAGCGGACGTGCCACGTTTTGCTGGTAGATGCTCGGGTAGGTAATTTTGACAACCTTTTAAGGGTTTGTGTTTTGTTAATAAATAAAATCTTAACATTTGCCGCTTATCTTGTGTTGTTATCCTTGTTAATATCTTACTTTCCAACTGTTGTAATGTTCATTTTGTTTATACTTATCAAGCTTTGAAAAATTAAAAAAGATATCCAAAAAGTTTAGGATATGATCAAGGATCACATATCCCATAACCGATAAGTTCTAAAAAGTGATATAGTTTAAGAATCACAAGTTCAGTTGTCAAGTATAAGGGTTATTCAAATAAATAATGAATAGAAATAATTAAGGATCATACCTGAGGATCCAAGTTAGGATCCTAACTATAATAAGGATAACTAAAAGATAAACCTTAGAATAAAGTAAGGATCAAGGATCCTTAGTTGCCTATCTTCAAGAACCTGAAATAGAGCATAACTTGGGACTAAGCCAATATAAGATAAGAGTTAGTAACTGGGGACAAGCCCAAGGATAACTGGGGACAAGCCCAAGGATAACTAGGGACATCCCAAGGATCGTATGTAAACTGGAGTATGGCCCTAACTGGCGACTATCCAAACTTAGTGACATGAAAATGCCAAAACCTTAGCTAACGTGAAAACGTTAGAAACCTTAGCTAACGTGAAAACGTTAGAAACCTTAGGAACGGATGTATGGTACATCTACCATTATACGTAGGATCCTAAGCATAGCCAGAACAATGGAATTATCAGCCCCTAAAACGAGTACTGGTCCCAAAGCCTTGAACTATACCAGGATCATCGTGCGCTACAGGCGGAACCTGGGGACAAGCCCAAATAGCTGGGGTTAAACCCAAGAGACGGATTGCTTCTGTGGATAACCAACGTTATGCAAAGGATACCTGAACTTTCAAAACTTGAACTCACGTGAGAGATGGATAAAGGATACATGATCCTTGTCCTTATAAGAGAAAATAATGAAATGAAATAGCTTAAGTTTAGGATATTACCTAAGTAAGGATCACCGATACTTTGAGGATCCTTTAAGGATATCCCTTCCGTTAGGATCACCTCTGCCATGAGGATCCTGGTCATATGAAATATTTCTTCAAGTGGACAGCATTCCAAGCTCTTGGTAGCAGATCACCTTCCATGGTTAGCAATCTATATGCCCCCTTTCCTGCTTCAGCTTCAATCAAATAAGGGCCTTCCCATTTTGGAGCCAGTTTCCCATCGGCAGGATTGGTAGTATTTTGAAATGCTTTCCTTAATACCATATCTCCAACTTGAAACCTCATGATCCTGACATTTTTGTTGTAAGCACCAGCCATTCTTTGCTGATAACTGGCCATCCTTATCCTAGCCATATCCCTGATTTCTTCAATAGTATCCAGGTCTTGAGCCAAGTTTTCATTATTTTCCTCAGGATCACGAGTAGTTGTTCTAGCAGTTGGAACCACCATTTCTGTTGGGATCACCGATTCTGCCCCAAACACCAAAGAGAATGGTGTTTGACCAGTAGCATCCTTAGGGGTTGTCCTGTCAGCCCAAAGCACATAGGGTAGTTCTTCTGCCCATTTCCCTTTCTTGGATCCAAGCTTCTTCTTCAAATTGTTGATGATGATCTTGTTGGATGATTCTGCTTGGCCATTAGCTTGTGGGTGGACTGGTGTTGATGTTATCATCCTAATCCCCCAGCTGTCACAAAAGTTAGTGGTTCTGCCCCCAATAAATTGGGAACCATTATCACATATAATCTCAGAAGGAATTCCAAATCTAGTTATAATATTTCTTTTAATGAAGGATATAACTTCCTTTTCTCTAACTTGGGCAAAAGCTTCAGCCTCTATCCACTTGGAGAAGTAATCAGTCATAGCTAGCATGAATACTTTTCCACCAGGTGCCTTAGGGAGCTTTCCAACTATATCCATACCCCATCTCATAAATGGCCAAGAGGAGGATATAGGATGCAATAATTCAGCTGGTTGATGAAGGATATTGCTGTGTCTTTGGCAAGGATCACATCTTCTGGCGTACTCCACAACATCTTTCTTCATGGTTGGCCAGTAGTATCCTGTCCTCAGGATCCTTGAGAATAATGCCCTGCCCCCAGTGTGGTTTCCACAATCTCCTTCATGGAAGTCTTTTAAAACTTCTTGAACTTCAGGATCCTCAATGCATCTCAAGTATGGTCCTGCAAGAGATCGTCTATACAACATATTATTTAAAATTGTGAATTGAGATACCTTAGATTTGAAAGCCCTAGGGTTTTCTCCTGTAGGAATCTCTCCATGTTGTAAGTATCTCATAATTGGTGAGACCCATGATCCTGATCCTGAATGGGATCGAGTATCCTCACTAGGGATCATTGCAGAATTATTCCCTATCTCCATAGCCACATGATCCTCGATAGCCGGGGTCAGGATATGGATAATAGGAATCTTGATATCCTCCGGGATCTTCAAGGATGATCCTAAGTTAGCCAATGCATCCGCTTCTGTATTTTCTTCCCTTGGTACCTGTGACAAACTAAAGGAAACAAAAGAGAGTGCCAAACTTTTGACTATCTCCAAATACTTGGTTAGCTTTTCACCTTTAACAGCATATGATCCATTAAAGTGGTTTGTAATTAACAAAGAATCTACGTGTACCTCAAGATACCTGATCCCCATATGCTTTGCAATTTGCAAACCAGTAATTAAGGCTTCATATTCAGCCTCATTATTAGTGGTTTGGAACTCACAAGCTATAGAATGGGGTATTATGTCCCCCTGTGGCGATTTTAGTAGTATTCCAAGCCCTGTGCCTTTGACGTTTGAGGATCCATCAGTATAGAGTATCCAAGGATCCTTGGTCTCTTCTAGCTGCTGGACTTCTAGCTCAGCTTCTTCTTGTAAATCACTACTGAAATCAGCCACAAAGTCAGCTAATGCTTGGGATTCGATGGCTGTCCTAGGCTCATATCTTATATCATATGCACTCAGCTTCACTGCCCACTTAGCCATCCTTCCTGACATCTCTGGTTTCCTGAGGACATTCTTAATTGGAAAATTAGTTTTGACAATGATAACATGAGTTTCAAAATAATGTCTCAACTTAATAGATGCCATAATTAATGCAAGAATAAGCTTTTCAAGGTGTGAGTACCTGGATTCGGCATCAAGTAAACTTTTACTTACATAATAGACAGGATGTTGTGTACCTTGATGATCCTTAACAAGGACCGCACTTACTGCTTTTGAGGATACTGCAAGATATAAGGATAATACATCACCTTTTTCTGGTTTCATCAAAGCCGGGGCCGAGGATAGGTAATCTTTGAGGGCTTTTAAAGCATTTTCATGCTTCTCCGTCCACTCAAATTTCTTGTTCTTCCTTAGGATATCATATAATTCTTTACACTTCTCGGAGGATTTGGATATAAATCTGTTCAGGGCTGCTATCCTTCCTGTTAGCCTTTGAACATCCTTAGCGTTGACCGGAGATTTGATGTTCACTATTGCTTTGATTTGTTCCGGGCTAGCTTCAATGCCTCTCTTTGTCACCATATATCCTAAGAATTTACCTGCTTTAACACCAAAGTGACATTTTGAAGGATTAAGTTTCATGTTATATTTGTCAAGGATATCGAATGCTTCCTCCAAGTCTCTTAGGTGATCCTCAGCTTTTAAGGATTTTACCACCATATCATCTATGTAAACTTCCATAGTCTGTCCAATTTGATCCTTGAACATCATATTCACCAGCCTTTGGTATGTTGCACCTGCATTTCTTAATCCGAACGGCATAGCAATATAGCAGTATATACCCGTTGGAGTCATGAAGGCTGTATCCTCTTGGTCGGATGGTTCCATTTGGATTTGTTGGAATCCAGATGAAGCATCCATAAAAGTTAACAGTTCATGACCCGCTGTTGCATCCACCATGGAGTCAATGTGGGGTAAAGGGAAAGGATCCTTGGGACATGCCTTATTTAAATCGGTAAAATCGACACATACCCTCCACTTTCCGTTTTTCTTTTGAACAACAACCACATTGGCCAACCATCTTGGATACTTGACCTCTCTAATCATACCTGCCCGAAGCAATTTCTCTACCTCTTCTTGGATGATGGCATTCCTTTCTGGTGCAAACTTTCTTCTCCTTTGATGGATTGGTTTGAAGGATCTGTCAATGCCGAGTTTATGAGTGATAACATCCTTGGATATACCAGTCATGTCTTCGTGTTTCCATGCAAAGGTAGTCTTTCTCCTTCTGAGGAAGGATATGAGGTCTTCTTTCATTTCGCCAAGGATCCCTGATCCGATATATATTTTGGATTCAGGATCATCAGGATCCATGAGGATTTCTACCACATCCTGCTCTCTGGCCTCCAAGACATTCCTTGGAGGATACCTTGATTGCTATTGCTCCCTTGACTTCGAGGCTGGTTTCATCGATGAAGTGTAGCAATTCTTAGCCTCCTGCTGATCACTATCAATCTTCACTATTCCCCAAGGACTAGGGAGCTTCACACATTGATGGTAAGTAGATGGGACTGCTTTCATATCGTGTATCCAAGGCCTGCCAAGGATAACATTACAACAAGATAAACAGTCAATAACACAAAATTTTTGATAAGAGTGTAAGCCTTCAATATATATTGGGAGTTTAATGTCCCCCAGGGTATTCTTAGTTTCGCCACTAAATCCAACGAGCACGGAGGATCTTGGTATGATCTCTGATTCAGGAATACCCATCTTCTTTAGAACATCCAGCTGGATAATGTTCACTGAACTTCCTCCGTCTATAAGGATCCTGCGGACAAAATGGTTAGATATGAAAAGAGTAATAACTAAACCATCGTGATGAGGATCCTGGATATCAACACGATCCTCTTCATCAAAGGTTATGACTTTTCCTTCGGAGACACTTGATGTTCGAACTGGTCTTTCTCCGTTATCCATTTTAGCTTCCTTCGCATGCCTTTTAGCCGCTGAGAAGGATGTGCCACAAATGTCGGATCCTCCGGAAATAAAGTTTATCACTTGTGCATCTGCTGGAGGGGCTGGAGCCTTCTCAGGGATCCTTTCAGGATCCTGAGTTCTTGACTTTTTTCTTCCCAACAATTCTTTTAGATGCCCCTTGCTCAACAAGTATCCAATTTCCTTTCTTAATGCAATGCATTCTTCTGTGAGGTGCCCAAAATCTTCATGATATGCACACCACTTTGATTTATCCTTAGTTGCAGCTGGCCTATCGTTCTTTCTCGGCCATCTAGCTTTATCACCTAGGTTCTGCATAGCAAGGATTAGTTCATTGTTATCAACACTAAAACAATATTCAGAGATTGGAGGATAATCCTCATCATCCTCTTCTTGATCAACAGAGTGCACGTTCTGATTATCAGATCTATTGTAAGATCTGAACTTGTTGTTCCTGAATGAGGATCCTTGCTTATCCTGCTTTGAGGATCCTGCTAACCTCTCCTGGATCCTCTTGTCATCCTCTAGCCGGATGAACCTGAGTGCTCGGGTTCTTACCTCATCTAAGTTCCTGCATGGTGTCATAACAAGGTCATCATAGAAAGACGAATCCCTAAGCAGTCCCATCTTAAAGGCCTCAACAGCCGTGGCAATATCTAAGTTGGGAATGTCTAAGGATTCTTTACTGAATTTGGTAATGTAATCCCTTAATGATTCATTATGACCCTGGGTTATCCTATATAAATCACTAGTCAATCGTTCAAATTTTCTACTACAAGAAAACTGATTATTAAACAAGTTAACTAGGTTTGCAAATGAGGTAATAGAATAGGGAGGAAGACTTAGCAGCCATTTGAGAGCTGATCCAGTAAGAGTGGACCCGAATCCTTTGCACAGGCATGCTTCCTTTAACTTTTCCGGGATTGGATTGATCTCCATCCTCTCCCTGTATTGTGCAATGTGTTCTTCAGGATCCGTCGAACCATCATACAGTTTCATTGTGGGTACATGGAACCACTTGGGTATCTCAGCATCACAGATTGGTGGTGCAAAGCGAGATATCTTGTGGCTCCCATCTGCAATCTCTGGGATAGGTTTGACTACTCCCGGAACACTTGATATCATATCCTTTAGCTTTTGCAATTCTCTAGCCATGGCATGATTGATACCTGGATCCTGCATAAGACCATGGTTAGTAGTATGAGAATTATTAAAAGTGTTACCTCCCATTGGATTCAGATTAGGAAGATTGGATGTTAATCCATATTGTTGAGACTCTGGAATGATCGAGGGACCAGTAGAAGCATTGGTCTGCATTGGAATAAAATCTCCCTGATGGACATCTGAACTTCCTGTTTGCAAACTCCTCAAGGATCCTGGCATCTGGAAGGATCCCTGAAACTAAGACGATCCTGGAACGAAGGAGGATCCTTGAACATGGGATGATCCTGGGACAAAGGAGGATCCTTGAACCTGGGATGATCCTGGGACAAAGGAGGATCCTTGAACCTGGGATGATCCTGGAACAAAGGAGGATCCTTGAACCTGGGATGATCCTGGAACCAAGGAGGATCCTTGAACCTGGGATGATCCTGGAACAAAGGAGGATCCTTGAATCTGCTGCAATCCTGAATATCCTCCTGAATTCGTGAGGGATCCCATATGCTGAGGATAGGATCCCGCTGGCTGGAAATATGAACCTGATGCCTGAGTCATTGTTGTTGTTCCGTAGTGCACTCCTTTTGGTCCACCCACGTATTGAATGTCTGGAACCACTGATGGCTGAGAAGTAATCACTGGAGTATCAAAATTCAAGGATTTCGGCACCAGTGGGGAATGATCCTCTGCCGTTGTCTTTTGTTTCTTGAGATCTCCGATTTCTTTGAGAATCCTCTCATTGGTCTTATCCTGTTGCCGTATCTGATCCTTCATCTGCAAAATCAAAGTAAACATGTCACTAGTAGTGGGAGTGTAAGAAGCAGAAGAAGTTGGAGGTTTTGAGAAAATGGGAGTTGGTTTCTTCGCAGCATTCTCAGCGTTCTTCTGGGATCCAGAAGGTGGTGGAGGCAAAGGAGGAACGCCTTGTGAGGAAGTGAATGCGGGCATCAAATTTGAAGCATTCTTCGCTGAGGAAGCCATTTGCTTGGTTGTAGTGAACCGAAATGAGCACAAAAATGCGAATCTTTCTAAGGACGAAGCACCAATTGCCCCACGGTGGGCGCCAAACTGTTTTGGTTAAAAATTCTGTTTATAATATGCAACCAAACTCTTTGTATCGGGGAATGATGCCTCAAATGTGTAATAGCGATAAGGATCACTTCGATGTAAAATGCACAAACAACACAAGAATTTATACGGGGAAAAAGCCCTTGATCAAGAGTTGATCTCCGGCACAAAAAACCCCGGGTGATGGAAACTACCGATCACCAAGCTTAAATAAATGATTAAATGTTTACAACTTCGGATAGTAACGAGCTAGGTACAAGGATCACTATCGTGAAAAGTGTAAATGTGAGTGAAAATGAGTGTATGTTCGTCGAGAGCTTCAAGTGTGCGAGTATACGAGTGTGTGTAGTTGCAGAAATGGCTAAGTGTTTTTCTACTAGCTCGTTACCCCTTTAAATTAGAAATGTAACAAGCTAACAAACTCTCCTACTTTCGTGCCATGCCTCCACGTTCTCCACAACGTCTATTTTTGGTCAAGCACGTGCAGAATAGTTTGGGAATATTCTCCAGGAATGTCGCCAAGACTTGGTCAAGCTCGTAATACCTGCGAGGTAATACAAAATACAAACAATCGTCAGTACGAGGATCCTTAAAGTGATCCATGATCCTGAAGCTCTTCCGAGGATCACTACCTGTCACAGAAGTAAGGATCACATATCAGGATAATGAATAAGGATCACTAATTGTTAGAAAATCCTCCCCTAACATGTATCGTGTAGAAATGTATGAAAAATGCTAAGTGTTTTGCCGAGAGCTGGTGAGTGCAGTTGTACGAGTGTGTGTAGCCAAAAAATAGCCAAGTGTTGTCTAATTAGCTCGCTACCCCTTTTAAATTTAGTAAAATATCTAAATAACTAACTATCCGCAATTCATGCCTTCTCCCCACGATCTCCATAACGTTCACCATGGTCAAGCACGTGCGGAATAAGCGTGGAATATTCTTCAGGAACGTTACCAAGACTAAGTCCAAGCTGGTATTCCTGCAAAACAACATCGAATTCAAAGCAGACAATCATTAGTATAAGGATCCTTAGGATGATCCATGATCCTGATCCTGAAGCACTTCTGAGGATCACTAACTGACACAGAAGTAAGGATCACCAAACAGGACAACAATTGAGGATCACGGGTCATTCAAAAATCCTCCCCTAACAATACCGGGAAGACCATGGATTCACGATATGAAGGCTGTGCAATCAACATATCACCAATGCATCAAGATCCCTACCCCTTGGGGAGTTGTCAAGGTTGATAGTGATCAGCAGGAGGCGAAAGAATGCTACTCATCCTCGATGAAATCCTCAACCAAGCCTAGCACAACATAGCAATTAAAGATGCGGGCCCAGGATATCGTGGAGGATTCGGAGCAGGATGTGAAGAAAATTATCCTGGATCAGGATAATCCTGATATCTCGGTGCTCGAAGAGCAGTTAACTAACTTTTTGAAATGCAGGATGTCAACGTTTGCGTGGAAGCATGAGGATATGACAGGTATATCCAAAGACATTATCACTCACAAGCTTGGAATTGACAGATCATTCAAGCCTGTTCAGCAAAAAAGAAGGAAATTTGCTCCTAAGCGGAATACGATTATCCAAGAGGAAGTTGAAAAATTGTTGAAGTCCAGGATGATCAGAGAAGTCAAGTTTCCAAGATGGCTAGCAAACGTAGTCAGAAGAAAAATGGGAAATGGGGAGTCTGTGTAGACTACACAGACTTGAACAAGGCTTGTCCTAAAGACCCATTTCCTCTTCCTCACATTGATGCAATGGTGGATGCTACTGCCGGGCATGAAATGTTGACCTTCATGGATGCATCCTCAGGATTTCAGCAGATTCAAATGGAGCCTTCTGACCAGGAGGATACTGCCTTCATGACACCAACAGGTATTTATTGTTATACGGCTATGCCTTTTGGTTTGAAAAATGCAGGTGCAACATACCAGAGATTGGTAAACATGATGTTCAAAGACAAGCTGGGGGACACCATGGAGGTATACATTGACGATATGGTGGTAAAATCAAGGAAAGCTCAGGTTCACCTCCAAGATATTAAAGGAGCATTTGATATCCTGGATCAATATAACATGAAGCTAAATCCTGCTAAATGTCATTTCGGAGTAGGGGCAGGAAAATTTCTAGGATATATGGTGAGCAAAAGAGGAATAGAGGCGAGCCCGGAGCAGATTAAAGCCATCTTGGATATTAAATCACCCTCAAATATGAAGGATGTTCAACGATTAACAGGGCGAGTGGCAGCATTAAACAGATTTATTTCAAGATCCTCAGAGAAATGCAAAGAGTTTTATGATATCCTGAAGAAGAACAAGAAATTCGAATGGGGTGAGAAGCATGAAGCAGCCCTGCAGGATTTGAAGCAATATCTTTCAACTGCACCTCTACTGATGAAGCCTGAGAATGGTGAACCACTATCCCTATACCTCGCAGTATCAGGGAATGCTGCAAGTGCCGTCCTTATAAAGGATCATGAAGGTCAGCAATATCCTGTTTATTATGTTAGTAAAAGTTTGTTAAATGCTGAAACTAGGTATTCTCATTTAGAAAAATTGATACTAGCATTAGTTATGGCATCAACGAAGCTTAGACATTACTTTGAGACACATAGGATTCATGTTAAAACAAATTATCCTGTCAAAAATGTGCTTAGGAAACCAGAGATGTCAGGCAGGATGGCCAAGTGGTCAGTAAAGTTGAGTGCATATGATTTAGTATATGAACCTAGAAATGCCATAAAGTCTCAGGCTTTAGCTGACTTTGTGGCTGATTTCAGTAGTGACATTCAGGATGAGGTAGACCTAGAAGTCCAACAGTTAGGAGAATCCTCAGGATCCTGGACGTTATATACTGATGGTGCATCTAATGTAAGAGGAGTAGGATTGGGAATACTACTAAAATCGCCACAGGGGGACATATTACCCCAGGCTATTAGGTGTGAATTCCCTGCTACTAATAATGAAGCAGAGTATGAGGCTTTAATTGCAGGATTAGAGTTGGCTAAGAATACGAGTATCAAGAATTTGCAAGTATATGTTGACTCCTTGTTAATTACTAACCATTTTAATGGATCCTATGCAGTTAAGGGTGAGAAATTAATCCATGCAGTTGGCTAAGATATCTCAAGGAAGGACACATCCCCGGAGATGAAAATCCTAAGGCATTTAGGATGAAGGTATCACGATTCACTATTATAAATAATGTTTTATACAAGAAATCTCTTGCAGGACCGTATTTGAGGTGCTTGGAGGATCCTGAAGCCAAAGAAGTACTTCAGGATATACATGAAGGGGATTGTGGTAACCACACTGGGGGCAGGTCATTGTTCTCGAAAGTATTAAGGACATGATATTATTGGCCAACGATGAGGAAAGATGCTGCAGAATATGCTCGAAGGTGTGATGCATGTCAAAGGCATAGTAACATACTACATCAACCAGCTGAACCACTATATCCTGTAGCTTCCCCTTGGCCATTCATGAAATGGGGGATGGGTATAGTAGGGAAGTTACCAAAAGCTCCGGGAGGAAAAGTCTTTATGCTAGCAATGACAGATTATTTCTCTAAGTGGGTTGAAGCTGAAGCATTTGTTCAAGTTAGAGACCAAGAAGTAGTATCCTTCATAAAGAGGAATATCCTGACCAGGTTTGGGGTACCAGCTGAAATCATTTGTGATAATGGGTCCCAGTTTATAAGCAAGAGGACTACTGACTTTTGCAAGAGTTGGGGAATCAAAATGATCACGTCTACTCCGGTACATCCTCAAGCGAATGGACAAGCTGAATCCTCAAACAAGATAATTGTCAATAACTTAAAGAAGAGACTTGGAGCCAAAAAAGGAAGATGGGCAGAAGAATTACCCTTTGTTTTGTGGGCTGATAGGACAACGGTAAAGAATGCAACCGGCCAAACCCCATTTTCCTTGGTATTTGGAGCAGAAGCAGTGATTCCAACGGAAATGGCGATACCTACTGCAAGATCTATCCTACAGGATCCTGAACAGAATCCTGAAGCCTTATGTCGAGATTTGGATACTATAGATGAAAAAAAAGAGATGCAGCAAGGCTAAGGATGGCAGCATATCAACAAAGAATATCCAGAGCATATAACAAGAATATAAGGACTAGGAGATTTCGAGTTGGTGATTGGGTGCTAAGAAAGGCTTTCCAAAATACCACTAATCCTGCCGATGGCAAGCTAGCTCCAAAATGGGAAGGACCATATGAAGTTGAGTCAGAAGCAGGGAAAGGAGCATATCGACTCAAGAATATGGAAGGGGATATGCTACCGAGATCCTGGAATGCAATACACTTAAAGCTCTATTTCAAGTAAGAATAGAATTTAATTTCTATCTCAGAATGGTATGTATTCTATCTCTTTTAAATATATTTGTTTATTATCTTGAACCCAATACTGACTTAAGCATCGGAGGGGTGTTAGCCAAGCTAACACCCACCTTAGTTTATGTTAGGGGTGGATTTCTAAATGATCAGTGATCCTCATTTACTGTTGGGTTTAGTGATCCTCAATTCTGTCTGAAGTAGTGATCCTCAGAAGTGTTGCAGGATCAGGATCATGTATCATCATAAGGATCCTTGTACTAACGGTTGTCTACTTTGAATTCGAAATTGTTTTGCAGGAGTATAAACTTGGACTTGGTCTTAGCGATATTCCTGGAGTATATTCTATGTTTATTCCGCACGTGCTTGGCCAAAAGTGGACGTTATGGAGTCGTGGAGGACTTGCACCATTTGCGGAATGTTAGTTAGTGTAGATATTTTCCATTTTTAAAGGGGTATCGAGCTAATTAGAAAACACTTGGCTATTTTTTGGCTAACACACACACTCTTACAACTGCTCTCACCAGCTCTCGTTAACCCACTTGGCGATTACACACTTTTTTACACAACACACTATAGTGATCCTTGTACTTAGCTCGCTATCATCCGAAGTTGTATTACATTTCTTGTTTAATTTGAGTTGGTGATCGGTAGTTTCCATCACCCGAGGTTTTTTATGCCGGAGATCATTCATTGATCAAGGGCTTTTTCCTCGTATAAATCTTCGTGTCACTTGTTCATTACATTTCATAGTGATCCTTATTGTTGTTCATCAATTCAAGCATCATACCTCACAACAGAAAGTTTGGTTGCATTATCATTGCTTGATTTTTGACCAAAACAGTTTGGCGCCCACCGTGGGGCAATTGGTGCTTCATTCCTAAGAAGATTCATATCTTTGCGGTCATTTCGGTTCATAACAACCAGGCAGATGGCTTCCTCAGCGAAGAACATCTCAAACTTGATGCCATCATTCAGTTCTTCACAAGGCGTTCCTCCTTTGCCACCACCACCTTCTGGATCCCAGAAGAATGCTGAGAATGCTGCGAAGAAACCAACCCCCATTTTCCAAAAACCACCAACTTCTTCTGTTTCAACTAATCCTACTACTAATGATCTTTACACTCTGATTTTGCAGATGAGGAATCATGCACAAGAGCAGGACAAAACCAACGAAAGGATCCTCAGGGAAATTGATGAGATCAAAAAACAGAAGAAATCAGTGGAGGATCACTCCCCTCTGATGCCAAGATCGCTAAACTTTGACACTCCAGTCATAACTTCCCAACACTCAGCGGTTCCGGACGTGCAATACTTGGGTGAATTACCAGGAAGGCATTATGGAACAGCAACTATAAGTCAGGCATTTGGCTCTCACTTCCAGCCTCAAGGATTCTCTTCTCAACCGTCAGGATCCTCTTCTCAGCATCAGGGATACTACACGTCAGGAGGATATTTGGGAATGCATGCAGTTCAAGGATCCTCCCAGGTCCAAGGATCCTCCCAGGTCCAAGGATCCTTCCCGGTTCAAGGATCCTCCTTTGTCCCAGGATCCTCTCGGGTTCCAAGATCCTTTCAGGTTCAAGGATCATCTCAACTTCAAGGATCCAACGTCCTTCAGGATCAAGGATTTTGAGAAGTATGCAGCCTCAGAGCTCAGACATTCATCAAGGAGACTTCATACCAATGCAGACCATTGCTCCCTCTGGTCCTTCAATCATGCCAGAGTCTCGTCAATATGGATTCACATCCGCAATTCCAAACACGAATCCTGTGGGAGGTAACATTTTTAATAATTCATATAACACTAACCATGGCTTAATGCAGGATACAGGTATCAATCAGGCTATGGCTAGAGAATTACAGAAGCTCAAGGATATGATATCCAGTGTACCAGGAGTGGTTAAACCCATTCCTGAGATTGCAGATGGTAGCCATAGGATATCTCGTTTTGCACCACCCTTGTGTGATGCTGAGATCCCTAAAAGATTCCAGATACCATCTATGAAGCTGTATGATGGTTCGACGGATCCAGAGGAGCATGTAGCTCAATACAGGGAGAGGATGGAGATCAATCCAATTCGTGAAAGGTTGAAAGAAGCATGCCTATGCAAGGGATTTGGATCCACACTCACAGGATCTGCTCTTAAATGGCTGCTAAGTCTTCCCCCTTACTCCATTACTTCATTTGCTAACCTAGTTAATTTGTTTAATAGCCAATTCTCTTGTAGTAGGAAATTTGAACGATTAACTAGTGATCTATATAGGGTAACACAAGGTCAAAATGAATCACTTAGAGATTACATCACTAAGTTTAGTAAAGAATCCTTAGATATTCCTAACTTGGATATTGCTACGGCTGTAGAAGCCTTTAAAATGGGATTACTTAGGGATTCATTATTCTATGATGATCTTGTAATGACACCTTGCAGGAATCTTGATGAAGTAAGAACCAGGGCCCTTAGGTTCATCCGCCTAGAGGATGATAAAAGGATCCAGGATAGATTAGCAGGATCCTCAAAACAGGATAAACAAGGATCCTACTTCAGGAGCAACAAATCCAAGTCCTACAACAGATCTGATAACCAGAATGTGCATGCAGTGGAACAAGAAGAGGATGATGAGGATTATCCTCCTATTTCTGAATACTGTTTTTCTGTTGATAACAATGAACTAATCCTTGCAATGCAGAATCTAGGTGAAAAAGCTAGGTGGCCAAGGAAAAGTGATAAACCAGCTGCTACAAAGGATAAGTCCAAGTGGTGTGCATATCATGAGGATTTTGGGCATCTCACTGAAGAGTGTATTGCACTGAGAAAGGAAATTGGTTACTTGTTGAGCAAGGGGCATCTGAAAGAGCTTTTGGGACGAAAAAAGTCAAGGGTCCAGGATCCTGAAAGGATCCCGGAAAGGGCTCCTGCTCCTCCAGCAGATGCACAAGTCATAAATTTCATATCCGGTGGATCAGACATATGTGGTACATCCTTCTCAGCAGCAAAAAGACACGCTAAGGAAACCAATATGGAGAATGGAGACAGACCTGTCCGGACCTCCGTTGTCACCCAGGATAAAGTCATAACTTTTGATGAGGATGATCGTGTTGACGTGCAGGATCCTCATCATGATGGTCTTGTAATTACATTGTTTATTTCTAGCCACTTTGTTCGCAGGATCCTGATAGATGGAGGAAGCTCTGTGAACATCATTCAGCTTGATGTCCTCAAGAAGATGAATATCCCAGAGTCTGATATTATCCCAAGATCCTCAGTACTTGTGGGATTCAGTGGAGAAACTAAGAATACATTGGGGGACATCAAACTCCCAATCTATATCGAAGGATTGCATTCTTATCAGAAGTTCTGTGTTATTGATTGCTTATCATGTTGTAATGTTATCCTTGGCAGGCCATGGATACATGACATGAAGGCGGTCCCATCCACCTATCATCAGTGTGTAAAGCTTCCAAGTCCATGGGGAGTGGTGAAAATTGAGAGTGATCAACAGGAGGCTAAGAATTGCTATACCTCATCAATGAAGCCAGCTTCAAGACCAAGGGAGCAATAGCAATTAAAGTATCCTTCAAGAGATGTCTTGGAGGCAAGAGAACAGGATTTGAAGGAAATCCTCATGGATCCTGAGGATCCTGAATCCAAGATCTTCATAGGATCAGGGATCCTTAGCGACATCGAACAGGAGCTAGTATTCTTCCTTAAGAAAAGGAAATCTACCTTTGCCTGGAAACATGAAGACATGACAGGTATATCTAAGGATATAATTACTCATAAACTTGGCATTGACAGGTCATTCAAGCCTATACATCAAAAGAGGAGGAAGTTTGCACCTGAAAGAAATGCTATTATCCAGGAAGAGGTAGATAAGCTACTTCGAGCAGGTATGATAAGAGAGGTTAAGTATCCAAGATGGTTAGCCAATGTGGTTGTTGTTCAAAAGAAAAATGGAAAGTGGAGGGTATGTGTCGATTTTACTGATTTAAATAAGGCATGTCCCAAGGATCCTTTCCCATTACCCCACATTGACTCCATGGTGGATGCTACCGCGGGTCATGAGTTGTTAACTTTTATGGATGCTTCATCTGGATTCCAACAAATTCAAATGGAACCATCTGATCAAGAGGATACAACATTCATGACCCCAACTGGTATATATTGTTATATTGCTATGCCATTTGGACTAAGGAATGCAGGTGCTACTTACCAAAGGCTTGTCAATATGATGTTCAAGGGACAAATTGGACACACTATGGAAGTCTATATTGATGACATGGTGGTTAAGTCCAAGAAAGCTGAGGATCACCTTAAAGACTTGGAGGAAGCATTCAATATCCTTGATAAATATAATATGAAACTTAATCCTTCTAAGTGTCATTTTGGTGTGAAGGCAGGTAAATTCTTAGGATATATGGTGACAAAGAGGGGCATTGAAGCAAGTCCAGAGCAAATTAAGGCTATTGTGAATATCAAATCTCCTGCCAATGCTAAGGATGTGCAAAGATTGACGGGCAGGATCGCAGCCTTGAACAGATTCATATCCAAATCCTCATAAAAGTGTAAGGAATTTTATGATATCCTGAGGAAAAACAAGAAATTTGAATGGACTGAGAAGCATGAAGGTGCCCTCAGAGCTCTTAAAGATTACCTATCCTCAGCCCCAGCCTTGATGAAACCAGAAAAAGGAGATGTGTTATCCTTATATTTGGCGGTATCCTCAAAAGCAGAAACCTGAAATGTCAGGAAGGATGGCTAAGTGGGCAGTGAAGCTTAGTGCATATGATATACGATATGAACCAAGGACTGCCATCAAATCCCAAGCCTTAGCTGACTTTGTGGCAGATTTTAGTAGTGATTTGCAAAAGGAGGCTGAACTAGAAGTCCAACAGCTTGAAGAAACCAAGGATCCTTGGATACTGTTCACTGATGGATCCTCCAATGTAAACGGAACAGGGCTTGGAATACTACTAAAATCACCACAGGGGGATATAATACCCCACTCCATAGCTTGTGAATTTCAAACTACCAACAATGAGGCTGAATATGAAGCCTTGATAGTTGGTTTGCAAATTGCTAAGCATATGAGGATCAGGTATCTTGAGGTACATGTAGATTCTTTACTGATCACTAATCACTTTAATGGATCCTATGCTGTTAAAGGTGAAAAGCTAATCAAATATTTGGAGATAGTCAAAGAATTGGCACTCCCTTTTGTATCCTTTAGTTTGACACAGGTACCAAGGGAAGAGAATGCAGAAGCTGATGCATTAGCTAATCTAGGATCATCTTTGAAGATTCCTGAGGAATCATGGCTGGTAAACGTCGAAAATGATGTACGCATCAAAACATCCATTTAGGATGAATACATACGAGTAAAGATGAATACATGAAAAAGATAGTTTTATTTCATAACTTCTTGTCAAGACAATGAACTATGAAATTTTCCGACCCAAAGGAATCAACGATTATGTTTTAAAATTTCCCTAGTGACAAGGTCTCTGAGCCATCATAAGTCCTTTGGAACAAGCCCTTGTGCTATATATAAAAGATGTCAGTATGACATTGGCAGTTGTGACTTATATCCCCTGTCTGCTAAATATGAAGGATTATATTCCGCTTTAATGCCAAAGATGGTTTATTTAAACTTAGGCAAAACATAATCAAATAAATTAAATTCTATCTATTGGCCTATATGGTTTAATTGCACCATGGCTATTTATTCATCAAAATTCGACAATTCGCCATATAATTAAATCAATTATCACTACTTGGTTTTTAGCCTTCAAAGCTTCACCATGGATGACTCCTCTGAAGCTCACAATCATCCAGTTGATCAGAATGATAATGCAAGACTGAACTTAACGGGCGCCGAGTTACAGGCTATGTTAGATACAGCTGTAAACAAGGCCGTGAATCGAGCGTTAAGGGATCATAAGCGAAAGTGCATTAATGCCCCAAATGAAGGTCGTAAAAAGGGTAAGACCGGTTCAAACCATAACCCGTCCAAGCCAAAGGGGGCAAAGCCCAAATGCAATAACTGCAGGAAGCAACATTCTGGAAAATGCACCATCGACCCATGTGCTAATTTATGTGGAATTTGCAAAACCAAGGGTCACAAGACCTTGGATTGCAAGAAATTGGAAGATGCGACCTGTCATGGCTGCGGCGAAAAGGGCCACATCAGTACTAATTGCCCTAAGGCTGCCAAGGAAGGAGCAGCTAAGTATGGAAAGTATTTAAAGGACAAACAGCAGTCAGGTGAAAAACCCAAATGCAAAACCTGCAAGAAACAGCACTTCGGGAAGTGCAGGTATGGATCGAACTCGTATACACAGTCGAGAACTTTTGCATGTGGGATATGCAAGTCCAAGGGGCATAAGACCTTGGACTGCAAGAAGATGGAGGACGCAACCTGCTATGGTTGCAATGAAATAGGGCACATCAAAACTAACTGCCCTAATAAAACAAAGAAGTCTGGCGAGGCTAAGAAGACCAAAACCGAAAACTCCCAAATGGATACTCAAGAGGCTATCCAAGATGACAAGGTCACAACAGGTACTTTCTATATCAATAACGCTCATGTTAGAGTATTATTTAATTCAGGTTCAGATAAGTCTCTCATAGACAATAGATATTGTAAATCATTAAATCTGCCTGTTAACAACTCTAAGCGTTAAGTATAAAGTAAAATTGACCGATAACACCTCGGAGACTGCTCCAGCAATTTTAGATGGACGTTTTATATCCATTAAGAATTACCCCTTCTCCGTTGTCCTTGTTCCGTTAATAAGAGGACTCTATATAGTAATAGGTAAGGATTTGTCGTCTTGTGACCAAGCCCATATTGTGGGTGATAAGAAACAGTTAATTATCAAGACTGTCATTTTGAAGGTTTGCTTCGGATCAGAAGATCCATGCGGCCCGCGTCAAAAAAATGGTGGAACCGGCCGTCCCCGGAATCGAACCTGGGTCTAGGCCGCACCCTTTCGCGCGCCTAGCCAACCGAGCTAGGTGCCTAGTTTGTGAAAATTTCCATTCTTATTTAATATAAGCACATGTACAATAACTTCCTTACTTCTTACTATAAGTCACCTACTTATCCTTCTTCTATTAACTAAGTATTAGAACCCAAGATTTTATCTCTATGTTTTAATTACTCTTGGCTTGCTTATGATGACTAAACACTAGAAAGGATGAAGTAGAAACCATTAAGTATATCGGTGGTTATGCTAGAAAGGATATGGTAAGGTTTACATCACAGTCATTTGATGGCAATACTCTTAATGAGTAAGGACATTAATGAAATCCTCAAGTAGGATCCTCTTATACATTATGGAACGGTCCAAGTTTTAAGGACCTTATTAGAAAAGCCTGATATCCGTTCCGCGAAAAAGGGAAAAGACAGAATAAGAATTTCTGACTCTCGCCATAAAAGTTCTAGACTGTCGACTGTATGTCGCAAATTTTAATTCATTGGCTGAGATAGTACCCTATTCAGTATACCCAAAAAAATCTAAGCTTAAAGCACATAATTATTAGTGGTTAGCTTTGACAATAAGAGGGCACACTAAGGTTTAAAAACCTGCTTATTAAAAATCCATTATGGATCTACCTCAGCTACCCACGTTATAATGATTAAGAAGTAATCAGTCAAAGCTGAGACTGCCCTAAATTTATCTAAAATTTTACAGCTAAGTTTAGAAGGATTATTAGTGGAGGCGTTTAGCCCTCCTGTTGAATAATTAGAGACAGCTCACATTAGGAATTTCACCAAATAAACCCTTATATGTGAATTTATTGCTATAAATTACATGTGGTTTTGGGTGTTGTTAAGTCTCTCACAAGACTTTAAACTTAGCAAACTTTTAGAAATTTTCCCTGTAAGAACCCCAGATGTTAAGTGTAAGGTAGAACCTTCAGGCAAATCATATGAACCATTTCTTCTATTCTTGTCAGAAACCTTTAGGCATAAATTTTTAGAAGTATCCTCTCTCTAAAAGGAAGTGCGAAAGCATATATAGTTGATCTCTTTAATCTCTACCGATTCCGAATACCAGATGGTATGATAAAAGCGTCATATGAAGATTGGTGTATCTTAATAAGTTCCATAGATTGCTTCCATGCCTGATCAGTATGGAGGTTTAATGCATGGGACCACAAAGGTATTCCGAGAGGTCATATGGTACTAAATTCAACTAATGGTATTCAGAGGAGATATCCAGGATGGAATTATCCAAGTAAATGTTCCAGATCAAGAAATTCGTGGACTCGTAACGTAAAAGTGTCACTTAATTGACACAAGCAAAGATGGATGAATTGGAGCTTGAGATTTATAAAATCTCTGTAACCTCCTTATATCTTGATCATCTTCTTCTAAGATTACCCTGT
This sequence comes from Helianthus tuberosus, assembly GCA_030545235.1. NCBI lineage: Eukaryota > Viridiplantae > Streptophyta > Magnoliopsida > Asterales > Asteraceae > Helianthus > Helianthus tuberosus. The sequence goes on along the minus strand of CM060448.1, from coordinate 198,386,273 downwards.
TTACCCCAGAGAGGCAGGTAGAGTTAAGGGATATATCCCATTTAGGGCTGCTTTATTATGAGACCTCCAAGACAGCTAGTACCATTTTTGGCAGAATTGAAAACCCTGGTCAAATAAGATTTAAGATATAGATTCATATAGCCTAACTCAATATCCTGAGAGTTCGGTATAGTTAGATATGAAAGACGGTTCATTTTGCTTATGCATTATCACCGCAACCCTAATTAGGCAACAATTAAGGATTTGCCATCAACTGCCCAGGATCGTCGATCTGTTCGACTAACGACAAGGATTAGCTATTCCCTAAACATTAGCTAAGCAGTGGTTGGAATAACCATCTCACCTTAAAAAAATAAGCTTTTCTATAATAATTGATATGTAAGTATTAAGGCTACTCCTTTGGAGACCTTGTATAGATGGAATGTTAAACATCTATTGTTAGATAGAGAATTGGTAAGTCCAATTATCAAGACCTGAAAGTTGCCTGGGGGACAACAAATAAGATCATACAAATCAATAATTGATTTTAGGTTGCCAGTATACGGCAAGAAATCAAGGAGTTACGAAAATAGCAAACTTCCTTAGTTCTTGTTAAAGAATAAAATGCAACAAAAGAGATCACCCTGGAAGGGTGTGCCAATTTGTGAAATTATCAGGCTAGTTAAGCTCGGAATATATGGAAATCATTCGAAGGAAATTGAATGTATCAAGATCAAGTAGCTTGTAAGCTAAAACCTACTTAAGGAGTTTGACGGAGCTCGCAATACATTGCACAATAGTGACTGGAAGATGTGTTCCGCCAATAAGTCAAGAAGCACTATCACATAATGATATGCAGAATTATGATGTGATGAGCATTCTGTATCGATTGAGGATCGACAGGTCAAGAAGCTCCAAAAGGATACATACGCCTAATATAAGAGCCACTATGGGAGCTTGGAAAGACTCCAGATATGCTATAAAAGTTAAGTCCCTTATGCGACAAAGAGTACTTCCAGCATTTTAACAAATCTCGAGGTCGAGATTTCTTTTAAGGGGGTGAGGATGTAACACCCCGAAAATTTACGTCCTATAATGTCTTGACACGTGTCATAACCTTTGAACGTGTGAAAGAATGTTCTTGAAGGACTAAAGTTGACAAACAATGAAACTATGTAAATACAAGGGTTCAAAGTGTCAACAATGAATAAATATACTTTACAATAACCCTACATAATGTTTATAACCTTAAACGAATGGATCATGGATCATACAAAGAGAATTGTGAAGGAAAGTGAGAGATTACAAACTACAGGGGTTAAATGTGTCAACATGTTAAAGATATACCTCTGAGTGACCTTTTAGCAAACCCAAAGCCTTGTAACGATTAAATATGCTCACTAGAATGTACCATAAAAATTTCACCAAGTTTCGTTACTGTATGAGAAAGTTGTGATAAAATTCGTATGCGAGGGTTAGAATCGTTAACATTGAAATTTAGGGTTTATCGGGTGATCACAAAGTTACCCGGGGACTTGACAAAGTGGGTATAAGTATTAAAGCCCCTATATGTCAATTTTAAAGTCCCATAATGCAAGAATACAAGTGAAAGCGACGTTTAGGAGGACCGGGGGCCAGAATGCAATTAAAGAAAAATGGGAAACCTGAACATAAGGCTCAGGCGGCCCGCGTGAGATTTAACAAAATGTGAGGCGGCCCGCGTCAGACCTGCAGATGCAGAAAAAACAGGCAGGTTCCTGTTTGCATGTTGTAACCGACTTTAAACTTAGTTTTTCGATTCTATGGGCTTCCTAAGATGGTTTATAGCCTATAGGGGGCACATGTACTGATCTTGGATCATTGCTAGACTCATTTGGCATCAATTTGTGAAAGATCAAAGTTCTTATAAAGTCTCATATTGCAACATACATGCACATTTCAACTTCTGGACTTTTAGAGGAGCTCAAGAACTGATACAAGCTTTCCAAATCATTCATTAGACGTATGTAAGTACACTTGATTCTTCTTGTTTGGGTTATGCTTAGTTTATAGCCTAGAAATCAAACCGTCTTAACTACGGTTTGACTTTACGATAAATCATAAACGGTCCAGAATTTTTTCGAAATGAAAGTTGTTACAAGTTGGTAATTTTATGGGCAAATAACCCTTAAAAGGGCACCCGCTGATTTCAATCCTAACTATGTCGTTTGTCGAGTCAAACTTCTTCCGAAAAAGTCAACATAACCATTAAACATGTAATTAGCGTTCCAGAAGGCGTGTAATCTGTTTTAACATGCATATAACCTGCAAATAAGTATAAAAACTTGTTTAAGCTTGTTTGATTCGACAACTCTCTGTTTTGAACCGATTCAGAGCCGAAAGTCGCGTAGTTTGACTTTCTGCTTTGACTTCGATTCTGACCCGATTAATATAGGTTTAGACATGCCTTAAAGTTCCATTAGGACCTAGTTACATGTTGGTATAACCCTCTGCGTTTATACCACTTGAAACCTCGATTGTCCGACGGTTCCGTTAATTGCCTAAATAATGACCATATTACCCTTATAGCCATAAAACGAGATTTTTAGAAATATGAAAGTAAAATAATCTTAGTTACTGATTATTGATCATGTCTGCAAAATTTCACGTCAATCGGAAGTCTAGATTAGGAGTTATGCTTAATGACGTAATTATAACGTTTATTAGTAATTAAACGGCGTCATTAGCGTAAAACCTATCTAAACCCAATTTTTAACACCAAAATTTTTACCCACTGATGTAATATAACATTTTGGGATTTTTGAAGATTTTTAATTATTTTTAAACTGATCATAAGCTAGGATTAGTGCCTTAATTCGGTTAATACCGAATATACCCTTTTCGGCCATAAAATGAGTTTTAAAAATCCTTTTGATGCCAATCCAATTGCTACTGATTTTAAATATTAAATAGAGTGTTTTGAACCTGTTTAACTGATCAGGAAACTCAGAATCCTATTTTAACCCGTACGTCGCTTAAAACGGCTTTATACGCATATTATACGCATAGTTAGGGTTTAAAACTATTTTGGCATATAAGACTTATAACCAAATGTTATAACCTGTTAAAATAAACCATTTTACTGATTTAATCAGACCCGGATCACAGGAGATAAATTAATTCCTTTTATAACTTTAAAAATGACCAAAATACCCCTACGGGGCTTATTATGAGATTAAACTCGTTTTGGGCATAACGGAAGGTATCCTACTGATATCACAACATATTTAAGGCATGTTAACTTAGGAAACCTGTTTAGGACTCTTATGGTTACCCGTTACGCTTCATATGCGTTCGGTTCGGTTTATGTAACTAGTTTACATAAATTAGCCGAAAAGGGTCAAACCTTATCGGTTTTATCTCAAAATCCAGAATGTGTATAATATACCCATATTATACAAGTCTCCGAACTTGTCGGGTCTAAATCACATTCTATTCCGGTCTTCGCCTTATCATGCGTTTGAACCGTATCTTCCTTTTGAAAACTAATCGGTCTAAGTCAAGGCTTAATTCAAAGACCCGTTAGGATTCTAATAGGTTATTAAAAACCTTCGTTCCAGATTTAGGAGCCCAGTAAAAGCTATCTGTACTTGCTGATTTGATACGGCTGGGATTGAATTTATATTTAGCTCAGGTAAATACTTTTAACTTATTTTCCCTATACGGGCTTGGGGTACGGTATATAAAATACCGCTTGGTCCGGCATTGAATCTTTAATCGAATAGAGGTTAAATCATTGATATGCTACGTTTTGAAATGTTTTGTTTGCTTAAAGCCTTTGGGGGGTTAATGACCGTTGTCCCGGATATCCCTGGCATCATTTTACGAAATGGCCACGACCTTAGCACTCAGGTGTAGGCGTACACCTGTCAGTGTCTCATTAAATAAAGTGGTGTGTCAATTGATCTTTAACCCGGTCTACAGATCGGGCTACTGAACGCATAAGAAACATGTAATTCGTTTACAAGTATTATATTTAAATAATTATCCCAAGTTATAAAATATTATTTGTGCCAGGTGCATTCAAATCAATCATTTTTAAAACCTTTTCAAAATGAGTCGGTTGATTGTATTTACCAGTGTAAACTGACGTATTTTCCCAAAAAGGCTAAGTGCAGGTACTAATCGGAATTGGCTGGCTACTCCTAGCATCAATAAAGAGTCTCGCGAGCTTAGATGCCTAAAGTCTGTTGAACAGTGTTATTTTATTTTCGATCCGCCTGTGGATCCTTTACTTCCGTTGTAATACTTTGATGTTACATTATTTCGGATTGTAATATAATTATCCTTTTGCTTCCGCTGTGCATTTATATATTGTGTTGTTTGACGATGATGTTGCCAACCACGTCACGTTACTCCCCTACCGGGCCCACCGGTAACACGTGGAAATTTGGGGTGTGACAGGTTGGTATCAGAGCCAACATTGAGTGAATTAAACACTAGCTCTTTGTGTTTAATCTCAATGACACATTTGCACATTCCTTAATCTTATGAGTCTAGACTTAACATAGGAATATTCTCAATCCTTATCTGGAATTTCTGCTTCCAAAATTTTTATATTTGGATACGTCGCCAAGCGAAGAAGCCGTAATAATAATTCTCCACACCAGGAGCCTTAATTTGCTGACCTTCGTACAGCGGCTAGGACGAAACATGCAACCAAGGAGAAGGCATTCAGAAATAAAATGAAGAAGAAACTCCTTTTGCTAAAAATCGTTTCCTTAATAGTCCTTATAAGGACATAATTACCTTTCAGTTCCTTCGAGGACAACATTATTCCTTTCAAGTCCCGTCTAGGGCACATCTGTATTTTTTTAATTTTATAGTGGAATAATTAACTTTAAATTTTCATTCAGACATTCCTTTTATAAGATCTACCTTTATATAAAATGGCAAAATCTAAAAAGGACGAGACCTAGCCACGCATTATTTTGAGGCAGGGCAAAGATGGTAGTTCCATAATTAGATTCAGATCCATATTTAACACCTCAATTTAGGATTGTTCTGCGTTAATATTAATAAGAATCTTAAGAGTGAAACCTAGCCTTCGGGTCATTTTAAGGCCGGGCCATGATGGTAAGACCTGTTTAAAAAGATTCGAATCCCTGTTAACATCTGTAAATATGTTAACACTCCTGACAGACGTGATTCATTAAAAATCACACACGTCATTCTTATTAATGGATTCTTCAAAAGATTCATAACCCAATGTAATGATCTCTGAATCATAGGTTTAGATCATCACTCGAGATGATCACATTTTGACCATACGTGGTAATATAGCGCCTACAGGCCCTGTTCATTTCCATATGAACCAAAAGACAGTAGTAGCAACGACTCCCTGTCATATAAAGGTAATGAACTAGGTTCAAACCTTCATGCTTTGATTCTCTGAAATCATAGCTTATAAATTATAAACGTCCTTGTGACTAGGCCTATTGTGCCAGTATACCTTCATGCTTTGATTCTCTGAAATCATGGCGTATAAATTAAACTTGTCTATGCGACTAGGCCATTTGTGCTATTATTAACTTATAAATTAGGATTATGATAAAAATCCTGAATAAAAATAAATATCATTCATTTCCTGCCAGTATAATTATTAAAAGAGAATCTTAAATGGTTTGACCTAGCTTGAATGTCATTGAAGACCTAGCTAAGATGGTAAAATCTGTTTAAAAAGAGATTCAAATCCTTGTTAACACCTGAAAATGTGTTAACACTCCCGACAACCATGATGCTATAAAAATCACACTTGTCATCCTTATATTAGGAATTTTTCCAAATCCCTTATTTAGCGTAAATGATCAATAGGAATCATGGCTGGTAAACGTCGAAAATGATGTACGCATCAAAACATCCATTTAGGATGAATACATACGAGTAAAGATGAATACATGAAAAAGATAGTTTTATTTCATAACTTCTTGTCAAGACAATGAACTATGAAATTTTCCGACCCAAAGGAATCAACGATTATGTTTTAAAATTTCCCTAGTGACAAGGTCTCTGAGCCATCATAAGTCCTTTGGAACAAGCCCTTGTGCTATATATAAAAGATGTCAGTATGACATTGGCAGTTGTGACTTATATCCCCTGTCTGCTAAATATGAAGGATTATATTCCGCTTTAATGCCAAAGATGGTTTATTTAAACTTAGGCAAAACATAATCAAATAAATTAAATTCTATCTATTGGCCTATATGGTTTAATTGCACCATGGCTATTTATTCATCAAAATTCGACAATTCGCCATATAATTAAATCAATTATCACTACTTGGTTTTTAGCCTTCAAAGCTTCACCATGGATGACTCCTCTGAAGCTCACAATCATCCAGTTGATCAGAATGATAATGCAAGACTGAACTTAACGGGCGCCGAGTTACAGGCTATGTTAGATACAGCTGTAAACAAGGCCGTGAATCGAGCGTTAAGGGATCATAAGCGAAAGTGCATTAATGCCCCAAATGAAGGTCGTAAAAAGGGTAAGACCGGTTCAAACCATAACCCGTCCAAGCCAAAGGGGGCAAAGCCCAAATGCAATAACTGCAGGAAGCAACATTCTGGAAAATGCACCATCGACCCATGTGCTAATTTATGTGGAATTTGCAAAACCAAGGGTCACAAGACCTTGGATTGCAAGAAATTGGAAGATGCGACCTGTCATGGCTGCGGCGAAAAGGGCCACATCAGTACTAATTGCCCTAAGGCTGCCAAGGAAGGAGCAGCTAAGTATGGAAAGTATTTAAAGGACAAACAGCAGTCAGGTGAAAAACCCAAATGCAAAACCTGCAAGAAACAGCACTTCGGGAAGTGCAGGTATGGATCGAACTCGTATACACAGTCGAGAACTTTTGCATGTGGGATATGCAAGTCCAAGGGGCATAAGACCTTGGACTGCAAGAAGATGGAGGACGCAACCTGCTATGGTTGCAATGAAATAGGGCACATCAAAACTAACTGCCCTAATAAAACAAAGAAGTCTGGCGAGGCTAAGAAGACCAAAACCGAAAACTCCCAAATGGATACTCAAGAGGCTATCCAAGATGACAAGGTCACAACAGGTACTTTCTATATCAATAACGCTCATGTTAGAGTATTATTTAATTCAGGTTCAGATAAGTCTCTCATAGACAATAGATATTGTAAATCATTAAATCTGCCTGTTAACAACTCTAAGCATTAAGTATAAAGTAAAATTGACCGATAACACCTCGGAGACTGCTCCAGCAATTTTAGATGGACGTTTTATATCCATTAAGAATTACCCCTTCTCCGTTGTCCTTGTTCCGTTAATAAGAGGACTCTATATAGTAATAGGTAAGGATTTGTCGTCTTGTGACCAAGCCCATATTGTGGGTGATAAGAAACAGTTAATTATCAAGACTGTCATTTTGAAGGTTTGCTTCGGATCAGAAGATCCATGCGGCCCGCGTCAAAAAAATGGTGGAACCGGCCGTCCCCGGAATCGAACCTGGGTCTAGGCCGCACCCTTTCGCGCGCCTAGCCAACCGAGCTAGGTGCCTAGTTTGTGAAAATTTCCATTCTTATTTAATATAAGCACATGTACAATAACTTCCTTACTTCTTACTATAAGTCACCTACTTATCCTTCTTCTATTAACTAAGTATTAGAACCCAAGATTTTATCTCTATGTTTTAATTACTCTTGGCTTGCTTATGATGACTAAACACTAGAAAGGATGAAGTAGAAACCATTAAGTATATCGGTGGTTATGCTAGAAAGGATATGGTAAGGTTTACATCACAGTCATTTGATGGCAATACTCTTAATGAGTAAGGACATTAATGAAATCCTCAAGTAGGATCCTCTTATACATTATGGAACGGTCCAAGTTTTAAGGACCTTATTAGAAAAGCCTGATATCCGTTCCGCGAAAAAGGGAAAAGACAGAATAAGAATTTCTGACTCTCGCCATAAAAGTTCTAGACTGTCGACTGTATGTCGCAAATTTTAATTCATTGGCTGAGATAGTACCCTATTCAGTATACCCAAAAAAATCTAAGCTTAAAGCACATAATTATTAGTGGTTAGCTTTGACAATAAGAGGGCACACTAAGGTTTAAAAACCTGCTTATTAAAAATCCATTATGGATCTACCTCAGCTACCCACGTTATAATGATTAAGAAGTAATCAGTCAAAGCTGAGACTGCCCTAAATTTATCTAAAATTTTACAGCTAAGTTTAGAAGGATTATTAGTGGAGGCGTTTAGCCCTCCTGTTGAATAATTAGAGACAGCTCACATTAGGAATTTCACCAAATAAACCCTTATATGTGAATTTATTGCTATAAATTACATGTGGTTTTGGGTGTTGTTAAGTCTCTCACAAGACTTTAAACTTAGCAAACTTTTAGAAATTTTCCCTGTAAGAACCCCAGATGTTAAGTGTAAGGTAGAACCTTCAGGCAAATCATATGAACCATTTCTTCTATTCTTGTCAGAAACCTTTAGGCATAAATTTTTAGAAGTATCCTCTCTCTAAAAGGAAGTGCGAAAGCATATATAGTTGATCTCTTTAATCTCTACCGATTCCGAATACCAGATGGTATGATAAAAGCGTCATATGAAGATTGGTGTATCTTAATAAGTTCCATAGATTGCTTCCATGCCTGATCAGTATGGAGGTTTAATGCATGGGACCACAAAGGTATTCCGAGAGGTCATATGGTACTAAATTCAACTAATGGTATTCAGAGGAGATATCCAGGATGGAATTATCCAAGTAAATGTTCCAGATCAAGAAATTCGTGGACTCGTAACGTAAAAGTGTCACTTAATTGACACAAGCAAAGATGGATGAATTGGAGCTTGAGATTTATAAAATCTCTGTAACCTCCTTATATCTTGATCATCTTCTTCTAAGATTACCCTGTTTACCCCAGAGAGGCAGGTAGAGTTAAGGGATATATCCCATTTAGGGCTGCTTTATTATGAGACCTCCAAGACAGCTAGTACCATTTTTGGCAGAATTGAAAACCCTGGTCAAATAAGATTTAAGATATAGATTCATATAGCCTAACTCAATATCCTGAGAGTTCGGTATAGTTAGATATGAAAGACGGTTCATTTTGCTTATGCATTATCACCGCAACCCTAATTAGGCAACAATTAAGGATTTGCCATCAACTGCCCAGGATCGTCGATCTGTTCGACTAACGACAAGGATTAGCTATTCCCTAAACATTAGCTAAGCAGTGGTTGGAATAACCATCTCACCTTAAAAAATAAGCTTTTCTATAATAATTGATATGTAAGTATTAAGGCTACTCCTTTGGAGACCTTGTATAGATGGAATGTTAAACATCTATTGTTAGATAGAGAATTGGTAAGTCCAATTATCAAGACCTGAAAGTTGCCTGGGGGACAACAAATAAGATCATACAAATCAATAATTGATTTTAGGTTGCCAGTATACGGCAAGAAATCAAGGAGTTACGAAAATAGCAAACTTCCTTAGTTCTTGTTAAAGAATAAAATGCAACAAAAGAGATCACCCTGGAAGGGTGTGCCAATTTGTGAAATTATCAGGCTAGTTAAGCTCGGAATATATGGAAATCATTCGAAGGAAATTGAATGTATCAAGATCAAGTAGCTTGTAAGCTAAAACCTACTTAAGGAGTTTGACGGAGCTCGCAATACATTGCACAATAGTGACTGGAAGATGTGTTCCACCAATAAGTCAAGAAGCACTATCACATAATGATATGCAGAATTATGATGTGATGAGCATTCTGTATCGATTGAGGATCGACAGGTCAAGAAGCTCCAAAAGGATACATACGCCTAATATAAGAGCCACTATGGGAGCTTGGAAAGACTCCAGATATGCTATAAAAGTTAAGTCCCTTATGCGACAAAGAGTACTTCCAGCATTTTAACAAATCTCGAGGTCGAGATTTCTTTTAAGGGGGTGAGGATGTAACACCCCGAAAATTTACGTCCTATAATGTCTTGACACGTGTCATAACCTTTGAACGTGTGAAAGAATGTTCTTGAAGGACTAAAGTTGACAAACAATGAAACTATGTAAATACAAGGGTTCAAAGTGTCAACAATGAATAAATATACTTTACAATAACCCTACATAATGTTTATAACCTTAAACGAATGGATCATGGATCATACAAAGAGAATTGTGAAGGAAAGTGAGAGATTACAAACTACAGGGGTTAAATGTGTCAACATGTTAAAGATATACCTCTGAGTGACCTTTTAGCAAACCCAAAGCCTTGTAACGATTAAATATGCTCACTAGAATGTACCATAAAAATTTCACCAAGTTTCGTTACTGTATGAGAAAGTTGTGATAAAATTCGTATGCGAGGGTTAGAATCGTTAACATTGAAATTTAGGGTTTATCGGGTGATCACAAAGTTACCCGGGGACTTGACAAAGTGGGTATAAGTATTAAAGCCCCTATATGTCAATTTTAAAGTCCCATAATGCAAGAATACAAGTGAAAGCGACGTTTAGGAGGACCGGGGGCCAGAATGCAATTAAAGAAAAATGGGAAACCTGAACATAAGGCTCAGGCGGCCCGCGTGAGATTTAACAAAATGTGAGGCGGCCCGCGTCAGACCTGCAGATGCAGAAAAAACAGGCAGGTGCCTGTTTGCATGTTGTAACCGACTTTAAACTTAGTTTTTCGATTCTATGGGCTTCCTAAGATGGTTTATAGCCTATAGGGGGCACATGTACTGATCTTAGATCATTGCTAGACTCATTTGGCATCAATTTGTGAAAGATCAAAGTTCTTATAAAGTCTCATATTGCAACATACATGCACATTTCAACTTCTGGACTTTTAGAGGAGCTCAAGAACTGATACAAGCTTTCCAAATCATTCATTAGACGTATGTAAGTACACTTGATTCTTCTTGTTTGGGTTATGCTTAGTTTATAGCCTAGAAATCAAACCGTCGTAACTACGGTTTGACTTTACGATAAATCATAAACGGTCCAGAATTTTTTCGAAATGAAAGTTGTTACAAGTTGGTAATTTTATGGGCAAATAACCCTTAAAAGGGCACCCGCTGATTTCAATCCTAACTATGTCGTTTGTCGAGTCAAACTTCTTCCGAAAAAGTCAACATAACCATTAAACATGTAATTAGCGTTCCAGAAGGCGTGTAATCTGTTTTAACATGCATATAACCTGCAAATAAGTATAAAAACTTGTTTAAGCTTGTTTGATTCGACAACTCTCTGTTTTGAACCGATTCAGAGCCGAAAGTCGCGTAGTTTGACTTTCTGCTTTGACTTCGATTCTGACCCGATTAATATAGGTTTAGACATGCCTTAAAGTTCCATTAGGACCTAGTTACATGTTGGTATAACCCTCTGCGTTTATACCACTTGAAACCTCGATTGTCCGACGGTTCCGTTAATTGCCTAAATAATGACCATATTACCCTTATAGCCATAAAACGAGATTTTTAGAAATATGAAAGTAAAATAATCTTAGTTACTGATTATTGATCATGTCTGCAAAATTTCACGTCAATCGGAAGTCTAGATTAGGAGTTATGCTTAATGACGTAATTATAACGTTTATTAGTAATTAAACGGCGTCATTAGCGTAAAACCTATCTAAACCCAATTTTTAACACCAAAAATTTTACCCACTGATGTAATATAACATTTTGGGATTTTTGAAGATTTTTAATTATTTTTAAACTGATCATAAGCTAGGATTAGTGCCTTAATTCGGTTAATACCGAATATACCCTTTTCGGCCATAAAATGAGTTTTAAAAATCCTTTTGATGCCAATCCAATTGCTACTGATTTTAAATATTAAATAGAGTGTTTTGAACCTGTTTAACTGATCAGGAAACTCAGAATCCTATTTTAACCCGTACGTCGCTTAAAACGGCTTTATACGCATATTATACGCATAGTTAGGGTTTAAAACTATTTTGGCATATAAGACTTATAACCAAATGTTATAACCTGTTAAAATAAACCATTTTACTGATTTAATCAGACCCGGATCACAGGAGATAAATTAATTCCTTTTATAACTTTAAAAATGACCAAAATACCCCTACGGGGCTTATTATGAGATTAAACTCGTTTTGGGCATAACGGAAGGTATCCTACTGATATCACAACATATTTAAGGCATTTTAACTTAGGAAACCTGTTTAGGACTCTTATGGTTACCCGTTACGCTTCATATGCGTTCGGTTCGGTTTATGTAACTAGTTTACATAAATTAGCCGAAACGGGTCAAACCTTATCGGTTTTATCTCAAAATCCAGAATGTGTATAATATACCCATATTATACAAGTCTCCGAACTTGTCGGGTCTAAATCACATTCTATTCCGGTCTTCGCCTTATCATGCGTTTGAACCGTATCTTCCTTTTGAAAACTAATCGGTCTAAGTCAAGGCTTAATTCAAAGACCCGTTAGGATTCTAATAGGTTATTAAAAACCTTCGTTCCAGATTTAGGAGCCCAGTAAAAGCTATCTGTACTTGCTGATTTGATACGGCTGGGATTGAATTTATATTTAGCTCAGGTAAATACTTTTAACTTATTTTCCCTATACGGGCTTGGGGTACGGTATATAAAATACCGCTTGGTCCGGCATTGAATCTTTAATCGAATAGAGGTTAAATCATTGATATGCTACGTTTTGAAATGTTTTGTTTGCTTAAAGCCTTTGGGGGGTTAATGACCGTTGTCCCGGATATCCCTGGCATCATTTTACGAAATGGCCACGACCTTAGCACTTAGGTGTAGGCGTACACCTGTCAGTGTCTCATTAAATAAAGTGGTGTGTCAATTGATCTTTAACCCGGTCTACGGATCGGGCTACTGAACGCATAAGAAACATGTAATTCGTTTACAAGTATTATATTTAAATAATTATCCCAAGTTATAAAATATTATTTGTGCCAGGTGCATTCAAATCAATCATTTTTAAAACCTTTTCAAAATGAGTCGGTTGATTGTATTTACCAGTGTAAACTGACGTATTTTTCCCAAAAAGGCTAAGTGCAGGTACTAATCGGAATTGGCTGGCTACTCCTAGCATCAATAAAGAGTCTCGCGAGCTTAGATGCCTAAAGTCTGTTGAACAGTGTTATTTTATTTTCGATCCGCCTGTGGATCCTTTACTTCCGTTGTAATACTTTGATGTTACATTATTTCGGATTGTAATATAATTATCCTTTTGCTTCCGCTGTGCATTTATATATTGTGTTGTTTGACGATGATGTTGCCAACCACGTCACGTTACTCCCCTACCGGGCCCACCGGTAACACGTGGAAATTTGGGGTGTGACATATATCCTCTTCCTGGCCATTCATGAGATGGGGAATGGATATAGTTGGAAAGCTCCCTAAGGCACCTGGTGGAAAAGTATTCATGCTTGCTATGACTGATTACTTCTCTAAGTGGATAGAGGCTGAAGCCTTTGCTCAAGTCAGAGAAAAGGAAGTTATATCCTTTATTAAAAGAAACATTATTACTAGATTTGGTATCCCTTCTGAAATTGTTTGTGATAATGGATCCCAATTTATTGGGAATAGAACTACTAACTTTTGTGACAGCTGGGGGATTAAGATGATAACATCAACACCAGTCCACCCACAACCTAATGGTCAGGCAGAATCATCCAACAAGATCATCATCAACAATTTGAAGAAGAAGCTTGGATCCAAAAAAGGAAAATGGACAGAAGAACTACCTTATGTGCTTTGGGCTGATAGGACAACTCCCAAGAATGCTACAGGCCAAACTCCATTTTCTTTGGTATTTGGGGTAGAATCAGTGATCCCTACAGAGATGGTGGTTCCAACTGCAAGAACAAGCGTTCGTGATCCTGAAGAAAATGCTGAAAACTTGGTTCAAGACCTGGATACTATGGAAGAAATCAGGGACTTGGCAAGGATAAGGATGGCCACTTATCAACAAAGGATGGCTGGAGCTTACAACAAAAATGTCAGGATCAGGAAATTCCAAGTTGGTGATATGGTGTTAAGGAAAGCATTCCAGAATACCACCAATCCCGCTGATGGAAAGCTAGCACCAAAGTGGGAAGGCCCCTATTTGATTGAAGCTGAAGCAGGAAAGGGGGCATATCGATTGCTAACAATGGAAGGTGATTTGCTACCAAGGGCTTGGAATGCTGTCCATTTGAAGAAATACTTTATGTGACAAGGATCCATGATCCTTACCTGACTAGTATCCTTGAAGGATCCTTACAGAACGGATGATCCTCATTCTGGTAACATTCTAATCCCAAACTATTTCATTTTTATTCTCTTATATAAGGATAAGGATCCTGCATCCTTTATTCTCCTTTTACTTGATTTTGATTTTTGAAGGTTCGAGTATCCTTAACTGAGGATTGAGTATCCACAGAAGTATCCAGTTATTTGGGCTTGACCCCAGTGATTTGGGCTTGACCCCAGTTATTTGGGCTAGTCCCCAGTTTGGGCCTGTCTCCAGTTTCGCCAGTAGCGCATGATGATCCTGGTATAGTTCATGGCAATGGGACCAGTACTCGCTTTAGGGGCTGACAATTTCATTATACTGGCTATATTCAGGATCCTACGTATAATGGTAGACGTATCATACATCCGTTCCTAAGGTTTCTAACGTTTTCACGTTAGCTAAGGTTTTGGCATTTTCATGTCACTAAGTTTGGATAGTCGCCAGTGAGGGCCATACTCCAGTTTACATACGATCCTTTGGGCTTGTCCCCAGTTATCCTTTGGGCTTGTCCCCAGTTATCTTTTGGGCTTGTCCCCAGTATATTGGGCTTGTCCCCAGAATTGTTGGGCTTGTCCCCAGTTACTAACTTTCATCCTATGTTGGCTTAGTCCCAAGTTGTACCTTATTTCAGGTTTTTGGAGATAAATGACCAAGGATCCTTGATCCTTACTTTCTACTAAGGTTTGTCTTTTGGGTTATCCTGATTATAAAAGTTAAAGGATGGGATCCTAAGTTGGATTCTCAGGTATGATCCTTAACTATTTTGATTTTATTCACTATTTATTTGAATAACCCTTCTCCTTTGACAACTGAACTTATGATCCTTAAACTATATTACTTTTCGGAATTTCTCGATTATGGGATATGTGATCCTTGATCATATCCTAAACTTTTTGGGGATATTTCTTAAATTTTTCTTTATTTGATAAGTTTAAACAAAATGAACATCACAACAGTTGGAAAGTAAAATGTTAACAAGGATATCGACACTGGATAAGCCAGAAAGTTAAAGTTATTTTATTCACAAAAGATTAAACCCCTTAAGGTTGTCAAATTTACCTACCCCGAGCATCTACCAGCAATATGTGGCCCGTCCGCTGGGGTAGGTAAAGGGTGTCCATTGTTCATAGGTTTTTCAAGTGCAGGAATCAAAAGACGGCAGGATCACAATGGCTTCATCCCCCAAACAGAGGATCCCTCCACCATTTGTAATCCTACCTATTGTTCAAAGGATCCATGATCCTCAACCCTAATTACTATTGTTTAAGTACAGACCAACCATTGTTCATCAAAACATCATCAAAACAAAAACCATAACCAAACCTAAAAAATGGGCTCCGGCTACGTCTAGAAATGTCCTTCATCGCCCATTCATGCAGCTTACACCTTCGCTGCATCATCATCCCCTCCAGCTCCAGTATCCTTCGCCTGATCCTTGCCACTTCCACTAGCCTCGATTGTCAGGACCTCGTCAGCCTCATCCTCATCCTCCAACTCAGCCAGCCTGGCCTTCCAGCCTTCTATGTCCCAGCTGCTCCTATCAAAGGCGGGATCCTGAG
Source organism: Helianthus tuberosus (assembly GCA_030545235.1). Classification (NCBI taxonomy): domain Eukaryota; kingdom Viridiplantae; phylum Streptophyta; class Magnoliopsida; order Asterales; family Asteraceae; genus Helianthus; species Helianthus tuberosus. The sequence continues at coordinate 198,370,442 of CM060448.1, read as the reverse complement.
CTTCTTGAGCCATCTGTAGCTTGGTCTTGTACATGGCAATGGCAGCGGAGACCTTAGCATCCTCCGTGATCTCGCTCTTCTCATAATCAAAATTGATCAGAATTGAAGCTGTCTGAGTTTTGGCATCTTTGAGATCCTTTTCAAGGGAGGCAATCTTGTGATCCTTGAGCACCGCCACTTTTTGGAGGTGATGCGTGTGAAGTGTTATATATATTAGGTGTATATTTTAAGCCCCTTTAACACTTATTTTAGCCAAGTTTTAAATTTATAAAACACGATATTTTACTAACACTAAACTCACATATGGGCAAGTGCACCCATCGTGAGCGTAGTATAGTGTTGGTAAGATACCGAGGTCGTCCAAGGACACAAGAGCTTTTAATACCGGTTTATCCTCAACATCTAATCAAAATAAAAAGTTTAGAAAAATGTTTTAACTAAGAAAAATAAAAACTAACTAAAATGCTGAAAATAAAAATAAAAAGAAAAACAAATAGACAAGATGAATCACTTGGTTCCGACTCGTATCTAGTGTAACCTTTGATTATTTCCGCACTTTTGCACATAATTAAGAGATTATCTTAGTTATTGTAGTAGGCCCCTCTTTTGAAGGTGACGTTACCCTCACCCCAGTAGTTTGAGTCAGCAAGGATACAATCCTAAAAGGGTGGATTATTGGAAGATAATGAATTAAGTTATTAATGCAATATTATGGTAGGCCCCTCTTTTGGAGGTGACGTTACCCTCGACTAAGTAGTCTGAGTCAGCAGGGATACAGTCCTAAATAGCCGGGTTATAGTATTAATAGTAGTTAACTTATGAGGGGATCAAAGAGTTTGGATCCTCGCCATCCAATACCGTGAAGTATTGAAGGAGGTCCTACTAAATTTGACCCAGGTCCATTGCAGGACCTCTAAACGCTGAACAATGGCAAGACCTTTACCAAACCGTTCCCTTAACCCCCGACCAGGTAGCCAACATACCTCCATATAGACCGTGGAGATATGAATGGTGAAAATCTTTTATTTTATATAGACAGTAAAATAATTTCAAGACACCACGGACAAACGATAAAGAAAGATCACCTTCAACATAAGCAACTAGTTATTAAAGTCATTAATACGAAACCAAATAAAAAGTGCAAAAGATTAGAAATAAAAAGTATTACACTAGACACTTTGTCTTCACCAAGTGATGTAAGAGACTTAGGCAAACATGGCCTTGATTGTCAAGAACTCTTACGATCAATCTTAGATCCCGAGACGACTCACACACTCTACGATGGACAATGGATGATGGTGGTGGATGATGGTGTTATGGTGGTGGTGGGTGATGGGTGAAGTGTGAGAGAGGTGGTGTGCCAAGGGATGGTTTGAGCTTGAGCCAAGCACTTCTATTTATAGGTTGAATAGAAGCTCGGGCACGGCCCCGTGTCCAGTGGGCACGGCCCCGTGTCCACATCCTCTCTTTCTTCATTAAATGCAGCTTTGTCTTATTAGTTGACCACGCCCCCGTGTCCGCTGAGCACGACCCCGTGTGCAGAAGAATCTTTGTACTATGAAGATTTGCCTGGATTGTGCGAATCTTATAGTTGAACACGGCCCCGTGTCCGCTGAGCACGGCCCCTTGGTGGGCAATAGAAGCTTCTACCACTTTGTCTTTTCTGCTGACACTTGGGCACGCCCCCGTGCTGGCTGAGCACGGGGCGTGTTCAGGCCTCTGATCTCTTGTTTTGCTTGGGAAGATGTTGTAGTGAGGTCGAGCATGCCATGTCTTGTTCCTTTTCTTGTATTTATGTTAGATTTTGATGTATTTTTGCTTCTTTTGTTAATTTGAGCTCATTTAATCCTGAAAATACAAAAGGAAGACAAAAGCACACTTTTTCCAACATTAGTACTAAAAAAGGGTTAGTTTTATGCCTCATTTGATGAAATTTATATGTTAATATTTGAACACATCAAACACCCCCACACTTGAATCTTTGCTTGTCCTCAAGCAAAACTCTTTTAATATGTGGCTATTTACACTCCCAAATGGAATGGGTAGAAAAGAAGGTTTTTGGGCTTGTCGTAGAGTGTCGGGATTTCCAAGATTCTTTATTTAATTTTATTTTTATTTAATTACAATCATATTCGTCATGTTTATTTAAAACTTTTCATAAGATAAATTACTTATTAGGGCATAACATGCCTTTGTAAAATTCTATTTATATACAAGTTCACATACCTCACGGGGATCACTCAACACTCGGCCGAAAATGTATTTTTGTGGATCACTCGAGAGCGGCATGGAACTTACTCCTACCATAGGCTTGCCAATCAATCAATCCTCCTCCTTTTTAACTTATATGCCTTTGTAAATATCAAGAGGACTTTGTGGGTTAAGGGTTAGGCTAGGGTTAAAGGTAGGTGGTTGGGTTGGTGGTTAGTGGTTAGTAGAAAAAGGGTTAAAAAGCGTAACAAGTGTCGGTTTTCGTATGGCTTTCTATTTTTTTGTAACTTTTATTTTGATGAAGCTATTTATTCAAACAAAGTTATTTTTGATGAACTTGTTTATTTATTTTCTTTTGCTTCATCATCAACAAATATATATATATATATATATATATATATTTTTGAAAAGTCATATGAAGAACCGAACTTGTTACTAAAACAAAGGGGTAAAAATGAAAAAGGTTTTGGTGGGTAAAGAGGGTGTTTGGTTTGGGTTATGAAATGAAAAGGTTTAGGCTCAAAGGGGCTAACTAGGGGGATTTTTGGGTAGGTGGTAAAAAAAAAGAAAAATAATGGTGTAGAAATAAAAAGGGTTAGTCCTAATGCCTCCATCATTTACTTACTCGGGTTTAAGTTGGTAAGGACCGGGAATGTATCGTCATGGCAAGTTCTAGAGTCGTAAGAACCAAGCGGCTATTCACACAAGAAACGAAAATGAGCATTTAGTTCTAATGATATGTAAGTGTTTGCTCAATAAAGTCTCAAAACTCACTTTTGTGGGAATGGGTTTTTATGTGATCAAGTATATATAATTAAATTTTAACTAAGCTTATCATGCATTTTCATAATTTTCTTATGTTGGTTCTTTTTATCACGACGCTATCGGTTGTAAATTCGTAAAAATATAACCTTTTTAAGAACTTGAATTTCCCGAGTTAAACCTAGACAAGTAAAAAAAAAAAAAAATTTTTGAAAAAAATTTCGGGTGATTAGCGGTTCCAATAGAGTTTTGTGTAAGGCTTGCATTTAGGACTTGCAAGATTCAAGGTTTTAGCATCCCCCCCACACTTAAATTACACATTGTCCTCAATGTGTCCCAAAAATAAGTTTTTAGGTTGATTGAATGTGTAAAAAGGTGTAAAAAGCAAAAATTTTGTGTTACTGGGCACTGAACACGGCCCCGTGTGATCCGGGCACGGCCCCGTGTTCAAGTGCCAGTAATAAAATTAAAACAAGAGAAACAGAAGTCTGGACACGGGGGCGTGTTGGGTGAACACGACCCATGTCCAGTTACCTGAACTGGGTCTTTTTCTGCAGACTGTGCAGCACGGGGCCGTGTTGGGTGGACACGGCCCGTGCCGAGCTTACTGTAACGAAGAAATTTGTCGGATGGTTCTGTTTTCCTGCATGGAGTGCTGGTTCCAAGTTTCCCTTGCATCCTTTGCCATCTCAAGTGTGTTTTATTCCTGAAAATTAAAACTAACTAGAAAACATAAAATTAATCTAAGCTAAACTAAGGATAGTTCCGTGGAATGCCTCCATGGTGCGCCACGTTTATAAGGGTCCTTGGCTAGAACCAAAGCCTGGTCATATGTTACCCAAGTGGGATGTATTGCATCCCATGTTACACCGTCGGAGAGCGTCATCCAAGCTTGAGTCTATGACCTTCATGTATTTGACCGGGTCTTCGTCCTCTACTCTTTTTCCACATTCAAACTTCACTTCCTCGTCCCCAAACTTCAATGTTAACGTTCCATCGTTCATGTCCACCACTGCTTGTGCGGTGGCTAGGAATGGCCTCCCGAGGATGAGAGGGACGTCGGTGTCTTCTTCCATGTCTAGGATGACAAAGTCGGTTGGAAAAACGAAGTTGTCAACCTTGACCAATAGATTTTCAGCGACACCTTGTGGAAATTTGACGGATCTATCGACGAGTTGTATGCTCATCTTTGTAGGGCTTGTTGTTCCTAGGCCGAGTCGTTTGAACATTGACGTGGGCATGAGGTTAATGCTAGCCCCAAGATCGGCTAATGCATTACGGACGGGGGACTTCCCAATCGAGCAAGGAATTGTGAAGCTCCCGGGATCGATTTTCTTTTGTGGAAGTTTGTTGAGTACTAAAGCGGAGCATTCTTCGCCTAAGTTAACAAATTGCAATGATTCAATTTTCTTTTTGTGAGTGAGGAAATCCCTCATGAATTTTGCATATTTAGGCATTTGGGTTAGAACCTCAATAAAAGGAATATTGACATGCAATTGTTTTAGTAAACTTTCGAACTTTGCGAATTGCTCATCGGTCTTTTGACGATTTAACCTACCGGGGTACGGAATTGGAGGCGTCTTGGTGGGCTTTTGATTTGGAGAAGAAGCCTTTTCTAGTTGAGGTGTAGGTGAAGTCGTGCTTTGGCGTTGACCTTCTTCAACTGGCGGTAACGGGGCATCTTCAGGACCCACGGTTCGATTTCTTAAAGTGATGAGGTGTACTTGCGCCTTTGGGTTGTGTTCGGTATTACTTGGTAACGCGCCTTGTGGTCTCTCGGAGAAATTTTGAGCTAGTTGATTTAATTGTTTTTCAACGTTTTGAATGCTAGCTTGTTGATTTCTAAAATTCGATTCCAATTGTTGAAATCGATCCGAGTTTTTCTTTTCGGTGTCGGAGATGAGGCGAGATATGGTATGTTCAAGCCTTTCTCTTCCACCTTGTTGTTGAGAGAAATTTTGTTGTTGTTGAAAATTAGTTCGTTGGTTTTGTTGGTTACTACTATTGCCGGGATCTCTCCAACCAAGATTTGGGTGGTTACGCCATCCTTGGTTGTAGGTACCCGTTGGAGGACCCGACGGCCTAGGTCTATTATCAATGTAGTTTACCGTTTCTGTTTGTTCATCTAATTCTTTCATACAACTCCAATTTTCATGTGGCCCACCACACCCTTCACAAGCCATAACCGAGGCCGTTTTTGTCATTTCTAGTTTTTTGATTTTTGAAGAGAGGGCCTCGATTTGGGCTTGTAAAGAGGTGCTTTCATCAACCTTATGGGCGCCCGGGGCAATAGATTTATTACCTCGGGGAGTGTGCCATTGAAAATTGGTTTGAGCAATTTCCTCAATTTGATTATATATTTCATTTGGGCGACGATTACCTAAAAGTCCCCCGGAGCTTGAATCAAGTGTTTGTCTTGTGTGTGGCAACAACCCATTGTAGAAAGTGGATACTTGTTGCCATACCGCTAGACCGTGATGAGGACACTTTCTTAGAAGCTCCTTGAACCATTCCCAAGTTTCATATAAGGATTCCCCATCCTCTTGTGAGTATGTATTAATTTCAGTCATTAATTTAGCCGTTTTAGCAGGAGGGAAATACTTATATAGAAACTTTTGGGCTAGTTCATCCCAGGTGTTTACCGAGCCAACTGGGAGGGTGTTAAGCCAAGCCTTAGCTCGGTCTTTTAGTGAAAATGGAAACATCCTAAGGCGAATGGCGTCGTTTGATGCTCCATTGATCCGAAAAGTATCACATATTTCCAAGAAATTAGTAATATGTAGATGGGGATCCTCGTCCGCAAGCCCATGAAAGGTTGCGGAGTTTTGGAGCATTTGTATCAAATGCGGCCGAAGTTCGAAGTTGTTGGCTTCGACATTCGGTGCATTGATAGCGGCGCCGAGATTGCCTACGGTGGGCCGTAGGTAATCCATGAGGGTACGTTGGTCCGCCATTGGAAGTGGGTCCCCCGAAACTTTCTTTTGATTTTTAGCTTTGAGTCTTTTTCTGAGAAAGCATTCGGGTTCTTCTAGGGGTTCTTTTATGTCTCTACTAGAACTGGAGCTCATGCACTACGTAGGAGGTTCAAATGTGGCGCCTGGGTTCCAAGTCCTGCAATAAAAACAGAAAAGAACGTTGGTCAGAATGTTCACCACAGCCCCGTGCTCAGTGAACACGGCCCGTGGTCAGAGATACAGTGATTGTTTTCTGGATCCCTGTTACTGGGAGTTGGACACGACCCTGTGTTGCACCGACACGGCCCCGTGTTCAGCTCTCTGTAACTCAGAAAATAAAAACTGCCAGTAATGATGCTGGGCACGGCCCGTGTCCGACCAGGCACGGCCCGTGCTGAGCTCTACAGAAACTGAAAAATCTAAAAAAAAATCCTAAAAAAAATGAAAAACAAGAAAAACGATTAGGCCGTTGATTCCTAACTTTCTTAAAATCCTTGTGTCCCCGGCAACGGCGCCAAAAACTTGATGCGTGTGAAGTGTTATATATATTAGGTGTATATTTTAAGCCCCTTTAACACTTATTTTAGCCAAGTTTTAAATTTATAAAACACGATATTTTACTAACACTAAACACACATATGGGCAAGTGCACCCATCGTGAGCGTAGTATAGTGTTGGTAAGATACCGAGGTCGTCCAAGGACACAAGAGCTTTTAATACCGGTTTATCCTCAACGTCTAATCAAAATAAAAAGTTTAGAAAAATGTTTTTAACTAAGAAAAATAAAAACTAACTAAAATGCTGAAAATAAAAATAAAAAGAAAAACAAATAGACAAGATGAATCACTTGGTTCCGACTCGTATCTAGTGTAACCTTTGATTATTTCCGCACTTTTTCACATAATTAAGAGATTATCTTAGTTATTGTAGTAGGCCCCTCTTTTAAAGGTGACGTTACCCTCACCCCAGTAGTTTGAGTCAGCAAGGATACAATCCTAAAAGGGTGGATTATTGGAAGATAATGAATTAAGTTATTAATGCAATATTATGGTAGGCCCCTCTTTTGGAGGTGACGTTACCCTCGACTAAGTAGTCTGAGTCAGCAGGGATACAGTCCTAAATAGCCGGGTTATAGTATTAATAGTAGTTAACTTATGAGGGGATCAAAGAGTTTGGACCCCCGCCATCCAATACCGTGAAGTATTGAAGGAGGTCCTACTAAATTTGACCCAGGTCCATTGCAGGACCTCTAAACGCTGAACAATGGCAAGACCTTTACCAAACCGTTCCCTTAACCCCCGACCAGGTAGCCAACATACCTCCATATAGACCGTGGAGATATGAATGGTGAAAATCTTTTATTTTATATAGACAGTAAAATAATTTCAAGACACCATGGACAAACGATAAAGAAAGATCACCTTCAACATAAGCAACTAGTTATTAAAGTCATTAATACGAAACCAAATAAAAATTGCAAAAGATTAGAAATAAAAAGTATTACACTAGACACTTTGTCTTCACCAAGTGATGTAAGAGACTTAGGCAAACATGGCCTTGATTGTCAAGAACTCTTACGATCAATCTTGGATCCCGAGACGACTCACACACTCTACGATGGACAATGGATGATGGTGGTGGATGATGGTGTTATGGTGGTGGTGGGTGATGGGTGAAGTGTGAGAGAGGTGGTGTGCCAAGGGATGGTTTGAGCTTGAGCCAAGCACTTCTATTTATAGGCAGAACAGAAGCTCGGGCACGGCCCCGTGTCCAGTGGGCACGGCCCCGTGTCCACATCCTCTCTTTCTTCATTAAATGCAGCTTTGTCTTATTAGTTGACCACGCTCCCGTGTCCGCTGAGCACGGCCCCGTGGTGGGCAATAGAAGCTTCTACCACTTTGTCTTTTCTGCTGACACTTGGGCACGCCCCCGTGCTGGCTGAGCACGGGGCGTGTTCAGGCCTCTGATCTCTTGTTTTGCTTGGGAAGATGCTGTAGTGAGGTCGGGCATGCCATGTCTTGTTCCTTTTCTTGTATTTATGTTAGATTTTGATGTATTTTTGCTTCTTTTGTTAATTTGAGCTCATTTAATCCTGAAAATACAAAAGGAAGACAAAAGCACACTTTTTCCAACATTAGTACTAAAAAAGGGTTAGTTTTATGCCTCATTTGATGAAATTTATATGTTAATATTTGAACACATCAGGAGGTCAGAGTATTTTTCCTCAAGCTCTTCAACACTTCCAACGTAGTCCTCAATTTCAGCAAATTTTTGCAAACAAGACAATGCAAAGTTAGGATCATATGATCCTCAAGTGGATAGGATAACTAAGCTAAGTCAGTGATCCTTACATCATTAAAATACTCGAGGAATTGATGGCGGATCAGAGGCAAGCCTTGGAGGTTGTCAGCTTCAGAGGTTTTTCTCTTCTTTCCACCTCTTCCCTTTGAAGTGGTAGCCTTGGGGATAACAATGGAAGGGCTAGCAGCAGACTTTTTCTTTGAGGATCTGATAGTGTCAAGATCAGTTACACTGAATTTGGAGGCAGATTTCGAGGATTTCCCAGCGTCTACACATTCAAAACAGATAAGTATCCTTATCCTAATTTTATTCAACTATTTATTAAAATATTTGACTATGCAAAATACAGGATACTTACTTGACATAGTAACAGAACCTGAGGATACTTCTTGTGAATCCTGGGTGTTTGTTTTGAATGACCTTGTTGCAGGATCAAGTCTTCTGAAAGCAGCGAGCCTTTCCTTGGTGGCAGGTGATGGTATAAGGTGTGAAACAGAGATAGCTGCACAATGGAAACAAAAGGGTGTTAGTGATCCTTATACAAAAGCAAGGTTATCTGGTGATCCTTCTCAGGATCCTCTATCCTACCATGGGTGGTCCACTTCCTTGGCAGATCCTTTCCATCAGAGAGAGAATCCCTTCTGACAAAGAAGAATCTCCTTTTCCAGTTAGTATCATTCTTAGTGGCTTTGAAGATGGGATGTTCTTCACCGGGTTTACGCTTGAATAAGTATCGGTGGGATCCAAATGTTGTGAGATCATACATCTCTACCAACTCCGACATTCCTAGAGCAATTCCTTCTTGCTCAATGATCCTTTCCAGGGTATATAAGACCCTCCAGATCATGGGCATAGCCTGAATGTAGGAGATGCCGGTGAGGGAGAAAAAAGATTGGGTGAATTCCGGGAAAGGGTACGAGTATCCTATTGTGAACGGTGTGACCGGGAAAGCTACCCAAGTTTCAGAAATGTAATCACTTAGAACGGTGGGGTCAAATGGCTTGAAATAAGTGTTCGCCGGAAAGCAATGCCGGATTCTGTCTATTTACGGATCAGTGAAGCAGCACCTTTCATTCGCTGAATCTTTGATGATCCCCTGGCTCTTAAGAGGAATGTCCTTCTTATGATCCTTCGCCGGTGAGGATCTCAGCGTCATTTTGATTGTGAAGAAGGTGAAGGAAGAAGATGAACAGAGAAAGAAAACGTAAAGGGAGAAAAGGAAAAGAGATACCTGCTTGATCGTCGGATGAGAATTTAAAGGGAGTCTATCTTGAATTTGAATGCTGATTGATCCCTATCCCTAACTCCTATTTATAATAATGGTTTTGCAGGATAGTCACCTCAGTGACGTCATGTTCGTAACGACTAGTCCGATTACAACGGCTAGTTATCCGTTGGTTGATTGCGGATAAGAACAAAATATAACTCATTTATTTACATAATTACTCCTTATATTTTGGGGGCAATTGTTAGGGGTGGATTTCTAAATGATCAGTGATCCTCATTTACTGTTGGGTTTAGTGATCCTCAATTCTGTCTGAAGTAGTGATCCTCAGAAGTGTTGCAGGATCAGGATCATGTATCATCATAAGGATCCTTGTACTAACGGTTGTCTACTTTGAATTCGAAATTGTTTTGCAGGAGTATCAACTTGGACTTGGTCTTAGCGATATTCCTGGAGTATATTCTATGTTTATTCCGCACGTGCTTAGCCAAAAGTTGACGTTATGGAGTCGTGGAGGACTTGCACCATTTGCGGAATGTTAGTTAGTGTAGATATTTTCCATTTTTAAAGGGGTAGCGAGCTAATTAGAAAACACTTGGCTATTTTTTGGCTAACACACACACTCTTACAACTGCTCTCACCAGCTCTCGTTAACTCACTTGGCGATTACACACTTTTTTACCCAACACACTATAGTGATCCTTGTACTTAGCTCGCTATCATCCGAAGTTGTATTACATTTCTTGTTTAATTTGAGTTGGTGATCGGTAGTTTCCATCACCCGAGGTTTTTTATGCCGGAGATCATTCATTGATCAAGGGCTTTTTCCTCGTATAAATCTTCGTGTCACTTGTTCATTACATTTCATAGTGATCCTTATTGTTGTTCATCAATTCAAGCATCATACCTCACAACAGAAAGTTTGGTTGCATTATCATTGCTTGATTTTTGACCAAAACAGTTTACAGTTGTTTTGCAGCATATGTTTCAGGATATAGCTCCAGGATATGCACTCAGGATAACTCGAAAGATTAGAGGAATGGCCCCCTCTCTCACGTTTAAGGGATCCTGATCCCTTCAAAGGTTTAAAGGTATTCACCTTTCTTTCGAATTGGGTTTAAACACCTCGCCTAGAGCGCAAGTTATCTAGGTATAGTTCAAGGTAGCGGGACCAGTTCATGTAAAAGTGGCTGACAATTTCGTTACTGTTGGCTATATCCTGGATCCTGAAGGTATATGAGGATTGATCACCCTCTCTCACGAAAGGGTATTTTCATACTCTCTAAGGTTTAAAGGTTTTCACCTTTCTAAGATTTGGAGTTTACACACTCTCGCATGTAGCGCATGAAACTCAGGGTTTATCCCCAGGATATCAGGGTTTATCCCCAGGATATTAAGGGTTTATCCCCAGTATGCTAAGGATTCATTTCAGGATATCAAGGATTTTGCCTTGGGGTGTTTGGAATTTATTCAAGCCAAAGTGTGAATACATTTGCATTTCTGTGTCGAACGCAGGGGACATACATTATACTATTCAAAGGATGGATCCAAGTTTGTAAGTGTGCATTGGGACATACTTATGATGGAAGATTGAAATTGATTCTTTAAGAATCTCTGGTATGATCTTTCCTCTTTATTTGGATAATTTATAGATTGTATTTCAGTATCCTGAGCAGGATATCTTTCAGGATACACTTACAATGGGTTCCCAAATATGATCAAACAAAACTATTTTTATAAGTAAAATTCATGTAATAAAGGTGTAGTAATAAGAATAAAGCTAAAGGAAAGTTATATTAACATATCAAAAGATGTGCTCTTGGTTTCACCTTAAACCAAGGTCCATCCACCAAGAGCACAAATAGTTTCTTACCCTATGTACTTAACAGTTGAAGGTTTTGTCTCAAACTGAGACCCTTCCACCTCCAACTGTTATATTGTTCAAAAGCAAAATGTACTAACTGTTTTGGTCAAAAATCAAGCAATGACAATGTAACCAAACTTTCTGTTGTGAGGTATGATGCCTGAATTGATGAACAACAATAAGGATCACTATGAAGTATAATGAACAAATGACACGAAGATTTATACGGGGAAAAAGCCCTTGATCAAGAGTTGATCTCCGGCACAAAAAACCCCGGGTGATGGAAACTACCGATCACCAACTCAAATTAAACAAACAATCTGTTACAACTTCGGATGATAGCGAGCTAAATACAAGGATCACTATAGTGTAACGTGTAGAAATGTATGAGAAATGCTAAGTGTTTTGTCGAGAGCCAGTGAGAGCGGTTGTATGAGTGTGTGTGTAGCCAAAAATAGCTAAGTGTCTCTAATATAGCTCGCTACCCCTTTACAAATAGAAAATATCAAGCCTAACTAACATTCCGCAAATAGTGCAAGTCTTCCACGACTCCACAACGTCCATTTCTGGCCAGGCACGTGAGGAATAGACTAAGAATATTCTCCAGGAATGTCGCCAAGACTTAGTCCAAGTTGATATTCCTGCAAAACATTTACGAATTCAAAGTAGACAATCGTTAGTACAGGGATCCTTATAGTAATCCATGATTCTGATCCTACAACACTTCTGAGGATCACTACTTCAGACAGAATTGAGGATCACTAAATCCAACAGTAAATAAGGATCACTGGTCATTTAGAAATCCACCCCTAACAATTGCCCCCAAAATATAAGGAGTAAATATGTAAATAAATGAGTTATATTTTGTCGATCTTATCCGTAGCAAACTAACGGATAACTAGCCGTTGAAGACGGACTAGCCGTTGCAAACCTGACGTCACTGAAGTGACAATCCTGCAAATCATCATTATAAATAGAAGTTAGAGATAGGATCAATTCACATTTAAATTCAAGAGAGAGACTCCCTTTAAATTTAAGTCCGCAGATCAAACAGGTAATCCTCTTTCTCTTCTTTCTTTACGTTTTCTTTCTTTGCTCCTTCTTTCTTTACATTCTTCACAGTCATGATGATGCTACGATCCTCCCCCGCAAAGGATCATAAGAAGGACAGTCCTCTCAAAAGCCAGGGGATCATTAAAGACTCACCGAAAGAGAGATGCTGCTTCAATGATGCATAAATAGACAAAATTCGCCAGTGTTTTTCGGCGAACACCGATTTCAAGCCATTCGATCCCACTGTTCTGAGCGACCACATTTCTGAGACATGGATTGCCTTTCCTGCTACCCCATTCATCATAGGGTACACCTATCCTTTTCCAGCCTTTACCCAATCCTTTTTCTCCCTTACCGGCATCTCCTACATCCAGGCTATGCCGATGATCTGGAGGGTCTTATATACCCTTGAAAGGATCATCGAGCAGGAAGGGGTTGACCTAGGAATGTCAGAGTTGGCTGAGATGTATGATCTCACAACATTTGGATCCCACCGATATTTGTTCAAACGTAAACCCGGAGAAGAACATCCCATCTTTAAGGCTACTAAAAACGATACCAACTGGAAACGGCGGTTCTTCTTCGTCAGGAGGGATTCTATCCCGGATGGAAAGGATTTACCAAAGAAATGGAGCACCCATGGTAGGATAGGAGGATCCTTAGAAGGATCACTAAGTGAGCTCATTCTGATAATGCTTACTAATATGCTTTTGTTTCTTTTTGTACAGCTATCACATTCTCGCATATCATTCCTTCAGCTGCCACCAAGGGGAGACTTGCTGCCTTTAGAAAGCTTGATCCTGAAACCAGATCATTCAAGACAATCACCCAAGATTCACAAGAGGTATCCTCAGGCTCTGTCACCATGTCAAGTAAGTATCCTGTTCTTTTTATATTCAAATGTTTAAATAAATAGTTATATATGAATAGAATAAGGACACTTATCTGTTTTGGGTGTATAGGCGCTGGAAAGTCATCAAGATCTGCATCCAAGTTTAGTGTCACTGAGCTTGACACCGTACGATCCTCCAAGAAGAAACTTCCTGCTAGCCCAACTGCTTCGATCCCCAAGGCACCCACTAAAGGAAGGGGTGGCAAGAAAAGAAAAGCCTCCGAAGCTGAGGATCTGCAAGGTCTACCTTTGATCCGCCACCAATTCCTTGAATACTTCAACGAGGTAAGGATCCTTATCCCTGCTTTAGGTATCCAACTTATTTGAGGATCACTCGTTCCAAAATTGTTCTTTATCTTCTTTGCAGAAATTTGCTGAGATTGAAGACTATGTTGGGCATGTCGAGGAGCAGGACAAGAAGATTGCTGACCTCCAATAAGTCGCATTGCTCAAGGATCTCAAGATTGCTGACCTCCAAAAAGATCTCCAAAATGCCAAAACCGAAACGGCCATGATTCTGATCAACTTTGATTATGAAAAGCAGGAGATCACAGATGACGCCAAAGTCTCCGCTGCCATTGCCATGTACAAGACTAAACTCCAGATGGCCTTGGAAGCTCAGGATCCTGACTTCGACAGGAGCAACTGGGATGTGGAAGGCTGGAAGGCAAGGCTGGCTGAACTGGATGATGAGGATGAGGCTGAGGAGATCCTGACGATCGAGGCTGGAGGTAGTGGCAAGGATCATGGTGGTGAAGCTAGTGGAGCTGGAGATGGTAGTGCAGCGAAGGTGTAGGCTGCAACAATGGGCGATGATGGACATTTCTAGACGTAGCCGGAGCCCATTTTTTTAGTTTGGTTATGGTTTTTTGTTTTGATGATGTTTTGGTAAACAATGGTTGGTCTGTGTTTGAACAATAGTAATTAGGGTTGAGGATCATGGATGATCCTTTGAACAATAGGTAGGATTACAAATGGTGGAGGGATCCTCTGTTTGGGGGATGAAGCCATTGTGATCCTGCCGTCTTTAATTTCCTGCACTCGTTAGACCTACAAACAATGGACACCCTTTGCCAACCCATGTGGACGGGCCACGTTTTGCTGGTAGAAACGTGGGTTGGCAATTTTGACAACCTTAAAAGGGTTTAAGCTTTTGTGAATAAAATGACTTTAACTTTTTGGCTATATCCTGTGTTGATATCCTTATTGTGATTTTATTTTTCAATCTATTGTGATGTTCATGTTGTTTAAACTTATCAAGTAAAAATTTAAAAAATATCCCTTAAGAGTTAAGGATATGATCAAGGATCACATAAAAAATAATTTATGGATCATAATTTCAGTTGTCAAAGGATAAGTGTCACTTATAATGAATAAAATCAAAACAGTTTAGGATCATACCTGAGAACCCAAGTTAGGATCCTATCCTTCAACACTTAAAATTAGGATAACCCAAGATACAAACCTTAGTTGAAAGTAAGGGTCAAGAATCTTTGTCCATTTACCTTCACAAACCTGAAATAAGATATTACTTGGAACTGAGCCAATATAAGATGAATGTTAGTGACTGGGGACAAGCCCAACAATTCTGGGGACAAGCCCAATATACTGGGGACAAGCCCAAATGATAACTGGGGACAAGCCCAAAGGATCACTGGGGACAAGCCCAAACGATCGTATGTAAACTGGAGTATGGCCCTTACTGGCGACTATCCAAACTTAGTGACATGAAAATGCCAAAACCTTAGCTAACGTGAAAACGTTAGAAACCTTAGGAACAGATGTATGGTACGTCTACCATTATACGTAGGATCCTGAATATAGCCAGTACAACGAAATTGTCAGCCCCTAAAGCGGGTACTGGTCCCATTGCCATGAACTATACCAGGATCATCGTGCGCTACTGGCGAAACTGGGGACAGGCCCAAACTGGGGACTAGCCCAAAAGACAACCGGATACTTCTGTGGATACTCAATGCTTAGTTAAGGATACCTAAACCTTCAAAACTCAAAATCAAGTAAAAGGAGGATAAAGGACGCAAGATCCTTATCCTTGTAGTAGAATAAAAGGAATGAAAATGTTTAAGATTGGAATGTTACCAGAAAGAGGATCATCTGTCAGAGGGGATCCTTCAAGGATACTTGTCTGGTAAGGATCATGGATCATGATCACATGAAATATTTCTTCAAATGGACAGCATTCCAAGCTCTAGGTAGCAAATCACCCTCCATTGTTAGCAATCGATATGCCCCCTTTCCTGCTTCAGCTTCAATCAAATAGGGTCCTTCCCACTTTGGTGCTAGCTTTCCATCAGCAGGATTGGTGGTGTTTTGAAATGCTTTCCTTAATACCATATCCCCGACTTGGAATTTCCTGAGCCTGACATTTTTGTTGTAAGCTCCAGCCATCCTTTGTTGATAACTGGCCATCCTTCTCCTTGCTAAATCCCTGATTTCTTCTATAGTATCCAAGTCTTGAATCAAGTTTTCAGCATTTTCTTCAGGATCACGAACGCTTGTTCTTGCAGTTGGAACCACCATCTCTGTAGGGATCACTGACTCTGCCCCAAATACCAAAGAAAATGGAGTTTGGCCTGTAGCATTCTTGGGAGTTGTTCTATCAGCCCACAGCACATAAGGTAGTTCTTCTGCCCATTTTCCTTTCTTGGATCCAAGCTTCTTCTTCAAATTGTTGATGATGATCTTGTTGGATGATTCTGCCTGACCATTAGCTTGTGGATGGACTGGTGTTGATGTTATCATCTTAATTCCCCAACTGTCACAAAAGTTAGTAGTTCTATTCCCAATAAATTGGGATCCATTATCACAAATAATTTCAGAAGGGATGCCAAATCTAGTAATAATATTCCTTTTAATAAAGGATATAACTTCCTTTTCTCTGACTTGAGCAAAGGCTTCAGCCTCTATCCACTTAGAGAAGTAATCAGTCATAGCAAGCATGAATACTTTTCCCCCTGGTGCCTTAGGAAGCTTTCCAACTGTATCCATTCCCCATCTCATGAATGGCCAAGAAGAGGATATAGGATGCAAGAGCTCTGCTGGTTGGTGAAGGATATTACTATGCCTCTGACAAGGATCACACTTCTTGGCATATTCCACAGCGTCCTTCTTCATAGTGGGCCAATAGTATCCTGTTCTCAGGATCCTTGAGAATAATGCCCTGCCCCCAGTGTGGTTTCCACAATCTCCTTCATGGAAATCCTTTAGGACTTCTTGAATTTCAGGATCCTCAATGCATCTCAAATATGGTCCTGCAAGAGATCGTTTATACAACATATTATTTAATATTGTAAATTGAGATACCTTAATTTTAAAAGCCCTTGAGTTTTCTCCTGTAGGAATTTCTCCATGTTGTATGTATCTCATGATTGGGAGTATCCATGACCCTGAATGAGATTGGGTATCATCACTAGGGATGATTGCAGAGTCCTCTCCTATCTCCATAACTACATGATCCTTGATAGCAGGGGTCAGGATATGGATAATAGGGATCTCAATATCCTCAGGAATCTTCAAAGATGATCCTAGATTGGCTAAGGCATCAGCTTCTGCATTCTCTTCCCTTGGTACCTGTGTCAAACTAAAGGATACAAAAGAGAGTGCCAATTCTTTGACTATCTCCAAATATTTGATTAGCTTTTCACCTTTAACAGCATAGGATCCATTAAAGTGATTAGTGATCAATAAAGAATCTACATGTACCTCAAGATACCTGATACCCATATGCTTTGCAATTTGCAAACCAGCTATCAAGGCTTCATATTCAGCCTCATTGTTGGTAGTTTGAAATTCACAAGCTATGGAGTGGGGTATTATGTCCCCCTGTGGCGATTTTAGTAGTATTCCAAACCCTGTTCCATTCACATTGGAGGATCCATCAGTAAACAGTATCCAAGGATCCTTGGTTTCTTCAAGCTGTTGGACTTCTAGTTCAGCTTCCTTTTGCAAATCACTACTGAAATCTGCCACAAAGTCAGCTAATGCTTGGGATTTAATGGCTGTCCTAGGCTCATATCTTATATCATATGCACTCAACTTCACTGCCCACTTAGCCATCCTTCCTGACATTTCAGGTTTCCTGAGAACATTCTTAATTGGGAAATTAGTTTTAACAATTATGGCCTGAGTCTCAAAATAATGTATTAATTTAGTAGATGCCATAATTAATGCAAGGATAAGTTTTTTTAAATGTGAATACCTGGATTCAGCATCAAGTAAGCTCTTACTTACATAATAAACAGGATGTTGTGTACCTTGGTGATCCTTAACAAGGACCGCACTTACTGCTTTTGAGGATACCGCCAAATATAAGGATAACACATCTCCCTTTTCTGGTTTCATTAAGGCTGGGGCTGAGGATAGGTAATCTTTAAGAGCTTTAAGGGCACTTTCATGTTTCTCAGTCCATTCAAATTTCTTGTTTTTCCTCAGGATGTCATAGAACTCCTTGCACTTTTCTGAGGATTTGGATATGAATCTGTTCAAGGCTGCAATCCTGCCAGTCAACCTTTGTACATCCTTAGCATTGGCAGGAGATTTGATATTCACGATAGCCTTAATTTGCTCTGGACTTGCTTCAATGCCCCTCTTTGTTACCATATATCCTAAGAATTTACCTGCCTTTACACCAAAATGACACTTAGAAGGATTTAGTTTCATATTAAATTTATCAAGGATATTGAATGCTTCCTCCAAGTCTTTAAGGTGATCCTCAGCTCTTTTGGACTTAACCACCATGTCATCAATATATACTTCCATAGTGTGTCCAATTTGTTCCTTGAACATCATATTGACAAGCCTTTGGTAAGTAGCACCTGCATTCCTTAATCCAAATGGCATAGCAATATAACAGTATATACCAGTTGGGGTCATGAAGGCTGTATCCTCTTGATCGGACGGTTCCATCTGAATTTGTTGAAATCCAGATGAAGCATCCATAAAAGTTAGCAACTCATGACCCGCGGTAGCATCCACCATGGAGTCAATGTGGGGTAATGGGAAAGGATCCTTGGGACATGCCTTGTTTAAATCTGTAAAATCGACACATACCCTCCACTTTCCATTTTTCTTTTGAACAACAACCACATTGGCTAACCATTTTGGATACTTAACCTCTCTAATCATACCTACTCAAAGTAGCTT
The DNA here is from genome assembly GCA_030545235.1 of Helianthus tuberosus. NCBI lineage: Eukaryota > Viridiplantae > Streptophyta > Magnoliopsida > Asterales > Asteraceae > Helianthus > Helianthus tuberosus. The sequence continues at coordinate 198,352,017 of CM060448.1, read as the reverse complement.
ATCTACCTCTTCCTGGATAATAGCATTTCTTTCAGGTGCAAACTTCCCCCTCTTTTGATGAATTGGCTTGAATGACCTGTCAATGCCAAGTTTGTGAGTAATTATATCCTTAGATATACCTGTCATGTCTTCATGTTTCCAGGCAAAGGTGGTCTTCCTTCTTTTGAGAAAGGATACTAGCTCTTGTTCAATATCGCTGAGGATCCCTGACCCTATGAAGATCTTGGATTCAGGATCATCAGGATCCATGAGGATTTCTTTCAAATCCTGTTCTCTTGCCTCCAAGACATCTCTTGAAGGATACTTTAATTGCTATTGCTCCCTTGGTCTTGAGGCTGGTTTCATTGATGAGGTATAGCAATTCTTAGCCTCCTGTTGATCACTCTCAATTTTCACCACTCCCCATGGACTTGGAAGCTTTACACACTGATGATAGGTGGATGGAACTGCCTTCATATCATGTATCCATGGCCTGCCAAGGATAACGTTACAACATGATAAGCAATCAATAACACAAAACTTTTGATAAGAATGCAATCCTTCAATATAGATTGGGAGTTTGATGTCCCCCAATGTATTCTTTGTTTCCCCACTGAATCCCACAAGTACTGAGGATCTTGGGATAATATCGGACTCTGGGATATTCATTTTCTTGAGAACATCCAGCTGAATGATGTTCACAGAGCTTCCTCCATCTATAAGGATCCTGCGAACAAAGTGGTTAGAAATAAACAATGTAATTACGAGACCGTCATGGTGAGGATCCTGGATGTCAACACGATCATCCTCATCAAAAGTAATGACTTTATCCTGGGTGACAACGGAGGTCCTGACGGGTCTGTCTCCATTATCCATCTTGGTTTCCTTAGCATGTCTTTTTGCTGCTGAGAAGGATGTACCACAGGTGTCTGATCCACCGGATATGAAATTTATGACTTGTGCATCTGCCGGAGGAGCAGGAGCCCTTTCCGGGATCCTTTCAGGATCCTGGGTTCTTGACTTCTTTCGTCCCAAGAGTTCCTTTAAATTCCCCTTGCTCAACAAATAACCAATCTCCTTTCTAAGTGCAATACATTCTTCAGTGAGATGCCCAAAATCCTCATGATATGCGCACCACTTGGATTTATCCTTTGTAGCAGCTGGTTTATCACTTTTCCTTGGCCACCTAGCTTTCTCACCTAGATTCTGCATTGCAAGGATTAGTTCATTGTTATCAACAGAGAAACAATATTCAGAAATAGGAGGATAATTCTCATCATCCTCTTCTTGTTCCACTGCGTGCACATTCTGATTATCAGATCTGTTGTAGGACTTGGACTTGCTGTTCCTGAAGTAGGATCCTTGCTTATCCTGTTTGGAGGATCCTGTCAATCTGTCCTGGATCCTTTTGTCATCCTCTAGGCGGATGAACCTAAGGGCCCTAGTCCTTACTTCATCAAGATTCCTGCAAGGTGTCATAACAAGATCATCATAGAATAATGAATCCCTAAGCAATCCCATTTTAAAGGCTTCCACAGCCGTAGCTATATCCAAATTGGGAATATCTAAGGATTCTATACTAAACTTAGTGATATAATCTCTAAGTGATTCATTTTGACCTTGTGTTACCCTATATAAATCACTAGTTAATCGTTCAAACTTTCTGCTACAAGAGAATTGACTATTGAACAAGTTAACTAAATTAGCAAATGAAGTAATAGAGTAAGGGGGAAGACTTAGCAGCCATTTAAGAGCAGATCCTGTAAGTGTGGACCCAAATCCCTTGCATAGGCATGCTTCTTTCAATCTTTCCGGAATTGGATTGATCTCCATCCTCTCCCTGTATTGTGCCACATGCTCTTCTGGATCCGTTGAACCATCATATAGCTTCATTGATGGTATCTGGAATCTTTTAGGTATCTCAGCATCACACAAAGGTGGTGCAAAATGAGATATCCTATGGCTACCATCCGCAATCTCAGGAATGGGTTTAACCACTCCTGGTACACTGGATATCATATCCTTAAGCTTCTGCAATTCCCAAGCCATGGCCTGATTGATACCTGTATCCTGCATAAAGCCATGGTTAGTGTTACATAAATTATTAAAAGTGTTACCTCCCACAGGATTCGAGTTTGGAATTGCGGATGTGAATCCATCTTGTCGAGACTCTGGCATGATTGAAGGACCAGAGGAGGCAATGGTCTGCATTGGTATGAAATCTACTTGATGGACGTCTGAGTTCTGAGGTTGCACATTTCTTGAGGATCCTTGATTTTGAATGGGATTGGATCCTTGGAATTGCGATGATCCTTGAACCGGAAAGGATCCTGGGACCAGGGAGGATCCTTGAACAAGGGAGAATCCTGGGACCAGAGAGGATCCTTGGATCTGGGAGGATCCTTGGACCTGGGAGGATCCTTGTACTGCATGCATTCCCACATATCCTCCTGACGTGAAGTATCCTTGATGCTGAGAAGAGGATCCTAATGGTTGAGAAGAGGATCCCTGAGGCTGGAAGTAAGAGCCAAATGCCTGACTCATTGTTGTTGTCCCATAACGCCTTCCTGATAGTTCACCCAAGTATTGTACGTCCGGAACTGCTGAGTATTGTGAGGTTATGACCGGAGTGTCGAAGTTCAGCGATCTTGGCATCAGAGGGGAGTGATCCTCCACTGATTTCTTCTGTTTCTTGATTTCGTCAATCTCCCGGAGGATCCTTTCGTTGGTCTTATCCTGCTCTTGTGCATGATTCCTCATATGCAAAATCAAGGCATAGAGATCATTAGTAGTAGGATTAGTTGAAACAGAAGAAGTAGGTGGTTTTTGGAAAATAGGAGTTGGTTTCTTCGCAGCATTCTCAGCATTCTTCTGGGATCCAGAAGGTGGTGGAGGCAAAGGAGGAACGCCTTGTGAGGAACTGAATGAGGGCATCAAACTTGAAGTATTCTTCACTGAGGAAGCCATCTGTTTGGTTATAGCGAACCGAATTGACCACGAAAACACGAATTTTTCTAAGAATGAAGCACCAATTGCCCCACGGTGGGCGCCAAACTGTTTTGGTCAAAAATCAAGCAATGACAATGTAACCAAACTTTCTGTTGTGAGGTATGATGCCTGAATTGATGAACAACAATAAGGATCACTATGAAGTATAATGAATAAATGACACGAAGATTTATACGGGGAAAAAGCCCTTGATCAAGAGTTGATCTCCGGCACAAAAAACCCCGGGTGATGGAAACTACCGATCACCAACTCAAATTAAACAAACAATCTGTTACAACTTCGGATGATAGCGAGCTAAATACAAGGATCACTATAGTGTAACGTGTAGAAATGTATGAGAAATGCTAAGTGTTTTGTCGAGAGCCAGTGAGAGCGGTTGTATGAGTGTGTGTGTAGCCAAAAATAGCTAAGTGTCTCTAATATAGCTCGCTACCCCTTTACAAATAGAAAATATCAAGCCTAACTAACATTCCGCAAATAGTGCAAGTCTTCCACGACTCCACAACGTCCATTTCTGGCCAGGCACGTGAGGAATAGACTAAGAATATTCTCCAGGAATGTCGCCAAGACTTAGTCCAAGTTGATATTCCTGCAAAACATTTACGAATTCAAAGTAGACAATCGTTAGTACAGGGATCCTTATAGTAATCCATGATCCTGATCCTGCAACACTTCTGAGGATCACTACTTCAGACAGAATTGAGGATCACTAAATCCAACAGTAAATAAGGATCACTGGTCATTTAGAAATCCACCCCTAACACTAACGATGATGACCAAGGGCTTCGTCCTGAAACTCAGGATCCCTCCACCAATGGCCATCACATTGTTTAAGTGCAGAAAAGTAAAATGCAGGAAAAGTAAATTGTTTGAGGTTACAAGCCAACAATCAAATTTAAAAAGGTGGGCTCCGGCCTTGGCACATATATCCATCATTGCCCACCTGAATGCCCTCACACAGCGGCATCTTCTCCAACCTTCTCTGCCTTTTCAGCTTCAGCATCCTGAGCAGCATCCTCACCAGCATCTGTCCCAGCGTCCTCTCCAGCATCCTTCTTATCTCCAGCCTTGTCTACCACCTCTGCTGACTTAGAGGATTCTCCGGCTTCAGCAGGAAGTGGCACAACTTTGCCTCCAAGCTCCTTCAGCTTGGCCACCCAGGATTCAATCGGCCAGGATGGGCATACAAGGCCTGTCTCCTTGGCCTCGTAGGCCATCTTGATGCGAGCTTGTAGCTGGGAGACGATAGTAGAGGCTTTGATTCCTTCCCGGAAAGAAACCATGGCCTGTTCGTGATCCATTTGGACAGTGGCAAGTTTGAGCTCAGCATCTTGGGTGACCTTCTTCAGCATGCCCTCGTAGTGTCGGCTCTTTGCTTCAGCAATGGCACCTTGGTCGGCAACGGTACTTTCGAGCTGTTTAATCCTGGCTTCATGGAGTACAGCAGTACCACAGGCATCGTTGTACAGGTGGAGCAAATGCTGGAGGCCCTGTACATCAAATTCAGGTATGAGTCAGAATATATTAACCAGGATATCCTGTCAGGATATCCTATCAGGATATATGTGCAGGATATGTAGCAGGATATTACCTTGTTGAGGAAGGATGTCATTGGCTCTAAGGAGTCAGAAAAGCTGAGTTCATCGTAGGAGAACCCTTCTGGACCTGGAGCACTGATTTCAGGACCTTTCCTCTTTTTTGCTGTGGAAGCACGAGTCCTCGGATTAGCCTTAGGAGCCGGGAGCGGCTTGGAGCTGGTGGCAGCAGGGGTCTCTTTCTTGACCGTGACTGGAGTAGGGTAGCTGTCAAGTTCTTCAAGGTCTAGGTAGACTGGAACCTTGCTGGAGTCTGCGTACAAGGAGTAAAATTTCTCCTAAGTATATCAAATAAAGACATGTATGTACAGGATATTTTGCAGGATCCTTACCAGACATGTTTGCACTAGAAAGAGGACTTGGAGATGGTGGAGATGGGTTGAAACTTCTTTCAGCCTCTGGAAGGAGTCTGATGGCGTCAATCCTTTTTTGTGAATCAACAAGGGGAGGTGCAATCTTCCTAAAATCAGCTGCATGCACAACAGAAAAAAGAAAGTTGATCAGTTTAGGATATGGAACAGGATAAGAGGCAAGATCATCCTTAAACCCTAAATCCTACCCTTTTTCAACCATTTCACCGGATATTCCGTTCCACCAGGGATTGAGTCTCTTTTTACAAAGAAGAACTTAGATTGCCAATTATCCTCGTTCCTGGTGGCACGAAGTATCAGCGGGTCGCCGGAGGTGGAATAAAACAAAAATCTAGATGATCCGTGGCATCTAAGCCGGTAAGCTAGGGGGAGATCATGAACAGAAAGATCAGGGATGTGGTTTTTCTTGATCTGGTCAAGAACAGATAGAACACGCCAAAGCATCGGCATTGTTTGGCTGAAAGAGATTTTTGTAATGTTGAAGAATTCGGTGATAAAGTCTGGAAAGGGGAACTGTAACCCTAAGGTGAAGGGAAAGGCACTAAAGCACAACCACTCAGTGGAGACCATATCCGACCGGATTTCCCGGTCGAACGGCCAGAATACCGTTCCTTCCGGAAAGATACCGGAGTATTTGAGAGCCGACAAGTGGGCACTATCAAAAGAGCATATCTCTTTCTCCGGTTCTTGGAGAAGAATCTGCTGGATAAATGTGGGAGCCGAATCACCAGAACTGGATCTTGTCTGTCTCGACATTTGATCGCCTGATTTTTTGACCGGAAAAGGAGGATGAAGATGAAGATTAGAGAGAGAATGTTTACCTTTTTCCTTATCGATAGTGATTAAAAAAGAGATGGGGATGAGAAGATATAGGGTGCAATGAGTAAATATAGGCTGAGTAGTTGCAAACGGTCACATCATGGGTCTTATCTCTTAATTGCCTTGATCTCCATGAAAAATGTAACCGTTAGTGGCAGGATACTAAACGGTAACATTTTAGGGGACAATTGTTATGGGTGAAATTCTGAGCCCATATCCTGAGAAAAATCTTGGGTTATATCTTGGTTATATGATATCTGTTCACATCCGGGATGCTGATTCAGGATATTGGTAACATCCTGAATGGTATCCTCAGGATCACTAACGGATTATGTGTAGGTACGCTGGTTAGAAGCTAGCAACGTTCACAATGACTTATTCCGCGGGAGACTCGGTCCAAGTCGTTCAAATAAAGACGTTGAAGCCGTATTACTCGGTCTACAACGTTAGCAATGGAATATTCGAAGCATCCCATATTTATAGGAATTTTCGTTTGTAATTCGTTACTATAAATAGGTGGGTATATCAGATCGAATAGGACATCACATCGACACTCACTACACTCTTACACTTGTTCTCTAGCAATTTTCATTTTCGCACAAAAGCGTTGTAACACTTAGCGATCTGGTCAATATCCTGCACTGTATCCTGACGTTTAAAGCAATAAGAAGAACAAGGCAGCTGCGATTGTCAGCTCCCGAGGTTTTATGCCGGCGATCCAGATTGATCAAGGGCTTTCCTCGTATATCTCGTGTCATCCCCTTTACTTTTTGCTCATTGTTTGATCGTAGATACAGCTCAATATCCTGAGCCGTATCCTGAATACTGTTTTTTCAAACAACTTAACCAGCATATTTTCAACACACTTTTTAGCACACTACCTCACTTAACTAATTTGATCACTTAATTGCTTCGGTAATTTTTGACCAAAACAAGTATCATGTTACCTCAACACTAATAAATAATAAGGAATTAATATAAAGACTATTAAATGATAGAATTTAATATATATATATATATATATATATATTAAAGAGTAAATTACGTTTTTAACCCTGTGGTTATATCACTTTTACTGTATTAGTCCAAAATAAGAATTTTTAACATATCTGCCCCCAAGGTCTCTAACTCTAACCATTTTGGCCCCTAAGTCTAGAGATCATGAGGGCCAAAATGGTTAGTTATAGAGACCATGGAGGCAGATATGTTAAAAATTCTTATTTTGGGCTAATATAGTAAAAGTGATATAACCATAGGGGCCAAAAACGTAATTTACTCTATATTAAAATAATCTTATATTAGTGATTATATCTCTTCAGTATTCTTAATTTTTAATAATTAATATTAGTTATCTACTTACCTATACTATAATATAATATCTATACTTTAATAAATAAAAACATAATTGTCAAAAGAAGATGGGATAACCAAAAATTTATACACCCATCACTATTTAACGTAGCCAAAAATTTAAAATCACATATTTTTATAATTTGTTATTATCGTTTTCACAAATGTTAAACATATATATAAGCAGTATATATATATGTGTGTGTGTGTGTGTGTGTGTGTGTTAATATATATAATCTTAGATCATGAACTAATTCCATTCCATCTTCTAACACTTTTTATAATAAGAAAATATTTATTGAAAAGAAAATTTTAATAATTCTTTGTATTAAAAAACAAACTTCTTACTTCGTAAACGCATCATTTAAAATGAGTAATGTTATATTTTTTTCTTTAGTTTTGTATGTATAGTTCATATTAGGGTTTTATGTATTCATATCAAAATTTATATTTATTACGTGTGATGCAAGAAATAGTATAAAATATTAAAATAATTCAAATTTTATAATCGTTATGTCCTTCAAACACAACCAATATCAACAATAACATATTTATTTTAAAAAACTCATTTTTTTTTCCAAAAAAAATCGATTAACTCCATGATTATCTTAAAACCTTTAATTTTCTATCATGAAACTCATGTTTAGGGGTGCAAACGAGTCGAGCCAAGCCAGAGCCTTACCTTAATCGAGCTAGGCTCATTACAACTTTCTGAAGCTCGAGCTCGAGCTCGGCTCGATTCGAGCCTTGGATTTTGGGCTCGAGCTCGGCTCGTTAGTAAAACTTAAAACTCGAGCTTAGCTCGAAAGCTCCATCTAAGCATCTATGGCGCGAGTTAAAACAAGCTAAAGATCGACTCGAGCTCGTTTTTGGCTGTTAATGAGCCAAGGCTCGGCTCAAGCTCGACTCGATAGTTTGAGAAGTCAATTAAAAAAGAACATCTAGATCATTCAAAAAGTAATACATAGTTTAAACCCTAAAGTATACTAAGCTCGATAAAGCTCGTCTAGCCTAAACGAGCTACACATACAAGGCTCGAGCTCGGGCTCGATATCTAATCGATGCTAATTTCAAGCTCGGGCTCGGGTACGAGCTTGATAAGGCTCGGCTCGTTCGAGCTTTTTATAGAGCCGATCTCGAGTGCTCGCGAGCCGCTCGACTCGTTTCCATCTCTATTCATGTAACACATAGGTCTATAACCTAGTAATGAAAATAAAATGAATATACAACCATAATTTCGTGTAACATCTTGCAATACATGTAATGAATATCTTAATCAACTATAAAGCTATACCATATATTAAGATAAACTAATTTCAGATATCTCTATATTTCTACCCATTTAAACTCATTGTATACTTTCAGATTTAAAGTAACTAGGTTTAAAGAAGTTCGCTGCGTTGCGGCGAATTTCTTTTGTTATTTAGTCTGTGGTTACATGTGTTTTGAAATCACTACGGACGTGTTTTGAACGAAACTGCTAACTAGAATAAAAAAATGTAGAAAAAACACTAAAAGATAACCGAAAGAAAATCAACCAAAAAGGTAACGATGTTGTTCGTATGAAACCCGTGGTCAGAGATGAGCAAATTGTTCTGGGTACCGGTACCAAATTTACCGAACCGAAAGATCTTAAGTACCAATTCGGTACCGACTTTTGGCATTCCTGGTACCGGTTCACTACTGTTTTTTACCTTCATATACCGGTACCATAACCGGTATTTTTGTATCATTATCGATTCTGTATCGGTTGGCACCGATCTCATCCCTACCCCTAAAACTAAAAAAAAAAATTAAAAGTTGAAGAAAATCAACAAAAAAAAGTTGTACGATACCGTTGTTCGTACGGTAACCGTGATCAGGGATGAGCAAATGGTACCGGGTAGCAGTACTGAATTTCCCGAACCAAAAGATTTCCAATATCAATTCGGCACCAACTTTTGACGTTTTCTGTATTGGTGCTAGATTTTACCTTCATGTACTAATACCGAACAGAACCGTCCAGGTATTTTCGATACCAATACTGGTTCGATACCGGTTGACACCAAGCTTATCCCAACCCCAACCCCTGATATGAAAAAAAAAGATTAAAGGTAAAAAGAAAAGAAAATCACTATTCATTTCATTTCCTTTATTAATATATACTAGAATAGAATTGAGACCCGCTGCAATGCGGCGGAGATACTTTAGTTATAATTAACTCGATCTAGGACCCGCACGTTATGTTAAACCTGTCATACGGGAAAAAATAGACGAAGTAAAAACGTTCACCCCCCACACACACGTTGCGTCGTGTTAACTCGCAAAATTTAGAAGGAAACGTAAAAATGTTAAATCAAAGACGCATTTGCGATGTGTTAAGTCACAAAATTTAGAATCAAGCATAAAGCGAAAAATTTGCGGAAAATTAAAACTATAAAAGACCAAAGTTGAAAGTAAAAAAGGTTGTAAGAATTGATTGCAAAAGATAGAAAGGGTTAAAAGTAAAAAAACAAATAGTTTTGTGTTAAAAGTAATTTATGAAATACTTTTTGGTGAAAAGTAAAAAAAAAACAATTTTTTTTGGAAAACCCCAATGTGACAACTGTTAAATTTGCATGCATCCGTACAATTATTAAATGATGATTAGTGCTTAATGACTGTGTCGATTTACAATTTATGACTTGAATTGCTTTCTGTTTACTGCACCATACTTACATGTGCATCACATATTTCATAATGTCACATCATCATTACATGCAACCCATATTGACATACATGATGCACAAAGCACAACTAGAACAGTTAACGGATAAATCAGGAATATGCTGACGGGGTTCAGTACATAGACAGACGTTGTTTTGAGACCCAGTATGAGCCAGGAACCAAGTTCTACACTAGTATAGTGTGTAGGGAAGTAAGGACCACAAAACTGCTTTTCTAAGTGATAGATAAAGTGCCGGAAAGTGCCTAAAACCCACATAAAGTGCAGAATTCTGCATATTTCAGCAAAATTCAGCATTTTAACAAGTTGGTAACATGTAAAAATATGACTAAATGGTCCTGAATACTTTCCTAAGTGTGGGGAATTAAAAGTGTCACAAAAGAGTACATAAAGATCACTAAACGGTATAGTTTGACACTTTAACGAACCGGTATCTAACCGAACAACCGGACACTACCCGAAACACCAAAATTATACTAGAAACATTGTTTTAGTGTTTCTGAGCTAGTTATGATCCCCGAACACCCTAACACACTGTATAACACCTAATACACATAAACACTAAACACTACACTTGAAATCTAACTAATATCTCTAACTATGATTTAAACTTACACTTTGACCCCCTCCCCCATCTAGTAATCGCCCCCCACACGATCAAATTGCTAGATTTTATTTGATCTCACTAAATCTTATTTGATTTGGTTAGTGGATTTGCTTTGTACTATTGAGATATATTATCCTATGGTTAATCACTAAACATGAGTATATGTAAGATATGGAGGAACATAATCTCATTATCTCTCACACACTACTTCACACATTTCCCTCTCCTTCCCCCTTGCCCATTCTCGTCCGACCTCGCCACCACCTACAATCATCTTCATCCATCCATTTTTATACATTACAAGGCCATACACATGTGTTAGAAGCTAGATTAAGAAGCTTGGAGCTTGTGGATCTTGAAGGACCTCTCCCATTTGCTTTTATCCAACACATTTATCATCTTCAACTTCTAGTGTTCTTCCCTAGCCCTTGTGCTAGTAGTAAGCTTCTTGTCACTTGATTTCACTTCATATCTAGTTGGATAAAAGATGTTATATGTTGTTAATCTTGATGAACACTAAAGAACTTAATCATGAAACATTAACATAAGCTTAACACCATAAGAATACATGTTGATTAGTGTTATTTTGCTTCTTGATGATTGATGATTTGTGTTAGTGAGGTTAGACACCATATGGAACCTACTAGATTGTGATTAAACACATAATCTAGTAAGTTAAGGTGGTGATCTTGTGAAAGACCAAGATCATCATACTTTATGTTTTCATGAACTTGAAAAATGAAAATGATTTTGTAAATGATGGAGTGTGTAACATGTTACTAGACATAAACTTGGATGATTTTAAACATAGTTTTCTCAAGAAACTAAGTTAAATCACAAGATTTACATAAACATTGCTTTTAAAGAAACTAACCATGTTTCTAGTGGTGAAACAAGTATAAGAATACATGGTTTACAAGAAAAATTCAAAAGAATGATTTTTGGAAAAATCATCTAGTAAGTTGTAAAAGACTAAACTTTACAAGAACGAGATTTACAAACAAATAACCACTTTTTAAAGGGTAACCAAACCTACTAAACGCACTACCAAGTTACTACAAGTTTTTATGAAAGTTCAAGTTCATGATTGTTATGTAAATAGCATTGTTTTGGATCTTGGTAAGTGTAAGATGTTTAGGGTTGACTGTGGATTGTTTGTGATGATTTTAAAAAGAAAATGATATGATTTGATAGCATGGACACCTCCATTTTTAGGGGAAACTATGGCAAAATTTTCTAAAAATATAAACACTTAGAAAAATATTTTCTAACAAATATTTACAAGTGTATTTTAACTATGGTTTTCAATATAAACTTTGCCATAATTTTTGTAACAAAAATACAAGTATTGGAGGATGGTTTTTATAAATAAAAATGGATAAATATGTATTTAGAATATATATTTACATTAAAGACACGATGTGTGTGAATACTTGTATGCTTTGTGTTGTAGTTATATTATTTTAGGGTTAAAATAATATAACTTGACAATATACCGAGAAATTGCAATACAAAATGTTACCAAAAATCACAAGGAATAATTACACAAGTTACACACACAATATTGGAAAACCGAACAAGAATGTAACTTACAAAATATTCCGGAAAATATCGTTATAAATTTTTGGTAAATAATATTTTGGACACAAGCGATGAAAATAGGGTTTTTATGATTATTACAAAAGTTATATCATATTTTCGACAAGGAGAAAATATATTATTATTGGGAAGTAAAAAAATCTATTTTCTTGAAATATTTAGAAGGTATATGATTTTTGTAAAAAATATACATTTTCTTGAAATACATTATTTTTTGACAGAATAAGTTTATATATATTTTCTAAGTGAGACTTGAAAATATATTGCTTTGGAAGTATATTGGATATTTATTAGGAAAATACGTACACACCGGAATACGACACCAATACGTGGCAAAATATACAGATACAAATACGAATATACCCATCCTTGGGAAGGAAATACGAATACAAATACTTGAGAAGTATTGCTACAAAATATTGTTTCACAATTATTCCAAAATTAGATATAACTTAAAGTTAAAATATTTATTATTTTAACAAGTAATTATAACTTGGAATAATATCAGAAGCGTAAAAGAAACATAACTCAAAGGCACTAATCAATACTAAGACAAGGCACGACCCGCTCGTCTAACGGACCGTAGTACGCATGTAGGTAGTCGTGCGTTCTAGAGGAAGCTTTGAGTTATATCGGATACAAGGAATGCAAAACTGTGAGTTCATGTCCCCCTTTTCTTTTAACTGTTTTCAGTTTTATACTTCGGGGGTGAAATACATGTTACAAATTGTTTACATACTATTACATTTGGTATGGTTAGCTAAGGAAAGGTACTGCTAGATCATGTGAGTAGTGGGTATGACACTTAAGGCCATTAATCCTCGTTGTAGGACCGAGGGACATGAGTGATAGATCTATTCGGGTGTAGCGAGCCCCACCCATGAGCACGCCGAATGAGCCATGTGGTGACTATGTCTTACTGACAAAATCTGCTAGGTTTGAGTTTTCCTGCATCACTTCACACATATCAATGGCCTTGCAAACCATTGGTGATATGTTTTTCCTTGTTGCTTACATACCGGGACTTATAAACTTACATACATACTTACAAAGATTTCAAAGGTTTATACATACACACAAACGAACACATGAACTCGCTCAACTTTTTTTGATGTTTTCAAACTACATGTATTTCAGGGAATTAGTAAGTGGATCTGGCGGGCGTTGGAAGTTTTTGTGCTGCGATAAGAATAAAGATGTCATCCATGGTCTTTGAGTTTGGTCAGTGTGTCTTATTCCTGGACGAGACACGTCTTCCAAACCTTGGTGTTATTCAATATCTTTTGATGAGTCCTTAATGAACTCATGAACAATTTGTACGGTTTGTAAAACTTGAATTTGAAGTCTACGTTTTAAAACAATGTTGTTATGTTTTAAACTTATTTAATGGATGACAAACCTATGGTTTTATCATATAGTTGATGTTATGGTTGAATGCAATGATATTAAGAAAGTCACACCATAATCATGCTTCCGCAAAAGTCAGGGTGTGACAGCTTGGTATCAGAGCTTCGATCGTTTTCTCGAGTCTAGACTACGATCATTAGGGCTCTCACGAAAACGTTTTTACGAACATGTTTTCATTGCATACACGAAACGCCCAGATCCAGGAAACAAACATTTTTACAAACAAAAGACACGAAACACATTTCAAAAATTATGATTAAGTCTGAGTGTAACACCTCGAAAATTCACGTCCTATAATGTGTTGACACGTGTCATATGTTTAAAACGTGTGAAAGAATATTATAGAAGGACTAAAGTTGACAAACATGGAAAGTATGTGAATATACGTATTTTAAATGTCAACAGTGAATAAATATATTGTATATTAACCCTACAAGATGCTCATACCTTCAAACGAATAAATCATGGATCATACGGAGCTAAAAGTGAGAGATTACGAACTACAGGGGCTAAATGTGTCAACATGTTTAAGTTATACCTCTGAGTGACCTTTTGACAAACCCGAAGCTTTGTAACGGTTAATTATGCTCACTAGAATGCATGATTTAAATTTCGTGAAGTTTCCTAATCGTATGAGAAAGTTATGATCAAATTCGTGTGTGAGGGGTTAAAGCGTAAACGTTGAAAGTTAGGACTTTTCGGGTAACAATAAAGTTAACCGGGGACTTAACAAAGTGGGTATATGTTTTAAAGCCCTTATAAATCAATTATGAGGGTTCATAATGCAAGAAACAAGTGTCTCTACAAAGTTTGAAGAGCCAAGGACCAAAACTGCAAATAACGAAAAATTTGTTTGGCTGAACCAAGCATGCTCGCGTAGCGCGAGCCTGAAGACACATGGCGTCGCGCTACGCGACGGCCACATCTGGACAGACTCTGAAATTCTTGGATGTGTGTCTGCTAGGTGCTCTTGTAATCGACTTTAATCGATTTTTCACATCTCCCTTGGCCCCTAAACGACCCCTAAACATCTAGGACACTTGTTGGAAGGGTATGGAGAGTTGTAGACCCCAAGTGTCAAAGATTTGTGGTGAAATTTTCACTATAAAAGGACCATCAACTTGCAACAAGTCTTCACACCTTCATTCAAGCTATCTGATCATTCCTGGAGCTCAAGTCTGCTTCCAAGTGATCACTAATCAAGCTTAGGACTTCAGTAAGTTGCTAATCCTTTCTTTTATTGAGTTTAGCTTAGTTATTTAGCTAAAAGTCAAACCGTCATAATTATGGTTTGACTTCAAGATTAATTAATGATGGCTTAGTCAAATCTCGAATCAAAAGTAGATATAAGTAGGTAATTATGTGGGTAATAAACCCTTAAAAGGGTTCCCCCTGATTACCACTCTAACCAGGTCAAAAGTCGGGTCAAACTAGTTTATTAAAAAGTCAACAGAATGTTTTAATTGCAATTATTGCATGATTAGCAATGTAGATCATATACAACCTGTTTGATCATTGTTATAACTTGGTAATAAGTGTAAGAACATGTCTAAACATGTTCAACCCGACAAATTCCAGTAAATACCTGGTTTGGAACCGAAAGTCACATAGTTTAACTTTCACTTTGACTTTCAGTTCTGACCCGTTTAGGCATGTTTTAGAAATGCCTCAGAGCTTTAATTGGACTAGGTTACATGTTAGAATAACCCTCTGTGATGTTACTCCTTGGTTCATTAGTTATCCAATTAATATGCATGTTTCCGTTAATTGCTCATATGTTGACTGTTATGCCCTTATTACCTTAAAACGTGATTTTTGGGAATGTAAAAGAGTAGAAAATTTAATTACTGATATATAAACTTGTATGCAAAGTTTGACATCAGTTTGAATTGTAGATTTAGAGTTATGCTCAATATCGCAAAATTTAAAGCTTTATGTTAATAAAATGGCGTAATTAGCGTATAGCCTACTTAAACATACTTTTTGATATCAAACTCTTTACCCACTGATGTAATATATTATTTTGGGATTTTTAAAGATTTTTAATTAATTTTAGGCTGAGCATAACTTATAGTCGTAGGCTTAATCCGGTAAATGTCGGTTTTGCCCTTATGGGCCATAAAATGAGTTTTACATATCTAAACGACTCCAAACCTTTTGCTACTGATTATATATGTTAAATAAATTATTTTAAGCCTCCTGGAAGTATAAAAATATCAGCTTTATGTATCGAACCCGTAAACGGCTCTTAATCGTCTTTTTAAGCGTTTTAAACGCATAGTATGTACTAAAACTATTTTAAACATACCAAGGGTGATACCTACTGATATATGAGGCAAATTATAATATTCTAACAGTAAGCAAAGGTTGATAAACTCAGACTTCAGTTTTGAGCTTTTCGGCTTATGTGAAATTACCAAAATACCCCTACGGGGCATAGTTTGGTTATAATTGATAAATTTCACATATACACTTTATCCTACTGATATAACTTAGAAAATTATGTATTTTTGCTGATTACATCAAACCTGTAACTCAGGTTATTACCTAAACTCTTTTATAAACTTTTAAATGACCAAACTACCCCTACGGGGCCTAGTTTGTGTTTAAACACGTTTCGGGCATAATGAAAGACATCTTACTGATGTCACAACATATTTGAGGCATAATTAACTTAGGAAACCTGTATATAGCTCTCATGAATACCCGTCACGCTTATTACGCGTACGGTTCGGTTTATGTAACAAGTTTACATAAATTAGCCGAAACGGGTCAAACCTTAACGGTTTTAACTCAAATTCCAGAATGTGAATAATAAACCCATATTAAACAAATCTTCAAACTTGTCGGGTCTAAATCACATTCTATCCGATCTTCGCTTAATCGTGCGTACGAACCGTATCTTTGAAACTAGCCGGTCTAAGCTTAAGCTTAATTAAAGACCCGTTAGGATTCTAATAGGTTATTATAAAACCTTCGTTCCAGATTAGGAGGACCAGTAAAAGCTACGTGCATTTTGCTAATTGTTAATTATACTTTGCTCAGGTAAATACTTTTAACTTATTTTCCCTATACGGGCTTGGGTTACGGTATATAGCATACCGCTTGATCGAGCATCAAATCCTCCATCATTGAGTGGGTAATTGACTAATTTGATCGGCTCGTTTAAACAGTCTTGTTACTTAAAGCCTTTGGGGGGTTAATGACCATGTCCCGGATATCCCTGGCATCATTTTACGAAATGGCCACGACTTAAGCGCGGGGTGTAGGCGTACACCCGTCAGTGCACAAAAGAATATTGTGGTGTGTCTATTGATCTTTAACCCGGACTAGATCCGGGCTACTGAACGCACAAGGAACATGTAATTCGTTCACAAGATTATAATATTAAATAATTCTCCCAAGTTAAATAAAATGTTTATGCCATGTGCATCCAAACCAAATTTTCAATCATTTTCCAAAATGAGTCAGTTGAATGTATTTACCTGTGTAAACTGACGTATTTTCCCAAAAAGATTAAATGCAGGTACTAAGCGAAATTGGCTGGGATTTCTCCTTAGCATCATTAGAAGTCTCGCAAGCTTAAGATGCCTGAAGTCTGTTGAACCATTAATATTATGTTATTTCGATCCATCTGTGAATAAACTTCCGGATATTGTGACACTCGATATTACAATATTAAATTCGGTTGTATCATATTTTAAATTTGCTTCCGCTATGCATATTGATATTGTGTTGTTTGACTATTATGTTGCCAACCACGTCACGATACTCCCCCACCGGGCCCACCAGTGACACGTGGAAATTGGGGTGTGACAGGTTGGTATCAGAGCCAACACTGAGTGAATTAAACACTAGCCTTTTGTGTTTAATCTCAGTTACACAATTGCACAATTCTAAACTTTCGAGTCTAGACATATAACATAGGACAAATTCTACCTTATTTGGTTTTTGTTTTGTCCTTTAAATTTTTATATATGTTGTTTTGTTATCTCATGTTATAATGACAGGATTTAAAAATGCCGCCAAGATTCTTCAGGAGAAGGGGAAGAGGCAAGGGGCCAATCACCGCCCCCAATGATAATGAAGCTGGACCATCATATGCGCGAGCTCCGTCTACTACCGAGAGTGACGACCCTCGGCAGAACAGGAGGAACTTGTTTGAACCAGCCAGACGATCGGTATCACACAGCTCTACACCTCCGGTCCAAAACCCTTATGGGCCTCAGCCGGAGTACGAGACCAACAACCCTCAACCCTCATATATACCATTACATCGATCTTTATCGCATCATTCTTTCGGTGACCCTACACCAGCTTTCAGGGGCCGGTTTAACCCGGCCAATTACATCCAAGAACCCGTGGGTTTTAACCCACTGGGGCCAGATGACCACTTCTCTGGAGATCATGCGGATGACATGGACGAGGACACGGATCCCGTCGAACCTGCTAGTGGTACGCCAAATCATCCCATCGAGATCTCCGACGGATCTTCGTTCCACGGATCACCCTATGTTGGTCCAGATAGCTTCCAAGCTATGTTCACCCGGCACGAATGGTACTATACACCTCCTCACCATTCGTCGCCTCAGCAGCAGCAGCCGCAGCAACAACAGGATCCCTCTGAGGATTCCAGATTCGTGGCAGTTACGCCACCGCCTCCACTGCCGCCAGTGCAGCCGGCACCTCCGCAACCGCCGAGGCGAAGGAGAACCGGTGCGTGCATGTCGTCACGAGCAGGGGATTTCCATTTCAGTTCCCCGCGTCAATCCAGTGGCAGCCACTATCCGCCACACCAGGAGGACCCACAAATGGGTGGACCCTCTAACCCAGCTGTACCACAGCCACCGCCGATGGGTTTTGACAACCCAATTCCTGCATATACGGGTTCCATGGCGTATAACCCGTTTGAACCACCGACTCACCACAACTATGGTTACGCGGAGGCCGATCCTTACATGGTAGCGGCTAATTATAATGCTCTTCACCCGGAGGGACCATACGGAGCTCCATGGGGAGTAAGTTACCCGACTCAGGGGTACCAGATACCTCCTAGACCTATTATCCGGACGCAGTTGCAGCCGCCACGGTTTTCTCCCCCAGAAAGGGAGGAAATCCTACAAAGGTTGGATGAAGTAGAGCGAGGTTTCCACCGTGACCGTAGGGAGAGACAGAGCTTCTTCCAAGGATTGGCAAGCTTGATCAAAGGGAAGAACAAGAAGGATCATTGAATTCTTCCATTTGTTGTTAAGCCCCTACGTGGGTATGTATGTTGTTTATTTCGACCCCTGCGTGGGTCTATCTTTCTTTAAACCCCTACGAGGGTATGTTATTTGTGTAAGTCCCTGCGTGGACTATTATATTATTAAGCCCCTGCGTGGGTATGTGAGTTATTAAGCCCCTGCGAGGGTAAGTATGTATTTAAACCCCTGCGTGGGTAAGTTGTTAATTGAAAAGACCCGTTTAGGGCAGCGTGTAATATTATAATAAATTAATGGAATGGTTGTTTTTATAAATTTCATGTTTGCCATTATGTGCATATATAAATTATAAATGAAATAAATAAATTAAAATCATTCCTTTTGAAATAATCTGCCTATGTAAATTTTAAATAAGGATCTTAAAGAGTGAAACCTAGCCTTTGGGTCATTATAAGGCCGGGCCAAGATGGTAAGACCTGTTAAAAAGATTCAAATCCATGTTAACATCTGAAAACATGTTAACACTCCTGGCAGATGTGATTCATTTGAAATCACACACGTTATTTTATTGTATAAGGATCTTTCAAAGATTCCAAACCCAATTAAATGATCTCTGAATCATAGGGTAAATCATCAATTAAGATGATCATACTTGTACCATACGTGGTAATACGTGCCTACGGGCCCTGCTCATTTCTATATGAGCCAAAGGACAGTGGTAGCTATGACTCCCTGTCGGATAAAGGTAATGAACTAGGTTCAAACCTTAAAAGCCTTGATTCTCTGAAATCGTAGCTTATATTTTTAATATGTCCTTGTGACTAGGCCTATTGTGCCAGTATACCTTAATGTTTTGATTCTCGGAAATCATAGATTAAATAAAAATGTCCATGTGACTAGGCCTTTTGTGCCACAAATAAAACTGTTATTGTTTTATAATTAGGATAAATTATAATAGAAATCCTAAATAAATTTGATTAATAAATTAACCAAATATGGTCTCTGTTACCATGGTTAATGAATTACCCTAAGGGGCAATTCCATAATAAACTCCCAAATAAACTATTGTTCTTGTTTTCTGTAATAGTTCAATTAAAATGGCTAACTCAGACTTGATAAATAGTCATCCAGTGGAGAATAACGAGAACGCCCGATTTAATTTAACGGGTGCTGAATTGAAATCGATAATAGACGGTGCTGTTACACAGGCTTTGGAAAGGCAGTATGAAGAGTACAGTGGGACTCGTAGTAGGACCCAATCTACACAGCCTTCAAAGCCACCGTCCAAGAAAGACGACTCAAAGAAAGATGATGATCGACGCTCCTCTAACCACAGTGCTCCATCTCAGCAGGTTATACTAAATCAGGGACCCCGTGACAAGGGTTGCTCGTATAAATATTTCGTTTCCTGCAAACCCCGGGATTTCACTGGGGAGAAGGGAGCCATTGACTGTATGACGTGGCTGGATGAGATGGATACGGTTGTAGACATCAGCGGATGCGCTGAGAGAGACGTGGTCAAGTTTGTGTCGCAGTCTTTTAAGGGTGAAGCGTTAGCATGGTGGAGATCTCTAATTCAAGCCACCGGAAAAATCCCATTGTACAACATGTCGTGGGAATAATTTGTTGCCCTTATCAGGGAAAATTACTGCCCTCAACATGAGGTGGAAAAGATAGAGTCCGACTTTCTATCATTGGTGATGACAAACCTTGACTGTCAAGCTTACCTAACGAGCTTCAACACTATGTCCCGGTTGGTTCCTTATCTGGTAACCCCGGAACCAAAAAGAATAGCTCGATTTATCGGTGGTTTAGCCCCGGAAATCAAGGCAAGCGTGAAGGCTTCTCGGCCAGCTACTTTTAGATCTGTAGCTGACATTTCCTTATCCCTCACTCTGGATACGGTCAGGAAGAGATCGCTGAGAAATAAGGAGGCTGAGAAGAGAAAGCGTGAAGATGATAGCTCACGTAGATCGAACAAGAAACACCGTGGGAACGGTGACAACAAGAAAGGATCGGAGTCAAGGAAAGATGGGCATAATTCTGGTGAGAAGCCCAAATGCAAGATATGCAAGAAACAGCACTTTGGAAAGTGCAGACTCGAGTCGAACTCTCAGACTCAGTCCAAAACCTATGCTTGTGGTATATGCAAGTCCACGGATCACAAAACCTTGGATTGCAAGAAGATGAAAGACGCAACGTGCTACCGTTGCAATGAAAAGGGCCACATTAAAACCAACTGCCCTAAATACAACAAGAAGCCTGAAGAGGCCAAGAAGACTAATGCTAGAGTCTTCAGAATGGACGCGAAAGAGGCTGTGCAGGACGATAATGTCATAACAGGTACTTTCCTTGTAAATGATGTCTTTGCAAGAGTACTTTTTGATTCAGGCGCAGATAAGTCTTTCGTAGATAACAAGTTTTGTAAATTGGTGAATTTACCTGTCAAAACCTTAAGCGTAAACTATGAAGTAGAGTTAGCAGATGGTACCCTAGAAACCGTCTCAACTGTGTTAGATGGATGTGTTATATCCATTAAGAACCATTCTTTTCCTCTGTCTCTACTTCCATTTAAGTTAGCTGGTTTTGACATAGTCCTGGGTATGGACTGGTTATCTCATAACCAGGCCCAGATTGTCTGTAACAAGAAACAAGTGGTGATAAGGACTCCGTCTGGTGAATCACTTACCATTCGGGGAGATACCCAGTATGGGCTGCCTGAGCAAGTGACTATGCTCAAGGCTTCAAAATGTTTAAAGAAAGGTTGTGTCATCTACATGGCACAAGTGATTATTGATGAGCCCAAACCGAAGATAGAAGACATCCCTGTCATCTCTGAATTCCCAGAAGTTTTTTCGGAGGAACTACTTGGTTTGCCACCAGATAGGCAAGTGGAATTCAGGATCGATATCATCCCCAGAGCAGCGCCAGTTGCAAGAGCACCCTATAGGTTGGCTCCAACGGATATGAAAGAATTGAGGACACAGCTAGACGAACTGCTAGCTAAAGGCTTCATTAAACCTAGTTCGTAAAGAAGAAGGATGGATCGATGCGTCTGTGCATCGACTATCGTGAGCTTAATAAGGTCACGATCAAGAATAGGTATCCTTTGCCCAGGATCGACGATTTGTTCGATCAGTTACAAGGGGCAAGTTATTTCTCGAAGATTGATTTGAGGTCAGGCTACCATCAACTGAAGGTCAGAGATGAAGATGTGCATAAAACCGCATTTAGGACTCGTTATGGTCATTACGAGTTCCTAGTGATGCCTTTTGGGCTCACTAATGCACCGGCTGCGTTCATGGATCTCATGAATCGCGTTTGCAAGACGTACTTAGATAAATTCGTCATCGTCTTCATTGACGACATTCTCATTTACTCTAAGAACCAAGCTGACCACGAGAAACACCTTCGATGTATTATCAAACTCCTGCATCAGGAGAAGCTCTATGCCAAATTCTCTAAGTGTGAATTCTGGCTTCGAGAAGTCCAATTTCTTGGACACGTGGTTAGTGAGCGTGGTATCCAAGTGGATCCCGCTAAGGTTGAAGCAGTTATGAACTGGCAAGAGCCAAAGACGCCTACGGAGATTCGTAGCTTCCTGGGATTGGCAGGATATTACAGGCGTTTCATCGAAAATTTTTCAAGGATTGCTGCACCCCTAACCTCTTTAACTAAGAAGAAGGTTAAGTTTGTTTGGGGCCCTAAGCAGCAAGAATCCTTTGATATTCTGAAGCAAAAGTTGAGCAACGCCCCAGTACTGACATTGCCAGATGGAATAGAAGATTTTGTGGTTTACTGCGATGCATCGCGCACTGGCATGGGGTGTATGCTTATGCAGAAAGGCAAAGTTATTGCCTATGCATCACGACAGTTAAAGGTGCATGAAAAGAATTACACCACCCACGACTTGGAGTTGGGTGCCGTTGTATTCGCACTAAAACTGTGGAGGCATTATCTTTATGGGATTAAGTGTGTGATCTATTCTGATCACAAGAGCCTCCAGCATCTGTTCAATCAGAAGGAATTAAACATGAGGCAATGCCATTGGATGGAAACTTTGAATGATTATGATTGTGAAATCAAGTACCATCCTGGCAAGGCGAATGTAGTCGCTGATGCCTTGAGTCGAAAGGAAAGGGTGAAACCCATCCGAATCAATGCCAAGCGCATGGAGATAAAGAATAATTTGATTGAAAGGTTGTTAGCTGCACAGAAGGAAGCTGTGTTGGAAGCTAACTATCCTAATGAAAAGTTAGGAGTAACTGAAGAGCAGTTAACTCTTAGTAAGGACGGAATTCTAAGATTAAATGGACGAATATGGGTTCCAATTTATGGAGGACTTCGAGATGTCATCCTCTAGGAAGCCCATAGTTCCAAATACTCCGTTCATCCTGGAGCTGATAAGATGTACCAGGATCTAAAGGCAAATTATTGGTGGATAGGCTTGAAGAAGTCTGTAGCCACTCATGTAGCTAAATGCTTGACATGTGCGCAAGTCAAAGCCGAGCATCAGAAACCGTCAGGTTTGCTACAACAGCCTGAACTTCCTACTTGGAAGTGGGAAATGGTAACCATGGATTTTATTACCAAGTTACCCAAGACAAGGAAAGGAAATGATACGATATGGGTTATAGTTGACAGACTGACTAAGTCAGCACATTTCTTACCCATCAAGGAGACTTATAGCTCCGACATGTTAGCCCAGTTATACGTTGATAAGATTGTAGCCTTACATGGCATACCTGTGTCTATTATCTCTGACCGAGATACTAGATACACGTCACATTTTTGGAAGAGTTTCCAACAATCTTTGGGCACACGTTTGAATTTTAGTACGGCTTATCATCCTCAGACTGACGGTCAGAGTGAGCGTACTATTCAAACGTTGGAAGACATGCTACGTGCATGTGCGATCGATTTGGGTGGTAGTTGGGATAAGAACCTACCATTAATCGAATTCTCCTACAACAATAGCTACCATACCAGCATTAAGGCTGCGCCTTTTGAGGCATTATACGGTAGAAAGTGTAGATCGCCCGTTTGTTGGGCGGAAGTTGGAGATGTCCAATTATCAGGACCAGAGATAGTGTTCGAAACAACGGACAAAATTGTCCAGATTCGTGACCGTCTCAAAGCTGCCCGGGATAGGCAGAAGAGTTAAGCATATCTGAAGCGTAAAGCTTTTCACTTCGAAGTAGGTGACAAAGTCCTACTTAAAGTGTCACCCTGGAAGGGAGTGATGCGGTTTGGTAAGAAAGGCAAGCTAAGCCCGAGATACATAGGACCTTTCAAGGTTATCGAACGTGTTGGGTCAGTTGCCTATAAGTTAAACTTACCAGAAGAGCTCAGTGGAATTCACAATGTGTTCCACATCTGCAATCTGAAGAAGTGCTTCGCTGATGAATCACTGGTTATACCACATACAGATGTGCATATAGATGAGAGCTTAAAATTTGTGGAAAAACCTTGGTCGATTGAAGATCGACAGGTAAAGAAGCTTCGAAGGAAGCATGTACCTATTGTAAAGGTCAAATGGGATGCCCGTAGAGGTCCCGAATACACGTGGGAGGTTGAATCCACGATGAAAGAAACGTACCCTTATTTATTTCAGTAAATCTCGGGTCGAGATTTATTTTAAGGGGGTGAGGATGTAACACCTCGAAAATTCACGTCCTATAATGTGTTGACACGTGTCATATGTTTAAAACGTGTGAAAGAATATTATAGAAGGACTAAAGTTGACAAACATGGAAAGTATGTGAATATACGTATTTTAAATGTCAACAGTGAATAAATATATTGTATATTAACCCTACAAGATGCTCATACCTTCAAATGAATAAATCATGGATCATACGGAGCTAAAAGTGAGATATTACAAACTACAGGGGCTAAATGTGTCAACATGTTTAAGTTATACCTCTGAGTGACCTTTTGACAAACCCGAAGATTTGTAACGGTTAATTTTGCTCACTAGAATGCACGATTTAAATTTCGTGAAGTTTCGTAATCATATGAGAAAGTTATGATCAAATTCGTGTGCGAGGGGTTAAAGCGTAAACGTTGAAAGTTAGGACTTTTCGGGTAACAATAAAGTTAACCGGGGACTTTACAAAGTGGGTATATGTTTTAAAGCCCTTATAAATCAATTATGAGGGTTCATAATGCAAGAAACAAGTGTCTCTACAAAGTTTGAAGAGCCAAGGACGCAAAACTGCAAATAACAAAAAATTTGTTTGGCTGAACCAACCATGCTCGCGTAGCGCGAGCCTGAAGACACATGCCGTCGCGCTACGCGACGGCCACATCTGGACAGACTCCAAAATTCTTGGATGTGTGTCTGCTAGGTGCTCTTGTAATCGACTTTAATCGATTTTTCACATCTCCTTTGGCCCCTAAACGACCCCTAAACATCTAGGACACTTGTTGGAAGGGTATGGAGAGTTGTAGACCCCAAGTGTCAAAGATTTGTGGTGAAATTTTCACTATAAAAGGACCATGAACTTGCAACAAGTCTTCACACCTTCATTCAAGCTATCTGATCATTCCTGGAGCTCAAGTCTGCTTCCAAGTGATCACTAATCAAGCTTAGGACTTCAGTAAGTTGCTAATCCTTTCTTTTATTGAGTTTAGCTTAGTTATTTAGCTAAAAGTCAAATCGTCGTAATTACGGTTTGACTTCGAGATTAATTAATGATGGCTCAGTCAAATCTCGAATCAAAAGTAGATATAAGTAGGTAATTATGTGGGTAATAAACCCTTAAAAGGGTTCCCCCTGATTACCACTCTAACCAGGTCAAAAGTCGGGTCAAACTAGTTTATTAAAAAGTCAACAGAATGTTTTAATTGCAATTATTGCATGATTAGCAATGTAGATCATATACAACCTGTTTGATCATTGTTATAACTTGGTAATAAGTGTAAGAACATGTCTAAACATGTTCAACCCGACAAATTCCTGTAAATACCCGGTTCGGAACCGAAAGTCACATAGTTTGACTTTCACTTTGACTTTCAGTTCTGACCCGTTTAGGCATGTTTTAGAAATGCCTCAGAGCTTTAATTGGACTAGGTTACATGTTAGAATAACCCTCTGTGATGTTACTCCTTGGTTCATTAGTTATCCAATTAATATGCATGTTTCCGTTAATTGCTCATATGTTGACCGTTATGCCCTTATTACCTTAAAACGTGATTTTTGGGAATGTAAAAGAGTAGAAACTTTAATTACTGATATATAAACTTGTATGCAAAGTTTGACATCAGTTTGAATTGTAGATTTAGAGTTATGCTCAATATCGCAAAATTTAAAGCTTTATGTTAATAAAATGGCGTAATTAGCGTATAGCCTACTTAAACATACTTTTTGATATCAAACTCTTTACCCACTGATGTAATATATTATTTTGGGATTTTTAAAGATTTTTAATTAATTTTAGGCTGAGCATAACTTATAGTCGTAGGCTTAATCCGGTAAATGTCGGTTTTGCCCTTATGGGCCATAAAATGAGTTTTACATATCTAAACGACTCCAAACCTTTTGCTGCTGATTATATATGTTAAATAAATTATTTTAAGCCTCCTGGAAGTATAAATATATCAGCATTATGTATCGAACCCGTAAACGGCTCTTAATCGCCTTTTTAAGCGTTTTAAACACATAGTATGTACTAAAACTATTTTAAACATACCAAGGGTGATACCTACTGATATATGAGGCAAATTATAATATTCTAACAGTAAGCAAAGGTTGATAAACTCAGACTTCAGTTTTGAGTTTTTCGGCTTATGTGAAATTACCAAAATACCCCTACGGGGCATAGTTTGGTTATAATTGATAAATTTCACATATACACTTTATCCTACTGATATAACTTAGCAAATTATGTATTTTTGCTGATTACATCAGACCTGTAACTCAGGTTATTACTTAAACTCTTTTATAAACTATTAAATGACCAAACTACCCCTACGGGGCCTAGTTTGTGTTTAAACACGTTTCGGGCATAATGAAAGCCATCTTACTGATGTCACAACATATTTGAGGCATAATTAACTTAGGAAACCTGTATATAGCTCTCATGAATACCCGTCACGCTTATTACGCGTACGGTTCGGTTTATGTAACAAGTTTACATAAATTAGCCGAAACGGGTCAAACCTTAACGGTTTTAACTCAAATTCCAGAATGTGAATAATAAACCCATATTAAACAAATCTTCAAACTTGTCAGGTCTAAATCACATTCTATCCGATCTTCGCTTAATCGTGCGTACGAACCGTATCTTTGAAACTAGCCGGTCTAAGCTTAAGCTTAATTAAAGACCCGTTAGGATTCTAATAGGTTATTATAAAACCTTCGTTCCAGATTAGGAGGACCAGTAAAAGCTACGTGCATTTTGCTAATTGTGAATTATACTTTGCTCAGGTAAATACTTTTAACTTATTTTCCCTATACGGGCTTGGGTTACGGTATATAGCATACCGCTTGATCGAGCATCAAATCCTCCACCGTTGAGTGGGTAATTGACTAATTTAATCGGCTCGTTTAAACAGTCTTGTTACTTAAAGCCTTTGGGGGGTTAATGACCATGTCCCGGATATCCCTGGCATCATTTTACGAAATGGCCACGACTTAAGCGCGGGGTGTAGGCGTACACCCGTCAGTGCACAAAAGAATATTGTGGTGTGTCTATTGATCTTTAACCCGGACTAGATCCGGGCTACTGAACGCACAAGGAACATGTAATTCGTTCACAAGATTATAATATTAAATAATTCTCCCAAGTTAAATAAAATGTTTATGCCATGTGCATCCAAACCAAATTTTCAATCATTTTCCAAAATGAGTCAGTTGAATGTATTTACCAGTGTAAACTGACGTATTTTCCCAAAAAGATTAAATGCAGGTACTAAGCGAAATTGGCTGGGATTTCTCCTTAGCATCATTAGAAGTCTCGCAAGCTTAAGATGCCTGAAGTCTGTTGAACCATTAATATTATGTTATTTCGATCCATCTGTGGATAAACTTCCGAATATTGTGACACTCGATATTACAATATTAAATTCGGTTGTATCATATTTTAAATTTGCTTCCGCTGTGCATATTGATATTGTGTTGTTTGACTATTATGTTGCCAACCACGTCACGATACTCCCCCACCGGGCCCACCGGTGACACGTGGAAATTGGGGTGTGACACTGAGAGACTGGGAGTTTAATCTAGAGGTGTACAAATCGGTTTTTTTCAAAAACCGGTTTCGGTTTTTTCACCCAAAATAAAAACCGATTTTTTTTATAACCGGTTCCGGTTACTAACCGGTTTTTGAGGTCCAAAACAATAACCGGTATAACCGGTTGGGACCGGTTTTTCCCCAAAAAACCGGTTTTTTACCGGTTTTTTAATAACCGGTTCGGTTAATAACCGGTTTTTGAAGTCAAGAATAGTAACAGGTATAAAAACCGGCGCTTAAAAAAAACCTGTTATAAAAAAAACCGGTTAAAATAAAACCGGTTTCGGTTCTAAAACCAGTTTTTTTGTACACCTCTAGTTTAATCTGAGGGATTCAGTCTGAGAGACTGGGAGTTTAATCTAAGAGATTCAGTCTGAGAGACTGGGTAGTTCAGTCTGAGAGACTAGTTGGGACAGTTTGGGAAACTGGGAGTTTAGTCTGAGAGACTGGGAAATTCAGTATGGGAAACTGGGAAGTTTAGTCTGAGAGACTAGGGAGTTCAGTCTAAGAGACTGGGAAGCTTAGTCTGAGAGACTAGGAAGGATAGAAAGTTTCATGAAGAATAATGGGAATACATGACTACATGAAAAATTACCTTTGTTTGCATACACTAATTGTTAATGATTACTATGGATATACATGCTATGACTATTATGTATCGGCACACATGTCACTTTATTTTAGAAAGTGAGATATCAGACATTGATAACCCTATGACCACCGCCACAGATAATGAGATTGCATCTGCGCCGGAGATATTTACGTCAGACACTGAGAGTGATCCCGATATGCTGACCAAGGACGAGGACGACTTCCAACAGTCCGCGCTACCTGATTTTGGGTGATACTTTACCCTTGCTGATGGTTTCTCTGACAAGAATCCTTCTGTCACTCTTGTTTCAGTCCATGACCACTTCATCACTGGTCATCCCAATGGTAAGCACACTATGGCTCCGATCCTCGATGATGCGCCTCCTCTGGACATTCCTTCCGAAGGTTGGCTACTCGACGAACAGTTGATGATGACGTTGACATGTTTATGGTCCTCCTGCTAACGCCTATAATGATAGAAAGTTAGACGAGAACGTTGTGACTAATTTCACTTCTTGAGACCCCTGTTATCAAGCTATCCTCTGAATCTAGTATACACTCGATTTCAGACTCCTTTGAGTCTGTAACATCTGCAGCCTTACAGACGGCCGAATTACAGCTATCTACTACTGACTCAGACGAAGATGTCACTATGACTGCTGCACTACCACCTGCTTGAGATGCCACACCTTTACACGACCCAGAGCCTGCTCCTGTTCCTTTTGGGTCAACTTGATGTTGCTGATATTCGTTAATTTACACATATTTTAGTCCCCCGTTTTACCCCTATTTTATGCGTTTTTGGCCGTAAAACCGTCATTCAGATACTTAATTATCTACACTTTTGTTTACAGGCCTAAAACAGCATACCAGACAAGATGATAGCGAAAACGAGGACTTTCCGGACAAAACGACGAAGCTGCGGACATTCTGTTAAGGAAACTGACCTGGGCCTGTGGAACGGTCGTGCTACCTGATGCACGACCGTGCATCTCCGACAAATGCTGATCAACCCGGCATTGAACGAGGGTGCGACTAGGCGTGCAAGGCATATAAGGTCAACCCGGTGATGCACGGACGTGCCTTCTAAAGAACGACCGTGCGTCTACGATGATCCAACCTGATCTCGGTGATGAATGCCCGATCCAGCAGCTCGTGCAACAAGAACCCGGAACTGAACAACCGTTCCATCCGAAGAACGGTCGTGCGATATCGTATCCGGTCAAAGATCTGATGACGTATGCAGCATGGTGACCCATACCCAATAATTGCTTAAAGTGCACGGTCGTGCCATATGAAGAACGACCGTGCCACAGCGAAAAAAATATAAAAACAGAACAGAAACATTCTGTTAAAAATTCTGGAATTTTGGAGAGCAATTCAAGTGATTTTCAGGCTCCGGAGGCGTTAGCTTTCACCCGGATTCAAGCCGCATTGTCCCGTTCAGCTCGATTACTATCCGGATTCTTAATCTTATGCTTGTTTATGGTTTGGTTTTCTAATCTTTCCATAATTTTGTTAATCTTTCAAGTATTTAGATTAATGTTTATGCATTATTGTAGCCTTTGGGCAAAAACACAACAATCCCTTGCTTGATTATAACCATTAGTATGTTAATCTTTGTTTGTAATGACATTTGGAAGTATTTTCTATGTTAATCTTTGATGATTAGTTTGCAACCTTGTTATTGATATTGATTTCTTGATTATAAGTAATTGTGTTGGATGATTGGTATTTGGTTAGTTAAGATAGTTGAAAAATGAAGCTTAATTAATCTTGTATTAGTAAACTTTGAACTTGGTTAACTAGTTTAGCTTGGTTTAAATGTGTGCATCATGATACTAGAAATGGTTAGTGATTTAATAAAATGTAATTATTGTTAATCAAGAAAGCTTGCCATCACGGAAGGACCTTAACGGGTTAAATGGTGTCGTTATAAATTCTTGCCATGATTTGTTAGCTTAGTTAGTAGTTTAGGCCAAAATTGCTATCTTGGTGAATTTATGTGCAAGGTTTGTAAAATGAACTCGGTTGTGATTTAATCTAGTTTATGCTTGTCTCGGTGGTTGCATTGTGTTTATCGGTGGCGCTTTCCTTGTTTAAGTAAGGTTAGAACAATCCTAACGGCTGACTAACTTATTTTTAAGAGATTTTCATAGACATTTATCAATTGCACGTTAAAGAACAATTTTAGGTGGTTAAAGTGTGTTTATCGTTTTAACTTTCCGAATGATTGTCATGTTAGGATTCCCGAAAGGGATACTAATTGTCTTAAAATGGAAAATTGACCGAATGCTTCTAGTGCCAAAACCGACTTAGTTGACATGCTTTGGTTGTGTATTAAGCAAGGCTATTTATCTATTTTATACTATGTTTATTATGTATTTGTTTACGCTTACTTTAGTTTAATTAAAATCACAAAACTTATGTTTTTACCGGTAGTTTAGTGACAAAGGTCTAGTATTAATTCTCCGCCCATTTCCTTGGATCGATACTTGGTTCTTACCGATACTTTAGTACATATATGACGGGGTACACTTGCCTCTTTCGTGTGTGTTTTGATGTAAAAGTAACAATCACTTTTATAAATCTAAAACCAAATCGTGTGTAATTTCATTGCAATATTATGTATATATACGCACACGTCAAGTTTTTGGCGCCGTTGCCGGGGAAATGGCGAGTTTTAGGAACGACCCGAGTCATTAAGTTATCGGTGTATATACTTGTTAATATTTGTGTATAATTTCTTGATTATTTATTTGTTTATTTATTTGTTAATATTTCTTGTTTTTATTTCATTTATTCGTTTTCCAAGTCATTTTTAGTACACTTGTAAATTTTTGTTCCATTTATTTTTTTATTTATTCTTTGATTTTTCGGCTTCGGGAAACCATTTTTGTATTAGCCGATTCATTTATTTTTATTGTGTTGATTTTTATAAAATTTCGGGCCAATTTTCGAATTTTTATAAAATTTTCAGCCCATTTTTAATAATATTCTGCTCTATTCGGCTGAAAAAAAAACAGAATTATTATACTAATATACTATTCATTGTGTCAAATTTTCGTTTTCAGGTTGATGTTCTCAACACCCGCTCCCGATCCTATTGAGCCGTAAGACGAGCCTGAACGAGATCTGAGGAGACGTCTTCGTGAGAAATCTCGTGCGGTTGGGCTGCTACTCGCATCTGGTGAGCAGGAGCAGGTGGTAACCACTGAAGTCGAGGGCTCAGGGGCAGCAGAGAACGCAATCATGGTAGACGATGAGCGACCGTTGAATGAGACAAATCAGCCTGGAAGGGCAGGCCTGGAGCCGAGTATCCTTCAACCTACTATTGATGTACCTACTTTTGAAATTAGATCTAGTATTATAAATATGGCACAAAATTCAGTACAGTTTGACGGACGTGAGCACGAGGATCCCGGGAGGCATATTGCTGCTTTTCTCCATGTGTGTTCTACGTTTAAGATTACAGGTGTTTCGGAGGATGCGATTCGGTTGAGGTTGTTTCCGTTTTCGTTACGTGACAAAGCTAGAGCTTGGCTTATGTCACTTCCAGCCGGGTCCATCAGGACCTGGAATCAGTTGGCGGAGCAGTTTATGCAGAAATATTTCCCACCTGAGAAAACGAACAAGCTACGGAACCGAATTGTATCTTTTCACCAGGACGAGGGTGAGTCGTTGCATGCGGCTTGGGAGAGATTTAAGGATTTGTTGATTGATGTGCCACATCATGGCTACTCCAAGAGACAGTTGGTTTTGACGTTCTATCAGGGGCTCAGTTACAACACACAGGAGCGATTAGACGTGAACGCGGGAGGCGATCTCGGAACTAAGACGCCGAATGAAGCGTATGATATTATTGAGAAAGCCGCGTTGAAATCCAACTCGCGTCGGGAAGGAGACAGAGGCCGGGCATCATCATCATCATCATCTCGCGCAGGAGTCCATGCTGTAGACGACTATACGGCCATTACTACACAAATCTCGGCTCTCGCATCGAGATTCGACAGGTCCCAGATGATTGCGCATGCGGGCTCGGGATGTGACCAGTGTGGAGTGTCACACGAGCCTGGGGCATGTTTTCAGGGAGTCGGATACGAGGGCCACGAAGAGGTAGATTTCGTGAGTAATCAGGTTAGGCCGCAGAACAACCCTTACAGTAACACCTATAATCCCGGTTGGAGAAATCACCCAAATTTTGGGTGGCGAGCGAATGCAGGGTGGATCGCACCCCCGGTGCATTTCCGAGAACAGTTGATAGGGTTTGGGAGATGTCGGCGACGCACGACCGTGCCACACGGAGAACGACCGTGCGTCAGGCTGAGGGCAGTTTTGTCTTTTGGCACTATAAATACCCTCATCTGCAGCCCCCATTCATAACTCGCGAAACCTTAGTCGCTCCAGGCCGTTCCAGAGCGATACTTCATCAAATCGCACGATTTTTCGCACGATCTCACACCCTTCTTCGCACGGTACGTTCCTAGTTGTAGATTTTTTGTTTCCTTGCTTTCTAGGTTAGATTTCTTCCGATTCTTCAAGGAAATTTTTTAGGGTTCTCTTCATAAACAAATTGAAACCCTAACCCTTGTTGAATCGTAGTATCGTGAACATCTGGTGCATTTTTCTGACCCCTGTTATGTAAAAACTTGAAGATTTGTGAAAAAATCGGGCTACTTAGAGCCTGGGTCAGAATCTGCAGAAAACCAAGTCGCACGGACGTTCCTCGTATGGAACGGTCGTGCCTCGCCGTTGTTTCACGATAAGTTGTTTGTTGTTCGGTGTTGCACGGTGGTGCCGTTGGTCGCACGCCGTGCAGTTCCGATGATTTGGGCATTTTGGTGTTTGTTGTCGGCGACGCACGACCGTGCGTCTTGTCGCACGACCGTGCCATACGCCCAGATCAGTTTCACAGAAGCTTCATAATTTGCTGCTCGGTTGTTTTCAATTCAAATTTCTCCTGTTTCTGTCTTTCTAACAATGTTCCCCATTACAGATGAACCATCCTTTCCTTCAGTTTGACCCCAACGATGAGCGAGAAGCTTTGTGCATCCCGAAACGAGACGCATTGTGGGCAAGACGGGGGCAGTTTGGAGTCCCCCGATGGTTAGATTGGGAAGTGATGCGAGAACTCAATCAGTATGATCGACTGGACGACATGATGAGTCGCCCGCTTGCAAATCTGGTCGGTTGCAACCGACCCGTTTACCGGGAGCTGACTATAGAGTTCTTTGCATCCTATGCCTATGAAAAGCCGGCTGCTAATAGACGGCCCAAATTACGCTACAAGAATCGTGTAACTTTCAGGTTATGTGGGGAATGGCATACGTGGTCGGTTGGTCGTTTGGGAAGGAGGCTCGAGATCTATACAAGGGATGACATGGATGATCCCGATGTCTTCACTAAGCATTTCACCTTCCCTTCTGATGCTGCACGGGATGCATTTTGGGCTGAAAATGCCGTTGGGGACCCCTACAACCCGAGGATGTCGAAGGCCTCGCGACTCAGAGACCCTTTGGTGCGAGTGATGCACCATGTTTTTAGCCATACGATATGCGGTCGCATGGACAGTCTCGGTAACTGTCCAACACCTGATTTGCTCTTTTTATATGCGTTGGTTGACAAAGCACCAATCAACCTAGCCGCTCGAATGGCTGAGTACTTCGTCAAGAGCTCGGGGCGAACTCCGAACAGTGAGATACATGGCGGTCAGTATGTGACCGAAATAGCCTACAATGAAGGCTATATGACTGAGGAAGTTCTCCAGGGTCTCACTTTGATTACTGAGGGGGTTCATGTCGATATCAGGTCGCTGAAGGCCATGGGGGTGATTGTTGAGCTTGATAGGGGGGGATAGGTTGAGGGGATTGAATAACGAGGTCTGGGACCCGTTGCCTCCAGCTGAGGAGGAACATGAGGAGGAAGATGAGGATGTTGAGATGGGGGAGCAACACGAGCAGCACCAGCCACCGACACCACCACACTCGCCGCAGCACCATGCATTTCATCAGCATGAGTACTGGCCCGCGTTCTACCAGCAGTTCCAGGATATGTGTGTGACGCAGGAGCAGCATGGTACCTACTTCGACGAGATTAGATCTAGCCAGGACCAGATCCGGGCTAACCAGGACGAGATTCGGGCCAGTCAGGCTCAGATTCGGGCCACACATGACCAGCTTCGGCAGAGCCAGGATACTTTATATCAGGGGGTCAGTGCGGGATTCTCATATCTTTTCGGGGAGATGCATCACGCATACCCCGACTACTTTCAGCACCCTCCGCAGTTCCCACCGTGGAACCCCCCTGGTTATGGCGATGCCGGCCCGTCCTATACAAGAGACGATGATGATGGAGATGAGTAGTTGGCGGTGGTGATATCAGTTGGTTGTGTTTTCTATTTCAGTACTTTATTTATATTTGGGTGTTTATTTTGACTGTTATTTTCAAACACCCCGGTTATGTATTTCAGACATTTTACTTTATGTTCTGTTTGGATTTTAGTATTTATGTATATTATGGTTGTTTTGTGATTTTTCTGTTTCTGTTATGTTTTGGGTGCACATGTGACATACTCGCAGGTTTTAGCTATCGGATCTTGGATCGGAGCACGTACCAGATACAGCTTCGAAAGTCTCGTGGCGCCAACATCATCTTGAGGGGAGTATTTTTTTTATCCCTTTCTCTATATTTCGGGTCTCGCATTGGGGACAATGCGAAGTTCAAGTGTGGGGAGGGGGTTAACTTTGTTAACTTTGTTTGTCCTCTTAAAAAAATAATAAATAAATAAATAAATACATGTGTTTTGTATATATGTTGGTAAATAAACCGGTTGGTTGTGTTTTAGAAAACTTCGGACTTGATAAAAACTCGACAAGCAAAATATTTTTGAAAAAGGAAACCGGAAAGCGTGACAAACAAAGAAAGACTTACATGATAGTTTTCACACTTTTACCCATTCCTTCCGTTACGTGAGCATATTTGAGCCTTGATTGTTATATATTTGTTCATTTCGGATATAGGAGTGAGCCGGATGTTATGTGTAATTTAGAACTTGTCACTAGTATGCTTGTTAAGACCATGAACGTGCGGATTTGTGTAAAAGTGATAGAGGCACTTAGTTTACCCCTTTGTTGTGTACTTGTTCTTTGTGTTGTGCTTCCCGTTCACCTTATATTACCCTTTAGGATTAACCATGTCGAGCCTTCCCGTTTACCTTTGTTTACCCACATTATCGCCCACATAGCCAAATTTAGCCTTTTTATGTTTTTAAACCTTTTTAGTGTTGAAACTCGGTAAAAAAATAATCGTTTAACTAGCGCTTGTTATTGTTTATGTTTCATTGTATAGTTTAGTATGCCAAAAAAAAAAAAAAAAAAACCCTAAAATAGGGTGAAGTTGATAGAAATCGAGCAATTTTGAATGCTTAAAGGTTAAAATTTCGTTGATAAGCTCGATTGCGCTTTAGTCGCCTTTTTAAGGCGTTTGTATGTATAGTTGTATATTTTGTTGCTAGTTAAACGCTACTACCGAGTTTTAACCATTTTCGCCACTTTATATGTCCACTTCCATACCCTTCGCCCAAGCCTAACGTTACAACCCGTAAAGACCTCTTGATTTACACCTGTTCGCATGTTAGTTGGTGGAGACGAGATCTTATGACAAGCTTATGATATTGCACATTTCATTGACTAGGCATTGAGTGTTTACACATACACATTTTATGTATGTTTCATAAATAAAACCGAGTGTGTGAACATTGTGAGTCGTGTGAAGATTAACATGTGAGTCAATTAAATGTGAAGTCAGGGCTTTTTGGTTGTCGCTTTATAATTGCATATGCTTGTTGGGTTTGAGTCTTTTGATGTTGTCTTTCGACAAACCGGCTAACCGTTTATAGTAGTTTTCAATAAAATAGTGTGTAAATTATCGTTCTTGTTTGTTTATGTCTTTTATTGCTTTTTAGTTTAGCTTGCTTGAGGACAAGCAAGGTTCAAGTGTGGGGAGATTTGATATTCGTTAATTTACACATATATTAGTCCCCCGTTTTACCCCTATTTTATGCGTTTTTGGCCGTAAAACCGTCATTCGGATACTTAATTATCTACACTTTTGTTTACAGGCCTAAAACAACATACCAGACAAGATGATAGCGAAAACGAGGACTTTCCGGACAAAACGACGAAGCTGCGGACATTCTGTTAAGGAAACTGACCTGGGCCTGTGGAACGGTCGTGCTACTGATGCACGACCGTGCATCTCCGACAAATGCTGATCAACCCGGCATTGAACGAGGGTGCGACTAGGCGTGCAAGGCATATAAGGTCAACCCGGTGATGCACGGACGTGCCTTCTGAAGAACGACCGTGCGTCTACGATGATCCAACCTGATCTCGGTGATGAACGCCCGATCCAGCAGCTCGTGCAACAAGAACCCGGAACTGAACGACCGTTCCATCCGAAGAACGGTCGTGCGATATCGTATCCGGTCAAAGATCTGATGACGTATGCAGCATGGTGACCCATACCCAATAATTGCTTAAAGTGCACGGTCGTGCCATATGAAGAACGACCGTGCCACAGCGAAAAAAATATAAAAACAGAACAGAAACATTCTGTTAAAAAATCT
Source organism: Helianthus tuberosus (assembly GCA_030545235.1). Taxonomy (NCBI): domain Eukaryota; kingdom Viridiplantae; phylum Streptophyta; class Magnoliopsida; order Asterales; family Asteraceae; genus Helianthus; species Helianthus tuberosus. The sequence goes on along the minus strand of CM060448.1, from coordinate 198,314,923 downwards.
GGAATTTTGGAGAGCAATTCAGGCGATTTTCAGGCTCCGGAGGCGTTAGCTTTCACCCGGATTCAAGCCGCATTCTCCCGTTTAGCTCGATTACTATCCGGATTCTTAATCTTATGCTTGTTTATGGTTTGGTTTTCTAATCTTTCCATGATTTTGTTAATCTTTCAAGTATTTAGATTAATGTTTATGTATTATTGTAGTCTTTGGGCAAAAACACAACAATCCCTTGCTTGATTATAACCATTAGTATGTTAATCTTTGTTTGTAATGACATTTGGAAGTATTTTCTATGTTAATCTTTGATGATTAGTTTGCAACCTTGTTATTGATATTGATTTCTTGATTATAAGTAATTGTGTTGGATGATTGGTATTTGGTTAGTTAAGATAGTTGAAAAATGAAGCTTAATTAATCTTGTATTAGTAAACTTTGAACTTGGTTAACTAGTTTAGCTTGGTTTAAATGTGTGCATCATGATACTAGAAATGGTTAGTGATTTAATAAAATGTAATTATTGTTAATCAAGAAAGCTTGCCGTCACGGAAGGACCTTAACGGGTTAAATGGTGTCGTTATAAATTCTTGCCATGATTTGTTAGCTTAGTTAGTAGTTTAGGCCAAAATTGCTATCTTGTTGAATTTATGTGCAATGTTTGTAAAATGAACTCGGTTGTGATTTAATCTAGTTTATACTTGTCTCGGTGGTTGCATTGTGTTTATCGGTGTCGCTTTCCTTGTTTAAGTAAGGTTAGAACAATCCTAACGGCTGACTAACTTATTTTTAAGAGATTTTCATAGACATTTCTCAATTGCACGTTAAAGAACAATTTTAGGTGGTTAAAGTGTGTTTATCGTTTTAACTTTCCGAATGATTGTCATGTTAGGATTCCCGAAAGAGATACTAATTGTCTTAAAATGGAAAATTGACCGAATGCTTCTAGTGCCAAAACCGACTTAGTTGACATGCTTTGGTTGTGTATTAAGCAAGGCTATTTATCTATTTTATACTATGTTTATTATGTATTTGTTTACGCTTACTTTAGTTTAATTAAAATCACAAAACTTATGTTTTTACCGGTAGTTTAGTGACAAAGGTCTAGTATTAATTCTCCGCCCATTTCCTTGGATCGATACTTGGTTCTTACCGATACTTTATTACATATATGACGGGGTACACTTGCCTCTTTCGTGTGTGTTTTGATGTAAAAGTAACAATCACTTTTATAAATTTAAAACCAAATCGTGTGTAATTTCATTGCAATATTATGTATATATACGCACACGTCAAGTTTTTGGCGCCGTTGCCGGGGAAATGGCGAGTTTTAGGAACGACCCGAGTCATTAAGTTATCGGTGTATATACTTGTTAATATTTGTGTATAATTTCTTGATTATTTATTTGTTTATTTATTTGTTAATATTTCTTGTTTTTATTTCATTTATTCGTTTTCCAAGTCATTTTTGGTACACTTGTAAATTTTTGTTCCATTTATTTATTTAATCCGGATTTATTTTTTTATTTATTCTTTGATTTTTCGGCTTCGGGAAACCATTTTTGTATTAGCCGATTCATTTATTTTTATTGTGTTGATTTTTATAAAATTTCGGGCCAATTTTCGAATTTTTATAAAATTTTCAGCCCATTTTTAATAATATTCTGCTCTATTCAGCTGAAAAAAAAACAGAATTATTATACTAATATACTATTCATTGTGTCAAATTTTCGTTTTCAGGTTGATGTTCTCAACACCCGCTCCCGATCCTATTGAGCCGTCAGACGAGCCTGAACGAGATCTGAGGAGACGTCTTCGTGAGAAATCTCGTGCGGTTGGGCTGCTACTCGCATCTGGTGAGCAGGAGCAGGTGGTAACCTCTGAAGCCGAGGGCTCAGGGGCAGCAGAGAACGCGATCATGGCAGACGATGAGCGACCGTTGAATGAGACAAATCAGCCTGGAAAGGCAGGCCTGGAGCCGAGTATCCTTCAACCTACTATTGATGTACCTACTTTTGAAATTAGATCTAGTATTATAAATATGGTACAAAATTCAGTACAGTTTGACGGACGTGAGCACGAGGATCCCGGGAGGCATATTGCTGCTTTTCTCCATGTTTGTTCTACGTTTAAGATTACAGGTGTTTCGGAGGATGCGATTCGGTTGAGGTTGTTTCCGTTTTCGTTACGTGACAAAGCTAGAGCTTGGCTTATGTCACTTCCAGCCGGGTCCATCAGGACCTGGAATCAGTTGGCGGAGCAGTTTATGCAGAAATATTTCCCACCTGAGAAAACGAACAAGCTACGGAACCGAATTGTATCTTTTCACCAGGACGAGGGTGAGTCGTTGCATGCGGCTTGGGAGAGATTTAAGGATTTGTTGATTGATGTGCCACATCATGGCTACTCCAAGAGACAGCTGGTTTTGACGTTCTATCCGGGGCTCAGTTACAACACACAGGAGCGATTAGACGTGAACGCGAGAGGCGATCTCGGAACTAAGACGCCGAATGAAGCGTATGATATTATTGAGAAAGCCGCGTTGAAATCCAGCTCGCGACGGGAAGGAGACAGAGGCCGGGCATCATCATCATCATCATCTCGCGCAGGAGTCCATGCTGTAGACGACTATACGGCCATTACTGCACAAATCTCGGCTCTCGCATCGAGATTCGACAGGTCCCAGATGATTGCGCATGCGGGCTCGGGATGTGACCAGTGTGGAGTGTCACACGAGCCTGGGGCATGTTTTCAGGGAGTCGGATACGAGGGCCACGAAGAGGTAGATTTCGTGAGTAATCAGGTTAGGCCGCAGAACAACCCTTACAGTAACACCTATAATCCCGGTTGGAGAAATCACCCAAATTTTGGGTGGCGAGCGAATGCAGGCAATCAAAATCCTTTGGGATTTAATCAGCGTGCTCCAGCGCCACAGCAAGGTCAGGGTCAGCAGTTCCAGCAGTACAACCAACCTTACCAGCAGCGTCCATTTTCATATCAGAATCAGGGCACTGGGAATAGTTCCCAGCAGCAGGCCCCTCAGTCTAGTTCTACGCTGGAGGATATGATGTCTCAGCTTCTTACTAGCTCCTCGAGTGCGAATTAGTTGGCTGAAAAACGCTACCAGCAGAGCGAGGATCGTTTTCTTTCTCATGAGGGAGATATGAGGAGTCACAAGGCCTCGATTCAGAATATCGAGAATCAGGTTGGTCAGCTGGCACAGATGATGTCTAAAAGACCTCAGGGTGGTCTTCCGGGTAATACAGAACCAAACCCGGGCGGACACCGGGATTGAGCTCCAAACCCCGCACACATCATAAGTGAGGGGAGGAGAGAGTCTTGCTATCGACTCGCCGACAAAAATTTAGCATGAGTCTTGCTATCGACTCGCCGACAAAAATTTAGCATGAGTCTACGCTTCTGACTCGCCGACAAAAATGTAGCAGGAGCGTCTTTGGCGCTATAAGGGTAAAATAGTCCTTTTTTGTATTTTTGTAGTTTTAGCGTAATTTAAGTTAGTTAGGTAGTTTACGTTAGTTTGTTTAGTTTTCGTACGTACCGAGCGAAGGTTCTGTATTGCAATATTGTTAGAACAGTTGGCGTGTTGAAAAAACGGCGAAAAACGGCCGAAACAGTTGCTGGAAATAGGTTCTGCAGAAATTTCTGATCTGCACCTGATGCACGACCGTTCCTCGGGTCGCACGACCGTGCGTCTCCGAGGGCCGGCACGGTGGATCGCACCCCCGGTGCATTTCCGAGAACAGTTGATAGGGTTTGGGAGATGTCGGCGACGCACGACCGTGCCACACGGAGAACGACCGTGCGTCAGGCTGAGGGCAGTTTTGTCTTTTGGCACTATAAATACCCTCATCTGCAGCCCCCATTCATAACTCGCGAAACCTTAGTCGCTCCAGGCCGTTCCAGAGCGATACTTCATCAAATCGCACGATTTTTCGCACGATCTCACACCCTTCTTCGCACGGTACGTTCCTAGTTGTAGATTTCTTGTTTCCTTGCTTTCTAGGTTAGATTTCTTCCGATTCTTCAAGGAAATTTTTTAGGGTTCTCTTCATAAACAAATTGAAACCCTAACCCTTGTTGAATCGTAGTATCGTGAACATCTGGTGCATTTTTCTGACCCCTGTTATGTAAAAACTTGAAGATTTGTGAAAAAATCGGGCTACTTAGAGCCTGGGTCAGAATCTGCAGAAAACCAAGTCGCACGGACGTTCCTCGTATGGAACGGTCGTGCCTCGCCGTTGTTTCACGATAAGTTGTTTGTTGTTCGGTGTTGCACGGTGGTGCCGTTGGTCGCACGCCGTGCAGTTCCGATGATTTGGGCATTTTGGTGTTTGTTGTCGGCGACGCACGACCGTGCGTCTTGTCGCACGACCGTGCCATACGCCCAGATCAGATTCACAGAAGCTTCATAATTTGCTGCTCGGTTGTTTTCAATTCAAATTTCTCCTGTTTCTGTCTTTCTAACAATGTTCCCCATTACAGATGAACCATCCTTTCCTTCAGTTTGACCCCAACGATGAGCGAGAAGCTTTGTGCATCCCGAAACGAGACGCATTGTGGGCAAGACGGGGGCAGTTTGGAGTCCCCCGATGGTTAGATTGGGAAGTGATGCGAGAACTCAATCAGTATGATCGACTGGACGACATGATGAGTCGCCCGCTTGCAAATCTGGTCGGTTGCAACCGACCTGTTTACCGGGAGCTAACTATAGAGTTCTTTGCATCCTATGCCTATGAAAAGCCGGCTGCTAATAGACGGCCCAAATTTCGCTAAAAGAATCGTGTAACTTTCAGGTTATGTGGGGAATGGCATACGTGGTCGGTTGGTCGTTTGGGAAGGAGGCTCGAGATCTATACAAGGGATGACATGGATGATCCCGATGTCTTCACTAAGCATTTCACCTTCCCTTCTGATGCTGCACGGGATGCATTTTGGGCTGAAAATGCCGTTGGGGACCCCTACAACCCGAGGATGTCGAAGGCCTCGCGACTCAGAGACCCTTTGGTGCGAGTGATGCACCATGTTTTTAGCCATACGATATGCGGTCGCATGGACAGTCTCGGTAACTGTCCAACACCTGATTTGCTCTTTTTATATGCGTTGGTTGACAAAGCACCAATCAACCTAGCCGCTCGAATGGCTGAGTACTTCGTCAAGAGCTCGGGGCGAACTCCGAACAGTGAGATACATGGCGGTCAGTATGTGACCGAAATAGCCTACAATGAAGGCTATATGACTGAGGAAGTTCTCCAGGGTCTCACTTTGATTACTGAGGGGGTTCATGTCGATATCAGGTCGCTGAAGGCCATGGGGGTGATTGTTGAGCTTGATAGGGGGGGATAGGTTGAGGGGATTGAATAACGAGGTCTGGGACCCGTTGCCTCCAGCTGAGGAGGAACATGAGGAGGAAGATGAGGATGTTGAGATGGGGGAGCAACACGAGCAGCACCAGCCACCGACACCACCACACTCGCCGCAGCACCATGCATTTCATCAGCATGAGTACTGGCCCGCGTTCTACCAGCAGTTCCAGGATATGTGTGTGACGCAGGAGCAGCATGGTACCTACTTCGACGAGATTAGATCTAGCCAGGACCAGATCCGGGCTAACCAGGACGAGATTCGGGCCAGTCAGGCTCAGATTCGGGCCACACATGACCAGCTTCGGCAGAGCCAGGATACTTTATATCAGGGGGTCAGTGCGGGATTCTCATATCTTTTCGGGGAGATGCATCACGCATACCCCGACTACTTTCAGCACCCTCCGCAGTTCCCACCGTGGAACCCCCCTGGTTATGGCGATGCCGGCCCGTCCTATACAAGAGACGATGATGATGGAGATGAGTAGTTGGCGGTGGTGATATCAGTTGGTTGTGTTTTCTATTTCCGTACTTTATTTATATTTGGGTGTTTATTTTGACTGTTATTTTCAAACACCCCGGTTATGTATTTCAGACATTTTACTTTATGTTCTGTTTGGATTTTAGTATTTATGTATATTATGGTTGTTTTGTGATTTTTCTGTTTCTGTTATGTTTTGGGTGCACATGTAACATACTCGCAGGTTTTAGCTATCGGATCTTGGATCGGAGCACGTACCAGATACAGCTTCGAAAGTCTCGTGGCGCCAACATCATCTTGAGGGGAGTATTTTTTTTATCCCTTTCTCTATATTTCGGGTCTCGCATTGGGGACAATGCGAAGTTCAAGTGTGGGGAGGGGGTTAACTTTGTTAACTTTGTTTGTCCTCTTAAAAAAATAATAAATAAATAAATACATGTGTTTTGTATATATGTTGGTAAATAAACCGGTTGGTTGTGTTTTAGAAAACTTCGGACTTGATAAAAACTCGACAAGCAAAATATTTTTGAAAAAGGAAACCGGAAAGCGTGAAAAACAAAGAAAGACTTACATGATAGTTTTCACACTTTTACCCATTCCTTCCGTTACGTGAGCATATTTGAGCCTTGATTGTTATATATTTGTTCATTTCGGATATAGGAGTGAGCCGGATGTTATGTGTAATTTAGAACTTGTCACTAGTATGCTTGTTAAGACCATGAACGTGCGGATTTGTGTAAAAGTGATAGAGGCACTTAGTTTACCCCTTTGTTGTGTACTTGTTCTTTGTGTTGTGCTTCCCGTTCACCTTATATTACCCTTTAGGATTAACCATGTCGAGCCTTCCCGTTTACCTTTGTTTACCCACATTATCGCCCACTTAGCCAAATTTAGCCTTTTTATGTTTTTAAACCTTTTTAGTGTTGAAACTCGGTAAAAAAATAATCGTTTAACTAGCGCTTGTTATTGTTTATGTTTCATTGTATAGTTTAGTATGCCAAAAAAAAAAAAAAAAACCCTAAAATAGGGTGAAGTTGATAGAAATCGAGCAATTTTGAATGCTTAAAGGTTAAAATTTCGTTGATAAGCTCGATTGCGCTTTAGTCGCCTTTTTAAGGCGTTTGTATGTATAGTTGTATATTTTGTTGCTAGTTAAACGCTACTACCGAGTTTTAACCATTTTCGCCACTTTATATGTCCACTTCCATACCCTTCGCCCAAGCCTAACGTTACAACCCGTAAAGACCTCTTGATTTACACCTGTTCGCATGTTAGTTGGTGGAGACGAGATCTTATGACAAGCTTATGATATTGCACATTTCATTGACTAGGCATTGAGTGTTTACACATACACATTTTATGTATGTTTCATAAATAAAACCGAGTGTGTGAACATTGTGAGTCGTGTGAAGATTAACATGTGTGTCAATTACATGTGAAGTCAGGGCTTTTTGGTTGTCGCTTTATAATTGCATATGCTTGTTGGGTTTGAGTCTTTTGATGTTGTCTTTCGAGGGTGCGACCGTGCATCTCCGACAAATGCTGATCAACCCGGCATTGAACGAGGGTGCGACTAGGCGTGCAAGGCATATAAGGTCAACCCGGTGATGCACGGACGTGCCTTCTGAAGAACGACCGTGCATCTACGATGATCCAACCTGATCTCGGTGATGAACGCCCGATCCAGCAGCTCGTGCAACAAGAACCCGGAACTGAACGACCGTTCCATCCGAAGAACGGTCGTGCGATATCGTATCCGGTCAAAGATCTGATGACGTATGCAGCATGGTGACCCATACCCAATAATTGCTTAAAGTGCACGGTCGTGCCATATGAAGAACGACCGTGCCACAGCGAAAAAAATATAAAAACAGAACAGAAACATTCTGTTAAAAATTCTGGAATTTTGTAGAGCAATTCAGGCGATTTTCAGGCTCTGGAGGCGTTAGCTTTCACCCGGATTCAAGCCGCATTGTCCCGTTTAGCTCGATTACTATCCGGATTCTTAATCTTATGCTTGTTTATGGTTTGGTTTTCTAATCTTTCCATGATTTTGTTAATCTTTCAAGTATTTAGATTAATGTTTATGTATTATTGTAGCCTTTGGGCAAAAACACAACAATCCCTTGCTTGATTATAACCATTAGTATGTTAATCTTTGTTTGTAATGACATTTGGAAGTATTTTCTATGTTAATCTTTGATGATTAGTTTGCAACCTTGTTATTGATATTGATTTCTTGATTATAAGTAATTGTGTTGGATGATTGGTATTTGGTTAGTTAAGATAGTTGAAAAATGAAGCTTAATTAATCTTGTATTAGTAAACTTTGAACTTGATTAACTAGTTTAGCTTGGTTTAAATGTGTGCATCATGATACTAGAAATGGTTAGTGATTTAATAAAATGTAATTATTGTTAATCAAGAAAGCTTGCCGTCACGGAAGGACCTTAACGGGTTAAATGGTGTCGTTATAAATTCTTGCCATGATTTGTTAGCTTAGTTAGTAGTTTAGGCCAAAATTGCTATCTTGGTGAATTTATGTGCAAGGTTTGTAAAATGAACTCGGTTGTGATTTAATCTAGTTTATGCTTGTCTCGGTGGTTGCATTGTGTTTATCGGTGTCGCTTTCCTTGTTTAAGTAAGGTTAGAACAATCCTAACGGTTGACTAACTTATTTTTAAGAGATTTTCATAGATATTTATCAATTGCACGTTAAAGAACAATTTTAGGTGGTTAAAGCGTGTTTATCGTTTTAACTTTCCGAATGATTGTCATGTTAGGATTCCCGAAAGGGATACTAATTGTCTTAAAATGGAAAATTGACCGAATGCTTCTAGTGCCAAAACCGACTTAGTTGACATGCTTTGGTTGTGTATTAAGCAAGGCTATTTATCTATTTTATACTATGTTTATTATGTATTTGTTTACGCTTACTTTAGTTTAATTAAAATCACAAAACTTATGTTTTTACCGGTAGTTTAGTGACAAAGGTCTAGTATTAATTCTCTGCCCATTTCCTTGGATCGATACTTGGTTCTTACCGATACTTTATTACATATATAACGGGGTACACTTGCCTCTTTCGTGTGTGTTTTGATGTAGAAGTAACAATCACTTTTATAAATTTAAAACCAAATCGTGTGTAATTTCATTGCAATATTATGTATATATACGCACACGTCAGTTGCACCTGCTGATCCTGAGCCCTTGATTGATCATGACCCTGTTTCTTTTGGTTTACCAAACATTGCACCCCTTATACCTGACCCAATACCTGCACCTGATGATCTTCTCTTCTGTTGGGACATTTGTTCTTGCACCCGCACCCGCTGATGTTGCTCCTCTTCCCCTATAGAGACCGACGTCCATTGCACCGACATGCCTATCAGGACACACCCGCACCCCGGAAAGGTACTCCAGGTCAGCAGCACCCGCATGACGATCCTTTTGCTATAGCAACATTTCCCCCAACCTCACAGGCCGCACCGTTTGCTCCTTTCAATACTTCACCGATGGACGAGCCATTCCGATGGTTCCTACCATACACTATGCTGATTTCAGACCCCTACCACCCCTCACATTATGGAGGCTATACACGGAATGAGTTGCTCCTGTCACATCAGCTACAGTCTGAGGATATGAGCCGCAAAGTGTTGGAGCTTGAGCTGACACCACGTCCTCCACCCTGTCTATTGCCAGTATACTTTGATCCTCCCCATTTATCAAAAGATTCCTTTTGCACGCTCGCCTGCTGCTATTGCACTTTTTCCAGGTTGTGATGCTCGTCTCTTTACTGTCGAGCAGCAGATCAGTTAATTACTTCAACGTATATACAAGCTCGAGGAGGAGTTCACGCATGTTAGCAGTTTACTTTTCTCCCCCCCCCCCCTCCACCTCAGTCACCAGTATAGTTGGTTTCTGGATTTATGCGGATTGCATTACTTTTGAGTAAAAACACTACTAATGAGTCGAGATTGTGGAGACTTTTGAAGACCACTTCTGACTACGTAATTTTGATACACTGATATACTTATTGGACAAGGGTATGGTGACCCTGTGTCCTTTTTGATGTGATACATTTTGTAAGACAATGCAATTGTGGTCGGAGAATAATGAGAGCCCAATCATCATTAAACATAAGACAATACTTTGTGGCCAATAACCAATGAAAGCTCAGTCGCTATGTCTTCTTTAAGCACGTTGTTGATCTATATGTGTGTGCTATAATTATAATGTTACGTGCTTGCTTGCTATGCTCTCATTAAACATAATTCCCAAATTACTTGGTTATGCTATGATTATGCTATTGCTGATTGGTTGATATGATAAATCTATTATGTGTATGTACATATGACCTCTAAACAACTATATGCACCCCCTGAGCAAATAAGACCTGACCTAACCGATCTTCTTCTTAGAAGATGTCGATACAAGGGAACATCGATACAAACAACCCTCTGCCAACGACAGCGGCAGAATTACAAGAGCGCATCTCACAGGCCATCGCACAGCACGAGGTCCTTCGCTCCGAACGCAGCGGAGGTACCCCAGGAAATAACCCACCCAACGGCTGCACCTACAAGCAGTTCTTGAGCTACAAACCTCGAGACTTCGACGGCACTGGGGTGCCTTAGCTTTTATGCGTTGGGTTGAGAAGACAGATTATGTTTTGCGATTAAGTAAATGCGCCCCAGAACATCAGGTCACGTACATAGCTGGACTATTTCTAGATGGGGCTCTGTCATGGTGGAACCTTCAGGTTCAGACAATGGGCGAGACTGCTGCGTATGCTTTGACATGGGACGAACTGAAAGAACTGATGCGTAAAAGATATTGCTCTAGGGCAGAAGTCCAGAAGTTGGAGACTGAACTGTGGAACTTGAAAATGGAAGGTCCAAAGATAACTGAGTATGTGCAGAGGTTTCATGATTTATCACAAGTTGCTTCGCGTTTGGTGGAACCAGAATCTAGGAAGATCGAACGCTTCATCGGGGGATTGGCACCTCAGATTCTAAGCCTGGTGACAACATCTAAACCTCCAACAATCACCGAGGCTATCGACATAAGCGTGGCGCTCACTGAAGAAGCGGTTAGACTAGGAAAATTTTCCACTTCGGAAGAGAAAAAGGAGACTCCTGTAGAGACATCTGGAGATAACAAGAGAAAGCTCGCAAATTTCAAGAAGGTTACTCGGGCGAGTAACAAGAAGAAGGCCAAAAAGGGAAAAGACTACATGGGTATCCTACCTAAGTGCGACAATTGTCGACGTTATCATATCGGGCGATGCAGATATGGAAAATGTGAAAACTGTGGCAAATTGGGGCATGTCAAGGAGACTTGTAGGCAAGATACTGGACGTGGAAATGGGAACCAAGACGGTAGCGAGAATCACGGAGGAAACAACGACAGCGACAATTATCAAGGAAGGACGAGTGACAAACAAAAACGTGCTCAAGGTTGTTTTAACTGTGGAAGCAAAAAGCATTTCAGAAAATATTGCCCTAAAAACAATCAGGCACAATGATGAAAGCTCAACACCGGAGCTAGGGAGACATGCCAGGAATTCAAGCGTGGATATCGGTACGTCCCATATTAGTCAACATTATGCATCTGCGCTGCTAGATACTGTTTCAAATTTTAGCTTCGCATCTCTAGAGTTTGAGAGTATACCTGGTTTAGTAGTAAGTAAGTTAAATAACCCGTACTCGATAGAACTAGCTAATGGGAAGCTAGTGGAAGCCAACGAAGTATTTGGAAACGGCAATATAGAATCCGGAGCGTGTGAGTTTATGCTTGATCTACTGCCAGCTGAGTTGGGAAGCTTCGACGAGGTAATTGGGATGGATTGGTTGCCGAGCAATCGGGCGGAGATTGATACCCGCATCCCGATGGAGAACGAAGGAATGATCATGACTCATGAAACAGGATACGCCTCTACAAATTACTAATTGCTTGAAGGCACGAAAATTGTTGCGTAAAGGATGTGTTGTTTTCTTGGCTCATGTCGTGGACAAGGGAGCCGAAGAACCAAAACTCGAAGATATTCCTGTGATAAGGAAATATCCTGAAGTCTTCCCCGAAGACTTGCCAGAATTATCTCCTCAACGACAAGTTGAATTTCGCATCGATTTGATTCCAGGCGCCGCGCCTGCAGTCAATGCCCCTTAGCGACTTACACCTTCGGAGATGCAAGGATTGTCAGTGTAACCTCATTAGTTGATAGAGAAGGAAGTTAACAGACCAAGTTTCCCATTTTGAGTAACCCCAGTTCTGCTCGTCAAGAAGAAGGACGATGATTTTCAAATGAGCATCAATTACCAGGAGCCGAACGAGCTAACCAACAAGAGTCGGTAACTCTTGCTGAGGATTAACGAATTTCTTACTTAACTATCTGTGAGGATCCAACAACTATTTCACGACTGATCTATGATCGAGTGTCATTAGCAGTGAATTCAGGAAGAAAGTATACCGGGGAAATTGTGGGACAATAACTTGTTTTAAACGTACACAAAAATGGTGTTTCCTACACGATACACAAAACAATTTTACACAGAATACAAAACTTTGAGAATCTAGAAAACAGGTACTTAGGATCTTTCGGAACCCAGGTCCAAACTCGTAAAGGTTGCTACTTAGGAACCACATCTGTTAACTCAAGCAAACACCATTATCCTGACATATATGCCATTTCATTTAACCAAACAGAAGGTACTTAAATTTCTTTTGTTGAAATCTTCACTTTTGCTTCTAGCGAGTAGATGTTTGCATCTCTACTCCCCTTAATGGTAGTTGCATCGCGTTGATTTTCTTCGCTGAGAGCGAACACACATTTGCTTCGAATACTTGATCATTTCTCCATTTTAACAGATACTCATTGTTTCATTACTTGGAAACTTATATGTTACGCATGCACCATTTGCTACGCATGCGGTTTCATTTCGAATAAACGCTTCATTGAAGTTCGAATATTATTTTGCTAAAGCTAACTATTGGTTTATGATTCGAATAACCTACATTATTGTAATTGTTGGCTCTTTTGCTACCAAGTCAACACACTTTCTTGAAACTTCTTTTATTTCAAGTTACATTCATGGTTTATCTTTGTAACCATGCCAAGATTCCCTTGTTGATACATACGTTTATTGTCGTGTTACGCTGAAACCAAGTTCAATTGCTTGAACTTATCCATTTCGCATATTCAATTCAAGACGCCATATGATGTATTGAGAGCATCATATTCAAATATTTTTGCAAAGGTTCTTTTGTTTCGAGTCATAGTAGACTTGATTGGTCTACGACTCCACTAAATCATTTGATTGGTTTCGATACCTTACGGTGATACTTTCACAAAATTGAAGCTTGCGCTAATTTGGTTACTCACTTCATACCCGAATTTAATTGGTCATTTATTAACTTGCTCTAAATCCGTTTTGTTTACCACGAATAAAGCGGTCTCAACACAATTGTGTGTTAAGACAATGGTACCTAGATTCATTTCATATCACAATGTACCTCCTAACGATTCTTTCGTTATAAATTGAACACTTTGCAGTGTTTATTGCTTTCCATATTCAACCAGAAACAGTAGTTCTTTGATGTTCCATATTCGATTGAAAACCCCTTGACGCTGTTTGAATCAAATTCTCAGAGTTGTTTCAGTACACTTCCCTTTGATTTCAAGCACGGTGAACTTGTTTGGTCACCGCTATTGTTGAAACATGTCAATTACGACACCTTGTGGTGTCATTACAAATTTGTAGCTTGCCCTAATCATGGTCAACCGTTTCACACAAAACTACACATACTTTTGTTTGGCTTGTCATCTAAACATTCCTAATGCAACTACGAATTAAGACAATGGTACACCAGATTCGCTTGTATTTCATTCGGTGTATTTTCGCAATTCAAGAATGTCAACACACTAATCCTTACCATTTATTTATTCGAAAGTTGACAGATCATTTTCATATTCAAGTTGTTGATTTTGAGTTCATATAGCGGATGCTATGGTTTGTGAAAACTCGTTTGCATATTGTGACCGATTGTTTGAGAATCCTATTGGTCAAAACTCCTCTTTTGTGGAACCCCTGTTAATTGGATTACACTAGACTATACGTCAATACGTCTTGTATATTTGAAAACAAATCCTGAAACACATACTTTTTAATTGTTGGGTTCCGATTATTGTAAGATGCCCCTGGATTCACCTGATGTGAATAAGATTTGATTCGGTTTTGTGGTTATCTACCTCAATATTATCCATGTACATACATGCATAATGTAACCCTAAGGAGTTAAGGTAGTACAAATTTCGAGGACGAAATTTTCTTAACAGGGGGAGAATGTGACAACTGTCAAATTTGCATGCATCCGTACAATTATTAAATGATGATTAGTGCTTAATGACTGTGTCGATTTACAATTTATGACTTGAATTGCTTTCTGTTTACTGCACCATACTTACATGTGCATCACATATTTCATAATGTCACATCATCATTACATGCAACCCATATTGACATACATGATGCGCGAAGCACAGCTAGCACAGTTAACGGATAAATCAGGAATATGTTGACGGGGTTCAGTACATAGACATACGTTGTTTTGAGACCCAGTATGAGCCAAGAACCAAGTTCTACACTAGTATAGTGTGTAGGGAAGTAAGGACCACAAAACTGTTTTTCTAAGTGATAGATAAAGTGCCGGAAAGTGCCTAAAACCCACATAAAGTGCAGAATTCTGCATATTTCAGCAAAATTCATCATTTTAACAAGTTGGTAACATGTAAAAATATGACTAAATGGTCCTGAATACTTTCCTAAGTGTCGGGAATTAAAAGTGTCACAAAAGGGTACATAAAGATCACTAAACGGTATAGTTTGACACTTTAACAAACCGGTATCTAACCGAACAACCGGACACTACCCGAAACACCAAAATTATACTAGAAACATTGTTTTAGTGTTTCTGAGCTAGTTATGATCCCCGAACACCCTAACACACTGTATAACACCTAATACACATAAACACTAAACACTAAACACTACACTTGAAATCTAACTAATATCTCTAACTATGATTTAAACTTACACTTTGACACCCTCCCCCATCTAGTAATCGCCCCCCACATGATCAAATTGCTAGATTTTATTTGATCTCACTAAATCTTATTTGATTTGGTTAGTGGATTTGCTTTGTACTATTGAGACATATTATCCTATGGTTAATCACTAAACATGAGTATATGTAAGATATGGAGGAACATAATCTCATTATCTCTCACACACTACTTCACACATTTCCCTCTCCTTCCCCCTTGCCCATTCTCGGCCAACCTCACCACCACCTACAATCATCTTCATCCATCCATTTTTATACATTACAAGGCCATACACATGTGTTAGAAGCTAGATGAAGAAGCTTGGAGCTTGTGGATCTTGAAAGACCTCTCCCATTTGCTTTTATCCAACACATTTATCATCTTCAACTTCTAGTGTTCTTCCTAGCCCTTGTGCTAGTAGTAAGCTTCTTGTCACTTGATTTCACTTCATATCTAGTTGGATAAAAGATGTTATATGTTGTTAATCTTGATGAACACTAAAGAACTTAATCATGAAACATTAACATAAGCTTAACACCATAAGAATACATGTTGATTAGTGTTATTTTGCTTCTTGATGATTGATGATTTGTGTTAGTGAGGTTAGACACCATATGGAACCTACTAGATTGTGATTAAACACATAATCTAGTTAGTTAAGGTGGTGATCTTGTGAAAGACCAAGATCATCATACTTTATGTTTTCATGAACTTGAAAAATGAAAATGATTTTGTAAATGATGGAGTATGTAACATGTTACTAGACATAAACTTGGATGATTTTAAACATAGTTTTCTCAAGAAACCAAGTTAAATCACAAGATTTACATAAACATTGCTTTTAAAGAAACTAACCATGTTTCTAGTGGTGAAACAAGTATAAGAATACATGGTTTACAAGAAAAATTCAAAAGAATGATTTTTGGAAAAATCATCTAGTAAGTTGTAAAAGACTAAACTTTACAAGAACGAGATTTACAAACAAATAACCACTTTTTAATGGGTAACCAAACCTACTAAACACACTACCAAGTTACTACAAGTTTTTATGAAAGTTCAAGTTCATGATTGTTTTGTAAATAGCATTGTTTTGGAACTTGGCAAGTGTAAGATGCTTAGGGTTGACTGTGGATTGTTTGTGATGATTTTAAAAAGAAAATGATATGCTTTGATAGCATGGACACCTCCATTTTTAGGGGAAACTATGGCAAAATTTTCTAAAAATATAAACACTTAGAAAAATATTTTCTAACAAATATTTACAAGTGTATTTTAACTATGGTTTTCAATATAAACTTTGCCATAATTTTTGTAACAAAAATACAAGTATTGGAGGATGGTTTTTATAAAGAAAAATGGATAAATATGTCTTTAGAATATATATTTACATTAAAGACACGATGTGTGTGAATACTTGTATGCTTTGTGTAGTAGTTATACTATTTTAGGGTTAAAATAATATAACTTGACAATATACCGAGAAATTGCAATCCAAAATGTTACCAAAAATCACAAGGAATAATTACACAAGTTACACACAAAATATTGGAAAACCGAACAAGAATGTAACTTACAAAATATTCCGGAAAATACCGTTATAAATTTTTGGTAAATAATATTTTGGACACAAGCGATGAAAATAGGGTTTTTATGATTATTACAAAAGTTATATCATATTTTCGACAAGGAGAAAATATATTATTATTGGGAAGTAAAAAAATCTATTTTCTTGAAATATTTAGAAGGTATATGATTTTTTGAGAAAAATATATATTTTCTTGAAATACATTATTTTTGGACATAATAAGTTTATATATATTTTCTAAGTGAGACTTGAAAATATATTGTTTTGGAAGTATATTGGATATTTATTAGGAAAATACGTACACACCGGAATACGACACCAATACGTGGCAAAATATACAAATACAAATACGAATATACCCATCCTTGGGAAGGAAATACGAATACAAATACTTGAGAAGTATTGCTACAAAATATTGTTTCACAATTATTCCAAAATTAGATATAACTTAAAGTTAAAATATTTATTATTTTAACAAGTAATTATAACTTGGAATAATATCAGAAGCGTAAAAGAAACGTAACTCAAAGGCACTAATCAATACTAAGAAAAGGGACGACCCGCTCGTCTAACGGACCGTAGTACGCATGTAGGTAGTCGTGCGTTCTAGAGGAAGCTTTGAGTTACATCGGATACAAGGAACGCAAAACTGTGAGTTCATGTCCCCCTTTTCTTTTAACGGTTTTCAGTTTTATACTTCGGGGGTGAAATACATGTTACAAATTGTTTACATACGATTACATTTGGTATGGTTAGCTAAGGAAATGTACTGCTAGATCATGTGAGTGGTGGGTATGACACTTAAGGCCATTAATCCTCGTTGTAGGACCGAGGGACATGAGTGATAGATCTATTCGGGTGTAGCGAGCCCCACCCATGAGCACGCCGAATGAGCCATGTGGTGACTATGTCTTACTGACAAAATCTGCTAGGTTTGAGTTTTCCTGCATCACTTCACACATATCAATGGCCTTGCAAACCATTGGTGATCTGTTTTTCCTTGTTGCTTACATACCGGGACTTATAAACTTACATACATACTTACAATGATTTCAAAGGTTTATACATACACACAAACGAACACATGAACTAGCTCAACTTTTGTTGATGTTTTCAAACTACATGTATTTCAGGGAATTAGTAAGTGGATCTGGCGGGCGTTGGAAGTTTTTGTGCTGCGATAAGAATAAAGATGTCATCCATGGTCTTTGAATTTGGTCAGTGTGTCTTATTCCTGGACGAGACACGTCTTCCAAACCTTGGTGTTATTCAATATCTTTTGATGAGTCCTTAATGAACTCATGAACAATTTGTACGGTTTGTAAAACATGAATTTGAAGTCTACGTTTTAAAACAATGTTGTTATGTTTTAAACTTATTTAATGGATGACAAACCTATGGTTTTATCATATAGTTGATGTTATGATTGAATGCAATGATATTAAGAAAGTCACACCATAATCACGCTTCCGCAAAAGTCAGGGTGTGACACCCAAAGGCAAGGTTACGACAACCATATGCATAACCATTTTTCTTTGAAAAACCCTCAAAGCACGCGTTGCGGGGGGGGGCGTAAAACAGTGTCAAATAGTACTAATGTCACACAACCGTCATCGACCACCAACACTGACTCGACCTAGGATCTGCGTGTTGCGACGAACCTGTCAAACATGAAAAAATAATGGTTAAAACGTTGAACCACACATGCACGTTGCGCCGTGTTAACTTTTAAAATTTGAAACAAAACATAAAAAAGTTGAACCACACTCGTACGTTGCGTCGTATTAACTCGAAAAATTTAGAACTATACGTAAAACTAAATTTTGAAAAAGATAAAAAATATAAGTGACAAAAGTTGTGATGTTAAATTGCAAATAATGAAAAGTTTTGGGTTAAAGTTAAAAAAACAAATTATGTAGGGTTAAAATTGCAAAAGGTAAAAACCTTTAGGTTAAAAGTAAAAAAATCAAGTTTTTTTTTTTTTGAAAAAATCCCAAAGCACAAAGTACAAGTGGTTATGCACAAAAAACTTGCTTATTTATATATGGAATAGCTAGTGCTATCAAAACCGGCGCGTTGCGCCTTATCATATCGCGTGATTCGCTCATGTTACACAAAGACGAAACAACCATATTCACCAAACAAATTCAAATAGATTGAAGTCTTAAAATACATAATAAACCAGTATACAATGGTTGTTGAGCTACATGAAACAAAAATCAAATCGACTTTTCTAAGGCTCAAGGCTCTCGTAAACCATGGCTGCAACAGCATGTGTTGTGGCGTGCCAAACCAGATCATTCTATAAACTTTGTTGCTGACCAATGTAACCATAGTCGGCGCGCCAAACCGGATCATTCTATAAACTTTGTCGCCAATGTAACCATAGTCGCTTGTAATAAAGTTTTTAGGAAAGGGGTAGGTATAATGAACGACGGTTCGTCGTCGGAAGTGGCTCTGCCTTTGCTCTTTGCTTTTCTTTTGTCTCTCTCTAATGCTGTAAACGGTTTGGAGAAAATGCGGCTTTCACCTCTCTGGCTGGCATACCATCAGTTGTACCCTCATGCACCATAACCATGTACAAAAAGGCGTGTAAAATGTATTTAAACACTTTTTATCTTTTAGATTACTGTCAAACCTTTTTTTTTAAATTAATCGCGGAACTCTTTTTTTGAGATAATCGAAAACACATGAATCTGGTGTAGGTCAACATTTACTCTACTTCATGAATCTAACTTCCCAGTTTCCTTCTTTAGCATCACATAAGAAGAACCTGCGCCACATTGCGGCATGCATCTCCGCGTCAGTTATATTATTTAGCAAATAACATCCAAATGAATTACAGCAGTTTGATGTCTATTGAGTATTCTACGTACCTTGTGTAACGGAAAGAGCGTCTGATAGGTACAGTCGAAAGTCGAAAACCTAGTTAACCACAAACTTTGTTGAGCCTTGTTGAATACGGTTATCTAACTACAACTGGCTACAACGTGATAGGGGTCTTGGTTTAAAAAAGGGTGATGTGCTCCTAAACTGAGAGAATGACAATAGCACAAAAGCTTCCAAGCCTAAAATTTGAACCATGCAAGAACTGCAGACTGCCATTTAGTTTCAACACAAAAAGGTTCCGGTTGATAGTTTATTTAATAGAGTTTGGGATAATTTTGCATTGATAATAAATTATACCTGTTTGTACAGAACTTCGTAAACTACCATTTAGTTTTCAACACAAAAAGGTTCCAATTGATAGTTTATTTAATAGAGTTTGGGATAATTTTGCATTGATCATAAATTATACCTGTTTGTACAGAACTTTGTAACCCCTACTAACACATCAGAGTTGTAATCCAAATATCAAATTTTGAATTTACACACATGTTTTAAGATGAAACTGATCAGGACAGAAAAAAATCCCCTAATAGAACATCGAGCAATAAGTTCTTACCAAAGGGTGAATGCCCAAAAAATTTCAAGAATCCTTGTTAGTTTTCATTGTTCTTGATCAAAAGTGCCGACAAACTGCAAAAATTATTCAACAAACTTCTTGATGTTATAGTAAATTAGAATCATAAAAATCCAAAATATAAATCAATTAGATATTTGTTGCTCGTCTACCTGCTATCCTTATGTAATTTGCCCTGGTGATTGGAATGAAACAATTGGAATGTTTAATAGGAAAAAAATCAATTAAAATAAAAAACGAATCTTTCATACAAGACTTGGTTGGCTGTGTTAACAATGCAGAAGATGAGGATGAACAACTCCTGAACAAATAAGCAAATCACGTATTAACAAAAAAAGATGCAGAAAACCATCTTACTTGATCAAAATAGCAACCGGATTATCCGAACCATCAATAGGCACAACATACGTCAAACCCAAACCATATATAGCATCATCAACAGCCAACACAATCGGAACCGACATATTAACAACCGACTCGTCTCCCAACCAGATCGAGTTGGAATGAAGAGTCTGGAAGAACTCGGATTCTCTCATGAACCCAGTGAGTGGACTCGCCCACCCCTCACTCAGCACATGAACTGATTCCAAATCAATCCTCGAAAGCTTGATCTTCACCAACCATATCTCTTCCCTCTTCTTTAAAACTTTATTAATTCACAAAGGTTATGTCTCATCTTTGCATTTAATAAAACATGAATCTTGAGCTCTCCTATTTTTTAACCCCAAACATCTACAATCACACAATCCATGTTTGAATCCAGTGGAAACAAAAGTACAAAACCTCAAAAAGGAAGCTTGAATTCAGAATCAACTAAATCTAAAAATCACATGCAACAGAAAGAAACAAAAATGAGCATACCTCAAGTGAAATCGGAGTGGTCGGAAACCTTAACAGCGGCGCGAGAGGTGTTAATGTTGAAAACAAAGTGATAAAAACAATGGTGGTTGGTCAAACCACCGCCGTCTTCGCCATCGTGAAACCAACACCACTATCGTCAAACCACTCCCCCGTCCATCACAATCCACCATCAGCAACCCCAGGTAACCTTCACCCAATTATCCTTCATCACAGCTTTCCTCTCTCCCTACGACCCTTTTAGCTTCACTACCACTACAGTTTATGATATAATTTTCAATTTATAATATAAGCACCAAATTCTCATCTTCTAAAAGTAGTACAAACGTTATGGTATCACGAACCTAAACAAATCACATATAGGCTAAAATCTCACAAATATAACAAACCACTAATATTTTTCAATTAGTCTCCTTCTCAAGTTACTCTGAAAAAAAAAGTATTATGCCACTCACTCCTATTTCAATTTTTATCTCTGTGTCAACAATTAGTGAACAATAAAGGCAAAGCAAAACCATCAACATAACTACAATCTAACCTGTCAAGTTGGCCTGAGAGGCAACGATCAACAAAGATTTGAATCATGCAAGCCTTAATCGGTACGGAGCTTCACTGGAACCCTAGGTTTATTCGTCGGAAGTTCAACTCGATACGAGAACGCCATTGCACCCACCACCGATTGATTCGCCTCTTAATCTGTCACCGTGACTACTGTCTTGATCGGTCACCACCGGACACCGCTCAATCGCCTGTCGTTTCCTCATGCAAGTCACCAGAAAGCAGAATCCGGCCGCCCTTCAATATCTCTCTATGGATGAGTTTAGCAAATGATAAATGAGCCATTAGATAAACACCTTTAATCATCAAAGATCTTAGGGTAATGACGCGTGGTCAATGACGAAGATGTGTAGATGCTTCCACTATTCATTCCCCTTCGTTTATTAATAGATATTAATACATAATATAATTGTAACTAAAGGATTACAACAACAACATTCCCTCAACCATTCAGTTTCCTTTATTTTCACGTCGATGGAACTTTTTTTTTCATTCTAATCAGCAGGGCAAATTACATAAGGATAACAGGTAAATAGGCAACAAACTGCGCCGCCATCCCCTTCTAAATAGAAAACCCCAATCTATTAAAAACAAATACTCGCCCCTGAAAAAATATATATATATATACTAGGTTAGAACCCCGTATTTTACACGGGTTGAATAAATGCAATTTTATATACTAAATTAAAACAATTATTCATTAAAAATTTCGTTTATTACACGGGTTGAACAAATGCAATTTTATATATTAAATAATAGAAAAATTATATCTCTAAGAACATCATGTATTGTACTGAATAAATGTAATTTTATATATCAAATAATAAAAACCCGTGTATTGTACGGGTTGAATAAATCTAATTATATATACTAAATAAAAAAAGTTATATCTTTAAAAACATTGTGTATTACACGGGTTAAATAAATGTAATTTTGTAACCTTGTATATTACAGGGGTTGGATAAATGTAATTTTATAAACTAAATAATAAAAAAGTTATATCTTTATAAACCCCATGTATTATACGGGTTGAATAAATCTAATTACATATACTAAATCATCATCATCATTATCATACTCAGTAAATCCTACAAATAGCAAAGCTAAGGTAGGGTCTGAGGAGAGTAAGATGTAGAGGCTGCTTTCAGTAAGACCCCTGACTCGATAGTAGTTTTGCATCAAGCTTTGGACATAAGACACATAACACTCAGCAATCGGGATAAAGACCGATTAGTGCATGTTCCCGTTTGTCTTTCTGCTATCAACGCCACCACATGATGATGATGCATGATTAACCGTCCGCCGCTTTTAACGTTATTTTCACAAACTTAGTGAAATAAAGTTAAAATTAGTGCAATTTCACTTTTGCTCTCCGAGCGTCCACACATATATACATTATTAAAAGTTAGATTAGATTATATATGAAATTAAGTGTATAACAAAAAGTCTTTATGAATTTCATGTAGAATTAATTGGAATCCTTTATTAAAAAGGATTATGATTTCCTAGAAACAAAAATAACTGAGTTTTTTTCTGATCATTTCGAACATGAGCAAATAGAACGATAGCATCTTAATAAAAAAATAACTAATTACAAATGTGAAACCCAATAATTTTACTTCTGTCCCATTTGAACGGAAAAGATAAGTACAAACTAAATTTAAAAAAAAATGCAATATGAAAATAAGAGATAGAATAATCGATATTTTTTTTATAAAATAAGAGATAAGGGTAAACTAAATAATGAAAATAAGAGATAGAATAATCGATATTTTTTTTTTATAAAATAAGAGATAAGGGTAAACTAAATAAAAAAAAAGTGTCAATTTGGTAAATAATAATAGAGTAAACTTCAATTTTCGTCCCTGTGGTTTGTTAATTTTAACACTTTCAGTCCAATAGTTTAAACATTGCATTTATCATCCATTAATTTGCTGATTTTAACAGTTTCAGTCCATTAGTTTCCTGATTTTAACAGTTTCAGTCCACATCACTAACACTAGTGTGGACTGAAACTGTTAAAATCAGGAAACTAATGGATGATAAATGTAATTCATAAACTATTGGACTGAAACTGTTAAAATCAGGAAACCACAGGGACGAAAATTGAGGTTTACTCATAATAATATTAAGTATGAAAAGGTAGGAAATTACAAATATAGACGTATTCAATGAATGACACGTGTCTAAAATCAGGTTTCTTTTATTATATATATATATATATATATAGGTTATACTTTTAAATAAAAGGATTTATTGTATTTGAAGTATTACCTTATTATAAATTAGCAACTTTTGGTTGCATTATGTGTTGTACCCCAGGCTTTGGGGATTTTTCAAAAAAAAACTTTGATTTTTTATTTTTAACCCAAACTTTTTCATATTTTGTATTTTGACCCTTTTTATTTTTTTTACTTTTAACACAAAATTTTCCATCTTTTATAATTTAACACAACACTTTATAATTTAACACAACACTTTATTATTTACAACTTTCGTCCCCCATACTTTTTATCTTTCGCAAGTTTTTCGTTTTACGTTTCGTTCTAAATTTTGCGATTTAACATCTCGTAGCGTGCATGTGAGGTTCAACGTTTTTTGCTATATTTTTTCAAATTTGACAGACCCGTCGCAACGTGTCCATTTTTTCTCTTTTGAAAAGTTCACCGCAACGGGCGGGTCCTAGATCGACTAAGTTATTATTTTCTACATTTTACGTTTCTGGTTAATTTCTTCGCATTAACACACTGTAACGGGTGTGCGTGGTTCAACGTTTTTAAGTCTGTTTTTCGTTCAGTGTAATTTTTACCATTTTATCTATTTTATTTTTACGATGTTGAGAGTCGATGCCGTTGTGGCATTGGTGCTACTTGGCACGGTTTTACGAATGTTTTTAACCTATTAAATTTTTTTCATATTTTGTATTTTGACCCTTTTTATTTTTTTTTACTTTTAACCCAAAGTTTTCTATCTTTTATAATTTAACACAACACTTTATAATTTAACACAACACTTTGTTATTTACAACTTTCGTCCCCCATACTTTTTATCTTTCGCAAGTTTTTCGTTTTACGTTTCGTTCTAAATTTTGCGATTTAACATCTCGTAGCGTGCATGTGAGGTTCAACGTTTTTTGCTCTATTTTTTCAAATTTGACAGACCCATCGCAACGTGTCCATTTTTTCTCTTTTGAAAAGTTCACCGCAACGGGCGGGTCCTAGATCGACTAAGTTATTATTTTCTACATTTTACGTTTCTAGTTAATTTATTCGCATTAACACACTGTAACGGGTGTGTGTGGTTCAACGTTTTTAAGTCTGTTTTTCGTTCAGTGTAATTTTTACCATTTTATCTATTTTATTTTTACGATGTTGAGAGTCGATGCCGTTGTGGCATTGGTGCTACTTGGCACGGTTTTACGAACGTTTTTAACCTATTAAATTTTTTTCATATTTTGTATTTTGACCCTTTTTATTTTTTTTACTTTTAACCCAAAGTTTTCCATCTTTTATAATTTAACACAACACTTTATAATTTAACACAACACTTTATTATTTACAACTTTCGTCCCCCATACTTTTTATCTTTCGCAAGTTTTTCGTTTTACGTTTCGTTATAAATTTTGCGATTTAACATCTCGTAGCGTGCATGTGAGGTTCAACGTTTTTTGCTATATTTTTTCAAATTTGACAGACCCGTCGCAACGTGTCCATTTTTTCTCTTTTGAAAAGTTCACCGCAACGGGCGGGTCCTAGATCGACTAAGTTATTATTTTCTACATTTTACGTTTCTGGTTAATTTCTTCGCATTAACACACTGTAACGGGTGAGCGTGGTTCAACGTTTTTAAGTCTGTTTTTCGTTCAGTGTAATTTTTACCATTTTATCTATTTTATTTTTACGATGTTGAGAGTCGATGCCGTTGTGGCATTGGTGCTACTTGGCACGGTTTTACGAACGTTTTTAACCTATTAAAATTTTTACTAATATTTTGTTTCGGTTTACCCCTATAGTTCCTTTACTTAAAAACTATTTTTTACGTGCCTATTTTATGTACGTGTATGTATAAATATGATTTGTTCTACATTCTTACGTAAACTTTCTTTTATAGATGAGTCAGGTCAAATATGTTACGTTTTCGTTTAAAGAAACCATTTTTACGTGTATATTTTTATGTACGTTTTGGTATAAATTCAAGTTATACATTTCGACGTAAACTTTTTTAGATAATGATTCAGGTCAAATATAATTTGTTTTCGTGTTTATTTTATGTATGTTTTGAACCGAGTTGAGTCAAATTATGGTTTATTTTTCTCCCCTTTTTTCGAAAGCTCTAATTAATCCCTTTCGATTACATGTGCATATTTTCATTCATACCCTTTACGTTTTCTATGTATGAGTTGGGTCACATATAATACGTTATGATTGTTCGATATGAATTTGATTTACTTTACGTTAGATCCAATCACAATGCTTATACAGGTTACATTGAGTTCAACTGGATACGTCGAAATGTGTGTTTTCATATGGTTAATGCATCATATAACGTTTGGACTAATTCATTCAATGTTTACGATGTACCCGCGCCGCAACGCGGGCGGGTCTTAACCCTAGTTAAGATAAAATAGCTGGTGTACTTAAAAGTAAAATAAGTGATTCATGCACTTAACTAGTGATCGCAACCCCAAACTTTTGTTATCAAAATCTTTATATGTAATCAATATCCCACTGTAACGAGGAGTTGACGTCAACTTGTTCTTTATATAAAATACAGCAAAGGAAAATCATAAGCAATATAAACTTTTCCATAAGGCCACGTAAAAGGGTTTCATAACGCCCCTAATACCATCTCTGAGCATTATAAGGGCATGAAGAGGGATAAACATTTATAGAATAATAATGTCCAAAGAGGAGAAAAAAAATGGAAAATAATGAATGAAATGAGCATTGGGGGACATTAACTATTAAACATTTTTAAAGGGACGTTACGATGCTGATGTGGCGAAAAGTGCCCTTTAGAGGGCATTAACCATTACGTGTGATATAATAGATAGAAAACGAGCTTTTACGCACATGGTCATTAAATGCGCGAATAATTTTCCGTGTATCCTTTTATTTCACGTTAACACACTAGTTGATGCCCCGCCCGCGTTGCGGGGCGATCGCCGAATAATTCTCAATCAATTAAAAAAACACTATTATAGTTTTGTTAGGAAAAAAAAAAAACTAAAACGATAACAAAACCGTAGTTCTGAGCTCAGGGCAAAACTGTAGTTTGTCAAGATTAATGAGCGAGTGTTAGGCATCTCCTTGAAATGGAAAAAAATTAAATCCAGTCAACCAATTAAAAAAAACTTATATAGTTTTGCTAAAAAAACTAAAACGGTAGTAATTTGAACTGAGGGCAAAGTTGTATTTGTTGACTTGGATAAAATCGTAATTTGCCAAAAGTTAAAGTGATGACAATACTATAAATTTGAACCAGAGACAAAGTCATAATATAACTTTGCACTAAGGACAAAATCGTAATTTTAAGCTGCGGACAAAACTATATTTTTAATTTGAACTGTGGCAAAATCAAAATTTTGAACTGGGGGGCAAAAGCGTAATTTTATTTTGAACCGGGCAAAAATATAATTTTAAACTGAAGGCGAAATCATAAATTTTGAAACGGGGCAAAAATGCAAAATTCGGGGTGAGCATGGTGCGGTTCGGTTCGGTTATTACCTATAACCGAAACCATAACCGCACCCTGCGGTTATCAAAAAATCATAACCGTTCGGTTTCGGTTAATGCGGTTTCGGTTAATCGGTTATTGCGGTTAATGCGGTTTCGGTTCGGTTATAGGTCGGTTATTATTAGTGTAAACTATAATGGGCCAATAAGGTTGGGTCATGGTTAGTGTAAAATGTAATGGGCCAATAAGGTTGGGTCATGGTTAAAAGTTAAAACATTCAAATACTTCACCAAATATACATATAGATTAGGCCATGGTTAAGCATTTAAATACAATCTTAAAGACTTATGGTGCTACGGATTTGGCTATGTTTAAAATATTCGGTTCGGTTATTTGAGGTTATGAAAATAAGAATAACCATAACCGAACCGCAAAAATCGGTTATTAAAAATATAAATAACCAACCCTCGGTTATTTCGGTTATCGGTTTTTTTGGTTCGTTTTTTTCGGTTACGGTTCGGTTAATTCGGTTATATGCTCACCCCTATGCAAAATCATCATTTTTAGTTTGGGGCAAAAGAAAAAGTTTATTTTGAACTGGGGCCAAAATTGTAATTGTAATCTGGGGATAAAATCGCCATTTTTAGTTTTGAACTGAAGGCGAAATCATAAATTTTGAAACGGGGCAAGAATGCAAAATCGTCATTTTTAGTTTGGGGCAAAAGCAAAAGTTTATTTTGAACTGGGGCCAAAATTGAAATTGTAATCTGGGGATAAAAAGCATAATTGTGAACCGAGGGCAAAATCGTAATTTTGAGCGAGGGACAAAATAATAATTTTATTTTGAAGTGGGGCAAAAACGTAATTTTATTTTAAATTAAGGACGAAACCGTAATTTTAAATTTTA
This sequence comes from Helianthus tuberosus, assembly GCA_030545235.1. NCBI lineage: Eukaryota > Viridiplantae > Streptophyta > Magnoliopsida > Asterales > Asteraceae > Helianthus > Helianthus tuberosus. The sequence continues at coordinate 198,286,917 of CM060448.1, read as the reverse complement.
AAACGAATATAAAATAATAGAATTGTTGGTCAAATAGGGATGTGGCATAAGGACAAAATCGTAATTCTAAGCTGGGGACAAAACTATATTTTTAATTTGAACTGTGGTAAAATCAAAATTTTGAACTAAGTGCAAAATCGTAATTTTGAACTGGGGGGCAAAAGCGTAATTTTATTTTGAACCGGGCAAAAACATAATTTTAAACTGAAGGCGAAATCATAAATTTTGAAACGGGGCAAAAATGCAAAATCGTCATTTTTAGTTTGTGGCAAAAGAAAAAGTTTATTTTGAACTGGGGCCAAAATTGTAATTGTAATCTGGGGATAAAATCGTCATTTTTAGTTTTGAACTGAAGGCGAAATCATAAATTTTGAAACGGGGCAAGAATGCAAAATCGTCATTTTTAGTTTGGGGCAAAAGCAAAAGTTTATTTTGAACTGGGGCCAAAATTGTAATTGTAATCTGCGGATAAAAAGCATAATTGTGAACCGAGGGCAAAATCGTAATTTTAAGCGAAGGACAAAATAATAATTTTATTTTGAAGTGGGGCAAAAACGTAATTTTATTTTAAATTAAGTACGAAACCGTAATTTTAAAACGAATATAAAATAATAGAATTGTTGGTCAAATAGGGATGAGGCACACATCTATGTGCCACTATTCCCCTAGCTTCATTTTGTATAGGTAGGAAATGTGACTAAAATGCATTTAATACATAAAAAAACTTGCCAAATTTTATTCGCGTTGCCACATATGATTTTTTTTAACATCAAATTTCTTTTATTCAATATCGTCTATGCGATTTGAACACATGACCTTCCTCTCCCAATGTGTTTAAAGACTTAGCCTTTGCCAATAGACCACCACCACATTTGTTGTTGCCACATATGATTAAAATTTATTACGTGGAGAGCGATACACACACAAAACTTGCTAATTCCTCTAAAGACAAGTGAACATAAAATGAATCGAGAATAAGGAGAGTGATGATAATGTAAAGAGATGCCCATTGCGGAGTCAATAACTTTTAGTATATGTATTTGACTTTTTACGCACAAAACACGATTCTACTTGAGCCACGTTCAAGCGAAAAGAAAAACAAATCCTATCCTAAATTTCATAAAGTACCATGGACATGGAAAAGTTGTGAATAAGTTAGCAATCTATTAACAAGAATAAAAGTGGTCAATTGAAGGATGAATATTGCTTTTTTACTAATTACAAAGCTTATTACAATAAGGAGAATTTTTTACCATGTTCGAGCTCGAAAAAACGTACCCTTAAGCTTTAACGAAATATATAATATAAACTAGGGGCACAACAGCCACAACCTCACCTCGATCTCTCTATTATAACTTATTAATATCAACATAATCTTTTATTTTTATTTTGAAAACATATTTACTTTATATAATAATTTACATCGAGATAGTTGGTAAACGGACAACAAGCTGCGCCGCTACCCCTTTTTGAATAGCAAAACTAAGCCTTTTAAAAACTACGTCCATAGATCTCTGGGTCATAACATTACTATGCATGACCCTTTGAACTCGACTAAGTAGGTCCACAGCCTTTGGCGCCAGAAAACCAAAAGTATCAACCGGTAATGGTGATGGTTGACCGTGATAAAGGGTGTCGAGTATATTGTCCGGTGGTGAAAAAGATGATGATGCGTGGTGGTTAGGTACTTGATGATGGTAAATGTTGGTGGTCGGAGGTGGGCTCAGGCAGTTATCAACAGGAGGTTGACGGAAATAGTGGCAATCGATGGTTAACCAGTCACGGATGAAGGATGGTGACGGAAATAGGTTGACGGAAATACATATTCTGGTTGTACTATTGGTTAGTGAAAGGTAAAATAAAAAATTGAGAAGTTCTTTAGGGTAAAAAATAAATATAAATAAGATTTTGAAGTGTCTATAAGGAAAACAAAAAGAACTAAAAAGACCAAAATACTCTCACATGCAAAGCATCTGATGTGACTTAACCAAGAAATCTGGCGGTGTTAGTGTTAAAGGTTGACACCTGTATTAAAATATGAACATAAAGGTTGGTGTTTGCCGATTTCAAAATGAAAGGTACGAAGTGCAGTTTAGATATAACATAAAGGTTATTTTGTGCAATTTTGTCTATTATGTATGTATTTCAAAACTTATGCACATCTCTTTATATGTAAAGATGCCCCATTTAACAATCTTCTTACATATGTAAGGTTGTGGGCAGTGGCGGATGTACCATATGAGAAGGGGTAGCCTCTGCTACCCTTTGGCGCTCCGGCGGTAGTGTAAATTTTAGAAAAAATTGACATTTTGAACGTTTTTTCGATTTCGTTACCCCTTTCTTTTAAGACGTTACCCCTATGAAAGTTTTTTAGATCCGCCACTAGTTGTGGGTTATGTAAAGATGCCCCATTTAACAATCTTCTTACATATGTAAGGTTGTGGGTTTTAAATTCTTAAAAAATAAGGTAAAGATGAAATTAAGATGTTAAAAAACTAAAATAAAAACAAAGATAAATGGCTATTCTTTTTTTCAAGGTATAAAAATAGAGATAACTAATTGTTCTAATATAGATGTAAATAATTTAAATATGTGTATTTATTAGGAAAATTGGTTTTTAATAAACCAACATTTGCCCCATTGGTAAATAATAATCCTACCTACAGAATTGGTAATTAATAATCCTACGTTTCAATATGTTGGTACTCAATGGACCTCCGTTAGTTTTTTTTAACTGAAGTTAGTTTTTAAGTTTTATTTATTACACAAACAGTCCCTGTAATTATAATTTACTAGTTTTAAGTATGAGTTAATAGCCAAAATAGTCCCTGAGGTTTGCACCACCACCACCACCACAGCACCGCCACCACCACCACCACCACCACAGCACCGCCACCACAGCACCACCACCACCACCACCACAGCACCGCCACCACCACCACCACCACCATCACAGCACCGCCACCACCACCACCACAGCACCGCCACCACCACCACCACCACCACCACAGCACCGCCACCACCACCACCACAGCACCACCACCACCACCACAGCACCGCCATCACCACCACAGCACCGCCGCCACCACCACCACCACCAAAGCACCGCCACCACAACCACCACAGCACCGCCACCACAACCACCACAACCACCACCACCGCACCGCCACCACCACCACCACAACACCGCCACCACCACCGCAGCACCGCCACCACCACCGCAGCACCGCCACCACCACCACCGTTTTCGAAACGGTCCGGGTCGAAAACGGTCCGGGTCGAAAACGGTTCGGGTCGAAACGGTACGCGTCAAAACGGTACGGGTCGAAACGGTACGGGTCGAAACGGTACGGGTCGAAACGGTACAGTTCGAAACGGTTCGCGTCGAAACGGTTCGCGTCGAAACGGTTCGGGTCGAAACGGTTCGCGTCGAAACGGTTCGCGTCGAAACGTTTGCTTTTTTTGAATTTTTTTTATTTTTTAGAGTTTTTTTTATTTTTTAGAATTTTTTGGATTTTTTAGAATTTTTTTAGGATTTTTATGATTTTTTTTAGGATTTTTATGATTTTTTAGAGTTTTTTAGGATTTTTATGTTTTTTAGAATTTTTATGAGTTTTTAGAGTTTTTTTTATTTTTTTTAATTTTTATGATTTTTTTAGAATTTTTTTGATTTTTTTAGAATTTTTATGATTTTTTTATAACTACAGGGACTGTTTGTGTAATAAATAAAACTTAAAACTAGTAAATTATAACTACAGGGACTGTTTGTGTAATAAATAAAACTTAAAAACTAACTTTAGTTAAAAAAAACTAACGGAGGTCCATTAAGTACCAACATATTGAAACGTAGGATTATTAATTACCAATTCTGTAGGTAGGATTATTATTTACCAATGGGGCAAAGGTTGGTTTATTAAAAACCAATTTTCATATTTATTAATATTATCGAAATTTGATCTTTTTGACAAGCATAAATCCTTAGAATTTCAACTTATATAGATAAAATTGGAATTTAAATTAAAGTCGACTGTTATATTTTTGTCCACAACTTAATTTAAAATATCTCTGTTTAAAAAAGCATGCATTATATAATATAATATAATATAATAATTGAAAAGAGCATGCATTAATAATAATATCATAGAAACACTATAGAAGATCCTATGAGTCAATGTGCATGAGCGAATACTCCACTCAAAACAAATCCACCAAATGCCAGCACAGTCTCTCTTAGGTTCTGTTTGTTTTTGCTTATATTGTCTGTAAAGAGCTTATGTCTGCGAGCGGGCAGACATAAGCACTAGAATACTGTTTGTTTAAAAAAAAAAGAGAAGATCTTCAAATGGCTTTTAATAGCTTAAAAAAAAGCTATGGACAATAGCTTCACAAAAACGGATCAGATCTTCACACACACCCTTCTTCTTCTTCCTCTTCTCCCCTGCCACCACCACCTCCGCCACAACCACCGCACCACCTCCGCCACCACCTCCACCACCACCATCGTCAAAACCCACCACCACCAAACCCATCTGTGAGAGAGAGAGATCGGTGAGAGAGAGAGACCGTAGAGAGAGAGAGAGACCTGTGAGAGAGAGAGAGAGATCTGTGAGAGAGAGAGACCGTAGAGAGAGAGACCTGTGAGAGAGAGAGATCTGTGAGAGAGAGAGACCTGTGAGAGAGAGACCTTTGAGAGACCTGTGTTATGGCGGAGGTGGTGCGGTGGTGGTGGCGGAGGTGGTGCGGCGGTGGTTGTAGAGAGAGAGAGTGTGTTCTGTGAGAGAGAGAGACCGTAGAGAGAGAGAGAGAGAGAGAGGCGGTGGTGTGATGGCGGAGGTGGTGCGGTGGTGGTGGTGGTGGTTGTAGAGAGAGAGAGTTTGTAGAGAGAGAGAGAGCTTGTGTGTTGTGTGGTTGAAGTTGTTTTTGAAGAAAAAAAACAAACCCTCTTCTCCTTGCAGACTGCAGACATTTGGGCCACATCTTCTCTTGCAGATGCCTGCAGATGTGGTTCGCAGACTACAGACATTTTACATCTGAAAAAACAAACAACACCCTACACACACGCATATATATCACACCCTTAAATTCTACATTCGAAGTTTTAATGTGAGGCGTATAACTGACGAGAATCTACCCATTAATCATATTAACCAAATATTTAAAAACATAAATACATCGGTAACAAAATGATTAGCGATCAAATTTTAGTTGCCAAAACACAGTTTAAGTTGCAGCGGAAATAAAGTTAAAACCCAAGAAGAATTTAAAATCACAAACTTAATAGTAATTTAAAAGATAACGTTTATCGAACCACACCACTCGAACAGTTGCAACGTCCGTCCTAGCTATATCAACTGACTTGCAAAGCATGCAACTACATGTTAACAATAAAGTTGACGAATTCAAATTTTAGTTAAGCAAAAGTAAAGTTCACAACTGTTTTTTGGGTTTATGTATGACTTGGGTAGCTAACTCTCATCAAATGACTAAACTGCGTACCGAATGCCGATGTTTTGTTTGTGCTCTCATTAATGTCTATCAACATTAATGTAAAAGTGAAGGTTAAAAGTTCACGTCCGGCTCCCAGCACGGTGTGAGGTTTGTCAAACCAAATAGCGCTATCAACTAATACCCGCATATGCCTCCCTGGCAATCTAATCGGTAAAAATGTAGGGACTTTCATGATAGAGTTTTCGTTTAGTCCAACTGCACTACTCCACCTCCAGTGGATAGTATTTTTTAGTGGTTCCACTAGGAACGCGCGTGTAGCCCCAACCAGGGCTACCGTAAAAAGTGTTGTTCCAAACTAGGAACGCATACTTTTGGAGAGGGTTGTGAACTCGCCTTAGTTTGCTCGCCAGTAAAGGTAAAAGGTAGTCAGGAATGGTCAATCTCTTCCTGATATGTTAACCTTTTCAATTAGTTTAATTCATGTAATCCTACACGTAGTCTAACACATGAAATTACTCGTTCGTGTAAGTTAGTGCATGTGATCATACCATAAACACATTCGTTGACACCTGCTAATGTTTCTAGTAAGATTTAACACCTTGTTGTAACATGTATGCATATTTAACACAATTACACTGACTTCCAGCACATTGCAGTTTCATGTCAAATTTTAGGCGGTTTTCCGGAATTTATTTAAAGAGTAAAATGCACGGATAGTCCCTGTGGTTTGGTAAAGTTTCACCTTTAATCCCCACCTTTCTAAAATTACACGTATGATCCCTGTGGTTTGCTCGGTTGTTACTCGGATAGTCCCTGAAGTGGATGGACGTTAGTTTTCTCAGTTAAGTAGGTGTGAAATGACAAAATTACCCTTACCATTAAAAATAATATATTAAGCACTAAAAGAAATATCATTAACTTTTCTTTAAACAATTAACACCCCACCCCACCTACTCCATCCTCTCCACCCCACCAGCACCATCGACATTTCTCCACCTTCAACAACACCGCCTATATCTAAGCTCAAGGCTCCAGAGGCTTTAAACATAAAACAAGAACCATTAAAACCTATTTCCACTGTCTTTCATATAATGAGTTTGTGTTGATTGTTCGTATCTTTGCGGGTTCGGGTAATCTTTGGGTAAATCGGCCGATAGCCTTAGAAACAGTAATTAAAACACAATTAGAACTAAGTATTCTGCTTAACTTGTCGCTGAGAGGCTCGAGTTTGTTAGTAGGTCTCGGTATGATATATAGCTAAGAAAGGTTTTGAGAGAAGTCGGTCTTAGTTCCCTAATCACACCTGTGTCTATTAAACCAAGTTAGAATCTAGAGTTGCCTTAGACTTTCGTGCTGAGAGGTAGATTGTCGTATTAGGGCACTTTTAGAGACGTTAGAGGACTGAGAGGAAGTCTAACAACCGGTGTTCATAACAGCCTTGTAGAGTCTCACAGGTTTCTTCCTGAGAAGGGTCGGGAGGTATTAGTCGAGATTTCTTAGGGTTTAGTACTTAAAGATCCCGGTTCCATACCACTTTAGTACCGTTAGAAATCCATTCCTAGTTAAACCGGAGTCTAGCCTAGGTAGTCGTTAATCTCTATTGAATCAAACCTTAGTTCTTTTTCGTGTCGTAGTCTAGTTTTAATTTAATTTCAACTTTAGAATTTTAGTAAACCCCCCCCCCCCCCTCAAAACACAAAAATAGTTAAGTTAGTGTCAGTGTCAGTCTAAATAAGGTGTTTAACGTAGTTAATTAGAGTCCTTGTGGGTTCGACATCCGGACTTGCTTTTCTTTACTAGAGTCGACCAGTTCACTTGCCGGTGAGTAGTTTAGTCGAGTTTAGAGAGTCTAGATTATTACTTAAGTCTAATTTTAGGTTTATTTTAATTGATTTTTATTGAACTACTTCTAGCACATAAAGTTTTTGGCACCGTTGCGGGGGACTCTTGGCTATTGCGTCAATTACTTTGTTTGGATTTCATCTGATATCTTTACGTGCTTTTTGTGTGTGTTTTAGTCGTAGAAGTCCAAGTAATTTTAGTGTCTTTTTATTTTTAGAGTCTTTTGTTAGAGTCGTCTTACTTGTTTGTTCTTGGTTTTGCAGTTAATGCCCCACACGCGTTCTCAGGGACCAGTGAAGCCGCCGATCGACAAGTCTTCCTTCTCGACATCTAGTTCACAGGTTAGAAAATCTTCCACTTCATCTTCCGCCCCTTCTGACTCTACACTACAATCTAAACCACCAGACTTTGACTTCACCCCGAAGTCGTCACCCCACAACACCCACCACTGTCCCGTTCCCGTACACCTAGTCCACCACCAGTTTTCCAAATGGCCGAAAACCAAACTGTCCACCAACGTTCCACCTCGGGTTTCACCGCAAACTCACCCATTACCATCCCCGAAATCACAAATGACAAGTCCTGGCAAATTCCCTCATACATCATGACCGCCATTAACAATTCTTGTCAGTTTCACGGTCGTGATGATGAGGATGCGCCCGCCCATATCAACCGTCTCACCCGCCTTTGCAGCACCTTCGGTATCGAAGGTGTTAATCTTGATGCCCAATATCTCCAAGTCTTCCCATTCTCACTCGCCTGCCACGCAGCCACGTGGCTTGATTCGCAGTCGGCAGGTACTTTTACCACTTGGGCTGGACTTAGGGATGCCTTCCTAGCTAAGTATTTCCCACCTGCGAAGGCATCTCACCTTTGAGATCAGATCCATTCATTCCGAATGGAACCTGATGAACCTTATCACTTAGCTTGGGAGAGGTTTCAAACTTTACTCTCACGTTGTTCCCAACATGTGCTGTCTGATTGGGCTTTGGTAGAAAAATTTTACAATGGTCTCACCCCTAAGTGTAAGGCCCGATTCGACACATCTGTATGAGGCCATCTTATGGGAAAGAAATCTGTGGCCGACTGCAATGATCTCTTTGAGAGCTTTGCTCATGCTGATATAGATCATAGTGCTACCAGCAGGAATTCCATTCCTGTTACTACTTCCTCATCCGCCCGAGGAGTAAACCAAATTGTCTCGGATTCAAAGGTAGCATCTCAACTTGATTATATCACCAAAGAGTTATTAGAAATTAAGAAAAAGGTCGATAAGTGCGAAGTTTGTAGGGGTGGTCATGATACCGTAGATTGTCCAACACTTACCTTAGAGCAGGTAGAGTACATCGCAGGTCAAAACAGGGGTCCGAGTAATCTGTTTAATAATAGTAACTCTAACTGCCGTAGCAACAATTACCGCTCCTCCGGTAATCCCCCTGGGTTCCCATCAGGCCAATATCAAAGTAGGGGGCCAGGTTTCTATTCTAGTGGGGGTTCGGGTCAATCAGGTCAGTTTGCTAGTTCAGGTTCAGGGGGCAGTTTAGAAGTGAGGGGTAAAACCAAAAGGGTCAACCTAGGAATGAGGGGTCAAATAGTAGTTTATCTAGGATTGAGGACCTTCTTACCCAGCTAGTAGTTAAGGACCAGGCCACCCAACGTACTTTAGAATAACATGCCACATTCCTCAAGAATAACTACATTAATTTCTTAGAACTTCAAAGGAAAGTCTGGGACATTGCACGCCAATTGCAAGAACGACCTCCCGGTCAATTTTCGGGAAACACAAAGCCCAACCCGTCTGGCACTTTGAAAGCAATTTCGACCCCTAGTGGTAGGACCTTAGGAGAGGTAGTGAGACCTGAGAGTATAGAGGTAGAAGATGAGGAGCCCGTAGATGAAGAGATTGAGATGGAGGCTCCCGGTAAAGTGCAACCTAGGTTAATCCCAGCAAGTACCGCACACACCGGGGGGCCTCGAGGAGAGAGTAGTATAGAGAAACGACCCACACAAATCGTTCCATCACCCACTGTTGATATATCCCGTGCTCCATACCCGTCCCGTCTTAAAAATCAAACTTACTCTAAAGAGTACGGGAAATTCTTAGAGATCTTTAAGCAACTTAGGATCAACCTTCCGTTCAAATAAGCCCTTCAATCTATGCCTAAGTACGCAAAATTCTTGAAGGACCTTCTAAAACGTAAGGATAGGTTAGGAGAGGTCTCTAACATTCCCCTTAGTGGAGGTTGTTCCGTCGTAGTCTTGAACAAGGCCCCGGAAAAATTGACGGATCCGGGCCTTTTCACCATTCCATGCTTGTTCGGGAGTGATACCGAGTGTAGGGCCTTAGCCGATTTAGGAGCAAGTATAAACCTCATGGCATATTCCATGTACGAGAGGTTAGACCTAGGAGAGTTATCCCATACACGCATGTCTTTGTCCTTAGCCGATAGATCAGTGAAGTATCCACGTGGCATAATCGAAAACCTTATAGTAAAAGTGCACAAATTCGTATTTCCCGTAGACTTTGTTGTTCTTGATATGGAAGCTGATGAGAAAGTTCCTATCATTCTAGGACGTCCATTCTTGTGTACCGCCAAGGCTATCATTGATGTCTTCGACGGTAAAATTACACTCCAATTCGGTAAGGAGAGAGTCACTTTCGAGATAGCACGTTCCATGGAACATCCTAGCGGTTCTGACGATCTTAGTAGTCCTTGTCATTCAGTCTATTTCATAGAGTCTTTCCTATCATGTGTCGACCATTGCTTTGACTATATTAGTGGAGCCGATCTAGTAGGGGATATGATAGATGAGGTAGTTGAGGAAGTAGAGGAGATTGTGAGTGAGAGTGAGGAAGGGGATGTGACCAATTGTGTTTGTTTGTAATATTTGAACAATGAATGAATGTAAAACAGAGATCTACTACAGCGGAATTGAAAGCAAACTTTGTAAACACAATCAAAGGGAAATAGTTTTCAGTAAACACATGTTTCTCATTAGTTGAAAGATTTACAATCAAAAGATTACATGCTAGCTTACATACTAAACTCCCCCTCAGCCTGATGCTCACTGGTTGATCGTACAAGATGAATGGATTGGAGGAGAAGACTCTCTCGCTCCCTCGAATAGAACAGTGCAAATTGTTCTATTTATAATACGGATCAAACCACTGAAGCATCTAAGCTGACGTCACCATGAAAGTGACATTTAACAACCTAACAACCTCTAACAACTGTTCTATACAAACACTGTTATCTAACTACTGCTAAGCTAACAACTGATTACAATACAAAATGAAAATAAACAACTGATTCTTCATTCCACTACTTCAGCCCTAGCAGAGCTTTGGTCTTCAGCAGTACTTCAACTAAATCAGTAGATTGACTAAGCAGTACTTTGTCTTTAACAGTCTTTTGGGAACAGCAGTTATTGTAGACCATCAGTGTTTATAACATATCAGTACTTAGGGGCAGCAGTTGTTAGAATCACTCTCAAGTGGAAAGTTCAGTGCAAACTACTGCTTATGATGAATCCATCTGTTGTGAACTAGTTTTGGTTTTACATCATATGTTCCTCTGTAGGGTTCAATCCCAACAGGGGATCAAAACAGGAAGAAGCCTTTAGAATCCTTAAGCAAAGATTAACCAACACACCCATACTAGCGTTACCAGAAGGAATTAAAGACTTTGTAGTCTATTGTGACGCTTCTAAGTTAGGTTATGGATGTGTGTTGATGCAATGTCAAAAGGTTATATCCTATGCATCTAGACCACTTATGAATCATGAAGAGAATTATTCAACCCATGATTTAGAGTTAGGAGCCATCATTTTTGCACTTAAGATTTGGAGACAGTATTTATATGGAAATAAATTTGTAGTCTTCACAGATCATAAGAGTTTAAGGTACATTTTTGGGCAAAAAGAGTTAAATATGAGATAGAGACGCTGGATGGAGATTCTTAGTGATTATGATTGTAGTATCCAGTATCATGCAGGAAAGGCTAATGTAGTAGCTGATGCTTTAAGTCGAAAGTATCATGAAAATCCAAGACGAGTACGTTCTCTTAAATTAAATCTGCAGATAGATTTAAACGAACAAATTAGAGAAGTACAAGAATCAGTAATCAAGGACGATACTGAAAAATTGAAAGGAATGATTAAGGAATTAGAACAAGGTACAAATGGAATTTGGAGATTCCATAAGAAAAGGATTTGGATACCCAAACAAGGAAACCTACGCCACCGAATATTAGAAGAAACCTATAAGTCTAAGTATACAATACATCCCGGAAGTGATAAAATGTATCAAGACTTAAGAAAGATTTTCTGGTGGATAGGAACGAAAAAGGATATAGCAGCTTATGTTACCAAATGTCTAACATGTTCACAGGTTAAAGCTGAACATCAGAAACCCTCAGGATTATTGCAGCAGTTAGAAATGCCAATATGGAAATGAGAATTAATAACAATGGACTTTGTTACTAAATTACCCAAGACACGAAAAGGTAATGACACAATCTGGGTGATTGTAGATAGATTAACCAAGTCTGCTCATTTCTTACCAATAAAGGAAACTTTCAGTATGGAACAGTTAGCCAAGCTGTATGTAAATGAAATAGTTTCATTACATGGAATTCCTTTATCTATTGTTTCTGATAGAGAAAGCCGTTTTACTTCTCATTTTTGGACGAGTTTCCAAAAAGCAATGGGAACCAAGTTAAATCTAAGCACCGCTTATCATCCTCAAACGGATGGACAAAGCGAAAGGATAATTCAGACAATGGAAGATATGCTTAGAGCTTGTGTAATTGATTTCGGAGGAAATTGGGATAACCGTTTACCATTAATAGAATTTTCCTATAATAACAGTTATCATACCATGTAACATCCCAAAATTTCAAAACTTTATATTAGAATTATAACGTGTATAATAAACAAGAATAAACTAACTAGGATAAATAACCCAGTTAGTTAGAAGTCTTGTAGTAACACAAGGATGAGTTAAAAAGATCAAAGATGTAAACTAAATAAGAGTGGAGGGACCAAGGTTGTCAAAGTTGAAACTTAAATTACTAATAATTAGTAAAACAAAAACCAAACACTCCATTTTTGGAGTCTGGTCGATCAAGGAACACAGAGGGCGACACCCACTCCTTCACAACCCTAAATTCTACTAAAATCTCAAATTGAAGGCTCAAATCATGTCATAATCGCAATCTGATCATAGAATCGTGATCTCCTCGTCAAGGAGGTCATAAGGTATGTCAAATTAGGTTGATTTGATACAACTCAAATTCTTGCATGTGATTGAAATCGAAGGTTGAGCTCGATTATGTGTTGTAAAACATGAAATTAGAAGTAATATGAAGTCTAGGGACAAACCCTAGATGATTTCTTGTCAAAATCTTGCATGTTAGTTGTAAGGATCAAAATCACTATAGTGGGTGATTAGTAAGTTAGTAGAACTTGATAAACACTAGGATTAAGACTCTTGTTCTAGTGAAAACTGAAATTTTGAGATAATCTCTGAAATTTTTGATGTTAAAATATGTGTATATTGTCTAATTGAAGTTAATTTGAGTGATAAATTCAAGTCATGAACTTGGTTTAAATCATGTAGAAATCTGACCCGCAAGGTGTTTGATAAAACGCCTAAATGAGGGTTAAAATGTTAAAGATTGTTAAAAACGCAGAATTGCATATGTTATGAATGAATGCGTTAAAGCTTATGAAAGAGAGTTCTAATCTTGTTATGAATTGAACTCTTTAGGCAAGGAATCCGGAACGTCAAGTGGACACGCCGGAAGTGATACCCGCGGAAAAGGTGTGCTTTAAAGGTACGTGGCTTTAGCCCGTTAAAATTTTGTGTAAATAATTAGTTTTGTTGTGTGAACGGTGTTGAATTAAAATGGATGTGTTTGATGCGTTGTTAAAGTGGCGAAGTACACTCGACCATCAAACGGGTCAAAGTAAAGATTTGGTATATAGTTTGGCTAGTCAATAAAGTGATGGTTTTCACTAAATGGTCAAACGGGTCAAAATGATGTTTTCAATTGAATCATGAGAGTAGAGACTTGAAATGTCTTATACATTGTTAAATGATGAATTGTACCATATCAATGATTTGGTGATGTTAACCTAAGTATAAGAACCCGGAATATGGGTCAAACAATAAATGTTAAATGAAAAAGGGTTATTTGAAACGGAATGCTTGAATTCCGAAGAAACAAATATTAGTTCTAAAGGAATCGCAAAGCCATGGAATTGGCGCGAATACACTAAGTAGGTGAGCTCGGGCGATTGGGTAATTATGCCTATAAGGACTTAAGAATGGAAAAGAGGTGCTATGCACTTACACTAATGGGTTGGATAAGGAAAATAAGGAAATTGCGAACCAATAGTCGGTATCTCGGGTTCCGCGATGTAAATTTTATATGGTTGAGTCCGTAATTTTATTACGAACTCGTAGGAAAAAGAAACGGTTTAAACGGATTAACGAGTAGAAAGTTATGATCATTCAAAGTTGAAAAATGGTTAATTGGCAAAAGTGCAGGACCTGCCGTAAATTACGGTCCCACCGTAATTTACGGTGGAGGTCTGAAGTCTTACGATGAAAGTCTCCTGAGTTACGGCAGACCAGGTTGTTCAAAGTCTACCGTAACTTACGGTAATACCGTAAGTTACGGTGGAAACCTGAAAATTTGTATTTTGTTTGTTATTTTGAATTGTTAGAATTCGTTTATATGCAATACATTGATGTCAAAACTAATATTTTAGTATTTGACCCTAGGTATGGATGAGTTTTCCCCGGATGGCGATCAAGCACTTGTCAAGAACCGAACACGCATTTTGAAGCTTCCGCATTAATCTTAATCTTGTCTAGACATAATCATGTTGTAAACACTTTTGTTAATAACGTTTTAAATCCCTTAAACTAGTGGTTAGTATGCTAACAAGGGTTAACTTTTAAACTTGTTATGGATTATCTTGGGATGTGTTTGGTACTATCTCAAGTGTGTATGGTTTAAACACGAAATGCTTTTGTAAACTCTGATTTTTATAAAGTTGTATCTAATTATTAGTTAAATTCTGTCAAATTAGTTAGGGTGTTACAAGTTGGTAATCAGAGCCCAAGGTTGTTAACAAGTGTTCGGTTCAAGCTTGATCAAACATCCGGTAATAGTAAATTGTTCTAAAGTAGAGTTACTAAGTATAAAAAGGGAAGTAATGAATGGAAATGCATGGGAAGAGCGTGTTAACACACTCAAACCCGGAAAGTGCATTAAATAAGAACGGTGAAAACAAGTTATGAACTTGAACAAACCGAAGTGAATAAATCATACGTCATAAATGAAATGTTAACGCTTAATGTAAACATTTCAGTTAAAGATGACGGATAAAGGCAATGATGATACGGTGCCAAGAGTCACCGAGCAAACGAGAGAAGTGATTGCTGAGGAGGTAGGAAAAGCAATCGAAAACAGTTTGTCGGGTTTCATCGACAAAATCCAAACCACGGTATTATCAGTGGTGGAAGAAAGAATCAAGAAATTGGAGGATAATACCAATTTAGCAAAGGAGAAGTCGGGAGGACGAAAATCTTGTTCTTATAAAGAGTTCATGGCGTGTAAACCGCCCATTTACAATGGGGAGGTTGACCCGATCATATGTCAGCGATGGTTAAGCGATATGGATGGGGTGTTCGAAAGGACTCATTGTGATCCGGATGACTACGTGGCCTATGGCACGGGTCAGTTAAGGGGTCAAGCGAAAGACTGGTGGGATAACAAGAAGAAGGAAATTGGAAGCGAAGCGGCTAAGGCTATGACATGGGATGAGTTTAAGACGCCGTTTCTTAAACATCACAGTCCCAAGGCAGTCATTAACAAGATCAAGGAAGAATTCATGCAGCTTCGACACAAGGGTGAATCTATTGACAAAATCACGGGAATATTCATGGATAAGATGAAGTTTTGTGATGAGTTGATAACGAATGAGGAGCAGAAAATATATTATTATTATAATATGTTGAGCGCCGAGTATAGGGAGTTTATGACTCCTTCAAAGTATGAGACTCTCACCGAAATTATAAACGTTGCTCGGGAACGGGAGATAGAGTTGAAGAAACAGATTGAAAGAGGTGAAAGAAGGGCTCAGATAGTCAATCCAAGCCCAACGAAAAAGGCGCGCACAACAGAATCCTCAAAGAAACAAGAAGGTAAAGGCGGGCTATCAAACTGCAAGATATGCGGGAAAGGGCACAAAAGTGAGTGCCGGTTCAAGGACAAACCGTGTCCTATATGTGGGAAGACGGGACACACGGCTGCATTGTGCCCGGGAAAGGTGTCGGTGTGTTACAAATGCTACCAACCGGGTCACAAGAAATCTGAGTGCCCGGAGTTGGTTGGAAAGAAAGACGGCAAGAATACACCTACTAAGACACCAAGAGCAAAGGCGAGATCTTTCCAGTTGACAACAATGGAGGCAAAAACAGAGCCCGATGTGGTCTCAGGTATATTTGCCATAAATTCAATTCCTGCACATGTGTTATTTGATACGGGTGCGAATAAATCTTTTGTTTCATATGGATTTATTCGACATCCTTCTTTTGTACTAACAAAATTGCCTATGCCATTAGAGGTAGAAATAGGTGATAACAAAAGTTTTCTTGTATGTGATGTATGTCGAGATTGCAAAATAAGCGTTGATGATGAGGAATATTTGATAGACTTGATCCCTATGTCAATGGGAGAATTTCAAGTAGTGGTAGGGATGGATTGGTTATCCCGACATCATGCAAAGGTGATATGTTTCCGCAAGGAGATACAGTTGACATCTCCAAGTGGAAAGCAAGTCACCATTTATGGCGAAAAAGGGGGCAGTCCCGTTATGTGCTCAATACTAAAAGCCCACAAACTTATGAGGCGCGGATGTAAAGCATTCATGATATACGCAAACGAACCTAATAAAGAGACGCCAAAGATGGAAGACGTACCAGTGGTACGTGAATACGCTGATGTATTTCCAAAAGATTTACCGGGAATACCGCCAGTACGGGAGGTAGAATTCGGGATCGAATTGGTTCCGGGCGCAAAACCTGTGGCCAAGGCGCCGTATCGACTCGCGCCATCAGAATTGCAAGAATTGATGTCACAAATCCAAGAATTGCTCGACAAAGGATTTATTCGGCCAAGCGTGTCTCCATGGGGTGCACCGGTATTATTCGTGAGAAAGAAGGATGGGAGCATGCGTATGTGCATTGATTACCGGGAGTTGAATAAACTCACGGTAAAGAATCGATATCCGCTTCCAAGAATTGATGACCTATTCGACCAATTACAAGGTGCAAGTTGGTTCTCAAAAATCGACCTCAGATCGGGGTATCATCAGTTGAAATTCAAAGAGGAGGATGTACCGAAAACGGCTTTTCGTACACGGTACGGACATTACGAGTTTCTCGTGATGTCCTTTGGGTTAACTAATGCACCCGCGGCTTTCATGGATCTCATGAACCGGGTTTGCAAACCCATGCTAGACAAGTCAGTGATAGTGTTTATCGATGATATCTTGATATACTCCAAGAATGAAGCAGAACACGCAAGTCATTTGCGTGAAGTGTTGGAGACGCTCAGGAAAGAGAAATTGTATGCGAAATTCTCAAAATGTGCCTTCTGGTTACTAGAGGTGCAATTTCTTGGGCACATCATTAGTGCGAACGGGGTGCTAGTAGATCCTTCAAAAATAGAAGCTGTGTCAAGATGGACGCCACCGAAGAATCCTTCGGAAATCAGAAGCTTCTTGGGGCTTGCGGGTTATTATCGGAGATTCATACAAGATTTCTCCAAAATTGCTACGCCGTTGACCAAACTAACCCGTAAGGATGAAAAGTTTATTTGGGCCGAGGATCAAGAAAGGGCGTTCCAAACGCTCAAGGAAAAATTGACCCATGCGTCGGTGTTGACATTACCGGACGGAACGGAGGATATGGTAGTTTACTCGGATGCATCGCATTCGGGACTTGGCTGCGTTTTGATGCAGCGGGGCAAGGTTATAGCATATGCCTCGAGACAATTAAAGACTCATGAGAAGAGATATCCTACCCATGACCTCGAGTTGGCAGCGGTGGTGTTTGCCTTGAAAATATGGAGGCATTACTTGTATGGGGTGAAGTGCACTATCTTTACCGACCACAAAAGCTTAAAGTATTTCTTCGATCAGAAGGAATTAAATATGAGGCAGAGGCGGTGGTTAGAAACCGTCAAAGACTTTGATTGTGAAATACATTACCACCCTGGGAAGGCTAACGTAGTGGCAGACGCGTTGAGCCGAAAGACGGATTATATGCCTATTCGAGTACGATCGATGCAATTAATTGTGACATCGGGTTTGCTCGAATAAATCCGAAAATCTCAAATTGAAGCAATCAAGGAAGAAAATGTGAAGAAGGAAAGGATAGTTGGGCAACTAAAAGACCTGGAGGATGGTAATCAAGGATTGAAAACTCGATTTGGGAGAATTTGGGTTCCAAATACGTGTGGGGCCAAGGTGCGTCTACTCAACGAGGCCCATAAATCTCATTATTCAATTCATCCGGGGGCGACCAAAATGTATAATGACTTAAAACAAAACTATTGGTGGCCCGGAATGAAAATAGATATTGTGAAATATGTGGAGAAGTGTTTGACTTGTTTACAAGTCAAAGCGGAACACCAAAAGCCATATGGAAGGTTGCAACCGTTGGATATCCCAGTTTGGAAATGGGAACAAATCACGATGGATTTGTTAACCAAATTACCCAAAACCAATCGCGGATTTAATGCTATATGGGTAGTCGTGGATAGATTGACAAAAAGTGCTCACTTCATTCCGATTCGTGAGACTTATACATCCGAGAAGATGTCGGAGGTGTACACCAATGAAATAATAGCACGTCATGGAGTGCCGATATCCATTGTTTCAGACAGAGATACTCGGTTTACTTCAAAATTTTGGCGCGAATTCCAAGAGCAAATGGGAACTAAATTGTTCATTAGCACTGCTTACCATCCACAAACGGATGGGCAGAGTGAAAGAACAATACAAACATTGGGAGATATGTTGCGGGCTTGCATCATCGACTTCGGGGGCAGTTGGGATGTCCATCTACCCTTGGTCGAATTTTCATATAACAATAGCTATCAATCGAGCATTAAAATGGCCCCGTATGAGATGTTATATGGTAGAAAGTGTCGAACCCCGGTGTGTTGGGGAGAAGTGGGACCACGAGGATTAGCACCTACTGATATAATCCGAACTACGAATGAGAAAATTGATATAGTCCGAGCTCACTTAAAAGCAGCTCAGGATAGACAAAAGTCGTATGCGGATAAGCGAAATAGGCCTATTGAGTTTCAAGTGGGCGATAAGGTAATGCTGAAAGTATCCCCGTGGAAAGGAATCATACGGTTCAGAAAAAGAGGAAAGTTGAGTCCGAGGTTCATTGGGCCATTCAGGATCACTGAACGGGTTGGTAAGGTAGCGTATCGCCTTGAACTACCAGAGGAGTTGAGTGGAATTCATAGCACATTCCATGTGTCACATCTCCGAAAATGTTTAGCAGACGAAACTACTAGTATCCGCTATGATGATATCGAGGTGGATAACAGCCTCAACTATGCTGTGAGGCCAATTGCAATTTTAGATCAAAAAGAGAAGAGTCTGAGGAACAAAGTAATTAACCAAGTGAAGGTTAAATGGGAGCACAGGAAGGGTGCGGATACCACGTGGGAATCCGAAGAAGAGATGCAACGGCTTTACCCAAAACTATTTGGTACGTATCTCGGTTTCGGGGACGAAACCCTTTTTAAGGGGGGTGGACTTGTAACATCCCAAAATTTCAAAACTTTATATTAGAATTATAACGTGTATAATAAACAAGAATAAACTAACTAGGATAAATAACCCAGTTAGTTAGAAGTCTTGTAGTAACACAAGGATGAGTTAAAAAGATCAAAGATGTAAACTAAATAAGAGTGGAGGGACCAAGGTTGTCAAAGTTGAAACTTAAATTACTAATAATTAGTAAAACAAAAACCAAACACTCCATTTTTGGAGTCTGGTCGATCAAGGAACACAGGGGGCGACACCCACTCCTTCACAACCCTAAATTCTACTAAAATCTCAAATTGAAGGCTCAAATCATGTCATAATCGCAATCTGATCATAGAATCGTGATCTCCTCGTCAAGGAGGTCATAAGGTATGTCAAATTAGGTTGATTTGATACAACTCAAATTCTTGCATGTGATTGAAATCGAAGGTTGAGCTCGATTATGTGTTGTAAAACATGAAATTAGAAGTAATATGAAGTCTAGGGACAAACCCTAGATGATTTCTTGTCAAAATCTTGCATGTTAGTTGTAAGGATCAAAATCACTATAGTGGGTGATTAGTAAGTTAGTAGAACTTGATAAACACTAGGATTAAGACTCTTGTTCTAGTGAAAACTGAAATTTTGAGATAATCTCTGAAATTGTTGATGTTAAAATATGTGTATATTGTCTAATTGAAGTTAATTTGAGTGATAAATTCAAGTCATGAACTTGGTTTAAATCATGTAGAAATCTGACCCGCAAGGTGTTTGATAAAACGCCTAAATGAGTGTTAAAATGTTAAAGATTGTTAAAAACGCAGAATTGCATATGTTATGAATGAATGCGTTAAAGCTTATGAAAGAGAGTTCTAATCTTGTTATGAATTGAACTCTTTAGGCAAGGAATCCGGAACGTCAAGTGGACACGCCGGAAGTGATACCCGCGGAAAAGGTGTGCTTTAAAGGTACGTGGCTTTAGCCCGTTAAAATTTTGTGTAAATAATTAGTTTTGTTGTGTGAACGGTGTTGAATTAAAATGGATGTGTTTGATGCGTTGTTAAAGTGGCGAAGTACACTCGACCATCAAACGGGTCAAAGTAAAGATTTGGTATATAGTTTGGCTAGTCAATAAAGTGATGGTTTTCACTAAATGGTCAAATGGGTCAAAATGATGTTTTCAATTGAATCATGAGAGTAGAGACTTGAAATGTCTTATACCTTGTTAAATGATGAATTGTACCATATCAATGATTTGGTGATGTTAACCTAAGTATAAGAACCCGGAATATGGGTCAAACAATAAATGTTAAATGAAAAAGGGTTATTTGAAACGGAATGCTTGAATTCCGAAGAAACAAATATTAGTTCTAAAGGAATCGCAAAGCCATGGAATTGGCGCGAATACACTAAGTAGGTGAGCTCGGGCGATTGGGTAATTATGCCTATAAGGACTTAAGAATGGAAAAGAGGTGCTATGCACTTACACTAATGGGTTGGATAAGGAAAATAAGGAAATTGCGAACCAATAGTCGGTATCTCGGGTTCCGCGATGTAAATTTTATATGGTTGAGTCTGTAATTTTATTACGAACTCGTAGGAAAAAGAAACGGTTTAAACGGATTAACGAGTAGAAAGTTATGATCATTCAAAGTTGAAAAATGGTTAATTGGCAAAAGTGCAGGACCTGCCGTAAATTACGGTCCCACCGTAATTTACAGTGGAGGTCTGAAGTCTTACGATGAAAGTCTCCTGAGTTACGGCAGACCAGGTTGTTCAAAGTCTACCGTAACTTACGGTAATACCGTAAGTTACGGTGGAAACCTGAAAATTTGTATTTTGTTTGTTATTTTGAATTGTTAGAATTCGTTTATATGCAATACATTGATGTCAAAACTAATATTTTAGTATTTGACCCTAGGTATGGATGAGTTTTCCCCGGATGGCGATCAAGCACTTGTCAAGAACCGAACACGCATTTTGAAGCTTCCGCATTAATCTTAATCTTGTCTAGACATAATCATGTTGTAAACACTTTTGTTAATCACGTTTTAAATCCCTTAAACTAGTGGTTAGTATGCTAACAAGGGTTAACTTTTAAACTTGTTATGGATTATCTTGGGATGTGTTTGGTACTATCTCAAGTGTGTATGGTTTAAACACGAAATGCTTTTGTAAACTCTGATTTTTATAAAGTTGTATCTAATTATTAGTTAAATTCTGTCAAATTAGTTAGGGTGTTACATACCAGTATCAATGCTGCACCATTCGAAGCACTTTATGGACGAAAGTGCCGAACTCCAGTCTGTTGGGTAGAAATTGGAGAAAAGCAACTGTCTGGACCAGAGATCGTACAAGAAACAACAGACAAGATTATTCAAGTCAAGGATAGATTAAAAGCAGCACGCGATCGACAAAAGAGTTGTGCTGATAACAGGCTGAAACCATTGGAATTTCAAGTAGGAGACAAGGTATTATTAAAAGTTTCTCCCTGGAAAGGAGTGGTAAGATTCATCAAAAGGGGAAAGCTAAGCCCCAGGTATGTTGGACCTTTTGAGATTATTAGAAGAATAGGACCTGTAGAATATCAGCTACAACTGCCAGAGGAAATGGTAGGAATACATGATGTATTTCATGTATGTAATCTCAAGAAGTGCTTAGCCGATGAATCATTGGTAGTACCTCTTAAGGACATAGAGGTAAATGAGAAACTTAAGTTTGTAGAAAGGCCTCTACAAATCGAAGACAGGAAAGTTAAGAATCTCAAACACAAGAGATCAGTTCTAGTCAAAGTGAAATGGGATTCCAAGAGAGGACCAGAATATACGTGGGAGCTTGAATTAGAAATGCAGAAGAAATATCCACACCTGTTCTAGTAGACCTCGAGGACGACTTCTAAAAAAGGTGGGGAGGATATAACAACCCTCCTAAATATATCCTAAAATACTTATAACACCCCTATACGTCCCAAAATACACCCCGTATACGAAAAACGATCCCGAAATACTTTAATTTAACAAAAATTAAATAAAAATGAAATTTAAAGGGCATTCGCGGGGCGCGAAGCCCTTGGCTACCCTAGTAGCGGGCGGCGACAGCTAGGCCACCAGGACGTACTCGGTGCCGCAACGTGGCATGTGCGTGTCAAGCCTATTGGTCGAATCAACCAAGCTAGGGCCTACCCTAGATTTGCTCACGGGCCGCGAAGGCTTTACCTTCGGCTCTCGCGGGGCGTGACAAAGGATCGATCAGACCCTATAAATAGATGCCATCGGCATTCAGTCGAAATCGTTCAAAATATAATTCTCTCTCTCTCTAATTCTGAATTATAGAAATAATATCAGGTATAATACCCCTTAATTAGTGAAGCTCTGCCTCGATATAAGTATCATAACCCCTGGTTACGTATTAGATACGCTGCCCGATTGATCTAGTGCTCCGTAACGCCTGTCGAGGCTCTTCCCGACGTAGTCGTTAGAGTTTTGTCTCGGGAAGGGTATAACTAATGTAAATTGGGTTATTATACTAACGCGTGTGCATTGTTTAATTAATAGATTATAACCAGGAAGTCACAAGGAAAATACCTAATTAGCAATGTGAGTTTATCCTCTTTTTGTAAATGCTTTTCATAAACTGTTTTTACAAAACCTCAATTGTTTTACATTATGATTAACAGTGATTGAGTATTTGTAATTCTACAATATCGTCGGTATGTTGGGATTTTGTATACAAAAATTGTTACTACACTGTGAGTAGTAACATGACCACCAGTCAGGATTGACAGTGTCGTGGGTGGTAATTAAAGTAGAAATGTAAACAAATGTAATTGCGAGATCGCCCTCAATGCTGTAAAATGATAAAACCTGTTTTGATTAAATTGGGATTCACTCACCAGTATTTCCCTCTAACAAATGTTTTTAAAACGCGTTTCAGGTAACAAAAAAAGCCAAATAGAAGCCAGCTGGACAGCACTGAAGGCTTGGAAAATGTGGCTATAAAAGTTACCTAAATAAAGAAGATGTTTTAATTCAATAAATTAGGGTTTATCCCTATAAACATGTTTGTAATGGAAACTTGGGAATTTCCCATGTATTTATTATTATAAAAATGTGGTATTTTACTCTGATAAAATATTTCTTAACTATTATTATAAAAATACTTCCTATTTTTAGGAGACTATGTATTTTATCCTAACTATGGATGAGATTTTTTACTCAAATACCAGTACCGTACCGTACCGATCATAAATATCGGTATCGGTATTTTTCCGGTAAAAACTGATATTGTTACCGAATTTTACTAAGGAATTTCAAGGGTTATTTTTGCCACTATTTAATTAATATATTCTTCAATTTATATTTTAAATAATTACAGATGAGTTAACTTGGGTGATGTACTTTTTATATAAACCAATTGAATATTTGCCAGATTATCTTGTACTCATTCATTATTGATTTTTCATTATATTGTACTTTTCTATTTAGATTTCAATTCCAAACCAATATCCCATCTCTACAGTTTTTCTTCTAAGTTGTTCATGGCAACTTTATCATCAGTAAAAAGCATGACCCAAGCTTACTCATTCATGTCATCTTCTAGTATGATAATTTAAATTTGTTTGTAATACAATGGTCCGTATCCATCAGTTATGGATATTAAGTAAAACAATGGAAAACACCAAAGCGGTACCAATGCGGTAAAGTACCAAAAAACCGATACCGGTACCGAAACGATATATGTGGTAAAGTATTCGGTATCCAATTTTCCTTCATTTTGGTATCGGTATAGTACCAATCTCATCCCTAATCCTTACCCTTGAAATATAATGCTTATTAATCTCTTTAAAATAAAAACAAGGAAAATAATTGTTCATTAAAAGCTAAAAGAAAAACATATAAACAAATTGTTTTATGCGTGTATCTGGGGCAAATGTCTAAAAGTGTGAAAACGGTAAGAACGATTTTGGTGTTGACATGTGGTGTTGGTGTTAACTTACACCAATGGTAATATTGTCAAAAGTCCATGGACATGCCACTCACATTGTCACACCCCGGATTCCACGTGTCACCGGTGGGCCCGGTGGGGAGTATCGTGACGTGGTTGGCAACATAATAGTCAAACAACACAATATTTAAATGCACAGCGGAAGCAATTGAAAGACACATTTCAACCGAATAAAATATTGTAATATCGTGTATCACAAACAGTTGAAAGTTTATCCACAGACGGATCGAAATAAATAGGAAACAGTAGTTCAACAGACGATAGGGCATCTTAAGCTTGCGAGACTCTTTATTGATGCTAAGGAGAGAATCCAGCCTATTACGCTTAGTACCTGCATTTAATCTTTTTGGGAAAATACGTCAGTTTACACTGGTAAATACAATCAACTGAATCATTTTAAAAATGATTAAAAATTGGTTTGGATGCACGTGGCATAAACATTTTATAACTTGGGATAATTATTTAAATATATAAACTTGTAAAAGAATTACATGTTCCTTATGCGTTCAGTAGCCCGGATCGTGCCGGGTTAAAGATCAATAGACACACCACATTCTTTATTTATGCACTGACGAGTGTAGTCGTGTACGCCTACACTCCGCGCTTAGGTCGTGGCCATTTCGTAAAATGATGCCAAGGATATCCGGGACATGGTCGTTAACCCCCCAAAGGCTTTAAGTAAACAAAACAATTTAAACGAGCCGATCAAATTATTCAATTAACCACCATACGATGGAAGATTTAATGCCTGACCAAGCGGTATTTTATATACCGTACCCCAAGCCCGTATAGGGAAAATAAGTTAAAAGTATTTACCTGAGCAAAGTAATAATCACAATAAGCAAATGCAAGTAGCTTTTACTGGTCCTCCTAATCTGGAACGAAGGTTTATAATAACCTATCAGAATCCTAACGGGTCTTTAGTTAAGCTTAAGCTTAGACCGGTTAGTTTTAAAGATACGGTTCGTACGCACGATTAAGCGAAGACCGGATAGAATGTGATTTATACCCGACAAGTTTGAAGACTTGCTTAATATGGTTACATTATACACATTCTGGATTTTGAGATAAAACCGATAAGGTTTGACCCGTTTCGGCTAATTTATGTAAACTAGTTACATAAACCGAACCGAACGCGTAATAAGCGTAACGGTTATCCGTAAGAGCCATATACAGGTTTCCTAAGTTAATATGCTTCAAATATGTTGTGACATCAGTAAGATGTCATTTATTATGCCCGAAACGAATTTAAACACAAACTATGCCCCGTAGGGGTAGTTTGGTCATTTTCAAGGTTATAAAAGAGTTTAAGTATTATCCTGAGTTACAGGTCTGATATAATTAGCAAAAATACTTAATTTAATAAGTTATAACAGTAGGGTAAAGTATATATGTGAAATTTATCAATTATAACCAACTATGCACCGTAGGGGCATTTTGGTAATTTCACATAAGCCGAAAAGCTCAAAACGGAAGTCTGAGTTTAACAAATTTTGCTTGCTGTTAAAATATTATAATTTACCTAAAATATCAGTAGGTATCAACCCTTGTATGTTTAAAGTAGTTCTAGTACATACTATGCGTTAAAAACGCTTAAAAAGGCGATTAGAAGCCATTTCCGGGTTCTATACATAAAGTTGATATTTTTATTATTCCAGAAGGCTTAAAATAATTTATTTATCATGTGTAATCAGTAGCAAAAGGTTTGGAGTCAATTAGATATGTAAAACTCATTTTATAGCCCGTAAGGGCAAAACCGACAATTACCGGATTAAGCCTATGACTATAAGTTATGTTCAGCCTAAAATTAATTAAAAATCTTCAAAAATCCCAAAATAATATATTACATCAGTGGGTAAAGAGTTTGATATCAAAAAGTAGGTTTAAATGGGCTATACACTAATTACGCCGTTTAATTAACATAAAGCTTTCAATTTACGCTAATGAGCATAACTCTCAATCTACACCTCCAACTGATGTCAAATTTTGGGTGCAAGTTTATAATTTAGTAATTAAGGTTTCTACTCTTTTACATTTTCAAAAATCACGTTTTAAGGTGAAAAGGGCATAATGGTCAACATATGAGCAATTAACGGAATCATGCGTATTAATTGGTTAACTAATGAACCAAGGTGTATAATCACAAAGGGTTATACTAGCATGTAACCTAGTCCAATTAAAGCTCTAAGGCATTTCTAAAACATACCAAAACGGGTCAGAACTGAAGTCAACGCAAAAGTCAAAGCTTTGCGACTTTCGGTTCCGAACCGGGTCTCTACTGAAAATTGTCGGGTTGAACATGTTTAGACATGTTCTTACATTCATTACCAAGTTATATTAATGATCAAACAGGTTGTATGTGTTCTACGTTGCTAATTATGCATAAATCGGAAAGTAAGCATTCTGTTGACTTTTTAATAACAAGTTTGACCCGACATTTGACCTAGTTAGAGTGGGAATCAGAGGGTGCCCTTTTAAGGGTTTATTGCCCACATAATTACCAACTTATAACTACTTTCAATTCGACTAATCACTGGACCATTAGTGATTAATCTTGAAGTCAACCGTTAATTATGACGGTTTGACTTTTAAGCTAAAACTAAGCAAAAACTTAACTAAGGAAGGTTAAGCATACTTACTGAAGTCCTTTGCACGATTAGTGATCACTTGAGCCTGCTTTGGAGCTCCAGAAATGATCAGGAATGCTGAAGGAAGGTGTGAAGAATTGGTTGCAACCTTGTGGCCTTATATAGTGCTCAAGAACTCATGGATT
The DNA here is from genome assembly GCA_030545235.1 of Helianthus tuberosus. Classification (NCBI taxonomy): domain Eukaryota; kingdom Viridiplantae; phylum Streptophyta; class Magnoliopsida; order Asterales; family Asteraceae; genus Helianthus; species Helianthus tuberosus. Next base: position 198,260,003 of record CM060448.1, on the reverse strand, counting down.
GTTGACACACAAGTCTATCCATGATCCCAGATGATCCACACATGTCCCTAAGGGTCTAGGGGTTGCTTAGGGGTCGCCCATGAAGTGAAACAACTGATTAAAGTCGGTTTATGCGTGAAATTCGGCTGCTGTCCAAAGTTCCTGTATCTGGGCGTCGTAGGCGGCCCGCGTAAGATGTTGTTGTGTGTTCAGCTTCCACATTTTCTAGTTTTTGCATATTTATCTCTTGGCCCTTCCGAAAGGTCAACCAACTTATATTTTGCACTTTGACCCCTTCACATTTACCTACAAGGGCTTCAAGGCTTATACCCACTTTATTTAGTCCTTGATCACTTTGTTATTACCCGAAAAGTCATAACTTTCAACGTTAACGCTTTAACCCCTCGCATACGAATTTGATCATAACTTTCTCATACGATAACGAAACTTTATGAAATTTATATCGTGCATTCTAGTGAGCATAATTAACCGTTACAAAGCTTCGGGTTTGCTAAAAGGTCACTCAGAGGTATAACTTAAACATGTTGACACATTTAACCCCTGTAGTTTGTAATCTCTCACTTTTAGCTTCGTATGATCCATGATTTATTCATTTGATGGTATAAATATCATGTAGGGTTATTATAAAGTATATTTATTCACTGTTGACATTTTGAACTCGTATATTCACATACTTTCCATGTTCGTCAACTTTAGTCCCTCAAGAACATCCTTTCACACGTTCAAACTTATGACACGTGTCGACACATTATATGACGTGAATTTTCGAGGTGTTACACACATGCCAAAGACCATCCACATGCAAGTCACATGCATATTCCACCATCTTTTTTAAACCCCCATAACTTTTTTGTACGTGATTATTTAAACAAAATACACCATAAAATCGAGTGTTTTATTCTCTTTCCAACAGGTATACTATTGCTATACTTTTGAAATAAAAAAAAATGACTTTGACTGGGTGTTCAAATAAAAACGTCATAAAACACCTAATTCAGAAAAACGCCATAAAAATACCCAGTTGAAAACGCCATATACATTACATGTGTAGATTCTATGAATAAACAATTATTTTCCTTGTTTTTTTAATTTTAAGAGATTAATAAACATTATATTTCAAGGGTTAGTATAAAATACATAGTCTCCTATAAAAAGAAAGTCATGGGAAGGGTATAAACGAACTTCGATTGAACTCATTCAAGCGGTATTAGAAACGGTTCTAATATTTACTCGACTTTTAGTTATATTTTTCGGCATTGTGTTATATTTTGATCGACAATTCTGCCATCTATTATGTCTTTGTACCCATCTAATTTGTATGAGACTTTATAGGATAACTTTACACTATATTTTAATCATTGTTTTTATATTTTAAGATATTTAATAAATAAATTAATAATTTTTTTTTCGTGTTCTATAAAAATAGTGTTTTACCTGCAACCTCCCATGTATATACATATAATATCGGTGGTCAAAAGATATAAATTCCTTTATCATTTCAAGGCTATTTCAATGTTATATTTTATTATATATTTATTCCAATGGCCATAAATGGAAGTATTAGGAAAGAAAATGTGCCATTAGTCCAGTATCATTATTCATTTGTGCCTTTGTGGAACACCATTCTTTCATTAAGTTTCTTTTGACTTTGACCCAATTTATATCTATTGATAATCAGAGATAATATTTTATTTGATATAATCAGTTGATATAATGGTTTAGTTTGTAAATATATTTAATTGTATTACTAAAATATAAAGTTACATTAGCGTGAAAACCGGAGGCTTGTACCGTAGTTGTATTTAGTGTATTGTTAAAGGTGTTTTTAAGTAGTTCAAAGTTTTAGTTTTACAGTGGATATGAATTTTTAAGAGAAGTTCTAGAGAGGGTGTACGAGTTAGCGTTATTAAAAAAAATACATATGTAGTGGATCTAAAATTATTATTAGTGGTCGTTATCCATGCGTCAATTAAAAAATCTAAACTAGTAAAATTACTAGCGCGTTGCGAGGGGAATTCAGTCGGCGTCGATACGATACGATATCAGCACTCAGTATAACAACAATGGAAGGAGAAAACCCATAAAGTACTATATTAAAGTTTAGAAGTTATGTAACAAGTCTATTAAAGTCTAGGATGTAAGAATGTAAATTAGTAAAAGAAAGAGGAAAAAAACAAGGTGTTAAAACGTCTTAAAAGTTAAGGGGAAAAAATTAAAAGGTGTGGCTTACTATTCATCAAGCAACACCTTTAATAAGGGTGTTCATGAGTTGAACTGAGCGGACATTTGCTCGTACTTTGCTCGTTTACAAACTGAACAAAGCGGAGTGATTCATTTAAAAACGAGCCTCAAATTAAACGGGCATTTTCCAAGCAAGCATTGAGTGAACTTCAAATGCTTTTGACAACCGTGTTGCCCGGTTTACATTTGCGGAGAGATATAGTGACAATGTTGGGTCTGAAGTTTTTATGTATTAAAAAACAAGCATATTTCATGGCATAATATTTTTTCTATGAATAATAATGTTGTGGTTGATAAGGGGATGATCATATTCCACGAACAATGATGTTGAGAGCAGGAGACGATCGACTTAGGGTAACAACATGAGATATTGAGGCGATGAGCAGACTGTCGTTTAGCGTTTAGGGTTTGACTTTTAGATTTGGTGTTAATTTTTATAGTAGCATGATTGGGCTAGTACGTATAAATATAGTTGTAAATTTATATGTTGTGGACCAAAATATAATAGAGTGGTATATATAAAACTATAAATTTAATCTATGTTTATGTATATATGTATGTGTATGTGTATGTGTATATATGTATAATTTATATTTGTGTATATACGTGTTTATACATGTATGTGTATATGTATATGTATATGTATATTTATTTATATAATCTTAAATTCAATGGTCGGTGACCACTTTCTGTTTTATAAAATTCACCCTAACTTTTCTTAATTGGTAAAACTCCCCCCTCAAATTTCTAACTTCACAAAAATCAACTTTCTAGCTTGATAAAAATAAGCCTTCTACTTATTAACTTGACAAAAAGCCCCAATACTTTCTAACTTCTTTTTAACATTCAAACTTTTGACATGTAACCCATTCTACCTCTACACTTTGCTATAGAGTCATAATAACCATCTAACTTCAAGTTTCTAAAGTTTCGAGCTTACCCTAAAACTATTTTCTTACGCTTTTATTTTTATGGTCACATCGGTATAAATTCGAGTTCGTCTATGCTTTAACGTATTTTTTTTTTTAAATGAGTTTGGTCAATTATTAAATGTTTTTATGTACGTTTTGACGTAAACTTTGTTTGAAAACAAATCGGGTCAAATATAATACGTTTTGATTTGACGGAATAAATTTGAGCTATCATACGTTTTGACATCAATTTAGTTCGGAAACCTGGTTGATTGTAGTCTATACGTTATCATTTCGCGTATGACGCCGCCGCAACGCGCGGCAGGTAAAAAAACTAGTATATACTAATTAAAAATAATAATCCGAGCCGAGCGGACCTTTGATCATACTTGGCTTGTTTACAAGTAGAACCGAGCAAAGCGGCTCGTTTACAACCGAGCCTCAAATTGAATAACTGAGCAATTTCCGAACGAGCGATGAGTGGCTTGGACGACCTACCTTTTAATATATATATATATATATATATATATATATATATATATATATATATAGTATGTAGTTATGTTCTTTTTCGACATTACCACATAAATTTTATTAATACGAAGTTTTATTCGATATAAGTATTCTTTTAGCATCGTAAACGATACTGTGTACCGTTATCACACCAAACTGATACCGCCGAACAACATCAGTATCGGTACCGATATTCATTTTATAGTTTCCCTTTTTGATGATATTTCAATTATCATTGAATTTTCTTTTTTCAATAACTTGTGTTTGTTAACTTGTTTAGTCATATTCAAATGTACATTATGCTTACCTGTAAGTATAGGACTTAACAAGACAATGCCAATGATCTCTAGATCAAGTGGTGGAGGACTTGCATTTCTCTTGAGAGATGCAGGTTCGACTCCCACTTGGTGCAGAGTGAGGCACTGGTGGGCAGTGATAGGAGACCCAGGGAAACCTGGGTTGGATCCTTGAGCCAAACGGGTTTTACCGGTAATTTCACCGTCGTGCCTACGGGCGGGTGGGTTACCGGGTTTTCCCCGGAATTGGTGGTGGACTCGGGTTACTCTCGGAGTACTCCGTTTGTCCAGTGGGTGCCCCGAGAGTGCTCGGGATTGAGTTTGTTGGCCGTTCAAAAAAAACAAGACAAAACATTTATATCATATTCAAAAGGTAATAACATCACCATTTGACTCGTTTGACTCGGTTGTCCATTTGACCCATTTTCGGCTTACCCTTTAAGTGTCTCAACCTAACCATATATTGTTTATTGCCAAAAAGATGCTTATTTACCATCTTACCAATTTGACTTGTATCGCTAATCCATCTTAACAAGTATCTTAAGTTATCAATGATGTTATGAGGAAAAAAAATAGCTTCACTTTTGGTTATTGATGATGTTAGGCAAATGTTTTTGTTTCATTTTCTATCCAACTAAACACTTAACAAGATTTAATTTTTTTCATATACCAAAATTAAAGAGCAAAATCCCCTTACGAATTTTTCATACACGAGTGATTATAAAAGCATAAAATTCCACAACTAAGTTATAAGCTTTCTCTAACACTATAGGGGTGAAATTGAATTTCAGTTATTTTCTTGATATGGATTTGACTTTCATTAATGACGAATTTATTTGCCTATGAGGAAACTAGGTGTAGCATCAGTGGCGAAGCTTGAGATTTCCGACCAGGGGGTCGAAAACGTATATACCCAAAAATTTCTATAAAAGGGGGGTCGAAAACGTATATACCAAAAAAATTTCTATACGAAAACAACTTACTCTCCACTACTGAGCGAAAAGTTCGGGGGGTCGGCCGCCCCCTCCCGCCCCCGCTATGTTGCGCCCCTGCGTAGCATGCATAAGCACAACGTTAATTGTAACTGAGCGGTAACAAGATCAAAATAGGTAAAAAAAACAGACAAACAATGTAACAAAATAAAAGATCGACTAGATAAATTGGATCCAAACAAAACAAAAATATCGAAGGAGAACAAAACGAATTAGTGAAAAGGTAAGTAATACAAGTAGAATAACAAAATAAACGATTTATGCATCAACCGGAATCCCAATATATCACAAATAAATGCAGACATTGGATATATATAGAACGTTGAGATAACACATGTGCTATCGTTAAAAAAATAATAATATAATATTGTGATTAATAAATCATAAATCAATAGATCAAAACCATGTAATATAATCCTTATGCATAAGTGAAACATGTAGATATGCACTATGGGCTCACGCACTATCCTTATGCATAAGTGATACATTTTGACCATGCACTATGGGCTCACGCCCTTGCCAGGCGACTCGGTGGCTAGCGTGAACCGACGTGGAACATCACAGGGGGCGGCGTGAGTGGTGGCGTGAGGGGGGATCATGGGCTAGCCATGACATGAGGAGAGGGGTTTGATGGTGGGGACCATTGGTCACATGACCATTCAACCAAAAAAATATATATATTCAAAATCATATATGTAACACTTAGGCTGGAGGGTGTGGTTGGAGCCCCTTAGGGGATTTATCAGGCCACGTAGGATCCACGTCAGCCATGGAGCCCCCCTTTAATTTGCAGGGTGTGGATGGAGCCTCCTATTAAACAAAATTAAAAAAAAATTTGATTGGTTGACATGTTGTGGGCCCCACCTGAAACCTTCAAGTTTGGCGTTACCATGGTGGCGATGAAAGTATGGCGCCCCCTCTTCACTTGGAGGGTGTGGTGATGGAGCCCATATGGGCGCTATAGTGGCTGAGGTGGCGGGGGTGGCGCCCCCACACCCTCCAGCCTTACCAGTTTTTAAACACAAACCCCACCTTCAACCCTCTTTTCTCTTCATCTCTTTCAAATTTTTATAAAACTCTACCCATTTTTTTATAAACCATGTTTCCTTGGAGCAACATAGACCCAAACAACCCTTACCGAAGCAAACCGAATACATCCAACACACCAAATACCCCTACCACACCATACTCTCAACCCAACAATTACTTCTTCGCTGGTAGTTATCGATCGATCGGTGATGCAACATTCGACTCGTAACAAGCTCAAGCGGTGAGTTTTTATTATCAATTCCATCTAAACACGCAAAATTCACAAACCGCCATACCCAAAACTCAACCCGACTTTGTACAACCAACACAAACAGGCCCATCCTGTCAACAACAAAAAAAAGAAAGCATAAAAAGAAAGTGGACGACGCCGAACCCGTTGAAAAAACGTTGGAGAGGTGTAGGGCTGTCCAAACTACTCGGCGCTCGAAGATCGTTCGACGATCGTTCGAAAAAGCTCGGAAATTTGCTCGTTCGATTTCTTGCTCGGTTAAAACTAAGCCGAGCAGCTCGGTTCGGTTTAAAAACGAACCGAGCACGAGCATAGGTACGCTCGCTCGTCGCTCGTTCGATTTCGATCGAATTTATTTTTATTATATATATATATATGTGTATGTGTATATATATATATATATATATATATATATATATAGGGTAAGGTTATTGTAAAAAATGTTAAAAGTGTGAGAAATATTGTGGAGGTGACATGTGTCCTAAATCTAAATTAATTCAAAAGGATAAACAAGTAATTTTATCATTGATTTAATTAATTGATAACCTTCCATAAGCGCCACCCTTATTTATAGGAACAGGATTTTTTTTAAAGATCTCTATAAAAACACTACGAATAACACAGCAAACATCATTCAGCACATATATAACACCATTCAATAATTATATAGCATCACTCAATAAGTATATAACATCATTTTAAAGATCTCTATAAAAACAATACGAATAACATTGCAACCACCATTCAGCACATATACAACACCATTCAGTAAGTATACAACACCATTCAATAATTATATAACACCATTCAATAAGTATATAACACTATTAAAGACACTACAAAAACACCATTCAACAGTTCATAACACTGTAATAAGTACATAACACTACAAAACAAGATATAACACTACAAATCACTATAAAACACTATGAAATAGTATATAACACCATATTACCCTATTAAAACCATGTATAACACTACAACCCCGTCGTTCTACTGTCGGCACCAGCACTGCCGCCCGCCGTCGTGGGGAGGTGGCCGGCGCCGCCTCTCTACAGTCTCTCTTCTCTTTCTCTCGCTCGAACCCAACCACCCGACACCACCTTGCCGGATAACTTTCTCTCGCTCGAACCCAACCACCCGACACCCACCTAAGAGAGACGAACCTGATGTGTTGGTCGATGTCGGAGTTAGTTGGTGCGACGATGCTGGAGAAGAAGATGATACGGAGATGTGATGATTCTGGAGAAGAATATGATGTCTGGAGTAGAAGATCAAGATCTGGATCTTTATTATTTTTTACTGATTCGCGAAATTGTAGGGATTTGATTTACAGTTTTCTATTTTCAAATGGATAAAAAGACTCTATTACCCCTATAATTTTCAAATCAGTCCAAAATAATAAAACACAATTTACAATTTGGTCCCTACTGATCTCAACCATTAGATCAAATATCTAATGGTGTAGATTCTTTCTTACCATTCTCATAAAAAACCTCTTTTTTACAGGAACCTCTACCTATATATATATATATAGGGTCGGGATTTAGAGAAAATGGTGAAAAGTGTGAGAACGGTGAGAACGCTTATGAATCGTCCGATCAAAACAATCTATGGACAAGATTGGCGCGGTGGCTTTTTCGTAAATAACACGAATTCTATTGAGTGGACGCGCTTCATTAAGGGTAAAAAGGTCTTTACACTTCTATACCAAAACGCCAAAGTAATGAATAAAACGCCATTACTGGCCAAAACGCATACCTATATAAACAAAACATTCTCATACATAAGAACACAGCTCCCCCAACCTGAAAACGCCATATTTTCTACTATATAACATTTATCTTACAACGCCAAAAATTCCAAAACATCAAACACACCTACTAAAAACGCCATATTTTACTATATACCAATCATCTTAGAAAACGCCAAATCTCTCAAATATCAAAAATTTCCAAAAAATGGACGTTTCTTTCAGATACACTATTTCCTCAGTAAAACGCCAAAAAATGTTTCTTGTATATTCAATATTGTTCTACGCGAAGTTTCGTAGAATGCATTTTTTTCCTGAGGTGCTGTGACTCAAATAACATTTTGCTGAATGATATGGACAAAACTTCAAGAAAAAGATACTGGTGTCAGACTTGTGTCAGTTTTTGTGTTTTGTTATTGATGAATAATATAATGGCATGAATAGACGAATGACACTGATGAGTGGTTTGAAGATACATATTCAAACAAAAAACTCATGTTATATTGTCTTTCCAAACGGCCACAAAAACACAAGCATGACAAAGCCAAACCACCAGTGAACATGTTTCAAAGAAAAAAGGGACTCATGACAGTGAAGATTTCGAAGATGAATTGTTTCTATTTTCAGTTTTTTATTTTCCTTTTCTGTTGTTTGTTATGTATTTTTCGACTAAGAATAAAAAAGTTTAATAAAGAGCCAAAAAGTCATAAAGATTGGGAAATGCCTGTCACGGCCCCCGGCCCGGTTTTACCCGTTTCAGGAGCCGCGGGACAGAAACCCGTGGTAATTATTATGTTGGCAGCGGAATTTTAACAGGATCTATTTAAAACTTGAAAATACCCAATTTATTTTATTTCCCAATTTTGAGGATAACACCCGTAATTTACAGTAAAGGTGATTTCACTGGGAATTCCCTGTTTTTACAAAAACATGTTTCTTTATTTTATTGAGCCACTTTCTCAAGCTTGTAGTGCTACACGGCACTTTTTCCTGGATCACAGCAGATCACCTGAAACATGTTTTAAAAATGTTTTATCAGCAGGGAAATACTGGCGAGTCACTCAAGTTGCACAAAAAACGACACATTGTTATAATATACAGTATTAAGGGTGATTATATTGTTTCTATCTACCAATTACCCCAAATCGGTATTTGTGAATCGACAGTATCTGTGACTATGGTCAGATCACCCATTGGCTAACCCGTTGTCCAATGGTGACGGGTATCAAGTAATGTATACAAAACCCCACATACCGGCAGTAATTGAAGATTACAAAGACTTAATCCCTGTATTTATAACTGGAAAACATTTAGGGTTTTATAAAACACTTTGATAAAAAGAGAATGACTCACATTGCAGATTTAGACGGGCAGCGTTTAGCCTACTGATTTTAGCCTGGTTAACCTAATTCAATTAACAATGCACACGAAAACTAGGTTAGTAACTTAATACAACTTTTACGACAACTCACGAGATCCAAAACCTTCACGACGAATGACAAAGTATAGCCCAATTACGGGCAGTACTTAAACATCCATCAGATTAGTTTTTATCGATCGGACATTAAATCGTAGCAGTGATCGAGTTATTACCCTGTTATCGCGGCAGAATTTCATGCTGTGTGTGTGTTTTGAAGTAAACAGACGATATCTCAATGTACGAAACGAGTTTTTACGTCGAACCAACGCCAAAATTCAAGTGCCAAAGTCCTCTACTTATACTAAAAAATTGCCCCCGTCGCGTGGCGCGACGGGTACACTCCTATGGTAGGGTAGTTTCGTGTCCAATATAGCCCCTATGAGTCACCATTCGACGAAATTCAATTCCTATCGTAAACTGTAAGGATAATCGTCAAGTAGGGAATACCCCCCCGAGTTTTAGGGGCCCTGATTCTAGTTCCGATTGTTCTGAAAATTTTAGGGATCATGCAATATTATTTGGGGGTCTCAATTAGGGTTTCCTATTGGATAAAATAAAATAAGAAATAGTATTTTTAAATGAGAGTTGTTACATCCTCCCTACTTTATTAAAATCTCGTCCTCGAGATTTACTGAAACAAGTAGGGATATTTTCATTTCATCTCTGATTCCAGCTCCCAAGTGTACTCAGGTCCTCTCTTCGAATCCCACTTGACTTTGACCAGTACTAGTCTTTTGTGTTTGAGAAACTTGACCTTTCTGTCTTCTATCTGCAGTGGCTTCTCTATAAACTTTAACTTTTCGTTTACCTTTACATCTTGAAGAGGTACTACCAGGGATTCGTTAGATAGACATTTCTTGAGGTTGGATACATGGAATACGTCATGTACTCCAGCCAATTCTTCTGGTAGTTGTAAGCGATAAACAACTGGTCATATTCGCTGGATTACTGGGAATGGTCCTACGTACCTTGGACTTAGCTTTCCTTTCTTACCGAACCGAACTACTCCTTTCCAAGGAGAAACTTTTAAGAGTACCTTGTCTCCAACTTGAAATTCTAGCGGTTTGCGTCGATTGTCTGCATAATTCTTCTGGCGATCTCGAGCCGTTTTCAGTCTTTCCTTGATTGGAGTGATCTTGTCAGTAGTTTCTTGTACGATTTCAGGGCCTGATAATTGACTTTCTCCTATTTCTGCCCAACAAACTGGAGTTCTGCATTTTCGTCCATACAGTGCTTCGAATGGGGCAGCTTTAATGCTTGCATGATAACTATTGTTATAGGAGTGTTCAATTAAGGGTAGGTGGTCATCCCAATTTCCACCAAAATCTATTACACATGCCCTAAGCATGTCTTCCAGGGTTTGGATCGTCCTTTCACTTTGTCCATCTGTTTGAGGATGGTATGCAGTACTTAAATTTAGTCGGGTTCCCATTGCTTCCTGGAAACTAGTCCAGAAATGGGAAGTAAAACGATTATCCCTATCCGATACAATGGAGAGTGGGACTCCATGTAAGGATACTACCTCGTCTACGTATAACTTGGCTAACCTTTCCATGCTAAAGGTTTCCTTCATGGGTAGAAAATGAGCTGATTTGGTTAATCGATCCACAATTACCCAAATCGCATCATTACCTTTTCTAGTTTTGGGCAACTTAGTAACAAAATCCATGGTTATTAGTTCCCATTTCCAAACAGGCATTTCTAATTGTTGTAGTAACCCTGAAGGTTTCTGGTGTTCTGCCTTAACTTGTGAACAAGTTAGACACTGAGATACATATCTAGCTTTATCCTTTTTCATTCCTATCCACCAGAAGTTATTCTTTAAATCTTGGTACATTTTATTATTTCCAGGGTGCAGGGTATATCTAGATTTATGGGCTTCTTCTAAAATCTTATTTCTTAATTCTCCTTGCTTAGGTACCCAAATCCTTCTTTTGTGGAATCTCCAAATTCCATCAGCTCCTTGCTCTAATTCCTTTATTCTTCCTTTCATTCCTTCAGCATCATCCTTAATTGCTGTGGCTTGAACATTCTTTAGTTGTTCCATTAAGTCTAATTGTAAACTTAATCTAAGAGCACGAACTCGCTTTTGCTTTTCATGATACTTACGACTTAAAGCATCTGCAACTACGTTTGCTTTCCCTTCGTGATATTGAATATCACAGTCGTAGTCACTTAGAATTTCCATCCATCTTCTTTGTCTCATGTTCAATTCTTTTTGCCCAAATATGTACTTTAAGCTTTTATGATATGTATAAACTGTAAACTTACTTCCATACAGATAATGTCTCCAAATCTTAAGGGCAAAAATTATCGATCCTAATTCTAAGTCATGTGTCGTATAGTTTTCCTCGTACTTCTTTAATTGCCTTGAGGCATACGCAATTACCTTTTTGCGTTGCATTAGCACACATCCTAATCCTAGCTTAAAAGCGTCACAGTAAACTTCAAAATCTTCTGTCCCTTCGGGTAAGGCAAGAATTGGGGTGTTTGTTAACTTTTGCTTTAAAACCTTAAAAGCCTCTTCTTGCATAGGTCCCCATTCAAACTTAACTGTTTTACAGGTTAGCTTAGTTAATGGCACAGCTATCTTAGAAAAATCCTTAATGAAGCGTCTATAGTATCCAGCTAATCCTAGAAAACTTCTAACTTCCGTAACAGATTGCGGGACCTTCCATTTGGTGATCGCTTCTATCTTGGAAGGATCTACGTGGATACCTTCGTGATTCACCATGTGACCTAAAAATTGCACCTCCTGTAGCCAAAATTCACACTTCGAGAATTTGGCGTAAAGCTTTTCCTTTCTTAACAAAGTTAAGAGTGCATGCAGGTGCTCACAATGCTCTTCCTGGTTTTTGGAATAAATAAGTATATCGTCGATGAAGACAATTACAAATTTATCCAAGTACGGTTTACAGGTCCTATTCATCATGCCCATAAATGCTGCAGGAGCATTTGTTAGTCCAAAGGGCATGACTGTAAACTCGTAGTGACCATACCTAGTTCTGAAAGCGGTTTTATTCTTGTACCTTCAATTGATGATATCATAAGCGTAAATCTATCTTAGAAAAATATCTAGCCCCTTGAAGTTGATCAAAGAGATCATCAATCCTAGGTAATAGGTACCAATTCTTAATTGTAACCTTATTCAATTCCCTATAATCGATACACATTCGCATCGAACCATATTTCTTCTTTACAAACAACACTGGAGCTCCCCACGGGGATGAACTAGGTTGTATGAATCCTTTACTGAGCAATTCATCTAATTGCTTTTTCAGTTCTAACATTTCAGTGGGTGCTAATCGGTAGGGTGCTTTAGCTACAGGTGTAGTTCTAGTAATCAAATGAATTCTAAATTCTACCTCTCTATCTGGTGGTAATCCTGGTAACTCCTCTGGGAATACATCCGAGTATTCTGATACTACGGGAATTTCCTTAAGTTCCTTACCCTTAGTGCTAATGATTACTGAAATCATATACAATATTCCTTGCCTTCGTTCATAACTAGCAACTTTCATTACTGAGATGAACTTCATTGACTTAGGTGGCTTATCCCCTGTAATCATAATTACTTCTCCTGTGGGTGCACGGATTTCTATAGAGTTCTTATCACAAAGGATTCGAGTATGGTTGGTTACTAACCAATCCATTCCTAACACGACATCGAATCCAGCTAAATTCATGGGTAATAGGTTTGCAGAAAATTTATGACCTGAAAGTTCTATAGTTTCTTTTTGCAAAACCGTATCTATGTTAACAGAGTTCCCGTCTACCGTTTCTACTGTAAAAACTTGCCTAAGTTTCGTTAAGGGTAACTTAAGAGCTTGGCAGAATGAAGTATTTATAAAACTTTGGTTTGCACCAGAGTCGAATAATACTTTTGCATAAACATTGTGAACTAAGAACGTACCAGCTATTACATCAGGAATCAGTTCGGCTTCCTGCGTGGTTAGTTGGAAGGCTCTTGCGTTCTTCTTGTTAGTCCCTTCAGTAGGTTTGGCCTTGTTATCTGCTGGTTTAACCAATTTAGGGCATTCTGGTCTGAAATGGCCAGCTTCGCCGCAGTTGTAACAGATCTTTGTTTTCTTTCTGCAATCTTCTTCACGATGTCCTGTAGCTTTGTAGAAGTTGCAGGTTTCATTACATTTTCCAAAATGTTTCTTTTTACAGTTCCTGCAGAACGGCGAAGTGGAAGATGATCCAGTTCCCTTTCTCTTGAAATTGCTATTATTACCCACACGAAATCCTTGGGTAATTTTCTGAGCCAATTCTCTCTTCCGGTTTTCTTCTCGCGTACGCACCAGTCCGTCAGTCAAAGTGTTAGCTAATTCCACCGCATCATCGATTGTGCGGGGCCTCGCAGCTTTGACAATATCACGGATCTCGCTAATTAAACCCCAAATATAGCGAGAGATAAGTACCGGTTCTGGCGAAGCCAGAGTAGGCACAATTCGGGCATATTCGAAAAACTTCGTAGTATACCCTCGGCAATCAACATCCACCATTCGATGGTTCAGGAATTTGTTCGCCGTTTGTTCTTTTTCATATTTTGGGCAGAATTTTCTTTCCACCAGACGTTTAAATTCTTCCCAACTCATGGCATAGGCCATGTCACTTCCCTTAGCTTGTAGTACCGTATTCCACCATTCTAATGCTTCTTCCTTGAAAAGGTGAGAAGCATACATGACTTTATCCTCCTCGGCACATTTACTTATTTTAATTACTGCCTAGGTTTTCTCCAACCAACGTAGCGCGGCAGTTGCCCCTTCATTGCCTGCGAACTCGACAGGTTTACAGGCAATAAATTCCTTGTAAGTGCAACCAGGCGTTGCAGCTTTCATTCTCTTAAGTATCGGGGCTTGAATCAAGTTGTCGTTATCACCGCCTCCGTTAACACTATTACTGAAATCATCGTCGCACGTGCGTTTACTAGGGTGAGCTTGTGAAGGCTCAACAGGACTTTTAATCGCAGCGACGATTGCCGGAATAGCATTGGCTATTCCTTGAGCGACGATGTTTTCTATGTCTTGCCTATTAAGAAAATGATCTTCATTGTTTTGCTCAGATTGATTAACCTCGTTAACTGGGTCATTATCAGCGTGTTCCATATGGTAATTAATATATATAAGTTGTTAGCATAAAATAAATAACGACTAAATGCAAAACAATCGCACAAAAATCACATCACATGTTATAGCCAAAATTGTCGATTTTTCGACTTCCATATTTTATATATTACTATGCGTCCGTACACACCAGTTATCTTACAAGAGTTTTATTTTAAGTTATTTTACAGGATTATATTTTTATTACTATTTATTATTATTTTGTTATTATACAACCACACAGTCACACTATCCCCGTCAGCTGGCAACTCAAAAACGACGTTCTCTCTCGTCGTACTTCCATGATATCCTCTCCCCCACATCTCGGATTCTATTTACTGCGTCCACCAGCTCCTCGCCATAGTGGCGAAGTTCAGCCAAGTTCTCAGTGCTCATTGGTGGGTGTAGTGGAGGCTCAGGGTCAAATTGAGGGAAAAAGGTATTAGGGTTATTCAAGAGATTCTGAAATTGCCAGTCAGTTGTCCACCATTCTTCTAGCTCTTCTGGTAGAGGTCGGGGGTGGGTAATAGGATATGGGATAGCAGGTTCCAGATTAACTGGAAGTTGTGCTTCCGCTGGGTAATTAAGGAGGTTTTCATCGGCAGGTCCGATGAGGTCACTAAGTGCCAGTTTACGATCCAACTCTTCCCATGACGGCATTTCCTGGGCTTGCCTGGAACTTTCTCCGATCTCTATTCCTTTGCCTTTATCCTTGGGATTCTCAGTCTTTATCACTTTCTGTACCGCTGGTTTCTTCCTACGCACACGCCTCCAGCCTACGAGTCTTCTTCTCTTTTTCGGTTTTGGTTTCTCCTGAGGTTGGGCTTGGAATACCATTGGTTCCTCAGTGTCGGCCCAATAACCGGAAAAACCCTCGGAAACTTCCATATCAGCAGAATGGATAGTAATATTCTGAAGAGCTTCAGATAACTCATTCATGCTGTTAGCATATATGAAGAAACATACAAAATTCTAAGTTAAAATTTTGTAAAATAAATTTTCACAGAATCACAGAATGGCAATCAGAAAAATTAAGTACTTCTAAATACTTAATTGGCTTAAATCAGTGGCTCTGATACCACCTTTTTCTGTCACGGCCCCCGGCCCGGTTTTACCCGTTTCAGGAGCCGCGGGACAGAAACCCGTGGTAATTATTATGTTGGCAGCGGAATTTTAACAGGATCTATTTAAAACTTGAAAATATCCAATTTATTTTATTTCCCAATTTTGGGGATAACACCCATAATTTACAGTAAAGGTGATTTCACTGGGAATTCCCTGTTTTTACAAAAACATGTTTCTTTATTTTATTGAGCCACTTCCTCAAGCTTGTAGTGCTACACGACACTTTTTCCTGGATCACAGCAGATCACCTGTGTAGGATCGTTTTACCGACTGAAACGAGTCGTTCAGAGGTGTTCTACTCAATATGAAAGGCGGAAACAGACATATCGAGTTCGATTCAGCAAGATATTCACTTTAAATGTCTTTCTGATTGATTTGACAAAGATTTATAGCACGGTGACACTTCAGCAGCACTTCGGCTCTGGAAACAGAATGTTCAAGACTACTTACAAACGAAATCACACAGGGTATTTATAGGCGAGATAATTTCGTACGAACAGTTTCACACGAAATCACTTTCATGCGAAATTACCTGACCTATTTCGTGCGAAATTATCTTCTTGACATGTTTTCTCGATTTGCGTTCCCTGATTTATCTAATACAATACAAGACTCGATACAAGACGAAGTCGACAGACGTATGCACCAACAGACTCCCCCTCGGATGTTGACGAGTCTTCACCGTCTTCAGTCTTTATCAGTCTTTTTGCTCTTCCTGAAATATCTGACAGTGTAAAACATCCTCAGTCTCTCTTCACTTTATATCAGCACCAACAGATAACCTCTCCCTCGGATGTTGACCTAATCTTCAATCTCTCTTCCTGTATCTCAACCTGGATCTTATCTTACTCTAATCCTTGTGATCAGATCTCTTGATTCTTTAAGCTTATCAGCTTGCATGAACATCAGGATCTGAACTTGGCTCTGCAATCTTCAAACTTTTCCTTTGTTAACAGACTCCCCCTTGACTTGTGCTTGGGATCGTGGTCTGGCTTTTACAGATTCAAGATCGTGACCTGGCTCTCCCTTCAGGTATCAAAACCTGGCTAACCTGCACAATCTCTACCTCACAATAAATTTTACAAATTTAAAATTTGACAAATTTATATATCATTTGCAAGTATTAATAAAAAAATGATTTAACAATGTTAATATCTGATGAACCACTTGTAGAAAATCATTCAAAAATTTTCTTAGTTTAAACAGACTCTCCCAAACCTGTTCATCATGTTTAGCACTTGGAATTTTGAAAATCAACTCTTCAACATCAGTTGTCGAAATTTTTTTTGAATTTTTCAAAAAATTTATGCTAAAACACACTTAAAATCTTTTTGAATTTTTGAATTTAAAATGAAATGCAGTAAAGAAATATATACAGACAATATTTTTGCGAGTTTGTGTAAGAGGATCATATCAGTTTCTGAGACAAATCACCAACACCGTTAAGCTTTAAACATTTTAAGTTCTAAACGATTCACTTAGATTGTCAGTATAGTGATCCACTTAAATTTTCACACAAAGTTCAACTGTTTCGAGATACGGATTAATGTTTTAGAGACTTAAACTTATACGCGTGTCCCACCTCAGAATATACTCCCGTATCCAGATCCCAATATTCAGTCTTACAGGTGAGTATACCTAGATGATATCTGTAAAGGGTTAAATGCGAGGGCCGTGAGAGATGACGACTTCGACTTTTAGTGGGTTCCCTTTAGAGAATCTTTTCTTCAACAGCACATGATTAGCATTTTGCAATGTTTCATCATTTTTTTTATGCTGAGGGTGGGCTATATTTCAAGCAAGCGTAAAGTATTCTCCGGGGACTACTCCATTGCTTCCGCAAAATCAGAAGTCCCGGGATAATACCTCATATATCACTAAGCATAAAGACCTAGTATCTCAGAAAGAGGGACCTTTCAAACAAGATTTCGGGGGTTACCCATATATCCGAGAGATGTTCCCCACGAGATAAGCAAGTTTGAAATTTAGGTTTATATCTCGACACAATCTACTAAATGTGCAAAAACCTACTGGCACATCATCAGTGAGACCGTTTATCACATTTAAACTTTCCAATTCTTTAGCATGCTGTGATTGTCTACTGATGTACTATCATTTCCTCTTTTCTCAACAAAAACTCATTTTTTTTATTTTATCATGTTTTTGACTTTTTCAAATTTTCTAATATTTTTGGATTTTCTGAAATGACTTACTCCCCCTAAAATTCAAAAACATTTAAAGAAACTTTGAAAACAAACTATACACATAAAATGACAACTGTTGTAAATTGCTTCAAATCGCCATCCACTTGGCATAAACAATCATAACTCCCCCTTACAACAAACTATTTTCCCATTGTGATTTCAAAACACTTAAGTTTGTTTTAATCAAATGGTTTTACCGGAAAATTAGTTTTGTTGAATTTACCACTTGTAAAAATGGGGATCAATTCATCACTTTGTTTTCTCAACCATTTGATGAAAGTTAAATCAAGTTCAACTTAATGACCTTGATTAACCACTTGTGAGTTCATCTTTATCAGATGTAAAATGACATATGACAATTTTAAGAACAACTACCACTTTCAAACTGAAATACCATTTGTAAGAAAAATGCCGATTCCTACTCCACACTTACCAACCTGTGAGTTCCGGCAATTCCACTACCTGTAGAATTTAACAGTTTTTAGAAGTACAAATTTTAAGAATGATGCCGATTCATGCTCCACGATTACCAACTTGGGAGCTCCGGCAAGTCATACTTTTTATTTATGAAAAACAGACATCCAAGCTTCACCAAACTTGGATGTTACCTCCTCATCTTCACTCGGGGTGTAAGTTGCCTTCTTTGATTCATAAAAATCTTTAACCCCTTTAACCTTCCCATCGACCATCTTCCCAAAAATCTTTTTCACATTTCCGTTAAAAACTTTCTCGACATCAAATTCTTTCTTTTCAGAATAGAATTGATTCGAAATCTCAACATTTCCAATTTTTCTAAAATTTTCAGCCCTCAATGGTGGAAAATTTACATCATCCATTGGCGGTACTGATGTTTCAATTTTTAGCTCAACTTGTGGCTCCTCTGACTTTGTGGAATCAGATTCATTGCCAGATTTCACATCTGATTTCTTAACAACCCACTTCTGGTTATCAAGATTCACTCTTCTCTTGTAAAATCTTTTCGAACATTCACCAACTTCATATGTTGAGTTTTTAAACACTTTAAACTTTTCAGTTAGTGGTTCGGTTTTATCAACAATCTTATCTTTGAGTTTAGAAACAACTTTCTGTTTTGTGTTGGTAGCCATTGGACAATTCCAGGCGATGTGACCAACTTCTTGACATCTGTAACAGGTTCTTGTCTCCTTTCTTTGATAAGTTCCATTCTTCTCAAATTTTTGTTTTTCAGCAAAGAACTCTTTGTTTGATTGTTTCCAGAATGAGCTCTTTTCTTCTTCCTCTGAACTTGCTCCTGAAACAAATATTGTTTTTGTTTTAGAAATTTTCTCATTTTTATGATTTTTCGGTGGAATAAAACCCAAACCCTTCTTTTTGTAATTACCGTTATGGTTTGTTTTCTTTCGATAACATGAACCAGAACTGTAACCCTTTTTCTTGTTTAATCTTTGTTGAACTCTTGAAGTGTAATATTTAGGTTTTCCATAAAGATTTACATCTTTTATTTCAGACATATTAATTTCTATTAGTTTGAAAACTTTTTTATCATTTTTGGTTTAACACCTCTTATTGGAAATTCCCCATCGGAATATAGTTTGTCTGAATCATTCAAAGTATATGCCACTTTGATTGGTTCATCATTCAAATTAGATTTTGATAGCAGGAATTCTTTATTGTAAACCCGTTTAACCGAAGACTTTGGACTGTCAACTGATGATATTCTCGAACTTTCAGACTCAGACTTTGACTCCGACTCCTCATCTTTATCCAACACCTGATCAACCACCTTTTTTATTAACTCAGACTCATGATCAGTATCAGATGATGTGAACGTAACGTCAATGTTTTCTGGCAATTCATCAGTTGTTTCGGATTTTAACTTTATATTGACAGCCTTTTTGACTTGCTCCTCATTTGGTTTTCTGGGAGAATAACCTTCCCAGATCGGAGGCGGACACTTGTTATAATTTGCACTTTGTTTCTTACCAGTATCCTTTTCTTTTGGCTTCTCATCTTGAAAGGCTTCAAGACCTGCAACAGTTGGATAAATTCGATCAATCAGATAATCAGAACTAGAATAGCTTTGTAACAATCTTCTGATTCTTTCATTTTCTATCTTTTATGTCTCCAACTCTTGCTTCCAGTTTGCACTTTCTTCAATGTAAAAGTTTATGGCTTTCTGCTTTGACACCATCACCGCATTCATCATTGTCAACGCATCTTCTCTTTCAGAATTTGTCTTTTGCAAACCAGTTACTGTTCTGTTCAACACATCATACGATTCTTTCACATAATTGAGATTGAACAATAAATTTTCTTTCATCTTATCTTGCTCACTCAGCTTTTCATCTTTCTCTTCACACTGCTTGCAAGATTCCAAACACTTTAAACACGGTTTAATCACCTCCACAATCTTTTCAATTTCTACTATCTTTTCAACTTCAACAACTTTCTCAACTTCAACCATTTTTTCAACGACTTTAATTTCTTCACTTTGTTCATTCTTCTTTATCTCAGCAACACTTTCACATTTCATCTTTCTCTGTTCTTTAGCTGCTCGTCTCTCCTTCAGCTTCTCCAATCTATCTGCAAAATAAAATTGAAAACTTTCAGGAGATAACATAGATTTTCCAATATTAATTTGTGTCTCCTCTTCATCATCACTATCATCAGATGATGAATGATCAAAAACTGGCTCTTGAATGATTTGTGCAGTGAGAGCTGCCACTTTGGAATCAGGTGGAATGTATTTGTCCCAACTGAAACCTTCAGCCACTTTCTCATCATCTTGATCGATTATACCATAATATGCTTTCTTATTTGCTTCTACAATCATTTTAGCATGAGCAGTTTGTGCTTCCTTTTGTTGATATGGTTGATGAGCAACTTGTTGATAAATGGATTTTCGATAGTAATCATTGCCACCAAACGGATTCTTTGCTCCACTTGCTTCTTGATTTTTGCATTCTCTCTTAAAATGTCCTTTCTCCCTGCATCGAAAACAAGTAACTTTAGATTTATCAAAACCCAAAGTAGAGACATTTGCATCCAAGAAATCATCTCTTCCTGTAATCATCTTGAATTTTTCAGCTCTCCTCAAAACACTAGCTAAACACCATTTGATGTCCATTAGTTCCATCTCTTCTGCATCTATCTGATCGTAATCCTCTTTCGTCAGCATAGGATTCCCGATCTTCCCAGCAACCAATCCTTCATATGACTCTAATACTGTAGCAAGTAATGACATGTGACTTTTGGTGACCTCTTCAGAGAAATTTTGACCATTCTGAAAATGCAACGCGATGTTGCAATGTAGCACTTGACCATTAATGTTGTTTGAACTTTGAAATTGATGACTTGAGGTAGAACTCTTTGGATTAACATTCGGATATGAAGAAAATCCACTGCTACTGCTTGAACTTTGATTGACTGATCCAGATGAGTTTTCAGCACTTAAAGCAGTTTGAACTTTTGGACTTAATTCAACCTCTTGAACACTTCCTTTGTAATACATTTTTACATCTTGTTGACCACTCAGATTGTTCATTCTTGCAATCTTCTGTTGTTCCAGATCTTGACCCTCAATCTTTTCAATAAACTGTGAAATAGTCAATTTGTCATATTCTCTCGTGTTCTTCAAAATCATGAAGTATGTACCCCACTCTTTTTGAGGTAATGCATCAGCTAATTTGTCGACCCATTCTTCTTGATCTTTGACAATTTCTAACAAAGACATAGATCGCACTAAGTGACAATATCTTTCAATCAGCTTCTTTGATGATTCACCCGGCGAACTCGAAAATAAATCAAACTCTTTCTTTAGCAATGCTTTCTTGCTCCTGATCATCTTCTCACTACCCTCAAACTTAGTTTTAAGCGCATCCCAGATCGATCGTGAAGTATTGTCATGCTGAAGCAAAATGAAGATATCTTCTTTAATAGCTTGTTGTAACAGACTGATCATCATCTTTTCGGCTTTATACATGTCTCGTTCTTTGTCCGTAAATTCAGAAATAGTTTTAATAACTCCCAAATCTGTACTCGGTTTAACATATTTTTTCTCAATGCATTCCCAAGATCTCAAATGATTAGCTTGAACCCAGTTTTCGAATCGGTCTTTCCAACCATAATACTCCTCAATTCCCATTAGCTTCGGGGGTTTTTGCAAAGTTCCAGTTTCGTTTTCCATGTTCATGCTTTGAGCAATGACAGCCGGAGTAGTCGGAGATGTAGCAAACGCGTTATAGAATTCCTCTTCCATGATTCGGTAACAAGTTTTTCAAAATCAGACACTTTCAAGCGAAATTAGATCTTTCAAACGAAAACCTTCAAGCGAAATACCTTCTCAAGCGAAATAACCCTGCAATAGACTTACAAACGAAATAACAACACAAGCGAAATTAGAATCTTCAAACGAAATAAGGAATTTCGTTTGAACTGACCAAACGAAATTTAATTTCGTACGGAATCACAAACAAATTCAAACGAAATCACAACTAGTTTGGAACGAAATCTAATTTCGCACGAAGTACTCAAACGAAATAACTAATTTCGTGCGAAATTAGCAACAATTTCAAACGAAATTATGCTGATGTCATCATTTCGGTTAAACTTTTGTCAAATTGATCAGGTTTTAGCTTGATTTTAGGTCCAATTTTCTCAAGGCTTTGTTAAAACACTGTTTCGCATGTAATGTGTGAAATTCAAACCATTTTAACCGTGAAATTTCGTTCAATTATGAAAAGAAGGTGTAGAAGTAAGAAAATCTGATGAAATCAAGCTGAATACGGTAGAACTCCTCCTCCTTAGCTCTGATACCACTTGTAGGATCGTTTTACCGACCGAAACGAGTCGTTCAGAGGTGTTCTACTCAATATGAAAGGCGGAAACAGACATATCGAGTTCGATTCAGCAAGATATTCACTTTAAATGTCTTTCTGATTGATTTGACAAAGATTTACAGCACGGTGACACTTCAGCAGCACTTCGGCTCTGGAAACAGAATGTTCAAGACTACTTACAAACGAAATCACACAGGGTATTTATAGGCGAGATAATTTCGTACGAACAGTTTCACACGAAATCACTTTCATGCGAAATTAGTATTTCGTACGAAATTACAATGTAATTTCGTGCGAAATTACTTGACCTATTTCGTGCGAAATTATCTTCTTGACATGTTTTCTCGATTTGCGTTCCCTGATTTATCTAATACAATACAAGACTCGATACAAGACGAAGTCGACAGACGTATGCACCAACAACCTGAAACATGTTTTAAAAAGGTTTTATCAGTAGGGAAATATTGGCGAGTCACTCAAGTTGCACAAAAAACGACACATTGTTATAATATACAGTATTAACGGTGATTATATTGTTTCTATCTACCAATTACCCCAAATCGGTATTTGTCACTCGACAGTATCTGTGACTATGGTCAGATCACCCATTGGCTAACCCGTTGTCCAATGGTGACGGGTATCAGGTAATGTAAACAAAACCCCACATACCGGCAGTAATTGAAGATTACAAAGACTTAATCCCTGTAATTTTAACTAGAAAACATTTAGGGTTTTATAAAACACTTTGATAAAAAGAGAATGACTCACATTGCAGATTTAGACGGGCAGCGTTTAGCCTACTGATTTTAGCCTGGTTAACCTAATTCAATTAACAATGCACACGAAAACTAGGTTAGTAACTTAATACAACTTTTACGACAACTCACGAGATCCAAAACCTTCACGACGAATGACAAAGTATAGCCCAATTACGGGCAGTACTTAAACATCCATCGGATTGGTTTTTATCGATCGGACATTAAATCGTAGCAGTGATCGAGTTATTACCCTGTTATCGCGGCAGAATTTCGTGTTGTGTGTGTGTTTTGAAGTAAACAGACGATATCTCAATGTACGAAACGAGTTTTTACGTCGAACCAACGCCAAAATTCAAGTGCCAAAGTCCTCTACTTATACTGAAAAATTGCCCCCGTCGCGTGGCGCGACGGGTACACTCCTATGGTAGGGTAGTTTCGTGTCCAATATAGCCCCTATGAGTCACCATTCGACGAAATTCAATTCCTATCGTAAATTGTAAGGATAATCGTCAAGTAGGGAATACCCCCCCCCCCCCCCCCGAGTTTTAGGGGCCCTGATTCTAGTTCCGATTGTTCTGAAAATTTTAGGGATCATGCAATATTATTTGGGGGTCTCAATTAGGGTTTCCTATTGGACAAAATAAAATAAGAAATAGTATTTTTAAATGAGAGTTGTTACAACGCCATAATGCAGTAAAATGCCATAATGCAGTAAAACGCCAAAAACTCCCAACCTATAATAAAAGTAATTTGGAGAAGTATTATTAAAAGCTAAAAATGAAAAAAAAAATGCCAAAAACTACTTAAAGCCATTAAAAAAATGCCAAAGTTAGAAGATGGAATGTCTATGACCATAAAAGCTCATAAAAAGCTGAACAAAAACAGTAAAAAATACACACAGTAACCGAAAAGATGGCTACTTTATTAATATCATTTATTATAAATAAAAATCCCGCCTAAACTACGCGCCAAAAACATCCTATAAGAGAGACGTCTCTGCACAATCAACTGATCACACCACCAAAAAATAAACGCCATCTTTTCAAGAAACCATTCACTTTAAAACGCCAAAAAAGATACTTAAAAAAGCCACAGATGTGGAACGTCATTTCTTCTATATTGAGTATTGTTCTGAATGAAGTTTCACTGAACGGATTCTACTCTGAGGTGGGTATATCTATAAGCTTTTGCTGAATGAGATGGACAAATATTCAGGAAAAAAAAGAAGTAAAAAACACTTTTACCCCTTAATGAAGACGGGCGTTATGTAGGAAAATAAGGATCTACATAAGGTATTCAAAACAGGTTCAAAACGCCAAAAAGATTAAAGTAGAAGAGTCTGATGACAATGAAGATTTGGAAGAGAAATTAGATTATAATTTTTTTTTTTTCAATTTCTATTGTTTGTTATCTAATTCTCTGATTTTATTATCTAATTCTCTACTTACAAAAAAAAAATTAATATAAAACGCCAAAAACACCAAAACGCCTGATAGTGTGAAAACTGAGAGAATGGATGCTAGCAAAGCACGATGTTGCTATAAAACGCCAAAAACGCCAAACAAGGTATTACTGAAAAATCAACACTAATTCACAGATGAAATTGAACGAAACAGTAATTGCTAAACAGTAAAATAAAAAGACGGTACCATTATTGCCAAACATTTATTATATTAAAAGCCACTACATGGAAAATTGAATTTATTTATCTTTTCAAAATGCCATAATTGTCTGTCACATTATAGACCTGAATCCTACTTGATATAATAAACATCAAGAAAATTACTGATGTTTTTTACATCATATACATGCATCCTGATTTAGAAAAACAATAAAAACGCCAAAACATACTTAAAACGCCAAAATGTTTACTATGATCCTGATCTACAAACAATAAAATGCCGCATATTTATTAAACGCCGAAAAAATGGAAACGGGATGTGACACGCGTTTAAAAAAAGAAATATGAAAGGACAAAAAAGCCCCTCCGCCCTTCTCTATGTCGCGTGACACGTGTTGGGCCAGGATGCGTTCTCACCGTTCTCACACTTTTGAGCGTTGTCTCCTGACCCCGTTTCTATATATATATAGGGGAAGGTTCATTGGGGAACACTAAAAAAGTGGGGAACAGCGGGGAACCGACCCAAACGAACTGCGATTGGACTCATTCCAGCGGTGTTGGAACCGACTCGTCGAACCCTAACTAAGATCTCTTAACCCTAAACCCTAAATCCTAACTCCTAAACTCTAAACCCTAAAGCTAAAAAATAAGGCTAAAACCTAAGCTAAACCGTAAAATCTAAACTATACACCCTAAAAGCTAAACCCTAAAGGCTAAAGCTAAACCCTAATGCTAAACCCTAAAGCTAAACCCTAAACCTTAAAACTAAACCCTAAAGCTAAACCCTAATGCTAAACCTTAAAAGTCAAACCCTAATATATTTAGGGTTTAGGGGTTATGATTTAGGGGTTAGGGTTAAGAGATCCTAGTTAGGGTTCGACGAGCCGGTTCCAACGCCACTGGAATGAGTCCAATTCGAGTTCGTTTGAGTCGGTTCCCCACTGTTCCCCACTTTTTTAGTGTTCCCCAATGAACCTCACACTATATATATATATATATATATATTAAATATAAACATGTTACATAAATATTTTTTATATTATATATATATAATAAATATATTAAAAAGTTGAAATCTGATATTCCCGCTATTGTTTTAGACTTCAGTAAAGTAACCCTAATTTCCCTAAATCCATGTTTCCTTCATTCTTCTCAAGAATCAAGTTCACCATTTCAGTATTTCACCAAAACTAGCTCTGGTCTCTCTTTCTCAGACTGAATCTCTCACGGCTTTCTCTCGTATCATCCTTCTGACCTTCTCTCGTTCATCTCCGGCGTATCATCCTTTTGACGTATAAATTGTTAAGTGTGTGTGAGACATATAAGTTGGTGAATTTTGGTTAATGAATGGCTGTGTAGGAATGCTAAATAAAAACTGAGCAAAAGCGAACCGAACCGAGCGGCTCCATTCTAAACCGAACCGAGTTCGAGCATAAGTTTTCTGCTCGATTTCCTAAATCCGAACCGAACCGAGCGGCTCGGTTTCAAAACGAACCAAGCACGAGCATACCTCTGTTCGGTTCGTTTCGACTCATGAACACCCCTAGAGAGGTGGACGTCTACGGAGGAGATCGCTTTGGCTCGTGCTTGGGTGGACATCTTGGAGGACCCGGCTACCGCTATTATTAATTATTTAATATTTATATTAAGTTTTTAATATATTATGTTTTATTGTCTTACATTTTTTGTATATTATGTTTTTAATATATAATTTTTTATGTTTTTAATATATTACATTTATTATATGTTATGTTTTTTATATATTTACGTTTCTTATGTAAAAGTTTCAACGCGGATCATAAAAAAGGAACCGATTTTTGGAAGCGTATTAGTCAAACCCTACACAACATCATGGAATGTGATCCTGACCACAATCTGGATCAAAATTCCGGTAAATGGAGAGGAATCCGGAGAAAAGTAACCACCATTAACGCCATCTTCAACAACCTTGCTAACCAATGCGGTGGTCGAGAGCGAGGTGCAAATGATGTAGATTTGCTTATCGAAACACACAAAACCTATAAACAAGATAAAGGCCATTCGTTTACAATCGATCAACAATGACAAATTTAAAGTAAAAAAGCACAAAATGGCATCTTGTCTCGCTTATGGACATGCGGGAGCCACGGTCCAAACGGTCAAAGAGCGTATCGTCCACGAAAGTAGATTTGGATGCGCTGTCCAATTTTAATTTAAATGACTCGGATGATGAGTTTGATATTCCGGATGATCTGGTTGATGTAACTCTTCCTATTAGAAAAATCGTGTAAAAGCAAAAGACAGAGGTGTGGGTTCGTCTTCAAGTCAACTGGATCTCGAAGCCAAAATGGATAAACTCGAAGAGAGTATCAAACAATTGATAGCCCTCAAACAACAAAAGTCCGATGTCGTTTATCTTATGGCGTTTTGGATGAAAACCGACGATACGTCGAAGGTGGACAAACAAATAGCCGACCATAAAAAATCATGATTCGCCAACGATTTCTTTCACAAATGCGTTCGTTATGTTAATGTATTTTTATTTTGGGACTTTTTGTTTTAATCTATCTTTATTCTAAAACTTTTAAATTTAATGCATTTTTAATCTAGAATTTTGATTTTAATATCCATTTATTAAAATTTTTGCCTTTCAAACAAAAATTTATTTAAATCTGCTTTTTATAAACGAATTTACTTCGGTACTTAAATAAAATCACAATAATATTAAAACTACTAAACTAAAAAAAACATGAAAATCAAAATTCCTAAATTAAATTATTGTGATTTTATTTAAGTACTGAAGTAAATTCGTTTATTTAATTTAGGAATTTTGATTTTAATGTTTTTTTTTTTATTTTAGTAGTTTTATTATTATTGAGATTTTTTTAAGTACCGAAGTAAATTCGTTTATAAAAAGTAGATTTAAATAAATTTTTGTTTGAAAGGCAAAAATTTTAATAAACGGATTATGATTAAAAAAATGTTTGGAGTTAGGTGAAAACTAGTAAAACCATCTTAAGTTAGGGGCTGTTTGTTTACATCTGAATGGATCTATTCAGAGCTTACCTCTGAATTGGTCAGATGCTGGATTGTTTGGTTCACAAAACCCTTACCTCTTAATGGTTCAGATCTGAATGGTTCAGATCAAAGTCGCTGAACGAAACACTTGGCATACATGCCCCTTCCTCCCATCTCCTCCACAGCTCATCCTCCCCCTCCACTGCTCCTCAACTGTCTCCTCCTCCACAGCCGTCGTCTCCCCCTCCACTGCTCCTCCACATCGCTGTCATCTCCCCCTCCTCTGCTCCTCCACATCGGCGCCGCCTCCTCCTCTGCTACTCCACAACGCCGCCGGCTTCTCCTCCTCTGCTACTCCACAACGCCGCCGGCCTCCTCCACACTGTTCAGGCACCTTATTGATCAAGGTCAACACCTTGTTAATCTCCATGGCTTTCCTCCTCCTCCTCCTATGACCACAAGTTCTTCTTCTTATTATTTTTTGTTTACTAGTGAAATTGTGTTTAGTTGTGATTTGATTTACAGTGAATTGATGCTAATTTAATGTGCATTGAGTTTGAATTGGTTGTTTGCTGTTGTTGTTGATGATTTATGTGTATTTGCTTCTGAGAAGTAATGAATTAGGTATTGTTTTAGAACTAATCAGTTAGGTATTTAGTTTTGTTCAGAGGGATAAAAATGTCATTTTACATAGTCATTCAGAGGTGCAACCAAACAGCACTTTACTAGTTCAGCACTTACTGGATCAGAACATCTTACCCATTCAGACCTCTTGTTCATTCAGCCACTTAGTGAAAAAAAAGTTAAGGAAAATGGTATGCTAATGTGTGAGTGAGGTAGCAGTTAACAAATGGAATGAAAACTTGTGAAATTTAGTGGGTAGTCTTCGTGTAAGAGATAATAAGTACATACAAATACATCTAACTTATAATAAAAAATTCTAATTAATGTCACATGCTATTTTCTCTTTTAATTTATTTATAATATTATTAATATTAATTAATTAATGTGACATTACATCTAACTAATATTATTAAGATATAATCTTTATCTTTGTTATTATTATTAATATGATATTAGTAATAACATTGAATTTAAAGAAAAACAGCCTAACTATCTTTATTATCATTGTTAATAATATTAATACATAACTTTCATCCTTATTATAATGTATTTAATGATATATTATAAAAAAAAAACCACATTTGAATTATGTGTTTAGGAATATATGACCTTCCATCTTTATTGTTATTGTTGTTTATTATATAACAAATACAAATTCTTGAGGACAAGTGTTCCTTTATTAAAATATTAAATATTAATATGAAATCATATTATTCTGTTTCTCTTTCTTACAAAAAATAATATTAAATCATAATATCCTTTTACCTATTATTTATTTGATATTTCTTTTCTTACCTATTTCTTTATTTTTTTTTCTTCTTATTAATAACCATTTCGTATTTCATTGATCCAACCCTATATAACACACAAGTATCTAACCCAACAATGTATAAAAAACAAAGTAAAATGTTATAATACGTGTAATACAAAGTTTCTAACTTAATAATAAAAAAAGAAAAATGTTATAATAAGTAAACAGTAAATCAAAGTTCATTTTTTAAAGCATGTCTTGACCATATAAGCAGTGGCGGATCTAGAAAACCTTCACAGGGGTAACGTCTTAAAAGAGAGGGGTAACGAAATCGAAAAAACGTCAAAAAAAACGTCAATTTTTTTCAAAATTTACACTACCGCCGGAGCAACAAGGGGTAGCGGAGGCTACCCCTTATAATAAGGTACATCCGCCCCTGCATATAAGGTATATATATTCATCCCGTGTAATACAAGTGTTTATCTAATCCGTGCAATAATACATAAGCTTTTAAAAGATGTTACTATTTTAATACTTAATATATAAACTTATATTTATTTAACATGTGTAATATATAGGGTTCTAACATAGTTAACAAATACATGTGTCTCCACGTTGATGATTTCGGTTAATTTTGATTTTCAGAAGAACGATGACTTGCAATGTACATGTTACTATTTATTTATTAGTTAGATGGTTAGGGTAAACTTGATTAATCCACATGGCTCAAGTTAAACACCAATTTATATTATTACCTTCATCTACCATGAAGATGGGTGGGAATAGTAAACAAGACAATTGGTTGATAAGTGCGGCCCAAAAGGTATGTGGGGAATAGTGTCAGGTATATAGGTATATGTCTAGCACTTTCCTATTGTCCTAGAAAAAATACGACTTTGTCCTTATTAAAAATTACAGGCTTGTCATCGTTAGTGCTAGGCAGTTGTCTGGCGCTTCCTCATTCGACTTTGTCCTTATTAAAAATTACAATTTTACCCTCAATTTAAAAATGCATTATTGACATCGCTTTAGTTCTTTTCTTTAGCAAAACTATGGTAGTATTTTTTTAATTGATTGAGTGGATTTATTTTTTATTCATGGCAGACTGCTAGCTGTCACTCGCTCATTGATCATGACAAATTACAATTTTGCCCCCAGTTCAAAATTACGCTTTGCCATCGTTTTACTTTTTTTGTTTTTGCAAAACTGTAGCAATGTTTCATTTTAATTTTTAGAGTAAATTACAAGTTTTGTCCTTTATCTTTGTACCAAATTGCAGGCGGTGTCCTTTGCCTTTAAATTTGACGGGTTTTGTCCTTAACGTTTCAAAATCCTGCATGTTATGTCATTTATCCCTAACTCAGTTAGTTTTTTTCATTAAGTTAGGGGCACATAAGGGTAATTTAGTCCTTTCCCATACCATTTTCATTTATCCCTATTTATATATAGTTAAAAGACAGAAGATGTCATCTCTGCAAAACACACACACAAGTACACAATCCCTCTCTCTCCTTTTTTCCTTCTCAGATTTCCGGCCACCACCGTCCACCTCTGGCGTCTAAGAAAACCACGCCAACCTCGTCCCCTCCGCCACTTTACATCTTGAACTGCCGTCAAACTTTCAAAGTAGAAGCAGATCTGGTTTCGAGATGTACAGATCGGAACCCTAGCCCCTTTAAGAATCAGGCCTAGGTGTGGTTCAAGAACTAGTTGTTGGTTCAAGATCGGTAAAAATGGGGTCGATTCTGAAGGTGCTCGCATTTACGACAACCAATCTTGTCCTGGTGATGTTGAACAGCAGAGTTATTGATTTTTATTGGTCTAGTTTTGCATATCAAATAAGAAAGTTATGTACTTTATTCGTTTTGATTGAAGGTATTGTAAATTATTCATTGCTTGTTAAGGTGGGTGGTAATCTGAATGATTTGTTCCTGGATTTGAATTCAAAGATTGAGTTTCAGTGTTTCTGGTTGATGGAAGAAGAAACAGAGTCGCCGGAGAAGATGACATGTTGTCGGAATAGTTACTCGAAAGCAGAAAAAAAAAGATTCGAGTAAATTGCTAAATTCGTCCCTGAGGTTTAGTCAAATTTGCTACATCCATCCAAAAAACTTTTTTTTCTCACCTGGACCACTGAGGTTTCAAAATACTTGCTAGATCCATCCATTTTACAAACATTGTCAAAAATTAAAGTTAACTAATGGGTACTTTTGTCATTTTACATATTTGTTTTGTTTTTTTAATTCATTTGTTTTGCCACCATCCATCGTCACTTTTATCTATTTCTTGTTTGTTGAAGCAACCACTCCACCAACACAGTATACTTTTTTTCTTTTTGAGACAAGCTTCTTATCTTCCTTCCTTCGTTCCTCATTAGACACAACCAAAACGAACACAAATTTCAGTAGTAATCTCCTAATTAAACCTCAGATCGCATCGTCTCCAGTCAAGTACTCCAAGCTCCAACCAAAACAGATCTGAACCGTAGAACTTGCCGGAGTGAAACTTCACTAAACGGAAAAAGTCGATAGATCTAAAAATTCCGCTAAAGAAACGGTTATTCTATTAGAACTTTGCTATCCTCGGATCTGTGAAATTGCGTTGAGTTTAGCACTAATTTTAAATATTAAAATTGTGGTTGGATATGCTATTTTGTGGCTTTTGAATTCAGTGAAGATGTTGAATGTTGAGTGATTGTTTTTATCTTGAAACTTGAGCTCTGATTGTAGGTGGAGGGGTGCTGGTGATGGAGTTGGTGATGGTGTGTAACACCTCGAAAATTCACGCCCTATAATGTATTGACACGTGTCATAAGCTTGAACGTGTGAAAGAATACTCTAGAGGGACTAAAGTTGACAAACATGAAAAGTATGTGATTATACGAGTTCTAAATGTCAACAGTGAATAAATATATGGTACATTAACCCTACATGATGTTTATAGCATCAAACGAATAAATCATGGATCATGCGAACCTAAAAGTGAGAAATTACAAACTACAGGAGTTAAATGTGTCAACATGTTTAAGTTATACCTCTGAATGACCTTTTGACAAACCCGAAGCTTTGTAACGGTTAATTATGCTCACTAGAATGCACGATATAAATTTCATAAAGTTTCGTTATCGTATGAGAAAGTTATGATCAAATTCGTGTGCGAGGGGTTAAAGTGTTAACGTTGAAAGTTATGACTTTTCGGGTTAACCGGAAGTGTCCAGGGACTTGGCAAAGTGGGTATAAGTCCTAAAGCCCTTGTAGGTAAATAATAAGGGGTCAAATTGCAAATATTAAGCTAGTTGCCCTTTCGAAAGGCCAAGAGACATGTATGTGGAAACTTGAAAATGTTAAATCTGATTCCAAGGCCCATGCGGGCCGCGTAAAGGATGGTTAACCTTTACGCGGGCCGCGTCAGGGGCACAGATGCAGAAAGTGCGAACAGCCTCTTGTATTCGCGCAAACTCGACCCAAAACGGATGTTTCACTTCATGTGCGACCCCTAGGCAACCCCTAAACATCTAGGGACACATGTTGATGAGTTATGGTCAGTCATAGCCTTGTGTGTCAACTTCTTATGGTGATTAAATCACTATATAAGGACCAAAGTTACAACCAAGTTCCTCACACTTCATTCTTGCAATCTGATCATTTCTGGAGCTCAAGCCTGCTCTCAAGTGATCACATTTCGTGCATAGGACCTTGGTAAGTTTGCTAAACCTTTCTTAATTAAGTTTTAGCCTAGTTTTAGCTTAAAAGTCAAACCGTCGTAATTAACGGTTGACTTTAAGATTTATCACTAATGGTCCAGTGATTAGTCGAATCAAAAGTAGTTATAGGTTGGTAATTATGTGGGTAATAAACCCTTAAAAGGGTTCCCCTTGATTCCCACTCTAACTAGGTCTAATGTCGGGTCAAACTTGCGATTAAAAAGTCAACAGGATACTTAAATTCTAAATTTTGCATAACTAGCAATGTAGAACATATACAACCTGTTTGATCATTAATATAACTTGGTAATTAGTGTAAGGACATGTCTAAACATGTTCAACCCGACAATCTCCTGTTTAAACCCGGTTCGGAACCGAAAGTCGCATAGTTTGACTTTTACTTTGACTTTCAGTTCTGACCCGTTTTGGTATGATTTAGAAATACCTAAGAGCTTCATTTGGACCAGGTTACATGCTAGTATAACCCTTTGTGATTATACACTATGGTTCATTAGTTAACCGATTAATACGCATGATTCCGTTAATTGCTCATATGTTGACCATTATGCTCTTTTCACCTTAAAACGTGATTTTTGAAAATGTAAAAGAGTAGAAACCTTAATTACTGATATATAGACTTGTATGCAAAGTTTGACATCAGTTTGAGGTGTAGAATAAGAGTTATGCTCGTTAGCGTAAAAATTAAAGCTTTATGTTAATAAAACGGCGTAATTAGCGTATAGCCTAGTTAAGCCTACTTTTTGATATCAAATCTTTTACCCACTGATGTAATATATTATTTTGGGATTTTTAAAGATTTTTAATAAATTTTAGGCTGAGCATAACTTATAGTCGTAGGCTTAATCCGGTAATTGTCGGTTTTGCTCTTACGGGCCATAAAATGAGTTTTACATATCCAAACGACTCCAAACCTTTTGCTACTGATCTTAAATGATAAATAAATTATTTTAAGCCTTCTGGAATAGTAAAAATATCAGCTTTATGTATCAAACCCGTAAACGGCTTTTAATCGCCTAATTAAGCGTTTTTAACGCATAGTATGTACTAAGATTATTTTAAACATACCAAGGATGACACCTACTGATATTTGAGGCAAATTATAATATTTTAACAGTAAGCAAAGGTTGATAAACTCAGACGTCAGTTTTGAGCTTTTCGGCTTATGTGAAATTACCAAAATACCCCTACGGGGCATAGTTTGGTTATAATTGATAAATTTCACTTATATACTTTAATATACTGATATAACTTAGTAAATTGAGTATATTTTCTGATTACATCAGGCCTGTAACTCAGGTTGACACTTAAACTCTTTTACAACCTTTAAAATGACCAAACTACCCCTACGGGGCATAGTTTGTGATTAAATTCATTTCGGGCATAATGAAAGACATATTACTGATGTCACAACATATATGAAGCATATTAACTTAGGAAACCTGTAAATGGCTCTCATCACTACCCGTTACGCTTATTACGCGTTCGGTTCGGTTTATGTAACTAGTTTACATAAACTAGCCTAAACGGGTCAAACCCTAACGGTTTTATCTCAAAATCCAGAATGTGTAT
This sequence comes from Helianthus tuberosus, assembly GCA_030545235.1. Classification (NCBI taxonomy): domain Eukaryota; kingdom Viridiplantae; phylum Streptophyta; class Magnoliopsida; order Asterales; family Asteraceae; genus Helianthus; species Helianthus tuberosus. The sequence continues at coordinate 198,225,300 of CM060448.1, read as the reverse complement.
GAAATACCCATATTAAACAAGTCTCTGAACTTGTTGGGTCTAAATCACATTCTATCCGGTCTTCGCCTAATCGTGCGTTTGAACCGTATATTTCTCTAAGACTAACCGGTCTAAGCTTAGGCTTAATTAAAGACCCGTTAGCATTCTAATTGGTTATTTATACCATCATTCCAGACTAGAGCCTTCCGGTAAATTGTACCTACGCTTACTTAAGTGAATACGGCTGAGTTATTATAATTCTTGCTATTTAAGACAGGAGCTAGCTCAGGTAAATACTCTTAACTTATTTTCCCTATACGGGCTTGGGATACGGTATAATGATACCGCTTGGTCGGGTATTGAATATTTAATCGGATTGTGATTAAATTATTGAGGTAACCCGGTTTAATCTGTATTGTTTGAAATAAAAGCCTTTAGGGGTTAATGACCATGTCCCGGATATCCTTGACATCATTGTATTATAAAATGGCCACGTCTTAAGCACGGGGTGTAGGCATACACCTGATAGTTGCTTAAGTAATAACTGTATCTCACTCTCTTGTGGGCCTATACTTGTGGCGTGTCTGTTAATCTGACTCGGTTTCTACATCGGGCCCTGAACGTACAACGAACATGTAAATCTGTATACAAGATTATAAATATAGTTGTCCCAAGTATAAAAGATTAAATTTTGCCTCTGTGCATTTTAATCAAAGTGTCAAAATGTGTTGTGCCTAGTGCATCTAAATCAATTTTCTTAAACTCTTTTCAAATGAGTCAGTTGAGTGTATTTACCAGTGAAAACTGACGTATTTTCAAAAGTCTAAGTGACAGGTACAAGTACGTAATAGGCTGGAAGCTGCTCAGGACGTTAATAAGGAATCTTGCAAGTTCTAGGCGTCTAAAGTCTGTTGAATAGAATTTATGTTTTTAAGATCCGCCTGTGGATCCTTTACTTTCCGTTGTAATACTGGATATTACTTTATATTCGGATTGTAATATATTTATCTTTTGCTTCCGCTGTGCATTTATATATTGTGTTGTTTGACTATGATGATATCAACTACGTCACGATATTCCCCACCGGGTCCACCGGTGACACTTGGAAAGTCGGGGTGTGACATGGTGGTGGTAGCAGGTGGTGATGACGGGTGGTGGTGGTTCTAGAGAGAGACAGTGGGAGGTGATGGTGGTTCTAGAGAGAGATTTACAGAGAGAAAGAGAGGGTGGGTGGGTTTTTATAAAAAAGAACATTTATTTTTTTTTATGTTAAAGTTAAATAGAAATTAAAAGAAAATTGTAAATAATACATGTATATAAAATGACAAAAGTGCCCGTTAACTTTAATTTTTGACAATGTTTGTAAAATGGATGGATCTAGCAAGTATTTTGAAACCTCAGTGGTCCAGGTGCGAAAAAAACGTTTTTTGGATGGATGTAGCAAATTTGACTAAACCTTAAGGACGAATTTAGCAATTTACTCAAAAGATTCAGTAGAAATTGGCTGGAAAAGAGAAAAGATTAATCGCCGGAGATCACATGTTCGCCGGAAAAGAGAAATAGGCTTTTTGGTATTTTTGTAAATCTTTTGTTATTAAAGTAATTGTTTTTAATAAAATGGCGAGTATTTAATTAATTTACATAATTAGTCCCTGAAAGACAAAATGACAAAGATGCCCTCATGTGCAAGTCACATGACCATATTTAACAAAAAAATCTGACTGAGTTTGGGCTAAAGGACATAACGTGCAGGATTTTGAAACGTTAAGGACAAAACTCGTCAAATTTAAATGCAAAGGATACCGCCTGCAATTTGGTACAAACATAAAGGACAAAACTTGTAATTTACTCTACTTTTTTTTTTTAACAAAACTGTGGTAGTGTTTTATTTTAATTGGTTGACTTGATTTAATTTTTATTGAGATCGTGTAATGAGTAGTATGTACAAGTAACCGAAACACAGACGTATATATTATGAAACTTATAAATATTCGGTTTATCGTTTCGCAACGCAAACGGGCATAAACTAGTAAGAGACAAAAGCCCGGAAAATTCAAGCATGTTAATATTAATGGTCAAGCTTCATGTAGTAGTTAGTATTAGTAGGATTTATATTTGTTTGGGCCTGAAATCAGAGACATATTCGACTTGATATTTTCTTTAAAAGAAGTAAACAAATTATACGAAAAAAAAAACTTTTTTATTCGCATTATTCTAACCTTACTATGAAATGGAAACCCCATAATATGGATCCATGCTAGCGTTCCGGATGTCAAAATGTTATGATGTTGTTTTAAAGTGTTCAAAGGATATTTTATTTGCGTCCTTTTATAATTTAGTTCAAAGGATATTGTTTTGTTCTCACGGTTCTCGCGATTAGGTCCGGCTAGACCCGACTAGGTCCGACTAGACCGACTAGCGATTAATGGACTGATTAACGAAAAATTACTCAGCTACTGGCCGACTAGCAATTAATCGCCGACTAGTCGCGATTTTTACAACAATGATGATAAACATTGTTTTCAAGATAAAAAATATAATAAGCAGGCCCAATTAAGAATCGATTATTAATGTATGGTATAGGGCTTGTTACAACTAATAAAAAAGGCCCAAAAACACGCTCTAGTTCAACTATTCAAGTAGTACATTGGCCCAAGCCCATCGATGAGAGTCGCTGACTATCCAAAGACAGTTATATTTGTAATTCACCATTTTGTTTTATTTACTTTTTAATTTTGTTTGTGGTTGCAACTTTTTTTGGTACTATGAAGGTTAAGCACACTAAACAAACGAATTTTCATGTGTTATTGTTTACATAATGAGAAATTGACCTAGAAAACACTAACAAATAAAATTGGTTAAACACATATTAAAACTTATTTGAAGTGACTAAAATGTAAAACCAAGTCATTTTATTAGGATAAATAGGTTATTTTTGTACTTACACTATAATAACAATTAGTCATCATCATCATCCTCAGTAAATCCCACCAATAGCAAAGCTAAGGTAGGGTCTGAGAAGGGTAGTTGTAGACATCATTACCTCTACCCCGTAGGAATAGAAAGACTGCTTCCAGTGAGACCCCCGGCTCAGTAAAACTACTAAATAAGTTGGTTCTGGCCCTATACTAAAACTAAAAATTATCCGTCTTAATAAGGTTTGATTACCAATTCGTCGTTTCTACACCTATATGAAATAACATACTTATAAATTGCATGCTTCATGTTTCATAATTGTTGTTTTGTGCTTTACTTTACAGACTAATAACTTCTTATCGATTCTAGCATTTCATTAGGGGTGCGTTTAATATATAACTAGTTATAAATAGACATTTTCGAAAACTATACATGAGCAAGATAATCAAATGTAGTGAGATGGACAAAAATTAAAACCATTTCGAATATCACATTCATGGGCGGCTCTATGGCCTATGGGTGTGCTGGATGGGCTACCGTACATGAGCCATTCTTACGGAAGCCCAATTTTTTTAGTTTTCTTTTTTAAATACATAGTATATAATCTTTTTTTAACAATAACCTTTGACTTTTTTTAATTTTTAAATCCCAATAACCTTTTCAAACAATATTAGCCTCTCTAAACCCAATAACCTTTTTTTAACAAATTTAGCCCATCTTAAAGATATTAGCTCATCTAAACCCAATTAACCCATTTAAAAATTGAAATAATTAACAGTTAAATTTATAATCTTGACAAGGGCAATTTAAATATGTAAATGTGGGATGGTTCATGGTTGACGAAGCCTCGACACTAATTAGTCGAATGTTGAATGTCGATCATCTCAAATCCGATTCATCTCATTTCAAAACCGTGGGTGTTGAATATTGATAATCTCATCTTATTCGATCATTCTTAAATCTGTTTCAGTCGTTCCTCAACCAAATTAATGTATTTTTCATTCTTATAATTTGTTATTTTAGGTTTTAGATAATTATATACTTTTGTTAGATTAATTATTGGATTATTGTTTAGTGATTAGGTTATTTGATTACTCATTTATGTTAAATGTTTAATTTAGCCTACTTTAGATTTTTAATGTTAGCTTGAAACTTATATGTTTTTCAGAAAGCATGCCTCATAAACAACTATCTACTAGTAGAAAACGTAAAAAAAAAAAAAACTAAATGAAGAATTAAGAAAGCCTCAAGTTGGGGCTTTCGATAGGTTTATCCAAACAATTATCATCATATTAACGAATTTTATTTATATATATATGTTTTTGTTTTAAGGGCTTATTTTTACTAGTCGTACATGACATTCAAAATATCAAGAATTGCCTCACATTTTAAGTAACAAATATAAGTGTGTATACCCTCCAAAGTTAAAACAAGTTTTTATTAAGAATTATTTGTATTTCAATATCCCCTTATTTAACTATACTCAATTGGAGTTTTCTGTAAAATAGAATTTAAATTAAAATAAAATAAAATGAAAAGAATTTGAGTGACAAATATAATTAAAAGGGTGAGGTGTACCATGAAGATCTAAAGAAGGTACAAAATGAGATTTTGTGAATAAAACACGGAGTAGTGGGTGGTTGTTCTTTTGTTATAATTATTAAAAAAGCTAAGGAAAAGAAAGCAAATAAAAAAGATGACATGAGTGGATTTCATTGGGTGCCTTTCTAAGGTGGAGATCACTCCATTTAGTAATATCACCTAGACACAACCAAATCCAATATATTTTTATTCTAGAAATGAATAAATATGTTTAATTTTGTTGGTATAATGGTTGTAAAACAAGGTTTCCAAGGTCGAGTACTCACCGAGTAGTCGCTACAAGGTAGGTTGTCGAGGCGACTTTCTTTGACTCCGCCTAATTACTCGGAATCGGTCAAACGCGGTCAACCTCGGTGTCACACCCCCAAAATACCACATGCGGGAAAATCCTGCTAGGCGTGTAACGTACCAGAATCTAGCCACCAATCACATTGAACTATTCACAAGATATTAAAATAAACTCCCATTTATTAAATTGAACATTCCAAAACATAACATAAGTTTAACAGGTTCAGCGAAAGCAATTAGTAACTCAACGTTTAAATGTTTCAAAACCAAATGTATGTAAAAACAGTAAGCCCATCATGCGTATCCAAGCAGCACGACCCATGACCACTCCAGCAATCCCAGATAGCGAGTTCCTTGTCCATAAACCTAACGACCTGCGAGCATGCAACAAATGTATCAGACAACGCTGGTGGGTTCATGGTTTTACGAAAACGTTAATTGCCAAGAGTTTAGTTCAGTTTATTGATAATGTTGATAATAACTCGTGTACCGTACAAGATGGCTCCAGATTGTTTTGCCCGTCCCTAATGCCCCCTATCTAAACATTGGTCATGATTAAGGTCATTAGTTCACGCCCGTCCTCTCAGGTACGGTTTGAGGTTGCCAAGCCTAATAGCACTATCAACTAATACCCCGTTACCTCTCAGGTAACTAATTCGGTATAAGATGGGACTTAAAGTGATAGGAAATGATTGTATTATCTAACATCCCAGTTTTTACCCAAAAGACTTATTCCTCTCAGGAATACCCATTTGATTGTCCCACCCACCGGGACGCATGCTCAAGAGAAATGAACACACCTTAGATTTTCTCGGTTTGTTAAGTTACCCGTTCCAATTTGGTCAACCAAACCCTACCGTGGTTACCAATGAAATCAGTTTCAAAATCAATTAAGTCACGTATTTATCACAGATTGCATTCATCACAAAGATCACTGTACACACGTAGCAAATACCCTATTCTCATACAAGTCCACATCCCATGTGAGTGTCACGTAACAACATGTAACAGATGAGTTTCTACTCACACCATTCCAATCAGATTTCTCATTCTTAATCAGTACTTTTATCATGCAACAAATAGGATTTATAAACACAAACATCCATCATCATATACCTCATAAACTTTTCTGTTTGTTTTCACACATGCAGCATCTCCACGAAGAATCTATTCTTCGTAGGATGCTCCCTTGGTGAAGAATCCCCTGGCGAAGGATTATCCTTCGTCGGGGTTGAGTACGGCGAAGAACCATAGAGGTTCGTCAAGAATCAGTCAACGAAGAATCAAATCTTCTTCGGACTAGATTCTTCGTGGGAGAGGTCCTTCGTCGCCCCTCATCAGACAGTTACAACTCCTTAATCACATAACAACAGTTAACACATTTTCAGCATGAATAATGGATCAAACAAAAATTATTTTATGATGTTCATACAAACCCTAATCATGTTCTAACTGTTTCATCGTTAATGTTTGCATTCAATCAGATTGGTTATCATGATTTCCTTTTCAAATCAACTAGCATGCTAAATTTCTAAACCCGAATAACAATTTATCGAATAGCAATACACCATCAACATTAGATCTGGTCGTAATTCATAATCATCACGTTTAACATCAAGTATGCTTCTAAACTAATCGTACAACCCTAAATACTCCTACAAAATCATCACCACACGAAATCACGTATCAGGTATTAATCCAATGAACGAGCACAAGACACTAACCGAGATGCCGGATTGATTAGTTTGCTCGAGATGGGGGTCTTCGAGACCTTGATGTCGTCACGCTGGGAAGAGAAGAAGAGAGAGAGAGCCTTAGGGTTTGTGGGATTTGCGGTTACGTGATATGATAAGTTATACGCATAAAAATAAAAGTCAGGCCATTCTGGACCTCGAATAATCTAGGCCGAAGGCTCCTTTTTGGCGAAGTACCTCTTGGCGAAGAATCTTCTTCGCCACGTTATGAGTGTGACGAAGGATCTTCTTCGTTGAAGATTAGTTGTGACGAAGACCTATTCTTCGTCGAGGGGTGGTTGTGACGAAGACCTATTCTTCGTCGAGTGTGTTACTCAATCAGAGTTAAACATAAATATGTTATGACTAAACATTACACAATACTTAAGTTTTCATGTAACACCAAACGTAACAATACTTAAATCTTTCAAATATCATGCACAAAATACAACGTAAAATGAATTGTGAAACAAGTGATGCGTAGAGAAAAGACCTTGAAATTTCAGGTTGTCACATCATCCCCAACTTGAAAGAAATTTCGTCCCGAAATTTGATAAGTAACCCGAAGCCGCTAGCCCGAAGCCGCAAGGTGTTAGATCAGGATGACTGTGGATTTTCCTCGGGTACCACATCATCCCCAACTTGAAAGGGAATTTCGTCCTGAAATTCACCAGTTGCATCAGATTTAGATTGGTCAGTTGGGAATAATTGAGGATACTTGAGCTTCATCTGATCCTCACGTTCCCACGTGAACTCCGGTCCACGTCTTGAGTTCCAACGGACTCTCACGATTGGAATCCGACTGTGCTTACGAACCTTAACTTCCCGATCCATGATTTCGATGGGTTCTTCGAGAAACTGCAATTTGTCATCGATTTTCAGTTCTTGAAGCGGTACCACAAGTGTTTCATCGGACAAACACTTCTTTAGTTGCGAAACATGGAAGACATCATGAACGTTACCCAACTCAGCAGGTAACTCGAGCTTGTAGGCCACTTTACCGATTCTCTCCAGGATTCTGAATGGCCCAACATGGCGTGGATTAAGCTTACCGCGCTTCCCAAAGTGCACCACACCCTTCCAGGGTGAGACTTTCAACATAACACGATCGCCTACAGTGAACTCCAAGGGTTTCCTACGCTGGTCAGCATAGCTTTTCTGACGGTCACGCGCTGCCGCCATACGATTTCTAATCTGGACGATCTTTTATGAAGTTTCAAGTACAAGTTTCAGACCTGTGATCTGGCTGTCACCCACCTCAGCCCAACAAAGAGGAGAACGGAATTTTCGTCCGTACAATGCTTCGAACGGAGCTGCCTGAATGCTGGAATGATAACTGTTGTTATAAGAAAACTCTATCAAAGGCAAGCGTTTCTCCCAACCCTTACCAAAATCGATCACACATGCTCGCAACATGTCTTCAAGTGTCTGAATGGTTCGTTCACTTTGACCATCAGTCTGTGGGTGATAAGCGGTACTCATGTCGAGACGTGAGCCAAATGATTTATGCATCGACCGCCATAAATCGAATATGAAACGCGGGTCACGATCAGAGATAATAGAGGTTAGCACCCCGTGCCTAGAAACCACCTCCTTTAGATAAACAGCAGTAAGTTGTGAGAACTTATCAGTTTCCTTGATTGCTAAGAAGTGTGCCGACTTCGTGAGGCGGTCAACGATCACCCAGATGATCTCGTTTCCATTTTGAGTTCTTGGCAAACCAGTGACGAAATCCATAGCAATTTGCTCCCATTTCCATAGGGGTATTTCTGGTTGTTGAAGCAGACCTGAGGGTTTCTGATACTCCACCTTGACTTTAGCACAAGTCAAACATTTGCTCACATACGTTGCGACGTGGGCTTTCATCTTCGGCCACCAGTATAAGACCTTGAGATCCTGATACATCTTATCCGAACCTGGGTGAACAGAGTAGCGAGACTTGTGTGCTTCGTCCATCACGAGCTCTCTAAGATTACCATACAAAGGAACCCATACCCGTTCCATAAAATAAAGAACACCATCGGATTTTTCCACAAGTCGTTTTTCCATGCCCCGTAAATACTCAGCTTTAATGTTTTCCTCTTTCAACGCTTCAGTTTGAGCAGACCGGATCTGGTCAGGTAAATTAGAATGGATGGTGAGCTGCAAGGCGCGGACGTGTTTGGGTTTCGTTTCCTTTCGACTAAGGGCATCAGCTACAACGTTAGCCTTGCCTGGATGATACTTGATAGCACAATCGTAGTCATTTAAAAGTTCCACCCAGCGACGTTGTCGCATGTTTAACTCTTTTTGGTCGAAGATGTGCTGAAGGCTCCTGTGGTCGGTATAAATAGTGCATTTGGTACCGTACAGGTAATGCCTCCAAATTTTTAATGCAAAAATTACAGCCCCCAACTCTAAGTCGTGAGTCGTGTAATTCTTCTCATGAACCTTCAACTGTCGAGAAGCGTACACTATCACCTTCTCGCGTTGCATTAGCACACTACTGAGACCCTGAATAGAAACATCACAGTACACCACAAAATCCTTGGTACCCTGAGGTAAAGACAAGATTGGTGCACTGCAAAGATTTTGTTTCAAAAACTGGAAAGCATCTTCTTGTTTCGTTCCCCGTGAGTATACAACGCCTTTCTGTGTTAGTGCGGTGAGAGGTTGAGCGATCTTCGGGAAGTCTTTAATAAATCTGCGATAGTACCCAGCGAGACCAAGAAATTGTCGCACCTCCGAAGGGTTCTTCGGTACCGCCCAATCTCTGATAGCATCAATCTTAGCAGGATCCACGTGTATCCCCGATTCATTAACAATGTGGCCTAGGAAGTGTACTTCTCGAATCCAGAAGTCACACTTAGAGAATTTCGCGTAAAGTTGCTCCTTCCTCAGGAGCTCCAAGATAAGCTGTAGGTGTCGTTCGTGGTCCTCCTTGCTCTTAGAGTAGATCAGAATGTCATCGATAAACACAGTGACAAAGTCATCCAGATACGGTTTGCACACACGATTCATAAGGTCCATGAAAACTGCTGGTGCGTTTGTCAACCCAAATGGCATAACCAGAAACTCATAGTGGCCATACCTCATTCGAAAAGCTGTTTTAGGAACATCTTCCTCTCGGACTCTCATCTGATGATAGCCCGATCTTAAGTCGATTTTTGAGTAGAAGCTTGACCCTTGTAGCTGGTTAAACAGATCATCAATGCGAGGCAAAGGGTAACGGTTCTTAACCGTCACCTTGTTAAGCTCACGGTAATCTATATATATATGAAAGGACCCATCTTTCTTCTTTACAAACAAAACTGGGGCTCCCCAAGGCGAAGAACTGGGTCGGATAAAATCTATGTCCAACAGTTCTTGGAGTTGGTTAGACAATTCTTGCAACTCTCCTGGTGCAAGACGATAACGAGCACGAGCAATTGGGGCTGCTCCTGGCGTAAGGTCGATCTGAAATTCCACCTGACGGTGAGGAGGTAAACCAGGAAGTTCCTCAGGGAATACATCGAAAAACTCACGAACAACTGGCAGGTCTTCGATTTTCTTTTCTTCAGGCTGAGTATCAGTAACAAGTGCTAAAATAGCAGGGTAGCCCTTTCGTAGACACTTCTGGGCTTTCATGGCTGAGATGATGCCAACCATTGCACCACTACGATGACCTTGAACCGATAGGGATTCTCCACTGAGGAGAGGGATACGTACGATTTTCTCCTTACAAAGAATTTTTGCTTGGTGCTTAGACAACCATTCCATACCAATGACCACATCAAAACTTCCAAGAGTAACGGGGAGTAGGTCAATGTCGAACACTTGACCCATAAGATCGAGTTTACACCCAAAAAGAACATGTGAAGCTTCAATCGATTTACCGTCAGCTAATTCTACCACGTTTTTGTTTACAAGAGGTGTAGGAGTCAACCCTAACTGACGACTGAACCCCAAAGACACGTAACTCCAATCGGCACCAGAGTCAAACAAAACAAAAGCAAATAGATTGTTCAAAGAAAACGTACTGGTCACCACGTTGCCATCATTCCTAGCTTCCCCAGCACCAATAGTAAACACTCTCCCACGCGCACCATTCCCACCATTGTTCCCGTTGTTGTTGTTGTTCCCAGTTTTGTTTTTATTATTCCCAGCATTCTGATTCAGTTATGGGCAATCACGCCTAAAATGACCCTAGTATCCACACTGAAAACACCCCTTACGATTTCCCTGGTTCTGCTGAGGCTGCTACATTTCCTGTTGTTGTGGCTGCTGTTGCTGTGGAGGTTGTTGTTGCTGCTGTTTTGGGAGTGGGGCCCTGCAATCCCTAGCCATATGGCCCACCTTGTTACACCTGTGACAGACCCGGGTGCACGGCCCACGATGGTGGAAGTTGCACTTGTTACACTTTGGTTGCTTCCCTGCGTAAGAACCCTGATTCGAGTTGTTGCTCTGATTCTGGTTAACGGAAGATGACTGGCTAAAATTGCGGTTGCTGCCGTTGTCTAGCTTCTTCTGTGACTTATTCGAGTTGGACACCTTGTCCACATCATTCCATTTACGTTTGCTGTCAGTAGTAGGAGTAGTAGCTGTAGCAGTAATAGCAGCAGTAGTAGAAACACGCGGCGGTAGCGAACCACGCTCGACCTCTTGGTCTGTAATCTTATGTGCTAAACGAATGATCCGAGGCAAGTTGTCAAGGTTTACAGCAGTGACCAAACCCTTAACTTGTGGTGCTAAGCTTTTGATGTACAGTTCGATTCTTCGGGGTGGTGGTCGAGATAGGTTAGGGCACATGTTCGCTAGCTCGTGGGACCGTTTCGTATAAGCCTCGATCTCAGACCCCACCATCTTCAAATTGTAGTACTCGTTCTTGAGCTTCTGAATCTCGTCACGAGGGCAGTACTCCTCTCGCATTAACTCCTTGAAATCGTCCCAAGTCGTTGCATTCGCCATTTCGATGCCCAACATCTGGACTTGGGAATTCCACCAAGTCAGGGCACCATCTTCAAGAGTGCCCGAAGCATACTTCACCCTGTCCCCAGCAGGACAATTACACATAGCAAAGACCGACTCTGCTTTCTCAAACCAACGAAGCAACCCTACTGCTCCTTCAGTCCCACTGAACGTCTGTGGCTTACAATCCATGAATGTCTTAAACGTGCAAACAGGCGGATTGTTCTGATTCTGATTCACAGGTTGACCTAAAGACGAAAGAAGATATAACGCACAAATAAGAGTCAAGTACGCGACACAAGGATAAAGAGTATTTGGCACATATCGTACCAGCCTGCTGAACCGCTAGAGCTTCAGCCACACGAGTATTGATCAATTCAGTTAATTCAGCCTGGGACATGACGATGTTGCCACGTCCACCGCCGCGACCTCCACCACGTCCACCATTTCGTCCGTTCATGATTCTATATAAAAAGCTGGAAAGATTAGAAGTCGAGATTAAAGTAGGAGTCAAACATCATGCTGACTTCTACAGACTACTGAGTTTACATCAGATAACAGAGCAGAACCCATTTCACACTCGTTAAGCCTCACTAGGACTCACATGCACCCCACATTATTATTATTATGTGTGCACCCATAATAACAATGCGATTTGCATGTTTATCTTGGCTCCTCCCAACTCGTGCTAAAAGGTTCCTCAAATTCGAGTAGCAAGACAAAAGATGCCATAACATAGATCAAAAAGGTTTAGAGGAGTGTTACACTATCAAACACATAACGTAGACTGGAAACACAGGGACTCATACTGTAGTGCTAAGTGTGCATTCACATGCAATGTCATACATAAATGTACACTAGATATGCTGTGCAATAAGTAAACGAGAAACGAACCTTGCAATCTGGAGCTGAGTGTCATGGTCGGTTTCTGAACTGTTCGGTTATAGTCTGGTTTTATAAAAACGTTTTAAAACCTAGTTCACTATAACTAGTGGCTCTGATACCAAACTGTCACACCCCCAAAATACCACATGCGGGAAAACCCTGCTAGGCGTGTGACGTACCAGGATCTAGCCACCAATCACATTGAACTATTCACAAGATATTAAAATAAACTCCCATTTATTAAATCGAACATTCCAAAACATAACATAAGTTTAACAGGTTCAGCGGAAGCAATTAGTAACTCAACGTTTAAATGTTTCAAAACCAAATGTATGCAAAAACAGTAAGCCCATCATGCGTATCCAAGCAGTACGACCCATGACTGTCACACCCCGACCACGTAAAACAACAAATCGTGGCGGAAACGTCGGGGAGTGTCGTAACAGAATCATTGTTTCACAACCATGGATTAAATAATTTTGTTTTATTGAATTATTGAACTCATTGTTTTATTACAAATCAGATAAATACAAATATTGTCTTTCAAGTTTTAAAGTCGCTAAGGCACAAGTTCATCCTATGTGTAGCATGCATCAACAATCATCACATAGCAGTACCTGAAACATATGTAAAAATAGGTACGTCAGCATAAAAATGCCTGTGAGATACATAGGTTTTATTGATTTAGGATTCATGACTTTGTAAGTTTAAGAGAATGTTTAAAAAGTAGTCATGAACCTATAAAAATGTTTTCTTTTATAAATCATGCGAAAATTGATAAGAAATTAGATGATATGACAGAATGATGCATAGACAAATAAATAACCAAGTAAAATGAGTTTGTATAAAATGTGTTGTTTGTAAAACAATGTTTTTATAAAAAGGTTTGTAGTACATATAAAAATATACCTTGGTTTTGTACATAGTATATCCAAATATACCTTGGTAAACAATATCACATATGAGAGCATATCAAACTATACCTTAGGAGTATAACAAAATATACAAAAAATGTGATTTAGAATTCATTCAAACCTTAGTGTATCAAACTACACCTTAGAGACTATAGAAATACCACAAAGGCAATCTCTATTTGGATAAAAATTGGTTTCTGGCATTCCATACAACAGGAATGGGGTGTCTAATCCTATAGCGCTATATCATACTACCAATCGGTCTGGTGAATGTATAAAATAAGTACAATCCAACAATTAATTTTATAATCTTTGAAAAATTAGTGTTTAAACCATAAATAACCATTCAGTTTGTCAAAGATAAGTACTAACATGTATAATTAATTTATACTTTGAAATCATGAACATAACAAATAGGTACACATGTTTCACCCCAAAACATTGAAAGCAGTAAAAGAGGGGACTATGTACTCACTTGAGGATGCTTAGAAGTCTTGAATAATAACTAAGCAAAGCTAGAGGGATCACGGAATCAAACGGCACCTAATATAGGTAACTACATAAATAAACCGGACCTAAATCAGAAGATCAGATAGAATGAGGTTTCGTAAACCAAATGAGTATGGGAACTCATATAATATGGTTTAACAAAGCCTACATACTAAATCGAAACCTAACCTAAGTGCTTACGACCCATTACGACCCGTTTAGGTAGCTTACGCTACTTTAACGCGTCGTTCGCGTAAAACGCGTTCGGACCACCTAACTAGTCCTATGATAAGTATTATATGCCTTAACATGTCTAATAATGTTACCTAATCAGTTTAGATGTAAAATTTTAGGTTACATATGCTTAAAATGAAATTATGTGTGAAAAGGGCATTCTGGTCATTTTCCTAAGGCATATAAATTACCTATCATACAACTAACTAAACGTAGTGACCATAAGGTATAACCTCGGAAGGTTATTCCCTATATAACTATGGTCACTAAACATGCTTGGTCGAATCCTAAAGATCGACCAAACGGGTCGAGTTCGAAAGTCTAAGCGGTTGTTTAGACCGCTTATCTTACGACCCTATACAAGCACTAATCTAAAAGTGACGAGTTAAACAAGTTAAAACATGTTTAACAAGGTTTGAAAACAATTTTGATATCAAAACAAAGGGTTTTGATACCCAAGAATAGTTTGATTGCAAAATACGCACAAACGCGCATTTTGACCGAAACTATGACTCGTCACTACACCTAATCAACGTGGTAATCAGTAGGTATAGTCACAAGGGACTATGACCATCGTGATTACGCTCACGTTGCGAAGTTCAAACGAACTTCGTGTTGACCATAACTTGGTCAAAGCAGAAAGTCAAACACAGTTTGACTTTTATGCTTAAAAACGCATAAAAGCACGAAAGAATACTTACAAAGGGTCCAAGCTAGGAAGATATGATCTATAAATTCTCAGGTATGAAGCATTTGAGCTTCAACTTAAAGAAATCAGATCATGTGTGAATGAAAATGGAAGTGGGGTTGGGTATTTATAGAAAACCAAGAACCGTTACCCCATCGATAAACGAGCTTCGATCTTGGCCCTCCAAGTGGGCACAAGGTTTTCTAATACCATGGGTCATGAAAAACCATCAAATATCAGCCCCAAGGTATTGAGAATTTTACATAAAAGCCCCTGAAATTCGACCAGAAAGCTAAAAACTGGATTCTGATATGGCCATGTCCTCGCGGCCCGCGTAGCCAGACCCTAAGGTCTACGCGGTCCGCCTAGCAACTTTCAGAAACTGACACTTTTGGTCCCTGCAATGTATAAAACTTATTTTTGGCTCGTTTAAGCCCCGTTAAGCCCATTTTAAGGCTCTAAACTGAATTTAAAGTATAGGGAACTTAAAATATGCCCAAAAACATCTCGGATGTCGGTTCGTTTGGTCGTACGGTTGCAATGTTCGGTTAATTACGACGAAACACGAACGGACGCGAAAAACGATCCAAATTACGCGACGAATGGAATTTTATCATGACAATCACTAAAATAACATATTTTAAAGATTACATAAATTTTTGGATGTCCGGATATATTCAGAACGTTAGATATGCGCGAAAATGCAAACTTATGCACTTTTTGACGCTTTTAGTCCCTGTTGATCACATAAGTTTATTTTTGCGCACCAAACACCTCAAAGACTATTTCTAAGCTATGTAAAGGATATTTATGGTATGTTTAACTTATGATCAAGTTCTGGAATGTTCGTTACAGTACGAATCGGCATACTTTCGTAGTTTGTCGAAATTAGTCCCTGTAAGCGAATAAACTTGATTTCGACACACCAAACCTTCCAAAACTTATTTCTAAGTTATGTAAAGGTTATTTAAGGTATGTTAAGCCTATGTCACTATTACGGAGTGTCTTTCGCGTTAAACTGATTACGTTTACGCATCAGTTCGCGTATAACTTTCCAGAAAGCGATTTAGAGCTCGAAATTGAACAAGAATTGATATGTGCAAATGATACACATATTTATACAAATCCTAAGTATGAAACACAATATTTCATTGGTTTGGTATTTGTTTAATGGTCGAAGTGACACAGGTGTCACAGTCTCCCCTACTTTAGGAAATTTCGTCCTGAAATTTAATTTTAGAGGAAACCTGTGAAGACAACTGTGATTGTTTCGCTTTCGAATGAATCCTTTGAACCATAAGTAAAACTCTGGGCCACGTTTGGATTCTTAGAGAATTTGTCAACTGTCAAAGTGATGTCCTTGTAGTAACAAAACATGGAGTTTTGAACAACGGATAGAAGAATACTTCCTTTGAAGACTAAATTAGGAAACTTGTGTGTGCTCGAAATTGGAGTCGGAGATTGCGGGGTAAAATGACATTGGTCAAGGTGCAGGACTTCTAGTAACTTAAATAACGCTACGTTCGCAATGTAATAAGGAACACTTATATATAGGAAGTACCAGCGGCGTATCCACCATGCCCTTTTCTACATTGTTCCCGTTCCGTTATTCTCATCACTAAAGGTCTTAACACATAACAAAACTTGTTGTGGTTTCTGTGCACTAAATTCCATAATTATGTATGCATCCATAATTACGTAATTCCTTGCACAGTCCGCACAGTTCATTTCATAATGCGTAGGGGAAAAATCAACCGAATAAACATGAAGTGACTTGACTAGACCACCAAAGGATCTTTTTTTAACTAGATCAACGAACAATCTTTTTAACTAGATCAACACATGATCTCCTTAACTAGACCGTCGTACGATCTCCATAAATAGACCACTTAAGGGATCTTTTCAGCTATATCATCACATGATATTCCTAACCAGATTTTGAATCAATCTTTTTAACTAGACTACTCAAGGGGTCCAATTATAGAATAGTACTTTATAATCCAAGGGTCTTAACTATTACGTACAAGCCCATTAAGGATTTAAGGTAGTACCTTTGGATATCCTACTATGAATCCCTCATATGGAGATATGGAAGATTCTATGAGGATTTGGATGGTGAATATTCGGATTACACAAAAACACAAGACATAAAAAAAATCACATAATCACATAATTGTTTATCTTGGTTTACAATTTGTTATTATTTTGTTAATTTTCTTGTTAATTATGCACACGATTATTTAAAGCACACTAGGAACCCAATCCGTGAATTCCGTTTGGCACTTTAAACATTTTCAAGAACCTAACTATGAAGATAGTAAGATCTTAATAGGAATTGGCTTTGTTTCTTAAAAGAAACGAGTATTTAAGATTTTTGGGGAGATCACAAGTGATCATAAAAAATGACAGAACCACACGAGTAGTTTGTCTTGGTGTCGGCATTGAAGGGTTGTATCAAACATACATAACTGTTTTGTAAAATAAAATTGAAACAACAAATTTTATTTATATATCAACTGAGTCGATTTAAACATCCAAAAGAAACATACAAGGAAATACAAAAGACTAATTGTTCACCGCTGCATTGTCGTTTGCGTTTGCCTCGTTTATGTTAAACACTCGTCCACGCGCTGGATTTGCGTTAACAAGTCTTGGGAAATTGTTTTGGTAGTGAGTAAGGTCACCACAGTTATAACATGACCCAGGAGGAAACTGTGCTTGTGCAGCAACAGGATTTGCAGCAGCTTGATTTGCATAACGGCAGGTATTGACCAAATGTCCCAATCGCCCGCAGTGGGTACATTTGTGACACTGCACTTGCTCTAGGTGATGACGGTTGCATTTGTTGCACAAAGGTGCGGTACCAACATAATTTTTCCTTGCACGAGGTTGTGCTGGCTGGTTTGGTGCAACCTGGTTGTTCTGAGCAGTTATTGCGTAGTTTTGTGAAGCCTTGCGCTTCTTCTTCTTGGATGTCTCGGTCGGTTTATCCTTCGGTTTTTCTTGTGTAGACTTGTCAGATGGTTTCAAGTCGCCTTTTCGAAAAAGCTTACCCTTCCTGATCTGGGATTCAGTCAGGGTAGCAGACAATTCAATGGCTTATCTGACGGTAGTAGGGTTGCTACCAGTAACGATATCCTGAACTAAGTCAGGAAGGCCATCAATGTACTTTTCAATCGCCTTCTCCACAGGCGTAACCATAGCAGGACATAACAGGCTCAGTTCCTCATAACGGTCAGTGTAGGCTCGATGTTCACCACTGTCTTGCTTTAAATCGTCAAATTCCCTTTCCAATGCTCTAAGCTCATGATGAGGACAGAACTCATTCATCATTAGAGCTCGAAGCTCTTCCCAAGTTTGAGCTAGTGCCACATCGGCACCCCTATCACGCATCACACCGTTCCACCATGTAAGAGCACGCTTCTCGAATGCACTGGATGCAAACTCAACCTTAAGCTCATTCGGACATTGCACATGTCTGAATGTGCTCTCCAAACTTTCGAACCATTGTAGGAGCGCGGTTACTCCTTGAGACCCAGAAAACTTCAAAGGCTTAGCAGAATTGTCTTTGACTTTGTCTTTTTATCTTTTTGTTTTTTTGTTTACTTTTAACCTTTAACTTTCAGTATCAACTCTTACGACCCCTTAACTTTCTAAATACTTTTTAACCGAGTTTTACATATTTATTTTTATTTACGTGTCGATATAAACTTAAGTTGATTTACGTTTCGACATAATTTTATTTTGTTTTTTCTCAACTTTCAGTATTCACAGTGACAACCCTTTAACTTTCTAAATACTTTTGTAGTCGGTGATTTTTTTTTGTATTTTTGCTTTTTTTTTTTACTTTTAACCTTTAATTTTCAGCATTGACTCTTACAAACTCTTAACTTTCTATATACTTTTTAATCGACTTTTACGTCTTTATTTTTATTTACGTGTCGATATAAACTTAAGTTGACTTACATTTCGACATAATTTTTTTTGTATTTTCTCAACTTTTAGCATTGACACTGACAACCCTTTAACTTTCTAAGTACTTTTGTAATCGAGTTTTCCGGTTGATTTAAAACACGTGTTGACATACTTTTGTACTTACCACGACTTTATTTTGTAAGTTTTCTCTTTCGACTGTTATATCGGATCAAAAATCAGGTCGCCCCGCCGCGAAGCGTGGCTGTAACCCACTAGTTCTATACAATAATGTAGCTTGTTCACATTTATTAAATTGAACATGTTATATATACCTACCAATTTTTTTATGAGATGAAGATTTCCTTCGAAAGTACAATATCTACTAAATATTCCTCCCCTTTTACTTTTAATTAAGAATTTTTTGTCAATTATGCAAAATTTGTCACTGACGTGAAATTTTTATAAAAGTACATAGACACATCGTAAATCAGGTTAATATTCTTTTGTGATTTGTATGAAATTTGTTCATGTATGTTATAAACAAAATATTGTATAATAAGAAAGGTTATAGTCTAGGTCAAAGCATTACTAATAACCTAATTCCCTATAACCATTGGCTCTGATACCAACTTTTCTGTCACACCCCGACCACGTAAAACAACAAATCGTGGCGGAAACGTTGGGGAGTGTCGTAACAGAATCATTGTTTCACAAACATGGATTAAATAATTTTGTTTTATTGAATTATTGAACTCATTGTTTTATTACAAATCAGATAAATACAAATATTGTCTTTCAAGTTTTAAAGTCGCTAAGGCACAAGTCCGTCCTATGTGTAGCATGCATCAACAATCATCACATAGCAGTACCTGAAACATATGTAAAAATAGGTACGTCAGCATAAAAATGCATGTGAGATACATAGGTTTTATTGATTTAGGATTCATGACTTTGTAAGTTTAAGAGAATGTTTAAAAAGTAGTCATGAACCTATAAAAATGTTTTCTTTTATAAATCATGCGAAAATTGATAAGAAATTAGATGATATGACATAATGATGCATAGACAAATAAATAACCAAGTAAAATAAGTTTGTATAAAATGTGTTGTTTGTAAAACAATGTTTTTATAAAAAGGTTTGTAGTACATATAAAAATATACCTTGGTTTTAAGAAAATCGGTTAAGTAATATATTAAAATATATTTTAGTTCCAAAATAGATAAACATATAGTATATCAAACATACTTTGGTTTTATAAATAACATATTAAACTATGCTTTGGTTTTGTAAATAACATATCAAACTATGCTTTAGTAATTAACAAAATATATGTTGGTTTTGTACATAGTATATCGAAATATACCTTGGTAAACAATATCACATATGAGAGCATATCAAACTATACCTTAGGAGTATAACAAAATATACAAAAAAAAATGTGATTTAGAATTCATTCAAACCTTAGTGTATCAAACTACACCTTAGAGACTATAGAAATACCACAATGGCAATCTCTATTTGGATAAAAATTGGTTTATGACATTCCATACAACAGGAATGGGGTGTCTAATCCTATAGCGCTATATTATACTACCAATCGGTCTGGTGAATGTATAAAATAAGTACAATCCAACAATTAATTTTATAATCTTTGAAAAATTAGTGTTTAAACCATAAATAATCATTCAGTTTGTCAAAGATAAGTACTAACATGTATAATTAATTTATACTTTGAAATCATGAACATAACAAATAGGTACACATGTTTCACCCCAAAACATTGAAAGCAGTAAAAGAGGGGACTATGTACTCACTTGAGGATGCTTAGAAGTCTTGAATAATAACCAAGCAAAGCTAGAGGGATCACGGAATCAAACGGCACCTAATATAGGTAACTACATAAATAAACCGGACCTAAATTGGAAGATCGAATAGAATGAGGTTTCGTAAACCAAATGAGTATGGGAACTCATATAATATGGTTTAACAAAGCCTACATACTAAATCGAAACCTAACCTAAGTGCTTACGACCCATTACGACCCGTTTAGGTAGCTTACGCTACTTTAACGCGTCGTTCGCGTAAAACGCGTTCGGACCGCCTAACTAGTCCTATGATAAGTATTATATGCCTTAACATGTCTAATAATGTTACCTAATCAGTTTAGATGTAAAAATTTAGGTTACATATGCTTAAAATGAAATTATGTGTGAAAAGGGCATTCTGGTCATTTTCCTAAGGCATATAAATTACCTATCATACAACTAACTAAACGTAGTGACAATAAGGTATAACCTCGGAAGGTTATTCCCTATACAACTATGGTCACTAAACATGCTTGGTCGAATCCTAAAGATCGACCAAACGGGTCGGGTTCGAAAGTCTAAGCGGTTGTTTAGACCGCTTATCTTACGAACCTATACAAGCACTAATCTAAAAGTGACGAGTTAAACATGTTTAACAAGGTTTGAAAACAAGTTTGATATCAAAACAAAGGGTTTTGATACCCAAGAATAGTTTCGGCATACTTTCGTAGTTTGTCAAAATTAGTTCCTGTAAGCGAATAAACTTGATTTCGACACACCAAACCTTACAAAACTTATTTCTAAGTTATGTAAAGGTTATTTAAGGTATGTTAAGCCTATGTCACTATTCCGGAGTGTCTGTCGTGTTAAACTGATTACGTTTACGCATCAGTTCGCGTATAACTTTCCAGAAAACGATTTAGAGCTCGAAATCGAACAAGAATTGATATGTGCAAATGATACACATATTTATACAAATCCCAAGTATGAAACACAATATTTCATTGGTTTGGTATTTGTTTGATGGTCTAAGTGACACAGGTGTCACAATGACCACTCCAGCAATCCCAGATAGCGAGTTCCTTGTCCATAAACCTAACGACCTGCAAGCATGTAACAAGTGTACAGACAACGCTGGTGAGTTCATGGTTTTACGAAAAACGTTAATTGCTAAGAGTTTAGTTCAGTTTATTGATAATGTTGATAATAACTCGTGTACCGTACAAGATGGCTCCAGATTGTTTTGCCCGTCCCCGATGCCCCCTATCTAAGCGTTGGTCATGATTAAGGTCATTAGTTCATGCCCGTCCTCTCAGGTACGGTGTGAGGTTACCAAGCCTAATAGCGCTATCAACTAATACCCCGTTACCTCTCAGGTAACTAATTCGGTATAAGATGGGACTTAAAGTGATAGGAAATGAGTGTATTATCTAACATCTCAGTTTTTACCCAAAAGACTTATTCCTCTCAGGAATACCCATTTGATTGTCCCACCCACCGGGACGCATGCTCAAGAGAAATGAACTCACCTTAGATTTGCTCGGTTTGTTAAGTTACCCGTTCCAAGCCGGTCAACCAAACCCTACCGTGGTTACCAATGAAATCAGTTTCAAAATCAATTAAGTCACGTATTTATCACAGATTGCATTCATCACAAAGATCACTGTACACACGTAGCAAATACCCTATTCTCATACAAGTCCACATCCCATGTGAGTGTCACGTAACAACATGTAACAGATGAGTTTCTACTCACACCATTCCAATCAGATTTCTCATTCTTAATCAACATTGTTATCATGCAACAAATAGGATTTATAAACACAAACATCCATCATCATATACATTATAAACTTTTCTGTTTGTTTTCACACATGCAGCATCTCCACAAAGAATCTATTCTTCGTGGGATGCTCCTTTGGCGAAGAATCCCCTGGCGAAGGATTATCCTTCGTCGGGGTTGAGTACGGCGAAGAACCATATAGGTTCGTCAAGAATCAGTCAACGAAGAATCAATTCTTCGTTGGACTAGATTCTTCGTGGGGGAGGTCCTTCGTCGCCCCTCATCAGACAGGTAAAACTCCTTAATCACATAACAACAGTTAACACATTTTCAGCATGAATAATGGATCAAAAAACAGTTATTTTATGATGTTCATACAAACCCTAATCATGTTCTAACTGTTTCATCGTCAATGTTTGCATTCAATCAGATTGGTTATCATGATTTCCTTTTCAAATCAACTAGCATGCTAAATTTCTAAACCCGAATAACAATTTATCGAATAGCAATACACCATCAACATTAGATCTGGTCGTAATTCGTAATCATCACGTTTAACATCAAGTATGCTTCTAGACTAATCGTACAACCCTAAATACTCCTACAAAATCATCACCACACGAAATCACGTATTGGGTATTAATCCAATGAACGAGAACAAGACACTAACCGAGATGCCGGATTGATTAGTTTGCTCGAGATGGGGGTCTTCGAGACCTAGATGCCGTCACACACGGAAGAGAGGAAGAGAGAGAGAGAGCCTTAGGGTTTGTGGGATTTGCGGTTACGTGTTATGATAAGTTATACGCATAAAAATAACAGTCAGGCCATTCTGGGCCTCGAATAATCTGGGTCGAAGGCTCCTTTTTGGCGAAGTACCTCTTGGCGAAGAATCTTCTTCGCCACGTTGTGAGTGTGACGAAGGATCTTCTTCGTCGTAGATTGGTTGTGACGAAGACCTATTCTTCGTCGAGGGGTGGTTGTGACGAAGACCTATTCTTCGTCGAGTGTGTTACTCAATCAGAGTTAAATATAAATATGTTATGACTAAACATTACACAATACTTAAGTTTTCATGTAACACCAAACGTAACAATACTTAAATCATTCAAATATCATGCACAAGATACAACGTAAAATGAATTGTGAAACAAGTGATGCGTAGAGAAAAGACCTTGAAATTTCAGGTTGTCACACTCGGCCAAAATCGTATCTAGTAGGTCAACTCGGGCAGAATTTGACTTAAAAAATAATAAAAGATAATTTCTATTCCTATCATATTAAAGAATGAATATCATTTTCACGTATTTTGTTATAGATATTAGTAAATTTATGTTATTTGACATATATTTAATTTCCAAAAACTAATTTCTTTATAGTTTAACTTGTCCGAGTACTCTCCGCCAAAGCCGAATACTCTCAACTCCCCGATCGACCGACTAGGGAGCGCCTAACGACTTTTGCAACCATGGTTGGTATAAATATTGATGTGATGGTTTTCTTATTATACAATATTTTGTTTATAACAGACATGAACAAATTTCATACAAATCACAAAAGAATATTAACCTGATTTACGATGCGTCTATGTACTTTTATAAAAATTTCACGTCAGTGACAAATTTTGCATAATCGACAAAAAATTCTTAATTAAAAGTAAAAGGAGAGGAATATATAGTAGATATTGTACTTTCGAAGGAAATCTTCATCTCATAAAAAAAATGGTAGGTATATATAACTTGTTCAATTTAATAAATGTGAACAAGCTACATTATTGTATAGAACTAGTGGGTTACAGCCACGCTTCGTGGCGTGGCGACCTGATTTTTGATCCGATATACCAGTCGAAAAAGAAAATTTACAAAATAAAGTCGTGGTAAGTACAAAAGTATGTCAACACGTGTTTTAAATCAACCGGAAAACTCGATTACAAAAGTACTTAGAAAGTTAAAGGGTTGTCAGTGTCAATGCTAAAAGTTGAGAAAATACAAAAAAAAATTATGTCGAAATGTAAGTCAACTTAAGTTTATATCGACACGTAAATAAAAATAAAGACGTAAAAGTCGATTAAAAAGTATATAGAAAGTTAAGAGTTTGTAAGAGTCAATGCTGAAAATTAAAGGTTAAAAGTAAAGAAAAAAAAGCAAAAAGACAAAAAAAATAATCACCGACTACAAAAGTATTTAGAAAGTTAAAGGGTTGTCAGTGTGAATACTGAAAGTTGAGAAAAAACAAAATAAAATTATGTCGAAACGTAAATCAACTTAAGTTTATATCGACACGTAAATAAAAATAAAGACGTAAAACTCGGTTAAAAAGTATTTAGAAAGTTATGGGGTCGTAAGAGTTAATACTGAAAGTTAAAGGTTAAAAGTAAACAAAAAAACAAAAAGACAAAAAGACAAAGTCAAAGACAAAAAAAAAGTTACTGTAATTTCAAGTTGTTCTTTAATATATATATATATATATATATGGGGGGACCGCTAAAATAAAAACCACCTCTAGTTATAAGAACCGTGAGAACTTTTTGATTCGGGGCGAGGTGGACCAAATTTTTTTTCATAAACGTAGATGCGGGTATTATAAACACATTTGTAAAAAAAATTCAAAAAAAAAAAGTCGTGTGTGTAGTTTTGAGCACCACAAGTGTGTGTTTATGGGTACCGTAAATTTTAAACAAAATTTACGGTACCCGTAAACGCAAACGCAAACTTGTGGTGCTCAAAACTACACACACGACATTTTTGTTTTTGAATTTTTTTTACACATGTGTTTATAATACACGCATCTACGTTTATGAAAAAAAAAATTCGTCAACCTCGCCCCGGATCAAAAAGTTCTCACTGTTCTTACAACTAGAGGTGGTTTTTATTTTAGCGGTCCCCTATATATATATATATATATATAGGGGACCGCTAAAATGAAAACCACCTCGAGTTGTAAGAAACTAAGAACCGTGAGAACTACACCGTACGGGGCGAGGTGGACCAATTTTTTTTTTCATAAACGTAGATGCGTGTATTATAAACACATTTGTAAAAAAAAATTCGTGTGTGTAGTTTTGAGCACCACAAGTTTGTGTTTACGGGTACCGTAAATCCTATCGGAAAATTTACGGTACCCGTAAACACACACTTGTGGTGCTCAAAAACTTTTTTTTTTTTGAATTTTTTTTACAAATGTGTTTATAATACACGCGTCTAAGTTTGTGAAAAAAAAATTTGGTCCACATCGCCCTGTACGGTGTGGTTCTCACGGTTCTTACAACTCGAGGTGGTTCTCATTTTAGCGTGATCCTATATATATATATATATATATATATATATATATATATTAAAGAACAACTTGAAATTACATTAACTTTTTTTTTAGTCTTTGACTTTGTCTTTTTATCTTTTTGTTTTTTTGTTTACTTTTAACCTTTAACTTTCTGTATCAACTCCTACGACCCATTAACTTTTTAAATACTTTTTAACTGAGTTTTACGTCTTTATTTTTATTTACGTGTCCATATAAACTTAAGTTGATTTACGTTTCGACATAATTTTATTTTTTTTTCTCAACTTTCAGTATTCACAGTGACAACCCTTTAACTTTCTAAATACTTTTGTAGTCGGTGATTTTTTTTTTTGACTTTTTGCTTTTTTTTTTTTTACATTTAACCTTTAATTTTCAGCATTGACTCTTACAAACTCTTAACTTTCTATATACTTTTTAATCGACTTTTACTTCTTCATTTTTATTTACGTGTCGATATAAACTTAAGTTGACTTACATTTCGACATAATTTTTTTTTGAATTTTCCCAACTTTTAGCATTGTCACTGACAACCCTTTAACTTTCTAAGTACTTTTGTAATCGAGTTTTCCGGTTGATTTAAAACACGTGTTGACATACTTTTGTACTTACCACGACTTTATTTTGTAAATTTTCTCTTTCGACTGTTATATCGGATCAAAAATCAGGTCGCCCCGCCGCGAAGCGTGCCTGTAACCCACTAGTTCTATACAATAATGTAGCTTGTTCACATTTATTAAATTGAACATGTTATATATACCTACCAATTTTTTTATGAGATGAAGATTTCCTTCGAAAGTACAATATCTACTATATATTCCTCTCCTTTTACTTTTAATTAAGAAATTTTTGTCGATTATGCAAAATTTGTCACTGACGTGAAATTTTTATAAAAGTACATAGACACATCGTAAATCAGATTAATATTCTTTTGTGATTTGTATGAAATTTGTTCATGTATGTTATAAACAAAATATTGTATAATAAGAAAGGTTATAGTCTAGGTCAAAGCATTACTAATAACCTAATTCCCTTTAACCATTGGCTCTGATACCAACTTTTCTGTCACACCCCGACCACGTAAAACAACAAATCGTGGCGGAAACGTCGGGGAGTGTCGTAACAGAATCATTGTTTCACAACCATGGATTAAATAATTTTGTTTTATTAAATTATTGAACTCATTGTTTTATTACAAATCAGATAAATACAAATATTGTCTTTCAAGTTTTAAAGTCGTTAAGGCACAAGTCCATCCTATGTGTAGCATGCATCAACAATCATCACATAGCAGTACCTGAAACATATGTAAAAATAGGTACGTCAGCATAAAAATGCCTGTGAGATACATAGGTTTTATTGATTTAGGATTCATGACTTTGTAAGTTTAAGAGAATGTTTAAAAAGTAGTCATGAACCTATAAAAATGTTTTCTTTTATAAATCATGCGAAAATTGATAAGAAATTAGATGATATGACAGAATGATGCATAGACAAATAAATAACCAAGTAAAATGAGTTTGTATAAAATGTGTTGTTTGTAAAACAATGTTTTTATAAAAAGGTTTGTAGTACATATAAAAATATACCTTGGTTTTAAGAAAATCGGTTAAGTAATATATTAAAATATATTTTAGTTCCAAAATAGATAAACATACAGTATATCAAACATACTTTGGTTTTATATATAACATATTAAACTATGCTTTGGTTTTGTAAATAACATATCAAACTATGCTTTAGTAATTAACAAAATATATGTTGGTTTTATACATAGTATATCCAAATATACCTTGGTAAACAATATCACATATGAGAGCATATCAAACTACACCTTATGAGTATAACAAAATATACAAAAAATGTGATTTAGAATTCATTCAAACCTTAGTGTATCAAACTACACCTTAGAGACTATAGAAATACCACAAAGGCAATATCTATTTGGATAAAAATTGGTTTCTGACATTCCATACAACAGGAATGGGGTGTCTAATCTTATAGCGCTATATCATACTACCAATCAGTCTGGTGAATGTATAAAATAAGTACAATCCAACAATTAATTTTATAATCTTTGAAAAATTAGTGTTTAAACCATAAATAATCATTCAGTTTGTCAAAGATAAGTACTAACATGTATAATTAATTTATACTTTGAAATCATGAACATAACAAATAGGTACACATGTTTCACCCCAAAACATTGAAAACAGTAAAAGAGGGGACTATGTACTCACTTGAGGATGCTTAGAAGTCTTGAATAAAAACCAAGCAAAGCTAGAGGGATCACGGAATCAAACGGCACCTAATATAGGTAACTACATAAATAAACCGGACCTAAATCGGAAGATCGGATAGAATGAGGTTTCGTAAACCAAATGAGTATGGGAACTCATATAATATGGTTTAACAAAGCCTACATACTAAATCGAAACCTAATCTAAGTGCTTACGACCCATTACGACCCGTTTAGGTAGCTTACGCTACTTTAACGCGTCGTTCGCGTAAAACGCGTTCGGACCGCCTAACTAGTCCTATGATAAGTATTATATGCCTTAACATGTCTAATAATGTTACCTAATCAGTTTAGATGTAAAAATTTAGGTTACATATGCTTAAAATGAAATTATGTGTGAAAAGGACATTCTGGTCATTTTCCTAAGACATATAAATTACCTATCATACAACTAACTAAACGTAGTGACCATAAGGTATAACCTCGGAAAGTTATTCCCTATACAACTATGGTCACTAAACATGCTTGGTCGAATCCTAAAGATCGACCAAACGGTTCGGGTTCGAAAGTCTAAGCGGTTGTTTAGACCGCTTATCTTATGACCCTATACAAGCACTAATCTAAAAGTGACGAGTTAAACATGTTAAAACATGTTTAACAAGGTTTGAAAACAAGTTTTATATCAAAACAAAGGGTTTTGATACCCAAGAATAGTTTCGGCATACTTTCGTAGTTTGTCAAAATTAGTTCCTGTAAGCGAATAAACTTGATTTCGACACACCAAACCTTCCAAAACTTATTTCTAAGTTATGTAACGGTTATTTAAGGTATGTTAAGCCTATGTCACTATTCCGGAGTGTCTATCGTGTTAAACTGATTACGTTTACGCATCAGTTCGCGTATAACTTTATAGAATGCGATTTAGAGCTCGAAATCGAACAAGAATTTATATGTGCAAATGATACACATATTTATACAAATCCCAAGTATGAAACACAATATTTCATTGGTTTGGTATTTGTTTGATGGTCTAAGTGACACAGGTGTCACAATGACCACTCCAGCAATCCCAGATAGCGAGTTCCTTGTCCATAAACCTAACGACCTGAAAGCATGTAACAAGTGTATTAGACAACGCTGGTGAGTTCATGGTTTTACGAAAACGTTAATTGCTAAGAGTTTAGTTCAGTTTATTGATAATGTTGATAATAACTCGTGTACCGTACAAGATGGCTCCAGATTGTTTTGCCCGTCCCCAATGCCCCTATCTAAGCGTTGGTCATGATTAAGGTCGTTAGTTCACGCCCGTCCTCTCAGGTACGGTGTGAGGTTACCAAGCCTAATAGCGCTATCAACTAATACCCCGTTACCTCTCAGTTAACTAATTCGGTATAAGATGGGACTTAAAGTGATAGGAAATGAGTGTATTATCTAACATCTCAGTTTTTACCCAAAAGACTTATTCCTCTCAGGAATACCCATTTGATTGTCCCACCCACCGGGACGCATGCTCAAGAGAAATGAACTCACCTTAGATTTGCTCGGTTTGTTAAGTTACCCGTTCCAAGTTGGTCAACCAAACCCTACCGTGGTTACCAATGAAATCAGTTTCAAAATCAATTAAGTCACGTATTTATCATAGATTGCATTCATCACAAAGATCACTGTACACACATAGCAAATACCCTATTCTCATACAAGTCCACATCCCATGTGAGTGTCACGTAACAACATGTAACAGATGAGTTTCTACTCACACCATTCCAATCAGATTTCTCATTCTTAATCAGCATTGTTATCATGCATCAAATAGGATTTATAAACAAAAACATCCATCATCATATACATTATAAACTTTTATGTTTGTTTTCACACATGCAGCATCTCCACAAAGAATCTATTCTTTGTGGGATGCTCCCTTGGCGAAGGATTATCCTTCGTCGGGGTTGAGTACGGCGAAGAACCATATTCTTCGTCGCCCCTCATCAGACAGTTACAACTCCTTAATCACATAACAACAGTTAACACATTTTCAGCATGAATAATGGATCAAAAAACAGTTATTTTATGATGTTCATACAAACCCTAATCATGTTCTAACTGTTTCATCATCAATGTTTGCATTCAATCAGATTGGTTATCATGATTTCCTTTTCAAATCAACTAGCATGCTAAATTTCTAAACCCGAATAACAATTTATCGAATAGCAATACACCATCAACATTAGATCTGGTCGTAATTCATAATCATCACGTTTAACATCAAGTATGCTTCTAGACTAATTGTACAACCCTAAATACTCCTACAAAATCATCACCACACGAAATCATGTATCGGGTATTAATCCAATGATCGAGAACAAGACACTAACCGAGATGCCGGATTGATTAGTTTGCTCGAGATGGGGGTCTTCGAGACCTAGATGCCGTCACACAGGGAAGAGAGGAAGAGAGAGAGAGAGAGCCTTAGGGTTTGTGGGATTTGCGGTTACGTGTTATGATAAGTTATACACATAAAAATAACAGTCAGGCCATTCTGGGCCTCGAATAATCTGGGTCGAAGGCTCCTTTTTGGCGAAGTACCTCTTGGCGAAGAATCTTCTTCGCCACATTGTGAGTGTGACGAAGGATCTTCTTCGTCGAAGATTGGTTGTGACGAAGACCTATTCTTCGTCGAGGGGTAGTTGTGACGAAGACCTATTCTTCATCGAGTGTGTTACTCAATCAGAGTTAAACATAAATATGTTACGATTAAACATTACACAATACTTAAGTTTTCATGTAACACCAAACGTAACAATACTTAAATCATTCAAATATCATGCACAAGATACAACGTAAAATGAATTGTGAAACAAGTGATGCGTAGAGAAAAGACCTTGAAATTTCAGGTTGTCACACTCAGCCAAAATCATATATAGTAGGTCAACTCGGGCAGAATTTGACTTAAAAAATAATAAAAGATAATTTATATTCCTATCATATTAAAGAATGAATATCATTTTCACGTATTTTGTTATAGATATTAGTAAATTTATGTTATTTGACATATATTTAATTTCCAAAAACTAATTTCTTTATAGTTTAACATGTCCGAGTACTGTAACAACCCAAAAACGGGTTTGGTAAATTAAAACCCGGTTGATATAAAGAAATGAGTTTTAATCTCTTATTTAACCAAAATGAAACTAGAGGGACCAAAACCGCTAAGTGGGAAACATGATTTTATAAAACAAAAAATTTAAAACACCACACACACATAGTGCGTGTGTGTGTGTGTCGATGATCAGGAAGGAGAAAGAGGGTTCAAACCCTAGTTTCTTCAAAATCTTCAAATTGAAAGGCAAGATGAAGCTTAAACTCATAACTGAGCATAGATTAATGATCACCTTCACAAGGGGATCGCAAGGTATGTCTTAAAAGTTAGATTGGTGATTATGCACGAAGTGGGTTATGTTGTAAATCACAAATTTGTATGAAATTGAGCACGAGTATGTGTTAGATTCATCATTTGGAACATGGATTATGCATAGTTTGGGTTAATTTGATGTTTTTAAGTGAAACCCGTTGATTATGGTGATGATGACGACTTGAAAGATCACCCATGTCCAACTTCTTGCTTAAGATTGATGTATTATGATGTGTATGATGGATTCTTGCTAGAGGAATTGAAAGAAATGTGATGCTAATATGTTTGATGTTCATGCATGGATGATTTATGTTGATTAGTAGAAGGATTTGGATGAATTATGTATGAGATTAGGAGATTGTGCATGAACTAGTTGTACTTTATGTTTAGAAGGTAGTACATACACCAAGGGTATGATGATATTATGAAGAACTTAAGTAGATCAATAGTAAGTGATTAATAATGTAGTTATGAAGTGGGTTTTAGATAATGTGATGTAAAATGATGATTTACTTATGTTAATGATGTTTGGAATCAAACATGTGTGTGAATGTTTAAAGAAATCGGATAAGAAATGATAGATTAGCATGTTATAAGGTTGAATGATAAATTCCATATAAGATCCGTGTAATGAAAAGGTTGTGATGAATGATGAATAAGCTAACTATCTTGAGAATGATATATGATAGTTGATGCTTGATAAGCAACATGGAAGCTTGGGAAAGAAGCGGGTCAAATGGAACTTATGTGCACGGGAAGCGTACTCGGATGCAAGGTAAGTTAAGCTTACACCCTCCTTGTAGAATACCTCTTCATTGTATAGATTATGAATATGATAAGTTTATAAATGAGGTATGAAGTTCCGACAAGTTTTGATACGGGTCGGAACATGTGTTCATGACAAGAAACTAGGTTTGATGGTTAAAAAGGGATAAAAGGGTATTATGGTAATTTTGGTTGCGAATTAACGAAGGAATAAGTTACATGGATGGGATGATGGATAATTAAAATCCCACAAGGATAAAATGGATATTTAGATTTAACGGGTCAAATGGTGAAGATATCACCATTTGACGATATCGATTAATGAATTGTTTTGTCAAGCGTTGTGAATTCACAAAATGAATAGCGAAAGGAAATTCGTTGCTATTAACGAGCAATTTAGCGGATGAAGTATTAAAACGGGTCATAGCGTTGATCCGAGCCAGGTATGTGTAATTAGAGTTATAGTTAAGTAGTGAGATTGGCTAAATATGAAATGAAGTCCTTTGTTGTAAATGATGGAGCGAAGTTGACAAAAATGCCCTTGATAGGTATATCGGGCGAATGACTTTAAAAGGTTGTTTAGAAACAAGCCATTAGATTAAATGATTACTTTGGACATGTATGAAAGCGAAAAGTATGATCTTTGCGAGTCAAAGTCCTTAAAAATGCGTAAATACCCTTAACGGGTCAAAATAAGATTTAAGTGGAAATGGATTGGGATGTTGTAAGAAACCCGTGTTTGGAACCTTATATGATAGACGACGTCGAAATTATAAGGTTCATGGGGAATTTAGGTCAAACAATCAAGTTATGTTGATGAATGCATGAACGGGTCGAATAAGTGAAAGCGGGTATATAAAGCCGAGAGCTTTAAGTGAATATTTTCCTTAACCGGATGTTGGATTTCAAGTTCATATGATAGAATGTGAATTTACAAGCATGTAGGAAGAAACGGGAGGTTAAACGGGTAAACGGTTCAAAAGTTATGCGCGTTTTAGTGCGTACGGACGACGAAACGGAACTGCAGAAAACTGCAAATTCTAGAGGGCGTCGCCGACGGGTATGGGGGCGTCACCGACGGGCTCCAGAAAGTGAGTTTTTGGCTGACGGGTTATTTGACTGTCTACGGGGTTTTTGGCTACGGGTAATTGCAAGGGCCGTCGCCGACGCCCTCCCTAAGTTCAAAAACCTAAAAATTTGTTATTTAAGTTGATTTATGTATCGTAGGCTTCGGTTTGTTATCCGTGGACTACGGCGGACTTTCCAAACATGATTTTGATGGTTCCTTAGATGTCTATGGGCTATAAATCTAAGTCTAAGTCCCATGTAATTAATGTATGATTATGTAAGAAGTATGTGAGAGCTTGTATGTGTATATATGGGTATGTACATCTGTAGATGTGTATATATATGTATGTGTGAAGGTGCGTCTGAGTGTATGTATGCACGGGAAGATATGGGAAGGTATGTATGCATGTGGATGTCCACGTATGTAAGCATAAAGGTATGTATGAGTATACAAGGGTTCGGTAAGATCTTGAATGTGTAAATGTGAGTATGCAAGTAAGTAGAGACGTAGTAATGTATGTACGTATGTAGATATGCATTTATGTAGATGTGAAGATACGTATGTGCATATGTACGTATGTAGAGACGTAGTAATGTATGTGCGTATGTAGATGTGTGTTTGGTATATATGAAGGTACGTATGAGTTTATGCATGTTGTAGAGATATAGGAAGGCATGTACGTATGCAGATGTGTATGTATGCAGGTAAGAATGTATGTACGCGTGATTTAGGTACGTTGAGTAATACGTTATTAATAGTGTGCCTTGAGAATGAAAGGTAATGCAGGTACATTATTGAAGACTCACCAGGACATGGATATGCAGATGAAATGCTTAAAGTTAGAAAGATAACGAAATGGGAAGTGTACGAGATTGAATCTTATTTATGTATTGTATACTAATGTTATGAATGCATGTGGTGAGTGCAGGTTGTACGAATCATGAGGATCATCAAGGAATAGAGATCGAGGATCGAGTCACTAGAGAGATTGTACGGGAATCTTGATGTATATAATGTAGTAAACATAAGCTATGTTTTTACTTAGTAAATAAGTCGATTGATGGATTTATGTGAAAGAGTTATGTTAAAGTTAAATTTTAAATAAGTAAGGTATTTATAATGAAAGAAATTTTAGACATGAACTTCCGCTGCGACTTTTGGTCAAACGTGAATTAGGGTCTTACAAGTTGGTATCAGAGCCCTGGTTTGAGAGAATTAAGTACGAGAGGATAGGTACTTGAACTCAAACCTATGTGCTCTTGTGATAAGAAACCCGTACAATCTATGACTCGATCAAGATCTAAAGGTAGAAATGGAATGAAAACGTGCATGTATGCATTCATATGAAGAAACTAACGGTTATATTATGTGTATGGTAAGCATAACTGCTTGGAAAGGATGATCCGTGAATGCGGTCTAGACCGGCATCAAGGCAAGTGATAAGACAAATGAACCCCAGGTACGTAAATTCAACGTGTGGGCGTATGAAGTGGTATAACTAAGCAAGCGAAAGAAAATTATAAATGAAATATAATAGTGACATGGCAATGAAGTTTTGAAAATGTTACACGTGCCGAAACTTAATTCTTCGGACATAAGGTGGCGATTACACGAAGGCACGAAACTAGTATGTGGATTGTGTACCTGGCCACTACACAAGAAACGTATGACGTTCGTGAGACCGTGATAATTGTTACAGGTATGTCCGTTAGAATTAAGTAGTAGGTGGACGTGAGGGTGAAGAGAAATGTAAGACTCTCAGGAATGAAAGTATGAATGCTATGTTAGAATCCGCGAGACGGATTCGAAACATGAAAGAAGTTAAAGTATGAATGCTATGTTAGGATCCGCGAGACGGATTCGAAACATGAAAGAAGTTAAAATATGAATGCTATGTTAGAATCCGCGAGACGGATTCGAAACATGAAAGAAGTTAAAGTATGAATGATGTGTTAGAATCCGCGAGATGGATTCGAAGCATGAAAGGAATAAAGTATGAATTACCTGTTTGAATTCGCGAGGCGGATTCAACACATGTATGGAAGAAAAGGTACGAATGATATGTTTGAAACCGCTAGATGGATTCAAACATAGAAGGAATGAAGGGTATGGATGTTACGTTTAAATCCGTGGGACGGATTTAAAACATAAAAAAGGATGTAATGAATGCCTTTATAAGTAAGCATGAATGGAAGGAAGTACGAATGTGTACCTCAATGCATCTATGATAAGTAAGAAAAGTCAGTTTACCTTAAAAGGTCAAACGGCAAAGATAGGCAAAATAAGTAACCAGAATAAAAGAATTGCATGTAAGGAATGAAACATGGAATGTGTAATAGCATGTACATAAGAAGTTGTGAAAGGATTATAGATGAGTAATCATATAGTATAATGAATGTTTGAATGAAATATGCTAACTGCTAAATTGTTGATGATAATGTTAGAACTCTTGATGTGACTATTAAGTCAAACATAGATGTGTATGTGTAAGAGGAGATGAGAAAGGTTTCGGGGACGAAACCTCATTTAAGGGGGGTAGACTTGTAACACCCCAAAAACGGGTTTGGTAAATTAAAACCCGGTTGATATAAAGAAATGAGTTTTAATCTCTTATTTAACCAAAATGAAACTAGAGGGACCAAAACCGCTAAGTGGGAAACATGATTTTATAAAACAAAAAATTTAAAACACCACACACACATAGTGCGTGTGTGTGTGTGTCGATGATCAGGAAGGAGAAAGAGGGTTCAAACCCTAGTTTCTTCAAAATCTTCAAATTGAAAGGCAAGATGAAGCTTAAACTCATAACTGAGCATAGATTAATGATCACCTTCACAAGGGGATCGCAAGGTATGTCTTAAAAGTTAGATTGGTGATTATGCACGAAGTGGGTTATGTTGTAAATCACAAATTTGTATGAAATTGAGCACGAGTATGTGTTAGATTCATCATTTGGAACATGGATTATGCATAGTTTGGGTTAATTTGATGTTTTTAAGTGAAACCCGTTGATTATGGTGATGATGACGACTTGAAAGATCACCCATGTCCAACTTCTTGCTTAAGATTGATGTATTATGATGTGTATGATGGATTCTTGCTAGAGGAATTGAAAGAAATGTGATGCTAATATGTTTGATGTTCATGCATGGATGATTTATGTTGATTAGTAGAAGGATTTGGATGAATTATGTATGAGATTAGGAGATTGTGCATGAACTAGTTGTACTTTATGTTTAGAAGGTAGTACATACACCAAGGGTATGATGATATTATGAAGAACTTAAGTAGATCAATAGTAAGTGATTAATAATGTAGTTATGAAGTGGGTTTTAGATAATGTGATGTAAAATGATGATTTACTTATGTTAATGATGTTTGGAATCAAACATGTGTGTGAATGTTTAAAGAAATCGGATAAGAAATGATAGATTAGCATGTTATAAGGTTGAATGATAAATTCCATATAAGATCCGTGTAATGAAAAGGTTGTGATGAATGATGAATAAGCTAACTATCTTGAGAATGATATATGATAGTTGATGCTTGATAAGCAACATGGAAGCTTGGGAAAGAAGCGGGTCAAATGGAACTTATGTGCACGGGAAGCGTACTCGGATGCAAGGTAAGTTAAGCTTACACCCTCCTTGTAGAATACCTCTTCATTGTATAGATTATGAATATGATAAGTTTATAAATGAGGTATGAAGTTCCGACAAGTTTTGATACGGGTCGAAACATGTGTTCATGTCAAGAAACTAAGTTTGATGGTTAAAAAGGGATAAAAGGGTATTATGGTAATTTTGGTTGCGAATTAACGAAGGAATAAGTTACATGGATGGGATGATGGATAATTAAAATCCCACAAGGATAAAATGGATATTTAGATTTAACGGGTCAAATGGTGAAGATATCACCATTTGACGATATCGATTAATGAATTGTTTTGTCAAGCGTTGTGAATTCACAAAATGAATAGCGAAAGGAAATTCGTTGCTATTAACGAGCAATTTAGCGGATGAAGTATTAAAACGGGTCATAGCGTTGATCCGAGCCAGGTATGTGTAATTAGAGTTATAGTTAAGTAGTGAGATTGGCTAAATATGAAATGAAGTCCTTTGTTGTAAAGGATGGAGCGAAGTTGACAAAAATGCCCTTGATAGGTATATCGGGCGAATGACTTTAAAAGGTTGTTTAGAAACAAGCCATTAGATTAAATGATTACTTTGGACATGTATGAAAGCGAAAAGTATGATCTTTGCGAGTCAAAGTCCTTAAAAATGCGTAAATACCCTTAACGGGTCAAAATAAGATTTAAGTGGAAATGGGTTGGGATGTTGTAAGAAACCCGTGTTTGGAACCTTATATGATAGACGACGTCGAAATTATAAGGTTCATGGGGAATTTAGGTCAAACAATCAAGTTATGTTGATGAATGCATGAACGGGTCGAATAAGTGAAAGCGGGTATATAAAGCCGAGAGCTTTAAGTGAATATTTTCCTTAACCGGATGTTGGATTTCAAGTTCATATGATAGAATGTGAATTTACAAGCATATAGGAAGAAACGGGAGGTTAAACGGGTAAACGGTTCAAAAGTTATGCGCGTTTTAGTGCGTACGGACGACGAAACGGAACTGCAGAAAACTGCAAATTCTAGAGGGCGTCGCCGACGGGTATGGGGGCGTCACCGACGGGCTCCAGAAAGTGAGTTTTTGGCTGACGGGTTATTTGACTGTCTACGGGGGTTTTTGGCTACGGGTAATTGCAAGGGCCGTCGCCGACGACCCTAGGGCTGTCGCCGACGCCCTACCCAAGTTCAAAAACCTAAAAATTTGTTATTTAAGTTGATTTATGTATCGTAGGCTTCGGTTTGTTATCCGTGGACTACGGCGGACTTTCCAAACATGATTTTGATGGTTCCTTAGATGTCTATGGGCTATAAATCTAAGTCTAAGTCCCATGTAATTAATGTATGATTATGTAAGAAGTATGTGAGAGCTTGTATGTGTATATATGGGTATGTACATCTGTAGATGTGTATATATATGTATGTGTGAAGGTGCGTCTGAGTGTATGTATGCACGGGAAGATATGGGAAGGTATGTATGCATGTGGATGTCCACGTATGTAAGCATAAAGGTATGTATGAGTATACAAGGGTTCGGTAAGATCTTGAATGTGTAAATGTGAGTATGCAAGTAAGTAGAGACGTAGTAATGTATGTACGTATGTAGATATGCATTTATGTAGATGTGAAGATACGTATGTGCATATGTACGTATGTAGAGACGTAGTAATGTATGTGCGTATGTAGATGTGTGTTTGGTATATATGAAGGTACGTATGAGTTTATACATGTTGTAGAGATATAGGAAGGCATGTACGTATGCAGACGTGTATGTATGCAGGTAAGAATGTATGTACGCGTGATTTAGGTACGTTGAGTAATACGATATTAATAGTGTGCCTTGAGAATGAAAGGTAATGCAGGTACATTATTGAAGACTCACCAGGACATGGATACGCAGATGAAATGCTTAAAGTTAGAAAGATAACGAAATGGGAAGTGTACGAGATTGAATCTTGTTTATGTATTGTATACTAATGTTATGAATGCATGTGGTGAGTGCAGGTTGTACGAATCATGAGGATCATCAAGGAATAGAGATCGAGGATCGAGTCACTAGAGAGATTGTACGGGAATCTTGATGTATATAATGTAGTAAACATAAGCTATGTTTTTACTTAGTAAATAAGTTGATTGATGGATTTATGTGAAAGAGTTATGTTAAAGTTAAATTTTAAATAAGTAAGGTATTTATAATGAAAGAAATTTTAGACATGAACTTCCGCTGCGACTTTTGGTCAAACGTGAATTAGGGTCTTACAAGTACTCTCCACCTAAGCCGAGTACTCTCAACTCCCCGATCGACCGACTAGGGAGCGCCTAACGACTTTTGCAACCATGGTTGGTATAAATATTGATGTGATAGTTTTCTTATTATACAATATTTTGTTTATAACATACATGAACAAATTTCATACAAATCAGAAAAGAATATTAACCTGATTTACGATGTGTCTATGTACTTTTATAAAAATTTCACGTCAGTGACAAATTTTGCATAATCGACAAAAAATTCTTAATTAAAAGTAAAAGGAGAGGAATATATAGTAGATATTGTACTTTCGAAGGAAATCTTCATCTCATAAAAAAATTGGTTGGTATATATAACATGTTCAATTTAATAAATGTGAACAAGCTACATTATTGTATAGAACTAGTGGGTTACAGCCACGCTTCGCGGCGGGGCGACCTGATTTTTGATCCGATATACCAGTCGAAAGAGAAAACTTACAAAATAAAGTCGTGGTAAGTACAAAAGTATGTCAACACGTGTTTTAAATCAACCGGAAAACTCGATTACAAAAGTACTTAGAAAGTTAAAGGGTAGTCAGTGTCAATGCTAAAAGTTGAGAAAATACAAAAAAAAAAAAAAAATATGTCGAAATGTAAGTCAACTTAAGTTTATATCGACACGTAAATAAAAATAAAGACGTAAAAGTCGATTAAAAAGTATATAGAAAGTT
Organism: Helianthus tuberosus; assembly: GCA_030545235.1. Taxonomy (NCBI): domain Eukaryota; kingdom Viridiplantae; phylum Streptophyta; class Magnoliopsida; order Asterales; family Asteraceae; genus Helianthus; species Helianthus tuberosus. Next base: position 198,185,770 of record CM060448.1, on the reverse strand, counting down.
AAGAGTTTGTAAGAGTCAATGCTGAAAATTAAAGGTTAAAAGTAAAAAAAAAAGAAAAAAAGCAAAAAGACAAAAAAAAATCACCGACTACAAAAGTATTTAGAAAGTTAAAGGATTGTCAGTGTGAATACTGAAAGTTGAGAAAAAACAAAATAAAATTACGTCGAAACGTAAATCAACTTAAGTTTATATCGACACGTAAATAAAAATAAAGACGTAAAACTCGGTTAAAAAGTATTTAGAAAGTTAAGGGGTCGTAAGAGTTGATAGTGAAAGTTAAAGGTTAAAAGTAAACAAAACAACAAAAAGATAAAAAGACCAAGTCAAAGACAAAAAAAAAAAGTTGCTGTAATTTCAAGTTGTTCTTTAATATATATATATATATGGGACCGCTAAAATGAAAACCACCTCTAGTTGTAAGAATATATATATATATAGGGTACCGCTAAAATGAAAACCACCTCTAGTTGTAAGAACCGTGAGAACTTTTTGATCCAGGGCGAGGTGGACCAAATTTTTTTTTCATAAACGTAGATGCGGGTATTATAAACACATTTGTAAAAAAAAATTCAAAAAAAAAATGTCGTGTGTGTAGTTTTGAGCACCCCAAGTTTGTGTTTACGGGTACCGTAAACTAAATTTTACGGTACCCGTAAACACAAACTTGTGGTGCTCAAAACTACACACACGACATTTTTTTTTTGAATTTTTTTTTACAAATGTGTTTATAATACCCGCATCTACGTTTATGAAAAAAAAAATTAGTCCATCTCGCCACGTACGGTGTAGTTCTCACGGTTCTTACAACTAGATGTGGTTTTCATTTTAGCGGTCCCCTATATATATATATATATATATATATATATATATATAATTACAAAATGATATTTCTGTTGCATAAGTTATGTATTTATTATAAAAAGCATATATGACGTGTGAAAATGGCACAGTGATCATGACTCATGAGTGTATATGATGTTCATAATGAGATCTATTTGTGAGAAAAAAAAATTGTTGTAAATTGAAGTAAAAAATGTAATAATTTACTTGGTATTCATTGTAATTATTATATTATATTATAATTATTATGAAAAATCTAACTTTATAAATAGAGGTTATCTCGAACACCCATTTATTAATTGGGTTAACACGAACATGACTCGTATGTTAAATTGGTTAGAATACACGCAACTTGTTGATTAAATGGGTTATAAGATCATGTGTAGTCATAAAGCCCTTTGGTAAGGGTTATGCGACAAGTGGCAAAAAAGTGTAAGAGCGGTTTTATGGAGGGTTATATCACAAGAGAGTGTAGTGTAAGGGGGTTATATAACCCCTTCAATTATACATACATATGTATGTAAATAAATGTGTGTGAGTGGGGGAGAAAGTGGCATGGCGTGATATTTCTTGCGAGGAATCAAAATTCAATCCCTATAGCGCCGGCTATAATGGTGTTGTTGGGCGCTATGTTTGTCTCCAGCGCCATATCCAACCCCACTACGGAGGCTCTAATTCAGCAACCCAAAAGCTAACTATTTTTGTGTTATAAATTGGTGTTTATACACGCAACCAATATACATTATACATACTTAAAGTTATAAGTGGCTCAACGTAAATATAGATTAATAGATTGTACATAGATTATCAATGGGGTGGTCGTCTATTGGCAAAGATAAAATATTTAAACACCTGGGTCTAGGAGAAGGAGGTATTGGGTTAATGTCCCACAGATGATAAAGATTAAAAGAAATTTGTAAATAATAAAGATTATACATAGAGTATAGATTATATGTAATAAACAATAACAATGTATGGTAAGGAAACCTCAAATGTATGTCATCAGTTTATCTGTAACATTGAATTATTTAATATATAATTTTACTTGGATTTATTCTTAAAGTGGTATTTTCAATAGATGTTCAAAAATCCAAGTGTCGCAACTCCAGTGAAAGTGATAAAAGAGCGGTTGCTTTTGCATCACATTAATCATTTTTTTTTTATTTTGCGGTAATGAATTGTACTATAATTTATAATTATTAAATTATCTCTTTATAAGATTTGCATTTTATCATATTCCCCTCTATATTAAAAAGAGAAAGGAATGAACAGTTATCATAAATAATAAATATTAAAAAGATTCCTCTATATATTAAAAAGAGAAAGAAATGAACAGTTATCATAAATAATAAATATTAAAAAGATTCCTCTATATATATATTATTAATTATCCTATATATTAATAAACCAAGCTTTTGAATAGTAGTTGTCACATCATGATAAATAGTAACGAATAGTAAACTTTTCTTATTGATTGGTTGTCTTTGTTGACTTTTTTATAGTGAGTTCAATCCTTTGATGTTATTGTTTATATACTGTTGGTTTTTTTAATATGATCTATTTGTATGTTTGGTAAAGTGGTTTGTGTGGTGTTTTAGTTTGCAAAGGGGATGGGTTCAAGTCCCACTCTTTACATTTTTTTTTATATCTATTATATTAACTATTACCTATTACCTATATAAACAAAGTTAATGAATAGTGTTTTAATGCTACATGGTATCGTTGTTTCATCGTTAATCACGAGTACCGTACGATTGTACGAACAATAACGCTATCGCACAACTTTTTGTTGGTTTTCTTTAACTTTTAATGATTTATTTATTTTAGTTTCAGGGGTAGGGACAGAGGTGTACAAATCGGTTATTAAAAAACCGGTTAAAAAAACGGTTTTTTCACCCAAAATAAAAACCGGTTTTTTTTATAACCGGTTCCGGTTACTAACCGGTTTTTGAGGTCCAAAACAATAACCGGTATAACCGGTTGGGACCGGTTTTTAACCGGTTTTTCCCAAAAAAACCGGTTTTAACCGGTTTTTTAATAACCGGTTCGGTTAATAACCGGTTTTTGAAGTCAAGAATAGAAACCGGTATAAAAACCGGCGGTTAAAAAAAACCGGTTAAAAAAAAAACCAGTTTCGGTTTTTTTTCCGGTTTCGGTTCTAAAACCAGTTTTTTTGTACACCTCTGGGTAGGGATGAGCACGGTGCCAACCGATACCGAATCGGTACTTGTACCAAAAATGCTGGTTACGGTACCGGTTTATGAAGGTAAAACTGGTGGCGAACCGGTACCATGAACGCCAAAAGTCGGTACCGAATTGTTACTTAATATATTTCGGGAAATTCGGTACCGATACCCAATACCATTGGCTCATATCTGACCATGAGTTTCATACGAACATCATTACCATATAACTTTTTTGGTTGATTTTCTTCAGGTTCTCTTTTAGTGTTTTTTTTTACATTTTTAAAATTTTTGTCAGTGGTTCCATGCGCAAGGCTCTCGCAGTGATTTCAAAATACATATAAACACAGACTAAATCACAAAAGAAGTACGCCGCAACGCGGCGACCATAATAAACCTAGTTAATATTAAAAAGAGAAAGGAATGAACAGTTATCATAAATAATAAATATTAAAAAGAGTCTTTGAATGAAAAGTAATAAAAATATAAATGAATGAACAGTATTGGGTACCGGTACTGGTATCAAATTTATCAAACTGAGTGTATTTTCGGTATCCGTTCGGCACCGGTATTCATCGGGTTTTACCCTCAAATACCGGTGCCGTACCAGTACCGACCGTATCAAGCCGTACTGTACCAGGTATATTCAGTACCGGTACCTATTTTTGGGGATTTCGGTAACGGTATTTTCGGTACCGGTTGGTACCGAGCTCATCAAATCATGTAGCAACGTAGCAATGCAAGTAATTGGACAGTTTAGATTACTTTTCATACACACAGTAAGTAAAATGTATTTCGTTTGAATGAGGTTTTATATACACAACAACTTATTTTGCTTTATTTTTTGTCTTTTTACGTAATGAATGAATTGTAGCATGTAAAATTAACTTGGATATTTAGATTATTGATGAGAAAATCATATCAAATCCTGTAATCAAACCGGTATCGTATCGGTACCAATTTTACTATACCAAATCATTTTCGGTACCAATTTGTTACCCACCTTTTGGCGTTTTCAGAATCGTTACTTTCGGTTCGACACCGGTCTAGCACCATACCTATATTTATTGATTTTTACCTTCAAATACCATACCGTATTGTACCAAGTATTTTCGATCCCGGTACCTAATTTCGATGATTTTCCGGATCGGTACTTTCGGTGTCGTTACAGGTACCAAGCTTATTCATATTTTAACGTGTTAGCACCATAATAACTGAACTGAAAACAACCGAATTTCCAACCTGTAGGACGTGTGGGTCCTATTATTATATATTAGGTTATTTAAAATCGTTTTTTAGGACGGATTGACTATCCTTTTCACGACATTTTTATTTATGTTTTAATATTCGGTATCTGCTTGCCATTACTAACACGCGTTTTGCAGTCATTGGTTCCCCGCCGCAACGCACGGGTGGAAATTTAACTAGTTAGTTTAAATCCTATACATACATGCATGTACACATCTATAAATAACAAATATATGTTACATGATAAGCTTATCCAAAATCTTTAAGGAAAAGACAAAAGAAATGTTAAAAAATAATAGTAAAGTGGTTAAAATACAACTATTTATTATGTAAAATTAGTTTTCATTGCCTAAAAAACACACACACACATATATCTTTAGGTTCTTTCTTATTCTTCTCACACTTTTGGTCTTTTTTACAGAAACCTCTCTCTCTCTATATATATATTATATGTGTGTGAAGTATAGGAAGAAAACTCACTTGAGTTGAAAAAACTCAAGAAAACCCTATGTAACATTTCTATTTTTTTTCTAAAAAAAGGGAACGTAACATATATATATTTGAACATTTTTATAAAAAAATGTAAAAAGTGCCGACTATTTTTTTTTGAATATTAAAAATCTGTATGTTACATTTTTTGGGCATATATATTATGTAACATGGAATTTTTAACATTTAAAAAAAAACTACTCGACGCTTTTTTGTTTTTTTTTTTACAAAAATGTTCAAATATATGTATGTTACATTCCTTATTTTTTTTAGAAAAAAAAAATGTTACATAGGGTTTTTAAAAGGGTTTCTTGAGTTTTTTTTAACGCAAGTGGGATTCCATTTTATCCTTCTCATATATATATATAGGGTGGGGTTCTAGAGTGAACACTAGTGAATTTGCGAACTGAGTGAACAAATCTTGACCATTGATTTACACATGTGGATGGCTAGGATTTCATCATCAAATCGTAAAATACACTAGTGTATTTCATCATCAAATCCTGGCCATTGATCTACACACATGTATGGCCAGGATTAGTTCGCTCAGTTCGCAAACTACACTAGTGTTCACTCTTGAACCTAATCCTATATATATAGTGTAACGTACAATAGGCCTTATCGTACGCTCGTACGCAATTGTGAAATCGTATGTTGGTAATTTTGGTTAAATTGCATGTTGTTTTTTTGTAACAATTTCGCATGTTGTTTGTTTCATCACAATTCACATGTTAAGAAATAAAGCTGCACGTTACTACAATGAAGTTACTATAACGCGACCAAATAGCCAACTTATATTTGAAGTTGAAGTTTAACTCAAAGAATAGCATTAAAAGAACAACATTAAAAGTTCATACAATCATTTACTGTGAATATTGTATATGATTTACTAATCATTTACATTAAATAATGAAAATGATTTACTATGAATATACCATTAAATGCAATAAAGAATCTTATATATAAAATAATCTAATCATTGGTATTGTATTAAATAAGAACAACCATTTAATAAACTTTTATATAAAATAATCTAATCATTGGTATTGTATTAAATACAATCATAACACACAAACAAATTTATATAAATGGCAAATTAGAATTTACTGGACATCTTGAAGATCCAAGTTCGTCTTTTTTCTTTCGTTAGGAAAGATTTCCATATATCCACACCAGACAACAATTCCAGCAACATCTAAAATGGTAAACATAGCAACATAAATTATTGACATTCAAAAGGGAGGCAAAACATATATCAGATTATCAGAAACAGTCATACCGCACGTGAGCATATCATTTCCTTCTCCATTAACAATGTGTGAATGTGCGATGAAATTAAATCCGTAATCAACACCTTGCCAACCATTCGCACGTGTAACAACCGTACACCGGTAAAAGTTAATCTTGTAACCATGGTTAATAAGTTTGTAAGCATAAGTGTTTTCTCCAACACCAAATCTGGAGAGAATAACAACTTCATCCTTATGAAGCTGTGAGATAAACACAGGTATCAATGGAGCCTTAATCCCTGCCTGAATCTTACTGCCTGAATCTTACGGCCCTGACAAATAAGTGAGACCACATACTTTAGAAACAAACAAACAAACAAACAGTATCTCAAAAAAATATAAAAGATACTCAGCTAAAGTCTCCACATATGAAGGATCAATAACCAACTAATATTCATGTTTGTTTCACTTTGCCTAATCCTATAACAAAGAAACAAACAGTAACTATCTATAACTGACCAAAAACCAACCAAACTATTAGTCTTTTTATCATTATAACTAACCCTAAATTACACAAAACAGCAAATACATAACCATGTAACTTTAGTTACACAAACCTAAATTACAAAACACACTTTCAAAACATAAAGAATATTCGTATTTGTTTCATTATTCCTAACCCTAAAACAAACAAACAAACAGTAAACAATAATCATCTATGAAGGATCATAAACAAACCAAACAAATATTCATCTTTGGTTCTTTATATCTAACCCTAGTAAATCAAAGATCCAAAAAACAAAAAAAAAAACCATCTTTCTTCCTTTAAAGAAAGAAACAAACACTAATTTCACAATAATCATCTATTAATCATCTATTTCTTTGGAAAAAACAAACAAACAAATATTCATCTTTGTTACTTTATATCTAACCCTAAATTATAAAGAATCCAAAAAACCATCTTTCTTTCTTTAAACAAACAAACAAACAGTCACTTTACAATAATCATCTATTTCGGATAAAAAAACAAACAAACATATTTTCATCTTTGTTTCTTTTTATCTAACCCTAAATTACACAAAACTCAAAATGAAAATGATAAAAAGAGTAAAAAAGGACAAATGCTTGACAAACACTAATACATTCTCATCAAGCAAGATCAGATCCATCCGAAAGGACTGAACCCATTTCCGGATGATTCGACACTTGAGATTCCACATATCTTTGGACGGATTCAAATCATCAATGAAACTGAGTGACAAAGATGGTGGTTCACCGTCGGATTTCTTGCCGGATGACATACTTTGCACAGAAGATGCGAACATTTTGAAATGAGAAGAAAAGGGTGTAATGGAATCGGTGAAGATAATGAGAAGAAAGTTTGAATAAGAAAGTGTGAAGAAGAAGAAGAAGGAGAGAGAGAGATATGATTACTTCTTGCAGTGCATTAAATGGCAATTTCTTCTCCCCATGCAATTTCAAAATTCCCTCCTAAAGAAAACCCTTTTTTACTAATAATAAAATCAGATTATATATTTTAGATAGATTTATATATATATAAATATTGAAAACGGAATTATGACATCAGCGAGTACATGTGGCATAGCTTAGAAATTGACACGTAGACAGTTTTACATCAGCTCATAATCTCTTATTATAGATAGTATAGATTAATATACTTATTATTATTATTATATCATATTAATATACAATTTATTAATTTATACACACCAATAAATAAATACATATTGTTATTATATCATATTAATATATCCAATTTATTAATCTATACATAAAGTATAGATAAGTACGTGATATATAAAAATATTTATCTTATACTATTGTAGTATTTTATTTATTTTTATTTTCATATGTGACATTAAATTTTATTTTTTAATCATTGCTGATCAAACCAAATTAGGTTATATACTTGCAGACCTAGATTGTCTAATCTAACCAAATAATTTGTTTACGAATAAGTACACATATATCTCTTAATTTAGCAATATTATTACTTTATTAATAATATATTATATCAATATCCAATTAAACACTATAAAGAAACAACTTAATTATGCATATATGTGTTGTAATGTTGGCTTTGGGAGTCTTTAAAAAAAATGGAAATTTTCCTTTTTAACCCTAAAGTTTTAGCGTTTGACAATTTAAGTTTAAACTTCTAATCTTTGTTTCCTTTTTAACCCTAAGGTTTTAATCTTTGTCAATTTACCCTAAAGATTTATTCTTTGACAATTTAAGTTTAAAATTTTTAATCTTTGTTTCCTTTTTAACCCTAACGTTTTAATCTTTGACAATTTAAGTTTAAAGTTTTAATCTTTGGTAATTTAACCCCTTTGATTAATTTGATTTTTTACTTCTAATTCAAAAGTTTTCATCTTTTGCGATTTAACCACTTTGATTTTTTTTACTTATGTGTTGTAATCTTGGCTTTGGAGGTTTTTCAAAGAAAAAATGGTTATACATATGGTTGTTGTAACCTTGGCTTTGGGGGTTTTTCAAAAAAAAAAAACTTGATTTTTTACTTTTCACCCAAAAGTATTCATAAATTACTTTTAACCTAAACTATTTGTTTTTTTTTACTTTTAACACAAAACTTTTTATCTTTTGCAATCTATCCTTACAACTTTTTTTTACTTTCAACTTTGATCCTTTATAGTTTTCATTTTCCGCAAATTTTTCACTTTATGCTTCGTTCTAAATTTTTTGACTTAACACATTGCAACGTGCGTCTTTGGTTTAGCGTTTTTTACGTTTCGTTCTAAATTTTGCGAGTTAACACGACGCAACGTGCGTGTGTGGGTGAACGTTTTTACATCATCTATTTTTTTCCCGTTTGACAGGTTCAACATAACGTGCGCGTCCTAAATCGACACAAAACTAAAGAATTCCCGCCGCATTGCGGCGGGTTGTAATTCTAGTATGTATATATAAATAATGAAACACATGTCCTAAAGTTAGATAGAATAGTTTTCCGTTCTATTCATACAATGTGATGACATTGTGACACCTAGTATGCCATTAGTGACAAATTTTATGGCAATCATATGAGTTTGGCTTGGTGGATTCACTATTGCACATTTGCACACACCTAAGAGAGATAAAAGAGATCATAAGAGAGAGGGGAACATTTTTTTGTCAAATCTTGTGTCTATTGACAAAAATAGCCTCCTAAACTCATTAAAAGAATAAAAGACAACCATGGCCTTACATTTTAGATCAACCTAAACTCCTAAAGCATATAATACACAATTATTAAGAGATGATTAATGTAAACTTAATTTGGTATGATTTGGCAAATCCACTAGTTGTCCAACAATTGTATTTCATGGGATTAGGTCAAGGGCAAAACGGTCATTTACTAAAATTTACTTAACATCATACATATACTTGACACTTGGACAGATCATATCAACTTTAGTTATCAAACAAAAAGCAAAAGAGAAATGTGCTTTTAGATAATTGATGCAATGATTTATATCATATTGAAATGAAGCATATGTTTTTCCAAGGTTAGAATTATGAAATGCATGACTATATACAACTTTCATTGCATGAAATAAAGTTATCAATGCATGTGATTTTACAAAAGTTAAAAAGTCTTGACTACCCTTTTCCCATTCTTTCTTCTATTTAAGGCAACAAGCAAAGAGCCTTAAAGACTCCCACTTGAGCTTTTTCTATGACAAACATTGGGAATATATGCATTGGCATGTATCTTGAGAATTAGGGCAAATAAGGAGAGAAAGAAGATGAGTTACACTTTGTTATTCCATCTCTTGCTCTCCACCTTTCAAATAGTTTGATTTTGGCATTAACCATTTTTGGGTAGTGTCGAAACAAACCGGCAAGTCACGAAACGGCGAAGGAGACTCACTCGAGTCTTATATACATGTGTATCTCTATGGCTATATGTAATTTAGGGTGTTATTATATTTGTTGTTTGTATGAGAGTGTAATAAAATGATCCATGTATGTATGGTGCTTTTGTTCACATTCTATTTCGTGTGTTGTTTATTAGTTGTATAATTGTGTTGTGGAAGTGTTTTTGATCTAGTAATATGAAGGTATCTTGTTGCAATGTCTTTTGTTAAATCCCACCTTTTGTGTGTGGATTATTTTTACACCCACAATCACACTCGCAAAAGTCAATCATGGGTGGGTACCCATGGGTGCTAGGTAAACCCCATAGTTTATAATATATTGGCAATTATATAAAATAACGAACCCGTACTTTATAATATAAACATGATTCTTTAAACCTAATCAATGTAGAACTCTCATGTTTGTATTGGGGAATTTTGTATACCACTTTTAGATCAAATTATTTCTGTAGTTCTCCCGAATAATTCAATCGGATACAACTCAGATTGAGAAATCGAACTCTAGTATGTGTGTGTTGAGAGATTCGTATCAACCAGAATGTGACAAATAAACTTGATTTCGAATTTGGGTTGATCTTGCAGATAACTACCGCTAGGCAATTATTATTATTTTAATTTAAAATTGCCTCAAAATCGCCTTTATTTTTCATCTTGAACATAAGGGTAATTTTAAGAAAACAACTTTTAAGGCATTTTCAGCTCGACCCCAGCCAAGAGCTCTGCCCCTTGGACCCTGCTCCCAGAGGCGTTGCCCTCGGACCCCCTTGACGTTGCCCCCTTAGAAACCCCATTCGGGGCTCCACCCAAACACTCAGAATTATGACAACTCGAACAAGCGTACACTCCTGCACCTCCTAACTTGTTTAATGTGTATTATAATTAACTTTGGTCACCAAATCAATCCCGATAACACTAAAATATCTAACAGTTTGTTAATCCTCCTTCCATTTAAATTTTCAAGATCCTAGCCACTCAGGCACTCATGCCAAAATATCTACTAAAATAACTAAAGAAAGCTCTACCATGTTTACTCACATAACAAAACTCAACTACAGCTACGAAGACTCACAAATGGCCAACCTATTAAAACTTCGAAGTAATCATTCATGTTTCCTAATTCCTCTTTCCAATAAGTTTTCCTTGAACTTATCAACTCTTTTCAACTATAAGGATGAATAGTATGGAATAGAGCCTTTTAAGGGCTCTATTGTGCCACGTCAACAACATCTTAGCTTCACGTAAGCACATCAGTGCCACATAAGCAATCCCCCGGCCCCCACCCCCACTTAACAATCAAGAAATGGGTTAAAGCCCCCTAATTACCCCCCCCCCCCCCCCCTCAATTTATTCTTTTATGTTTTAAAGGTTTAAAAGTGTAGTGGGGCTGCCATGTCAGCCGTTAAATGCTCGTTATTGTGGTGGCGAGGATTCAATACCCCCCCCCCCCCCCCAATACACACACACAATAGCGCTTATGGTATGAGGGAGGGCCACTATTGATAAAAGTTTTGGTGAAGTGGATGGGCAATGACGCCCCATACCACCCACCCTAAAACTGTAGAAATGGTTTCGCTTTTTATGTGGAAATTTTCACATAGAAGTTAGACGACATATAAGATTCTACATTGTTTTCACTTTTTTCCACTTAGAGTGGCATGGTTCCACTTTCCAATGTTGCATATTTTTATTCTTTACAGACAAATAATAGCTTCATTTTTAATAGGTTTAAAAAATAAAAACATTATATAATAATCATAAGCATTGTATAATAATAATTAAACACATTAACATTACATAATACTAAAAAGTTATAATTTAACCTGAGTTTTTAATGATTTTCGCCTTTATCATGTCAACCCCTTCACGAGCCAGCCCTTCGAAGTGCCCGATGTTCAACGCCAAAAAGTTTAAATTTTCTGTTCGTAGGTATCTTCCTAAAATTCCATTTTTTGTATTTTCGACATCCTCGCGTTTGTTAATAATCTCCAACTTTTCCAAGACTTTATCCAATTTCTCGTCCTGACCGGAAGATGTCCCTTCACGACCCGCTAGTTTCACATTCGCCTTGTCCCTCTCGATCGGGTGTTGTGGTTCGTGTGATAATTCGTCCATGTCATCGTTGAGATCCACAAAACAACGTGAATCCAAAGCTCCACTACCCGTATGGTCGGGTGTCCAACGCCATCCTTTTCAAACTGCTCGATTTTTGTATTTTGGGTATCGCCGCAAACTTTGAGCAGTTTTTAAGAACTATCCAACCTGAATGATGTTTAAATTTTAAAAACTAGACCTTTGTTATCCTCACGGTACATTTTAAGTTTGGAGTTGAAGACGTCGGTTTTGATTTCTCCACTTTTGCAGTTGTATTTGTTACTACAAATACCGCGAAACTTGCTAAGCCTTGTCTTCATTTCTCGGCATTTCGAACTACATCATGTATCAAGTGTGGGATACGCTTCTCGACCCATGATTTGATGGGTGACCCTCTCCCACAACGCCTCGGTGGGTCACCTTAGAGGAGCATTGGATGCAAAGACATTCCTCACTTGTCTACAGTTGACTTTGGCCAGTTCAGGTTGTGTATCGGGTTCGCTTTGTGGTTTGATGTCAGGTTGCGGTTATTGGGGTTGTTAATGGGGTTGAAAGGCTTTAGAGATAATGTCGAAGGATTTTTCTTTTTACAATTGCTAGTAAACTACATTCATTCATCAACTATAAACACCACCACAAATAAGTCAAAACCATATTATATCGGGTCATCTAGGACCCGAAAGCTCCATTGCTTCAAATACAAGTGAAGTTTCTTCAATATAATCTGCATACCTTTTCGGAAAACTTTCCTGTGAGCAAAATTTTGGTGTTTCGATGTTTTGTGAAGCTTCCCATCGCTCCACTAGCCCTTCTCCTTCCAGCATTCTTAATACTTCTGACATTTTGGGTCGGTTTGACGGGCTAAATTGGATGCACAAAAGTGCAACTTGAACCATTTCTTCCAACTCGACACGATCAAAATTGTTTTTTAGTGATTTATCGATCATTAGATTTAGTTTCCCATCTTGATGGAGCTTCTTTACCTGCAGAATGAACCACATTACTGTTGAGCTGGCAATTTCGACCCGTTTACTTAAAAACGGGTTGATTCAGGTTTTTATTCCGTTCTCTACACGTCAAATGTACACGTGTGTATGTGTGTATACGCAAATGGGTCACTTTTCTCCGGTTCCAAATGGGCTGGAAGGGTTGACATGCAAAAACATTTGCGTCTATTTTTAAAAAAAAATTATAATGATATTTATGATCGAAACAAAATGCATAATATTATGAAAATCCAAAGCTTTATATAAAACAATTTAGGCGGTTGTATTCGGTAAAAATATATTTTTGGCAACTTTCAACCTAATAAGTAATCACCCATTTGATCTATTTCCCATTTAGCTACAATTTACCACGAATAAAGTACACGGATGGTCCCTGTGGTTTTCCAAAATTTTGGATTTGGTCCCTAGGTTTCCAAAAGTACACGGATAGTCTCTGTGGCTTGCACTTTGTAACGCATTTAATCCCTAGCCATCAAATCTAAAAGTTTCAGCACGTCCAAGTTAAGGACTAAATGTGTTACAAAGTGCAAACCACAAGGACCGTCCATGTACTTTTGGAAAAAGTTGGGGACTAAATGTGTTACAAAATGCAAATCACATGAACCATCCATGCTTTTTGTAAAGCTAGGGACCAAATCCAAATTTTTGGTAAACTACAAGGACCATCCATGTAGTTTACTCTTTTTTGTTTAAATCACTTGCACAAAGAAAAAGAATTCATGCATTATGGTTTGAAAAGCATGTTAGCCTTTATGTAATGTATTAAAGAAGGAAATCGAGATAATACCCAATCGAGCATAACGCCTTTTTGATTAGCAGCCGTTTTACCAAAATCTAACGCTTTTTGACCCGTAATTAGCTCCAAAAGCAAGATCCCAAACCCAAAAACATCAGTCTTATCAGACGATTGGCCCGTCGACAAATACTCAGGTGCAATGTGGCCCACGGTCCCACGAACCGCAGTGGTCACATGAGAATCACGGTGATCCAACAACTTAGCCAGCCCGAAATCACCAACAACTGCCTCAAAATCTTCATCCAGTAAAATATTGGCGGCTTTAACGTCGCGATGAATTATTTTTGGGTCACTTTGTTCGTGTAAATATAGTAAACCTCTTGCTGTTCCTAATGCAATGTTTTTTCTTCTTGACCAGTCTAAAACTGGTTTGCCATGAATTTGATCTGGTAAATACATAAAAAGATGAGAGAATTTAGTTCAGGAAAAATGATTTTTACAAATAAAATATCATTTTTGAAAAAGGGTTGCACTATATGTTGCATTACAGAAGTGGAAATTATGACCCTTTTACTTCTGAATGGGTCGACTAACGGGTCAAAAGGGTAAAATCAACACAAAAGTCAATTGAAGAAAACATACCAAATAGGTCAAAAAGGTTGAAAGTCGCCTACCCCTAAGTGTAATTTCGATCCATAAAATGTTAAATCATTTTATTCATAAACTTAGGAAATCTGGAAAAAATATATATATATAACTTTCATAATCATATATGAAATGTTAAATGCTTACAAATAAAAAATAGAGTAAATTGTCATTTTCGTCCATGAGGTTTGACCACTTTTGCAATTTTCATCCAAATGTTTGTTTTCTTCGCATCTGGGTCCTCGTGGTTTGAAAATCTTGCCTTTTTCGTCCCTGAGGTTTGGCAATATATTGCGACTTTCGTCCCTCGAGGTTTGGACCTCAGGGACGAAAATGACAAGATTTTGAAACCACGAGGACCCAGATGCGGAAAAACAAACCTTTGGATGAAAGTCACAAAAGTGGTCAAACCTCAGGGACGAAAATGATAATTTACTCTAAAGAATATGAAAAAAAGTGTTCCAAGTTTAACGAACCTGACACGCTTTGACCCGTAAATAAGTTAGTTGTTTTGACCTGAACCTGTTTCACTTTGTACTCAACCCACCCGACCCGCACATTTTTTCAACTACAATTTGCAAGAACGGCCAATTTTCTACAAAAGCGTGAAGCGCACCGGTCTATTTCACCTAGGGCTGCAAACGAATCAAACGTTTGGCGAACAGTTAGTGAACCGTTTGGCGGGAAGTTCGTTTGTTTAGTTAGATGAACAAACATGAACAGAGGTTGTGTCCGTTTGTTTATGTTCGTGAACGTTAGGCGACGTGTTCGTTTGTGTTCAATACTTCATTAGTGTTTTTAGTTTTTATATTTATTTAAATACTTCAAAATTCCGACAAATATTCTGTTCATGAACGATTGTTTGTGTTCGTTTGTTTCCATTTGTGTTCATGAACATTAGTTTGTGCTCATTTGTGTTCGTCAACGTTCATTGCCTAAAATTAATAAACAAACACAAACGAACACGAACAAGTTCATTTCGTTAACAAACGAACACGAACATAAAATTTCGTTCGATAAGTGTTCGTGAACGGTTCGCGAACACATATATTTCTTAACAAACGAACACGAACAAGGTCTTGTTCGTGTTCGTTCGTTTGCAGCCCTAATTTCACCTTCACGTTCCACAATTTGTCCAAAAGTGCTCATTCTAACAAAGCTCATATATGTTTAGTTGCAACAAAAGTTAAAAACATTTCTAGCATATATCATACAAACCTCTTAGTTTAGAAGCAACGCTTCCATTTGCCATAAACGGGTAGACTAAAATCCGCTCATTTTCAGTGGAACAAAATCCCCAAAGGCGTAAAAGATTGCGATGAACAGCCAAACTTATGGTTTCAACTTCAGTTTGAAACTGAACTTCACCCCCAAAATTATTGTCATCTTTTAACTTTTTAACCGCCACGATTGTGCCATCCGTCAACAATCCTTTGTAAACAATTCCAAATCCACCTTTACCTAAAATATTTTTTACATGGAAGTTATTGGTTGCAGCTCGGAGTTCCTTAAATGTAAATCTTCTCAAATGGCCCAAGCAAATATCAGGATCATATTGATCTGTTTACATAAATCAAATTAATGTCAAATGAAAAAAAAAGAGTAAAATGTCATTTTCGTTCGTAAGTTTTGGCCAGTTTTGCAACTTTCGTACAAAGGTTTGAAATCCGGAAATACCCTTGACTTAAGTTAACAAAGAGAACAGAAATACCCTTGACTTAACAGAGAAAAATGGATGGAGTTAACGAGCGGGATGAAAATGGCAAGATTTCAAACCTTTTGGATCCAAATGCGGAAAAACAAACCTTTGGACGAAAGTCGCAAAACTGGCCAAACCTCAGAGACGAAAATGACATTATTTCAAGTCTATTTTTAGTAACCAGTTTGTCAAGATATCAATTCATCTATCGTATCATTTCAGCAACCTATTTTTTTAATAAAATGATTTGGTAGGTTTTAACTTTTAAGCATAAATATATATCTATAATAAAACTGATTTTTGGAGGATACATGTAAGACTACCTAACTAAGTTTTTTTGTAAATAAGACATTAATGACTCACTTACCATTAACATCAAAGAATATTTGTTTATTTTTACGAATACGCCACCAAATGACAAACACAACAACCAGGATTAGTAGTAATACAGCACCAAAGCTTGTGCCAAGGGCAATAGCTAGACGACGACTTTTATCGTCAGATGAAGATTCACCTGTTAAATCAAACATTAATATATCAGAAAACCATATTTGTGCTGTACAAGAGATGGTAATTACGGCCCGTTTACATTTAAATGGGCCGATTCAGGTTATTTCTACGTCTAACGGGTCGAATGGGTAGTCAAAAGATTTAGGTAAAAAGAAAGTGGGTCAAGTGGGTTGAGGGTCTCCCAAAGTATATTTGTAATGCATACAACCTGTTTAATCGCTTTGAATTAAAAAAAAAAAAAAAAAAAAAAAAAAAAAAAAAAAACACGCTAGAATGTTATTGTCTTTGTGAGCACTTTCAATACAAACTATTCATAATTTTTCTAAAAAGGATTAATTTCATGTGTAGTCCTATATTTTCAAAATTTCATAATATCGTATTTACCGTTTTAAAACACTGTCTAGAAGTATCATATTTACACATTCCTAACAAAATAAAATTCAGTTACTTATAACATTCAGTTTCACTTAATAACAAACAGGGAAACAATGTTACTATTATGAATCATCTACACCTATAACTCTCTTCATTTATTTAGTGAAAACAGACTGCCATAAGTAACTGTTTTGATTTTATTCACTACACAATAGATAAATATAGTATTTTTACAGTTTTGAAAGTCAGCCCATTTTGACATCAATGTAAAACAAACATATAACATGAAAAGGGTGTTTATGGGATACCGTTTGGTGGGAAAGCGAGAGGCTCCGGATAAACAACTGAACAACCATTTTCGGAATTATGCTCACATAATAAAGGGTTTCCTATAATTCTGATTCAAAAAAAGAGCTTTAGATTGAGGCATGATATGAGATGATTAAAGAAAATTGATTACTGTAAAACTCACTTGAATGTTCTTGCTGATATTTTAGGTAACAGACCACTAAGATTGTTATATGACAGGTCTCTACAGAAGAAAGTGATCATTTTTAAATACAATAAGAATAGTATAACTAAACAAAATTTTAAAAAATATATGTCTTGTTAGATGGGTAGTTGCTTTTCTATTCAAATTCATAGATTAATCTTCAAATTAACAAAGAGTAAAATGCTATTTTCATCCCTGAGGTTTAGCCAGTTTTGTGACTTTAGTCCAAAGGTTTGTGACTTTGAATGAAAGTCGCAAAACTGGTCAAAACTCAGGGACAAAAATGGCATTTTACTCTAAAACAAAAAAATAAATAAATAAATAAAAATTTAAGGCAAGTTGACATACACAAGTGTGAGGCTTCCAAGTTCAGATAATGAATGAGGAACCGGTCCAGTAAGGCTGTTGTTGTTGAGCCGCCTAGCTTGAGCATTAACATTAATTGTATTTAGATAATTTCGTAAACAAATTCTCACTTACTGCCTGATGTCGAACCGTTGTTGTACAAAGTTATAAGCGGGTCAATTTGGGTTGTTTTCTCTCAGATGGTTTTTTAAAGTACACAGATGGTCCCTGTGGTTTGCACTTTGTAACGCATTTAGTCCCCAACTTTTGCCGAAAGTACATGGATGGTCCCTGTGGTTTGCACTTTGTAACGCATTTAGTCCTCAACTTTGCCAAAAGTACATGGATGGTCCCTATGATATGCACTTGGTAACACATTTAGTCATTAAACGTTGGGGAGTAAATGCGCTACAAACTGCAAACCACATGGACCATTTGTGTACTTTTGGCAAAAATTGGGGACTAAATATGTTACGAAGTGCAAACCACAAGGACCATCCGTGTACTTTTGAAAAAGTAGGGACGAAATCCAAAATTTTGGTTAACCACATGGACCATCCGTATATTTTACTCTTAATATTTTAATGTATAATTGCTTATGTAATTATGAAAAACGCTTTAATAATTTTAAAAAAACTAAGAGACGGACAAATGGTGTTGTGGGTCAACCCGACCCGTTTCGAAATCTACAAAAATCACCCTTTTTCAACCAAACCCTAATTAACCCGCTTATCTCGCCACTTGTACTGCATGCATGCTACAAGGGAGAAAATAGTGTTTGCGGGTCAACCTAACCCGTTTCGAAGTGTATTACAAAGTACAAACGACCCATTTTAACCAAACTCGATTTGGCCAGTAACCCAACCCGATCATCTTGCCACCTCTAGTGCATGCATTACAATCAAGAAACGGAAAAAAAATACAAACTTACAATAAGTTCAAGTTGTTGAGATCTCCTAAAGAACTAGGTAGCGCACCGCTGAACTTATTCCCTGAAAGATCAAGTGTCTGAAGTTTCCGTAACTTCCCTATTGCACCCGGAATCGAACCCGAAATTGCATTATCCTGCAACATACTAAACAAACACAACAAATTCCCCATTTTTAGCACACAAAAAACTATCAGAATGTTGGGTATAATATTGGAAAGTTGATTACATAGATTGCAAGTTACTAAGATTTTCAATGGCGGGCGATAACGTCCCCGATAAATTCTGACCGGGCATCCCTCTGATGATCATAAAAATGAAACAAACAAAAGTTAAAGTTCAAGTATGCAACACCAGATAAACAGGGAAATTCACAAAATAGAAACTACCTTACATTTTATGTAGGGTTGCAAACGAGCTGAATGATTAGCAAACAGTTCATGAACCGTCTGGTGAGAAATTCACTTGTGTTCATTTGTTTAATAAATGAACAAACACGAACAAGAAATTTCGCTCGTTTAGTTAAATAAACGAATATGAACAAAGTCCACGTTCGTTTATTTATGTTCGTGAACGTTCGGTAACGTGTTCGTTTTATTTAAATATTTCAAAATTCCGACAAATAAAATATATTTAATAAGTTTCAGTGTATTATATATTCTGTTCATGAACGCTTGTTTGTATTCGTTTCTTTTCATTTGTGTTCACGAACACGTTCATTTCCTTAACCGAGAAACACGAACAGAAAATCTCGTTCAGTAAGTGTTCATGAATAGTTCGTGAACATATATATTTCGTTAACAAACGAACATGAACACCTTCATTTCCTTAACGAACGAACACGAACAGAAAATCTCGTTTGGTAAGTGTTCATGAACAGTTCGTGAACACATATATTTCGTTAACAAACGAGCACGAACAAGGTCTTGTTCATGTTCGTTTGGTTCGTTTGCATCCCGAATTTTATTACCAATTTTAGTAACCAAGTTACCTTTACCTATTGTAGCAACAAATGACAGGTTCAACTAGTTCTATTAAAAACCAATTCTTGTGGAATTTTTAAAAAATGTTCATGTGACATCTTATTTATTATTTTAGTGTATATGTCCCATAGTAACTATTAAATAAAATGAGGTTGTATGAATAGTAAGTTGGTTTCTATTTTAAGTCTAAAATCTAAAAAATGTGAAGTTTGTTTCTATTTCCTGCAGGCTGCACTCAAAAAAAAAAAAAAAACTGTAATAGGCACTCACAGAGCAAAAACAGATCCATCAGAAGTGCAGGTAACCATCCTCCAACTA
The DNA here is from genome assembly GCA_030545235.1 of Helianthus tuberosus. Taxonomy (NCBI): domain Eukaryota; kingdom Viridiplantae; phylum Streptophyta; class Magnoliopsida; order Asterales; family Asteraceae; genus Helianthus; species Helianthus tuberosus. Next base: position 198,165,749 of record CM060448.1, on the reverse strand, counting down.
CAAGGATCAACAGACGAAAAATCCCAGCTGTCAAGAACGTTATGCGGATCTTTTATATCCTGCTTTATAGCCATTAGAGCCACAACTGCATCAACAGATACATTAAAGATCATGATGAATGACATATCATACATTTAAAAACATTTTAGAGGGAAAATATTATATTCTTAAGGGGTGTTTGGGTTTGCAAATTTAAACATGCAAGTATTTTTAGTTGTTTTGATGAAGAAAAATAATTATGAACACTGCCTAAATACTGATATTCTCTGCCTAAAATTGCACATGATTGAAATAAAAAAGAGTTAAATGCCATTTTAGTCCCTGTGGTTTGGGCCATTTAGCCAGTTTAGTCCAAAGGTTTCATTTTTCGCCTGTGGGTCCAAAAAGGTTTCACCGTTGCCATTTTAGTCCCCTGGGTTAACTTCATCCATTTTTTGTTAACGAGAAGGGCAATTCGGTCATTTTATATGTAATTTTGTTAACTAGATGGGCAATTCGGCCATATAAAATGACCGAATTTCCCTTCTCGTTAACAGAAAAAATAGATGAAGTTAACCCGGTGGACTAAAATGGCAACGGTGAAACATTTTTGGACCCACAGGCGAAAAATGAAACCTTTGGACTAAACTGGCAAAATGGCCCAAACCATAGGGACTAAAATAGCATTTAACTCAAAAAAAATATATGAACATTTTAAGTTTATATTTTGTGGACATTTTGGTGGTTAAATCAGGGGTGTTTATCGAATCAGTTTTCAGGTTATTCGAATCAGTATCCTCGAATTGGGATTTGGGATATTTTGACAGTGAATTAGAATTAGAAAAACGGATCTGAAAATTCATATTCAGTCGAATTCGGGTTGATTTGACCAAACCGAATTAGGAGGGAAAAAAAAAACTTAAATTCGTAACTCGATTTGGGTTGATTTAAACAAAACGTTATATCTTTATATATAGGCACGCATTCTTTTCAGAACCAATAATATGTTGAGAGCTGTAAAAACTACATAATGCACTTTTACTGTTTTACATAAGGCATTGGGAGAGAGAAAATGTGGTGGTTATGTAAACGTTTTATTTATCACATTCAAAGCACCATGTACAAGTGTATTATGCGGTAATGTGGTTCTCACGGTGCTTAACATATTTATTACTTCTACTTAAGACTGCGGGCTTGGGTTGGGGCATTTGTTGACACGTGGAATGGGAGGGCCCCCCACCAAACAAACCCACGCCCATGGGGTATGGTGGGGCTTGGGTTGGGGGCATGAGTTTGGTTTGGCCATTGAGAGCCTGCCATGTCACCTTACTAGCCCTACTAGCCCGCCCCACGCCCGGCTTCAAACCCACGCTAGAAGGGCCACGCCCAAACCCATGCCCACCCGGGGTGGTGGCTTGGGCGTTTTCAGCCCACCCACGCCCAAACCCCCGCCTCATACCCCGCAGTCTAAACACTCTCCCTGTGTGTGTGTATATATATAATTCAAATTCGGATATTCGGGTCAGTTAAATTCGAAACTCACAAACTAACTAGATTCGAAAACTGAATTCGAGTTCGTCTCAAATACAACTCGAAAACTAAATTCGAACTCAGATTAGGTTAGAATCAATCAAGCTCAATTTTTTTTCTTTTTCTTTTTTTTTCTTTTTTTTTTTTTTTTGAACTTCATGTATAAGATTTCTATTAAACACTTACCCTTTGTGGATTCAAAATTTCAAGTTTTAACTTAAAATATATATATATATAACTTGATTATCATAACCTGCATTATTATACCCCCCCCCCACCCCACAAAAAAAAAAACAAAAAAAAAAAACATAACCACAAAATTTTTAAAACTGAAAGAACCTACAGTTAAGTACAAATACAAACCTATAAACCAAACTTAATGAACAGTAATAAACACCAACAAAAATGGCAAACTAATAATAAAAATAATAATAATAGTAATAAATGTTTGAACTCACCTTCATAATTCACACCAGCAGGAGAAAGAGTTGCAGAAGAAACATTCAACCACACTAAAACCACCACCAACCCAAACACATGTTCTCTCTTCTCCATACTTCAAAAAGCTTTAACCTTTAATCACAAACACACACTTATCAACCAAATTACCTCAACTTCACTAAAATGCACACCACCTGTTCGACAAAATTCCCCACTGAGAAAAACAAACTCTTTAACAAATATTATGAGAACTGTCCCATCTGGCCACCTGGGCAATCTTTAATAAGATAATTCTGTTGTGGGTTGTTCTGTTTGTTGAGTTATGGAATCTTTAATGTTATTATTATTGTCTGGTAAAATCAACATCTTTGAATGTAGAGGTTATAAAGGGTGTTTAATGGCGGATACTAGGAAAGATACAAAATATAATGATTATAATATAATAATTGGGTAAATTTTATTATATATGCTTTTTAATTCGGTGACTGGACTGAAGGGCGTTCGAGAAAAAGAACAAAGAGAAAGTTAAAAAGATGCAGGTTAAATGTCGAACATCACGTGCTTGGTTTATTTAATTATCAAGGTGGTGTAAATTTTTTGAGTTAAATGCTTGGTTGGTCATGTGGTTTTTAAAAATTGCAGACTTGGTCCTAGTGGTTTACTAATTACATGTTTGGTTCCAAAAGTTGTCAAAAATGCACTCGGTTGGTCCACAGCCCTAACATCAGTTACATTTCTCAGTTAAGTCCATGTTAAATGACCAAAATACCCTTCACTTTTTCATCAGGGCTGGGGACCAACCGAGTGCATTTTTTGGACAACTCTACGTAGGATGCAGTTAATCCATAGCGGATTCGAGTTTTCGTGTAGTTTAACATGTTAAAGTCATTATCCAAACTAGTTTAAAAATGTGTCTAAATAGTAGTGGTGAGAGAAAATAACAAAAGAGACCTATAACCAAGGTTGTAAAAAGCGTTAGGCGCTAGTTGGCCGTTGACGTATCGACTAGCGATTAATTGGGATTAATCGGATTGAGATTTTTATATGTAATTTTCAGTTTTATGTATACATATACACATTTTTATAGGTAAATATTTTAAGTAAACAGGTTTTAACCTATCCTCAACTCATTTTTATAAGTATACAAGAGTAATCGCCGAAATCCACATGATTTAGTTGGAAACTGGTCGAAATTTACAGATTTTTTGCCGGAATTTGGTCGGATTCACCGATTTTTGGCCGGCCGACTACGACCGTTTAGGTCCGACTAGGGCTAATTAGAGCCGACTAGCGATTAATGGACTGAAGTTACTCACTGACTAGCGATTAATCACCGACTAGTCTCGATTTTTAAAACATTCCCAGTAACCGCAAGTCGGGAAGAAGTAGGCTAACTGAACTTTTTTTGTTACCGAATTACATATTACATATACTTTTTAAGTTATATTTTATATGAAATATAACACGTTCTCTATGACTAAGATATGGTCCGAGATACAAAAGGACAATCAATGAGTAAATAAAATTAATTAGTTTGCTAATGACAATAATTTAAAAGATAAAATAAAGTTAGTGTGATTGACACCTTAATTATATTTGATACTGTTGATTTGTATTCTATGTAAATTTCATATTTTCATATGGGAAAAGAATAAACATCATGATTAGAATAGTCAATACTTAATAATAAAAATAAAATGCATTGTTGGCGTAATCATAATTATTTTTAAGTAGTTGTTCACTTGCTTCCACCTTATTATTTCTTCCCTCTCCGTTATAACAATTCATATTCTTAAGTTTATGAAATGTTATAGTGCATATTAATATTATATATATATATATGGCAAGGATAAATCGAAAACCCACTTGAGTTGAAGAAACCCTGAAAACCCAATAACAATCATTGATTAAACAAGATGAATGGCTGTGATCCATTTGCAGTAAAAGTAATCACACTTTTACTAAAATAATAATAATAAGTACTGACAAGGGCATTTTCGACATTGAGGACAAAGTTTGTTTCTTTTGAAAAAAGTGTAATTATGATGACTAATTAATACAAAAAAAGTTGTCAGAATAAAAAATTGAAACTTACAAATATCTTGAAGATATAATGAATATTATATGTGGCTTTGGGTACTTGAACAAACAAAAAATACATATAGCCAAAATAAAGTCAAACTTTCTCTCTCTTCCTGTGATACCTTGAAACACATAAAAGTCTATCATATTCCTATCACATCTACATTTTATTTCTCTTTCATTCTCAGATTAACCCTTAAAAAACATTTTATTATATATTACAAAACGTAAAACATATGTTATATATATAAATTTTAGTTATTAAATGTATGTAACCTTTAATTTACATGATTTTATCTGTAACTTCAAAAATAAATGTTACATACATCAAATAATTTGTTTTTTTTTTAGAATTGTTAAATATGTAACTAGCAAAACATATATGACTATAGGATTTGTTACATTGCTAAAACCCAGTTACGTTGTGTTACATAAAAACCTTTCTAAAAAAAATAGGAAATGTAATATACAAATATTTGAACATTTTTAAAAAAGAAACACAAAAAAACACCAAGTAGTTTTTTTTTAAATGTTACAAATTTCAGGTTACATAATATATATGTCCAAAAAAAATGTAACATACATTTTTTAATTATCAATTTATGCCACATTTGTAATAACACATAGAAACGTAACATATAATTTTTACATGATCAAATGCACTTTATTTTCTGTAACGGACATTATTTGTGTAACACAAAAAAATGTAACAGACATTTTTGATTTGATTGATTGTTACATTTCTAACACAAAAAAAATGTAACAACACACTTTGTTTATGTAACAGTCACTTTATTACATTATTTATGTAACACGAAAAAATGTAACATGCATTTTTTCTTTGACTGTTACATTTCGTAACTAAGACGCAAAGAATTGTTACATCCAACAACAATAGATTTTTTAGATTCAACCATAAAATCAGTAATAAAAAAACAACATATCCAGAAAACAAGAACTTAATAACATTAATCTTCTTAAACAAGAAAATAACAAAAAAATTGCAAATCTACACAACACAAAAAAATGAAGAACTACAAAACACAAAAAATTGCAAATCTGGATGACCTTTTAGATCTGGAACACAAAAAAATTGCAAATCTGAAAATTACAAAAAATGAAGATCTACAAAACACAAAAAATGAAGATCTACAAAAACACAAACATACTTATGGATCTGGAGGATCTTATAGATCTAGAACATCATGTTCAACATCAAACATCTTTTGGATCATCTTCAACATCGAACCGTCATCTGAAACATCATCTTCAACCGGATCTGGAGCATCTTTTGGATCTGGTAGCATCTTCCTGGAGCATCTTCAACCGAAGCATCTGCTGCATCTTCAACCGGAGCATCTAGAGCATCTTTTTTGTTCGGAGCATCTGGAGTTTTGGTGGTTGATTATGAAGGATTTTGATAAGAAAAAGTTTTTTTTTTTGTTTCAGATCTTAGATCTGGAAAATGGTTATCTAGAGAGAGAAAGAGAGAGAGAGAGAAGTGTGTGGGATGAGGTAGAGAAGTGTGAGGGTGATGAAGGTTAAGGGGAGAGATGAATTTCATTGTTTCAGATCTTAGTTCCGAATTTCTTTGATCTGAACAAAGTGGTGGTGGGTTTTTTGATAGAGGAGAGAGATGAATGAGGAGAGAGGTAGTGTTAATTGAGATGAATGAGGTCTGATGGGTTTTTTTTATAAGTGTTGCTCTTATAAATTTTAGAGAGAGAAAATGAACAAAAGTTGTCAGCATTCTCATAAAGGAATACCTGTTACATTTTCAGGCTATGGATAAATTGACGTAAATACCCCTCTCTTCATCTTTATGCATATGTGACGTGGCTGAATCCTAGCCACACATGTGGGTTTCTTGGGTTTTCTCATCTGGAGTGACTTTTCTCATTATAATTAGCCTATATATATATATAGGGTAAGGATCATTTCAGAACCATAAATATTTACAGAACTCGCAGAAGTCAGAACTCCTAATAAACAATCTTTTTATTTATATATTTTTATGTTTATGATAATTTTATCATTTATTATGTGTATATTTATGATTACAAACATGTTAAGAGTAATTATATCATTTTTTATAGGTAGTTTTATAATTACACATATGTAAACTAGTTTTTTTACATATATGTAATTAGTTATGACAATTATACATAATTTGGCTATTATACATATGTAAACTACTTTTAACATGTATGTAATAAAAGAAATACATATAATAGATGATAAAAAGATCTTAAATACAATATATATATATATATATAATGATTGTTTATTAAGAGTTCTGAAAGTTCTGTAGTTATTTAGAGTTCTCAAATGAACACAACCATATATATATATATGTGTGTGTGTGTGTGTGTCACACACATATATATGGAAAAACCAAAAAGAGACAAACTCAATATAAACTTGAAGCTTGTTTTGGTTATAAATTTAGAATTGATACTTTAGAACTTAAAATGTCATTTGTAAAAGTGTAAAGGTTCAGTTCAGTTATGTTATACGTTTTTAAATGAATTTAAACTAGTAATGAGCAGCCCCCGCGTTGCGGCGGGGGCGAGCACTAATGTCACACTACTGCCAGCGACCACTGACACTAAAGTTGTGGCGTGTTAATGCGATGAAATTAAACCGAAACGTAAAACATAGAATAAAATAACTAAGTTGATCTAGGACTCGCGCGCTACAATGAACACGCGTCTATTTTTTTTCCGTTTGACAGGTTCATCGTAATCTATATATAATATATATCATTACCACTATACAAACCATAATGCATACGTTACAACAAGTCAACAACCATTGCATCAATATGTTGCAAATTATATTTATACAAGATTTTGGCTAAATTAATTAAATTATTATAAATAATAATAGTTTACAAATAAAACAACACAACTTTGAATGGATCAAACCGATTGAATATGGTAGGATAATGAAACCATTATTTGATTAGGGTACAAACACTTAAGCACAATTTACAACCATACATGCATACAAAACAGATTAAATTTGGTAAGGTAATGAAACTATTATTTGATTAAGGAACAACCACTTAAGCACAATTTACAACCAAACATGCATACAACTGTTTTCAAATTGATAGTATATAAATAGTATATAGATATAAATTTATTAATAATGTACAAACAACCAAAGAAAGAGTACAACAAAAAATAGCATAAACCACAACAAAAGCCACACTTACAACACCACATAACACTAAGATGTTGCAAAATAATAGTATATAAATATAGTAAATTAATATATTATTCTAAAGTATGTATTAATTTGAGGAAATTTATTAAACTATACATTTTTAAGTTTTTATCAATTTTTATACCAAATACCAATATGAACATTGAGCAAATTTTGTTTGTCATAAGTTTTGTGTATCCAAGTGTTTATAATGGCAGCTCTTCTCGAGAAATGAAGAATTTGAGTCTCACAGTGAACAATGATGTAGAATTAATAGTAGTCGTTTGAAAAATGCTTTTAATATGATTTTTTTTTGGTCATGTGTCATGTTTGAAATGACGAGATAAGTAGACAAAATATTTGGGGGAAATAGCCAAAATAGCCAAGACTTTTCCTAAGTTTCAAGAATAGCCAATTCAAACGGCTCAATAAGACTTTTCCTCAAACCTGAAACGTCTCAAACCAAAAGTTAAGAGGTTTCCTCATCAACCACCCACTGAAAGCCACGTGTCCACAAGTGCTGAAACGTCTCAGAACACTGAAACGTCTCAGGTGAAATGTGTAACGCCCTGCTTATTTGTACTTTCCATTTATAGCAAGTCTTGTTCGTGTTTCTATTTTTGGAAGTCTTGTGTTCTTGTAATCGTTCTTTCCTTGTAACCGTTGTAAAATCCGAGACTTGGATCATAAATAAAACTCGTATTTTGTTAATTACATGTTATACATACTTTATACATGCTCATACATTCAATTTCGTGAAACAATTGATGCTTATTCGCGATTCTTGGAAACTATGTGCTAAACTTGTAAATACGTGAAACTTATGCATAAAACGTATTACGAACGTATACGATACTTAAATACGACCTTCATACGCTTAATTATACTTGGTATATGTTCCTCATACTTGAATTTATCTCAAACTATGTTTTTGTGGCAATTATAGTCCCTAAAAGGCCTTAAAACCCTAAAATAACAAACTTTGGGGGCCAAATTGTAATAAACAAAACTAAAACCCAGATCAGATAAGTTCAGGCGGCCCGTGTAGCGCCCCCCTGTCCCCTTATGCGGACCGCGTAGACGTCAGATCCGCAGAAACCCATTTCCAGCTACGGGATTGGGCATTAGGGTGTGTTAGTTGGATTGTTATTTGTGTTTCTTGCATTTATAACTCACAACCTCCAACCACAACTCATCCCCTATAAAACCCACACTAATCCAAGCCCTAATCACTTTACAAACTCCCCTAAACCTCTCTTAATCACTCAAATTCACAGCTGAAAGTTCAGGTTCGAGCATAATCATCAAGCTCTACTAAAGTGAGCATAACTTCTTCATTTCTTGTCCTTTTTAGCTCATTCTTTTTTTCCAGAACACTTGGATCGACCTTAGCTTCGATTCCATGGGTATTTCACAGAGAATAAGTCCCTGGAACTCCGACTATATGGCTCCAAAGTTCACTGTTTGAGACATACAACATCAGAGGTTAAAGCTCATATACTTTCTGTTTTATTTAGGGTTTTTAACCCACAAGTCATGTTCAAGCTTCAAGCTTGATGAAGGTGTGATTATGGACTAACTTGGGTTGTCCAACAAAGAATCCCCACATTACTTGATGATTTCTCTTAGTATAGTTGTTGTTATTCTTGTATAAACATTAGTTCATGACCCTCCTTGTATGTTTTTACATCAAGTGTAGTGGTGAACCATAAGAGGTACCTAAATGGAAGCTTGTTCTTCCTACCTCCTACATGATTTCCATGATACTAGAGGTGCCTAAATGAAGATCTAATCTTCTACCTCCTACTTGACTATTGGACTTAACAATACATATAATACTTATACATATATATACTATTCAATATTCGAACCCTTGATGGTGAACTTGTGTTCATTCGTCGAAGTATTAGAATAACATCATCTAAGGCATAAGACTTGTTACGATTCTAATGAGTACATTACTCATGAAAGCATTAACCCTCGAGGTTCCATAGTGTCAAAAACAAGTACTTGTGTTAGAGGATGATTACTTTCACATACATATGTTCTTGTGTTTTAATTTCCTAAATCCTTAATCCTCCGTTAATCTCCGTTACTCATACACTTTGTTTCTTCGCGTAGAAGGACTTGGTGTTCCAACCTCCTAAACAAACCAACACTCTCGCGGATTTACCAAGTAGAAGACTTGCAAAACCGTGAGTACACTCGGCCCATTTACATTTTAAACCAATTTTGGGTTGTAACATGTTACTATACAAAATTACACTTACACACACTTAAATATGCTTTACAAACTCAATCCGTTATACATGCTACTTGTTTACTTAGGTTCATGCTAGATTATACATGCTTTATGCCATTACCATGATAAGCCCTCAACTTAACATATATAGCGCTATAGGAGTAGCACACCACCCGTCGAGGTCTTGTTAAGTCTTTATACTAAAACGGTCTCGTTACTTTTGTGGCGAGGGATGCTAAATACTAGTGGACACTTGGGTTTGATGTAATGTTATGCATGCTAGTTACCTTATATACAAATTGCCATGTGGATCCGAGTAAATGCTTTATACATATGCTATATTATTTAAACCTTGTGTACTCGCCTTTGCTTTTGCATTGAACTTTATTTTAACATGTTACAGGTTGAGGATGATGATGCTATGAATTGAAGTAGCAATGATGCCTAGATACACATTTAGACGTCTTAGGTTTAAAATGTTGTATCAATTTTGTTATGTTGTTATGTACTTTTCGTTGAACTTGTTGTTATTTGAGATTTCTATGAAAGGTTGTCAATTGATGTTTGGAATGAAAATGGTTAATTCAAATATTGTCACAAATAGTGTTATGAAGTCTCTTGCAATCTATTTTGTCTCACTCCGATGTTTCCTCCATCGGTTGGGGTGTGACAGATTGGTATCACAGCCATAACTATAGGGAATTAGGTAGAGTTTCCATGTTCGACCTAGTCTATAGTAGGAACCATATTTTTTACCATTCTTGTTATATGCTTAAAATGTTATTCTTCCTACTTTGCTTCCTTCTCTTCTTTTTGGTCTTAATATTTACATAATGTCTTTCCTAAGACATTTTACACAATACACATGAAGACTTGAAGACACTCTTGTACAAAAGAGACGAGTTTACCAAAATAGGCGTGAAACCCACAAATTGGTAACGACTCTCATTCCGCTTATTCTTATTTTGCACGAAATTTCGCCATTTAGCTAGGAGTGAAATCCACATCTAAATGGTAAATTTCCAATTCAAACTCTAGTGGACCCTTGTCAAAGTGTCGAAATTATATTTTGACCCGACGAGCACCAACCACATTAGGGTACGAAATCGTCAAGTTAGGGGTGAAACCCGCACCTTGTCGATTAAGTCCCACTCCTCGATTTTCGATCTCGCCAAAGTTTCGATTGTTTCAATCGATTAGAGACGTGTAGTAACTGGAAGGGTAAGATACCGTTAATCGCTTCTCGACGAGAGTATCTTACCTATAGGCCAAAGCACGTTTCTCTAATTCGAAAGGACTTTCGATTCACTTTGGAATAGTCGATGTTTCTCAACCTGAAACAATCCTATGTTTTATGAGCCTCTCTTTTATGTGATTCAATTTATATGTGATTTTATACTTGTTACCGCGTTGCCATGGTCTGAATTGAAAAAGATTATGAAGGAGGAATTTTGTCCGCCGCACGAGATAAGGAAACTGGAGAGTGAGTTTTGGCACCTAAAGCAGGTGGATGACGACAACGATGGTTTGACCCTTCGTTTCAAACAACTTAGCATTCTGTGTCCTAGCCAGGTTGATACACCTGAAAAAGCCATTAACAAATACATCCACTGCTGCCCTGATTCCTTCATGAACCTTATGGAAGCTGCTTGCCCAGCCACTATTGAGGATACCTTTCGTTTAGCTGCCCGTTTGAACAGTAACCATGTCATGCGTAGAAATGCCACGAAAACCCCACTGAAAACCGCCCAACAAGCTACTGTTAAACCCTCCTCATCCACCAAGAGAAACCAAGGCAAGAAGTGGAAGGCTTCAAGCCCGAATTGCGTGGTTGTCACTCCGCCGAACCCACAACCACTACAATTTGTAACTGCTGTTACCCCCACAACCCTTGGGCCTCAAGAAAGAAACTACGTTGGGTCATGGCCCAAGTGCAACCAATGCTCGTACCATCATCCTACTGGCACCCCATGTCACAAATGCGCCACCTGTAACAAGCTGGGGCATTTTGCCAATCGTTGTCGTTACAACCCGAAGGCCGATCAAAACCAAGCTATTGTGACTCAAAACCCTGCCCCCAATCAAGCTCAGAACCAAGTCGCTCCTGTGCGAGCATGTTTTAAGTGTGATGATGTCAACCATATGGCTAACGTCTGTCCTCAATGAAACCGGCCTTAACAACAACAACAGCAACAACCACCACAACAGCAGCAACAGGCTCAACAACCCGCTCGAGGCAGAGCCTTCCTTCTTACGACTGCTCAGGCTCAAAACGCGAACGACGTCATTACTGGTACGTTTCTTGTGAACCATGTTTATGCTTCTTACTTATTTGATACTGGCGCCGATAAAAGTTTTGTGTCGTTAGAATTCGAATCCTTGCTTAAGTGTAAACGCTCTAAGTTGCCAAGATCTTTCGTTGTCGAAGTCGCTGATGGTAAAACCGTCGCTGTCAATTCCGTTATCTCCAATTGTTCTTTGATTCTTAACGATCATACGTTCTCAATCAACCTCATACCTATGCAAATGGGTAGTTTCGACTTTCGACATCATAGTAGGCATGGACTGGCTTAGGCGAGTTCGTGCTGAAGTGGTCTGTTCAGAGAAGTTTATTCGTCTACCTCTTCCAAACGGTGATTCCGTACACGTCTATGGTGAAAAACCTTCTCAAGGTCTTACGCTTATGTCGTGTATCCAAGCGAACAAATGCTTGCGCAAGGGTACCTTCGCCTTTCTCGCCCACATTGTGGAAAAGAAGGACAAAGGCCCAAGCATAAGCGACGTTCCCGTCGTACGTGATTTCCCTGATGTGTTTCCCGATGATCTTCCTGGTCCGCCTCCTGCCCGTTCTGTCGATTTTCGTATCGATTTAGTGCCTGGCGCAACGCCTGTCGCTAAATCTCCTTACCGTTTAGTACCCTCTGAGATGCAAGAGCTCTCGAGTCAACTCCAAGAGCTTCTTGATAAAGGCTTTATACGCCCTAGTACTTCTCCTTGGGGCGCTCCCGTTTTGTTCGTCAAAAAGAAAGATGGGTCATTCCGTATGTGTATCGACTATCGAGAGCTCAACAAGCTTACTGTCAAGAACCGATAACCTCTTCCGCGCATTGATGACCTCTTTGATCAATTGCAAGGCGCGACCTGTTTCTCAAAGATCGATCTTCGTTCTGGGTATCATCAACTTCGAGTCCTCGAAGACGATATACCTAAAACCGCCTTTCGTACGCGTTATGGTCACTACGAGTTCGTGATCATGCCCTTTGGCTTGACCAACGCACCTGCTGTTTTCATGGATTTGGCGATATCCTTATCGAATCTAAGATGCGAGGAGAGCATGAGCGACACTTGCGTCTTATCCTTGAACTTCTTCGTACTGAACGTCTATATGCCAAATTCTCCAAGTGCGAATTTTGGTTAAAAGCGGTTCAATTCCTTGGTCATACTGTCAACGAACTTGGTATTCACATTGACCCCGCTAAAATCGAAGCTGTGAAGAACTGAATCGCACCTAAGTCTCCGTCTGAAATTCGCTCGTTTCTTGGTCTTGCTGGTTATTATCGTCGTTTTATCTCTAACTTCTCAAAGATCGTTGTTCCGTTGACCTCCTTGACTAAAAAAGAGAAACCTTTTGTTTGGGGTCCCGAACAGGAGGAATCTTTTCAAACACTCAAGGAGATGCTTTGTAATGCTCCTATCCTCACGCTTCCTGATGGTAACGACGACTTCGTCGTATATTGCGAAGCTTCACGCCTTGGTCTTGGTTGTGTGCTTATGCAACGAGACAAGGTCATCGCTTATGCGTCAAGGCAACTCAAAATACATGAGAAAAACTATACTACTCACGATCTTAAACTTGGTGCAGTTGTTTTTGCGTTGAAGATTTGGCGACACTACCTTTATGGTACTAAGTGTGTGGTCTTCACCGACCATAGGAGCCTTCAACACATCTTCGACCAAAAGGAACTGAACACGCGTCAACGTCGTTGGGTGGAACTGTTAAACGACTACGATTGTGAAATCAAATAACATCCAGGTAAAGCGAATGTAGTAGCCGACGCCCTTAGTCGTAAAACTCATGTGAAGGGTATTCGTTGTCTCCAACTCGTTAACGATCTTCAAAACCGTATTCGTGAGGCTCAATACGCCTCCATTAACGAAGGTAGTCTCTCTGTTGAGATACGTGGTGCTAAGGAACATGAGCTCGTGTCTAAATCCGATGGTATTTTATACTATCTCAATCGTATCTGGATCCCTAATCGTGAAAACCTCCGAGACTTTCTTATGAATGAGGCACACAAAACAAGGTATTCTATTCATCCTGGTGCTGACAAGATGTACCATGATATGCGTACGTCATATTGGTGGCCTGGGATGAAGAGGGATATTGCCTCCTACGTTGCAAAATGTCTCACTTGTTCGAAGGTAAAAGCCGAACATCAACGTCCCTCTAGCTTACTAGAACAACCAGAGATTCCTATCTAGAAATGGGAGAGCATTGCCATGGACTTTATCACTAAACTTCCTCGTACTTCTTCTGGTCATGACAGTATTTGGGTGATCGTTGACCGATTGACCAAATCAGCTCATTTTCTTCCCATTCGTGAAGATTTCAAAGTCGAGAAATTGGCTAGAATCTACACTAATGAGATCATTTGTCGTCATGCATCATTTCCGATCGTGACGCTCATTTTACGTCTCGTCTTTGGCAAACTTTTCAATCTGCTATGGGTATTGTTCTTAACCTTAGCACCGCCTTTCATCCTCAGAGAAACGGTCAAACCGAGCGTACTATCCAAACATTGGAGGATATGCTTCGTTCATGCGTAATAGATTTTGGTGGCAACTGGGATTCACACTTGCCTTTGATCGAATTCTCATACAATAACAGCTATCATGCGAGTATTCAAATGGCACCTTTCGAGGCATTGTATGGTCTCAAGTGTCGTTCGCCTATTAGTTGGCACGAGATTGGTGAATCTCAATTCACTGGTCCCGAGCTTATACAAGAAGCAACGGACAAGATTTTTCAGGTTCGAGACAACTTACTGAAAGCCAGGATCCGACAAAAGAGTTACGCTGACAAGCATCGCAAACCCTTGGAGTTCGAGACAGGTGACTTAGTACTCCTCAAGGTATCCCCTTGGAAGGGTGTGGTTCAATTTGGTAAGAAAGGGAAACTCGCACCTTGCTACGTTGGTCCTTTCAAGATCCTCGAAAGGATTGGCAAGGTTGCGTATAGACTGGACCTACCTGAAGAACTCAACAATGTACATCCTGTTTTTCACGTGTCAAACTGAAAGAAGTGTCTAGCTGACGAAGGGCTTCAAGTTCCACTCGAGGACCTTCAAATCAACGAAACCTTGCACTTTGTGGAAAAACCCGTCGAAATCGTGGATCAAGGAGTCAAGTTATTGAGGCGCAGTAAAATTCCTATCGTCAAGGTTCGATGGGAAGGTAAACGTGGCGCTGAATTCACTTGGGAACTCAAGAGTCACATGAAGATGAAATATCCGCATCTTTTCCCTACATCTTCCTCAATTTCAGGACGAAATTTCCTAAAGAAGGGGAGACTGTATGTAACACCCCGAAAACGGGTTTGGTAATTAAACCCTGTTAATACAAAAGAGCGGGTAAAATACCGTTAGTGGTGAAAGTAACCCGGTAAATATTAGGATTTAAATAAATAAACCTAATATTTAATAAAACGTTAATAAATGTTTTTAAGTAAATAAGGTTTATAAGAAGTCTGAATTAACGGGACTTAAAAACATAACGGGTTATGACTTCCCGAACCCGCTAAAGTAACAAGGAATAATTAACCTAGTTAGTAGCATGTGATTAAGTGACTAATGGTGAGTTATAGCTTCATTTGATCAAAAGGAAACATGAGGGACCAATATTGCCAAGTGGGAAAGTTGTTTTATTAAAACAAAAGTTAAACACCAAAACACACACTTAAAGTGTGTGTTCTGGTCGATATATCCACAGGAGCCAAGAACATCTTGAGCTCAAAACCCTAACAAGCACAAATCAAGAAATTGGAAGGGCAAATCAAACCCAAATCGAAATTCAAGCACATATTCGTGATCACCAAGTCAAGGGGATCCTAAGGTATGTCGAATTTCTAACATTCATGAAGTTGTAAAAAGTTGATAATCATCCTAATCGTGAATTAGGCATGGATTATAGAAGCT
Organism: Helianthus tuberosus; assembly: GCA_030545235.1. Lineage (NCBI taxonomy): Eukaryota > Viridiplantae > Streptophyta > Magnoliopsida > Asterales > Asteraceae > Helianthus > Helianthus tuberosus. Next base: position 198,150,071 of record CM060448.1, on the reverse strand, counting down.
ATGGCTAGATTAGTGATGTATACTTGCTTAGGAACGAAACCCTAAGTGAAAATCATACATAACATGCTATAGATTGATGAATTTGGTGAATTAACACACTTAGATAAGTGGGTTTTGATGTTATGATGATTTTGATGATATAACTATGCTTAGAATCAACATGCATGATAACAAATAGAAGGTGTTCGATTAAACCATGAATTTGTGCACAAGATCATAATTGCTATGAAATGGGTTTAGTGATTTGATGAAATTAATGTAGTATTGGTGTTTATAAACGCCATACTAACTCGTATGAATGACTACTTGAACAAAATAGGGATTTTGTTAAGAGTTCATAATTGATTAGAAGTGCATCTTGACACAAGGATTAAACTCATGATTTATTATTGAGTTTAAAGAGAAAAATAGTCAAAGAATCAAAAGGTGTGAAAGTCATGATTTGGAGTGACTAATCTAACAACCTTGTGAATAATGAATGATAGTTGGCGCTTAACAAGCTAGGTGAAGCTTGGGGAGAAAGCGGGTCGAACGAGTCAAGCATAAAGGAAAAGCGTATTCGGGATGCAAGGTAAGTATAGCTTACACTAGTCTTAAATTGTGGAATATTTTCTCATCATATAAATTACGAATGAGATATCTAAACAATTGAAATATGATGTTCCGTCGTGTAGTCGAACGGAACAAGATAATCAAAGATGAAAGAAACCGTAATAATGGTTAAAAAGAAGTAAATCGATAATTCGGTCATATTATGTCGAAAGTAATAAACGGTTTATAAGTTAAAATGACCGTACGGTGTTAAACGGAACGAGTCATGTAGAGGAGATGATAATAAATATCATCTCGCAAAGATGAATGGTCAATTCGGCCAAACGGGTCAAAAGGTGTAGACAACACCTTTTGACTATATAGACTAATGATTCTTTTGTCGAGTTATATGCTTACAGGAATAGATATCCAATGGATATTCGCATCGTTCTTAATTAGCGAATATAAAGCAAGGTATTAAAACCGGGTTAATAAGTGGATCCGGGCCAGGTATGTATAATAGATCAACTCCTCATTTAGAACTTGGAGATCTATGAGAGTTAGGCAAAGTAAAAAGGGACATTCGGTTACCTTAAAAGGTAAACCGAAGGATTTAAATTATAGACAGAGTGTTTTGAAAACAAGATTTGGTTAAAAATGAGATTTTTGGGTGTGCTTGGCTTAAGCAAGCCCTTCGTCGTAAAAGGAGGGTTAAAAGTGACCAAAACGCCCTTGTAAGTAAAATTAAGCAAACAACCCTTAGAAGTCGCTTGAAAACGAGTTTTATAATCAAGTCAATAATTAGAATAAGTATAAAAGCGAAAGATGTAAAATATTGGTCAAATGACTCTATAAAGAGTCTTTGCCGTAAAATAACGATTTGAAGGGTAACATTTGGAATATATAAATCACCACATTGAATCCACCACAAATATAGTTGTGGTGGGAGATCATTTGATAAGAAATGTGGGCATATGTATTTAGAAACGAATGAAAGCAATTGGTGCTTAAAATATGCTTAAATACCCTTAACGGGTCAAAATAAGCATATGAGTGAAAATAGGTTTAAGAAGGTATATGAATCTGTAATTGGAACCAAATATGTTAGACATCATTGAATTTAATAGGTTTATGAGAAATAAGGATCAAACAAACTTGTTTGCTTGATAAAAATCGAACGGGTCAAAATTTGGTAAAAAGGGTAATAAGCCGAAGACTTAAAAGTCTGAAATTTTGTTAAATCAAATGTTGGATTTTAACTCCATAAGGTGGAGAATCAAATTACAATCACGTAGGAAGAAACGGTAGGTCAAACAGACAAGCGGATTGAAAGATACGAAAGTTTTCTTGTCAAAAACGGCGAAATGGAAAGGCTGGATGCAGGGGCCACCGTAACTTACGGTGTCCACCGTAAGTTACGGTGGAGCTAAAACTGTTATGGTAGTTAACCCCTGAGTTATGGTGGGGGAATATCCTTTCAGAGGCCACCGTAACTTACGGTGACACCGTAAGTTACGGTGGAGACCAAGTTGAAATTTTTGTTTTGATATCAAGAGATTAACGTTGGGATTTCTCCTTTCATATTCGTTACCGGACTCGTTTAAACACGTTTTAATCCTAGTATGACTAAAGCATTTCATGTTTATGAAATGTAGGTACATTTTGGATGCCGAAAGACGATCAAGCTCAATGAAGAACCGAACACGATAAAGACACATGCTTCCGCACATTGCCTCGTTGTAAATTTTTAACGACGAACCCGATCACGTTATGTAGAATAACTTATGATTTGTAAAAGTTTTAATAAACCCGTATTTCCGATGTATAATAATCATTAATTACATGATTATTTTCCCAAAATATACGTTAAACCTTGATTATAAGAACGGGTGTTACACTGTAACGCCCTGCTTATTTGTACTTTCCATTTGTAGCAAGTCTTGTTCGTGTGTTCTATTTTTGGAAGTCTTGTGTTCTTGTAATCGTTCTTTCCTTGTAACCGTTGTAAAATCCGAGACTTGGATCATAAATAAAACTCGTATTTTGTTAATTACATGTTATACATACTTTATACATGCTCATACATTCAATTTCGTGAAACAAATGATGCTTATTTGCGATTCTTGGAAACTATGTGCTAAACTTGTAAATACGTGAAACTTATGCATAAAACGTATTACGAACGTATACGATACTTAAATACGACCTTCAAATTCTTAATTACACTTGGTATATGTTCCTCATACTTGAATTTATCTCAAACTATGTTTTTGTGGCAATTATAGTCCCAAAAAGGCCTTAAACCCTAAAATAACAAACTTTGGGGGACAAATTGTAATAAACAAAACTTAAACCCGGATCAGATAAGTTCAGGTGGCCCGCGTAGCGCCCCCTGTCCCCTTACGCGGCCTGCGTAGACGTCAGTTCCGCAGAAACCCATTTCCAGCTACTGGATTGGGCATTTAGGTGTGTTAGTTGGATTGTTATTTGTGTTTCTTGCATTTATAACTCACAACCTCCAACCACAACTCATCCCCTATAAAACCCACACTAATCCAAGCCCTAATCACTTTACAAACTCCCCTAAACCTCTCTCAATCACTCAAATTCGCAGCTGAAAGTTCAGGTTCGAGCAGAATCATCAAGCTCCACTAAACTGAGCATAACTTCTTCATTTCTTGTCCTTTTTAGCTCTTTCTTTTTCCAGAACACTTGGATCGACCTTAGCTTCGATTCCATGGGTATTTCACAGAGAATAAGTCTCTGGAACTCCGGCTATATGGCTCCAAAGTTCACTGTTTGAATCTGATTTCATTTAACTTTGTTTATACTTGTTCAAACTCGAGTTTAACTCACTCAAACCCACGTCTTTATGCTTATAACCACTTCTATGGTTAGTTAAGCTTAAAAATGGGGCTGAGACATACAACATCAGAGGTTAAAGCTCATATAATTTCTGTTTTATTTAGGGTTTTTAACCCACAAGTCATGTTCAAGCTTCAAGCTTGATGAAGGTGTGATTATGGACTAACTTGGGTTGTCCAACAAAGAATCCCCACATTACTGGATGATTTCTCTTAGTATAGTTGTTGCTATTCTTGTATAAACATTAGTTCATGACCCTCCTTGTATGTTTTTACATCAAGTGTAGTGGTGAACCATAAGAGGTACCTAAATGGAAGCTTGTTCTTCCTACCTCCTACATGATTTCCATGATACTAGAGTGTAACACCTCGTAAATTCACGTCCAATGATGTATTGACACGTGTAATAAACCCTAATGAAGTCAAACACTGAAATTGAGGGACTAATTTTTCGAAAAATCGAAAAATTTGATTATTAAAGGACTGGAAGTGTTAGCATACCTAAAATAAGTTTCTAAATAACCTCTCACGACATTTATATTCACAAATGTACCACTTGATGGTTAAGTGTAGCCGTTTGCGTAATTAAATGAAAGTTTGCGTAATAAAGGGTTAAAAGCGTCAACATGTCAATTCTAACCTCTGAGTGACCTCTTAACAAACCGGGAGCTTCATAATATTTAATTATACTCTCGGGAATGCCAAATATTGGCCGACTAAAGTTTTTATGCCTATAAGTAAAATTACGCGCAACTATGCAAGTTAAAGGGGCTAAAAGTGTCAATATGTTTAATTATACATCTAAATGACCTTTTAGAGAACCCGAAGTATCGTGATGTTTAATAATACTTTCAAGAATGCCTAATATGGATTAGATGAGGCTTCAATGCTATTAAATGATGAGATGCGCAAGTTTGCGCAATAGAGGGACCTAAAGCGTCAACTTTTGAATCTATGCCTTTCGGTGACCATCTAAGCGAACGAGAGCGTATTAATATTTAAGTATATGCTTGGGAAGGATAAATATGGGCCATGGAAGGCTTGGATAACATTAAACGGCATTTCGCGCTACTTTGCGCAATTTAAGGACTATTTGCGTCAAACTGTAAAAGTATGTCGATTCGTATGATAACGGACCTTCCGGAAATTGTCCATGAGTTAAACATGCCCTAATTATCATTTCTATAGCTTATATATAGGCTTAGAGGTGTTTGGTGCGCAAAAATAAACTTTAAGGTCATGCAGGGACTAAAAGTGTCAAAAAGTGCACAAGTTTGCACTTTCGCGCATATCTCACATTCTGACTAACCCCGGACACCCAAAAATTTATGTAAGCATTAAAATATTTTATTTTAGTGATCGCCATGATAAAATTCCATTCGTCGCGTCGTTTGAATCGTTTTTCGCGTCCGTCCGTGTTCCGTCGTAATTACCCGAACAACGTGACCGTACGACCAAACGAACCGACATCCGGCATATTTTTGAGCATTTTTCATATTCCCTATGCTTAGGCATCATTTTATAGCCTTAAAAATGGTTTAACGGGCCTCAAACGCATCAGAAATGGGCTAGAAGCATGCAGGGACCAAAACTGCCATTTCAGAAACTTGATTTCCAGCTGTTACCAGCTGTTACAACTGTTTTAATCAATTGAAAATGGTTTTCTTCAGTCCTTGGGCAGCCCATAGATTGCTAAAACAAGGGGTAAAGGTGTACGGTCCAGATTTGATCACATTTATCGAGGAACGATCCTAACGGTCCTCTAAATCCTATAAATACCCATTGAATGTTTGGCTCTCATTTGCACCTCTCCTTCAATCTGATAAACTCTCTGAATTGTGAGGATCTTGAACTCTTTTGAGAACCTCCCTCAGTCCTTTGGACCCTTTGTAGGTCCCCTTTCGTGCTTAGTTTAATTATTTAGCGTTTATAGCCGAAAAGTCAAGCGTTTTCGATAAACGCTTTGACTTTCAAATGGCTGAGCCATTGTTCGCAACGAACATGGCTACGTGACCGTAATTAGGTGGGTGTTAAACCCTCAAAAGGGCACCTCCTAATTACCACGTTTACTTAGTTAAATTGTCGGGTCAAATAAAAGTCAAACGGGTTAGTTTTAAATAAATACATAACTATTAATATAGAAGCCATAAAATCAGTTTTCTCATATTAATAACTTGGTAATTATTAATTGAACATGTCTAAGCATGTTCAACCCGACAATTCTAAGTATAGGCTCGGTTCGGAACCGAAAGTCGCAAAAGTTGACTTTTGCTTTGACTTTCAGTTCTGACCCGATTTAGCTTAGTTTAGATATGCCTTAGGATTCCATTAGGACCATATTATAAGTTAGTATAACCCTCCGAGGTTATACAACTTGGTTCCATAGAAATCCTAGTTCATGCATGTTTCCGTTAAATGCCTAAATGTTGACCGTTATGCCCTTTTGACCTTAAAACGTGATTTTTGAAAATGTGAAAGAGTAGAAACCTTAGTTACTGATTTATAAACTTTCACCCAAAATTTGACATCAGTTTGAGGTCTAGGTTAAGAGTTATGCTCAATAGCGTAATTAGAAAGCTTTTTGTTAATTAAATGACGTAATTAGCGTATAGCCTATTTAAACCCACTTTTTGATATCAAACTTTTTACCCACTGATGTAATATAATATTTTGGGATTTTTGAAGATTTTTAATTAATTTTAGGCTGAGCATAACTTAGGGTCGTAGCTTTAATTCGGTTAATGCCGGTTTTGCCCTTTTTAGCTATAAAATGAGTTTTACAAATCCTTTTGAACCCAAACCTTTTGCTACTGATTTTATATGATAAATAAAATATTTTGAGCCTTCTGGAATAATAAAAATATCAGCTTTCTATACAAAACCCGGAAATGGCTCCAAATCGCCTTTTTAAGCGTTTTTAACGCATAGTATGTATCGAAACTAGTTTAAATATATAAGGGTTGATGCCTAGTGATATTTTCAGTAAATTTCTATATTTTAACAGTAAGCAAAAGTTTTAAACTCAGATTCTCTGTTTTGCCCTTCTTAAGCCTATGTGGAATTACCAAAATGCCCCTACGGTGCATAGTATGGTTATACTTAATAAATTTCACATATATATGATACCCTACTGATATGACTTATTAAATTAAGTATAATTACTGATTTAATCAGACCTGTAACTCAGAATGATATTTAAACTCTCTTATAATCTTTAAAATGACCAAAATACCCCTACGGGGTATAAATTGGTCTTAAACTCGTTTTGGGCATAATGGAAGGTATCCTACTGATATCACAACATATTTAGGGCATATTAACTTAGGAAACTTGTATATGACTCATTTGGTTACTCGTTACACACTTTTCGCGTTCGGATCGGCGTATGTAACTAGTTTGCATATATTAGCCGAAACGGGTCAAACCATATCGTTTTTGTCTCAAAATTCAGAATGTGTTTAAGTTACCCATATTAAACAAGCATACAAGCTTGTCGGGTCAAAACCACATTCTAAACCAGTCTTCGCTTTATCATGCGTTTGAACCGTGTCTTCCTTTTTAAAAACTAACCGGTCTAAGCTTAGGCTTAATTAAAGACACGTTAGGAATCTAATAGGTTATTAAAAACCTTCGTTCCAGATTTAGGAGCCCAGTAAAAGCTATCTGTACTTGCTGAATTGATATACGGCTGGGATTGAATTTATATTTAGCTCAGGTAAATACTTTTAACTTATTTTCCCTATACGGGCTTGGGGTACGGTATATAAAATACCGCTTGGTCCGGCATTGAATCTTTAATCGAATAGAGGTTAAATTATTGATATGCTATGTTTTGAATGTGTTTTGTTTGCTTAAAGCCTTTGGGGGGTTAATGACCATGTCCCGGATATCCTTGGCATCATCTTACGAGATGGCCACGACCTGAGCACGGGGTGTAGGCGTACACCTTTCAGTGCATAACTCAATATTGTGGTGTGTCTATTAATCTTTAACCCGGTCTACGGATCGGGCTACTAAACGCATAAGTAACATGTAATTCCCTTACAAGATTATATTCACATAATTATCCCAAGTTATAAAATGTTTTGTGCCACGTGCATTCAAATCAATTTTTATTAAAATTTTCAAAATGAGTCAGTTAAATTGTATTTACCAGTGTAAACTGACGTATTTTCCAAAAATGTTAAGTGCAGGTACTAATCGGAATAGGCTGGCTACTCCTAGCATCAATAAAGAGTCTCGCAAGCTTAGATGCCTAAAGTCTGTTGAACAAATGTTTCATTTTATTTTTGATCCGCCTGTGGATCCTTTACATTCCGTTTGTAATACTTGATATTACTTTATATCGGTTTGTAATATATTTATCTTTTGCTTCCGCTGTGCATTAAATATTGTGTTGTTTGACTATGATGATATCAACTACGTCACTATACTCCCCACCGGGCCCACCGGTGACACGTGGAAAATAGGGGTGTGACAGGTTGGTATCAGAGCCAACATTAAGTGAATTAAACATTAGCCTTTTTTGTTTAATCTCAATGACACAGTAGCACATTCCTTAAACTCTCTGAGTCTAGACTTAACATTGGAATACTCTTGTCTCTATTCGGAGGATTATTGCTTTCACTTCTAAATATTTTGATAAGTCGCCAAGCAATGAAGCCGTAATGGAAATTCTCCCCATTCGAGGCCTAGGGAAGGCCGAGCTTCGTACTGCGACAAGGATTAACGTGCCACCAAGGAGAAAGCATTCAGAAATGAAATGAAGAAGAAACTCCTTTTTGCTGAAATCCGTTTCCTTAGTAAGTCCTTATAAGGGCATACTTATCTTTCAGTCCCTTCATGGACAACGTTTCATTCAAGTCCCGCTTAGGGCAATCCTATACCTCTTTTAAAATCATTGGGATGTTTTATCTAAATTTCATTTATATCATTATATATGAATATAATATATGAAATAAATTAAAATAACATTTCTTTTATAAGATCTACCATTATAATAAAATGGCAAAAATCTAAAAAGGACAAGACCTAGCCTCGTGTCATTATTAAGACCCGGCCAAGATGGCAGTTCCTCAATTTAGGTTCAGATCCTTATTAGCATCCCGAGTTAGGATTGTTCTGCGTTAATTATTAAAAAGGGAATCTTAAAGGTAAACCTAGCCTATATGACGAGGCCCAGATGGTAGGACCTATTCAAGAGATTCACATCCTTGTTAACATCTATAACATATTAACTTTTCTGGCAGACGTGGTTCGATAAAGTCACATAAATCATCCTTATACTGGATTCTCCCGGAATCCTTTCTTATTTTGTGATTTAAACATCCATTAGGGATATAATGCCTACGGGCTATAATTAACGTCCTCTGAGACTAAAGACAGTCGTAGCCTACAACTCTCTGTCAAGAAAAGGCGTGAACACGTTCAAACCTAAATACCTTGATTCTACAAAATCATGGTTTATAATTTTGCCCTTGTGACTTGACTTTTTGTGCTATAGTTATATTTTAATTAAATCCAGGATAATTATGATAAAAATCCTGAATAAAAAAAAATAAATATCATTCTTTTCTGCCAGTATTCATATTAAAAAGAATCTTAAAGGGTATAACCTAGCTTGAATGTCATTAAAGACCTGGCTACGATGGTAAAACCTGTTTAAAAGAGATTCAGATCCTTGTTAACATCTGAAAACATGTTAACACTCCTGACAACAGTGATGCAATAAAATCACACTTGTCATCTTTATATTAGAAATTTTTCCAAACCCCTTATTCAGCCTAAATGATCAAGAAGAATCATGGCTAATAAACGTCGAACATGATGTATACATCAAAATATTCATTAGGAATGTATGCCTACGGGCACAGATGTGTACATAGAAAAGATAGTTTTATTTCATAACTTCTTGTCAAGACAATGAATTATGAAATTTTCCGATCCAAAGGAATCATTGATTTTGTTTTAAAATTTCCCTAGTGACGAGGCATCTGTGCCATCGAAAAGTCCTTTGGAACAAGCCGTTGTGCTATATAAGATGTCAGTATGACATTGACAGTCGTGACTTATGTCCCCTGTCTAGTAAATATGAAGGATTATATTCCGTTTAAACGCCAAAGATGGTTTATTTAAAAACTTAGGCAAAACATAATCAAATAAATTAAATACTATCTATTGGCCTATATGGTTAATTACACCATGGCTATTTATTCATCAAATTCGACAATTCACTATAATTAAACCAATTATTACTACTTGGTTTGTAGTCTTCAAAGCTTCACCATGGCTGACCCCTCTGAAGCTCACAATCATCCAGCTGATCAAAATGATGATGCAAGACTAAACTTAACAAGCACCAGGTTGCAGGCTATGATAGATACAGCCGTAAACAAAGCCGTGGACCGTATATTAAAGGAGCATAAGCGAAAGTGCGATAATACCCCAAATAAGGGTTACAAAAAGGGTAAGACCGGTTCAAGCTATAACCAGTCCAAACCAAAGGAGGCAAAACCCGAATGTAAAACCTGCGGGAAGAAGCACTTCGGAAAATGTTTCTATGATCAGATCGGGGGATGTGTCATCTGTAAGGAGACGGATCACAAGACCCATGAATGCAAGGATTTGAAGGACAAACAGCAGACCGGTGGAAAGACCAGATGCAAAACCTGTAGGAAATACCACCTCGGGAAATGCAGATATGAATCTCAGCCTCTACCCTGTGGAATCTGCAAGTCCAATGAGCATAAGACCTTGGATTGCAAGAGAATGGGAGACGCAACCTGCTATGGTTGCAATGAGGAGGGGCACATTAAGACCAACTGCCCTAAAAATGCTAAAAAGCCTGAGGAGGCTAAGAAGATCAAAGCTGGAAGCTCTCAAATGGATACTCAAGAGACTGTTCAGGATAACAATGTCACAACAGGTACTTCTTTATCAATAATGCTCATGCTAGAGTATTATTTGATTCAGGTTCAGATAAGTCTCTCGTAGACAATAGATTTTGTAAATCATTGAGTCTGCCTGTTAAAACTCTAAGCGTTAAGTATAAAGTAGAAATGGGTCGATAGTACCTCAGAGACTGCTTCAGCAGTATTAGATGGATGTTTTATATCCATTAGGGATTACTCTTTTCCACTGTCTTTGTTCCATTAAAATAGAGGGACACGATATAATAATAAAAGAAGGGCTGGTCATCCTGTAACCAAGCCCATGCCTTATGTGATGAGAAGCAAGTAGTTATTAAGACTCCTTATGGTGAGCCTTTGACCATTCAAGGAGGTACTGGGTATGGAATGCCCAAGCACTTGTTAAATTTGGTATTTAAGACCAAAGATTCGAGTATGGAAAAGCTCAGAAGAGACAGACAACAGACGGGATGCTGGAAATGCGACAAGTGATAATAGTGCATCCAATGTGAACCTCAATGTTAATGGAGTTAATCTCCAAAACTGTTATTAACGCAGCTGTTGGAAAGGCTACGAGAAAAGTCATGAAAAGGCTTGAGAAGCCGAATGATGTTCGCTTTAAAACACATGTCACTGCTCATAAGAAGAGCTATATTCATACTTCAGATGCGAAGAATAACCCAAACAAAATCATATATGACAAGAAGCCCTTTCCTCTTAGGATGTACTTAAAAGTACTTCGTCTCTTAGAAGTCAGGAGACTTCAATAGTAAAAAGGGTTTGGGATGTAGTAGAAACCATTAGGTATATCAGTGGTTATGCTGGAAAGGACATGGTAAGGTATACATCACAGCCATTCGATGACAATACTCTTGATTAGTGAGGACATTATTGAAGTCCACAAGAAAGATCCCCTTATGCAATATGGGATCGTCCACGTTTTAAGGACCTTATTAGGAAAACCCATTATCCGCTTCACGAAATGAAAAAAGATGGAATAAGAATTTTCTGACTCTCACCATAAAAGTTCTAGACCGTCGACAGTATGTCACAAATTTTAATTCATTGGATGAGATAGTACTCTATTCAGTTTACCCAAAACCCTAAGCTTAATGCAATAATTATTGGTGGTTAGTAACGGCAATAAGAAGGCACATTAAGGTTTCAAAGCCTGCTCATTATAAATCTATCATGGATCTGTCTCAGCTACTCGCATTTTATAGATTAAGAAATAAACAGTCAAAGCTGAGACTGCCCTAAAGTTTGTCATAGATTTCGCAACTAAGTTTAAAAGGGATTAAGAATGGAGGTGTTTAACCCTCCTGATGAAGGATTAGAGGCAGCTCACATAAATAATATCAGATAAATCCCTTATTGTAATTTTATTGTTAAGAGTTATGTTTGGGTTTAGGTGCTGCTAAGTCTCTCATAAGACTACAAACTTAGCAAACTTTTAGGAAAATTTTTCCGTAAGAACCTCATATATTAAGTGTAAGGTAAAACTTACAGGTAAAATCATAAGAACCATTCCGTCTGTTCCTGTCAGAAACTTCCAATCATAGAATTCTAGAAGTATCCTCTCTCTAGAGGAAGTGCGTCAGTATATATATATATATATAGTTGATATCTCTTCAATCTCTATCGATTGCGAAAACCAGACAGTATGATGAAAGCGCCATATGAGGATTGATGTATCTTAATAAGTTCCATAGATTGCTTCCATGCCTGATCAGTATGGAGGTTTAATGCATGGGACCACAAAGATATTACGATGGTCATATGGTACTAAAGTCAGCTAATGGTATTCAAAGAAGATATCCAGAATGGAAGTTTCTAAGTAAATGTTCCCGATTAAGGAATTCGTGGACTTATAACATAAATGTGTCACTTATTTGACACGAGCAATGATGGATAAACTGGAGCCAGAGATTTGGAAAAATCTCTGCAACCTCCTTGTATTTTGATTATCTTCTCCTAAGATTACCCTGTTTACCTCCTGTGAGGCAAGTAGAGTTAAGATTTATATCCTATTTAGGGCTGTACTATTATGAAATCTCCAAGACGGCTAGTACCATCATTGGAAGAATCGAAACCCTGATTAAGTAAGTTTTAAATAAAGGGTTCGTATAGCCTAACTCAATATTCTGAGAATTCGGTATAGTTAATTAAGAAAGATGGTTCATTCTGCTTATGCATTGATTACCGCAACCCTGATAGGGCAACAATTAAGAATTGCCATCAGCTGCCCAGGATCGTCGATTTGTTCGACTAACGGCAAGGATTAGCTAATTCCTTAAGATTAGTTTTAAGCAATGGTTGGAATAACCATCTCACCTTAAATTAAGCTTTTCTATAATAGTTGATATATAAGTATCAATGTTGCTCTTTTGGAGACCTTGTATAGATGGAATGTTAAGCATCTACTAGTAGACAAAAGATTGGTAAGTCCAATTATCAGGATCTGAAAGTTGCCTTGACGAGTAAGATCAAAAAAACCCATAATCATCGGTAAGATGCCAGTATTCGGCAGAAAATCAAGGATTAATAAGAATATCAACCCTCTTGAATTCTTGTTGAGGAAGAAGGTTCAACAAAAGATATCACCCTGGAAGGGTGTGCCAAATTGTTAATTATCAGACTAGTTGAACTCTGAATATATAGAATCATTCGAGGAAATCGAATGTACCAAGATCAAATAGCTTATAAGCTACAACCTATTTAAGGAGCTTGGCAGAGCTCGCAATACATTGCACACTAATGACTTAAGGCTGTGTTTTCACCAATAAGTCGAGAAGCACTATCACATAATAATATGCAGATTGATGATATGATGAGAAACCTACATCGATTGAGAATCGACAGGTTAAGAAGCTCCAAAAAGGATACATGTACCTATTATAGAGGTCAATTTGGGAGCTTGGAGAGACTCCAGATATGCTATAGAAGTTAAGCCCGTTAAGTGACAAAAAGTACTTCCAGCATTTTAGCAAATCTTGAGGTCGAGATTTCTTTTAAGGGGGTGAGGATGTAACACCTCGTAAATTCACGTCCAATGATGTATTGACACGTGTAATAAACCCTAATGAAGTCAAACACTGAAATTGAGGGACTAATTTTTCGAAAAATCGAAAACTTTGATTATTAAAGGACTGGAAGTGTTAGCATACCTAAAATAAGTTTCTAAATAACCTCTCACGACATTTATATTCACAAATGTGCCACTTGATGGTTAAGTGTAGCCGTTTGCGTAATTAAATGAAAGTTTGCGTAATAAAGGGTTAAAAGCGTCAACATGTCAATTCTAACCTCTGAGTGACCTCTTAACAAACCGAGAGCTTCATAATATTTAATTATACTCTCGGGAATGCCAAATATTGGCCGACTAAAGTTTTTATGCCTATAAGTAAAATTACGCGCAACTATGCAAGTTAAAGGGGCTAAAAGTGTCAATATGTTTAATTATACATCTAAATGACCTTTTAGCGAACCTGAAGTATCGTGATGTTTAATAATACTTTCAAGAATGCCTAATATGGATTAGATGAGGCTTCAATGCTATTAAATGATGAGATGCGCAAGTTTGCGCAATAGAGGGACCTAAAGCGTCAACTTTTGAATCTATGCCTTTCGATGACCATCTAAGCGAACGAGAGCGTATTAATATTTAAGTATATTCTTGGGAAGGATAAATATGGGCCATGGAAGGCTTGGATAACATTAAACGGCATTTCGCGCTACTTTGCGCAATTTAAGGACTATTTGCGTCAAACTGTAAAAGTATGTCGATTCGTATGATAACGGACCTTCCGGAAATTGTCCATGAGTTAAACATGCCCTAATTATCATTTCTATAGCTTATATATAGGCTTAGAGGTGTTTGGTGCGCAAAAATAAACTTTAAGGTCATGCAGGGACTAAAAGTGTCAAAAAGTGCACAAGTTTGCACTTTCGCGCATATCTCACATTCTGACTAACCCCGGACACCCAAAAATTTATGTAAGCATTAAAATATTTTATTTTAGTGATCGCCATGATAAAATTCCATTCGTCGCGTCGTTTGAATCGTTTTTCGCGTCCGTCCGTGTTCCGTCGTAATTACCCGAACAACGTGACCGTACGACCAAACGAACCGACATCCGGCATATTTTTGAGCATGTTTCATATTCCCTATGCTTAGGCATCATTTTATAGCCTTAAAAATGGTTTAACGGGCCTCAAACGCATCAGAAAGGGGCTAGAAGCATGCAGGGACCAAAACTGCCATTTCAGAAACTTGATTTCCAGCTGTTACCAGCTGTTACAACTGTTTTAATCAATTGAAAATGGTTTTCTTCAGTCCTTGGGCAGCCCATAGATTTCTAAAACAAGGGGTAAAGGTGTACGGTCCAGATTTGATCACATTTATCGAGGAACGATCCTAACGGTCCTCTAAATCCTATAAATACCCATTGAATGTTTGGCTCTCATTTGCACCTCTCCTTCAATCTGATAAACTCTCTGAATTGTGAGGATCTTGAACTCTTTTGAGAACCTCCCTCAGTCCTTTGGACCCTTTGTAGGTCCCCTTTCGTGCTTAGTTTAATTATTTAGCGTTTATAGCCGAAAAGTCAAGCGTTTTCGATAAACGCTTTGACTTTCAAATGGCTGAGCCATTGTTCGCAACGAACATGGCTACGTGACCGTAATTAGGTGGGTGTTAAACCCTCAAAAGGGCACCTCCTAATTACCACGTTTACTTAGTTAAATTGTCGGGTCAAATAAAAGTCAAACGGGTTAGTTTTAAATAAATACATAACTATTAATATAGAAGCCATAAAATCAGTTTTCTCATATTAATAACTTGGTAATTATTAATTGAACATGTCTAAGCATGTTCAACCCGACAATTCTAAGTATAGGCTCGGTTCGGAACCGAAAGTCGCAAAAGTTGACTTTTGCTTTGACTTTCAGTTCTGACCCGATTTAGCTTAGTTTAGATATGCCTTAGGATTCCATTAGGACCATATTATAAGTTAGTATAACCCTCCGAGGTTATACAACTTGGTTCCATAGAAATCCTAGTTCATGCATGTTTCCGTTAAATGCCTAAATGTTGACCGTTATGCCCTTTTGACCTTAAAACGTGATTTTTGAAAATGTGAAAGAGTAGAAACCTTAGTTACTGATTTATAAACTTTCACCCAAAATTTGACATCAGTTTGAGGTCTAGGTTAAGAGTTATGCTCAATAGCGTAATTAGAAAGCTTTTTGTTAATTAAATGACGTAATTAGCGTATAGCCTATTTAAACCCACTTTTTGATATCAAACTTTTTACCCACTGATGTAATATAATATTTTGGGATTTTTGAAGATTTTTAATTAATTTTAGGCTGAGCATAACTTAGGGTCGTAGCTTTAATTCGGTTAATGCCGGTTTTGCCCTTTTTAGCTATAAAATGAGTTTTACAAATCCTTTTGAACCCAAACCTTTTGCTACTGATTTTATATGATAAATAAAATATTTTGAGCCTTCTGGAATAATAAAAATATCAGCTTTCTATACAAAACCCGGAAATGGCTCCAAATCGCCTTTTTAAGCGTTTTTAACGCATAGTATGTATCGAAACTAGTTTAAATATATAAGGGTTGATGCCTAGTGATATTTTCAGTAAATTTCTATATTTTAACAGTAAGCAAAAGTTTTAAACTCAGATTCTCTGTTTTGCCCTTCTTAAGCCTATGTGGAATTACCAAAATGCCCCTACGGTGCATAGTATGGTTATACTTAATAAATTTCACATATATATGATACCCTACTGATATGACTTATTAAATTAAGTATAATTACTGATTTAATCAGACCTGTAACTCAGAATGATATTTAAACTCTCTTATAATCTTTAAAATGACCAAAATACCCCTACGGGGTATAAATTGGTCTTAAACTCGTTTTGGGCATAATGGAAGGTATCCTACTGATATCACAACATATTTAGGGCATATTAACTTAGGAAACTTGTATATGACTCATTTGGTTACTCGTTACACACTTTTCGCGTTCGGATCGGCGTATGTAACTAGTTTGCATATATTAGCCGAAACGGGTCAAACCATATCGTTTTTGTCTCAAAATTCAGAATGTGTTTAAGTTACCCATATTAAACAAGCATACAAGCTTGTCGGGTCAAAACCACATTCTAAACCAGTCTTCGCTTTATCATGCGTTTGAACCGTGTCTTCCTTTTTAAAAACTAACCGGTCTAAGCTTAGGCTTAATTAAAGACACGTTAGGAATCTAATAGGTTATTAAAAACCTTCGTTCCAGATTTAGGAGCCCAGTAAAAGCTATCTGTACTTGCTGAATTGATATACGGCTGGGATTGAATTTATATTTAGCTCAGGTAAATACTTTTAACTTATTTTCCCTATACGGGCTTGGGGTACGGTATATAAAATACCGCTTGGTCCGGCATTGAATCTTTAATCGAATAGAGGTTAAATTATTGATATGCTATGTTTTGAATGTGTTTTGTTTGCTTAAAGCCTTTGGGGGGTTAATGACCATGTCCCGGATATCCTTGGCATCATCTTACGAGATGGCCACGACCTGAGCACGGGGTGTAGGCGTACACCTTTCAGTGCATAACTCAATATTGTGGTGTGTCTATTAATCTTTAACCCGGTCTACGGATCGGGCTACTAAACGCATAAGTAACATGTAATTCCCTTACAAGATTATATTCACATAATTATCCCAAGTTATAAAATGTTTTGTGCCACGTGCATTCAAATCAATTTTTATTAAAATTTTCAAAATGAGTCAGTTAAATTGTATTTACCAGTGTAAACTGACGTATTTTCCAAAAATGTTAAGTGCAGGTACTAATCGGAATAGGCTGGCTACTCCTAGCATCAATAAAGAGTCTCGCAAGCTTAGATGCCTAAAGTCTGTTGAACAAATGTTTCATTTTATTTTTGATCCGCCTGTGGATCCTTTACATTCCGTTTGTAATACTTGATATTACTTTATATCGGTTTGTAATATATTTATCTTTTGCTTCCGCTGTGCATTAAATATTGTGTTGTTTGACTATGATGATATCAACTACGTCACTATACTCCCCACCGGGCCCACCGGTGACACGTGGAAAATAGGGGTGTGACAGGTTGGTATCAGAGCCAACATTAAGTGAATTAAACATTAGCCTTTTTTGTTTAATCTCAATGACACAGTAGCACATTCCTTAAACTCTCTGAGTCTAGACTTAACATTGGAATACTCTTGTCTCTATTCGGAGGATTATTGCTTTCACTTCTAAATATTTTGATAAGTCGCCAAGCAATGAAGCCGTAATGGAAATTCTCCCCATTCGAGGCCTAGGGAAGGCCGAGCTTCGTACTGCGACAAGGATTAACGTGCCACCAAGGAGAAAGCATTCAGAAATGAAATGAAGAAGAAACTCCTTTTTGCTGAAATCCGTTTCCTTAGTAAGTCCTTATAAGGGCATACTTATCTTTCAGTCCCTTCATGGACAACGTTTCATTCAAGTCCCGCTTAGGGCAATCCTATACCTCTTTTAAAATCATTGGGATGTTTTATCTAAATTTCATTTATATCATTATATATGAATATAATATATGAAATAAATTAAAATAACATTTCTTTTATAAGATCTACCATTATAATAAAATGGCAAAAATCTAAAAAGGACAAGACCTAGCCTCGTGTCATTATTAAGACCCGGCCAAGATGGCAGTTCCTCAATTTAGGTTCAGATCCTTATTAGCATCCCGAGTTAGGATTGTTCTGCGTTAATTATTAAAAAGGGAATCTTAAAGGTAAACCTAGCCTATATGACGAGGCCCAGATGGTAGGACCTATTCAAGAGATTCACATCCTTGTTAACATCTATAACATATTAACTTTTCTGGCAGACGTGGTTCGATAAAGTCACATAAATCATCCTTATACTGGATTCTCCCGGAATCCTTTCTTATTTTGTGATTTAAACATCCATTAGGGATATAATGCCTACGGGCTATAATTAACGTCCTCTGAGACTAAAGACAGTCGTAGCCTACAACTCTCTGTCAAGAAAAGGCGTGAACACGTTCAAACCTAAATACCTTGATTCTACAAAATCATGGTTTATAATTTTGCCCTTGTGACTTGACTTTTTGTGCTATAGTTATATTTTAATTAAATCCAGGATAATTATGATAAAAATCCTGAATAAAAAAAAATAAATATCATTCTTTTCTGCCAGTATTCATATTAAAAAGAATCTTAAAGGGTATAACCTAGCTTGAATGTCATTAAAGACCTGGCTACGATGGTAAAACCTGTTTAAAAGAGATTCAGATCCTTGTTAACATCTGAAAACATGTTAACACTCCTGACAACAGTGATGCAATAAAATCACACTTGTCATCTTTATATTAGAAATTTTTCCAAACCCCTTATTCAGCCTAAATGATCAAGAAGAATCATGGCTAATAAACGTCGAACATGATGTATACATCAAAATATTCATTAGGAATGTATGCCTACGGGCACAGATGTGTACATAGAAAAGATAGTTTTATTTCATAACTTCTTGTCAAGACAATGAATTATGAAATTTTCCGATCCAAAGGAATCATTGATTTTGTTTTAAAATTTCCCTAGTGACGAGGCATCTGTGCCATCGAAAAGTCCTTTGGAACAAGCCGTTGTGCTATATAAGATGTCAGTATGACATTGACAGTCGTGACTTATGTCCCCTGTCTAGTAAATATGAAGGATTATATTCCGTTTAAACGCCAAAGATGGTTTATTTAAAAACTTAGGCAAAACATAATCAAATAAATTAAATACTATCTATTGGCCTATATGGTTAATTACACCATGGCTATTTATTCATCAAATTCGACAATTCACTATAATTAAACCAATTATTACTACTTGGTTTGTAGTCTTCAAAGCTTCACCATGGCTGACCCCTCTGAAGCTCACAATCATCCAGCTGATCAAAATGATGATGCAAGACTAAACTTAACAAGCACCAGGTTGCAGGCTATGATAGATACAGCCGTAAACAAAGCCGTGGACCGTATATTAAAGGAGCATAAGCGAAAGTGCGATAATACCCCAAATAAGGGTTACAAAAAGGGTAAGACCGGTTCAAGCTATAACCAGTCCAAACCAAAGGAGGCAAAACCCGAATGTAAAACCTGCGGGAAGAAGCACTTCGGAAAATGTTTCTATGATCAGATCGGGGGATGTGTCATCTGTAAGGAGACGGATCACAAGACCCATGAATGCAAGGATTTGAAGGACAAACAGCAGACCGGTGGAAAGACCAGATGCAAAACCTGTAGGAAATACCACCTCGGGAAATGCAGATATGAATCTCAGCCTCTACCCTGTGGAATCTGCAAGTCCAATGAGCATAAGACCTTGGATTGCAAGAGAATGGGAGACGCAACCTGCTATGGTTGCAATGAGGAGGGGCACATTAAGACCAACTGCCCTAAAAATGCTAAAAAGCCTGAGGAGGCTAAGAAGATCAAAGCTGGAAGCTCTCAAATGGATACTCAAGAGACTGTTCAGGATAACAATGTCACAACAGGTACTTCTTTATCAATAATGCTCATGCTAGAGTATTATTTGATTCAGGTTCAGATAAGTCTCTCGTAGACAATAGATTTTGTAAATCATTGAGTCTGCCTGTTAAAACTCTAAGCGTTAAGTATAAAGTAGAAATGGGTCGATAGTACCTCAGAGACTGCTTCAGCAGTATTAGATGGATGTTTTATATCCATTAGGGATTACTCTTTTCCACTGTCTTTGTTCCATTAAAATAGAGGGACACGATATAATAATAAAAGAAGGGCTGGTCATCCTGTAACCAAGCCCATGCCTTATGTGATGAGAAGCAAGTAGTTATTAAGACTCCTTATGGTGAGCCTTTGACCATTCAAGGAGGTACTGGGTATGGAATGCCCAAGCACTTGTTAAATTTGGTATTTAAGACCAAAGATTCGAGTATGGAAAAGCTCAGAAGAGACAGACAACAGACGGGATGCTGGAAATGCGACAAGTGATAATAGTGCATCCAATGTGAACCTCAATGTTAATGGAGTTAATCTCCAAAACTGTTATTAACGCAGCTGTTGGAAAGGCTACGAGAAAAGTCATGAAAAGGCTTGAGAAGCCGAATGATGTTCGCTTTAAAACACATGTCACTGCTCATAAGAAGAGCTATATTCATACTTCAGATGCGAAGAATAACCCAAACAAAATCATATATGACAAGAAGCCCTTTCCTCTTAGGATGTACTTAAAAGTACTTCGTCTCTTAGAAGTCAGGAGACTTCAATAGTAAAAAGGGTTTGGGATGTAGTAGAAACCATTAGGTATATCAGTGGTTATGCTGGAAAGGACATGGTAAGGTATACATCACAGCCATTCGATGACAATACTCTTGATTAGTGAGGACATTATTGAAGTCCACAAGAAAGATCCCCTTATGCAATATGGGATCGTCCACGTTTTAAGGACCTTATTAGGAAAACCCATTATCCGCTTCACGAAATGAAAAAAGATGGAATAAGAATTTTCTGACTCTCACCATAAAAGTTCTAGACCGTCGACAGTATGTCACAAATTTTAATTCATTGGATGAGATAGTACTCTATTCAGTTTACCCAAAACCCTAAGCTTAATGCAATAATTATTGGTGGTTAGTAACGGCAATAAGAAGGCACATTAAGGTTTCAAAGCCTGCTCATTATAAATCTATCATGGATCTGTCTCAGCTACTCGCATTTTATAGATTAAGAAATAAACAGTCAAAGCTGAGACTGCCCTAAAGTTTGTCATAGATTTCGCAACTAAGTTTAAAAGGGATTAAGAATGGAGGTGTTTAACCCTCCTGATGAAGGATTAGAGGCAGCTCACATAAATAATATCAGATAAATCCCTTATTGTAATTTTATTGTTAAGAGTTATGTTTGGGTTTAGGTGCTGCTAAGTCTCTCATAAGACTACAAACTTAGCAAACTTTTAGGAAAATTTTTCCGTAAGAACCTCATATATTAAGTGTAAGGTAAAACTTACAGGTAAAATCATAAGAACCATTCCGTCTGTTCCTGTCAGAAACTTCCAATCATAGAATTCTAGAAGTATCCTCTCTCTAGAGGAAGTGCGTCAGTATATATATATATATATAGTTGATATCTCTTCAATCTCTATCGATTGCGAAAACCAGACAGTATGATGAAAGCGCCATATGAGGATTGATGTATCTTAATAAGTTCCATAGATTGCTTCCATGCCTGATCAGTATGGAGGTTTAATGCATGGGACCACAAAGATATTACGATGGTCATATGGTACTAAAGTCAGCTAATGGTATTCAAAGAAGATATCCAGAATGGAAGTTTCTAAGTAAATGTTCCCGATTAAGGAATTCGTGGACTTATAACATAAATGTGTCACTTATTTGACACGAGCAATGATGGATAAACTGGAGCCAGAGATTTGGAAAAATCTCTGCAACCTCCTTGTATTTTGATTATCTTCTCCTAAGATTACCCTGTTTACCTCCTGTGAGGCAAGTAGAGTTAAGATTTATATCCTATTTAGGGCTGTACTATTATGAAATCTCCAAGACGGCTAGTACCATCATTGGAAGAATCGAAACCCTGATTAAGTAAGTTTTAAATAAAGGGTTCGTATAGCCTAACTCAATATTCTGAGAATTCGGTATAGTTAATTAAGAAAGATGGTTCATTCTGCTTATGCATTGATTACCGCAACCCTGATAGGGCAACAATTAAGAATTGCCATCAGCTGCCCAGGATCGTCGATTTGTTCGACTAACGGCAAGGATTAGCTAATTCCTTAAGATTAGTTTTAAGCAATGGTTGGAATAACCATCTCACCTTAAATTAAGCTTTTCTATAATAGTTGATATATAAGTATCAATGTTGCTCTTTTGGAGACCTTGTATAGATGGAATGTTAAGCATCTACTAGTAGACAAAAGATTGGTAAGTCCAATTATCAGGATCTGAAAGTTGCCTTGACGAGTAAGATCAAAAAAACCCATAATCATCGGTAAGATGCCAGT
This sequence comes from Helianthus tuberosus, assembly GCA_030545235.1. NCBI lineage: Eukaryota > Viridiplantae > Streptophyta > Magnoliopsida > Asterales > Asteraceae > Helianthus > Helianthus tuberosus. Next base: position 198,127,673 of record CM060448.1, on the reverse strand, counting down.
ATTCGGCAGAAAATCAAGGATTAATAAGAATATCAACCCTCTTGAATTCTTGTTGAGGAAGAAGGTTCAACAAAAGATATCACCCTGGAAGGGTGTGCCAAATTGTTAATTATCAGACTAGTTGAACTCTGAATATATAGAATCATTCGAGGAAATCGAATGTACCAAGATCAAATAGCTTATAAGCTACAACCTATTTAAGGAGCTTGGCAGAGCTCGCAATACATTGCACACTAATGACTTAAGGCTGTGTTTTCACCAATAAGTCGAGAAGCACTATCACATAATAATATGCAGATTGATGATATGATGAGAAACCTACATCGATTGAGAATCGACAGGTTAAGAAGCTCCAAAAAGGATACATGTACCTATTATAGAGGTCAATTTGGGAGCTTGGAGAGACTCCAGATATGCTATAGAAGTTAAGCCCGTTAAGTGACAAAAAGTACTTCCAGCATTTTAGCAAATCTTGAGGTCGAGATTTCTTTTAAGGGGGTGAGGATGTAACACCTCGTAAATTCACGTCCAATGATGTATTGACACGTGTAATAAACCCTAATGAAGTCAAACACTGAAATTGAGGGACTAATTTTTCGAAAAATCGAAAACTTTGATTATTAAAGGACTGGAAGTGTTAGCATACCTAAAATAAGTTTCTAAATAACCTCTCACGACATTTATATTCACAAATGTGCCACTTGATGGTTAAGTGTAGCCGTTTGCGTAATTAAATGAAAGTTTGCGTAATAAAGGGTTAAAAGCGTCAACATGTCAATTCTAACCTCTGAGTGACCTCTTAACAAACTGAGAGCTTCATAATATTTAATTATACTCTCGGGAATGCCAAATATTGGCCGACTAAAGTTTTTATGCCTATAAGTAAAATTACGCGCAACTATGCAAGTTAAAGGGGCTAAAAGTGTCAATATGTTTAATTATACATCTAAATGACCTTTTAGCGAACCTGAAGTATCGTGATGTTTAATAATACTTTCAAGAATGCCTAATATGGATTAGATGAGGCTTCAATGCTATTAAATGATGAGATGCGCAAGTTTGCGCAATAGAGGGACCTAAAGCGTCAACTTTTGAATCTATGCCTTTCGATGACCATCTAAGCGAACGAGAGCGTATTAATATTTAAGTATATTCTTGGGAAGGATAAATATGGGCCATGGAAGGCTTGGATAACATTAAACGGCATTTCGCGCTACTTTGCGCAATTTAAGGACTATTTGCGTCAAACTGTAAAAGTATGTCGATTCGTATGATAACGGACCTTCCGGAAATTGTCCATGAGTTAAACATGCCCTAATTATCATTTCTATAGCTTATATATAGGCTTAGAGGTGTTTGGTGCGCAAAAATAAACTTTAAGGTCATGCAGGGACTAAAAGTGTCAAAAAGTGCACAAGTTTGCACTTTCGCGCATATCTCACATTCTGACTAACCCCGGACACCCAAAAATTTATGTAAGCATTAAAATATTTTATTTTAGTGATCGCCATGATAAAATTCCATTCGTCGCGTCGTTTGAATCGTTTTTCGCGTCCGTCCGTGTTCCGTCGTAATTACCCGAACAACGTGACCGTACGACCAAACGAACCGACATCCGGCATATTTTTGAGCATGTTTCATATTCCCTATGCTTAGGCATCATTTTATAGCCTTAAAAATGGTTTAACGGGCCTCAAACGCATCAGAAAGGGGCTAGAAGCATGCAGGGACCAAAACTGCCATTTCAGAAACTTGATTTCCAGCTGTTACCAGCTGTTACAACTGTTTTAATCAATTGAAAATGGTTTTCTTCAGTCCTTGGGCAGCCCATAGATTTCTAAAACAAGGGGTAAAGGTGTACGGTCCAGATTTGATCACATTTATCGAGGAACGATCCTAACGGTCCTCTAAATCCTATAAATACCCATTGAATGTTTGGCTCTCATTTGCACCTCTCCTTCAATCTGATAAACTCTCTGAATTGTGAGGATCTTGAACTCTTTTGAGAACCTCCCTCAGTCCTTTGGACCCTTTGTAGGTCCCCTTTCGTGCTTAGTTTAATTATTTAGCGTTTATAGCCGAAAAGTCAAGCGTTTTCGATAAACGCTTTGACTTTCAAATGGCTGAGCCATTGTTCGCAACGAACATGGCTACGTGACCGTAATTAGGTGGGTGTTAAACCCTCAAAAGGGCACCTCCTAATTACCACGTTTACTTAGTTAAATTGTCGGGTCAAATAAAAGTCAAACGGGTTAGTTTTAAATAAATACATAACTATTAATATAGAAGCCATAAAATCAGTTTTCTCATATTAATAACTTGGTAATTATTAATTGAACATGTCTAAGCATGTTCAACCCGACAATTCTAAGTATAGGCTCGGTTCGGAACCGAAAGTCGCAAAAGTTGACTTTTGCTTTGACTTTCAGTTCTGACCCGATTTAGCTTAGTTTAGATATGCCTTAGGATTCCATTAGGACCATATTATAAGTTAGTATAACCCTCCGAGGTTATACAACTTGGTTCCATAGAAATCCTAGTTCATGCATGTTTCCGTTAAATGCCTAAATGTTGACCGTTATGCCCTTTTGACCTTAAAACGTGATTTTTGAAAATGTGAAAGAGTAGAAACCTTAGTTACTGATTTATAAACTTTCACCCAAAATTTGACATCAGTTTGAGGTCTAGGTTAAGAGTTATGCTCAATAGCGTAATTAGAAAGCTTTTTGTTAATTAAATGACGTAATTAGCGTATAGCCTATTTAAACCCACTTTTTGATATCAAACTTTTTACCCACTGATGTAATATAATATTTTGGGATTTTTGAAGATTTTTAATTAATTTTAGGCTGAGCATAACTTAGGGTCGTAGCTTTAATTCGGTTAATGCCGGTTTTGCCCTTTTTAGCTATAAAATGAGTTTTACAAATCCTTTTGACCCCAAACCTTTTGCTACTGATTTTATATGATAAATAAAATATTTCGAGCCTTCTGGAATAATAAAAATATCAGCTTTCTATACAAAACCCGGAAATGGCTCCAAATCGCCTTTTTAAGCGTTTTTAACGCATAGTATGTATCGAAACTAGTTTAAATATATAAGGGTTGATGCCTAGTGATATTTTCAGTAAATTTCTATATTTTAACAGTAAGCAAAAGTTTTAAACTCAGATTCTCTGTTTTGCCCTTCTTAAGCCTATGTGGAATTACCAAAATGCCCCTACGGTGCATAGTATGGTTATACTTAATAAATTTCACATATATATGATACCCTACTGATATGACTTATTAAATTAAGTATAATTACTGATTTAATCAGACCTGTAACTCAGAATGATATTTAAACTCTCTTATAATCTTTAAAATGACCAAAATACCCCTACGGGGCATAAATTGGTCTTAAACTCGTTTTGGGCATAATGGAAGGTATCCTACTGATATCACAACATATTTAGGGCATATTAACTTAGGAAACTTTTATATGACTCATTTGGTTACTCGTTACACACTTTTCGCGTTCGGATCGGCGTATGTAACTAGTTTGCATATATTAGCCGAAACGGGTCAAACCATATCGTTTTTGTCTCAAAATTCAGAATGTGTTTAAGTTACCCATATTAAACAAGCATACAAGCTTGTCGGGTCAAAACCACATTCTAAACCAGTCTTCGCTTTATCATGCGTTTGAACCGTGTCTTCCTTTTTAAAAACTAACCGGTCTAAGCTTAGGCTTAATTAAAGACACGTTAGGAATCTAATAGGTTATTAAAAACCTTCGTTCCAGATTTAGGAGCCCAGTAAAAGCTATCTGTACTTGCTGAATTGATATACGGCTGGGATTGAATTTATATTTAGCTCAGGTAAATACTTTTAACTTATTTTCCCTATACGGGCTTGGGGTACGGTATATAAAATACCGCTTGGTCCGGCATTGAATCTTTAATCGAATAGAGGTTAAATTATTGATATGCTATGTTTTGAATGTGTTTTGTTTGCTTAAAGCCTTTGGGGGGTTAATGACCATGTCCCGGATATCCTTGGCATCATCTTACGAGATGGCCACGACCTGAGCACGGGGTGTAGGCGTACACCTTTCAGTGCATAACTCAATATTGTGGTGTGTCTATTAATCTTTAACCCGGTCTACGGATCGGGCTACTGAACGCATAAGTAACATGTAATTCCCTTACAAGATTATATTCACATAATTATCCCAAGTTATAAAATGTTTTGTGCCACGTGCATTCAAATCAATTTTTATTAAAATTTTCAAAATGAGTCAGTTAAATTGTATTTACCAGTGTAAACTGACGTATTTTCCAAAAATGTTAAGTGCAGGTACTAATCGGAATAGGCTGGCTACTCCTAGCATCAATAAAGAGTCTCGCAAGCTTAGATGCCTAAAGTCTGTTGAACAAATGTTTCATTTTATTTTCGATCCGCCTGTGGATCCTTTACATTCCGTTTGCAATACTTGATATTACTTTATATCGGTTTGTAATATATTTATCTTTTGCTTCCGCTGTGCATTAAATATTGTGTTGTTTGACTATGATGATATCAACTACGTCACTATACTCCCCACCGGGCCCACCGGTGACACGTGGAAAATAGGGGTGTGACATAGAGGTGCCTAAATGAAGATCTAATCTTCTACCTCCTACTTGACTATTGGACTTAACAATACATATAATACTTATACATATATATACTATTCAATATTCGAACCCTTAATGATGAACTTGTGTTCATTCGTCGAAGTATTAGAATAACATCATCTAAGACATAAGACTTGTTACGATTCTAATGAGTACATTACTCATGAAAGCATTAACCCTCGAGGTTCCATAGTGTCAAAAACAAGTACTTGTGTTAGAGGATAATTACTTTCACATACATATGTTCTTGTGTTTTAATTTCCTAAATCCTTAATCCTCCGTTAATCTCCGTTACTCATACACTTTGTTTCTTCGCGTAGAAGAACTTGGTGTTCCAACCTCCTAAACAAACCAACACTCTCGCGGATTTACCAAGTAGAAGATTTGCAAAACCGTGAGTACACTCGGCCATTTACATTTTAAACCAATTTTGGGTTGTAACATGTTACCATACAAAATTACACTTACACACACTTAAATATGCTTTACAAACTCAATCCGTTATACATGCTACTTGTTTACTTAGGTTCATGCTAGATTATACATGCTTTATGCCATTACCATGCTAGGGGGAGGTTCATTTGAGAACAAAATTTAGTTGAGAAGAAAAAGAACAAAGGGTACAATTGTAAAATATTAAGTAGTTATTCTTTAATCTCATTTATTACAATCTTTAAGTAATTAATTACTCATAAAGACTATTATTGTCTACACTAATTTTCATTGCCTACACACATAAAAAGTTATCCTACACATTTCGAAAATTATCCTACACATGCTCAAATTTATCCTACACAACTCGTAATTTATCATACACACCTAGTAATTTATCCTACACTCTATTTTTTTTTTTTTTTTTGAAAATAAGTTACAAATTTAATGTAGTTAGCTATTAAAAAGGAAGACTAGATATTAATGATCTATGTAACTTTACAAATATACCCTTACATTAAAATTAAATGAAAATATTAAATGAAGTAAAATGAAAGATTCTTATTGGTTGAAACTTATTCTTTTTTCTTCTTACAAAAAAAATCTTCTCATTTGAACCTTCCACTACCATGCTAAGCTCTCAACTTAACATATATAGCGCTATAGGAGTAGCACACCACCCGTCGGGGTCTTGTTAAGTCTTTATACTAAAACAGTCTCGTTACTTTTGTGGTGAGGGATGCTAAATACTAGTGGACACTTGGGTTTGATGTAATGTTATGCATGTTAGTTACCTTGTATACAAATTGCCATGTGGATCCGAGTAAATGCTTTATACATATGCTATATTATTTAAACCTTGTGTACTCGCCTTTGCTTTTGCATTGAACTTTATTTTAACATGTTACAGGTTGAGGGTGATGATGCTATGAATTGAAGTAGCAATGATGCCTAGATACACATTTAGACGTCTTAGGTTTAAAATGTTGTATCAATTTTGTTATGTTGTTATGTACTTTTCGTTGAACTTGTTGTTATTTGAGATTTCTATGAAAGGTTGTCAATTGATGTTTGGAATGAAAATGGTTAATTCAAATATTGTCACAAATAGTGTTATGAAGTCTCTTGCAATCTATTTTGTCTCACTCCGATGTTTCCTCCATCGGTTGGGGTGTGACAGATTGGTATCACAGCCATAACTATAGGGAATTAGGAAGAGTTGCCATGTTCGACCTAGTCTATAGTAGGAACCATATTTTTGACCATTCTTGTTATATGATTAAAATGTTATTCTTCCTACTTTGTTTCCTTCTCTTCTTTTTGGTCTTAATATTTACATAATGTCTTTCCTAAGACATTTTTCACAAGACACATGAAGACTTGAAGACACTCTTATACAAAAGAGACGAGTTTACCAAAATAGGCGTGAAACCCACAATTTGGTAACGACTCTCATTCCGCTTATTCTTATTTTGCACGAAATTTCGCCATTTAGCTAGGAGTGAAATCCACATCTAAATGGTAAATTTCCAATTCAAACTCTAGTGGACCCTTGTCAAAGTGTCGAAATTATATTTTGACCCGACGAGCACCAACCATATTAGGGTACGAAATCGTCAAGTTAGGGGTGAAACCCTCACCTTGTCGATTAAGTCCCACTCCTCGATTTTCGATCTCGCCAAATTTTTGATTGTTTCAATCGATTAGAGACGTGTAGTAACTGGAAGGGTAAGATACCGTTAATCGCTTCTCGACGAGAGTATCTTACCTATAGGCCAAAGCACGTTTCTCTAATTCGAAAGGACTTTCGATTCACTTTGGAATAGTCGACGTTTCTCTACCTGAAACAATCCTATGTTTTATGAGCCTCTCTTTTATGTGATTCAATTTATATGTGATTTTATACTTGTTACCTCGTTCGTTTCAAAACCGTTACACAATTCGCACGTCTCGCGCAATAAAAAACAATAATAATCCTCGTGAACAAACTAAATTTATACTCTTTTTTACGCAATCATACGTGTTTATACTTGTCGAATACATGTTGAATTCATGATGATTAAGTGAACCATACGTGATACATCATACTTGCATACCTACACTTGCATCTTGCTTTAAAAATTTATGATCAAGTCTCATCCTTTCCTTTTCTTTCGAACTTCTAGATGGCATCTCCAAGCTCATCAAAGAAGACCAAGTCAAAGAAAGGTACCAACAGTGAGTCCATCTCCAAGCAAGAGCTAGTTGGGCTCATTGCTGAGCAAATGGCCGACCAAACGGCTAGAGTTATACCCGATATCGTTAGCCGCATTCAAACTAATCCCGATTCGCCTCATGGCTCTGTGGACTCCAAGGTGGAAAAGCCTAAGACACCTTTTCTCTTCAAAGAATTCATAGCTTGCAGACCATTGGAATTTACTAGAAAAGATGGTGCTACCGCACTACTCTCGTGGTAATGTTATGCATGCTAGTTACCTTGTATACAAATTGCCATGTGGATCCGAGTAAATGCTTTATACATATGCTATATTATTTAAACCTTGTGTACTCGACTTTGCTTTTGCATTGAACTTTATTTTAACATGTTACAGGTTGAGGATGATGATGCTATGAATTGAAGTAGCAATGATGTCTAGATACACATTTAGACGTCTTAGGTTTAAAATGTTGCATCAATTTTGTTATGTTGTTATGTACTTTTCGTTGAACTTGTTGTTATTTGAGATTTCTATGAAAGGTTGTCAATTGATGTTTGGAATGAAAATGGTTAATTTAAATATTGTCACAAATAGTGTTATGAAGTCTCTTGCAATATATTTCGTCTCAATCCGATGTTTCCGCCATCGGTTGGGGTGTGACAAAATGTCTCAGGTGAAACGTCTCAGAACTTTGAAAACAACAGAGACATTTCTCTCTCTAATAAACACTCTCTCTCTCAATGCTCTCTCTCTCTCTCTCTCCTAGCCACCACTAGAATGAGAATGAGGGGAAAGTGTGAACAAATAATGTCCAACAACCTGTTAGTTAACTTACTTTTGTATCTATACAACAAGCTTGTTTATTTTGCAGCAGATATTGAAAAGGGATGGTATAGAGTTTTCTAGGAGCCATGAACTCGGGTTTGATTTTGATGACTTGTGTTTTAGATGTCAAACCTGCAATGATTTTTGTAGTAGACAACGAATATAATATGGCCTGAACTCGGGGTGAAGGCCGGATTAGGGTTCCGGCAAACCTGTCGGCGCCGCCTTTCCGACGAGCATTGGCGGAGAACAACCACCCTCATCTCTCTGTTTCAAGACCTGAGCTACGATGGTGGTGACTGGTCTTAGGGTTTCAGCTGATGCAAACGACATTGGTGGTGGCTAATCTCAGACTTTCAGTCAAGCAACACACTTTTCATTTATGTGAAGATGGGGTGAACCAGAGAGGCTCTGGCGAGTGAGATCTGAACTGCATTTCTTGAATTTGTAAAGATGGGGATGAACCGGTGGGGGCCGTAGTTGTGGTGAAGGTATTAATAGTGATTAATGGTAGGTGGGGTGGTGATGGATGTAGATGGTGGTGGTTGGTGGAAGAGAGAGACGAAAGAGATCTGTGGAAGGAAAGACAGAGACAGAGAGTGGTTGTAGAGAGAACAGAGATGGTGATGAAACGTCTCTTCTGTTTCCAAAGTTCTGAAACGTCTCAGCAGCACTTGTGGACACGTGGCTTTTGGTGGGTGGTTGATGAGAAAACCTCTTAACTTTTGGTTTGAGACGTTTCAGGTTTGAGGAAAAGTTTTATTGAGCCGTTTGAATTGGCTATTCTTGAAACTTGGGAAAAGTCTTGGCTATTTTGGCTATTTCCCCAAATATTTGTTATTTGGTATACGTTTTACTTTAATTGGTTCATAAAGTAGATATTTGAATGATAAAAAAAATAGTTTTATTTTGGTATTTAAGTGGTTCATAAAGTAGATATTTGAATGAATAAAAAAATAGTTTTATTTTGGTAAAAGTGATGATCATGTCTATTTTGATCATTTCTTTTAGAGACAGATATTCTTTTTGTGTAGGGCAAAGAGCTAGAGAATGGAGTGAGCAAACATGCTATAAATAGTGTCTAGCTAGCTAGAACAAGTGGACATACGTAACACAACATTGTAGCGCTTTATGGCATTCCCATTGCCATACCTAATCACTTGCGAATCAAAGATTTATTTTCTGAGGGGACGATCGAAACGTTTAATCGAACGTTTAATTAAAGATCATTTACCGTACCATCACCTCATCAAACCTTTTATCCAACTAGACAACCTTATGTATTCCCCGTCAAAATCAAATAAGTTTTTGCAATCGTATTCCACGTTCCTAGTTTAGTTATTCTAAATGGAATGGAATACCAATTCCTTTTGTTATAGTGAATAGCAAATATAACTCGATACCATAAGTTTTTTCTTTTATTTTCCCTCAACCACCATTTGGATAAAAAACCTAAGTTCGTGTGTTTTAGCGAACCCAACCCTAATCCACCCGTGGCTTTCGGAGCCATGACCTAGTACCTAGCTACCCAGTTCGTCTTTCGCTTTGCAACATCACTTTACCTCAAGGGACTCCTAATTGAAAAAAAAAAATACTTAAAAACACATAATCAATAAGGTTGTGCTTAATGTATAACTACTTTTAAATAGAGAATTGTGGGAATCGCATATTGTATGGGCACGATGTTAGGCTTGATTGGGTCACATATCGGTCACGGGTTATTGTTTGGGTCGGTGGGTCAGGTTATATATACTTTTTATTATTGTTTTTGTTTGGTATTGTTCTTAATATTTGGTAAGGGTTGATTTAATTTCCAAAGATGGAATTATGTATTTTAGTGATTAAGTTTTGAGTTATTAGAAATAGGAGTATAGTGATTAAGTTTTGGGTTGTTATAAATAGGAGTATTGGGTTTATTGTAATCAACTTGTTTTTGAATAATGAAAGGAGTTGATCAATTGTTGGTGTGTTGTTCCTGTCTTTTAAGCCTAATTTCTAATACATGATGACATAGTGATTGATATGCACACATTAAAATTACATAACCATCTTATACATCAGCGTTAAAGCAGTTTTGTATGCGATTTCTTTAAAAACCTCTAATCAGTTATATTGAAAATTACAATGTTTGGATAAAAAGGAACTTTTAAAAAGTTAATATTAGCCTTTTGTATTGCACATGACATTATAGCCAAGTGACATCTTGGTGGTGGGATAAGGATTATGACCATAAGGTCATGGGTTCGATTTCCACAAGGAGGAAAAAGCTCTTTCCATCATCATAAACAACCTGATTTCCGACTTCTTGCATTACCATAACGGAATAAACAAAAAGGAAAAGAAAAATAAAAAGATTGTTCTTGTGACTCGAAATGAACCTTTCTCGGTGGAGGAAAGGAATATCGATGGATTCCTATGGAGCATCCAGGAACAAGCAGATTCAATCGGACGACGAATTCTTACAAGGAGTTTTTTTCCAAATTTATTATGTTTCCTCCTGAATTGTTGTATTGACATTATTGTATACTGGAGATGGATATGATCAGGTAATTGCGCTGATAGCACGATAATACTCTAGAGATCCGTCATTCATCCAAAATTGCCGTTAAAAAAAATAGTCTTTTGTATTAATGTGCTCAAACCTTGAAATGTAAACCCTAAAGGTATATTTGTCGCATTGGGAAACCGAAATATTCTGCAAGCTACATTTTTAATATATTTCTTTATTTATTATGTTATATTTGTCATTTTGCTATTTAGCTGGTCAAAAAGTGGTAATCGGGTTATATACAGACTATATGTCTTGGTTTTAGAAGTAACGATGGAATATAAAAGTTAATAAAAACAATAACCGAATTGAATTTACCCAATTGGTTTTAAACATAACCTGTCACCACTCATATTTATTTATTTAACATAAAGACTAAACTATAAATGTCTAAAAGATCTGTGAACTTTTTATCAAAGCAGATTTTATATTATATCAAAATTGTAATAGGTGAATTATTTAAAAATAATGTTGGTCCTTCTATGTTTTTATTTAGAAAATTTAAAAAGCCAACATGCTAACATCTAAGCAATGTTTTAAAAACAGTTTTTAAATTATACCAGGTTAGGTTTTAAATTGGTTTATAACCGGTTAAACTGGGTTGTGTCGGGCGACCGAATTATTAGTTAACCCTATAATTCCATAAATTACAGATTTCTCCAAAAAAAAAAAAAGTCTAATCTCAATTAGGATTTATGTAACTGATCATTGTTTTATTCATGGCTATAAAAGTCCCGTCTAGGCTCCGAGTACTCTCATAGTACTCGCTACAAGGTCGGCTGCCGAGGCCCGAGTATTGATCGCCTAGGCCAATTACTTCCCGAGTAATCTCCGCCTAGGCCGAGTACTTCCAGAGTATTCCCGAGTACCCTCAAACCCGACTAGGGAGCGCCTGACGACTTTTGTAACCATGGTTTTATCTAAAAACAACTATTGTATTGTAAAAATATTAAGCATTTTAAGAGCACTATTATTACTTATTAACAATATCACATTGAACGAGGTGGATAACCGTTTCAACAGTGATGAGACATTGGAATGGAAGACACTATGTTAATTACCAGAAATATGAAAGGTTAATATTACCTTCATAACGTATTTTATTTAAATTAGAGTAAACTGCCATTTTGGTCCCTGTGGTTTGGGCACTTTTGCCATTTTAGTCCAAATCTCAAACTTTTTAAATCTGGATCCCTGTGGTTTCACTTTTATTGCCATTTTAGTCCAAAATTCAAAAAACCTCTTTTTGACTGTTACAACCTGCCTATTTTGTCTTATTGTTCAGGGGCATTTTAGTCATTTTCATTTTATTTATAACATCTGGTCATTTTAATCTTGATTTTAAAATAAATATTCCAAAATTCAGAAATTTGTTGGAAGCTCTGCACATCCTCTCTCTCTCTCTCTCTCTCTAAACACACCTCCTCACTCTCTTTCTCTCTCTCTTTCTAAACACACCTGACTCTCTCTCTTCTCACTCTCTATAGCACCACCACCACCGCCACCTCCTCCCCTTTCTCACCACCGCCACCATCAACACCCACCCACAAGAACCACCTCTTCAGAGCACAACCACCCCCGTTCTTTCCCCCCTCTCTCTCTAAAACCCTAGCTTTTACCCTCTCTTTCTCTCTCTAACCACCGAACACCATCGCATTTCCATAACCACCAGCTCATCCCAAGGAGATGGGGTTTTGGAGAAGATGATGTTACAGTTCTGGGTCTCATCACCACCACCACTGCCCCAACCACCTCCTTCGCCGCCGCTGCTGCTGCCCCGACCACCTCCGCCGCCGCCGCTGCCCTGTACTTCCCCAATTAAACCTTCAACAACTCCACATACTCTTCAACTGCTCTGACACTATGTGTTTAGGTTTGTTTTAGCCATCCCTGTTTGATTTTGGGAATTTGTGAAGATGGAGGTGGTGGTGGTGGTGGTGGTGGCCATCTGCAGATGAGAGAGAGAGAGGGGTGGTTGGGGCTGACGGTGTCGGAACCTCAGGGTGTAATGGACTCGTTGGCCGGAGACGGAAATGGAGACGATGGTGACAGTGGTGGCTACTTCTCCGATGTACCTCATGGTGCCGATTCGCCGGCAACAAAACTGGTGAGGTTTGCATTTTGGTTGAATGATTCTCTGTGGTGAGGCAACAAAACTGGTTTGGACGGTGGTGGTGGTGGTGGTGGGGTGTTTTATGTAATTTTGATGGGTTAAATCTTGATTTAGATTGGGGTTTTTGTGGGTGATTTGTTAATTTAATGTGAGTGAAATTGAGATGTGGGAAAGATTGGATTGAAGATCCAGAATCAAGATTTTGGAGAGAAAAGCATGATGGCGAAAACAGTGGTAGATGTGTTTGGGATGATTGGGTTTGTGGTTTTGATATGTATGAATGTTTGCTCTACAACTCTTTCTCCTTCTGGTGTTAATTATGAAGAGTAGGGCTGGCAATTTTACACGAATACACGACACGAACATACACGAAGTTAACAGGTATCGTGTATGGTCTTAACAGGTATCGTGTACCTAACAGGTAGACACGAGATTACCTGTTAATTTTCGTGTATAAACAGGTTATATACCTGTTTACCTGTTAATACCCGTTAGTACACGATAAGAAATTAAATTAAATAAAACTCATCAGCTATGTGCGTGTGGGTTCCTTAATTCCTTTCTATTTTCATTCCTCATTCAATTAAAAAAAAAAATAGAACCATAAACTCCCTCTGTAACTCTCAGATAGAATGTCGTGTTCGTGTTAACATGTATTAACAGGTAATTTTCGTGTATAACAGTCGAACAGTCGTGTTAACAGGTATTAACAGGTAATTTTCGTGTATATTGTGTCGTGTTCGTGTTTGAAAAAAAGGACACGATAAGTTATCGTGTCGTGTTCGTGTATGGGATTTCGTGTATCGTTTCTTATCGTGTCGTGTTTTATCGTGTACGGGTATATACGATATGCCAGCCCTAATGAAGAGTGAGACAGATGGGTCTTTAAATAAAATAAAATAAAAATGACCAATTACCCCTGAAGATAAGGACGAAAACAAGGATTTAATTTGAGAAATCTGATCTGATTTTAGTTTTGGACTAAAATGACAATAAAAGTGAAACCACAGGGACCCAGATTTAAAAAGTTTGAGATTTGGATTAAAATGGCAAAAGTGCCCAAACCACAGGGACCAAAATGGCAGTTTACTCTTAAAATTATATATATAATATATTTTAAGATAATGCAAACTGGATCAACGGTTGGTAAAACCGGATTTATCGTCGGTACATAAGATATACTGTATTCGAATTTTACCGGTCTTTATCGTATTGGGCCCGTGTCCGGTATCCGGTATAACCGGCCGGTTCATATCGGTATTTAAAACATTTAAAAATAAAAGGAAAACTATTTGGGTTCCTTCTTCAATTGATCACAAACCGAACCGATATCTAATTGCAAAAACTAGGTTATAAAACGACATGATGATTGATCCATACAATTCCACTTTCGGTCATAGTTTGTTTATTTAGTTTTATTGGTTATATGATCAATTTTAGTTTCTATATATAAAGTAAGTTTTAGAAAAGTTGTTATGTGGGGTATTTCATATTTCGTTGATATGTAAGTTATGCTTTTGGAAACATTATGAAAATAACAGGACAAGGTTAATAATTATGACCTACATAAATATGCTCATGAGTTCGCACACAACATGCTTGTGTACAGTGAAATGATTTTTTATTAGCTTCTTATAATATCACATATTACTTGATGTTCATGTGTATTTGTTTATTCGTTCACTTGTTGTAGATATCTTTTATTGGTAAGTATGCATTATTATGATGTGCAGCGAATAACGCTTTTAAAATAACGGAAAATACATTTTTAAGTAGAACGCGTGATTATGATCCATAGATAGCAGATACTTATCAAATGCTAGTGAATTAATGTCGAGTCGAAAACACTAAAACTACTATAGCTTAATTCTAGAGACGCAAAATATATATTTAGCAATAAAACAGACATTTTTTTTTTTTTTGAAAATAGATATTTTTATTTCATACCAATCATCAGGGCAAATTACATAAGGATAGCAGGTAGACGAGCAACAAACTGCGCCGCCATCCCTTTCTGAATAGAAAACCCTAATCTACTAAAAACAAAGTCACGCCCCTGAGGGGTCGAAAAGTTGATGTGGACCACACGCTGAACTCTAGACAAGAGCCGAACTGCCTCTGGCGCCAAGGAGCCGAACGTGTCAAACGCCAGGGGGACAAAGGCATGCTGATTATCCTCACAAGCTTTCGCGTGCTTTTCCACCTTCTTTGACTCTGCTTTCAGTACCGCTTGCCCCGCCACAAACCCACTTTCCCGGAACCCGGCTAGTGGGGATACACCTGTGAGATCGACACAAGCATGTTTCCCGCCTTCCCAACCAAAAACTAGCACGTCAGCTGGGCGTAGGGTGGATCTCCCCTCTGACGGGTCTGTAAGAAAATTAACCGGTGTCTCTTTCTTCGCCGAGATCCCTGCTCGTCTGAGAATATCCATTCACGCGTCTCGCACAAAGTCATGGCGATACTTAAACCCCGGCAACTCTCTACAGTGTAACGCATGCTCCCCGTATAACTTCATTTGGATAAATCTAAGAACACCCACAATGCGATGCTTTTTGTTTGTCTGTTCCAACGTGGCATATGTCATGGACCCAGTCACTCGCACGGTCACATTGTGGCACCCGTCCGGTTCGTTTCAAGTCTGGACTAATGGACCTTCCACGCACTTCTTTTGTGGGTCCCCTTCTCTCTCACACATATAATAATGAGTTAAATGCTTGGTTGGTCCCTGTGGTTTGCGAAAATTGCAGACTTGGTCCCAGTGGTTCACTAATTACATGCGTGGTCCCAAAAGTTGTCAAAAATGAACTCGGTTGGTCCCCTGACCTAACCTCTGTTAAATTTCTCAGTTAACTACATGTAAAATGTCCATTTTACCCTTGAGATTAAAAAATAAAACAATTAAAAAACCCATTTGGGTTTACAACTTAACAAACTAACCCCTAAACATTGCTTGGGCAAGAACCATTTCTAATCAGCAGATCATATCATCATCTTCTCTTCCACTTGAACCTTCCTTTCAATCTTTACAATCAAATCTATTAGCAGTTCAAGAAACCCACAATAGAAGAAGCAATAAACCAGATCACATAGCTCGAACACCACCACCACAACCCACAATCACAAACACCCATTACACAATCACAAACACCCTCAAGTGATCCAATCGGGAATAACATGGCGAGGAGATGTCCGGCGATTAGTGGAGTCGAAACGACTTTTGCGGATCCTTTTGATGTGTGCGAGTACAACGGATCGAACGGGCTGAGTGAAGAATTGATAAACAAATTACTAGATTTGTGCTCGAGAATTGTTGCAAAAGGGTATGTGCAATTTGCTTACAACTGTCGTCTTCATCATCATCGTCGACCACCGCTCTCTCTCTCTCTTCCTGATTTCTCTCTCCCCTTCGTCACTTTCTCTCTCTTTCGAGACCATACGTGTGCGTGTAAGGGTGGTGCGAGGTGGAAGAAGGTGGGGTGGGTGTGGTCGTCGGTTAACCGCCGGCATCAACGCCGGTGTCCGGCGCGTCTGCTGGAAGAATACAGAGGGAGAGTGAACGAGAGTGGGCAGGGGTTTGGGTGTGTATGTGTATGTGATTTGAGAAGGAGGGATGTGCTCTGATTTTGGAGCAGGTTATGAAGGAGCAGGAGGTTGAAGAAGATGAATGGCAGATCTTTGTATATATTTTTTATTTTTTTAATTGTTCAAGGGTAATATATTCATTTTATACATAGTTAACAGGGAAATTTAACAGATGTTAGGTCAGGGGGCCAACCGAGTTCATTTTTGACAACTTTTGGGACCACACGTGTAATTAGTAAACCACTAAGACCAAGTATGAAATTTTTGCAAACCACAGGGACCAACCAAGCATTTAACTCTATAATAATAATAATAATAATAATAATAATGTTTAATGAAGTTTGTATATTGTAGGAAAAGTGATAGTTTTTTGAGAAAGCTTGTAATCTGACATGTCATTAAAATAACGGTTTACAAAAGTTCTTAAGATTTATATATTGTGGGTCCTCTAAATACTAATAACAAAAACTACTATTTTTCAAAATTTACCTCTCAAAACAAAAATTTGAATGATATTTTTTTTTATAAGGCCCAAACTATCTACACACCAACTGTGTAGATAGCCACACCCAAAAATGTGTTTTTTGTCCTATATGCACACCCTGCAGTGTCGAGCTGTGGCCAAAGCGTGACGTTTTGGTCCGGTCAACCAGACAAAGACTGACGGGTGTCTGACGGGTCTGTTGACCGGACCAAAACGCCGAGCTTTGGCCGTGTTAACTAGACAAAAGACTGACACCCAGTCAGTCTTTTGTCTGGTTGACAGGACCAAAACGCGGCCAAAGCTCGGCGTTTTGGTCCGGTCAACAGACACCTGTCAGTCTTTGTCTGGTTAACCGGACCAAAACGCCGCACTTTAGCCACAGCTCGACACTGCAAGGTGTGCATATAAGACAAAAAACACTTTCTTGGTGTGCCAATGGGCAAATGGGTGTGTGAATAGGTACACCCTTTTATAAAGAAGCCTTTATTTTAAATTCAGTTGACTGGGAGAAGGGTAAAGCGGTTCACCAATACCATCATCACTCTCAACATCACATCCTTGCTTCTTTTTTTTATAATATTTGACATAATAATACATCATTGTGAAAATTTTGGTGAAAAAAAATATTTGATGAATTAACTAGGAGTGTCTGCTGCAGCTATGTTCATTAAGTTTTGACAAAAAAATAAAGGCTAAACTGCTATGGTTCGGCTTTAACAGTTTATGAGTATGAACCACGTAATTAATTTCTCAAAGTCGTTATTTTCTATTAAATGCTTTGAACGAAAAGGATACATATCCATAGTAGCATATACCGAAAATAAAAAAGAACTAAAAGATAAACAATCACTTTTCGGCCAGCCCTTAAACTAAAACTGTCAAAATCAAATTGTTCACCGAACCGTATATATCTCAAAGAGGCCAAACTAATCTACTTGCTTCAATTTGAACGGTTCAATCAGTTTGAACAGTTTATAAACACCAATAGTATCCATGTATTTAAATTAATGAAGTCAAAGTTTTTCTTTTATACATATACAATACGTTTTTTTTTTCTTTCTTTTTTTTGTTTTTTTTTTTTTGTAAAAAGAGCGATACATGAAAACAAAAACAAAGAAAACACTACACTTAAAATGGGACAAATCCTAGGAATTGGAAAACACATCACTTAAAGTGCCACGTCAGAGGTGCACAAAAAACCCGAACCCGGACCTGAACTCGAAAAAACCCAAACCTGGGTATTAGAAAAACCGGGTTTTTTAAACCCGAACCCGACCCTACCCGTAGGGTGGGACCGGGTATGCATATTCTGTTCAATACCCGAACCCGAACCCGGGTTTTTTCATACCCGGGTTTTCAGCATACCCAGTTTTCCATAAAACCCGTATGGGTTTTCGTAATACCCGGATCCATTGTGTACAACTTTTTTTGAACGTTTAGAGCTTGTGTGAGGTTTTTTTGGGCAAATTTCAAGGCATACAATATGTAAAAATAAAGGTTTCCATTATATTTCTATGTTTTATGCCCAAAAAAAGAACCGAAAAACCCGATCCATACCCGATCAATACCCGAACCCTACCCGATCAATACCTGAACTGAACCCTACCTGGACCCGGAAATAGGGTATTCTAATACCCGGGTATTGAAAACCCGAACCCGGGTACACATGATATAGATTTTCTGGCCAAAATCCGGACCCGAACCCGAACCCTACCCGAGTATGGCCAGTACCCGAAAAGTCAAAACCCGGTCATACCTATACCCGGGTATATACCCGAATCTGGGTATTAGAAAAAAGCCGGTTTGTGCACCTCTACAATGATATACTCAATTGCTTGTTTGTTTGCATATTCCGGTCAAAAGGTCATTGTTTGTTGCTTCAGGCTCATATAGCCATTATGTAATTTCGGTTCATAGTCATCCATAGCCCAAGCTTTTAATATCTAAAGCCCAAAATAGTTAAAGCCCGATAACTATTTTATTTATTTATTTCATGTTAATGATAAAATTTTAATTTAAATCCATAAAAAAATTCATAGCAAGACAAACATAAATACTTTTTTCATCTAAACACGTATATTTTTTTTTCTTTAAAAAAACATAAATACTTTTTCATCCAAACACTCAATGTATATTTTTTTGCTTTTAAAAAAATGTAGATAGCATGTTTAAATTACTAATCGTGAATAACGATGACAAATGAGCATGTATGGGACAAAGTATTATAAATTATAAATAAGCAACAAGTTTTAGCTTAGGTAAGTTGTATCTTCGGCTTTGGGTGATTTTCAAAAAAAATTGGATTATGTAGTTCTTGCCCCACCAAGTGAAAAACTTTCTTATTAAAATGAAGTTTTTGTTTTATAATTCAGGATTGTAAATGTATGATGGAAGTGAAAAAAATCTCTTATTAAAAGTGTAAGTTGAGATCATACTTTGGAGAGCAAGCCAAAACAAAAAATAAGTTGATTCTTCTTCTTCTTATTATTATTATTATTATTATTATTATTATTATTTTTCATCTTAAATGATTGGGTTCATTTGGCCATTACGATTTTTTTTTTGTCATTAATACTTTATTTTTTTCCTTTTTTGAACAGCATTAACACTTGATAAAACGTGTTTGGGTGCTTCCGACACTTGATAAAATGTGTTGGGTTCGTTCGACCCGCCTAATGATTTTTTAGCTATGATATTAGGGCTTTTTTGGGGTGTATGACGGACACGGTGGTAGTAAGGCTGGGGAGTATGTAGCGAAGAATATACACTCGAATGTGTTTGATCTATGAATGACAACAGGGGGGAACTTGATAAGCGAGATAAACGGCATCACCTCAGGCGCCTCCACAAGATCACGATAGAAGTCATACTCCGCTTCATAATCATCAAATGAAGCTCGACTTTCTGATTCATATGATAGTGATGCTTAGCCAAATCTGACTTCCCAATTATGTTCTTTTGTCATATTTCATATAGATGGTATATTTGACATGTCATAAATTATGGAGTTTGTTTATACACACAAACATCGTACCGCTGAATAACACTTTATGGACGTTTTGAACCTAGCGTTTATGCTTTATTTGTGTATGTGACGTCTTAATTTCTAAGCCCCCGACCGCATCGCGGTGTGGCTTCCATCTAGTTTAATAGAAAGAGTGTGTCTTTTACTCGTTTAGTTCATGGGTTTCCTTACATGTATAGAGTATACGTGTGTATAATTTTTCGTGCTTAAAAAGAACATGTTGGGATCATCATTACTGGAACATTATTTTAAATCACCCCTCAGATTAAAATATAAAATACTCAACTAAACTTTTAACATATTTTATATTTTCAGTAACTTTATGTTTTTTGACAACTTAAAACAATATTTAATATATATTTTAAGATTGCAAATATAGAGTAAACTGCAATTTTACCCCCTGGGGTTATATGCGATTGACACTCTTACCCCCTATCAGGAAAATTTTGCTATCTTACCCCTTAACTATTGAAAAACGCTGCAATATTACCCCCTGAGGGGTAAACTGTAACATTACCAAAAGGGTATTTTCGTAATCTTACCCATATTTATATAGTAAACTTCAATATTACCCCCTGTGCTTTACCTAAGACGACACGTTTAAATCCTCTTTTATTAAAGTGTCTTCTCCGGCGATATTCCAACCACCGGAGAAGCGTATTCCGACACTCTGGCGATATTCCGACCATCGGAGAAGCACCGTTCAACCTTCCATATTGTTATCTGATCCTCACCCTTCTTACCTCCGGTTACCAGCAACAACCACCACAGCCCCTCGTCAAAACCTGCAACTGTCATCTCAACACCGGAGAACCTCTATCATCTCCGACGATACCGTTTACCCTCTTCATCACACCACCACTGTACTCTCTCCGATCAAGACCACCGCCCGTTCTCCACCATCTTCTCCGATCAACATCCATCTTCCGGCTGATATTTGAAATTAGGTGGTTGGTTCAAACGAAGAAGACAGACAGACGTATGTATGTAGAGCTCCTTGGTCGGATTGGTAAGTTTCCCTATTATGTATGTATGTAGTATATAAAAAGTGTCAATCCGGAACTACTATTTTTTTAATGATTACAAACACCATAGACATGAAGAAACTGACTATAGAGATAAATCTAGGAAATATAATCGACAAAAAGATGATTATTCCAAAGTTGTAAATGCAGATACTGAGAAGATTAAAAGGTATTACTTTTATAGTTTATTACATATTGTTTTATCAGTTGATGCTCATACATATGTTCTGTAATAAACTTTGCTGTAGGGAGGAGGTTGATGAAGAGGCATATCAAGACAAAAGTGCCTTGCAAGTTGAGGAGGACGATGAAGAAGAAGATTTGAACAGAATAAAGGAATAGAGTAAAAGACGTATTCAAGCCATTCTTGAAAAGTACAAGACTAAGCCAATGCAGCAGCAGCAGCAGCCCCTGCCACCTCAGTTAGTGGATGAACGTATGTCTTTTTTAAGCCCCGTGCTGAAATATGATGATTTATGGTTAATTTGATACTCATTTGGCATTGATATCTATTGCATAAAACAGCTAAAGAGAACGTGGAAGAGTCTGTAGGTGTAGCTAATGTAAACTCACGCGATCTTGACGGTCAAGGAGAAGGGTCCGATACTAACACTGGTGACACACCGTTTTCTGTTGGGAGATCGCCACCACAAAATGGCAATTCTGGCGTTCAGAGGGCCTTTGGTACTGGTGGTCTGGGAGAGGGTACTCCAAAAGTGCTCCGGTGGTCGAAACATCTCCGGAGAAGGCCGGATTTAAGTGCTCCGGTGGTCGGAACATCGCCGGAGAAGACACTATAATAAACAGGGTGTAAACGTGTTTGTGAAGGTAAAACATAGTGTGTAAATGTGTTATTTACTTATATTTTCTTACTAAGCTATCACCCGGGAACATCCCGGGTTATGAAAATTTAGTTTTCGATAATAAAAGCTATACAAACAACATATTGAAAGTCGTTAGTATCTTCTTTCATTCTGACAAAAATTTGTTTTTTTTCGTTTCATCAGTATCCTAATTTTGTTTACGTGTGTATTCATAGTTTTCGTGTAAAACTTATTACCTTTTAATTCTTATTGACATCTGAATTAAAAGTTGTTTCGTAAACCGATATAAAATCTCATATTGTTTGTTTTTTAATTATGTTATATTACTCTTTAAGTTGAATTTTTAACTAATAATATTGATAAACACACTATAAACGTGTATTAGGAATTTATATGTATTTTTTTTATTTTATTAATAATCATGAAATATTGTTAAAGTTAGTAATTTAATAATTGTCACGTCATCCGTTCACGACAGAGCATAAAGTTGATTAAATTGAAAGGAAAAAAAATATATTAAAAATCATAGATTTATTCATAGATTTAAAAAAAAAAACATATAAACTGTAACCGATATTATAAATATGTTTTAAGAATATCAAATTTAGAAATGAACTAATGAACCATCGGTTGTATAAGAATTGAAAGTATCTTTTCATAATTTTTAGAAACTTAAAACCTATATTATATGAATTAACAAACTGTAATTCAACATTTATATAAACCTAATAATTTTTAACTCCAATTTAATAACTTCCTAATATATTTACAAATTCTGAAATTTACATTTTATATTAACTATATTGACGGCCGAATTTACATTTTATATTATTTGTAAAATCTTGATTTAAAATATTTAATCGGGTGCCTTATTTTTTTTCAAAGATTTCTTGAAAGCATAATACAAATGTTTGTGTTCAATCCAAAAAACATAAAAACTAAAATTGTTATTCAAACAAAGGAAACACTTAATATTCGTAACAAATAACCCATAACTCAAAAGTTGTAAAATACTAATTGTCTTTATCACCAATGTTGCGTAGGTAGAACATACATTTTGAATTAGAGGTTGGCAATGTAGCATCAACATCATTCACTTCACTAACAGTGCGTTTGCCATTTTCATTCTTATGCATACATCATCACTGATGTTCTCTTTATTCTTAGTTGTTTTATCTTCCTTCATTTCATTGTAATCTTCTATTCTTTTGCGATATATTTCAGGAGGAAAATATTCTGTATAAACTATTTTATACAACGATGGGCTATCCTACCATAGAGTTTCTTGCGTTCATAAAAGGTAAATAATTTTGAATTAATAACAACAATGTTGATAATTTTTTTTTTTAATTTCAATATAACTAAAACACAACAATAATATATTACCAGATAACTTTCAGCATAGTTAAGGTGTAGCCACACAAACTCCCATGATGATACCCGTTGACGCCATTCTCTACATACACATTTGCAACGATCAATCGATCTAGCATTGAGCCTCATTAAAATCTCAAAAAGTAGAATATCAAAAGGGAGAGAAACCATTATGTAAAAAAGTTGAAACCTATAATTCAATATGCTATGTACTTATTTATATATAAGAATAAATGGGCCTAATTAAAGAAACATAAAAAAGTCAATTCAAAAGCAAATATGGTAATTCCTTTATA
Organism: Helianthus tuberosus; assembly: GCA_030545235.1. Taxonomy (NCBI): domain Eukaryota; kingdom Viridiplantae; phylum Streptophyta; class Magnoliopsida; order Asterales; family Asteraceae; genus Helianthus; species Helianthus tuberosus. The sequence goes on along the minus strand of CM060448.1, from coordinate 198,104,286 downwards.
AATTTTAATGTGGATTCTTTAAATATTTTGTATTTTATAATTCAAAATTGAATTAAGTTATTAGTAGTTAGTCAACCGTAATATTTGGTTTATTAATAGAATCTTGATTTCATTTTATGATTTGATTTTTTTTAAATAATCTATTCTATATCTAATCGGCCATCTATAATTCAATAATTGGAAAAATATGTTTTGTAAAAGTGATTAAAATAATTGCAAACGACTAAAAGTAACTTTATGTTTGGAATCGACTTATTTGTAATTAAATATTTCAAAATATAAAAATCACATGTTTATATTATTGATAAGATATAGATGGTTCAACTTTTTGATAAAGTCTAATATTTGCAATAAATCAACATTTTGATAAACACAATATAAACGTGTCTTACGAATTTATATGTATTTTTTTATTTTATTAATAATCATCAAATAATGTTAAACTTAGTAATTTAATAATTGTGACGTCATCCGTTCACGACAGAACATAAAGTTGATTAAATTGAAAGGAAAAAAATGATTAAAAAACATAGATTTATTCATATATGTTAAAAAACATATAAAGTTCAAATAACCACATCAAACATACTCAAAAATTCAAAAAACCATTGTTAAAAACGAAAAAAATCATAACAACTGATTTAAATTAATAGAGACATGAGGTAAGTTTATTTCTTGCTAACTTTCTCCAAATCCTTGAAATTACTTGGAGTTGAAGACTTGTAGAGGTCAGCCAATCTACGTTTGTTGATTTTATTGGTATCACATGTAACGCCCATATTTCTTATTCCAAATAAGTATTATTATTTACAAAATTCGGGCATGACCCGTTCGTATAATGAACAATTCCCTGTAAGAACTTAAACATGACGCAGCGGAAAATATGAGCCCAAAAATTTTCTTTCTTATTTAGACCCATTACTTATTTAAAAGCTCAAATACAAATGATAAACATTTACAAAAAAAGGGATTAACAATAACTACATTAAAGTAACGCTTCAAGACAACACATAAATCAGACTATGTGGTCGTTCTTCCCGTACAACCTTTAATTTGGGGCTCGATCAATGCATGCTTATCTTCGATAGTAGTGGTAGAGAATAGAGATACGTGTAATACCTGTGAACATCATTTACAACTTAACCATTAGTCATTGACAACTTTATACAACATGATTCTCATATAATCTAATAGTGAATAACATTTAACAATGAAACTTTGATTTATTTAACTATCCTCTCGTATTTTCTTATTCAGAGTTCGACTTCGATACTTCAAGAACCCGATGTTCATATACCTGCAATACATTTCAATCTCAAACACACCATTAGCAATCATTAATGCTCGAACATAATGAAACCATTCCGTACCATTCCTTTATACATTTATAACATTTCGCATTCACAAACGTATACATTCCTAATTTTTACGTGCATTCATAGCAACCACTTCCTACTTACATATATATTTTTTTTTTCAGCCCCTTCACCCGGCCGGGTCGGATTAACCACCCGGCCGTGTCAGCTAACCATATATTTTTCACAGAGCCTTCACCCGGCCGTGTCAGCTCACCACCCGGCCGTGTCAGCTTTGCACTTTTCCCAGCCATTAATTCCTACCGAAACAGACATAACTCTCTCATTTTTGATCCGTTTTACCCGATTCTTTTTCCTACGCGCCCGTAATTTAATTACGGATCCGTTTATCACTTCGGGTCACATCAAAAGCTGATTTATAAGCAACCGGGTTATAAACCCCTTTATACATTATTTGACCCGTCTAATCCTACTAGTTTACTTTCATTATAAACAACTCCTTTGTTATACTAAAATAATACTTACCTCAATACTTCTCATTCATTACATGATTCTTGCATATTTTTCTACACATAAATATTAAATACTACGTACATACTAAGAAGTGAATTGGAATCACTTACTTCGTGCGTCCGAGTTTGTGCATAGCTTCTTTATTTACCCTTGATCCGTTAGCCTTCCATTCTTGAGTCCATGTCAATTGGGATTCCTATCATTTCAAGTCATTACGTCCATATCATATTTAGTATGCATGTTCGTTCATATCACATCCATTCCTAGCTCTTAGCTACATAGACTTTCACTAGTCAAGCTTATCATGCATATGACATGAACCGACAACCACAATATTCAACATTCACTCACTCAAATTTATTATCATACGTACGTACACATAATTGTTCTAACACATATACATGATTCTTTAAATCTCATAAACATATTCATAAGTCTAATCATGCCACTCGCATATTCGTTGACTTTTTAGAAAGTCAACGGTTATACCTACTTATTCACAAGATCAATTTTACACATAGTAACGCTTTAAACACACCTTAACAACTGTAAACATTCACCCGAAGCAATATTTAGTGTTTAGTAAATTGGTGACTAGAAAATCATATGTTTTAAGTTCATAAAACACATTATTTTCATTGCTGCATTTTTCATGCAGCAGCTGTTCGGGGTCACTTTCCCCCTTTTTAATCACATAATCTGACTTCGACTTTCAAATAAGAATTGTAATATGCGGAACAAGCTTTTCAACGATATAAGGCTCGTTGTCTAACTCCTAACAACGAATGAGATACGGCCTTTACAAGATGACTATCTAGGGCTGTCAAAAGTGACGAATTTACTAACTTTTCATGCTGTTTTGACCCACTAAATCTCATAACCAGCCTCTTGTGACCAAATATGAAATGTAATATGCGAAACAAGCTTTTCAACGATATAAGGCTCGTTGTCTAACTCCTAATAACGAATGAGATACGGCCTTTACAAGATGACTATCTAGGGCTGTCAAAAGTGACGAATTTACTAACTTTTTACACAAACTTGAATCAATTCAAGTTTCATGTAGGCATTTTATCAAACACTTGGTGTGCGTACACCGTTTAATGCACAATGTACAACCAAATCATGCTTTCATTCCTATTTCCTATCTTCATTCATCATCACCACTAAAAATTACATAAATTTCATACCATCTTTCAATCTAACCTATAATTATGCATCCCACACCAACTGGTTCATCATATTTACACAAACTTCATTCTTACAAGATCATCATATATCATCATACTACATTGAACGAGTGGGTTTCATCCCAAAATATCAATTTACTTAAAGTCTTGCACAATTCGTCTTTCATGTGATGATTCTAACATATAATCATACCTAATTTCATGAAATTTCCTAGATTGATCATAACCCACTTTATTCAAGATCATCAAATCATAAAATTTAACTTACTTGATTGTGAAGAGCACATAGGAGATCGAAAATCTTGATACATGCATCCTATACATCTTCAATTTCCTTATCAATTGGCTGATTCATGATGAACAAGGGTTTCCCCTTGTTCTTCTTTTGTCTGGGCGACACTCACACACATCAGTGTGTGAGTTTTAGTGTTTTAATTGGTTTTTTTATTTATTTCATCTTTCATAATGCCCAAAATAGTCCCTCAAGTTTCTAATTGCTTATAAATGAGATTAAACTCATTATTTTGTCATTTAATGACCATCACACTAACTTGGTAACTTTTAATGATTTAATTGTCAATACTTCAATTACTAGCACCTTATTTACTTTCATATGGTAAAACTTACATTTACCACTTTCTTTTATAAAGCATTAATAATAAAATATTATATTATGACTTTTAAAAATTTCGGGGTGTTACAAGTCTACCCCCCTTAAAGAAGGTTTCGTCCCCGAAACCTCATTCATTTCTTCTATAACACATCTGGTTATATTCTTCGTTTGTTCATTCATTCGGGTTACATTGGAATACTTACATAAGTATGTTGTGAGAAATTGCCATTAGTCACACATCCCCTAATCCATAATTTGAAACTAGCATCCCGACATACATTCATACCTATCAAGATTTTCTACTCTTGTGAAAACCAATCCTTAGTTATTATTGTTTTTACTTATGTATCGATTCATTTCATTCATGATGCATATCGTAGGCTTTTGATTTATCAATTTATAACACTTTAACTTTCTACTCTATGAATCGTGTCCAAAGGCCAATCCATGATATTCATCATTGTTGACTTTTAAAAAGTCAACTGCCCTACGTAATATACCTTCTATTTATGAACATGAAATCATTATAAAACAGTAGACAATAGTATTATTACCTTTATAAGGGAACACCAACCAATAGTATGCATTCATTGAACTACATCCCGAGTGTATCCCCTTTCACATATTCATGTACATACAAATGTGTCCCCTACATTCTTCTCATATACTAGTTCATACTACTTATACCTACCATGGCCCAATATACATTTCTGCGTATAATTTCGTTCACTCAAACGCATTCAACATATCATACTTATTCATGCATATAATCATCTGACAATAGATCTACTTGTAAACGAGCTTCGTCCCTTCATACAAATAACATATTTTAACACATTTGTAGGTTCAAGTTCTATTCACATATGGGTTTTAGAGTCTAAGGCGAGCTTTCATGTTAAACCCGCCGCAATTTACGGCCATAATCCGTGTCTTACGGTTACTACTTGCTGGTTAAACTCGTTTCATGGTTTACTTATTAGGCACTAGCATTCATACAGCTCGATGACATTAAGTTCGAGTTGAAATTCATTCCTTGGTCGACCTATAAGAGTCAAACCTTCCTTTTCATGCCACATTTTGTGCTATTAATAATTCATACAGAAGTTCAATCATAGCATAAAATTTTATATTCATATATTAAATAATTTGCTAACCTTACTTCCTTGGCACAGTACTTGAACATGCAGCAACGAGCCGGTCCTCTTCGTCACCACCCATACCATGTTTCGGATTGACCTCGTTCATCCGTGTGACGAGCTTTCGCTTATGAACATTCTTTCACTGACCTTACTAGGACTATCACATCCTGGTTCCTTATTCATATATTAATACTTTCTCAACTCCTTCGTAGAACATTGATGCATTCCACCTGTACAAAACAGGTCTATACGTGACCATTTCTTAACATATCATTTTAGTTGTTTGACCCATTCACGATGGTTCAATACATAACTGTTCTTCCGTAATTCTTTAACTTATTTATCAACTTCTGCAGTTTGACTTTTCAAAGTCAACCTGCCACTTCTTTCTTTTTATGAATACACATAACGAAGTACATGTTTGTACTTCTTGTCAATTCAAACATATATTTAATTTCATCGCTTTATGCTTTAGTGCTCCTCACGTACACTTGTTCAGCCGAGTTGAGAACAACTTTTTCAATGATTTCATCAACCACATGATGAAATAATATTAGTGGAGCATCATCAGTATTGTCTTCCACTTGAACTTTTATTTTGAATCTATTTAAGTTAAATATAAAAACACATATATAGAAATCAATTATTTTAAAAAACATATAAATATTAAAATAGATAAAAAAAAAAGGCTCATATTACCTTGGAACTGGATATATAATCCTTTCATCACAATCACGATTGTTGCACACATGGATAAAATGTTCCTCCAAACCCACGCAGTATGTAAAATCTGTACCCGCCTCCATTAAACATTTAGGACACTCCATATAGTGCCAACCAAAATGTTTATCTATAGCCTTAATAGTACCAAGTATGATAACAAATTGAGGTTGTGTAAATTTAAAAATATGAAAATCATTAATTTAAAAAAAAAATTGAACTTTTGGCATTATATAAATTTATACAAACCTTCATAATTTGCCAAAGGTCATATATGTTTCTCAAAGGAGTGTTTATGATAAATTCATCAGTTGACATCTACAAAATATAAACGAAAAGTTTTTTTATATGAAAAACAGAAACTAAGAATTGGAATTAATAAATTAACAGAGTTCTTGTACATTAGAGTAAAAAAATATAAATTCATACCTTCTCAAATTCAACCTCAAATACAGAATTTTGTCTTCTAATGTATGAATTTCTAACAACTTTTAACATGAATTTATAATAAAGTTTTAATTTAGGAAGTTGTTTAATTGAAATTGATATATTAGGATATAATACATAAAATAAATAAGATGATTGTATTTATGGTTGGATTTCGAAAATTCATATTAAATATTTTTTTTAGAAATAGTTTGACAATTCTATTAACATACGTATTCATAAACGTAATTTATAAATATTAAAGAAAATATTAGTTTTTATAATTAATCCAAGCATCGAAAACTCATATTATTTATGTATTTCAGAATATCAAATTTAAAAATGAACTAATGAACCAACGATTGTATAAGTATTGAAAGTATCTTTTCATATTTTTTATAAATTTAAAACCTATATTATAATAATTAACAAACCGTAACTCAACATTTATATATACTTAATAGTTTTACTCCAATTTAATAACTTCCTTATATATTTAAAAAATCGAAATTATATTTTATATTACCTAAATTTACAGCTGAATTTACATTTTATATTATTGGTAAAATATATGCATATATCTAAATAAAAATAATGGGATGCTGTAATTAATTGGCTTTCATTTCTTTATAAATATAGTCCGCGTTTATTCTAATGCTCAATAGGTTGTATGACCTTTATTATATAATTGATTTAAAATATTTAATCGGTTGACTTATTATTCTTTTCAATGATTCATTGAAAGCATAATACAAATGATTGTGTTCAATACAAAAAGCATAAAAACTGAAATTGTTATTCAAACAAAGAAAACACTTATTATTCCAAACAAATAACCCATAACTCAAATGTTCGAAAATACTAATTTTCTTTATCACCAATGTTGCCTATCTAGAACATACGTCTTGAAGTAGAGGTAGGCAATGTAACATCAACATCATTCACTTCACTAATAGTGCGTTTGCCATTTTCATTCTTCTGCACATCATCACTGATGTTCTCTTTATCCTTAGTGGTTTTATCTTCCTTCATTTCATCATAATCTTCTATTCTTTTGCGATACATTTCAGGAGGAAAATATTCTGTATAAATTACTTTATACAACGACGAGCTATCCTCCAATAGAGTTTCCTACGTTCATAAAAGATAAATAATTTTGAATTAATAAAAACAATGTTTGATAAAAAGTATTTTAAATTCAAGATAACTAAAACACAACAATAATATATTACCAGATAATTTTCAGAATAGTATCGCCACACAAACTCCCATGATGATAGCCCTTAACGCCATTCTCTACATACACATCTGCAGCGATCAATAGATCTATCATTGAGCCTCATTAAAATCTCAAAAAGTAGAATATCAAAAGGAAGAGAAACCATTATGTAAAAAAGTTGAAACATATAATTCAATATGCTATGTAGATTATTTATTTATAAGATCAAATTGGGCCTAATTAAAGAAACATAAAAGTGCCAATTCAAAATTAAATATGGTAATTTCTTTATAAATGTTAATGTGTATTCGTTATATATATTGTATTTTATAATTCAAATTTGAATTAAGTAATTATAAATCAGTCAGCCGTAATATTAGTTTAGTAATGGAATCTTGATTTCATTTTTATGATTTGATTTTTTAAATAATCAATTTAGGCCATCTATTCATTAATAATTCGATAATTCAAAAAATAAGTCATGGAAAAACATTTTAATAATAGGCATGGATATCAATTTCTCGCGGATCCTTCTTTTTAATACACCGACCCGTAAAATATGGATACTATATATTCTTTTATTTTATTCACAAAATCTTATAACATCATTTGCTTCTCCATCTTCAAAGATCCTCTCACACACCCCAATAACCTCCATCGTCTTCATCAATTACATCAACATCTTCATCTTCTTCAACTAATCGGATCTTAAAGGTATGATTGAATAACTTCAATTTTGAAGTTTGTTTACTCTGTTTTTGTTAAATCTTGCAATCCATTCTTGATTTTGAAGTTTTCTTTTTTCCATTGTCGATTTTGTTTTATATTGATGTTTGTAAATCTATTTATCATAGTCGGCTATTTGTTTATATGTTTAGTTCAACGATTTGTATTATTTTGATGTATTACATGCAGTGTATGATAATAGACATGTTAAAGGTATGATTGAACAAAAGCGATGTTGAAGTTTGTGTACTATCTTTTGGTTAAATGTTGTAATCCATTTGTCAATTTTGTTTTGGTTCTTGATATTGAAGAAGAAGTTATATTTTTATGTCACATGTGTTTGTTATAGGCGGCTATGTTTTTTATGTGTTGTTTTGAACAATTTTTCTTATTTCATGTCTTAGTGTAACCGATTACTTTGTATTATTCATATGGAAGATGTTATCTTCGTAAGTGTATGTTAGATTTCTATTATGATATAGTGCATGTTGATGTTATTAGGTTTTACTTTCTTGATCTATTCATTTGATTTTTTGATGCATCATCATTATTTTTGCATTATGATTATTGTTTTATATAATTTTGTTATGTGAATGTTTTTTTTAGATTATCGTCATTACATTGATGATGTTCTTTATTCACCGGAGCTCCTATTCTAATTACTACATGTTTGTTCATACGCAGATCAGTATGACGTCTTTTTATATAATATTTTCCTCCGACTCTTCTCATTATCTGGTAAGTTTAGGAATCTTATAAGTAAAACATTTTTTCCTCATTTATTTATTTTAATACATGTTATTTTTTTCAAGGAAATACCATATCAATATAGCAACAGGTTCCTAATGAATGCTGAACCAAACAATCAAGCCGTTATCAAATGTGTTGACAGTAAGGAATTTGAAATTCTTTTTACTAAGCATAAAGGTGCGTTTGTGTTCATGGATGGTTGTGAAGATATTGTAGCTAAACTATCATTTACGGAGGGTTGTTTTCTGATGTTTAAGCAAATTGACTTATATTCGTATTTGTTAACTGTCACACCCCCAAAATACCACATGCGGAAACACCGCGGGACATGTGACATACCAGGATCCAAGCCACCAATCACATTGAACCAATAATAAATAATTAAATAAAACATTCGATCCATTTCATAATATAAATCCAAGTCATAAATTGTAACCAAAGTAAACGTTCAGCGGAAGCATATATTAATAGTTAATCAACTGTTTCAAAACAACTGTTCAAAAACCAATGTAACAAGTATCCAAGAGCCTCGATCCATGACCACTCCAGCACTCCCAGATAGCAAGTCTATAATTAAGTATCTAACGACCTGCAAGCATGCAGACAAGTGTGTCAGACGACGCTGGTGAGTTCAAAGTTTGTTAACGTGTTTAGTTACCAGTTATCAGATTAAAATGTTTCACAGATTCATTGTTGTTAATCACACTCTTATCGCCGATGGCTGCAGATTATTTACCCTATACCCCATTGCATCTATCAAAGCAATAGTCAAGATGGGGGTCATTCGTTCACTCCCGACCTCCTCGGTGCGGTGTGAGGGTGCCAAACCTAAGTAGCGTTACTAACTAATACCCCGTTGCCCTACAAGCAACAATCGGTAGGAGGGACTTGAATGATAGATACAGACGTGTATTAACCAACAACCCAGGTTTAACATTCCAGTCAAACCCATTACCCGACATTCCCTTCCCGGAATGTTTACCAGATGTCCCAACCCGGGACGCATGCTTGGAAAAAGAGCAGTGAACTCACCTTGGTTTGCTCGGTTTGATTAATTACTTGTTCACACTTAAACAGTCACAGCCTATGATATTCACGTATACAAAAATCAGTTTACCATCACGTTGGTCACATACGTTCATAGTGTGCATTCATAGTAGAATCATGGCTTAACAGATAACAGTTAATTCAGCTCGTAATACATGTAACAAATGGTTTACCATACATACTAGATACATCAGGTTTCCTGTTCTTTACAGTACATGATATTCACGTATACAAAAAATAAGCTTGATTTAACAGTCCCCAAGTCGGATCAATCACCCTTTTCTAATCATGAGTCAAAACCCTAATTAAGTTAATCATGCACATTCAACAGTTACATACAGTTTCACCATATATTACTACACAATTCCAGATAACAATTCATTCTACAATGATCATTGTTAATCAAGCAATACGTTAATTGATTAAAGAATAAGGTTCAGTCACATATAATCACCATTACAAGTTTTTAACCAAAAAGACTAACATGAACGACCGTAAACATTCGCCTATCAGTGAACCCTAACTACACATACAACCACAACATCAACACCCTAGCATTAATCAAGATGAACACTAACCGTGAGAATGGATAGATTGATTCGATCGGTGTGCAACGATCTCGGGATTACAGGAACAACCGTCAAGAGAGAAAAGGAGAGCAAAGTAGGGTTTCGCCGTTTGTGATTTTTACATAAAGTTATGCGAATAAGGGGGTAATATAACTGATGTGTGGTTGGGCCTCACCTGGGCCACAAGCCCACACGGCGAAACACTAACTTTCGTCAGAGGTGTGTGTGGCGAAACTCATATGTTTCGTCGAGGGGAAGAGGTGGCGAAACTCATAAGTTTCACCATGCACGACTAGTACACTAACATCTACCAAACAGATCACAAGTTCATAAGTTTAATACTTACCAAACTATAATACAATACACTAACATCTGTCACACATGAACAAGTTACAATGTAAACGAAAACACATTGTGAAACGAGTAACGTGTCAAGTAAGAACTTTGAAAACTCGGGTTGTCACATCATCCCCAACTTGAAAGAAATTTCATCCCGAAATTTGACAAGTAATCCAAAACAGCAAGATGTTAATTCAGGATGAGTGTGGATTTTCCGCGAGTACCACATCATCCCCAACTTGAATGGGAATTTCGTCCCGAAATTCACTAGTTGTGCCAGACTTAGGTTTACCAGACTTGGACTTATCATTTGGGAATAAATGTGGGTACTTGAGCTTCATCTGATCTTCGCGTTCCCATGTGAACTCCGGTCCACGCCTTGAGTTCCAACGAACTCTCACAATTGGAATTCGACTATGCTTACGGACCTTGACCTCCCGGTCCATAATTTCTATTGGTTCTTTGACAAACTGCAACTTGTCGTCGATCTTCAGCTCTTGAAATGGTACAACCAGTGTTTCATCAGACAAACACTTCTTTAATTGCGACACATGGAACACATCATGGACGTTACCCAACTCAGCAGGTAACTCCAACTTGTAGGCCACTTTACCATTCCGCTCCAGAATTTTGAATGGCCCTACATAACAAGGGTTTAGCTTGCCACGTTTTCCAAAACGCACCACACCCTTCCAAGGTGAGACCTTCAACATAACACGATCATTAACTGCGAACTCCAACGGTTTTCTACGCTTATCGGCGTAGCTTTTCTGGTGATCACGCGCTGCCGCCATACGATTCCTGATCTGAATAATTTTCTCAGAGGTTTCGAGTACAAGCTCCGGGCCTGTAACCTGGCTGTCACCCACCTCAGCCCAACAGAGAGGTGAACGACATTTTCGTCCGTACAATGCTTCGAATGGAGCTGCCTGAATGCTGGTATGGTAGCTGTTGTTGTAAGAAAACTCTATCAGCGGTAAGTGTTTCTCCCAACCCTTGCCAAAATCAATCACGCATGCTTGTAACATATCCTCAAGTGTCTGGATGGATCGTTCACTTTGACCATCTGTCTGCGGGTGATAAGCAGTGCTCATATCAAGACGCGAGCCGAATGATTTGTGCATCGACTGCCACAAATCTGAGATGAAATGTGGGTCACGGTCAGAAATAATAGATGTCGGCACCCCGTGCCTAGAAACCACATCCTTAAGATAGACAGCAGCTAGTTGTGAGAACTTATCTGTTTCCTTGATTGCCAGAAAATGTGCTGACTTCATGAGACGATCAACGATTACCCAAATGGTGTCGTTTCCATTTTGAGTTCTCGGCAAGCCTGTGACAAAATCCATTGCGATTTGCTCCCACTTCCACATGGGTATTTCTGGTTGTTGCAGCAATCCAGACGGTTTCTGATACTCCACTTTAACTTTCGAACAGGTCAAACACTTACTCACATAGGTTGCGATGTGAGCTTTCATTTTCGGCCACCAATACATGACTCTGAGATCCTGATACATCTTATCTGAGCCCGGGTGAACAGAGTATCGAGACTTGTGCGCTTCATCCATCACAAGATCTCTAAGGTTGCCAAACAACAGAATCCATATCCGCTCCATAAAATAGTAAATGCCATCAGATCTCTTCTCGAGTCGTTTCTCCATGCCCCTTAAGTACTATGCTTCAATGTTTTCCTCTTTCAACGCTTCGGTTTATGCAGAACGAATCTGGTCAGGTGGGTTAGAATGAATGGTGAGCTGCAAGGCGCGAACACGTTTGGGTTTCGATTCCTTCCGACTGAGAGCGTCAGCTACCACGTTAGCCTTACCCAGATGATATTTGATTGCACAGTCATAGTCGTTTAAAAGTTCTACCCAGCGACGATGTCGCATATTCAAATCCTTCTGGTCGAAAATATGCTGAAGGCTCCTGTGGTCGGTATAAATAGTGCATTTAGTATCGTACAGGTAATGCCTCCAGATTTTGAGTGCAAACACCACGGCTCCCAACTCTAAGTCATGTGTCGTATAATTCCTCTCATGAACCTTCAGTTGCCGAGAAGCATAAGCGATCACATTGTTGCGTTGCATCAGCACGCAACCAAGACCCTGAATAGAAGCATCATAGTAAACCACAAAATCCTCGATACCTTCAGGTAGGGACAAGATCGGTGCACTGCAGAGTTTCTGTTTCAACAGTTGGAAAACATCCTCTTGCTTCGTTCCCCAAGAATACACAACACCTTTCTGTGTTAACGAGGTAAGAGGTTGAGCGATCTTCAAGAAATCCTTAATAAACCTTCGATAATACCCAGCGAGACCAAGAAATTGTCGCACCTCCGCAGGATTCTTTGGTGCCGCCCAACTCTTGATAGCATCAACCTTTGCAGGATCCACGTGTATTCCTGATTCATTCACTATGTGTCCAAGGAAGTGTACCTCTCGAATCCAGAAGTCACACTTAGAGAATTTCGCGTAGAGCTGCTCCTTCCTCAGAAGCTCCAAAATAAGACGTAGGTGCCGGTCCTGATCTTCCTTGCTCTTCGAATAGATCAGAATGTCGTCGATAAACACGATAACGAAGTTGTCGAGATACGGTTTGCATACACGGTTCATGAGATCCATGAAAACTGCTAGCGCGTTCGTCAACCCAAACGGCATAACTAAAAACTCATAATGCCTATACTGCGTTCGAAAAGTCGTTTTAGGAGCATCCTCCTCTCGGACCCTCATCTGATGATAGCCCGATCTTAAATCGAACTTCGAGTAAAAACTTAACCCCTGCAACTGGTCAAACAAGTCGTCGATGTGTAGCAACGGATAGCGGTTCTTGATGGTCACCTTGTTGAGCTCCTGATAATCAATACACATACGAAAGGACCCGTCCTTCTTCTTCACAAACAAAACTGGGGCTCCCCAAGGCGAAGAACTGGGTCGAATAAAGCCTCTGTCCAATAACTCTTGCAGTTGATTAGACAGCTCCTGCAACTCTCCAGGTGCTAAACGATAAGGAGCACGAGCAATTGGGGCCGCTCCTGGCGCAAGGTCAATCTGAAATTCCACTTGACGGTGAGGAGGTAACCCAGGTAGTTCCTCAGGAAATACATCGGCAAATTCACGTACAACTGGCAGATCTTCGATCTTTCTCCCTTCAGGCTGAGGGTCGGTGAACAAGTGATAGAATAGCAGGATACCCCTTTCGTAGACATTTCTGCGCTTGCATAGCTGAGATGATACCAACCATCGCACCACTGCGATGCCCCTGAACCGATAATGACTCTCCACCAGGGATAGGTATACGTACAATCTTCTCTTTACACAGAATCTCAGCTTGGTGTTTAGACAGCTAATCCATACCAACCACTATATCAAAACTACCAAGGGTAACAGGAAGGAGATCAATATCAAACACTTGACCCACAAGATCTAGTTTACACCCAAATAGGACATGCGAAGCTTCAATCGTTTTGCCATCGGCTAATTCTACTACATGCTTAACCTCTAAAGGTGTTGGAGTTAACCCTAAGCGCTGACTAAACTCTAGGGACACATGTAACACCCCAAAAACGGGTTTGGTAATCAAGCCACGTTAATAGTGACGACGGGTAAAATACCGTTAGTGGTAAAAATTAACCCGGTAAATATTAGGTTTTTAAATAAATTATCCTAATATTAAATAAAAGTTATACAAAGGCTTATGGATAAATAAAGTGTTTAAAAGGCCTGAGTTGACGGGACCTAAAATAAACTTAGTCATAAATATTCCCGAACCCGCTAAGCTAACTAGGAATGTTTGACCCGGTTAATAAATGGGAATATGGTTAAAAATAAGTAGGTTGTGGCCTATTTAATAACGAACCAAACACGAGGGGTTAAAGTGGGATAACTAGAAAAGTTATTTAATTAAACAAAACACAAACACACACACACTGTGTGTTCAGGATCGAACTCAGGGGGCTCCCATGGAGCCAAAAACCCTAATCCACATATAATCACCAAATTGAAGGGCAAAACTAGCTCAAATCAGATGCATGAACACGAATTCATGATCACCTAGTCATGGGGATTACAAGGTATGTCGAATTTTACGATTTGGTGATACTTTGAGATTATGATGAACAATCAAAATCGAAATTCTGGAATGAATGTTGAGTCTATGAGTGTTGTTGTGATTATATCTTAGTTTAGAAACGAACCCTAGTAGAAAACTTGATGAATTGTTGTCAAAACTAGGGATTTGATAATTAACCTACTATGTGCTAAGTGGGTTTTGATTTTGTAGTGAAGATGATGATATGTTTATGCTAGAAATCATCATAGTTGATAGTAGAAACAAAGTACTTGAACAAATTAGGTGTTTGGGTACATAAATCATAATTGCTATGAAATGGGTTTAGTTGATTTGAAGAAGTTAATGTTACATTGGTGTTTATAAACGCCATACTAACTCGTATGAATGAACTACTTGAGCAAAATAGGGATTTTGTAAGAGTTCATAATTGATTAGAAGTGAGTCTTGACACAAGAATTAAACTCGTGATTTATGATTATGTTTAAAGAGAAAAATAGTCAAAGAATCATAAGGTGTGAAAGTCATGATTTGGGATGGCTAACCTAACAACCTTGTGAATAATGAATGATAGTTGGCGCTTAACAAGCTAGGTAAAGCTTGGGGAAGGAAGCGGGTCAAACGAACCAAGAACGAAGGAAAAAACATAATTCGGATGCAAAGTAAGTATATCTTACACTAGTTATATATATATTTTTAGAGTACGTAAAGGATAAATATCTAATTGAGATATGGTGTTCCGGCGTGTAGTCGTATGGAACAAAATAATCAAATATGATAAGAAACCATAGTGATGGTTAGAAATGAGTTAAAATTTGTTATTCGATCATTTTATGACGAATGAAACATGTACTTTTAATGGTTATCAAATAAGGTAAATCATAATAACCGATAAGGGCAAAATGGTAAATTGACAATATTTGACAAATTGGCGATGGTAATTGGTCATTTAGACCAAACGAGTCAAAAGGGTGAAATTATCACCCTTTGACAATATTGACTAATGGGTTGTCAAGTGGTATGATTTTAGGAAATAAATAGCACATGGATGCTTACATCGCTATCACTTAACGGCCACTAAGGAAAGGTATTGAAACGGGTCAATATATGAACCCGAGCCAGGTATGTATAATGATACAACTCATCATGTAGAATTTGGAGTTCTACAAGAGTTAGACAAGGTTAAAATATAGATATTTGGTTATCTTTTAGGTAAACCGAATAAATTTAGTTATGATTAAGGTGTTTTAGAAACATATTGATTTTTAAACAAGAATATAGTTAAAAGGTCGTAAATTGGGATCAAACATGTACTAATAGTCCTTCGTCGTAAATGAAGGACTAAAATTGACTAAAACGCCCTTGTAAGTGAAATTGAGCAAATGAACCATAAAGGTTGTTTGGAAATAAGCGATAGGATGAAATAAATACTTTGAATAAGTATGAAAAGCAAAAGACGTAGAATATTAGTCAAAAGTCTCTATAAAGAGTCTTTGCCGTAAAATAATGATTTGAAGTGTGTAATTTGGAATATATAGAACACCACATTGAATCCACCACAAATATAGTTGTGGTGGGAGGTCATTTGATAAGAAATGTGGGCATATGTATTTAGAAACGAATGAAAGAGATTGGTGCTTAAAATATGCATAAATACCCTTAACGGGTCAAAATGAGCATATGGGTGAAAATGGGTTTAAGAAGGTATATAAACCTGTAATTTGAAACCTATTATGTTAAACATTTTTGAACTTGATAGGTTTATGGGAAATAAAGGTCAAACAAACTCGTTTGTTTGATAAAAATAGAACGGGTCAAAAGTTGGTAAAAAGGGAAATAGCCGAAGACTTGAAAGTCTAAAATTTTGTAAAACCGGAGGTTGGATTTTAACTCCATAAGGTGGAGAATCAAATTACGATCATGTAGGAAGAAACGGTAGGTCAAACGGACAAGCGGTTTGAAAGATACGAAAGTTTTCGTGTCGTTAAACGGCAAAATAGAAAGTTGGAATGCGGGGACCACCGTAACTTACGGTGCCACCGTAAGTTAAGGTGGAGCTGATATGATTACGATGGTTACATACTGAGTTACGGTGGAAGGATAGACTTTCAGGGGCTACCGTAACTTACGGTCCCACCGTAAGTTACGGTGGACCCAGTAACAAAATATATCTTTTTAGTTTAAATTCCCGGATTCGTTTAGACACGTTTTAAACCCCGTATGACTAAAGCATTTCATGTTTATGAAATGTAGGTACTTTTGGATGCCGGAAGACGATCAAGCTCAGCGAAGAACCAAACACGATAAAGATACACGCTTCCGCACTTTGCCACGTTGTAAATTTTAAACAACGAATTTGATCACGTTATGTAGAATAACTTATGATTTGTAAAAGTTTTAATAAACCCGTATTTCCAATGATTATGTAATCTTAATTACATGATTGTTCTTCGTAAAATATACGTTAAACCTTGAATAATAAGAACGGGTGTTACAACACATAACTCCAATCGGCACCGGAATCAAACAATACATATGCAAAAAGGTTGTGCACAGAAAACATACCAGTCACGACATTTCCGTCGTTCCTAGCATCCCCTGCACCAATAGTAAATACCCTTCCACGAGCTCCATTGCCCCCGTTGTTGCCATTATTATTGTTCCCCGCATTGTTGTTGTTCTGTCGGTTGTTGTTATCGTTGGCATTCTGATTCAGCTGAGGGCAATCCCGTTTAATATGACCCTCATCCCCACATTGGTAACATCCCGTTTTAAAGCCTTGGTTCTGATGGGACTGTTGCCTTTGTTGCTGCTGATTCTGTTGCTGGTTTTGCTGCTGCTGCTTTAGGTGTGGAGCTCTACAATCCTTTGCCATATGGCCTACCTTGTCACACCTATGGCAAGCCCGAACACATGATCCATGATGATGATACCCACACCTGTTGCACTTTGGCTTCCTACCAGCATAGGAGCCTTGATTCTGATTGCTGCTCTGGTCTTGGTTAACTAAGGACGATTGACTGAAGCTACGGTTGTTGTTGTTGTCAGGCCTCTTCTGAGATTGACTCGCACTGGTTGCTTTGTCAGTATCGTTCCACTTGCGCTTGTTATCACTAGCAGGTGTGGTATCTGTAGCAGTAAAGGTAGTAGCAGATTTACGAGGCGGTAGCGATCCACGCCCGACCTCTTGATCGGTAATCTTATGTGCTAAACGAATGATCTGGGGCAGATTGTTAAGGTTTGCAGCAGTGACATACCCCTTTACAGTTGATGCTAGACCCTTGAGATACAACTCAATTCGTCGATGTGGAGGTCGAGAAGGTTAGGGCACAAAATTGCTAGTTCATGAGATCGTTTCGTGTAAGCCTCGATCTCGGATCCTTCCATCTGCAAATCATAGTACTCATTCTCGAGCTTTTGAATCTCATCACGAGGATAGTACTCTTCTCGCATCAACTCCTTAAAATCATCCCAAGTCATTGCATTAGCCATCTCGATGCCCAACATCTGCACCTGGGCATTCAACCAAGTTAAGGCACCATCCTCTAAAGTGCCAGTAGCATACTTCACCCGGTCCCCCACGGGACAATTACACATAGCAAATACTGATTCAGCCTTCTCAAACCAACGCAGTAGCCCCACAGCCCCTTCAGTCCCACTGAACGTCTGTGGTTTACAATCCATGAATGTCTTGAATGTGCAGGCAGGCGGATTGTTCTGATGTGCTGGCTGACCTATTGGACGAAAGGAAATACAACACAGGGGTAAGAGTTGTGTACACGACACAAGATTAAAGAGTATTTGGCACATTTCGTACCAGCTTGGTAGGCTGCCAAAGCCTCAGCCACACATGTGTTGATTAAGTTTGTCAGCTCAGCTTGGGTCATCGCGATGTGACCACGTCCATGACCTCGTCCACTCATGATTCTATATAAGGAGAGGGAACAAATTTAAGAGTCGAGATGAGGTAAGAATCAAGTCTCACGATGAAATCTACAAACTACCTAGTTTACACACAATAGGGCAGAACCCTTCTCACACTCGTTAAGCCTCACTGGGACTCGCATGCACCTCACGTTATTATTATGTGTGCACCCATAATAATAAGGCAATTTGCATGCTTAACTCAGTGCCTCTTAACTTGCACTAGAAGTTTCACCCACATTCAAATAGCATATGAAAAGCATGACAGGATCAATAATTACAAAAGTCGAAGAGTAGTGCCACACTATCTAGCTTCACTAAGACATGCAGCACAGGTAATCATTTCAAGGTATCAAATATGTTGTTTCATGCAAGTCATGTGTGTGTGTGTGTGTAACTACTAAGCAAGTAATGCATAAAGTAAACAGAAGACGAACCTTGCAATCTGGAGCTGAGTGTCATGGTCGATTTTCGAAGTTGTTTGGTTATAGTCTGGTTTTATGAAAACGTTTTAAAACCTAGTTCACTATAACCAGTGGCTCTGATACCAAACTGTCACACCCCCAAAATACCACATGCGGAAACACCGCGGGACATGTGACATACCAGGATCCAAGCCACCAATCACATTGAACCAATAATAAATAATTAAATAAAACATTCGATCCATTTCATAATATAAATCCAAGTCATAAATTATAACCAAAGTAAACGTTCAGCGGAAGCATATAGTAATAGTTAATCAACTGTTTCAAAACAAGTGTTCAAAAACCAATGTAACAAGTATCTAAGAGCCTCGATCCATGACCACTCCAGCACTCCCAGATAGCAAGTCCATAATCAAATATCTAACGACCTGCAAGCATGCAGACAAGTGTGTCAGACGACGCTGGTAAGTTCAAAGTTTGTTAACGTCTTTAGTTACCAGTTACCAGATTAAAATGTTTCAGAGATTCATTGTTGTTAATCACACGCTTACCGCCGATGGCTCCAGATTATTTGCCCTAAACCCCATTGCCTCTATCAAACCAACGGTCAAGATGGGGGTCATTAGTTCACTCCCGACCTCCTCGGTGCGGTGTGAGGGTGCCAAACCTAAGTAGCGCTACTAACTAATACCCCGTTGCCCTACAAGCAACAATCGGTAGGAGGGACTTGAATGATAGATACAGACGTGTATTAACCAACAACCCAGGTTTAAAATTCCAGTCAAACCCATTACCCGACATTCCCTTCCCGGAACGTTTACCAGATGTCCCAACCCGGGACGCATGCTTGGAAAAAGAGCAGTGAACTCACATTGGTTTGCTCGGTTTGATTAATTACTTGTTCACACTTAAACAGTCACAGCTTATGATATTCACGTATACAAAAATCAGTTTACCATCACGTTGGTCACATACGTTCATAGTGTGCATTCATAGTAGAATCATGGCTTAACAGATAACAGTTAATTCAGCTCGTAATACACGTAACAGATGGTTTACCATACATACTAGATACATCAGGTTTCCTGTTCTCGATTAATGTTATTCAATGTTTACAGTACATGCAATTAGTGTAATCATCATAACCTACTGTTCATGTGAAGTCCTTCGGCGAAAGTTGCACTCGACGAAACCCCATGTGACGAAACCCCATGTGTTTTGTCGAGTTAACATGTGACGAAAGTCACTATGTTTCGTCGGCTCCCCTGTGACGAAAGTCATTACTTTTCGTCGGCTCACATGTGACGTTTCGTCGGATCTCATGTCAAACAGTTACAGATTCTCATCATTCACGCAATCTCAAAGGACTCAGTCACATCAGTTTTAACTATGTCATAGTAATAATCAACATGATTTAACAGTCCCCAAGTCGGATCAATCACCCTTTTCTAATCATGAGTCAAAACCCTAATTAAGTTAATCATGCCCATTCAACAGTTACATACAGTTTCACCGTATATTACTACACAATTCCAGATAACAATTCATTCTAAAATGATCATTGTTAATCAAGCAATACGTTAATTGATTAAAGAATAAGGTTCAGTCACATATAATCACCACTACAAGTTTTTAACTAAAAAGACTAACATGAACGACCGTAAACATTCGCCTGTCGGTGAACCCTAACTACACATACAACCACAACCACAACCACAACATCAACACCCTAGCATTAATCAAGATGAACACTAACCGTGAGAATGGATAGATTGATCCGATCGGTGTGCAACGATCTCAGGATTACAGGAACAGCCGTCAAGAGAGAAAAGGTGAGCAAAGTAGGGTTTCCCCGTTTGTGATTTTTACATAAAGTTATGCGAATAAAGGGGTAATATAACTGACGTGTGGTTGGGCCTCACCTGGGCCACAAGCCCACACGGCGAAACACCAACTTTCGTCAGAGGTGTGTGTGGCGAAACTCATATGTTTCGTCGAGGGGAAGAGGTGGCGAAACTCATATGTTTCGCCATGCACGACTAGTACACTAACATCTACCAAACAGATCACAAGTTTAATACTTACTAAACTATAATACAATACACTAACATCTGTCACATATGAACAAGTTACAATGTAAACGAAAACACATTGCGAAACGAGTAACGTGTCAAGTAAGAACTTTGAAAACTCGGGTTGTCACATTAACACCCTTTAAGAAGATGCAACCCCATCTGATCTTCGGATCTAATGTTCCTTTATTTACCTCCATGTCTACGGAGAAAATGATAAGCAATGTCGAGTACTTCTGCCAATGCTTCATAGAAGAGTCCAATGATAATTTGGTTAGTATAGGAAGTTTACTTTTTTTTTTGTTTTTCAATAACAAATTTACGTTATATAACCAGGATTAATATTATACGCAGATCATTCCTGCTAATTTTGTTGAAGGAACAATACGTTTACCATCTATTCGCAAGTTAACATTCAAGGTCCATGTTAATTTGTGGGACAGTTTTGATGTGATGATTGATAAAGACCCGGATACTAAGGTGTATTTTATTTACGATGGATGGGACAATGTTGTTTCTTACGTACCTATATACCCGAACTATTACGTTGTGATGAGGTACATTTTTGAAAAAAAATTCCAGCTGATTGTTTGTGACTTGAATGGTTGTGAGGTTCTTGTACCGAAGGGTGTATACACGCTTGCTGCTGTAAACATACCTAAACCAGGTCCTTCAATTATTGAAATACAAGACACGGATGCTGAAAATGATCATGAAAACGATGACGATGAATCTGATCCAGATTATAATGAATCCATGGATGATGATTCTGCTGATGTTTCTTCCATTATAACTAACTCTGATAGCGATGGAATATCTGATGAGGAAGACGTTGAAGTTTCAGATTCTGAAGAAGATAAGAAGGTTGATCCGGACTACCATCCTATTGAGTTCGAATGGAAGTACGACAGGCGTTTTGTAAGTTAAGTTAATATTCGCATTATTTATATCTAAAATAGTATAAAAAACATAATTTGATTTTAGTATTTAATTTTGCCGTGTTGTATAGATCATACTCTAATATTTTGCTTTAATTATTTATCGTAGCGTCTTAATGTCGATGTTGCTGAAGCATCCAGAATTGACATGACTATGGAGATGTATGTCCAGAACTTGGCTGGAGTGGATACGTTGATTTCATTTCGTGCTGAGAAACACGGTGGTGGTTTTCGCTATGAGGCTTTGGAATGGCGTACGAAATTTACGAAACCAAATGGTATCAATCCTCCTGCTAAGTGCACGTTTGTTTATTGCCCAGTTCAAAACAAATTGATTCTGAAGAAGGTTGTCAAGTAGTTCATTTCGAACTTTATAAACAATATAACTATAATTTAGGTTTGTGTTAATTCTGTTGGTTGGCTACTCTAAAAACATCATTTTGCATCTTTATCCTATACTCTTTTTTGAATGTATTAACATTAGCTAATGTAAACCTTTTTAGACTACTAAATGGTATATAACTTATTTTATGTTGTGTTTGTTATATGTTTAATGTTTAATCTTTAATATTTACAGCTGAAAATCACAATATGATAATATTCTATGCAATCCCGTACTTAAATTTTAAAATATTATATTATATGGAAAATTTATAAATACTAAAATATAGTTGTCTAACTTCAATATTAAACAAACTTTGATATAAAGACAACTTAACTCCCGTATTAATTATGATTTATTTATTCCTAAGTAATTGACAAAGATGACTGTTCCTTATTCATTATAGTCAAGTTATTAAAAAATTATTATATTAAAATGGTTAGGTAATTGATGTAAGGATATTCAATATATTTGCACAACCGTCATTTAAGATTTTTACATCTACATCCACTATAATTTCAAATGTGACAATATTGATAAGAATTTAACTATCAGTTACAACAACACCGTTATATTTTGTAAATCCTTATATAATTTTAACCAGGTGTGAACTTATTAATATATATTTAATAGAATTTGTAAACTGTTAACTTTTTAATAAATTATATATATTAATGTTTCATTTTTTTATTAAATTTATATAAATAAGTTAAATTTGTTTATAGTTAAATTTTGTGCAATGAAAGAAGAAGAAAACATATCATTTCTCCAACATTAGATGAAAATACTTTAAATACAATCCACATGGATGGCTAGGTATCCATTTCGGGCTTCAATCAAGTGTTAAAAAATAAGTGCATATAACCTATGACTATCTATTTGTAGATAAGAAATATATGATTTAATGATTACTTTCACTAAATTAATATATTGAAAATTAATAAACAAATTAAATAATTAAACTATATTCATAATAATATATAATAATCTCAACCAATTAATCAAGTTTTATTAAAGTAATTATAAACGGAGAGTTGTTCGTCAGTAAACAAAAAATACACCTCCTTTGCCACGTTCGACGACTGTCATAATTTGATTATAAACGGAGAGTTGTTCGTCAGTCAATGAAGATTTTAGATTACCTAACTCGCTCTGAAGCTGTGGAATATCAAAAGATAGTTCTTCGTCAACCAAACGATTGTTTCCAATAGCAAAGGAATCGTAATCAGGATAAGGAATTGTTGACCATCGTGTCAAAGAGGAACCATTTCGAATCAGGTACTTTTCAATCTCCACCAATGTCTGGTTCTTCAATCTCTCATCGGACATTACAAGTTCTGTAAAGAAAAAAAGTAAATAAATATAAAGAATGTGAATAAAATGTATCGGAATAATGTTATGGGTAATATATTAAAAACGAACCTTTGTTCTTTGTTGCTTTTCTTCTGCTGTATAAGATGTCACCACCCAATAATTTCCATGTTTGTTCAAATACATATTCAGGTCTTGACAATGTGTTTGACAAAAGCAAAGTAACAAAAAGTGCACGAGTATAACGACCATCTCCCGCAAAACTGGCTTCTTTAATAGCTTCAATGTACTCCATGTCATCATCTAACAAACCCATAGCGTAACACACATCCCTGAAAGTTGGAAACAACTGACCATCAACAGTTCTAATTTCTTCAAACGATCTTGGTCCTTTGACTTTGTTTAAAAGAATTCTAAGAAAATGCGGTTCACCAACAGCAGGGGAAACAGAATGAATGCGTCCGATCTGTAACAGTTTTCTTTTACGTGGTGCCCATTCTCTATCTGTTAATTTCCAACAGAATTTAGTAGGAAACTCAACATAGGTAAGTTTCCGTGCATCTTCATTATTTCTGTTCATCTCCAACCACTTTAGAAAAATTGAAGAAGACACTGATGGCTTATCCAAAACATCTTGTATATCGTCTTCGGCACCAAAAACAACATTTTGTTGACCTTCAAGATGAAAAGGAAGTCTCACAACTGGAGGAAACCTAAAGTGAACTTCATTCGCAAATATCCTCCAAGAAGCTTCACAGGCGGAAACGTACCTACAATCATAATAGGCTTTGATCTCATCCTTTGTTGTTTGTTCATTTTCTATACCATCTCCATTTGACACTACAAGAGAAGCTCTATCTGCACCTTTATTAATGTACTTAAACAGATATTTGATAGAACCAGCTTGATTGCACCATTCAATATTAATGTGAGCTTGGTATCTTTTCAAAAGAACCGGACTATAAGGAACAACACTTCTGTTGTCTAATTGAACTTTGGACTTTATAATAGTGTTTCCATTGTCTCTTCTTCTATATACAGGGAAACCGTCAGCATCAGTGGTTGTTTCAGGGTTGATTTTTTTGGAATAATTTTTTGAACATCTACTATCAACCATACAAGGACAATTCGGATTTGCATTTCCACATGGACCGTGAATCATAAATTCGGACACAAGTGCATATAGGCTGGGATCTTCCATCTTGTCCGGTATCTTAGCAGAAACGAATTTGTCTAGATGATCAACGGACATAAGTTTGGATTCCGGTTTCAAAAATATGCAAATGTGAGCATGAGGCAATCCACGCTTTTGAAATTCCACTATATAACGGCTACAATAAAAATAATGATATTGAGCAAATGGTTAAAAAAACATTAGTAATATTTATGGTATTATAAAAATAATATAAAAAGTATATTTATACCTGCACTTAGTTCTCCAAATATTTTTTTGTCCTTCAGATCCTTTGTAATTGAATCAAGCTTTATTTTAAACAATCGACACAAAATGTCTGGCCTGTCCTCAGGGTTAGTTGAAGTATTTCGAAGGTATCGTTTAATCTCTGGCCACTTAGGATTACATGTAACGGTAATGAAAAAATCGGGATATCCAAACCATTTACATATAGCCATAGCATCTAGATAGTTTTGCTGCATATACCGAGATCCACCGGTAAAAGAAGAAGGTAATACAACCCGTATACCAGTATTAGATAGATCATCTTTTCCTTCATTTTTCAAGTTTTGAAGATTCGCGTATGTTTTAGACCTAAGTTGTTTATGTTGAAAACGAATATAATTAAGCCTTTCGCTATCAATCATGGTATATGCATCAACCAAAAATTGTTGGAACAATCTCCGAGCATTTAAAATTAGAGAAAAAGCAGTTGATCGATCTTGAATTCTATAAGCAAAGAATTCTCTCATTGTACACTTGGGTCGAATTTTCTTTAACGTACATATACCATCCCTTTGAGGAATGTCTATTCTATATCCGTCATCGCCATTAGGAAAAAGGATTGGATACTGAAGTGCTAGATATGATGGATGAAGTTCACTGATTCGTTGAAGACCTTCAGTGTGAGACTCAACAACAATATCACGATGATCGATGATTTTATGGATATCGCCAACAATCAATGCAGCAACTTCTGAAGTTGAGGGCAAGTTGTAAGTACGACCGTCAAGATCTCTTTTGTAAATGAGACGAAGCTTGAAATTTTGATTAGGATTCTCATTGAAGTGGTTTCTTGCAATTCTATAACTTTTAACCAACTCATTATTATGATCCAGGAAGTCTTTTAAAAACTTAATGAGCTGAATATCTATCTGCTTTAAATGCGAATCAGACTTATTTGTAGAGTCACTGTGAAAATATAAACGTACAAAGTTAATATGGTATAATATGTAACATCAAAATATTGGTATATTAAAAATACTAAATGCATAAAAAATTTGGTATGATATTACCTGAACAACCTTTTTCGATTTGAAACTTCATTATCAGTATCATAAATATAAAGCTGGGAGAACTTTGGATCTTTTCCAGGTGCAGGTACCAAACCACCTAATGTATGAAAATTATGTCCACTTATACGAAATACATATGGTGCTCTACCACTGTTGATGCTCGAATCTACCTTTCAACCCATTGATGTGAAGGAGAACATAGAATTGTATCGACGGATATTCTTTAAAAAGTACTTGTTGTTTTCATTAGAATTTCCAAATAGATCCTTGTATACTGAAGGAGGCTCTTTCAAATCTGGAAGCTCCACTTTGCCATAACTACAACATAAGCTAAAAGTTAACTTACCCAATGTAATTCTCCCTTTACCAACTTCGTCAGACCATAATAATGAATCACACATCTGACATCTAAGGCTTTGATTACCATGATCCAAGTAGTCTGAAAACATAAAATTGATTGTCCAATTAACAATAAATTAATAAATAAAGATTATTTAACTTAAAACATATGTAACATTATTATTACCTGTGGATACACCTTTAAAAGGGTCTTGAATGGAATGTAAATCTTCATTGTCATCATCAGAAGTAAGATCTACCATTGGAACAGGTTCGATAACGCGTTTTTTAGGTAAAACCTTTTGTTTACCAGATTTAAGCTTGGTAAACGTAGACGAAGATCGAAGAATGGAGTTACTGTTTTGTGTAACAATGTTTGAAACAATAGAAAACTGAGAACTGCTAGATGTAGGGGGTTAATTGGTTATTCCAAGTAAGAGCACCTGTGAAAGTCACAAATAAAAGTTAGTAACATAAACTTTTGATTATACTTGCATTTTAATATATATATATATATATATATATATATATATTTAGATTGAGAGATAAAATTTTATGGGATTACGTACCAGTTGTTATGCCACTTAAGGGTGTTGTTGTGGTTACAGATTGAAAGTTACGCACTTTGTGAAAACTATTAGATGAAGAAGGAAGATTCGGATTATAATTCTCTTGGTCGATGAACTGGGATTTGTTAACAATTTTAGAGGATCCTCTACCACATGGAGCACTACTTTGTTTTTTTTTGAATTTTTTCGCCTAGTATCAAGATAAATCTTGCGCATTTTTCTTCTCTGAGCAACAAGTAATGCTGAAATGTTCATATTAATAATTTTTTAATAAAATAATACTATTTCATATATCGAATTAAAATAACAAAAAACAACGTATCAACTATTTTTAGTCATAAAACGTTACATTAACATATGGCATACCGTTTGAGTTAGAAACTAATGGAACTGCATCATTTGTACCTAAAAATGTACGTATATAAAAATGAAAATACAACAGATCATGCAAGATAGATGTTTAAGGTGTAATCATGAATGATATAGCTTAAATAATGAATAAAAATAAAATATTAGAAATACATTTACACAGTAGAATAAAAAAAATTAAAGAAAAATGCTATAATAAGACTTATAAAATGTAAAATTTTACCATTGGTGATGTTCGACAATGGTGTTCTTCCAAGTGTACCTAAATAATTATATCATAAAATAAGGGAATAAATAGATATTTAATATTAGATGAAATAGATTTAACTGTTAACGAAAAAGATAATGTTCTCAAACAACTTACTGTTAAATGATTCTCCAACTAAAGCAGTATCACTCAACGGTGTATTTTCTAATCTTCTCTTATTTGTCATTTGCTATATTAGATAAATGAAAACAAATATAAGAATTAATTAAAATAATACAAAATGAAAAAAAAAACAATAATCATGACATAGCCGTTTATGTAGCTATACCATCACCTCAATATCTTTTCCCAAACACAACTCATTATTACCATCTATACATCAATTCTCTAAACAACTATACGAAACAAAAGTCATCTTCTTCAACGGCTAGGGTTTTGAAGAAGCTTTCTTCATCACTTCGAAGATAATCAAAGGGTTTCGAAGATACCTTCTTGAAGAATTTTAAACAAAAAGGTAAGATTCTTATCATCGATTAAACTAATCAATGAGTATTCTTTGAATCATAATAATCAGTTAAATCGATATGTAACTGTAGTTCTGATGTACAAAGAACAGGGTAACATTTTGAAACCAAAAATCAGTAGTATTTATAGGTTGCATGTTTTGAATATTAATGATTTAGTGTGTTGATGAACTTTATAGATGATCTAACTCAAAAGAGGTTAAATACATGTTTAAATAACGTTGGTAATGGTTAAAGTTATTGATTTTGGCTAAAATTAGGTAAAGAATATGAGATTAAGTTACAAAATAGATTTAGGCATCACATAAGTTAATAGTGAATGTGTAAAAAGAAATACTTAATTTTTTCAATAAATAATGATAAAGTTTTATTTGTTTTGTAGATTTTGTTGAAATACTTTTCTTTGTAAGTAAGTAATGTTAAAATATTAAATGTTCATAATATTATCAAGTTTGAATTTTAGTCAGAATATGATAATTAGGTGTAATATGCTAAATATATGTGTTCTTCATGTTTTAAAATAACTTTATAATACCAAAACTAACCATAAAAATTATGAATATGAAATAATAAGTGTGAAACATTGCAGTTTAGAAGATGGTTTTATCATTTGTTCAAGTGATGGATGAACCTAAAGATCTTTCATTGGTATGTGTACTTTCCATTTCTATTTTGATTAAATTAAACATTGTATAAAATATGTAATATTGAACTATTTATTTATGTATAATATAACAATGTTAATGCAGGTGGTACCTGTTGAATTTGTTAAAAAAAAATGGGGAGAAGACTGGCAACACATGAACATAGAGGTTCGTCATCAAGACGGTAGACATTGGACTGTAAGACTTAGACACATGAATAAGCTACCAGTGTTAACAGATGGTTGGAGGGCTGTTGTTAATAATCTTAATTTGTTAAAAAAACACTTGGCTGCTCTTTAGAAGCACAGGGGACAAAGAGTTGGAGGTTTATCCTTTCCTAAACGATGTGTGTGGTGAATCCTACATAACAATGAACAACTACACAAAGTTTGGTCTTACGGTAAGCATACTGTTTGATAATTAATTGTCTGTCAAACTTTGTAAAGAATTGATTTGGAATACATATATTAATAATAACATTTTTATACTTATTTTAATAACTTGCAGGTAATTCCAGATGAGTTTGTTAACATGTTTTACAAAAACCACGAGCTAAACGGCATTTACCAAGTTTATGCAGGTGGTAAGTACTGGGATGTGATGGCAGCCAAGGTTCATGTTACCTATGCTTTTACGGATGGATGGTCGAAACTGTGTAAGAGGTTGGAAATTATGGATGGTGACACAATGATCTCTGAGAAGATTGATAGTGTTGTATTTCAATTGAGGGTATTCAGAAATGGCATTGAAGTTGAATTGGGTTTTCACGAAAAATCAGAAGATAGCGATTTTTGTGAAATAATATCTAAATCAACATTCCAAGAAAGTGTTTGTTTTGTAAGTATTTTTTTCTTACACACAATATAGAAAATAATTAAGATTGCTTATATTTTAAATTTTTACTTACAGAACTTTGTTGAATCTGAAAATGCAACGGATACAAGTGGAGATACATTGATGAATGAGGTACTGGATTATAATTTACATTTTGTTAATAATACATTGATTAATGAAGTAATATAGTATTGTTGCATTTTTTGGTATATAAATGAAATTGAACACACATTAACTATCAGGATAACATTATTGGAACTGAAACTGATCAGATGTTGAATACCACACAAGGAATTCTAAACTGTGAGCAGTTAACACCACCAAAAATGAATGCTTCAAGTTCTGAGGATAACGTTAAAGATGAGGTAATAAAAATTTAATATACATTACTACGACATTACATATGATTAGTATATATATGGTTTATACTGTTGATATCTATAACTATATATTTAATAGGTTTACAAGAAAGGCAAAGACGTTGCAAAAGTGATTGGATCAACATCAAAAAAAGGAAAGGAGATTGACAAAACTCCAGTAGTTGTCAAACCCGAAGTTTCAAACTATCGTCGATCATCAATCAAAAGAGAGGTAATCATTCTTTTATTCACATGTATAATACACTTATGAGTGATTATTGAATACCATCGATTACAACTATTTAATGAATTTCATTAATATTGAAAATGAAAGGTTATAAACTACAATGAGAAGGTATCAAAAGTTGGACAAGAAACGAAAAGGAAGCGTAATAGTGGAAAACGAATAAAGGCTGAAGTTGATCCTGAAAATTATGAGTTTACTCGAAAAGGAGAAAACAGATTGGTATGAAAATTTAAATTCTAAATTTTACGAAATTTAACTATTTTATAGGGTAATAATGCTATGTAACATATTTTATGTAGCGACTTCCTGTTGAGGTTGCCAGGAGATCAGGCCTTACTCAAGAGCTTCATGAATTGAAGATTCAGACTTTGGAAGGCAAAATGATGGTTAATGAAGTGGAAATAGAAAAAAATGGTGACACACCGCGTTACGCAATGGTGAAGTGGGGTAAATTTATGTCTGCAAATAGTTTGAAGAAAGGTGACATTCTACACTTCAACTTTGTTACTTCAAAACAGGTGCTGGAGTTAAGAAGTATGGATCGAATTTAAGACTAATGTGTGGAAAGGATGGTAGTAGGGTTCTATTTTGTTGGTTTATGGGTTGTTAATGTTTAGTTTTTTTTTTTGGGATATGCATATATTTGGGTATGAAGACGTTGGTGGTAGTTTTTTGCTACATGAATAGGTAATATGTAGATCTATGGATTATGTTAACTTAGTGGAACAATATATAAGTATATCTATGAATGTTAATCATCTTGTTTATGTGTTGCATTAAACTAACGAAAACAGTAGTACTTAAATCAGAAAATGTAATAAACCATTGTCTATAAGATGAGCAGGTAACATAATAAGAGTGGTAAACATACCTGAGAATAAATATTAAGCAGAAGGATTGATATGATAAGTAAATCAAGAGTCAAACAATAGGTAAATGCATGTAAACTTCTTGTTATAAGGTTTCACAAGAAAAAAAACACAATTAAAGTGAACAGACTAAACCCACAATAAAAGTGAATAAACAAAATGATTGATGACACATACTTATACACAAGTGTGCAATTATTTATAGAAAGTCGACAAATTAGGCAAATTTATCATAAATTAGAGCACATAATTTGAGTAAATAATTAATTGATACTATATATGAATACGTAAATTTTTAATTATTGGTATTTCATACTATAAACTGATATTTTATAAAAATTAATTAAGCAATATATTTTATAATAGATTTTAAGAAATATAAATAAGTTGTTAGGGTTACATTGTGTACTAAGTTGTCGAATAAAATCGCAAGTCTCTAATAGTAAGAACCATAATATATCTTAGTTATTTTGATTATAAGTAAGAACAATGTAGAGATGATTTGAAATAGAGAGATAATACAAACAATAACTTTATTATAGAACATATGTCAAGTAAGATTATTCATTATGCAAAAACCAAATTATTTGATGAGAACAAAGTTGCTAATTGTCATCATCATATACTTGATAAACAGTACGTTCGCGATTTTCAATCACCACCATCTCCTCTAAAACGTTTAAGTTTTCCTGACTTGCTTGTTGATCATGAAACGTATAAAGTTCAATGAGTTCACGCGGCCACAATTCCATCAAAACAGACGAAGTAATGAACAAGCCTTGTGATTGGAGCATTTCCTACAATAATAGATTACAAACATATGAGATTAAAACATAAGAAATTTGTTAACAAAACTAAAAGTATTGTAATGTAAATAATATAACACAATAAATATTACCAGATAATCTTCAACATAACAACCACGTTTGAAAGCAAATTCAGAAGATGATAAGCCATCACGCCATTGTTTAGATACCAACTTGAATCGATGTATTGATTTCGTATCGATCTTGATTAAAATCTGGAAAAGTATCAAGTGAAAAGGAAGCTCAACCATTGTATCTTTAATATCTAATACAAAAGAAGGATTCATGATGCTATATATAATAGAAAAAGATATCAAATATAGAATTGATTATGTCTAAAATGTTTTCCATAATTAAGATTTTTAAAAAATAACATTAAATAAACGATATATTATGTATTATATTTTTTAATATTATTTTTATAAGAAAAAACCTCTAAAATGATGATATATGATTCAACCAAATTAAATTGTCATATCATATAAATGTAGTATGTTATTTAAATAAAATAAATCAAAGACATCTACAAAAAAAATATCTTCGGATAAAATATGTTTTTTTAAAATCTTTTTATTTTTATTTTTAGAAGATGATCGGTATGAAATCTATATATATAACAATCAAGATTTGAAACACATAATATAATAAGTTTATAGTATATCGGTCATCATTATGACATTTAAAAAATAACATTAAATAAACGATATAGTAATATATTTTTTAAATATTACGTATAAGGAAAAACTTTACATTGATGATACATTATATAATAAAACATTTAATTGTGATTTAAGTGGAATATAGTATGTCACTTGAATATAACCAATCAATAAAATTAAAATATAGTATTGTTATAAGATTCATAAGTAGGATAATTACATAAAAATGGAAACGTATAAGTAATCATTACTATTGTTATAAGATTAAGAGTTAACTGCCATTTTCGTCCCTGTGGTTTGGTCACTTTGGCCATTTCAGTCCATTTTTCAAAAATGCGCCATTTTCCTCCCCGACGTTCTGGAAAGGTGCCATTTCAGTCCAAAAATCATAACCCAGTTAAGTCGGTTTGTAAATAAGGACTGATTGTGTAAATTTGTAACATAAAGGACCATTTAAGTAAAATGTATAAATATTAATATAATTATAAAATATATAATATATATATATATAATGTATACATATATATATACAGATCAGACGAGAGAGAGGAGAGGGTGAACCGGAGCCGGAACCGGAGCTCCGGTTGTCACCACCGCCGCCGCCGGAACCACCACCATCAACGTCATCATCGTCGGAAATCGGTTTTTATAATTTAACCGAAGTGGAGTTTAAATCCACTGAGTTATGTCGAAATCGATTCGATTGTGATGTTATTTAGTTTCCCTGAACCCATACGAAACTCTCACACTCTTCAAAATCCTCTAACACTTGAAAAAGACCTTCTGATCACCTTTGCAAGTCTCGCCGGAAAATCCATCGCCGGAGCTTAGTCGAACCACCATTCCAAACGATACCGGATCGGTTTTACTTGTTAAATCAGTATGTTATTACTTATATTATGTTTCTGCAAGTTTAATTACATTATAATCATGTTTTGAATCGAAATCGGATCGGGTTTGACTTTCGTTGACTGTTTTGGGGAAGACGATGAACAGTAACATGTTCATCTATTTAATTATTTATTTTATTTAAAAACAGTTCTATTCAAATATTCGTAATGGTGCCGGCGGCCTGCGACTCACCGGACCTTTTGGGGAAGACGATGAACAGTAAAATATTCAAATATTCGAAGATCGCGATGATGATGATGATGAAGGTCGATGATGATCGATGATGATGATAACAGATGATGACGTTGATGGTGGTGGTTCCGGCGGCGGCGGTGGTGACAACCGGAGCTCCGGTTCACCCTCTCCCTCTCTTGTCTGATCTGTATATATATATGTATACATTATATATATATATATATATATTATATATTTTATAATTATATTAATACTTATACATTTTACTTAAATGGTCCTTTATGTTACAAATTTACACAATCAGTCCTTATTTACAAACCGACTTAACTGGGTTATGATTTTTGGACTGAAATGGCACCTTCCAGAACGTCGGGGAGGAAAATGGCGCATTTTTGAAAAATGGACTGAAATGGCCAAAGTGACCAAACCACAGGGACGAAAATGGCAGTTAACTCTAAGATTAACTAAATAGAAAAATACAGTAAAGCATGATTCTTAAATTTAGGATCATATTTAAGTAGTATTGATTGATAAGAACTACCATACATAAAATTATGAATATACTTTGACAATCAAATTATGAATTTTTAAAATAAACAATATATATTTCAGAATTTCAGAAAATTTATTCCATATTAATCAATATACTTTTCGTGCCATGTTAATTAAGATTTTGTAACATGTCACTAATAAAACACAGTTATTTTGAAAACACTAAACACAAAATAAAACAAACTAAATGACAATATAATAAAGATTAACCAAAAAACAAAATCCATTCAAACACAAGAGTAATAGTGGAAGGCATATGTTTGTCTTAATAGGAAACATAAAAGTTAAAAATAGGAAAAGTGCAAATCCATTTGGAGACCATACTTCAATATCTTTATTTCTCAAGCTTTGGTGTGATGAGGTCCAACTTGAGAGAATCGTTTACTTCAACATTCTCAGGACTGCTTCGACGTTTAGTAGAAGAACTATCAACAGCATTAACATCATAAACATCTTCAAGGTTACGTTTAATGTTTTCGAACTTTGACGGATCTTGATCATTAACATCAAAAGGATCTGGCGTAACACTGTCACCCATCACAGATTGAGATTCCTGGAACGTATTCAAACAATACTATAAATTTGCAAACAATCGTTATTTTTATGAGTAAAAAAATGTAATTCACAAAAAAATTAAAAATACCTTTGATAAACATTTCAAATTTCCAACTGAATCAGACAAACATTGAACATTTGACTCAGACACATCAGACTACAAAAAATAAGAAAAGTGTCAATCAATGAAAACAGAAACGTAAATAGAATAATGAAATTAATACTATGATTTGAAAATAAATAATAACCTCATTAATTTTCCATTTTTTCTCCAGAGCGGAAAGTAGATCCTCATCCGATAATAACATTGAAATTCCATAGTTTTCTATCTGGTTGGAAATGTTAAAACTGGAAATTTTGATTTGAAAGGCAAACTTTTTGTTCATCAACATATCAAACTCAGATGGAAGTGACTGAAACGATCCTTCGGTGGAAGTGTCAACCTGTATAATGGGATGAAATTTGGTAAACATACATATCTATTATTTATTAAAAAAGTAATAACATTACTCACAATGAATACTAATTGTACCTTTGAGTAAATATCAAGTAGTTCTTTCGCGGTTTTCTTCAGAAGCTTAATAGCTTCATAATCAAACAACGTACATGAAACGGTCCCCGTCGAATCCTGAACCCTTAGAGGTATCTTGTAACTATTAGATGATAAAATGTATATAAGTAGAAACAAAAAAAAAAGATATGATATTAGTTTTAACATTTAAAAGTAACTATTAAAAATATATACAATACCGATGAACAGGAACAATGTCAACAGCCTCACAATCCGGGTTTATACACTCAAAAGACTTGTCATCCAATACGTCAAAGCTGCCATCATCTTTCTCAACCAATTGAGATTTCTCTTCAATTTGCTTCTTACAATGATTGCATGATAAATAATACCAAGGCTTATCATTTGAAATTGCAATAACATTACCAACAATGATAACCTTTTTCTCCTAATAAGTAGATTGAGTAAAATATGAGGGACAAATATGATAAAAAAATTACCGTAAAAAAATTATGTACATATTATTTTTTAAAAAAGTATACCACATCAATTGAAGCAATAAAAGCGGTCAACACAAAGTCTTCAGCATTAAGAAACTCATCTTCTGCATTCGATATCACTTGAGAGCATGACTGTTTACTGGAAGATGATTTAGATAACTCATTCTCAAGATACCTATAACAGTATAATATATTAAAAAACATATGAAAATTTACAAGGAATAATAAAATAAAAAATATGTACCTCTCTTTGAATTCTTTTATCTCATCAATATCAGAATTTATGAAGACACGACTTGCTTCAAACATATTAGTAAGGCCATCTTTACCTGATTATAACGGACATGTTTATTAATGATACAAAAAAATTTAATTATGTCCACATATTATCAAAAGATATAGATCCATAGATATATTTAAATGAGATTGTTAAAATACTTTACAAAAATTAAATTAATACCTTGATAAATGTTTACTGTGCCAAAATGCACAAGAATAACAACATGAGCAGGGCGGTCCTTATCATTCATGTACTTTGACAAAGTGATTGCATAATTTTCCCATAACGTTAGACCAATCTTCTGATCTCTGTATAAAGAATATTTGAAAATTTAAAATCAAACATATAGATTAATAAAGATATAAATCTAAATATATAATAGTGTTTTTTATAAAATCATTACTCGAGATCCTTCAGGGTTATGTTCATTCGTTTGGTTTTAGATCCATCCTTCCTATTTGCATCTTCAATAGGATATGAGACAAGCACATAACCGATAAAATCTGTATAATAAAAGAATATGATAATAGAAAAACAACTTAAACTTATTTAATAATTAAACGAAAATTGACGAAAAGTAGTTACCTATTGGAGTATTAACTTCAACTTTTTTACTCAACACAGATTTAAAATCAGTGAATCTAAAAAAGTACCGAGGACCAGACCAGTTATCAGTTTTCAGAACAGACGTGAAAGGATACAAAGATAGCTTTTGATCTTTTCCAGTAACCTTAATCTTGGTTGTATCTTGGGCTAGAGATGGTTTGTGAAACAATAAACAGTCATCAACAACCAAATATTTAAGGAACCGTTTGAAAAGTTTATGTAAACAGCTACATTGAATGAAGGAACCCTGAAATAGTAATTATATATAATGACTTTTAGATCATGAACATGGAAAAATTTGGTTAAAAGAGGATTTTAATAAAAATATAAGAACATTAAAAATTGTTACCTCTTCATCCATCAACAACATGTCAACTCGATAGATCTGGTTATCATAACCATTCATTTTTTTATGCCACAAGGATATGATCTTAGCTTTGATGGTATAGTTCGTGGAATGAGCATTAAGTGACCTGAACATAGTAATCTGATTGTTCTCCATTTCACTGTTAAACTAAGAAAATGTTAGCAAATGATTTTTCATGATGTTTTATATGATATTGAAGAAAAAAATTGAAAACAGGGCAAATGTTGTACCTTACGAAGTCGAAAACCAAAGCACAAGAAAGACAAAGAAATTGAATGTGAAAAACTTTTTAACTTGACATCTTACTTATAGAATTCAATAAGAGTAACTTATGGAATAATTGGAACATATTTTTGGAAGTTATAAATCATTTACAAAAATATGAACTTGGCAGAAAGTATTTTCGGTTACAGTATTTATTTCTTAATATATTAGTATTCATTTCCTAAAAACTTGTAGCAGTTCAAACAAAAAATATAGACAAAACACACAGATGTATATGTCACAGAAGTTAAATTTATGTTATATACATGCACATAATTAATACATAAGACAGCATAGTACAAATCATTAACACATACTAAACCAACATAACTACATAACACTACAATCATTCGATCTGTAAAAAATTAAACAAAACAAAGGATAATAATATTAATGTAGTCAGGATTAGTAAAAAAAATGTATCAGATTTCAAATTTAAAATTATTACCTAAGCTTCTAAAAATTTCAAGAAATATATGCATTCAAATTGATACACAAACCTCCATAACAAAGCCATGTTGGACATTGAAAAACTGCGTGTTCATATCAACCATATTGAACCTCCTTTATCTCAGCCACGCATTAATCATCGTAACTCCTCTTTCTTTCCCTATCTAAATTCTATAAAATAGAAAAAAAATGCATTAGTCATTGAAAATGAAAAAATAACACAAAACAAATATTTAAAACAATAGGGCAGCTTTTCAATGTTCAATATAAGTTCATACTCGCTATAACGTTTACATTTGTTAGGTATTTGAACTCCCCCAAATCATTGAATGTACCCAGAAAAAGATTTCTATATTCCATTTTAGTTATATCACATTTTTATGTTATAGAGAATTAAACAGATCGAATTAAGATGGAATATCAAGAAAACCATAGTTAAAACCTAATTTGTACCTAGAAAGAGCTTTGTATACTACATCTGTAGTTATATCACATTTCCTCATTTCACTGTAAAAAATCTGGTGACATGAGTCCTAATCTGATGATGCAATGTAAAGACAAACAATGTTAATACTCTAGGTAAAAACGGTTGAAACTTTGATTTACAAAGATAAGTGCATCTTTAGCCAGACATCAGTATCTATGAAGGAAACAAAACTTAAACCCTAATTTCATACACAGATGAACAATGTTGCAAACAAATATAAATTCAAGAGGATTAAGCAAATAATCTAGGAAAATAAACCGCATAAAATCCTAATTTTTGTATGATATTAACAGAAAAACAGACAAAATCGATGGAATATCAAGAAAACCATAGTTAAAACCTAATAAACATCAAATCAATGAACAATTTAAAAAAAGATTGCAAGTTAACGAATGGTAATTCCGTATGTTTAACTTCTGCGAGGCTCTAATAAATTCCAATGGTGAATATGAACATCTATCTTCGGCTGAGAAGAGGAGCGCTAGAGAGAAGATTGAACGAATTAGGGGTTGTAAGTGTGAAATGAGGAGAATGAATGATTTACGTTTATTAGGTACCTTATATACCCGGGTCAAAAAACCGGGTATGGTTAACCCAATTCGGATCCCGTGTGAAAACATAAGGATTCTCACATTTTTCCCGCCAAAAATCCGATGTGGTTGCACCATCACTTGACACGTGTCCCAAATCTTATTCATATATTATATATATAGATTATTATCAGGGGCAAAAAGTCTTTTCATGTTTTAGGGAGTAATATCACAGCGTTTTTCAATAGTTGAGGGGTAAGACATCAAAATTTTCCTCGGATGGGGTAAGAGTGTCAATCGCATATAACCCCAAGGGGTAAAATTGTAGTTTACTCGCAAATATATTACATATTTGATGATAAACATGACAGGGATAGGTTTTGGCTATCAAGATTGTCACACCCCAAATTTCCACGTGTTACCGGTGGGCCCGGTAGGGGAGTATCGTGACGTGGTTGGCAACATAATAGTCAAACAACACAATATTTAAATGCACAGCGGAAGCAAAGTATAGATTTAATTCAACCAACAATATTGTAATATTAAGTATCACAAATAGTCGAATATAAATCCACAGGTAAATCAAAATACAAGGAAACAAATGTTCAACAGTTTATGACATCCAAGCTGGCGAGACTTATTGTGGATGCTAGGAGACAAGCCAGCCTATTTTGCGTAGTACCTGCACTTAACCTTTTTAAGAAAAATACGTCAGTTTACACTGGTAAATACAATCAACCGACTCATTTTGAAAAGAGTTTAAGAAAATGCATTTAAGGCACAAGGCACAAATAATATTTTATAACTTGGGTTACTTATTTAAATATATAAACTTGTACAGGATTTACATGTTCCTTATGCGTTCAGTAGCCCGGATCGAGCCGGGTTAAAGATCAATAAACACACCACTTTATTTATGAGACACTGACAGGTGTACGCCTACACCTGAGTGCTAAGGTCGTGGCCATTTCGTAAAATGATGCCAGGGATATCCGGGACACGGTCATTAACCCCCCAAAGGCTTTAAGCAAACAAAACAAATTAAACGAAACATCTCAATACTTTAACCATTTACAATTAAAGATTCAATGTCCGACCAAACGGTATTTTATATACCGTACCCCAAGCCCGTATAGGGAAATAAGTTAAAAGTATTTACCTAAGCAAGTATAAATCAAAATCAGCGAGTGCAAGTATCTTTTACCGGTTCTCCTAATCTGGAACGAAGGTTTATAATAACCTATTAGAATCCTAACGGGTCTTTAGTTAAGCTTACGCTTAGACCGGTTAGTTTTAAAGATACGGTTCGTACGCACGATTAAGCGAAGACCGGATAGAATGTGATTTAGACCCGACAAGTTTGAAGACTTGTTTAATATGGGTATATTATACACATTCTGGATTTTGAGATAAAACCGATAAGGTTTGACCCGTTTCGGCTAATTTATGTAAACTAGTTACATAAACTGAACCGAACGCGTATGAAGCGTAACGGGTAACCATAAGAGTCCTAAACAGGTTTCCTAAGTTAACATGCCTTAAATATGTCATGATATCAGTAGGATACCTTCCGTTATGCCCAAAACAAGTTTAATCGCATATTAAGCCCCGTAGGGGTATTTTGGTCATTTAAAAGATTATAAAAGGGATTAATTACATTTCTGTGAACCGGGTCTGAATACATCAGTAAATTAGTTTATTTTAACAGGTTATAACATTTGGTTATAAGTCTTATATGTCAAAATAGTTTTAAACCCTAACTATGCGTATAATACGCGTATAAAGCCGTTTTAAGCGACGTACGGGTTAAAATAGGATTCTGAGTTTCCTGATCAGTTAAACAGGTTCAAAACACTCTATTTAATATTTAAAATCAGTAGCAATTGGATTGGTGTCAAAAGGATTTGTAAAACTCATTTTATGGCTGAAAAGGGTATATTCGGTATTAACCGAATTAAGACACTAATCCTAGCTTATGATCAGTTTAAAAATAATTAAAAATCTTCAAAAATCCCAAAATATTATATTACATCAGTGGGTAAAAGGTTTGGTGTCAAAAATGGGTTTTAGATAGGCGTTACGCTAATGACGTCATTTAATTACTAAGAATCGCTATAATTACGTCATTAAGCATAACTCCTAATCTGGACCTCCGATTGACGTGAAAATTTACAGACATGTTAAATAATCAGTAACTAAGATTATTTTACTTTCATATCTCCAAAAATCTCGTTTTATGATCATAAGGGCATTACGGTCAATATTTAGGCGATTAACGGAAACATCGGACAATTAAGGATATATGTGGTATAAACGCAGAGGGTTATACCAACATGTAACTAGGTCCTAATGGAACTTTAAGGCATGTCTAAACCTATCTAAACCGGGTCAGAACTGAGGTCAAAGCAAAAGTCAAACTTTTGCGTCTTTCGGTTCCGAATCGGTTCAAAACAGAAAGTTGTCGAATCAAACAAGCGTAAACAAGTTTTTATACTTATTAACAGTTTATAAGAATGATAAAACAGATTACACGCCTTTTATATTGCTAAATACGCGTTAATTCCAAAATACCAATTCTGTTGACTTTTTCGGACAACCTTTGACTCGACAAACGACCTAGTTAGGATTCGAATCAGTGAGTGCCCTTTTAGGGGTTTATTATCCATATAAATACCATCTTATAACAACTTTCGATTCGACAAAACTCTGGACCAATTGTGATTTATCACTAAATCAAACCGTAGTTACGACGGTTTGATTTCTAGGCTATAAACTAAGTATAAATGAATTATAGAAGGTTAGGCATACTTACACACGACTAATGGATGATTTGGAATGCTTGGGACCTGCTTGAATGCTCCAGAAATGCTCAGAAGTTGAATGTGGTTGTATGTTGCAACATGTGACTTTATATAATGACTTTGATCTTCTATAATTGTTGCCCAATGAGTCTAGGGATGATCCCTGATGTCCAACATGTGTCCCTAGGCCTATAAACCACCTTAGACAAGCCCATAGAATCGAAACTTGCCATTTAAGTCGGTTAAAAACACAACAGGCA
Organism: Helianthus tuberosus; assembly: GCA_030545235.1. NCBI lineage: Eukaryota > Viridiplantae > Streptophyta > Magnoliopsida > Asterales > Asteraceae > Helianthus > Helianthus tuberosus. Next base: position 198,062,454 of record CM060448.1, on the reverse strand, counting down.
GCTGCCTGTCATTTTTTCGCATCTGCAGGTCTCAGGCGGCCCGCTTGGGCTTTTCACATAAGGGAGGCGGGCCGCGTGGCCCATCTGATCAGGTTAAACATGTTTCTTTAATTGCACTTTGGCCCCTAGTCCCCCGAAAGGTCGTTTTCACGATGTTTCTTGCATTATAAGGCTTTGATATTTATATATAGGGGCTTTAATACTTATACCCACTTTGTCAAGTCCTCGGGTAACTTTGTGATCACCCGAAAATCCCAAATTTTCAACGTTGACGATTCTAACCCTCGCACACGAATTTTATCACAACTTTCTCATACGATAACGAAACTTGACGAAATTTTTATAGTGCATTCTAGTGAGCATAATTAATCGTTACAAGGCTTCGTGTTTGCTAAAAGGTCACTCAGAGGTATAACTTAACATGTTGACACATTTAACCCCTGTAGCTTGTAATTTCTCACATTCCTTCACCATTCGCTTCGTATGATCCATGATCCATTCGTTTAAGGTTATAAACATTATGTAGGGTTATTGTAAAGTATATTTATTCATTGTTGACACTTTGAACCCTTATATTTACACAGTTTCACTGTTTGTCAACTTTAGTCCTTCTAGAACATTCTTTCACACGTTCAAACCTATGACACGTGTCAACACATTATAGGACGTAAATTTTCGAGGTGTTACAAAGATCATGTTATGTTTAACAAAAAGGTGGGCATCATCTAATATCACATGGGTTCAAAACCGTGAAAATGTATTGGAAATTTGTGTGTTGTGTGTGAATGAAAGTCTTAAATGTGGTGGACACTTTGTCCCACATTGGTGTGGGAACAAAAGGAAAGACTACTTATAAGGAAAAACCTTGACCAAACCTTTGAAGCTTTATGGTAGTTTTTACCTGTAACACCCCGAAAATTCACGTCCTATAATGTGTTGACACGTGTCATATGTTTGAACGTGTGAAAGAATGTTCTGAAAGGACTAAAGTTGACAAACATGAAAAGTATATGAAAATACGAGTTCTAAATGTCAACAGTGAATAAATATATAGTACATTAACCCTAAATGATGCTCATACCTTCAAACGAATAAATCATGGATCATGCGAAGCTAAAAGTGAGAGATTACAAACTACAGGGGTTAAATGTGTCAACATGTTTAAGTTATACCTCTGAGTGACCTTTTGACAAACCCGAAGCTTTGTAACGGTTAATTATGCTCACTAGAATGCACGACATAAATTTCATAAAGTTTTGTTATCGTATGAGGAAGTTATGATCAAATTCGTATTCAAGGGGTTAAAGCGTTAACGTTGAAAGTTGTGACTTTTCGGGTTAACCAGAAGTGTCCAGGGACTTGGCAAAGTGGGTACAAGTCTTAAAGCCCTTGTAGGTAAATAAGAAGGGGTCAAAATGCAAAGAATAAGCTTGGTTGCCCTTTCGAAGAGCCAAGGGACAAATATGTGGAAACTTGAAAATGTGGAATCAGATCAGAAGGCCCAAGCGGGCCGCGTAAGACCTAACAACATCTTACGCGGGCCGCGTTAACCGCCCAGATACAGAAACATTGGGACAGCAGCCTGTAAACACGCATAACCGATCTTTAACAGATATTTTCACATTGTGGGCGACCCCTAAACAGTCCTAGACACTTAGGGACACTTGTGGATGAGTTATGGTCAGTAGTAGACTTGTGTGTCAACATTTTGTGGTGATTAAATCACTATATAAGGCCATGAAGTTGTAAACATTCTTCACACCTTCATTCTTGCATTCCTGATCACTTCTGGAGCTCAAGACTTCTCTCAAGTGATCTCTGGTCGTTCATAGGACTCTTGTAAGTTGGCTTAACCTTTCTTAGTTAAGTTTTTGCTTAGTTATAGCTTAAAAGTCAAACCGTCGTAGTTAACGGTTGACTTCAAGATTAATCACTAATGGTCCAGTGATTAGTCAAATTAAAAGTAGTTATAAGTTGGTAATTATGTGGGTAATAAACCCTTAAAAGGGTTCCCCCTGATTCCCACTCTAACTAGGTCAAATGTCGGGTCAAACTTGTCATTAAAAAGTCAACAAGATACTTAATTTCTAATTTATGCATGATTAGCAATGTAGGACACATACAACCTGTTTGATCATTAATATAACTTGGTAATTAGTGTAAGAACATGTCTAAACATGTTCAACCTGACAATTTACTGTTTAGACCCGGTTCGGAACCGAAAGTCGCAAAGCTTTGACTTTTGCTTTGACTTCAGTTCTGAACCGTTTTGGTATGATTTAGAAATACCTAAGAGCTTCATTTGGACCAGGTTACATGCTAGTATAACCCTCTATGATTATACACCATGGTTCATTAGTTAACCAATTAATACGCATGATTCCGTTAATTGCTCAAATGTTGACCATTATGCCCTTTTCACCTTAAAACGTGATTTGTGAAAATGTAAAAGTGTAGAAACCTTAGCTACTGATATATAAACTTGTATGCAAAGTTTGACATCAGTTTGAGGTGTAGATTGAGAGTTATGCTCATTAGCGTAATTAAGAAGCTTTATGTTAATTAAACGGCGTAATTAGCGTATAGCCTAGTTAAGCCTACTTTTTGATATCAAACTTCTTACCCACTGATGTAATATATTATTTTGGGATTTTTGAAGATTTTTAATTAATTTTAGGCTGAGCATAACTTATAGTCATAAGCTTAATCCGGTAATTGTCGGTTTTGCCCTTACGGGCCATAAAATGAGTTTTACATATCTAATCGACTCCAAACCTTTTGCTACTGATCTTAATGATAAATAAATTATTTTAAGCCTTCTGGAATAATAAAAATATCAACTTTATGTATCAAACCCGGAAATGGCTTCTAATCGCCTTATTAAGCGTTTTTAACGCATAGTATGTACTAAAACTATTTTAAACATACACGGGTTGATACCTACTGATATTTTAGGTAAATTATAATATTTTAACAGTAAGCAAAAGTTGTTTAACTCAGACTTCAGTTTTGAGCTTTACGGCTTATGTGAAATTACCAAAATGCCCCTACGGTGCATAGTTTGGTTATAATTGATAAATTTTACATATATACTTTACCCTACTGTTATAACTTAGTAAACTAAGTATTTTTGCTGATTATATCAGACCTGTAACTCAGGTAAATACTTAGACTCTTTTATAACCTTTTAAATGACCAAACTACCCCTACGGGGCATAGTTTGTGTTTAAACTCGTTTCGGGCATAATAAAAGACATCTTACTGATGTCACAACATATTTGAAGCATATTAACTTAGGAAACCTGTATATGACTCTCATGAATACCCGTTACGCTTATTACGCGTTCGGTTCGGTTTATGTAACTAGTTTACATAAATTAGCCGAAACGGGTCAAACCTTATCGGTTTTATCTCAAAATCCAGAATGTGTATGAAATACCCCTATTAAACAAGTCTCTGAACTTGTCGGGTCTAAATCACATTCTATCCGGTCTTCGCTTAATCGTGTGTACGAACCGTATCTTTGAAACTAACCGGTCTAAGCTTAAGCTTAACTAAAGACCCGTTAGGATTCTAATAGGTTATTATAAACCTTCGTTCCAGATTAGGAGGACCAGTAAAAGCTACTTGCATTTTGCTTATTGTGATTATTACATTGCTCAGGTAAATACTTTTAACTTATTTTCCTTATACGGGCTTGGGTTACGGTATATAGAATACCGCTTGGTCGGGTATCAAATATTCCATCGTTAGGTGGTTAATTGAATAATTTGATCGGCCCGTTTAAACAGTTTTGTTTACTTAAAATCCTTTGGGGGGTTAATGACCATGTCCCGGATATCCTTGGCATCATTTTACGAAATGGCCACGACTTAAGCGCGGGGTGTAGGCGTACACCCGTCAGTGCACAAAAGAATAATGTGGTGTGTCTATTGATCTTTAACCCGGATACGATCCGGGCTACTGAACGCATAAGGAACATGTAATTCGTTCACAAGATTATATATTTAAATAATTCTCCCAAGTTATAAAATGTTTATGCCACGTGCATCCAAATCAATTTTCAATCATTTTCTAAAATGAGTCAGTTGATTGTATTTACCAGTGTAAACTGACGTATTTTCCCAAAAAGATTAAATGCAGGTACTAAGCGTAATTGGCTGGGATTTCTCCTTAGCATCAATAGAAGTCTCGCAAGCTTAACATGCCTAAAGTCTGTTGAACTATTGTTTCCAATTTATTTTCGATCCGTCTGTGGATAAACAATCGACTATTGTGATACTTGATATTACAACATTATATTCGGTTGAATTATATCTTACAATTTGCTTCCGCTGTGCATATTAAATATTGTGTTGTTTGACTATTATGTTGCCAACCACGTCACGATACTCCCCACCGGGCCCACCGGTGACACGTGGAAATCCGGGGTGTGACAGGTTGGTATCAGAGCCAACACTGAGTGAATTAAACACTAGCCTTTTTGTTTAATCTCAGTTACACAATTGCACATTTCAAAAACTTTCGAGTCTAGACATATAACATAGGACAAATTCTACCTTGTTTGGTTTTTGTTTTGTCCTTTATTTTATATATATATTCTTGTCGTTATCTCATGTTGTATTGACATGATTAACAAAATGCCGCCAAGATTCTTCCGAAGAAGAGGACGAGGGAAGGGGCCAATCACCGCCCCCAATGACAACGAGGCAGGACCTTCGCATATGCGAGCTCCTTTTACCACAGAGAGTGACGATCCTCGACAGAACCGGAGGAACCTCTTCGAGCCGGCTAGACGGTCGGTTTCGCACAGTTCAACACCTCTTGTTCATAACCCTTATGGGCCATAGCCGGAGTATGAGCCCAACAACCCTCAACCTTCCTACATACCTTTACAGCGATCCTTATCGCACAATTCCTTTGGTGACCCTACACCTGTTTTTAGGGGCCGGTTTAACCCGGCAAATTTTGTACAAGAACCGGTGGGTTTTAACCCATTGGGACCGGAGGACCACTTCTCGGGAGACAACGCTATGGATATGGACGAGGACACGGATCCCGTCGAACCTGCCAGTGGTACGCCGAACCATCCCATTGAGATTTCGGATGGCTCTTCTTTTCACGGATCACCCTACGGTGGTCCAGACAGCTTTCAGGCGAGGTTTACTCAGCACGAGTGGTACTTCACACCCTCGCATCATTCGTCGCCACATCAGCAGCAGCAGCAGGATCCCTCTGTGGATTCACGATTCGTGGCAGTCACGCCACCGCCTCCACCGCCACCAGTTCAGCCGGCGCCTCCACAACCGTCGAGGCGTAGGAGGACGGGGGCACGTATGTCTGCGCGAGCGGGGGATTTCCATTTTAGCTCCCCACGTCAATCAAGTGGCAGTCACTACCCGCCACTCCAGGAAGACCCACAGATGGGTGGGCCTTCGCAACCAGTTGCACAGCAACCACCGCCGATGGGTTTTGACAACCCGATTCCAGCATACACGGGTTCTATGGCGTACAACCCGTTTGAACAACCAGCACACACCAACTACGGTTACGGTGAAGCCGACCCCTACATGGTAGCGGCAAATTACAATGCCTTTAACCCAGAAGGACCCTATGGCGCTCCTTGGGGAGTTGGGTACCCAACTCATGGGTACCAGATACCGGCCAGACCTATTATTCGGACACAATCACAGCCGCCAAGGTTCTCCCCACCAGAGCGTGAGGAAATTCTTCAGAGACTGGATCAGGTTGAACGAGACTTTCACCGCGACCGCAGGGAGAGACAAAGTTTCTTCCAAGGATTGACAAGCCTAATAAAAGGGAAGGGCAAGAAGGACCATTGAATCCTTCCACTGTTGTTGTGATTTCCTTGTATCATTCGAGCCCCTGCGTTGGCCTGTCCTGCTATATAAACCCCTGCGAGGGTATGCTTGTTTGTTTTGACCCCTGCGTGGGTCTATCATTCTGTTAACCCCTACGAGGGTATGTTATTGTTTAAGTCCCTGCGTGGACTATTATGTTAATTGTTAAAGTCCCTGCGTGGACTATTATGATGTTTGTTGTTTGACCCCTGCGTGGGTAACTTGTTGTCTAAAAAGTCCCGTTTAGGGCGATATGTAATATTTTGATAATTAATGGAATGTAAGTTTATAAATTTCATGTTTGCCATTATGTGCATAAATAAATTATATATGAAATAAATAAATCAAAATCATTCCTTTTTTTTTTTAAATGATCTGCCTATATAAATATTGAATAAGAATCTTAAGAGTGAAACCTAGCCTGAGTGTCCTTATAAAGACCTGGCCATGATGGTAAGACCTGTTTAAAAGATTCGAATCCCTGTTAACATCTGTAAACATGTTAACACTCCTGGCAGATGTGAATTGTTAAAATCACACACGTCATTTATAAAAGGATTCTTTAGAAGATTCCTAACCCAACTAAATGATCTCTGAATCATGGGTTAAATCATCAATTAAGATGATCATATTTTAACCATACGTGGTAATATGGTGCCTACGGGCCCTGCTCATTTCCATATGAGCCAAAAGACAGTGGTAGCGATGACTCCCTGTCAGATAAAGGTAACGAACTAGGTTCAAACCTTCATGCTTTGATTCTCTGAAATCATAGCTTATAACTTATAAATGTCCTTGTGACTAGGCCGGTTGTGCCAATATACCTTCATGCTTTGATTCTCTGAAATCATAGCTTATAATTTATAAATGTCCTTGTGACTAGGCCTGTTGTGCCAGTATACCTTAAAAGCCTTGATTCTCTGAAATCATAGCTTATAATTTAAAATGTCCCTGTGACTAGGCCTTATGTGCTAATATATATTGTTATTGTTTATTTAGGATAAATTATAATTGAAATCCTAAATAATTAACGATTAATAAATTAACCAAATATGGTCTCTGTTTACCATGGTTAATGAATTTACCCTAAGGGGCAATTCCATAATAAACTCCCAAATAAACTATTGTCCTTGTTTTCTGTAACAGTTCAATTAAAATGGCTAGCTCCGACGAAATTAATAGCCATCCAGTGGAGAATAACGATAACGCCCGAATTAATTTAACGGGTGCTGAATTGAAAGCGTTGGTAGACGACGCAGTTACAAAGGCATTGGAGCGGCAGTACGAAGAGTATAGTGGGACTCGGAGTAGGACCCTATCTACTCCGCATTCAAAGCCACCTTCCAAGAAGGAAGAACTGAAGAAAGATGATGATCGACTCTCCTCAAACCACAACAGTGCTCCATCTCAACAAATAATACTAAATCAAGGACCCCGTGACAAGGGTTGCTCCTATAAATACTTCGTTTCGTGCAAGCCCAGAGATTTTACTGGGGAAAAGGGAGCCATTGACTGCATGACGTGGTTAGACGAGATAGACACAGTTGTGGATATCAGCGGATGCGCTGAGAGGGATATAGTCAAGTTTGTGTCGCAATCTTTTAAAGGCGAAGCTTTAGCCTGGTGGAGATCACTGATTCAAGCCACCGGGAAAATCCCATTGTACAACATGTCATGGGATCAATTTGTTGCCATCATCAGGGAAAATTACTGTCCCCAGCATGAGGTGGAGAAGATAGAGTCTGATTTTCTATCATTGGTTATGACAAACCTTGACTGTCAAGCTTACCTCACGAGCTTCAACACAATGTCCCGGTTGGTTCCGTATCTGGTGACCCCGGAACCAAAAAGAATAGCTCGTTTTATCGGTGGTTTAGCCCCCGAGATAAAGGCAAGCGTGAAGGCTTCTCGGCCAGCTACTTTTAGATCTGTAGCCGACATATCTCTGTCCCTCACTTTGGATGCAGTCAGGCAAAGATCGCTGAGGAATAAGGATGCTGAGAAGAGAAAACGTGAAGATGATAGTTCACGGAGGTCGAACAAGAAACACCATGGGAACAGTGACAACAAGAAAGGATCTGAGTCAAGGAAAGATGGGCATCAGTCTGGTGAGAAGCCCAAGTGCAAGATTTGCAAGAAATAGCACTTTGGAAAGTGCAGACTCGAATCGAACTCGCAAAGAACTTTTGCTTGCGGGATATGCAAGTCCAAGGACCACAAGACCTTGGATTGCAAACAGCTGAAAGACGCAACGTGCTACCGTTGCAATGAGAAAGGGCACATTAAAACCAACTGCCCTAAATACGCCAAGAAGCCTGAAGAGGCCAAGAAGACCAATGCTAGAGTCTTCAGAATGGATGCAAGGGAAGCGGTTCTAGACAACAACGTGATTACATGTACTTTCCTTGTAAATGATGTCTATGCAAGAGTACTATTTGATTCAGGCGCTGATAAGTCGTTTGTATATCATAAGTTTTGCAAATTGCTGAATTTACCTGTCAAAACCTTAAGTGTAAACTATGAGGTGGAGTTAGCAGATGGCACCATAGAAACTGTCTCTACTGTGTTAGATGGATGTGTTATGTCCATTAAGAACCACTCTTTTCCCCTGTCTCTACTTCCCTTTAAGTTAGCCGGTTTTGACATAGTGTTGGGTATGGACTGGTTATCTCATAACCAGGCCCAAATTGTCTGCAACAGAAAGCAAGTGGTGATTAAGACTCCGTCTGGTGAATCACTTACCATTCGGGGAGATACCCAATATGGACTGCCTGAGCAAGTGACTATGCTCAAGGCTTCCAAGTGTTTAAAGAAGGGTTGTGTCATCTACATGGCACAAGTGATATTTGATGAGCCTAAACCGAAGATCGAAGACATCCCAGTCATTTCTGAATATCCTGAAGTGTTTCCTGAAGATCTACCTGGCTTACCACCAGATAGGCAAGTGGAATTCAGAATTTACATCATCCCTGGAGCAGCACCTGTTGCTAGAGCACCTTACAGGTTGGCGCCCACAGAGATGAAGGAATTAAGGACACAACTGGATGAATTGCTAGCTAAAGGTTTCATTAAACCTAGTTCGTCTCCTTGGGGAGCACCAGTCTTGTTTGTCAAGAAGAAGGATGGATCGACGCGTCTGTGCATCGATTATCGTGAGCTTAATAAAGTCACAATAAAGAATAGGTATCCTTTACCTAGGATCGACGATTTGTTCGATCAATTGCAAGGAGCAAGTTATTTCTCGAAGATTGACTTAAGGTCAGGCTACCATCAACTGAAGGTTAGAGATGAAGACGTACACAAAACTGCATTTAGGACTCGTTATGGTCATTACGAGTTCCTAGTGATGCCTTTTGGGCTCACTAATGCACCTGCCGCGTTCATGGATCTCATGAATCGCGTTTGCAAGCCTTACTTAGATAAATTCGTCATCGTTTTCATCGACGACATTCTTATCTACTCAAAGAACCAAGCTGACCATGAGAAACACCTTCGCTGTATTCTCAAACTTCTACATCATGAGAAACTCTACGCCAAATTCTCCAAGTGTGAGTTTTGGCTTCGAGAGGTCCAATTCCTTGGACATGTGGTTAGTGAGCGTGGTATCCAAGTGGATCCCGCTAAGGTTGAAGCAGTTATGAATTGGCAAGAGCCAAAGACGCCTACAGAGATTCGTAGCTTCCTGGGATTGGCAGGATATTACAGGCGTTTCATTGAAAATTTTTCAAGGATTGCTGCACCCCTAACTTCCTTGACCAAGAAGAAAGTAAAGTTCGTTTGGGGCCCTAAGCAACAAGAGTCCTTTGATATCCTTAAACAGAAGTTGAGCAACGCTCCTGTGCTGACATTGCCTGAAGGTATCGAAGAATTTGTAGTTTATTGTGATGCATCACACACCGGCATGGGGTGTGTGCTTATGCAGAAAGGCAAAGTTATTGCCTACGCTTCACGACAGTTGAAGGTGCACGAAAAGAATTACACCACCCACGACTTGGAGTTGGGTGCCGTTGTATTTGCACTAAAATTGTGGAGGCATTATTTATATGGTATCAAGTATGTGATCTATTCTGATCACAAGAGCCTTCAACATCTGTTTAATCAGAAGGATTTAAACATGAGGCAGCGCCGATGGATGGAGACGTTAAATGATTATGATTGTGAAATCAGATACCATCCCGGTAAGGCGAATGTAGTCGCTGATGCCTTGAGTCGAAAGGAAAGGGTGAAACCCATCCGAATCAATGCCAAGCGCATGGAGATAAAGAACAGTTTGATTGAAAGGTTGTTAGCTGCACAGAAGGAAGCTGTGTTGGAAGCTAACTATCCTAATGAAAAGCTAGGAGTAACTGAGGAGCAGTTATCTCTTGGCAAAGACGGAATTTTGAGACTGAATGGACGAATATGGGTTCCAATTTATGGAGGACTTCGAGATGTTATTCTTCAGGAAGCCCATAGTTCCAAATATTCCGTTCATCCTGGAGCTGATAAGATGTACCAGGATCTAAGGGCAAACTATTGGTGGATAGGCTTGAAAAAGTCTGTAGCTGCCTATGTAGCTAAGTGCTTGACTTGTGCGCAAGTCAAGGCAGAACATCAGAAACCGTCAGGTTTGCTACAACAGCCTGAACTTCCCACGTGGAAGTGGGAAATGGTAACTATGGATTTTATCACCAAGTTACCCAAGACAAGGAAATGAAATGATACGATATGGGTTATAGTTGATAGACTGACTAAGTCAGCACATTTCTTACCCATCAAGGAGACTTATAGCTCCGACATGTTAGCCTAGTTGTACGTTGATAAGGTTGTAGCCTTACATGGCATACATGTGTCTATTATCTCTGACCGAGATACTAGATACACGTCACATTTTTGGAAGAGTTTCCAGCAATCTTTGGGCACACGTTTAAATTTCAGTACGGCTTACCACCCTCAGACTGACGGACAGAGTGAGCGTACCATCCAAACATTGGAAGACATGCTACGTGCATGTGTAATTGATTTAGGTGGTAGTTGGGATAACCACCTACCCTTAATCGAATTCTCCTACAACAATAGCTACCACACCAGCATAAAGGCTGCGCCTTTTGAGGCCATATATGGTAGAAAGTGTACAACGCCCGTTTGTTGGGCGGAAGTTAGAGATGTCCAATTATCAGGACCAGAGATAGTCTTTGAAACGACGGACAAGATTGTCCAGATTCGTGACCGTCTCAAAGCTGCCCGAGATAGGCAGAAGAGTTACGCAGATCCAAAGCGTAAATCCTTTCACTTCGAAGTAGGTGACAAGGTATTGCTTAAAGTATCACCCTGGAAAGGGGTGATGCGATTTGGTAAGAAAGGCAAACTAAGCCCGAGATACATAGGACCTTTCGAGGTTATCGAACGTGTCGGGTCAGTTGCCTATAAGTTAAACTTACCAGAAGAGCTCAGTGGAATTCACAATGTGTTCCACATCTGCAATCTGAAGAAGTGTTTCGCTGATGAATCACTGGTTATACCACATACAGATGTGCATATAGATGAGAGCTTAAAATTTGTGGAAAAACCATTGTCGATTGAGGATCGACAGGTTAAGAAGCTTCGAAGGAAGCATGTGCCTATTGTAAAGGTCAAATGGGATGCCCATAGAGGTCCCGAGTATACGTGGGAGGTTGAATCCACAATGAAAGAAAAGTACCCTTATTTATTTCAGTAAATCTCGGGGTCGAGATTTCTTTTAAGGGGGTGAGGATGTAACACCCCGAAAATTCACGTCCTATAATGTGTTGACACGTGTCATATGTTTGAACGTGTGAAAGAATGTTCTGAAAGGACTAAAGTTGACAAACATGAAAAGTATATGAAAATACGAGTTCTAAATGTCAACAATGAATAAATATATAGTACATTAACCCTAAATGATGCTCATACCTTCAAACGAATAAATCATGGATCATGCGAAGCTAAAAGTGAGAGATTACAAACTACAGGGGTTAAATGTGTCAACATGTTTAAGTTATACCTCTGAGTGACCTTTTGACAAACCCGAAGCTTTGTAACGGTTAATTATGCTCACTAGAATGCACGACATAAATTTCATAAAGTTTCGTTATCGTATGAGGAAGTTATGATCAAATTCGTATTCAAGGGGTTAAAGCGTTAACGTTGAAAGTTATGACTTTTCGGGTTAACCAGAAGTGTCCAGGGACTTGGCAAAGTGGGTACAAGTCTTAAAGCCCTTGTAGGTAAATAAGAAGGGGTCAAAATGCAAAGAATAAGCTTGGTTGCCCTTTCAAAGAGCCAAGGGACAAATATGTGGAAACTTGAAAATGTGGAATCAGATCAGAAGGCCCAAGTGGGCCGCGTAAGACCTAACAACATCTTACGCGGGCCGCGTTAACCGCCCAGATACAGAAACATTGGGACAGCAGCCTGTAAACGCGCATAACCGATCTTTAACAGATATTTTCACATTGTGGGCGACCCCTAAACAGTCCTAGACACTTAGGGACACTTGTGGATGAGTTATGGTCAGTAGTAGACTTGTGTGTCAACATTTTGTGGTGATTAAATCACTATATAAGGCCATGAAGTTGTAAACATTCTTCACACCTTCATTCTTGCATTCCTGATCACTTCTGGAGCTCAAGACTTCTCTCAAGTGATCTCTGGTCGTTCATAGGACTCTTGTAAGTTGGCTTAACCTTTCTTAGTTAAGTTTTTGCTTAGTTATAGCTTAAAAGTCAAACCGTCGTAGTTAACGGTTGACTTCAAGATTAATCACTAATGGTCCAGTGATTAGTCAAATTAAAAGTAGTTATAAGTTGGTAATTATGTGGGTAATAAACCCTTAAAAGGGTTCCCCCTGATTCCCACTCTAACTAGGTCAAATGTCGGGTCAAACTTGTCATTAAAAAGTCAACAAGATACTTAATTTCTAATTTATGCATGATTAGCAATGTAGGACACATACAACCTGTTTGATCATTAATATAACTTGGTAATTAGTGTAAGAACATGTCTAAACATGTTCAACCCGACAATTTACTGTTTAGACCCGGTTCGGAACCGAAAGTCGCAAAGCTTTAACTTTTGCTTTGACTTCAGTTCTGACCCGTTTTGGTATGATTTAGAAATACCTAAGAGATTCATTTGGATCAGGTTACATGCTAGTATAACCCTCTGTGATTATACACCATGGTTCATTAGTTAACCAATTAATACGCATGATTCCGTTAATTGCTCAAATGTTGACCATTATGCCCTTTTCACCTTAAAACGTGATTTGTGAAAATGTAAAAGTGTAGAAACCTTAGCTACTGATATATAAACTTGTATGCAAAGTTTGACATCAGTTTGAGGTGTAGATTGAGAGTTATGCTCATTAGCGTAATTAAGAAGCTTTATGTTAATTAAACGGCGTAATTAGCGTATAGCCTAGTTAAGCCTACTTTTTGATATCAAACTTCTTACCCACTGATGTAATATATTATTTTGGGATTTTGAAGATTTTTAATTAATTTTAGGCTGAGCATAACTTATAGTCGTAAGCTTAATCCGGTAATTGTCGGTTTTGCCCTTACGGGCCATAAAATGAGTTTTACATATCTAATCGACTCCAAACCTTTTGCTACTGATCTTAATGATAAATAAATTATTTTAAGCCTTCTGGAATAATAAAAATATCAGCTTTATGTATCAAACCCGGAAATGGCTTCTAATCGCCTTATTAAGCGTTTTTAACGCATAGTATGTACTAAAACTATTTTAAACATACACGGGTTGATACCTACTGATATTTTAGGTAAATTATAATATTTTAACAGTAAGCAAAAGTTGTTTAACTCAGACTTCAGTTTTGGGCTTTACGGCTTATGTGAAATTACCAAAATGCCCCTACGGTGCATAGTTTGGTTATAATTGATAAATTTCACATATATACTTTACCCTACTATTATAACTTAGTAAACTAAGTATTTTTGCTGATTATATCAGACCTGTAACTTAGGTAAATACTTAGACTCTTTTATAACCTTTTAAATGACCAAACTACCCCTACGGGGCATAGTTTGTGTTTAAACTCGTTTCGGGCATAATAAAAGACATCTTACTGATGTCATAACATATTTGAAGCATATTAACTTAGGAAACCTGTATATGACTCTCATGAATACCCGTTACGCTTATTACGCGTTCGGTTCGGTTTATGTAACTAGTTTACATAAATTAGCCGAAACGGGTCAAACCTTATCGGTTTTATCTCAAAATCCAGAATGTGTATGAAATACCCCTATTAAACAAGTCTCTGAACTTGTCGGGTCTAAATCACATTCTATCCGGTCTTCGCTTAATCGTGCGTACGAACCGTATCTTTGAAACTAACCGGTCTAAGCTTAAGCTTAACTAAAGACCCGTTAGGATTCTAATAGGTTATTATAAACCTTCGTTCCAGATTAGGAGGACCAGTAAAAGCTACTTGCATTTTGCTTATTGTGTTTATTACATTGCTCAGGTAAATACTTTTAACTTATTTTCCCTATACGGGCTTGGGTTATGGTATATAGAATACCGCTTGGTCGGGTATCAAATCTTCCATCGTTAGGTGGTTAATTGAATAATTTGATCGGCCCGTTTAAACAGTTTTGTTTACTTAAAAGCCTTTGGGGGGTTAATGACTATGTCCCGGATATCCTTGGCATCATTTTACGAAATGGTCACGACTTAAGCGCGGGGTGTAGGCGTACACCCGTCAGTGCACAAAAGAATAATGTGGTGTGTTTATTGATCTTTAACCCGGATACGATCCGGGCTACTGAACGCATAAGGAACATGTAATTCGTTCACAAGATTATATATTTAAATAATTCTCCCAAGTTATAAAATGTTTATGCCACGTGCATCCAAATCAATTTTCAATCATTTTCTAAAATGAGTCAGTTGATTGTATTTACCAGTGTAAACTGGCGTATTTTCCCAAAAAGATTAAATGCAGGTACTAAGCGTAATTGGCTGGGATTTCTCCTTAGCATCAATAGAAGTCTCGCAACCTTAAGATACCTAAAGTCTGTTGAACTATTGTTTCCAATTTATTTTCGATCCGTCTGTGGATAAACAATCGACTATTGTGATACTTGATATTACAACATTATATTCGGTTGAATTATATCTTACAATTTGCTTCCGCTGTGCATATTAAATATTGTGTTGTTTGACTATTATGTTGCCAACCACGTCACGATACTCCCCACCGGGCCCACCGGTGACACGTGGAAATCCGGGGTGTGACATTACCACAAGTCCTGCCCGCGCGTGCGTAGGGGGGTGCAAAAAATGGGTTTCGGAACTGGAATTTGGTTGAAGTCGTGCGTGCCCGCACGTCCTGCGGACACGGATGCAGGTTCGAAAACACGAGCTCGCGCGAGGCAATTTTTGCACTCGAGACTCATAACTGATTCTCTGCAACGATGGCCAGAATTCAGTTATGTTTCGGTGACTATAAACGAGATCAAGCTGATCAGTTTAGACACACCACAACAGCTTCTCTTCTCGCAGTCTCTGCAACACAGCTCCTTTATTCTTCAGGCAAGTATTCAAGTCTGGCAGTATGCTGTTGTTGCTTCGAACCGGCGTACACTGGGAACAGACCGTGAATCTGTTTAAGGGAATTGTGTCAAACACAAGCCCGGTTCATCGTTCATGTCTCGTTTGTTCGCTGTTTCTGTTTCACCTTTCTTGTTCATATCAACAGGTTACTAACAAAATGTATATAATTAATATCATACCAGGTCGTGTACTTGAATATTCGTCGCATTTCCTGTTTCTAGTATTTTGTGTTTTTTTTCTGTGATACTGAGTTTCTTTTTCCTTTCATAATCCTAAAGAACATCAAGCTCTAAGGGCTAAAAACATAAATAACAACAGATTTTAAGCAAAAATAAATAATCAAACAATAATAATGTACTCACTACTCAATATGTTAAAAAAAATCGTATTTTTCAATGTACAAAAATGCTGAGAACTTTATTGTATTATATAATATTTTTGTTTTTATTTGTAATCGTGAAATAAAAATGTCATTTTAACGGTTAGAATTAGGTGTTTTGTAGAAGTTCAGCTCTAACTGATTAATTGTTAGAATTGTGTGTTTTGTTGAGCCCTAAATTAAGTGTTTCATTTACTCGTGAAGCTATTGCTTCTCTTTCTCTTGAGATAAGATTTGATCAATTAAAACACTACAAAAAATAAGACAAGATTTGATCAATTAAAACACTACGAAAAATAATTTGTTTTTTTGTTCAATATAATTTGAGGGGAATTGGGGATTTAAGATAAAGATCTTAAGTTGTCTCGTCATATTCTAGAAAATAAATTCAAGTTTGAAAAAATATTGGATATTCATGTTGTTGAACTTTATATGGATTTTAAGTTATTTGACACGTTAGAAACTACTGAATTTAATAACCCTATGGATGTTTTGAAGCATTTGAAAGACCTTGATTATTTCCCATTGTATATAAAATATTCTTGACCATTCCATTCATGGTAGCATCTGCTAGAAAAAACTTTTTCGAAATTGATGATAATAGCTATCGACAATCTTGTATAAAAAAGGGTAGGAGACTTTCACGAACCGTCGGTTAGCTATTACGGTATTTCATTCCATTACAATAATCTTACTATGTTTATTGCTACAAAATTTATCTCCGTTTATCTTTTTTTATATATAATCCCTTAGGGACCAACTCTGGTCAGTTCCAATATTCCATACCCGACACGAATTGATCAAAACCTAAAACCGGAACCGAAAAAACCCAATCACCTTTTCTTAAAAACCAAGTTCCACATCCCCGGACCACTTATTACAATATCCAGTTTTTGACCCACTTAACTTAACCATTCCCAAAACCAAAAAAAAACCCCGGTTTATGGCCAGTGGCTTTGTCACTTTGTACACCTTAACAATTACAGATCAATGAGCCCAAATCAAGCCCAATTACAGATTCAAAAGCCCAAATCAAGCCCAATTACAGATTCAAAAGCCCAAATCAAGCCCAATTACAGATTCAGCCCACTTGTAACCCTAACACTATAAATCCTCACAATCTTCCTCAACCGAAACCCTAGTTTCATTTCAAGCAGCCAAGAAGATGCAGATCTTCGTGAAAACCCTAACGGGGAAGACGATAACGTTGGAGGTCGAATCCTCCGACACAATCGACAACGTGAAGGAGAAAATCCAAGACAAAGAAGGCATCCCACCGGACCAGCAGCGGCTCATCTTCGCCGGAAAACAGCTCGAAGACGGCAGAACCCTAGCGGACTACAACATCCAGAAGGAGTCAACGCTCCATTTGGTGTTACGGCTCCGTGGTGGGGCGAAGAAGAGGAAGAAGAAGACGTACACGAAGCCGAAGAAGATCAAGCACAAGCATAAGAAGGTGAAGTTGAGTGTGTTGCAGTTTTATAAAGTGGATGATGCTGGAAAGGTGCAGAGGTTGAGGAAAGAGTGTCCGAATGCGGAGTGTGGGGCTGGGACTTTCATGGCGAATCATTTTGATAGGCATTATTGTGGTAAGTGTGGGCTTACTTATGTCTATCAGAAGGCTTGAGGTTAGGGTTTTTTAAGTTAATTTTGTTTTGAATTTGGTTGAAATGTTATGGATTTTTGAAGTATTTGTCTGGATATTGTTTTTGATATGGAAGCTTTTTTAATTTTGATTTAGTTTTTGAATAATAAATATCTGTCTGTGAATTGTTATTGAATTTTTATGATTAAAGTAGTTATTAGTTGAAGATGTGAATTGAATAATGATTAGATGCAGGAATCCTCTGATTATTATGGAGGTTGTTTGTAAATTGAAGTTTTTGATTTAGTTTTACATCTTAAATTAAGAATTTCTGTGTCTGAATTATGTTTTCAGTAGAACTATGAGTATTAGATGCAGGTTCTTAGTTGATTAGGAATTGAATTTTGTTCAGTTTACTGGTCATAGTTTAGTATATTGAATTTTGGGTTCCTACTTGCTACTGTTGTTGGTGTCTATGCAGCTAATGCGGTAAAATATCAGATATCGGTCATGGACCGATATTTGAAAAATAGGTTATCTCGGTGAGATATCGGTGGGATATCGGTAATTTTAATATAATGCACAGAATTTATATATATAGCAATTTAACACCAATAATTCAGTGATATATCGGTGATATATCGGTCAATATCGCCGATAATATCGGTACTGTTATTTTGACCGATGTTTGACACCAGTATTTTATTAAGGGACCGGTATATCACCGATATTAACTGAATAGGTTGGTGTTTTGCAAGTTGCAAAAGGTTAATTTGTTAATGGTAGAGAGTATACTGAATTGTTAGTGTTAAATTGCTATATTTTACCACATTAACTACTTGGGTGGCAGCATTTGTTAGTCTTTTCTTATAAATTATCTCGCTCAAGTATTGGTTTTTTTTTGTTTTCACCTCTTCCACACACTTTTCTTCACCGCCATGTTCATTCTGCCATTCTTTCAAAGTTTTGCACTTTGAATCCTACATTTTTGCTTTTGTCGGTGTTTTTTCCGAGCTTACAAGAGAGAAATCGAGAGAATTGGGTAGGTAAGTATGGCGTGGGCCTTTATATAGTATTAGCAACAATGCGGGTGAAGGGCACTGCTTTTGGGAACTGAAGGAGAAAGCCTGTATAGATGATGAGTTGTTTAGACTCGTAAGCCTTATCAAGCTTGATGTTTGAGTTTGTTTGTTTAACGAGCATTATTAGGTTAACTTAAGTTTGTGCTTTTGTATAGTCATGCTGCTTGGCTTTTATATGTTGTTAATGACTAAATATGGTTGACACGCGTTTATGATATCTTGCTCGTTCTCGTGTTTCTACAAAGCAGTGATATCGCTCTCTTTTACCGTGACCCGTCTGGTTTAATAGTTTTGACCTTTAGTTGCTATACGGTTTGGTGATACACATACATCGACCAATGCGACTCAAAACATGAGACAACACAATAAACAAACATGTCACGCTTTGTTCAAGTAAAACAAAAATAGTTATATGTATTTTACAGTCAAATCATGTTATGTTATATAATCACAGAGTGATCATGTTTGTTTTATTAATGGGTTCTGTTGTTAAATCTCAAAGGCTGTTTGGAAATGTGGTTAACGTACATCTTTTTGGTATTTTCTGTTTTCTGTAACATGTTCATCAAGTAACTGGTAACTTCAATTGTAAGATTTATTTTACAATATATGGTAATCAAGTAAGGTGTATAAAATTGTGACTTGGTTAGATTACACAATATAATAGAAAACATTTTGAGTTCAATCGAATTCCAATCAGTATATCAGAGCATTCCCATTGAGTTATTTGTTCATATTTCTATATAATAATCTAATTAAAAATAATCTATACTTTTTAGAATTTATCCTATCTTTTAGATACCTTTTACATCTCAGTCTATATCTCAAATTGCTGCTAAAGGCTCACATATCTTATTCATCTTTTTCTCCCACGCTATAGAAAATCTGAAAATACATAATGAAAAGCTTGTCCATAAACTCGAACACTATTTTTGAGTGTGATAAATCATAAAAAAAAAAATCAAATTATTTGGAAACCCTAACAAGATTGATTTAGGAATAGAACTAGCGTTTAACCCTTGTGTTGCGGTTGGGGTTGTAAAACCATGGTAAGTTTGCAAACGACGACCAAAACCAGAAAAAAATCGTAAAGATCTCCTCATCGCCTGAATCTCCTTGTTTGTTCTCACATCATCTACCTCCGTCTTTTCTCCTAATTTTAGACAATTTGTGACCAATTGGAGCCATTAGCATCACATGCCGTCGTAAACGAAGCAATAAAGTCGGAACCTACCACACTGTGGGTACCTCGGTGTTTGCCGATCTACACCAAAACAGGACATGCATGGAGTTCTCTTGGAATGCTAGGCGCTACTAGTAACGTCGCCACCATCATGGTCATGGTCCGCTTCAGTTTTTCAATCGAGTAAGTACTTTTTTATCTAGAAGTTGTTTTCTTAAAACTAGATTGACTGTCAACAAATCAACAACTCCGGCTGTTTACCACTTAATCTCAAAAGTGGGTTGGTCAGCAAAAAAATAACAGAACATCACTGTTTTTTTCAGTTTTGCCATATTACTCACTAGTAAAAAATTGGTTTAACGGGTCTTATTCGGTTTAGATAATATGAACAAAAAAAACATATCTAAACGAAAAACGCCATAAAAACAAGCAGCACTAGTATCTCTTAATCCTTTAGATTATATGAATCAAAATCTTTAAAATACCAACAAAGTTCCAACCAAACACTGTATCACACGATGTCCTATATATATCAAATCAAATGCCTGTTTAACAAACAAACTTAATTCCATAACCTCAGAGAAGAGCAAGTCAATCATCACTTCATGCCTGAAAAAGGAAAACACTATTATAAACTTACGAGCAAAAATAGACAGGTCAAAACATATAAACTGCGTAAACAAATAGCGTACGATTACATCAGTTTTAAGGCGACATTCGACAAAATTCCTTTTCAGATAGGGAATGTTAGGTTAAAACCGATCAAACCAAAGTAAATTGGCAAGTTTAAGATTTATGCAGTTTGGTTTTGGTGGCTTACCGGTTCAACTTCCTGTTTAGAAATTAGAACCTAGCTTTCTAAAAGTACACAGATGGTCCCTTTGGTTTGCACTGTGTAACGCATTTAGTCCCCAACTTTTCCCAGAAGTACATGGATGGTCCCTGTGGTTTGCACTTTGTAACGCATTTAGTCCCTACCTTGGATCCATTGAAACCTATGAATTTGTTGGCTGGGGACTAAATGCGTTACAAAGTGCAAACAACATGGACCATTTGTGTACTTTTGGGAAACTAGGGACCAAATAAATTTTTTTGGTAAACAACGAGGACCGTCCGTGCACTTTACTCATACAAACTAATGATTTTGATGAAAGAATACTAAAAATCAACTAAAACCACCAAACCACCAGAACCACCATTCATCAAAACCCACCCCCGGTTGGGTTTGTCGTTTTGCGAAATTGTAGTAGGTGGTTTGACCCCAAGCTTTTGTCCGAACCAGACAAAACCAGACCGTGAAAAGAACACTCCTATTCTTGTATATATATTTTTAAATTATATTGTTTAAGAGATAAAACATAACTCAGACCAAAGCAACATCATTTATTATTATAAAAGCCAGAATTTTTTATTGTTTTAAAAAAAGATTTTAGAAGATAATGTAACTTGCCTTGTTAGCGATGTTGTTGGAGAGCCAGTCGAGCCCCTCGTAAAGTCCTTCCCCAGAGGTGGCACAGGTGCTCTGGATGTACCTGAAAAATAGTTTTTTTTTTCTTTAGTTTTCTGCAATGAAAAAATAGATCCATATAATAAGACCAAGTACTTAAAACTGCAACGGTAATGGACAACATTTTTGACAACACGTTTTATTCACGAAAATATATAAAACAAGCTTGACAAAGACTGGTAAGCCTAAACAAGCCTATTATTCATGAAATATATAATAAAACGTTTTAACAAGATACACTAATAATTAAATAACAGATATTATTACATATAGTTACGACAAAAATATATTAACAATTTATGTTATGTTAGATATGAACCTACTAGCAGGGTGGCACAAAATGAGTAATCAAAAACCAATGTTTTTTTGTTTATTATTTTTAGTTTGTAGATAAATAAGTAACAAATAGCAATTAGAAAACTAAAATTTAAACTGTCCATTTATAGCCAGTAGTAGACATGGGCAAAAAAACTGGTTTTAGATTTGAAACCGATAAAAAAAGCAAAATCAGCGGTCTTTGGCCCAAACCGGTTTTAAACCCGGTTCGTACCAGTTCGAGTTCTCATCATAAAAAACAGGTTTTAAAACCGAACCGGTATTTTTGCCCAAAAACCCGTTAGGTTAAAAAACCTGACCGGTTAAAAAAACGACCTTTCCACCTCTAGCCAGTAGTGATGCCAAAGGCCCAAAATAGGTGGTCAGAACTGACAGTTTTATGTTCGATTTTTAAAATTTGAAGATAACTATTGTATTAAATTTAAATAGTATCACAAAAGTAGAACTTAAATATACAAACATATTAAAAAACGATTTGGGCACTGTAAACATTTGCATACAAAATAGGCAACTTTAAAACCACTTACCAGTGGCGCTGTCGGAGAGAGTGAAGGCCAAGCTTATCAGTGATTTCAGCAGCATTCATTGCATTAGGCAGATCTTGTTTGTTAGCAAAGACAAGAAGAACCGCATCCCTTAGTTCATCCTACAGTATACAGTTACATGAACCAAAAACTAATAAAGACAGAATATGACATATTGACATTGACCGAAAACTAACATGCTTTACCAAATGTGTAAAGAAAACGAAAACTTAAGTAACAGACAAATTTACCTCGTTCAACATCCTGTGCAACTCATCTCTTGCCTCAACAACTCTATCCCTGTCATTGCTATCAACCACAAAGATAAGACCCTGTGTGTTCTGAAAGTAGTGCCTCCATAGTGGACGGATCTGCGTATAAAACTCAGTTAATCAGTAATAGTTTTAAATAATTCAAAATTATGCTTTGCCATTGAACAATTCTTCATATTTCAAGAGCTCATACAAAAACAATTGATTGCTAGTGGCTGAATATTGTAAGTCATAAGATAATTTATTTCTTGATGAAAAATCAAGAAACGTTTTTCACCTTGTCTTGACCCCCTACATCCCACACGGTGAAGCTGATGTTTTTGTATTCGACAGTCTCCACGTTAAAACCTGTACATAAAAAACCAGAATTATTTCGTAAAAACTCGTACGAGACCTTGATACGGTGATAATTTATAGGTATCATACAAAACTATGAATCATAGGTTACTATCTGAATATAATATCTTTGTTTTTTCTTCCACTTTCTTTCCAACTAAAAAACACAAAATAAACTATCTCCATTCTTTTTATTTCCTTTGTCTCCATCCCGTGAAAGTAAAATTTCAAGAAAACTGAAACAAATGCCTAAGGATATACACAATATAATGGATGGATGCTAAGTAGCATTAGACACATCTTTATGCATTATGTATAACCAGTTTTACCCGCCGCACATTGCGGCAGCGTCGTACGCGACGTGATAAATTATAGACTACTATCAACCCGACTCGTTTCCGAACTAAATTTACGTTGAAGCATATAGTAATCCGAATTTATACCGATGAATGAAAATGCATTATATTTTACCCGACTTGTTTCCATACAAAATTTGTGCGAAACGTAGACCAACTCAAAACGTACATAAAATAAACACGTGTGTTGGCGTCGTAAGCAGCATGATATGGACTCGACTCGTTCCCGAACTACATTTACGTCGAAATGTATAGTAACTCAAATTTATACCGTCAAATGAAAACGTATTATATTTGACCCGTTTTGTTTCCAAACAAAATTCATGTCAAAACATAGTCCAACTCAACACGTACATAAAAATAAAACATTACATAATTGACCCGACTCGTTTCCAGACAAAAATTACGTTCAAGCGTAGACGAACTCGAATTTATACCGGCACGTACATAAAAATAAAAATGTAAGAAATTAGTTTTAGGGTAAACTCGAAACTTTAGAAACTTGAGAGGGTCAAAGTGACATTTACAAAGTTAAAGCATTACTTTTAATATTTTAGCAAACTTTTGAGGATAGAAATGGGTCGGTGGTAAATTTCTCAATTAAAAATTATCTCCCTTTCTTTTCTGTTGTTTTATTTCCTCTGAAACATCAGAAACACTGCATGAAGAGAACAATATACCAAATAGAAACTGCGTATAAGAAAGACATACCAATGGTAGGAATGGTAGTCACAATCTCCCCGAGCTTGAGCTTGTACAATATAGTTGTCTTACCAGCTGCATCGAGACCCACCATCAATATGCGCATCTCTTTCTTGGCAAAAAGCCGGCTGAAGAGTTTGGTAAATGTGAGCCCCATCCTTTTTCTGATGACGATCCCTGCATAAGGTCAACTTTTAGTCAAATTTTTACAATTCAAAAAGTAGTAGTAGTAGTGTATGCAAGGGTGTAAAAATTATGAAACACTGTTACAAAGTTTCATATAGCACTGAAACACTGTTACTGTCCAAACAAATAAAAGATCACATGCTAAAAACCTAAATCCAAACGTAGAACCGGCAAATCCTCCTTTATGCAATAAAACACAGTTGATTGAATAAAAGGGAAGTATCATTGCGGCAAACAACCAGAGAACTACATAAACACAAACAAATTTACAAATCTATGATTCTGGATTAATGCTTAAAAACACCCTTAAGATATAAATATAGTCTAACAAACATTAATTTCAATAATGTAAACATCTCCGATTCAAACTATTCAGACGGATCGCGAGATCTTTAAAATAGCGACCTAACTTCAAAACATGTAAATCGAGTCCCAATACACTGCATGAATATCACCAATTTGAAGAAAAAAAACCTTATAATCTAAAGCAGATAAGAGAATTTTATTAAACAGATTCTCAATTGCAACAAATTAACATACAGAAACAAATTATTCAATCGACTAGCACATAAGATAATGATAATCACCTACGCTAAAACGAAAGTCATATTGAACGTATGAAGTATAAGATACAAATAAAGTCTAACAAACATTGATTTTAATAATGCAAACAGCTCCGATCCAAACTATTCAGATCGGATCGCGAGATCTTCAAATTAACTACCTAAATTCAAAACACGTAAATCGAGCCCTAACACTCTGCACAAATATCACCAATTCGAACAAAAAAAAACGCTTATAAAACCTATAATCTAAATCATATAACAGAATCTCATCAAACATATCCTCAATTACATCAAATCAACATACAGAAACAGATTATTCAATCGATTCGCACATATAGATCCCTAACACGCTGCATGAAAATCACCGATTAGAACAAAAACACTTAAAAACCTAATAATCTAAAGCAAATAACAGAATCTCATCAAACAAATCCTCAATTGCAACAAGTCAATGAAACAGAAACAGATTATGCGATCTATTAGCGCATGAAACAATGATAATCACCTGAGCTAAAACAGAAATTGAATTAAACGTATACGATACAATCATACAAATGAAGTCTAACAAACATTGATTTTATTATTAATGCAAACATCTCCGATCAAAACTATTCAGATCGGATCGCGAGATCTTCAAACTAACGACCTAATTTCAAAACACGTAAATCGAGCCCTAACACGCTGAACCAAATTCACCAAATCGAAGAAAAAACAGTTGAAAACCTTATAATCTAAACTAAATATAAGAATTTCATCAAACAAATGATCAGTTACAACAAATCAACAAGCAGAAACAGATTATTCAATCGATGAGGTCATAAAATAATGATAATCACCTGCTCTAAAACGAAAATTGAATTCTAGATTCACGCTTAAGATGTAAATGAAGTCTAACAAACATTTATTCTATCAATGCAAACATCTCCGATCCAAACTATCAGATCGGATCGCGAGATCTTCAAACTAACGACATAAATTCAAAACACATAGATCAAACCCTAACACGCTGCACAGATATCACCAAATCAAACAAAAACACTTAAAAAACGTAATAATCTAAAGCATACAACAGAATTTCATCAAAAAAACCTCTCAAATACATCAAATAAACACACAGAAACAGATTATTCAACCGATTCGCACATAGAAACCTAACACGCTGCCCGAAATCACCGATCCGAACAAAGAAACCTAATAATCTAAAGCAGAAAACAGAATTTCATCAAACAAATGCTCAATTGCATCAAATCAATAAAACAGAAACAGATTATTCGATCTATTATCACACTGAAAGATGATAATCACCTGCACTAAAACGAAAATTGAATTCTAGATTCACGCTTAAGATGTAAATGAAGTGTAACAAACATTTATTTTATCAATGCAAACATCTCTGATCAAAACTATTCAGATCGGATCGCGACATCTTCAAACTAACTACCTAAATTCAAAACACGTAGATCAAGCCTGAAATCGAACAAAAACACTTAAAAACCTAATAATCTAAAGCATACAACATAATTTCATCAAACAAACTCTCAAACACATCAAATCAACATACAGAAACAGATTATTCAACCGATTTGCACATCGAGCCCTAACACGCTGCCAGAAATCACCGATCCGAACAAAAAAACCTAATAATCTATAGCGGAAAACAGAATTTCATCAAATAAATGCTCAATTGCAACAAATCAATAAAACAGAGACAGATTATTGGATCTATTATCACATTGAAAGATGATAATCACCTGCGGTAAAACGGAATCTGAACTGTGAATTGAACGTAAAAGGTATAAGATCTGAAGATGAAGATGAATGAAAAATGAAATTTGAGATTTGAAATTTTACCTGAGAGAGAGAGAAGCTTGTTGGAGAGGGGGGATCGATCGATCTGAAAATGGTGGGTGTGAAAGGAGATATAGAGAGGGAGAGAGATGAGAGAGAGGAGGTTCGTAAAATAAGGTAGCGTGAAGCGTCAACGGAATCCTTTTGGTTAAATGACCAAACTGCCCTTTGCGTTACTCCAATGCTATTTTTCTAAAATTTTCTAAAAATAGAATAAGAGAATCACTAAATAGGAAACTACTTTTTTGTTGGTTTTTTTTAACGGCAAATTTGGATCGTGTCACCAGTAAAATCATCCGATCATATCCATCTTGACTAGGCATAATGCATATACATCATCACACCAAAGTCCAAATAGGTAAATAGCGGAGAATCTTAATTTGTGAAACAACACGAATCTAATCGTAGTATCAGGGCCGTCTTCGAAAAGTAGAAAGAAAACACGTTGTGAGGGTAAATTAAGAAAACACAGAATGGGTACGTCGTAACTTTAAAAATCGATATTTACGATCATGTAAAACCTTCGTAACTTATCCAAATTTATTTAGAAAATACATAGAGTTGAAAAAGAAAAAAAAATTCATAAAAAATGAAACACACAAAACTAACTGTAGATTAAATAATATTTTAAGAAATTAACATAAATAATCATTTTTAAACTAGATTTGATAACTATGATTCTCATTTTGATTTAACGTAATAATAAATTAAACAATTAATGTCATTTACATTTAATGCATAGGTATCAAACATAAAGAAAATAGTAAACTGCAATTTTACCCCCTGAGGTTAGGGGTCATTGGCACCCTTACCCCCCTAAGGAAATAATTGCAATTTTACCCTCCACTGTTCACTGTTATGTTGCAATTCTACCCCCCGGCTTCAATTTTGTTGACTGGTCAACATAAATATTGGAGGGTCAAAGGGTATAATAGTAATTTCAACTTAATTGTACCTTATATATTAAAATAACCCCTTAACTCAACCTTATATCACAACCTTACCCCCTAAGTTTCCTCTTCTTCACTTCCGGCGAATTCACCTTCCCTCCGGCTTCTTCCCCGACGACATCTCTTCACCGGCGACCTCCATTCCCTCCGGCGACCTCCACTACATCTTCTCCACCACTCCATCTTCTTCATCACTCCTTCTTCTTCACCACACGAGCAGAGGATGACTGAACAGAATGCCATGATGCATCCAGCTCCACCGGCTGAGCCAGGGCCGGCGACCACACCTCCGGCCACCGTCGATCCAGCTGTAGTCCAGAGATCCTCCCTTTTCTCGCAGTTTTCAGGTATAATCAAACAACTATTTTGATTGTGGGGTAAAATCAAACAACTAGTAATGAATGTTTGTGTATTTGCAGTGGACATGAGGATTCACGTTTCACTACGATCGATTGTGGTCTCATTGGTTGTCAAGATGCGAGGGCGCCCGTTCCTGCATTTCCAGTTTCCCCCTCAGCAGGAAATGGTTGTGTAGGATCTTTTGGGTTAATATGTAGTGTAGGATACTTAAACTCTAATCTTCTAGGATCTTTTGGGTTAATGTGTAGGATCTTTTGCTTGATCATAGAACAGGTTATGTTTGATCATAGAACAGGTTATGTTTGATCATAGAACACATTGACTGTTAAGTTGGTTATATTTGACTGTTAAGTGGGTTAATGTTTGATCACGACATAATGTGGGTTAATGTGGGTTAATGTTGGTTATATTTGACTGTTAAGTTGCTGCTGTTTGGTTTGATCATAGAACAGAACAGAACAGAACACATTGACTGATGCAGAGGTGCTGATGCATTTGCATTACAGAAGGCCTTTAACATGCCAGTTTTAATGCTACTGATATAGCAATACTTCTGATGCATTTGGCAATGGTTCTGATGCATTTGCATTACAGAATTGCATCACCACCAGTAATGATGTATCACCACCAGTAATGATGTATATGAATTGCAAACTTACACTCTAGACACTTTATTTAAGATGAAAAAGCCATTCAATCTGTCATGGCACTTGGTGCAATCACCATCACTTTCAGTCCCTTGCATAAGTGAAAGAGGGTGTTCGTGATATTGAGTCTCATGAATGCTTCCGAACTTTATATTCACCAAACCAGAAACGCTTGTTATGCTTAACCCATAGTTATAGATATATGTGTTGTATTTAGGCAATAATATGGATATGCAGGCTTCTACAAATGCAACAGGCTTGTATAATGCATATAGGTCAATAGGTGTATGTTGAAAGTCAAACAGGCTTCTACAAATGCATATGGGTCAATAGGTGCATGTGCAATTTGACTTATGAAAGTCAAACATGCTTGTACAAATGCTTATGGCTCAACACCATGATTTGTCATTTCTAAATTTCGACATTACAAACTTGTTTGAATTCTGTTTGACTTGACAGTGAACCTGTCAAATGCTGAAGGTTCTTGATGATTTTTGAATTGACAGTGAACCTGTTTGACTTCTTCATGGTTTTTGAATTCTGTTACAACACTTCTTCATGGTTTTTGAATTCTGTTACAACACTTGATGCCATACACACAATGGTTATGATTTTTGCTGACAGTGAACCTAGTTGGACATGTGAACCTGGTTCTGGATGTGTATGGGCTTCAGCCAGGTTCATGGAGATGGGACAGTAGCGAAGGGTGATCAACGGTGGCTGAGTGGCTTGAATTCTGTTACAAGCCTGTTTATATGGTGGTGGAATCGAATATGGATGGTGGCGGGAAAGGTTTTGGAAGTTGCAGGGGGTAATTTTGCTTCTAAACATAAATTATAGGGGGTTATAAGAAATGGTATTTTAGTAATTTACCCCAAGTCAACAGATCAGCCAACATATTTGATTCCAGGGGGTAAACATGCGACATAACATCAAACGTTGGGGGGTAAAATAAAAGGGTAAAATAGTCATTTCACCCCCAAGTCAACAGACCAGTCAACAAAATTGAAGCCGGGGGGTAGAATTGCGACATAACAGTGAACAGTGGGGGGTAAAATTGCAATTATTTCCTTAGGGGGGGGGGGGGTAAGGGTGCCAATGACCCCTAACCTCAGGGGGTAAAATTGCAGTTTACTCTAAAGAAAAAAATCAATTAAAGATAAGAAAAAATCAACTAAAAATGAAGCTATCAAGATTAGAACCCAACATCTACCCTAATAAAGTGACATGGGAACCACCAGACCATGCACCTCATTTTGTCTTTTTCCAATTCGGTACTTATATATTCTAAGTTCTACAACGTAACTTTATTAAAAAAATAAATTTTTGGGCCCTGATCCGTCGCCCACCCCGCACCCCCTCCGGGCCGGCCCTGCGTAGTATAAATGGGTCCAGGTCAGTCTCAAGTCAAAAACCATCAACACATTTAGCTAGATGGACATGTCTGTGTCAACTTGGTAGGTTCGCAGGCAATGGCGAAGCTTGAAAATTTCCACCGGGGGTCGGAAGTCACCGGACCTAATATTTGGGGGAATCGAAAACGTATATGCCTAAAAAATTCTATACGAAACGTACATACATAACACTACTGAGCGAAAAGTTCGGGCCCCCGGGCCCTTGAAAGTTGCGTCCCTGTTCGCAGGTTCAATGGCGAAGCTTGAACGAAAAATCGGCGAGGGCCGGACTCTTAAAATCCAAATCGGTGAGGGTCAGACTATTAAAAATCCAATATTTTACACGACAACAATATTTTTCCAGAAATTTTCAGTAAATTTTAATACTGTGAGCGAAAAAACAACGGGCCCGGGGCTCCGCCAGTGCGCAGGTTGACATATCAAGTCCTTTTTTTTCTTTGTTACTAGCCTTTTAAAAGGTGTGTTTTTTTTTTTTTGTAATAACTTCAGCTTTTTAGTTTTTATGTCAAAACTTAAAAGTTTAAAAAATAAGTTGACATAGTTTAAATATAATTTTTTAAAAAATGATACATAAAAAATAATACATGAACTTACAACTATAAAGTATTAATTGGAAAAAAAAACCAATATTTTTTTCGGGTAAATAAGTCGTGTTTGTGTTAACACGTAAATATACGTGTCGTGTTCGACTTCATGTATATGACACAACTTTATAGTTTTAAATCCGTGTAAAGTTAAACCTACAAAAACTACATGTTTAGAGAGTGTCAGTTGCCAACAATATCAATCTTTGTACCTACTTTTTCGAAGTTTAATACAGGTTTTTTACACTATAGTAATTTCATACATCAATTATTATTCGAGTTTCAGTTGATAACGAATATATACTTTATAGAATATTAAATCATTAAAAAAATTAAAAGAGTAAACTGTCATTTTCGTCCATGTGGTTTGTCCAGTTATGCCAGTCCAGGTTAGATTTCAAAATTGTACCATTTACGTCCCTGATGTTCTTTAAATATGCCAATTTCGTTCAAATGTTGAATCGAATAACTAGACAAACCATAGGGACGAAAATGGTAGTTAACTTATGTTTTTTTTTGGACGGAACTAGCATGTTTCAAGAATGTCAGGGATGAAAATGATACAAATTTAAAATTTGGTCTGAACTGACACAATTAGACAAACTACAGGGACAAAAATGGCAATTAACTGAAATTAAAAACAACTATGACACCATCCGATTTCAAAACGATCTGATGAACCAATACTATAGCAAGTTTGATGATCTTCCGGTTTTTAAAACAACCAGGATCCCTTACGATCCAAATCATCTCAAGAGTTTGCGCGAGCACGATCTTAACGGATAGTGGCGGATCCAGGGGGTCCTGGGTTTGGAAAAAAAAATGGAAAAATTTAGCGTAAACCTTATATGATTTGGAAAAAAAAATAGTGAGAATTATTAAGAATCTAGCAAAAGGAACCCCCTGAAAAAAATTTCTGGATCCGCCACTGTTAACGGATTCAAATTACTTCGAGAATACTCCGTCTACATCTACATTGGCAAAAAAAAAACCCCCACAAATCTGGTAAAAAAAAGAAGACCAAAAATATGCACAACCAGAGTCTCTAAAGAGGATTTAAAACATAAAGATTTACAGAAGAAACATTCTGAAAGCATACAAACCATAAGAAAAAGTGATGGGAGTTTTTGATAAACAAGGAAAGATGAAAGATATCAACAACTAAAAGCAATCGCCTCCATAAGGGCTACCATGAACTGCATCTGTGTTTCCTCATTGATTCTTGAGAAAGGAGGGACATGTACAAAAAGGGATTTATGACCGTTGCGTTCGGCAAACCGGAGAGAATGATAGTATACATAGTTGCACACGAAACGCCCTGCATCTTCAGAGATTGTTGCATCACAGCCTTTGATGTTGTTTAAGTACTCCAGAATGGCATCAACAAAGCAAGCAGTCTTCAACAAGAACATATCAAGAGAGACAGATGAGTACAGAAGTTAGCATACAAAAAAATAATCAGTGATTTGAGGTCTAGCATGCTCTAAAACAAACGGGTCGGGCCGTAAGAAAGTAGGCGGGTTGGTAATGGGTCAAAATAGGTAATTGTTTAAAATGGACGAAAATTAGGGGTGTAAACGAGCCGAGGCGCCCTAAGCTACTTGATATCGGCGCGCTAAAAGCTCGAATCGAGCCGAGCTTAGATGAGCTCACGCCCCCAAGACATGCTTATTATACCAAACATGACTAAGCTTGCAAGCCTAAAGAGCTTGATATTTATATAATTATAATATTTTAAATTGCATATAATCAATATATATAATATAATTACACAATAAATATTACTATGTTCTGAAAGAGAATGTGTCGGGCCTGTGACAAACTGGGCGGGTTGGTAATGGGTCAAAACGGGTACTTGTTAAAAAGATATATTGTTTAGTGTAGACTGAAATGGGCTGGCCAGGTTGGGTTAATCCAGAAACCTTTTTTTGTTCATATTTGTTTAACAATTCAGATGATTAATGCATTTATTATGATACAGAAACAATACTGCTACAGCATCAACTTAAATTTTGAATAAAGTGATTTAGGAGGTTGTGCGCATTAAAATACTCTTCAAGCGACTTATGTACCATGTGACCCATCTAGACCCGTTTCCTTGTAAGTTATCAATTATTTGACCAGTCAGATATAAAGCAAAAACCCAAATTAGTAATTTTTATATAGAAGGTTGAAATAGAATAGGCCTTTGGCAACTGGTAATAATGTAATACTAGAGGTGGCAACACAGACAAAATGGGCGGGTTAAGTGACGGGTTGCAGTTGATACGGGTTGCAAACCTTCTTTTGTCAGAACAGGTAGTTCGTTTTTTGAACAAAAATATTTCGAAGATTGTATGCATTCTCTACATACCAAGTGACTTTCATACCGTTCAACAGTTCAACCTCTTTAAACTTGTTTCCTATTTAGCTAAATATTTTTATTTGACCCGTGAGAGATAACATACACCCAAATAGACTAATTTAAAAGTAAACGAGTCGAAATTTCCACCTCTGATACTACCAAAATACACTCACATTTTGTACTGTAAAACCCATAATAATTGCAAAATTTTCCACATTAAGATATCCATTAAAAATTGCAATGTTTCTTTTCCAGGAAACATTATACATTCCATTAGATCAAGGAAAAATAAAAGTACGTTGATTATGCTTAACAATATTGTTTTGTAATCATATTCAACACACTAATGATCTAAAAAAGGTTTTTTTCAATATAGGTAAAAAAAGTTCTTGTGGTTCAACCCAACCTGTTTCAATACAAACCCATTTTAACCCATCACCCGACCTGTTCGCCCCACCCATCTTGCTATTTCTAGATAAAGTACACGGATGGTCCCTGTGGTTGACCAAAACTTTGGATTTGATCCGTAGCTTTTCAAAAGTACATGGATGGTCCCTGTGGTTTGCACTTTGTAACACATTTAGTCCCCAGCTAACAAATCTAAAGGTTTCAGCACGTCCAAGTTAGGGACTAAATGTGTTACAAAGTGCAAACCGCAGGGACCATCCATGTACTTTTGGCAGAAGTTGGGGACTAAATGCGTTACAAAGTGCAAAGCGCAGGGAGCATCCGTGTACTTTTAGAAAGCTAGGGACCAAATCCAAACTTTTGGCAAACCACATGGACCATCTGTGTACTTGAATCTTGATTATCCTTCCAGAACACTAAGCAAATAATATTAATGTTTACGCATTCCTTAGTAAATAGAAATTTAATCAACCATTTATAACAACTTGTTTCACCAAATAAAATTTGTTTTCCTATTTGTTTATTCAGTGAAACAAAATGCTATACCTGATTTTATTGTACTTACTATGGATAAGCTAAATATGATATTTTAATGTTTTAAAATGGTGAATATGATATCATGAAATTTAAAAGTATAATATATAAATGTTTGTACTATTAGGAGGCTATATATGAAATTAATCCTATTTACTTCACAAAGCAATTATGTATGGGACATATCTAAGCTACGCATTATATTAGAAACAGAGCAATAGCTACCTCTCTTATTCGCGTTATTTCTCCATCCTCTGGGACAATTGGCAGCCTCTGGTAAACAAATGATTATAAGCATAAAAAATAATCAAATTTTAATATTAAGTGAGATTCAACGATAAAGATGGAGAACCTTTGGTTGCCAACCAAGCTCATCTGGACAAGAGAAAGTGGCTTCATTTACTGCTTGTTTCTCGATGGCAATTTTTGATGCCCCGCCATTTAATCCCATATGAAGCTGGAAAATATAATTATGTAAAGCAATCAAAAGACATGTAACAAATCAAAAGAAAAAAAGCGCCCCTTTAAAAATGATTTGAAGTTGAAAATCTATTGCACAACTAATAAGTGGCGTAGCTTGAACGAAAAATCAGTGGGGACCGGACACATAAAAATCCAATATTTTACACTACACAAAATAAAATTGGAAATTTTCGGTAAAATTAGCACTACGAGCGAAAAATCAGCAGGGGCCGGGACATCCCCGGGCCACCGTTAAGCTGTGCCCCTGCAAATAATTTTGAAACTCAGAGAACAGTTACTGTGTTCTTGAAGTTGATAAAAATTTAAATACACCAAAATGTAAGAACATATTTTTTTCCCGTTATATATAATATGCTTTAAACTCTTTACCCTTGTAGGTAACCTTTTATAGCAGGTACAATGGTGTGATGTGGCGCCTCTTTTTTATGACGTGGTGGTGTGCCATGTCGCCGTTTTACGTGCTATAAAAGGTTACTTGCATACGATGGTAAGAAACTGAAAGTGAGTTATATGGGGATAAAACATTTTTCTTGCATACAATGAGAAAAAAAAGTACAAGTAAATTTCGTTTTAGTGTAATAAATTATAAACTACGAGTGCAGCCATGTGTGAAAGTGCAAAGAAGTAAAAAATTTAGTCAACCTGTTAATACGTCCAGCCCAAGAGAAAACCACACACTCCCATTGTTCAAAAGAAGAATACAGTTTAAGTTGACTTCATATATCAAAACCAACTAATTTTCGTATTTAAATCAGATAACTTTATTTTTCTTAAAACTCACAGAAAAAAATGACAACTTGCATCACACTGACTTAAAAATGTCCATGTTACAGCGTATCATAAGCCAATTTGAATGTAATAAGTAAGTTTGACTTTGCAAAGAGTCAACTGACAATCCCCAAAAAGACACCACCTTGACTTGCAAAGTCAAACTTGTTGCATTCGAATAGATTTCTTTGAAAAATCACTCCACACATTCTGTAGCAGGACATATTGAGAGCCACATAAAATGAACAAAAGAACACATCTAGGCCCAATGAAGGGCCAAGATTGAGTATATTCAATGTGAATAAAACGTAATGGTTCATATATGAATAAATACATGTGACGTGCGCCGTTATTCACAGATGTGTTGTTTTGTACTCAAGTTTTTGCCGCTTTCAGGTGAATTTTCTACTTCTGTAGGCTGTAGCAATCAAAACAACAGTCCGTCCAATGAAAATTAATCATACAAAAACGTCATAATGATTCAATCGTCATAATGATTCAAACGTCATAATAATTCAAACGTCATCGTGAATCAAACGTCATAATTAAAAAACGCACGGGCGATTTAATTTTCCATAAGGATATTGAAATTAATAGCAAACTCACCCACACAACTTCCTTGGAGCCGGACTTGTTCTCACTAGAAACACTCGATTCTAGAAGCTTCTGAAGCGCAGGCAAAGCACCGTCTCCAGCTGTCTCAAGAATTGTACAGCTACCTATAGAGACACCAGGGGGCAAACCTGTCTTTTCAACATATTTTCTTAAATTAGAAACTACTGTTTCAGTTGGGTTGGTAGCAAACACATTGAACTTCTTAAAGCCAGTGACGTGAATAACTACACTCTTTGGCCCTTCCGATCCCATTTCCGCCTTAATATTACAACTTCAACTAAATCCTGACCAATCAACACATGAATACACGTTTAGCCACAAGCCCTTTGCATCCAAAAGCAACAATTTTCCATCAAACACAATTAAAAACAACATACTTTGTTTCTTCTTTTGCAAACACTCAAATCAACCAAATCTTGACATCTTAGAATCCAACTTGTTAAATCCATACAAATCAGCACACACCTTACCGCCAATTACACATTTTTACTAACTTGATGCTACATATACTCTTTACTCGACCCTAAAAAAACTAACATTCTCAAAATCCAGTCATCCAACGTATCATCTGCGAACCAACAAAGAGTGTATGCAGCTTCTACTACACGCTAACTCATCGTCATCATCATCATCATACTCAGTAAATCCCACTAATAGCAAAGCAAAGCAAAGGTAGGGTCTGAGGAGGGTAAGATGTAGACAGCCTTACCTCTACCCCGTAGGAATAGAGAGGGCCTTACCTCTACCCCGTAGGAATAGAGAGGCTGCTTCCAGTGAGACCCCCGGCTCGTTCTACTACACACTAACTATATTCATATAAAGTTATAAACATCAAACTTAGGTTAAAAAACTTTTCCGGAATATGCGAAAGTAATCCGATTCATCATAATATCAACCTTTAAACACACTAGCCCTAAAAAGGATAAAGAAAAAAGGCAATTTCAACAAGCCTTATTAAAATCATCCAAAAAACAATCATAAAGTTAACTTCATAACAAAAAGCAACACGATCATCAATTAATCTCATCTCATCTCATCATCTACCAACCACATGATAAACTAAACACACACATGATCAACAAAATTTCAACAAATTAATCCATAGAAACACAGATTCAACCGATGAAGATGAACTCATACGGTTCAAAAATTCATAATTCAACAAAAACACTCGAAATTGTTGCGAAAAGTATAACAAATTCGATCAAATTTCGATGATTACGTCACATCAGTCACTCTTTCAGTGCCGATCGTATACCAGATCAATTCATCGTGCATATCGAATGAAATTGAAACGAAATTATTCATGAATTACACATGATTATGAAAAAATTTACCTCAATTTTACTGATAATTCACAAAAACCTCTCTCCGTTGGCACCGAGAGAGACTCCGATTTAGAGAGAGAGAGAGAGAATTTTAGAGAGAGGAAGATTTGGTGGACTTTGGAGTCTTTTTATAGCTAAAATTTGTAAAAGAGTTCAACAAGCTTTTATTATTAGTTGATGATCCATTATTGTTGTGATTAGTCTTAACTCTTTGGTCCCTCAATTATATTGAACAAACAAATTACACCCTTGGCTTTTTACGGCAAATTTGGATTACTGACGGTCCACTGATGTATTATCGTGCTATCAGTGAAACCATCTAA
This sequence comes from Helianthus tuberosus, assembly GCA_030545235.1. Taxonomy (NCBI): domain Eukaryota; kingdom Viridiplantae; phylum Streptophyta; class Magnoliopsida; order Asterales; family Asteraceae; genus Helianthus; species Helianthus tuberosus. The sequence goes on along the minus strand of CM060448.1, from coordinate 198,025,387 downwards.
TCATATCCATCTTAGCTAGGCTATAATGTCTATACATCAATTCAGGATGAAACCCAATAAATCTGGAAAAACCCCCTTGTGAGAATCGAACACAGGACCTCATGGTCTCTAAGTCTTATCTCACCCCCTATATGTCACTAGGCTATAATGCTATGGGCATTACACCCTTGTAGTTTTTTTTTTTTTGATAGTTGATATCTTTTAACTTTTTTATCTTATGGTATGTTGTGGTTTGAGTTGGTGAAGTGAAGTAACCCTAGATATAGTAAAAAACATGACTAAGATGTGACACGAACGAGTTTCGAGTATTTGGGTTGTGTTTAAGTAGGGGGACCGTTTGAACTGGAATTCAAAATATAGGCCACGTGTTGATTTTTGTGATTGAAGGGATGATATTATCATTTTACAAATTGTGTTTTAACATGTGTTATATTTCTAACGTTTCGGCTGAATAACGGTATGCTAGTCGGTGGTTATAATCTGCATCATTTGATCTTGACTAAAATAATTCCAACTTATGAATATTGGATGATCCACGACTCTTAATCACGTAGACGTCATAAGGGTACATGGAAGAGAGATGAGGAGACTTTGCAAGTTTAGATGGGAGAGAGAGTAGAGCATGTATGCGGGAAGAGGAAAGGCGTTATGTGAGAGGGAGAGGATATCAAAAGGAGGCATTTGTAGGGAGGATGATCATGAGTTGAAGAAGATGATCGACCAAACAGACAGTGCCGAGGTAAAGACACCCATCTCCCCGTGGACAGTCTTAACATTATTCCGTGATGGTATCATGTTCGATTATTACAGTTGTCAATGACATACTCATGTATCTTCAAGGCTCCAACATGAAAACATCAACATGAGTTTAAAAAGACATGTACAGTAGAAAATCGATAAATTAATACTCGATTGTTTAATAAACTCTCTAAGATCATATTTTTTGTCGGTCCCGACTCGGGGATAAGGTGCTAAATTAATAATTCGCTAAAATTATAAGATAATACATTTTTGATAATTTCTTTAGACCCCATATAAAATATAAATTAATAATTCCTTATATATAGCATATTACATGAATGATTTATGAATGTTTCTTGAAAAATGACTCAATTGTCTTTTGTTTTTTGTTGAAATCAATTTCCCCTTGAATCTCGTCTCTAATTTTCCTTAGCATGGTAAGAACTCCTGGTGTTGTTTTCTCATAGCTCAACAAGAAATTGTTCAATGTGATTGCCGCTTTAATAACTTCGTTTCGCGAAGGGGGCTCCATTGTAGAACTTTCATCATCTTCTTCATCGATATCATCTTTATTAATTCCAATAACGCTTTCAATAATTTCTTCATCAGTCAACAACTGTGCAACTACATTTTCTTCTGGGTGAGTCAGAACATCTTCGACATCCATTGCATTGCGATAACCCAACTCTTTGATCAAATTCTGGAGTTCTTGAGTGCTTTCACCACCTTCATCTGAGTTCTCAAAAGTCATGTTATCTGTTGATCGAAGTTTACAATGACGAAAGCAGTTCGCAGTTGTATTTGCACGAACATCCATAGTCCATGCTGAAATTGCAAGATTCATTGCATCTAATACATTTATTTTTGCTGGATTTGGAACCCCTAATGCTCTTCGAATCTCGTCTGTCATTGTTGTTTTTTTCACACCTTTAAGATGGGAAGCCATGTTGTGTGTATGATTTGTTTGTGTTAACCTATTTTTATCTTGTATTTATATAGAAAATATTTTTAATGTCCATAAAGTGATACATTGAACACAAGAAGCATAATAAGGTGGGAGATTGAAGGTTTCTTTCAAATTGGGTCGTTCATTTGATATACATGCATTGTATACAATAATTAAGTGGAAGCTTGAAAGGTGTTTGTAAACTAAGTATTCTACTATAAATTAATAAAATATTAATTAATATATAAATTAATAATTATTAATTTATCGATTAATTAATAACTCTTTTAATTAATAAATTTTGGTGGTCCCAAGTGTATTATTTTATAGAGTTTCTATTGTATATAATAATACGGAAATATCCATTAGTTTAGTTAATCTTAGTCCTTGATTACATGAAACAAACAAGTTACCCCTTGTTGTTTTGGTTTTGGTATTTAATATCTTTAACTTTTTATGATACAGGTTAATTTACTCAAGTGACACCAAATAATGCCCAAAACATGACTAAGACGTGACTCGAACGAGTTCCAAGTATTCAGTTTATGTTTAACTATGGGACCGGTTGAACTAGAATCCAAAATATAGCACAGATCGGACCACGTGTCGACTTTCGCATTTGACAAGATAAGATTATTATTTTACATATTGTGTTTTTACGTGTTAAATTTCTAAAATTTTAGTTGAAAATAGTATGTTAGTCGGTAGTTATAATATGCATCATCCGCTCTTGATTAAAGTAGTCCTAATTTATGACTATTAGACCGTCCACAACTCCTAAGCCGTAGACGCCATAAAGGTATGTGGAATGTCACACCCCGATTTCCGGTGGGCCCAGAAGGGTAGGGTTTAAGCGTGACGATTGGATAATAGTATCACAATTTATAATGCAGCAGAATTATTGCGTAAAAATATTTAATTCAATAAAATCTTGAATATATATATATAGAGAGAGAGAGAAACGTAATCAGGAGAAAATGCCCTAAAGTGTGAGAACGGTGAGAACGCATCCTGATGGAACACGTGGCGCAGGATTTAATCAGGGTCCGAGGGGCTTTTATGTCTTTTTAATCTTTTTTTCCCAATTTCGTGTGTCACATGCTGCTTCATTTTTGGCGTCTAGGATTATTTTGGCGTTAATTAGATTCATTAACTACATGGCGTTTTACTGTTTTTTTGGATCTGTCTCATTGAATTAATTGTTTTTGTGTCACATAGATATTTTTTTTTTTGGTGTTATGGCGTTTCGCATGTCAATTTTTTGGCCTTCGTGGCGTTGTTAATAATTCATTACCATTCATTAATATTTCATAAGATTACAATAAGACGAAATCAAAACAAACGAATAGTCTTCTGTGTATGGGATTACATCAGAGATGTATCCATAGCTTTGTTCATCATTTTCTTCAGATTCATCGTCATCATATTGTGCATTGGCATATAACGCCATCATCTCGTCTCTTCTTCGTTGCAGCATATACCTAATTATCATTACAACCCTGGATCTTGCATCGTTTGAAGGTGCTAAATTACAGAGTTGTTCAAGGAGAAGTAGCCTCTCTGTCTTCAACATTTCCTCCATCGGCAATGAATATTCCACCCCGTGTCCATAAGTCACTTCAACCGTCCCTGCTTCTTCATGCACCACCCAACTGCTAACTGTTGGTGGAGGAGTATCGACAATATCATCATCATCATCATTTTCTGCTGGAAATTTTCTCTCCAATCTTCTTATTACCGTTCGGGTTCTTTCACAATCGTTGGCCATTGGAACCCCAAGGGCCAGAATATCCCTCTGAACCCCTTCATCCATACTAAGTATGGCTTTGATTGTCTTGACCTTCACCCTTCTCCTATCATAGAACTTTAGGATGAAACGTCTCTCCGACCTTTCAAACCTCCATGCAATAACCTTGGCCATTTTTTAAGTTTTATGGCGTTTTGAACAATATGTGGCGTTTTAGATAATGTGTAGAGTATTTAACTTGTGTTTACATGTTCTACTTTTATAATGACTTTTTTTCCCGCGCATGTAGGATGCATTCTATAAAGTGACAGATAATTATGGCGTTTTGAAAAGATAAATGTCACACCCCCAAAATCCACATGCGGAGTATCGCCGCTTGGAGGCGTGACTGACCAGGATCAAGCCACCAGTCATATTGAACATAACAAGTAATAAGTAAAATTCAACCACACAATACGAAAGGTGTTTCAAATCAAAAACATAGTTACCCAATAACAAGTAATCAGTCAAATCCTATAGTTATGCACGTGTACTCAATCAGTTCAAGTTCAAAATGTTTCACATGTAATCTATGTCACAAAGTGTGCCTAAGCAATTATCATGTATCACATAAGCAGTTAATCATAGTCATGCAATTCATGTTCACATAAATGTCTTTTGCAGTTTGTTCTGACATAAATACCCAATAACATACTTAACACAGTTAATGACTTAACATAGTTAATGAGTTTATCAGAGTTAATAAGCTAACCAAAGTTAATAGAGTTAACTGGGTTTACGTTCTTAACATGCATAACAGAGTTGACATACTTAGCATAGTTAACATAACCTAGATAACATATAAACATAATTGGCATGTTCAACAGTGTTAATAAACTCAACAGGTTTACTAAGCTAACAGAGTTAGTGTCCAAATCACTCGACGAAATCAACATGCAACGAAATCACATTCTAGGCGAAAACACTTGGGATGGAAACACTTTGGACGAAAACTCTTTTGGGACGAAAACACTTGGTTTTCGTCGAACATAAGGTGTGACGAAAACACCTAGTGTTTTCGTCTGACCCATGTGTTTTCGCTGGTACATCATCATCATCAACGGCAGTTACGAATCACAAGAATTCCAACAGTACATCGATTCATCATACAGTCATTCAACCAAACTAAATCAATTTGTGTACACATATAAATTGCCAAATCATTGAGATCAAGATCAACAGTCAAACAGCCGATCATTCATTAATCAACATACGCTTACACATAGAACCATGATCTGTTAATTATCTACATACTATCAATCACGACAAGATCTCAGTCCTTAACTACCAATAAGTATATCACAATCTCAGAGAACTTCAACAATCAAATATACATACAGACATGTGATGATTATACTACGAGGTCATGCAGAAAATCCAACAACAAACAGTGCAAACTAACCGAGGTGGGAGGGACACAAGATTGATCGAAAGGAAAAAGGCTTGAAGTCGTGTAGCTGCCGTCGCACAGGGAAAGACTCTAGGGTTTTGCCGATTAAAAGTTTCACGTAAGAGTTGGAATCAAAATATATAACTATAACAGATCGTACTGGGCCTAAGGCCCATTTGATTTCGCCCAAGAGTGAGTGACGAAAACACCCTAGTGTTTTTGTCCAGTAGTGTTTTCATGGGGAGGGTGTTTGGCCTAACAGATTTCATTTTTAAATTATACAAAACATCATAATAATACAAAGCATAATATTAACCTACACATTTATAATGCACACCAAACATATACAAACAATACTTTGTGAACAAGTACCAAGTCGAGTAGAGACCTTGAAAACTCGGGTTGTCACAATAAATAAATTCAACATGTAATTATGGGGTTTTGAAAAGATAATTAAATTCAATTTCCCATGGAGTGGCTTTTAATATAATAAATGTTAATAATAAAGTTTCCGTCGCTTCAGTTTACTGTTTTTGTAGTTACTGCTTGTTCAACTTCATCTGTTTGTCGTTTCAGTTTACTGTTTGTAGTTACCTTTTTGAGATTTTGGCGTTTTGTATTTTTAATGGGGTTTAGATAAAGATGACATTTTGTTCTATTCTATTCTCTTGTACCTTGTTTTATACTTTTTTTGAGTTTTTAATAATACTTGTCCAAAGTAATTTTATTATAGTTTGGGAGTTTTGGGCGTTTTATGGCATGATGGCGTTTCACAAGCATTTGTCTGTGTGGCGTTTTATTATATTTTTTTTAGAGAAATAATGTATTTTGTTCTTAGCTGAAAATTACATAACAAACAACAGAAAAAGAAAATAAAAAAAATAGAAATAATTCATCTTCCAAATCTTCACTGTCACCAGTCTCTTTCTTCTTGGAAAATCTTCACTGTCGGTTTGTAGTCGTTTGGAAGCACAAAATGATGTGGGTTTTTTGTTTGAAGTTCATCTTTATCTTCATCCCACTCTTCAGTGTCATCTGTGTCTTCATGCCATTCAAATATTCATCAAGAACAAAGCACAGAAAATGACATAAGTCTGACATCAACATCTTTTTCTTGAAGATTTGTCCATCTCATGTAGCAAAATGTTACTGAGTTACACCCCCAGCTAACAATCCATTCGGCCAAACTTCGCGTAGAACAATATTGAATATCCAAGAAACGACGTTTGCCATTTTTGATTTTTTTAACTTTTTGGCGTTTTACTGAGAAAATAGTGTATCTCAGGAAAACGTCGATTTTGGAATCTTTGGTGTTTGGGTTTTTTGGCGTTTCTAAAATGAATGGTATATAGTAAAATATGGCATTTCGGGTTTGGTGTGTGTAATGGAAGGTCTGAGATGTTGTTTATATAGGATGTTTAGGCGCGTATTTTAGGCGGGATTTTATTATAATAAATGCTAGTAATTAAGTTCCGTCGTTTCAGTTACTGTTTGTTCAGCTTTATTGTTTAAAAACAAAGTTTGGCGATGTATATTTAATGGCGTTTAGTTTAGGATGATGTGTGCTTTGTATTTTAAGCCGGGAAATTTAATGGCGTTTTATTCATGAGTTTGACGTTTTGTGTAGAGAAGTCAAAAGACCTTTTTACCCTTAATGAAGTGCGTCCACGTAAAATTGATGTTATTTACGAAAACGCCACCGGGCCAATCTAGTCCATAGATTGTTTTGATCTGACGATCCATAAGCATTCTCACTGTTCTCACACTTTCCATCGTTTTCCCTAAATCCTGACCATATATATATATAAGTTGTACAAGTATTCGAGTACAAGCCCATAGGCGAGATCTAACAAAAAGAGCTTTAGACATCATAGGTCTTAAGCCAGGAGTTGCAAATTCCATAGCCTTTATCATAGCCGACCTGGATTCCCAGCCTAATATCAAGGTTCGGTACCTGCAGTTCAACATTTTGGAAATACGTCAGCTTTCGCTGGTAAATACAATTAACTACATTTTGAAAATAGTTTTTCAAAAAGGATTTTTATACATAGAGAAAACCCGTAGGTAATCATTTATATTTATTGGGATTTTATCTTGTCACCAGTTTTACATACTTGTCATACAATGGGCAGAGATCAGAGTCGGTCGCTTTCAGTGCTATAACGATTAAGGTACACACCAAAGTTGAATAACGCGTCTTACAGTCGGTATGCCTACCCTGGCACGTATTCCGTATGGTCATGATAGTTCATGAGTCGGGACGTCCGGACATGGTACCAATAACCCCCAATTGTTTCAGTTATAAAGTAATACGGATTAAACCGAGTTCTTATATTTATAAGCAAATCACAGGGCTCATTTATATAATGCCCGCTCCAAGTGGCATATTCGTTAAACCCCAAGTTATAAAACAAAAATAAGTTAAGAGTATTTACCTTTTTGCTAGCTTCCAACCGATAACGGTTTTAATATAGCAAAAGCCGTAAGTCAAAGTATTAGTAACTCAAGTTCGAATATCTGGGGGGTTCTATAGTCCGGAATGAACATGATTAGTTATATGTTAGAATGTATACGTGTAACAACTCTCATCAAAAGTTATATTTATTTAATTAAATTGTCCAATAGGAAACCCTAATTGAGAAACCCAAGTGATTCTGTATAATCTCTAAAATTTTTCAGAACATTTGGAATCAGGATTAGGGCCCCTAAAACTTAAGGGGGGTAAACCCTAACTAACGATTATCTCTAAAATGCGTTGTCTAAATTGAGAATTCACGAACTATCAACTCAGCAGGCCTATACTAGTGACAAGGCTACCCTAGGGTAGATAGGTACCCCAGGCGAGTCGCGACAGCATCATCAACATCTCCCGCGACACGCGGGGAATCCAATTTCATGTATAAATAGGATAGTCTGTTTCATGCAATTGAGTGTTCGTTTGACGTTCAATTTCAAATTGTACGCTGAGTTATAATCAAAACAGTCCCAAAACACACACTGATCACGAAGTGCTGCCACAATTCAGGGTAATAACTTGATCGCTGCTACGATTCAATGTCCGAACGATTAAACTATCCAATGGATGTTTAAGTGCTGCCCACATTAGGGTTTATGCTTTGTCATTCGTCGTTAAATCGATGGATGTTTAAGTATCGCACTTTGTCATTCGTTGTGAAGGTTTTAATCTCGTGAGTTATCGTAAATGCTGTATTAAGTTACTAACCTAGTTTGTGTGCCTGATTATTTAAACTAGGTTATCAAGGCTAATCAGTAGAATAAGCTCTGTTAAATCTGCAATGTGAGTCATTCTCTTTTTATCAAATCTATTTACAAAAGCATGTTTATTTTCAAAGATTATAATTACAGTGATTAAGTATATGTAGTCACCAAATTACAGCCGGTATGTGGGGTATTGTGCACAGTATTACTGTTTTTATCACTTTAGGTGGGCGTACCTAAATAATGATACTCGTTACTATTGGGTGAACGGACTCAATAGTAATATGACCACAGTCACCGAAACAAGTCGATGACAAATACTGTGGGTAGTTGGTTAAAATAAACATTGTAATCTCTCTTAATACTGTAAATTATAACAAATGTGTCGTTTTAGTAAAAAGGATGATTCACTCAGTATTTCCCGCTGACAAAACCTTTTTCAAACATGTTTCAGGTGATCTGTTGTGATCCAGGAAAAAAAAAATGCCGTGAAGCATTATCAGCTTAAGGAAGTGGCTCAGAATAAAAATAAAGAAACATGTTTTGTAAAATAAAAGATTTCTTCGTGAAATCTCAATATTGTAAATTACCGGGTTTTATCCCGAATTGTGAAATAAAATAATCGGGAAATATTCAGTTTTAAAAAGATCCTGAAGAAACTTCCGCTGTTAATTAAAATACCACGGGATTTCTGTCCCGCGGCTCCTGAAACGGGTCAAACCGGGTCGGGGGTCGTGACAATACGGGTCATAGGTTAGTTCCTTTGACATGACCTGTTACTTAAGAATAAATTTGGTTCGCTAGATTAAGCATAGACCGGATAGAATGTGGTTTATACTATCTAAGTGCAAAGACTCATTAGATAAAGGTTTATTAGCCCAACATTCTGTTTTTGAAAAGGTTTTAAGAGGCTGTGACCCGTTACGCCTAGTTTATGTGAACTAGGTTCGCACAACTAGTTATGTGCGTAAAGGCTGGTTTGGAAGGTCGGATGGGTCTATGACAAGTCCAAGTATTAAAAACATATTTTTAGTTGATGTATATTTTGTTCTAAAGTCAAGTTGTAGTTTGTTTTAGATGAAAAGTGACGTGCGTGCGGGTGTCTATATTTTTAGTTATATTTTTAGCTCTTTTTACTCGCCAATTTCAAGTTTTAAATTTATAAAACACGATATTCTACTATCACTCTACACACACGCTAGGGCAAGTATACCCATCGCGGACGTAGTATAGTGATGGCAAGATACCGAGGTCGTCCAAGGACACAAGAGCTTTTAATACCGACTTATCGTCAACGTCTAATCGAACCAAATTTTAAGAAAAGATCTTTAAACTAATAAAAACAGAAAAACAGAAAAATAAAATAAAAACAGATAGACAAGATAGAATCACTTGGATCTGACTTATCTTTCATGTACCCTTTTGATGATTTCCGCACTTTAGGCATTTTAAGAGATTATCTTAGTTATAATAGTAGGCCCCTCTTTTGAAGGCGACGTTACCCTCAACCTAGTGGTTTGAGTCGGCAAGGATACAATCCCACTAGGTCGGAATATTGAAAGATAATTAATTAAGTTATTAATGTAAAATGTGGTGTGCCCATTTACAGACAGCGGTCACCCTCAACCCGTTGGTCTGAGTCAGCAGGGATACAGTCCACGCATGGTTGGTTTAAAGTTTTAATAGTAGTTTGTAAATAAGGGGTGCACGTGATTTCTTACTCTCAGTCGGGCCAATCATTCCCGGCCAATCCATGCAGTAGTACTAAGCTTGCACCAGGTTCTCGCAGGATCTATACACTGAACGAGACATAGAATTACCCAACCACCATTCTAACCCCATTCCAAGTAGTTAACATTCTTTATATAGACCGTAAAGACATGAATATGTGAATAAACAACATATGAAGAATGGTTGAATAGATTCGCCTTCAATATAAAAAACTATTTATTAAAGTCATTAATACATACCCAATTAAATAGTTGCCAAAGATTGAAAATCTTAAAAGAAATACATAAAAGATATGTCTTCACCAAGTTATCTAAGAATTTAGCCAAGCATGGCCTTTGTTTGATAAAGATATTCTTACGATCAATCTTGGATCCCGGGACTACACACACACACTAAAAGATGGAAATGAATGATGGTGGTGGATGATGGTGTTGTAGTGGTGGTGGAGTGGTGGCAAGTGAGAGGGAAGTGGTTTGCTAAGTGATGAGTTGAAGTGAAACCAAGTATCCCTATTTATAACTGAAAAAAGAACGTCCACCACGGCCCGTGCCTGCCTGGCACGGCCCCGTGGCCACCAGTCTCTTTCTTCTACATTAACTGCAGTGTCAGACTTGTACTAACATGACCTTGTTTGTCAATGGCATGACCCGTGGCCAATGTACTTGATGTACTTCTTCAAATTATGGAAATCCTATAGTTGACCACGCCTCGTGTTGAGCTTGGAATTTGTCTTTTGTTGTTGTCTCTTTCTGCTGCAGTGAATTCCCACCGGGCACGACCCATGCTAGGTGAGCACGGTCCCGTGCCAGAGCTTCTGTCTTTATTATTTCTTGGGTTTGGATGTGGATGGGGGCTCGGCAAGTTGGTCAATCCTTCTTTATAGCATTTTATGTTGGTTTTTGCTGTCTTTTTGTTTCTTTTGTTCTTTTAAGCTCTTTTAACCCTGTTTATTAAAAAGGAACAAAAACACAAGCTTTTTCCAACATTAGTACTAGAAAAGGGTTGATTTTATGCATCATTTATTGTAATTTATATGTTGTATTTTGTACACATCAAAAACCATTTAATTAGCTATTTTGACCACATAAGGGCATTGTGGTCATTTTTAATAATATTATCAAGACTTGCCATTTAACCCATCAAACGGAATGACCATGTGGTATAACTTCAGAGAGTTATACTCAACAATAATATGGTGTCAGAGCAAGTTTAAAATAGGTCTTAACGTTGACCAAACAGATTAGAATCAAAAGTTAAAACAGAAGTCAAAGTGCTTGACTTTTGACATAGAATGAGGTTTTAGACTTAATTAGACGAGTTAAACATGCTAATATCAACGTATATAAGTTTTATAACTTGTGTATATGTCAAAACAACTGAGTTATAAGTTATAAAAACCATTTGCACCATTTATGAAGTTTTAACAAAAGTGTGACTTTTTACATAGCATGCTTGACTCATTAATTCAACCAGTAAACATTATGATCCGAGGGTATGATCACAGAGGGATCATACCATCGTTATTACGATCACGTAGAAAAGTTCGGATTGAACTTTGACTTGACCAATTTGGTCAGAAGCTAAAGTCAAACAGAAAGTTAACAGTTTGACTTCAAACTTAAAATAAATAGAATAAACATAAAAGAGATAGTAGGAACACTTACTTGGAAGTGTTAGAGTAGAAAAAAATTAAGAATGGGAGTCCTCTTGTCCAGAGGAGAGCTCCAAGAGTGTTTTAGAATAAGATTGAAGGTGTGAGCTTTGAACATGGAAGAAGGTTGCTATTTTTAGCCAAGGGAGGTGAATGTGAGTGTGCCAAGTGTTTCCAGAGATCTCTAGCAGGTGCCAAGTGTCTTGGGACGTGGAAGGAAGATAGGAGAGGTGGGAAGAGAGGCCACAAGGTGGCAGAACAGAAGCAACAAGCCAGCTGTTTTCTGCTGTCTACAGGTCCCTTAAGGACCGTAAGCCTCAAGCCTTACGGTCCGTAAGGACCTATGGCAGTGTAATTTCTTGTTCAGCACACACCCTTACGGACCGTAAGTCAAGGTGCCTTGCGGTCCGGAAGACCACCTGGCGCGAAACATTTTGAACACCTTACGGACCGTAAGTCAATATACTTTGCGGTCCGTAAGGACTTCAAGAATGCAAATTTTGCACATTTGACCCCTTGGGTCAACCAGTTATCTGTATATGCAATATTAGTCCATATCCTTCCTCACAGTGGGGATTAGTTGGATATCTGGGACGCGTTTCAGCAAATAATAGTCTCTCTCCTTCCTAGAGTCGATATCAGTCGGAGTTACGGGATATATTTTAGTGAGCGTACAATGTGAGTCCTTCCTTCTTCCGCATAGTCGGGATTAGTTGGAGGTTCCTCCCTCCACATAGTTGGGATTAGTTGGAGAATTGGACACGTGTCGTCATGTAATTGGACGGAAATTTATGGGGTGTCACATGGAATAGAGATGAGAAGATTGTGCATATTTAGCGCGCGAGAGAGAGAGAGACGGAGGGGGAAGAGAAAGCAGGGAAAGTCTGTGGAAAGGGAATAGGGTTATGCGAAAGGGGGAAGATCGAGAATAGGGTATTTTTAGGGAGGAGGATCACATGTGGAAGAAGATGATCGGTCAATCAAGCAATGATAACCCCATGATTAACTTTTTATTTCATGATAATATCATGTTCAAATATTAGAGTAGTTAACTACCTACTCAAGTATCTCTAAGAGTTCGACATGAAAACGTCAATGTCTGAATTTCAAAACAAATTTATATAATAAGAGTATATAGTATGAAATATGAAAGTGTTGGTATTAGTAGATAACATTTTCACGTCAACTTGCAAAAGAAACTACAATTATGATGCTTAAAGAGCATTTTAGTTATTTTACTTTTGAAGGGTTGGGTTATAATACAAATTATTTAAAAATAAGAAGGGTAAGAAGTCACCAGAGAGTGACAAGTGTCCTAGGAGAAATTAAATAGAAAGGGTAATTTTGTCTAAAAGAGGAAAGAGAATAAATATGTACATGCAAGTCACATGTTATTTCCCCCCAATTTTTAAACGTCCGTAACTTTTGTATACATCATTTGTTTTAAAAAAAAAAATTATACCATAAAATCAAGTGTTTTTTTTATCTTTAATATGAGTACCATATTGCTATATTTTTCAAAAAAAATAAATAATCAAAAACCCAGTTGCATATTACACAATGGACATGATGTAAAACACAATGTAAAGTAGATCAAAAACACAATCAATGACAACAGATAAAGACACAATGGATAACATACTAAAACACAATGACTATAACGTATAACACAATGGCGATAACATATAACACAATAAGTATCAGACTAAATAAAAACACAATTGATGACAACAGATAAAAGACACAATTAGTGACAGCAGATAAAAGACACAATGGAGAGCAGATGAAGACACAATGGAAAACAAACTAAAAATACACAACAAACTAAAACACAATGAACAAAGATAATAAAAAGAGTTAATTGCCAAAATCGTCCTTGAGGTTTGGGCAGGTTTGCCATTTTCGTCCAAAATGACACTTTTGTACCAAATTACCCCCAACGTTTGTAACTTTTTGCCATTTTCATCCAAACCACTAACTTAGTTTATTTTTTCTGTTAAGTCGAGGATATTTGGATGAAACTAGCAAATATAAAACCACAAGGACGATTTTGGCAATTTACTCAAACTCTTTTAAATTTATTTTGTTTAATTAATTTTCTTACATATATAATAAAAAAGAATATACATGCAATTTTTATATGAAAAAAATAATAGCTTTGTCATATACTTTTTATAAATTTTCATCCAACCACTAACTAAGTTAATTTTTCTATTAAGGCGAAGGATGTTTATAAAAATAAAATCTACTTAAGCCTCTAAATTTTATAGGGAAATTGGCATGTAATAATCACACCTATACCTTATTGGCCATTAATAATCCCACCTCAGAATATTCCCCTCACCAGTCCCACCTTTCACCTATTTTTTCCTACAATGGTCCCTCGTTAAAAAAGCTTAACGGAGTTAAGCTTTTTTCCAAATTACAAACAGATTTTTTAGGGCTTTTGATTAGAACGCCGATACGAGTCCATTGATGTAAAACTTTCCTCGAAACGGTGCTCCAAATGATGAAAACGACGCTACAATTCGGGTGTTTAAATTTTCAATTAACCAAAATCAAGTCACTTGGAGCACCATTTCGAAGTAAGTTTTACATCAATGGACTCGTATCATCGTTCTGATTAAAAGCCCTAAAAATCTGTTTGTAATTTGGAAAAAGCTCAACTCCGTTAAGTTTTTTTTAACGGGGGACCATTGTAGGAAAAATAGGTGAAATGTGGGACTGGCGGGGGGAAATATTCTGAGGTGGGATTATTAATGGCCAATAAGGTCTAGGTGGGATTATTACAGGTCAATTACCCAATTTTATAAAACTAAAATGCTGGTGACCTTATTGAAAAATGTCAAATAAAAAAATCTTATCATATGTACCAAGTTTGTAATTCATCTTCTAGTCTTTTAAATTCGCTCCTAAGAAAAAAACAAAAGCCAGTGCCCCCCCTATCAAACAACGTACCGTTACCAAACCTTAAAATTACCCACCAAATTGTAATTATAATGCTATGAACCAAAAGTTTCTTTACTAAAGTTACTCAGAATAAATATTAGTTAGTTACCCTCATAATCTTAATTAAATAAATATTTTATTTCTACCAACATATTTCCTAGGTGCTCAACACATTTAAAAAATATGTAACGTTTTACAATTTTTTTCTATCTCTACAACTGATAAATACTAAAAGTTGTAATCAATTGTTATGTGTTGCACACCAATGACGTTTTCTCTTTATAAAACTGATTTATATAAAGAAGCTGTAAATTAATTTCTGTCTTAATTTATAAAATTTAAAGAGCTAATTATTGTTTTCGTCCCCGTGGTTTGTCAAAAATCACCATTTCAGTCAATTAGTTTAAAAATTGCGATTTCAGTCCCTGTGGTTTCATTTTCATAACCATTTCAGTTCCTGTGGTTTCACTTTCGTAACCATTTCAATCCATTTATTCTGTAAGTACAGGGACTGAAATGGTTACGAGGTGGACTGAAATAGTTACGAAAATGAAACCACAGGGATTGAAATCGTAATTTTTAAACTAATGGACTGAAATAGTGATTTTTGACAAACCACAGGGATGAAAACAGTAATTAACTCAAATTTAAAACATCCTTCACCTTAACAGAAAAAATAATCTGAGTTAGTGATTTGGATAAAAATTTATAAAATTATGTTACAAAACTATTAATTTTTGTTTTTCTAAAAACTCCATGTACATTCTTTTTTATTATATATGTAACAAAAAAAAATTAAATAAAAAAAATTAAAAAGGGTTTGAGTAAATTGCCAAAATCGTCCCTATGGTTTTATATTTGCCAGTTTCATCCAAATATCCTTAACTTAACAGAAAAAATAAACTAAGTTAGTGGTTTGGATGAAAATGACAAAAAGTTACAAACGTTGGGGGCAATTTGGTATAAAAGTGTCATTTTGGACGAAAATGGCAAACGTGCCCAAATCTCAGGGAAGATTTTGGCAATTAACTCTAATAAAAAAATTGAACAAATTATTAAAACACAATGGACAACATATTAAAACACAATGAATAACATATTAAACACAATGACTTGAACTAATAACACAATTTATAGAAAAGCCAGATATAACACCATCTTCATTGTGTCATTTATTGTGTTATAGGTTCTTATAAAAACGCAATGGATAGAACCCAAATTAACATTGTGTTATAGATTTTGATAATAACACAATGTATAGAAACTCTACTGACCAAAACCCAGTTAAAAGACACAATGACCTGAACCTTTAACACAATGCAAAAAAAAAAAAAAAACCCCAGTAAAAATGAAATTTTTTTTATTTTATTTTTATATGATAATATGGTACTCATATTAAAGATAAAAAAACGCTCGTTATTATGGTAATTTTTTTTAAATGTCGTATGAAAAAGTTATGAACGTTTTAAATCGATGGGGGAATTGGCATGTGCCTTGCATGTGGAGAGAGAAAATCCATAAATATATGATTCCCTTTATGCCCTTCTATTATCTTCTTTTTCCTACAACTAATCTCAACCCTCCAAATCTAAGATCAATGGACTAGAATCCTTCTTACCTTTCTTATTTATTTTATCTTTGTATTTGATACTAACCCTACTTTTATCTAATAATCGAATGTTAATCATTAAGACGGTTAAAAAATACAAGTTTGAATACTTTTGATTTATGTATTTTTGTCTACACATACTAGTACGTTTTTTTTTATGTTACATAGAAAGTAAGTTTGATTATAATCTTTTGTTTGAACACCTAATTTACGCTTTTAAACCTAGACCAATGTCCACTGAAAGACTATTTACCTTAACTACCTAAGCAAAAATACCTTTGCTATACATATTGATACCGCTATGCTATAAATCGGTTTGGTTACAAACCATAAAATGATTAAGAAATACAAACGTGTCTAACTATTACTAACATAAATAATCAAACTATAACTAAAAACGGTTGCAAGGTGTTGGTCGATGTTCTTATTTTTTGTGACATTCTGATTTAAGTTATTTTAAGATGTTATAAAATAAAATGAAAAATATACTTTCAATTAAAGTATACATATCTGTAAGAGATATACAATATTTCCTTTTTTCATAGGTTTATTGGATTTTATAACCCCTAACTATTAGTTATTGGTCGCTGCCACACCCAACTAACACTTTGACACCTAATACCGCCAACTTAACTCTTAATGTGTTCCTGCACCACGTTGTTAACTAAGCACAGTTAGATGTTTTTGCCTGCACGACACTCCCTTTCCTACGTGGCATGATGAGCTGGATTAATAACAAATTCCTTTTTTATAACTTTCTTTCTCTCTCTAACACACACACTCTCTCTCTCTCTCTTTCATTTCATCACCCCCCCTCTCGATCTCTAACACACACACACACACTGTCTCTCTCTTTCTCTGCCATCACTTCCACCAACCACCAACCACCTGCCACCTCAACCAACCACCACCATCACCCGCACTACCAAATTATATGACCCGTGGATACCAAGTACCCATTTAGCATTTCACAAAACTCTGTACCTAACATATTATCAAGAGCAATATCGATACCATAACATTCTTTTCCTAGAAGCTTGCCTCTGACCCACCCACCAGCAACCCGAAGTTGCTTTTCAAGACTAAAATGACGAAGAATCCAAAGCAGTTGATCAAATATTTGCTTATCTTTATCGGTTACACCAATACTTTCACTCACCACAACACTTGAAGGATGTGATAAGTTCGCGTTGGCCTTTAACACCATTCGAGTTCTTGGATGGATGAATCTAGGGTTCTTAATATTGACATCGGTTTTGCAAAATGGAATACAGGTCCTCCTGGTTGTTAAAGAATATCTGAAAAACCACCTTAGTTGTGCTATTTTCTCAGCCATAACCATGGAAGTCTTTCTTTCTAGCTAGAAATTATATAGAAAAAAAACACAACTACTTTTGTATAACAGACATTTGGAACATGGTTTTCTTAAAGATATTAGCACTAAATTTCGGGTATGCATATAAAAACCCTAATTGTGCAATAAAAAAAGAGGTTGAAAGGATTAGATGAATATTACATATGATGAGAGTATGTATTGGCGAGTTGAAGAATTGAATTGAATGAGATGAACTAGTGTAATGACTCGCCCAAAAATGTCCTAAAATGCTCCGTAAGTGTAAACACGGACCCCTGAAACCCTAATATTCATGAAAAACCAAGAAAACAAGAAGTTAGAGTTTCAGGCGGGCCGCGTAAAGGTTAAGCATGGCCTTACGCGGGCCGCGACAGATCGAAGATCTCCGGATAAGCTTAAGGGACACGTGTTGTCCACGTGTCACGACCACCAATGACTCAGCAACCCTACTGCCGCCTTTATGGCCTTCGCGGGCCGCGTAAAAGTTAAGTGTGGGTTTACGCGGGCCGCGTAAAACCCAATTTCATGCTATAAATTGCCTGGACCTGGGGCTGTCCTCTGTACTCGAAATCTCATTTTTAAAACGCCCCTATTCTGCTAAAATCGAATTTCCGGGTAGTGAAACACTGCTACGAATCCAGGGTATTAACTCGATCACTGCTACGTTTCAATTCTTTTCTTTCCTTCAGCTTTTATTATAGTAGATAGTAGCTCGGGATTATACCTCCTAAATCCCGAAACTCTGCCCGTTATTAGGGTAATAACTCTAATCACTGGTACGATACCCAATCCGATCGATTGAAACCGATCCAACGGATGTTTAAGGGCTGCCCGACTTGGGCTGTACTTTGTCATTCGTCGTGAATCCGATGGATGTTTAAGTGCTGCCCAACTCGGGCTATACTTTGTCATTCGTCGTGAATCCGATGGATGTATAAGTGTTGCCCAACTCGGGCTATACTTTGTCATTCGCCGTGAATCCAATGGATGTTTAAGTGTTGCACTTTGTCATTCGTTGTGAGGGTTTCGATCTCGTGATTATCGTTAAAATAAATTGAGTTAATACACTAATACGAGTTCCATTGTGTATAGAAATTAGAACTCGTAATCAGGGAGCTACTAGAATACTTAGCAACTAAGTAAACTTAGTAGTTAAATAAACTTAGTAAACTTACTAATTACGTACACTTAGTTGTTAAGGAAACTTAGCAGTTAAGCTAGTTGAGAAGATTAATTAATCTGCTAATTAAGTTAAGTAATCGACTAAGAAAATTATAAAAGTTAAGATAAAATTAATCAGTTAAGTAGTTAAGTCAGTTAATTAATTAATCCGTTAAGCTAAGCAGGATTAATTAAGCTAAGCAAGATTAATTAAGCTAAGCAAGATTAATTAAGCTAAGCAATATTAATTAAGCTAAGTAAGATTAATTAATCAGCTAAGCTAAGTAAGATTTATTAAACACCTAAGTAGATATACATGAAAAATAGATATATATATGGGGTAGATATTATCTAAGGAAGATTTTATCTAAGGAAAGTATTGTCTAGGGAAGGTTTTATCTGGGGAAAAGCTTATCTAGAGAAATTCTATATAGGGGTAAAAGACTTACCCCTTGGCTATAAATAGGAGCCTAGGATTTCATTCTTCATTGCTCATTTCTTTTCTTCTTCTCTCTATACGTTGGTGTTCTAACCAATAATCACCGATGCGATATTCTGTCCGATCGATTCAGGAACCAACTAACGGATGCCAAAGTGTTATACTTTGTGAATTTCGTTAAACGGATGCCAAAGTGCTATACTTTGTGAATTTCGTTAAGGTTCGAATCTCGTGACCATCGTTAGGTTTGATTTGGTTTAACACTAATACGTATTCCATTCTGTTAAACTAAATGTTTAACTACCCGAAACTCTACACCATAGTCCTACAATCAAAATGGATGCTGAATCATCAGAAGGTTCAAAACAATAAAGTATATGCTTAATTATCAGAAGGAGTAAAATCAAGAAGCTTGTTAAATCAATACTGCATGCTTATAATGTGAGTCATTCTCTTTTATCAAATGTATTTTACAATACTCCAATTATTTTCAAAGGTTATAATTACAGGGATTAAGTCGTGGTTATCTTGAATCACTGGCTAGTGGGGTATTGTGCACATTACTAATTTCTCACAGTTAGGCTAATAAATCCTAACAGTGATAATCATCACTACTTGGGGAAAAAGACCCAATAGTGGTATGACCATCGTCACCAGGAGGTGACACGACGCCAGATAAAAAATAAGATAGAAGCTATTGTAATCGCTCTTATGCTGTAATTCATAACTAAGGTGTCATTTTATAAAACCTGAATGAACTCACCAGTATTTCCTGCTGACCAAATATTTTTAAAACGCGTTTCAGGTAATTACAGTAGATCGGAATAAGAGTTGGATGCGGCACCAAAAAGGCTTACAGAAGTGGCTTGATTTATCAATTAAATTAAATTAAGAAAAGTTGTTTTATGTATTCGGGTTTATCCCATATTAAAGCTACATTTCAAAACATGGTTTTATCCCATCTATTTAATAAATAAAATCCGGTGTTTTCTAAACTCTGATATTTTTCCTAACTCACGGTCCTGATGAAATTTCCGCTGCACTACTTTTCTAAATAACCACCGGTACCACTTGACTGCTCGTGGCTCCCTTCCAGGGTGGGGTCGGGGGTCGTGACAACTAGGAATATGAATGGAGAAGTAAGTTTACGTCCTGTAAGAATTGTCTGATTGTTTATTATGAATAAGTAATTAGTAAATTCCTCTTTGTAGTTATGTGGAACTAAATCGATAATAATCGTACCTAACGACTTGATAATTTGTGTATCGGTAGGTACCAGATTCCACCAAGTTTCAAATTCAAAACATATTGTCCAAGAATCTTAATAAAAACATATTTGTAAAGTGCGAAAATATGAATAAAACCAAAGTTTTAAATCTTTATTTGGACCTCAAAAGTGGTGAGGTTTCACAATTAGTTTGCCATGGCAAACTCGTGAAAACCATCCAAGAGGTTTTGCCAAACAAAAAGGTTTGAAGAAAAATGGAAGAAATCCAAGAAAACTAGTAAAGATGGAGTCAAAACTCACTTAGAATGTTGTTGCGATGTTCTGCTCGAAAATGTAAGCTCAGAGCGCTTTGATGCGGCTGGAAAGTGTAAGGAATGGAGATATGCATGTATTTATAGGGCTGCAGAATGGTTTGGTGCGACCGAAGGGTCTGTTCGCAAGAGGGGGACATGTCACTTCACACGAGTGGAAGGTTCACTCGCACGAAGGGGTTAGGTTTGGTCAATGTCGCGTATTTTAGCCGGATTTTAGTATTGCAAGCATATTCATGTAATATATAAGTATTGTGTCTACAAATGATGTTTCAAGTACTCTAAATACAAGTTTTCGAGTACGAGCATGTAATCAGTTTGAAATGTGTAACATAAGTAAGTATAAAAATAATCAAATTTCATTATGATCAAAGTCTCGGATTACAATGTTGGAAAAGAAAATACGAATACAATATAATTACAAGTTCCCAAAAGTAGAAACACGACTACACTTTCTAAATAAGAAAAGTACAAGAATGTGAAGCTTTACATCACTGACATTGTTCGGTCAGTATTAGACCGTTCGTTTTGTTACATGTACGACATCAGGTTCAATTGAAACTTAAAAAAGAAAAACAAAAAACCAAAAAAATATACCAAGAAAAGGAAAGATGAAAAAATTCATAAAAGGACAAAAATGACAAAAAAAAAAAAAAAAACCACTGGAGAGCTAAGAAGTTCATAAATTATATATATATATATATATATATAGGGGGCCGCTAGAATGAGAACCACCCCGAGTTATGAGAACCGCGAGAACCACACCGTACGGGGCGAGGTGGACCGATTTTTTTTTCGAAAACGTAGATTAGTGTATCACAAACACATTCGTAAAAAAAAATATAAAAAAAAAACGCCGTGTGGGTAGTTTTTTACACCACAAAAACGTGGTTTACGAGTTCCGTAAATTTACGGAACTCGTTACGGAACTCGTAAACCACGTTTTTGTGGTGTAAAAAACTACCCACACGGCGTTTTTAAATTTTTTTTTTTTTTTTACGAATGTGTTTCTAATACATGCACCTACGTTTTTGAAAAAAAAAATTTGGTCCACCTCGCCCGGAATCAAGTGGTTCTCGCAGTTCTCATAACTCGAGGTGGTTCTCATTGTAGCGGTCCCCTATATATATATATATATATAATACTTTGGTAAGATCAAATAAAAAGATTATTTTGCCTAAGTAGGAGAAATGAGAAGTGCAAGGGTATCTTGGGAAAATCCTATTTGTAGACTTTCTCTCTCTCCACATGCAAGACACATGCATATTCCACGCTCATTTTTTAAACCTTCATAACTTTTTTATACGGCATTATTTTTTCATAAAAAATTCAACGTAAAATCGAGCGTCTTTTTATCTTTAATTTGAGTACCATATTGCTATATAAAATATGAAGACTAAAAAACCCACTAAAATGTGTTGTATTTCTATGTTGTATAACATTTTTTTTTCTGGATTTTTGTACTATATTTTTGTGCTGATTTTTTTTGTCTTAAATTTTTTTCACAATTTTTTGTGCTGGATTTTTTTGTACTACATTTTTTTGCTGAATTTTTTCGTGCTATATTTTTTTTTGTAGTAGATTTTTTTGTGCTGTATTTTTTTGTACTACATTTTTTGTGCTATATTTTTTTTACTAGATTTTTTTGTGTTAGATTTTTTTGTACTAGATTTTTTTGTGTTGTATTTTTAAAAAACAAAAGAGGTGTCACATGTCATTTTCACTCCTGTTTATAAGGACCAAAATGTCCTTCATTCGTACTTATTAGAAGTGTCACATGTCATTATCACCAGGGGCGGATGTACATTAGTGTAAGGGGTGGCGTCCGCTACGGCTTGGCGTTCTGGCGGTAGTGTAAAATTAGTGTGAATTTTGGAAAAATTTGACGTTTTTTCGATTTCGTTACCGCTTATTTATAAAACGTTACCGCTTGGCGCGAATCCTAGATCCGCCACTAATTATCACAATCCTTCTTACACTACTTAAACAAAATTCACTTTTTAGTGGATCAGGGTGAGAGGGGCACTCCCCTCTTAGGGGAGTCCCCTCTCTTACGCACGGCCAATCAGAACGCGACACGTCAACTCCCCTCTTAACTCCCCTCACACCCTCAATTTGATGGCGGCACTCCCCTCTTAGGGGACTTGTTTTTTTATTCAAAAAGAAAAAAAAGAAAAAAAAAAGAAAATAATTTGATTGGTTGAAAAGCTTGTGGGCCACCCTCTCCCTCTCTCCCTTCATGTGGTAACCTCCCACCGATCCCATTCACCGAATTGGGTCACCGCAGGGATGGCGGCGGTGTTCCCGCTCGAGGAATTGGGTCACCGAAGGCACTCCCCGCTGGTGCCCCGTATACCCTCATTCCCCTACTTTAATACAATGATGATATAACCAGGCGGAGACAAACACTAAAACAACACAAAGTAAGACAATATATCTTATTATTTGTCAATGTCAATTTGCCACATCAAAGATTCAAAGAGGACAAAAACTAAGGAATATATAGAGGTTAGGCTGACAACTCATGCATGTCTCTTGCTTATGATTCATGAGGCAAAACTATAATGTGAACTAAAGAAAATGTATGCATATACACTAATTTAATCTTACCTATAATTTTTAATTAAATTATCATTGTAAGTGATTAACAATAATTGAGATGGTGACGTTTCATTGTATAGTTTGTTCTCGTTCTTATCTACAATTGGCCGTTCATTTTGGTCGATTTAATTAAAGTGTCCAAAGATAATACGATTTGTATGCATAGTATTCATACAAGAACGGATTTAAGATCAAATAGGTGGATTGGATCTATGTGACGGATCTATAACATCATTGTAGGGGCAACATTTAGTTTTTTTTTTTCTAACGTTTTTTTCAAAATTTATACTATCGCTGGAGCATCTAGAGACGACAGGGATTACCCCTTGTTACACTCTATATCTGCCCATGTTGGATCTCTTCATGTTGTTCGGGAATATGGTGAAAGCAAAAAATATGAAAACTTTGAAATTGAGAAAAGGATCTGGATTGGTGTGAAAGATGGAATGATACACATAGGTAAAATGGTAAAATAAATCATTTTTTATTTTATTTAAAAAAAGGCTCGTCAACTGGTATTTTTTAGGGTGGAACCCTCTTTTCCAACCGCTAGCGTCTGTTAAGGGTTTGGCGAAGCCCTTTGACGCCTGGCTATGGCGCCCCTGGGATGACGTTCGGAGCGTTAACGAGCCAACGTAGCTAGGGACACTATGTCACAACTACTAGCCTTACTTAACTTTGATCAACAATAAAACAAAATTTGATTTCCTAAATAAATGATATACTTGTGTAATTTTATTTCCACGTCTTGAATCTTTTATTTTATTTTATTTTATTACTAGGTTAGAACCCCGTGTATTACACGGGTTGAATAAATGTAATTCTATATATTAAATAATAAAACAATATATTTTTAAAAACATCGTTTATTATACCAGTTGAATAAATGTAATTTTATATATATTAAATAATAAAAAAAGTTATATCTTTAAGAACCATATGTATTGTACGGGTTGAATAAATGTAACTTTATACACCAAATAATAAAAAAATTACATCTTTAAAAACCTTGTGTATTAAACGGGTTGAATAAATATAATTTTGTATACCAAATAATAAAAAAAAATTATATCTTTAAAAAACTCGTATATTACACTGGTTGAATAAATCTAACTTTATAAACCAAATAATATAAAAGTTGTATCTTTAAAAACCCTTTGTATTACATGGGTTGAGTAAATGTAATTTTGTATACTGAAAAATAAAAAAGATTATATATTTAAAAGCTCTCGTATATTACACGGGTTAAATAAATGTATTTGTGTATATCAAATAATAAAAAAAGTTGTATGTTATTAATCCGATTAGAATCTGATTCTCTTTTTTAGTTTTATTAATCAACATACCAATTGAACTTCTATTATCTGTGTAATATTTCATCTATTTTTTAAATTAAAAGGAACATTACTCAATATTAATTCACTAAATATTAAAAAGTAACGTGTTTTTTTAATTAAAAGAAACATTTACTCAATATTAATGCAATGAATATAAAAAGTGAAGTTATAACAACCATTTAACTCTATGGTTTGCCTCTAGCTTCTTGCTACAACTAATTCAAATAAATAATATTATAAATGAGAAGGAGATTAAACTAAATAATAATTATCAATAAGATATTAAATTAATAATATTTAGTAGAAGGATTATCTATAATTAATTAGAAGGAATTAAACTAAAATAAAAATTAATATGATGACAAGTGTCCCTAAAGTGGTTTATTTTATTATATAGTATAGATAATTCAATGTAATGTTATTGCTTCTTACCTCAAGGATTTAAACTCCTACAAACGAATTTTTCTGAATTCATAACAAAATTTATAAGTATTATGATTTAAAAATTCTTTTAGAAAACTTTGATGAAATTTAATTTTCATTATAAATAACATCAACACATAAACGTGACATTTTCTATGATTTTAACAAGACAATATTCCACAATAACATATCAGCCTTAATAGATAAACCATATGGAACATGTTCTCTTACAAAGAATGTAGTGGGGAGACATGTGCCATTTTTCTTTCTTGTTCTATTTTATTCTCTTTTTATTTTATTATTTTTGGGTATCATTTTGGATAAACATAAAAAGAAAATCTTATGAGTATTTAATCATAATCTTTAGTCGTGTGTTTTAAAGAGAAAAAGAAAGAAAGATTATGCTAATTTGTATGAATAACTTTTTACTTAAGTTCATAAAAGTGTGTTTAAAACAGATAAAAGATATTGCAACGCTTTATTGAAATGACACAACCATTCGTGAAAGAGTTAGGTCTAAACAATTGATAGTTATTTGGTTGCCAATGGTAAGTTTAAACACCTTTGGCAATAACCAAGTTAGTGTAGATGATTGACATGAATCAGCGGTAACACAGTTAGTGTTTATCGCCCAAATTGTTGGTGATGCACGCTTACTCTTGATAGCATAAGTTGCTGACAATCACAGTTGTTGATGATAATTCAAGTTACGGTTGATCACAATTACTATTGACACTCATTGACCAAGTTGTTGGACACATCTACTAACGATAACTAGTTGCTTTGCAACGTATCATCAACCATGTAAATCCGAAGCAACTTACAGTGTATTGCCATGTGGACCCCTCAAACAAGTGTGTCCTACACACTTGTAGTTTGTATCGATGTTATTATAATTCCACTTTGATATTAAACAAGTCTAACTATACGAAAGTAACATTATGACGTTAAAACAAATGAATATAATCACCTTACAAGTTCGCTCATTTATGTTCATTTATATATAGATTTAGTTTTACTAAGCACATCACACGTTCACACATGCCAACCATAGGTGAGGATCTTTAATTCAAATATTTTTGCTTATGTAAATTTGGATTAAAGAACAAGCGGATGAGAATTCAAAGAAATTCATGAGTGTTTGTGTTCGTTCATTTATATTTGTGAACCGTTCGTTTGGATATTAATGAACGAATATAAACATACATGAACACATTTGTTTTCTTAATGAACGGTGTAGACAATAAATTTTGTTCATTTAAGTGTCCATGCTTGATCATTTGTTCAACTAAAGTTAAACGAATGAACACGATAATGTATATTTTTGTTTATGTATATTTGGATTAAAGAATAAGCTGGTGAGAATTCAAAGAAAAATTCACAGGTGTTTGTGTTCGTTTGTTTATGTTTGTTCATTTATGTTCGTGAATCGTTTGTTTGGATATTAATGAACAAACATAAATAAACATGAACATGTTTATTCTCTTAATGAATGAGTACAGACAATAAATTTTGTTCATTTAAGTGTTTGTGCTTGATCATTTGTTCAGCTAACGTTAAATGGATGAATACGATAATATATATATTTTTTCCAAATTTCATCTTGTATGGTTTTCTTCACATTCAATAATAACACACTCTAAAATCTATTTTAGGATCAAATTTTATCAAATGTTATGCATTTTTTACTTTGATTTGGTGAAATTATTCTGTGTCTTTATCTTATCTGTTTTTTTTTTACCTTGTCTGTTTTTTTTTATAGATCATTTTGATATAACTACAGAAAATCCATGTCTTCGTTATTAGTAGAATAACATTTATCCATTATTGTTGTGATTAGGTTCACACACTACAATAAAAAAAGAACAATTAGTGTGAAACCAACACAACATGTCTCCAATTTTAGTTCTAGCTTAGTTGTTAAGAAAATTGTTAAAAGAATTCACACGTGATTCATTCGTATAAAATGCTTTAACGAGTTCGCACCACTATGCCTTTTTTATTAAAAGATTAACTCCACGTGATAAATTAAATATTTATATTTAAGGTCATATGATCCTGTAAAAAAGACATTTTTCGTGATAGATATGGGAAGGCATAAAAATTCATATATAGACAACATGTTTTGAATTTGGGCATAATGTTTTGGGTTGTTTTAGCAAGAAAACACCAAATATAACAATTTAAGACAAAATACAATCAATTGTAGGCTTAAAACTTAAAACACAATGCCAATAACGTTAAGTAGTGTCTTTTAAGTGTTAAGCAGTGTGTTTTAAATATCACGCCCATAATACGTTGCATTGTGTTTTAAATTGTTACGTTTGGCGTTTTTCTACCAAAACAACCCAAAACATCATGCCTAACTTCAAAACATGATGTTTACATGTCAATTTCTATGCCTTCTCTTTACCCAAAAAAAAAAAAAAAAATCTATGCCTTCTCACACTTCTCACGAAAAAATGTCATTTTACAAGAGCCTCACCCTAACTTGAAATTTTAACACTTTTTTGAAATTTTAGTACCGGTATTTCCTCAACTCTTTTTTTAACACTTTTTATTACACTTATTTGGCACTTCAAGATACATGTTGTCACGGCCCCCGTCCCGATGTTACCCGGTCTAGGAGCCGCGGGACAGAAACCCGTGGTATTTTTTATTTGAGTTGACAGCGGAAGTTTAACAGGATCTTTTAAAACTTGAAAATGCCCGATTATTTTATTTCATAATTTGGGACAAACCCCATAATTTATAGTAAATGTAATTTCATGAGGAAATCCCTTGTTTTACAAACATGTTTATTTATTTTACTGAGCCACCACTTCAAGCTTGTTAGTGCTCCGTAGCACGTTTTCCTTGATTCACAGTAAGTCACCTGAAACATGTTTTGAAAATATTTTTATCAGCGGGGAAATACTGGCGAGTCATTCAGGTTAAATAAAACGACACATTAGTTATAGATTACAGCATAAGAGCGATTACAATGGCTACTATCTTATTTTTATCTGGCGCCGTGTCACACCCTGGTGACGATGGTCATACCACTATTGGGCACTTTCACCCAAGTAGTGATGATTATCACTGTTAGGTTGGTGAACCTAACCGTGAGAAATTAGTAATGTGCACAATACCCCACTCGCCAGTGATTCAAGATAACCAAGACTTAATCCCTGTAATTATTACTTTTGAAAATAATTTGAGTATTGTAAAACACTTTTGATAAAAGAGAATGACTCACTTTGCAAGTTTAGTTGGGCAGAGTTTAGCCTACTGATAAGCCTGATAACCTAATTTAAACAACAATGCACACGAAACTAGGTCAGTAACTTAATACAACATTTACGATACGCTCACGAAATCAAAACCTTCACGACGAATGACAAAGTATAGCCCAAATACGGGCAGCACTTAAACATCCATCGGATCGGTTTCAATCGATCGGACATTGTATTGTAGCAGTGATCGAGTTAATACCCTTTAATAGTAGCAGCGTTTCCCTACTTAAAATGTCGAATTTGAGCAGTAGACTTCGTTTTTGAATGAAATTTTCGAACACAGATGAAAGCCCATACCCTGCTCAATTTATAGCAACTTTTTGAGTTTTACGCGGCCCGCGTAAGCCTTAACATGGCTTTTACGCGGCCCGCGAGGTCCCCTATCCTACGTGTAGGGCTGGTGTGTCACGAGTAGGGTTGCCACGTGTACGACACGTGGCTTGAACGCTTATCCGGTGAACTTTAAGTTGACGCGACCCGCGTAAGCCTAAGCCTTACGTTTTACGTGGCCCGCGTGAAAACCAAATTCCTTAATTTCTTGGTTTTTCATGCACATTAGGGTTTCAGGGGTCCGGGTTTTCACTTACGGGTCGTTTTTTGATATTTTTGCAGGTCCTTACATCCTCCCCACCTTATTTAAAATCTCGTCCTCGAGATGTACTGAAATAAGTGAGGATACTTTCGCTTCATTTCTGATTCCAGCTCCCAGGTATACTCGGGTCCTCTTTTCGAATCCCATTTGACCTTGACAAGTACCAATCTTTTGTGTTTAAGGAATTTAATCTTTCTGTCTTCTATCTGAAGTGGTTTTTCCACGAACTTCAACTTTTCATTCACCTTTATGTCTTGACGAGGGACTACTAGCGATTCGTCTGATAGACATTTCTTGAGGTTAGATACATGAAATACATCATGTACTCCTGCTAGCTCTTCTGGTAGTTGTAAGCGATAGGCGACTAGTCCTATTCGCTGGATTACTGGGAATGGTCCTATGTATCTTGGACTCAGTTTCCCTTTCTTACCGAACTGAACTACTCCTTTCCAAGGAGAAACTTTTAAGAGTACCCTGTCTCCAACTTGAAATTCTAGTTGCTTGCGTCGATTGTCTGCATAACTCTTCTGGCGATCTCGAGCTGTTTTTAGTCTTTCCTTGATTTGAGTGATCTTGTCGGTGGTTTCTTGTACGATTTCAGGTCCTGATAATTGGCTTTCTCCTATTTCTGCCCAGCAGACTGGAGTTCTACATTTTTGTCCATACAGTGCTTCGAACGGGGCAGCTTCAATGCTTGAATGATAACTATTGTTATACGAGAATTCAATTAAAGGTAAATGGTTGTCCCAGTTTCCCCCAAAATCTATAACACAAGCTCTAAGCATGTCTTCCAGGGTTTGGATCGTCCTTTCACTTTGTCCGTCTGTTTGGGGATGATAGGTTGTACTTAAATTTAGTCGGGTCCCCATTGCTTCTTGAAAACTTGTCCAGAAATGTGAAGTGAAACGACTATCCTTATCCGATACAATGGAGAGTGGGACTCCATGTAAGGATACTACCTCATCTACGTATAACTTGGCTAATCTTTCCATACTAAAAGTTTCCTTCATGGGCAGGAAGTGAGCTGATTTGGTTAATCGATCCACAATTACCCAAAGTGCGTCGTTACCTTTTCTGGTTTTGGGCAACTTAGTGACAAAATCCATGGTTATTAGTTCCCATTTCCATACAGGCATTTCTAATTGTTGGAGTAATCCTGAAGGTTTCTGGTGTTCTGCCTTAACTTGTGAATAAGTTAGACACTTAGATACATATCTAGCTATATCCTTTTTCATTCCTATCCACCAGAAGTTATTTCTTAAATCTTGATACATCTTATTATTACCAGGATGCATGGTATACCTGGATTTATGGGCTTCCTCTAAAATCTTATTTCTTAACTCTCCCTGCTTAGGTACCCAAATCCTTTTCTTGTGGAATCTCCAAATTCCATCACTTCCTTGCTCTAATTCCTTTATTCGTCCTTTCATTCCCTCAGCATCATCCTTGATTGCTGTTTCTTGAATATTCTTTAGTTGTTCCATTAAGTCTAATTGTAAACTTAATCTAAGAGCACGAACTCGCTTTTGCTTTTCATGATACTTACGACTTAAAGCATCTACGACTACATTTGCTTTTCCTTCGTGATATTGAATATCACAGTCGTAGTCACTTAGAATTTTCATCCATCTTCTTTGCCTCATATTTAATTCCTTTTGCCCAAATATGTATTTTAAACTCTTATGATCTGTATAGACTGTAAACTTACTGCTATATAGATAGTGTCTCCAAATCTTAAGGGCAAAAATTATTGCTCCCAATTCTAAGTCATGTGTCGTATAATTTTCTTCGTGCTTTTTCAATTGCCTTGATGCATATGCAATTACCTTTTTGCGTTGCATTAACACACATCCTAATCCTAGCTTAGAAGCATCACAATAAACTTCAAAATCTTCTGTCCCTTCCGGTAAGGTAAGAATTGGGGCGTTTGTTAACCTTTGCTTTAAAATCTTAAAAGCCTCTTCTTGTTTAGATCCCCATTCAGACTTCACTGCCTTACAGGTTAGCTTAGTTAATGGCACAGCTATTTTGGAAAAATCCTTAATAAATCGTCTATAGTATCCAGGGCTAATCCTAGAAAACTTCTAACTTCCATAGCTGATTGCGGGACCTTCCATTTGGTGATCGCTTCTATTTTGGAGGGATCTACGTGAATACCTTCGTGATTCACCATGTGTCCTAAAAATTGTACCTCTTGTAGCCAAAATTCACATTTCGAGAATTTGGCGTAAAGCTTCTCTTTTCTTAACAAAGTTAAGAGTGAATGCAAGTGTTCACAATGCTCGTCCTGATTTTTGGAATAAATAAGTATATCGTCGATAAAGACAATTACAAATTTATCCAAATACGGTTTACAGATTCTATTCATCATGTCCATAAATGCTGCAGGAGCATTCGTTAGTCCAAAGGGCGTGACTGTAAACTCATAATGACCTAGTTCTGAAGGCAGTTTTAGGTATGTCTTCTTCTTCTTGTACTTTCAACTGATGGTATCCGGAGCGTAAATCTATCTTAGAAAAATATCTAGCTCCCTGAAGTTGATCAAAAAGATCATCAATCCTAGGTAATGGGTATCGATTCTTAATTGTAACCTTATTCAATTCCCTGTAATCGATACACATTCGCATTGAACCATCATTCTTTTTCACAAACAACATGGGTGCTCCCCAAGGGGATGAACTAGGTTGTATAAATCCTTTGCTTAATAATTCATCTAACTGCTTTTTCAGTTCCAACATTTCGGTGGGTGCTAACCGATAAGGTGCCTTAGCTATCGGTGTAGTTCCAGGAATTAGATGAATTCTAAATTCTACTTCCCTATCGGGTGGTAATCCAGGTAGTTCTTCTGGGAATACATCCGGGTATTCTGATACTACTGGAATTTCCTTAAGTTCCTTACCTTTAGTGTTAATGATTACCGAAATCATATACACTATTCCTTGTTTTCTTGAATAACTGGCCATTTTCATTACTGAAATGAATTTCATTGGCTTACGTGATTTATCTCCTGTAATCACCACTATTTCTCCTGTGGGTGTATAAATTTCTATGGAATTCTTATCACAGAGGATTCGAGCATGGTTGGCTACTAACCAATCCATTCCTAACACCACATCGAATCCAGCTAAATTCATAGGTAACAGGTTTGCAGAAAATTTATGGCCTAAGAGTTCTATCTTTTCTTTTCGCAAAACTTTATCTATGTGAACAGAATTACCATCTGCGGTTTCTACAGTAAAAACTTGTCTAAGTTTGGTTAAGGGTAGGTTAAGAGCTTGGCAGAATGAAGTATTTATAAAACTTTGGTTTGCACCAGAGTCAAATAACACTTTTGCATACACGTCGTGAACTAGAAACGTACCAGCTATCACATCTGGGATGAATTCTGCTTCTTGGGTAGTCAACTGGAATGCTCTTGCATTCTTTTTGGTAGTTCATTCTGCAGGTTTGGCTTTGTTGTCAGCTGGTTTGACCAATTTGGGACAGTTTGGTCTAAAATGTCCAGCTTCTCCACAGTTGAAGCAGATTGTTGATTTCTTCCTCCTGCAATCTTCTTCTTGATGCCCTGGAATTTTGCAGAAATTGCAATACCCTTTGCATCTTCCAAAATGCTTTCTTTTACAAGTACTGCAAAATTGAGCAGTGGAAGATTTTCCGGTTCCCCTTTTCTTGAAATTACTACTATTACCCACACGGAATCCTTGGGTAATCTTTTGAGCCACTTCCTTCTTCCGATTTTCTTCTCTTGTGCGTACCAGTCCGTCGGTCAAGGTGTTGGCTAATTCTACTGCATCGTCAATTGTGCGGGGTCTTGCGGCTTTGACGATGTCCCGAATCTCGCTAATTAAACCACAAATATAGCGAGAAATAAGTACCGGTTCTGGCGAAGTCAGGGTAGGTACAATTCTAGCATACTCGAAGAATGTCGAAGTATACCCTCGACAATCAACATCCACCATCCGGTGGTTCAGGAACTTATATGTCATTTGTTCCTTTTCATATTCGGGACATAATTTTCTTTCCACCAATCTCTTAAATTCTTCCCAATTCATGGCATAAGCCACATCGCTTCCCTTGGCTTGTAGTACCGTGTTCCACCATTCTAGTGCCCCTTCTTTAAAAAGATGCGACGCATACATAACCTTGTCTTCCTCGGCACATTTACTTATTTTAATTACTGCTTCGGTTTTCTCTAACCAACGCAGTGCGGCAGTTGCCCCTTCATTGCCTGCAAATTCGATTGGTTTACAGGCAAGAAATTCCTTGTAAGTGCAACCAGGCGTTGCAGCTTTCATTTTCTTAAGAAATTGGGCTTGCATCACACCATCGTTATTATTATTGTTGTCGCCTCCATTAACACTATTACTGAAATTGTCGCCGTGAGTACGTTTGCTGGGAGTAGTTGGTTGAGGTTCAACTGGATTTCGGGCAACAGCAAGGATTGCTGGAATAGCATTGGCTATTCCTTGAGCAACAATATTTTCTATATATTGTCTATTAAGAAATTGATCTTCATGGTTTTGTTCGGATTGATTAACTTCGTTAACTGGTTCATTGACGGCGGGTTCCATCTGATAATTTTCAATATACAAATGTATAAATTATCGGCATAAAATAAAATAATTAATAATCAGTCACAATCAAACAATCACACATAATTATGTCAACACGTATAGCCAAAATTGTAGACTTTGCGACGTTGATATTTTATATATTAGTAGGCATCCGTACACACCAGTTATATTACAAAAGTTTTATTTTAAGTTATTTTACATGATTATATTTTTATTACTATTTATTATTATCTTATTATTATTAAACACGTAACCACACAACCACATATGATCCCATCAGCAGGCACTTCAGAAACGACGTTCCCTCTCGTCGTATTTCCATGATATCATCTCCCCCACTTCCCGGATTCTATTTCCTGCATCCACCAGCTCCTCGCCATAATGGCGGAGTTCAACCAAGTTTTCTGTGCTCATAGGTGGGTTTGGTGCAGGCTCAGGGTCAAACTGGGGGAAAAGGTGTTAGGGTTATTCAAGAGATTCTGAAATTGCCAATCACTTGTCCACCATTCCTCCAATTCACCGGGTAAAAGTTGGTGGCTGACAATGGGATCTGGGATAGCAGGTTCTAAATTAACTGGAAG
Organism: Helianthus tuberosus; assembly: GCA_030545235.1. Classification (NCBI taxonomy): domain Eukaryota; kingdom Viridiplantae; phylum Streptophyta; class Magnoliopsida; order Asterales; family Asteraceae; genus Helianthus; species Helianthus tuberosus. The sequence goes on along the minus strand of CM060448.1, from coordinate 197,991,489 downwards.
TTGTGATTCAGCGGGGTAATTGAAGAGGTCTTCATTGGCAGGTCCAATGAGGTCACAATTTGCCAGTTTGCGATCAAGCTCCTCCCAGGGTGGCATTTTCTAGGCTTGCCTTGATGTCACACCCTGATATTTCCACGTATTACCGGTGGGCCCGGTGGGGAGTATCGTGACGTAGTTGATATCATCATAGTCAAACAACACAATTTTAAATGCACAGCGGAAGCAAAAGATTGATTTATTTCAACTGAATAAAATTGTAATATTAAGTATCACAACGTAGTTGAAACGGATCCACAGGCGGATCAAATAAACAGAAAACGTAGTTCAACAGACTCAAAATGCATCCAAGCTTGTGAGACTCTTATTGATGCTAAGGAGAGGCCAGCCTATTTCGAGTTTACACTGGTAAATACAATTAACTGACTCATTTTGAAAATGTTTTTAGAAAATTGATTTAAATGCACATGGCACAAAATTATTTTATAACTTGGGATAATTATTTATATATAAACTTGTAAAAGAATTACATGTTTGTTATACGTTCAGTAGCCTGGATTGACACCGGGTTAAAGATTAATAGACACACCACATGATATAGTCCCGCGGCGGGTTATTCCCGAAACCGGCGGTTATACCTTATTGTTTAATTATGCACTGTCGGGTGTATGCCTACACCCCGTGCTTAGGTAGTGGCCATTTCGTAAAATGATGCCAAGGATATCCGGGACATGGTCATTAACCCCCTAAAGGCTTTAAGCAAACAAAACAATTTAAACGGGATATTTCAATAATTTAACCTTCATACAATTAAAAATTCAATGCCCGACCAAGCGGTATTTTATATACCGTACCCCAAGCCCGTATAGAGAAAATAAATTAAAAGTATTTACCTTTGCAAGTATTAATCACAAATAGCAAGTGCGTGTAGCTTTTACCGGGTCTCCTATTCTGGAACAAAGGTTTTTAATAACCTATTAGATTCCTAACGGGTCTTTAATTAAGCCTAAACTTAGACCGGTTAGTTTTAAAGGAAGATACGGTTCAAACGCACGATTAAGCGAAAACCGGAATAGAATGTGATTTAGACCCGACAAGTTTGAAGACTTGTATAATATAGGTAAACTAAACACATTCTGGATTTTTGAGACAAAACTGATAAGGTTTGACCCGTTTCGGTCAATTTATGCAAACTAGTTACATAAACCGAACGCGCAAGATGCGTAACGGGTAACCATGTGAGTCATATACAGGTTTCCTAAGTTAATATGACTTAAATATGTTGTGACATCAGTAAGATATCTTCTATTATGCCCGAAATGGATTTAAACTCAAACTATGTCCCGTAGGGGCATTTTGGTCATTTTAAAGGTTATAAAAGAGTTTAAATAATAATCTGAGTTACATGTCTGATATAATCAGTAAAAATACTTAATTTAATAAGTTATAACAGTAGGGTATTACATATATGTAAAATTTATCATTTAAAACCAAACTATGCACCTTAGGGGCATTTTGGTAATTTCATATAGGCTTAAAAGGTCAAAACTGGAAATCTGAGTTTAAAACTTTTGCTTACTGTTAATAAATAAAAATTTACTGAAAATATCAGTAGGCATCAAACCTTATATGTTTAAAATAGTTTTAATACATACTATGCGTTAAAAACGCTTAAAAAGACGATTTTGAGCTATTTCCGGGTTTTTAAAGGAAAGCTGATATTTTTATTATTCTAGAAGGCTAAAAATATTTTATTTATCATATTAGATCAGTAGAAAAAGGTTTGGCATCAAAATAATTTGTAAAACTCATTTTATAGCCCAAAAGGGCAAAACCGGCAATTACCGAATCAAGCTTAGAACTCTATGTTATGCTCAGCCTAAAATTAAATAAAAATATTCAAAAATCCCAAAATATTATTTTATATCAGTAGGTAAAAAGTTTGGTATTAAAAATTGGGTTTAGATAGGCTATATGCTAATTACGCCTTTTATTTAGTAAAAAGCTTTCTAATTACGCTAATGAGCATAACTCCTAATCTAGACCTCAAACTGATGTCAAATTTTAGGAACAACTTTATAAATCAGTAACTAAGGTTTCTATTCTTTTACATTTTAAAAATCACGTTTTAAGGTCAAATGGGCATAATAGTCAACATTTAAGCATTTAACGGAAACATGCATATGAATCGGATAACTAATGAACCAAGTTGTATAATCACATAGGGTTATACTAACATGAAACCTGGTCCAATTAAAGCTCTAAGGCAATTCTAAAACATGCTTAAATGGGTCAGAACTGAAAGTCAAAGCAGAAGTCAAATTATGCGACTTTCGGTTCCGAACCGGGGCTAAACTGAAAATTGTCGGGTTGAACATGTTTAGACATGTTCTTACATTAATTACCAAGTTATATTAGTGACAAAATAGGTTGCATAGCTTCTACATTGCTAATTATGCATTAATTTGAAAATGAACTTTATGTTGACTTTTTAAGATTAACTTTGACCCGACAATTGATCTAGTTAGAGTGGGAATCAAAGGGTGCCCTTTTAAGGGTTTATTGCCCACATAATTACCAACTCATAGGTACTTTTAATTCGAGATTTGACTGGACAATTATTGATTAATCTCGAAGTCAAACTCTAATTACGACGGTTTGACTTTAGGCTAATTAACTAGGCAAAACTGAATTAAAGAGCTTTAAGGACACTTACAAGGGTCCTATGCACGACTTAAGATCACTAGGAAGTGTGCTTGAACTCCAAGAACCTCCAGAAGTGAAGTTGTGAAGTTTGCAAATGAATGAACAAAGTGTTGCAACAAGAAGCTCCTTATATACTCATTTTGATGCCATTAGATCATGACAAATAGGTCTATAAGTGTTACAAGATGGTCCCATCTGTCCCTATTGCATGAAATACCAGTGGGGGAGTCCCTGGTATAAGAAAACAAGGTTTTAAGGCGGTGCAACAGGCTGGACAGACACCTGCAGGTGTTTTCTATCGCTGGCATGCCCACGCGGGCCGCGTAGACCCATGGGACACTCTTACGCTAGCCGCCTGGCCTTCCAGAACCAACCAAACAATTTTTAAGTTTTGCACTTTTGGTCCTTGGTCCTTTCTAACGTGGTTTTAAGTCTTGTTCTTGCATTTTTGGCCCTCTAACCTTACTTTTAAGGGTTCCAAGGGATTATCAAACACCATTAAGTCCTTGGTTAACTTTGTGATCACCCGTAAGGCCTTAGATTTCAACGTTGACGCTTTTAACCCCTCGTATACGAATATTGTCATAACTTTCTCATACGATAACGAAAGTTGGTGAAATTTTTGCCACATATTCTAGTGAGTATAATTTATCGTTACAAAGCTTCGGGTTTGCTAAAAGGTCACTCAGAGGTATACTTTCAACATGTTGACACATTTAACCTCTGTAGTTTGTAATCTCTCACTTTCTTCCACAAATAGCTTCGTATGATCCATGATTTATTCGTTTAAGGGTTTAAACATCGTGTAGGGTTACAGTAAAGTATATTTATCCATTGTTGACACTTTGAACCCTTATATTCACATACTTTCCTTGTTTGTCAACTTTAGTCCCTCTAAAGTAATCCTTTACACGTTTAAAGCTCATGACATGTGTCGATACATTATTGGACATAAATTTTCGAGGTGTTACACCTGAACTTTCCCCGATCTCTTTTCCTTTCCCTTTTTCATTTGGGTCCTCGGTCTTTTTTGTGACAACCTGAACTTTTAGGTCAGTGTTGTTTTAATCCTGTGATCCAAACCTTTCATTAATTATTCTTTTCTTGTGCTGAACTTTTATGCTTATATAAAAACTTGGGTAATATTAGAATAATACTTATTCTAAGTGTGTGGGACAAATGCAACGATTGTTTTGGTTAGCAAACATATAAGTGAGTGTGGGCCGGGTATTAGTTGTTATGGTTGGGCCGAAGGCCACTGAAATAAACCGCCCAACTCGAAGCCTAGCTATGCATTCGTAAAATTTATAGGTTATCACAAAAACGGAAAATACAAACACTAGTTCTCAGTGGGCCACGGTTATAATCTTGTGTGTTGCTTCATTATAGTCTGAAGCCCAACAGTCAATTAAGTGGGCTTCGGCTCACTATGTTTTAGTAATAGGTATACATATTCTTGTGGCTCCCATATCTACGTTAAAGTATAACAAACCCTACTGGTGCCATACGTAGCGTACAACAGGAGCAATCCCTCCCCCCTATCGCAACACCCCAGCTAATCATCATCCGATTCAAGTCGAACTTCCGGTTAGTGTAATATCTCTGTGTGTTGAATCCGTATCTTTGTGATGCATGTTTAGTTGCACCGATTTATGATCTTGATTAATGATTCTGTTATATTTGATGATTAGCATGTTATGTAACGATTTCGTATAAGTGTTATTGGCTACATGATGAGCATGGTGGGCCGAGTAGTTTGGGTAATGGGTTAATCTAGGATAGTTGGTTTTGTTAACTAATATACATTAGCCGAGAGCATGTTTGTCAATTAAGTGTTTGATCTATTAAATTTCAATTGTATATGTGATAAAGGTTATGCGATAACATGAGGCTGTTATGATCAGATTTAAATTAGTACATAGTTTCTTGATGATGTTGACCATGAAACAATCCTGTTAAGTTCCATATGGGCTGGTACATGATAACTAAATTGCAATAGAGGGAATTGATTTGGTTGGGCCGGTTGTGAGGATTGGGCCGCATGTACTGGTTGGACACACACACACATATAGTTAAATCAACTAAATTTAGACTTGATGCTTCATAGATGGGCTACTTGTATAAACAAATTAATTGTGATTGGATAAGTGGGTGTAAAACTAGACATGGGGCTGCAAATTAAATGTAATCACTTGTTAGATTGGGTCAAACATCAGTACACATATATAACATATCACATGATCAGATACAAGGGGTTCTTGGTACTTGTTTGTGAAGTTTGTGGATTGTAAATGGGCTGTTAAGTTTCTGTAACCTGAGCCGATCTCCATTGAAGGGGTATTGTATATAAATGCAACATGTGTCTAGGACCATATGATAATCTTTTGGATGACAAAACTGTTTAAGTAATATAGGTATTTTATGTATATATTACCATGTTGTGATGCACCGTATGAATTGTATAATGAGATGTTAGTGGTTATGTAACATGAGACGTATGAGTTATGTGCATGATAAATCTGTTCTATGTGGATGATGGATACGTGAACTAGCTGTGTATGTGTTGGGTAACCTTTGTGCTCGTAAAAACTGATTTTCACCGGTAACTTTGATAGGACGTGATTGATCAACGGGTAGTTAAGTAGATTATCTTACCGAGCAAAACTAAGGTGAGTTCACTGCTCTTTTCCAAGCATGCATCCCGGGAAGGGATATCGGGTAACGTTCCAGGGAGGAATGCAGGTTAATGGGATGTTTGTTATTACTTAGTTTCTATTATGTAAGACCCCCTACATCTACCGAAAGTTGCCGGTAAGGCAACGAGGTATTTAGTTGATAGCGCTATTAGGATTGGCACCCTCACACCGTGCCGAAAGGACGGGCGTGAACTAATTACCTTGACCACTTGACCAATGCCTAGATAGAGGCATTGGGGTTGGGCATTCACATCGTGTATCATATAAGACCCCTTACATCTACTCAAGGTTGTTAGTTGAACTAATTACCTTGACCACTTGACCAATGCCTAGATAGAGGCATTGGGGTTGGGCATTCACATCTTGTAGCCAGTTGCGGTAGCCGAGTTAATAACAACATCAAATCAAATCAAATCTGTGAAACGTTTGAAATCTGGTAACTGGTATCTAAACACGTTAACAAAACTTTGAACTCACCAGCGTTGTCTGACACACTTGTCTGCATGCTTGCAGGTCTATAAGTTTATATCATTTGGAACTTGCTGTCTGGGATGCTGGAGTGGTCATGGGTCGAGACACATGGATTCGTAATACAAGTCTAATGGTTTACGTACGCATGGTTTATGAAACACTTAACCATTGAGTTATGCTTCCGCTGTAGACAATGACTTATATGTAACATTTTGTAACACTTTATGTTAATGAATGAAAGTTTTATTTTAACATACATATGAGTTCAATGTGATTGGTGGCTAAGATCCTGGTACGTCACATGTCCCGCGGTGTTTCCGCAAGTGGTATTTTGGGGGTGTGACAGTTTGGTATCAGAGCCACTGGTTATAGTGAACTTGGTTTTAAAACGTTTTTTTTATAAAACCAGACTATAACCAAACAGTTCTGAAAACGCGAATACGACCATGACACTCAGCTCCAGATTGCAAGGTTCGTTTCTCGTTTACTATTGTATAGCATATCTAGCGTACACTTATGTATGACATTACACGTAAATGCACACCTGACACTGCAGTATGAGTCCTTATGTTATCAACCCCTGTTATGTGAACTGTTAGTGTGACACTACCCTTCGACTATTGTGATTCTTGATCCTGTAAAACCCTTCGTTTGCTATTTGAATGCGGGGAACCTTTTAGCGCGAGTTAAGAGGCACTGAGATAAGCATGCAAATTGCCTTATTATTATGGGTGCACACATAATAATAATGTGGGGTGCATGTGAGTCCCAGTGAGGCTTAACGAGTGTGAGAGGGGTTCCGCTCTGTTAATTGATGTTATGTTAGAACTCAGCAGTCTATAGGAGTCATAGCAGTGATTGTCTCCTACTCGAACATGATCTTTTCACCCCTTTCTGAATCCTTACGAATCTCGATGCTATCGAGTATCACCTGATCACACATCTGAACGCCTAGCGAACTGTGTAGAATGTTGGGTGCTAGTACGAACGTCCCTGAGTTGGATGGCTCAGCGTCAAATGATTGGACTATACTTTCCTCACTTATCTTTGTTTGCTGGAACTTAGCATGTTGACGCCTTAGATCCCGAAGTGCGATCACTTCTGTAACACTCTGGAAACATACCGTGCGTTACCCAGTTAACTTGCAAGAATGATGGGCAAGGGGTGAGCGTAGAGCCTCACCAACCACAGTATTAGAACGACCCTGATTACTGGCAGCGAACACCAGCGAACTGACTTCAATCGAATCTTCAACCCTAGTCAGCGACTCATGGGAGTCAACTCTTACGAATCAATCGGGACATTAGCGATGGCAACAGGTTACAGTGTGAAATGTATGACAACCAGCACCGTGAGCAGCGCGATAGGACGCGACACAGAATGTGAATAGATGGACTTGAATGGTGAAAGATCGTAGGGCTCTGTTTCAAGCAACGACATTAGAGGCAACAGTTGTGGCAACATCAAAGTACTCGTAATCGTAGCCTACCGTATGGAAACAAGGGTGACTTTGACAAGGATTGACTATTGATAAGTCAAAATGTCAACAACCAAGGGAACGATGACAGTATCGGGGAATTCACGTGATCGTAACAACACAAGTGGTGGTGTTTGTAGAAGGGCATTTAGGATTGGCGTAGGCGACGCCGGGCATAATAACAACATGGTAGCTTGCATGGGTAGCTAACCGCTTCATCTCGATTCCGTTTAACCCTGATGCTTCTCGAAACCAAACCTGTTATGGAACCGGCTGATGGCAAGTCAATTGAAGCCTTGTATGTTCATTAGGATGCAAACTCGACCCCGTGGGACAAGCGTTCGACATCGGCCTTCCTTTTTGCTATCCTTGATGGTCTCGATGCAATAGTAGTGTAGATTGGTTATTTGGATATCGCGTAAATACACCTTGGGGGAAGGAAATTTGCGTCACTTTATACTTTGAAGTGTCAGAGCGGTGTAAGGGTTAGCATCATATCAGCAATGAAGGCCCAGAAGTGTCTACGGAGGGAATGCCCTGCTACGTTAGCAGCTGTTACTGATATTACGGTTAAGGAAAAGAGGATCGAGGATCCACCAACTGCCCGTGATCTCTCTCGATGTTCTACCTGTAGAATTTACCGGCCTACTTCCATAATTGTAGAGAAGAATCTCAGTTGATCTCGCACCAGATGCAGCCCTGATCACTCGTACTTCATACCGTCTTGCGCCAGGAAGATTGCAGGAATTGTCTAATCAACTACAGGAACTATTGGACAGGAGTTTTGTTGAACATAGTTTCTCGCTTTGGGGAGCCCAGTTATATTCGTGAAGATAAGCCTTTTTGTATGTGTACTGGTTATCCAGAACTCAGCAAGGTGACAATCAAGAACTGTTTGCCTCGACCATTGTGTTGACAACCTGTCGACCAGTTGCGAGGGACAAGCTTCCACTCGAGGATTGGCTAACGAACGAACTATCATTAGAAGGAAGTCCAAGGGGAGAATGCTCTTAGAACGGCATATCGAACGCAATACGGCCATTTCGACTTTGTACACCATGATCATTGAGTTGATCAACACACCAGCAACTTTATGGACCACAAGAATCGACCGTGTTTGTTGATGACGTTTTGAATCATTACTAGGAGAAAGGAGCAACATGGGCGGCATATGTATCCTATTTTAAGGCTCCTGAGGGAGGAGCCACTCCGCGCGAAGTCTTGTTAAATGACAACTTTTGGTTTTGAGAGGTACATTTTTGGTCATACAAACAACGAAGTGGGAATACACGTGGATCTCGCTAGGATCCATTTCGTTAGAAACTGTTGACGCCAAAGATCCTTTAAGAATACAGCAATTTCTTGGTCTCGCAAGATACTATCGCAGATTCATCGCAGGATTCATCACAGGATTTTCAAAGATCGCGTAGCTTTAATCTTCTTAACACAGCAGGGTGCTGTGTTCGTGGAAGACAAAACAGGAGAACGTCCTTTCAGCTTTTGAACCTCAACTCTGCAATGCTCTGAGCATCGTCTTTACCCGAGGGTACGGGTGATCTAGTGGTATACCATGATAGTCTGAATCAGAGTAACAGTTACACGCCGATGCAACATGAGAAGGTGATGGTTTACGTGGTGGCATAACCAGAGGACTTGCACGACTCACAACCTGCAATAGAAGCCGTGGTCTTTGGATTTAAGTTGGAGGCATTACTACTGAAGAGAGAGAAATTCTAAGTTGAACCCATGTGGGGCATGGGGAAGCAACCATGGCAGGTCGGACGGTACTTGCTACTTTATGAAACAAATATGGATTCTACTGTGCAGCAATCCGAGGGAACTTGTGTTGAGCGAAGCACACCAGGCTCGATATGTTGGTCATCTGGATTTGCTGGAATATGTTAGGATCGGAGGATCTTGTACTGGTGACCGGGCATGAAGGCCCACCTAGCTATGTATGTGAATGATGTTTGACTTGTGGGAAAGTCAAGGAGAAGAATCAGCAACTAGAAACACACATATGGAAACGAGAACAGACTGCCATGGAATCTGTCACTAGTCTACTCGCAACTCGAAACGGAAACAATATCATTTGGGTGATCGTTAATTGTCTTACGTAACCAGCGCACTTTATTGCAATCAAGGAACCTGACGAGCTTTCACAGATGTGAATGTTTCTCTGAGTGAGGCGGCTTCTAGGCACAAGGTGCCAACTCTGTTACCTCTGATTTTGATCTATATCTGATTTCTGACAAACAGCACACAACACCTTTGGCTCACGTCTGGGCATGGGCATTATCTATCACCGTAGGACAAACGATCAGAGTAAACCCACCATCCTGACACTAGAAGACATGCTGCGAGCATGTGTGTGATTGACTTTAGTAGGAGATAGAAGGACATTTACCTTTGGTTAAGTTCTACAACAGCAGTTACCATTCAAGTATTTAGATAGCTCTGTTTGAGGCATTGCGTGGGCAATAATGCCATCTTTGTTGGGCAAACGTGGGTGACAACGTAATCATGGGTCCAGAGATTGTACTCGAAATTCTCGGAAAGGGTGCTTAAATCGGAAATTGTCTGACTGCAATGCGTGACTGTCTGAAAAGCTGATAAGCTTAGGAACATTGGGAGTTCGCTATAGGCGAACGTGTCTTAATAGAAAGTCTCACCCTGGGAGGGTGCGGTACGCTATAGACGACGTGGCAAGCTTAGCTTACGATGTGTTGGGACATTCGAATTTCTGGAACGAATCGGTGACGTGGCCTACAAACTAGAGTTACCTGACAAATCGAGTAATGTTCACCATGTCATTTATGTCTCGAACCTAAGAAGTGTTGTTCAATAAAACACTTGTGATGCCCCTATTAGCGCCTAAGGTTAACGACAAGTTGCAGTTGTCAAAGTATCTATTGAAAGCATGAACCAGGAAGTTGAGATTCGTAAGCATGGTCGTGTGACAATCGTGAGAGTCTATTGGAACTCAAAACGTGGACCGGAGTTCACGTGGGAACGCAATGATCGGAGTAAGCTCTAGTATCCTCAGTTGTTCAAGCAGTTGTATTAACTTATGATATTATTGGCGAATTTCGGGACGAAATTCACTTTCAAGTTGGGGATGATGTGGTACCCGCGGAAAATCCACAGTCATCCTGAGCTAACATTTTGTCATTTTGGATTACTTATCAAATTTCGGGACGAAATTTCTTTCAAGTTGGGGATAATGTGACAACCTGAACTTTTAGGTCAGTGTTGTTTTAATCCTGTGATCCAAACCTTTCATTAATTATTCTTTTCTTGTGCTGAACTTTTATGCTTATATAAAAACTTGGGTAATATTAGAATAATACTTATTCTAAGTGTGTGGGACAAATGCAACGATTGTTTTGGTTAGCAAACATATAAGTGAGTGTGGGCCGGGTATTAGTTGTTATGGTTGGGCCGAAGGCCACTGAAATAAACCGCCCAACTCGAAGCCTAGCTATGCATTCGTAACATTTATAGGTTATCACAAAAACGGAAAATACAAACACTAGTTCTCAGTGGGCCACGGTTATAATCTTGTGTGTTGCTTCATTATAGTCTGAAGCCCAACAGTCAATTAAGTGGGCTTCGGCTCACTATGTTTTAGTAATAGGTATACATATTCTTGTGGCTCCCATATCTACGTTAAAGTATAACAAACCCTACTGGTGCCATACGTAGCGTACAACAGGAGCAACCCCTCCCCCCCTATCGCAACACCCCAGCTAATCATCATCCGATTCAAGTCGAACTTCCGGTTAGTGTAATATCTCTGTGTGTTGAATCCGTATCTTTGTGATGCATGTTTAGTTGCACCGATTTATGATCTTGATTAATGATTCTGTTATATTTGATGATTAGCATGTTATGTAACGATTTCGTATAAGTGTTATTGGTTACATGATGAGCATGGTGGGCCGAGTAGTTTGGGTAATGGGTTAATCTAGGATAGTTGGTTTTGTTAACTAATATACATTAGCCGAGAGCATGTTTGTCAATTAAGTGTTTGATCTATTAAATTTCAATTGTATATGTGATAAAGGTTATGCGATAACATGAGGCTGTTATGATCAGATTTAAATTAGTACATAGTTTCTTGATGATGTTGACCATGAAACAATCCTGTTAAGTTCCATATGGGCTGGTACATGATAACTAAATTGCAATAGAGGGAATTGATTTGGTTGGGCCGGTTGTGAGGATTGGGCCGCATGTACTGGTTGGACACACACACACATATAGTTAAATCAACTAAATTTAGACTTGATGCTTCATAGATGGGCTACTTGTATAAACAAATTAATTGTGATTGGATAAGTGGGTGTAAAACTAGACATGGGGCTGCAAATTAAATGTAATCACTTGTTAGATTGGGTCAAACATCAGTACACATATATAACATATCACATGATCAGATACAAGGGGTTCTTGGTACTTGTTTGTGAAGTTTGTGGATTGTAAATGGGCTGTTAAGTTTCTGTAACCTGAGCCGATCTCCATTGAAGGGGTATTGTATATAAATGCAACATGTGTCTAGGACCATATGATAATCTTTTGGATGACAAAACTGTTTAAGTAATATAGGTATTTTATGTATATATTACCATGTTGTGATGCACCGTATGAATTGTATAATGAGATGTTAGTGGTTATGTAACATGAGACGTATGAGTTATGTGCATGATAAATCTGTTCTATGTGGATGATGGATACGTGAACTAGCTGTGTATGTGTTGGGTAACCTTTGTGCTCGTAAAAACTGATTTTCACCGGTAACTTTGATAGGACGTGATTGATCAACGGGTAGTTAAGTAGATTATCTTACCGAGCAAAACTAAGGTGAGTTCACTGCTCTTTTCCAAGCATGCATCCCGGGAAGGGATATCGGGTAACGTTCCAGGGAGGAATGCAGGTTAATGGGATGTTTGTTATTACTTAGTTTCTATTATGTAAGACCCCCTACATCTACCGAAAGTTGCCGGTAAGGCAACGAGGTATTTAGTTGATAGCGCTATTAGGATTGGCACCCTCACACCGTGCCGAAAGGACGGGCGTGAACTAATTACCTTGACCACTTGACCAATGCCTAGATAGAGGCATTGGGGTTGGGCATTCACATCGTGTATCATATAAGACCCCTTACATCTACTCAAGGTTGTTAGTTGAACTAATTACCTTGACCACTTGACCAATGCCTAGATAGAGGCATTGGGGTTGGGCATTCACATCTTGTAGCCAGTTGCGGTAGCCGAGTTAATAACAACATCAAATCAAATCAAATCTGTGAAACGTTTGAAATCTGGTAACTGGTATCTAAACACGTTAACAAAACTTTGAACTCACCAGCGTTGTCTGACACACTTGTCTGCATGCTTGCAGGTCTATAAGTTTATATCATTTGGAACTTGCTGTCTGGGATGCTGGAGTGGTCATGGGTCGAGACACATGGATTCGTAATACAAGTCTAATGGTTTACGTACGCATGGTTTATGAAACACTTAACAATTGAGTTATGCTTCCGCTGTAGACAATGACTTATATGTAACATTTTGTAACACTTTATGTTAATGAATGAAAGTTTTATTTTAACATACTTATGAGTTCAATGTGATTGGTGGCTAAGATCCTGGTACGTCACATGTCCCGCGGTGTTTCCGCAAGTGGTATTTTGGGGGTGTGACATTTTTAACCCTCTGTGCGGCTGGCTTCTTCCTCCGTACGCGTCTCCAGCCTATGATTCTCCTTCTCTTTTTCGACTTGGGTTTCTCCTGAGGTTGGGCGTGGAATTCCATAGGTTTTTCAGTGTCGGCCCAATAACCGGAAAAGCCCTCAGAAATCTCCATGTCAGTAGGATAGATAGTGAGATTCTGAAGAGCTTCAGATAACTCATTCATGCTATCAGAATAAAAGGAAACACAAAATCCTAGTTAGAATGTTATTTACAGAATCACAGAATGGTAATCAATTAAATTAAGTATTTTTAAATACTTAATTGACTTAAATCAGTGGCTCTGATACCACCTTTTTCTGTCACGGCCCCCGTCCCGATGTTACCCGGTCCAGGAGCCGCGGGACAGAAACCCGTGGTATTTTTTATTTGAGTTGACAGCGGAAGTTTAACAGGATCTTTTAAAACTTGAAAATGCCCGATTATTTTATTTCATAATTTGGGACAAACCCCATAATTTACAGTAAAGGTAATTTCACGAGGAAATCCGTTGTTTTACAAACATGTTTATTTATTTTACTGAGCCACCACTTCAAGCTTGTTAGTGCTCCGTAGCACGTTTTCCTTGATTCACAGTAAGTCACCTGAAACATGTTTTGAAAATATTTTATCAGCGGGGAAATACTGGCGAGTCATTCAGGTTAAATAAAACGACACATTAGTTATAGATTACAACATAAGAGCGATTACAATGGCTACTATCTTATTTTTATCTGGCGCCGTATCACACCTTGGTGACGATGGTCATACCACTATTGGGCACTTTCACCCAAGTAGTGATGATTATCACTGTTAGGTTGGTGAACCTAACCGTGAGAAATTAGTAATGTGCACAATACCCCACTTGCCAGTGATTCAAGATAACCAAGACTTAATCCCTGTAATTATAACTTTTGAAAATAATTTGAGTATTGTAAAACACTTTTGATAAAAGAGAATGACTTACTTTGCAAGTTTAGTTGGGCAGAGTTTAGCCTACTGATAAGCCTGATAACCTAATTTAAACAACAATGCACACGAAACTAGGTCAGTAACTTAATACAACATTTACGATACGCTCATGAAATCAAAACCCTCACGACGAATAACAAAGTATAGCCCAAATACGGGAAGCACTTAAACATCCATCGGATCGGTTCCAATCGATCGGACATTGTATCGTAGCAGTGATCGAGTTAATACCCTGTAATCGTAGCAGCGTTTCCCTACTTAAAATGTCGATATTGAGCATTAGACTTCGTTTTTGAATGAAATTTTTGAACACAGATGAAAGCCCATGCCCTGCTCAATTTATAGCAACTTTTTGAGTTTTACGCGGCCCGCGTAAGCCTTAACATGGCTTTTACGCGGCCCGCGAGGTCCCCTATCCTACGTGTAGGGCTGGTGTGTCACGAGTAGGGTTGCCACGTGTACGACACGTGGCTTGAACGCTTATCCGGTGAACTTTAAGTTGACGCGGCCCGCGTAAGCCTAAGCTTACGTTTTACGCGGCCCGCGTGAAAACCAAATTCCTTAATTTCTTGGTTTTTCATACACATTAGGGTTTCAGGGGTCCGGGTTTTCACTTACGGGTCGTTTTTGGACATTTTTGCAGTCCTTACACATGTTTACGAACTTTTTTATAAATTTAATTGAAGACGGAGTCGTATTAAAATATTGTATCGTAAGCTATACAAGTGACGATGCCATACCGTGACGAACCGAACCATCGGTATTATCCGATCGACACCGTTTTTTAGGGGTTTTCTCTTTCTGTTGCTATACTGGGACCTAGGTTCCGCTACCGTACCAATATCATAATAAACTGAATCGATACCGACCGAATTCTCGCCGTAATGCTAAAATTCCACTAGTTTTTTATAATTACAAAACATAGTATATTATTTAGTTATTCGTATGATTACTAGACATATGTTAATTCACACGCTTTTATATTTAAGTAACAAAAGCATATGATTTTATAACGTAAATGTTAGAAAAAGGTTTTAACATGTTTGGAAAGGAATATAAAAGAAAATAACACTTTAACAAACTAAAAATTTAATAAACAACGATAACCAAACAAGGAATACAGCAGAAAATAACACTTTAACAAACTCAAAATTCAATAGACAACGATAACCAAACAACGTAGATAACTAATCCTTGAGTGACGGTGACAGATGAACAAGACGTGAAGGCGAAGCGCTACTTCACTACTTTATGCCTCCATTGACTCATCATCTATATTATTCGAGCGATTAAAAGCTTAGGTTTCTCCCTTTGGCATTTACTGCTTAAGACATAAAACACCTGTTAAAAAGAAATATAAAAAGAAAATTAAACAGGTCAAGCCCGTGAACGAGACAAATTAATACAACCATGAGCCATTTTGGTAAACGTGTCCACATGATCAACTTGAAACTGACCTGACACCGTTTAGGCTAAATCCAAATATTGTAAATTTCGTGTTAGCTTCGTGTAGTGTCGGAAAATCAAAGAAATATATGTATATTTTTATTCTTGCTTGTTTAATGATTACACTAGGTTAGTAACCCGTGTATTACACGGATTGGACAACAAAAATGATAAAATTAATAAAATTGTAACGCAAGTTGAATAGTCATAGCAATAACAAACATAAATTCAAAAGGATCGTACCAATAACAAACATAAACTAAAAATATTAAATTTTGAGAATGTAAAACAAAATTATGAGATTAGATACAACTCAAAATTGGCATAAATAAAAACTTCTATTGAAAAACCAATAAGATAAAAAAAGTAAAGGTAACACCTATAACTTACAAATCTTGAAAGACTTCTTTGTATACAACATTTGTTATTTTGTTGGTAACTTTACCATCTTTATCTAAAATTAATAACATTAACCCTTCTCTACTTGACTCTAGATAACGCAACATACAATTGACCATGTGTGAAAACTGGTTTCCTTCGGATTTCCGCGTACAGTTTGTTTCCACAAACGAATGATCACCTTGAGTGTGTAGCTTTCGAAGTAACACGTCAAGGTCACTGATGAGAGTAACTTTAGTTAAAGCCATCGAACTGTGGATGTTAAAAAAAGTAAATTAGTGAAGCATGTTGATGCAAAGTCTAACTAACAAACACATTTATTTTATCCAAAGGACATGATGTTGAAAGTGAATGTGAGAGTTTTGACACCATGGCATCAGATCAAAAGAATAAGTAGACAATTTTTAATGAGATATTAGACGATAACATCATTAGAAATCAAACTTTCATTTGAACTCCTTAATAGAAAAGTATACCAAACTACACTACATCATTAGTTTACAATAAATATCATCAGCAAGGGACTAAGTAGTCTAGTATAAAGTTTAGGAATTTGTATAACTAACGAAACTTACTTAAATTGGTTTACTAATGTCATTATATGCCACGAACATAGAGCTTACACCCTATACATCTGTCATATGACTTCTAACAAAAAACCTTTTGCTGATAATTTCTAGCAGAACAAACGATTAACGAAAACGATATTGATGATGAAATAGGATGTAGATGCAAATGTAAACCTTGTAACGACTAACGACAAACTGTAAACAACCTTTATGCCGATATAAACACTATTCTTACAAAAGCATTTTTCGTAATGTTTTTATAGCCTAAGCATCATAAACTCCCTCTATTGCAAAATACAATAAGAAAAACACTCTTACATTGCAGAAACAAATGTGGTACACATTGGGGGGAAATTCATGGGGGTCAAATCACAAGCCGAACCACCACAACATGCGATATTGTTCAATGGAGAATATTATGAAACTGTTGGTGAACCAAATTATCATACACGCTTGTAATACAGTACAAATGAAAATAAAAGAAGATCTGAAAATAAAATAAAAAACTAACCTGAAATTTAAGCTATACTCGCAATTGAGAGAAGCCGTATGCAGTGTAGAATTAGATAGTAACACCGATCACATATATATAGCTCCATTAGCGGGATTAAAAGCTAAACAATGTGGATTTGAATTTGAAATCTGAAATCTATCTGTAACCAAAATCGATGAAAAATAGGAAATTAGGAACACCTTAATCTTAAGAAATCGACCGCAGGATTCAGTTTTACTATTACGTTTATGATTAAAGAGTGAAATTGTTGGCCCTAACTCTCCGATTAAGAATGCCATTAAAGGGGAAGTGGGGAGTCAAAGGGAAAGATGCTCAGAAGAATAGAAAATGTCAAAGGAATATGCTTTACGGAATATGCTTTACGAAATTTTTATTTGTGTGTAATATTTGGTTTGCATAATTAATATTAATAATATTAATAATCAAAATATAATAAAACTAAATCTATCCTAAAATGACGTAAAGAATAAATGTGAATGTTGTAGAATTGTTTCCCTCCAAAAGCTTGGATTGTCAAGGGTGCCAGGTGGCAACCCAAGTTCCTTATTTATTAGAATAGGATAGATTGATGTAAACAAAATCACTACTCACTTAAATTTCGGTTTACACACCGAACCGAACCGAACTAAAATCAAGCCGAAGTACCGAACCAAACCAAACCAAACCAAACCAAACCATGTCCATAGGTTTGTGCTTCAAACCTATTAAAACTGGTTTGGAACCAATCCAGTTTCTCCACAAACTGGTCAAGGCCCAAACCGGGACCCGTTCGGTTGGAGCCCAAACCGATTTGTGCATCTCTAGTTCTCTACCAAGAACAACTTGAACAACCTTAAGCCCAGTATCCTCGAAGCCCACCCACCTGGCCCTTCTTATATTTTGCATTCTCGCTGATTATTAGCCTAACAAGTAATTGAATAAAGTTCGGCCCACATCATTATTCTATGCCCTTCGTCTTGAAAGTTGAAACACAAATCTATCAGTTTTAATTTATTTACTTCAAATGATTTATGTGTAAATTCTCTTAAAAGATCACGAATATTTTTTTAAATCCGAAAAAGTTTTATTAGTGAGGTTTCTTTAATTAAAAAATCTTAAATATAAGCTCTAAAAAACTTAATACAAATGTTAAAAAAAATTTATTACCATTGAAGTTGTAAAATATATTTTTTCTAAGCTCTAAAAAACTTAATAAAAATGTAATGATTTTGCCCATGGCGTTATAGCCTAGGCCTCGGGGTGGGATAAAACTTAGAGACCATTAGGTCCCGACTTCGATTCTCGCAAGAGGGGGTTTTCCCAGATTTATTGGGTTTCCTCCTAAATCGGTGTATAGGCATTATAGCCTAGTAGAGATGGATATGATCGGGTGGTTCCGCTCATAGCACGATGATACTCAAGTGGTCCGTCAGTGATCCAAAATTTGCCGTTAAAAAACAAACGTTTTGATTTTTTATTCTCGTTGAAGTTGTAAAATGTATTTTAATTGAAAATAGAAAGCATTTAACTAAAACAAATTAGAGTTTTCGTTGAATAGGCGAATTTTTTGGCCTAAATAAATGTATGAACAAATGGATCATATTGGTAACGTAGGGGTGTGCAAAGGCGGTTAACCGCGGGTTCGGTTAATTGAAAAGTGTTAACCATAACCGTAACCGATAGTCGGTTAACCGTTGTTCGGTTAACCGTTGGTTATGAGTCGGTTTCGGTTAGTTTCGGTTAATTATCCGATGTATATAAAGCTTGAAAAAAAATACAAAATAATGAATATAAAGCTTGTAAAATTATATAGCTACACACTTATATTGTAAAATTATTGTATTTATAATAAAACAAATAGTAATGGACCACCAATTGGACTTAAAACTTAAAAAAATTCAGTGGGTCATAAAGTTATAAATAATATTACAATGTTTATATATATATATATATATATATATATATATATGGCTAATCGGTTCGGTTCGGTTATTTTCGGTTTTAGAAATATGATTAACCGAAACCGAAAATTCGGTTATTCAAAAAACGAAAACCGAACCATCGGTTATTGCTTCGGTTCGGTTTTTTCGGTTCGGTTAATTCGGTTATTTGGTTTCGGTTTCGGTTAATTCGGTTTTATGCACACCCCTATTGGTAAGTGTAACATAGAAATTCTCCCACATCAAGAAGATAACACATTTAGAAGCCTTGGTGAATTCCCCTATCACTTTCTTTATCCAATTTGTCTTCATTCCTTAAATTTGTCCGCTAGGGTTTAATTTATATACCCATTTTTCAAGAAAAGTGCATAAAAAATGAACATGCATAACTTATAATGCATAAAGTACAAGTCCTCTTAGTATTCTTGTTCTTGGTTTCTCAATTGTTGATTGGGGAAATAAGAATCAACCCTTCTTTTGTTTTCCCCCGTTCTAAATCCCACATCCCCATGAATCAATTATCTTGAAACAAGAGCCCCATTCTATTCATCTGAAGAAACAACTAATTTGTGATGTACTTTTTCTTAGAGCATGTGTATAGTGGTAAAGAAAGACCCTTCTTCTTGGGTATTATTCATCATGTGGCGGTTCAGTCAGTAATGAGGTATTATGGGACGTTTTTCTAAAATGGGTGTAGTGGTATATTGTCCCATAATACCCCAACAATGATTACCTAATTATTAGCTTTTTAGAAAAATAAAACATATAATATAATCATAAATGAGTTAGAAATTTCTTATTGGTTTTTAAATTTTTCATCCGGCGTTTAAATCTACACGCCCAACCAAAAAATGCAAAAAAAACGCCCAAGGGGGCGGTGCGCGGGTGTTTTTCGGCGTGATTGGGGCAAAAAACGCTCCATTTCACTTTCATTACGGGTGGTCTTCCTAGGAATACGGAATTTTTACTAGTTGTTTGTATGTTTAGCTTGCATTGAAGTCATACGTATAATACATTATACTTTTCGTTATATGTTAATGTTTTTGCATTGAAGTCATAACGCTGGGTGGTGTGGTATAAAGCCCCTAGGGGCTTTATCACGCCACATAGACGAGACGTAATCGAGGAACGTTATTGTTTACTTACACGGTGTGTATTTTGAGACATATAAGGGTATTTTAAAATATATTAGGGTGTCATAAAAATTCAGGAGGGTTGTTATAGTTATGATTTTATGTGATTAGGGTCTGTTAAAGATTATGTTAATATAGATGTATGCTTAATGATTATTGACTATTCAGAACTGTTGCACACTAAGTTTTGATGATTAGAGAGTGTACACGGATTGTTGTGGTTTTGAATGTAACGCAAAAACTAGGGTTTCGTGTAAAGGATCATAGGACTAGAATATGTGTTTAATCATGATATGAAATTATGGTTGAATGGTTGATGCTCGTTCATGATTAGGATAGTATGAACATGAATAACTGTTTGATCCGCTGTTCGTGTCGAAAAGGTGTTAACTGCTATTGTGTGTTTGGTGAGTTGCAACTTTGTATGAATAAGGTCCGACGAAAGATATGGTCCGACGAAAGATGGATCTTTCGTCGACTGGCTCATGACGAATCCCCTGGGTTTTTTCGCCGTCCCCATCTCTGACGAAGAACTGGTTCTTCGTCGTCCGGGGTCTGAGGAATCCCTCTGATCTTTCGTCGCACTTGTCTTCGGCGAAAATGGTTCTTTGCCATAGGGATATTTCGCCGAGAGGGCACTGAGTGTAACAGTTCAGTGTGATGCATGTGTTGTGAATACTTGTGGTTATTAGCTGATGTATGTTAACAATTCAATCTAAGGATATGAAACCCAATCTGTAATGTGTGGTTAAGACATTCATCTACTAGGTGTTATGTGGGTACATGGGATGTGGACTCGTGCGTGATTTGGGTACTTGTTACGTGTCATACAATGATCTTGATGATGAATGCAAATTGTATTAATTATGCGACTCGAACGATTATGAAATTGATATTGTTTGGTAACCACGGTAGGGTTTGGGTTGACCAACTTGGACGGGTAATTTAACATACCGAGCAAATCAAAGGTGAGTTCATTCCTCTTGAGCATGCGTCCCGGTGGTTGGGACAGTCATTGGGTATCCCTGAGAGGGATAGGTTTTGGGTAAATCAATTGGGTATTCCTGAGAGGAATACGTCTTGTGGGTAAAATCAGGAATGTTGGATAATATACTCATCCTATCACCTTTAAATCCCATCTTGTTTGTTACCTGAGAGGTAACGGAGTATTAGTTGGTAGCGCTATCTAGGTTTGGCACCCTCACCCCGTACCTGAGAGGACGGGTGTGAACTAATGACTCAGTCATGCCCAATGCTTTGATATGAGCATTGGGGAACGGACAAAATAAATCTGGAGCCGTCTTGTATTCGAGGTATTATCAACATTGTAATCAATGAACTAAACTAAACACTTGGTAACCAACGTTTTCGTAAAACTATGAACTCACCAGCGTTGTCTGATACACTTGTTGCATGCTCGTAGGTCGTTAGGTACTATGGGAAAGGAACTTGCTGTCTGGATGGCTGGAGTGGTCATGGGTCGCGTTGCGTGGATATGCATGTCTTGTTATTAAATTCATATACACTGGGTTTTGAAACGTTTAAACTATGAATTGCTATTTGCTTCCGCTGACACTATTTAAATTGGATTTTGTTTTATGAATGTTTTACTTAATGAATGGAAACTTTGTTAAATATCTTATGGTTAGTTCAATGTGATTAGTGGCTAGATCCTGGTACGTCACACGCCTAGCGGGATTACCGCATGTGGTATTTTGGGGGTGTGACAGTTTGGTATCAGAGCCACTGGTTATAGTGAACTAGGTTTTAAAACGTTTTTATAAAACCAGACTATAACAGAACAGCTTCGAAATCGACCATGACACTCAGCTCCAGATCGCAAGGTTCGTATCTCGTTTACTTATTGCATAGCATATCTAGAGTACACAATTGTATGATGTTGCACGTGATTGCACACTTAGCACTACAGGCTGAATTTATGTGTATTTGCCTGGGTTATGAGATTGATAGAGTCACAGTGTGATATTCCGTTAGACTTTCGTGACTTATGTTTTGTGGTGTCTTCTGATTTGTTACTCGAATTTGAGGAACCTTGTAGCACGAGTTGGGAGGAGCTGAGATAAACATGAAAATTGCATTATTATTATGGGTGCACACATAATAATAATGTAGGGTACGTGTGAGTCCCAGCGAGGCTTAACGAGTGTGAAAGGGGCTCCGTTCTGTTGTTTGATGTAAGCATAGTTATTTGTAGAAGTCGTTGTGAGGTTTGATTCCTACCTTATCTCGATCCTTAACCTTTTCCCTTCTCTTATATAGAATCATGAGTGGACGAGGCCATGGGCATGGTCACATTGCGATGACACGGGCTGAGTTGACAAATTTGATTAACACCCGTGTAGCTGAGGCTTTGGCAGCCTACCAAGCTGGTACGAAATGTGCCAATTACTCCTTATTCTTGTGTCGAGTATCCAACTCTTACCCTTGTGTTGAATTTTATTTCGTCCATTAGGTCAGCAAGCAAATCAGAATCAAAACCACCCGCCTGCTTGCACTTTCAAGACATTCATGGATTGTAAACCACAGACATTCAGTGGGACTGAAGGGGCTGTGGGGTTACTATGTTGGTTTGAGAAGGCTGAGTCAGTGTTCGCTATGTGCAACTGTCCCGAGGGGGACCGAGTGAAGTATGTTGCAGGCACCTTGGAGGACGGTGCCTTAACTTGGTAGAATGCCCAGGTGCAGATGTTGGGCATTGAAATGGCTAATGCAATGACTTGGGATGATTTTAAGGAGTTGACGCGTGAAGAGTACTGTCCACGTGATGAAGTGCAAAAACTGGAGAATGAGTATTATGATCTGAAAATGGTGGGGTCTGAGATTGAGGCATACACGAAGAGGTCTCATGAGCTAGCTAATATATGCCCGAACTTATCACGACCTCTACACCGAAGAATCGAACTGTACATCAAAGGGTTAGCCCTACAGGTGAAGGGCTTGGTCACTGCAGCAAACCTCAACAACTTATCTCAGATCATTTGCTTAGCTCACAAGATTACAGATCAGGAGGTGGAGCGTGGCTCACTACCACCGCGTGTTTCTACTACTGCCACTACTGCTACAGCTGTTGCGCCTGCTACTGACAGCAAACGTAAGTGGAATGATGTGGACAAGGTGTCCAACTCGAATCAGTCACAGAAGAAGCCAGACAACATTATCAACCACAGTTTTAGCCAGTCATCTTCGGTGAATTAGAATCAGAGCAACAATTCGAATCAGGGTTCTTATGCGGGAAAGCTACCAAAGTGCAGCAAGTGCAATTTTCACCATCGTGGGCCGTGCACCCGAGTCTGTCACAGGTGCAACAAGGTAGGCCTTATGGCTAGAGACTGTAGGGTCTCACTTCTAAGACAGCAGCAGCAACCCCCACAGCAACAGCAGCCATAGCAACAGGAGAGACAGCAACCTCAACAGAATCAGGGAAATCGTAAGGGTTGTTTTCAGTGTGGTGACGAGAGCCATTTCAGACGGGATTGCCCTCAACTCAATGAGAATGCTGGTAACAACAACAACACTGGGAATAACCACAATGGGAACAATGGCAGAAATGGCGCGCGCGGGAGAGTATTTACCATTGGCGCTGGGGACGCTCGTAATGATGGCAATGTTGTGACTGGTACGTTTTCTGTGAACAATCTAATTGCTTCTGTTTTATTCGACTCTGGTGCCGATTGGAGTTATGTGTCGTTGGAGTTTAGTCGTAAGCTAGGGTTGAGTCCTGCACCTCTAGTAAACATACATGTTGTAGAGTTAGCCGATGGCAAAATAATTGAAGCTTCGCATGTTCTGTTTGGTTGTAAACTTGATCTTATGGGTCAAATGTTCGACATTGACCTACTCCCTGTTACTCTTGGAAGTTTTGATGTGGTCGTTGGTATGGATTGGATGTCGAAGCATCAAGCGGAAATTCTCTGGAAGGAGAAAATCGTGCGTATCCCTCTTCCCAATAGAGAATCTTTGTCGGTTCAGGGTCATCGTAGTGGTGCGATGGTTGGTATCATTTCAGCTATGCAAGCTCAGAGGTGTTTACGAAAGGGGTATCCTGCTATTTTAGCACTTGTTTCTGATCCTCAGCCTGAAGAGAGAAGGATCGAAGACCTGCCAGTTGTTCGTGAATTTCGTGATGTATTTCCTGAGGAACTTCCTGGTTTACCTCCTCACCGTCAAGTGGAATTTCAGGTTGATCTTGCGCCAGGAGCGGCCCCAATTGCTCGAGCTCCTTATCGTCTTGCACCTGGGGAGTTGCAAGAGCTGTCCAATCAACTTCAAGAACTGTTGGATAGAGGTTTTATCCGACCTAGTTCTTCGCCTTGGGGAGCCCCAATTTTGTTTGTGAAGAAGAAAGACGGGTCCTTTCGTATGTGTATAGATTATCGAGAACTCAACAAGGTGACAGTCAAGAATAGTTATCCGTTACCGCGTATCGATGATCTGTTTGACCAGTTGCAGGGGTCAAGTTTTTACTCGAAGATCGATTTAAGATCGGGTTATCATCATATGAGAGTCCGAGAGGAGGATGTACCAAAAACAGCTTTCGAACGCGGTATGGCCATTATGAGTTTCTGGACATGCCGTTTGGGTTGACGAACGCACTAGCGGTCTTCATGGACCTCATGAATCGTGTGTGCAAGCCGTACCTTGACGATTTCGTTATCGTGTTCATCGACGACATTCTGATATACTCTAAGAGCAAGGAGGATCACGAGCGGCACCTGCGTCTTATCTTGGAGCTTCTGAGGAAGGAGCAACTTTACGCGAAATTCTCTAAGTGTGACTTCTGGATTCGATAGGTACACTTCCTTGGCCACATTGTGAATGAGTCTGGGATACATGTGGATCCTGCTAAGATTGATGCTATAAGGAACTGGGCGGCACTGAAGACTCCTTCGGAGGTACGACAATTTCTTAGTCTTGCTGGGTACTATCGAAGATTTATCAAAGACTTCTCGAAGATCGCTCAACCCCTTACCTCGTTAACACAGAAAGGTGTTGTATACTCATGGGGAACGAAACAAGAAGATGCTTTCCAGTTGCTGAAACAAAAGCTCTGCAGTGCACCGATCTTATCTTTACCTGAGGGCACAGAAGATTTCGTGGTATATTGTGATGCTTCTATTCAGGGTCTCGGTTGCGTGTTGATGCAGCGCGAGAAGGTGATAGCTTACTCCTCTCGACAGTTAAAGGTTCACGAGAGGAATTATACGACGCATGACTTAGAGTTGGGAGCCGTGGTGTTTGCGCTTAAAATCTGGAGGCATTACCTGTACGGTACTAAATGCACTATTTATACCGACCACAGGAGCCTTCAGCATATCTTTGACCAGAAGGAATTGAATATGCGACAACGTCGCTGGGTGGAACTCCTAAATGACTATGATTGCGCAATAAAATATCACCCGGGTAAGGCTAACGTTGTAGCTAATGCCCTCAGTCGAAAGGAATCGAAACCCAAACGTGTTCGCGCGTTGCAGCTCACCATCCATTCTAATTTGCCTGACCAGATCCGTTCTGCACAAACCGAAGCATTGAAAGAGGAAAACATTGAAGCAGAGTACTTAAGGGGCATGGAAAAGCAGCTGGTAGAGAGATCTGATGGTATTCTCTATTGCATGGAACGAATATGGATTCCCTTGTTTGGAAATCTTAGAGAACTTGTGATGGACGAAGCGCACAAATCTCGATATTCTGTTCATTCGGGTTCGGATAAAATGTATCAGGACCTCAAGGTTTTGTATTGGTGGCCGAATATGAAGGCTCACATCGCGACTTATGTGAGTAAGTGTCTGACTTGTGCTAAAGTTAAAGTAGAATATCAGAAATCCTCGGGCTACTTCAGCAACCAGGAATACCCATGTGGAAATGGGAGCAAATCGCAATGGATTTTGTCACAGGCTTGCCGAGAACTCAAAGCGGAAACGATACCATCTGGGTGATCGTAGACCGCCTCACGAAATCGGCACACTTCCTAGTGATTAAGGAAGCTGATAAATTCTCTCAACTTGCCGCTGTTTATCTGAAGGAAGTGGTTTCTAGGCATGGGGTGCCAACCTCCATTATTTCTGATCGTGACCCTCGCTTTGTATCTGATTTGTGGCAAACAATGCATAAATCGTTCGGCTCACGTCTCGACATGAGTACCGCCTATCACCCACAAACGGATGGTCAAAGTGAACGAACCATCCAGACACTTGAAGACATGCTGCGAGCATGTGTGATCGATTTTGGTAAAGGATGGGAGAAACACTTGCCGTTGATCGAGTTCTCTTATAACAACAGCTACCACACTAGCATCTAGGCAGCTCCGTTTGAAGCGTTGTACGGCCGGTAATGTCGTTCTCCTCTTTGTTGGGCTGAGGTGGGTGACAGCCAGATCACAGGTCCAGAACTTGTTCTTGAAACCTCTGAGAAGATTGTACATATTAGAAACCGTATGGCGGCAGCGCGACCGTCAGAAAAGCTACGCTGTCAAGCGTAGGAAACCCTTGGAGTTCGTTGTAGGCGATCATGTTATGTTGAAAGTTTCACCCTGGAAGGGTGTGGTGCGCTTTGGGAAGCGCGACAAGCTTAATCCACGCTATGTTGGGCCATTCAAGATCTTGGAACGTATTGGTAAGGTGGCGTACAAGCTTGAGTTACCTGCTGAGATGGGTAACGTTCATGATGTTTTCCATGTTTCGCCATTAAAGAAGTTTTTGTTCGATGACACACTTGTTGTACCGTTTCAAGAGCTAAAGATTGACGACAAGTTGCAGTTTGTCGAAGAACCCATCGAAATTATAGACCGGGAAGTCAAGGTCCGTAAACATAGTCGGATTCCAATTGTGAGAGTTCGTTGGAACTCAAGACGTGGACCGGAGTTCACGTGGGAGCGCGAGGATCAGATGAAGCTCAAGTACCCTCACTTGTTCCCAACTGACAAATCTAAATCTGATGCGACTAACGAATTTCGGGGCGAAATTCTCTTTCAAGTTGGGGATGATGTGGTACCCGCGGAAAAATCACAGTCATCGTGAGTTAACATCTTGCTGTTTTGGATTACTTGTCAAATTTTGGGACGAAATTTCTTTCAAGTTGGGGATGATGTGACAACCCGAGATCCCAAGGTCCTTCCTATGCGTATTATTTGTTTTGCAATCCTATTCTTATTATGTACAATCATCCGAATGATCAATGTTTATGTGTAATGTTTGGTTGCTTATTATGTATGAGTATGTTTGGTTGTTAAAGTTGTAGGATCATTTGCACGACCAAAACGAGTCGTTCAGAAGAGTTCTATCCAATACGAGAGGCGGAATTCAATCGTATCGAAGTTGTTTCAGCTGGTTTGCATAAGAATCACTTTAAATTGTCTTGTATATTGAAAACACAACGTTTTACAGGCTAGAGACACTTCGGCAGCACTTCGGCACCGGAATCAAAATTCTTACCAATGAAATGAACAGGACAAGTATATATAGGCAACACATTTCGTATGAAATGCCCAAGACTCATTTCGTGCAAAATGGACAATGTCCATTTCATGCGAAATGGTCTTGTTCCATTTCATGCGAAATGGTTACAAACACACTTTTCTCGAATTTCGTGCCCTGATCTTTCTACACTATTACAAGACTCGATATAAGACGAAGTCGACAGACATATGCACCAACAGACTCCCCCTTGGATGTCGACGAGTCTTCAGTACTAGTCTTTAGCATGTCGAGTCTTCAATCTTTATCAGTCTACGTGCATCTTTCCAAAGTATTCTCCATTGTAAGCATCCTCTATCAATCTCTCTCTTTTCCAGAATCTCAATCTGTCTTTATCTTCTCTTGATCAGATCTCTTGATTCCTTAAGTTCATCAGCATCAGCAGCTTTTCAGAATCAGAAACTGGCTCTTCACATCTTCAGACTCCCTCTTGATGTCTTCAGACTCCCCCTTTCGCTAAGCTAGGATCGTGGTCTGGAATTCACAATCTACAGGCTTTTGATCGAAAACCTAGCTTTTATATCTTCCACAGGTTCTAAGATCGTAACCTGGCTTTCGCATATTTTTCAGGAGTCGAAACTTTGCTGCTTCTGCCTGCACAATCTCTACCTAAAACATAAGTTTCTCAAATTTTAAATTTTAACAAATTTAAAATCTGCTTATCACTTTCATACTCAAACAATATCATGTAAATATCATCCAAAATGATTTAACATTTATAATTTCAGATGACCACTTGTAAACATATCTTTTCCTTAAACACACTCTCCCAAACTTGTTCATCATGCATAGCACTTGGAATTTTGAAAATCAGCTTTTAACATCATGTGACAACTAGCACCAAACCGGTAATTTCCGTACACTTTAATTGTTATTTAATGACTGCAATTATGTGCTTAAATGTCAGCATTGACTGATTAACATGCTAAACAAGTGAATTCATGCACGTTGTATACTACAAAATATTACTTTATGCATAAACGAGAGCGTTGCGTCAGTTACACTAGTAAACTCACCGGTAAGACACTCAGTGTCAACAGAACTGCAGAAAGCAGTCAGACAGTAAAATTGGAGCCTAGGTGTAGGTCCAACAACAAGGAGACGTTAAAACCCAAGAGTACATACAAGGGTTTAATATATAGACTTTATGAAAGCAAAAATAAGCACTAAAAAGCACCCGAAACGCACTTTAAGTGCAGAATTTTAGTAAATTCAGCTCTAAACAGCTTTTAGACATATGAATATTATGCAGAAATGTCGTTTTATTATCCAGAATACTTCCCCAAGTGTTGGGAATTGAAAGGGATACAAAAAGGTACTTAAAAGACACTAAAAAGTGTAATTTAGCACTTTAACGAACCGGTGTCTAACCGAACAACCGGATAATACCCGGAACACCAAAATAATGCTAGAAGCGTTGTTTTTATTTTTTCTGAGCTAGTTAGGATCCCCGAATACCCTAACACCCGTTATATTACCTAACACACTAATAACCTATTTAAATTCCTAACTAAACTAACTAGACACTTAACTATATCACCAAAATCTAACCATATACCCCCCCCCCCTAACCCGATCGGTTCCCCAAGGGGTGACCCACCCCACCATTTGTTGATTATTATAATTATCTTTGTCCAATATCTATCATACATATTACATAATGGGTATTAGATGAACATGGGTTATAAGTAAGTTCATGAGATAACTATTATCTCACTTCAAAACACTTAACAAAATTTGCTCTCTCTTTCCCCCTCTTGCTACCTTCGGCCGAGACCACCATCCATCATCCACCCATCATCAAGTTTTGATCAAGACATTTTACTTACATACAAAGGTGCAAGGTGACGTACAAGGAGGCTCGGTGCTTTCGGAAACTCAAGAACCTCTCTATATTTCTTTTATCCACAACATTTACATCTTGTTTCTTCCCTAGCCTTGTGCTAGTAGTAAGTGCTTCAAATCTTCATCTTGTTCTTGTTTAAAGTGGTTAATAAGTGATTTAACGGTTAAAAATCAAGAACACACAAGATCATAACTTAAAGTCTTGAAAGTAAGATGAATATGTTGGATAAAAAGAAACTAGTTGTGTAAATCTTGTGAAACTTGTCTAGTTATGATTATTTGATGTTGATTGTTACTAAAAGTGGGATGGATCATCATCTAACCATACTAGATCATGTACAAGAACATGAACTAGTAGTGTGTTAGTGTAAAAATTATAAAAGATGGTGAACCCTTCCACTCATGAAACATGAACTTGTGTAAATATAATTTTTCTTGTAAAATAAGATTCTAAACTAGTCGATCTAAAGATCTACAAGTGATTTTTCGGAAGAACCAAGTGAAAGATGCAAGTCATGTTAAAACCAGGATATTTTATGAAATAGAAACATTTTTAGTAAATAAACAAGTATGTAAACACTTGTGTAACAAGAAATTTAACAAAGAAGTATTTTTGAAAACCTTGACTAGAAGTTGTAAAACTCCAAGTTCTTTAAAAATAAAGTTTTTGAGAAACTAATTTTATTTTTAAAGATAACAAGACTTACTAAATGAGCTAGTAGGTTACTACACACTTTTGTAAATTCTCAAGTTCATGAAATAGAGAAATTAGTATATATTGTTGTTGATTGTGTTGAGAAATTGGTTGTTGATGATTTTAATAGAAAATAAACACATGTTTTGAAAACATGGGAAACCTCAATTTTTAGGGGAAACTCTGTCAAAATTTTTATAAGTTTTGACACTTAGAAAAATATAAGTTTTTGAGAAACTTATTCCCTAAAAATGTATTTAAAAATATTACCAAGGTTTCCCTAATTTTTGGTGATACGAAATGATGATTTCTTCAAGAATAAAATGGATATTAAGTATGTATATATTTTTGAGAAAAATATGTATATTATTTGATCACCAACTTTTGTGCTAAGTGTATATAGTATGTGTTATACGTGTTAGTGTATTAAGACTTAAAAATACACTAAATACTCATAAGAAGTAAAAACACAAAATACACATACAAAATACAAGATACATAATTCGGGTGCAAAGTGCAAAACACGAGATACTTATATTAATTATTGAGAAAATAATATAAGTAAGATACTTAGTTAAAAATATAAAATATTTTTAACACAACAATACAAATACAACAGAGAGTGACTGTACTTGTGCGACGCAAGTCTAGTGACTAACGTTAAGAAAACGCGTATAGGTCACGACGTTAATTAAGCAAATCCGGTGAAGTTTACGACGCAAGGAACGCAAAGTTGTGAGTTCATGCTCCCCCTTTTTCTTTTAATTGTTTTCAGTTTTATAACTTCGGGGGTGAAATACATGTACAAATGTTACAATGTTTATAAATGGTATGATAACGAGAAACGCACTTGGTGAGGACGAGAACCAAGTATGATGCGTTATGAGAAATGATACGAGAAATCGTGTCACGAATAGGGTACATAAGTACCATTAATCAACTATATACCTAGATCGCAGAACAAAAGGTTAGATCTAACGGGTGCCGGGCAGCCACACTCTCGGTGAGGGCGAGTATCGAGTAGTGCTTTTGTGTCTCAGAATATGCCAACTAGAAAATGCCTAAGGTTTGGTGACTTCCTATGTCGTGTCACATGTTAATGGCCTTGCAACCCATTAACAATCTTGATACTTACAGGAATACTTTATTTACATAAGATTCATTCCATACTAAAACTTGATTTATACTTGAGTACGTGGGGTACTCAATAAAAACTTGAATTATACTTGAGTATGTGGGGTACTCAAGAAAACGAGAATTATACTTGAGTACGTGGGGTACTTAAGAAAAACTTGAATTATACATGAGTACGTGGTGTACACATGAAACTTGATTTATATATGAAAACTTGATTTATACACAAACTATGTTTTCATACAAAGTATACAAACGTGAAATACAAAAACTGCATGAATTCACACCAACTTTATGTTGACGTTTTTCCAAAACTCACATGTATTTCAGGTAACTAGGATGGATGTGCGCGTGGTCTTACTCATGCTCGTGGATGTCGCTTTGTTTATCGTTAAATAAAGTTGTGACTTTTAAGACAATATGCTATCTCGTGTTGTAAACACTTGACATATATTTTCAGTAATGTAATGTTTAAAGATATTTTTGAGCATGGAGTATGTTTACCTTTCGTATGTAATGAGAACCTTTCATGTTCACACCTCGTGCTTCCGCCGCAGAAAGGGGTGTGACACATCAGTTGTCGAAAATCTTTTTGTATTGTACAAAATTTTATGCTAAAACACACTAAAATCTTTTTTGGATTTCGATATTAATGAAATGCAGTAAAGAAATATTTACAAACAATATTTTTGTGAGTTTGTGT
This sequence comes from Helianthus tuberosus, assembly GCA_030545235.1. NCBI lineage: Eukaryota > Viridiplantae > Streptophyta > Magnoliopsida > Asterales > Asteraceae > Helianthus > Helianthus tuberosus. Next base: position 197,959,593 of record CM060448.1, on the reverse strand, counting down.
AAGAGGATCATATCAGTTTATGAGACAAATCACCAACACCGTTAAGCTTTAAACATTTTAAGTTCTAAACGATTCACTTAGATTGTCAGTATATTGATCCACTTAAATTTTCACACAAAGTTCAAATGTTTCGAGATACGAGATTAATGTTTTAAGCACTTAAACTTATTCGCGTGTCCCACCTCAGAATATACTCCCGTATCCAGACTCCTATATTCAGTCTTACAGGTGAATGTACACTAGTGATATCTGTAAAGGGGTTAATGCGAGACCATGAGAGCTCAGGCTATTGTTTCCGCAAAATCAGAGAGATGGTGGTTCGCTTATCGGTGGGTTCCCTTTAGAGAATCTTTTTTACAACAACACTTGATTAGCATTTTTCAATGTTTCATCACTTTTTATGCTGAGGGCGAGCTTTATGACTAAAGCAATGCAAAGTATTATACGAGGACTAGGCTATTGCTCCCGCAAAATAAGAAGTCCAGGTATAATACCCCAGATATCACCACGCACAAAGACCTAGTATGTCAGAAATAGAAGCCCTTCAAACAGGATTTCAGGGGTTACCTATATATCCGAGAGATGTTCCCCACGAAATAAGCAAGTTTGATATATAGGTTTATATCTCAAACACAATCTACTAAGCGTGTAAAAACCTACTGGCATATCATCAGTGAGACCATTTATCACATTTGACTTTCCAATTTTTTAGCATGCTGTGATAGTCCACTGATGTACTATCATTTCCTCTTTTTCACAACAAAACTCATTTTGAATTTTTTATCATGTTTTTGACTTTTTCAAATTTTCCAATGTTTTTGGATTTTCTGAAAATTTCTTACTCCCCCTAAAATTCAAAACCATTTAAAGAAAATTTTTAAAACAAACTGTACAAAATAAAGTCACAACTGTTGTGAATTTCTTCAATTCGCCATCCTCTTGGCGTAAATAATCAGAACTCCCCCTGTCAACATACTATTTTCCCATTATGATTTCAAAACACTTAAGTTTGTTTTAATCAAATGGTTTTTTCGGAAAATAAGTTTTGTCGATTTTCACAAACCACTTGTAGGTTAGGGGTTTAATTCATCACTTTGTTTTCTTAATACATGAAAGAAAGTTAGATCAAGTTCAACTTAATGACCTTGATTAACCACTTGTAGGAACAAACACATAACCACTTGTAGGTTATTCACAAAAACATTTTACCAAGAATGATGTCGATTCATGCTCCACGATTACCAACTTGGGAGCTCCGGCAAGTCCAGAGTTTTAGTCATGATAGGTTCTATCCCAGTTACTAACCTGGGATGACCCATCTTCACCTGGTTTCTTCGTTTTCTTCTCATAAAATTCCTTTACCCATTTGACCTTCCCGTCAACCATTTTTCCAAAAATATTTTGAACTTTGGGGATAAAGGCTTTTTCAACATCAAAATCTTTCTTTTCAGAAAAGAATTGATTTGAAATTTCAACTTTTCCAATTTTTAATTTTAAATTTTCAGCCCGCAATGGTGGAAAATTTGCATCATCAAATGGCGGAACTGAATTATCACTTTTTACCTCAACATGTGGCTCCACTGACTTTGACGAGTCAGATTCATCGCCCGAACTAGCATCTGAATTTTTAACAACCCATTTTTGGTTGTTAAGTTTCACTTTTCTTCTGTAAAAACTTTTTGAACATTCACCAACCTCAAATTTTGAATTTTTAAAAATTTTAAAATGTTTGGTTGGTAGTTCATTTTCAACAATCTTTCCTTTCAATTTTTCAGAGACTCCCTGTTTTGTTTGAATTGCCTTAGAACAATTCCTGGCAATATGACCAACTGTTTTGCATTGAAAACAGGTTCTAGTCTCCATCTTCTTCTGAGCAACTTCCTTCTTTGTTTCCTCTTGCTTCTTAGCAAGGAATTCTTTGTTTGTCTGCTTTCTGAACAAATGCTCTTTTTCTTCTTCTGATGATATTCCTGAAACAAAAACAGTTTCTGGTTTATAATTTTTCTCATTTTTATAATTTTTCGGTGGAATAAAACCCAAACCCTTCTTTTTGAAATTACCGTTATGGTTTGGGTTCTTTCGATAACCTAAACCAGAACTGTAACCCTTTTTCTTGTTTAACCTTTGTTGAACTCTTAAGGTGTACTTTTTAGGTTTTTCAGTAAGATTTACATCTTTTATTTCAGATAATATCAATTTCTGTTAATTTGAAAACCTTTTTGATCATCTCAGTTTTAACACCTCTTATTGGAAATTCTTCATCAGAATATAATTTGTCAGAATCATTCAAAGTATATGCTACTTTGAATGTTTCATCATTCAAATTAGATTTTGATAATAGAAACTCTTTATTGTAAACCCGTTTGCCCTTTTTGACTGTTGGACTTGACGTTTCAGACTTTGACTCCGACTTTGACTCCTCGGTTTCATCTTTATCCAACACCTGATCGACCACTTTCTTTATTAACTCTGACTCCTGATCAGTATCAGATGAAGTGAAAGTGACATCAATATTGTCTGGCAAGTTATCTGAAGACTCAGATTCCCACTGTAAATTGGTTGCCTTTTTGACTCTCTCTGAATTAGGATTTCGTGGAGAATGTCCATTTTCAAGCGGAGGTGGACACTTTGTATAACTGGCACTATGTTTCTTACCAGAATTCTTTTCTTCGGTATCCTCTTCTTTAAACGCCTTCATGCCTTCAACAGTTGGATAAATCCTGTCAATAACATAAGAAGTACGTGAGTAACTTTTTAACAACCTGTTTACCCTTTCTGTTTCAATCCTATGGGTTTCCAGTTTCTGTTCTAGCACAGCACACTTCTCAATGTAATTATTGACAATTTTCTGTTTTGTCATGAAAGCTCCTTGAAGTGTCTTCATAGCTGTTGCTTGTTCACTGCTTGATTGATTGTATTGATTCATGGCTTTGTTTAGAACATCATAGGATTCTTTCAATTTGTTCATGTTGTGAATCAAAGTACTGTTTTGTTTTTTCACTGTTTCACAGGTTTCACATTTCACAGGAATCTTTTGTGCATCAGCTTCTACTTTAACTTTGAAAGCTGGAATTTCTTTTACCTTTTTCTTTATCACACGAACTTCTTCATCATCACTGTTAACCTGTTTTTTAACTTTCTTCTTTTTACTCGAACTTTTCCATCATCACTGTCATCACTCTTTTCTAGCATCTTTAAGTGCTCTTTCATTATGGTTGCATAATAATCATCATTATCACTGTCTTCAACAACTCGAGCAACAAAAGCTTTATGATCTGAAGTTTTGTTAGGATCAAAGTCATCCCAACTAAAACCTTTTGGTAACCTTTCATCATCTTGATTTATCAAACATGCTTTACTATCAGCTGAAATGTATTTGTCCCAGCTGAAACCTTTCGACGATCTTTCTTCATCTTAATTAACAACATAATCTTTCTTTGATTCTTCAATTTCCTTCCTAGCATGTGCAGTTTGTGTTTGTTGTTGATACGGCTGTTGAGTAACTTGATGATAAATCGCTTTCCGATAATAATCATTGTTGTTGAAAGGATTTTGAACTCCACTTGCTTCGCGGTTTGTGCATTCTCGCTTGAAATGCCCTTTTTCCCTGCAACGAAAACAAGTAACTTTAGATTTATCAAAACCTAAAGTAGAAACATTTGAATCACGGAAGTCATCTCTTCCTGTGATCTGCTTGAATTTCTCAGCTCTTCTCAACACACTAGCCAAACACCACTTTATGTCCATCAATTCGATCTCCTCAGCATCAATCTGATCGTAATCCTCTTTTGTCAACATTGGATTTCCAATCCTTCCTGCAACTAAACTCTCATATGACTCTAATACAGTCACCAATAAAGACATGTGACCTTTTGCAACCTCTTCCAAGAAATTCTGACCATTTTCAATGTTTAATGCAATGTTGCATTGTAACATCTTTCCATTCTTGGTTGCTGAAAAGTTTGGATCAAATGATGGATATGAAGAAAATCCCGTTTTGCTGTTTGATCCTTGAGATGACCCTCCAGAAGAACTTTTAGCTTTGAATGCAGTTTCGATCTTTGGTGACATGTTGGTCTTATCACTGATACCTCCTTTGTAATATAAACCAATATCTTGTTCACCATCAAAATATTTCATTCTTGAGACCTTCCGTTGTTCCATCTCTTGAGCTTCAAGTTTTTCAATAAACTTTCCAAGTGTTAGATTACCAAAATCTTTCTTATTTCTCAACATCATAAGGTACGTGCCCCAAACATCATGTGGCAACGCATCAGCCAACTTTTCAATCAATTCTTCATTATCTTTTGTGATGCTCAACCTCTTCATGTTAACTATCAGATTGCAATATCTTTCTATGATCTGCTTGGTGTTTTCAGTTCTTAAACCACGAAATAGATCAAAACCTTTTTCAAAAGTGATTTTTTGTTCTTGATCATCTCTTTACTTCTAAAAAATTTCGATTTTAATGCTTTCCAGATTGAATATGCACTTCCATTATGTTGCAGTAAAACCAAGATATCTTCTTTAACAGCTTGTTGCAATAGACTAGTCATCATCTTTTCATCTTTGTATTTCTTTTTCTCCTCAACACTTAGATCTTTAATAGCAATAACCTCTTCATCATCATTCACCGGTCTAACATATTTTGTTTCAACACATTCCCAAGCATCCAAGTAATTTGCTTGAACCCAATTTTCGAATCGCTCCTCCCATCCTTTATACTCCTCAATATTCATGAGCTTTGGCGGTTTTTGCATGGTGCCCGTTTCATTTTCTAACATTTTTTTCTATGCAATAGTAATCGGAGTAGCAAATGCGTTGTAAAATTCTTCTTCCATGATTCGGTATCAAAATTTCACAAACTTTGACTTTCAAACGAAATGATGATTCTTCAAACGAAATGAACTTTGATATGAAATGGCCTTTTCAAACGAAAACAGCAACTTTCAAACGAAATGATGATTTTGTGCGAACTGGTCAAGCGAAATGACAACTTTGGTGCGAAATGAGCGATTTCGTACGAAATGGGGTGATTTCGTGCGAAATGGAATCAAAACCTGCTATTTCGTGCGAAATGGACCAGAAATAAGTGATTTCGTGCGAAATGAACTGTTCAATTCGTGCGAAATGCTGCTGATGTCATCCAATCGGTCATGTTTTTGTCAAATTGATCAGGTTTTAATCCGTTTTTAGGTCTGAAACTTTCAAGGCTTTGTTAAAATAGTATTTCGCATGTTATGTGTGAAAATTAGCCCATTTTAACCGTAAAAACTTGTTAATTTTGAAAAAGAAGGTGTAGAAATCAGAATTTTCAGCTGAAATGGTAAGAACTCTTCTTCCTGAGCTCTGATACCACTTGTAGGATCGTTTGCACGACCAAAACGAGTCGTTCAGAAGAGTTCTATCTAATATGAGAGGCGGAATTCAATCGTATCGAAGTTGTTTCAGCTGGTTTGCACAAGAATCACTTTAAATTGTCTTGTATATTGAAAACACAACGTTTTACAGGCTAGAGACACTTCGGCAGCACTTCGGCAGCACTTCGGCACCGGAATCAGAATTTTTACCAACGAAATGAACAGGACAAGTATATATAGGCAACACATTTCGTACGAAATGCCCAAGACTCATTTCGTGCGAAATGGACAATGTCCATTTCGTGCGAAATGGTCTTGTTCCATTTCGTGCGAAATGGTTACAAACACATTTTTCTCGAATTTCGTGCCATGATCTTTCTACACTATTACAAGACTCGATATAAGACGAAGTCGACAGACATATGCACCAACAAAAGTGTTGTGTTAAACAAGATTCTTCGTCATAAGTCCATCTCGACGAAAAATAGGATTTTCGCCACATGTAACCTCGACGAAAGATGGATCTTTCGTCGAGGATGGTTTTTCGCCGTAGCGGGCCTCAGCCCAATGTATTTCGTGGCCCAACTGTTGATGATTATAAAACCCTTATAATCGTAAGACATAAACTAGAAACCCTAAAAACTCTTTCTTCCTCCCCTTGCTGTGCGACGGCATTCGTGAGTTTCAAGGCCTTCATCTCGATCGGATTAATCCTCTTCGTATCACGGTTAGTGTCTTCTTGTTAATGGTGTGTTATGATTATGAGGATTCTTTGTTATTTTCGCAACCCCCGCCCCCTATCTGTCCCGGGAACGGGCGGCCGCGAGACCAGTTTTGGTGGTATCATTTGTTTATCATTTTGGCAGCGGAAATTTCATCAGGACCGTAGTTAGGAAATGTTTATCAGAGTAAAACCACCATATTTTATATCAATAATCACATGGGTAAAACCCAAGTTTCTTATTATAACATGTTTATAGGGATAAACCCTATTTTATTGAATTTAAAACATCGTCTTTTAGGTAACTTTTATAGCCACATTTTTCCAAGCCGTCAGTGCTCTCCAACTGGCTTTCTTCTAATTACCTTTTACATTTTGTTACCTGAAACGCGTTTTAAAAACATTTGTCAGTGGGAAATACTGGTGAGTGAATCCCAGTTTAATCAAGAAGAATTTTATCAATTAACACAGTATTGAGAGCTATCACATTGTTTATTTCTACACAATTACTCATTCAGTATTGTCAATCCTGACTGGTGGGTCATTGTTGGTCCGGATTCATCTCCGTTTCGATTGCGTAACAACACGTTCGACGTGCGGAATCCGCGAACGTGTGTGACCGAACACACAAGAACGTACAATAACCGTGATTCAATTGATTATGATGACGTATACAAGCACCGAGAACCACGTGAGAGACTTTATCTCTCTAGACTTTCTCTCTCTAAGATTATCTCTCTAAACCTCCAAATGAGCAAAAGTCTTAAATCTAACACTATAACTCCCTATTTATAGGCACAAGGTTATAAGGGATTTCCCCTTATTTACAAGATTGCCACCTTGCCCTTTTAGCTACATCATGTAATACAAAGTCTAGATCTCTTCTATTTCTGCTACGGTTTAGATTGACGGAGGCGATAGACATACTGCACTAACAGACTCCCCCTTGGATATTGCCGCAGTCAATCTCAAACATTTAGTCAGACTCGTAGCGTCTTTTCTTTCTTTCTCTCTCTCTAAGTCTTCTTGAAGCTTTAACACGTTTTCAGCAACATAGACTCCCTCTTTCTTGAACAGAATCCCGGTGGATCTGTCTTGAGCTTCAGCTCCCCCTTTCAGCAAACTCCTTCTTCAGGCTCCCCCTTTCGTCAAGCTTCCGTGCTTTGGGATCGACACCTGGCTTTCCGTATACAAGCTCCTTCAGGATAGTTTCCTGGCTTCTTGAATCCACGCTTCCTCTTGCGTTGAGCTCGTCTTCAGACTCCCCCTTAGACTCAGCTGTCAGGATCGTAGTCTGGCTTTCACAAGTTCACAAATTCAGGATCAATTCCTGGCTCTGTTCTGCATATGCTCAGGATTTGAAACCTGGTTAACCTTCACATCCTCTACCTCAACATAAGTTTCACAAATTTATAACACTTAGATTTAAGAAACTTACTGGTAGAAATCATTCATACATCAATCTGTTATAGTTACATCAAGTTCAAGTGAATGACCTTGATTAACTAATCACACAGTCTTTCAAAACATTTGTATATAACATTCAAAGTTTCTCAACAAACACTCCCAACCCAGTATAGTTCATCATGTTTAGCACTTGGAATTTTGAAAATCAGCTTTCCAACATCAGTTGTCGAAAATCTTTTTGTATTTTTCAAAACTTTATGCTAAAACACACTAAAATCTTTTTGGATTTTGAGTTTAAAGAAATGCAGTAAACAAATACAAACAATATTTTTGTGAGTTTGTGTAAGAGGATCATATCAGTTTTTGAGACAAATCACTAGCACCGTTAAGCTTTAATCATTTTAAGTTCTAAACGATTCACGTTGATTGACGATATTGTTGTCCTCTTAAACTCAATCTAAAAACTTTCGAAATGCTTACCGATACGTTTAGGTATATTAATTTTGCACTAAATTCTTATGGACCCCACGATCTCAGCATATCCCCTCATCATGCAATACACTAACTCAAGTAATGCCTTTAAACTTTCATCAACTGTGATATGTGCGAAAACAAAGCAGAATGTTTAAACATTAACAATCAGGTCGATACTTCCGTATACGCAGAGAAAGTCCAATGTTTAAACAAAATAAGAAAATAAAACAAGTTGAAGTTGTTTAGGCTTTAACCACCAGGTCGATACTTCCGTATACGCAGAGGAGATCCAAAGCTTAAACGAAACACCAAAGAAAATAAAGCAGAACGTTTAGGCAATAACATCCAGGTCGATACTCACGTATACGCAGAGGATGTCCAATGCTTAAACAAAATAAAGAAATCAAACAAGTTTAAATCTTTGCAAAAAGAAATACACAATCACAGTGACTTTTCAGCAAAGTTGTGAAAGCTCACAGACTTAACCGGTTTTATGTCTTTCAACAATCAGCGATTACCGAGCAGGCACACAGTCAAGAAGGACAAAACTAAGTACTATGCTTTCAACCATGTTTTCCACTAGAACTAGGCTTATTTAAGTTTGTATCGTTATCGCAAATCTACTAGTCTAGCTGAGCCTATCGTCACATCGTTAGTGAGATTGTTTATCACATTTGACATTTCAATTCTTTAGCATGCTGTGATAGTCCACTGATTTACTATCATTTCCTCTTTTTCACAACAAAACTCATTTTTGCTTTTACAATGTTTTTGGCATTTTCAAATTTTCTAATTTTTTTTTTAATTTTTCTCCCCCTAAAATCAAAATATGTTTCAATTTTGATTTTCAAAGGAAAATTTGAAAACAAACTATACAAATAAAATGACAAACTGATATCGAATTGCTTCAATTCGCCATTCACTTGGCTTAACAATCAGAACTCCCCCTGACAACAAACTATTTTCCCATTTAGATTTCAAAACACTTAAGTTTGTTTTAATCAAAATGGTTTTTCCGGAAAATTAGTTTTGTTTGTCTTTTCACAAACTTGAGGTGCTTTCATCACATTGTTTACCTTTATCCACTTATCGGAAAGATAAATCAAGTACAACTTAATGTCCTTGATTAGTCTTTTGTGATTCGAAATATCACAGTTAATAACCTGTGAATTTCTCAAGAAATATGCCGATTCCTGTTCCACACTTACCAACCTGGGAACTCCGGCAAGTCAGGTTTTTCTATTTGAAAAGTTTCACCCAAGCCTGACTGTCCTTGGGTGATTTAGAATTCTTGTGTAACAATGGAGGAAAATTTTCATCATCCATTGTTAGACTAGAATTCTCTATTTTTACCTCAACACATGGCTCTTCTGGTTTCGACAAACCAGAATCATTGCCTGAATATGGCTTGTCTGACTTTGATGAGCCAGATTCATCGCCGACATGTGGCTCATTTGTTTCCGAAGAAACATATTCATTGCCACAAACTTTCTTCTTCTTCTTTCCCTCTTTCGTCCTCAGATTTGTATTTGATGAATTCGTTTTGCTTGCCTTTTTAGTTGAAGAAAGCAATTCATCAGAACTTTTTCTCGGATTACCAGTTGTATCCAAGGACAAAATCCTCTCGAGATATTCTCTCGCCTTCTTTCTTTTCTTCCTCAGTTTGTCTTTCTGCCCTTGTGAAAGCTTCACTTTCTTTTCTTGAACTTTCTGTTCTTGAAATTTTGGTTCTTGAACTTTCTGTTCTTTGGGCTTGACATTGACTGGTTTCTTTGCCATTTTCTGAGATTCAGCCCTCGATCTTCCCTTTGATCTTATTGGGCAATCTCTTGCAATATGTCCTCTGATTTGGCATTCATAGCACCTTCTCGTTTCGATTCTCTGACTTTGGCAGTTAACAGAAATGTGTCCTTGATAGCCACAAGTGTAACACACTCTGTTATCATACCTCTCACTACTTTCATACTTCACACCACTTTTATACCACACACTTAGATCATAGCATTGATTTGCCTTGTGGTACTCATGTCTCCTCTTGTATCCTTGATTTGGCATTTGAGCACTGTGGTCAAACCTGCACCACTGATTACCAACATTTTGTGAGTTTTTATTTTCAGATTTTTGTGGTTTTTTATTGTGATTGGATGATTGATCTGATGAGTTTTTATTTTCTTTTTGAAAATTTTTCGATTTTTTATCTTTTTGTTTCTGTTCCACATTCTTCTTTACAGGTTTTTGCGTTGAGCATTCACCTTTCTCAGTAGAATGTAAAACAGTATTTTTAAACATTTCATTTAATTTCAAAAATGTTTTTCTTCTTTTTCTTTTTCATCATCAGATTTATCATCACAATCTTCAATTTTGACTTTGTCAAAATTTGTGACATTGTCAATTATTGGAACAGAATTGATCGGTTTTGGACAAACATATGATGCAGAAGTCACAAAACTTTTAAATTTATTCTCTAAAACTTTGATTTTCTTTCTATCACCTTCTGCTTCTTTTTCAAGTCGTATAATCGTCTGACGATGGGAATTTATTACCTTTTGCTTTTCAATATTATTCCTGCTAAAAACAGATCTCCCATCTTCAAGAATCTTTATTTGACTTTGAAATTCTTTTTCAATTTCAAAACTTTTGATTTTATCTTCAAAAATTTTATCTGAAAATTTCTTTTTACTTTCAAAATCTTTTTCTTTTTCTTTCAAAACCTTGTTTTCTAATGTCAAACTGTTCAAGTCATTTAACAGTTTAACATTATCAGATTTCAGCTTTTTGATTTCCAATGTCAAACTCTCCACATCTTTTAAGAGATTGACATTTTCTGCTACGGATTTTTCGCATTTTGAGCACACGACTTCACATTTTGAAGTTTCATCCTTCTTGAATTCTTCAATCTTTGTCGTTCCTGCAAGAAAAATTTTAACCATATCAGCAGGATTCAAATCTTCATTTAAGACACAACCTCTCTTGTAATCATATTTCATCCTACTTCTTGCACTAAGACCATTTCTAATTCTTTTGATTATTTCAAGAATCACATCCAAACTTATATATTTTGAGCTTCTTTCTAATTCCTCTATCAACTCTTTCTTTTTCTTTTCAATTTCACAATTGTATGTTCTAAGCTCTCTGATGAAGTCACATGGACTAAATTTTGATAACCTAGAATCCTTTTTCAGCTTACACAAAAATTCATCCCATTCTGAAGGTAATGCATCTGCAAATTTGGATATCTGTTCAGCATTTGATATCTTTATCTCATTCATTCTCAAACCTTTAAGTAAATCATCATATCTCTTTTCCATATCATTAAAGTTCTCATATTTCCTACACATAAAATATTTAAATCTTTCAACCACAATCTCCTTTTTCTCAAGATAACAACCACTATACCAATTGTTTAGTCTTTCAAATTTAACGTTTTCCTTCTCGTCAAACATTTTAACCACAAATTCTTTGTTAAACGACTTGGTTTTTAAAAAAAAATGTTTTTAGCTAAGAATCCACAAAATTTCAACTTCTTGGTATTTGCACCTTGTAAATCACCTCGAATCTCCTGCAAACAGACAAACAAACAATTAGTTCAAAAACGAAGTGATTATGTGAAAGTATGTGACGTGGAATTGATCTAGGACTCGTGTCGAAGATTTGCGGACTCGTTCAATGTAGTTCGGGTGAGTTATTCGACCGAATTACTTTCTCGTTTGATGGCACAAAAAGACAAAACTGTTTGACCGATCGGATAGACTTCAACGATGAGCTTTGAACTTCACAAAAATCACGTGTAAACCGTCAAAACTAATGCAATTGCAGAATTAATGGCTGACAAAGTGTTATTAACACAAATCTTGATTGGACCGTTCAATTAAAGCACATGCACATGATATATGACAGATATCATTTAATGTTTTTTTTTTATTCAAATTGATTGAACTTATCAACAATGTGGCCGACAACTTTGATAACTTTCAAATTCTTATAGGACCTTTGCTTTAGAGATCAGTTTGAAGTTAGATTTGATTAGGCCGAGATATAAGAATCACATGGGACGATAAAGTTGACTGACAATGTTGACTAAATGTTGATTAAGTGTGACAGACACGGATCCGTGCGGACAAGTTGTTCGCCCGGATGGTCAAATAATAGTCAACACGGATTGTTATCCGCTCGGATGGTAATCCGCTCGGATGGTAATCCGCACGAGTGAAGATGTTATCCGCGCGGACAAGTTGTCCGTGCGTATGGCAAGTCAACACGGATGGCTGAAAGTAATCCGTGCGTGTGGGAAATGATGCTATCCGTACGAGTGCCTTGATTTACACAACTAACTCACATGCTACCTGACATTTAAACAATCACGTGACAACAATTATGAAAACTGTCTGCTGTAATGAATATCACATGCAAAACAATTAATGAAGTTACATGTTCACCGCTTTGACTGACAAAATAACAGAGTTGACTAAAGTTGGATAGGGATATTGAGTCGCGGATTACTATCCGTGCGTACAAGTGTCCATGCGGATAGGTCAACGAAAGTCAAAGCGGATAGTTTATCCGTGCGTGCGACTTATCCGTATGGAGAAGTCATGCGTGCGTATGAACATCAACAGCGGCAACATTATTCAACATTTTTCGAACAACAAATCTCAAATTTCTCCCAAATGGCTTCAAATTAAGAGCTGAAGATTCGTATGCTTGTAGATCAGGTACTTTCGCATATCATATCCAAAATTCAGCAATTTTCGACCGTAAAAACCTGTTCAAATTGACAAAAATCAGATAAGAACGTGAAGAACAAGAAAGTTAAGAGAAATATGTTAAATCTGGATGTTTTAAGCTCTGATTCTGCTGAAATTTAGTGCGTAATTGTGCGTTTGGTCCTCGCAACCGAGCTCCTGCTCTGATACCAATTGTAGGTCCCGGATTAGTCTCCGATTCGATTGCGTAACAACACGTTCGACGTGCGGAATCCGCGAACGTGAGTGACCGAACACACAAGATGTACACTAATCGGTGATTCTATTGATGATCTGACGATTACAAGCTCCAAGAATCACGTTTTGCCACTTTCTCTCTCTAGTTTCTCTCTCTAAGCACCAAAGCTCCAAATCTCTAAAAATGGCAAAAGTCTCTAAACAAAGCCCTAACTCCTCTATTTATAGGCAAAGGATTATAAGGGATTTCCCCTTATTTACAATAATGCCACCTTGCCTTTTACTTTAGATATTACAATATAAGGCTATGTTTAAACTGTTTCAGCTACGGTTAAGATTGACGGTGGCGATAGACATACTGCACTAACAGTCATATTACACATTGGCTAACTCGTTGTCCAATGGTAACGTGTTCCACAATTTGTATACAAAACCCCAACATGCCGGCAGTAATTGAAGAACTACAAAGACTCAATCACTGCTTAATCATATTGTAAAATATTTAAGGTTTTGTAAAAACAGTTACAAAAAGGTTTACAAAAAAAGTATAAACTCACATTGCTGTCTTAGATTTCTTCTAAGGTTTCCTTGGTGATTATCTATAATTTATACAAATGCACATATGTTAGTAAAATAACCCATTATTTACATTAGTAATACCCTCCCTGAGACGACATTCCAACGACTACGTCGGGCAAAACCTCGACAGCCGTTACGGAACCCTGGATCAACCGGGCAGCGTATCTAATACGTAACCGGGGTTATAATACTTACAACGGAGCAGAACTTCTTTAATTAGGGGGGTATTATGCCCGGAAATTATGTTATCTTCTTCAGAAATTCGTAAGAAAGAAAAGAAATAAGCGATCGTAACTGAAGGCCCGATGCCCTCTTATATAGGGCCTGATTTTGGGTTTCACGTGGCCCGCGTAAGGTGAGACCTCGGGCTACGCGGCCCGCGAGGATCCCTAGACTAGGTCGTAACCTTGCTAACTTGACACGTAGCTTCGACACGATCGTGACACGTGTCGGCACCGGGTGTCGCCCCGCCTTGGAGCTGTCGCGCCCCGCGTAAGATCCTTAAGGGATCTACGCGGCCCGCGAGCGACATTAAAATTTAGTTTTATTTTATTTTTAATGACATTTCATATTTTGGGCTCGGTTTTCACATACGGGGTGTATTTTGAGACATATAAGGGTATTTTAAAATATATTAGGGTGTCAGAAAAATTCAGGAGGGTTGTTATAGTTATAATTTTATCTGATTAGGGTCTGTTAATGATTATGTTAATATAGATGTATGCTTAATTGACTATTCAGAACTTTTGCACACTAAGTTTTGATGATTAGAGAGTGTACACGGATTGTTGTGGTTTTGAATGTAACGCAAAAACTAGGGTTTCGTGTAAAGGATCATAGGACTAGAATATGTGTTTAATCATGATATGAAATTATGGTTGAATGGTTGATGCTCGTTCATGATTAGGATTGTATGAACATGAATAACTGTTTGATCCGCTGTTCGTGTCGAAATGGTGTTAACTGCTATTATGTGTTTGGTGAGTTGCAACTGTGTATGAATAAGGTCCGACGAAAGATATGGTCCGAAGAAAGATGGATCTTTCATCGACTGGCTCATGACGAATCCCCTGGGTTTTTTCGCCGTCCCCATCTCTGACGAAGAACTGGTTCTTCGTCGTCCGGGGTCTGATGAATCCCTCTGATCTTTCGTCGCACTTGTCTTCGGTGAAAATGGTTCTTCGTCGTAGGGATATTTCACCGAGAGGGCACTGAGTGTAACAGTTCAGTGTGATGCATGTGTTGTGAATACTTGTGGTTATTAGCTGATGTATGTTAACAATTCAATCTAAGGATATGAAACCCAATCTGTAATGTGTGGTTAAGACATTCATCTGCTAGGTGTTATGTGGGTACATGGGATGTGGACTCGTGCGTGATTTGGGTACTTGTTACGTGTCATACAATGATCTTGATAATGAATGCAAATTGTATTAATTATGCGACTCGAACGATTATGAAACTGATATTGTTTGGTAAACACGATAGGGTTTGGGTTGACCAACTTGGACGGGTAATTTAACATACCTGACCAACTTGGACGGGTAATTTAACATACCAAGCAAATCAAAGGTGGGTTCATTCCTCTTGAGCATGCGTCCCGGTGGTTGGGACAGTCATTGGGTATCCCTGAGAGGGATAGGTTTTGGGTAAATCAATTGGGTATTCCTGAGAGGAATACGTCTTGTGGGTAAAATTGGGAATGTTGGATAATATACTCATCCTATCACCTTTAAGTCCCATCTTGTTTGTTACCTGAGAGGTAACGGAGTATTAGTTGGTAGCGCTATTTAGGTTTGGCACCCTCACCCCGTACCTGAGAGGACGGGTGTGAACTAATGACTCAGTCATGCCCAATGCTTTGATAGGAGCATTGGGGAACGGGCAAAATAAATCTGGAACCGTCTTGTATTCGAGGTATTATCAACATTGTAATCAATGAACTAAACTAAACACTTGGTAACCAACGTTTTCGTAAAACTATGAACTCACCAGCGTTGTCTGATACACTTGTTGCATGCTCGCAGGTCGTTTGGTACTATGGGAAAGGAACTTGCTGTCTGGATGGCTGGAGTGGTCATGGGTCGCGTTGCGTGGATATGCATGTCTTGTTATTAAATTCATATACACTGGGTTTTGAAACGTTTAAACTATGAATTGCTATTTGCTTCCGCTGACACTATTTAAATTGGATTTTGTTTTATGAATGTTTTACTTAATGAATGGAAACTTTGTTAAATATCTTATGGTTAGTTCATTGTGATTAGTGGCTAGATCCTAGTACGTCACACGCCTAGCGGGATTACCGCATGTGGTATTTTGGGGGTGTGACACCTTCGGCTCCATTTTACAAAAAAAATACAAATGCATATAAAATAATTATATTTAATCATAAAAACTTATGTCAATTTCTCTTTAAGCTTTAAGTTTCAAGTTTAACCATAAAATAACATTGTACACATATTAAAACAACATAATAAAAATTATCGGTAGGGGTGCAAACGATCTGAGCGGCTCAAGAAAAAAGCTCAAAACGAGCCGAGCCTTATCGAGCCCGAGCTTGAGCCTGACATGTGACGCTCGTCAGTCTCGTCGAGTCTTATCGACCCTTAGTGTAATATTAGTTTTTATTAATATTTAATAACATTTACCCCTTATTTAAAGTTTTCTAGTAAACCAGCTAAGGCGAGCTTATTTAAACTTGTTTACGAGCAAAGCTAAACCTAACAATAAGTTTGTTTAGTAGACCGGTCGAACCTAAACGAGTCTATTATTTATATTATTTTTATTTAAAATGAGCAAATATGTGGAAAAGAATCAAACATGTAAACAATTGTTGCATGACATGTGCACGACATAAGCATTCAAAGCAGTCTTTCATTTGTTCAATCACTTCATATCAATTTTACACAACAAAAGTTATTAATACTTACTATAAAAAACCTAGCAAGAGCCAAGCTACCATCATGTATATATGCAATGGTTTCAGTCTTATAATTTTTCTCTATCATTGTAACCCATGAATTATTTGTTGGCGGTGCGGATGAGGGGTTTAATCATATTTTCAAGAAGTGCGGTTGGGTTTTTATTTGCCCAAAAAATACACTATTTTTTTTCAAGGGGTGTGCCCGCACACCTACCAAGACACTTGGATCCGCCCCTGATTGCAATACGTTATTAACATTGCAACACTAATGTCTCTCAGAATCACATCTCCACCGATCTAAACTAGGGAAATTTACCCTCCGGTGCGGATCAGTTTTGATGAAAACTCTAGGTTGAATCGCTATCCATGGTTTCAGAAAACGATAAACTAAAATGGTCGATTTGACGGTTTAATTGTCCGGTTTTTGCAGTTGAAATCATTTTTTTTTTTTTTACGTTTTCCGAAATCATTATTTTGTATCAAGAAGATTAAAACGATAAATATCCATGATGTCAATAAGCTTTATATAATCCATTTCCAGAAACATATAAGGTGTTAAACACTGGAAAAAAAAAGTAAAAAAAGCTGATATGGTCAAAACTTAAATTCAATCATAACAAATAACAATAAGTGAAATGATCAAAATAAAATATTTTTTTTTCATTTTTATTATATCACACAATGAAGTATTTCATATTTTTTTTAATAATAGTTAATTTTAAAATGTCAAATGTTATACGACAAGGCCTTTCCCTATGTGGCCCATAACAATTATGGTGGCCTTTAAATGGATAGAATGGACATGCAACCATAGTGATAAGAATTGCACATGATACTGTTACTATTACTAATATTAGATATTTTCATCGTATTAATATTATTTTTTTTTACTTCTTATTGTTATCTTCTTCGTCATCATACTGTTTTTTTTTAATAAATTTTAGAGTCCACAACCAACAAGTCACCAACAACTATATAACTTAGTAAATCAATTAAATAAAACCCAAAATGAATTGAAACTTTAACTTAGTAAAATTATTAGTTGATAAATAATGTATAATCTTTCCGTAACATGTTATCATGATTAACAACATATATAACTACTAGAAACTCAGATTTATAAACAACATAAACAAAAATCCGCTTCAAAACTAATTCTAATAAAGAATTCTACTAAAATTCATGTAATTTCAAAGAATGTCATGTGGCAATATATCCTTCACTCTCAAGAATAATAACAAATATATAAATTAAATGATTGGATTATATATATATATAGAGAAAGTGTAAAATACATTACAGCTTAACGTACATCACGTACGCGACCAAATTACGCACGTTATTTTGAAAATCACGCATGTTATTTTGAAAATCACGCACGTTATAAACTCAACAAAACCTAATCAAGCATGTTGAAACAAATAATCATGCACGTTATCACGTATGCCCTACCTCCTAGTTCAAAAATCGCATCCCCTGTTCTACGATCTGAAACCACTGTTAATGCCATCTGACTCTAATCAAATCAAAGCTTGGTCATGTTCATGCATCCTCTGTTCTACGGTCTGAATCAAAACTTGGTCATGTTTCTTCATCCTCTGTTCTACGGTTTGAATCAAAGATTGGTCATGTTTTCTTCATCCTCTGTTCTACGGTTTGATTTCGAGGGTCGATATTTTGATGAAACTTTTCAAAATCAACGATGAATTTGAACCCAATTCAATGAAATTGACCGAACAACAGCCGATTTGGAGTGAAACGAAAAGAAATTTGAACCCAATTCGATGAAATTGATCAAACCCAGGCTAAATGAAAATTTGATATAATCACGCATGTTATATGAAATAATCACGCATGTTGGTTTTTTGAGTTTATAACGTGCGTGATTTTCAAATGAACGTGCGTAATTTGGTCGCGTACGTTATGTACGTTAAGCCGTAATGTACTTTAACCTTCTCCTATATATATATATATATATATATATAATTAATCTTATATTTATGATTATATCACTTCGTTATTATTAATAATTAATATTAGTTATCTACTTATCTCTAATTTAATAAAAAACAAATTTATAAAAAGAAGATCTGATAACAAAAAAAATTATCCCATATATATTGTAAAAAAATATATAAACATAATATATATGTTTAACTAGTATTAAGGCCCCCGCGTTGCGGCGGGGGACATAAAACCATGCAAAGTAGCACCAATGCCACACCACTACCAACGATCAACGCCGAAAAACTCATAAAAACAAAATAAACAGAAAAGGAGAAAATAAAACCGAATGAAGAGCAGATGTAAAATCGTTGAACCACGCACACCCATTGCGGCGTGTTAATGCGAAAAATTTAGGCTGAAACATAAAACATAGAAAAATACCTAAGTCGATCTAGGACCTGTACGTTACGACGAACTTCTCAAATGGGAAAAAATAGACGAAAAAACTTTGAACCCCACACGCACGTTGCGGCGTGTTAACTCGCAAAATTTTGAACGAAACGTAAAACAAAAAACTTTCGAAAGATGAAAACTATGGGGGCCAAAGTTGAAAGTAAAAAAGTATTAGGGTTAAATTGCAAAAGATGAAAACCTTTGTGTTAATAAGTAAAAAAAAACCAAAGGGGTTAAATTGCAAAGATAAGATGTTTTGGGTTAGAAGTGAAAAATATTAAAAACTTTTTTTTGAAATACCCCCAAAACCTAGGGTACAACAACATAAAGCACATACATGTTGTTAATTTATAATATGGATATATATATATATATATATATATATATATATATATATATAGGGTTGGGTTATATGGAAAACCCCATCTTTTTTAGAAAACCTTGGAAACCCAACCTCATCCATTGATTTTGTTTCATCCAAGTAGATCAATGGTTGAGCTTTTTTTGGTGTCTTTTACATTTAAATAAAACCATAAATTATACACAAGTAAAGGAGAATGGCATTTAAGGTATTGAAAATATGACTTTTCTCTCACACACATCAACTTTATTTCTCTTACACACACATGTTATCTCTCTCTCCTCTCTCCTCTGTCTTCAATCAAGATCATGATGAACACCAAACACAAGTTTAGATCTTCAAGTTCAGATCTACATCGTGTGAAAAGAGAAAATGTTTGAAGATTGTTGTTTTAGAGAGAGAACGACGGAAGGATGAAGGTTTTTAGAGAGAGGAATTTGTTGTTTTAGAGAGAGAAACAACAATCTTCATCATGTTCATCTATAACACCAAGAACACACATACAAGTGTGTGAGAGAGAAAAAGTTTGAAGTTGTTGTTTTAGAGAGAGAACGATGGCACGATAAATGTTTTTAGAGAGAGAAAGTTGATGTTTTAGATAGAGAAACAACAATCTTTATCACAAAGACACACGCACAAGTGTGTGTGAAAGAAGAAGGTTTGAAGATCTTCTCCGTGTTCATCGGACGGTTCTAGATCCGGTAAGTGTTCTTGAAATATCATTTCACACTTGATTTTTTGTTGAAATGGTTGTTAATATGTTTTTATGGGCTAAAAGTGTTCTAGTAATGGTTAATGTTCATGTATTTTAAATAAATCGAAAACTTTAGGATGAGATTTTGAACGGGTTTTTTTTGTTGGTTTGGTTGCTTGTTTGGGGATTTTGATCTTAACAATAATTGTTTTTTTGTTGGTTTGGTTGCTGGTTTGGGCTTTTAATCTGAACAGTAAGTGTTTTTTTGTTGGGTTGTTTGATTACAGAAACAGACCCATAACATGTGTTAAGCACCTGTTAGAATGATATATAACGTGTGTTGATTTACAGAAACAGATCCATAAAGATATTCAATTGACAAGCTGGATTGATGTAGGCGACGTTAATGTGGGGACATTGAATAAGTGACATCTTTTGGGAAAGAACTATTCGTTCGTATCTGTCACACCCCCAAAATCCACAAGCGGAGTATTACCGCATGGAGGCGTGACTGACCAGGATCTATCCACCAATCATATTGAACAATACAATTAAGTAAATAAAACCAAACCCAATATAATTGGTGTTCAAAAGAAACCTGATATTCGCTAATTTACACATATTTTAGTCCCCCATTTTATCCCCATTTTATGCGTTTTCGGCCGTAAAACTGTCATTCGGATACTTAATTATGTATACTTTTGTTTACAGGCCTAAAACAGCATACCGGACAAGATGATAGTGAAAACGAGGACTTTCCGGACAAAACGACGAAGCTGCGAACATTCTGTTAGAAAACTGACCTGGGCGAGTGGAACGGTCGTGCGGTCTGAGGAACGACCGTGCAACTCCGACATATCAAGACCAGCCCGGCAATGAACGAGGGTGCAACACGGCGTGCAAGACAATCCCGGTGACGCACGGTCGTGCCATATATTGCACCCCGTGCGGATCCGATGTTCAGCCAAACCCCGGTGATGAACGACCAGTGCATCAGTCCATGCAAAAAGATCCCAGAAACGCACGGTCGTGCTGTAACACCTCAAAATTTCATGTCCAATAATGTATTGACACGTGTCATAAGTTTTGAACGTGTAAAAGAATACTCTAGAGGGACTAAAGTTGACAAACAAGGAAAGTATGTGAATATAAGGGTTCAAAACGTCAACAATGGATAAATATACTTTACAATAACCCTACATGATGTTTATACCCTTAAACAAATGAATCATGGATCATAGGAAGCTAATTGTGAAAGAAAGTGAGAGATTACAAACTACAGGGGTTAAATGTGTCGACATGTTTAAAGTATACCTCTGAGTGATCCTTTAGCAAACCCGAAGCCTTGTAATGATTAATTATGCTCATTAGAATACATGATAAAAATTTCACCAAGTTTCGTTATCGTATGAGAAAGTTATGATAAAATTCGTATGCGAGGGGTTAAAAGCGTCAACGATGAAGTTTATGACTTTTCGGGTGATAACAAAGTTAACCAAGGACTTAACAAAGTGGGTATAAGTCTTGAAGCCCTTATAAGTCAATTTGAAGGGCTTATAATGCAAGAAATAAAGTCGAAACAACTTTATATGGACCAAGGACCAAAACACAAAAATCTGAAAGCTTGATTTGGATCAGAGGAGGCGTCGCGCGACGCGAAGGACCCCTAGGGGACCTACGCGTGACGCGAGGGGCCTTCTGATGCCTAAAAACTTGGCTGATGTCTGCTATGTCCATTGTAACCGACTTATAATGCCTTTTATCAACACCAAGGGCTGCCTAAGCTTGCTTTTAGACCTTAGGGACACTTGTGGGTGATCCATGATCAGTTATAGCATGATTTGTAAAGATCACAAGCAATTAAATGCACTATATAAAGCCCCATTAGTTGCAACCTTGATCACTCACTCACAACTCATCTTCTGATCATCTCTGGAGCTCAAGAGCCTTCTCTAAGCATCTCTGGTCGTGCATTAGACCTTGGTAAGTACCCTTGACCTTCCTTGATTGAGTTTTGCTTAGTTATTAGCTTAAAAGTCAAACCGTCGTAATTAAGGTTTGACTTATCGATTAATAACTAATGGTTTAGTGTTTAGTCAAATTAAAGGTAGTTATAAGTTGGTAATTAAGTGGGTATTAAACCCTTAAAAGGGTACCCTCCGTTTCCCGTCCTAACTAGATCATTTGTCGGGTCAAAGTTATTTATAAAAAGTCAACAGAATCTTAATTTGTGAATTAACATGTAATTAGCAATGTAGAAGGCATGTAACCTATTTTACCACTCATATAACTTAGTAATAAACGTAAGAACATGTCAAAGCATGTTCGACCCGACAATTTTCTGTTTAGACCCGGTTCGGAACCGAAAGTCGCAAAACTTTGACTTTTTCTTTGACTTTAGTTCTGACCCGATTTAGTATGATTCGGAAATGCCTTAGAGCTTCCTTAGGACCAGGTTACATGATAGTATAACCCTCTGTGGTTGGTTCGTTGATTATCCGATTCGTTTACATGTTTCCGTTAATTGCTTAATGTTGACCATAATGCCCTTTTGTCCATAAAACGAGAAATTTGGAAATGTGAAAGGACAATAATCTTTATTACTGATTTATAAACATGTCCCTAAATTTTCACATCAGTTTGAGGTCTAGATTAGGAGTTATGTGTCACGACCCACGACCCACCCTGGACGGAATCGGAAGTCGCGAACAGCCCGTGGTACCGGTGATTTAATTTGAAAATTATTGCAGCGAAAATTTCATCAGGACCGTGAGTTAGGAAAAATATCAGAGTTTAGAAAACACCGGATTTTATTTATTAAATAGATGGGATAAACCCATGTTTTACAATAGTAGCTTTAATAAAGATAAATTTGATTACATAAAGCAATATTTCTTAATTTGATTTAATTAATAAAATAAGCCACTTCTTGATGCCTTTCAGTGCCGTATCCATTTCTTAATCTAATCTACTGTAATTACCTGAAACATGTGTTAAAAAGGTTTTGTCAGCGGGAAATACTGAGTGAATCATTCTATTTATGAAAACGACTTGTTTGTTATAATTTACAATATTAAGAGAGATTACAATGTTTATTTCAACCAACTACCCACAGTATTTGTCATCGACTCGTTTCGGTGACTGTGGTCATATTACTATTGAGTCCGTTCACCCAATAGTAACGAGTATCATTAATTAGGTTCGCCCACCTAAAGTGATAAAAACAGTAATGTGCACAATACCCCACATACCGGCTGTAATTTGGTGACTACATATACTTAATCACTGTAATTATAATCTTGAAAATAAACATACTTTTGTAAACAGATTTGATAAAAAGAGAATGACTCACATTATAAGGATGCAGATTCATACGGCCAAAGTTTATTCTACAGATAATCCTTGATATATTGCAGATTTATACAGGCAGAGCTTAGCCTATTGTTTTAGCCTTGTAACCTAGTGCATACGAACTAGGTGGATAACTTAATACAGCAATTACGATAACTCACGAGATTAAAACCCTCACAACGAATGACAAAGTGCAATCACTTAAACATCCATCGGATTCACAACGAATGACTGAGTATTCCCCGAATTCGGGTGGTACTCAAACATCCTGTCTGAATCACGACTAATGACAAAGGATAGCGCTTAAACATCCGGTCGGATAGTTTCAATCGATCGGACATTGAATCGTAGCAGCGATCTAGTTATTACCCTGAATCGCGGCAGTACTTCGTGAATCGTGTGTGTTAATTGTGATAAACAGAAGATATCTCGGAGCGTATTACGAATTAGTTCGTCGCTCAAATTCCAGAAATCAAGTCCCACGACCCTCTATTTATACCCAAAATTTGTCACCCCTTGCGCACCGTAACACTCTAACCCTTACGGTGCGCAAGGGACACCTAATTGTCATAGGGTTGCCACGTTTGGGACTAGGCCTGCTGAGTTGATGAATTTCATAATTTCGAATTTGACAGAGAGATTTTAAGATAAACGTAACTAGGGTTTACCCCCCTCCTGAGTTTTTAGGGCCCTGATCCTGATTCTGTTTGTTATAAAATTTTTAGGGTTTATGTAGGATTACTTGGGTGTCTCAATTAGGGTTTCCTATTGGACAAATAAAAATAATAAATAGTACTTTTGATGAGAGTTGTTATGATTTGGGTCAAAAGGGAATAAAACGGTTAGAAAAGAGAATGGACCCACTTTGTAACTTTAGGGTTCAACTAGAAAATCTTCTGGTAGAATTTTGGGTATAACTTCTGGACTATTAAAAATATATAATGCACTCGTGGTAAGTATAATACCCCTCATTCAACCTTATCCCGATGTCCGAGACCGAATCCCAACAACTTAGTCGGGCAGAGCCCTGACATACATTATGAGGCTCAGATCAATCGGAAAGGGTAGCGGTGATCGGGAGTTAAAACACTTAAAATAGGCAAAGCCTTATTATTTTAAATAATAAATATGTAGAGAGAGAGAAAGTTGGCGATTTTATTAGAGAGAGAGATATATTGTTAGAAATGAATCTGAATACCTACTGCCTTATTTATATGACTAATGGGTATGGGGGCTGGCTAGGCCCGGCTAGGACCGGCGCCGGTCCCCCACACCACCCCTCTCCGGCCAAAACGTCTCCACAGAGCCGGCGGCGCCGGTCCCCTTTCTTCTCTCTCTCTCATCTTGGTCTCTCCTCTCTCTCTATCTCTCTCTAAAGCCGGGCCTCATCCTCCACCCCTCTCCACCCCCTTAGGTTCATCCCCTTCAAGCCATTCCTACGTGGCGCCTACGTGGCGGCTCATCCCCTCCGAGCCCATCCTCTCCATACCCTTTAGTCTACTAGAAGGAAATTTCTTGTGATGATGTATTCGATGGACAGTTGGACACCTTTCTTTCTGTGTAGTGTACACGTATACAATTCAAAGGACACCCATATTGCATTTTATGGGTAATCTACACATATACCTATTTTTTTTTAAGTTTTCCTATGCTTAGTGATTTAAATTTATTATTTTATTATTATATTTCCTACGAAATTAATTTGATAATTATTATATTATTTTCTTCTTCACGTACACATCCATAAGAATTTAACTAATATTATTATTTTATTATTATATATATATTATTATTGATTTATCTGCTTTGGCGCGTATAACTTCTAAAATATGATGTTTTACAAAGTAATAAATATGTCTTTAGAACGAGTATATTTTTGTCTACATTTGGGTCTAAGTTTCATTAAAAATATGGTAGGTTCAAAATACAATGTATTTTATAATTTAATTATTACACGGTTCCTAGGCCCGTCTAGGAACTTTATATTTCTAATAGTCAACTTACCCGTAGACTACTTGTCTAATAATATAAGTATATACTTTTATTTTATTAAAAAAGTCACCCATATACAAGCCAATTAATTAATATAATATTTCAACTAACTATATAAAATAGTGTTTAAAACTATTTGGGTTGAATATTTATATTAAAAACAAACTAGTTACTAGTTACTAGTGGTTAATAAATTAACCAAACCTATAATTCTTATATAAAAATAGGGATGTTACATTCTCCCCACCTTGTTTTAAATCTCGTCCTCGAGATTTGGGTTATGATATTTCTTTTAGACTTATGTCATATTTTAGTTAATAAAAACGATATTAAGGTAGATGACACAGAATTAAAATATCAAATTTTGTGAATACGTGTTGTACAATAAGTAGGATTCAATGGTTCAACTGAATTAGTTCAAGAAATTGACGACAAACGAATAAGATGAATATAATTTCCAAGGTGACTAGGTTCAATGCAAAAAATATATGATCAATAGATATTTAAAATGAATGGGAAATGACTTTTAGAATTAAGAAAATTCTTTGTCAAAAGAAAGCTTACTTTGATTGGCAACTGAGGAAGACTTTAGAATTGATAGGTTCAAAATGAAATAAAAGCATGAAAAATAATTTGTCAAATATTTATGATATGAGAAAATCACAGTGTTGAGATGAGTGAATTACAAAGATACATCAAAAGACAATAGAGTTAGTGTGTCATAGTTTAAAGTTCCAAGTTGTTTTAATTGTGATAATAATGTGATAGTACACTATTAGTGACCATATTTTTCATACTATGTGAAATATAATAAGAACAAGTTGTTTTGGAATGACCAACTATTATATTATATTTTGTAATATATATTATTTGTGTTCCTGTCTGAACCGTATCTTACATATCAAATATAAATACTATATATTTTATTTATTACGTATTTTTATTATATGTAAATGGTTACCATTTTTAAATAAATATTATTTTAGTATTTTATTATACTATGTAAAATAACTTATATTTACTATGTAATATATATTACAAAACACCGCAATGAAGTTATTATATTACTAAATATTTTAGTATTATTATTTTGTAAAAGAAATCACTATTATTTATAACGTTAAATAAAGGTATAAAATATTTATTGTACAAAATATTTATACAATATTTTGTAAATATATAACACTTAATGGGTCGATTCTATTTGATTACTTATTTTCATAGTTACCCTAAAACATGCGATAGACAATTATTTATATAATTTTATTTGTCCCTATAATTCTTATATTATTTTATGAAAATATGTCTTCTCCTTACAGTACAAATATATAATTAAAATTTTCTAAATAAGTATGATGACTTAATTTATATATATTAACTAGTCATTATCATGGTTGGATATTGGTTAGTGCTGCCTTTGTTTAAGCATAGGTGGCCAGTCCATGCCTAACTAAGGCTAGGCTATTCAATACCTGCCCTTGACAATAACCCTAGTATTAAAAATAATACTAACACTACTATTATTAATATATTATTACTAATAATATTAATTATCAATAATAAATAACTTAAACATAAATTTAAATGAGAGTATACCTCAAACAAAATTTTATACCTATATATAAATTATTTACCTCAATGGTTTAACAAAATTTATTGACTCGATATCAAAGAGTCATTGTTTTGCAATAATGCGGTTCATAGTGCAAAAAGCGGAATGATATTTGAGTTTGGATAAAATAACAAATCAGAATGAAGCCCTCCAGTGGTCTTCATAAATCAAACGAACCACATGCATAACAAATAGTGCATGTGTAACGTGTGGTTTACCAAGAAATGAAATAGATCACTATTTGCTATTATGAAAGAATTTCTCATGGTATGATGATCAATAAAGGAAGTAAAAACACGAAAGTCAACTTATTATATGCAAAAGTCAAAATTTTAATGAAAGAAATATAAGAACTTCTATCTGGAATTTCGTGTGATAACCGTTGTTAAGTGACATTACCAACTACCAAGGAATGTGAAAAAAATGAAATAGGGGATTTGAAAAAGGATGTGACTTCTTTTGCAGTGCCAATAATTATGATTCTGATTAGACTGTGCACCGATGGTTGTGAAATCTTGTTACAACGTACCTCAGCGAGATTCATGTCGCTTGTATGATCGCGTGGCAAAGTGCTTCTTTATTTATTAATAGTTCTTCTACTGACGAAATTAGCATTGGTGTTATCGTGCCTAATTTATATTTTCAAAAGGTTTTACCTTGGAAGTCGTGTGTGATATACTTCGACGTCTGTGGACTTAAAATTTTAAGTTTCATGTGTTTTCTTGTGTACTAGCAAAATTTTACATGCTTCTTACTTGCGTTAATAGTCTATGGTAACGCATTGGAAATTCTTATACTTTTGATGATGTCCCAACTTAATGGGTTTCCATTGTTATTATTGTTGTTCGAGTTACGAGACAGATGATCAAACGAAATAATGTTTGATATCGACATATGTAAGAGATTCTTGATAAAGAAATCTAGAATTATTATTGACACCTATGTTTGTGCTTTATTCCTACTTGACTTTTGGAATTTCTTATAGATATATATCTATATAATCATATATTTCACATGCTGAAATAAACATACCATCTATCAGGTCAATGAATTTAACAGATTCATATTTTCAAAAACCAGTCAAATATCTGGTCATAATACTATTTAGGGAAATCTTGTCACTCGTTTGACATATTACAAACCCTGTCTTATCCGGTTCGCGCCGGAGAGGTAACCTCAGTATATCCGGACAAACTGGAGAGTCTGCTACACCATACCCAGTCTTGCCGGAGAAAATTTCCCATAAATAGTATTTTTAAAAGTGCCTCTTTTATTAGGCTTTTATCCAGAATTAAGGAAATTTGTATTCCCGTAACATATCTTATTCTTAGACCAAGTAATATCAATAAGGAATAATTACTATTAATTCTTGCTTATTTATCATATCTTGCAATATTCTAATTACCATAATTATGGTATATCAAAACCCATCATACTTTATTCACATAAGTACTTAGCTTATCTTGAAGTTTATACTAAGGCATCTTTTCTTAAGTTCAAGTCTAAATGCTATCATGTGTGCTACCAGTTAATAGCAATCTCCTAACTCTTTTATATGAACTTAGGTATTATTATCACAACACCTATTTGGCTTAAAGCAGTGGCTCTGATACCACCTTCTGTCACGACCCCCGACCCACCCTGGACGGAATCGGAAGTCGCGAACAGCCCGTGGTACCGGTGATTTAATTTGAAAATTATTGCAGCGAAAATTTCATCAGGACCGTGAGTTAGGAAAAATATCAGAGTTTAGAAAACACCGGATTTTATTTATTAAATAGATGGGATAAACCCATGTTTTACAATAGTAGCTTTAATAAAGATAAATTTGATTACATAAAGCAATATTTCTTAATTTGATTTAATTAATAAAATAAGCCACTTCTTGATGCCTTTCAGTGCCGTATCCATTTCTTAATCCAATCTACTGTAATTACCTGAAACATGTGTTAAAAAGGTTTTGTCAGCGGGAAATACTGAGTGAATCATTCTATTTATGAAAACGACTTGTTTGTTATAATTTACAGTATTAAGAGAGATTACAATGTTTATTTCAACCAACTACCCACAGTATTTGTCATCGACTCGTTTCGGTGACTGTGGTCATATTACTATTGAGTCTGTTCACCCAATAGTAACGAGTATCATTAATTAGGTTCGCGCCACCTAAAGTGATAAAAACATTAATGTGCACAATACCCCACATACCGGCTGTAATTTGGTGACTACATATACTTAATCACTGTAATTATAATCTTGAAAATAAACATACTTTTGTAAACAGATTTGATAAAAAGAGAATAACTCACATTATAAGGATGCAGATTCATACGGCCAAAGTTTATTCTACAGATAATCCTTGATATATTGCAGATTTATACAGGCAGAGCTTAGCCTATTGTTTTAGCCTTGTAACCTAGTGCATACGAACTAGGTAGATAACTTAATACAACAATTACGATAACTCACGAGATTAAAACCCTCACAACGAATGACAAAGTGCAATCACTTAAACATCCATCGGATTCACAACTAATGACAGAGTATTCCCCGAATTCGGGTGGTACTTAAACATCCTGTCGGAATCACGACTAATGACAAAGGATAGCGCTTAAACATCCGGTCGGATAGTTTCAATCGATCGGACATTGAATCGTAGCAGCGATCTAGTTATTACCCTGAATTGCGGCAGTACTTCGTGAATCGTGTGTGTTAATTGTGATAAACAGAAGATATCTCGGAGCGTATTACGAATTAGTTCGTCGCTCAAATTCCAGAAATCAAGTCCCACGACCCTCTATTTATACCCAAAATTTGTCACCCCTTGCGCACCGTAACACTCTAACCCTTACGGTGCGCAAGGGACACCTAATTGTCATAGGGTTGCCACGTTTGGGACTAGGCCTGCTGAGTTGATGAATTTCATAATTTCGAATTTGACAGAGAGATTTTAAGATAAACGTAACTAGGGTTTACCCCCCTCCTGAGTTTTTAGGGCCCTGATCCTGATTCTGTTTGTTATAAAAATTTTAGGGTTTATGTAGGATTACTTGGGTGTCTCAATTAGGGTTTCCTATTGAACAAATAAAAATAAAAATAAAAATAATAAATAGTACTTTTGATGAGAGTTGTTATGATTTGGGACAAAAGGGAATAAAACGGTTAGAAAAGAGAATGGACCCACTTTGTAACTTTAGGGTTCAACTAGAAAATCTCCTGGTAGAATTTTGGGTATAACTTCTGGACTATTAAAAATATATAATGCACTCGTGGTAAGTATAATACCCCTCATTCAACCTTATCCCGATGTCCGAGACCGAATCCCAACAACTTAGTCGGGCAGAGCCCTGACATACATTATGAGGCTCAGATCAATCGGAAAGGGTAGCGGTAATCGGGAGTTAAAACACTTAAAACAGGCAAAGCCTTATTATTTTAAATAATAAATATGTAGAGAGAGAGAAAGTTGGCGATTATTTTTAGAGAGAGAGATATATTGTTAGAAATGAATCTGAATACCTACTTACTTATTTATACTAGAAGGAAATTTCTTGTGATGATGTATTCGATGGACAGTTGGACACCTTTCTTTCTGTGTAGTGTACACGTATACAATTCAAAGGACACCCATATTGCATTTTATGGGTAATCTACACGTATACCTATTTTTTTTAAAGTTTTCCTATGCTTAGTGATTTAAATTTATTATTTTATTATTATATTTCCTACGAAATTAATTTGATAATTATTATATTATTTTCTTCTTCACGTACACATCCATAATAATTTAACTAATATTATTATTTTATTATTATATATATATTATAATTGATTTATCTGCTTTGGCGCGTATAACTTCTAAAATATGATGTTTTACAAAGTAATAAATATGTCTTTAGAACGAGTATATTTTTGTCTACATTTGGGTCTAAGTTTTATTAAAAATATAGTAGGTTCAAAATACAATGTATTTTATAATTTAATTATTACACGGTTCCTAGGCCCGTCTAGGAACTTTATATTTCTAATAGTCAACTTACCCGTAGACTACTT
Source organism: Helianthus tuberosus (assembly GCA_030545235.1). Taxonomy (NCBI): domain Eukaryota; kingdom Viridiplantae; phylum Streptophyta; class Magnoliopsida; order Asterales; family Asteraceae; genus Helianthus; species Helianthus tuberosus. The sequence goes on along the minus strand of CM060448.1, from coordinate 197,928,723 downwards.
GTCTAATAATATAAGTATATACTTTTATTTTATTAAAAAGGTCACCCATATACAAGCCAATTAATTAATATAATATTTCAACTAACTATATAAAATAGTGTTTAAAACTATCTGGGTTGAATATTTATATTAAAAACAAACTAGTTACTAGTTACTAGTGGTTAATAAATTTAACCAAACCTATAATTCTTATATAAAAATAGGGATGTTACATTATGCTCAATGGCGTAATTAAAACGCTTTTTATTAATTAAACGGCGTCATTAGCATAAAGCCTATCTAAACCCAATTTTTGACACCAAACCTTTTACCCACAGATGTAATATAATATTTTGAGATTTTAAAAATTTTTTAATTATTTTTAACCTGCTCATAACCTAAGGTTATGGCATTAATTCGGTAAATACCGATTATACCCTTTTTGTTTATAAAATGAGTTTTACATAGTATTTTGACACCACTCCAATTGCTACTGATTTTATATAATAAATGAAGTATTTTGAACTTTATAACCTGATCAGAAAACTCAGATTTCCTGTATAACCCGGAAATCGCTTAAAATGGCTTTTTACGCGTATTAAACACCTAGTATGGGCTTAAAACCAATTTGGCATATAAGACTTATCACCAACTGATATAACCTATCAAATTAAGTTGTTTTACTGATGATTTCGGACCCGAGTCTCAGAATTAAAATTAATCTCTTTTATAATCTTTTAAATGACCAAAATACCCCTACGGGGCTTAAATTGATATTAAACTCGTTTTGGGCATAATGGAAGGTATCTTACTGATATCACAACATATTTAAAGCATATTAACTTAGGAAACCTGTTCATGACTCATCCGGTTACCCGTTATGCGTTATTCGCGTTCTGTTCGGTTTATGTAACTAGTTTGCATAAATTAGCCGAAACGGGTCAAACGTTATCGTTTTTATCTCAAAATCCAGAATGTGTTTAGTTTACCCATATTATACAAGTCTCCAAACTTGTCGGGTCTAAACCACATTCTATTCCGGTCTTCGCTTAATCATGCGTTTTGAACCGTAAACATTCCTTAAAACTAACCGGTCTAAGTTACGACTTAAATAAGACCCGTTAGGAATCTAATAGGTTAATAAAACCTTCGTTCCAGATTGAGAGCCCCAGTAGAAGTACTTGTGCTTGCTGATTAGAATATACGGCTGAGTATAAATTGCATTTGCTAGCTCAGGTAAATACTTTTAACTTATTTTCCCTATACGGGCTTGGGATATGGTATTATAATAATACCGCTTGGTCGGGTATTGAATGTTTAGTCGTATTGTGATTAAATTATTGAGGTAACCCGCTTTAATATGTATTGTTTGAAATAAAAGCCTTTAGGGGTTAATGACCATGTCCCGGATATCCTTGACATCATTGTATTATAAAATGGCCACGTCTTATGCACGGGGTGTAGGCATACACCTGACAGTGCATAAGGGGGACGGTATCTCACTCTCTTGTGGGCCTATACTTATGGCGTGTCTGTTAATCTTGACTCGGTTTCTACATCGGGCCCTGAACGTATAACGAACCTGTAAATCTGTATACAAGATTATTTATATAATTGTCCCAAGTTATAAAAGATATGTTGTGCATTGTGCATTCAAATCAATTTTATAAATGTTTTCAAATGAGTCGGTTAATTGTATTTACCAGTGTAAACTGACGTATTTTCCAAAAAGGTTAAGTGACAGGTACTGAATGTAATTGGCTGGAAGCTCAAGACGTTAATAAGGAATCTTGCAAGTTCTAGGCGTCTAAAGTCTGTTGAACAGTTTTTCCTTTTTGATCCGCCTGTGGATCCTTTACTTTTCGTTGTAATACTTTGATATTACTTTATATTCGGATTGTAATATATTTATCTTTTGCTTCCGCTGTGCATATATATATATATATTGTGTTGTTTGACTATGATGATCTCAACTACGTCACGATACTCCCCACCAGGCCCACCTGTAATACGTGGAAATATCGGGGTGTGACAGGTTGGTATCAGAGCCAACATTGAGTGAATTAAACACTAGCCCTTAGTGTTTAATCTCAATGACACAGTAGCACATTCCTTGACCTTCTGAGTCTAGACTTAACATAGGAATACTCTCAACCCTAATCTGAAAACTATTGCTTCCGAATTTATATATTTTGAATATGTCTCCAATCAAGGAAGCCGTAATGGAAATTCTCCACATCCGGAGCCTTGAAATGCCGAACTTCATACCACGACTAGGATGAAACGTACATCCAAGGAGAACACATTCAGAAATAAAGTGAAGAAGAAAACTCCTTTTTGCTGAAATTCGTTTCCTTAGTAGTCCTTATAAGGACATACTTATCTTTCAGTCCCTTCATGGACAACATCATTCCTTCAAGTCCCGTTTAGGGCCATTCTGTACTTCTTTTAAAATCATTGGAATATTTTATCCAAATTTCATTTTATATATGAAATAAATCAAATTATTATTCCTTTCGTAACTAGTCTACCAGTATATATGTATTAAAAAAGAATCTTAAAGGGCATAACCTAGCTTGTATGTCATTAAGGACCTAGCTAAGATGGTAAAAACCTGTTTAAAAGAGATTCAAATCCTTGTTAACATCTGAAAACATGTTAACACTCCTGACAACAGTGATGCGATAAAAATCACACTTGTCATCTTGTTAATGGGAATTTCCAACCCTTATCTAGCCTAGTGATGTAGAAATCATGGCTTAAATCATCAAATGAAGATGATCATATTATAAACATCCATAAGTGATGAAATGCCTACGGGCCATACTTATTGTCCTAAGGGACAAAAGACAGTTGAAGTCTTTGACTCTCTGTCAAGAAAAGGTAATGAAATATGTTCAAACCTTAATGCCTCGATTCTCTGAAATCATGGCTTGTAAATTTAAAACTGTCCTTGTGACTAGGCCCTTTGCGCCACCTTAATATCCTTAATGTTTTATAACTAGGATAAATTATAATTAAAATACTAATTAAATATAACTAAGAAATTAACCAATATGGTTTATATTACCATGGTTGATGAATCGTCAAAAATGATGAATCCATAATAACCTCTGAATGAATCTTCGTCAATATTTATGTAGCCATCAAAGTACATGGCTGGATCGGATGAGGTCAACAGCCACCCGAGGGAGAATAATGATGCTACCAGAGTTATTATAACTGGTGCGGAACTGCAGGCATTAATAGATAATGCCGTTACACGAGCTCTCGACAGACAGTATGATGAATCAAGTGATACACACTCTAAGACTCTATCTGTGGCTCGTAGTAAGCCCCTTTCTAAATCACATGAGTCAAGGGAAGACGATGTTCGTAACTCGTCAAATCAAAGGAGTGTTCCGTCTAGACAGGTGGTGCTTCATCAAGTGGCACCAGTTAAGACCTGCTCATATAAATATTTTGTCTCCTGCAAGCCCAGAGACTTTACAGGAGAAAAAGGAGCCATCGATTGCATGACGTGGCTCAATGAGATGGACACCGTTGTAGATATTAGTGGATGTGCAGAGCAAGACATTGTGAAGTTTGTTTCACAATCTTTCAAAGGAGAAGCCCTAGCTTGGTGGAGGTCACTGATCCAAGCTACAGGGAAGATCCCTTTGTACAACTTGACTTGGGATCAGTTCGCTGCTCTTATCAAAGAAAATTACTGTCCTCAACATGAAGTCGAGAAAATTGAAACTGAATTCTTGACATTAGTCATGGAGAACTTAGATTGTCAAGCATACCTTACAAGTTTCAATACCATGTCTCGATTGGTTCCTTACTTGATCACACCGGAACCAAAGAGAATAGCTCGCTTTATTGGGGGTCTAGCCCCAGAAATAAAGGCAAGTGTGAAAGCATCGAGGCCTACTACATTCAGGTCAGTGGCAGATCTACCGCTATCTCTCACACTTGATGTGGTCAGAAACAAGGCTGCCAAAGCCTCTGAAGATGGAAAGCGTAAAAGGGAAGATGAGAATTCTCATCGCTCCGATAGGAAGACAAATAGGAACTCTGAGGATAAGAAGAGTTCCGGGTTTAGGGAAGAAAGCCAGCAGTCGGATGAGAAGACCAGGTGCGAAACCTGTCGGAAATACCACCTAGGGAAATGCAGATTTGAATCTCAGCCTCTACCTTGTGGGATTTGCAAGTCTAAGGAACATAAAACCTTGGATTGCAAGAAATTGAAAGACGCAACCTGTTATGGTTGCAACGAGAAGGGGCATATCAAGACCAACTGCCCTAGGAATCAGAAGAAGCCCGAAGAGGCCAAGAAAACAAATGCATGAGTCTTCCAGATGAACGCCCAGGAGATGGTGTAGAATGATAACTACATAGCAGGTACCTTTCCTTATCAAACAACTTATGCAGAAATTTGTTTGATGCAGGCACATATGATTCTATAATGAACGATAAATGTTGAGAACTGTCGTCTCCGCCCGATTAGGACTCCGGTCATTTAATGCGAGGTAGAAATTGGCCGATGATACTTGAGAAAACGCTCCAACAAATCTTAGATTGATATTTTATATCTATTAGGAATTACTATTTTCTGATACCCTTATGACAAGCTTTCAAGCTATCCAAATTCATCAATATAATAAGGACAGATGTGACATTTTGATCCCCTTTCGAAAAGATGATGGATTAGGTCTAAGCCTTAAATGCCATTGATGGTCTTTTCGTGACCTAGGCTAAACATAATGATTATATATTAAATAACATTCATTAAGAATGTTAGTACTATATTAGCCTGTATGGTCTATTGATACCATGGTCAGTATATGTTAAGGCCATCAGGATGAAGAATAGCAGTTGTTGGATTGCAACTAAGAAATTGTTTTATTGGTGTTAGGAATCAATATCGAATATGGCAAACTCAGTTAAGACAGCCGTTGATCGTGTTATGAATGATGCGACGCATGCCAATGATGCTACAATTGTGAGCCTTAGGATTTCCGAAGATGTTCTTCAAACTATGATAAACGCAGCAGTCGGGAAGGCTGTGAAGAAGGCTGTGAAAAAGTTCAAGGAGCCCCATGCTACTCGCTCCAAATTTTATCTAGGACCACATTTCCTTACTCATAAGGAGGATCTTGTTCATGCCTCAAATGCAAAAGATGAGCTAAAAAGGAAAAGGGAGGAAGATAACTCCCAGAGCTCTAAGAAGAAGAACAAACAAAAGTCCAGCCAGAAACCAGTATGCAAGACCTGCAAGAAGCGCCATTATGGGAAGTGCAGGTTCGAACCAAAATCCCAATCGCAGCCAAGGGCTTGTGGGATCTGCAAATCAAGGGAACATAAAACGTTGGACTGCAAGGACATGAAGAATGCAGTCTGCTTCGGCTGTAATGCGAAAGGCCACATCAAGACCACGTGCCCTAAATCTGTCAAAGGAAATGCGGCTAAGGAAGGAAAGCCTAAGAATGAAAGCGCCTAAAATACCTGAGCTAGTTCATAAATAATGGCCTCAGGTACATTCCTTGACATTTTATCAGTGATATAAATGCTAAGAGTTTTTATTTTGGTTCGGATACCAATAAATCCTTCATAAACTATAAGTATAACAAGCTTTTAAAACCTTTCATAAGAACCCTATATATTAAGTGTAAGGTAAAACTTACAGATAGAAAATTCACAGGAACTATTTCTTCTATTCCTGTCAGAAATCTTCAATCATAAAGTCCTAATGTACCCTCTCTCCAGATAAAGTACATCATCATATGAAATTGATATCTCTTTGATCCCTATTGATTTCGAATACCAAATGGTATGACAAAAGCGCCATATGAGGATTGGTGTATCTTAATATGTTCCATAGATTGCTTCCATGCCTGATCAGTATGGAGGTTTAATGCATGGAACCGCAAGGATATTCCAATGGTCATATAGTACTAAAGTCAACTAATGGTATTCAAAGAAGATACCCAGAATGGAATTATCCAAGTAAATATCTCTGGTAAAGGAATCTGTGGACTCATAGCATAAATGTGTCACTCATTTGACACAAGCAAGGATGGATGAACTGGAGCTTGAGAGTTGGAAAATCTCTGTAACCTCCTTGTATCTTAATTACCTTCTCCTAAGACTACCTTGCTTACCTCCCGAGAGGCAAGTAGAGTTAAGAGTTATATCCCATTTAGGGTTGTATCATTATGAAATCTCCAAGACAGCTAGTACCATCATTGGAATAATCGAAAACCCTGGTTAAGTAAGTTTTAAGATATAGATTCATATAGCCTAACTCAATATCCTGAGAATTCGGTGTAGTTAATTATGAAAGACGGTTCATTTTGCTTGTGCATCGTTTACCGCAACCCTAATTAGGCAACGATTAAGAATCGCCATCAGCTGCTCAGGATCGTCGATTTGTTCGACTAACTGTAAGGACTCCTTAAGATTAGTTTTGAGCAATGGTTGGAATAACCATCTCACCTTAAGATAAGCTTTTCTACAATAGTTGTTATATAAGTATCAAGGTGGCTCCTTTGGAGACCTTGTATAGATGAAATATCAAAACATCTGTTGGATAGACGAGACTTTGGGAAGTCCACTTATCAGGATCTGAAAGTTGCGTTGGAAACAACGAATAAGATCATACAAATTCATAATCATCTGTAAGATGCCAGTATTCGACAAAAAGTCAAGGATTAATGAAAATAGCAAACCTCCTAAGTTCTTGTTGAAGAATAAAGTTCAACAAAAGATATCACCCTGGAAGGGTGTGCCAAATTGTTAATTATCAGACTAGTTAAGCTCTGAATATATATAGAATCATTCGAGGGAATCGAGTGTATCAAGATCAAATAGCTTATAAGCTAAAACCTATTTAAGGAGTTTGGCGGAGCACGCAATGCATCGCACACTAATGATTTAAGGATGTGTTTCACCAACAAGTCGAGAAGCACTATCACATAATGATATGCAGATTTATGATATGATGAGCAACCTATGTCGATTAAGGATCGACAGGTGAAGAAGCACCAAAAGGATACATGTACCCCTTTATGAAGGTCAACTTGGGGGCTTGGAAAAGCTCCAGATATACTATAGAAGTTAAGTCCATTATGCGACAAAAAGAACTTCCAACATCTTAGCAAATCTCAAGGTCGAGATTTCTTTTAAGGGGGTGAGGATGTAACACCTCGAAATTTCATGTCCAATAATGTATTGACACGTGTCATAAGTTTTGAACGTGTAAAAGAATACTCTAGAGGGACTAAAGTTGACAAACAAGGAAAGTATGTGAATATAAGGGTTCAAAACGTCAACAATGGATAAATATACTTTACAATAACCCTACATGATGTTTATACCCTTAAACGAAAGAATCATGGATCATACGAAGCTAATTGTGAAAGAAAGTGAGAGATTACAAACTACAGGGGTTAAATGTGTCGACATGTTTAAAGTATACCTCTGAGTGACCCTTTAGCAAACCCGAAGCCTTGTAATGATTAATTATGCTCATTAGAATACATGATAAAAATTTCACCAAGTTTCGTTATCGTATGAGAAAGTTATGATAAAATTCGTATGCGAGGGGTTAAAAGCATCAACGATGAAGTTTATGACTTTTCGGGTGATAACAAAGTTAACCAAGGACTTAACAAAGTGGGTATAAGTCTTGAAGCCCTTATAAGTCAATTTGGAGGGCTCATAATGCAAGAAATAAAGTCGAAACAACTTTATATGGACCAAGGACCAAAACACAAAAATCTGAAAGTTTGATTTGGATCAGAGGGGGCGTCGCGCGACGCAAAGGACCCCTAGGGGACCTACGCGTGACGCGAGGGGCCTTCTGATGCCTAAAAACTTGGCTGATGTTTGCTATGTCCATTGTAACTGACTTATAATGCCTTTTCTCAACACCAAGGGATGCCTAAGCTTGCTTTTAGACCTTAGGGACACTTGTGGGTGATCCATGATCAGTTATAGCATGATTTGTCAAGATCACAAGCAATTAAATACACTATATAAAGCCCCATTTGTTGCAACCTTGATCATTCACTCACAACTCATCTTCTGATCATCTCTGGAGCTCAAGAGCCTTCTCTAAGCATCTCTGGTCGTGCATTAGACCTTGGTAAGTACCCTTGACCTTCCTTGATTGAGTTTTGCTTAGTTATTAGCTTAAAAGTCAAACCGTCGTAATTAAGGTTTGACTTATCGATTAATAACTAATGGTTCAGTGTTTAGTCAAATTAAAGGTAGTTATAAGTTGGTAATTATGTGGGTATTAAACCCTTAAAAGGGCACCCTCCGTTTCCCGTCCTAACTAGATCATTTGTCGGGTCAAAGTTACTTATAAAAAGTCAACAGAATCTTAATTTGCGAATTAACATGTAATTAGCAATGTAGAAGGCATGTAACCTATTTTACCACTCATATAACTTAGTAATAAACGTAAGAACATGTCTAAGCATGTTCGACCCGACAATTTTCTGTTTAGACCCGGTTCGGAACCGAAAGTCGCAAAACTTGGACTTTTGCTTTGACTTCAGTTCTGACCCGATTTAGTATGATTTGGAAATGCCTTAGAGCTTCCTTAGGACCAGGTTACATAATAGTATAACCCTCTGTGGTTGGTTCGTTGATTGTCCGATTCGTTTACATGTTTCCGTTAATTGCTTAATGTTGACCATAATGCCCTTTTGTCCATAAAACGAGAATTTTGTAAATGTGAAAGGACAATAATCTTTATTACTGATTTATAAACATGTCCCTAAATTTTCACATCAGTTTGAGGTCTAGATTAGGAGTTATGCTCAATGGCGTAATTAGAACGCTTTTTATTAATTAAACGGCGCCATTAGCATAAAGCCTATCTAAACCCAATTTTTGACACCAAACCTTTTACCCACTGATGTAATATAATATTTTGAGATTTTTAAAGATTTTTAATTATTTTTAACCTGCTCATAACCTAAGGTTATGGCATTGATTCGGTAAATACCGATTATACCCTTTTTGTTTATAAAATGAGTTTTACATAGTATTTTGACACCACTCCAATTGCTACTGATTTTATATAATAAATGAAGTATTTTGAACTTTATAACCTGATCAGAAAACTCAGATTTCCTGTATAACCCGGAAATCGCTTAAAATGGTTTTTTACGCGTATTAAACACCTAGTATGGGCTTAAAACCAATTTGGCATATAAGACTTATCACCAACTGATATAACCTATCAAATTAAGTTGTTTTACTGATGATTTCGGACCCGAGTCTCAAAATTAAAATTAATCTCTTTTATAATCTTTTAAATGACCAAAATACCCCTACGGGGCTTAAATTGAGATTAAACTCGTTTTGGGCATAATGGAAGGTATCTTACTGATATCACAACATATTTAAAACATATTAACTTAGGAAACCTGTTCATGACTCATCCGGTTACCCGTTATGCGTTATTCGCGTTCGGTTTGGTTTATGTAACTAGTTTGCATAAATTAGCCGAAACGGGTCAAACGTTATCGTTTTTATCTCAAAATCCAGAATGTGTTTAGTTTACCCATATTATACAAGTCTCCAAACTTGTCGGATCTAAACCACATTCTATTCCGGTCTTCGCTTAATCATGCGTTTTGAACCGTAAACCTTCCTTAAAACTAACCGGTCTAAGTTACGACTTAAATAAGACTCGTTAGGAATCTAATAGGTTAATAAAACATTCGTTCCAGATTGAGTGCCCCAGTAGAAGTACTTGTGCTTGCTGATTAGAATATACGGCTGAGTATAAATTGCATTTGCTAGCTCAGGTAAATACTTTTAACTTATTTTCCCTATACGGGTTTGGGATACGGTATTATAATAATCCCGCTTGGTCAGGTATTGAATGTTTAGTCGTATTGTGATTAAATTATTGAGGTAACCCGCTTTAATCTGTATTGTTTGAAATAAAAGCCTTTAGGGGTTAATGACCATGTCCCGGATATCCTTGACATCATTGTATTATAAAATGGCCACGTCTTATGCATGGGGTGTAGGCATACACCTGAAAGTGCATAAGGGAAACGGTATCTCACTCTCTTGTGGGCCTATACTTGTGGCGTGTCTGTTAATCTTGACTCGGTTTCTACATCGGGCCCTGAACGTATAACGAACCTGTAAATCTGTATACAAGATTATTTATATAATTGTCCCAAGTTATAAAAGATATGTTGTGCATTATGCATTCAAATCAATTTTATAAATGTTTTCAAATGAGTCGGTTAATTGTATTTACCAGTGTAAACTGACGTATTTTCCAAAAAGGTTAAGTGACAGGTACTGAACGTAATTGGCTGGAAGCTCAAGACGTTAAAAATGAATCTTGCAAGTTCTAGGCGTCTAAAGTCTGTTGAACAGTTTTTCCTTTTTGATCCGCCTGTGGATCCTTTACTTTCCGTTGTAATACTTTGATATTACTTTATATTCGGATTGTAATATATTTATCTTTTGCTTCCGTTGTGCATATATATATATTGTTTGACTATGATGATCTCAACTACGTCACGATACTCCCCACCAGGCCCACCGATAATACGTGGAAATATCGGGGTGTGACACGTGCCATATGAAGAACGACCGTGCGAGACCAAAGACCGGTCAAGATCTGTGACGTCATGCAGTATGGTGCACCATACCTCCAATAATGCAAAAAGTGAACGGTCGTGCGACAGGACGCACGACCGTGCGAGACCGAAAATTATAAAAACTTGCAGAAACATTCTGCTCGTAACTCTGGACATTTTGGAAGCGATTCTGGCGATTTTCAGGCTCCGGAGGCTTCTGCTTTCACCCGGATTCAAGCCACATTGTGCCGATTAGCTTCGTTATCTTCCAGATTCTTAATCTTATGCTTGTTTATGGTTTGGTTTTCTAATCTTTCCATGATTTTGTTAATCTTTCAAGCATTTAGATTAATGTTTATGTATTATTGTAACCTTTGGGCAAAAACACAACAATCCCTTGCTTGATTATAGCCATTAGTATGTTAATCTTTGTTTGTAATGACATTTGGAAGTATTTTCTATGTTAATCTTTGATGATTAGTTTGCAACCTTGTTATTGATATTGATTTCTTGATTATAAGTAATTGTGTTGGATGATTGGTATATGGTTAGTTAAGATAGTTGAAAAATGAAGCTTAATTAATCTTATATTAGTACACTTTAAACTTGGTTAACTTGTTTAGCTTGGTTAAAATGTGTGCATCATGATACTAGAAATGGTTAGTGATTTAATAAAATGTAATTATTGTTAATCAAGAAAGCTTGCCGTCACGTAAGGACCTAAACGGGTTAAATGGTGTCGTTATAAATTCTTGCCATGATTTGTTAACTTAGTTAGTAGTTTAGGCCAAAATTGCTATCTTGGTGAATTTGTGTGTAAGGTTTGTAAAATGAACTCGGTTGTGATTTAATTTACTTTATGCTTGTCTCGGTGGTTGCATTGTGTTTATCGGTGTCGCTTTCCTTGTTTAAGTGAGGTGAGAAAACTCCTAACGGATGACTAACTTATTTTTAAGAGATTTTCATAGACATTTATCAATTGCACGTTAAAGAACAATTTTAGGTGGTTAAAGTGTGTTTATCGTTTTAACTTTCCGAATGATTGTCATGTTAGGATTCCCGAAAGGGATACTAATTGTCTAAAAATTGGAGAATTGATCGAATGCTTCTAGTGCCAAAACCGACTTAGTTGACATGCTTTGGTTGTGTATTAAGCAAGGTATTTATCTATTTTCTATTATGTTTTTATATGTATTTGTTTACGCTTACTTTAGTTTAATTAAAATCAAACAACTTATGTTTTTACCGGTAGTTTAGTGACAAAGGTCTAGTATTATTCCTCCGCCCATTTCCTTGGATCGATACTTGGTTCTTACCGATACTTTACTACATATATGACGGGGTACACTTGCCTCTTTCGTGTGTGTTTTGATGTAAAAGTAATAATCACTTTTATAAATTTAAAACCAAATCGTGTGTAATTTCATTATAAAAATATGTGTATATGCGCACACGTCAAAACCAAACATGTTCAAGTAATCAGCGGAAGCATAGTAATGTTTAAATAACCAAAACATAGTTTAAAGTTCAAATTTTAAGCATGGGACATAACAGTCCATATCCCACAACGACCGCTCCTCCTCGTGCAAGCTCCATAAGTACCTAACCACCTGCAAGGCATGTAACAAAGAGTCAACAACAAAGTTGAGCGAGTTCACAGTTGGTGTTCATTTATAATGTTGTTTCAAAAACCACGAGTTCTTTTGTAAACCTTAAGTAAATCAGTTACCCTGTTTCTCAAACATATCCATAACCAGTGGGGGCTTCCACATGTGAACCACTAGACCCGTTACCATATCGACCACTGACTAAAGTAAGTTGGTGCCCTGACGTCAATGTCTATCATCATTGACTAGTGCCCAGATCCATTAGTTCACGCCCGTCCTCTGCGGAACGGTGTGAGGCTTGTCAAACCTAAATAGCGCTATCTAACTAATGACCTGCTCGCCTTTGGCCCGGTGATTAAGTCGATATAAAAGGAGGGACTTCATGATAGAGATTTTGGTCTAGTATCCGTGTTGTCACCCTTCAATAAAGAGGGTGTGTACGAAATCCCCAAACTGGGAGATTACGTAGGTTCCAAATCAATTCCTTATCACATGTTGTCACCCTTCAATAAAGAGGGTGTGTACGTGTTCCAAACCAGGAGATCACGCAGTTTTAGTTTAAATCCTTTACCCATTCCCAACCCTTGGGAATCCCATGCCTTGTGGAAAGTGTGAACTCACCTCGGTTTGCTCGGTATGCACAACTACTTGTGCATAAACAATTCAGTCAAAGCCTATAGTATGCACGTATACACAATCAGTTTATGTTCGTAATGATTCACATGCAAATCTAACATCACAAGGTGTGCTTGGGCAATTATTATCAAGTAACACATAAACAGTTAATCAACCCATACAAGATTCAAAGTTTACATGTATGTTCCATAACCATGTTTATCAGCTAAGTGTACTGGGTGTAAGAATCAAATTATGTAATCCACTTATAAGCAAACATGTTAACAGTAGATAATATCAACAATTACTAACATACACGTGGAATCCATAAATATATTAACCTACTGTTCCCTATAAGCTTCACGACGAACACTTGGGGTTTTCGTCGACATAGGGTTACGACGAAAAGGTCACGACGAACACCCATGTGATTTCGTCGAATGAGAGTTCGTCGGCACAGGATTTCGTCGGGTAAGGGTCTTCGTCGGGACAGGGATTTCGTCGACACAGGGATTTCGTCGACACAGGGATTTCGTCGGAACACGGGGTCGTGCTCAGCGGACACGGGGGCGTGGTCAACTAATAAGACAAAGCTGCATTAAATGAAGAAAGAGAAGGATGTGGACACGGGGCCGTGCCCACTGGACACGGGGCCGTGCCCGAGCTTCTGTTCAGCCTATAAATAGAAGTGCTTGGCTCAAGCTCAAACCATCCCTTGGCACACCACCTCTCTCACACTTCACCCACCACCCACCACCACCATAACACCATCATCCACCACCATCATCCATTGTCCATCGTAGAGTGTGTGAGTCGTCTCGGGATCCAAGATTGATCGTAAGAGTTCTTGACAATCAAGGCCATGTTTGCCTAAGTCTCTTACATCACTTGGTGAAGACAAAGTGTCTAGTGTAATACTTTTTATTTCCAATCTTTTGCACTTTTTACTTGGTTTTGTATTAATGACTTTAATAACTAGTTGCTTATGTTGAAGGTGATCTTTCCTTATAATTTGTCCGTGGTGTCTTGGCATTATTTTACTGTCTATATAAAATAAAAGATTTTCACCATTCATATCTCCACGGTCTATATGGAGGTATGTTGGCTACCTGGTCGGGGGTTAAGGGAACGGTTTGGTAAAGGTCTTGCCATTGTTCAGCGTTTAGAGGTCCTGCAATGGACCTGGGTCAAATTTAGTAGGACCTCCTTCAATACTTAACGGTATTGGATGGCGGGGGTCCAAACTCTTTGATCCCCTCATAAGTTAATACTATTAATACTATAACCCGGCTATTTAGGACTGTATCCCTGCTGACTCAGACTACTTAGTCGAGGGTAACGTCACCTCCAAAAGAGGGGCCTACCATAATTTGCATTAATAACTTAATTAATTATCTTCCAATAATCCACCCTTTTAGGATTGTATCCTTGCTGACTCAAACTACTGGGGTGAGGGTAACGTCACCTTCAAAAGAGGGGCCTACTACAATAACTAAGATAATCTCTTAAATATGTGCAAAAGTGCGGAAATAATCAAAGGTTACACTAGATACGAGTCGGAACCAAGTGATTCATCTTGTCTATCTGTTTTTCTTTTTATTTTTATTTTCATCATTTTAGTTAGTTTTTATTAGTTTAAAACATTTTTCTAAAACTTCTTTTTAATTTGATTAGACGTTGAGGATAAACCGGTACTAAAAGCTCTTGTGTCCTTGGACGACCTCGGTATCTTACCAACACTATACTACGCTCACGATGGGTGCACTTGCCCATATGTGTGTCTAGTGTTAGTAAATATCGTGTTTTATAAATTTAAAACTTGACTAAAAAGTGTTAAAGGGGCTTAAAATATACACCTAATATATATAACACTTCACACGTATCAAGTTTTTGGCGCCGTTGCCGGGGACACAAGGATTTTAGGAAAGCTTAAAATCGACGGCCTAATCAGTTTTTCAAAACCTTTTCAAAACGGGCCCACATTTTTCTGCATTTTAGTTTAGTTTTGCATTTACAGTAGGTTGAACACGGGTCGTGCTCGCTGAACACGGGGCCGTGCTGCATATTTTTCATAAAACACCCAGTAACAGAAGCTTGAACACGGGCCGTGCTCATTGAACACGCCCCGTGCTCAACGAAATCAGCAAATTTAATTAAAACGTCCAGATACAGATTCTAAACACGGGGCCGTGTCCACTGAACACGGGGCCGTGTCCAGCCTCTGTTTCCGTGTTTCTTTTTGTTTTCTGATCTCGGGACTTGGTTGTGGTCTGCTGAGTGATTCTTATGGATCAATACTCAGGAGGTTACAACTACACCTATGAGGAGGATGATTATAGGGGTAATTATTGCACTAATTGTCATAACTCACGCTCGGTTCAAAATAATCGCTCATATCAACCATCCAATTCATACACCTACTATGAGGAGCCCAGGTACGAGCCATCAACTTCATACACATCCTATGAAGACCACAGGTATGAACCTCCTCCCTCATACTCATATTTTGATGAACCAAGGTATGAGCCTTCATACTCATACTTTGAGGAACCAAGATATGAGCCACCACCTTCGTATGCTTATTATGAGGAACCATGGCGTGAACAACCCACCTCATATGCGTATTATGAAGAACAAAATTACGACCCTTATCCATCATATGCTTACAATGAAGAACAATGGTGTGAACCATCTACTTCATATGGGTATTATGAGGAACAAAGGATCGAACAACCGGATTCAAGCTTTGAAAATACCGATTCTTTTTCTATAACCGAAGTGACCGATAGGATATTAGAACACATTAGAGTTATCGATCGTTGTATAAAAGAATCTCGCGCAAGGGAAGAGGAATCCCGCGCAAGAGAAGAATTAAAAAAGGAAGAGATAACCGAAAGTGTAAAAATGGAAGAACAAATAAGTGAAAAACCGACACATGAGTTAAACAACGAAAAAGGTGAGTCCGACAACGTTAAAATTCAAGAAGAGTCTAATTTTGAAGAAATTAATCTCTTGTCACCTTCTTTTGAAAATCATTGTTTAGTACCCACTTATGCTAAGTTTTTAAAAGAGTTAAACACTAACACTAAAATTGACGAAACGGTAAGTGTTAAGTTAACTGATGATCAAACCTCACTAATAAAAGAAGACCCATTTGAAATTAACATTACACCGGTTCCATGTTTCTTTCAAAATTCGTTTATTAGTAATGTCACAATCGATAAAGATCTTTGTGTTAACATAATGCCTAACTACATTTTCGAAAAATTAAGTATTAGTGATTTTTCTCCACTTCAAATACCCATTTTTCTATCCAATCGGAAAGTAATAAAATCAATCGGTATAGTTGAGGATGTATTGGTTCAAACAAATCAAATGGTAATCCCGACCGATTTTGTCATCCTCGATGACGCTCCTCTAGTGTTGGGACGACCATTTGTAAAAACTCACGAAGCTTTGAAAAACCGGAAGTTCAACAATCTACCTCTTCAATTAGGGGCATTTAAAAGAAGTGTCGATCTTGAGCGATCAATGAAATATCCATTCGGCAATGACGACCCCCTAATTGAAGATGAGCCAGAACCACCCGATAAGGTGGGTCTAGCTAAGGACCCTTATAAACGTGGCGCACCATGGAGGCATTCCACGGAACTATCCTTAGTTTAGTTTAGATTAATTTTCTTGTTTTCTAGTTAGTTTTAATTTTCAGGAATAAAACACACTTGAGATGGCAAAGGATGCAGGGGAAACTTGAACCAGCACTCCATGCAGGAAAACAGAACCATCCGACAAATTTCTTCGTTTACAGTAAGCTCGGCACGGGCCGTGTCCACCCAACACGGCCCCGTGCTGCACTGTCTGCAGAAAAAGACCCAGTTCAGGTAACTGGACACGGGCCGTGTTCACCCAACACGCCCCCGTGTCCAGACTTCTGTTTCTCTTGTTTTAATTTTGTTACTGGCACTTGAACACGGGGCCGTGCCCGGATCACACGGGGCCGTGTTCAGCGCCCAGTAACAGAAATTTTTTGCTTTTTACACCTTTTTACACATTCAATCAACCTAAAAACTTATTTTTGGGACACATTGAGGACAATGTGTAATTTAAGTGTGGGGGGGATGCTAAAACCTTGAATCTTGCAAGTCCTAAATACAAGCCTTACACAAAACTCTATTGGAACCGCTAATCACCCCAAATTTTTTTTCAAAAATTTTCATTTTTTACTTGTCTAGGTTTAACTCGGGAAATTCAAGTTCTTAAAAAGGTTATATTTTTACGAATTTACAACCGATAGCGTCGTGATAAAAAGAACCAACATAAGAAAATTATGAAAAGGCATGACAAGCTTAGCTAAAATTTAATTATATATACTTGATCACATAAAAACCCATTCCCACAAAAGTGAGTTTTGAGCCTTTATTGAGCAAACACTTACATATCATTTGACTAAATGCTCATTTTCGTTTCTTGTGTGCATAGCCGCTTGATTCTTACGACTCTAGAACTTGCCATGACGATACATTCCCGGTCCTTACCAACTTAAACCCGAGTAAGTAAATGATGGAGGCATTAGGACTAACCCTTTTTATTTCTACACCATTTATTTTCCTTTTTTTTACCACCTACCCAAAATCCCCCTAGTTAGCCCCTTTGAGCCTAAACCTTTTCATTTCATAACCCAAACCAAACACCCTTTTTACCCACCAAAACCTTTTTCATTTTTACCCCTTTGTTTTAGTAACAAGTTCGGTTCTTCATATGACTTTTCAAAAAAAAAAAAAATTGTGTTGATGATGAAGCAAAAGAAAATAAACAAACAAGTTCATCAAAAATAACTTTGTTTGAATAAATAGCTTCATCAAAATAAAAGTTATAAAAAATAGAAAGTCATACGAAAACCGACACTTGTTACGCTTTTCGCCCTTTTTCTACTAACCACTAACCACCAACCCAACCACCTACCTTTAACCCAAGCCTAACCCTTAACCCACAAAGTCCTCTTGATATTTACAAAGGTATATAAGTTAAAAAGGAGGAGGATTGATTGCTTGGCAAGCCTATGGTAGGAGTAAGTTCCATGCCGCTCTCGAGTGATCCACAAAAATACATTTTCGGCCGAGTGTTGAGTGATCCCCGTGAGGTATGTGAACTTGTATATAAATAGAATTTTACAAACGCATGTTATGCCCTAATAAGTAATTTACCTTATGAAAAGTTTTAAATAAATCATGACGAATAGGATTGTAAATAAATAAAAATAAAATTAAATAAAGAATCTTGGAAATCCCGACACTCTACGACAAGCCCAAAACCTTCTTTTCTACCCATTCCATTTGGAAGTGTAAATAGCCACATATTAAAGAGTTTTGCTTGAGGACAAGCAAAGATTCAAGTGTGGGGGTATTTCATGTGTTCAAAATGTAACATATAAATTTCATCAAATGAGGCATAAAACTAACCCTTTTTTAGTACTAATGTTGGAAAAAGTGTGCTTTTGTCTTCCTTTTGTATTTTCAGGATTAAATGAGCTCAAATTAACAAAAGAAGCAAAAAGACATCAAAATCTAACATAAATACAAGAAAAGGGACAAGACGTGACATGCCTGACCCCACGATAGCATCTTCCCAAGCAAAACAAGAGATCAGAAGCCTGAACACGCTCCGTGCTCAGCCAGCACGGGGGCGTGCCCAAGTATCAGCAGAAAAGACAAAGTGGTAGAAGCTTCTATTGCCCACCACGGGGCCGTGCTCAGCGGACACGGGGCCGTGGTCAACTATAAGATTCGCACAATCCAGCAAATCTGCATAGTACAAAGATTCTTCTGCACCACGGGGTCCTGCTCAGCGGACACGGGGGCGTGGTCAACTAATAAGACAAAGCTGCATTAAATGAAGAAAGAGAAGGATGTGGACACGGGGCCGTGCCCGAGCTTCTGTTCAGCCTATAAATAGAAGTGCTTGGCTCAAGCTCAAACCATCCCTTGGCACACCACCTCTCTCACACTTCACCCACCACCCACCACCACCATAACACCATCATCCACCACCATCATCCATTGTCCATCGTAGAGTGTGTGAGTCGTCTCGGGATCCAAGATTGATCGTAAGAGTTCTTGACAATCAAGGCCATGTTTGCCTAAGTCTCTTACATCACTTGGTGAAGACAAAGTGTCTAGTGTAATACTTTTTATTTCCAATCTTTTGCACTTTTTACTTGGTTTTGTATTAATGACTTTAATAACTAGTTGCTTATGTTGAAGGTGATCTTTCCTTATCGTTTGTCCGTGGTGTCTTGGCATTATTTTACTGTCTATATAAAATAAAATATTTTCACCATTCATATCTCCACGGTCTATATGGAGGTATGTTGGCTACCTGGTCGGGGGTTAAGGGAACGGTTTGGTAAAGGTCTTGCCATTGTTCAGCGTTTAGAGGTCCTGCAATGGACCTGGGTCAAATTTAGTAGGACCTCCTTCAATACTTAACGGTATTGGATGGCGGGGGTCCAAACACTTTGATCCCCTCATAAGTTAACTACTATTAATACTATAACCCGGCTATTTAGGACTGTATCCCTGCTGACTCAGACTACTTAGTCGAGGGTAACGTCACCTCCAAAAGAGGGGCCTACCATAATTTGCATTAATAACTTAATTAATTATCTTCCAATAATCCACCCTTTTAGGATTGTATCCTTGCTGACTCAAACTACTGGGGTGAGGGTAACGTCACCTTCAAAAGAGGGGCCTACTACAATAACTAAGATAATCTCTTAAATATGTGCAAAAGTGCGGAAATAATCAAATGTTACACTAGATACGAGTCGGAACCAAGTGATTCATCTTGTCTATCTGTTTTTCTTTTTATTTTTATTTTCAGCATTTTAGTTAGTTTTTATTAGTTTAAAACATTTTTCTAAAACTTCTTTTTTATTTGATTAGACGTTGAGGATCAACCGGTACTAAAAGCTCTTGTGTCCTTGGACGACCTCGGTATCTTACCAACACTATACTACGCTCACGATGGGTGCACTTGCCCATATGTGTGTCTAGTGTTAGTAAATATCGTGTTTTATAAATTTAAAACTTGACTAAAAAGTGTTAAAGGGGCTTAAAATATACACCTAATATATATAACACTTCACACGCATCACATACAGTCAGCATTATTGGAATCCATTCAAGTAACGGTTTCATCCCACTTCTAAAACATGTTACGACTACAATCATGACATTACAATCAATTTATCATTCACATCAGATTATATATGAATTCATAACCACAAAGATTAATTCCATCACAGTCATAAAAGTATACGAACAACATGCAACATCACATACTACAACAACCAGAACCATCCATTCTAAATAAGGATCATGGACGAATACAAATCATAGGATTCGAAATATTAACAAGATATAGATTATCAAACCCTAATCACCACGTATACGCATGACTTCTAATAGAAACCCCTATGCTTGCAATAGTTCACACACTTCAAATAACAGCCATCATCAAAGCGTAGCAACAATTTAAATATAAAGATGGTACACTAACCGCAAGGTCAAATGGTTGAATCACCCATAATCGACTTAACAAGAAGAAAAAGGTTGCAAAGGAGAATTGCCGTCGCACAAGCAAGAGTAGTTTAGGGTTTTCTAAAAGTTTCGTAACCTACTAAGAATATATAATCGAACAGTTATCAGCTGGGCCTCTCATGGGCTTTACTAGAAGATGGGCCGGCGAAATCCTATATTTCGTCGTGATGGCCATGGCGAAAACCCTTAGGTTTTCGTCGGGACGTGTTGTGGCGAAATCTCTGAGTTTCGTCAAGCTTATACAAGGTGAAACAATTTAAGGCTTTTAACTTTTAAAGGATTACAAGTTTATAACACTAAACACATGAACACCTTAACACATTAATCATATATTAGCATGCACAAACTAGAATGGGACCAGTATTGTATAGAGGAAAGACCTTGAAAACTCGAGTTGTCACATCATCCCCAAATTGAAAGAAATTTCATCCCGAAATTTAGCACGTGGTCACTGAGGAAGCTAGCTAGGTTTGCGTGGTTTCTTGGTTTTCCTGGGGTGTCACATCATCCCCCCGTTGGTTTGGAATTTCGTCCCGAAATTCAGCAGTAGCTCCAGCCTTAGCAGTGGTTGCACTTTTCTCGAACAACTGGGGATACTTGAGTTTCATTTGGTCTTCTCGTTCCCAGGTGAACTCTGGGCCACGACGGGAGTTCCAACGTACTCGGACAAGAGGTATTCTGGTACGCTTGAGAACCTTAACATCTCGGTCTGTGATCTCTACTTGTTCCTCGACGAATCGCAACTGATCGTCGATTGTGAGCTCCTTCAAAGGAACTATGAGGGTCTCATCTGACAGACACTTCTTCAGATCTAACACGTGGAATACGTTGTGAACTCCACTGAGCTCTTCAGGTAGATTCAATCTGTAAGCGACCTTGCCAATTCGTTCAGTGATTTCGAAAGGTCCGACATAACGTGGGTTTAGCTTGCCTCGTTTACCAAAACGAACCACACCCTTCCAGGGTGAGACTTTAAGTAGAACCCGGTCCCCGACCTGGAATTCTAGAGGTTTCCTACGCTTATCAGCGTAGTTTTTCTGACGGTCACGAGCTGCCGCCATTCGTTGTCGTATCTGAGCAATCTTTTCTGTCGTGTCGATGACGAGTTCTGGACCTGTGATCTGGCTGTCGCCAACCTCTGCCCAACAAAGAGGTGATTGGCATTTACGCCCATACAATGCCTCAAACGGAGCAGCCTGGATGCTGCTGTGGTAGATGGTGCGCTCAGACAGCCCATCCGTCTGTGGATGATAAGCGGTGCTCATGTCTAAACGTGAGCCAAAGGACTTGTGCATAGCTTGCCACAACTCAGAAGTAAAACGTGCATCACGATCGGAAATAATGGAGGTTGGCACTCCGTGTCTCGAAACCACTTCCTTTAAGTATACGTCTGCTAGAGTAGAAAACTTATCCGTTTCTTTGATAGCCAAGAAGTGTGCAGACTTAGTCAGTCGATCCACTATCACCTAAATAGTGTCATTTCCGCGTTGAGATCTAGGCAGGCCAGTAACGAAATCCATGGAAATTTGCTCCTATTTCTATGTCGGGATCTCTGGTTGTTGGAGTAGGCCTGATGGTTTCTGATATTCGATCTTGACTCTCGCACAAGTCAAACATTTACTAACGTAGGTTGCTATGTTGGCTTTCATGCTAGGCCACTAGTATGTAGTCTTTAAGTCATGGTACATCTTATCCGAACCAGGATGTACTGAGTAACGAGATTTATGTGCTTCATCCATCACAAGCTCGCGTAAGTTTCCATAAAGTGGGACCCAAATGCGCCCTGTTATGTAGTAGGCGTCATCTTCCTTTTGTTCTAATCGTCTCCTCGATCCTCGTAGGGACTCGGCCCTAATATTCTCTGCTTTCAATGCTTCAACCTGAGCATCTCGTATCTGAGTAGGAAGACTAGATTGGATGGTAAGTTGTAACGCACGCACTCGCTTAGGTGTAGTATCCTTTCGACTGAGGGTGTCGGCCACAACATTGGCCTTGCCCGGATGGTATTTGATAGCGCATTCATAATCATTCAGAAGTTCGACCCACCGACGTTGTCGCATGTTTAACTCCTTTTGCTTGAAGATATGCTCGAGACTCCTGTGATAGGTGTAAATGGTGCACTTGGTACCGTATAGGTAATGTCTCCATATCTTAAGTGCGAAAACAATAGCTCCCAGCTCTAGATCGTGTGTAGTGTAATTTCTTTCGTGGACCTTAAGCTGGCGTGATGCGTACGCAATGACTTTCTCACGTTGCATCAACACACAACCCAGTCCTCGGATCGATGCGTCGCAAAAGACCACGAAATCATATGTGCCTTCAGGCAAGGAGAGAATTGGTGCGCTACAAAGTCTATCTTTTAAGTGATGAAACGCAGATTATTGTGCATCACCCCAACGAAAGGTGACACCCTTCTAGAGATGTACAAATCGGTTAATTTGAGAAACCGGTTTCGGTTTTTTAACCGAACCGGTTTTTTTAGATCAATTGAAAACCGGTTTTTTGTTTAACCGTAACCGGTTTTAACCGGTTTCAGCAACCGAAAATTAATAACTGGTACAACCGGTTTTATAACCGGTTTGTATAATAACCGGTTTCCGAACTGATTAAATTAACTGATTTTATAACCGGTTTACTATAACCGGTTAAAAAAACCGGTAAAAAAACCGGTCTGCAGGAAATGTCACAGAATGCTGTTTTTGATGCTGTTTTGCTGTTTTTTAGCCTGTTTAAAAAAAAAAAACAGCAGTTTTTTTTAAAAAAACATAAAATACAAATTGTAAAAAGTCAAAACATAATATCATTAAGTCTACGAACAAACGGAAACATAACATAAGGAAATAAGAACGGTACGAACGCTAAAGCGTAACAACGAAAATACATAAACTTCATACATAAACTTCAAATATTAATCCGCACGAAGGTCCACACTAGTATATATATTTTTTTAGTGGGACGAGAATAGTAATATATCTTGAACCGCGTCTAATCTTCTTCGGCCGAACCCGAACTCGAACTATTGCGGAGTAATTCATCTAGTTCGGCTTCTTCTTCGGTCATTGGGGTTGTCATTTCGTTTCGAACCTCGTCTTCGTACACTTCGGCTTCGTAATCTAATTCACCCTCGAGTGAGCGTATGTGTTGACATCTCTCCGCCGCATCCAAGTAGTCTTTCAAGCAAATCGACATCTCAACCGCCTTTGGTGTTAGTCGAGTCCTCCGTATCGAAATCACCCTACCACTTATAGAAAAAGCACTTTCCGAAGCTACCGTGGAAGCTTGGACCGTTAGTCGTTCAATAACCTTTAAACCGTCTTGAACGGCCAAATTTATGATGTGTGCCACACATCGACTATGGAAAAAAATACCCTCACAAATCGGAGTGTACTTTAACCTTAAATGCGTGACCGAAAGCGTGTTGTTTGAGACGTTATCAAAAGCTATCGAAAAAATCTTTGTTTCCAATTTGTATGTTTTAATACATTTGTCGATAGCTTTATATATAGCTTCACCGGTGTGAGGGTAATCA
The DNA here is from genome assembly GCA_030545235.1 of Helianthus tuberosus. Lineage (NCBI taxonomy): Eukaryota > Viridiplantae > Streptophyta > Magnoliopsida > Asterales > Asteraceae > Helianthus > Helianthus tuberosus. Next base: position 197,904,791 of record CM060448.1, on the reverse strand, counting down.
AAAAGTTTAAACAAAATGGTGCGTTTCATCATTTGCCACGTCGCCGGTTCAATCCAATGGGCGGTGACACAAATATACGAGTCGGGTGAACCGTGCGGTGCGGACCAAACGTCGCTAGTCAAGTTAACACCGGTTTCTAATTTTTCAAAATAACAAATTAATTCAAGTTTAGCTTTTTTCCACATTTTTAAACAATCCCTCCTAAGAGTAGCGCGACTTACATGAGTGTATCGCGGTTGGAGAGTTCTTTGAACCATTTTGGTGTAGCGTTGGTTGTCGAAATGGTTGAACGGCAAACTTTCTTGGATTACAAACTTCGCCATTTCCTCCCTTGCCATATCGAAATTGTAGGCGAACAAAGTAGCGTCGCTTGCCATGGAAGCTTGACCACTAGCGGTTTGTTGTTTCAACGCCCTACAAAACGGTTTTTCGATGTGTTGTTTCAAGGTGGTGTTTGCCCCAACGGCGTAAAAACTATTACAATGATGACAACGCGCTTTTTTCGGTCCGCTCGCCATCTCGCACAAATCGAAATGGTTCCAAACTTCCGGGTTGCGCTTCGTTGCAAGAACACGAACAACCGTGTCGGTTGTAGACTCGCCAACATTGACCGAATCATGAGCACTAGAGCTTGCCATGTTTTTTTTCACAATTATCGAATAAGAAAAGTGAGCGTTTTTATGAGATTTAGGAGATTAGAGAATGGTGTGATTGAACCAAAACACCCAACACCCTTTTATAGTAATTGGAGATGAATTTTTGACAAAAAAAAAACAAAAAAAAACGGCCACTTTCTAGTCCCAACGGTCATATGACCGTTTTCTGCACATCAGCGACATAAACCGGTTTTAACCGGTTTTTATAACCGGTTTTTATTGATCCGTTTTTGGTTAATCAGTTTTAACCGGTTTTTAACCAGTTTTTATAACCAGTTTTTACATATAACCAGTTTTAAAACCGGTTTTTTATATAATCGGTTTTAAAACCGATATCCAACTAACAACCTATAACCGTTTTATAACCGGTTCAACCGGTTAGTAACCGAACCGGTTACAAAAAAACCGGTTTTTCCAACAACCGGTTTCGCTTTTTTTTCGGTTTCAGTTGCGTAATCAGTTTTTTTGTACACCTCTACACCCTTCTGAGTCAGTGAGGTGAGAGGTTGCGCAATCTTGGAGAAATCCTTGATGAACCTTCTGTAGTAGCCCGCCAAACCCAAGAATTGGCGGAATTCTGTTGGTGTACGGGGTGCAGGCCAATTCTTGATCGAATCAACCTTGGATGGATCAACATGAATCCCATCCTCATTTACCACGTGATCTAGGAAATGGACTTCACGTAGCCAAAAGTCACATTTCGATAGCTTGGCATATAGCTGCTCTGCTTGAAGGAGTTCCAGAACAAGCCGCAGGTGATGTTCGCGTTCCTCCTGACTCTTGGAATAGATCAGGATGTCGTCGATGAATACAATAACGAACTTACCCAGGTAAGGCTTGCACACTCTGTTCATAAGATCCATGAAGACCGCAGGTGCGTTTGTTAATCCAAAAGGCATAACCAGAAACTCGTAATGGCCATAACGAGTCCTGAACGCTGTCTTAGAGATATCCTCGTCTCGGACTCTCAGTTGATGGTAACCTGACCTCAGGTCAATCTTTGAGTAGAAACTCGACCCTTGCAACTGGTCGAATAAGTCATCAATGCGTGGAAGAGGATAGCGATTCTTCACGGTGACCTTGTTGAGTTCGCGGTAGTCAATACACATTCTGAAGGTACCGTCTTTCTTCTTCACAAATAACACTGGAGCTCCCCAAGGCGAAGAGCTAGGGCGAATAAAACCCTTATCCAATAGCTCTTGTAGTTGTGTGGACAGTTCTTCGAGTTCTGATGGAGCTAAACGATAAGGTGCTCAAGCTATGGGCGCTGCTCCAGGAGCTAGTTCGATTTGAAATTCAACCTGACGATGAGGCGGAAGACCAGGTAATTCCTTAGGAAATACCTCAGGAAAATCGCGCACAATCGGAATATCTTCTATCTTATTCTCTTTCTTTGAGGTGTCAGCAACGAGGGCTAAAATGGATGTGTGCCCCTTTCGCAAACACTTCTGGGCCTTAAGGAAAGAAATGATGCCCACAACAGCACCACTCTTGTCGCCATGAATCACTAAAGGTTCTTCGCCAGAATGAGGAATGCGGACGATCTTCTCCTTGCAAAGGATCTCTGCTCGATGTTGAGATAACCAATCCATCCCAATAACGATGTCGAAACTACCAAGAACGATGGGGATAAGATCGATAAAGAAAGTCTGACCAGCTAAGACAAGATTACAACCCTTAACTATGTGTGTGGCTTCAAGACTTTTACCGTTTGCTAGTTCTGCCATGTGTTTGGTGTTCAAAAGTGTTGGGGTACGCTTAAGCATTTGACTAACTTTTAAAGACATGTAACTAGTATCGGCACCCGAATCAAATAAAACAGTAACAAAGAAGTCGTCCAGAAGAAACTTACCCATCACCACGTTGGGATCGTTCCTCGCGTCACCCTAACCAATCACAAAAGCTCGACCCCTGGCACCATTGCCATCATTGTTTCCCCCATTGGTGTTTTCGTTCCCCTGATTGTTGTTGTTGTTCTGATTCAGCTGGGGGAAGTCTCTTTTGAAGTGGCCTTCAGCACCACTCTGAAAGCATCCTTTGTTGTTACCCTGTTGCTGCTGATGCTGATTCTGTGGAGCTTGCTGCTGGTTCTATCGTCGCTGATTTGCAGGGTAGAGGCTCCTGCAATCCTTGGCCGCATGGCCAGGTTTGTTACACCTGTGACAAGTGCCCTTAGCACATAGTCCGCTATGATGGAAACCACAACGATTTCATTTGGGGTGGTTCCCCTTGTACCCACTCTGCCCTTGACTACCAGAAGATTGTTGACCAGGGTTCTTGTAGTCATCAGTCTTTCGCTGTTGAGATTGAGACTGAGCTGATGTCGAACCCTTGCTTGAGACTCCATCCCATTTGCGCTTGTTGTCGCTGGAGGCATCAGAAGTAGTAGTAGTAGTAGTAGTAGTAGTAGTAGTAGTAGTAGTAGTAGTAGTAGTAGTAGCACCAATACGCTTGGGCAACTTGTTCTGTTCGACTGCCTGATCAGTGAGACGATGAGCCAAACGAATAACTTGCTCGATAGTGGCGAGGTTTGCTGCAGTCACATGGCTCTGGATCTCTGGAACTAAACCTTTATGGTACAGCTCGATGCATTTGATAGGAGGATCCACCATAGTAGGACGCAAGATAGCCAGTTCGTTCGATCTTTACGTGTACGCTTCAATTTCCGACCCCGTCATCTTTAAGTTGTAGAACTCTACTTCCAGCTCGTGGATGTCATCACGATTACAGTACTCTCCCCTGATCAATGTAACATCCCTAAAATATAAATTCTTTATTTTAATCCGACGTTGCAGTTAAACGGGATAAACTAACTAGTTATAAGATCTAACCCAGTTAGATAAGAGCCAAGAAATACCAAGTTAGATTGTTAAAACAATTAAACTATAAACCTCATGAAAGTAGGAGGGTTAATTGTGCACATTGTGAAACAAGATTCATTAAAACAAAAAAAAAATCCAACACATACTAGTGTATGTGTGGATCGACTAGAACACAGGGAGCGCGACCAGGGTTCTCCCACAAACCCTAACTTGCACAAAATTCACAAATTGAAGGCTCAAATCCATTCCAAAACGAAATCTGAGCTTAGATTGGTGATCCCCATTGCAAGGAGATCATAAGGTATGTAAATTTTGTAGAAAATTTCCATCTAAATTTCTGGATGAACTTAGAGAATTCGAATTAGATGGTTGCATGTTCGTTATATGATGAAATAGGAACATTGTAGTGTCTAGGAGTAAACCCTAGACAAGCATATGATGAAATTAGGTCTAAATCTTGTGAATTCATGATCACCATTGAAGGTGATAAGTATGATGATGCTAAATTCGAGTAATGTGATGTTTTTAGGGTTTTTGATGGCTAAAAATAGTGCTATAATGTCATAAACATGTTTTGATTGAAAGCTGAATTCAAACAGCTTCTGATCAGAATTTACAGCCGACTTTTATTGGCTGTAACATGGACAAAACATGACAAAAACGTGTGTTTCTTGAGTCTAAAATGTAATTCTAGGAAATATCTTTAAAACCCCACTGGAATCGCATTTTTTCGACGAAAATTGAGCGTTTTATGAATTTTTCCGTATCAAAGGTTCAAGCTGCGTTTTCTAGCAGAATTTGCAGCCCATTACGAATGTCATAACTCAATTTAGGAATTGATTTATGATCTCAAATTCTTACTGTAGAAATTATTAAGTGATTAAAAGAATCGCCAATTGGAATTTCGTCAATCGGATAAACGAGGAATTTTTAATGAATTTTTCCGTAAGCTGCACTCAGAAGTGACGAATCTGATTGCAGCTTAGTGGATGAATTTTTACGAATTTTTGGTAAAGAGTTAGATCTTGAAATTTTAACACAAGGCCTAACCCTCTGAGAGGTACGCCATATAAAAAAATCATAATTTTTGAAGACTTGTAAACAGGTTAAACAGGTCACCAAAAACAGCCTATTTTCAGTGATACGAAACTTGATTGTTGATGTTATAAATTATGCCCACAATGTTCATATGTTGAAATTATGAATCAAACACGTAATTTCCTAGTTCGACTAATTACGTGTGATGTGGGGTAATACAAATTTTAATTATGAAGTCGATTTAGCTTATATGCACATATCATATACTTAAGGGTAGTTAACTTTTGAAAAGTTAAACTACCCATGGACGGAGTCGAATAGTAGTTTTGATATAGAAAATACGTAAGGTGGAATAGTCGTGGCTATAATGACTAATCTAACCACCTTGTGAATTATGATGATAGTTTGACTCTTGACAAGCTAGATGGAGGCTTGGGGATGAAGCGGGTCAAACGGAGCAAGTACGAAAAGGAAAGCGTAATTTGGATGCGAGGTAAGTAAAAGCTTACACCCTTTTTAGTATACATTAGTTGTGTGTATTGAAAATGAATAAGGAAAAGTTAGTAATAAAGTTATAATGTTCCGACGCAAATAATATGAGTCGGAACTAGTGCAATGGTGAGAAATCATAAACAATGGCAAAAATGGTAAATTGGTAAATTAGTCATGTGACGATGAACTAATAAGAAATTTTGAAACACTACGTTATGGTGTAAACCGAAATGGGTAAAAGGGCGAGATGGTAACTAGATATCATCTCATAAAGGAAAATGGCCGTTCGGACTAAACGGGTCAAATGACATTGGCAAGATCATTTGACAATATTAATTGATGATCGCTTGTTGAGTTTTGTGATTACAGGAAATATCATACGGTTCGCGTTGGTATTAATTAGAAATTAATAGTGAAAGATATTTAAACGGGCCAATCCTATGACTCGAGCCAGGTACGCATATTTAGAATTATTGTTAAAAGCGATATTCTTGGTCAAATATTAGCGAAAGTCCTTCGTCGTAAAATGAAGGACTAAAATTGACCAAAAAGCCCTTGATGGGAAAACCGGGCAAACGACCCTTAGAGGTTGTTTAGGAATTAGTATTAAGATTACGAAGTAAAAGTAGATACTTTAATGTAGTAAAATGATGGGTGAAAGGAGAGTGAAATTTAAAGTAAATGGTAAATCCCTCTAACGGGTTAAAATGAAGTTTTACGCATAACTCAACCTTTGGTGGTATAATGTATGAAAGTTTTAGACTCACGAGTTAATGGTTTTGAGATAATAAATATCTCCAGAATTTATAATGAATAGACGAAAGTGGTTTAAGGAATCATGAAACGGGTCAAAAGTGTTAAAAAGGTATTTCAAGCCGAGAGCTTGAAATCTGAATTTTTGAACTAGTGGAATGTCAGGTTTTAACTCCATAAGATGGAGAATTAAATTTTGAACGCATAGGAAAAAGAATCGCCTAAAACGGACTAGTAGATAAAAAGTTATGGTCGTTTAAAGTTCGATTTTTGTTGAATAATTGAGCTGGGCAGAAAATGCAGGTTCAGAAACGGACCTGCTGGAAATTAGTCTCCCTCGCAACACGCGACAGGGTCCCTCAATTGGGGCGCGGCACGCGACAGGTGTCGCGACTCACGACAGATTAAAAGTTGCTTTCCGCGACACGCGGGAGGCATGATTTTGGAAATTTTATTTTGATTATCATTATTTGATATTGGAACTTATTTATACATGTTTATAAGCTATCAAAACTAACTTTTAAGTTGGTTTTGATCATAGGTGAGTATAGCAAGCATCCGGAAGACGATCAAGCAATCAAGTGAACCGAACACATGTCAAATGAAGCTTCCGCAATGACGTTATGTTATTTTTGTTTTAAGTGAACAATGTAAACACTTGGAACTATATTTTGTTTACTTTAAACACGTATGCACTTTGACTTGACAAAGTTTTTAGAAAGTCACATTTTTCATATAAAATGCGTAACTAAGGTTATAAACATGTTAAATTGAGACGGATGTTAAAATCAAATCCTTGAAATTGTTCCATGGGGTGGCATTAGCAGCAACCAACCCCAGCATTTGAACCTGAGCGTTCCACCACGTGAGCGCTACACCTTCAAGAGTACCAGTAGCGAACTTCACCCTACGATCCTCAGGGCATTCACACATCTCGAAGACAGATTCGAGCTTCTCGAACCAGTGGAGGAGGCCTACAGCTCCTTCAGTGCGGTTAAAAGTAATAGGTCGGCAGTCCATAAAAGTTTTGAAAGTACACGCAGGGGGCTGAGCATGTTGACCTGTCGTGTGAGTAGGAAGAGACAAAGTTAAGCACAAGTGTTTGTTCACGAGAGTAGGATCTAAAGATCCTAGAGTAAGTTGCAATAGCAGGTTATACCTCCTGCTTGAGCGGCTGCGAGTGCTGCAGCAACTTGTTCATTGATTAGAGCCATCAGCTGGGCTTGAGTTAGGTTGATACGTCCACTCATGATCTTCATATCAAAGGAAACATGGGTGAGAAAGACGTCGTGAAAGTGCGATGACAGAAGAAAGTAAGCACATATGGGTTTCTAACAATAGTTGTTACGTTAACCAAGCATACCTTGAACAATGTACTATGTAACTAACAAGTAGACAATATAAACATAAATCATATCACCTAGGGTGTTGAGCCTTGCACGTGGAGCAAAGCGTCGTTGTGGATCGTTGAGCACTGTACAGGTTATAGTCTGGTTTTTGCCAAAAAGCTTTTCCCTTTTTAAAACCAAGTTCACTATAACCTGGCTCTGATACCAATCTGTCACACCCCCAAAATCCACAAGCGGAGTATTACCGCATGGAGGCGTGACTGACCAGGATCTAGCCACCAATCATATTGAACAATACAATTAAGTAAATAAAACCAAACCCAATATAATTGGTGTTCAAAAGAAACCAAACATGTTCAAGTAATCAGCGAAAGCATAGTAATGTTTAAATAACCAAAACATAGTTTAAAGTTCAAATGTTAAGCATGGGACATAACATTCCATATCCCACAACGACCGCTCCTCATCGTGCAAGCTCCATAAGTACCTAACGACCTGCAAGGCATGTAACAACGAGTCAACAACAAAGTTGAGCGAGTTCACAGTTGGTGTTCATTTATAATGTTGTTTCAAAAACCACGAGTTCTTTTGTAAACCTTAAGTAAATCAGTTACCCTGTTTCCCTGACATATCCATAACCAGTGGGGGCTTCCCCATGTGAACCACTAGACCCGTTACCATATCGACCACTGACTAAAGTAAGTTGGTGCCCTGACGTCAATGTCTATCATCATTGACTAGTGCCCAGATCCATTAGTTCACACCCGTCCTCTGCGGCACGGTGTGAGGCTTGTCAAACCTAAATAGCGCTATCTAACTAATGACCCGCTCGCCATTGGCCCGGCGATTAAGTCGATATAAAAGGAGGGACTTCATGATAGAGATTTTGGTCTAGTATCCGTGTTGTCACCCTTCAATAAAGAGGGTGTGTATGAAATCCCCAAACCAGGAGATTACTTAGGTTCCAAATCAATTCCTTATCACATGTTGTCACCCTTCAATAAAGAGGGTGTGTACGTGTTCCAAACCAGGAGATCACGCAGTTTCAGTTTAAATCCTTTACCCATTCCCAACCCTTGGGAATCCCATGCCTTGTGGAAAGTGTGAACTCACCTCGGTTTGCTCGGTATGCTCAACTACTTGTGCACAAACAATTCAGTCAAAGCCTATAGTATGCGCGTATACACAATCAGTTTATGTTCGTAATGATTCACATGCAAATCTAACATCACAAGGTGTGCTTGGGCAATTATTATCAAGTAACACATAAACAGTTAATCAACCCATACAAGATTCAAAGTTTACATGTATGTTCCATAACCATGTTTATCAGCTAAGTGTACTGGGTGTAAGAATCAAATTATGTCATCCACTTATAAGCAAACATGTTAACAGTAGATAATATCAACAATTACTAACATACACGTGGAATCCATAAACATATTAACCTACTGTTCCTTATAAGCTTCACGACGAACACTTGGGGTTTTCGTCGACATAGGGTTACGACGAAAAGGTCACGACGAACACCCATGTGATTTCGTCGAATGAGAGTTCGTCGGCACAGGATTTCGTCGGGTAAGGGTCTTCGTCGGGACAGGGATTTCGTCGACACAGGGATTTCGTCGGAACAGGGTGATCATCATCAACAGTTTCGTAACACAGGAACCCTAATTACATTCTAACAGTTACATGATTATATCATCATCTCTATCATACAGTCAGCATCATTGGAATCCATTCAAGTAACGGTTTCATTCCACTTCTAAAACATGTTACGACTATAATCATGACATTACAATCAATTTATCATTCACATTAGATTATATATGAATTCATAACCACAAAGATTAATTCCATCACAGTCATAAAAGTATACGAACAGCATGCAACATCACATACTACAACAACCAGAACCATCCATTCTAAATAAGGATCATGGACGAATACAAATCATAGGATTCGAAATATTAACAAGATATAGATTATCAAACCCTAATCACCACATATACGCATGACTTCTAATACAAACCCCTATGCTTGCAATAGTTCACAGATTTCAAATAACAACCATCATCAAAGCGTAGCAACAATTTAAATATAAAGATGGTACACTAACCGCAAGATCAAATGGTTGAATCACCCACAGTCGACTTAACAAGAAGAAAAAGGTTGCAAAGGAGAATTGCCGTCGCACAAGCAAGAGTAGTTTAGGGTTTTCTAAAAGTTTCGTAACCTACTAAGAATATATAATCGAACAGTTATCAGCTGGGCCTCTCATGGGCTTTCCTAGAAGATGGGCCGGCGAAATCCTAGATTTCGTCGTGATGGCCATGGCGAAAACCCTTAGGTTTTCGTCGGGACGTGTTGTGGCGAAATCTCTGAGTTTCGTCAAGCCTATACAAGGTGAAACGATTTAAGGTTTTTAACTTTTAAAGAATTACAAGTTTATAACACTAAACACATGAACACCTTAACACATTAATCACATTAATCATATATTAGCATGCACAAACTAGAATGGGACCAGTATTGTATAGAGGAAAGACCTTGAAAACTCGAGTTGTCACAGTTTATAACATGTGTTAGTGGTTCATGCTGTAACAGAACACCATAATGTAACCTGACTTGTAGTATAACATGTGTTAAGCCCCCGATAGAATGATATATAACGTGTGTTAACCTTTGTTAATTTTAAAAAAAAACAAGAAATATCTATTTTATTTTTACTAATGTTTAAAATATCCGATAATGTGGATACCGAGCGTAATACTTGTACAAGTATTACATGTACAAGTTAGTATGTAACGTGTAATATTAAACGAGCCATTTATGGTAACACATGTACCGGTAATTTTGGAATATATAATATGAAACGGGTCATTTGTTGTGCACATTTTGGAATATATAACATGTGTTAAGCCTCTGTTATAATCTTTTTGTAAGTTTAACTTTAGGGCCTTAACACTGATGTACATGTAGTTACATTTGTGTTAATAAGTTTAACTTTAGGGCCTTAACACTGATGTACTTGTTTTGTTCATAGGTGAATGGATGTCTATGTTCAAAATAAAGATGGTTATCAAGACGCAAAGCGTAGCTAGATTTTTTAACCTTGATGATAGTTTTTGGATCATCTTTATATATTTAAGTTTGTATAAACATTTTTGTTACCTTTAAGTATGATTGTAATGCGTGCAATTACTAACAACCCATGATGACAAGTGACTTTTGTTTTGATTAACATTTGTAAATGTTGGTCACTTCATTCCTTTGGTACACATGTGTTACATACGTTAAAAAGGCAACGTTACATATGTAACAATGGTCGTTACATATGTAACAATGGTTGTTATATATGTAATATATTTAATGAAAAAATAATAAACTACTGTTAAATGTATGAGCTATTGAATATCACCCTGTATGCAAGATATATTACCCCGAAGGTCCCGAGTATACGTGGGAGGTTGAGTCCACAATGAAAGAAAAGTACCCTTATTTATTTCAGTAAATCTCGAGTTCGAGATTTCTTTTAAGGGGGTGAGGATGTAACACCTCGAAAATTCACGTCCTATAATGTGTTGACACGTGTCATAGGTTTGAACGTGTGAAAGAATATTATAGAAGGATTAAAGTTGACAATCATGGAAAGTATGTGAATATACGAGTTCTAAATGTCAACAGTGAATAAATATATTGTACATTAACCCTACACTATGCTCATACCTTCAAACAAATAAATCATGGATCATACGAAGCTAAATATGAAAGAAAGTGAGAGATTACAAACTACAAGGGTTAAATGTGTCAACATATTTAAGTTATACCTCTGAGTGACCTTTTAACAAACCCGAAGCTTTGTAACGGTTAATTATGCTCACTAGAATGCACGATATAAATTTCATAAAGTTTCGTTATCGTATGAGAAAGTTATGATCAAATTCGTATACAAGGGGTTAAAGCGTCAACGTGAAAAGTTATGACTTTTCGGGTAACAATAAAGTTAACCGAGGACTTAACAAAGTGGGTATATGTCTTAAAGCCCTTATAAGTCAATTTGGAGGGTTCAAAGTGCAAGAAATAAAGTCGTAGCAAAGTTTCCAAGAGCCAAGGACCAAAGCGTAAAAATCAGAAAATTCAGATTTGATCAGATGGGGCGTCGCGCCACGCGAGGACCCTGGGGGGGGGGGGTCTACGCGTGCCGCGTGGGGCCTTCTGCTCCGAAATTCTTGGGTTCTTGTCTGCCAATTCCATTTTAACCGACTTAAAACGATTTTCCTCATCTTGTACGATCCCTAAACAACCCCTAGGCCCTTAGGGACATGTGTTGATGATCCATGGCCAGTGGTAGCATGATTTGTCAATGATCTATGAGCTCAAGAACACTATATAAAGGCCTCTTGTGCAACCATTTTGATCACACCTTCCTTCAGCATTTCTGATCATTTCTGGAGCTCCAAAGCAGACTCAAGTGATCACAAATCGTGCATAGGACTTCAGTAAGTATGCTTAACCTTTCTTAGTTAAGTTTTTGCTTAGTTTTAGCTTACAAGTCAAACCGTCGTAATTAACGGTTGACTTAGCGATTAATCATTGATGGTCCAGTGATTAGTCGAATTGAAAGTAGTTATAAGTTGGTAATTATGTGGGCATTAAACCCTTAAAGGGCACCCTCTGATTCCCACTCTAACTAGACCATTTGTCGGGTCAAACTTGTTATTAAAAAGTCAACAGAATGCTTAATTTCAACTGTTTGTGATACATGATATTACAATATTTTATTCGGTTGAAATATATCTTTCAATTGCTTCCGTTGTGCATATTAAATATTGTGTTGTTTGACTATTATGTTGCCAACCACGTCATTATACTCCCCACCGGGCCCACCGGCGACACGTGGAATTCGGGGTGTGACATTTTGTATGTATAGTTCATATTATGGTTATATGTATTCTTATCAAAATTTATATTCATTGCGTTGGATACAAGAAACAATATGAAATATAAAAAATATTTCAAAATTTTTAACAATTATGTTCCTTGAACACAACCAACCTCAACAATAACATATTTGTTTAAAAAAATAAAAATTCAAGTTTATATTTTCTGAAGAACTCGATCAACTCCATGATCATATAAAAGCCTTTTATTTTCTAACATCAAACCCATATAATACATGAGTCTGTAACCTAGTATTCAATATAACGATAAGTGATTGAAAACAATTCAAATGTAACAATCAAATCATAAATTTATGGAAGTATATATACAAGATTGTTATTTGTTTTAAATTATTTTGTTTGAAAACGAATTTACGCACCCGTCAATTTATTATTCGTTCATAACACATCGTCTATCTCAAGTGGAACTTAAGCACATAAAAAATCATTTTCAAGTTTCTAACTTACGGATAGAAGAAGATAATCACATGTATTGATAGAGAACTAAAGTAGCAGTTAAAAAGCCATATTATATGCATCACAATTGTCAATGTGGGGCTAACTCACTTTGTAAAGACATACATCTCTTAGAGGACAGTTCACATTTACTGTTGAAATATAATATAATATTTCCTTTCCATTCAATTCAATATCTTCTCTATTTATTTGTGCCTCTTATTAATCCTTTCCTTGTTTTCTTTTGTTACTGTTGTGGTTGTTGGGCTTTTTGGGCTGCTTCTAAGAGTCCTGGTTGCTGGGCTGAAGCCCTTATCTATTATAAAAGGGGTGTTGGTCTCGGTTTACATTATCATCAAAACATCGCTCACATCTCTCTCATACAAGTGCTGCTGAGTTCCTTCGTGTCTGTCAACCGGCTGCTGTCTAAGGCTTGTTTCCCTGTCTGTTCGAGAGCTGAGTGACTTGTTATTGCTCCTTCATTTACAACAGATCATATTACAAATCTGCATATTCTGTTCTTGTAATCGTATCGGCAAATCTGTGTCGTTTGGTTGTTTATTAAGGCAATCTGTGCCGACTGAAGTGTTACAATAAAAGTTTTGTTCTTGATATCGTGTTCTTGACATGGTATCAGAGCGCTAGGTGCTCTTGAGGTTCCTGTTCCGACATCCGCTGCGTTCTAGGGTTCCGGTCAGATTCGGCTTGTTCGTTGAATGCCGCTGTTGTTTTCCGGAGTCTTGGTAGCTTCTATTGATTCTGCCGATTCCGGTTCTGGTGGTGTTCATCCTCTTGGAGGCTGTGGGTTTATTGAAAAATTAAAACCCTAATATCGAAGGTTTTTTGGTGCTGAGAAGAATTCTCGTTGGTCTCTTTTTTAAGGGCAAACCAACAGAATTTTGTTTTTGGTCTTCTGATCAGTTGCCTGTAACCCTAAGTGAAGGTTACAGGCTTGATCCGCTGGATTTACACGCACCCGCTGTGAGAGTATTCTAACCCTTTCTCGTTTTACTCTCTATTGCACTCTTGTTGATTGTTTGCTTTCGTGTTTTTTTATCTGTGATTGATTTGTGTTGGTTTGTGGCTCCCTTGACATAGTTTGCAGAGGCACCCTTTGAGTGACGAACCTCTGATCCTACTCCATGTCTTGGCTTCGCCGTAGTTGTTACAGTATTTATTTGTTTTCTTGATTGCCTGTTATCATGCCTGATAAGGATACTGATTCTGTTATTGGCACTTTGGTTAGTAAAATTGATGCTGGTGACCCACTTTACCTTCATCCTAGTGACTCGGCTAATCTGACTATTTTTAATATAAAACTGAAAGGCACCGATAATTACAATGTTTGGGCTAATTCTATGAATCTGGCTTTACAAGTTAAAAATAAGTTAGGGTTTATTGATGGATCCTGTGCTAGATCTACTACTGATGAAGTGTTAGGAAAACAGTGGGATCGTTGTAATTCTATTGTTCTTACCTGGATTTTGAATTCTATGTCTGAAGAATTATATTTGGGTCATGTTTATTCTAAACTTGCCTCTGTTGTGTGGAAAGAACTAAAAGAAACCTATGATAAGGTTGATGGGTCGGTGGTCTTTAATTTGTATCAAAAAATTAATTCCTTTTCTCAAAATGGCATGCCTGTCTCTGAGTATTATCATAAACTTAACTGCATGTGGAAACAATTAGATCAAATTCTATCTCTACCTACGTGTACTTGTGATGCATCCAAACAATTTAATGATTTCAATCACTTGATTAAATTGATGCAGTTCTTAATGGGTCTTGACAGTGTTTACCAGTCTGTAAGAACTTCTTTGTTAACTAGGGAAGTTCTTCCTTCTATAAAAGAAGCCTTCTCTGTTGTATCCAGAGAAGAATCTCATAGAAACTCAAACAATTTTTCGAAAAAAATCTCTAATAATCCTGTCGGCTTTGCTGTTAAAACCAGTCAATCTTTTGATTCAAAAAGGAAAAATGTTAGACCCCCTAACCCAAATCTTAAATGCTCACATTGTAACAAGACTGGACACACTGTTGAGAGATGTTATGAACTGGTTACCCCTCTTGGATGAAATCTAAAACAAGTGGCAATAAGGGAGGCAGGGTTAGTAATAATGTGGTTGCTGATGCTTCTGAAACTGCTTCATCGTCTGCTGTGAATGGTTTAACAAATGAACAGATTGCGCAATTACTTAGCCTGTTGAATAATAAGTCCAGAAGTGAAACTCAAGGCAGTAACTTTGCGGGTAGGTCTAATTATGTTTGTTTTAACAGTCATGCTGATATTTTCAAACCTACATGTGACTTTAAACCTGCTTATTGTTTTTCCAACTTTGGAAATAATGGGAAAAAGGCTGGGTGGATAATTGATTCAGGGGCAAATCAACACATGATTACGGATGACACTAATCTTATAAATCAAATGGATGTTACAGAATATAACATCAAAGTTAAACATCCCAATGGGATAAGTGCTTTAGTAACCAAAATTGGTGATGTTAAACTAAGTGATAAGGTCATCTTATATGATGTGTTTGTTATTCCTGATTATTGTGTCAACCTTGTTTCTGTTCATAAACTTGCCAAAGATTGCAATCTGACTGCTTCTTTTGATGAACATAATTGTTATATTCAGGACTCTCAAACAAAGAAAGTCCTGGTGACTGGTAGTCAACTTGATGGTCTGTATTTATGTGGTAGTTCTACTATGTCTGACAAGGTGTGTAATGCTAGTCTTGATGTTAATCTTTGGCATGCTAGATTAGGACACCCTGCTGAACCTGTGTTGCATGTTTTACAAGACAAATTAGATATTAAAAAGGATGCTAAACTTGAACCTTGTGAAACATGTCATAGGGCAAAACAACATAGGGAACCATTTCCTTTAAGTGATCATAAGTCTAAGTCTTTAGGGGATCTTGTTCACTTTGATGTATGGGGTCCCTATAGGGTTCAAAGTAGGGATGGCTCTAGATATTTCCTAACAGTGGTTGATGATTACACACGAGTTGTTTGGGTCTATCTTATGAAAAATAAAGATGAAGTGTTTTACAATATAAAAGGGTTCTTCAACATGCTTAAAACCCAATTCAGTAAACACATTAAAATGTTCAGAAGTGATAATGGTACTGAGTTTATAAACAAACAAATGAAAGAGTTTTGTTACGATAATGATATTATTCATCAAACCTCGTGTGTTCATACTCCACAACAAAATGGGATAGTTGAAAGGAAACATAGGCACCTTTTAAATGTTGCTAGAGCGTTATTGTTCCAAGCTGGTTTTCCTCTTAAATTTTGGTCTGAGTGTATCCTAACTGCTACCTATTTGATTAACAGGACTCCCTCTTCTGTCTTAAATGGTAGGTCTCCTTATGAACTTGTGTTTGGTTTTGCTCCTGTGTTGAGTCAACTGAGGATTGTTGGGTGTCTTTGTTTTAGCACTGTTTTAAACAATTCTGATAAGTTTAATAGTCATGCTGAAAAATGTGTTCTAGTTGGATATTCAAATGAGAAAAAAGGGTATAAACTATAGAGTCTAGATCAAAGAATTATGTTTTATTCTAGGGATGTCAGATTTTATGAATCTGTTTTCCCGTTTAAAGAAAAGAAAACCTCCCTTGATCCAGACCCTGAAGTTAATACCTTAAATTTTTTTGACTTATTTGATCAAAATGACACCCAAAACTTTAAAGCTGACTCTACTCCCTATGATGATAACACAAGCATGAATCCTACAGTTCTTAATCACTCTCAACAACCTGTTAATAACTCTGATAATGCTTTAGGAAGGGCTGATATACAGTAACCAAGTGATGTTGAGTTAGAACCTGGTAGGGTTGAGACTGATTTAGACGTTGAGGAAATCATAAGCAATTCTGAGGGAGATAACATAGGGCAACCTAGCAGCGTTTTAAGGAAATCTTCTAGGAATGTAAAATTTCCATCTAAACTTGATGATTTTGTTATTGATGGTAAAGTTAAATATGGTCTTGAAAAAGTATAGAATTATGCTAATCTTGATTCTGAAAGTATGTGTTTTGTTTCTATGCTTAATAAGAGTTGTGAACCTAAGAACTATTTTGAAGCTAAATCAGATAACAATTGGGTTATTGCCATGAATAATGAGTTAGAAGCCTTACACAGGAACGATACTTGGGAAATAGTCGATTTACCTCCCAATAGGAAAGCTATATGGTGTAAATGGATTTACAAAATCAAATATAAAGCGTCAGGCGAAATAGAAAGGTACAAGGCTAGACTTGTTGCCAAGGGTTTTATCCAAAAGGAGGGTATAGACTTCTTTGAAACCTTTTCACCTGTTGTGAAAATGGTAACTGTTAGATGTGTTCTAACTATTGCTATTAACAATGGTTGGGATGTACATCAACTTGATGTAAATAACGCCTTTTTATATGGTAATTTAAATGAAGAAGTTTATATGACCCTTCCTGATAGTTATAATCCCAACAATGTTAATAAAGTTTGTAAACTTAAAAAATCCCTTTATGGTCTTAAACAAGCTCCTCGGATGTGGAATGAGAAGCTTGTTGATGTTATGCTAGAACTTGGCTTTGAACAAAGTAAGTGTGACCACTCCATGTTTGTCAAAACAAGTAAATCTGTGTTTATTGTATTACTTGTTTATGTGGATGATATAGTCATAACTGGTAGTTGTTCTACTGAGATTTCTAAAATTAAATCCCTTCTTAAATCTAAGTTTTTTATTAAGGATTGGGAATGTTAAAATATTTTCTTGGGATTGAAGTTCTAAAAACCAAAGATGGCCTATGTTTATCACAAAGGAAATATTGTCTTGACTTACTTGCTGAATTTGGTTTGACTGGGTGTAAACCGGTTAACACTCCCATTGAACCTAATCATATTTTAACCCATTTATGTGAAAAAGATAATCAAACTTTGCCAGATACATCTATTTACCAAAAATTAGTAGGGAAACTAATATATCTTTCTCATACCAGACCGGATATTGCCTATTCGGTTCAATATCTAAGTCAATTTATGCACAGTCCCACTAATGCTCATTTTAAAATCGCTTTAAGACTTTTAAGATATCTTAAGGGTTCTCCTGGGAAAGGCATTTTATTTAAAAAGGGGATTCCTTAGAGCTTACAGCCTTTGCTGATTCTGACTGGGGCAAATGTGTAAACTCTAGGAAATCTATCACTGGTTTCTGTGTCTTCTTAGGAAACTCTCTTATTTCATGGAAAAGCAAAAAGCAGTCTACCATTTCTAGATCCTCTGCTGAGGCAGAATATCACGCTATGTGTGCTGCGACATGTGAAATCATTTGGCTTCTTAACATTTTAAATGAACTTAAAATTGATGTCAAACTACCGGTTTCCCTTTTCTGTGACAATACAACAGCTATCTCAATAGCTGCGAATCATGTCTTTCACGACCGTACAAAACATTTCGAAATTGATCTCTTTTTTTTAAGAGAAAAAATTTCAAAAGGTGTTATCAAGACTGTTGGTGTCTCGTCTGAAGATCAAACTGCTGATGGTTTTACGAAAGGTCTGCATGTCCAAGCTCACGACAAGGTTTGTACCAAACTTGGTCTTTTTAATTGCTTTGCATATTGAATTGAGGGGGGTGTTGAAATATAATATAATATTTCCTTTCCATTCAATTCAATATCTTCTCTATTAATTTGTGCCTCTTATTAATCCTTTCCTTGTTTTCTTTTGTTACCGTTGTGGCTGTTGGGCTTTTTGGGCTGCTTCTAAGAGTCCTGGTTGCTGGGCTGAAGCCCTTGTCTATTATAAAAGGGGTGCTAGTCTCGGTTTACATTATCATCAAAACATCGCTCACATCTCTCTCATACAAGTGCTGTTGAGTTCCTTCGTGTCTGTCAACCGGCTGTTGTCTAGGGCTTGTTTCCCTGTCTGTTCGAGAGCTGAGTGACTTGTTATTGTTCCTTCATTTACAGCAGATCTTATTACAGATCTGCATATTCTGTTATTGTAATCGTATCGGCAAATCTGTGCCGTTTGGTTGTTTATTAAGGCAATCTGTGCCGACTGAAGTGTTACAATAAAAGTTTTGTTCTTGATATCGTGTTCTTGACATTTACAAATACGAAAGGAAAGATTAATTTAAAATTATTGTTGTAATATACTAGAAGTAAGCGTTGTCATTAAAAAATATACATCACCATTTAGGGTGGAGGGAGTGCTTGTCTCCGATCAACATACCGCAACCCATCTCTCCTCCACATCCATGCCACATCAACTTGTTCCACTGCTCGA
The DNA here is from genome assembly GCA_030545235.1 of Helianthus tuberosus. Taxonomy (NCBI): domain Eukaryota; kingdom Viridiplantae; phylum Streptophyta; class Magnoliopsida; order Asterales; family Asteraceae; genus Helianthus; species Helianthus tuberosus. The sequence continues at coordinate 197,886,007 of CM060448.1, read as the reverse complement.
CTTTTTACTTGGCACAACTTATTAAATCATAGGAAACGCCACACGCTTTATACACTTCCTATACCACAACTAATTTGAATGTGACTGATTGGATTTTGGGAAGGGACCCACACAACGCCTCCATGAGATGCTCAGCATGGTTGGCAAACACCCAACCCACCTTGCCGCACCACCATTTGCCGAATCACATTGTTGCACCGCGCAGGGTGGTGCACGCCAACTTGCCGCATGTTGCCGAGCCTACTCCCTCCACCCTTACAAGTATGTTTATGGCTCTTACAATATATTATTTTAAATTATTAAAATTTGAAAATCCGGTGGCCGTGGAACGGGGAACATATGACTAGCAACAACCGAAGGTTCTCAAATAATTTGAGCCAGCCAAGGTTGGTGTGCGCCCAATCGAGCCAGTGGACCCATGGCTCCCGGTTTAGTCGGTCCACCATTCATCGAATGCCTTTTATTTTATATTTTACTTTATGTTAAACCGCGTTAAATATTGTTTATATATTTTGACTTTGTATATCGTGCTTCATGTCCGTCCTTCTCAAAGGTCAAAAAAACCGCATTTATGAGTCAAGAAGTCAAGAATACACCCCCACCAGATAATATCATATCTAATTTTACTTTATATGAATTATTTTTGAAAAACAAAATACTAATATAAGTATTAAGACATTAATAAAGTTTAAACATATAATAGAAAATATGTGTCGGGACATCATATGTATTACACTAGGTGTTGCCCCGCCCGCGTTGCGGGGCGATGGCCGAATAATGAGCGAGTGTTAGTTAGCTCATTGACACGAAAAACAATTAAATCGAGTAAACCAATTAAAACAAAACACTTTTATAGTTTTGATAAAAAAAAAAAACTAAAACAATGGCAATATTGTAATTTTTAACTGAGGGAATGTTGTATTTTTTGACTGGGATAAAATCGTAATTTGTCAAAAGCTAAAGTAATGGCAGTACTGTAAATTTGACCCAGGGGCAAAATTGTAAATTTTCACAGGGGAAAATTCGTAATTTTGAACTTGGGGTAACAACATAATATAAATTTGAACTAAGGGCACAGGGGTAATTTTAAGCTGGAGGCAAAAGCACAATTTTATTTTGAACCGAGGGCAAAATCGTAATTTTGAATTGGGGGCAAAAACATAATTTTATTTTGAACTGGGAAAAAACGTAATTTTGAAATGAGGGCGAAATCACAATTTTTTAAACGGGGAAAAATCACATTTTTGAACAGATGGCAAAATCGTAATTTTTAGCTGTGGGCAAAAACAAAATTTTATTTTGAACTGGGGCGAAAAGGTAATTCTGAGCTAAGGGCAAAACCACAATTTTATTTTGAATGGAGGGAAAAATCGTAATTTTGAGCTGGGGACAAAAGCGTAATTTTATTTTGAGCTGAGACAAAACCGTAATTTTAAAGAGGGACAAAAACGTGATTTTAGAATGAATATAAAATAATAAACTGGTTGGTCCAATGGGAGAGTGTCAGGCAAAGTCGTAATTTTGAATTGAGGGCAATGTCGTAATTTTGAGATGGAGATAAAAAGCGTAATTTTATTTTTAGCTGGGGGCTAAAACGTAATTTTAAAATGGATATAAAACAATAAACGTGTTGGTCCAATGGGGGGAGTGTCAGGCAGCTGCGTGGCACTATCCCCCAACTTACAAATGTATATGTAGTATAATAAGGCATACCACGTGTCTTCGTGACCGAGCTTGATCGGTAACCCATATATAATAACTTCTATATTTTTACAATCTGTTATAAAATTACGATTTTTGTATAAGTCAAAACAAAAATAAACTTATTTGGTATATTTTTATACACGTCACTATTAATTTATAACTTCTATATTTTTTATAATCGGTTATAAAATTATGATTTTTGTATAAATCAGAACAAAAATAAACTTATTTGGTATATTTTTATACACGTCACTATTTATAAGGCTACAGAGTGTGGTCATGACCCTCATGACCACCATGACCCTCCATGTTAGTGTCATGTAACTCACCTCTAATCCACCATCCAAAACCACTACCCTAAGGGTGTGGTCATGACCCAAACCACTAGCCCTTTATTTATTTTAATTTATCTTTGTCTAAACAAAAAGGAAATAATTTGTTGAAAAATGGAAAGGAGGACCATGGTTGCCATCAAGGGCGTAGCTTAAGAGGGGCCGGGAGGGGCGCCCGACCCCCCGAACTTTTCGCTCAGTAATGTTATATACGTAGTTTTCGTATAGAAATTTTTGGGTATATACGTTTTCGACCCCCCCGTTTTCATGGTCAAGCTTCGCCACTAGTTGCCATGGTTTAATCAATGCAAACCATGGTGAATCAATCAAAGGGGTGATGTAGCCTTCCATTCATGTTCCTATGTGGCAAATCATGTCTCAACCATTACCCCACACCCTATAGCCTAACAAACAATATTTTACCTATGCGAAAATGAAATCCGGCTTGATTTTTATTTTTGTATTGGTTTTGATTGATAATTTGTTTTTTTTATTTTTTTTGTGTAAGACCTACATTTTTACTTATTTATTTTCATTTACATGCTTTATTTATTTAACTTTTTTATAAATTACCAGATTTTTACGTTTTAATAAAATAATAAAACATAAAAAAGTGCATACATGATATTTATCAATATATTTTATTTATAAACATATAATAAAATGTGCATACCAAAGAGGCAATGCTCTAGCGATATCCCAATAATTTTTTTAGCAGGTTGTCGTTTGGAGTCTCGTTCGTGATAAAATGTAATTCATGAGCCATTGATTTTACCACAACAGATCTTCGAGCAGTGAGTTTCCTATGGAACTGGTGACTGAGTCACCAGCCCTGTCTATGATCGTAGACGTAGGCGACCGAGCTTTGTTTGGACGTAAAAAAAAAAAAAAAGGTATACCGTAAAAGTTAATATTTGAATATTCTTACATAAAGTCTAACCATGGTTAACAACATACGTCTGCTATAAATAGGGTAGCCCCCACCTCCTCCTTCTTCTTCTTCTTCTTCTTCTTCTTCTTCTTCTTCTTCTTCATACAAACGTGTCTGGCCTGAACCAGCTGATTTTACAACCAATCACGCCTTTGATCGTCACGCCATTATCAAGGTTTATGTCTACTCCACTTTCATCAAATTCTTCGTAAAATTCTCACTATAATTCATCGATTTCACTCTATTTGCGTGTACTCGATCATCGATTATTAATTAGGTTTTAACTTTTCCAGATCATATCATTCATCGATTGAGATATTTACAGTAGTTCAATCACGTACATGTGATTTTGAATCTGATCTGATATGTAGAATTGTAGATGAATAATCGAAAGTGTATTACGTGCTACTTGTATATAAATTTATCAAAATTTGGTGAATTTCAGGTCGCAGAATTAATCTATTTCAATCACAAACATATGATTATGATTATGAATCTGATCTGATATATAAATTCATAATCGAAAGTGTTTTACGTCTCACAGTTTATTAGAATTTGCTTTCGATAAGCGAATTTTGTGAATATTCAGTAGTAATTCAATTACAACATATAATTATTTATTAATCTGATCTGATATGTAGTCTAGTGTAGGTGAATATTCTAAAGTGTTTCACGTGTTGCTTGCTTGTGTATCAATTTATTATAGATTGCAGTTAGTTATTATGAGGATATCGTTCAGTAAATCACTCACAAACATTTGATTATGAATCTGATTTGATATGTAAATTCATAACCGAAAGTGATTTTACATGTTAATCGATATAACTTTGATAAAATTAGGTTTCACTCGGCCGATTTTGTGAATTTCAGGTCGTAGAAGAGATGGCGACTAACGGCCACACGATCGATGACGCCATTAACGGACTCAAGAAGCTTCTAAGGTAGCTAGCTCTGTTTTTTTATGAATATACCGATGATTAAGTCCTTTTTAAACCTCTGACAAAAAAAAAAAAAAAATACAGAATGTACTCTAACGGCGTCAGTATTGACGGTAATTACGTTTGGGGAAAAAACAAAATCAGTTAACAGAAGAATATTGGGATCGGAGCCAGCAAATGATAAAATCAAAGCATGTTAAATTACTGAAAAGGACAATTCTGATCCTGTTATTTCGGAATTGAAAATGACTGGCCGGTAGCGGTACAAACGAGCCGAGCTCGACCAGGCTCGAGCTCGAGTTTGATTAACCTATAAGAGCTCGAGCTTAACTCATTTCGAGCTTTGTTTTCAAAGCTCGAGGTCGGCTCGTTTATAATATATTAAGTAAAAATAATATAAATAATAGACTTGTTTAGGCTTATGAACTCGATAAGTGAAACTCGGGGTCGGCTCGTTTACTGGACAACTTTAAATAAGGGGTAAATGTTATTAATATTATAAAAACTAATATTACACTAAGGCTCGACGAGTCTGCCGAGCTTCCAATGCGAAGCTCGAGCTCGGGCTCGATAAATAAACGGGTTTTATTTTATGCTCGAGCTTGGCTCGGGCTCGTTAAAGCTCGGCTTGTTTCGAGGTTTTTCTCGAGCCGAATTCGAGTAGCTTGCGAGCCGCTCAGCTCGTTTGCACCTATATTTTTTATATAGATTCCGTTAATAAAACTAACATCGTTTGATTTGGCAATTTGGCAGTGAGAAACATGACCTTCAAGTTGTTGCCGCCGAGAAGATTAAACAGTTAACGGCGGAGTTGGAGGCCACAAAATCCGACGGGTTTAACCCGGTGCAGAGGATCCGGGAAGGATTCGATCGGTTTAAAAAGGAGAAATACGAGTACGTCTTGTACCTTTTTTAGTACTGAAATCAAATCATTACTACTGCTCATTTCTGCACATAATCCACTCCATTTTTATAATGGCTGACTGTACTGCCACTTTTAAATTTTTAATTGGAACCATCATATGCATGATTATTGATTTCATTTTGATTTTATACACGTACATATAGTTGATCATAAATATCAAATTATATATATATATATATTTTTTGAACGGCAAATTTGGATCACTGACGGACCACTGGAGTATCATCGTGCCACCAGAGGAACCACCCGATCATATCCATCTCCACTAGGCATAATGTCACACCAATTCAGGAGGAAACCCAATAAATATGGGAAAACCCCCCTTGTGGGAATCGAACCCAGGACCTATTGGTCCCAAAGCCTTATCCCACCACCAAGATGTCACTAGGCTATAAAGCCATGGGCTATCAAATTATATATTGAATTATGTTTAGATAATCAATTTTAAAATGGATTGCAAGAACTCTATAAAGCTTGTAACGCAAATCTTATTTATTTATTTTCTTTAAATCATTATCAATTTCATGATTTTCTTTAACAATGTGACATTTTCGGGTCTTGAAAATCGACATTTTTTTAGAAACATTAAAAGTTGATGTGATATTGTGTACTCTCGAAAGTTGTGATGTGTCGTGAAGAAAAGTAGCTAATCATGTTTTCTTTTCAAGATTTTTATGAATTTAGAGATACATTAATTTTATTTACGGTTATAAACTAAACGTATAAGGAACGTTCTTTACGATACCAATTTAAATAAAGAACTGCAAGAACTGTATAAAGACATTATATTTTGCTTAATATGTGATACATAAAATGATTATATAAGTGTAAAGTTTTCCTTTTATTGCTACACATCTGATTAACATCTTCACAGCAGTTTCACAATTCATAACCAGTGGCGGACTTACCCACAGTTGTGGGTGGGCGGCCGCACCCTTTGAAAAAAAATTTAGTGTATATTTTAGGCAAAAATCCCGACCGCGCCTCTTGAAAATATGATTGAACGACTCATCCGCACCCCAAACAAATAATTTCTAGGTTCTAAATAGGAGATTCATAATAACGAATAAATTATCAAAGTGATAGCAACTAACTTTTATGGGCAAAATTGTGTATGTTTTGACCTTTTGTGCTTTTCTTTTTCTTCTATTTGTGCAGAACAAACCCCACTTTATAACGTATTTACCATTAATTTATTAACTATAAAATCAAGTTTGAGAGTGATCTAATTATCTAAAACATGATACAAATATATAATATTTCTCTTTTGAGACGTTTGATTCTTATCTAATATCTCTTGACAAACTTTTAGAAGGTTGATACTGTTGTCGAAAATGGTATTAATATCTCTTATCTATTGACAAACTTTTATAATGCTGATCCTGCTGTCGAAAATGGTATTTATATATCTAAATTTATTATTTATTTGAATCGAGTTTAAAAAGCTACAATGGTAAAATGACCAATTGATATAAAGTTGAGCACCTCAAATGAAATTTTGTGTTAAATATGTCACTCTTTGAATATCAAAATAACTTTTCATATTTCTACTTTAGTTTTGCCTTAAAAGGAATATTACTATTTATTTTCATACTAAATTGACACATTGCTATCTTTCATTGCATTAATTATATTTTAGAATTGTGATAGACACACTACCTAATTTTACACCATCTGAATACTCGTAATAGACACACTACCTAATTTTACACTTCTCGAACGGTAATGGAAATAGCGAGGAGATTTTTAGGGAAGTTAAGGCTCTAGGTTTTTATGGTTGAATAGCAGATCGAAGTATAGGAATTTAGATTGGAAAGAATGGTGTAAGTTCCCTTTGTATATGTTGTAGTTTTGGCGCGGTTTGGCGGATTTTGCTGCCCCGGCCGGTGTTTATAAAAGTTATCTTTCAAAAAAAAAAAAAAAAAACTAATTTTACACCATTTGAATACTCATAATGGGGTGTGAACCCTCACACTTGGTTGAAGGGGATTATACATTTTCTTGAAGTGTGTTTTATAGCTAAATATGAAAAAGTGAACATTTTTATACAACTTCACTTTGTTTTATTTATATTGAATATCTTTTAGTATATTACATGATATAAATAAATACACTACAAGTTTATAATCATGTTTTTAGAGACACTAAACTTCTTGCTTTTACTTGTAACGCAGTTTTTGGTATTTGCTTGCTCGGATTCTCGAGTTTGCCCATCACACATCCTGGATTTTCAACCTGGTGAAGCCTTTGTCGTCAGAAACATCGCCAACATGGTTCCTCCTTATGATACAGTAATAGTTCAAACTCTTATGACTAGATCAACATTCACGAGCCATTAATCAAGAAGACAACCGGTTTAAATACTTTTTGTTTAATTATAAGCTAATTTGGGTCTACAAAAATTATCGAGCCTATTTGAGTTTACTTACGTTATAATACCTGCTAACTTAAAATCAATAAAAATTTGCTACATAACCGGTCTGGTTGAGTCTATGTATGCCTCCATCTGACCCGGTCGATTACAAGTTGGATCAGATGAACCGGCGTACCAGACCAAGTGATCAAACCGGGTTTCAATATTTTTGTAATTATTTTCTTTCTAAATTCTCATTGCTAATCGTTAATACTTCAGCCTCCATATTTTGTTTATTTATGACTTCATATTTTGTTAACATTACAAGTTCACAACAATAGATAACGCAGCTTAATATTTTATTTTAGCATAGTTATACATAAATATTTGTAGTCTTTTAATTTCTTAATACATGATTGATTTTTAAAACGGGTTAACAAGTAGACCAGTGCACATGGTCGGTTTGATGACCGGTCTAGTAATAAAATTATGGTCTCAATCGTTGTCGTCACAATCGCCACCACTGAGGCATTGCTGCCTACACTTCATCCACAGAAAACTTAAACTTTCCAAACATCTATAATAACCTAAAAAGTCAACAGTTGACTTTATCTAATGTATTGAAAGTACAAGTGGATGCTTTGAATAATAGTGAATTTGGTTCAATAATTGCTGGATTGTTATTGCTTTGTTGACTCATTTAAAGTCACTTTGTACAGATAAAACACTCTGGAGCTGGAGCAGCCATTGAATATGCCGTATTGCACTTAAAGGTAAATAGTGAAACCTTTTTTAGACCACCCGTAGTGGGGCGTGATTTTTTAAAAAAATTGAAAAAAAACGCCCCCACCCCCATTACACGGGGCGTTATTAGGCGTTATTTTTTGAAAAGTTGCATTCTAGCGTTTTAAATATAACGTTGAAGTTGGGTTGTTGGATTTTGCTTTTGGCCAATGAGAAGGGGGACATGCACTGACAAAACAACTTTTTCAATAAGTTTTTTTTTTAATCCTTTTTAATGTTGACTAGCCAATGAGAAGGGGGACATGCACATGACCATTTTGTTTTTTTTTTTTCTAAATTGGAAGGGGCGTTATTGGCATAATGCCCCACTACACCACTTTTGCTATAATGCCCCAACGCTGACTAGGATGCCACGTGTCGGATAATGCCCCATGGTGGGGGCATTATGTTAGTTCACCCCTACACATGATCTTAGTTCCATAACTCAACTTTATCTATTTGTAATAAAACGACTGTGAATATTATTTATTAATTAGTTTCAATATTATTTTATATTTAAATTCATTTAATTTTTCAAAACGCTTAATTATATTTAATTGTTATAAAAGTATTTCTTAATCTGATGAACTTCAACAAAACTATTAAAAATATGATTATTGTTTGATAACCTTTTTAGTTTTTAGAGGTGTAATGGAGTCGAGTCTAACTTGAGTTTGACTAAGCTTGAGGCCGGCTAATATAACTTAGAAGAGTTTGAGCCGGACTAGTTTTTTAAATTATTTTTCGTGTGTATATATTTATATATACGCACACATGTATAAGTTAAATTGTATATAACGTAGCTTGATACAACTTAATCAAATTTGTTTGTTTTTAGTAAGCTGATTTAGAGTAGCTTATAGATGATTTAGACTCATTTCCGGTTTAAAAGAATTATCATTGTAATTTAAAACTCATAATTGAAACAAACACTGATAATTTATATATATATATTTTATATTATCAACTAGATGATTACTTGAACAGTTGAACTGAGCATAAAAAAATTGTCTATGCTAAAAAGTCAAAAAGGGAACAACAAATACTGATAAGAACATGCCTTATGGACCCAGGACCATATATTTCTATATAGTGGTAGTTAGGTTTCATCTTTAGAAAAGGAGGTTTCCTGGTTATGGAGGCAATTAAACAATTCCAATTTACAAGTTACGTACGCAGTGACGGATCTATGATTTTATTCTAATGGGTTTCTTTTGGTAAATTCTCTTTAATTCTCACTATTTTTTTTCTAAATTCTATAAGATTCTCACTAATTTTTTTCCAAACGCATTGGGTTTCTGGGAACTCCATAAATGTGGGCTGGATCCGCCCCTCTACGTACGTACCTCTTTGTGACATATTTTGGAATATGCTAAACATAGGGTTTAAGAAGATGCCTTATGTCAAGTAGAACTCATGAGTTATAAGGATATATCTAATCCAGTTATCATTTATCATGTGTCATATCTTTGGTCTAGCTGTACAAGTTGTAGGATAAGATTTTGTCAATTTCAAGTGGTGAGTTGCCGTTCTAAAACTATTTTATACGTTAATCAAATATAAATATAGTTTTATTTATATTAAATTTTGTCATAACTATGTCATTATATAATTAAATGAAAAATGGTAATTTTGTTTTTCTAGTTAAAACTCAATGCCAAGAGGTATTTGGCTCAATGACATGGGTGAATTCCATTCAACGAAGTGGCGAGGATTCAAACCTATTGTGACTATTTATGTGATTTTTTAGGTAGTGCAGAATTAGAGAATATGTATTGTTGTTTAAAAAAGATAAACTCATTATTTAACATATGACAATTGATTACACTAATTATTTATACATTATTCAACAACAACAACCATACCCAGTAAATCCCACAAATAGCAGAGCTACTTATAGGGTCTGGGGAGGGTGGGATGTAGACAAACCTTGCCTCTATCCCTAGGGATAGAGAGGCTGCTTCCAGAGAGATCCTCGGCTCGAAAACGAACAGCAAACCAACACACCAAGTCAAAGAATTACACTAATTATTTATACATTATTCACACACACAAAAATCAATTTTTTTTTATTTAATTTCTCGTTTACTTGAAATCAGACTGTTTATATAAGTCAGGTCATTAACTTGTAACCCAACTTATGAAACCGTCGGTTCCTGGTTTAGCCGGTTAGACCAACCCGTTCGACCCGGTTTCCAAAACAATGCTTAAAGGGTCTTAGTCAACCCAACACATGGGAGATAAATCTTAATTGTAACCTAATAATGTTAACATTGTACTTTCAGGTGGAGAACATTGTAGTTATTGGGCACAGTTGTTGTGGTGGAATTAAAGGACTCATGTCCATACCAGATGATGGAACCACTGCTAGGTAATTATATATGTAATTTACATAATAGAACAAATTAATACCATAATATAGCCTGTCACATAAATCTTACATTAATTCATTAATGGTTGAAAATCAAATTAACATTTATTTAAAAATTATTTAAAAGTTATTAACAAGAAAAATAGTGTTTTTGTGAATTTTTTTTTTATAAATGATAAAAAAATGAATGGCATAAATGTAACAATTATAAATCTTGATATAAATAATAATCAAGTTTCATAATCATTTATTACATCACTCGATTTTAACTATAAAAAGAAAATCATTGCTCTTGATACGTTTGTCAAACATTGTCTACAAGTGTATTATGCAGTTCTCATGGTTTTTATCGAACACGCTATATATATGTATGTATACGTATGTGGTTCTTTAGATATTGCTCATCTTTGATGAATATAATGTAACATGGTTTTGTATACTTAATGAACAGTGATTTCATTGAGCAATGGGTCAAAATCGGTTTGCCTGCTAAGAGCAAAGTGAAAGCAGATTGCAGCGATTTGGAGTACTCTGATCTATGCACCCAGTGTGAGAAGGTATGTTTATATCAACTTAGTAGATTTTTTAAAATAATTTAAAGGACTTATATTAACATGAAGTTTCCACTTTTTTATTGTAATACATAACACGCTATCGTCTGATAGCAACAAACTAACAATCACTCTCTCTCTCTCTCTCTCTCTCTCTCTCTTATTATCGATTGACAAAAATCATATTATCGATTGACAAAAATCAAACTACTTAGGTTGGGTGGGTCGGCTGGACTGACCAATTGTTAGTTTGTATTGAAACATTTAATAAAGGTAAGAGGTCAATATAATACATCTACATAAGTGAATGTACAAAAAATACATAAACAAACAAACTTGTTAAGTAGCCGCTTTCATTAAATCGTTAAACTGTCAAAACTGAACCGCGAACTGTATAAATCACAAACTGGCTGAACCAACCGACTTCTTTTGGTTTAGGGGTTTGATCATTTTCAACGGTTTATGCACACAACTAACATAACTACCCTTTTCTCCTTGTTTACCAATTTGACTCGTTTTGAGTGAAATACATCATGAACTACCCTTTTTTATAACGGACTTAGAATTTTACAGAGTTTAACGTGTTTTGCAACAAATACAGGAAGCTGTGAATGTATCTTTGGGGAACCTACTAACATATCCATTTGTGAGAGAAGCTTTGGTCAACAAAAAACTATCACTAAAGGGAGCACATTATGATTTTGTGAAGGGAACTTTTGATCTTTGGAATCTTGACTTTGGCATTTCACCATCTCTACTTTCTTGAGTTCTTACTCTCCATCAACATAGTTTGCTCTACATCTATACAATAACTATGGTTAAAAGTCTTTAATTTTATCAAAGTTGTAAAGCTTTTGTTATGCATTATATATATATGTATGTTTTCGTTTCATCCTTTTTTATTTCAAATAAACTTTAGTTTATATGTAGCGTCTAGTGTTATAATAAGAAGATTGTAACATATGATAAAAGAATGTATCAAACGTTAAATAAACTAGACATGTTTTTAGCCTTTTGTATAGTGAGTAAATGACATACAATTAAACCCAATTCGAATCCGGTTTCCGAAGTTCCAAATGGTTACCATCCAAATTAAATCATGAATTCGCTTTTCGAATCATATTTTAATTTGGTTTTTGACCAATCCGACCTGAATAACCGAATTCAAGTTTTTGACTTTGTAAAAGTACATATTACAAATATCATAAATTTTGTATTTCTACTTATTTTCTTATAACTCGGGTTATTCAAATCAACCCAAATTCAAATAACCAGAAAATCGACCGATGAACATCGCGAGTGTTCATGGTATGACTTTAGCTGTTTTGGGATAACCTACTAACTAAACCATTAGTAGCCGATGAACATCTCGAGCTAACATTAATGCAAATTACGAAAAAAGAGTTACATGTAGTAAGAACGAGACTTAAAAAGTTGTTTTAGAAGTGTACATTCTCTATTGTAGTTCTCTATTTAATACTAGTATTAAAATTACTCTATTGTGTATTATATTGATATGTACCATTCATTATCTCCAAACAAACTTAATATTTTTGTTGTGAAAGGCAACCTTTTATTAACAACCCAAACAGTCCAAAGGCCATACAAACCAATTTGCATCATTTACACACATAAACTGAAATCTAACATTCCAAGGAAACTGCATTCGATCGATTTTTAATCCATAGAAACCCAACCGAAAGCAAATTGCTTCATTCCTTGATTTCCAGATAAAACAAGCTAACATGGAGACAACATGGACGACTTGCTTTTTGACCTCCGAACCGTCGACATAGAAGTGCATAGGGCTGTAAACGAACCGAACGTTCAGCGAACAGTTCGTGAACCCTTCGGCGGGAAGTTCGTTTATGTTCGTTAGTTTAATAAACGAACGAACATGAACAAGAAATTCCGTTCGATTAGTTAAATGAACGAACATGAACAAAGGTCTCGTTCGTTCAATTGTGTTCGTGAACGTTCGGTAAGGTGTTCGTGAACATTCGTTCATTTGCGTTCGTTTATGTTCGTATGTTCGTGTTTTAATTAAATATTTTTATACTTTCATATATTTTATCTATACTTTTTATACTATTAAACTTTTATTTATATCATTACCCTAACAATTAAACTAGGAAACCCTTTTCAATCTTGTTTATGCACCATTTCCCTTTCTTTTCTCATTATTTATATCGACGAATATGATCTACCATTCAAGTTCTAGTGATACTCCCTGGCCATCCACCTTTATACTTCATCGCGTTCGCCAAATTTATTTGTGTTCGCTTGTGTTCGTGAACACGCTCATTTCCTTAATGAACGAACACGAACATAAAATCTCGTTCGGTAAGTGTTCATGAACCGTTCGTGAACACATTTATTTCCTTAACGAACGAACACGAACAAGGCCTCGTTCGTGTTCGTTCGGTTCGTTTACAGCCCTAGAAGTGCATGTTGACAATATCTAGAATAGAGAAAGAAAAGACCCGTGGTATGTGACACCAGAAGGATATTATTTGCCACACGATAGACGCCACAAGGCATGATATCATAACATAATCCATAGGCTCTTCAACCTCATTGCATAAGGTGCACAATGTACTACTCTTCACGTGAATACCTCTTCAAACAAACTTAAATAATATTGCATTTTCTTTTGTATTAGACTGCTCGTTTATACACCCATCTATTACACGGGATGACACTATACAATAGAAATAATGAATTATAAAAACGACATAATTATAGAATCTGGAACAAACTTTATATCACATGCTTAATGTGGCGGTTTCAGAAAAAAAAAAAAGATATATAATTTTTTTGAACGATAATTTTTTTTTTGGACGGCTACATCACCTGGTTAGGCCTTTGGCCATTGATCACCCAGGTCATGAGTAGAAATCCCGCGGCTGGCATATTATCACCAGTTTGAACCGGTACCACAGTTCGCCCCGCGCAAGATTCGACCCTGAGACTTCCCGGACTGAAACTCACATAAGTGGGTACACCTTCCCACCTCCCCTTAAACCAATTGGTCTATGGATCATTGGGTTTTAAACGATAAATTTAGATCACAGACGGACCAATGGTATCGGGATCCAGATTTGTTTACCCTAACTATAAAAGCCTAACATCTTCATGACTTTCAGTTCCTTCACAGATCTTCAGTTCTTCACCCCCTTTTCTCCAATTCACCCAAAATCCGTTACTCGCAACTCAGGTCAGTCGATCTTAAATTCCCCTGTTTCACCATCATCTATCGATTCATATTTTCAGTTTCTAAGCATCAAATTATTTAATGATTCTCCAATCTGTTCTTCGTACATTCAGATTCTCATCTTTAATTTGTAATAATACTCTTTTCGTCTCAAAATCGTTCAAAATTTATCGATTATCATGAACATTGTATGATTTTGGGTCCTGATCTTGTTTGATCAACTTACATTGTATGAACATTGTAGAATGCTGTAGATTGAAGCTGCTTGTTGAATTCTGTTATTATTGTACACTAGGTTTAAATCGAATCGAAAGTTTTCCCCAAATTTGCCAATCATGTTCTTATTCATTTATTATGCTAAAGCAGTAAAGCATATCATCAAAAAGTCAATATTTTTGTTAGCTTTTTTCAGTTTTGATGGTTTGGAATTTGGAACCAGTCGTTTTAGGCGAGGCGTATAGTATAAAAATACAATTTTTAGGGATTTTAGACATGTTTTAGGCTTCTTTAGGGCTAGTTTAGGTTGTTTTAGACTATGCCGTTAATATCGGTCCCCTAGTAAAATATCGGTGTCAGAATATCGGTACCGATATTATAGACCGATATATCACCAATATATCACATGATCACCGATATATCACTGAATTATTAGTGTTAAATTACTATGTATAAATTCTGCATGATATCGTAACCGAATCATATTTTAATTTGTGGTTTTTGACCAATCCGACCAGAGTAACCGAATTCAAGTTTTTTACTTTGTAAAAGTACATATTACAAATATCGTAAATTTTGTATATCTATTTATTTTCTTATAACTCGGGTTATTCAAATAACCAGAAAATCGACTAGATGAACATCGCGAGTGTTCATGGTATGACTTTAGCTGTTTTAGGATAACCTACTAACTAAACCATTAGTAGCCGATGAACATCTCGAGCATAACATTAATGCAAATTACGAAAAAATATTACATGTAGTAAGAACGAGACTTAAAAAGTTGTTTTAGAGGGTACCTTCTCTATTGTAGTTCTCTATTTAATACTAGTATTAAAATTACTCTATTGTGTATATTGATATTGATATGTACCATTCATTATCTCCAAACAAACTTAATACTTTTGTTGTGAAAGGCAACCTTTTACAAACAACCCAAAGAGTCCAAAGGCCATACAAACCAATTTGCATCATCTACACACATAAACTGAAATCTAACATTCCAAGGAAACTGCATTCGATCGATTTTTAATCCATAGAAACCCAACCGAACACAAATTGCTTCATTCCTTGATTTCCAGATAAACCAGCATCTTAACATGGAGACAACATGGACGAATTGTTTTTTGACCTCCGAACCGTCGACATAGAAGTGCATGTTGACAATATCTAGAATAGAGAAAGCAAAGACCCGTGGTATGTGACACCAGGATATATTATTCTTTCCCACACGATAGATGCCACAAGACATGATATCAGGGGCGGATCTACTTCATTGCAAGGGGGAGCGCCCGCTACCGCTTGGTCGGAAAATTTTTGACGTTTTTAGTGTAAATTTTGGAAAAATTTGACCTTTTTTCGATTTCGTTACCGCTTATTTATAAAACGTTCCCGCTTGGTCGGAATCCTAGATCCGCCACTGCCTGATATCATAAGATAATCCATAGACTCTTAAACCTCATTACATAAGGTGCATAGGTGCATAATGTACTACTCTTCACGTGAATACCTCTTCAAACAAACTTAAATAATATTACATTTTCTTTTGTATTAGACTACTGGTTTATACACCATATATTACACGGGATGACACTATACAATAGAAATAAAGAATTATACAAACGACATAATTATATAATCCAGAAAATGTGGCCGTTTCAGAAAAAAGATATATAATTTTTTTTGAATGACAAATTTGAATCACTGACGGACCACTAGAGTATCATCGTGTCACCAGCGGAACCACCCGATCATATCCATCTCCATTATACACCAATTCAGTAGGAAACCCAATAAATATGAGGAAAACCCCCTTGTGGGAATCGAACCCATAACCTATTGGTCCTAAAGCCTTATCCCACCTAGGGGTGAGCAAGTTTAGGTCCGGACCGAAAATAACCGAGAACCGAACCGAAAATATACCCAACCCGACCCGAACCCAAGTACCTAGGTATTTAGATCGGTTCCAATTTTTCATATAAAATAGGGTCGGGTCGAGTCGGTTCTCGGTTCTTTTCATGGTGAAACCCGACTTGGACCTATGGACCGGAACCGACCCTATATTTAGGGTAGTGAATCGGTTCTGTATTTTATGTTTGATCGGTTCTCGGGTCGGGTAATGGTCGGGTCGGGTTTTTCCTTTTGCTCACCCCTAATCCCACCCCTAAGATGCCACTAGGCTATAAAGCCAAGGGCATATATCATTTAGAGTTAATTACTGTTTTCATCCCTGTGGTTTGTCAAAAATCACTATTTCAGTCAATTAGTTCAAAATTGCGATTTCAGTCCCTGTGGTTTCACTTTAGTAACCATTTCAGTCCACCTCGTAACCATTTCAGTCCCTGTACTTAACAGAATAATGGATTGAAATGGTTACGAAAGTGAAACCATAGGGACTGAAATGGTTACGAAAGTGAAACCACATGGACTGAAATCACAATTTTTAAACTAATGGACTGAAATAATGATTTTTTGACAAACCACATGGACAAAAAGAGTAATTAACTCTATCATATTTTTGAACGATAAATTTAGATTACGGATGTACCATTGGTATCGGGATCCAGATTCGTTTACCCTAACTATAAAAGCGTCATGAATTTCAGTTCCTACACTTCACCCCCTTTTCTCCAAAATCCGTTACTCGCAACTCAGGTTAGTCGATCTTTAATTCCCCTGTTTCACCATCATCTATCGATTCATATTTCAATTTCCAGCCATCAAATCATTCTCCAATCTGTTCTTCCTACATTCAGATTCTCATCTTTGAGTTCTAATAATACCCTTGTCGTGTCAAAATCGTTCAAAATTTATCGATTATCATGAACATTGTATGATTTTGGGTCCTGATCTTGTTTGATCAACTTAGACATGCTAGTAGAATGCTAAAGATTGAAGCTGCTTGTTGAATTCTGTTATTACTGTACACTAGGTTTAAATCGAATCGAAAGTTTTCCCCAAATTTGCCAATCATGTTCTTATTCATTTATTATGCTAAAGCAGTAAAGCATATCATCAAAAAGTCAATATTTTTGTTAGCTTTTTTCAGTTTTGATGGTTTGGAATTTGGAACCAGTCGTTTTAGGCGAGGCGTATAGTATAAAAATACAATTTTTAGGGTTAGGCTTCTTTAGGGCTAGTTTAGGTTGTTTTAGAATATGCAGTTAATATCGGTGATATATCGGCCCCCTAGTAAAATATCGGTGTCAGAATAACGGTACCGATATTATCGGCGATATTGACCGATATATCATAGGGCTGGCATATCATGTCAACCCGACCTGTTAAGACCCGAACATGATAAGACACAAACCCGAAATAGGTAAACACGAACACGACACGAAATCTTATCGTGTCAAAATTTTCAAACACAAACACGAACCTGATAATAAACAGGTTACACGAAACGACCTGTTAAGACACGAAAAATTTACAAACGTACCATACAACCTGTTAAGATACGAACACGACATGTTAAGAAATGAACACGACCTATTACTACATGTTTGATATTTAGACATTAACAGGTCTAACAGGTATTTTATAATGGTCTTAAGTCTTAACATGTCATATCATGTCTGACATGACCTGTTAAGACACGAACACGATAAGACACGAACACGAAATAGGTAAACACGAACACGACACGAAATTAAACAGGTCTTATCGTGTCGACCTGTTATAAACACGAAACCTGTTAAGGTTAAACACGAAACCTGTTAAGTTCGTTTAGGTTAGTGTCGTGTTATCGTGTTTGTGTCAGAATTGCCGGCCCTAATATATCACCAATATATCACATGATCACCGATATATCACTGAATTATTAGTGTTAAATTGCTATGTATAAATTCTGCATGATATTAAATTTACTAATATCCCACCGATATCTCACCGAGATAACCTATATCTCAAATATCCGTCCTTGACCGATATCCGATATTTTACCCGCATTAACTGCATAGGTTTTAGATTGATTCCAGGCTTGTTTTGGGTTGGTATAACTGTTTCAGAGCTGTTCATATCATACGTTCTGATGATTTTTGGCCGGAATTTCGTTGGAACTTGGCCTGAAAAATGCCTCTGAGGGCCTGACAATAGAGGTTTTAACATTATAATTTTTTCATAAATAAAAAATGTGGTTCAAAACCACCACCCAAACTGGCCGGTTTGGTTTGTCATTTTCCAAAACCGTAGATAACAATTTGGGTTCAAAATTTGGGAAAAAAGGTAACTGTCTGTAGTTTTCAGTTAATGCATGTTTCTTTGTTTGGCACCCGGATACACTTTTTATACAGTTTTACACAATCGAAGCGACGGAGTTTTCAAAGTTTTAGGTCGTTATTATATGAATTTAGTGCTTGAATTAGAAGGGACTTCTAGTTAGTGTTATATCTTATATTGACTCAACCTGTCAAAATTGTGTTTTTCATAACTATGTCATTAAATTTCATCATGTAGGTATGAATCTGGTGCCTTTTTCTAAATAGTTTTATTGTTGAAATTAATTATTATAGGGTTTATTGGAAAATGGCTGAACAACTTAAGCAGCAACCAGCTTTCGTTAAGATCAACCAACTTCGTCCTGGTGCTTTTGGCCTTAACCTAACTGTAAAAGTGGTTAGCTCAAAAGCAATAATGACACGAGGTCGCAATGGAACTCAAGGTCGAAACATGCGTCTTGCTGAATGTTTGGTTGGTGATGAAACTGGAATTGTTGTTTTCACTGCTAGAAATGATCAAGGTATGATTTACTTAAATAATGAACCATAGTTGTTAAAAGCCATCGCCTCTTGCGCCTAGGCCCATTTTTCAGGCGAGGCGAGGCAGTTGCGCTTTAAGTCGAGGAAATTGCGCTTTAATTCTCGAGTTGATGGTTCAGGCACACATTCCGGCCAAATTCTCTAAATTCCGACAAGATTCTAGCCAGATTTCTACTTTTATCTAAGGAAAACTACTTGTCTACACTAATATTTTAGAACTTTTGGTACTAAATAGATGATATAAAGTGTTATATAATAGATGTTTATTTTATTTGAAGAATAGTATTCTTTTTTTAATACATAATATATTTTTAGTTTTTTTTTTTCATTATGCGCTTTATTTTTCTCAGGCCCTCGCTTTTTTTTTGTAATAAAATATCATTTAAATTATCACAATTACTTGGAAATGATTTGAAAGACTACCTTCAAATTCATGAAATATAATAAAGCAGTATCAAAAAGGGGAATTTTTTCTACCATTAAGCTCACACAAGTATGCAAAATTTTCAGTGGAAGCCATGAAGGAGGGCAGTACTGTAATTTTGCGCAATGCAAAAATCGACATGTACAAAGGGTCGATGAGACTGGCAGTAGACAAATGGGGTCGTGTTGAAGTAACAGAACCAGCTGATTTTTCTGTTAAGGAAGACAACAATCTGTCACTCATCGAGTTTGAACTTATTACAGTTGAAGAGTGAGAAATTACCATCTCGCCAGTCGCCCTCGCCCTTGACTCTAAACAATCTGTGTTCTTGTATTAAGGCGTGGTTTATTTACGGCTTTACTGTAAGCTTTCTTACTCTATATGCTTTTTATTTAGAGCATATTGGAATTACTAGTTAGTGTTTATTTTGGCTATTTATGAGATAAGAGCCATTTGAGATTACATAAGTTGACATTTCATGTTAAAATTATGTATAACCCTTTGTTTTTACTGTTTGTAGTTAGAGTACATTAAAATTATTTTTTCCCCAAATTTGAAATCTGGTTGCAATTTTTTATTGGATAGTTGGAAGTTAGGTTTGAGTTATTGGCCCATAATTATTGGTGGGTACAATTTTGGTTTTATAAAGTGTGAGGTCCTACGAGGCGTTTAGCACCGAAAGCCGAGGCGTGAGGTGAAAGGTTCATGTATGTGAGGCGTGAGACGAAAACCATTTCTAAATTTTTGGTCATTTCAGCTTACTACAGAGTTTATACCATATATTTCACCCTCCTGCACACTATGTAGTTCATATCGCGATATATCACCGATATATCGGTTATGGGTCCTTGGGTGAGATATCGGTGCAAAATACCGGTCAGAATATGGTACCGATATTATCAACGATATTGACCGATATATCACCGATTTTCCCGATATCAGTACATTTCTTCTTAGTTCTAGCGTTCGTCTTTCTTCTTATTGTTTCTATTAGTGTTTTAAGTCTTAATTGTTAGTGTTAAATGTTAGTGTTTTATGTCGTAATCAGTTCCTACTTGCTACAATTGTTAGTGTTTTGCAAGTTGCAAAAGATTAATTTGTTGTTAATGGTAGGAGAGTATATTGAATTGTTAGTATTAAATTGCATATATAAAAACTTAACATGATATTAAAATTACCGATATCCCACCACGATTACCGATATCTCAAATATCAGTCCTTGACCGATATCCGGTTTTTTACCGCATTAACAACTTAGCCTGAACATGAGGTGCCGCCTCAAGGCCTTGAGCCATTTCTCTAATCTCTTTCGTGTGGTTTTTATAGCGAATAACCTGTCAGTTTTCCGGCATGGTTCTCATGGTTAAAAAAAGTTGCCCTGATTATGGCATCATCTGGTTATAGACTTATATAGTGAATGGTTAGGGGTGTTTACAAACTGTTGAACCTGACTTAACTGTCCAAACCGAAGCAAGTCGACTAGTTTGAGATCCAGAAGGTTTAGTATTGAACATTTGTCGGTTTAGCGGTTCTGTTCGGTGTGGTTTGTCGTACCATCCGAAATTACTCTCCAAACAAGCCGAACTAGACAGTGAACACCCCTCATAGTGTCATGTGGTTTTAGAGAGTGTTCTTCTAGCCAGTGAATTGATAGGCCTCCGATTCAAAAATCAGTTTAATTTTCAAAACATTGAGAACTTTTGTTTTACACTTAATATATTTAAAAAACTTCACAAGTTATTTCTTTTGAACGACAAAGAATCTCACTTGAAAACACACCCTACTCGGGGCTATGTCCAAGGTCAACTCCTCAACCGCCATGAGACCGTGCCCCCTGACACGCGGGAACCAGATGGAATCTGTAAACCCTCGCCCCCTGTCAGGTTTGAACCCAGAATTAAAACCCTGATTCGTCCCTTCACCTAGATGTCCCTCAAAAATAGCCCAAGCTGAAATCGTATCCACTAGAAAAGTCATGCCTTTTGACCACTGGACCAACGTCTCAGACACATCAGAAGTTATATATACATAAAGTAATACCAAATTCTGATTGATAATTTCTTCATTTCTTGTCCATTCCCATAATGAAAAAATATGAAAATGTTGATTTATGTTCAAAAAAATATATATTATTTTGCTAATATTGGATTGTATTTAGTTGACAACATATATATTATTTTGCTAATATTGGATTGTATTTAGTTGACAACATATATATTATTTTGCTAATATTGGATTGTATTTAGTTGACATAAAAATCAAAGACGGCCATCATTTGACAATTATTTATCACTCACATTTTTTCTTTGTTATTAACAACGTTTTTGAAAAATAAATACAAAAAGGCCATTATAGTTTGCAAGGATATTTAATTTTGGACAGGATCATTTTTATTTTATTTTTTTATAACCGTACTTGCAGGTTTATGGTAAACTAGCAATTACGGTTATCAAACACAAAAAATATTTATGTTAACTGTAATGAGTTAACAAAATCGCCATTTCAATTGCGAGTTAATGGCCATACACAAACGAATTGTAGGGGGAGATGTAGATCAACAGTTGTATAAGGATATGATTGGGTCTTTCATGTATTTAACCGCAAGTTAACTTGATATAGTGTCTCCAACAAGTGTGCTAGATGTCAAGCTAACCATAAATTCTCTCACATTACTTTCACTTATGTAAATAATTGTTTCTTAGTGAATGAGTCCATTCACCCATTCACGGACGATCAATATTTGAGACTAGTTCGATCAGAGGGACTGATTTACCACCGACTCATCAAACAGTTCAGTTTTCAAAACGTTGTTTGTGACAAAAGAAAACTGTAATTCCATAATAACACGGATTGTTAAATTCTTTAGTATGATAGTATATAGAAAAATGTAATGTACTATTCAACATATTTCTCTTAAAATCATTAAACACATCAAATTTATCATTAACTAAACCATGCAAATACAATCAATTCTCAAAAGGCATACCATGAAATGTAACCATGTATCTACAAGCCTAAATCATACCACGACAAACCACTTCAAACCTCTTATGCTAAAACATCAATCGAGCTTATAGAACAATCCATGTAACCAACGATCCAATCAAGCCCAGGGGCGGCCCTGGGGGTGGGTGGGGAGGACCACTGGTCAGGGCTCGATATTTCGGAGGGCACACTATTTTTAGAAAAAAACCCGATATGTAAACGTAAAAATTTCTTTTTAAATAGTGTATACTTATACAAACACCAACACAGGCCCACTTACAAAACTATTCTTATGCTTTAGGTTAGTTATTAGCCCATTAACATTAGGTTTAGACCTTTATTGAGCCCAATACCCAATTTCGTTAAGTCCTAAGGACACGTTTTTTGGTGCTCGAACATGGTACACAAATTCTCAGAGCCAGCCCTGATCAAACCGATTCAACATTCTTTGTCCTGTACTCATCAATCCATAAAAACCAAAACATGTTACATATGCTAAAAAAAGACGTCACATTCAGTAATTCTCACTCACTCATTCTTCCAAAACTTTCGGGGGGAGTTTATGTCAACCCCTGAAAACTCCAAGGACCATATTATCTTTTCGAGTTAAATGTCATTTTAGTCCCTGTGGTTTTGGCCATGTTGCCAGTTTAGTCTAAAGATTTCATTTTTCACATGTGAGTCCAAAAAAGTTTCACCGTTGCCATTTTAGTCCACTGGGTGAACTTTATTCATTTTTTCTAGAGTAAACTTCAATTTTCGTCCCTGTGGTTTGCTGATTTTAACAGTTTCAGTCCAATAGTTTATAAATA
This sequence comes from Helianthus tuberosus, assembly GCA_030545235.1. Lineage (NCBI taxonomy): Eukaryota > Viridiplantae > Streptophyta > Magnoliopsida > Asterales > Asteraceae > Helianthus > Helianthus tuberosus. The sequence goes on along the minus strand of CM060448.1, from coordinate 197,862,708 downwards.
ACAGTTTCAGTCCATTAGTTTCCTGATTTTAACAGTTTCAGTCCATTAGTTTTCTGATTTTAACAGTTTCAGTCCATTAGTTTCCTGATTTTAACAGTTTCAGTCCACACTGGTATGGACTGAAACTGTTAAAATCAGGAAACTAATGGACTGAAACTGTTAAAATCAGGAAACTAATGGATGATAACTGTAATTTATAAACTATTGGACTGAAACTGTTAAAATCAGCAAACCACAGGGACGAAAATTGAAGTTTACTCTTTTTTCTATTAAAGATAGAGGTGATTCGGTCCTTTTATATGGCCGACTTGCTCTTCTAGTTAATAGAATTACATATAAAATGACCAAAATGTCCTTCTCGTTAACAGAAAAAATGGATGAAGTTAAACCAGCGGACTAAAATGGCAACGATGAAATCTTTTTGGACCCACATACGAAAAATAAAACCTTTGGACTAAACTGTTAAAATGACCCAAACCGGTAACTCTATCTTTTCATTCAAACGTCTAAAAACAAACAACCAAACGGCGTCGTTAAAGGCACTCTATCTACCCGCCTAGAATGAATGAATTAAGAAGTCAAGAATAATACCGTGACACAACAGCGAAGGTATGACCGTTTCGTATCCCAATTTAACGCTCCGATATACGCTCTCTGTTTTTCAAAAAAATCAAACCCTAAAACCCTAAATTCCTTCAAAATCTGTTTGTAAAATCACCTCAATTTCATCATCACACTTCAATCCAACGCCCCCAGATTACTCGTTCCATCAAGATCTTCCTCAATTGCTCAATTGTTCAATCCCCTGTTTTCAATTTGCGAAAATTTCGAAAATTGGGGATGAAATGATGAAATTGACGCCTAAAACCCTAAATTCTTTCGAAATTTGTTCGTAAAATCATCACTATTTCATGATCCCAGTTCGATTAAACTCCCAAATTTCCCGTTCGATCAAGATTTTCTTCAATTGCTCAATTGTTCAATCCTCTGTTTTTCAATTTGCGAAATTTTGGAAAAAAATGGGAATGAATTGGAGAAATTGACACGTAAACCCTAAATTGTTTCTAAATTTGTTCTTAAAATCACTACAATATTATAATCCCAGTTCAATTGAACACTCCGATTGCCCGTTCGAATCAAGATTTTGTTTAATTGTTTAATTGTTTGATTGTTCAATCCCCTGTTTTCAATTTGCGAAATTTTGAATTTTTTTTTCATATAAAACGGAAATTTCAACCCTAAAACCCTGAATTCTTTCGAAATCTGTTAATAAATCACTGCAATTTCATGACCCCAGTTCGATTAAACCCTCAATTTTCTGTTCGATCAAGATATTGTTCAATTGTTCTATCCCCTGTTTTCAATTTGCGAAAACTTGAAAAAAAATCAAGTAAAACGGAAATTAAACCCTAAAACCCTAATCTCTTTCAAATTTTGTACATAAAATCACCTCAATTTCATGAACCCAGATCAATCAAACCCCCAATTTCTCATTCGATCAAGATTCTGTTAATTTTGTTCACTTGTTCAATCCTCTGTTTTCAATTTCAAAAATTTTGAAAATTGAGAATTAAATGACGAATTTGACACCTGGGGTGCTGTTAAAGCTGCTAGATGGGATGAATTCAGGTGTGAAACCCAGAAGTGAATACAGGAATTCACTTTTACAAGTTGTAGATATCATGCCGGTTGATCTTGATGAGAAAGATCTTTATCCAAAACAGGGGTTTTGCGTTAAAGTTTCGGATTCATCGCATTCGACATACGTAAGTTTACCGCCTGATTTAATCCTCACTAATGAAATCCAGCTTGGCCAATTTGTTTTCGTCGAAAAACTAGAGGCGGGTTCGCCTGTTCCGATAGCGAAAGGGGTGAAACCGGTCCCTGGCCGCCACCCGTTTGTTGGAATGCCTGAACCAGTGAAGAATCTTGATCGAGTTTCGAATCGGGGTTTAAGGTTGTGTAGTACTAGAAGGGGTTCTTGGGTTACAGCTCAAAGTGATAAACATGATGTTTGTGCATCGCCATTCTCGTTGAAAACCGATCGATGCACACCTGTGAAAGTGAATTTGAATCTGAATCCAAACACGAAAGTATCGGTTGCTAGAAGAAGTTCTTGGGTTACAGGACCGAAAAGAGAACATGGGATTTGTGAATCAGCGCGTTTTGATCATTTTACGCCTGTGAAAATGAATGTGAATCCAAACACCAAAGTATCGGTTGCTAGAAGAAGTTCTTGGGTTACAGGACCGAAAAGAGAACATGAGATTAGTGAATTAGCATCGCCTATGGCCTTGAAACTAACGCGTTTTGATCATATTACGCCTGCGAAAAAGTGTTCTTCGGTGATGAGCTCAAATAGAAGGGTATCATTGTCTAAACTGACTGAAAATCCTGTGATTGTAAATAAAAGTTGTGTTACATCTTCTATGGTGAAGGTTTCAGATGAGAAGAGTAGAATAACTGCCAAAGATGCAAAGACATCAACAAGTCCCTTAAAGTCAGTTGTAGGTACATCTGTTTTTTTTTTTTTTTTTAAATTTTGTTTGAAGTTTTAGGGACTTTTAGTTTGAATCTTGTCATGACCTTAATTCTGGTTTCATATGTTCATTTTTTAAATTATCTTACTTGTAATTTGTTTATGTGTCACTGGTTGTTAATGTCTTGCCAGTCACCACACCGGATGCCACATATGCGAAACAGTTTTCGTCTTTTATATTTTTATACTTCAAAATGATTTTTAAAAATGCTAAAAAAAGATGCCATGTGGCATATACATATACGCTAAAATGACAAATAAGATATCACATCACCAGTTTTCGAAAAATTATAAAAAAATGCGTTGTGTACTTTTTTTTAGAGTAAAAGTACTTTTTTTAGAGTAAAGTACACGGACGATCCTTGTGGTTAATCAAAATTTTGGATTTATCCCCTAGTCTTTCAAAAGTACACGAATGGTCCCTGTGGTTTGCACTTTATAACACATTTAGTCCCCAACTTTTTCCAAGAGTACACGGATGTTCCCTGTGACTTGTACTTCTTATTTATACATATACGCTAAAATGACAAATAAGATGTCGCATCTACATTGTTTGAAAATCCTCAAAAAATGTCTTGATACGGGTTGAATATGTAATATGTTGCTACAATTGGTTATAAAATTTAACTTGGTAATACAGTATGCCTTATCAAAACTACCAGTGATCAAATCATATAAATTTTGTATTATGATTATATTTTTTAATTGCTTTCTTTTTTTTTTTATAATTCTAGGAACAAAAAGTGTAGTACCAACAAGTTCACAGAGTACACGAGTAGCGTCTTCTCCTCATTCATCTTCCAAAACCAGTTTATCATTTAATCTGCCACAAAAGCTTAGCTTACTAGGAAAGGTAACTTCAAGTTTCTTAAACTTTTTTTTTATAAATTTTATAATTTTTCTATAACTTTTATAAAATTTGATACATTATAGGAAGCTGTTCAACAACAAGAAAGAGCACAGAAAATTGCCCTTCAAGCGCTTAGAAATGCCTCAGCCTCCGAAACTCTTCTTTGGTCTCTCAAGTATGACTATTTGATCCTACTCATTATCATAGAGGTGGCAATTTTCGACCCATTTGCTTATGATGGGGTCAATTTGGGTTAAAGTTTATCTCAAACGGGTCCAATCATTAAATGTGACTTAAACGGGTTAAACGGTTCGAAAATTGCCAAATATGTATTTTTAATTAACAAACCTTCTAAATCATTATATTTTGAGTAGACTACCATTTTCATCCCTGAGGTTTGGTCACTTTTGCGACTTTCGTCCAAAGGTTTGTTTTTTCGCATCTGGATCCATAAGGTTTGAAATCTTGTCATTTTCACCCGACTCGTTAACTTAATCCATTTTTTTAACGTTAATTCAAGCGTATTTTTGTCATTTTAGACATTTTTTAATTAAATTACATCTTTTTTTCAGAAATACCCCTGACTTAACGTTAAAAAATGGTTGAAGTTAACGAGTCGGATAAAAATGACAAGATTTTAAACCTTTTGGATCTAGATGCGAAAAAACAAATTTTTAGACAAAAGTCAAAAAAGTGGCCTAACCTTAGGGACGAAAATGACATTTTACTCTTATATTTCAAATGTGTATAATTTATCTTAACGGGTCCAATCATCAAGTGGTTGCCCTCATCTAAACCATACCGCCCTTATCTACCATGTTGATACTTGTATCGTTCTTGGTTATATTTTATCTCTAGCAAGACATTCGGATAAAGTTTTAAAACTTAGCTAAAAGCGTAAAATGCAGACGTCTCAAACAGGCTATATGGGTCAAAATACGGCCAGAGTGCTATCAAATGCTTAAATCCATTTCAGTTTAAATAAGATTATTGTTTAACAAAATAACTTTTATAATCTTGTTTGGCGCATTATTTATTTACAAAACTAAAAAAAAAGTGGACAATAAAGTGTTGACAGGTCAGCAACCAACCCGACCCGTCTATCTTGCTTTCTCTAACATCAAGTTTTTACATGTGTTGCAGGACTTTATCAACGTTGACCAAGTCTGCTAACCCTGATGACCCAACAGATTGTTTCGATCAGTTTCTCGAGTTCCATAACCAAATTGTTCAGGCCATAACCAACATGGTGTCAATCAAAGCAGCAACCGAAACAACTAACAAAGAGTTAAAAGACACCCATATCTTGCATGATATCAAGAACAACAACAACACTATCAAGCGAAAATCCCCATCACACACAAGTCAACAAAAGTCAACACTTTCCGTTAAACACTCAAGCTCGTCTAGCAGCCTGATCGAGACGATAAAACTTGGGAAGCAGATTGAGAAAGAGGCTGGAAACTGGTTCATGGAGTTTTTAGAGAAAGCTTTGGAAAAGGGTATGAAAAAGTCAAAGTCAAATGTTACAAAAGTTCCTCAGTTACTTGTGAAAAAGGTTATGAGTTGGGTGGAAACCGAACAATGTGATTCTAGTAAGAGGCCTGTGCATCCAAAAGCGATAGATATTGCAAGGAAGTTGAGGATCAAGTTAAGGAATTATTGAATATTTGTGTAGACTGATTGTTTCACATATACTGTTTGATACAATAAAGTGATTTTTTTTTTACAAGGCAAAAAGATTGTTTGCTGATTTAACTTGTTCCTTTTATGTTTAAGACAACTTGACAACATTATTTATTTTTCTTCTCTAATGAGTGTTTCTCAAACAAGTCGTGGCAAAAAATACGGTTGATAATCCTGTCTCACTGGATTAAACCAGATCTGCCTGTGTTGTCGGTTTCATAACTAGCTATTTTTTTTTTTTTTGCTTTTTTGTTTTGATAACATTACTTTATAAAATGTCAAAACAACAAATTACAAACAAATGGCAGGTAAAAAGGCAACAAGCTGCGCGCAACCCCCTTTTAAATTGGAAAATTGATCCAACTAAAGACAAAGTGACTCTTAAGGGTCAACAAATCACTGTTCACGACCCCCTGAACCCTATTCATGAATTCCACAGCCTCCGGGGATAGAGAACTAAATGTATCAAAAGCAAATGGGATAAACACGGGTTGATTCTCTAAACAAGCAAATGTTTAGCTAATGGACCGAGCACGAATAAGCAAAACCGGAGAAGCAAAACTGGAGAAAACCTGTTAATGCCAGTAATCTTGTCTCCTTCCTTTGTGAGTTTAAAACAAGAACATTTGTTGATACCATTATATAAATGATATAAAAGTAACAAAGAAAAAATAAAATGCGTTTGCCGGGAGTCGAACCCGGGTCTATTGCTTGGAAGGCAATTATCCTAACCGTTGGACTACAAACGCTGCTTTTGGTTGTAAATTTATGAAAGTTTATTTATTGTTAGAATAAAGAGCTAGAATCCAACCAAAATATGCACTCACCACCATGAAAAGGTTGGTGACAAATAAACTGGACAAATGACATTTTCATATTATACACTGTATCTTTTATAATCTCTAAAAACTCAGTTTTCATGAAGATTAAGGGGCTGTTTGTTTACCTCTTAATGGCTCCATTAAGAGGCAAGCCTCTGAATCGGTCAGATGTATGTGTGTTTGGTTCACCAAATAACCACCTCTTAACGAAACCATTCAGATCTAAATGGTTCAGCTATTTTTGAGATCTGAATGAAATTATGACATTTGTGCCCTAACAAAACAAAACAAAACAAAACAACGCATCTTATCCGTTTGTTTGGATATGTAATCAACTATGCTATTTTGTATATTAGTTATTTGCATATGCTAAATGTGTAATTAACAAATAATTAACCACCAGCATTGTTTTATAACTATAATGGTTTAAGCAAGTCACAAGTGTTTGAGTTACACCTACTCAGCACTTAACACTTGCGTCTTGCGGATATGTAACATAAAGTTGTACCCTCGAGCATATAGAACGGGATTGTAGACCCTTGTTTACTGTTTGTACATCCATGACACCAAGAAAATAACCGAGTTTTAGGTTGAAGGAGAAACCACACTTGTCGAATACATTGTTTCAAGCACTCAACAACACGTAACCGCAGATGACAAAGCTGATATGCATGTGCTTAAAATGTGGAGAATGCTTGTTTCTGAAATCAAGAAAGTCGAAGCTGGTCTTGCGCCAGATCCAAAGTCTGAAATCAAGAAAGTCGAAACTGGTCTAGCCAACAAAACAATCGTTTAATGAGTGTAATGGAGAAAACATTAAAGTCACAACATGCTAAATTTTATTAAAAAAAATTGTCAAAACCAACTTTTACACAGTACACAACCATATTTAAAGGACTTCAATATGATAAAGTTAGATTTATACACTTGAAATCCACCAATTACTAAAGATCCAAACTGTATGCAAAACCATCTTTTAACAGCTCAGTTGTAAGAAAATGTAATGTCACATGTATATGTAAAGTTAAAATTTTATAAAGAAGCGTAAATTTACCGGACTTAAAATCATATATAACTACTCAGATATATAAAACATGTAATAACCAAACACGGTAAATGAAAAAGAAAATAGCAGATTCAAACATGTGAGCAAAACCCGATAATTAAAACATCCCAAAATCCATTTGGATAGCAGATCAAAACACAATCAAGCGTTTTTGCGCTTCTGTCTACAACAGGCGATTAAAAAAAGAAGAAAATAAAAACTACCAGCATCCGCATAACTAATATATAGCAACCACACCCCCTTTTTCCTACAACACCAGGATGCAGTGGCTCACAGTTCAGGGCTCAGGGTTCGGGTTCACCTGTCTAACTACCTCCAAACGTTCATCGTTACCATATACAACAACACTATGTGAAACTTTAAGTTTCTTTTTCTTCGGTTTTTCTTCGGATTTCGAAACCTTAAAGGGATGTTCCAGATCATTCGGCTTCGATGTCGAGGTGCATGACTTTAGGATGTTCTCTGTCAAGGCCACTGGCGGCTGAGGCTGAGGTGGAGGCGGTGGTGGGGGCAGCGGCTTCTCGTAATTGATGGCAGCATCGAGGGCGTATACATGTAGTGCCAGGGATGAAATGGTAGAAATTTTAGCAGCGGATGAAGGTGATGACCAATGCCACCATTCTTTCTTCAAATGTTCAGTTTTTATCATATCCTCTAATATGATAACTGCCTCTACCATCTGGAAAAACAATCAAGATTAATATTTTAAAATACTATCTTTGTTATGTATGTATATATGTATGTATATGCACTTTGGAACTGATTATGTCATATCAAATAATCAATTGTAATTAAACATGCGGTTAAGATAACAGGATACACACGTGTCACATGTGTGTATTGTTACCTTTTTCCAATCATTACTATTATTATTACTATGTAACATTTGCAAGATTTGTCTACAGTACTCTAGTCTTGTGTCCTTTTCCTAGTTTTTTTAATATCACCCTTTTACTTTTAAATAATATACAGTTTTAACTCGTTTAGTTTTTAGTAATTAGATTTTTCTCTTATAATCTGCCTTTGTTAGCTTTAGAAAAATGATATATATAATATTAAAAACCATGGAAAGTGATCAATACTCATATTATATAATATATATTTTTAAGTTTCAGTTGCACACCTTCTTATAATATAAATAATATGTCTTTAACCAAGTTAGCTTTCATTTTATTTTATTTTTCTCAAATAACTTGCGTTCGTTAACTTAAAAAAAAAAATACGTAGGCGTGTTTAATTTTCTTTTCTCGACGGTGCGGTACCGATATTCGTTTTTTTGGTTTTCAATTGGGTATCTTACGACTTTATTAGCAAGTGCCGATACGTAACAAACCGATATCGATTGACTTCCCACCGCGTAGCGCGGGGGAATCCCACTAGTTATCTATACAAAGTGAAAGCTTTGCAAATGATTATTTAAATAAAAAGATGGAAAATACAAAACTCACCTCATGAATTGATTCGGCCGATTTTAAAAAAGCCCGCCAGCCTCTTAACTTATCCGGGTCTACTCTAGAAGGTCGAAAAGCTTCTCTCGGAAGAGTGGTTTCAATATCGAATAAAATCATTTTCAGACACCGAATGATTTCAGAAACCCGGCCCGTTACAGACCCAGAAAGAAATGAGGGATTCTTTCCTGTTATACCCTCAAGGTTAGACTGGTCAACCTCAGATGGTGACTCGTTTGACTTGACTTCCTGTTTGACCAAGAATGCAGCATTGTTATCGTGAAGGTGATCTTCAGGTACAAAAAACGACGGGTTCCCGCTTGAATTGACCAACTCGTTAGTCAAAGTCAACTGGTTATCAAAACTCGTACATTGATGTACCTCGTCATCGAAAAACGACGAGTGGCACGAAAAACAATGATGCAAATTGCACCCCACCAATTCCAAGCAATCACATCGGCGTATATTCTCGTCAAACAAACCAAATTTGTTTTCCAATTCTGCCCTTGCTTTGGTGATATAAACCGGCGACGTCAAGCAATTATCTTGCAAGTGAACTCGACTATCGGGATCATTTAATGCACCTTTTTGCCACTTCAAAATCGCTTCTTTCAATTTTTTCTCTCTTGCATCGTCATCTCTTAGCCATTCAATGAGCGCCTCGATTTCCGTATCCGATTCATAGCAAAACCAAGAATCAAATTCTTTATCAGAGGGTACACACACTTCACCATCACAGTGTGGGCCGGATACAAAGAGCCTTTTGGGCCCGCCAAGAGTCCAGTACAGTCTTCCGGCCCAGTCCCGGCCCAAGTAGTTCCGTTCGATGTCGGACTCATATGCGCTTATGTATTCTCGAATTGCTGTCGAGCATAAAGCCTCGTCAGACAAGAACTGTAACAGAGAAACCCTCTGCCGAAAAAAATGGTTACAAGTTAGTTTTTTTAACAATTCATCAGATATAATTATGGTAGAAGTTGCCACCTTATTGGGTTTATTTGACTATAAATATGAAACTTGTATTTAGCAAACGTATAATTATTATTTTAATTCTCCACAATTTTAACACCTAAATCGTTTAGTATTTTTACAAAACTAATTAAATATTTCAATATGAATATTGATTTTGTTATCTGAAACTGAATATTCGCATGAATTTGCAAACAAAAAAATGAGTAAAGTACACGGATGGTCCCTGTGGTTATCAAAAAAATTGTATTTGGTCCCTAGCTTTCCAAAAGTACATGGATGGTCCCTGTGGTTTGCATTTTGTAAAGCATTTAGTCCCCAGCCAACAAGTCTAAAGGTTTTAGCATGTCCAAGTTAGGGACTAAATGTGTTACAAAGTGCAAACCACAGGACCATCCATGTACTTTTGGAAAAAGCCAGGGACTAAATGTGTTACAAAGTGCAAACCACAGGAACCATCTATGTACTTTTAGAAAGCTAGGGACCAAACCAAATTTGGGTAAACCATAGGGACCATCAGTGTACTTTACTCCTAAAAAACGTTGGTTTGACTTTCAAAGTCAAAACTAACCTCCTTCACTCCTAGTTCCCAGTACTCTGTTGACTCCATACTATCTGCTAAATCCGCAAGTGCCTCTAAACCATTTCGGATAAATTCCCTTTGACTTCTCTTCTCACTGGGTTGACTCAATACCAGGGAGTCAAAATCGTCTTCTCGTGACATAGTTTGACTTTGACTTGTAATGAACGAAATGCAAGGAGGGCAATACCAACTTGATTTCGGAATTCTTTGAAGCGGTGGAATTAAACAATACGTATGATACTCTGCATCACATCTATCGCATAAAAGCAAAATATGGTCGTTTTCGTCTTTTCCACATATCTTACAAATCCCGACCTCCCATGGAGCAATGGAAATTGTGGTTGCAATCGTTTCTGCAATCATCATATTTAGCTCGGTTTTTAGCTCGGCAGATGATGAGGTGGGACTGTTGTTCACGTATTGGACTGTTTTGTTGACCAGTGTGAGTACCTGGAGGATGAAAATGATATATTAATAATTATTGGCAATTTGGAATTATTTCAATTTCCAATATGATTGAATAATATCAACTGACCTCTTGTTCATATTGATCTTCTAGCTTTTTTGAAATTTTCTCAATCAACTCAAGATATTTAAATCTGTTCGTATATTTTATTCGCAAATTTTGCATAACCTGTCAGAAGAACAGTACATGTCAGATTTGCAGAACAGTACATATTTTAGTCAAAACGAAAATAAATTGCCACATCTATTCAAAACTAGTATTGTGACCCACCACGTGTTGCGACAGCAACGAAGCTTAAAGTAACTCAAACTAATAAACAACAACAACAACCGTACCCAGTAAATCCCACAAATAGCAATGCTACTCATAGGGTCTGGGGAGGGTGGGATGTAGACAGACCTTGCCTCTATCCCTGGGGATAGAGAGGCTGCTTCCAGAAGAGACCCCCGGCTCCAAAACAAACAGCAAACCAACACATCAAGTCAAAGAACATAGAAAAAAGAAGTCACCTACACCAAGCTAGTGATCAGATTGACACAGTATAATGTAAATCATGTATAATAGCATAGAACATCATTCGGGCATGTACACAAGAAGTCAATCACCGGTTAAGTCACTTAAAGAATAAGAAAAACTTACGTCCCTAAAATACACCTAAGACCTTCCTGCAATATCCTCTAGAAGTCCTTAACCCTAATCCTACGCCTCCACGAAGTCCTATCTTGGACCATGTCCTCAGAAAGATGCAACTCTAGTAAATCATGCCTAATCTGCTCTTCCCATGTCAGTTTGGGCCGGCCTCTTCCTCTCCTCCCCTCCACAGTAAGAGTTTCCACTACTCTAACTGGTGCTGTCGTTTGCCTCCGCTTCACATGCCCAAACCATCTCAATCTCCCCTCCTTAATCTTATCTGATATACTAGCCACTCCTAATCTCTCCCTAAAAACCTCATTTCTTATCCGATCTAACCTCGTGTGTCCACACATCCACCTCAGCATCCTCATCTCTGCTACCTCCATCTTGCGCGCTTGTGTCTTCTTGATAGCCCAACAGTCTGTTCCATAAAGCATAGCTGGCCTAACTGCTACCCTGTAAAATTTCCCCTTTAGTTTAGTTGGAAACCTCCTATCGCACAATACTCCACTTGCTGCCCTCCATCTACACCAGCCAGCCTGTATGCGATGGGTTACATCACTATCTATGTCACCATCCCTTTGTACAAACGACCCCAAATATTTAAATTTAGTTGCCTGCGGGACCAATTGGTCCTCAATGGTGATTTGGGTGTCATCATCATCGGCTACACCACTGAAATCACAGTGTAGATACTCGGTCTTAGATCGACTAATCCTTAGGCCCTTGCCCTCTAGAGCGACTCGCCACTCCTCTACCCTCGCGTTCAGGCACTGTTTAGTTTCTGCAATCAACACAATATCGTCTGCAAAAAGCATGCACCACGGAACTGTCTCCTGGATCAACTTGGACAACTCATCCAAGACCACCACAAAAAGAAAAGGGCTCAACGCAGACCCTTGGTGGAGTCCTACCTCCACAGGAAAGAAGTTTGTATCCCCTACAGGCGCGCGGACACTAGTTTCCGTTCTATCGTATGTATCCTTAATTATATCTATATACTTCCCAGGTAGCCCTCGTCCCTCCAAACTATCCCAAATCAGTTGCCGTGGGACAGTGTCATATGCCTTTTCAAGGTCGATGAACACCATATGTAGATCTTTCTTCTTCGCTCTATATTTTTCCATCAATCTCCTTAGAATATGTATCGCTTCTGTAGTTGACCTCCCTTTCATGAATCCAAATTGGTTTACTGAAACCTGCGTTTCTCTTCTAATTCTAGTTTCAATTACCCTCTCCCAGAGCTTCATAGTGTGACTTAGCAGTTTGATTCCTCTGTAGTTCCCACAACATTGAGCATCTCCTTTGTTCTTGTATAAAGGCACCACGACACTACTCCTCCACTGATCTCCTTTGTTCTTGTATAAAGTAACTCAAACTAATACCGTCAAATATTTGAGCCGACTCGTTTTCAAACAAAAGTTATGTCAAAACGTAGACCAACTGAAAATGGACATAAAAATAAGCACGAAAAACGTATTATATTTGACCTGAATCATTATCGAGAAAAATATACGTCAAAATGCAAACCAACTTGGATTTATACCGAAACGTACTTAAAAATAAGCATGCAAAAAATAGTTTTTTTAAGTTTAAGAATGGTACCGCGCGTTGTGGTGGCGGTGAAACGTAAAGTAACTCGAATTTATACCGCCTAGTGAAAACGTATTATTTATGACCCGACTCGCTTCCTAACAAACGTAGACAAACCGAAAACGAACATAAAAATAAGCATGCACGGATGCACCCTCACATATAATAAAGTGTAAGGGTAAATAATTAAAGCTGAAAAAAGAAACCTAATTTAAGTTGAGGGGCTATGCATGTTATTACCAAAGTTAAAAGGTCGTATGATACATTTATTAAAGATCAGGGGGTGTAAATACAAATTATGCGCTAAAAGACAAAAAAAACCATGATGCACTAAAAAAGTGTTCATGGAATTATTGTAAATTTTATAAAGAGTTAATTACATGGTTAGTCCCTGTGGTTTGCACAAAGTAGCATACTTAGGTACTAATAGTTTAAAATCACATTCTAGGGTATTAACTTTTCATTTTGTAACGTTTGAAGGTATTAACGTTATTTTTAGGTTTAAAATCACATTATATTAGTACCTAAGTATGTTATTTTGTGCAAACCACAGGGACTAACTATGTTAATACCCTAGAAGTCAATACCTCCAAACGTTACAAAATGAAAAGTTAATACCCTAGAAGGTGATTTTAAACTATTAGTACCTAAGTATGTTATTTTGTGCAAACCACAGGGACTAACTTTGTAATTAACTCTTTTATAAAGAAAAACAATTAAAAAGGGTGGTTGTGTCTTAGCCACTATTGCTAAGACACCCTATTTTGTTGTATATAATAATGTGTAAATATGTTTTTTTTTCGTTTTGGCATACCTCACGAACATCCTCAATGAAAGATTCATGCGAACCATTATAAGAGCCTGCATCCAATCTAAGGTCAATGGTCCTAAAATCTAACGGTCTTGAAATCAATTCAAGATTTCCATCATCATCAGATTCGTTCGTTTTCAAGAAAGATTCAGCCATGATACTGAAAAAGAACTTGTTTTCATCTTGAGCCGCAACATCCCGTAGCACCATTCGACACCTTTTCATGATCACATCAGATACCGTCCTTATAACACGGCTTTCTTTTGTTTTCTTTCTAGTTAGCGGATTTTCTTTTCTCACTTTTTCAAGAACCTCCACGACAATTTTCTGTTTTAAACGCAATTAAAAATCAGTTGTAAAGTAAAAACAGGAAAGCATTTTTATATATTTGATGAAAGGTCGAGTCCGCTGGACCAAAACCCTTTTTGTCTAAATTTTTTGAACTATTTATAAATAATTATTGCGTCAGGTCAGATATGATTATAAAGGTAATACTGTTTCAGTAATAATCTTTTTTTTTATTTAATTCAGGTTTCATGCATTAAAAAAATACACTTTGGGTAACGTTCAACCTATTTGACCCTTTCCCTTTTAAGCCCCTGTGGTTTGCACTTTGTAACGCATTTAGTCCCCAGCCAACACATCTATAGGTTTTAGCATGTCGCCATGTCCAAGTTAGGGACTAAATGTGTTACAAAGAACAAACCACAGGGACCATCTATGTACCTTTTGGAAAGCTAGGGACCAAATCCAAAATTTTGGTAAACCATAGGGACCATCCGTGTACTTTACACTCATTTTTAATTCACCTATTTGACCCGTCAAAAATTAAACACGGCTCGAATCGACCCATTCATAAGAAAACGGGTCAAAACTGCCACCTCCTTAAAAAGGTCGCCAAATCTTCAAAACACGTGAATTATAAACACGAACCTTGGTGGGTCCTGCCGCATTACCCTTGTAGACATCTTTGCTTATGGACTTCAACAACATCTCTGTGGCCCACTCGGGTGGCCCTTTTTCCAAAGATCTTTTAACTCGGTTTCTTATTTTTGCTCCTACGTTTGTTGGTTGCTTTCTTATGGGTTCTAGAAGCTTAATCCACTCAGTACATTTGTTATCATTTCTCTTTTTCTCAATGGCAGAGCTGTTAATATTAAGATCTTTTTTATCTATGATAAAGTCGGTAATTCTACTCTTCACGGAAGAAAACACTTTCTTTGATGCCTCTGCTAGAACCTGAGGATAACAATTTTTTATCTCAAATGGTAAGAATGGATGGTAGAAACCAAAAACATAAATAAATTCCAGTTAGCAAACATTTATAATATATATAGGGGGGATCAGATGAGAAGACAATCAATTTAAAAAGAAAAGGGTATAATGGTAAAACATGAAATAGTTTATAACTCCTTACATTAATTATTCTCTCTCTAATTAATTATTTAATTTCATTTTATCCTACACGCATAAAATTTTATCCTACATATATCGAATTTTATACTATACATGTCGAAATTTATCCTACACAACTTGCAATTCATCCTACACACCTCTAATTAATTTATCTTACGCTCTAATTTTTTTTTTTTTTTTGGGAATATATATATATATAGGGTGGAGTTCGGCTACAAAGTCCAAATTTCCAAAAAGTGTAAAAAGTCATAAAACACTAATTTATCTTACGCTCTAATTTTTTTTTTTTTTTTTGGGAATATATATATATATAGGGTGGAGTTCGGCTACAAAGTCCAAATTTCCAAAAAGTGTAAAAAGTCATAAAACACTATAATTTCAGCCATAAAACACACCTAAAAACCCACAAATAACAGAGTGAAGATTACTAAAACACCATACTCATACCTTAATGTCCATAAAAACTTCAAACACACCACCGTAGAACTATGAATATAAAACACAATATGCTAATCAACATAAAACACAATAATGTTTGTCATTCCATAATCAGTCTTATCATCCAAAACACAACACAAAACCCACATATATGATTTTTAGTAATCTTCATTATGTTATTTGTGGGTCTTTGGTGTGTTTTATGGTTGACATTATGGTGTTTCATGACTTTTTACACTTTTTAGGAAATTTGGACTTTGTAGCCAACTCCTAGCCTATCTATCTATATACATATATTGAAAATAAGTTACAAATTTAATGTAGTTAGCTATTAAAGAGGAAGACTACAAATTAATGATCTCTGTAAGTTTACCATTATACCCTTATAACAACATTAAATACAAATATTAAATGAAACATTCTTATTGGTTGAAATTTCTTCTTTTTTTCTTCTTACAATGAATTTCTTCTCATTTGTGAACCATAACCTAAGTCGGCTAGTTTATTATATGTGAAGTTGTGAACCATAATAAACTAGATCTGAGGAAGACCATGTTGTGTAATTTCAACTAGCTAGTTTACTATATGTGAACCATAACCTAAATCAGCTCATTCATAAGTAATGGGTCAAAACCGCCACCTCTAAAGTCTAAATTACTCATATATACAACCATGAAAAACATACTGATAAATCTTACCACTGCATCAGCCTCAATTGCAGCCATTCCCGTAAGATAACCGCAAAGCGGGCCCCCGTTACCGCTCAAACAAAGAAATATATCATTAAATACACGGCCCGTAATCTCCAAATCTTCGAAACCATCATCCATAGACAACAAAACCAAAATGTATCTCCTTGCTAATTCTGGCCAAGTGAATTCATTAACAGGAAATATACCAATCTTTGACTTTTGACCATGAACATTGACCTTGACCTCCATGTTTTTCTTCCTCACTTTTCTCGACTTCGACTCAATAACATTAGAAGGATCATTAATCACAATTTTCGACAACATATCTTCTACTAACATCTTCACCATTGCCATTTGAAAGTCTGATAACAGTGATTGACAATCATACCCCTCAGATCTTTTAGTTGCATCAACAAAATTTTCATCATGGGATTTTGTGTTAAGCGTATTTGTGTAATTTAAGCCGTGAATCCATGGATTCAGTAACTCGTATTCCAGTTTTTGTCGAGAGAGGGGTGCCTCTTGCCCCAGAACGTTATGGAAACGCAAGAAAAACTCATAGACCTAAACAGATTTATAAAACTAAAATTAAATATGAAATAAATAAAATAAAATAAAACAGAACAAGGAATTGAAACTTCATCATTAGGGGTGTACAAAATTGCTTAAACACCTAAAGTGTACTTTTAATGCATACAACTTCCTAAATCATATATTCAGATAAACTAAATTTATGCTGAAATAATATAACCTTTGTAATTATATATACTATAATAAATATGCTATTTTGTCACATCAACCAACTTTGGCCCCTCAACTTTGGCATTAACCAACTTTAGCCCCTCAACTTTGGTAATGACATGTTTAACCCTTAACTAAAACAACTTTAGCTCCTCAACTTTAATAATAAACAACTTTAACCCCTCAAATTTAATAATGATATGTTTAGCCCCTTAACTACATCAAACAACTTTAGCCCCTCTAATAATAAACAACTTTAGCTCCTCAACTTTAATAGTGACATGTTTAGCCCCTCAACTTTAATAATGGCATGTTTAGCCCCTTAACTAAAAACAACTTTAGCCCCTCAACTTTAATAAATACAACTTTAGCCCCTTAACTTTAATAAAAAACAACTTTAACCCCTCAACTTTAATAATGATTAATTACATGTTTAGCCCCTTAACTACATCAAACAACTTTAGCCCCTCAAATTTAATAATAAACAACTTTAACCCCTCAACTTTAATAATTACATGTTTAGCCCCTCAACTTTAATATAAAACAACTTTAGCCCCTCAACTTTAATAAAAAACAATTTTAGCCCCTCAACTTTAATAATGATTAATAATAATGACATGTTTAGCCCCTTAACTACATAAAACAAATTTAGCCCCTCAACTTTAATAATAAACAGCTTTAGCCCCTCGACTTTAATAATAAACAGCTTTAGCCCCTCAACTTTAATAATAACATGTTTAGCCCCTCAACTTTAACAATGACATGTTTAGTCCCTTAACAAAAACACCTTTACCCCCTCAACGTTAATAATGACATGTTTAGTTCCTTAACCAAAACATCAAATAACTTTAACTCTCGCGATTTGCTTATTTTTATCTATGTTTCAAACCCGCTGCAGATTATACTTGATAAAACTATTTGTTTCTAAGAAAAACTTTAGAATTATGAACCAGAAGTCTTTTGGGGTTAACCCGAACCATTTTGACCAATACCAATGAAGCAATACGATACCTGGAGAGCATTCCCGATTAAACTAGGAGGAAGGTCTGAGGCGATTTTATTGCCTGGTGGGCCCGGTCTATTATCGTTTTCTCTTATACTATCTGAAACTGCTGGCAGTGAACGATATTTCCTTAAAACCGTAAAAGACCCGCTTCTAACAGTATGAGCAATTGAGTTTTGACACCTGGCATCCAAAGATTTATATCCGGAACAAGAAGAAGCTTCCGGTAGCTGTTCTATGAGTTCTTGAACAAACTCTGCATCTAGACCGAATCTATTTGGTTGCAACCATCTCCTCAGCACCGTACAAGAAAAGTCAAACTGGTCAACAGTGAGTATTAACCTCGGGATGCTGTTAGTTTCACCAGCCAAACACCCAAATTTGTCCAACGAGTCAATACCATATGAACCATAAGAATGTTGACTTAGACTTTCAACGCTGTGGTTACAGCAAAAACTTAAAAAGTTTAAATCACGAAACGATTGGCGGCATGCAAATAATAAAGTTTCGATGACCAATTGCCACGCGGATGATGGTGACCTCCCCTCAACTGAAATTTCACCAATTAAATCAACAGAGTTATTAGAAGTCATGTGTTGACTTTCTGTAGTCAAAGAGGTTGGTGGAACTAGATCAGAGGGCCCGCATTTTGGTTTGTAGATTATGGTTGAAGCGTTTGGGATTGATTGCTTTGCGCAGGGGTACCGGGTTACTTTGAATGTTGGGGCACAATCGTCATTTTTTGAAACGGTACATATGAAAATGGACCCTGTAAGCTTATCATGCCACATAGATTTGTACCCAACGGGCCAGATTTGGGAAGTGTTGTGAAATGAAGGTTGTGGGTCGATTTTTCCAATTGATGTAATAAAGAAGTCTTCGAACTGAATTGGAAAACCATCCTGTGACAAATTTAACAATATAGTCATAAAAAGTCAATTTAATTATCAAAACGGGCCGAAAAAAGTTATTAAAAAACCACATCAGCCGTTTAACCTTGTTCAACTGGTTATAACAAAACAGATTGAAAAAAAGTTGTACTTTACAATAGGGACCAAAGGTGAAAGCATATTGTTCATTTGCCCAATATACAGATGTCACATCAACAAATTAACCTTGTTCAACCAGTTAAAATTTACCAAAATAGCCCATCAAAAAACTTACCAAAATGGACCAATGGTGAAAGTATGCAGGTTGCATCTCAAGAAAAGACTCTTGACCCATTTTGGCCGGTGTATTAAAGCGGTGTACGAGGCTAACAAATACAAATTTTTTTCACATTTTGACCGGCATTTAAAATTGCATATTTTTCACCTATTACCCGAGAAACCGAACGGGTGTTTGTTCATTTAACTTTAACCGAACATGAACATATAATCGAACACATTTTTTTGTTCATGTTCGTTCATTAAAAAAATGGGCATGTTCATTTACCTTTATGGGCGTTCGTTTAAAACCTAAATGAACAGTTCACGAACGTAAATGAACATAAACAAACTTAAACTAACATAATTTAACAAAATAAAACAACAAAAATAAACATAACTGAACAAACATAAATGACCAAGCATAAACGGACATAAAGTTTATTTTTAATGAATTATGGATTAATTACGATAAGTTTTATCGGAAAACCCTTTTCTATTACAAGAAAGCCCGATTATTAATTGGTTATATTGATGTAAGTAGTTAGATAGCGACTTTTATGTTTATATTTTTACAAATACACCTATGTATCTATTAAAATTAAATGAACATAAACTAACAAGCATAAACGAACATTAATAAACATAAATGAACGAACATAAACGGACATTCACGAACATAAACGAACTTCCTGCCGAACAAGTTCATGAATGTCCGGTTCGTTTACAGGCCTAATAAGAGCAGATTAACAAACTTACAAGAAGCAACTCTGACCCGCGGTTACCATTCTGCATGGGGTCTACTTCAAATGCATTTCCACCATTACAGATCCCGCTCATTGACCTTGAAGAATTACCAATACTTATAGTACGACGTGAGCCATTTTGCAGTAACCCACTGCTGCTATTATTACCTTTTGTTTCAAATAAAAAGGATTCCGATAATAAACCAAGATAACGAGCAACTTTTCGCATCGAATAAAATTTACTTCCATCTGGAGCACAATAAACCGGAGAAGTTTTGCTCGTACTTTCAGAAGACTTAAATTCAACACGCCAACCATCTCCTAATTCGCCTCTTTTCTTAGATATGTAGTCTTTCAACGCTTGTAAATATGCTAAGTGAGCGTTTTGTGTTTCAATATCGAGATTCAACTGTGTATTTTGCATATTTGTACGAGTGTTTGGAGAAGTTAAGGTATATTGAGCTAAAAGGTTACCAAATGTATCCTGCATTCTACAAAGAAAAAGAAATGGTAAGTTAGAATTTTTATATAGAAACTTACTGAACAATTCTAATAATCCAATGCAACAAGAAGCATTTAATTTGTTTCTAAAACCAGCGATTTGTGAAGTTTCTATATAAATCAGACGCGTCACAATGGAACTATTTGTGTAGGCAAACCTTGCCTCTATCCCTGAGAGGCTGAGAATAGAGAGGTTGCTTCCAGAGAGACCCTCAATTCTAAAACAAATAGCAGACAAACACGCATAACTAAAAATATAGAAACAAACGCCACCAATAACCAAAGACATGATGGATAGGTACATAGCTATGCAGTTAATATCGCCGATATCACCGACATATAGATATATATATCTGTTATTGGTCCCGTGGTAAAATATCGGTGCAAAATATCGGTACCAATAATATCTGTTATCGGTCCCGTGGTAAAATATCGGTGCAAAATATCGGTACCAATAATATCGGCGATATTGACCGATATTTGACTTATACATCACTGATTTTCCCGATATCAGTACCTTTCTTCTTAGTTCTACCATTCGTCTTTCTTCTTATTGCTACTATTAGTGTTTTAAGTCATAATTGTTAATTGTTAGTGTTAAATGTTAGTGTTTTAAGTCTTAGTGAATTCCTACTTGCTACAATTGTTAGTGTTTTGCAAGTTGCAAAAGGTTAATTTGTTAATGGTAGGAGAGTATATTTAATTGTTAGTGTTATTGCATGATTTTATAATTACCGATATCAATAACCTATATCTCAAATATCAGTCCTTAACCGATATCCGATTTTTTACCGCATTAACTGCATAGTAAACAAGAAAAAGACATATCCTAGAAAAACATCTAGACGTAAATACAAAGAGTCAACCACATGCAGTCTACCTAAAGTGTAGGAAAATCTAAACCCTTAATACAAAGCTATGACACATCTCTACCCTCCCCTAAGAGTCTTTAAGTCTTTAACCTTAATCCTACGTCACCACGAACTCTTATCCTGGACCATGTACTTCTTCTCCCCTCCACAATTAGGGTTTCCACTGCTCTAACCGGAGTTGTCGTTTGCCTCCTCTTCACAAGCCCAAACCATCTCAATCTCCACTCCTTTATCTTATTCGATATCCTAGCCACCCCTAACTATTCCCTATCCAGTCTAGCGTTGTGTGCCCACACGTCCTCCTAAGCATCCTCATCTCTACTACCTCCATCTTGCGTGCATGTGATACTATTGTGGTCAAAGATACCAAGAGCATGAAATGTATGCATATATTTTGATTATTCGGTCAAATGTAACCAATGTTGTAAGAATCGCTAGGAGTTAGTCAGACAGTGAGGCACCGACTAGAGATTAATCGAGTTCGGATTTTTAAGTGTTTTTAGTTTTACGTACACACGCGTGCGCGCGCATTTTTTGTATGTAATTTTTTTAAGTAGTAAGGTTTTAACCCCTCCTCGACCCATTTTTTAAGTAGGCATGATTAATCACCGTAATTTCCAGGGTTTGACCGGAATCGTTGGGCTGCCGCCGATTTTTGGTCGATTAGGACCATCGTTGACCGCCTAATGATTAATGTGCCGATTAGATGAAAATTCCTAGGTGAACCTCTGATTAGCGACTATCCGGCGATTAATCAGAGGCTAGGCACGATTTTTACAACCATGATCGTACCTCATAAATAGTTTGGTTATTGCCTTATTGATTCATACATACTAGAACGTCTAAACCATTGGAGTATCTTCATTGTTAACATAGGTTTATTTTGTTTCATTAAATACCAACTATAAAAGAAGGAAAGACTTTCAACATAATATAAACCTCAAAACATCCTTCTAAGTCCCCATGTATTTCTAATTAGCAAAAGGTTAGCCCATTGTTTTTATGGTACCCCCAAGAACCCTGTAAACTCTAGGGACCCCATCAATACCATGTAACTAATATGATTAGGTAAACGTAGATTGCACGGGGCAAGTGGCCTTCAAGGTGGTTAAAGACAAAAAAAATAGTGGAAACCGGATTCGAACCTTAAACCTCTTCAAGAGGGACTTGGGCACTTACCACTATGCCACCCCCTTGAAGGTTATATTAGCACATTGTTGTAAATGGAAGACTATCAATTATATAAAATCTTCTACAATAATACTTAAAAGTGTTTTCACCTCTTATCCATTTAATTATATGAAAAAACAAAGATTGTTAGATACCCCTACAAGGTAGCCTAAATGAATTTACTAGGAAAGTATATCAAATGATGAAAACTAATGAAAAATCTTAAAAAGCGGATTGGGTAAGATATGGATCCCAAGCATAACTTCACACGTCTTTCAACCGAACCGAAAATGTTAGAATTTTTAAACCGAGCACCGGACAGTATAGCACTTTAGTTACGTCTTGGTAACGATTTGACCTAAACCGAATAGAGAGTGGGACTCAAACAATGGGATAGTGATTCAAGCCCTCGGTTTTATAAAGCGTGAGGCACACCAAGGCAATACGGTCTAAAACCGAGCACGGGACAGTATAGCACTTTAGTTACGTCGGGGTACTCCACGGGTAGGCCTCCCCGGGTTCGAACTAGTGCCATAACACCGTCACCACCCCCAAGGGTAGACAAGGCGGGTTGGTTAAGCTAGTAGGATTACTAGTGCAAGGGTTGAGGTGTTTGACCTTGGGATTGGTTGGTGGGTTTTGATTGGTTGGGGCATTTGACTTTTTTTATAATAATAATATAGTTTATGGCATGGGTAGGTGGCGCTAGTGTTTACTAGCTAATGGGTACTTTGAGTCAAATTTGACATGGTGGGTGTTGGTTGGTTAGGGCTAGGGTAACTACCCTTGAGTGCCATCAATTCGTTATGTATGGATGATGAGATTTCATTGATACAGAGCTAATTCCAATAGACTTATTGGAGGGTCCCATTGGCGTGCATCCAGTAGGAATTGAACCTATGAATTCGCCAATTATGAGTTGGGTGCTTTAACCATTCAGCCATGGATGCTTAGCGGGTCATAGTGAATGACCAGATTCCAATTCAAATGGAATCTTTCAACTAAAGCAATGAGATGCTTAAATGGAATTCTTTTAGTTCTAATAAATCAGGAGGAATTTAATGACAGGACATGAATTCAAGTCCTGGATTTTAGAATTGAGAGAGATATTGAGGGAGATCAAGAATTCTCACTATTTCTTAGATTCCTGGACCCAATTCAATTCAGTGGGATCTTTCATTCACATTTTTTTCCACCAAGAACGTTTTATAAACGAAGTTCCCTTGAGTGCCCCTTCCTCAAAAGCGTTTTTTTAAACGAAGTTCAAGCCTAACTCCTTACCTAAAGGACGTCGTTGAATCAAAGTAAAAAAAATGAGTTTGGACGAAATCGAATTGAGAATCGATTTTTGTTACCATCAAGATGCATAATTTTTGCTATATTTGGAACTGAGAACCAAATCGAGTAGGTATGACATAGTGTTAGCCCTAGTTAAGTTTTACCATTTTGTATAATCACATGTATTATCCGAACAACATTCATACTAGTAAATTCCTATTTATTTCTTAAAGCATTTTCAAGAAAACCTTTATATAATCACCATGAAAGAAGGGACTTAAAACATCTATTCTTGAGAGCACACCTTATACGTAATGATAAGTGAAAGGTGATTTATGGTAAAGTCTTATGCAACTAAAACATTTCTTTATGCTATCTTGCCATCCTTTAAATATCTTCTTCAACACACCCGTTTACTCATATCACGCTTTTTACTCTAATCCAAAACATTTGTTTGCCTTACCACTAACATTTTCCCTTAAGGGAAATTATATGCATCGTTGACTTGCTCGTTCAAAGTTTGTGAGCGTTGCACAATTTGTCAACAGAAGAACCTTTTACAAGTCTAATGGCCAAATGTGCACCGAAAGATAATCTATTTAGTAACAAATTCCTAAGGTATATCTGTAAGATACAAGACAACGATTTGAGCCTTACATTGTAAGAAGATTAAGTCAGAACTTTAACGGATAAACCAATAAAGAGTAAATTTGTTGTCTTCAATGTTTGTATGAGAATATGGTAGCGTACCACTTATTTGATTACATATACATATGTTGTAACGAAATACAACTAGATTCATAGACCAAAAGGTTCCATGATATTTCCATACTAGAAGTTGTATGATCTTGTTTCGAATTGAAATCTAATCTTGTCACTTGCCAAATATGTAGCTTGATCTATCACAAAAAAACCCCAAAGCTAAATGAAGAAACAATAAGTCTAGCTTCATTCCATTACAACCACTACACCTCGAAGTGATTCCATAAGTTGATCATCAACATTGTTGAATTTAATGAATTAATGACTCTGCTTGTACACCTTAAAGATGGTAAGGAGACTATCGCCACTTGTGCATAGGGACACATAACAAACATTGTATTTATTTTGCCAACCAACCACTTCCCTAAGTGTGGTTCAAAATAAAAATGGCATCAAATATGGTGATGCGGGAGCATCCGATTCGATTGAATCCGACCCGATTGGCTACCCGCGTGGAGGAGGATTGGAGTGGAGAACAAGTTGAAGATTTGAATTCATATCTTCTTATTTGAATTCAGAAATGTTTATCTATAAATAGGGCTCTAGGTTGATTGTTTAGATAGCTAGTTTTGTGATGAATTATTAAAGAGTATCGTAAGCTTTTCAAGCTTGCCGACCGAAGCTTTCGGTTCGAGTTATTCAACTAACACCATATTGTTGTTCTTGAGCCATTTGATTATTCCCATGGATTCGGTATCATATGCATTTTCCTATATAGCTTCCGATAAGTTGTAAGCACATCACAAACTCAATTTTTTTGGTCAACACAAGAACAAGAATCCATGCTCAAAAATGTATAATCCGATAATCCATTTTTTGTTCGCGTCAACATTTTGCAAAATTAGAATGAATACTTTTGTATTAAATTCCATATTATTTCTACCACGGAAGGGAGAACTAGATCTTAATATGTACTTACATTTATAGACGATTAGACGCTATACATCTAAGGGGGTGTTTGGATGCACGCTTTCATATTGATCATTGCCATTTGACAAATTTGTTGGGCATTACGGTTGTCTTGAAGAAAAGAAAAGAAAACAGAACACAAGTATTTACGTGGTTCGGTCTAAATATGACATACGGCCACATGTGTAACTAGCGGGCATTTCTATTAATCAGTTCTGACACACGGAATCTATGCAGTTAATGCGGTAAAATATCGGATATCGGTCAAGGACCGATATTTGAAATATAGGTTATCTCGGTGAGATATCGGTGGGATATCGGCAATTTTAATATAATGCAGAATTTATATATATAGCAATTTAACACCAATAATTTAGTGATATATCGGTTATATCGATCAAATATCGGTGATATATAAGTTATATCGGTGATATCGATCAATATCGCCGATAATATCGGTACCGATATTTTGACCGATATTTTACTAAGGGACCGATATAACCGATATATCACCGATATTAACTGCATAGCACGGAATTACAAAGGCCAATCATCTATTTATGATCACTAGATCTATGTTGTCAAAGCGCCTAGACGCATAGGCTGAGCCTGGAGCCTATGCACTTAAAATGAGGGTTTTTTTAAATAAGGTGCATAGTATAAAATAACTTTTTAGGGGTTTTTGAGATGGTTTAGGCTTGTTTAGGGCTACTCAATGATGGTTTAGGGTTGTTTAGAACTTGTTGATGGCTCATTTAGGATGTTTTAGGGGTTTCTAGGCGACTTTTAACCGGAATTTGGCCTGCAATTGCGCCTCATCACCAGTCGCAAAGCATTTAGTGCACCTCGCGCGCTTTTGACAACATAGCACTAGTTTAGGGTTACAAAACTTTGGGAATAAGAGACGTTTAATTTTGGCAATCGTAAATTAGGCAGCATGATTCCTCTTTTTCTTCTTAAACAAGGAATCTGCTATACGGCAACTTGCCATACGTAGCCCACATGATTTGAGCTAGGGTCGGTTGCCCTACCTTGGCCAAAAGGCCTCCATAGTTCCTAACAATCTCCCACGTGAAAGCTTTGACAATCTTCAAGTTGCCCTTTGTCTTGACTTGTCTTCTTGTAATCTTCCTTGCTACTAGTTGCACCGGTCTTCTCATTGGTAAACCTGAAGGCTCGTTGAAGCTACGCCGAGCTTCTAACTCATCCGTCACGACCTTTACTGCGAGTAACCCTTTTTCCCTTTCTTTCTCTACTAGCATCCAAGACATATCGGGAATCTACACTCTCCATTACAAGTAAGTAATCAACTGAAGAGACTTTCTCTGACGGTTTGGTTCTTCTGACGCATTGTGGACCTGGAGCTGAACTAAAGCCCTTTTATCATTGTGCCCCCACTGTTGCAAAACCCTCCTGAACTTCCATCTCTATCTTTGATTGGCTTTTCTAAACCTCCCAGTATTCTTCGTTCTTTTTAGTCTGTAAACTAGCTTTGGATATATCCGTTGCAAATGTAACCCTCTTTTGCACACAAGACTCACAAAACTGGACTTTTATGGATTGCCTAAGTTAGTTGGTTCTTCTGACGCATTGTGGACCTCGACCTCTTGACCAACTGATCATTACTGGATATCCTGACCCTCTTATCTCTGTCTGATCTTCTGACCCAATGATATGTATTGGATCTCCTAATCCTCTGATCTTGAGTGTTCTTATCAATTTTCGCTCTTCCTTCTTTTGCCATGATAACCTAATAAACCAAACCCAAAACTGGGAACCGACAACCAGGAACAAACTGAGCCTAAACTCTGATACCACTTGTTAGGTATAACGGCTGTCTAGAAGGAAAAAAAACAGAACACCGGTATTTTATGTGGTTCGGTCTAATCTGACCTACGACCACGGGTGCAACTAGCAGGTATTTCTATTATTCAGTTCTCAAACACAGAATTACAAAGGCCCTATCATCTAATTATAATAACTAGATACGTTGGGAATAAAAAACATTCAACTTTGGCAATAAATTAAGAAAACATAAATTAGGTAGCTTGCCTAATTGCTCATTTATTTTCCAAACAAGGAATCAGCTATATGGCAACCGGTCATACCCACACGGCCGAAAAGCCTCCACAATTCTTAACAAAACTATAATTAAATAATCATATCAAGTGCTTAAAGTTAAAGATAATATATAGCTTTACACTCTCTCAATACTCAATCTAGTTTACTAGAAATCCTCTCTAGTCTCCAAAATCATATTATTTTGACATTAAATGATCATAGATTAGTATTCATAACCAGTTTTTTTCCCCGAAGACTCTATTATTACTTGGTTTTAACACAATCCAAACACCCCTTGAGATATCTAAAAGCAACTACATAAGGCCAGGCGGGGCGGATCAAAAATAACGCGTGGAACATCAAAAATAACGCGTGGAACATCAAAAATCCCACCCCCACCTCCATATATAACGCGTTATATATTAACGAAAACATGATTTCGTTATTTTTACAACGCCGTGATGGTTTTATTTGTGAGTGTAATTGTTGGTTGGGGGGAAATTGTTGGGTGTGGTGGTGAGTGATGACCACCCCCACTAAAAAAGGTTGTGAGTGATGGAAAAATGGTTGCTGACATGGCGGAACATGATTGGATATTGTGAGTGATGGAAAAATAGTCACTAGTGACCATCCCCTCCCCCCTAAGTACATAACAACAGCAAACATTTATGAACAAGGATACATGTTTAGATTCAAGGAAATATCACAAACCTTTAACCTTTTTTAAAATGCCTAAAATGATCACCATTTCATCAACAAATATAAAAGCCACTACATAAGTACATAACAACAGCAAACATTTATGAACAAGGATACATGTTTAGATTCAAGGAAATATCACAAACCTATAACCTTTTTTTAAAATGCCTAAAATGATCACCATTTCATCAACAAATATGTTTGCATATCAAATTATGAATCATCACAAGCACAAACTAAGCCTTGAAACTTCAACAAATGCAAATGCAAATGTAGATGCAAACATCAAAAAACCTAAAACAGTTTAATCACATAACCAAAACATCAACAAACACAAACAAGCATTGTTAACAAACCACACTAAAACAGTAAAATCAAACAAACACCTAACAAAATCAAGCACACGCATCATCCAAACGAACATTATCAAAAAAGGATGAAAGATCATACTTGAATCCACCGTTTATCTCCACCAATTCCTGATTTACACAAACCTCCATCACATCATCGTCAACCTCACGCGGTGGAGACGCATTCATATCCATAAGCCCTAAACTGTCACCGCCGCTAGCGGCGGAGGAAGATCGGCGCAGCCTCTTTGCTCTGCGGCATTTCGTCGAACAGTTGGCGCAATTGAAGTTGTTTTGTGAATCAGTGGCTTCTTGTTGTAAACAGTCTACATGGAAAAGTTTTAAGCAGAGAGAACACTCCACCATCTCACCTTGCGTCTGACTGCACGAAGCACACCGGTGATCCGCCGTAGCGCCGTCGTCATTACCGGCTGCGGGTGGTGGTTGTTCTGGAGGAGAAGGGGGTGGGGTTTTGTTGAGATCGAAGTCAGGTGTATGGGCACTTTGGGCACCTGTCCCGTCTATGGACACATTATTCGTATCCGTATTCATATCCGTATTCGTATCCGTACCGATACCAGTCATACCCATATCCGTATTCATACCCGTACCGATACCAATACTCGAACCGGATGGTTCCATCTAATAAAAATATAAATTTTATATTAGTTAAAGTTCTTTAATTGGATTAGAATTATCATCGAATATAAATAAAACTAGTTAAAACAAAACACTATTATAGTTTTGTTATGAAGAAACTAAAACGATGACAATACTGTAATTTTAGGCTAAGAGAAAACTGTAATTTGTCATGATTAATGAGCGAGCGCTATCGAATAAAAATTATATCGAGTTAACCAATAAAAAAACAGTACTATAGGTTTGCTAAAAAAAACTAAAACGATAGCAAGATTGTAATTTTGAAGTAAGAGGAAAATCGTAATTTGTCAAAAGATACAACGATGGCGAGACTGTAATTTTGAACTGAGGGTAAAATCATAATTTTGATTAGGGTAAAATCGTAATTTGTTAGAATCTACAACGATAGCAAGACTGTAATTTTGAAATGGGGGCAAAATCGTAATTCTGAATTAGGGGCAGATCGTAATTTGTACGGGCCATTAGAGGAGTGTCAGGCAGCTTCCTAACACTATTCCCCCTCGTGCTCTTTGTATATATATATGAGTTGCCTGAGATTATTCTTCTTCATGCTCTTTAACTATATATGAACTTCTATTAATAGATGTATTTAAAAGTTTTACAACTATTTTACACCTGAATACAAACTTTTTTGGGTGTAAAAATACAAAACAACCCTTATAGTTTAGTTTGAATTTAGGGAACTCTATGCCTTATAGTTTTACCACATTTATTTTACAACTCATGTATTTAGCTATGATGAGTGATGACACAGCATTTTTTTATTTGTTTAAACAAACTAGTATTTAAAACTTATGCGTTGCAGCAGGACCGTTAAACTAAAAAAAATTGATGTAAAAATATTGAATCACACACGCACGTTGGGACGTCTTAACTCATAAATTTAGATCTGTAATAACAATAACTAATAAGGTATAGAGTTCGTTAAAATTCAAACTAAAGTATAAGGGTTAGTTTGTGTTTTTTTACTAATTCTATAAAAGAAAAAAAAAAAATATATATATATATATATATATATATATATATATATATATCACATATAATAAAGCTTCAACATAAATGAAATATGAGATATCAAACTTTATTGTAATCTTGATTAAATGCGAGCACATTAAGAAATTCACAACGGAATAATATAGGAAGCTTTTTTTTTTTTTTTTGAAAGTTATATAGGAAGCTTTAACTCTAAAAAAATAAACTTTTGTTATAATTGATTAATTAATTAAAAATAAATAAATACGAGAGAATAAATTTTTATCCTAATGCGAATTAATTTGACCAAATTTAATGTGAATTAATTTGACCAAATTAATTCACATTAATTTATTGGGTTTTCCCAGATTTATTGGGTTTCCTCCTGAATTGGTGAATAGGCATTATTGCCTAGTGGAGATGGATATGATCGGGTGGTTCCGCTGGTGGCACGATGATACTCCAGTGGTCCGTCAGTGATCCAAATTTGCCGTTCAAAAAAAAAAAAAAAAAAAATTGACCAAATTTAATGCGAATTAATTTGACCAAATTTAGAATTTCACAACGGAAAATTACATGAAGCCTCAGATCTGCATGAATATAGTTCAACTATTTGTGATGGTAATTAACAAAAAGATAATCAATAAAAAGAGAACAAAAATAATTAATTTGACCATTTTTAAAGGGTGTGGAAAACTTTAAACTCTTTAAGAAAACAGTTCAAACTTTTTTATAAATAATTAATTCATAATTTTGAATTAGCTTGACTAAATATGGAATTTTACAATTATATAATGACGTTTTAAACCTTCAAAAAGTAGCTAATAGGGGACAAATAACTCAATAGCGAAAGCATATGCAGATCAGTAAGAGTGTGGTACTTAGTGAAGAAACAGAAACTGCGAAAAATTTTAAATGTGTGGTAGTCAGTGAAGAAACGATAATAAATCTTAAATTAAGGTAGTCAACAAAGAAACGATAATAAATCTTAAATTAACTTTGATGATTCTCTACAATTTTCATTAAATAATAAAATCATGACTTTCATACTGAATCTCCTATTCTTAGTTTGATTTAACAATTCATGAATTTCTAGTTAAATCAAATTAAAGGAGATTTTCAAAGTCAATTTGAGATTTATTGTTTTTTTTTTTTTCACACATCTACCACATCTCGATTTGTCCTCTATCACTTGCTCAACATTTCTGATAATTATTATTTAAAAAAAAAGAGAGAGAGATAACAAACTTTACCGTAATTTATAAACTAGCTTGACCCGGTTTGAAACTTTTTATCAAAACAGTGTATGGAGCTTTAGATCTTCAAGAAAACAACAAAAGGATGAATCAACTTATGTGGGATTTGATGAAATGGGTATTAGCATTCAAAAAAGTAAAATAAAAAAAATGGTAAGTTTTTTAGAATTTAGAAGATTATTAAAAAATTTAAAAGATAGCAAAAGAGAAAAATAACAATTTAGTTTTAAAGTGTTTTCGGTGAAGGACAAGAAAATTTCAAGTTAATTGTCATAAATTCATGAAGAAAAATGACTCAACAGAAAAAAAAAAAAAAAAAACAAAAACAAAAACAAAACAAAAAAAAGTGAAAAAAAGTTTGTAACCACAACAAACTTTTTGTACATATGAGTTGTGTATATCAAAACTATTGAACAAAATTTTGTTTTTATCTGAATATACTAAGTAATAAGTGACTAATAAATAACAATTATTTTAAGTGTGTTAGACATCTTATTTCTTCGAGCATGTTTAAAAAAATACTTATTTGATACATATTTATCAGAAAAATGGCATTATTATGCCCACATTTACTATCAAATTAATCACGGTTCTTAAAATACATCAAGTAAAAGGGTGGTTTACATATTGTTTAATAACTAGATAATTTTTAGAACATAAAACAAATCAAACCATTAATCTCGATATTTCATAGAAATTTGTTGAAATTGGTTTAATTCTTAGCATTAAAGAAAAAACCCCAAACTCGTTCACTGCTCAACTTATGAGAGATTCAAGAAAGTTTTGGTTTTTGTGACAACTAATAAAAAACATAAACATGAAAAAAAAAAATTGTACCGTAATTTGTGAATTACCTTGATCGGATTTGGATTTTTACAACGAACAGCGTAGAACACTTTCGGTCTTCAAGAACTTAGCGATGAGAAGAGTGAATTTTTGTGTGGTTTCATGAAATGGGTCAAAGTTTTGAAAGCAATAAAAACAAGACCGATAAAAATTCTAAAATTTAAAAGCATAAAAAGTAATAGAATCGGAAGTGAAAAGTAGCAAATTTTTGGACATATGATGGAGAAAACGGGTCTAGGTGTTTGACCTAAGGTGTTTGAGGCCGACAGAAAAATGTTTGAGAAAAATCTAAAACCTCAACAAACTCATGTGTACATATGCAAAAGTTAAATTGTGTATTTCAAATGGCTAAACTACCCTTTTTTGACATTTATTTTCCGTTTATTAGATATCTTTAGTATTTAAAGAAAAATACTTATTTGATATAATCCATTAGAAAAGAAAAAAGAAAATCTCGCATTAATTTTATTTTCATTTAATTTTCAGTTTATTAAATATCTTTAATATTTAAATAAAAATATTTATTTGATATATATCCATTAGAAAAGGAAAAAGATAATCTCGCATTAATTTTATGTTCATTTCGTATAAATTAAACATAAGTTAAACATGTTTTTTTTTGTCAGGAATAAGTTAAACATGTTGTTTGTTTACATATAAGGTTTATAATTAAATATTTTGTAAGAAATTAAAAACAACCAAACCCATTATTTCATCGAAGTTGATGAAAATAATTTTATTTCTTATCTCGTGTTCGTTAAAGTATTTAAATTTATATCAACCCGTCACATGTTTTTACCACATAGCAATTAATTACACGATTTGATAATTAATGCACGATTTTAAAAATTGCAAGAAGATTATAATTTTAATTTTACACCTGTCTTTTTTGTTCTAGTAAAGTCAAAATTCCAGAAATATTGATATGTAATTTTAATTCCAGAAATATGATATTTTAAAATCATTTTATTAGTAAATATATTGCTTTTTTATTAGTGAGTATACTTTGTATTGGTTTCTCTCTTTAGTATATTATTTTATGTTGCCTAACATAAACTGTGGCTTAACTGATTTCATTAGTTACCAATGGGGTGGTGGTCTATTGGCAAAGGTAAAGTCTTTAAAACACCTAGGTTGAGGATGGGGAGGTCTTGGGTTCAACTCCCAAAGACGACAGGGGATTAAAGAAATTAGCCGTTAAAAAAAAACTGATTTCATTAGTTAAGGATAAATTTATATGATCTCGTAGATTTTTTTCATAAACACACCTCCGACCTAAAAGGACAAAAGGCCAAACATACAAGAACACCCCCAACCTAAACGGATAAAGGACATCAAATTACAACATGTACAAAGGTACATTTCTGGTAATAAATACTCATAGTTAAAAAGAAATACCCTTAAACATGTCTGCATTAACTAGGATTATAAAAATCATTACAGATAAATTAAAGCATTATACATGTGGTATATGTGACACTCTACACGATTAACAAATGTTTTTATTTATATTTATTGAAGATTAAAAGAAGTTGCATTCTCTTGTCAAACAAAATGGATATTGTAATTTATAAGACATAAGTAAATGTTTTGTATTTTTCTAATTAAATAAACAACACTTTACTTTATACGAAAAAATTGTGTATATTAAATAACTAGATTATTAACCCATGTATTACACGGTTGAATAAAAGAAATATTTCACTTACCTAAAGATTATAGATAGCATATAAAAATTGGTTAAAACCACATATGATTGAGCAAATGTCAATTTCTTTCTTTGAAATTTATATAAAAAGCAGTAACTTTGAAATTATTTTACACAATTTAAGACAATATCATAGATAATTATTGTTAATTATGATTAAATACATAAGTTAAAACTTATAAATTACACAACTCGGATTACAAACAATTTGAAATGTAAAGCTACACATGAAGAATCTGCTAGTACTGTTATATCTTAGACATTAGTTTGAGCACAGATTTCATTAATGATTTTTACTTTAAGAGCATGTTTTGTTTTTTTTTTCTTTTGTACAAGGAAGAGTATAGTTTAATTTTTTATTATTAGTAATCTTAAATTATAACCATAAATTAAAAAATAATTTAATATTTTAATAATTATATGAAAATTAATTTAAATTCAAAAGTGTTTATTTGTTGAATCTTTTACCTTCAGTATCTATATGCGAAACCTATCAAAAGTATATAACTTTGATTAAAACGAACTAAACAATTAATTTTTTTTAAAATCCGTATTTTATCTCCATCGATTTCGCTACTTAAATTAGTTTCTATCATTTAAGAACCTTCGAAGTTCTAATATATTGTTCTTTTTTTTTCTTTTCTCATAAAGAATTGTCTTCTCTTATATCATAAATGATAATAATCTATAATAAACCCATAAATTGCAACAACAAACTTCCATTGTTTTTTGTTTATGGTTGAATTGAATGGCCTCTCAATTAAATTGCAGAGACCACATACCTAGATAAAAAAAATTAAACACATATCAATGTTCCTCTAAAATTTAAATTAAAAAATTGCACATTAATAATATTTACATTAATCTAATTCTATATTAATTAAATATGTATATAGGAGTTCCGCTAAGATTTAATATTTATATTAATTAATAATAAATTAAAAAAATAATGTCACGTGACATTAATGAAATCCTTAAATCTCGTGTATTATACGGGTTGAATAAATATAATTCTATATACTAAGTAATAAAAAATTGCATATTTAAAAAGATTATTTATTGCACGAGTTGAATAAACGCGTGTATTGCACGGGTTGAATAAATATAATGTAATCGGTTAACACATACAATTGTCAAAATATGTTTAAAAAATATCTTTGATGTACTATTTACTTATTATAACACTTATGTATTATACCACTATACTTTTTTTATATTATATATTATTTGGTTAGAAACTTTGTGTATTACACCTGGTTTACTACCATACAAATCAAATCCCACTTACCCACACCAAGGCTAGAATTTAGAACATCGTATTTACCTTTATACATAAATATTCGTTTTTACATATCTGTCTACTTGTACATGTACATGGGCATGTACAACTTTTAAAACCTATTTTACACTCCATATCATTCATGAACATTACATACAATTTATAATTTACGAATGGGTCAAAAGACATATTTAAGTTAATAATTAATATAGGGTTAGCTGATTCTCTTGATATTTATAAAATGAAACAATTTAGAATTTCTTAGCTTAAATCAATGGAATGTCTTTTTTGTTTTTTTTTTTAACCAATGGAATGTTTTAAAGTTTGGTTTTTTACCTAAAGAAAGTCTCATAGCCCATAGGCTTGTTTTAGTGGGCCTTTAGTTTGGTGGACTTAATCTCAAGTAAATATAACGGGTTGGGCCAACCAACGCCTACAGTATCCGAAACTTATGTTGTTAAAGAACCTATAAATATTCGATAGACATGGCATATAATAGGTGGATTGAGTAACAGGTCAAGACGGATGCCAGTTAAAATAGAAACTTTTTAATTTTTTTAATTGTGGTAAAGACGAGATGCCAGTCAAAGTGGGGATTTTTTTTATTGCGGTAAATACGACTATCAAGTCAGGCTAAACCAACATGTAAATACTTCTTTTTTTTTGAAAATTAAACTTCATAAAAACACACCTCTGACCCAAACGGGCAAAAGGCTAAACACAAAACAAACCCCCGACCCAAACGGGCAAAGGGCGAAGTTACAACATCTACATAGGATATTTACACCACTCCTTACAAGTAATATATTTACATGAATATCTATTTTTCACCCACCTAAAACCTCTCGACTTGATCTCTACGATAATATCTTGCGGATTTCTCCTCCCCTGGTTGAAAACCAACTCATTTCTACCTTTCCATAAACTCCAGCACGTAATAATAACCAAACCACGAATAATCTTTTTCGCTTTCTTCCTGACCTGAAGAGAATACTTCTATCTTTTACTTCCCAATAAAAAAAGTAATTTGTATAATATGGTCATTGAAAATAGTACTTAATTACTTGTGCAATAAATAATAATCTACTTATTTCACCTCTACCCATTATAACCTTTAAATTTAAAAACAAAGTTGAGCCGACATGTCTTTGGAATCTCTTATGAGGAATTTTCTGTGGGGAGGATCGGAAGAGGTTAAGAAAATGCATTAGGTGGCTTGAAAAAAGTCGCGCTTCTTAAAAAATTAGGCGGGTTAGGTATCTGTAAACTCAAAACGGTGAACGAAGCCCTTCTTTCTAAATGGGTTTGGAGATATAAAGTGGAGGATGAGAGTCTTTGGAGAAATGTTATCTCGGCTTGTCACGGGAATTCGAGGAGGTGGTCGTACTTGCCTTCTAACCGGGCAATACCAGGAGTTTGGAAAAATATTGCGTGTTTGGTGTCAAAAGTTCTTATAAGGGGAAAAAGGATACATTGCTTCTTTAAAGGCATCGTGGGGGATGGTAGTAGTATCCGGTTCTGGATCGACCATTGGACTGGGGACGGCCCGCTAATGATTTCATGGCCTGCTTTGTTTGCTTTGGATAAAAATAAAGGCTGTCGGATTAGAGATCGGATTCCTGCTTCGGGTGACACGGTCTCGGTTGTTTGGGACTGGTTACGTCAACCGGCTTCTCCGATGGAAGTGGCGGAGCTGCAAGAATGCGAGGATTTGTTTGCTGGCATGCATACTACCGCGGTGAAAGACAAGTGGAGATGGACTCCGAACGCCTCAGGTATTTACTCGACCCATTCGTTCAAGGAAATGTCTTTAGATCCTGATATGCCGGCTTGTATTATTACGACCAAGGGGTGTAGGTGGGTTCCGGCTAAATATAACATCTTCATTTGGAGGGCGGGAATGGATCGTATACCGACTAAATGTGCGTTGATCAAAAGCAACATTCCGGTTGACTCGAACTTCTGCGTTTTCTGTAATGAGGAGGCTGGATCCGTGGACCATCTCTTCACGGCATGCTCTACAGCTCATCGGGTCTGGAGTAGATTCAGTGAGTGGGTTAAAATTCAGCCTATTTTTGCTTTTTCTTTGATGGACATTCTGGAGTTGCATAAAAGTTTTAACGGGGAAATGATAAGGAAATTGGTCGTGGTCACATGTTGGTGTCTATGGAAAGCTAGAAATGCTAGGATTTTCTCCAATGGCAGCGGAACCGGGGACGACATTTTTGGGGAGGTTAAATCTCTTATTTTCCTTTGGTTAAAGAATAGGTCCAATCATTGTAACTTGATCTGGAATGAGTGATGCAAGTTCCCTCTGTATATGATGTAATTGTTTGTTTTCGGGGTGGTCCTGCGTTTTTTTGTCAGGCCGGCCGTTTCGTTATAAAGTTGATCTTTCAAAAAAAAATGTAAAAACATTTGTCTCTCTATCATTTTATTCCAAAAAAAGAAAACCAATTTGCAAAACGTGGTAGATAAAAACAACATTAAATAATTAGGTATGTAATAATCTACTTTTTTTCACGATTTAGTAGGTTTTACACTTTTATGCAGTTAAAAAAAGTTAAGACTCAATTGGCTAGGTCAACACGTTTAATAACTTTCTATTTTAGCTTTCTTTTTTTCCAACTATCCATTTAGCCAAAAATTTTATAAACTTGAATATAACTATAAAGGTTAAGTATTATACAAATTAATCAATGTGGATCACTGATGGACCACTGAAGTATCATCCTCCATTATTAGTTCACCAGCCTTTTTTTTAACGACAAATTAGGATCACTGATGGACCACTGAAGTATCATCCTGCCACCAGCAGAACCACCCGATCATATCAATATCCATTAGACTATAATGTTTATACACAAATTTGGAAGGAAACCCAATAAATCTGGTCCCAAAGTCTTATTTCACCAATCACCACCAAAATGCTACTAGGCTATAATGCCATTTGCAGTTCACCAGCCTTTTTAGTTCACCAATCTGAGATCTACTGAAATGATTAATTCAAACATTTTTTACACATACAACATAGAAATATGAAGGTGCAGAGATAAAACATTACATAATATGTAATAAGATCTCATCTAAAATTCAACTTTGGAATTATTAAACAGAAGTTTAAAGTGTAAATGAAAATTCAATATACAATACCCACAAGCTTAAGCTTTTAGGAACTTTTGTTTAGGGCACAAAACCTTCTCCTTGGTGTAGTTTTGTCACTGTCACTTGATCTACAAGAATTTTTTTTTTTTTAAATACGTAAGCTGAAGTCCTAGAAACCAAACCATAATGAAACATATTACATAACTTAGAACTCTGTTTTCGGCTAGTTAATGAGTAAGAAGGTAACACAAATGAGTAAGAATGAAATATTACAACATTCAAATAATTTAAAAGAAAAGGGAAAGGTAATATAATTAGAAAGCATAAAATTTACGTGCCTAGGACTGGCAATTTCAGACACGGACATGTAAGGCACGGCCTTGACAAGTTCGTGTTGACCCTTAACAAGTTTTATGCCTTAAACAGGTTGATATGATAAGAACTGTTAATTTTCGTGTCGTGTTCGTGTTTACATATTTTGTGGTCGTGTCCTTGTCTTAACAGGCCGTGTCTGACACGATATGCCAACCTTAGACTCCACACTCCACTCCTCTTGGGCCAATTTGCGTCTTAATAGGTCATGTTCGTGTTTTAACAGATCATGTTAATGTCTTAACAGGTTGTATGCAATGTTGCAGAAATCGGCCTAGGCGGCCGATTAATCGGCGCCTAGGCGCTAGTCGGTGGGTTACTGCCTAAATTTAAGCTAGTCGGTCAAAAAAATCGGTTATGGTCAAAATCGGTCAAAGTCGGACAAAATCGGACTAATCGGGCCCATGTTTTTTGACCCAAAAAAACCCAATTTTTGAAACCTGGCCAATGGTTTAAAGCCCAAATTTTAGTTATAAACCTATTTTAACATTTAAGTTTAGTTATTTTAACATTTAACCCCCTCTATCTTTCACTAGTTTACATATGATTCCTAAACTTTTAAATTTATTAATAAAAAGTATAAAGTTATCTCCTAACTTGTAAATTTATTAATAAAAAGTATAAAGTTATCTATATATATATATATATATAGTGAAGGGTTCAAATGAGAAATATTTTTTTGTAAGAATAAAAAAGAAAAAGTTTTAACCAATAAGAATGTTTCATTTTACTTTATTTAATATTTGCATTTAATTTTAATATAAGAGTATATTGGTAAACTTACATAAATCATTAATTTGTATTCTTTTCCTTTAATAACTAACTAAATTAAATTTGTAACTCATTTTCAAAACATATACTTTTTCCAAATTAAAAAAACAACTTAATTTAAAGTGTAGAATAAATTACTAGTTGTTTAGTATAAATTACGAGTTGTGTAGGATATATTTCGAGGTGTGTAGGATAAATTTCGACTGTGTAGGATAAAATTCTATAATGTGTAGGGTATATGTAGAAAAATATTTATATGCGTAGGTTTTCTAGATTATATGTAGGATAATTAATGATTAGTTGACTAATTAATTAAAGAGAGAAAAATTAATGATATGAGTTATAAGTGAAATAGTATTATACTAATATGTCATTTCTTCTTTTTCTTCTCACATTAAATTTCTTCTCAAATGAACATTCCCCTATATATATATATATAGGGGACCGCTAAAATGAAAACCACCTCCAGTTGTAAGAAACCGCGAGAACCAGTTCCTAACCATTAGATAAAAAAAATGGATGGATTAGATTAAAAGCAACTAAAATGAATATTAAATACATTTTGTCTTATTATATCTTTAATATTTTAATCTAAAATGGTACTTTTGTAAAATTACTCTATTTTGTCTTTTTTATCTTTATTATTTTTTTATTACTTTTTTGTTTTATTATATTACTTTTTGTTTTTTAAAAAGAATTTTTTTATTAAAAGAATTTTTAAATTCAATTTTTTTTAACAAGACAAGTTTTTTTGCGCGCCGGTTTTTGCACGCCAGGTTTTTTCAAGCGTCGTTTTTTTAACGCGTCGTTTTTATGCCGGGCTTTTTCAAGCGTCATTTTTTTAACGCGCCGTTTTTCAAGCGTCGTTTTTTACACGTCGTTTTAACGCGCCGTTTTTACACTTTTTACGTTTTACGTTTTACGTAAAACTTTTTATGTTTTATGTTAAAAAGTTTACGGTTTACGTTAAAAAGTTTACGGTTTAACTTTTTTTTTTTACAAAAACTTTTTTATGCAAAAACGAACGCACCCTGAAATCGCAAACTCGAGAGGTGTCTCAGATATATTGTTATCATCATCGACTAGGGGTAAAAAAATAAAAAACCAACAACATCAAAACAAAGTGTATCTCGAAAAAAAAAACGGGGTTTGGCTCAGATTATCCGATAATCAAAAGGCTGCAAAAGTGGGGTTGCAGGTTCAAAAAACCTACCCTCCGCCGACCTTGCCGCGCCATCGTCATCAAAATCTACGGGTTTTTTTTTTTTTTTTTGCATCATCATCGCCGCCCAACCCAACAGATCAAAACCCAGGAGAATCAAAGAATACAAATGCATCATTCAAACAACCTGCATCATTCAACAAACATTCAAACAAATGCAACTCAGTTTTCCCATATCCAAAAACACATCCAAACAACCTGCAAACAACAAAGATTGGGACAAAATAAGAGACACAATATCAGAGATCGGGCAAAACATTCAAAACAGCCTGCAAGATCAAAAGATCGGGACAACACATCCAAAAAAAACATTCAAGAAACCATTCAAAAACCCTCCTCCGCACACCCCTCCACCCATCATTCACGGCCCCGCCTACGACCACCGCCCCCTAACCCACCACAACAACCCCCTTCACCCATCGTTCACCGCCACAAACATCAAAAGATCGGGACAAAAAAGGAGACACAATATCACAACAAAAAACATCAAGAAAAACGTCGCTACCTTTGTCGGCAGCCCACCGGCCACCGCCGCCGTCCTCTTTCTCTCTCCTCGGACTCTCTCTCACTCTACGGACTCTCTCTTTCTCTAAAACGTTTCTTCCTCTTTCTCTGAAAATCCGGCCG
Organism: Helianthus tuberosus; assembly: GCA_030545235.1. Lineage (NCBI taxonomy): Eukaryota > Viridiplantae > Streptophyta > Magnoliopsida > Asterales > Asteraceae > Helianthus > Helianthus tuberosus. The sequence goes on along the minus strand of CM060448.1, from coordinate 197,821,642 downwards.
TATGTGCGTCTGAACCCCCAAAAACGAAGGGTTTTCATGGTGGTGAACGAGTGTGACAGAGAGTGAAACAGGGGTGTGACAGAGAGAGAAACAGGATGAACGAGCGTGGGAGAGAGAAAAACAGTGGTGGGCGGCGGTTTCATCCTCACCATCAATCATCATCATCATCATCTTCGCTGATTAACCAGGCGGTGGTCGCCGGCAAGGAGAACCAGATGGTTGAGGGGTTCTTTTGAATTTAGGTAGTGATGTGGTTTAAGAGGAGAGAGGATATGGGGTTTTAAAAAGGTGGAGAGAGACACTTCTGACAATTATAAATGAGGAGAGAGGTAGGGGAAATGACATTTGGTGTTAAATGACCAAAATAACCTTTTGAGTGGCAAAATCTGATTGGTTGAAAGTGGTTCTCGCGGTTCTTACAACTGGAGATATATATATATATATATATATATATATATATATTTGTAAAATTATACTTAAAAAGTCCAATCCGATTAATCCTGATTAATCCATAGGCGGTACCTCGCCGCCCGACTAGCACCTAGCGCCTTCTACAACATTGGTTGTATGATACGCTTGTAAGTTTTTTAGTGTCTTAACAGGTCGTGTTTGTGTAACCTATTTGTTATTAGGTTCGTGTCCGTGTTTACCTGTTTCGTGTCTGAAGAGGTATGGTCCCAAATCCATGCACACATGGCAGAGACCACACCACCTTTCTCCAGCATGGCGCCTACATCAGCACGACGCATCCAGAAGCTTCTAGAAGCTTCTGGAAGAAATCACAGGTGACAAAGAAGATGCTCTCCCAGACATAAAGGACGACACCTGTCACCTATAGATGGACGCCAACCAGACCTGCAAGATATTTGGAGGACAGACCGACAGCCACTGCCATAGTACGCCTAGCTGGATTAATGGGCGCGCGCCACGTCACCCACTACCCTGACGACAACAGAGGGACAAAGAGGATATTCCCCTTGGTCGGACAGCTGGCACCCATTGGCTAGCTGGCAGGTCTCCTCCTCCTTCATCCTTCGGCTATAATAGGGGACTCCTCCTACAGGTTTAACATTCTGCTCACTCTCTATTTTACCTTCAAAACACACTATTCTCCTCAAAACAGTACTTATTCTCACGCCGGATGGTGGTCACAAGGAGAACCCCCCTATTCCCCTCCTTGTGTCGAGTCACCAGTGTTCTGTTTTGAAGGATTACAACAATTGGCAAGTGGAGGAAGAGATTGAACCCTAGTACACGAGACGACGTAGCTGGGATAACCTTGTGTTAACCAGTGTTTCATCAGTGTCTTAATAGGTCGTGTCTGACACGATATGCCAGCCATGGACTCCACACTCCACCCCTCCAGGGCCAGTTTGTGTCTTAATAGGTTATGTTCATGTCTTGACAGGTTGTATGATACATACGCTTGTAAGTTTTTTCGTGTCTTAACAGGTCGTGTTCGTTTAACCTGTTTATTATTAAGTACATGTTCGTGTTCGGAAAAACTGACACGATAAGATTTCATGTCGTGTTTGTATTTACTTGTTTCATGTTTTAACAGGTCGTGTCTGATACGATATGTCAGCCCTAACGTGGCCACCAACTAATAGAGCTCGCTTGACCCGTTTTGCCTCTTTTACATAAACATGACTACTATATCTTACCCGTGTAACGTGATACCTGACACAACAAGGCTCTTTTGAGTGTACTCGCAAAAGTTATTTAACCAATCAGATTGGAGTTATTTAACTCATCACGCAACACGTAAAAGTTGAGTGTACCCGGAGCTAAGCTCGAACTCAACTAAATTTAAATTTGATACGTTTATCCTAAGAAAGCTTGTGTCCCGTTTGCTTCCAACCATTCGTTTAAGAAGTCAAGTTTGAGCTCAGTTTGCTTTGAGCCCTACGTCTAAAACACGATTTTAGTTCATGAATAACTTTATAAGTTTAAGCTCAACTTGTTTGGAGTTTTTCAAAAATAAAATAATTTTTTACTTTTAACCCAAAAGTATTTGATAAATTACTTTAACACAAAGGACAACCCAAGTTCAATATAAAATACTTAGAACTCGGTCTTATTTGTTCAATAGACTCTATTTTAGGCTTTAGTTTGACTCCTGCTAATTTTAGCTTGTTCCGCTTGAAATTGCTTTAACGTAATTTATTACGAGTAACTCATCTATTTGACTTAAGACTCTGTCTCATTTGTTTAAATATAATGTAAGCTAATTTGAAGAAGTCGATTACGAGTAACTCATCATGGATTTGACTCATGTACATGACTAATCAATGCTCGTTTACCTATTATCATATAATGATGCTTTGCTTTTCAAAAATATTTTATTGATACAGTGAATTTCAAGAATAAAAAAAAAAAAATAAAAAAAAAACATTTCCATTTGAAAATTCAAGATTTGCAATACCTCGAAGTCAAAATGGAGGTTGAGCTACACATCTTAATAAGTCAAAGGCATTATTTCTATATAATTTTGACCGGACTTCATCGTCAAGATCCAAGCACAATGTTTAATAAATTTAAAAGGTAATGCAATATATTTTCTTTTTTTAACGGTACATTTGTTTAAATTTGTGTTTGTGTGACTTGAACATAATACACCCCTTTCCTAAACCTAGGTGTTTAAAAATTTTGTTTTTGCCAATCGACTACCACCATCTTGGTTTGCTATACATTTTCTATAAAGCTATTTACATTTTCTTAATGGCAACTGGTACACCAATAATTTTATATTATTCACTCTTGCCCATAAGACTGGTGGGTTTTGGGCGTTTTGGCCCTTTAACGCTGGGTGCTCCACCTCGGGTTGGCGTTTTGGTCAGCGTTGCTTGTTTGGCGTGAAGATTCTACCTGGCATGGGGGGGGGGGGGGTGACATGGCAGGCTGTGGTTGGCTGGTTCAGTATAGGTTTCTTTTAATTTTCTTTGTAGTTTTTTTTTAACTCCACATGGCTGGCCACGCTCAGCTAAGCGACGCCTCACCACACCCCTAGTTTTTTAGCATTAGCTTGTAGATCTCACCCTCACTACATGTCGAGCAATGCACCTAATGCAAACTTTTCCGCACCCCATAGTCTAATTAAATTTGGGACCTCAGCCCCACATTGACATAGCTATTTACATTCTATTTACTTTTTAAGTTATCAAGTTGTAACATATATTGGTGAGATTAACGACTACCGTAGAAAGAAAATTCGTATTGATGTTTATTTTCTAACTGATTGATAATCAGGCCTTTTATTTTATTATTATATATTGACTCAATTGCAAGTGGTATTAATATTGGTGAGATCAACGACTACCGTAGAAAAAAAGTTGACTGAAATTTATTGTTTATTTGATTGAGAATCAGGCTTTTTATATTTCATTATATGCTGACTCAAGATTATTAACGAAAGAAAATTTGTATTATTGCAATTATTTTTAAACATTTTGTTCTTTATTTTATAACTTCAAAAATATAATGTTGTATAAAATCCTGAATATATGGTCACGATATGGGTATTCTAATCTACGTTTCAATATGAATTTTATTCAAAACGAGTCATATTAAATATAATATATTTAATCTTTTTATATATAAATAGAATTTGGTTTTTCTTTTATCATATAACGTTTTAGGAAAATTTTGAACATATTGACGATGCTATGTACTTATGTTAATCAACGTTCCAATATAAATTTTATTTAGATTCGAGACGTGTAATTAATAATATGGACTTAGGTTGAAGGATGTAATAAAGGCCCAAAGAGCAAAGAGGTAATGAGTTTGGCAAGCACACGAAAAGGCAAAATGGTATTTGCATGCATGTAACCCTAAAATGGAAAGACCTAGTTTAGCCTCACCATTCTTCAACATTATACAGAACAATATAAAGAGAAACTAGAGAGAGAAAGTGAAGAATGAGTTTAATTGAAGCCGGTTGTGAGTGTGGATCAAATGAAGACGATTAGGGAATGATTTCACACCATCATCAACCGATTATGAGGAGAAAGGTGGGGTTATTCAAGTGGTTCCGTCGGTTCAAGCTCGGGATATTGAGATACTACGAAACATGATGAGTTTTACTTAAAAGTGTACATGATATTGATGCTTGACACTTAAAATAATGTTATAAAGGTATTATGGTGCATTTCCAACATTAAAGTTGAATGTAAGTGTCTGTTATTATATGTCATATACACATGTTTTATGGCCTGATAAGTTGAATGTAAGTGTCTGTTATTATATGTCATATACACATGTTTTATGGCCTGATCATTCATGGTAGTATAACTTGAGTCCAAGTAGTAGTATTGTTACATGTGACATATCATACCAACTAATATTGATTGTTTTGACTACAAGGAGCTCAAAAATTTGTTTTTTTGTTTCCTGAGTAAAAACTCCACATGAGATCACTCGTCAAGAATTGCTCTCATTTAAGTGCATTCAGTTATGTAGTTATGTGGTTCTTATCTCATTCACATCCATGTCACCCAAGCGTCCAAGACATGTAGTGATATTTTAGATGGGACATTTCTTAAGACCCATTATATCTCATGATGAAGTTTTGTGTATGTTTTTGTATAACTAACATAATCATTGATACGTGGTCGAAAACCGGTGTTCAATCGTATTTAAAAGTTATGTTTTTACATGACTTTTGATTTCGAATGGCCTACTTTTGATTAGAATTATGTTTTGCAGGTATAACGGAGTTTACGGAGCATCAGGGAGCGAACGAGATCAACCGGGAGCGTGAAACGGGCAAAACATGAAAACAACTGTATAAGTCGCGTAGCCGACGCCCTCCTGGAAACATACTTTACCAGCCGCGTCGCCGACGCCAGGAAGGGCCGTCGGCGACGCCCTCTCCGGGCTTCCGACGCGGGTTTTGTTGTTTTGTGTTTTTGAACGAGTTATAACCCAATTTTGGGTCCTTAATTGGAGGGTTACGAGTTTTTGAATATCATCTATCATTCTTGGAGCCACAATCATCATACAAACTACCTCTAACCTCTTCCAATCATCCATTATCACCAACATTCATCATAACCCTAGTCCATAATCATCATCATCACCATTTCATCCTCAATCACCAATCTTTCCATAACCATTCCACCATCACCACTCACATTACCCTAACTCCACCATTATCCAAGGGTGAAGATTATGTTCAAGTTCAAGCTCTTTTCATCCGGTGATCAAGTTCCGTTCGTTATAAGCGGTTAATCCTCTCGGGGTTCACCCCGGTGTAGGTTTTTTGTAAAGTTTTTGGGTTTAACATGTGTTTGGGATTTGATTTGTGACAAATTGTAATTTGAATTTGAAACTTTTGATAATTGTCGTACATTTGAATTGAATTTGTGAATTGCCGAATGATGATAAAATTTGACTTTGCGAAATGAGTTCACTACTACACAAATGGGCAAAAGCGACCGAAATTTACGACCAACAAAAATGTCAGAAATTTAGCGACTGGATTTGCGACCAAATCAAAATTGGTAGCAAACTTAGCGACCAAAAAAAATCTGTCGCAAACTTAGCGACCAAAACAAAATCGGTCGCAAAAATAGCGACCAAGCTCAAATTGGTCGCAAATTTAGCGACCAAAACAAAAGCAGTCGCAAATTCAGCAACCACAACAAAATCCGTGGCAAATTTGGCAACCGAGTTTTTTCAGTCACAAAACAGTCGCAATTGTAGAGACTAATTTATTTTCGGACGTTAATGTAGCGAGCAAAAAAATCGGTCGTATAATGGTCGCAAATGTAGTGACCAATTCAAAACGATTGCAAATTCAGCGACTAAAATATAAACTGGTCACAAATCTAGCGACCAAAAAATTCCAGTCGTAAAATGATCGCAAATTTAGCGACCGAAACAACATTAGTCGCAAATTTAGTGACCGTAACTTTTTGGTTGTAAAACAGCCGCAAATGTAGCGACCGAAATTGTTTTGGTCGCAAATGCAGCGATCAAAATTGCTTCGGTGGCAAATGCGGTCGCTATTTGTAAAAAAATAATAAAAGCTAATAAAATGAAATTTAATTTGGTTGCAAAAACGGACGCAGATAGAGTGACCAAACTCGTTTTGGTCGCAAGAACACTGCTTTTTAAATAAGATATATACAAGAATTAACTTGGTTGAAAAAGGTCGGAAATAGCAACCGAAATTATTTCCGTCGCAAACATATTTGCCAATTTAGGAAAATATTATAAAAAATACACGTTAAATTTGTCAAAAAATGGTCGCAAATATAGTTACTTTCGGTAATTCAGAGTCAATATCGATTAACTAGGTGCAATTAGGTTTAGTTAGGACCAATTAGAGGAGGGGGAAGGGATAGCAGATCACGGAAAATTAGTGTTATCAGTCAGGGATCATTAGCTTCAATTAGGGTTAATAGGGCCAATTTTAGTTATTGATGATCGATAATTAGGCCTGTAAATGAATCGAACGTTCATGAACTGTTCGTGAACTTGTTCGACGGGAAGTTCGTTTATGTTCGTTTATTTAATAAATGAATGAACATGAACAAACGCTTTTGTCCGTTTAATAAATGAACGAACATGAACACACCTTGTGTTCATTCATTTATGTTCATGAACACTCGTTTATGTTTGTTCATTTATGTTCATGAACGTTCATTTATGTTCATTTATTTACATACGTTTAAATTTTAGCAAATACATAAATAGTTATATTTATATAAATATTAGGTTTTCTAACTACTTACATAAGTATAATTAACTAGTAATTGAGTTTTTTAGTAATGGAAAATGAAATTTTAGAATTTTTCTTAGATCATAACTAATCACTTACTTAATATTTATATATAAAAAAAATACTTAATTTTAGTATCTATGAACCCTAGTTTTGAAGTGTTTTCGAATGAACTGTAATATATTAGACTTGTTTGTTTGTGTTTACTAATGTTAAATTGTGTTTATTTATATTTGTTCAGTTACTTTCATTTGTGTTCGCTTATGTTTGTTCAATCATGTTAATTTATGTTTATTCAAATACGTTCAACTATTTTTTTTGTTTATGTTTGTTTGTGTTCATTTATGTTCGTGAACCGTTCGTTTGGGCTTTAAACGAACGAACACGAACATGTCAGATTTCTTAATGAATAAGCACAAACAAAAAAATATGTTCGATTATATGTTCGTGTTTGTGTTCATGTTCGGTTAAAGTTAAATGAACTATGTTCGTGTTCGTTCGGTTCAATTACAGGCTTATCGATAATTGCCAATGAAGGCTACTTGGTGTCATTATTCGTTAATTATGATCAATTAATGCCAATCTGGGTTAACATGGACAATTAGGGTTGATTATGTTTAGTATGAGTCATTAATAATCAATAAGGATCCATGATAAGTAATTAAGGCCAATTAGTGTCCATTAGGGTTAATAGGGGTAATCGAGCCGAGTCCGAGCTTGCCCTAGCTCGGCTCGGCTCATGAACAACCCTTGTTTGAGTTAATCTTAATTTCTTATCCAAATAAAAATTCTAAAATAAATTTTTTTCTTAAAAATTGAGATAAAAGTTTATCCAAATAAAAATTCTAAAATAAAATTTTATCTTAAAAAACTGAGATAAAATTTTAAAATTACCTCCTATTCTCCAATCCATTATTTCCCCGCGCTAGTTCCCATCCTCAATAACCAACTACAGAAAGATCGGGACCTCAAGGCCACGTTTACGTTCACAGCTGACCTTTCTTCGTCCCCTCACAAACCTCGCACGATTCACATCCCTCCACTCTTTCGATCTCTTACTTTTGTTGTGAATAATTGTGAAGAAGCTTCGGTGCAAGTAATTCGACAGTTTAGAGAATCTATCAGGCCGACCTCCTGCTCATTAGTAAGGTAAGATCTAACTTCGCTGATTACTTCTTGTGAATTTAGTTTGTTTGCTACATTTCGATTGAAGTTACGAACTAGACTCCTGTGAATTTTGGTTTTTCTATGCTTTGAGGTTCAGGTGACTTGTTACAATTGATTTACATTCATTTGGTTTATTTTCGGTTTAGACAAGAACCCAATTAAGAGAAAACACGAAGAACCCGAACCCGATTAAGGAATAATCCGTACCTGTCACACCCCGACTTTCCACGTGTCACCGGTGGGCCCGGTGGGGAATATCGTGACGTAGTTGATATCATTATAGTCAAACAACACAGTATATAAATGCACAGCGGAAGCAAAAGATGAATATATTACAATCCGAATATAAAGTAATATCAAGTATTACAACGGAAAGTAAAGGATCCACAGGCGGATCTTAAAACATAAATATTGTTCAACAGACTTTAGACGCCTAGAACTTGCAAGATTCCTTATTAACGTCCTGAGCAGCTTCCAGCCTATTACGTACTTGTACCTGTCAGTTAGACTTTTGAAAATACGTCAGTTTTCACTGGTAAATACGCTCAACTGACTCATTTGAAAAGAGTTTAAGAAAATTGGTTTGAATGCACTTCGGCACAAAATATGTAGACACATTGATTAAAATGCACAAGGCAAAATTAATCTTTTATACTTTGATTTAGATGCACAGAGGCAAAATAAATCTTTTATACTTGGGGCAAACTATATCTCATGTTATCAGTTTTACATAACTTGCTCTACATACGGGGCCCGGATCTATGCCGGTTCATGATTAACCGACACACCACTATTCCCTTATTGGGTATAATTAATTAATTAGCATATAGCATCTGTCAGGTGTATGCCTACACCCCGTGCTTAAGTCGTGGCCATTGCATTTAATGAGTCAAGGATATCCAGGACACGGTCGCATTAATCCCCAATGTTTCAGTCAAGCAATACGAATTAAAACAGGTTATTTGGATTTCCCGACTTATTGGTCTTTGAATCCCATACCTGACCATGCGGTATTTATATTACCGTATCCCAAGCCCGTAATAGGGAAAATAAGTTAAGAGTATTTACCTGAGCTAGCTCCTGTCTTAAATAGCAAGAATTACAATAACTCAGCCGTATTCACTTAAGTAAGCGTAGATACAATTTACCGGAAGGCTCTAGTCTGGAATGATGGTATAAATAACCAATTAGAATGCTAACGGGTCTCTAATTAAGCCTAAGCTTAGACCGGTTAGTCTTACCGAAAGATACGGTTCAAACGCATGATTAAGCGAAGACCGGATAGAATGTGATTTAGACCCGACAAGTTCGGAGACTTGCGTAATTTGGGTATTTCATACACATTCTGGATTTTGAGATAAAACCGATAAGGTTTGACCCGTTTCGGCTAATTTATGTAAACTTGTTACATAAACCGAACCGAACGCGTAATAAGCGTAACGGGTACACATATGAGCCATTTACAGGTTTCCTAAGTTAATATGCTTCATATATGTTGTGACATCAGTAAGATGTCTTTTATTATGCCCGATATGAATTTAAACACAAACTATGCCCCGTAGGGGTAGTTTGGTCATTTAATAGGTTATAAAAGAGTTTAAGTATTTACCTGAGTTACAGGTCTGATGAAATCAGCAAAAATACTTATTTTACTAAGTTATAACAGTAGGGTAAATTATATATGTGAAATTTATCAATTATAACCAAACTATGCCCCGTAGGGGTATTTTGGTAATTTCACATAAGCCGAAAAGCTCAATACTGAAGTCTGAGTTTAACAACCTTTGCTTACTGTTAAAATATTATAATTTGCCTCAAATATCAGTAGGTATCAACCCTTGTATGTTTAATATAGTTATAGCACATACTATGCGTTAAAAACGCTTAAAAAGGCGATTAGAAGCCTTTTCCGGGTTCGATACATAAAGCTGATATTTTTATTATTCCAGAAGGCTTAAAATAATTTATTTATCATATGTGATCAGTAGCAAAAGGTTTGGAGTTGATTAGATATGTAAAACTCATTTTATGGCCCGTAAGGGCAAAACTGACAATTATCGGAATAAGCCTACGACTATTAGTTATGCTCAGCCTAAAATTAATTAAAAATCTTTAAAAATCCCAAAATAATATATTACATCAGTAGGTAATAAGTTTGATATAAAAAAGTAGGCTTAACTAGGCTATACGCTAATTACGCCGTTTAATTAACACAAAGCTTTCATTTCACGCTAACGAGCATAACTCTTAGTCTACACCTCAAACTGATGTCAAACTTTGGATGCAAGTTTAAATATCAGTAATTAAAGTTTCTACTCTTTTACATTTCCAAAAATCACGTTTTAAGGTAATAAGGGCATAATGGTCAACATATGAGCAATTAACGGAATCATGCATTTTAATTGGATAACTAATGATCCGAGATGTATAATCACAGAGGGTTATACTAGCATGTAACCTGGTCCAAATAAAGCTCTAAGGCATTTCTAAAACATACCATAACGGGTCAGAACTGAAAGTCAAAGTATAAGTCAAACTATGCGACTTTCAGTTCCGAACCGGGTCTAAACAGGAAATTGTCGGGTTGAACATGTTTAGACATGTTCTTATACTAATTACCAAGTTATAATAATGATCAAACAGGTTGTATGTGTTCTATATAGCTAATCATGCATAAATTAGAATTTAAGCTTCCTGTTGACTTTTTAATTACAAGTTTGACCCGACTTTTGACCTAGTTAGAGTGGGAATCAGGGGGAACCCTTTTGAGGGTTTATTACCCACATAATTACCAACTTATAACTACTTTTGATTCAACTAATCACTGGACCATTTGTGATTAATCTTAAAGTCAACCGTTAATTACGACAGTTTGACTTTTAAGCTAATACTAAGCTAAAACTTAATTAAGAAGGGATTAGTAAACTTACAAGAGTCCTATGCACGAAATATGATCACTTGAGCCTGCTTGGGAGCTCCAGAATTGATCAGGAAATGAAGATGAAGGTGTGATCAATTGGTTGCAACTCAAGACCCTTTTATAGTGAAATTTTCACCACAAAATGTTGACATGTAAGTCTACTAATGACCACAACTCTTCAACAAGTGTCCCTAAGTGCTAAAAATCAGTTTAGGCAACTCATGGAAGTGTTAAAGGGCAAAACTTGGCGTTTGAATAGGCTGAACAGGCCAAAAAAATGAGTTGCTGCATCTGGTGGTTGCTTGCGCACCGCAACAACCACAGTGTTGAGGTGCGCAAGGCCTTGGCCATCAATCAGCAACTTTCAATTGTTGGCAGCTTTGACCCCTGCACCTTTAAATGTCATTTCCGGCACATCCAAGGCCCGTTAAACCATTTTTAAGGCTCTACAATGATGCCTAAGTATGGGGAACATGAAACATGCTAAAAAATATGCCGGATGTCGGTTCGTTTGGTCGTACGGTCACGTTGTTCGGTTAATTACGACGAAACACGGACGGACGCGAAAAACGAACCAATTGACGCGACGAATGGAATTTTATCAAGCCAAACACTAAAATAACATATTTTAGTGTTTACATAAATTTTTGGGTGTTCGGGGATATTCAGAATGTGAGATATGCGCGTAAACGCAAACTTGTGCGCTTTTTGACACTTTTAGTCCCTGCATGACTTAAAAGTTTATTTTTGCGCACTAAACACCTAAAAGCCTATATCTAAGCTATGAGAAGGATAGTTAAGGTATGTATAACTCATGGTAATATTCCGGAAGGTCCGATAACATACAAATCGGTATACTTTAGCAGTTTGACGCTTTAGGTCCTTCTAACGCGCAAACTTGCGTAACTCATCATTTAATATCATTGAAGCCTCATATAATCTATATTAGGCATTCTTGAAAGTATTATTAAACATCATAATGCTTCGGGCTCGATAAAAGGTCATTCAGAGGTATAATTAAACATATTGACACTTCTAGTCCCTTATACTTGCAAAGTTGCGCATAACTTCTCTTTTAGGCATAAAAGCCTTGGATTGCCAATGATTGGCATTCCCGAGAGTATAATAAAATATCATGAGGCTCTCGGTTTGTTAAAAGGTCACTCAGAGGTAAGAATTTATATGTTGACGCTTTTAACCCTTTTCTGCGCAAACTTTCAATTATTTACATAAACGGCTACACTTGATTAACAAGTGGCTCATTTGTGAATATAAAACCATAAAAGGTTAATTAGAAACTTATTTTTGGTATGATAATACTTCCAGTTCTTTCATAATCAAAGTTTTCGATTTTTCAAAAAATTAGTCCCTTGAATTCAATGTTTGACTTCATTAGGGTTTATTACACGTGTCAATACTTCATTGGACGTGATTTTACGAGGTGTTACAGTACCCAAAGTCATTTAAACATTTCACTAAATGGATGAGATTTGTGCTTATTCTTGTAACCGAAATACCCGATGTTCCATCTGGTTATTGGTAACAGAAACAAATCCAACCAGAAATTAAACCATTGCCTTTAAAAACATAAATACCATTGCTGATTATTCCGAGATGTAACACCTCGAAAATTCGGGTTCAATGAAATAACGACACGTGTCAATTAAGACAAAAGTGATATAAACCCGGATATAATTAAAGATGTACGACGGGAATTAAAAGTGTTGTCATGTTAATTTTACACCTCTGAACGACCTTATTATGAATCCCAAGACTAATAAACATCTGGTATATATTCAAATTCGGGGAATCATAGCAACAAACTGATTCATAATTGAAATGGTGGACTCCTACGAAGAAAATGCACGGTAAACCTTCTTTAACGGCACTTTCTTATGAATCCAAAGAAACATGGCAAGGTGGTAGGGTATGGAACTATTCAAAGCACATTTTAGAGGCCCCAAACTGTTAAAACAAGTCCCAAATTCGAAACCCACGAGTTGCCCTTTCAAAACACCAAAGAACAACAACTTTTTGCCCTGAGGACAAGCTTACGGACCTCAACATTGGGGACCTTACGGTCCGTAAGCTAGTGCCCAGCAACAGAAAACCGGTTGTTGCCAGTTTAAACGCGAATTTCGACCTTTAAACGATTTTCCTCATCTCCCTTGGCCCCTAAACAATCCCTAAACATCTAGGGACACTTGTGGATCAGTTGTGGTAAGTCATAGACTTGTGTGTCAACCTTTTGTGGTGTTCTTGATCACTATATAAAGGCTTCATGTGCAACAAGTTCTTCACACCATTCATCTGCACATTTGGGGAATTTCTGGAGCTAAGGATCTTTCTCTAAGCATCACATTTCGTGCATAGGACTTCAGTAAGTTTGCTAATCCTTTCTTAATTAAGTTTAGCTTAGTTATTTAGCTAAAAGTCAAACCATCGTAATTACGGTTTGACTTCGAGATTAATTAATAATGGCTCAGTAAAATCTTGAATCAAAAGTACTTATAAGTTGGTAATTATGTGGGTAATAAACCCTTAAAAGGGTTCCCCCTGATTACCACTCTAACTAGGTCAAAAGTCGGGTCAAACTTACTAATAAAAAGTCAAGAGAATGTTTAAATTACAATTTATGCATGATTAGTAATGTAGAACATATACAACCTATTTGATCATTAATATAACTTGGTAATTAGTGTAAGAACATGTCTAAACATGTTCAACCCGACAATTTCCTGTTTAGACCCGGTTCGGAACCGAAAGTCGCATAGTTTGACTTATACTTTGACTTTCAGTTCTGACCCGTTATGATATGTTTTAGAAATGCATTAGAGCTTTATTTGGACCAGGTTACATGCTAGTATAACCCTCTGTGATTATACACCTCGGATCATTAGTTATCCAATTAATATGCATGATTCCGTTAATTGCTCATATGTTGACCATTATGCCCTTATTACCTTAAAACGTGATTTTTGGAAATGTAAAAGAGTAGAAACCTTAATTACTGATATATAAACTTGCATACAAAATTTGACATCAGTTTGAGGTGTAGGTTAAGAGTTATGCTCGTTAGCGTAAAATTAAAGCTTTATGTTAATTAAACGGCGTATTTAGCGTATAGCCTACGTAAACATACTTTTTGATATCAATCTCTTTACCCACTGATGTAATATATTATTTTGGGATTTTTAAATATTTTTAGTAAATTTTAGGCTGAGCATAACTTATAGTCGTAGGCTTAATCCGGTAATTGTCGGTTTTGCCCTTACGGGCTATAAAATGAGTTTTACATATCTAAACGAATCCAAACCTTTTGCTACTGATCACATATGATAAATAAATTATTTTAAGCCTTCTGGAAATATAAAAATATCAGATTTATGTATCAAACCCGGAAATGGCCTCTAATCGCCTTTTTAAGCGTTTTTAACGCATAGTATGTACTAAAACTATTTTAAACATACAAGGGTTGATACCTACTGATATTTGAGGCAAATTATAATATTTTAACAGTAAGCAAAGGTTGATAAACTCAGACTTCAGTTTTGAGCTTTTCGGCTTATGCGAAATTACCAAAATACCCCTACGGGGCATAGTTTGGTTATAATTGATAAATTTCACTTATATACTTTAACCTACTGATATAACTTAGCAAATTGAGTATATTTTCTGATTACATCAGGCCTGTAACTCAGGTTGACACTTAAACTCTTTTACAACCTTTAAAATGACCAAACTACCCCTACGGGGCATAGTTTGTGATTAAATTCATTTCGGGCATAATAAAAGACATCTTACTGATGTCACAACATATATGAAGCATATTAACTTAGGAAACCTGTAAATAGCTCTCATGAATACCCGTTACGCTTATTTCGCGTTCGGTTCGGTTTATGTAACTAGTTTACATAAACTAGCCTAAACGGGTCAAACCTTATCGGTTTTATCTCAAAATCCAGAATGTGTATGAATTACCCATATTAAACAAGTCTCCGAACTTGTCGGGTCTAAATCACATTCTATCCGGTCTTCGCTTAATCGTGCGTACGAACCGTATCTTTAAAACTAACCGGTCTAAGCTTAAGCTTAATTAAAGACCCGTTAGAATTCTAATAGGTTATTATAAACCTTCGTTCCAGATTAGGAGTACCAGTAAAAGCTACTTGCGTTTGCTTATTGTGATTTATACATTGCTCAGGTAAATACTTTTAACTTATTTTCCCTATACGGGCTTGGGTTACGGGATATAGTATACCGCTTGATCGGGCATCAAATCTTCCATCGTTGGGTGGTTAATTGAATAATTTGATCGGCTCGTTTAAACAGTCTTGTTACTTAAAGCCTTTGGGGGGTTAATGACCATGTCCCGGATATCCTTGGCATCATTTTACGAAATGGCCACGACTTAAGCGCGGGGTGTAGGCGTACACCCGTCAGTGCACAAAAGGAATAATGTGGTGTGTCTATTGATCTTTAACCCGGACTTGATCCGGGCTACTGAACACAAGGAACATGTAATTCGTTCACAAGATTATATATTTAAATAATTCTCCCAAGTTAAATAAAATGTTTATGCCACGTGCATCCAAACAAATTTTCAATCATTTTCTAAAATGAGTCAGTTGATTGTATTTACCAGTGTAAACTGACGTATTTTCCCAAAAAGACTAAATGCAGGTACTAAGCGTAATTGGCTGGGATTTCTCCTTAGCATCATTAGAAGTCTCGCAAGCTTAAGATGCCTGAAGACTGTTGAACTATTGTTTCCATTTTGTTTCCGATCCGTCTGTGGATAAACTTCCGAATATTGTGACATTTGATAATACAATATTAAATTCGGTTGTATTATATCTTTTAAATTGATTCCGCTGTGCATATTAAATATTGTGTTGTTTGACTATTATGTTGCCAACCACGTCACGATACTCCCCACCGGACCCACCGGTGACACGTGGAAATCGGGGTGTTACACGAGAACTCATAAATCAAACTGAAGTGACACAACCATTCAACAATTGTCCAGAATCAAAAAATTATATCCGCAATTCGTATAAGCATCTATGGGACCAATAATTGTTAAATATCTGTTAGAACAAAATAAAGATCTATTCGAGCAAAAAAAAATAGCATCAATGAGCACATAAACAATACTACCATAATTTTTTTTTGAACGGCCAGCAAAGCGAATATTATTAAAACACCTCCGAACTAATAGACCATTAGTTCAGCCAAGTTTGCATCAGTTTACACCAAAAGAAAAGAAAAAAGCACTAGACAAAAAGAGCACAAAGTTACAGCCAATTAACAGCAGGATCCATTTGTGCTGCCAAAATGCAGCAGATTATACGCCCAGGCATTCAACATCGAACTCCAGCCACCTTTCCCTTGTTAGATTCCTCGCTTTGGACCGATTTTTAACCCACAAGAAACCGAGGGCCTTTATGTCATCCATAATTCTCCAAAAAATCACTTTCTCACGCTCGAAAATAAGTTTATTCCGGCTCCTCCAAATGCACCAAATCGCTGATTGCACCACCATGTAAATTACTTTTTTCCATTTTCGCGACCCGCTAATATACCAGTGCCCATGTACCAGATCCTTTGCAGAAAAAAGCAAACAACGAGGTGCCTTTACACCGCCTAATCGCTGCATCCCAGATCCTTTGAGCCAGTCTACACGACACGAAAAGATGATCTACAGTTTCATCCTCTACTCCACAGAAACTGCAGCGGGTCGAAGTTAGCTGCACATTGTGTTTAAACAGTTCGACTTTTGTTGGAACCCGATACGTAGCCACCCTCCATGCTAAAAAGTTTTCTTTTAAAGGTACCCAGCTGTTCCATTCAAACCTGAACCCGGTGTCCACCACGTTTAAACTCCGCAGCCTAGTCCGAATACTTTTAGCCGTGAAAGCGCCTTCAGTATTCAGCTGCCACCTCCCGGTATCTTCCGGAGCTTCTATTTTAGCATTCCTCAGCAGCCCCATCAGGCCAGTTATTTCCAGCAACCCGGCAGCCGTTTGTGGCCTTCTTCTCCAATGGAACAGAGCCACAGAAGCACCCCCATTCCACTCAATTATTTCCTTGACCAACACATGTTTTGCACTTTCAATATTCATGAAGAAACAAATGTAATAGATGAAGTTGATGATGTAAATGATGATGATAACGAAGAAGATGAGTTTGAAGACATTCATTCAGATGATGGCGATGAGGAATTTGAAGACGAAGATTCGGATAGTTAATTTGTTTATATATATATATATATATATATATATATATATATAGGGAGGAGCTCATGCGAGAACCGCGAGAACCAATGTGAACACAACTTAAATAGCTAAAAAAACCTAACCCCCCCCCCCCAAGCTAAATGCTAAAAAAAACCTAACCCCAACCCCCCCCCCCAAAACCTAAACCCCCCCACCCCCCAAGCTAAAATGCTAAAAACTAAACCTCAAAAAAACCTTAAAAAATCTAAAAAAAAAATCTAAAATTTTTTTTTTGAATTTTTTAATATTTTTTATGTTAAAATCGCTACTTTTAGAAGCCAAAAAATTTTTTTTTTGGCTTCGAAAAGTAGCGATTTTTTTATAAAAAATATTAAAAAATTCAAAAAAAAAAAATTTTGTGTGATTTTTAGCTATTTTTAGGCATTTTTGGTTGTGTTCACATTGGTTCTCGCGGTTCTCGCAATAAGAGGTGGTTCTCGCATGATCTTCTCCCTATATATATATATGGTTAGTTTGTTGTACTTTTAGTGATTTTTTTGTGTATATAACTTTTCGTTGTTATTAGTTTCTATTTATTATGATTCTTTTAAATCTTTGTACTTTTTTTGTTGTAGATATCATGGCATGTAGTTCCGCACGAGGTGGTAGGGGTACAGGTCAAGGTAGTGGTCAAGATAGTGGTACCGTTGGACCAATACATTCGGATGCATATGAGACATTGTCTAAACACGAGAGTAGTGATGATGAGGAGCCAACTGTTTGCCGACGGGGACCGGTTGCCCCTACGCCTTTACATGAAACAAGAAATCGTGAGCAAATTTGTGTTATCTATGGAGAGTAAGTATATAGATGCATATTAATGGCATTAGCTCAATTATGTAATACAAGGAATGTTGATTGGGTTATATTGTTTTTATTTTATAGGTTTAGTAATCAAGGTAAAGCTACCCGGACTATGGGAGAAACTTTGGAGGCTATGTGGTCCCATCCTTGGAAAAGTTGGAAAGATGTCTCTAAAGAAGATGAAAATAGGATGTTTGAGCATTTCAAGGTATGTATTTACAAAAAAAAAGTGTATATAACATTGTCCATAACTCGATAAACTTAGGGAAGACAATCCAACCCGAAATATTTGGGACGGGTTTGGGGTCGAGTAATCGGGTATGGGACCGAATTTGGGATTAGTTTTTTTTTCTGCGGGTTTGGGACGGATTTGGTATTTGATGATCTAACCTGTTTACCCGACCCAATTACCCGAAAAAGTGTATAAATAATTGACTCTAGAAAAACTTGAAGCATTTGTATATACCCATTTAAAAAACTTTTACCTGATTATACACCCATTTAAAAAACTTGAAACATTTGTACAAAGAATTGACTCTAGAACTTTAATACAATTTATAAAATACCAGTTACTTTATATTAATTCTTAAAAATACATATTTTATTAAACTGGAGTAAGATCTGTTACTTTATAGCTTAATTCTTAAAAATAAATATTCAATTGAAAATGTGATTTTTTTAGTTATACTATCAATGGGAAAATGAGTTGGATGAAGAAGTCCGATCTTGCTGGTTGAAGTTTATGAAGAGAAAAATCAAGGATGTATTAAGTAGGGCTCGCGAGAGTGCCAAGGCTGCTGCAAGCAATGCAGGTGTAGTTGTTGGAAACGATTTATCTGTTATTATTCCGTACAAGCCACGATGGATGGGGGCTCAAATTTGGGAAACCCTAATTCAATATTGGAATACAAAAGAGTGGAAAGATAAGTCTACTCAGAACAAAAGTTATAGAGGGAAATCAACTGGGGGCAAACATACTCTCGGCTCACAAACCTATGCCACGCTTAAACAAAAAATGGTAAGATATGGTAGTTTTTTTCTTTTTGTTAAACATAGCATGCACATATTGACTTCCAAATCTGATCTTGTAGGATAAGCAACTTGGGCGGGCAACTACTGTAGATGAAGTTTGGATGCAATCGCATGGGAAGAAAGGGACAAGACCTTTGGATATATTGTTGAGTTGTAGAGGAGGTGAGGATTCACAAACGGCCGACGGTTTGAATGAGATCGATCTATCAAGCACTGTTAAATGGGTTGACACTAGGGTAGAGAATTCTCTTGTAAGTTTCTTTACTTTTAAAAGCTATGTTATAAACAGTGTTGTAAAAGTCGGATTAGTCGGCCTTGTACTCGATGACTAGTCGCTCCTCGGAGCCCATCCGAGGCGACTTTCTCCTAGGCGGTCTAAATTAGTCGTTGGCGGTCAAAGTCGGTCAATGTCAGGGAGTAGTCGGACTAGTCGGTCTTAGTCGGATATAATTGGCCTAGTTGGGTCAACCTCAGAAGTTTAGAACGCAGCCACACAAGTTCAATTTAAATCTTTGGTCATGACAGATTCAAGTACTCAGCCGCCCAAGAACACAAATGAAGGTTCGTCTTTGTTTCTGGTTCGATTATGTTTGTTTTTTGCTTTAAATTTTGTTTCGATTTTGTTCCTGGGAGTCTAGGGTATATAATGTGTTTCAAGTTTTGAGTTTTTTTTATTACTGTTAAGGTCTGATTCTCATAATTGAAGTTGAACATGCTTATTCAGTTATTTGTTGATTACCAGCAGTAGTTTTGAGGTCCGATTTTATACAGTAAACTGTTATCTATCTTTAAGTGTTCTCAAATGTAGATACTCTTGTTTGGGTTTGTTTATTCTTTTTTTTTTTTTTTTTTTTTTTTTTTTGCTATTTGCTGGTGCACCTAGGCACTATTTTAACATTTCTTTTTGCTGGCATTTATGTTATTTTTTTCTACTATAGAGTGTTGTTTTGCAGTTTCATACTAGGGGTAGATATATATTATCTTTTGCTAGATTTGTTTGATGCTGATTTGAATTGGGGAATTTCTTAAAGTTAGAAGCAAGTATTAATTTGACTGTTTTACACTTGCAGAGTTGATTAGAAATATATATAATATCCAATAATTAATTTTCTTTATATTTATCATGTCCGAGTACTCTCCGAGTACTCCCCGAGTACTCCCCGAGTACTCCGAGTACACCCAACTCCCCCGTTGGCCGACTAGGGTCCGCCTAGCGACTTTTGCAACACTGGTTATAAATAGAAACTTATGAACAGTTTTATGTATTAAAAAGTTATTTTGTTTTTGTATATTATAGAAATCATATAAGAAATATGTTAAGGATAAATATGGAGATGATGCTAGCAAACGACCGTTATTCGATGAAGATTCATGGATACAAGCCGGTAGGGGAAAGAAAAAGGCAAAATATATGGTTTTAACGATATTAATGATCCGCATCTTTTAATGACGGGTACACCATCAACACCGGATACTACTTCAAGAAATGAAGAGGTATGTGTATTCTATTTTAGTCGAGCTTTTCATTTATTCATAAGTTATATAATGGGTTATAACGGCTATTAGTAAGTCATATCTAAAAGGCTATGCTCAAATTGGATAGATTTTGCTTGAAACGGGTCATAATAAGTATAAATTGAATATATTTATTTGCATTGGTTCATAACCGGCCGTATAAAACCGGACCATTTTACGATATATTTTCATTAATTTAACCTACATATAGAGATGATTTTAGTGCTACTTGTTTAAATGTATTATATAATACATTGAAACAACACATTAGCATTTTTATAAGATGTCTTACTTGATAATTCAAATGAATGAGGTATTTTCTATTTAGAGCGTCGTAATGCGTTGTTTGGTTTTAACGTGGTATATTATTATAGGTACAACGATTGAATGAAGAAATAAGGCAACTACGACAAGAGAAAGAAACGGAAAGACTAGAGAAAGAAAAAGAAAGAACGGAAAAACTCAAAATGATAGAGCAAATTGAGGAAAATAGGATTGCAAACGCCCAAATGAAAGAACAGGTTCAATTCCTTTTGAAGAACATATAAAAAAAGTAGCTCTAACTAGCTAAGCATGTGATCTTTTGGTAAAGTTGGTCAATTCGGACTTTTGTTATGGTACCTATGTTTGGTATTTCTTTTCGTACTTATATTTAGATATTTTGTCATATTTACTTTTGAATGTTTGTTTAGTTAGTGAATTTGTACAATTTTATGATATTTAGTTGGATTTACTTTTGAATGTTTGTTTAGTTAATGAATCCGTACAATTTTATGAATTTAAAGAACTATTTGATAACCGTATTGAAATATATAAATAGTGGAAAATTGAAAAAATATTTTTTAATTCTACATATATTTTGCGACCGAAACAATGGTCAAAAATCCGGCCACAATTTAAACTAAATCGGTTGCTAAATCGGTCGATAGAATCTGGTCACAAAGTTGGTCGTAAATAGTTTCGGTAGCAATTTCTGTTGCTAATTGTTTGGACGCAAAATTTGTCGCAAACAGGTTCGGTCGAAAAACCGGTCGCTAAAAATTCGGTCACAGTCGCAGTCGCTAAATGTTCAGTCACAAAATCGGTCGCAAAAAAAATCAGTCACAATCTCAGTCACTAAATGTTCGGTCGCAAAAAAAAAGGTCACAATCCCAGTCGCTAAATTTTCGGTCACAAAATCGGTCACAAAAATAATTCAGTCGCAAATTTCGTAGCTAAATTTGCTACCAAATGTTTAGTCGCAAAATCGGTCGCAAAAAAATTTCGGTCGCAAACAATGGTCGCAAAATAATTACCGACCAAAGTATAACCGACAACCGAAACCGGTCGAAAAGCGGTCGCAAAGGGGCATTTGCGACTGTTTCGCGACCATATTGACGGTCGCAAATGCCCTTTTCTGTAGTAGTGGTTTGTGCACTTATGCCTTATCAATTGGTAGGATTTACATGTTCCTGTTAACGAAGTGCATTGCGGTCCGTTGTCTACGATGTTGATATTGGCACCTAAGCCACGTGACACTAAATCTGTTAATCATTATATGCAATTGAGTTAAATCTAAAAAGTGTAGGAACCTTAGGTCTTCAATTACCGAACCGGATGTGAAGCTTGTTCTCTAATTATTGTTTTGATCAAGTAATCAAGTTTTTGTGCAATCGAAAGTGTTCAAGATTTCTTAATTAAGTAATTTAGTAACAAATTCGTCAGTTCAATTTGACATCCCTTTTCAAACAAACAAACAATCAAGTAATTACATAGTAAGTTTCATATAATTGTGATATCGGTTATAATGTATCTCGTCCATACATAAACCACAAATTCTTCGTGGTTCGACCACTTACTACCACTAACACATTGTTAAGTTTAAGCAGGACATATAAATATTATATTTGACCGGGGCGCAACACTCCGATCAATTATTTGCATAACTAGAGTAATTATAAATGACCTATTTTGAATCTGATGAAGTTTAGTGTACGTATTTATTAACTAGCGTAACTGTTTGCATAACTGGAGTAATTATAAATGACATATTTTAAATCTGACGAAGTTTTGCGTATGTATTTATATAACTAGACGTAATTATGTAACCAGTTGTAACTACAATAATTATTCCGGTAAATTCAATATTCTCTCTTATTTAGAACTATACCGTGATAAAGTTCAATACACATGTCTAATCCGTGTATAAAAAAAACAAGTTTTCTTTCTAACTTCACATGTTTTGTATGTTTATTTTTTATTTATAATTGATCCTCACACGTAACTACTAACCCAATTTGATAAGTGTTAAAAATTACAAGTTATCTAAACCGTTTTTCCTACTAAATCATGTTTAAGGTCATGTTGGAAGTTTTTAAAATCTAAAGTTTAATAAACCAAAAAACATTTATTAATTTTATTTTTCTTGTCAACCATTCCAAATATGTGGAAATGAATACGACCAAAAAATAGCGTTTGGCTGGTCTAATATGGTGTCCAGCTGCTTACCTTTTGGCTTTTTTACCTAACTACCCCTAGACTGAATTGTCACATTAATAAATGAAAGCAAAAATGGACCCATAAAATGTCATGTATGTCACAAAACCATGAATGCAACCGTTTGTTTAAAGTTTAAACAGCTGTGAACACCCAAATTGCAGTTAAGCACCTTACAATTATATTGCTTTATTCCAAATATGTCATTATCATCAACTATAGTCATATAAGTATTTTTAAAGATATTAGGGTTGTAAACGAGCCGAGCCTAACCGGATTAGGGTGGGCTCAGGCTCGGCTCGTTTAAAAATCGAATCAAGCCAAGTCGGCTCATTTTTCTTAACGAGCTGGAAAGTTGAGCTCAGGCTCGGCTCGTCAAAAGCTCGAGCCAGCTCGTGGCTCGTCGAGCCGACTCGTTTGTTTAAAAAAGTTTTTATTTTTGTTTTTTACACATAATGATTTTTATAAAACCAAAAACAAAAAATAAAACATTATTTTAGTTAATAGAATAGTAATTTTGGGCAAATAATAAATAAAACGAACAAGAAAAGATTATATAAATGAAACATTTTTTTAAATCAATATTATCAATTAAGACTATAGCTTAACAATCTATTTTTTTCGATAAAAAAATAACTATGTTACTAATTAAACAACGTTTCTTAAATATATTAGAATATACATGTACACGCACATATAATTTGGGTTTAATTTAAACGAGCCAAACGAACGACCCAACGAGCCAACTAACGAGCGAGTCACGAATCGAACCTACCATGGCTCGGGTCATTTACAAACCGAGCCGAGCCAACTCGTTTAAAACGAGCCGACTTCGAACCGAGATTTTTTTGAACTTTTTTCGAGCGAGTCTTGAGCCACGGCCTTTTTAAACGACCCTAAAAAATATTAGGATCGACCAAAATACAACATTAAAAAAAAAGCTTAATGATAGAAATCATATTATGATTATATGTTTTGAGTAAAAAAGTTATAATTGTTGTTTTTAAAATAAAAATAAAAAAAAAGAGAGAACAAAAACTTAGATAATCGAATATACAAATGAACGAAAAGAGACATGGTTCCCTGTCGTTTTAGTATGACTGGAAAACTATTTTTATTTTTTTCAACAACTTGTTATACTTCTATTTATTCATTTTTTTTTCAATTAACTTGTCATATTTTTCTATCCCACACATTATACTTCTCTAAAAAAAAACTTTTAATTCAACTTATTACACTATTATTTTAACCAACAAGATATACTTTTTTTTATCAATTAACCCATTATATACTTTGGGTCACCTTAATTTCCATTTAATAAATATGTAACCTTCTTTTTTTTTGTTGTAGTTTCGATATATCTCAATTTTATACAAACATCGAATCTTTTCTAAAAATCACAAAAGTAATTTTTTTTTCTTTTTTTAGAGTGACAAACGCACATGTTCATTAATTATGTTCATAAATTTACATATGTATTCACTGTAAGGGTAGAACCCTCATCACTTGAAGAGAAATACCATTATATATGCACTTTTATACCACTATGAAGGAAGCAATTTGATAAACAAATCTTTTAGTCAAATTTGTCTTTTCGTGTCATCCATGAGATTGCCCACAAATCACACGACTATACCATATAAGATATTAGAATCTACTTTTTAAATTGTGGCTAAAAAAAGAGATCCACAAAAAAAAATATATTGTGCTAGATTGTTAAATTCTTATAATTGATAATAATATAGTCTTTAAAAAAAGAATAAAAAGGGCTCTAAAACAAAAATATGTTTTTTTGAGAAATTCTGTTTCATTTTTAGCTTAAAAAGTTAAATTTTGCTATATTAGCCCATTTGATTTGATTAGAAGCATAAATGGCTTCATAATTGATCACTATTTTTACTAGTAAATGTTAAGAGCTAAAATGTATGTTAATGACAGGAAATAAAGATAAGCTTTTTTTTTTTTTTTTTTGAAGATAAGTATGAAATAGTAAATGAAATTTGGATGGATATTGACTGAAAATTTTTTATGTCATTAAAAATAACAGAATTAGTCGACTCGAAACTGTGAATTTCGAATGTATGATGAATTTTTTGCACCTACCAATGAAGTGGTGGTTCATTGATAAAGACATAATCTTTAAATAACTGAGTTTAGAAAAAAAAATCTTGGGTTTAAGTGCTACATATGCAAAGAATTAAAAATATATGTTTTATTTGTGGCTAAGTTTTTAATGCATCTAACATCAACAATATATGTTTTGTTTATGGCTATATTTTTATTTTCTATCATTTAAAATAAAATATAATCATTAATTAATGACTACTTATAATAAATATATTTATCAAATAAAAATAAAATTACTTATGGATGAATTTTTTTTATATCCATTTCTAATACTAGAGATAATTTGTAATTGTTAAAGATTAATACCACTTGTGAAATGAAATTAAAACATCCATAGTTTATAGTTATATGCACAAACACTATATAATATCAAGTATTAATAAATTATACTTGGTCCTCATATGTTTTCATTAAAAAAAAAAAGCCACATCATATCTAGCCACCATTAAAACAGCCAAGCAACCTACGAAAACATGTATATAAACCAAACCAACCTTTCCAACTATCTATGTAACACTTTCAACTCCAAGAAAATGACATTTTTGTATCAAAGGTTTCTTCTTTCATGTTTAATTTTGTCTATCGTTCTCCAGTTACCCCAAGTTTCGTCTCGCGGGCCGATTTATAGGCCCCCAAGTGTCGAGCGATTAACGGATCGTTTTCGTTCCACACCGGTTTCACAGAAAATGTCAACTTTTTTTGGAGCATCAAATATTCACATGAAGAGCAGTGGATCATATACGGATATTATTTTAGATAAAACTTCAGGTAAAAACGACCATTATACTTACAAGATTTTTTTAATTGTAAATAATATTTATAGTGTTCTTATTTTTGACTTGTTAATTTGTGGGTTTTGGGTTTAGGTTCGGGATTGGTTTCAAAAGATAGATACTATCATGGATTCTTTAGCGTTGCAATAAAGCTACCAATGGGGGATACTTCAGGAGTAGTACTAGCTTTCTATGTGAGTTGTTTTCTTTGCAATAGACCTATTTAAAGTGTATAAGTATACGACTGTTGATGTAAATGACTAAAATACCCTTGTCATTGATGATGTTCAGATGTCTAATTCAGATGTTTTTCCGCATAACCATGATGAGATTGACTTTGAATTGCTTGGGCATGAGAAGAGAAGGCAATGGGTTCTTCAAACAAACATTTATGGTAATGGGAGTGTCAAAACAGGAAGAGAAGAAAAGTTTTACCTTTGGTTTGACCCTACACAAGAGTTTCATCAGTATAGTATGTTATGGAACACCCATCACATAGTGTAAGATTCTTTATTATATATCTAACCTAAGGGCTAAGCATATTTTAGTTGGCTATAGAGGCTATAATGAGGTTGCTTGAGCAATGGCATGACCAAAAGTTATTAGTGGAGAGTTATCATAAAATTATTTTGTCTCTCGACTATAAATAGGGGTTGATCGTAACACATTTTTTCTTCAAAAAAAAACTTATTTTTTATTAAAAATACAACAAATTTCGGTAACCGGGATCAAAGAACCCTCTGGTTCCGCCCTAGTAATTAAGTTATTAAGAAGAAGTTTCAAATTTAAGTCGCTTTAGTTAAACTTTTATTTTGGACGCAAGGTGTTACATTCTTTTCTTTTTTAAATCTAAAGGTTGCTTGCATCCATAACAATAAAATCGTCGGTGATGCTCATTTTCAATTTTTGATGAATTTAAAATACAGGTTTCTAGTAGACAATATACCAATAAGAGAAGTAACCTACAACCAAGCATCGTCACCTGTGTATCCATCAAAGCCAATGTCGTTATACACGACCATATGGGACGGTTCACAATGGGCCACACATGGCGGAAAATATCCCGTTAACTACAAATATGCACCATTTGTCGCATCCTTAGGAGAACTTAAAGCAGAAGGTTGTTTGATGTCGAAAGCAAACTCAACATCTACAGGCTCGTGCTCAAAGAGTTCAACTCTTTTGACCTCCGACCCTATTGAAGGGAATGAGTATGTAAAACTAACAAGCCAACAAACCATTGGTTTGAAATGGGCTCGATCTAAACATATGTTTTACTCTTATTGTAAAGACACTTCAAGATACAAAATTCTTCCTCCAGAATGCAATGCTTAGAAGTTGGAGTTGAATCTAGTCATTTGGCCCTATATGTTTCTTATTGTTCCATATATAGTTGTATACACCTCTTGTAATGACAATTTTACCCTCCATTGAATTGCTATATTGATATATTTTTCAACAAAAGTTGGTCTTTATTTATGAGTTATGATCCGGTACAAACTATATTAATGGTAAGAAGTGTGAGAAAAGATATGGGCCATGTAAATTTTTAATCAATGGATGTTATTAATTACATATAAGCCTTTAGTATTAGCTATATCAATTAGTAGTCTTAAGGGTAGTTTAGTAATGATGCTAATTATATTAAATAAAAGGATTAAAACTTAAATTTAGTTATGTTGTCTTTTTTAAACTAGTTCCACCAATATTTTAAAAAATAAGATTTTTTTTGGAAGGTGTAGATCAGCTGGCAAACGACACAAGACCCAAACGAGAAGACCCGGGATCGAATCCCACACTTGGCCGGTTGGTCTGACCGGGAGTTCCAAGCGGGGACTGACCCCCCCACAATCCTGTGCGGGAAACCGCCACAGACCGGGATCGAACCCGAGCCTATGGGGAAAACCCTCACACCTCTGTCCAGCTGGGCTGGACATCATTGGCATTTTAAAAAATAAGATAACTTGTATATACTTTATTATTTTTTTTAAATACACCATAACATTAAGAACTTTTTTTTTATCTTTGATATGGGTATAATATTGTTATATGTATTATTTAAAAAAAATGATATTTTTAAAAACTACTCAAAATAGCACTTCAAAACTGTTGTGCTGGTTTTGATCGCTAGTTTCAAACTTGTTTTATGCTGATTTCGAAACTTTTTTGTGCTGTTTCAATATTATTTGTACTAATTTTGAACCTGCTTGTGTTGGTTTTGTTTGTTCTAGTTAGCACATTAACATAATTAACTTAAGCCGTTGATTATGTTTGTTAGCATAAACTCTAAACATGCATGTATAATCAACACGTCTATTTACTCAAAGCTTTACATATATAAAAAATCTAAAGCGCACGAAAATAGGAATATTCTAACTAATTTTATGATTGTAATATTAAAGATATTATACATATATATAAAATGTTGGCAATGACTAAATTACCCGTGTTGAGAGTTATTAATTTATGACATGTGTCAAACTCTAATTAGTTCTTTGAGTTTTTATAAAAATTGTATTTGTATACGATCCTAGTCCCTTTATTTATAAGGCAGTTTGGTGAACAAATTAATAGATATATTCTTATTTCTCTAAAGCATTTAAAAGTTTATACCTACCCGCTTTTTAACTCGATTTTACTATTTTTTTCGTTTTATTACTTCATAACTTTACTGCAATTTTCATCAGATGTTTACCACGATTTTCAACTACCTTCATAAACAATGATTTAACTCACGAGAATCGTAAAAACTTTGGATATAAAAAACCTAGTGAAATTCACAATAAATACATGTTGAAGTGGTAAATTTATGCAACACACATAAAGAGAGTTAAGAAAGGTATGCAACACATTAGGTTAAGAAGGGTAAAGATGAAGGTTTTTATTAAAGTTTTGCAGGGTAAAATGTTTTTATTACGATTTATTTTAAAAAAAAATTTAATAAATAAATATATACATGATATTTTTACCTGTAATCTATCTACTATAATAAAAGAAACCAATAAGTGACACGTGTCATTCATTGAAGATGTCTACATTTGTAATTTCCTGCCTTTTCATACTTATCTTATATCAATTAATTAAATAATAAATAATCAATTAATATTAAATCTTATATTACTTTGAATGTCGGATAAAATCATTCTATTTTTTCTAATAATATATTATCTTCAAATCTATACAATATAATAAAAGAAACCATTTTAGGGACACTTGTCATCATATTAGACTATATCTTATAGATAATTATTATTTTAGTTTAATCTCATCTAATTAATTATAGATAACCCTTCTACTAAATATTATTTAATTTAATACCTTATATTATAGATAACTCTCCTACTAAATATTATAAGTTTAATATCTTATGGATAATTAGTATTTAGTTTAATCTCCATCTCATTTATAATATTATTTATTTGATTATTTAATTTAATATCTTATATTATAAATAACCCTCCTGCTAAATATTATTAGTTTAATAACTTATGGATAATTAGTATTTAGTTTAATCTCCATCTCATTTATAATATTATTTATTTGAATTAATTATATTTGAACGTGTTTTTTTAGTTTGGTATCAAATAGATTTTACGAAACATAAAATAAAATTAACTAATATTATTTATCATTTATACATTTACGGAGTTTTAAATAAAGGGTTAAATTAATTGAGACTTAGTTAACAAATTTTGCAACAACGGAATAATCTATTTTTATCACGAAAACCAAACTTTGTATTAATATATTAAATATTTTTATTTTCACTATACAAAATTACATTTACTCGACCCATGTAATACATGAGTTTTTTAAAATATAATTTTTTATTATTTGATATATAAAATTAGATTTATTTAATTCGTACAATACACGGGGTTTTTTTAAGGATATATATTTTTTTATTATTTAGTACAGAAAATAACATTTATTCAAATCGTGTAATGCGCATATTTTTTAAGATGTATTTTTTTTTATTATATGGTATATAAAATTACATTTATTCAACCCGTGTAATAAATGAGGTTTTTTAAAGATGTATTATTTTATTATTCGGTAAACAATATTACATTTATTCAACTCGTGTAAGATACGTGGTTTTAAAGATATAACTTTTTTATTTGGTATATAAATTACATTTATTCAACCCGTACAATATGGTTCTTATAGATATAACTTTTTATTATTTAATATATAAAATTATATTTATTCAACCCGTACAATAAAACGGTTACAATAAATGAGGTTTTTAAAGATATATTGTTTTATTATTTAGTATATAAAATTTGTTTATTCAACCCCGTGTAATACACGGGGTTATAACCTAGTAATAATACATTATAAAGTAATATGGATAAAAAATATGTACATGATACTTTTACCTATAACAATAATAATGAAATTCATTATAAAATAATCCGGATGGATAATATGGTAATTGCACATTTTTTTATAGATTTGACGCAGGTGATTAACGGCCGTCGTGAGAATTGTAATCTAGTGTCACTCGATGCTCGACGTCAGAGAATGTTAACGGTTGTCCTGTCGTCGCCTCCACTACCACTACACCAGCAAACCGTTAGGATTTTCAGTTGTACCGTAGATTTATGCATTTATAAATTACTAGGCTATCACCCGGGAACATCCCGGGCTAGCAAAATTTAGTTTTCAATAATAAAAAGTACATAAACAACATTTTCAAACTCATTAGTATCTTTTTTACCTTCCCGCAATAATTTATTTGTTCCGTTTCATCAGTATCCTAACTTTGTCTCCATGTGTATTCATAGTTTTCGTGTAAAGCTAATAACCATTTAATTCTTAATGAGATCTTAGTATAAAAATGTTTCGTAAACCCATACAAACTGTTATATTGTTTGTTTTTAAATTACATTATATTATGTTTTACTTGAATTTTCAAGTAATAAAATTTATAAACATATTATAAACAACATGTTTTAGAAAATTATATGTATTTTGTTTTCTTTTTTTTTATTAAGACACATCGATTAATATCAAACTTAGTACTCTGATAATTGTGATGAAATCCTTACACGATAAATGTTATTTTGTTTTATAATTGGTTTGGAAATATTGACCCGTTAAGAAGCGATCAATAAACATGTAATTACCAGCGTAAACTATATTATTTAGCGGTGTTTACATAAACTTTTAAATGAAAGAAACGTTTCATTACTTGGGTAAATATTAAATTACGAATACGAAAAAATTACAAGTCAATTATATTGTTTATAAGTACTTAAATAAAATTTTGAAATGAACAAAATGTTTCATAACTTATGTAAAGATTAAATTACAATGAATTGATTTGAACAAATACAAAGATTAAAGTCTACCTAGTTCCATTGAGAGTTGATACATCTATTGAAAGAGAAAGGTTGAGGTCATTTTACATCCACGACAGCAACGATCTGCTGCTCCTACTCCATTGCTTTAATTTTTAAGAGATATTCAAACCCGTTAGTACGATTACTTATGTAGGATACTCAACAATTGCAATAGGAGAAGAAGAACCTAAACATATTTCGTCTTCCAAGGATCAAACATCCATACTTTTTTCCATCAATCCATAGAACCTTCAATTTTGATGCTTCTATTTTTGCAGCCTCAAATAGTCTCACACCAGGTTTCTTCACCGCCTTCATAATGTAAAACAAAGTTAAAATAGTATTCAAACAGGGATGGCATCAGGCCCATCGTGCATATTAAATAAGTAAAGAAAGAAAAAGATGGCGTACCTAAGGGCGATTAAGCAACCCGAATGTGGTTGTAGGGTTGAACTTAAGTAACATAGCATGACTATTTTCCCCAACCTTTATAAACTTGTACAACTCAAATGAAAAGTAATATTAGTGTTGTGTACTATTACTAATATTGCAAAGCAATTCCCTATCGTGTCCACATGAACTTAATCACATAACCACCTTGCCAAAGTTAATCATATTATAAGAAAACAAATATTACGTCCGTTTTCCAGCGATATCCTTATGATAGGGTTAGTCATAATGGCTTCAGGTCAAAACTGGTAGAGAGCAAAACGAGTCCGGGTCAAAACGGGTTGGGAGCGAAGTGAATATGGGTCAAAATGAGTCATTTTAAAAACTATCATTTCTAACAAGAAGTAAAAAAGGATTATCTCTGATTCAAAAATATTAGCATCACCTTATTATGTAAACAGATCTCTTTTACAAAGGTTGTCAAAGCAATCCATTATTTATATCCCTTTGATCCTCACTATCAACCACAAAATAGTTTTTAAGCAAATAATAAATAAAATATTGACAGTTCAAAATTAAGAAATAAACAAAAGTATAAAATGTGGGGACCATACCTTATGTCAGACACAAATCACTTATTAGGTTGATTTTGCCAAGTAGATCGTCTCTGATTGACAGCATTACCACGAAGAGCACCACAAACTCAGCTACATGCCACCTCGCTTTCATCATAATTACTTT
The DNA here is from genome assembly GCA_030545235.1 of Helianthus tuberosus. Lineage (NCBI taxonomy): Eukaryota > Viridiplantae > Streptophyta > Magnoliopsida > Asterales > Asteraceae > Helianthus > Helianthus tuberosus. Next base: position 197,789,345 of record CM060448.1, on the reverse strand, counting down.
CTCAAGATAAACCATCCCCACAAAAGTTAACTACCAGAACACTATACACATTACGATCTTTATACTTTAGAGTCTTTAAACAAACCACATTCAAAGATGATATCTTTTACAAACCCTAAACTTTACCTTTTATCCGAAGTCGCTTAATTTACGTTGTCGATAATAACCGAACCAAAGGAAACATATAGGTTCCAAAACCACACAAATCTAAACATCAATCAATTAAACAGCTATTTAACAACATTGATGATAAAAAAAAATATTTAACATAATTAATCGCAAAGCCTAAATTTTATCAGTACCTTCATTCAACCTAGTATTCTCCAGCAACTCACCGTATGCCTTCAAAAACCGAGACTCATCAGGCACGAAGACCTCCACAAACTCAGCTACATGCCGCCTCGCTTTCATCAGAATTACTTTCTCAAGATAAACCATCCACACAAAAGTTAACTACCGGAACACCATACACATAATGATCTTTATACTTTAGAGTCTTAAACCAAACAACATTCAAAGATATTATCTTTTACAAACCCTAAACTTTACCTTTTATCCGAACTCGCTTAATTTACGTTGTCGACAATAACCGAACCAAAGAAAACATATAGGTTCCAAAACTGCACAAATCCGAACATCAATCAATTAAACAACTATCTAACAACATTGATGATAAAAAAATATATATGGAACATAATTAATCGCAAACCCTAGATTTTATCAATACCTCCATTTAGCCTAGTATTATCCGGCAACTCACCATATGCCTTCAAAAACCGAGACTCCTCAGGCACGAAGACCACCACCAACTCAGCTACATGCTGCCTTGCTTTCATCAGAATTACTTTCTCAAGATAAACCATCCACACAAAAGCTAACTACAGAATATGCCTTTTAACTTACCTAAGATCTTGAGGGCGCAACAACGGCATGCTAGAACCATTGATCTTACTCCATTTCCCGTTATCATAGAAAAATGACAAATAAATGAAGTTTATCACATAATTTACGTAGTTTAACTTACAGTCAAATTAGCAAGATATATCCCTATTATGTCCCGGTTTGTAGCAATGTCAAGACCCGGAAGTGAATTGTAGGTTAAGTCAGACGCCATTGATTTCGGGTCCTCAACACACCGTCTGTTAACAATCCCAAATAAGCTATGTCCCGAATTTACCTTAAAAAGCTCCTGTGACACAAAAAGTATTCATTGTTCATATTTCATTATGTAAATTATTTGATTATATATTCATGTCATTGTTATGTTACAATATATATCACTCTAAAGCCAAATGTACCTCTAGGTTCCCTGTTTTGGGCCAAATCAAGAAGTCTTCACCGACCCGAGACCCGGCAATGGTCAACTTTAGTCTTTGACAAATCTCAATATATATTATGCTAAGTAAAATTCCTGCCAAAAAGGTGTACTAAAATCAGATTCAAAAGTATAATCAAAGCAAGTTATATTATAATTTATAAGGAAAGATTAAGTGAAGGTATACCACTGCCATATTTGGAGGATAAAACAGAATGCAAGTAAGAACATTTTGAATCTACAATAGGTGATCTTCTGAAACCTATAGATTCAAACAGAACTTTGTTCACTGCCTCCAAAACTTCAACCAAATGTCTCTTGAACTCAATTCGACTTTAACTTCGTTCGCTATATTGTCTAACTCTAATAGCCAATCATCAATTTTCTTTCCTGACATAGGCATAGCTTCAATGTGAAATAATTAGATTTATTAAATATCCAGAATTTGAAAACAAATGGACAAAAACAGGCGCCTGAAAACAAATTAGAATCATATAGCATTATGCTCAAGGAGAAAAAAAAACTATGACAAATCTCAACAAATCGATCTTTTCCAGATCTGAGTAGAAATCATATATATTTGCTACCAATATATGTGTAAAAATTGTATTATTTCTGTTCTAGTATGCTTTCTATTTATAAAAATGATTTGGGAATTTATGTTAAAAAAGCAATTTGGGTGAGTTTCGACCCATTTAACCCGTTTCCTTTTGATCCACTTTTTTTATATTACCCACTTAGCACCGAAAACCGAACATTTCGGTTACGGTTTACCATAAAACTGAACCGAACCGTACATACCACTACTTGTGGAGCTATATATGCAAAAAGCAACCACATTTTACACTTCTTGTCCAAATCCATCATGGTCGCAAAAAGGTCAAACACCCTAATCTGTAGCCCTATATCACTAAGATATCACATAAATTGGTTAAAATTACATACAAATGCAAGTAAGTGCATTCATTTCAAGTGTTAGTAGGTTGCACATACCCTGAGGATGCATTTGTACACAAGAAACGATGCTACCGCGCTCAGAATAGGGGATATAAGCCAAGATGATGTCACCCTCGCTAATGAGCTCCGGAAAACTGCACCGGGCCCGCCATACACCAGGCCAAACCCAACCATGGATCCTACAATACAGTGTGTAGTCGACACAGGCCACCCGTAGTATGATGCAACCTGACCAAGACCCAAAAAAGTCAACATTTTTCTTGTAAAAAAAGTCAACTGCAGCTCCCTAGTTTAGTTAAAGGATCTTTCCTGTTCTAGGAATATAAGTTTTTTGATACTTGAAAAGGTCAACGTTTTTCCTGTGTAAAAAGTCAAATGCAGGCCCGTAGTTTAGTTAGTTTAAGGACCTTTTTCGTTTTAGGGGTGGATCCAAGATTTGTTACCAGAGTATGTACTATCACAAAATGATGCAAACTGATCAAGACCCGAAAAGTCAATATTTTTTCATGTTTAAAAAGTCAAATGCAGATCCCTAGTTTACTTTAGGAATCTTTTTCGTTCTAGGAACAAAAGGGGTTTTTAGATATGCTCTAAATATTGGTGATTCCGGTATTTTTTTTTTAACCAGGGACTGCACTAACTATGCAACCTTAGCTTGTATAGAAAGTCAAAATGTTGACCATTTATATCCAAATGGTCAACATTTTTATGTATAAAAAGACAAATGCAGATCCCTAGTTTAAGTAAAAGATTTGTTTTGTTCTAGGAATGTTGACCATTTGGATAGATGGTCAACATTTTTTGCCAGGGTATGCAATTATCAAAAAATGATGAAACCTTCGCAAGACCCAAAAAGTCAACATTTTTCCTGTATGAAAAGTTAAATGAGGCTCCCTAGTATATTGTAACGATCGTTTTCGTTCTAGGATCAAAAGGGTGTTTTAGATTTATCCTAGATATTGGTTTACCAGACAATGTTCCATGTTAGCATGCTTGATAATTGCTTCAAGAAGTCCGGTAGATATTTCAGCATGCACAAGCTGGTAAGATGCACGAGCACCAGCAATATCTCCACCCTACTCTTTAAATCGAGCAGCAAACAGATGAATCTCTGGTTGCCTCTGCAAAACAAATCAGGTAGCAAAACTTTGTTAAATAACAAACTGTAAAAATAGAAGTTAGGGAAAGATTAACAATAACTAAAACATAACCTAAAAAAAAATCGTATATACTGAAAAAGGCCAAATATGGTAAGATAAACAACCGAAATCATTCCTGTAGAGATTAAAGATAATGTCCCAAGACAACTAGACTTTGTTTATTACACCGAGCATCCTTACTGTACGTTATTACGGTATTTATACACACACACAAACACAACCACAAATATGGTGAATAAATAAAAAATGGGTACCTTTACAAACACTTGAGTGGCACGAGCAAGGGCACTTTCGGCAAGATCCATGCTCCCGCTTGCTTCCATACACAAAACGTATCGTATCCAATACTCAGGGTAGTTAGCACACGCGATTAAACATCTTTCGTATAATTTCACAACCTGGTTCAAAAGATTTACATCATGTATAGAAAAAATAATGACTGTTATGTATAGATGAATCAAAATATTAAAAAACTGAGAGGGCTAAGAAGAAACACTAAAAATATACTCGAATGGGGCCCCTCAAAAATTCAAAGAGGGACCCACCTTGCCTCACGGATAGATGATTATGTAAGAACACACCTGCATAACATAACATTGCAACTTTTAACAAATAGTTTTTACCATTCAATTCAACACATGATCAACTATGAACCCCACTCACAAAATTAGGGTTTGAAGTACTTAGCCTTATTATGAGACACCCATGCTTCATAGTTCATCCAACCAGTTTAGTCGATTAATCATATGAGCAGCAGATATTACTTAACTGTAAGTTAATGTATTAACTGGGACAACTAAAGACATAAACCAAAACGTAAATATTCATACATATGAAGATATATGAAGATCAAACACTTGACTTTTACCTTATTGAAATCATCACATCCTTCGATAAAATTAAGATAGTGATGCCAGTTTTCAAGCTCTGCGGCATTCAGTGGTCGAACATGAAAGTAAGGCCTCCTGATAGCAGTTTTGAAATCGATTATCTTCGATTCGAATTCTTTAGCCTTCTTATATAGCTCTTCTCTAATCGCGATATAACTCTCCAATTCCTCAGCTTCTGTTAAACCCGCATTTACGGATTTAGAAGATTGATCCACTGCGTTTGGATTGAGTTCCCCCTTCGTTTATCTCCGCCACATCATAATCATCCTCACTCCTCTTTCTTTCCCTCTCTATGTCCTATAACATAGACAAAAAATAAGCATTAGTCATTCAAAATGAAAAAAAAAAACATAAAATAAAGATTTAAAAAAATAGGGCAGCTTTTTAATGTTCACTCTAATTTCATACTCGCAGGCACATTCACATATCTCGGGTATATCAACACCTCCAAATCCTTGAGTGTACCTAGCAAGAGCTTTCTATTTGACATCTTTAGTAACATCAGATTTCCTCATTTCAGCCTTGAAAATCTGGTGACATGAGTCCTCATCTGGTAATGGAATGTAAATTAGTTGATAACATGCCCAGGTTGAAGGAAAGCATGATCAACAATGCTGGGTCAGTCAGTTTCAGTTTATATATAGTAAACTAAACACGTAGTTTGGTCCTATAAAAATGCAAAGACAAACAATGTTAATACTCAAGGTAATAAGGTTGAAACTTTGATTTACAACGATTTGTACCATCTTTCGCCAGACATCAGTATCTACAAAAGCATAAAAAACTAAAACCCTAATTTAAAACCCTCTAATCCCTGAAAAAAAAACTAAAACCCTAATTTCATAAACAGATCAAAAATATTGCAAACAAACATAAGTTCAAGTGATTTAAGCTAATAATCTCTGAAAATAAACCGCCTAAAACCCTAATTTTTGTATGATATAAACACAAAATCAGAATAATAGATGGAATATCGGATCCATACCTTCTTAGAGATGACATTTATGTTATAGAGAACTAAACAGATCGAATGAAGATGGAATATCAAGAAAACCCTAGGTAAAACATAACGAACATCAAATCAATGAACAATGAAAACAAAGATTGAAAGTTAAAGAATGGTAATTCTGTATGTTTAACGATTAAACCTTCATTCGGATGGTGAATATGAAGATCCTTTGACGGCTGAAGAGAGGAGCGCCAGAGAGAAGAATGAAGGAATTAGGGTTTGTAAGCGTGAAATGAGGCGAATGAATGATTTAGGTTTATTAGATAGTTTATATACCCGGGTCAAACTATGCGGGTATGGTTGTTGCCATTCGGATCCCGTGTAAAAATAAAGGCTTTCCCACATTTTCCCGCCAAAAATCATATGAGGTTGCACCACAACGCGACACGTGTCCCAAACCTTATTCATATATTATATATATAGATGTTTTATGTTATGCGAGTTTCTGATCAGGTTAATTCGAATTGTATATCAAGATTATAGGAGCTAATGTGATTGTAGGTAATAAATTTATGATTTATGTGCATGTTACATAAGTCATAGCTATAAAAACAAATTAAATTGTTGATCGATTCTATGATTGTAAAACCTGATGTGATTGTAGTTAAACCGTAGAGTAAACTTATGATTTATGTTATTCGAGTTTCTGATCTAAATCAAATTGTTGATCGATTTTTATTGTAAAACCTAATGTGAATATAGTTCAATCGTAGAGTAAGTTTATTATTTGTAAGATGCAAGTATCTGACCTTATTCAAATTATGGATTGATAATTTGATTTGATGAATTGTAGGAACCAATGTGATTGTAGGTCTTTACTCGAGCGGTTACACCAGAGCATGCAAGTCACATTAGGTTGGGGGAGATAGAAAGAGGGGGGGGGGAGATGACTATGATAGTGGTGGTGGTGGCAACAAGTGGAGAAGAAGAATAGTGATAAAAGGATAGGGTTTTACTTACAAATATACTCTTACATAAAATGGTAGCATAAAATGAATGAAATACCTTCATGTGCCTTGCATATGACCAGACTTAACTAATAAATTTAACTGAGTTTGTGCTAAAGGACCTAGGGTGTAATGGATTTTACAAATAAATGATCATGATTGTAATTATTTAAGTTAAAGGATATCTATTGCAATCCGATACGAACATAAATGACAAAAAGTGTAGCTTACCCTATAATCTATACTATATGAAGCATGGGCACATTTTTAACTTTATTTACAATAAAAAAACTAATATATACATATAAGGTAGGGTTTATGCGAGAACCGCGATAAACAATGTGAACACAAAAAAAATAACCCACAATACCACCAAAAACCTAAACCCCCTCCCCCCACCCCCCCCCCCCCCCGAAAAAAACCTAACCCCCAATGCTAAAAACTAAACCCCCAAAAAACCTAAAAAGATCTTAAAAAAAATATAAAAAACACACAAATTTTTTTTAATTTATTTTTATTTAAATCGTTACTTTTTGTAGCAATTTTTTTAAATTTTTTATTATTTTTTAATAACGAAAAGTAGCGATTTTTTCATAAAAAAAATTTATGTGATTTTTCGATTTTTAGGTATTTTTAGTTGTGTTCACATTGGTTCTCGCGATTCTCGCAATAAAGAGTGGTTTCTAACGGATCCTTCTCCTATATATATACATATATGAGTATATAATTACTAAATATTTGTAATCATCTATAATGTATGATCTATATTAATTAATATATAAATGGGTCTCTTTGTCTTCCTTTGTAATTTCACAAAAAAATCAAGACACCTAACACAAGTTGTAGTGTGTAATGTACAATATAAACTCTTTGATTTTATTTCTTTTCACTTATTATATTAACTAGGATTTAGTCTCGCGGGCTAGTACATCGTGTGAGCGAGTGTTGTCTTCATATGCTTTGCTTTATTTATAATGTCGAGTTAACTTTTAATTAGCAATTCCTAATTATAATGCTGAGTAAAGGACTTTAAAGAATCTACTCAATGACTAAACAGGCTAGTTGAAGACTGCTTCTTTTACATGGAGCATTTTGAAATCTATGAAATCCAACTAAGAAAGTCCAACAGGTAACTTGTAATGTTAACGCTTGAACCACACGGGTCAAACAAAGTTAGCACATAAAGATGAGAGTTTCGAGCTAATCTTTTGATCAAACCCACAAAACCTAACGAAAACAGTAAGAAATCAACACATTCAAATTAAAAAAACTTGAAAAACACGTAATACTATATAGATTTCAACTTTTTAATCTATCAAATATCTCAATTTCTCCATTAATCAAAGTAACCTTAACATCAATAATATCAGTCACAAATGACCAGATTGAAAGTCAAACTTTCATAAACACATAAATACATACATACAAAACGTGTAATTTCTCTTAAATAAACGTTCGAACCTAATAATCTTTGGAAAGTTTCAGATCCGACACATGAACCACCTTTTCAACAAAACTCAAGCCTTAAGTACCGAGAAACCGAATTGAAAATCATGCCAAAAAATTAAGAATCACTAAAAAACCACAAAACAAACATCATTTTGAAACCGAAAACCGACATCCAACAGATGCCTGGCTGTGTTTCTAACACTCACCAGAAAATCAAGAAGGACTTAATCGTACACAAACCCACTTGTCCAAGATTCTATTTTCATAATCAGAAATCTGATCCATGTGCAGATAAGTCAAAATTAAATCAAAAGAGGCTCAAATATGAATTGACAAAAAAGATGCGGGTTACCCCATGGCTGCAAATACATGGTTGCATAGTCACAAAATATCAACTATGTCATCCTAATATTGCGTCGCCAAGATACGGGTCGGATCTTTGATGTCCACCTTTAATACCTATCATCACAGCCTTTAAACAAATGTACAAACAAAAATTATTGCTATCACAACAACGAAAACCACCATCATAAGTATTGTGAGCAAGCACGAAAACCAAATTGACTCAGGTATTAAACACCATCATTGTCACCAAAACCCATAAAATCCAAATCGAATCAGGCATAAAACATGAAACCACATTGAAGGTGTGCCGGAGTGGCCATAGACGGCCGGAAATAGCTCAGAAAGCTGCCGGAAATGACCGGCCAAACCCCCCTCTGTCGATCTGTGTCTACATAATCCGAAACACACCCTCGTTGTTACGTCATCTTCACCGTCACCGAACACAACGAAAGTGCAGAGCGAGAGGAGATGGTGATGCAAATGTGATGGTGGTGATTCCGGCGTTCATGGTCGGCCGGCGGTTTTCCGCGTGTGAAGTGGCTGTGGTTGCAGGTGTCTCACCCTCACTTTCTCAAACCTACAAAACTTAAACATTACCTGATTTAAAGAGAATACTGAGAGACGGGGCAGATGATATATTTTATGAAAGAAAGTTTGTATGGTGGGGATGAAGATGGTAGAATGTAGATGTGTGGACACATGTATGAAGGAGAAACCGTATACTTTTTTTTTTTTGAAACACACCCCAAGCTCAAGTTACAACCACCCAAAGCCAAAAGTAGTTGCTTCTTTATATAGGTTTTAATAGGTAAAATACAAATAACTTTTTTGTTTGGTTTTAAAAAAGTTGACCCTGTATTTTTTGTATAGTTATTGATTGATTGATTTCTTGTTTTAAAACACCATATTTCACCTCTTGATTTGTTTATTATTTGAGGCTATTTTAGGTTTTGTAAAAATTAATTAAAAATGAAGGTCTACATGCTATAAATGAGTGAATTACAAGGTTTGTGTTATAAAACCACTGTGAAAAATAGAACTACTCTTGTGTACAACTGATCAAACAAAAGGGGCTCATATGTTTGTAAATTATTTTTCTTCTTCTATCTCTCTATATTTGAACGATATCATATGCATACATATATATATATACAAATAAACTTACTATTTACATGTGAATGAACATTTGTTTTTGTCTGCATCAATTATTTATAACACTCCCCCTCAGACATATAACTATCATTCACTTGATCAATAATTCATACGTTCATTGTTGGATGATACTTTTCATCTTTGGAGTTTTGCTTTGAAATACTGCCTCATTAAAAACCTTGCTAGGAAAACCCAGTGGGACAAAATCATAGCTAAGGGAAAAAGAGTGCAGCTTGCATTATACACAGTGAATCAGATATGTTGCCTCATTAAAAACCTTGCTAAGAAAAACCCGGTGGGATAAAACCATAGCTAAGGAAAAAAGAGTGCAATGCTTCCCCTTAAATTGCAATTTGTAAGGCATCACATTCTCCGTACGTGACGCATGCCAATGTCATGAACGTGTTTCCTGAAAGTTGTTGTAGGGAGTGCTTTTGTGAAAAGATCAGCTGAGTTGTTGCTGGATTGGACATATCTCATCTCAACATGTTTGTCTTTAATAAGGTCCCGAGTATATTCAAAGAATCTTGGAGGTATATGTTTTGTTTTGTCACTTTTGATATACCCTACTTTCATCTGTGAGACACAAGCTGCATTGTCTTCGTAGATTGGAGTTGGATTTACATCTTTCTCTAGTCCACAAGATGTTAGTATGTGTTGTGTCAAAGATCTTAGTCATACACATTCTCTTGAAGCTTCATGTAGTGCAATTACTTCAGCATGATTTGAGGATGTTGCAACAAGTGTTTGTTTCTGAGAACGCCATGAAATTGCAGTTCCTCCATTCTTAAATACGTATCCAGTTTGAGATTTTACTTTATGGGGATCAGATAAATAACCTGCATCTGCATAACCAACTAACCCTTCTTTTGAATCATTAGGATAAAATAAGCCTAAATCAACAGTACCTCGAAGATATCGAAAAATATGTTTAATCCCATTCCAGTGCCTTTTAGTGGGAGCTGTACTAAATCTTGCTAACAAATTAACAGCAAATGAAATGTCAGGCCTCGTACAGTTAGTAAGATACATAAGTGCTCCAATAGCACTGAGGTATGGTATCTCTGGACCAAGAACCTCTTCACTATCTTCGCAAGGGCGAAATGGATCATTATCAATATTGAGTGATCTAACAACCATCGGGGTGCTCAAAGGATTTGCTTTGTCCATATTGAAACGCTTTAAGAGTTTTTCAGTATAATTTGATTGATGCACAAGTATTCCATTATGCATATGCTCAATCTGTAAACCAAGACAAAATTTGGTTTTTCCAAGGTCTTTCATTTCGAATTCTTTCTTTAAAAGAATGATTGTTTCATGAATTTCTTTATGCGTCCTAATTATGTTTAGATCATCAACATATACAGCTATTATCACATATCCTGATGTTGTCCTTTTAATAAATACACATGGACAAATAAGATTATTTGTATAACCTTTACTTATCAAATATTCATTCAAACGGTTATACCACATTCTCCCAGATTGTTTCAAGCCATATAAAGATCTTTGCAATTTGATTGAATACATTTCTTTAGGCTTTGAATTTAATGCCTCTGGGATTTTAAACCCTTCTGGGATTTTCATATAGATATCATTATCAAGTGATCCATATAAATAAGCTGTAACAACATCCATAAGGCGCATTTCTAAATTTTTAGAAACTGCTAAGCTGATTAAATATCTGAAAGTGATTGCATCCATAACAGGGGAATATGTTTCCTCATAATCAATTCCCGGCCTTTGAGAAAAACCTTGAGCTACAAGTCTAGCTTTATATCTTGTAATTTCATTTTTCTCATTTCGTTTTCTTACGAAAACCCATCTATACCCTACAGGCTTTACTGCCTTAGGTGTAAGAATAATGGGTCCAAAAACCTTTCTTTTGTTAAGAGAATTTAATTCAACTTGCATAGCATCTTTCCATTTATCCCAGTCATGTCGATTTTGACAATCATTTACTGATTTTGGCTCAGGAGTATCATCTCCATTCATAATCTCACTTGCCACAGAATAAGAAAATATATCATTATTTTCTATCTCATCTCGGTTCCATAATATATGTGTATGACCATAATTGATCGACAATTCTTTATTGGAATCATTTACTTCTTCCTGAGGGAAGGTTTTTTCATTCACTCCTTCCTGAGGGAAGGTTTTTTCATTCACTCCTTCCTGAGGGAAGGTTTCTATATTATTTTCTTTATGGTCAATTTCCTTTTCAGGAGCTTTTCTTTTTCGAGGATATTTATCCTTTGAACCGACTGGCCTCCCACGTTTTAAACGTTTCTGGGATTCAATAGCTATATTATTATTCCTTTGCTTGTTTGGAATTTCAACCCGAGCTGGGACATTAACAACGGGTATATGAGATTTAGTTACTTTTTGTGTATCAGTAAATGCATCAGGCAACTGATTTGCAATTTCTTGTAGATGTATTATCTTTTGAACATTTGTTTCACATTGTTTTGTTCTAGGATCAAGATACAATAATGAAGCTGCACACCATGATAAATCCTTTTCTTTTATTTTGTTTTCTCCCCCTAACTCAGGGAAAATTTCCTCTTTAAATTGGCAATCAGCAAATCGAGCTGTAAAGACATCACCCGTTAAAGGTTCAAGATATCTTATGATAGAAGGTGTATCATATCCTACATATATTCCCAACCTTCTTTGAGGTCCCATTTTTGTGCGTTGTGGTGGTGCAATAGGAACATATACTGCACATCCAAAAATTTTAAGATGGGAAATATTTGGCTCTTGGCCAGAGACAAGTTGTATGGGAGAGTACTTGTGGTTTGCACTTGGTCTTATACGAATTAGTGATCCAGCGTGTAAAATTGCATGCCCCCAAATAGTCACAGCGAGTTTTGTTCTCATTATTAATGGTCTAGCAATTAGCTGTAGATGTTTGATTAATGATTCAGCTAAACCATTTTGTGTATGTACATGTGCAACTGGGTGTTCAACAATAATTCCAATGGACATGCAATAATCATTAAAAGCATGTGATGTGAATTCACCCGCATTATCAAGTCTCACTCTTTTAACTGTATAATCCGGAAAATGTGCTCGTAATTTAATAATTTGTGCCAGAAATTTTGCAAAGGCTACATTATGAGTTGATAATAATGAGACATGAGACCATCCGCTGGATGCGTCTATCAAGACCATGAAATATCTAAATGGTCCACATGGTGGATGAATTGGTCCACATATATCACCTTGAATTCTTTCAAGAAACATAGGTGATTCCTTTTCAATTTTTGACGGCGAAGGCCTTGTAATTAATTTCCCAAGAGAACATGATATACAAAGAGGCATTTTATCTATTTTGTGGATCTTTTGATCTTTCAATGAATGCCCATGTGTATTTTCAATGATCTTTTTCATCATTATGGATCCTGGATGGCCTAATCTGTCATGCCATAAGTTGAAATCACAATAATTTTCTTTGACTGCCATATGTGCATGTGGCACATTTATATATGTATAATGCAAACCCGAATGGAGCATTGGCAGTTTCTCAAATATGTGATCTTTCTTTACAATATGTAAATATTTTTTTTACTTTTATCAGTTCTCGACTGAGTATCATACCCATTATAATATATATCCTTGAAACTCAACAAGTTTCTTGTTGATTTAGGAGAAAATAGAGCGTCCTCTATTAAAAGCTTTGTACCATTAGGTAATACAATATTAGCCTTTCCCACTCATTTTATCAAGTTTGAAGGACCTGATGTTGTATTAATGTTTCCCTTTGTTGGTTTCAATTCATAAAAATATTCTTGGGATTTCAGAATAGTATGTGTGGCACCACTGTCTGCTATACATATATCTGCATTGTTTGTTTGATCTTCTGTTCCAGTGAAATTCATTTTTTTAATCTTCATGCGTAAAAAGAATAATTAGTACATAAATAGTATGAATTTACAAAACAAAACAGCTTTTTCATTGCATGAAAGAGAAATAATTAAACATACTTTAAACATAAAAATACACTGATATTTATTGGGTTTTAACAATATTTCTTTCATGGTTCCGGTTCAAAGAAATCTGAGTTGTTGAGATCAGTATTGACATGGTTAAAATTTTTGATATGGTTCAACTCAGTATCGACATTGTCAACATTGTCGATGTGATTTACTTCCTTTTCTTCTTTTTTCAGAGATGCTTGATATAGTTGACATAGATGTGAAGGTGTACGACAAGTTTTTGCCCAGTGATTTGCACTTCCACATCTAAAACAAGAACTTTCATTATTTGTGGACGTACCGGCTTCATTTCTAGCCTTATGTTGCTGGTTAAAATTGTTATTCTGTGGTGCATGGTAATTATTAGTTCTTTTGCCACGACCACGATTATTTTTCCATTTGAATGAGTGTTTGCGACCACTAAAATGAGTTCTGTCAACATTGTTTCGACCACGTCCTCGTCCATGGCCTTGTTCCCATTTTCGCCCATAATTGTTATGATCATTATTATAAGCAATATTTGTTTCTGGTATTGTCAATGATCCTGTGGGACGAGCTTGATGGTTTTTCATTAATAACTCGTTATTTTTCTCTTGTATAATGAGAATCATATTCAACTCAGCATATGTTCTAAACCTTTGCAACCTATAAGATTGTTGCAAATTTATTTGTGATGCATGGAAGGTAGAGAAAGTTTTTTATAACTTTTCCTCTTCGGTTTTTGGTTGCCCACAAAAATCAAACCTTGAACATAATTTTAATAAAGCAGATGTGTAATCATTTACACTTTTGAAATCTTGGAATCTGAGACTATCCCAATCAGCTTTAGCCATAGGGAGTAATGAATCCCTTTGATGGTCAAATATGTTTTTTAAATTTTCCCATAAAACACTTGGATCATCACAATTAAAATACTCTAATTGTAGTATTTCATCGATGTGTTTATGGATAAAGACGACAGCTGTTGCTTTGTCTTGTTCATCACATTCGTTGTTTTCTGCAATTGTTTCTAGTACACCCATTGACTTTAGGTGTCTTTTTATATTTGCAGTCCAGGGCATATAGTTTTCTCCAGAATTTTTAAGAGCTAAAAATTCGAGCTTTGCAATACTCGTTATTTTATTACTAAACATAAATAAGATAAATATTAAAAACATTAGATTTTATAAATAAATGTTAGATAACATAAATATAAATGTTAGGTGCATAAATAAATGTTAGATAACATAAATGTAAATGTTAGGTGCATAAAAGAAATTTAGATTGTTAGTAGTCCCAAAGTTATTATATATCCATAGTATGAGGTCTCCTGCACTGATTTTTAACTCATAATAGAATTCATATTATATATATATATATAAATATACATATGAAAAACTTACTTCTTTGCTCTACTGATCTTCCTGCTTGAGCTCTCGTGCTGATAACGTGTTATAAAACCACTGTGAAAAATAGAACTACTCTTGTGTACAACTGATCAAACAAAAGGGGCTCATATGTTTGTAAATTATTTTTCTTCTTCTATCTCTCTATATTTGAACGATATCATATGCATACATATATATACAAATAAACTTACTATTTACATGTGAATGAACATTTGTTTTTGTCTGCATCAATTATTTATAACAGTTTGAGAATAATTTTTGTTTTCCATGCATTGAATGTAATTTAGATGGAGAACATGGTAATTTCACAAAGCTTTTAAGATGCACGTTAAAACTTCCAAAACATAAGGCTAGTGGGTATGGGACCGTCCCCCATCCGTCCTGGTCCGGCGACACGGGCTACACCAAACCGCCCCCCCGGTCCCCGTCCTCACCGTCTCTTCTTGGACGTTGGCGACGAACCAAATGTGGGCCCCCTCCCTTCAAAAAGTGACCGTTATTTAAAAAAAAAATATTCCATTTTTCAAAAACAAACAAACGGTCAAAAATTTTAAAATATATATAATTCCATTCCATTTTCACCTCCATTCACAAATTTAACCCCAAAATTTCATCTCTCTCACATAATTTTTATAAATCTTCTTCCACTTTTATAAACCTTATACTCTATCATGGCTTCACATTCTTCCATTTCTTCAATTTCTTCCATCTCTTCATCATCTTCGTCTTCATGGTATTCATCATCTTCGGAAGAGGATACTATTATGCACAACATGATTATGAACGCGGCCAGGTCTTCATGGCGGGTGACGAAGCGTCGTCCCAACGGCTAACTAGACGAGCAAAATTAAACCGAGACCAAGAAGATATTTTACTATTTTTTCCTTATTATGTTTTATATAGATTTGAAAATGTATTTTATAATTAATTTCATTTATGTTTCGTTTTAAATTTATAGCCGCCCACGTTAAACTAGTAGCCGATTATTTTGCCGACGAACCCGTGTACCCAGCCGAGATTTTTCGACGTCGGTTCCGCATGAGTCGTCGACTGTTTTTACGTATTGCAGGCGACATGGCACAGTCTGAGCCGTTTTTTACACTGCGAAATGACGCTAGGGGGCAAAGGGGTTTCAGTAATTTACAAAAATGTACGTCGGCCATTCGCCAATTGGCATACGATTACTCACCCGATGCATTAGACGAGTATATAAGGATGTCTGAAAGAACCGCACGTCTATGTTTGCACAAGTTTTGTGAATGGGTTGTTAAATTGTATAACAAGCGTTACATGCGGAAACCGAACGCAAACGACGTTCAAAAATTATATCAAGCACACGAACAGAGACATGGTTTCCCAGGAATGCTCGGGAGCATTGATTGCATGCACTGGCCGTGGCAGAACTGCCCAGTTGCCTGGCAAGGTCAGTATACTAGGGGAGATCATGGACACCCGACTATTATTCTAGAGGCTGTTGCGTCACAGGATCTCTGGATCTGGCATGCTTTTTTTGGTCTACCTGGTTCGCTCAATGACCTTAACATCATATACCAGTCACAGATATTTGAGGATGTAGTGGCGGATACAGGTCCAGACACAAGCTTTACGGTTTCGGGGGTGGAATACAGGCGAGGTTACTACCTAGCCGATGAAATATACCCAACGTACTCGACAATCGTTAAAACTATTCCGCACCCGACATACGAAAAAAGAAAAAAAATTGCGAAGTATCAAGAGGGTGCGAGAAAAGATATTGAACGGACATTTGGTGTTCTACAAAAAACATGACAAATCATTGAACATCCAGCACGTTCGCAAACACCAAAGAGGTTACGACACATTATGTACACTTGTATCATCCTTCATAACATGGTCATTGAAGACGAAGGTAGAGCGATATGCGAGTACGACGAAAACGCGTCTACTGGAAATTCTGTTCCAGTTAGTGGGGAACAACAAGATTTGAACATGTTCGCTCTACGTAACGAGTACACACATCATAACCTACAAGCGGACTTGGTGGAGTACATTTGGAACAACGCTCAAAACGAACCCGACCACGACATGGAAGCCGAAGACTAGTAGCTTATTTTAATATATTAGGATATTTTTAAGTTTATGTTTTTTTTAAGTTTATTTTTTTATGTTTATGTAATGTTTTTTAATATTAATTAAAGAAAACCAACAAAAAGTTGTGCGATAGCGTTATTGTTCGTACAATCGTACGGTACTCGTGATTAACGATAAAACAACGATACCATGTAGCATTAAAACACTATTCATTAACTTTGTTTATATAGGTAATATATTAAAGAAAACCAACAAAAAGTTGTGCGATAGCGTTATTGTTCGTACAATCGTACGGTACTCGTGATTAACGATAAAACAACGATACCATGTAGCATTAAAACACTATTCATTAACTTTGTTTATATAGGTAATATATAGGTAATAGGTAATAGTTAATATAATAGATATAAAAAAAATGTAAAGAGTGGGACTTGAACCCATCCCCTTTGCAAACTAAAACACCACACAAACCACTTTACCAAACATACAAATAGATCATATTAAAGAAACCAAAAATATATAAACAATAACATCAAAGGATGGAACTCACCATAAAGAAGTCAACAAAGACAACCAACCAATAAGGAAAAGTTACTATTCGTTACTATTCATCATGATGTGACAACTACTATTCATAAGCTTGGTTTATTATTATATTGGATAATGAAAATATTTTGTTACTTTATTTGTTAAATGTTAAAAAAAGTAGAAGATTAAAAAAAAAATAAAAAAACATAAAAGTGGTGGAGGACTATGACTAGGACCATCCTCCCATACCGTATAGTTTTGGAGGATGGACCATCCTTGGGAGGACTATGACGTGGCGCCTACGTGGTGGATCATCCTCCAAGGATGGACCATCACCATACCCACTAGCCTAAGGTACACGTGTTCTATGCAATAGTTTCTAATTTTTCCCTATTTAATAAACCTCATCAATTTAATATAAGGTACATGTAAATGTAGGGTTGGATTTCTTACACTTGTTAAGGTTGTTTGAAAATGAAGAGCGTTAATATGTACACATGTGAAGATAACGACTCTGACGAACTATTGGATGTTAAACATTTTGTGGAATTTTGATTAAAAAAAGCATTAAGTGGTGAGGGTACGATTTTTCATCCGCCCAATTACTATTAATAATCCCTTTCTCGTAAACCTCATGAAATAGAATTATTTTATTATTAATAACAAAATTATCATCAGACGCGTAGAAATAATCTTTAACTTTTCATTACTATAACGATTAAAAATGTTAGTAAGATCGTAAGGGTGTGAGGGGCACTCTAAAATTAACCTAACGAACCCACCAACAAGGGAGTGCCACATCATTATTACCTAACATATAGAATAACCAAATTGCCGGGTATTGGTTATAATATTAAAATTCCATTTGACGTTCACCATCAAGAAATCCCATCCCGTACTAAAGGAGTATGGTCCTAAATCATGCGCAGGACATTACAAGCCATGCGCGCAAAAGGCCATACCCAAACACAACAACACAACACTCAACTATCACCAGAGCTAGAGCGCAAGCCCTCGTCCGCGCATATAATGCGAGACAATTAATACAAGTACAAATAGTACAGAGGACATGAGTTGTAGCCAACCAGTGTGCGCCAGGAGACAAGAAACGCAAAAGGTCAGTGGCGTGTAACCAATCAGCATGTGCTATTCACTGCTCTATGATCTCCTTGACAAGACCATTCCCACAAAGATAAACCCACGATTTAGACTTAGTGTTTCTTCACGTGCCATTTACGGTGCCCATCACAACCCGAACCCATCCCAAACAATGCCCTCTTCACCCCTAATAAAAATGAAAAGTTTACTTAGGGTGTCAGGTGTGGATGCGACAAAGGGTGCAGCAAAGGCGGTTGCCGCGCGGCAAACACCGCCGCCGACCCTTTACCGATGCGGTTTGGTTGATCAGTCGGTGAGGGATTGCCGTGCGGTGAAGGGAGGGTATGAGAGAGAGAGAGGGTAGTGTGGGGTGGGGTCCATTCCAATCTCAACAAATCACACTTTTTTCCTTTTTAAAGTTTACCACTTCAACAAGTGTCTAAACTATTGACAACACTTTTCAACAAAGTTTAAACACTTTTCACTAATTGACGTGACGCACTCTTTGGTTGATGATATTTAACCACTCCATACCCTTACCTTTAAAAAGTAAAAAGCAAAGAGATATGTCGACCATGAAGTGTGGAAACCCTAATCAAGTAGCATATCATTAGCTTTCATTTTATATATTCTATTTAACCCCCCAAAGCAGAAAGATATATATATATATATATATATATATATATATATATATATATATATATCTATAAATATACACGCGTCTTTCGTAAGCAGAATCTCCACCACTCTGTTCAATTCACACTTTCTCTATTTACGTTTGCGTCGTTAGGGTTTATACGCACCCACACACACACACATAAATGGCTGAACACAACGTTACCGCCGCCGTCACCGGTTCTCCCATGAAAAAGCTCAAAGACGGTGACGATAACGGCGCCGCCGCCGCCGTTAACGGTGGCGGAAACATATCCTCTGTTATTCCCGGCTGGTTTTCAGAGATTAGCCCAATGTGGCCTGGTGAGTTTTTTCTTTTTTTTAATTTATTATTATTATTTTTAGAATATAATTTCATTTGTTTTTGTTAGAGTTTTGAGTTTGAATGTTTGATTATGGATTGTTTACAGAGCACCTCTGTTTTTGTATTTTTTTTTATGTTTTTTATTGATTTTAGGGTTTTCTTATTGATTATTTAACAGATTGTATTGTTTATAATTTATAGTTTAATTAATATATTTGTGTACTTGTTAGTTGTAAGCTATGATTGTTTGTTGAGTGCTAATTAGCTTTTTATAAAACAATTTTATTATATGTTTATGTCATTTTCGGTTTGATTATAGGGTAGTTATTAGGGCTGCAAACGAAACGGACGAACGAACAGGTGTTCGTTTGTTAAGGATATACATGTGTTCACGAACAGTTCACAAACGCTTACCGAACGAGATTTTATGTTTGTGTTTGTTCATGAAGGAAATGAACTTGTTCGTGTTTGTTTGTTAATTTTAGGTACCAAACACAAACAAACGAACGTTCATGAATGCACACGAAAAAAAATGGGCGTTCATGAGCACACACAAACACAAACAAGTGTTCATGAACATAAACTACATAACGGACGTTATATATATTATATATAAATATAATAAAGGAATCAATATATATATTATTTGGCTGATAAAATGTAAAATAAATAAAGATATATCACAAGTTATTAATAGACATAAAAATTTAAAAACCCCAAACACAAACGAACACAAATGAACACAAACAAACGAACACGTTAGCGTATGTTCACGAACATAAATAAACTAACGTGGCCTCTGTTCATGTTCGTTCATTTAACTAAACGAACACAATTTTTTTGTTCGTGTTCGTTCATTTAATCACGGACACAAACGAACTTCCCGCCGAACGGTGCATGAATTGCTCGTTGAAAGTTCAGTTCGTTTGCAGCCCTAGTAGTTATTAACTTAAAAAAGATACTATTTTTATGTTTTTATTGGTTTATTATTGAGTTCAATTCTTTTAATCTTCTCTCAAAAGTCAAAACAGTATATGTTCCATTGTTATTAACACACATGATGGGCAAATGGGTGACTGATGACTACCTTTTCACCTATCCTGGATTACATTAATATTTTTTAATGATTTATTCAAAATTGATATAATGATTTCTTATTGAGGGTGTTTAACAAATGATGATTAATCTGTGATATCTACTTCACGTTGATGCAAAAATAATTTAATGTAAATGTAATTGATATGATATTTGGAATCTTGAATGTTTATTATAAACAGGGTGGTTCTTAGAAGGCCCGTGCCAGGGCCACGGCCTGGCAAGTTTTTCGGCCGTAGTGCTAATTTTCCGCATTTCGATCGAATTTTTTTATATATACTATGTTCGGCCAGGGCATTTTTTAGTGCCCGTGTCTTTCGGCCCTGGGACGTTCAACGGGCAAGATCCGCCACTGATTATAAATCTATTTGATCTGAAAAACCTTGAAAGTTATCTAATCATTTCTTTTGATTTGTACTTCTAAAAAGTGACTTGCGGGTTCGTGTTATTACCATGCAACATTGAGCTTTAAACCGTTTTTGTTGCTTCGGCCCAGAGTGTAAATCCTTTTGTGGATATTAGCTTGATTTTCATCATTGAAAATGCATGTAATGAATAAAGCTGTTCTGTTTTGATAGTGCCTTTGTTGGCAATTCGTAATTTCGAACAATGATTTTTATGAAAACCTTAATTTGCTTAGAATATACATATATGGTTATGGACTATTATAGTATTATGTGCTTTAATATATTTCTATTTTGTTATGATGTTTCACTTTGCACTTTGTGCTGATTTGCAAGCAATTTTTTAATTCAAAATTAATATTGGAGATTTTCTGCACTTGGGGTGTTATGATTACTACTGTCTCACTGGTACGTGTGAACAAAAAACTAAATTGTCAATTCAGGTGAGCATGTGCTTAAAGTTGTGCAGAAATAATCATTCATGTTGTCTGGTACTCACTTTATAAAAGCTACAAGAATCAAATATTTGACATTTGTGAGTGCAATAGGTGATGTTTTAACAATGAAATTTGTACGAATTACTTTTTCATTTTGAAATCTAATACTTTAAAGTCTTAAGTACTTATTTATAGATAATTATCAAATTTTACGCCTGTTAAATCATTAATCATCTATTGACATTTAGTGGTCAAACACATGATACATGACGCTTCATTTTGATGATGCGTTGTCATTAAGGTACACTTATATGTACAGTTTTATGTGTCTAGTAAAGGAGGATTTTTATTTTTAGGAATGTATAGTGGATTCTTACGATATATAGTGTATTATGGAGTCTATGAAAATTTTGATATTTGACTCTGCACATAGTTAGAGAGTGATTTTACTGTTAAGTGTTAACTAAACAATCAAATCCTGTAATACAAAGATTTACATTATTTTCTTGTAAACAAACCTTAGATAAGCAACTTTTGCTTGTGTGTTATACTTTTCATGATAGAAAGTGCTGATCGTGTATGGCTTGGCGACTTCGTATCAGGCGGATGCAAGGCCGGCCCGGTGGGGGTGCGGGGTGGGCGACGGCACAAGGCCCAAACCCTCCGGGGGCCCAAGTCTTTTTAATTTTGTATAGAATTTACGTTGTATAAGCTAGAATATATATGCACTGAATCGATAGATGACACAAACAAGCTCTTGTCAAGGTGGTTACTGCCTTGCTTAAACAACAAGGAGACATAATCCCCGCGTCTCCAAATTCTCTATGTTAGCTTCATTTTTTGGTTTTTTTTGTTAGCTGCATATGGCTTTTAATGCCTAATTTTGTCAACTACATCTTCCCTTTAATTAATAAATTACTATCTAAACTTAGCTAAAAATAACTATTTAAATTACTTTCACAGAAAATTTAGTGATTAAATAATTGATGAGTTTATAATACATGACAATTCGCAAATAGGGCCCAAAATTTTTTATCTCGCACAGGGCCAATTTTTTTTGTTGTTGTGATTTTCGGAGACGTATAAGACTATGAGAATCGACTAATCAGTGAACTAAATTACATTTTTGACCTTTCGTGGTACATGCAGGAGAAGCACACTCTTTGAAGGTTGAAAAGATACTATTTCAGGGCAAATCTGATTATCAAGATGTTATGGTTTTTCAGGTATATATATTTTTTTTTCACTTTTGTTATTTGTATTGTGTTACTTCTATGCAGTTAATATCGTTGATATGTCGGTCCCCATGTAAAATATCGGTGTCAAATATCGGTACCAATATTATTGGTGATATTGACTGATATTTGACCGATATATCGCCGATTTTCTTGATATCAGTAAGTTTCCTTTTAGCGCTACCATTTGTCTTTTTTCTTATTGCTGCTATTAGTGTTTTAAGTCTTAAATTGTTAATTGTTAAATGTTGGTGTTTTAAGTCTTAATCAGTTCCTACTTGCTAAAATTGTTAGTGTTTTGCAAGTTGCAAAAGGTTAATTTATTAATGGTAGGAGAGTGTACTGAATTGTTAGTGTTATATTGCTATATATAAAAATTCTGCATGATGTTAAAATTACCGATATCCCACCGTGATAACCTATATATAAAAATTCTGCATGATATTAAAATTACCGATATCCCACTGCGATAACCTATATATAAAAATTCTGCATGATATTATTTCTGTTTTTTGTTCTAATAGTTGGTTATTTGATCTCCACTTGTTTCAGTCTGCAACATATGGAAAAGTTCTTGTTTTGGATGGTGTTATTCAACTTACCGAAAGAGACGAATGTGCATATCAAGAAATGATTACTCATCTTCCACTCTGTTCAATTCCCAATCCTAAGAAGGTTTTACAGACTCTTATAACCGTTGTGTTGCGAATTTATGGATACAGTGTCAGAAACAATTTTTTTTCTTCAGCTATGTATTAAAAACTTCATGGCTGTGTGTAAATGTGTGTGAAATACTTAACGCAATTAACATAATGTTAAGAAAAGTTTCTCATATACCAAGTTTGCTAGCTCTTAGAAACTACGAAAAATTTGAGTATAGTACATGGATGGTCCTTGTGGTTTACCAAAATTTTGGATTTGGTCCCTAGCTTTCTAAAAGTACATGGATGGTTCCTGTGGTTTGCATTTTGAAACACAGTTAGTCCCCAATCAACATATCTAAAAGTTTTAGCAGGTCCAAGTTAGGGACTAAATGCGTTACAAAGTGCGAACCACAAGGACCATTCATGTACTTTTGGAAAATGTTGGGTATTGAATGCGTTACAAAGTGCAAACCATAGTGACGATCTGTGTCCTTCACACGAAAAATTTAGTCTTTGATGGGTAAATCTTTACTATTAACATTTTTTGTTTTTTATTTATTTTTTAACTTTTTATTAAAAGTTTCGTGGTCTCTAAAGATGTATGCGAAATACTATTTGCAATCTTGCTTGCAAGAAATACACGTTTTTTTAAATTTTAGATTGATTTTGCCTTAAACGTCTTTTATTTGCAGGTTTTGGTTATTGGAGGTGGAGATGGTGGTGTCTTGCGTGAAGTGGCTCGTCATTCTTCGGTTGAGCATATTGATATATGCGAGATTGATAAAATGGTAGTTGATGTGAGTCTTCATGATCCCTTTAACTTTAGTTTATCAATTTTTTATGTGTTTTTGCATAAGATGTCAACATCCTTTTCATATATCGCATTTTAGCCATTCTACTTTTTTTGGGTACATCCGAGTCATTAAACCATGGTTTATCATTGTGATTTTTAATATGTAAATATGAAGTTTTTTATAGAAATTTAACAGCAATGTTTTCAGAACCAGAACCAGAGCTGACATTAAACCGGTCTCTTTAGTGGTCCATTGGTCGGGCTGGATGTAAGAACCGGGTGATGCCATAAATATCATAAAAATAAATTGAGTAAAATTGAAGTTTTTTTTAATAAAATCCGGTTCAACAGGCCGGTTTTCCCGTCCGGCCGCCGGTTTCTGTTTCAACCCAAAACGAGTCTGATATGGTGAACCGGACAGGTCAGACCCCTGGTTCCTGGTCAGGTTTTCAAAACATTGGTTAACAGTAAATGTAAGTCATAACATATACAAGTCAAAAAGTATAAATTTGAAGTTCTTTTCAGGTTTCCAAAGAATATTTTCCCGATGTAGCTGTCGGCTATGAAGATCCTCGTGTCACACTCCATGTTGGTGATGGTATTACCCATGCACTAAAATCTTGTTATTAACAACTAGTTTTTATGTTTAAATTCATTAAGATTTGATTTTCGTATGATTTTTAATCTGTCAGGTGTCGCATTTCTAAAGGCTGCCCAAGAAGGAAGTTACGATGCTGTTATTGTTGATTCTTCCGATCCAATAGGTATACCCCTATAGAGGTTGCATTTTTGGTTGTATTTGCATATTCCTAGGTGTGAATTTTTGACACGACCCCAAAACACGACACAGACCAAACATGAAATTCGTGGGTTTGGGTTTACCGGTTTAGTCTACATGGGTTTGGGGTAGTTTTAGGTTGAACCCGCGAGTCCGTGTAGCTAAACGGGTCTGGTTCGTGTCAACCTTGGCGGGTTGACCCGTTTAAACCATTTGTATTATATTTTATTTTTTACAATATGTTTTATGTCGTAATTTATTATTAAATTGGGTGGGTATTTTATGCCATAATTATAATTATAACTTAAAAAGAGAAATTGACATAAGATTTTATAATTAAAACGCCTTTTTATTATACACACTTGTGTTTTTGTAGTAAAAGTTTAATTTTAGTATATGATTTTGCGAAAAAAAAAATATACAATATTCGGGTTGAACGGGTCGTATTCGGGTCAACCCGCAAATATTCGGGTTGTGTTCGGGTTCATATGTATGACACGGTGTTTGGGTTTGGGTCGTGTTCAGGTTCGGTTCAGGTCCGGTCGGGTCGACCCCACCAACCCACGAACACGGCTCGTTTAGCACCCCTGGTTCCTATAAGTGAAACCTGTAAAACTTATCAATAAAGCAAGTGGGTAAAATATCTTACTCGTAGACCGTGTCAAACGGGTTAAAAGTTGCTCAAATTGTTTTCAAATGATTAAAACTTTCTAAATTACTCTATTTTCCTTTAATTTGTGGGAATCCAATTAAATTGTTATTTTAACAGTATAGCTTTTTTAGTTATTAAATATAGCACATTGATCACTTATTCTACATCACAAAATTATTGTCCATATTACTATTTGAGTAAAGTATATGGATGGTCCCTGTGGTTTGCACTTTGTAACGTATTTAGTCCCCAACAACCAAACCTAAAGGTTTCATCAGGTCCAAGTTAGGGACTAAATGCGTTACAAAGTGAAAACCACATGGACCATTCGTGTCCTTTTGGAAAGCTAGGGACCAAATCCAAATATTTGGTAAACCACAGGGACCATCCGTGTACTTTACTCTTACTAATTTAGCTTGTCCCAAAATTATTGTCCGTTTTTTCTTTTTACAATCGTGTAATTATATTCTCTTTATTCCTTTAACTACCCTTATGATTAACACTATGCGTTAATGGCACTCATAGCTGCATCAAGCCTAAAAATGAAATTCTGCCAACTAAAACTTGCTTTAATTGCACAATTTAAGTTGTGTTTCTTATGTTTTCAGACAATAATCTTGGAATATAAAAGTAATTAAAGTAAAATTTTAATTTTAATTTCAATTTCAGGGCCTGCACAAGAACTATTTGAGAAACCGTTTTTTGAGTCGGTTGCAAAAGCGCTCCGTCCAGGTGGCGTTATGTGTACTCAGGCTGAAAGCATATGGCTCCACATGCATATCATTGAAGACATTGTTGCAAATTGCCGCCAGATCTTTAAAGGTTCCGTTAACTATGCATGGACCACGGTTCCTACATATCCAAGGTAACTAATATTTAATATGAACGGCTTGATGTGGGTTTATCTTATCTCAAACAGATCATATTGGTAGAATAAAATATATTAACTAAAAAGGAAAGGGTTCTAAAGACGAACAAAGTGTAATGTAAATTCATGCAACAAACTAAACCGCTTATACTCAACATTGAGATTGTTGTTGTAATATTTTTAATCTTATAGTGAAAGTTTCAAATACAAAAGGGTCTTAACGTGCGGCGGTGCTGGAGTGATCAATAACGTGTGTAATTATGCAATTAACGTGCGTAATTAGGGTTAACCCAACCCATGCGTAATTTATGCAAATAACGTGTGTAATTAGGGTTACCCGTGCATAATTATGCAAATAACATGCGTATTTTAAAATGTACATGCGTAATTCACTTCGCACCGCTGCACATTAAGGGGCTATTGTACTTTAACCTTCCCCAATCTTATATTTATGTAAAACATTAATATTTTTTTTTTAAATGTGCTTCTGGTCAACCTGATGCAATGCTTTGTTTTTGACCTGACCTGTTTCAAATGGGTAAATATAAAACTGAAGTTGCCAGAATTAATCTTACAACCTGTTAAATGGCATTTTTAAAGAAAGAATTATTGTAGTAATATATTTCTCGTAATTGTATTAACGCACAAAATATTAATAAAAATCAGAAAAGTATTCCAGACACTTTCGGTCCCTTTTACCGGACACTTCCTGTACTAGACAATGTCCTGTTTTGATCTGAACCCGAACAATCGAAGTATGATTTATTCTTTTCAATGGTGTATTATTGTTTAGATAGATGTTTTTCGTTCTTTTGGAATTTTGTTTAATTCTTCTAATATTTGATTCCAACTTGACGTCAGTGGGGTCATTGGCTTCATGGTATGTTCAACTGAGGGACCGGAAGTTGATTTCAAGAACCCAATCAACCCAATAGATGAAAAGGAAAACCAAAACACATCTACGCCACCATTGAAGTTCTACAACCGTGAGGTATTTGTCAATCACTCTCAAAATATTTTAAGTATGGAGGTGTTTGGATTTGTTTATTAAAACAGATTATCTGCTTATTGGTTTTTTAAATAAGCGGTTTTGAATTAGCAACTTTAAACTAGAGATGAGCATTTGGTACTTGGTACCGGTACCGAACCGGTTATTTTACCGAATTTTACCTTCAGATACCGGTAACGTACCAAACATTTTCGGTACCGGTACCGAGCTCATCCCTACTTTAAACTGCTTATTTCACTTACAAGAATTTAGATAAGTAGTGTTTATGTGCAACTGCATTAAATCAAAACGAAATTTACATATTTTCTGATTTTAGCAACTATTTTTAAATTTGACGCAAAACTGAAACCAAATAACAATTTATCACCAATAAGATGTCACACAACATTTTTGAAGATAGGCATAGAAATGACATGCCTCTTGGTTGTTACAGCCGGTAATGAACGCAATTTGGTGGTTAAAATCGGTAATAAAGAGTAAATTGCTGTCTACTTTGCGCTTAATGTAGTGTTTAACTGCTAAAATAGGAAAAAAACTATAATTTATATTACTTATTGATGCATGAGAACTCATTGAGCAAATTAACCGTTTTAATACGCATTCTCAATTCCCAAACGCCCTCTTAATTCTTCATTATCTGTTCTAAAACTACTCAACTGTTTCCGCATACAGATTCACGCAGCTGCTTTTTGCTTGCCTTCTTTTGCCAAGAAGGTGATTGAATCCAAAACTAAAAACTAAAAAATATATAAAATATCAAAAGAGGCAAAATAGCTCTCATGTAAAAGCTTCCTGGCTTCCAATTGTTGATTGAAGACGGTTCGGCTCGCTTATCTTCAAGATCAATCAGAATCAGAATAATATGAAGTTTTTGTGACGATAACGGGTCACGAGTTCGGTCTGTTTTTGTATTTGATGGTACTTCTAAATTTTAATTTACTGCTCATGAGATGCATATAAGCATCACTTATCTTATGTCCAATTTATTTTCTTTCCATAGATTTTATGGAGACTTTAAAGTTTAAACCCAATATTTTGGGCTTTTTATGTTTTTTTTTTGTATTATTTCATCTTTACGTGTCTGATCACTGAGGTGTAAATGGGTTGGGCTTCTATGTAGCACTTTTCTTTTATCATAGGCCCACTGATAAAAATTGACCTTTTGGGCTAAAGTGCACTATCCATTATTCCATTATGATTATGTATTTGCACTTCACATGGGGATGAAAATCTGAAATGATACTATAGTACTAGAGTAGGTAGGCTCAATGAATTATTTGAGTGGGTTTACGTAAATAGGGCCGTTCACAAGCCGATCCAAGCTAAGCTAGGACAAGCTCGGGCTCGGTTTGATTATAAACCGATTTGGCTCTGTTCGGATTTGAAATCGAGCTTAAAATCTTAGCTCGAGCTCGGTTTGGTTTTTAACCGAGCCGGCTCGGGTCGGTTTAGTTTGACTTGAATTAAAAAAAAATAATAATACTAATACGTAACTTTCAAAATAGTCTAAAATATCATTCAGTAGTTCAAAATCACATATCCAAAATAAGATCAACCTACTATATTACAAGCCAAAGTCAAGTTCAATCAAAAGCGAAATAAGTTTCAAATCTTGGCGAAATATGATATAAATTCATTATCATCCCAATTAACCCCTAAATATGTTATAGACATCTAAGTGCACTCCGAAATAACTTGCAAATAATAACCAATTTTCTATAATGTATTATATGTATGTTAAAGTAAAGCATATTAAAAGTAAAATAATCTGAGCTAAGCCAAGCCGGGCTAACGAGCGAGCCAAACCGAGCCAATTGGCTCGTTACGAGCCAATCCGTGCTAGGCTTACTTTGTAACCGAGCCAAGCCGGCTCAGCTCCCTTTCAAACTGGGTCATGAGTTTTTTTCGAGCTAAATCCAAGCGAGCCCTGAGCCGCGAACTTTTTAGACATCCCTATATGTAAACATGTAATATATTTATAGTTTTTTTATTTTTTATTGTAATTTATTTGTGGGTTAGGATCAAATACAAAGGATAAAATAAATAAGAAGTGTAAGAAGGATTCTAGTCCATTGATCTTAGATTTGAAGGGTTGAGATTGGTTGTAGGGAAAAGAAGATAATAGAAGGGCATAAAAGGAATCCTATATTTATGGATTTTCTCTCTCCACATGCAAGGCACATGTCAATTCCCCCATCGATTTAAAACGTCCATAACTTTTTCATACGACATTTTTTTTCAAAAAAAATTTCACCATAATAACGGGCGTTTTTTTATCTTTAATATGAGTACCATATTATCATATAAAAATAAAATAAAAATTTTCATTTTTACTGGGTTTTTTGGCATTGTGTTAAAGGTTCAGGTCATTGTGTCTTTTAACTGGGTTTTGGTCAGTAGAGTTTCTATACATTGTGTTATTATCAAAACCTATAACACAATGTTAATTTGAGTTCTATCCATTGCGTTTTTATAAAAACCTATAACACAATATATGACACAATGAAGATTTTGTTATATCTGGGTTTTCTATAAATTGTGTTATTTGTTCAGGTCATTGTGTTTAATATGTTATTCATTGTGTTTTAATATATTGTCCATTGTGTTTTAATAATTTGTTCAATTTTTTTATTATCTTGTTCATTGTGTTTTAGTTTGTTATGTATTGTGTTTTTAGTTTGTTTTTCATTGTGTCTTCATTTGCTTTCCATTGTGTCTTTTATCTGCTGTCATTAATTGTGTCTTTTATCTGTTGTCATCAATTGTGTTTTTATTTAGTCTGATTCTTATTGTGTTATATGTTATCGCCATTGTGTTATACGTTATGGTCATTGTGTTTTAGTATGTTGTCCATTGTGTCTTTATCTGTTGTCATTGATTGTGTTTTTATTCTAATTTACATTGTGTTTTACATCATGTCCATTGTGTAATATGTTATTCATCGTGTTTTAATATGTTGTCCATTGTGGTTTAATAATTTGTTCAATTTTTTTATTATCTTGTTCATTGTGTTTTAGTTTGTTATGTATTGTGTTTTTAGTTTGTTTTTCATTGTGTCTTCATCTGCTCTCCATTGTGTCTTTTATTTGCTGTCATTAATTGTGTCTTTTATCTGTTGTCATCAATTGTGTTTTTATTAATCTGATTCTTATTGTGTTATACGTTATGTTCATTGTGTTTTAGTATGTTATCCATTTTGTCTTTATCTGTTGTCATTGATTGTGTTTTTAATCTAGTTTACATTGTGTTTTACATCATGTCCATTGTGTAATATGTTATTCATTGTGTTTTAATATGTTGTCCATTGTGGTTTAATAATTTGTTCAATTTTTTATTATCTTGTTCATTGTGTTTTAGTTTGTTAAGTATTGTGTTTTTAGTTTGTTTTTTCATTGTGTCTTCATCTGCTCTCCATTGTGTCTTTTATTTGCTGTCATTAATTGTGTATTTTATCTGTTGTCATCAATTGTGTTTTTATTTAGTCTGATTCTTATTGTGTTATATGTTATCGTCATTGTGTTATACGTTATGTTCATTGTGTTTTAGTATGTTGTCCATTGTGTCTTTATCTGTTGTCATTGATTGTGCTTTTAATCTAATTTACATTGTGTTTTACATCACGTCCATTGTGTAATATGCAACTGAGTTTTTGAATTTTTTTTAAAAAATATAACAATATGGTACTCATATTAAAGATAAAAAAACGCTCGATTTTATGGTATAATTTTTTTTTAAAACAAATGATGTATAAAAAAGTTACGGACGTTTAAAAGTTAGGGGGAAATAGCATGTGACTTGCATGTGCATATTCTCTTTCATCTTGTAGACAAAATTACCCTTTCCATTTAATTACTCATAGGACACTTGTCACTCTCTGGTGCCTTCTTACCCTTCTTATTTTTAAATCTTTTGTATTATAACTCAACCCATTTATTTGTTATCTTTATGTTAACATTGTATAGCATTTAAAATAACAATATTGCTATATAAAGTTGCTTACATACATTTTACTAAAGTATGTTGCATAAGAAAAAAAATACTTGCTATATAAAGTTGCTTACATACATTTTACTAAAGTATGTTACATAAGAAAAAAAGTTTTGTGTTAAACTAACGTATGTACAAACGGCTCAATGATGGGTTTAGCGGTAGAGGTGTACAAATCAGTTTTCATTAAAGAAAACAGGTACGGTTTTTAACCGAACCGGTTATTTTTGTGTGGGAAAAAAACCGGTTTTTCAAGATTGGAACCCAAACTGGTATAACCGGTTAGGTTTGGTTTATAACCCTTTTTTTGCCAAAAAACAGGTTTTTTAAAACCGGTTTCGGTTCGGTCCTAAAACCGGTTTTGGTTCTAAAACCGGTTTTTCTGTACACCTCTAGTTAGCAGTTTATTAAAAGTTGCTAGCAAGAAAGTATGTTTTCGTATAAAATTGTTGAATGTAAGTTTGATGTAATTAACCTTTGTTCCATTATTTGTTTGGGATGTAGAAAATATTGACATACGAGTGTGAAATTTCAAAAAAAAAAAAGAAAAAAGAAAAGAAAAAAAAAAGAAACATTGGTTACGACATTTCTTTAGTCATGAAACCTATAATGAAGTGACATGATCGTAAATGTCTGGCTTGAAGAAACCGAATGTTTAAATCCAACTTCTACTGATTCCTGTCTTTAACTTCTTGAAAGTCATAATATCAATGCAAATTACGTTTCACATGATCCAATATATAAGAAAATACTTGTGGTTAATGGTATAAAGATTTGGCCTTTATGGTGTGCGGGGACCACCGCACAGGGTCCGTAATTTCGAGGAGTGCATGTTTTTTTAAAAATCCGATTATATATATATATATAGAGAGAGAGAGAGAGAAAGAATATCGTACAATTGGCCTTAACGTACATTATGTACGCGATTAGAAATCGCACGTTCATAACATGAAATCGCATGTTGGGAATCAAACTTCGCATGTTCAAAAAAACTAACCATTTTTGCAAATGTATATATATATATATAAATCGCATGTGTGTATTAAAAAAATAATTATCGCATGTTATAAAAGATAACCCAAATCGCATGACGTTCAATAATACCAAAATCGCATGTTGATAATGCTTCGCGTCCACAATGTATGTTAAGCCCTGTTGTACACCGGTCTCTCTCTCTCTCTCTCTCTCTCTCTATATATATATATATAGGATAGGGATCATGAGTGAACAACATCCTTATTTGTGAACTGATCTAGACCCTTTATTTATATGATCTTAAGATTTAAATGAGTGGCATGATGGTAATTATTTGGTTAATTTTTTTAATTTAATTAAATATAAAAGGGTATATGTGTAGTTATACAATCAAAAGAATTCAATTAGGAAACCTAAATTGTTTCCATTTTATTAAAATCTCATCAAATTCAAATCCATTTTTTTTGTTTATCCCCTTCATCACTGCACCAGAACTTGAACAAAAATGGCATGGCGAGGTTCAATCTCCAGAACTTTAATGTCCACCATAAGATCTTCATCTTTCCGATCCACCGCCCCGCTCCCCCGCCGCTCTCCGCTCCCCGTCTCCACTCTCGCCACCTCGGCAACCCTAGGTACGTTTAAACCCTAATTTCTCCATTTTAGGTTTCATTTGTTATCAATTTATCAGCAATCGTTTCAAGTATTGTTGTTTTAATGTTAATATTCCTGTTCTGGATCTGTATGTGTTGTTTTAACATCTTAATCGATCTTCTTCCAGTTAAATCTCGTATGAATCGTCGGAGAATATGTGGTCGTCGAGGAAGAATGTTGTCGGATGTGCTACTGTTTGCTGGAGTTGGAGAGAGAACAAGAAGGAGATGTTAAACGGCATGAGATTTCTGGAATGTTGACTTTTCCGATTTCGGCAATCCTCTGTTCATCGTTTCCAAGTTTTTCAGGTGATGTAAACAGGGTGCCGCCGACGGTGTAAACAGGGTTACGATCTACTGGTGTATGACGAATTTTCAGGCGGTGTAAACAGGGTGCCGACGACGAATCTTCCGGTGATTCGCCTGAACACCATACATCTATTCAACATCCTTTTTTTTTGTTTTTCTGATCTACTGGTGTATGACGTTCCGATTAAGTTGTTTAGTGTTTAATTTTTGCAAGAATTTTGTTTCGATCCTGTTGATGTTGAGTGTGTATGTGCCTGTTGTTTATGTAAATTGGGTGCACACCTGTGTATACAGTGTTTTTACATTTGTTGTACACATTTGTATGCAAATTGATTGTAGGTATAAACTGTGTATACACCTGTATAAATTGGGTGTACACCTGTGTATATATATGTACATATGTGTATTAAATATAAATACACATGTGTACTTCGGGATTCATGCATGTGTGTACTTAATCGAAATCTGAGTTTTTTTATCGACGAATAAAAAATACTTGATGATGAAGAACTGCTCGATTGAAAAAAAAATCCGGATTGTTTTGAATGGTGATTATGATATAGATCTTGTTTAGATTTAAAAGATATTTTTAGTAATCACAAAAAAATAGGAAAGTGTAACCTCCATAGATTAATTAAAATAAATAACTAATAATAACTTAATGTACAATTACAATCCTATCCTTTTCAACAAAAGAGATAATCAAGGGCTATGATCAGTTCACACAGTTCACTCTTTAGAGGTTGTTTACTCTAGAACCCTACCCTATATATATATATATATATATGAAAATGATCCGTTAGAAACCACTCTTTATTGTGAGAACCACGGGAATCAGTGTGAACACAACAAAAAATACCAAAAAAAAAATCTAAAAAACACACAATTTTTTTAATATCGATTTTATAAAAATCGCTACTTTTCGTTATAATTTTTTTTATTTTTTTGGATACTAAAAGTAGCGATTTTTATAAAGAAATGTTAAATTTTTTTGTGTTTTTTAGTTTTTTTTAAAAAGATTTTTTTAGGTTTTTTGGGGGTTTAGCTTTATGGTTTAGTTTTCAGTATTTAGCTTGGGTGTGTGTGTGTGTGGGGGGGGGGGGGGGTTAGGTTTTATTAGGTTTTTGGTGGTGTAGTGAGTTTATTTTGTTGTGTTGACTCATACCATTTCTAATATAGGCCCAATTACAAATCAATATTTATGGTTTAGAAGTTAGCCCACTGACATTAGGTTTATGATATAAATAGTAATTGCATTGTTTAATGTTAAGGCATAATGACATATTTTTTTGAGCTCGAACATGTTACATGAATTCTCTGAGACGCTAGTGTAACCTATCAGTTGATATGAATGGAACGAACTTTGAATCTTCTTGTTAGAACCTAGATTTTAATCAATTTAAGCCGAGCATTTGACACAACTGAATGAAGGGGTATGGTCCCAGACCTCGCACCAGCATGGCTGCGAGTGACCATTACCCTTGTCAAAAACCCCCACCAGCAAGAACTTATCTGTGTCCGTGCGGGTACGCACGAACACAACGGTCGAATCCAATCGGTCAAGAGATGAGAATACTTACCTTGTGTATGAAAATGGGTGTACACATAGCGATGCGGCCTGGCACCGCATCCTATGAACATTTTCGTCACGACAAGGGATCTGGACAACAGTAACAGTCACCAAGCGGCGATGCGGCACTGCACCGCATCCCGCATATGTCTTGGCCAGAACAAGAACACGGGAACAACATCAGTTACCGCGAGCAGCGATGCGGCCCGGCACCGCATCCTGCCTACAAGGCAAGTGGGACTGACACCACGGGGCAAGTGGCACTGAAGACAGTCGCCTGTCAGCCCACATGTAAGCAACAAACTGACACCACAACAGGACGTGGCATCACCACCATAACCGACAGGCCTGACACACCTGCAGGAGGCTGTGCGATGTCAGTCTAGCCACTCAATTACCCTCCTTCACTCCTCGGCTATAAATACTCATCCCAAACCAGGTTTGAGGTATCTCTTCACAACTCTCTCACTACTACTACTATCACACACTTTGCTTCACAAGCAAATTACTGACTCTCACGCCGGAGAGTGGTAACAAGGAGCACCCCCACCCCTTTCTCCTTGTTACGAGTCACGGTGTGTTTCCCTTGTGCAGGAGACAGTCCAGCCGACGGTCCAGCCACCGATCCTCAGGAAGAAGGGATTAACCCTACTCGACGAGACCAGTGAATTAACCTCTCTTGGTTAACCACTGTTTCATTATTGGCGCCCACCGCTACTCTTAGCACTTTTTTCACATCTCTTTCTTTCTTGAGATCATGTCTGATCGTCAAAACAACCCTGTCGGGGATAGCCTAAACCCCGCAAACCCAAGGCCTGCGGGGATTATCCCCCCAGCCCCAACTGTTGGCCACATTGGCACATCTGCGCAAGGGGGCACTCCCCCCGCGTTTGCACCAGATTTTCACAGTATGTTTCTGTGTTACCTCCAGGCATGGAGCTTCATGCCTGGTATTACCAACAACAAACTATGCTGGCCGTAGCATACAACAGAGCTTACGCTGAAGCGCAAGTTCCTGGTGGTCCCATCCCTGCACCGCATACACCCGCGGGTCGTATCTTGCAATACGACGGCAGGGCCCCCACACACCCAGCCTCCCGAAGTATGCATGAAGACCGCGGGTCCTCCTATTGTGACGTCCGCACACTCAATGAGGACGATTCCACATATGTGTCCCGCCGTCGGGGCCCAGTACACAGCCGCCCAGGCCCTTATGGCGAGAATAGGCGGCAGTCAACAGCCCGCCGCGGCTCCGGCATCCATAGTCGTCTGGGACCACAACCCCACAACGAGGGGTATGACCGCACTGACCCAGACGACCGCACGTATTGCGGAGAATCCCACTCGGCTAACAACCGACCAGGAGGATACAATTATGTCCCTCCAACTGAACCCCGCACTACATACCTTCGCGCTGCAAAGCACAATCAAACCCAACCCTACAGGCCACGATCCGCGGCCGAAAACTCCAAATTCGTACCGGAGATCGCCCACGCCGAAGTCACAACGACTAAACTCCCACTTAATATTGGGAAATACAACGGTTCGTCCGATCCGGACGATCACATGAACATTTACCGGCGCTGGGTGCAATGGCAAGTGGGACGAGGCCACATGGTGCCATTTTTTCCCCCAGACCCTCACCGGGTTGGCAAGGGCCTGGTTCGATTCTTTGCCAGGGGGATCACTGGCTTCATTTGAACAGTTGCAAGCAAAATTTCTTGCACATTTCAGCCAGCAACGACGTCATAAACGCGATTCCATGGACGTCATGAACATCTGGTGTGGAGACAACGAAAGCCTAGAGTCGTTTGTCATCCGCTACAATAAAGAATGCCTCGAGATCGGCGGGGTTGCAGATCAAATGGCACGCAACCATTTCATTCGAGCCGTCAAGGATGATGAAATGGTTATGGCCATGTAAGGCCCTAATTCGTATTTGACTAAAGTCGCAGCGGAAATTCGTACCATAAAAATTTCTTTCATTACAAACACCTTGACGCGCTTAAAATCATTTCTAAGGTTAATCCTTTTACAATAAATACGTTTATTATACTCATTTACAATAAGAAAACATAACCTAGCTTCCCTCAGTTACGTACTCAACACTCCCGTACAATCTATCCTGTGACTCGATCTTTGATCGCTCCTCTTCAATATGATAATCTGACTCGAACCACCTGCACTCACCAAATACATGCAAGACATTAATATGTTATCAATATAAACGATACTTAGCCTTGGATTATTTCCGTTCCATTATTCCTTCACATTAAACGTTCCTTCTGAGTACCTCGCCTCTGATGAGTCTTCGATACTGTACCTGCATTACCCCTAAAACTCCAGGTACACAAATAACAACGTACAGACTTAATCATACAGAATGACTTACATATATACCTAAACTTCATACATATTATCCCCATACATACATATGTACACACATACATACGTACCCACACACATACTTGCCAACCTACATGCATACCTACATATAAATACATCTACATCATTATATACGTATCTACATATACACATACCAACACCTTTATGTATGCTCATGACATTATACACATATACATACATACATCCCTTCTTGCACTCACCAAACTCATACATGCCTACTCTCATACATACCATCATATATCCACGTACTTGCTCACATACTTATAAACATACATACATACCTATCTTCACATGTGCATACACTCCAGTTTATAAAAACGTAAATTAAATTAGTCATACGCAACTTAAAACGCGTTTAAACGAGTTCCCAAGACAAAACGAGACACGAAAACAACTTTCGGCGAAAAACACCCCGTCGCGTGGCGCGACCCCCCGTCGCGTGGCGCGACGCCCCTGTTTGAGCAGAAAGGTTGCAGCTGAATGCTGCATATTCCCAGCACGTTCGGATTTTACGGAAACGAGCATAACTCTCTCGTTTTTTATCCGTTTTACCCGATTCTTTTTCCTATACGTCCGTAATTTAATTCTCCATCTAATGGAGTTAAAATCCAACATCCGACATAATAAAATTTCAGACTTTTAACTCTTCGGCTTATTACCCTCTTACCAAATTTCGACCCGTTCATGCATTCATCAACATAACTTGTTTGTTTTACCATAACTTCTTATGAACCTAAAAATATCAGTGACGTCTATCATAAAAGACTAAATTATTGGATGTCTTGCCTCCTCTTAACCCATTATCGTTCATATGCTTATTTTGACCCGTTAAGGGTATTCGCGCATTAATTGGTCTATGACTAACAACACCATACTCCCCACTTTCATACTTGACCAAAACATTACACTAACCGAATAACTTATTTCTAAACTACTTTTAAGATCGTTTGCCCAAAATACCCATCAAGGGCATTTTGGTCAACTTTAATCCCATCATTTACGACGAAAGACTACAACACATATTTGACCTCAAACATCATGTTTAGTTAATTAAAACACCATATTACTTAATCGAACTAAGAAGTGATTACGGAAATCACTTACCTTATGCGTCCGTGCTCGTATCCGATTCCTTGCCTCTTCTTGACCCGTTAACACCTCATGCTTGAGCCCGTCTCGACGTGGTTCCTATACTTTCATTTCATCGAAATCACGCTCTTATTAGCATACTCATTTGTACATGTTAACAATCATATCAATCGCATATTTCACACTTAACTTTCCTTAGTCATTCCTAACAAGCATAAAACATATAATCAACTTCATTTCCTTTCCAACACATGTAATTCATCATGTAATCACAATTAACGCATATTAACATAACATGCACCAAACGACTTCTTATAATCCTGCTTTTACATCAACGAGTTAAATCATGTTTCTTATACTTGTTGACTTTCAAGAGTCAACTATTAACCATATGTAACTATCGACTTATCAACATATACTCGTAACATCATAATCGACTATACGCACGACACTATATACATTTTATCATACACTTGATGTGCGTACTACCTTTTAAGCATCACGTACAACTAATTCATGCATAAATCTTCTAAACTCATACATAACCCATCAAAACCTACTACTAACCATCATGGATCATTCCCAAATAAACATCAAACATATCATCATCATATTTCTCCTAATTCATCTAACAAGAATTCATCATACCCACATAATACATCAATCTTTCAACAAGACTCGGACATGGGTGGTGATTCTAGTCATCATCTTCACCCTAACTAACGGGTTTCACCTCTAATCCTCAGATTAACACAAACCATACGTAACCCGTGTTCTATACGATGATTCTAACCCTTATACATGATCAATTTCATATTAACTCACGGATTTGAACATAACCCACTTCACACATGATCACCAATCTTAGATTTAAGACATACCTTATGATCCCCTCGTGAAGGTGATCATTAATCCGTGTTCCTTCTTGAATTTGAGCTTCGATTCACCCTTCAATTTGGTGATTTAGTTGAGTTAGGGTTTGGAGCTCTTGAGAGCTCCCGAAGCTTCACGAACACACACGTATGTGTGTTTGTGTGTGTGTGTGTTGATCTTTTAATTAGTAAGAAACTTTCATTTGTTCCACTTTAGCCCCTCGGGTTTGCCTTTAAAACATAACTGACACTACCTTCATCATTTAATACTTTTGACCATACCCTTAACTAGGTTAAATAGCCTAGTTATTTATTTCATGACGTGTCATATAGGAACACACGACAGATATTAACATTCAGATTTTGGGGCGTTACAAGTCTACCACCCTTAAATGAGGTTTCGTCCCCGAAACCTTTCTCACCTCTACTTAACACTAATTAATTCTTCTCTACGTCCCATCATCACTACCGCTAGCCCATCACAACGACTATCTTCTTTCTTAAAGAACCCGTTCCGGAGTTCTTATTAGTGTCGCTTTCACTAATAACGCTAATTCCTAATAGCCTTCATAGCTAATGGTTCATTCATCATTCTAATACTCGTATATCATATGCATTATATATCTTTTTATTTACTTGAAACCATTCCAACATCCCATTACTAACATTCCCATTTGTTTATTTCAACATTCATAATGTTTCCATCGACTATACGATCTCGCATCGAAATTTGTACATACTCAGATATGTTTAACTCTAACTAATACATCATAATAATGGGTAACTATACATTCTCGATTCATAAACTATTCAAACAATTGACTTTTTCCAAACAAGTCCATACTTTCCTGAACATTCTTTCATATATCATTTTCATTTTCATTTTCATTTCCTTGACTTGTCAATAACGGGTCAATACACCAAGGCATAACACCAAGGCACAGCCCTACGTGGAAGGGCAATCCTCCCGCACAGACTCCAAGCGCAATAACAAGCGCAACCGAGATACGTGGAATCGCAGCAATGATTCCAAACCGTACGTCCCACGCAGTCACCAGCCCAACGCAAGGGCAACGATCAATGCCCATTGCGACAACCGGGCATCCAAGAAGGAATCTCGGGACCGTAATTGGACCGAGATCAACTAGTCGCCAAGTGACGTCCTCCTTACGGACGCACAATTCTTGCGACCGGCCCAACCAATGAAGTCCAAAAAGAACCAAGACCTCACTCTTTACTGTGAGTATCACAAGGAGTCGGGCCACACAACCAACAACTGTATTAGTCTCCGACTGGAGATTGAGCGAGCCCTGAAGGAGGGGAAGTTGCAACACTTATTGCCAGCCGCGCAAAAACAAACCAAGCGCATCACTCCCCACAACGAGGGCACCTCCATGGGTAAAAGGACCATGTATGTGGCCTCAACCCACATGATTAATGTAGGACGTGGAAAGCCGTGCAAAGCGGCAAGAAGACCGGACAATGACTGGAAAGACGAACAAGTCGTCTTTCCAAAAGTCCGAGGCGGACCGCGCGACAGGCGCGCCATCGTCATCACAGGCTACCTGGCTCACTACTGCACAGAGCGATTATTCATCGACCCGGGCAGTAGTTCTGACATTATATATGAGCAGTACTTTAACCAGTTTGATCAAGAAGACAAAGATCGGTTACAGCCGGTAGATTACCCTTTGGCCGGGTTTGCAGGGGAAACCGTATTTCCCCTGGGCCAAATCACTTTCCCCGTGCGCCTTACCAACGGAAGGCACACGTGAAAGGAGGAGGTAAACTTCATGGTTTTACCTCACACCTCCCGATACGACGTACTTCTCGGGCGAGAGTCCCAAGGCGATTTCAACATGATTACCTCCGTCCCCCACTCTGCCATCGGTTTCCCAACCGAAACGGGGGTCGCGATAATCTATGCCCGCAGAGAGGTTATGACCACGGACGAGCTACGTCCGACAAAGACGGCAAGGCTCACCCCTAACACCCAACCAGAGAAATGGGTTCTTAACGTAAGAAACCCAGAACAAACGGTCACGTTGGGTCATGCCTTGTCCAACAGCACTAGAGCGCGCCTGAAGCAGCTTCTCTTCAGGAACCAAAATATTTTCGCATGGACACCCGTAGACATGACAGGGGTACCACGCGAAGTCGCGCAACATTTCTTGAATACCCTGCCAGGTATCAAGCCGGTGATCCAAGGCCAACGCCACCTTGGATCTGCAAAGAACGAGGCGATGAACGAGCAGGTCAAAGAACTGCTATCCGCAGGCATCCTGCGGGAAGTCAAGTACCAGACTTGGTTATCCAACCCAGTCATGGTAGAAAAACCAACCGGGGGCTGGCGCATGTGCGTCGACTATAAAGATCTCAACAAAGGCTGCCCCAAAGATTGTTACGCGCATCCAGAGATCGACGAGAAAGTCGAAAACCTCGCCCTATTTCGATGGAAGTGCTTCCTCGATTGTTACAAGGGCTATCACCAAGTGCAGATGGCAATCGAGGACGAAGATAAAACGACATTCCGCACACCTACCGGGAATTACTGTTATACAAAAATGTCATTTGGGTTGCGCAACACGGGCGCAACCTATCAAAAGTTGATGAACGACACTTTTGGTGATCAAATCAGCAAAAGTGTCGAAATCTACATGGACGACCTAGTCGTCATGAGCATGGAAGAAGATACCATGCTTAACGATATCGAAAGAACATTCCAGACTCTGCGTAGCGTCAACATGAAGCTCAATCCAGGGAAATGCTCGTTTGGAATGGAAGAAGGCAAATTCCTTGGATTCATCGTCACCAAAGATGGATTCAAGGTGAACCCGGAAAAGGTCCAGGCGATCGAGCGCATGCCATCGCCTTCCACAATGAAGGAAATGCAACGACTAGCTGGCCGGCTAGCCGCACTGAACAGATTTTTAGCCAATCATGCTGCTAATATCCTTTCATCAAAACTCTGTGGAACTGCTTAAAGAAGGAACAGTTCCAGTGGACCGCAAAGGCTGAAAACACTTTCCGGGAGATGAAAGAGTGTCTGATCCAACTCCCAACTCTAACCGCACCACGCAAGGAAGAACCACTTATCTTGTACCTATCCGCCGCAGACAACGCGGTAGGCGCGGTACTCCTCGTGGAGCAAGAGGGAGTTCAAACTCCCATCTACTATATCAGCAAAATGCTCAACGACCCAGAGACAAGATACTCCATCATGGAGAAGTTGGTACTTGCACTGGTGCACGCATCAAGACGGTTACGACGTTAGTTTGCAAATCACGTCATCACCGTGTTAACCAACTACAGGATCGGGCAGATCCTCTCCAAGCCTGAAATCTCTGGGAGATTAGCAAAATGGGCCATTGAACTGGGCGCGCACACATTGATCTATAAACCGCTCCCCGCGATAAAATGTCAGGTTCTAGCTGATTTTGTTGCCGAAGTACCGGCAAATCGCATCCAAGAATGCGAAGAAGAACAAAACCCTACACCACCACCATCCTCATCGGACACCTGGGCACTATATACCGATAGTGCGTCCAACGAGGATGGTGCAGGTGAGCCTCTGCGACTCGTCAGCCCCGATGGCCAAGAGCTCACCTATGCAATCCGCCTCGATTTCAAAAGCACAAATAACGAGGCAGAATATGAGGCTCTACTCACAGGGCTGCG
This sequence comes from Helianthus tuberosus, assembly GCA_030545235.1. Lineage (NCBI taxonomy): Eukaryota > Viridiplantae > Streptophyta > Magnoliopsida > Asterales > Asteraceae > Helianthus > Helianthus tuberosus. The sequence continues at coordinate 197,746,627 of CM060448.1, read as the reverse complement.
TCTGGCAGTCAAGTTCGGCGTCCAACATTTGGAGGCACACGTCGACTCACTACTAGTTGCAGGGCAAGTACGCGACGACTATGCCGCAAAAGGGGATATCATGATCTTCTATCTCGAACAGGTCCTGCAACTGAAACCAAAGCTCACTTCCTTCAATATCCGCCATATCAATAGGAGTGAAAACAAACCCGCGGATGCACTTTCAAAACTTGTATCCACCAGCTTCCAACACCTAGTAAAGGAGATACGGATTGAGATTCTGCAAAATCCCTAAGTACCCCTACGCCAAGTCAATGTCATCCAGTACGGTACAACATCCTGGATGACACCAATCATTGCATACTTGCAATCAGGTGTTACTCCCGAAAGTAAAGCAGAGGCATGCAAGTTGCAATAAAAAGCGTGCCACTATCAGACTGGGGCCACTCCTCTGATGCGTCGACCCCCAAGATGCCACGTATCTAATCAGAGAGATACACGAAGGAATATGCGGCATACAAGCGGGCCCACGCATGGTGGTGGCCAAAATCATGAATGCTGGGTACTACTGGCCCGGCATGCACCTTGATGCGGTCAAAGTCTTGCGCATGTGTTCCAATTGTCAGCGGCATGCTCCCAAAACCTTGCGCCCCAAGAACAACCTGATCCCCGTCACCTCCGCATGGCCATTCCAAAAATGGGAAATCGACGTGGTGGGACCTTTTCCAGATGCACCAGGTGCGGTCAAATTTATCATAGTGGCTGTCGACTACTTCACCAAATGGGTAGAAGCAAAACCGCTAGCCTCTACCACCGCTATGATAACAAGGAAATTCGTTTGGGAACATATCATCTGCCGTTTCGGTCTACCAATGTGCATCGTTACCGACAATGGCACCAACTTCGCGGCCGAAGACTTTCAAAAATGGCTAAAGGAACTAAACATTGAACACATATTCTCCTCAGTGGCCCATCCGCAAGGGAATGGCCAAGTAGAGAGTATCAATAAAAGTTTAGTCGAAGGCATAAAGGCACTGTTGGGAACAGCCAGACGCGGCTGGGTCGATGAACTCCCTAGTATTTTATGGGCTCACAGGACTAGCCCAAAGACAAGTCACGGGGAAACACCCATCAGCCTAGTTTACGGCTCTAAAGCAGTGATCCCCGCTGAAATCGGTCTCCCCTCACCCCGAATGTTAGCTATCAACAAGATAGACAACAGTGATGAACGCAGGTTTGACTTGGACCTCTTAGAAGAAAGGCGTGAAAATGCAGCAATCAACGAGGCCAAGTACAAAACCAAACTTGAAAAGTACTACAATGCACGCGTTCGCATTTGTACCTTCAACCCGGGAGACTATGTCCTTCGCGACAATGAAGCATCTAACGCAGAACGCCCAGGGAAGCTTGCCCCCAAGTGGGAAGGACCCTACCTCATCCAAGAGGTCCTGGGCAAAGGCGCGTATAAACTACAAACATTAGAAGGCGAACCTATCGCACACACATGGAATGCACAGCAACTCCGACGCTGTTACATGTAAGCCATGTTTTGTATTTTCCATGTAACCGATCGGGCCGCAGGCCATTTGTCAATAAATAAATGAACAATTCCATGCAAATATTGTTTTATCATTCCTATTACAAATGCGTGTTCCACTTTGCGGTATCTGCAAAAACAGATTGGCAAAATCTTCATTCGCGATACCCATACAAAGTGGTGACCACACACAAATATTGTAATAGACCAGCTAGAGAAAAAAATACTTATCCGACCGGATACGCACATACGGTTTTTTACAAAACCTATACAATTTCTAAACCCTAACGGGGATCATAATGGAAATTGACTATGACTCAACCGCGCTTTATAGCCAATGGAGTCATTCACATACTTGCATATTATCTAGATGTGCAAAGGACATATTTAGAGATAATGTTACGTAAGGCCTTAACCATTGGCCTTCCCTAACATTACATCACACATGTTCAAACGCAAGAAATAAAACACTTGTGCAAATTGAACAAAAAGATTAACTTTATATTCCAAAAAATTTCTACACCTACGCGGTGCACAAGAAATTTACATAAGTTTTCTAACATTTACATCAAAGTGGAAATAAAAAAGAAGGGCACGCAGGCCAACCTAATCTTCTTTTGTACCACTGGTGCCCGCATCACCCTTTGCGCCACCAGCGGTCTCCTCCTTTTCAGGATCATCAAACAACAACCGCAACCGGTCCACATAATCTTCCGCCTCCAAACATTATCAATATCCTCAATGGCGGAAATGGACAAGTTGTTGTATGCGTTACAAGCCGCAACATATCGACCCTCAGTATCTACACCATGGAACCCAGATCTCTCATCAGTAAACTTGCTATTGAAGAAAGGGTTCACATGGTTAAGGCACCGATTGTAACCAGCCTTGAATCCTGCCTCCCGCGCACGCTCCTTGAGCTCATTTACAGCAGCTGCGTTCTCAGGCGCGTCAAGAATGGTTCCAACAATCTGCACAACACAAGTAACGAGGGTAAACAAAGGCAAACCTAACAATAACAAAGGCACCGGCTACTTACATGCCTGATACCATGATCACGCATCCAGTCATGGTCTGCCTTAAGCTGATCCAAAGAAGACATCCGGCTATCTCTAGCCTCAGCAGCCTCCCTTGCCGGCGCTTCAGCTTCAGCCGCGCGGGCAGTAACATCCTCGAGAATAGTCACTCGGTTCTGCACTTCAGCCTTTCAACAGCAAAGAAAACACAAGTATAGGAAGGCAATCAGTTATACTTTTAAAAGAAAAGGAAGCAGACTCAAGCAGAATCGCGTTTCATACCTGAAGATCCTCAACAACTTTATTCAAGTTGTTGTGGTCAGCATCCGCCTCTTCAAGAGCCTTGGCACTACGTGCCTCCGCCTCTTTCGCTTCCTTAGCAGCCGCTTCAGCTGCGGCTTTCTCCTTCATCAAAGCAGCATTCGCTTCTTTGAGATTAGTCAGCTCCTGATGAACACGAAAAAGTTTTTCATTTTCCCGAGCACATGCTTCCCTCCAACCCTTTCGTTCATCAGAAAGCAATTTGGCAAGAGTACGAACCTGTTTAAGGCCAGCTGTCGCGGCCCAAGCTTCAGTCTGCTTGTGCTTCTCAAAAGCAGCTTTCTCTTTCTCCAGCTGCTCCGCACCCTCCCGAGCAGCCTTTGCCATTACCTCAGCCTCAGCCCGCAGGCGAACGATTTCCTCCTCCTTGCGGCCCAGAACCTTGTAATATTCCATAATAGCATTCGCCATTATGGAACCCCCAACAAGCATGGATGAGAGTTGGTTTATCCAGTTCTCATGGGGTAAACCTCGGGCCCGAAGAACCTCAAAAGGAGTGCCCAAACCACTCAAGATATCCCTGCACGTGGAGGGATCAGTGGAAATATCATCCCCTTGCATAACATTTGATGTGCGATAAAGTGTTATATATATTAGGTGTATATTTTAAGCCCTTTTTAACACTTATTTTAGCCAAGTTTTAAATTTATAAAACACGATATTTCACTAACACTAAACACACATATGGGCAAGTGCACCCATCGTTGAGTGTAGTATAGCGTTGGTAAGATACCGAGGTCGTCCAAGGACACAAGAGCTTTTAATACCGGTTTATCCTCAACGTCTAACCAAAATAAAAAGTTTAGAAAAATGTTTTAAACTAAGAAAAATAAAAACTAACTAAAATGCTGAAAATAAAAATAAAATAAAAACAGATAGACAAGATGAATCACTTGGTTCCGACTCGTATCTAGTATAACCTTTGATTATTTCCGCACTTTTGCACATAATTAAGAGATTATCTTAGTTATTGTAGTAGGCCCCTCTTTTGAAGGTGACGTTACCCTCACCCCAGTAGTTTGAGTCAGCAAGGATACAATCCTAAAAGGGTGGATTATTGGAAGATAATGAATTAAGTTATTAATGCAGTATTGTGGTAGGCCCCGCTTTTGGCGGTGACGTTACCCTCGGCTAAGTAGTCTGAGTCAGCAGGGATACAGTCCTAAATAGCCGGGTTATAGTATTAATAGTAGTTAACTTATGAGGGGATCAAAGAGTTTGGACCCCCGCCATCCAATACCGTGAAGCATTGAAGGAGGTCCTACTAAATTTGACCCAGGTCCATTGCAGGACCTCTAAACGCTGAACAATGGCAAGACCTTTACCAAACCGTTCCCTTAACCCCCGACCAGGTAGCCAACATACCTCCATATAGACCGTGGAGATATGAATGGTGAAAATCCTTTATTTTATATAGACAGTAAAATAATGCCAAGACACCACGGACAAACGATAAGGAAAGATCACCTTCAACATAAGTAACTCGTTATTAAAGTCATTAATACAAAACCAAATAAAAAGTGCAAAAGATTAGAAATAAAAAGTATTATACTAGACACTTTGTCTTCACCAAGTGATGTAAGAGACTTAGGCAAACATGGCCTTGATTGTCAAGAACTCTTACGATCAATCTTGGATCCCGAGACGACTCACACACTCTACGATGGACAATGGATGATGGTGGTGGATGATGGTGTTGTGATGGTGGTGGGTGGTGGATGAAGTGTGAGAGAGGTGGTGTGCCAAGGGATGAGATGAAATGAATCCAAGCACTCCTATTTATAGGCTGAACAGAGAGCTGGGCACGGCCCCGTGTCCGCTGGACACGGCCCCGTGTCTGTCTGACACTCTCTCTCCTCATTAATTGTAATTCGCAATTACAATAAATGCGCCTGCTGTACTTTCGACACGCCCCCGTGTCCGCTGAGCACGGCCCGTGGTGGGCAATGGAAGCTTCTATGGATTTGTCTTTTCTGCTGCTTCTTGGGCACGCCCCCGTGCTGGCTGAGCACGGGGCGTGTTCAGTCTTCTGTCTTCTCTAATTTGCTTTGGAAGGTGCCGTTGAGGGGTCGGGCAGTCCACTAATGTTCCTTTTCTTGTATTTATGTTGGATTTAGCTGTCTTTTTGCTTCTTTTGCGTTTTTGAGCTCATTTAATCCTGAAAATACAAAAGGAAGACAAAAACACTCTTTTTCCAATATTAGTACTTAAAAAGGGTTAGTTTTATGCTTTATTTGATGTAATTTATATGTTGCATTTTACACACATCAAATACCCCCACACTTGAACTTTTGCTTGTCCTCAAGCAAAACTCTTTAATATGTGGCTTACACTCCCAAATGGAATAGGTAGAAGAGAAGGTTTTTGGGCTTGTCGTAGAGTGTCGGGATGTCCAAGATCTTTTTGGGTTTTATTTTTATTTATTTACAATCCTATTTGTAATGATTTATTTAGAACTTTTCATAGGAGAAATTACTTATTTGGGCATAACATGCCTTTTTAAAATTCCATTTATATACAAGTTCACATACCTCACGGGAGAAATCACTCACACTCGGCCGAAGGTGTATTTTTAGTGAATCACTCGAGAGCGGCATGGGACTTATTCCTACCATAGGCTTGCCAAGCAATCAATCCTCCTCCTTTTTAACTTTTATACCTTTGTAAATATCAAGAGGACTTTGTGGGTTAAGGGTTAGGCTTGGGTTAAAGGTAGGTGGTTGGGATAGTGGTTAGTGGTTAGTAAAAAAAGGGTGAAAAACGTAACAAGTGTCGGTTTTCGTAAGACTTTCTATTTTTTATTTTGATGAAGCTTTTATTCAAACAAAGTTATTTTTGATGAACTTGTTTGTTTATTTTCTTTTTGCTTCATCATCAACACATTTTTTTTTCGAAAAACCGAACTTGTTACTAAAACAAAGGGTTAAAAATAAAAAGGTTTTGGTGGGTAAAAGGGTTTTTGGTTTGGGTGATGAAATGAAAAGGTTTAGGCTCAAAGGGGTTAGCTAGGGGGATTTTTGGGTAGGTGGTAAAAGAAAAAGAAAAATAATGGTGTAGAAATAAAAAGGGTTAGTCCTAATGCCTCCATCATTTACTTACTCGGGTTTAAGTTGATAAGGACCGGGAATGTATCGTCATGGCAAGTTCTAGAGTCGTAAGAACCAAGCGGCTATTCACACAAGAAACGAAAAATGAGCATTTAGTCTAAAGATGTAAATTTGTATGCTCAATAAAGGCTCAAAACTCACTTTTGTGGGAATGGGTTTTTATGTGATCAAGTATATATAATCAAATTTTAACTAAGTTTGTCATGCCTTTTCATAATTTTCTTATGTTGGTTCTTTTTTATCACTACGCTATTGGTTGTAAATTTGTAAAAATATAACCTTTTTAAGAACTTGAATTTCCCGAATTAAACCTAGACAAGTAAAAAAAATGAAATTTTTCAAAAAATTTGGGGTGATTAGCGGTTCCAATAGAGTTTTGTGTAAGGCTTGTATTTAGGACTTGCAAAATTCAAGGTTTTAGCACCCCCCCACACTTAAATTACACATTGTCCTCAATGTGTCCCAAAAATAAATTTTTAGGTTGATTAGATGTGTAAAATAGTGTGTAAAAAGCAAAAATTTGTGTTACTGGTAGTCTGGGCACGGCCCCGTGTCCACTGGACACGACCCTGTGGCGAACTGCCAGTAACACGGACTTACAGAAGGTGGACACGACCCCGTGTCCACTGGACACGGCCACGTGTCTGACAAAAGTCTGCAGGACAGAAGCCAAACAGCAGGTCTGGGAGGTGAGCACGGGGGCGTGTTGGCTGGACACGTCCCCGTGTGGACAGTCTGAAAGCCTGAAAAACAGGTTTCTTCCTCCGGTTTTTCCATCCTGGCCCTATAAGTGCTGAGGCTTAGCACCCCAAGCCTTGGTTTGTACCTGTTTCATCACTTAATACCACACCAAGCAATACAAACATCCTAAATTACCATAGTTAATTGTTCCAAGCATAAAGTAAAAGAAAAATAAAACGGAAAATAAAAGTGTTGCAAGGAAAGTAAGTTGTTCAACTTCTGGCACGCAGGCCACCAATTGTTCGATAGATAAAGGGACTTAAACCTGTGGGCTCGCCATCAACCCGCTCCTGCTCCTCCAAACCCTCTACTCCATATCCTCATCGCTATCATCACCTCCATCCCCATGCCCCGCCATGTACTCCCGGATGCTGCTGATATCGTCTTGTATATCGTTGATGTTGCGTTCAATAGCACCAACCCGGTGGTAAGTATTGTTGGCGAGGTTGTAGGCGTTCCTGGTACACATGAGGTTTTCCTGCATAAGATCATGTAAGCTTTGAAAATTAGGAAAACCGCCTCCTTGTGAGGAGGATTGACCCGGATCACCATGGGGTGGATACTGGTGGTGGGGAGGTGGTGCGTGAAGAACTAGGGCCTCCTGTGGGTTCCATGCATAGCCTTGCGTTCTTTGGAAACTCACTGTTCCGTCTTCCACCTCATAAAGTAAGTTCATGGCTCGGCAAATGTGGTAGTCAACTCGTCCCGACCATGGGCTTCTTTCAAAGGCTCTTGGAATTTGCGTGTAATGCTTGAAAAGACGGTACACCCATCCTCCAAAGAAGATAGGCGTTGGAGCGCGAGCAAGGCGGTTGAGATGCATGTTTCTTAATAGGAGATACGGAACATCGAGAGGCTTTTGGTTGTGGATACAATGGAGGACAACCAAATCTTTCAACCCTACAACACCGCTACTGTCGTGACGTTGGTTTAGAGAGTAGGTGAGGATCCTGTGAATGTAGCGATAGAGCGGATCCCTTAGCTTCGTACTCTTGGTGCTACGAGGGTCGTAGATTCCTTCACCGATTTGAGCCCATGCGGCTTGTCTTTCATTTCCCTCCAAGTCTCGTAATCCCCCGGTATTCTCTTCGTTTCCCGATTCCTCTTCTTGGTATAGCCCTATTATGGCTCCAAACTGTGCCATGGAGATCGAGTACATTGTCCCTCCACACCGAAATACAACCCCTTCATTGTCGAATGGGTCACACCTTGAATTGAAGTTGAAGGTACTGTAGAACTCCATGGTGCATTGATGCACCGACCGAAGCCTAGTGTTTAATGCAACAGCTAGTGGTCCCGTAACGATGTTGTTGAATCGGTTCAGCTGGTTTACCAAGGTTAACAGGTCCGTGCAAGCTCTCCTGGGGTACTCCTCGGGTCTTGTTTAAAGTATCTCGTACCTTGCCCTTGCATCGAGCTCACTTGCATTGAACCTTGTGAACTTTGCCATCTGAAAGAATACACCAAAAATTTTACGAAACGATGAGATTTTTAAAGAAACTGCAAACAGTCGGCTGGACACGACCCCGTGTCCAGCGGACACGGCCCCGTGTCAAGAGGTCTGTTACTCAAAAACTTCATTTTTCGACCCGGTTTCGAAAACTTGAAAATTTTTGGTCCAATAGGTGCGGTTTCCCCCGAAAATGAAACCCTAAACACCGTTTTTCCCAAAATATCCCGTTTTCCCCATCAATTTTATCTTTTTCGGTTCAAGAACAAGGGTTTTGGGGTTTTTGTAAGAAATCGGGTGAATCTATGAACAATCTAAGTGTATTTCCTTTCCTTATCACTAATCTAACTAAATGCAAACAGATTTAGGCAAAAATTTTAGGTTCGATCCGGATGAACTTCAAGAACCCTAGATTTTTCCCTAAATTTGTGGTGTTTTAACTACATGCAAGTAACTAATATAAATACTAAGAGTGATAGAATCATACCTTGACTTTGTTAGATCGATAGGAGACGTTGAAATTTCGTGAAAAATCGCCTAGAACCAGAGGTTTTTGTGGGGAAACGGGGCGTGTGGAATGAAGAAACTGTTTTGAAAAAGGGGTTTTAACCCGTCTGCAGCGTGAACACGGCCCCGTGTCCAGCGGACACGGCCTCGTGCCGAGCAGCAGTTTTTTTTTAGTGCACGTGTGAATGCCCCTATTTTCCCATAAGCTATGGTTAGAAAACTTACCGCTTTATTTTGTCGTCTCAATCGTTCGTAACTTACCAGGCATGATGCTTTTATTCTTCCACGGTTTGAAGCGAGATCTCTTCTTCTTCATCCTCAATAAATCCTTGATAGAGTTTCAGCCGTTGGCCATTGACTTTAAATAGTGGCCCATTTCTATATTTAATTTCTACTGCACCGTGTGGAAAAATGTGGGTGACGGAAAAAGGTCCTGACCACCTAGACTTTAATTTACCAGGAAACAATCGAAGTCGTGAATTAAACAAAAGAACTAGATCCCCTACCCGAAATTCATTTGGTTTAATATGTTTGTCATGCAAATTTTTCATTCTTTCCTTATAAATTTCAGAGTTTGAGTATGCATAATTTCTAAGCTCGTCTAATTCATTTATTTGACAAAATCGATTTTTACCAGCAAATTCTAGATCTAAGTTTACATTTTTTATTGCCCAGTAGGCTTTGTGTGCAATTTCTACTGGTAAATGACAACTTTTTCCATAGACTAGCTTATATAGGGTTGTACCTACTGTTGTTTTATAAGCAGTTCGAAAAGCCCATAAAGCATCGTCTAATTTATCAGCCAATTCCTTTTTATTTAACCCTACGGTTTTTTTCGAGTATTCGTTTTAAACCTCTATTAGTCACTTCGGCTTGTCCATTTGTTTGAGGGTGATACGCAGTCGAAACCCGGTGATAGACCCCATATCTTGTTAAAATTTTTTCAAGTTGATGGTTGCAAAAATGGGTACCTCTATCACTTATTAAAGCTTTAGGTGTGCCAAAACGAGAGAATAATTTTTTCAGAAATTTTACCACGACTCTTCCATCATTTGTTGGAAGTGCCTCGGCCTCGGCCCATTTAGACAAGTAATCTACTGCCACAAGTATATATTTGTTTCCTTTCGATGGTGGGAATGGTCCCATAAAGTCGAGTCCCCACACATCAAATATTTCACAAACAAGAATGCCATTTTGTGGCATTTCGTTTTTGGAAGAAATATTACCTGTTCTTTGGCAAGCATCACATGTTTTTACAAGACTTTGAGCGTCTTTGTAAATGGTTGGCCAATAAAATCCTGAATCAAATACCTTTCGGGTGGTACTGGCAGCACCATGATGTCCTCCATATGGACCTTCATGACAATGGCGGAGAATTCTTCGTGCTTCTTTACCATGTACGCATCGTCGGACGAGTTGGTCCGCACACATTTTGAAAAGATATGGATCTTCCCAAAAGTAGTGTTTTACATTAGCAAAGAATTTTTTTCTTTGATGATGTGGCCATCCTTTTGCGACTATACCGCTAGCTAGGTAGTTAGCATAGTCGGCGTACCATGGTTCTTCCTTGTATTCCACCATTTCCAGGGACTCAGTTGGAAATTTTTCGTTGATCTGCTCGTCCCTGGTTGCCTCCAAAGCTGGGTCTTCTAGGCGTGAAAGATGATCTGCTGCGGTATTTTCTGCTCCTCTTTTGTCCCTGATTTCAATATCAAATTCTTGGAGGAGTAGAATCCACCTAATCAAACGTGGTTTTGCGTCTTGCTTCTTGAAGAGATATCGAATGGCTGCATGGTCTGTATAGACTATAGTTTTAGAAAGAACAAAATAAGAACGAAATTTATCAAAAGCAAATACCACAGCTAGTAACTCTTTTTCAGTTGTTGTGTAATTTTCTTGTGCATCATTAAGTGTTTTACTAGCATAATAGATTGGGTGGAAATGCTTTTCTTTTCTCTGTCCCAAGACAGCTCCAACTGCAAAGTCACTGGCATCACACATGATTTCGAAAGGAAAATTCCAATCAGGCGCTATCATGATAGGTGCATTGACTAGCATTTCTTTTAGGGTTAGAAATGCTTGATTGCAATCCCTGTCAAAGATGAAAGGAGCATCTTTTTCAAGTAATTTTGTTAGAGGCCTTGAGATCTTTGAAAAGTCTTTGATAAATCGCCTATAAAATCCGGCGTGCCCTAGGAAACTTCTGATAGCTCTTACGAAGGATGGAGGTGGTAATCTAGAAATGGTATCTATTTTGGCTCGATCCACCTCCATTCCTTCGCTTGAGATTTTGTGACCGAGTACTATTCCCTCCGTTACCATGAAATGGCATTTTTCCCAATTAAGGGCGATGTTAGTTTCCTCACATCGGGATAACATTCGTTCAAGGTTATCGAGGCATTGGTCATATGAATCCCCAAAGATAGAAAAGTCGTCCATGAAGACTTCCATTGTCTTTTCTATCATGTCATGGAAAATGGCTACCATGCAACGTTGGAATGTTGCTGGGGCATTACATAGACCAAACGGCATGCGTCGATAAGCAAAAGTTCCATAGGGACATGTGAAAGTTGTCTTTTCTTGGTCTTCGGGTGCTATCGGAATTTGAAAGTAACCTGAAAAACCATCCAAGAAACAGTAAAATTTATGACCGGATAACCTTTCTAACATTTGATCAATGAAGGGTAAAGGAAAGTGATCCTTTCTTGTTGCTTCATTTAATCGTCTATAATCTATACATACTCTCCATCCTGTGACGGTCCTCGTTGGTATTAGTTCATTCTTTTCGTTAGTTATTACCGTCATACCTCCTTTCTTTGGAACTACTTGGACGGGACTCACCCAAGGACTATCAGAGATAGGATAGATAAGTCCAGCGTCAAGTAGTTTGATGACTTCGTTTTTAACCACTTCTTGAACATTTGGATTTACTCGACGTTGTGGTTGTATGACCGATTTGTAGTCATCATTCATCAAAATTTTGTGTGTGCACATAGAAGGACTAATTCCTTTTATGTCCACAAGTTTCCAAGCTATTGCATTTTTGTGCTTTTTCAAAAGATTAATTAATTTTTCTTTTTCTAAGTTATCTAATTTAGATGAAATAATTACAGGTAACTTACCATCTTTGTCTAGAAAAGCATATTCCAAACCTTTTGGAAGTTCTTTGAGCTCAAGTGGTGGGTCTTTAGGAGACTCCTTATTTGGTTGCTCGTTTCGATCAAGAACCTTAAAAGTTTGTTCTATGGCGACCTCTTCTTCAACAAAGTGGTCAATCTCTTCACTTGTATCGGGTGGTTCATCTTCATCTTCAATTAGGGGGTCATTATTGCCGAATGGATATTTCATTGATCGTTCGAGATCGACACTTCTTTTAAATGCCCCTAATTGAAGAGGTAGATTATTGAACTTCCGGTTTTTCAAAGCTTCGTGAGTTTTTACAAACGGTCGTCCCAACACTAGAGGAGCGTCATCGAGGATGACAAAGTCGGTTGGGATTACCATTTGATTTGTTTGAACCAAAACATCTTCAACTATACCGATTGATTTTATTACTTTCCGATTGGATAGAAAAATGGGTATTTGAAGTGGAGAAAAATCACTAATACTTAATTTTTCGAAAATGTAGTTAGGCATTATGTTAACACAAAGATCTTTATCGATTGTGACATTACTAATAAACGAATTTTGAAAGAAACATGGAACCGGTGTAATGTTCATTTCAAATGGGTCTTCTTTCATTAGCGAAGTTTGATCATTAGTTAACTTAACACTTACCGTTTCGTCAATTTTTGTGTTAGTGTTTAACTCTTTTAAAAACTTAGCATGAGTGGGTACTAAACAATGATTTTCGAAAGAAGGTGTCAAGAGATTAATTTCTTCAAAATTAGACTCTTCTTGGATTTTAACGTTGTTGGACTCACCTTTTTTGTTGTTTAACTCATGTGTAGGTTTTTCACTTATTTGTTCTTCCATTTTAACACTTTTAGTTATCTCTTCCTTTTTTAATTCTTCTCTTGCGCGGGACTCCTCTTCCCTTGCGCGAGCTTCTTTTATACATCGATCGATAACTCTAATGTGTTCTAATATCCTATCGGTCACTTCGGTTATAGAAAAAGAATCGTTATTTTCTAAGCTTGAATCCGGTTGTTCGACCCTTTGTTCCTCATAATACCCATATGAAGTTGATGGTTCACACCATTGTTCTTCATTGTAAGCATATGATGGATAAGGTTCGTAATTTTGTTCTTCATAATACTCATATGAGGTGGGTTGTTCACGCCATGGTTCCTCATAGTAAGCATACGAAGGTGGTGGCTCATATCTTGGTTCCTCAAAGTATGAGTATGAGGGCTCATACCTTGGTTCATCAAAATATGAGTATGAGGGAGGAGGTTCATACCTTTGGTCTTCATAGGATGTGTATGAAGTTGATGGCTCGTACCTGGGCTCCTCATAGTAGGTGTATGAGTTGGATGGTTGATATGAGTGATTATTTTGAATCGAGCGTGCATTACGACAATTAGTGCAATAATTACCCCTATAATCATCCTCATCATAGGTGTAGTTGTAACCTCCTGAGTATTGATCCATAAGAATCACTCAGCAGACCACAACTGAGTCTCGAGATCAGAAAACAAAAATAAAAACGGAAACAGAGGCTGGACACGGCCCCGTGTTCAGTGAGCACGGCCCCGTGTTCAGGATCTGTATCTGGGCGTTTTAATTAAATTTACTGATTTCGTTGAGCACGGGGCGTGTTCAGTGAGCACGGCCCCGTGGTCAAGCTTCTGTTACTGGGTGTTTTTATGAAAATGTGCAGCACGGCCCCATGTTCAGTGAACACGGCCCCGTGTACAGGCTACAGTAAATGCAAATCTAAACTAAAATGCAGAAAAATGTGCGCGCTTTTAAAAAGGTTTTGAAAAACTGATTAGGCCGTCGATTTTAAGCTTTCTTAAAATCCTTGTGTCCCCGGCAACGGCGCCAAAAACTTGATGTGCGATAAAGTGTTATATATATTAGGTGTATATTTTAAGCCCTTTTTAACACTTATTTTAGCCAAGTTTTAAATTTATAAAACACGATATTTCACTAACACTAAACACACATATGGGCAAGTGCACCCATCGTTGAGTGTAGTATAGCGTTGGTAAGATACCGAGGTCGTCCAAGGACACAAGAGCTTTTAATACCGGTTTATCCTCAACGTCTAACCAAAATAAAAAGTTTAGAAAAATGTTTTAAACTAAGAAAAATAAAAACTAACTAAAATGCTGAAAATAAAAATAAAATAAAAACAGATAGACAAGATGAATCACTTGGTTCCGACTCGTATCTAGTATAACCTTTGATTATTTCCGCACTTTTGCACATAATTAAGAGATTATCTTAGTTATTGTAGTAGGCCCCTCTTTTGAAGGTGACGTTACCCTCACCCCAGTAGTTTGAGTCAGCAAGGATACAATCCTAAAAGGGTGGATTATTGGAAGATAATGAATTAAGTTATTAATGCAGTATTGTGGTAGGCCCCGCTTTTGGCGGTGACGTTACCCTCGGCTAAGTAGTCTGAGTCAGCAGGGATACAGTCCTAAATAGCCGGGTTATAGTATTAATAGTAGTTAACTTATGAGGGGATCAAAGAGTTTGGACCCCCGCCATCCAATACCGTGAAGCATTGAAGGAGGTCCTACTAAATTTGACCCAGGTCCATTGCAGGACCTCTAAACGCTGAACAATGGCAAGACCTTTACCAAACCGTTCCCTTAACCCCCGACCAGGTAGCCAACATACCTCCATATAGACCGTGGAGATATGAATGGTGAAAATCCTTTATTTTATATAGACAGTAAAATAATGCCAAGACACCACGGACAAACGATAAGGAAAGATCACCTTCAACATAAGTAACTCGTTATTAAAGTCATTAATACAAAACCAAATAAAAAGTGCAAAAGATTAGAAATAAAAAGTATTATACTAGACACTTTGTCTTCACCAAGTGATGTAAGAGACTTAGGCAAACATGGCCTTGATTGTCAAGAACTCTTACGATCAATCTTGGATCCCGAGACGACTCACACACTCTACGATGGACAATGGATGATGGTGGTGGATGATGGTGTTGTGATGGTGGTGGGTGGTGGATGAAGTGTGAGAGAGGTGGTGTGCCAAGGGATGAGATGAAATGAATCCAAGCACTCCTATTTATAGGCTGAACAGAGAGCTGGGCACGGCCCCGTGTCCGCTGGACACGGCCCCGTGTCTGTCTGACACTCTCTCTCCTCATTAATTGTAATTCGCAATTACAATAAATGCGCCTGCTGTACTTTCGACACGCCCCCGTGTCCGCTGAGCACGACCCGTGGTGGGCAATGGAAGCTTCTATGGATTTGTCTTTTCTGCTGCTTCTTGGGCACGCCCCCGTGCTGGGTGAGCACGGGGCGTGTTCAGTCTTCTGTCTTCTCTAATTTGCTTTGGAAGGTGCCGTTGAGGGGTCGGGCAGTCCACTAATGTTCCTTTTCTTGTATTTATGTTGGATTTAGCTGTCTTTTTGCTTCTTTTGCGTTTTTGAGCTCATTTAATCCTGAAAATACAAAAGGAAGACAAAAACACTCTTTTTTCCAATATTAGTACTTAAAAAGGGTTAGTTTTATGCTTTATTTGATGTAATTTATATGTTGCATTTTACACACATCAACATTCCAAGGGGGCGATGATAATCCACACTCCGGTTATCCGCATAAGAGCGGTAATAGAACTCCAATTCAGACTCGCCAGGCTGAATGGACGGTTGGTCCTCAAACCCTGTACCTGCAGCTGTTGAACCAGATGACTTCTCCTTGGCAATGGGGGAGTCTGGCTTTGCAGCATCAGGGGGCTTTGGTTTCTCACCCCCTCAACATCACTATCACGCGGCTCAATTAAATTGTTGGACGAATCCACTGTATCAACGATAGTTTGACCCGCGGCTTTCTTCCCAGTATCCTCTACTTGCACAGAGGGCGCGGTAACCACTTCGATAGAAGGGCTTCTTCTAAACTCCTTATTAACTCCCGGGTCCGCAGCCGCGTCTCGCGGAGGAGAAGAACGACCCTCAAAAAAGGAGAAAGTCTCCTTAAGCGGTTCTACAACAAAGCAAAAGACAACTATAAGTTACAAGCTAAAAATGACAAACACTTGTAAACATATGGTTCACTTACCAGTCATAACCGCAGGCTTAGGTTGCGAGATGGCAGTTGTCCGAGTCGTCCTCAACTTCGGACGTTTCCGCTCACCAGCACCAACGGCATCTCCTTTCCGCTTCTTCTCAGCAGCGGGCTTAGAACCCGCAGCGGATCCACTCGCTGCCGCACCACCACCTGGAACACCCAAACCCGCAGCGGATCCACTCATCCCAAACCAGGTTTGAGCTACTCTCTACTACCACTACCACTACCACTACCACTACCACTACCACTACCACTAGACTAGACAGCCCAGCCGACGGTCCAGCCACCAATCATCGGGAAGAAGGGATTAACCCTACTCGACGAGACCAGTGAATTAACCTCTCTTGGTTAACCACTGTTTCACTACTACTACTACTAGTAGACTAGACAGCCCAGCCGACGGTCCAGCCACCAATCATCGGGAAGAAGGGATTAACCCTACTCGACGAGACCAGTGAATTAACCTCTCTTGGTTAACCACTGTTTCATCACTGAAGCAAACTTTGAATCTTCACTAACAAAACTAGATATTAGTCCATTCAAGTTTTGTTTAGTTATGATAAATATTATATCTTTTTATAAAATAGTTACTTAAATGACAAGTCATTAGTGGTCTTTTTATATAGTCAAGGAACGGATTAAAAAAAAATCAACTTAACATTATTTTTTACTTTGAATTGGGTCATTTTATGGGTTGTCCTTGGTGGGTCCATTCCATTCTCATAATACCATCGTCCTGAAAAAATGGTTGAAAATTTGTTTAGCCAAAGTTTGACCATTTATCATGACTTGATGTACGACACACAAAAAGCTAACATCAGAAGCTTCCTTACATCAATCATTTGTACCAAATGTACAACACATGTAACCATCTTCACATGTGTAACTTCTTTTGGGTACTTTTATATATTCCTTTAAATTTATATTATTCATGAAAATATATATTGTATAATATGAAACTTATAATCGTCCTTAACTTATGAACTCATCATGTCTCTCAAAATACAAATATAAAATGGAATAATGGACTTTTATAATCCCAACTATTAGGAGTTGGCCGACAACGTTCCCAACTTAAAAAATAACCAGTGGTGGTCCCACTTTTTTACATATTGTAAACTAACTGACCTTTACTAACATGACATTAATTTCTTTTTATCCTTCTTTTCATTTTTACAATATGTAAAAATGTGGGACCACCACTAGTTATTTTTTAAGTTGGAACCTTTGCCAGCCTATTATTAATAGTTAGGATTATTAAAATTAATCTATACATATAATAAAAGAAACCAATTAATGAATACGTGTCGATACGAGAGGCATCTACATTTTAGTTTTCCCGTCATATATCTATGTTTATTTTTATCTTAAAAATTACAAGTTTTAAAATAATTTATCAAGTTATCCCATATTTTAAGTCAACGTTTATCTATAACTATATTTCTGTATTTATATTTATCTTCTAATATAATCTTTATATACTTATCTTTATTTTATTATTTTGCGAGTAAATTGCACAAAACGTCCTTTATGTTTCCTCAAACTTGCAGGTTCCAGCCTTAATGTTTAAAACTTGCTAAAAACATCATTTAAGTTTATTTTTGTTGCTGGTTTAACCCTTTATAACTAACAAAGTTAATTATCTCATTTTATTTCCCTCACATGCCTAACATGTGAGGGTCCCACTATCGTTTGATGATCGACATCAACTGTATCGCAAAATGGAACAGAGATGCAGTGCAAACGCAAAACTTCCTGAAACCCAATCAAAATTGCCTCTGTTTTCACCGGAGATGTAATCCAAACACAATTGGATCTCTTAAATTTATGGGGCCATTCACATGGAGCAAGCCCCTTTTCATTCCGAGCTATCAACATCCACTTGGAGGAGAGATCCAGCCCGCGTTTCGCTGACTAAATGCCAAACAAGTCATATTTGTAGGTTGACAGCCTCACTTAGTTCTGTATGTGAATTCAAATTGAAAAGTGTTGTAATTGTTTTCCTCCTTAGTTTTTATTACTTGATTGAGATTACATTTATTAAATAGGGAAGAATAAAAACTAATATTTATGTACAAAGCAATGGGTCATGAATGAGGAAAGAAGAAATAAGTGGATTTAATAGACTGAATGTATATTTGGGTGCAAAATTCACGTTTCTTTGAATTGTGAATAGATTCATTTCATACTCAAAAGTCTCTAATGGCGGTGACTGAGGGTCTGAGGCTTTTTATTTTTTATTTTTTACACTTAATAATAATAACTATTTACTATTTTATTGATCCAACCACATGTAACACACTTTTTTTAACCTGTTAATAAATTAAAAAACAACAAAGTAAAATGTTATAATTTTTGTAATACAAAAGTTTATAACCTACTAATAGAAAAATAAAAAAACAAAGTAAAATGTTTTAATATGTAAATAGTATATCAAAGTTCTTTTTACCAAAAACGTATTTTAACGACTGTGTGTGTTAACTGATTACATTATATTTATTTAAGCCGTGTAGTACTCGTGCTTATTCAACTCATGTTATACACGGGTAATTAAAGATATAACTTTTTTATTATATAAAAATATATTTAATCAACCCGTGTAATACATAGGGTTCTAACCTAGTTATTTCATATAAAATATACAAGTAGATCATTCTTTTGATATTAATGCAAGTATTATGCTTTTCAAAAAGAACCAAAATGAGCTTCTTCGAAGGTTGTATACTTAAAAAACGAGTCCTATCACAAGTTGTCACATTTTTCAAGTGATATATTGGCGTGTATAGCGAAGTAGATTTTCTAGAAATTTGTCGATTATAACGGACAATTTGTTATAATTATCTTTTAAGTACAAACTAATAATTATTATGCATTTCGTAAGGGTTATTTTTTTATTTTATTTTTTTACTTTGGTGATTATAAATGTAGGGGAAGGTTCAATGAAAACCACTAGTTAACGCGAAAACTCAAAAACTAACTAAAAAAGCCTAAAAGAAATACATTTTTTTTTCATACCAATTCGCTATTTTAGGTATAAAAAAAAGTTTCAAAAAAAAAAAAAGTTTTTTTTTTGTAGTGCACATGTGTATGTGTACTACACATGTGAATTATTACACATGTGCACTACAAACAATTTTTTTTAAAAAAATAGTTTTTTATATACAAAAACTAGCGATTTTTAATAAAAAAATTGCAAAAAAAATATATTTATTTTTGATGTGTTTTTTAGGTTTTTTTTAGTTAGTTTTTGAGTTTTCGCGTTAAAAGTGGTTTTCATTTGAACCATCCCCTATAAATGTAATAAGTTAAAATGAAATAGTTTAATAATAATGTCCAAAAAATATAGAAAATGATGGGAAGGAAGCCTAACATGATAAAGGTAAGTGGGTCCAAAAGAGCATCAACATATCTTAATGTGTGTATCATCATCATGTACTAAATTCACGACTACTATCTTTGATGCTATCAACTTTTGACCCACACATTTACTAACTCTTCCATCACTACCACACATCATATGTAGGGACATTAGCCAACATAAATTCAGTCTCGAACCTAAAACAATTCAGAGAGAGATTTAAAGAATATTGGTGAATAATATTTTGTGTATTGTATAACTGAATAGTGAAATCAAAATGAAAAGAATACTGATAAATCTTAACTATCCTAATATTCTAATTAGAGATAATAAAACTAATAAAACTTATGTCTTTTTTTTCCTTCAGCTTGTGGAACACTGTTGATTCTTCTGCTTGCGTTTGATGCATGTTCTGGTCAGGGTTGGTATTTGATTCTTGCTGAACATTGTTGCGTTATTTGTTCCGATTTATACGAGTTAGCGAGCTCAAGCCAACTTTAATGTTCCAACTAGCTAATTCATACAGTTCAATGAGTGAGCTGCGAAACACAAATTATTAAATGACCTTAGTGAAATGTTAAGGTAAGTAAAAGATGTTAGAAAACTGCTACTGAAAGAGCTGCAAAATAATCAAAACAGTAATAAAGAAACAGTTAACGAGAACCGGGCTTGTGTTTGACACAATTCCCTTAAACAGATTCGTCTTCTGTTCCCAGGGTACGCCGGTTCGAAGCAGCAACAGCGCACTGCTGGACTTGAACACTTGCCTAAAAAGAAAAAGGAGCTGTGTTGCAGAAGCTGAGATTGAGAGAAGAGAAGTTGTTGAGGTGTGTCTAAACAGGTTGTCTGCATTGGGTTTTATAGGCACATATCATAACTGATTCTGGCCTCATCATTGCAGAGAATTAATGGCTCATCGGTTTCGAAACTGATGCCTCATCATTGCAGAGAATTAACTCACATAATGGCTCAGCGGTTTCGAAACTGAATAATGATTCTCATTAAAACTGAAAATCAATTAAGTTAAAACCCATTAATAAGACCAATCGTTTAAGTTTTAAAGACTAATTAATAAAAACAATTAGTCAGTCTCGAGTGCAAAAACTGTCTCTCGCGAGCCTGGGTTTTCAGAGCTGCATTCGTGTCCGCAGGACGTGCGGGCATACGCAAGTTCAACTAATTCCGGTTCCATTTTTTGCACCCCCACTGCGCGCGCGGCTAGGACTTGTGGTAAAACATGTCATAAGACTTCAAAGGCTTCATTAAGGTTTCACCACTCCAATGTGGGATAAAGTGGTTTTACCATTTGAGACTTTCCATTCACACCAAAACTTCCAACAATCCCCCACATGAATGGAGGTCGATCTTAGAAACAACATTATTCCAATTAGATTTCAGCAGTTGAGTTTTGCATACGATAGGTAGGTGTTACCCTTTGAACCTTCGCTCATGAAATGCACTTAGCCCACTAGCTCTGAGTAGAACTCGATGTCTTTGAACTCGTCTGCCGTTTGTGTAGACGACAATGCACTTCACACAAGACTCTCCCTGACAAAGTCAAGTCCTCATAGTTATGTTCGTTATGGTCATGAACATGATGCCTGGTTCTGTGAGAGCCATTAGGTATTGTGCCCCAATAATACCCTTCGAAGCGACCCCACTTCTCTCTCACATTGGTGATTCACTATGTATGGTTACCTTAGTCGAATCATTAAAAGCCATAGGCTTAGCCTCACACTTGTCACTTTTTGGAATGGACTAGGAAGTTTACTAAGCTTTGTAATAAACTCCCTTATATATATACGTAGGGTTATCCCCCACAGTGACCTTACTAATTCATACAATTAGGTTTTCCTATTGAACTCAGCTCTTGGGATCTCCAGTCTACTAAGTTAGGTTTTCATCATTTGAACTTATATTTTCAAGGGCTTCAGTCCCATTCCCATGGACGACTTCTGTACTAACTCTCTACTTAGGCCTTTTGTTAGCGGATCCGTAATATTATCCTTTGACCTCACGTAGTCAACAGTGATAATTCCTGTAGAGATTAGTTGTCGTATCGTATTATGTCTACGTCTGATATGTCTGTTCCTACCGTTATACATTGTGCTACGAGCTCTGCCAAGTGCCGATTGGCTATCACAATGTATACAAATGGCCGAGGCCGGCTTAGGCCATCTTGGTATATCCTCAACAAATTGACGTAGCCATTCTGCCTCTTCACCGCTTTATCTAAAGCGATGAACTCTGATTCCGTTGTGGATCTAGCGATAACCGTTTGTTTTGATGATTTCCACGATATAGCAGCAACTCCAAGTGTGAATACATACCCATTTGTTGCTCTGGAATCATTCGTGTCAGATATGAAATTTGCATCGCAGTGTCCTTCTATAACTGCTGGATATCTGTTATAATGCAACCCGTATTCCCTAGTGTATCTTAAGTAGCGAAGCAACCGAGTGATACAATTCCAATGCATTGAACTTGGGTTGCTCGTGTATCTACTTAGCTTGCTCACAACATATGCTATGTCTGGTCTAGTACAACTCATAAGAAACATCAAGCTACCAATAATTCTTGAGTATTCCAACTGGTTTACGGGTTCACCTCTATTCTTGGCTAGATGTTGACTTGTGTCAAGTGGAGTTCTAGCTTCATTAGAGTCATTTGCATTGAACTTCTCAAGAATTTTGTCCACATAGTGGGATTGACATAAAACAAGTCCACATTGGGTTCGTGTGATTTTGACCCCCAAAATCACATCCGCAAGACCCATGTCTTTCATGTCAAATCTTGCTTTTAGCATGTTCTTTGTAGATTTTATGATTTTGTCATCACTTCCAGCAATGAGCCTATCATCTACATATAGACACAAAATGACATATCCATCAGATGTGTCCTTCACATACACACGTTTGTCACCTTCATTGAATTTGAACCCAGCATCAAGCATGACATGATCAAACTTTTGGTGCCATTGTTTTGGAGCTTTTTTTAATCCATACAAAGATTTTACAAGTTTACACACTTTCTTTTCTTGCCCAATAGTTATGAAGCCTTCGGGTTGCTACATGTAGATTTCTTCCTCTAGAATTCCATTCAAGAAAGCTGTTTTCACATCCATTTGGTGAACTTCCAAATTTCTAATGGCGGAAATGGCAAGCACCAACCTGATGGATGTTATTCGCGTAACTGGCGAATATGTATCAAAGTAATCTAAACCTTCTCGTTGTTTATATCCTTTGATCACCAACCTTGCTTTGTACTTATCGATGGTTCCATTTGGTTTCATCTTCTTCTTGAAGATCCATCGATATCCTAGTGGTTTACATCCTTGAGGAAGATCCACTAGTTCCCAAGTATGGTTTTGTAAGATAGAGTCTATCTCACTTTTGATTGCCTCCCTCCATAGAGGTCTTTCTGAGGAATGCACCGCTTGTTGGTACGTTTGAGGTTCATCTTCTACCATATAGGTAGGAAACTCAGGGCCAAAAGATTTTTCAGTCCTTTGCCGTTTACTTTTCATGATTTCAACTTCCTCAGTCTTAGATTGTTCTCGAGGTTCATCGTTTTCAACTTCACCCACGAGAAGAATTTCCTCAACCGATCTAGAAGAGCTCGGTTCACTTTTATCTATGCATGGGAACATATGTTCAAACCATGATGCATCCTTAGATTCTATTATGGTGCCTTTGCATATTCCAGGGTTCTTAGAATCATGCACAAGAAAACGATAAGGACCATAGGGACGGATGTATCCTATAAATACACAATCCACCATTTTGGGTCCTATTAGTAGGTGCTTAGGTGGCGTGACCACTACCTTAGCTAAACACCCCCACACTTTCAAGGATTTATATGGTGGTTTCTTTCCGGTCTATAATTCGTAATGCGTTACATCCTTTTTCTTATTGGGTATCATGTTCAACACATAATTTGCCGATAAGATTGCTTCCCCCCCACATGTTTTGGTTTACACCAGAACTTATCATCATGGCATTCATCATTTCTTTCAAAGTATGATTTTTCCATTCCGCTATGCCATTTGATTGAGGGGAGTAAGGAGCCGTGAGTTCGTGGATGATTCCACTTTTTGCACATACGTCAATAAAAGGTGAAACATATTCACCTCCTCGGTTGCTCCTTACGATTTTGATTTTCTAATTTAGTTGATTCTCAAATTCGGCTTTGAACAAGATAAACTTGTCAATAGCCTCGTCCTTACTCTTAAGTAAGTACACATAGCAATACCTAGTACTATCATCAATGAACGTGATGAAGTACTTGTTCCCACCACGAGTAGGAATTGCCTTTAGATCACACACATGTGTGGATCATCTCGAGGGGTTCGGTGATTCGTTCCACCTTTTTGAATGACGATTTCGTTTGTTTTGCTTCTACGCAAGTTTCACATTTATTAATTGAGTCGATATCGAATGTTGGTATGCAATCAAGTTTGATTAAACGACGAATGGAATTATAATTTACGTGACTTAGTCTACCATGCCAAAGATTAGAAGACTCAATCAAGTAAGTAGAACTAGTAGCGTTTTCTTTCATTGCATTCACAACTATTGCATTTAGTTTAAACATTCCCTTACCAACATACACACCATTTTTGGTCAACACGACCTTGTCCGACTCAATCACCATTTTGAACCAAAATTTGTTCAACTGCTACCCCGACACAAGGTTCTTACGAATTTCTGGAACGTACAACACATTTGACAAAGTGAGTTCCTTTCCAGAAGTCATCTTTAGAACCACGTTCCCCTCACCTTTAATTTCGGCCGTGGCGGAGTTTCCTATAGAAACCTTTTCGCCATTAGTCACCTCCTTGAAGGTGTTGAAAAGGCTCTTGTCGGAACACACATGACGGGTAGCCCCCGTATCAACCCACCAATCCTTGTTATTTTGCCCAACCAAATTAACTTCGCTCACCAAAATCGAGAGATCTGTGACCATGGCAACAAGGTTGTCGACTTCATGAACCATGTTCACTTGTCGAGCATTTTCCTTCTTGGGAAGTTTGCATTTGTTGGCCTTGTGGCCTTGCTTTTGACAATTATAACAAGTTCCTTGGAACTTCTTTTTCCCAACTCCTCCCTTAGCACCAAGGTTGGAGCGTTTCCCATGACTTTTCTTTCCACCTTTTCAACTGTTTTTTCCCTTTGAAGTTTGGCCATGTTCAACAAGATTGGTGTCGCAACCCCCGATCCCAGGTTCCCCGGGAACGGGCGGCCACGAGCCAGATTCGGTGGTATCGTGTATTGTCTAATTTGGCAGCGGAATTTTTTTCATCAGGACCGTAGTTAGGAAATGTTTATCAGAGTAAAATACCACATTTTCATAATATTAAAACAAATGGGTTAAAACCCAAGTTCATAGTACACATGTTTTCATAGGAATAAATCCTATTTATTTAATAAAAACATATATTTTATTTTAGGTAACTTTATTGCCACTTTTCCAAGCCTTCAGTGCTGTCCAGCTGGCTTCTATTTGGCTTTCATATTTTGTTACCTGAAACGCGTTTTAAAAACATTTGTCAGTGGGAAATACTGGTGAGTGAATCCCAGTTTAATCAAATAAAAAGTCACAGTGTACAGTATTGAGGGCGATCCCGCAATTATATTTGTTTCCAAGACATTACAATTAACATCCATGGTACTGTCGAACCCGACTTGTGGACATGTTACTCCTTGACCAGGTGGTAACAAATTTTGTATACAAAACCCCTGTTGGGTTATTTTTGCCCATGAGAAAGCCCAACATATTTATCCTACATGGGTATTATTATTATTATTATAATATATATATATATATATATATATATATATAAAAGTTTAATGAATTAAGTGTGATAAATCTCTTGTGGGCCATAGCTTTGTACAAGACCAAAATAATATTGTGAATTTGTTTTAGTGGGCTTGCAACTGACGAAAGCATCAAAAATATGAAAAGGTTTTTTTTGGTGAGCCTTCTGGACGCAAGAAAGAAAAGAAATAGGGTTTACTTCCTTTGTGTTTTTGGTGCCTGACTTGAAGATGCACAGAAGAACAAAGAAGAAAAATCAAGAGTTTTATTCTTGGGTCTTTTGTGAAGATAAGAGACGTACCAGAGATTGTTAATTCCTCGTGGTGATACCTCTTACTTGCTTACTTGTTTTGTTTTTATTCCATATACTTGAAGTTAGTTTGTGCCAAGTATATGATGATTTTGTATGCCTCTAGTTTTACCTTGGGAAGACTTTGTATTGCTATTTTGGTGATAGTGGATTTTAAGCGGCTCTAGTAGTCCCGTGGTTTTTACTCTCCTTTTTTGAGAGGTTTTCCACGCTAAAATTCGGTGTCTCTTTATTATTACTTTTATACCTATTTGTTTGCATCCTCACAGGTTCATTCGAGTTGGGAAAATATTTGGTCAAACGAAGTTTGCTTCCGCGTTTTAGTTTGCCGTTTGTGACCGGGTCGCGTTTTTCCCATCAGAGTGGTATCAGAGCCATTGGCTCTTGTTATTGGGTTGAAACTTGTTTGAACGATGGAAGCTAATACAAGTAGGATCATGAATTTAAATGGTTCTAATTATCATGTTTGGAGAGGCAAGATGGAAGATCTCCTTTATGTGAAAGATTATTATATGCCTGTGTTTAATACCGATAAACCTGAAGGTAAAACAGATGAAGAATGGAATATCTTACACAGAAAAGTTTGTGGCTACATTCGCCAGTGGGTTGATGATAATGTTTTGAACCATATTAGCGGGGAGACTCATGCTCGTACTCTGTGGAATAAGCTTGAGGAGTTCTATGCTCGAAAGACCGGGAACAATAAATTGTTCTTGATTAAACAGTTGATTAACTTGAAGTACAATGATGGAACTCCTGTTACTGATCACTTGAATGTTTTTCAGGGTATTATTAATCAGCTTGCAGGAATGGGAATCAAGTTTGAAGACGAGATACAAGGCTTATGGCTTCTTGGTACTTTACCGGATTCTTGGGAGACCTTTAGGACATCATTGTCCAACTCTGCAGCAAATGGTATTATTACTATGGAAATGGCTAAAGGCGGTATTTTAAATGAAGAGATGAGAAGAAAATCGCAGGGTTCCTCTTCACATTCGGATGTCTTAGTCACAGAAAGCAGGGGGAGAAGTCAAAGTAGAGGTCCGAGTAACAAAGGGAAGCATCGTAGTAAGTCCAGAGGTAAGTTTGCTGATTATGAGTGTCATCATTGTGGTAAGAAAGGACACACAATTAAATTTTGCAGACAACTGAAAAAGGAGAACAAGAAGGCTAATTACAACAATCAAAAGAACAATCATAAGAAAGATGATGGTGGCAACGACACTGCGGAAGTTAATTTTGCTACTGAAGAGTTCTTTATTTGTTGTGATTATGACATGGTGAACATTGCACATGATGATTCGAGTTGGGCTGTTGACAGTGGTGCTACATGCCATGTGACGTCACAAAGGGAATTTTTTTCATCTTATACACCTGGTGACTTTGGGGTTGTTAAGATGGGTAATAACGGGCTATCAAAGATTGTAGGTGTTGGGGATGTTTGCTTGAAGTTTGACACTGGGATGGAGTTGGTTTTACACAATGTAAAACATGTTCCAGATATTAGACTCAATTTGATCTCCGCAGGTTTACTTGATGATGATGGTTACCATAGTACCTTTGGTGATGATATTTGGAAACTTACTCGTGGTTCTTTGATCATGGCAAGAGGTAAAAGAACTTCAAAATTATACAGAACGCATCCGAAGATCTCTAAAGACTCAGTCAATTTGTTAGTGAATGCTGATATGACTGACTTGTGGCATAGGAGACTTGCTCACATGAGTGAAAAGGGGATGTCTATTTTGTTGAAGAAGAATGCCTTGCCCGATTTGCATGATGTTCATTTGAAGAAGTGTTCTCATTGTCTGGCAGGTAAGCAAAGAAGAGTTTCTTTTAAGAGTCATCCTCCTCATAGGAGAGACAGTATACTTGATTTAATACATTCGGATGCTTGTGGTCCTATGAAGACTAGAACACTTGGGGGCTGCTTGTATTTTGTCAGTTTTATCGATGATCATTCAAAGTTTGGGCTTATACTTTGAAGTCTAAAGATCAGGTATTAGATGTGTTTAAGCAGTTTCATGCCTTAGTTGAGAGACAAACTGAGAAGAGGCTCAAGTGTATTCGGACAGATAATGGAGGTGAATACATTGGTCCCTTTGATGCTTATTGTAGAGAGAAAGGTATTCGACACCAAAAGACTCCTCCAAAGACACCACAGCTGAATGGTTTAGCAGAACGGATGAATAGAACATTGGTTGAAAGGGTTAGATGTTTGCTGTCACATGCAGGGTTGCCTAATTCCTTTTGGGGTGAAGCTTTGAACACCGTAGTAAATGTTATTAATCATACTCCTTGTGTTCCTTTGTCTTTTGATGTTCCTGACAGGGTTTGGAGCGGCAAAGATGTTTCATACGATGATTTGTGGGTCTTTGGATGCAAGGCTTTTGTGCATATTCCCAAAGATGAAAGAACAAAGCTTGATATAAAGACCAAGCCATGTATATTCCTTGGTTATGGGGGAGATGAGTTTGGACACAGGTTTTATGATCCAATCTCGAAGAAACTTATAAGAAGTTTCGATGCTGATTTTATTGAAGATCAAAGTTTGAAAGATATTGAGAAGACAAAGATAGTTCCTCAACATACTGATGATCTTACTGATTTGGATCCAGTTCCTCCACAGCACTCTGAGCTGCATAATGAAGATGATATTCAACATGATGAACAACACGATACTGATAATCATGATATTCTAGAGCAACAAGAGTTAGATGAGGGTCCTCATCCAGAGTTGCCAGTACCAGGTATGCCAACATTTATCCCACTCAGACGGTCTACAAGAGACCGTCATCCTTCTACCCGTTTTTCTGCTGATGAGTATGTCTTACTCTCGGATGGGGGAGAGCCCGAGTGTTATACAGAGGCTATGGAAGATGAACATAAAAGAGAGTGGTTTGAAGCTATGCAAGATGAGATGAATTCCTTGTATGAGAACAATACCTTTGAGTTGGTGAAGTTGCCTAAGGGCAAAAGAGCTTTGAAGAACAAGTGGGTCTACAAAGTGAAGACTGAAGATCATACCTCACGGCCTAGATACAAAGCTAGATTGGTGGTCAAAGGGTTCATTCAGAAAAAGGGTATTGATTTTGATGAGATTTTCTCTCCGGTCGTGAAGATGAGTTCCATTCGAGTGATTCTTGGTTTGGCTGCTAGTCTTGATCTTGAGGTTGAGCAAATGGATGTCAAGACAGCTTTCCTTCATGGTGACTTGGACAAGGAAATCTATATGGAGCAACCTGAAGGTTTTCAGGTTAAAGGTAAAGAAGACTATGTCTGTAAGCTTCAGAAAAGTCTATATGGGTTGAAGCAAGCACCGAGACAATGGTACAAGAAATTTGAGTCTGTTATGGGGAAGCAAGGCTTCCGAAAGACTATTTCAGATCACTGTGTTTTCTTTCAGAGGTTTGGTGATGATGATTTTATCATTTTATTACTCTATGTTGATGATATGTTGATTGTAGGCAAGAATGCAGAGAGAATTGTTCAGCTGAAGAAGGAATTGAGCAAGTCGTTTTCTATGAAAGACTTGGGGCCAGTAAAACAGATTCTTGGCATTCGGATTACTAGAGATAGAGCTTCAAAGAAGTTACACATGTCACAAGAGCAATACATTAAGAAGGTGCTTTGCAGATTCAACATGGCTAAGGCCAAAGCGGTTAGTTCACCTCTTACTCCCAACTTTAAACTAACCGATAAAGATTGCCCTTCTTCTAAGAAGGAGATTGAAGAGATGGATAGAGTTCCATATGCGTCAGCGGTTGGAAGTTTGATGTACGCAATGGTGTGTACACGACCTGATATTGCCCATGCAGTAGGTGTTGTTAGTCGGTTTCTGTCAAATCCAGGTAAAAAGCATTGGGAAGCGGTTAAGTGGATCCTTAGATATCTACGTGGTACTTCCAAATTGGGTATAACATTTGGGAATGAAGAACCGATGCTTGTTGGTTATACGGATTCTGATATGGCGGGAAATAAGGACAACATGAAATCTACTTCTGGTTATTTGATGACTTTTGCAGGGGGAGCTGTGTCTTGGCAGTCTAGATTGCAAAAGTGTGTTGCTTTGTCTACTACAGAGGCTGAGTATATGGCAGCAACAGAAGCATGCAAAGACCTATTGTGGTTGAAAAGATTTACGCAAGAGCTTAGCGTTATGCAACAACACTACGTGGTCCTTTGTGATAATGAAAGCGCTATTCACCTTGCGAAAAATTCTATGTTTCACAAAAGAACAAAACATATTGATGTCAGGTATCATTGGATTAGAGATGCTATTGAAGACAAGCTATTTGAACTTGACAAAGTTCATACCGATGATAATGGTTCTGATATGTTTACTAAATCTTTAGCAAGGGAAAATTTGAAGGTATGTTGCTCAATCGCCGGGATGGCGAACTCTTTCTGTAACACCCGGCTTAATAAATCAAGATTTTATTAATAGAATACACATTTAAATGCTAAAATGTGACTTTACAAAAACTTTTCATACTAACATTTCCACATGTTAACAACATTTCAAAAATACAACTTAATGTAATTGGATTCGTCATTTTAAAGATACGATGAAACGCTGCGCGGAAGCTTGTATTTTATCGTGTTCGGTTCCTCATCGAGCTTGATCTTCATCCGGGCACTCTTGGCGATCACCTATGATCAAAACCAACTTAAAAGTTAGTTTTGATAGTCAAACATTAAGTTCAAACAAGTACAGGGGTTAAAATGACAAAATTTAAAAATTTTCGGAGTTAGGGGGCGTCGCGTGACGCCAAGGGCCTAGGCGTCACGCCTAGCCCCTGTTTTCACAGACTGTTGCCTTCAGCTGTTGCTGTACATACCCAGCATGACCTGATTTCACGGAAACAGCCATAACTTCTTCGTTATTGATCCGTTTTACCCGATTCTTTTTCCTACGCGTCCGTAATTTAATTCTCCATTATATGGAGTTAAAATCCAACATCCAACTTAATAAATTTTTAGACTTCTAAGCCTTCGACTCGTTACCTTTTTACCGAATTTTAACCCGTTTATGAATTTTATCAAACAAACATATTTGTTTGATCCTTATGTCACATACACTTCTTCAAATTAAGGTTATCTACCATATTAGGTTCTAATCACGGGTTTATTACACAATTTAAACCCGTTTTCGCTCGTATGCTTATTTTGACCCGTTAAGGGTATTTTAAGCACTTTAAAGCTTGAAATCGCTTTCATTCATTTCTAGTATCTTATTCCTACATTTCTTATCAAGTAATCTTCAACTACAACTATATGTGTGTTGGATTTAATGTGGATATCTATATGTTCTGAGTTTTACCCCTCGGATTATTATTTTACGGCAAGACTCAAATAGAGCCATTTGACCCAAGATTTACCCTTTTCGCTTGTTATACTTATTCAAAGTATTTGCTTGATCATGTAACTTGTTTTTAAACAACTCTTAAGATTCGTTTGCTCAATTTAGCTTATGAGGGCGTTTCGGTCATCTTAAATCCTTTCTTTATAACGAAAGACTTTTAGTGTCGTAATTGACCAAAATTCTACTTTTAAACTAGGCTCTTGTTTTAAATAGCCATTATGTTTTAAAAACACAAGAACTATAACTTAAATAATTCGGTTTACTTAAAGATAACTCAATGTCCATTTTAACTTGTTTAGCCCTCATTGAGCTTCAAGTTCTAATGATGGTTTGACCAATTATACATACCTGGCTCGAATCAATATATTGACCCGTTTTGATACCTTACCTTAGTTGCCGCTAAGTAATAGCGATGTCAACATTCAATCGATACTTATTCCTGTAATCATGCAACTCGACAAAACATTAGCCGATATTGTCAAAGGGTGTTATTTTCACCTTTTGACCCGTTTGGTCTATATGACCGATTACTTTTGCGAGATGGATTTATTATCATCCCGTCTACATGACTTGTACCGGTTTACACCGTACGGTCAATTTACTTATAAATCTATTTCTTGATTAATTTGACCCCTTTGTATCTTACGCCATAAAATGTCCTTCAAAACTAACAGTTATCGTCAACAAGTGACCACATTGCCGTTTTACCCTTATTAATTGTATTGATTTACCTTATAAGGTAAATCATTCAAAACTCGTTATTTATTAGTCATTACACGACTAAATGACCTTATTGGCTCTTTTTAACCATTCAACATGGTTTATCATTATTGTCTTTTGTTCCGAACCGCGCATGTCGGGTCGAAACATCATAAGTCAAATGAGACCTTTGAGTATTCAAAATATATAAAACCAATAGATATTAAACAAAAAGGTGTAAGTTTTAACTTACCTCTCATCCGGTTTACGCTTTTCGTCTCTTACTTGATTTGTTTGACCCGCTCCTTCCTCCAAGCTTTCACCTAGCTTGTTACGCGTCAAACTATCATCATATTTCGTAAGATGGTTAGTTTAGTCATTGTCAATCATGACTATTACATCTTACGTATTTTCTATCAAAATTATCATTCGATCTTATTAATGGTCGGTTTGACTTTTTAAAAGTCAAATCACCAATTAACACATATGATTGCACTATCAAGTTCACAAGACTCAATTAGGCACATTATCAACGCTTAGTGAGCATCATCTTTTGAGACGCCAAATTAGCTAACATGTCATCCAATTCCTACCTCAAGTAATAATAAATCAACATGTAATTTCAGTTATTACAAGCATATACACACTTTGACCATCATAATCATGGCTTTAACTCTATGTCAAGACCCACTTCTAATCACTTATGAACTCTTAACAAAATCCCTAATTTGTTCAAGTAGTTCATTCATATGAGTTAGTATGATGTTTATAAACACCAATACAACATCAATTTCATCAAATCAACAAAACCCACTTAGCTCATACTTGGTTATTTGGATTAATCACTAGTTTATGGCACAATTTTACAAGTTTGCATCTAGGGTTTGTTCCTAGACTTGTACCCACACTAATATCACTATAACATTGAACATTCATACAAGAATTTCGTTCATGCAAGTTCATCACAATTTCGAAATATTACTAAACATCAAAATTCAACATACCTTGTGATCCCCTAGGCTTGGTGATCACGATTTTATTAAAAGCCCCAATTTTCCGGCTCGATTTCTCTTTGATTTTGTTGAATTTGTGAGTGTTTAGGGTTCTTGAGGAGAACCCCTTTTTTTCTTCTCCTGGACATCGACCAACACACTTGTGTGTGTGTGTTTTGGTTTTTGTTTTGCTTTTAATTATAAACTTCTTTCACATATTGCCCATTTTAGTCCCTCTTAGTTTAAAGGTTCTATAAATGGGTCAATTACTACAAGTTCCTTCTTGTTTTACTAAACAATAACTAACTAGGTTAAATATTCCTAGTTAACTTAGTGGGTTCCGGGAGTTATAACCCGTTTTATTTTAAGTCCCGTTAACTTGGGCATTTTTATACACTTTGTTTTCTCAAGGTATTTATGTTCTTTCAAATTAATGTTAGGTTTATTTATTTAAATTCCTAATATTTACCGGGTTAATTTTTACCACTAACGGTATTTTACCTGTCTTTACTATTAATGTGGTTTGATTACCAAACCCGTTTTTGGGGTGTTACACTTTCTCATAGACAAAAAGGGGGAGATTTGTTGGGTTATTTTTGCCCATGAGAAAGCCCAACATATTTATCCTATATGGGTATTATTATTATAAATATATATATATATATAAAAGTTTAATGAATTAAGTGTGATAAATCTCTTGTGGGCCATAGCTTTGTACAAGACCAAAATAATATTGTGAATTTGTTTTAGTGGGCTTGCAACTGACGAAAGCATCAAAAATATGAAAAGGTTTTTTTTGGTGAGCCTTCTGGACGCAAGAAAGAAAATAAATTGGGTTTACTTCCTTTGTGTTTTTGGTGCCTGACTTGAAGACGCACAGAAGAACAAAGAAGAAAAATCAAGAGTTTTATTCTTGGGTCTTTTGTGAAGATAAGAGACGTACCAGAGATTGTTAATTCCTCGTGGTGATACCTCTTACTTGCTTACTTGTTTTGTTTTTATTCCATATACTTGAAGTTAGTTTGTGCCAAGTATATGATGATTTTGTATGCCTCTAGTTTTACCTTGGGAAGACTTTGTATTGCTATTTTGGTGATAGTGGATTTTAAGCGGCTCTAGTAGTCCCGTGGTTTTTACTCTCCTTTTTTGAGAGGTTTTCCACGCTAAAATTCGGTGTCTCTTTATTATTACTTTTATACCTATTTGTTTGCATCCTCACAGGTTCATTCGAGTTGGGAAAATATTTGGTCAAACGAAGTTTGCTTCCGCGTTTTAGTTTGCCGTTTGTGACCGGGTCGCGTTTTTCCCATCAACCCCAACATACTCATCATAATTGTATTCTTACAAATACTCAATAACTGTTATTCGCATGGAAAAGTATTTAAGGTTTTGTAAAAACAGTTAACAAAAGTTTACAAAAAGCGGATCAACTCACATTGCTGTCTTAGATTTTCCGTAAGGGTTTCCCGGTGATAATCTATAATTTACACAAATGTACACGCGTTAGTATTAATAACCCATTTTAACATTAGTAATACCCTCCCCGAGACGGCATTCCAATGACTACGTCTGGCAGAACCACGACAGCCATTACGGAACCCTAGATCAATCGGGCAGCGTATCTAATACGTATCCAGGGGTTATAATACTTACAACGGAGCAGAAATTCACTAATTAGGGGGGTATAATACCCGAGTATTACTTCTACTATTCAGAAATTGTGATTGAGAATGAAAGAAATGAACGACGGAAAACGAAAACCCGTTGCTTTCTTATATAGTGCCTGATCTTGGTTCTCTTGTGGCCCGCGTAAAACAAGAGAAGGGTCTACGCGGCCCGCGTTGACTCCAGGTCAACGTATAGCTGATCCGGGTCAGCGAGTAGGGTCGACGTGTGGCTGACACGTGGCCGCACTGGGCTGCGCCACATTTTCAAGCTTACGCGGCCCGCGTAAGAGTTGGGGTGGGTCTACGCGGCCCGCCTCATCTTATATTTCAGATTTTTATTTACTTTTAATACTATTTAATATATTTGAGGCCCGTTTTCGCGTATGGGGTGTATTTTGGGACATATTGGGATATTTTAAAATATACTAGGGTGTTGGAAAATTATGAGGGTGTCGGTTTTATTGAGGATTGTTATAATTGGCCTTCACTGTTTCAGGACCATCAATCCGTTTCAAAGCCAACTTGTTATCTTCTTCAATACGAAGACGAACAATGAGATCTTCAATGGTCATCTCCTTTCGCTTATGCTTGAGATAGTTCTTGAAATCAACCCAACTTGGTGGCACCTTTTCAATCATTGCAGCAATTTGGAATGTCTCGCTGAGGACCATTCCTTCCGCATGTATATCATGAAGAATAACTTATAATTCTTGGACTTGGCTCATGATAGTTTTAGCATTTATCATTTTAAAGTCCAAGAACTTAGCCACCACCAATTTCTTGGTGCCCGCATCTTCTGTTTAGTATTTGCGGTCCAAAGACTCCCATAACTCTTTGGCAGTCTTGGCTTTACAATACACATTGTAAAGCGTATCAACCATACCATTCAAGATATAGTTGCGGCACAAGAAATCCGAATGATTCCAAGCATGAACCGCGCTCAGTGATTGGGCATTCACATCCCCTTCATCCACATGGGGAACGGTTTCAGTCAAGAACCGTGCTAGGTTCAGAGTTGTTAGATAAAAGAACATCTTTTGCTGCCACTATTTGAAATTCACACCGTTGAATTTCTCAGGTTTCTCAGCATGTGAGATTGGGTTAGGCAGTGGTCCAACCAGGCCGGTTGTAACAGCAACAGCGGAAGTCATGAAAGCAGTCATGACTGCAGAAACAGAAGTAGACATGGGCTAGGACGCCTTTCTGAAAAGAAAAATAGAATGCAGAAACAATTAGTAAGACGCCACTGTTTAAGTTTGTTAGAAAACTGCTACTGAAAGAGCTGCAAAATAATCAAAACAGTAAAAAAGAAACAGTTAACGAGAACTGGGCTTGTGTTTGACACAATTCCCTTAAACAGATTCGTCGTCTGTTCCCAGGGTATGCCGGTTCGAAGCAGCAACAGTGCACTGCCGAACTTGAACACTTGCCTAAAAAGAGAAAAAGGAGCTGTGTTGGAGAAGCTGAGATTGAGAGAAGAGAAGTTGTTGAGGTGTGTCTAAACAGGTTGTCTGCATTGGGTTTTATAGGCACATATCATAACTGATTCTGGCCTCATCATTGCAGAGAATTAATGGCTCATCGGTTTCGAAACTGATGCCTCATCATTGCAGAGAATTAACTCACACAATGGCTCAGCGGTTTCGAAACAGAATAATGATTCTCATTAAAACTGAAAATCATTTTAGTTAAAACCCATTAATAAGACCAACCGTTTTAGTTTTAAAGACTAATTAATAAAAACAATTAGTCAGTCTCAAGTGCAAAAACTATCTCCCGTGAGCCCAGGTTTTCGGAGCTGCATTCGTGTCCGCAGGACGTGCGGGCATACGCGAGTTCAACTAGTTCCGGTTCCATTTTTTGCACCAGCCCTTCGCGCTCGCGGGTAGGACTTATGGTAAAACATGTCATAAGACTTCAAAGGTTTCATTAAGGTTTCACCTTAGAAGTGGCCTATCTTTTTGTTCCCACTCCAATGTGGGATAAAGTGGTTTTACCACTTGAGACTTTCCATTCACACCAAAACTTCCAACAATCCCCCACATGAATGGAGGTCGATCTCAGAAACAACATTATTCCAATTAGATTTCAGCAGTTGAGTTTTGCATACGATAGGTAGGTGTTACCCTTTGAACATTCGCTCATGAAATGCACTTAGCCCACTAGCTCTGAGTAGAACTCGATGTCTTTGAACTCGTCTGCCGTTTGTGTAGACGACAATGCACTTCACACAAGACTCTCCCTGACAAAGTCAAGTCCTCATAGTTATGTTCGTTATGGTCATGAACATGATGCCTGGTTCTGTGAGAGCCATTAGGTATTGTGCCCCAACAATACCCTTTGAAGCGACTCCACTTCTCTCTCACATAGGTGATTCACTATGTATGGTTACCTTAGTTGAATCATTAAAAGCCATAGGATTAGCCTCACACTTGTCACTTTTAGGAATGGACTAGGAAGTTTACTAAGCTTTGCAACAAACTCCCTTATATATATACGTAGGGTTATCCACCACAGTGACCTTACTAATTCATACAATTAGGTTTTCCTATTGAACTCAGCTCTTGGGATCTCTAGTCTACTGAGTTAGGTTTCCATCATATGAACTTATATTTTCAAGGGCTTCAGTCCCATTCCCATGGACGAATTATGTACTAACTCTCTACTTAGGCCTTTTGTTAGCGGATCCGCAATTTTATCCTTTGACCTCACGTAGTCAACAGTGATAATTCCTGTAGAGATTAGTTGTCGTACCGTATTATGTCTACGTCTGATATGTCTGTTCCTACCGTTATACATTGTGCTACGAGCTCTGCCAAGTGCCGATTGGCTATCACAATGTATACAAATGGCCGTGCTGGCTTAGGCCATCTTGGTATATCCTCAACAAATTGACGTAGCCATTCTGCCTCTTCACCTGCTTTATCTAAAGCGATGAATTCTGATTCCTTCGTGGATCTAGCGATAACCGTTTGTTTTGATGATTTCCACGATATAGCAACACCTCCAAGTGTGAATACATACCCACTTGTTGCTCTGGAATCATTCGTGTCAGATATCCAATTTGCATCGCAGTGTCCTTCTATAACTGCTGGATATCTATTATAATGCAACCCGTATTCCCGAGTGTATCTTATTCCAATGCATTGAACTTGGGTTGCTCGTGTATCTACTTAGCTTGCTCACAGCATATGCTATGTCTGGTCTAGTACAACTCATAAGATACATCTAGCTACCAATAATTCTTGAGTATTCCAACTGGTTTACGGGTTCACCTCTATTCTTGGCTAGATGTTGACTTGTGTCAAGTGGAGTTCAAGCTTCATTAGAGTCATTTGTATTGAACTTCTCAAGAATTATGTCCACATAGTGGGATTGACTTAAAACAAGTCCACTTTGGGTTCGCGTGATTTTGACCCCCAAAATCACATCCGCAAGACCCATGTCTTTCATGTCAAATCTTGCTTTTAGCATGTTCTTTGTAGATTTTATGATTTTGTCATCACTTCCTGTAATGAGCCTATCATCTACATATAGACACAAAATGACATATCTATCAGATGTGTCCTTCACATACACACATTTGTCACATTCATTGATTTTGAACCCAACATCAAGCATGACATGATCAAACTTTTGGTGCCATTGTTTTGGAGCTTGTTTTAATCCATACAAGGATTTTACAAGTTTACACACTTTCTTTTCTTTCCCAATAGCTGTGAAGCCTTCGGGTTGCTCCATGTAGATTTCTTCCTCTAGAATTCCATTCAAAAAAGCTGTTTTCACATCCATTTGGTGAACTTCCAAATTTCTAATGGCGGAAATGGCAAGCACCAACCTGATGGATGTTATTCGTGTAACTGGCGAATATGTATCAAAGTAATCTAAACCTTCTCGTTGTTTATATCCTTTGATCACCAACCTTGCTTTGTACTTATCGATGGTTCAATCTGGTTTCATCTTCTTCTTGAAGATCCATCGATATCTTAGTGGTTTACATCCTTGAGGAAGGTTCACTAGTTCCCAAGTATGGTTTTGTAAGATAGAGTCTATCTCACTTTTGATTGCCTCCCTCCACTGAGGTCCTTCTGAGGAATGCACCGCTTGTTGGTACGTTGGAGGTTCATCTTCTGCCATATAGGTAAGAAACTCAAGGCGAAAGGATTTTTCAGTCCTTTGCCATTTACTTTTCTTGATTTCAACTTCCTCAGTCTTAGATTGTTCTCGAGGTTCATCGTTTTCAACTTCACCCTCGAGAACAATTTCCTCAACCGGTCTAGAAGAACTCGGTTCACTTTTATCTAAGCATGGGAACATATGTTCAAACCATGATGCATCCTTAGATTCTATTATGGTGCCTTTGCATATTCCAGGGTTCTTAGAATCATGCACAAGAAAACGATAAGGACCATAAGGACGGGTGTATCCTATAAATACACAATCCACCATTTTGGGTCCTATTAGTAGGCGCTTAGGTGGTGTGACCACCACCTTAGCTAAACACCCCCACACTTTCAAGGATTTATATGGTGGTTTCTTTCCGGTCCATAATTCGTAAGGCGTTACATCCTTTTTCTTATTGGGTATCATGTTCAATACATAATTTGCCGATAAGATTGCTTCCCCCCACATGTTTTGGTTTACACCAGAACTTATCATTATGGCATTCATCATTTCTTTCAAAGTACGATTTTCCGTTCCGCTATGCCATTTGATTGAGGGGAGTAAGGAGCCGTGAGTTCGTGGATGATTCCACTTTTTGCACATACGTCAATAAAAGGTGAAACATATTCACCTCCACGGTTGCTCCTTACGATTTTGATTTTCCGATTTAGTTGATTCTCAACTTCGGCTTTGAACAAGATAAACTTGTCAATAGCCTCGTCCTTACTCTTAAGTAAGTACACATAGCAATACCTAGTACTATCATCAATGAACGTGATGAAGTACTTGTTCCCACCACGAGTAGGAATTGCCTTTAGATCACACACATGTGTGGATCATCTCGAGGGGTTCGGTGATTCGTTCCACCTTTTTGAATGACGATTTCGTTTGTTTTGCTTCTACGTAAGTTTCACATTTATTAATTGAGTCGATATCGAATGTTGGTATGCAATCAAGTTTGATTAAACGACAAATGGAATTATAATTTACGTGACCTAGTCTACCATGCCAAAGATTAGAAGACTCAATCAAGTAAGTAGAACTAGTAGCGTTTTCTTTCATTGCATTCACAACTATTTCATTTAGTTTAAACATTCCATTCAGGGCATAGCCCTTACCAACATACACACCATTTTTGGTCAACACGACCTTGTCCGACTCAATCACCATTTTGAACCCAAATTTGTTCAACTGCTACCCCGACACAAGGTTCTTACGAATTTCTAAGGAACATACAACACGTTTGACAAAGTGAGTTCCTTTCCAGAAGTCATCTATAGAACCACGTTCCCCTCACCTTTAATTTCGGCCGTGGCGGAGTTTCCCATAAGACCCTTTTCGCCATTAGTCACCTCCTTGAAGGTGTTGAAAAGGCTCTTGTCGGAACACACATGACAGGTAGCCCCCGTATCAACCCACCAAGCCTTGTTATTTTGCCCAACCAAATTAACTTCGCTCACCAAAATCGAGAGATCTGTGACCATGGCAACAAGGTTGCCGACTTCATGAACCATGTTCACTTGTCGAGCATTTTCCTTCTTGGGAAGTTTGCATTCGTTGGCCTTGTGGCCTTGCTTTTGACAATTATAACAAGTTCCTTGGAACTTCTTTTTCCCAACTCCTCCCTTAGCACCAAGGTTGGAGCGTTTCCCATGACTTTTCTTTCCACATTTTCCCCAATTTTTTCCCTTTGAAGATTGGCCATGTTCAACAAGATTGGCCTTCACTGTTTCAGGACCGTCAATCCGTTTCAAAGCCAACTTGTTATCTTCTTCAATACGAAGATGAACAATGAGATCTTCAATGGTCATCTCCTTTCGCTTATGCTTGAGATAGTTCTTGAAATCAACCCAACTTGGTGGCAGCTTTTCAATCATTGCAGCAACTTGGAATGTCTCGCTGTGGACCATTCCTTCCGCATGTATATCATGAAGAATAACTTGCAATTCTTGGACTTGGCTCATGATAGTTTTAGCATCTATCATTTTAAATTCCAAGAACTTAGCCACCACGAATTTCTTGGTGCCCGCATCTACTGTTTTGTATTTGCGGTCCAAAGACTCCCATAACTCTTTGGCAGTCTTGGCTTTACAATACACATTGTAAAGCATATCAACCATACCATTCAAGATATAGTTGCGGCACAAGAAATCCGAATGATTCCAAGCATGAACCGCGCTCAGTGATTGAGCATTCACATCCCCTTCATCCACATGGGGAACGGTTTCAGTCAAGAACAGTGCTAGGTTCAGAGTGGTCAGATAAAAGAACATCTTTTGCTGCCATTGTTTGAAATTCACACCGTTGAATTTCTCAGCATGTGATATTGCGTTAGGCAGTGGTGCAACCAGGTCGGTTGTAACAGCAACAGAGGAAGTCATGAAAGCAGTCATGACTGCAGAAACAGAAGTAGACATGGGCTGGGATGCCATTCTGAAAAGAAAAACAGAATGCAGAAACAATTAGTAAGACGACTCTATTTCAGTTTGTTAGAAAACTGCTAGTGAAAGAGCTGCAAAATAATCAAAACAGTAATTAAGAAACAGTTAACGAGAACCGGGCTTGTGTTTGACACAATTCCCTTAAACAGATTCGTCGTCTGTTCCCAGGGTATCCCGGTTCGAAGCAGCAACAGCGCACTGCCGGACTTGAACACTTGCCTGAAAAGAAAAAGGAGCTGTGTTGGAGAAGCTGAGATTGAGAGAAGAGAAGTTGTTGAGGTGTGTCTAAACAGGTTGTCTGCATTGGGTTTTATAGGCACAGATCATAACTGATTCTGGCCTCA
This sequence comes from Helianthus tuberosus, assembly GCA_030545235.1. Taxonomy (NCBI): domain Eukaryota; kingdom Viridiplantae; phylum Streptophyta; class Magnoliopsida; order Asterales; family Asteraceae; genus Helianthus; species Helianthus tuberosus. The sequence continues at coordinate 197,705,601 of CM060448.1, read as the reverse complement.
TCATTGCAGAGAATTAATGGCTCATCGGTTTCGAAACTGATGCCTCATCATTGCAGAGAATTAACTCACATAATGGCTCAGCGGTTTCGAAACTGAATAATGATTCTCATTAAAACTGAAAATCATTTCAGTTAAAACCCATTAATAAGACTAACCGTTTTAGTTTTAAAGACTAATTAATAAAAACAATTAGTCAGTCTCGAGTGCAAAAACTGTCTCCCGCGAGCCCGGGTTTTTGGAGCTGCATTCGTGTCCGCAGGACGTGTGGGCATACGTGAGTTCAACTAATTCCGGTTCCATTTTTTGCACCACCCCTGCGCGCGTGGGTAGGACTTGTGGTAAAACATGTCATAAGACTTCAAAGGCTTCATTAACGTTTCACCTTATAAATAGCCTATCTTTTTGTTCCCACTCCAATGTGGGATAAAGTTGTTTTACCACTTGAGACTTTCCATTCACACCAAAACTTCCAACAATCCCCCACATGAATGGAGGTCGATCTCAGAAACAACATTATTCCAATTAGATTTCAGCAGTTGAGTTTTGCTGCCACTGTTTGAAATTCACACCGTTGAATTTCTCAGGTTTCTCAGCATGTGATATTGCGTTAGGCAGTGGTGCAACCAGGTCGGTTGTAACAGCAACTGTAGGATCGTGTATGAGACCCAAATGAGTCGTTCAGAGGAGTTTTACTCTGTTTCAGGTGCGGAAAACAAGAAACAAATGTAGAAACAGCTTACACTTCACTTTAAACACTGATTTGATTAAACTGACAGCGATTACAATCAAATCTCACACCGGCAGCACTTCGGTATGGAATACAAGGATCTCTTCTCTGATTTCGCTCATAGTGACCTATATATAGGGTCCTGATTCCGCTAGTAAAGACACATGACCTGTTGGAGCGGAATTAGACTATTGTGATTCCGCTCGAAAGTGTCAACATCACAATTTGGGCGGAATTAACTTCTGGAGCGAAATCAGCTTTCTAAACACTTAAACTCTCCTATTTTCTCGATCTACATGCCCTGATTTATACAATCTAGACTAAGACTCGATACAAGACGAAGTCGACAGATGTATGCACCAACAGACTCCCCCTCAGATGTTGACGAGTCTTCAGTGTCGAGTCTTCGCATCTTCAGTCTTGATCAGTCTCTGGGCTTTACTTTCTCTAACAGCATCAACAGACTCTCTCAAACAACGTGCTGGCATTCCTTCAGTTCATCAGCAACATCTTCTTCAGGATCATAATCTGACTTTTACTCTCTTCTCTTAGACTTCAGGTATCGGAAACCTGGCTCTTTAAAACACAAGCTTGTCAGGATCGAATAACCTGGCTCTTTCTGAGGTTGTTCCAAGATCGTAACCTGGCTTTTATCCAACTCAGGTATTCTTAGAATTGATAAATCCAGCTCTTTCATAATCTTGCACAATCTCTACCTCAAAGTAAATTTTCTAAATTTACAATTCAATGTATGCACTAACACTGACTCTCCCTCAGGAATAACTCAATAATCTTGATGAACCATTTTTAAAATTTGTTCAAAACACATTTGATTTTCAAACACATACTTCTTTTCACAAGAATGTCATCATGTTCAGCACTTGGAATTTTGAAAATCAGTTCTCCAATATCAGTTATCGAAAATCCTTTTTGGCTTTTTCAAAAGTTTATGCTAAAACACACCGAAAATCTTTTTGGATTTTTGAATGTAAAGAAATGCAGTAAAGAAATATATACAGACACTATTTTTGTGAGTTTGTGTAAGAGGATCATATTAGTTATTGAGACAAATCATTAACACCATTAAGCTTCATTTCATTTTAAGTTCTAAACAATTCACTTAGATTGTCAGTATACTGGTCCACTTAAATTTTCACACAAAGTTCAACTGTTCCGAGATACGATATTAAAGTTTTAAGCACTTAAACTTATTCGTGTGTCCCACTACTTGAATATACTCCCGTATCCAGATCCCAATATTCAGTCTTACAGGTGAGTATACCACAGATGATATCTGAAAAGGGGTTATATTGCGAGGGCCGTGAGAGCTCAGGTCGATACTTCCGTATACGCAGAGAGATGACGGCTTCGACTTTTGGTGTGTCCCCTTTAGAGGATCTTTTTTTACAACATCAATGACTATCAATTTTATTGTTTCATCAATTTGCTGAGAGCGGCGCTATATTTCAAGCAAGCAGAAAGTATTCTCCGGGGACTAGGCCATTGCTTCCGCAAAATCAGAAGTCCCGGGATAATACCCCAGATATCACTGAGCATAAAGACCTAGTATCTCATAAAGAGGGACCTTTCAAACAAGATTTCGGGGGTTACCCATATATCCAAGAAATTGTTCCCCACGATATAAGCAAGTTTGATTTTAGGTTTATATCTCGTCACAATCTACTAAATGTGCAAAAACCTACTGGCATATCCGCAGTGAGATTGTTTATCACATTTTAACTTTACATTTCTTTAGCATGTTGTGACAGTCCACTAATGTACTATCATTTCCTCTTTTATAACAAAACTCATTTTTTATTTTATCATGTTTTTGGCTTTTTTCAAATTTTCAAATGTTTTTGGATTTTCTGAAATTTCTTACTCCCCCTAAAATTCAAACACATTTTAGAAAATTTGAAAATAAACTGTACAACAAACTTGACAACCGATATCAAATCGCTTCAATTCGCCATCCACTTGGCATAAACAATCAGAACTCCCCCTATCACAAAACTATTTTCTCATTATGATTTCAAAACACTTAAGTTTGTTTTAACCAAAATGATTTTTCCGGAAAATAAGTTTTGTTGATTTTATCACTTATAAAGTTTAGAGGTTTGGTTCATCATATCATCCTTCAAAAACCACTTGTAAGTATGGTCTAATCAAGTTCAACCTAATGACCTTGATTAACCACTTGTAGGAAAAACAAGTACAACTTAATGTCCTTGATTTACCACATGTAAGTGAAAACCTCTGTACCAGTTGTAAAAATACAATCACCTGTATCAAGTGTTGGAATAAAACATCTACACTAGATCATTTTACCAACTCGGATGCCGATTCCTGCTTCACACTTACCAACCTGGAAGCTCCGGCAATTGACACTTATCCTGTAAAAATTCAACTATTTTTAAGATTCAAACACACAATCAATTACTAAGAAAGATGCCGATTCCTGATCCACGATTACAAACTTGGGATCTCCGGCAAATCAGATGTTTAAGGGAAAAGAATTTCCACCCAAGTCTTTTCAGACTTGAGTGTTTTCAATTCTTGCTCAGTAGGGTTATAAGTGGCTTTCTTTGTTGCATAGAAATCTTTAACCCCTTTTACTTTCCCATCAAGCATTTTCCCAAAAATTTTCTTAACACTTCCATTAAATGTTTTCTCAACATCAAATTCCTTTTGATCAGCAAAGAATTGATTTGAGATTTCAACCTTACCAACTTTCTGTTTAATTTTCTCAAACTTCAGTGATGGAAATTCATCATCATTCACTGAAGATACAGAATTTACCTCTTTTACCTCACCTTGTGGCTCTTCTGGCTTTGTTGAACCAGAATCATTGCCAACTTTTACATTACCCTTTTTGACAACCCACATTTGGTTTTCTTTTGCTTTCTTTTTGTAAAAATTCTTTTTAGAACACTCACCAACCTCATAAGTTGAGTTTTCAAAAATTCTGAATTTTTCGGTTGGTGGTTCAACATCAACAACCTTTTCTTTGAGTTTTTCAGAAACTCTGTTTAGTCTTAGCATTTTTCAGACAGTTCCATGCAATGTGACCAGCTTCATTGCATTTGAAACATGTTCGAGTCTCTTTTGGATGAAACACTCCAGTTCCATTCCTTTTCTTTTCAGCAAGAAACTCCTGGTTTGATTGTTTCCAGAACGGTTTCTTCTGTTCTTCTTCTGCACTTCCTCCTGAAACAAATTTTGTTTTTGTTTTAGAATTTTTCTCATTTTTATAATTTTCTGGTGGAATAAAACCTAATCCTTTCTTTTTGTAGCTACCATTATGGTTTGGTTTCTTTTGAAAACCCGAACCTGAATTGTAACCCTTTTTCTTGTTTAATCGTTGTTGTACTCTTGAAGTGTATTTTTTAGGTTTTCCAGTAAGATTTAAATCTTTTATTTCAGAAATATTAATTTCTGTCATTTTGAAAACCTTTTTGATCATGTCAAAACGAACACTTCTTATTGGAAACTCTTTGTCAGAATATAATTTGTTAGAATCATTTAAAGTGTATGCTACTTCAAATGTTTCATCATTCAAATTAGATTTTGATAATAAAAACTCTTTACTGTAAGCCCTTTTAACCGACGACTTTGTACTGTTGACCGACGAACTTGAACCTCCAGACTCAGACTTTGACTCATACTCCTCATCTGTATCCAACACCTGATCGACCACCTTTTTGATTAACTCAGACTCACGATCAGTGTCAGACGATGTAAAAACGACGTCAATGTTTTCTGGTAATTCATCAGTTGTGTCGGTTTTTAACTTTATATTGACTGCTTTTTCGAGTTGCTCCTCATTCGGTTTTCTAGGAGAATACCCTTCCCATATTGGAGGCGGACACTTATTATACTGAACACTTGGTTTCTTACCAGTATCCTTCTTCTCCTTTGGCTTCTCATCATCTTTAAAGGCTTCAAAACCTGCAACAGTTGGATAAATTCGATCAATAAGATAATCAGAACTAGAATAACTCTGTAATAATCGTCTGATTCTCTCATTTTCAATCTTTTCATTCTCCAACTCCCGTTGCAGCTTGGTACATTCTTCGATTTAGTGATTTATCGCTTTTTGCTTCGTCATCAATGTTGCATTCATCATCGTCAAAGCATTTTCTCTTTCAGAGTTTGTCTTTTGAAGACCAGTTACTGTTCTGTTCAAAACATCATATGATTCTTTCACGTAGTTAATATTAAACAGTAATTGTTCCTTAATCTTCTCATACTCTGCCAGCTTCTCTTCTTTTGCTGCACATTCCTTGCATGGTTCCAAACACTTCAAGCACGGCTTGATAACTTCAATAATCTTTTCTATCTCAATGATTTTTTCAACTTCAACCACTTTCTTATCTTCAGTCACCTTATCTGGTTCAGCAATCTCCTCAGCAACACTTTTTACTTCTTCATTCTGAACAGCTTCCTTTGTTTGATCACCACTTTCAGACTTTTGTTTCATTTGTTATTTTGCAGCTTGTTTCTCTTTCAGCTTCTCCAAGCGATCTGAAAAATAGAAATGAAAACTTTCAGGAGATAGATGAGTTTTAGCAACATTAATATGTCGTTCTTCTTCATCATCACTACTGTCATCAGTTGGTGTTTGATCAAACTCTACTGATTTGTCAGAATTATCATCCGAAGAACCAGAATCAACTGGTGTTTAATCAAAAACAACTTCCTTTTCTGAACTTTCATCACTCTGTGAACTTTCATCTGCACTTTGTGATCCTTCTTCTGATGAAACAGATGTTTCAACTTCATTCTTTATAGTTTCACCAATAGACTTCATCCATGTAGTAAACATATCTGGTTCTTTCAAAATTTTAGCAATGAATGCTTTGAAATCTCCTTTATCATTCACAAACATATCCCAGCTAAAACCTTCAGGCAATTTTTCATCATCTTGAAAATTCCAGTTAAAGTTCTCTTGATTCCCCAGACATGCTCTTTTTGAATCCTCGATCACTTTTCTACCATGAGCCACCTGTGGTTCTTGCTGTTGTTGTTGACCAACTTGCTGATATATGGCTTTCCGGTAATAGTCATCTTTTCCGAACGGATTCTTTACATCACTAGCTTCTCTGTTCTTGCATTCTCTTTTAAAATGGCCTTTCTCCCTGCATCGAAAACAAGTAACTTTAGATTTATCAAAACCTAAAGTAGACACATGTGCATCAAGAAAGTCATTTCTTCCAGTAATCAGTTTGAACTTTTCAGCTCGTCTAAGGACACTAGCTAGACACCATTTGATGTCCATTAGTTCCATTTCTTCAGCATCTATCTGATCGTAATCCTCCTTTGTAAGCATAGGATTCCCGATCCGCCCTGCAACTAAACCTTCATAAGATAGTAGCACGGAACCAAGCAAAGCCATGTGATCTTTCGCAATCTCTTCAGAAAAACTTTGACCATCTGGAAGATTCAAGGCAATATTGCATTGTATCACATAACCACTTCCACTTTTTGTACTTTGAGAACTGAAACTTGAAGTTGGGCTCTTTGGATTAACACTCGGGTATGAAGAGAAACCACTACTGCTTTTAGGACTTTGATCAACATTTTCAGTAGAATCTCCCTCACTAAATGCAGTTTGTATCTTTGGGCTTCTTTCAACTTCTGGAACACTGCCTTTGTAGTACATTTTTACTTCCTATTGACCACTCGGACTGTTCATCCTTGCGATCTTTTGCTGTTCCAAATCCTGACTTTCAATCTTCTCAATGAACTGAGAAATAGTCAATCCATCATAAACACCCGTATTCTTTAGAATCATCAAATATGTACCCCACTCCTTTTGTGGTAGAGCATTGGCTAATTTGTCTACCCACTCTTCAGGCTCTTTTGTAATACTCATCATCGACATAGTTCGCAGTAACGTTCAATCAGCTTCTTCGTATCTTCTCCTGGTAAACTACTGAACAGATCAAACTCTTTCTTGAGCAATGCTTTCTTGCCCTTAATCATGTTCTCACTACCCTCAAACTTGATTCGAAGAGCATCCCATATTGATTTTGAAGTCTTGTCATGCTGAAGCAAAATGAAAATGTCTTCTTTGATTGCCTGCTGTAAAAGACTAATCATCATTTTTTCGGCTTTGTATATATCCCGTTCTTGATCACTAAACTCAGAAAATGTTTTCACAACTTGTAACTCAGTACGTGGCAAAACATATTTCTTCAAAATACATTCCCATGACCTAAGATGGTTTGCCTGAACCCAGTTTTCGAATCTGTCTTTCCACCCGTAGTACTCTTCAATACTCATCAATTTCGGGGGCTTTTGTAATGTTCTGGTCTCGTTTTCCAAGTTCATATTCTGAGCAATGGAAGCCGGAGTAGTAGGAGATGAAGCAAACGCGTTGTAGAACTCTTCACTCATGATGACGTATCACGTGTTTCAAAAACAGTAACTTTCGAGCGGAATTAACTAGTATCAGGTTCGAGCAAAATAACAAACAACACTTCTTGAGCGAAATCACCAAGTACTGTATGGAGCGAAATTACAACAACCAGTTGAGCGAAATCAGAAGTTTGTTAATCTGGAGCGAAATCACAAACAATCTTTGGAGCAGAATCTCAAAGTTTGTATCTTGGAGCATAATCAGTTTGAACGTTGGAGCGGAATCACACAGAATCTGTACCCTGGAGCGGAATCAGCTTTTGAGACTTTTGGAGCGGAATCAACAAGTATTTTGGAGCTGAATAGCGGAATCAGACCAATGATACTAATCTGGAGCGAAATCTGATCAATTCAGGCGGAATCAGAAAGTATCCACTCGAGCGGAATCAGCTCGGGGGTCCATTTTGTCCATTTTTACTGTGAATTTTAGTCTCAAACTTTCAAGGCTTTGTTAATAGTCAAATATACACAGTCTGTGAAAATTTGAACCAGTTTTGACCGTTAAATCTCGTTCTGATGAAGAAAGAAGGTGTAGAAGTAAGAAGTTTCGATGAAATCCAGCTAATCTCTGCAGAACTCCTCCTCCTGAGCTCTGATACCAATTGTAGGATCGTGTATGAGACCCAAATGAGTCGTTCAGAGGAGTTTTACTCTGTTTCAGGTGCGGAAAACAAGAAACAAAGGTAGAAACAGCTTACACTTCACTTTAAACACTGATTTGATTAAACTGACAGCGATTACAATCGAATCTCACACCGGCAGCACTTCGGTATGGAATACAAGGATCTCTTCTCTGATTTCGCTCATAGTGACCTATAGATAGGGTCCTGATTCCGCTCGTAAAGACACATGACCTGTTGGAGCGGAATTAGACTATTGTGATTCCGCTCGAAAGTGTCAACATCACATTTCGGGCGGAATTAACTTCTGGAGCGAAATCAGCTTTCTAAACACTTAAACTCTCCTATTTTCTCGATCTACATGCCCTGATTTATACAATCTAGACTAAGACTCGATACAAGATGAAGTCGACAGATGTATGCACCAACAGCAACAGCGGAAGTCATGAAAGCAGTCATGACTGCAGAAACAGAAGTAGACATGGGCTGGGACGCCATTCTAAAAAGAAAAACAGAATGCAGAAACAATTAGTAAGACGACTCTGCTTCAGTTTGTTAGAAAACTGCTAGTGAAAGAGCTGCAAAATAATCAAAACAGTAATAAAGAAACAGTTAACGAGAACCGGGCTTGTGTTTGACACAATTAACTTAAACAGATTCGTCGTATGTTCCCAGGGTATCCCGGTTCGAAGCAGCAACAGCGCACTGCCGGACTTGAACACTTGCCTGAAAAGAAAAAGGAGCTGTGTTGGAGAAGCTGAGATTGAGAGAAGAGAAGTTGTTGAGGTGTGTCTAAACAGGTTGTCTGCATTGGGTTTTATAGGCACATATCATAACTGATTCTGGCCTCATCATTGCAGAGAATTAATGGCTCATCGGTTTCGAAACTGATGCCTCATCATTGCATAGAATTAACTCACATAATGGCTCAGCGGTTTCGAAACTGAATAATGATTCTCATTAAAAATGAAAATCATTTCAGTTAAAACACATTAATAAGACCAACCGTTTTAGTTTTAAAGACTAATTAATAAAAACAATTAGTCAGTCTCGAGTGCAAAAACTGTCTCCCACGAGCCCGGGTTTTCGGAGCTGCATTCGTGTCCGCAGGACGTGCGGGCATACGCGAGTTCAACTAATTCCGGTTCCATTTTTTGCACCACCCCTGCGCGCGCGGGTAGGACTTGTGGTAAAACATGTCATAAGACTTCAAAGGCTTCATTAACGTTTCACCTTATAAATAGCCTATCTTTTTGTTCCCACTCCAATGTGGGATTAAGTTGTTTTACCACTTGAGACTTTCCATTCACACCAAAACTTCCAACAATCCCCCACATGAATGGAGGTCGATCTAAGAAACAACATTATTCCAATTAGATTTCAGCAGTTGAGTTTTGCATACGATAGGTAGGTGTTACCCTTTGAACCTTCGCTCATCAAATGCACTTAGCCCACTAGCTTTGAGTAGAACTCGATCTTTGAACTCGTCTGCCGTTTGTGTAGACGATAATGCACTTCACACAAGACTCTCCCTGACAAAGTCAAGTCCTCATAGTTATGTTCATTATGGTCATGAACATGATGCCTGGTTCTGTGAGAGCCATTAGGTATTGTACCCCAACAATACCCTTCGAAGCGACCCCACTTCTCTCTCACATAGGTGATTCACTATGTATGGTTACCTTAGTCGAATCATTAAAAGCCATAGGGTTAGCCTCACACTTGTCACTTTTAGGAATGGACTAGGAAGTTTACTAAACTTTGCAATAAACTCCCTTATATATATAAACGTAGGGTTATCCCCCACAGTGACCTTACTAATTCATACAATTAGGTTTTCCTATTGAACTTAGCTCTTGGGATCTCTGACGGGCAGTCCATAGGAAAACCCTTAAAAGATTCAATACTATGCACATTCTATGCTTATTATGGTTAATTGCTTGAATTTGGTAATCACTAGTTGTGTGAATTTGCAGGTGTTAATATGCACAAGGAGTAGTTTTTGTGAAGTTTAGATCGATACTGGATGTTCGGGGAGTTAAAGATGTGAAGAAATTAGAGATTTGATGAAGAAACAAGGGAAAAACAACATTCAGCGCCGTAGCCTACGGCTACTGCCATAGGTTACGGCCTCAAATTCTTCAAAATGTCATCGCCGTAAAGCAGTATGTTTGTGCCGTAAGGGAATGCTGGGTGCCGTAAGCTACCATGCTTGGCGTAGCTTATAGCACCATTGTTGACCCCGTTGACCTAAAGACCGCCGTAAGCTACGGCGGGCGCCGTAGCTTACGGCGCCGACTGTCCCAAAATGTAACTTAAGCATTAATTCCACTTTTGATGATGGTTTTTATGTGTCTTATCATATGTTTTTCTGTTACACTGGATTGGAACACGAATTTTGGTGCACTTTTGGAGACTAGGAGCTTGAAGAACAATCTTTAATCTAGAGTTTGATGTTTTTGATTTCTATGAACATTGAAGACTTTGTTATGATGTTTATTCGGGCCATGAGTGGCTAAACACTTTGTGATCATCCTGGATTTAAGGTTTGCTTGAGACATTTCATGTTGGATTTCTAAATTTCTAGAATAACAATCTTTATCTTTATGATTTGTTTGTTATGGTGTGTGATTGCTTTGTTGTAAATTGTTGATTCTTATGTTAAACTAATTAGAAACCATACGTTCTTGGTGCCGTTGGCAATCGAGATATCATGGGTATAGTTAGGCTTGGGTAAGGGTTGATTGATCATCGGGTAACAACCTCACGTTCTAGGAATCTGAGTACTTAGTTCCCTTTCATCACTGCAAGTAGTCACACATGAGCTATGTCTATGTAGTTCTTTCTAGTGGAATGATAACATGAATGTCAATTGAAACCGGAAGTCTAGGATGGTCATTTGTCTCTAATTTGTTTACAATCAAAACTCTCATTTTTGCAATTATATTAGTAATTTAGTTTTAAAACCAATTCAATCAAATCAACTCTTGAAATTTACTTTACTTGCATTTAGTTTAATCGTAGTTAACTTAGATAAATCTTCAAATAACACATATTCCACAAACTCCCTGTGTTCGATACCCACTTACCGCTATCTATTTAGTAGTAATTGGATTAAATTTGATTGTGACCACGACATCACGTCAAATTTTGGCGCCGTTGCCGGGGAGTAGTGCGCAACGTGTGTTATTTTTTATCCTTTTAAGTTTGTTATTTTTTTGGTTTACGCTAGGTGTGTTAGTGTGCAGGTATTCACAGGTGCATGCGTACTAGAAGCTCTCACAAGCTATCACCGTTGGCATTTGATCCAGAAATTGAGCGGACTTTGAGAGGAAACCGAATCTTGCTAAGGGAAAACAAAATCAGCGGTTCACCAACAACACCAACTACACCGATTACACCGATTAGATACATGGATCCACCACTACCCACTACGGGTGAACTTATACCACCTTTCATACCATCATCAACTAAACCTTCACCAAATACCACCATGCCTAACACTACTACCGACCCCATTCCACCTCATGACGTTACACCATCCAACACTACACAACCCATTACTACCAAAGATGAACCTACACTTACTTTTAACCCTTCTACTACAATTCCACCATTATCTTCCGGTCAATCGTCTTCCACTTATTCAATACCACCGAATTCAACCATTGTTCATGCTACTTCATCATTTAGACCACCGAACCAGTCGGGATTTCAATATTCAACTTTTCCATTTGGGCAATCTTCGGGTATAGGGGTAGATGGATATGAAGAAGGATATGAAGATTTTGAGGGTTATGAGGAAGAAGGATATGCATATGGGGGTGATGAAGAACAAGGAGAACTTACTTACGTGCAAGGGCAAACTCAAAGAATGCCAAGTGTTGGTGGGATTCCACAACAACAAATTATACCACAACATATTCGGCCAAGGCCACAAGGGCCACAATTGCAACGTCCTATACCATTGCAACAACTTCGTCCGCAAAACGTGCAACATCAATTCCAAAGGCCGATTCAACACCCACCGATGCCACAACAACAATTTCAACCACATGTATGCAAAGGCCAATGGGTCCTATTCGTCCAAGGGGTCGATTGGGTGTGCCAAGAAGACATCTTAGAGAACATGCGAGGGGCATTGAAGCGCATTTTAGTCCGGTAATTACTCACAATCCTTCACCGGTAGTTATTCCTCACAATAATCAAGGGAGAACGTTCGAAGTGAGAACCAATTCATTGCAAAGTTTGCCGAAGTATAAGGGTCTAGCAACGGAGGAGCCTTATTTTCATTTGGAAGCATATGACTCGATTTGTAACACTCTTGGGAGTCCAGGATTTTCGGCCGACGATGTCAAATTGGTATTATTCCAATTTTATCTAGAAGATAAGGCAAAGAAGTGGTTTTACACTCTACCTTCGGCATCTATCTATACATGGGCGGAGATGCAACAAATATTTTTAGATGAATTTTACACCGCTCAAAAGACCAATGATGTTAGGAAGGGGTTGAGAAGTTTTCAACAACAACAAGGTGAAATGTTTCATGAAGCCTTTGAGCGTTTCAACATGATGATCAAGAATTGCCCTCACCATGGGATTGAACTTTGGGAATTGATGAATGCTTTCCATGAGGGGTTGAGTGCCGAAGATGCTCGTGATTTAATGTCTATTACCAATGGCACTTTTGGTACGAACTACGAGCAAGACAATTGGGAGTTTTTGGAGCAAATGGCAATTACATCAAAAAGAAAAGCTCAAGCATCTAGGAGAGCACGACCGACCATTACCCAAACTCAAGTGTATGCGGTAGACGATGGTAATGTTCAAACCTCTAACCAAATTTATGATGTCTGTGCTATTTGCAATGAGATAGGACATGCGGCTGAAAATTGCCAAGGAGGTGAGGGGCAATATGAAGAGGTTCATGCGGTACAAGGGCAAGGGCAAGGAGGGGGTGGTAGAAACTTCAATATGAATTCTAACACTTACCACCCCGGGTTGAGAAATCACCCAAATTTTCGGTACGGGAACCCTTCAAATCAAGCAAACCCAAATTTTTAAGGAAGTCAAGGTAACTTTGGTTCACGCCAACCTTACAACAATCAAAGTGGATATCGAGGTGGGAATAATCAAGGGTACCAAAGACAATATCAAACGGGTCAAGAACAAGGGAGTTCTTCGGGTGGAAACGAGATGATGGAAATGTTAAAGAGCATGCAAGCAGAGATGCAAAAGAGAAATCAAATGGATGATGCACGCATACAAAAGGATGAAGCCCGTGATAAAGCAATTCAAACTTTGACCACCCAAATGGGTCAACTCGCAACCGAAGTGGCGGAATTGAAGAAAAATAAAGGCAAATTACCAAGCGACACTAAGGTAAACCCATATCATAATACTTCTAGAGGTAACAATGTTAATATTCATCATGTAAGTGTTTTGAGAAGTGGGAAAGAGTACAAAACCAATCCTTCACCGGATTTGGTTGATGTGGTGGTTAAAGATATAACGGGTCAAGAGAGTGAGGAAGAAAATGAAACACCTAAAAATTCTTCTAAAAAACCCGATTTTGAAAAACCCGAAATTAATAAAGAAAAAAAAAATAAAAATGAGGATGGGGGATCTAGTCAAGTACCATTTCCCTCGGCTTTATTAGATCCGGGTAAGAAAAATTTTATTTCAAAACGGGGTCCTCAAAAGGAAGAAATGTAGGAGGTGTTTAAACAAGTCAAAATTAACCTTCCTCTACTTGAAGCAATAAAACAAGGTACCCGCTTACGACAAGTTTTTGAAAGAATTATGTACTCAAAAGAGGCAACAAAAAGTGCCTAAATTGGTTGACTTGACGGAGCGGGTAAGCGCGGTCTTGAAAGGAGATCTTCCTCCTAAGCTACAAGATCCAGGAACGCCTCTTATAAACATTCAAGTGGGAAATTTTCAAACTGCAAGGGCGTTACTAGATCTTGGGGCCGGAGTAAGTATCTTACCGGGGGGGTTATATGACCAATACGACTTTGGTCCATTGAAACGGGTTGAGACAACGGTGGTATTAGCCGATTTGTCTCATAAACTCCCTCGGGTTATTGTACGGGATGTGATAGTTAAAGTTGATGAGTTTTATTATCCCGTGGATTTTCTTGTGTTAGATTACTCATTCGCGGACCCAATTCAACAAACAAAATGTTATTTTGGGTCGGCCGTTTTTGAATACCGCACATGCCGTTATTGATTGTCGATATGGTACGGTCAACATGACGTTTGGTAATAGAAAAATGAGATTAAATGTTTTCACTAACGGTACTAATGTTTTTGGTAATGAGTGTTTTCTAGCAGATTTCATAGATGGATGATGCGTATTCTAGTGTTATATTATTTTAGGTGTATATTTTAATCCCCTTTAACACTTTTTAGTCAAGTTTTAAATTTATAAAACACGATATTTACTAACACTAGACACACTGTAACACCTCGGAAATTCATGTCCAATAAAATAAAGACACGTGTCATGTTATGCAAACGTGTTGTAAATACGGATCCAGATAAAGATGTACGGTAGGATTTAAAGACGTCGACATGTTAATTTATACCTCTGAGCGACCTATTAATAAATCCCTAACCAGGATATATTTTATCCACGTCTGAATTATACTTAAAATCTGGTCATCCTAAATAAATAAATGGGTTATAAACTCTAGACATGGATTCAACATCAATTCCTTGGTTTTTCCGTCAATTTAAATCTCCCACATAGTGCCAAAGAGTGTAATTACATGCCATGACATGCAATGGCTGGAAACATGGTCCCTATACTGACTAAAGTGCATGAGATTCGGAGTTGAAAAGGGTGCATGGACTTAGCTTGAATAAAAACAAAAATTATGGTCTCTGGCGATAGCTTGCGCACCGCAACAACCGGGACGCTACGGTGCGCAAGACTGCTTGCGCACCGCAACACTCAGACGGCTGCGGTGCGTAAGCAGTGCATCTGGGCGATATTGCTGACAGCTGCCTGTATAACCGGTTGCACCGACTTATAAGGGTAGTTTTCGAAACCAGGGGCTCCTATACCCGGTTTTTAGCATTATAGGACACCTGGGGACATCTTGCAACCTTCCTAGACTTATGTGTGTTGATCCTAAGCTCTTGGATGCACTATATAAGAAGATGAACTTGCTACATTTTGAACATTTATTTGCAACTTCTTCCAAGTAAGGTTCTGGAGCTCTCCTGATCAGCAAGCAATCATCCTAGTGGTCCCTAATTATAATTAGGACATTTGTAAGTAGCCTTAACCCTTTCTAATCTAGTTTAGCTTAGTTAATTAACTAAAAGTCAAACCATCGTAATTAAGGTTTGACTTCGTGATTAATTAAAATGTGCTTAGCCTAATCACGAATCAAAAGTACCTTTAAGTAGGTATTTATGTGGGTAATAAAACCTTAAAAGGGTACTTCCAGATTCCCACTCTAACTATGTTAATTGTCGAGTCAAAGCTTACTTTAAAAAGTCAACAGAATGTTTAATTTCAAATTAAAGCATAATTAACAATGTAGGATACTTGGAACCTGTTTGATCATTAATATAACTTGGTAATTAATATAAGAACATGTCTCAACATGTTCAACTCGACAATTTTCAGTTTAGGCTCGGTTTGGACCCGAAAGTCGCATAGTTTGACCTCTGCTTTGACTTTCAGTTCTGACCCGTTTAAGCATTGTTTAGAAATGCCTTAGAGCCTTAATTGGACCAGGTTTCATATTAGTGTAACCCCCTGAGGTCTCACAACTTGGTTCATTAGTTATCCGTTTCATATGCATGTTTCCGATTAATGCTTAAATGTTGACTATTATGCCCTTTTGACTAAAAATCGTGATTTTTGATAAAGTAAAAGAGTAGAAACCTTAGTTACTGATTTATAAACTTGCACCTAAAATTTGACATCAGTTTGAGGTCTAGATTAGGAGTTATGCTCATTAGCGTAATTTGAAAGCTTTATGTTAATTAAATGGCATAATTAGCGTATAGCCTATTTAAACCCACTTTTTGATATCAAAATTTTTACCCACTGATGTAATATAATATTTTGGGATTTTTGAAGATTTTTATTTAATTTTTGGCTGAGCATAACATAGGTCTCTAAGTTAAATTCGGTTAATACCGATTTTGCCCTTTTAAGCCATAAAATGAGTTTTACAAATCCTTTTGACCCCAAACCTTTTTCCACTGATTTTATTTGTTAAATAAAATATTTTGAGCCTTCTGGAATTATAAAAATCTCAGCTTTCTTTTAAAAACCCGGAAATGGCTCCAAATCGCCTTTTTAAGCGTTTTTAACGCATAGTATGTACTATAACCATATTAAACATATAAGGTTGATACCTACTGATGTTTATAGTATATTTTTATATAATAACAGTAAGTAAAAGTTTATAAACTCAGGTTTTCCAGTTTTGACCTTTTTAGCCCTTGTGAAATTACCAAAATACCCCTAAGGTGCATAGTTTGGCTTTAAATGATAAATTTCACATATAGGTCATACCCTACTGTTATAACATGTTGAATTAAGTGTATTTACTGTATAAATCAGACCTGTAACTCAGATTACAAATAAAACTCTTTTATAATCTTTTAAATGACCAAAATGCCCTTATGAGGCATAAATCGGGTTTAAATTCGTTTGGGGCATAATAGAAGACATCTTACTGATGTCACAACTTATTTAAAGTATATTAACTCAGGAAACTTGCATATGACTCTTATGGTTACCCGTGACGCCCTTTTCGCGCTCGGTTCGGTTTATGTAACTAGTTTGCATAAATTGACCGAAACGGGTCAAACCTTATCATCTTTGTCTCAAAATCCAGAATGTATTTAGTATACCCATATTATACAAGTTTTCAAACTTGTCGGGTCTAAATCACATTCTATCCGGTCTTCGCTTAATCGTGCGTTTGAACCGTATCGTCCTTGAAAGCTAACCGGTCTAAGCTTAGGCTTAAATAAAGACCCGTTAGAAATCTAATAGGTTATTATAAACCTTTGTTCCAGAATAGAAGAACCAGTAAAAGCTACCTTCACATAATTATCCCAAGTTATAAAATGTTTTGTGCCACGTGCATTCAAATCAATTTTCAAACCTTTTAAAAAATGAGTCAGTTAAATTGTATTTACCAGTGTAAACTGACGTATTTTTCCAAAAGGTTAAGTGCAGGTACTACTCGTACTAGGCTGGCTGTCTTCTAAGCGTCCACAATAAGTCTCGCAAGCTTGGATGTCAATAAAGCTGTTGAACAATATCTTCTTTTATTTTGATCCGCCTGTGGATCCGTTTCAACTATTCGTGATATTTAATATTACACTTTATTAAAGTTGAAATGAATCTATCTTTGCTTCCGTTGTGCATTTATATATATTGTGTTGTTTGTCTATGATGATACCAACTACGTCACTATACTCCCCACCAGGCCCACCGGTGGCACGTGGAAAATAGGGGTGTGACAGGTTGGTATCCGAGCCAACTCTGAGTGAATTAAACACTAGCCTTTTGTGTTTAATCTCAGTTACACAATTGCACATTCCTCGATTCTCGAGTCTAGACAAAGAACTTAGGAATTATCCAAATTTTTGGTTTTATTTCTAACTTTGTCTTATATATTTCTTGTTGTATCACTTGTTTGTTTTTGTCAGGTTAACAAAAAAAAATGCCGCCACGAATGAGAGGAAGAGGAAGAGGAAAAGGGCCACTTACCGCCCCAAACGATCATGAAGCCGGACCTTCGCACCGGCGAACACCTTCAGATCCCTATAACACAGATCCTCAAGATCTCTGGAGGGCTTTGACTGAACCAGCTAGGCGCTCAGTTTCACTGAGTACCTCCCCTTCCATCCCACATTCTTTTGGGCCTCATTCTGAAAATGAGCCCCACAACTCTCACCAGTCCTTCATACCTCTTCAAGGACACAATTCACCCTTTGACCATCTATCACCAGTCTTCCAGGGCCAGTTCAACCCTGCTGATTACCTTGGAGAACCAGTGGGTTTTAACCCACTTGGACCTGAAGACCACTTTTCCGGTGGCAACCCAATGGATATCGATGAAGATACCGATCCTGCAATGCCACCATCCGGATTCCCAACCATCCCATTGAAATTTCAGATGGGTCACCTTTTGTGGGATCACCGTACAATGGTCCCGACAGCTACGAGGAGAGATTCCGGCAGTGTGATTGGGCATTTACCCCCAGTTACCATAACTCTCCTCTACACCAGCTGCAGCACAACTCTCCCCTACATCAGCCACAGCAGCAGCCACAGCAGCAGCGGAATCCTTCCGAGGATTCCCGATTTGTCGCGGTCACTCCACCGCCACCACCACCTATGCTTCAGCTTCCCTCGCCCCCGAGGCGAAGGAGAACGACCTTGCGGATATCCGCACGAGGGGGAGTGCGCATCAGCACCCCTCCACATTCAAGTGGCAGCCGGTACTCGCCACTTCACGAAGAAACGGAGATGGGAGAATCTTCACACCCAGTCTCAGAAGTGAACTCTGCGCCAGTCGCGCCACAGCCACCATTGGGTTTCGGAGACCCAATTCCCACTTACACTGGTGCGGCAGCGTACAATCCCTTCGAGCAGCCGATCCACACAAATTACAACTTTGCAGAGGATCCCTACTGGGTAGCTTCGAGCTTCAACACTATCCGTCCGGAAGGTCCCTATGGAGGTCCCTGGGCTACGGGACACTCGACCCATGGATACCCACCATATGGGTATCAGCAACCGCCGCCTCCTCCACCTCAGCATCTCCAGCAACCACCGCGGACACCGGTGATGTCACCGCCACAATTTCAAGAAATCCTTCAAGGGATAAATGAGGTGCGACAAGAGGTGCGGCATGAGTTGCGGGAAGAACGAAGGCATAACCGGGGGATGTTCAAGAAAATGGTGAATTTGATCAAGGGAAAAAGCAAGAAGGATCACTAAATCCTTTGTTTGTTTATTTATTTTAGTTGTTATCATGTCCCTGCGAGGACATTTATTTCTGTACTCTGCCCCTGCGTGGGCATATTTCCTTTCTGTTCTGCCCCTGCATGGGCATGTTTTTCTTTGACCCCTGCGTGGGTTTGTTTGTTAATTTGGCCCCTGCGTGGGCGTGTTATTTATGTAAAAGTCCCGTTTAGGGCAAACTCGTACTAGTTTAATTTTAATTGGAATGGTTAATTTAAGTTTTTCATTTTTAAATTATATGCATGAATATAATATATGAATAAATGAAAAATAACATTTATTATTTTAATTTACCATTTTAATAATACGAATCTTAAAAAGGTAAAACCTAGCTTGAACGTCATATTAAAGACCTGGCCAACATGGTAGAACCTGTTTTGAAAAGATTCAAGTCTCTGTTAACATCTGCAAACATGTTAACACTCTTGACTAATGTGATCCGCGAAATCACACATGTCACCCTTTGAAATAAATTATCCAAATTTATATTTTTATATATATCTGATTATGACATAATGCCTACGGGCTATAACTAATGTCATATAAAACAAAAGGCAGCCGTAGTTTATAGACTCCCTGCCAATGAAGGGATTGAATTGTTATTTTATTCAAACTTTAATCCTATAAGATCTAAATTTATAATTTAGAAATTGTCTACGTGACTAGGCCTGTGTGCTATTATTAATTTATGGTTTTGGATTATGATAAAGATCCTAAATAATCATATATTTAATAAATTAACTATATTGGCTATTAAAAACCATGGTTAATAAATCGTCAAGAACGATAATACTGTTTAGGCTTCTAAATAGACCTTGTCCTTATTTTTATGTTGCAATTAAAACTACATGGCTAAGTCTGAAGAAATAAACAGTCGTCCAGCAGAAAACCCTGAAAATGCTAAGATACTTGTAACTGGTGCGGAGTTACAAGCAATAGTGGAAAATGCTGTTAACAAAGCCATCGAGAGGCAATATAGTGAATCGAGTGGTACTCGAAGCAGGACCAGATCAGCTCCTCACTCTAAGCCAAAAGTTCACTCTGAGTCTCATAGCAAACCGCCCTCTAACAAAGATGAACCTAAGAAAGATGAGCTCAAGAAGGACGATGATCGACACTCATCAAATCAGAACAGTGTTCCCTCAAAAAGGATGGTGTATGATGCCAAACCACACACCAAGTCCTGTACTTACAAGTACTTTGTTTCTTGCAAACCCCGGGACTTCACCGGGGAGAAGGGAGCAATAGATTGCATGACTTGGTTGGACGAAATGGATACGGTTGTAGACATCAGCGGTTGTGCTGAAAGGGACGTAGTAAAATATATATCCCAATCGTTCAAGGGAGAAGCACTGGCGTGGTGGAAGTCTCTCATACAAGCTGCTGGAAAGATCCCGCTCTACAATTTATCATGGGATCAGTTCGTTGCTCTCATTAAGGATAATTATTGCCCGCAACACGAAGTCGAGAGAATCGAATCAGACTTCTTATCGTTAGTGATGAAGAATTTAGACTGCCAGGCATACCTCACCACTTTCAATACCCTATCTAGGCTGGTTCCGTACTTGGTAACCCCAGAACCTAAAAGGATTGCTCGCTTCATCGGGGGTTTAGCCCTTGAAATTAAAGCAAGTGTTAAGGCATCAAGGCCTGCAACCTTTAGATCAGCAGCTGATCTATCTCTATCTCTTACCTTGGACGTAGTCAGGTTGAGAGCGCTCAGGAACTCAGAAGAAAGTAAGAGGAAGCGTGAGGACGATACCTCACGAAGATCGAATAAAAAGCACCGAGGAAATAACGACCACAAGAAAGGGTCGGGATCTAAGAAGGATGGGCAACAATCGGGGGATAAGCCCAAATGTAAAACTTGTAAGAAGAACCATTTTGGGAGGTGTCGACTTGAGTCGAAATCCCAGTCTCACTCGAGACCCTGTGGGATTTGCAAATCTACGGACCATAAGACTTTGGAGTGTAAGAAGCTGAAAGATGCAACATGTTACGGTTGCAATGAAAAAGGGCACATTAAGTCCAATTGCCCAAAGAGCACCAAGAAAACCGAGGATGGGAGGAAGACCAATGCGAGGGTCTTCAAGATGGACGCTAAGGAAGCTGTTCAGGATGACAACGTGATCACATGTACTTTTCTCGTAAATGATGTTTTTGCTAGAGTATTGTTTGATTCTGGAGCAGATAAGTCTTTTGTGGATAATAAGTTTTGTGAGTTGTTAAAATTACCTGTAAAAGCCTTAAGTGTGAAATATGAGGTGGAATTAGCTGATGGAACCATAGAAACCGCCTCAACTGTGTTAGATGGATGTATTATATCCATTAGGAATCACTCTTTTCCTTTATCCTTACTTCCCTTTAAGCTAGCCGGCTTTGATATAGTTATAGGTATGGATTGGTTATCACATAACCAAGCCCAGATTGTGTGCAACAGAAAGCAAGTAGTGGTCAAAACTCCGTCTGGTGAGTCACTTATCATTCAAGGGGATACCCAGCATGGATTTCCTGAGCAAGTGTCTATGCTCAAGGTATCTAGATGCTTAAAAAAGGGTTGTGTCATTTATATGGCACAAGTTACTATTGATGAGCCAAAGCCCAAGATTGAAGACATCCCTATCATTTCGGAATATCCTGAAGTTTTTCCCAAAGAACTACCTGGTTTACCACCAGATAGGCAAGTGGAATTCCGAATTGATATCATCCCGGGTGCAGCACCAGTAGCAAGAGCACCTTATAGGTTAGCACCAACGGAGATGAAGGAGTTAAGGACGCAATTAGATGATCTGCTAGCCAATGGTTTTATTAGACCTAGTTCGTCTCCTTGGGGAGCGCCGATATTGTTTGTCAAGAAGAAGGATGGATCGATGCGTCTGTGCATCGATTACCGTGAGCTTAATAAAGTCACTATCAAGAATAGGTATCCTTTGCCCAGGATCGACGATCTGTTCGATCAATTGCAAGGGGCAAGCTACTTCTCCAAGATCGATTTGAGATCAGGCTATCATCAGTTGAAGGTTAAAGATGAAGATGTGCACAAGACAGCGTTTAGGACTCGTTATGGTCATTACGAGTTCCTAGTGATGCCTTTTGGGCTCACTAATGCACCGGCCGCATTCATGGATCTCATGAATCGCGTCTGCAAGCCTTACTTAGTCAAATTCGTCATCGTCTTTATTGACGACATCCTTATTTACTCGAAGAACCAAGCTGACCACGAGAAACATCTTCGCTGTGTTCTTAAACTTTTACACCAAGAGAAACTTTACGCCAAATTTTCGAAGTGCGAATTTTGGCTTCGAGAAGTCTAATTCCTTGGACATGTGGTAAGTGAGCGTGGTATCCAAGTGGATCCCGCTAAGGTAGAAGCAGTTATGAATTGGCAAGAGCCAAAGACTCCTACTGAGATTCGTAGCTTCCTGGGTATAGCAGGATATTATAGGCGTTTCATCGAAAACTTTTCAAGGATTGCTGCGCCCCTAACTTCATTGACACGTAAGAAGGTTAAGTTTGATTGGGACCCTAAGCAGCAGGAATCCTTTGACATTCTTAAGAAAAGGTTGAGCAATGCACCAGTGTTAACTTTGCCCGATGGTATAGAAGAATTCGTAGTGTATTGTGATGCATCACACACTGGTATGGGCTGTGTACTCATGCAGAAAGGCAAGGTCATTGCCTACGTTTCACGACAGCTAAAAGTGCACGAGAAGAACTACACCACCCACAACTTGGAGCTGGGTGCCGTTGTATTTGCATTAAAACTTTGGAGGCACTATTTGTATGGAACCAAGTGTGTGATCTATTCAGATCACAAGAGCCTTAAACATTTGTTCAATCAGAAGGACTTGAACATGAGGCAGCGACGCTGGATGGAAACTCTAAATGATTATGATTGTGAGAAAAAAATACCATCCAGGCAAGGCAAATGTAGTTGCTGATGCCTTAAGCAGAAAAGAAAGAGTGAAGCCGATAAGAATCAATGCCAAGCGCATTGAAATAAGGAATAGTTTGAACGAAAGGGTGTTAGCTGCACAAAAGGAAGCTGTGCTGGAAGCTAACTATCCTGAAGAAAAACTAGGAGTAACTGAGGAGCAGTTATCCTATGACAAGGACGGAATGCTAAGATTGAATGGACGAATATGGGTTCCAGTTTATGGAGGACTTCGAGATGTTATCCTCCAGGAAGCCCACAGTTCCAAATATTCCGTTCATCCTGGAGCTGATAAGATGTACCAGGATCTAAAGGCAAACTACTGGTGGATTGGTTTGAAAAAGTCTGTAGCTGCCTATGTAGCTAAATGTTTGACTTGTGCGCAAGTCAAAGCTGAGCATCAAAAGCCGTCAGGTTTGCTGCAACAGCCTGAAATTTCCACATGGAAGTGGGAGATGGTGATGATGGATTTCATCACCAAGTTGCCAAAGACGAGGAAGGGAAATGATACCATATGGGTCATAGTGGATAGACTGACAAAGTCAGCACATTTCCTACCCATTAAGGAAACTTACAGCTCAGACATGTTAGCTCTATTGTATGTAGATAAAATTGTAGCACTGCATGGCGTGCCATTGTCAATTATCTCTGATAGAGATACGAGATACACCTCTCATTTTTGGAAGAGTTTCCAACAGTCGTTGGGCACACGCTTGAATTTTAGTACGGCTTACCACCCACAGACAGACGGACAGAGTGAGCGTACCATCCAAACATTGGAAGACATGCTTCGTGCGTGTGTGATTGATTTAGGTGGTAGTTGGGATAAGCATCTGCCATTGGTCGAGTTCTCCTATAACAATAGCTACCATACTAGTATTAAGGCTGCGCCATTTGAGGCATTATATGGTAGAAAATGCAGAACACTTATTTGTTGGGCAGAAGTAGGAGACGTTCAATTGTCAGGACCAGATTTGGTCTTTGAAACAACGGACAAGATTGTCCAGATTCGCGATCGTTTGAAAACTGCCAGGGATAGGCAGAAAAGCTATGCGGATCCAAAGCGTAAATCTTTTCACTTCGAAGTAGGTGACAAAGTGTTACTTAAAGTATCACCCTGGAAGGGAGTAATGCGATTTGGTAAGAAAGGCAAGCTAAGCCCGAGATACATAGGACCTTTCGAGGTTATCGAACGCGTCGGGTCAGTTGCCTATAAGTTAAACTTACCTGAAGAACTCAGTGCTATCCACAATGTTTTTCACATCTGCAATCTGAAGAGATGTCTAGCTGATGACTCGCTGGTTATACCGCATGCGGATGTGCACATCGAGGAGAGTTTGAAATTTGTGGAAAAACCATTGTCGATTGAAGATCGACACGTAAAGAAGCTTCGAAGGAAGCATGTGCCTATCGTGAAGGTTAAATGGGATGCCCGTAGAGGTCCCGAATATACTTGGGAGGTAGAGTCTACCCTGAAGGAAAAATACCCTCATTTATTCCAGAAAATCTAGAGGTCGAGATTTCTTTTAAGGGGGTGAGGATGTAACACCTCGGAAATTCATGTCCAATAAAATAAAGACACGTGTCATGTTATGCAAACGTGTTGTAAATACGGATCCAGATAAAGATGTACGGTAGGATTTAAAGACGTCGACATGTTAATTTATACCTCTGAGCGACCTATTAATAAATCCCTAACCAGGATATATTTTATCCACGTCTGAATTATACTTAAAATCTGGTCATCCTAAATAAATAAATGGGTTATAAACTCTAGGCATGGATTCAACATCAATTCCTTGGTTTTTCCGTCAATTTAAATCTCCCACATAGTGCCAAAGAGTGTAATTACATGCCATGACATGCAATGGCTGGAAACATGGTCCCTATACTGACTAAAGTGCATGAGATTCGGAGTTGAAAAGGGTGCATGGACTTAGCTTGAATAAAAACAAAAATTCTGGTCTCTGGCGATAGCTTGCGCACCGCAACAACCGGGACGCTACGGTGCGCAAGACTGCTTGCGCACCGCAACACTCAGACGGCTGCGGTGCGTAAGCAGTGCATCTGGGCGATATTGCTGACAGCTGCCTGTATAACCGGTTGCACCGACTTATAAGGGTAGTTTTCGAAACCAGGGGCTCCTATACCCGGTTTTTAGCATTATAGGACACCTGGGGACATCTTGCAACCTTCCTAGACTTATGTGTGTTGATCCTAAGCTCTTGGATGCACTATATAAGAAGATGAACTTGCTACATTTTGAACATTTATTTGCAACTTCTTCCAAGTAAGGTTCTGGAGCTCTCCTGATCAGCAAGCAATCATCCTAGTGGTCCCTAATTATAATTAGGACATTTGTAAGTAGCCTTAACCCTTTCTAATCTAGTTTAGCTTAGTTAATTAACTAAAAGTCAAACCATCGTAATTAAGGTTTGACTTCGTGATTAATTAAAATGTGCTTAGCCTAATCATGAATCAAAAGTACCTTTAAGTAGGTATTTATGTGGGTAATAAAACCTTAAAAGGGTACTTCCAGATTCCCACTCTAACTATGTTAATTGTCGAGTCAAAGCTTACTTTAAAAAGTCAACAGAATGTTTAATTTCAAATTAAAGCATAATTAACAATGTAGGATACTTGGAACCTGTTTGATCATTAATATAACTTGGTAATTAATATAAGAACATGTCTCAACATGTTCAACTCGACAATTTTCAGTTTAGGCTCGGTTTGGACCCGAAAGTCGCATAGTTTGACCTCTGCTTTGACTTTCAGTTCTGACCCGTTTAAGCATTGTTTAGAAATGCCTTAGAGCCTTAATTGGACCAGGTTTCATATTAGTGTAACCCCCTGAGGTCTCACAACTTGGTTCATTAGTTATCCGTTTCATATGCATGTTTCCGATTAATGCTTAAATGTTGACTATTATGCCCTTTTGACTAAAAATCGTGATTTTTGATAAAGTAAAAGAGTAGAAACCTTAGTTACTGATTTATAAACTTGCACCTAAAATTTGACATCAGTTTGAGGTCTAGATTAGGAGTTATGCTCATTAGCGTAATTTGAAAGCTTTATGTTAATTAAATGGCATAATTAGCGTATAGCCTATTTAAACCCACTTTTTGATATCAAAATTTTTACCCACTGATGTAATATAATATTTTGGGATTTTTGAAGATTTTTATTTAATTTTTGGCTGAGCATAACATAGGTCTCTAAGTTAAATTCGGTTAATACCGATTTTGCCCTTTTAAGCCATAAAATGAGTTTTACAAATCCTTTTGACCCCAAACCTTTTTCCACTGATTTTATTTGTTAAATAAAATATTTTGAGCCTTCTGGAATTATAAAAATCTCAGCTTTCTTTTAAAAACCCGGAAATGGCTCCAAATCGCCTTTTTAAGCGTTTTTAACGCATAGTATGTACTATAACCATATTAAACATATAAGGTTGATACCTACTGATGTTTATAGTATATTTTTATATAATAACAGTAAGTAAAAGTTTATAAACTCAGGTTTTCCAGTTTTGACCTTTTTAGCCCTTGTGAAATTACCAAAATACCCCTAAGGTGCATAGTTTGGCTTTAAATGATAAATTTCACATATAGGTCATACCCTACTGTTATAACATGTTGAATTAAGTGTATTTACTGTATAAATCAGACCTGTAACTCAGATTACAAATAAAACTCTTTTATAATCTTTTAAATGACCAAAATGCCCTTATGAGGCATAAATCGGGTTTAAATTCGTTTGGGGCATAATAGAAGACATCTTACTGATGTCACAACTTATTTAAAGTATATTAACTCAGGAAACTTGCATATGACTCTTATGGTTACCCGTGACGCCCTTTTCGCGCTCGGTTCGGTTTATGTAACTAGTTTGCATAAATTGACCGAAACGGGTCAAACCTTATCATCTTTGTCTCAAAATCCAGAATGTATTTAGTATACCCATATTATACAAGTTTTCAAACTTGTCGGGTCTAAATCACATTCTATCCGGTCTTCGCTTAATCGTGCGTTTGAACCGTATCGTCCTTGAAAGCTAACCGGTCTAAGCTTAGGCTTAAATAAAGACCCGTTAGAAATCTAATAGGTTATTATAAACCTTTGTTCCAGAATAGAAGAACCAGTAAAAGCTACCTTCACATAATTATCCCAAGTTATAAAATGTTTTGTGCCACGTGCATTCAAATCAATTTTCAAACCTTTTAAAAAATGAGTCAGTTAAATTGTATTTACCAGTGTAAACTGACGTATTTTTCCAAAAGGTTAAGTGCAGGTACTACTCGTACTAGGCTGGCTGTCTTCTAAGCGTCCACAATAAGTCTCGCAAGCTTGGATGTCAATAAAACTGTTGAACAATATCTTCTTTTATTTTGATCCGCCTGTGGATCCGTTTCAACTATTCGTGATATTTAATATTACACTTTATTAAAGTTGAAATGAATCTATCTTTGCTTCCGCTGTGCATTTATATATATTGTGTTGTTTGTCTATGATGATACCAACTACGTCACTATAATCCCCACCGGGCCCACCGGTGACACGTGGAAAATAGGGGTGTGACACACACATATGGGCAAGTGCATCCATCGTGAGCGTAGTATAGTGTTGGTAAGATACCGAGGTCGTCCAAGGACACAAGAGCTTTTAGTACCGGTTTATCCTCAACGTCTAATCAAATCAAAAAGTTTAGAAAAATGTTTTAAACTAAGAAAAATAAAAACTAACTAAAAATGCTGAAAATAAAATAAAAAAAGAAAAACAGATAGACAAGATGAATCACTTGGTTCCGACTCGTATCTAGTGTAACCTTTGATTATTTCCGCACTTTTTCACTGTATTAAGAGATTATCTTAGTTATTGTAGTAGGCCACTCTTTTGAAGGTGACGTTACCCTCACCCCAGTAGTTTGAGTCAGCAAGGATACAATCCTAAAAGGGTGGATTATTGGAAGATAATTAATTAAGTTATTAATGCAAATTATGGTAGGCCCCTCTTTTGGAGGTGACGTTACCCTCGACTAAGTAGTCTGAGTCAGCAGGGATACAGTCCTAAATAGCCGGGTTATAGTATTAATAGTAGTTAACTTATGAGGGGATCAAAGAGTTTGGACCCCCGCCATCCAATACCGTTAAGTATTGAAGGAGGTCCTACTAAATTTGACCCAGGTCCATTGCAGGACCTCTAAACGCTGAACAATGGCAAGACCTTTACCAAACCGTTCCCTTAACCCCCGACCAGGTAGCCAACATACCTCCATATAGACCGTGGAGATATGAATGGTGAAAATCTTTTATTTTATATAGACAGTAAAATAATGCCAAGACACCACGGACAAACGATAAGGAAAGATCACCTTCAACATAAGCAACTAGTTATTAAAGTCATTAATACAAAACCAAGTAAAAAGTGCAAAAGATTAGAAATAAAAAGTACTACACTAGACACTTTGTCTTCACCAAGTGATGTAAGAGACTTAGGCAAACATGGCCTTGATTGTCAAGAACTCTTACGATCAATCTTGGATCCCGAGACGACTCACACACTCTACGATGGACAACGGATGATGGTGGTGGATGATGGTGTTATGGTGGTGGTGGGTGGTGGGTGAAGTGTGAGAGAGGTGGTGTGCCAAGGGATGGTTTGAGCTTGAGCCAAGCACTCCTATTTATAGCCTGTACAGAAGCCTGGACACGGCCCCGTGTCCGCTGGACACGGCCCCGTGTCCACCCTTTTCTCTTTCTTCATTAATTGCTCTTGTCTTTATTAGTTGACCACGACCCCATGTCCGCTGGGCACAACCCCGTGTGCAGAAGAATCTTTGTACTATGAAGATTTGCCTGGATTGTGCGAATCTTATAGTTGACCACGGCCCCGTGCCCGCTGAGCACGGCCCTGTGGTGGGAAATAGAAGCTTCTACAACTTTGTCTTTTCTGCAGACACTTGAGCACGCCCCGTGTTCGCTGGACACACCTCGTGGTCGCTGGACACGCCCCGTGTTGAGCTGAGCACGCCCCGTGTTCAGCTGGGCACAGCCCCATGCTCAGCTGGGCACAGCCCCATGCTCAGCTTTCTTCTTGTTTTTGCTTTGGGAGATGCTGTCGAGGAGTCGGGCATGCCACGTTTCTTCCTTTTCTTTGTATTTATGTTGGTTTTGGCTGTATATTTGTTCCTTTTGTTCGTTTAAGCTCATTTGATCCTGAAAATATAAAAGGAAGACAAAAGCACACTTTTTCCAACATTAGTACTAAAAAGGGTTAGTTTTATGCCTCAGTTGATGTAATTTATATGTTGCATTTTACGCACATCAAATACCCCCACACTTGAATCTTTGCTTGTCCTCAAGCAAAACTCTTTATAATGTGGCTTACACTCCCAAATGGAATGGGTAGAAGAGAAGGTTTTAGGGCTTGTCATAGAGTGTCGGGCTTTCCAAGATTCTTTATTAAGTTTTATTTTTATTTATTTACAATCCTATTCGTCATGATTTATTTAAAACATTTCATTAGATAAATTACTTATTAGGGCATAACATGTCTTTTTTTTTTAAATTCCACTTATATACAAGTTCACATACCTCACGGGGGATCACTCAACACTCGGCCGAAGATGTATTTTAGTGGATCACTCGAGAGCGGCATGGAACTTACTCCTACCATAAGCTTGCCAAGCAATCAATCCTCCTCCTTTTTAACTATACACCTTTGTAAATATCAAGAGGACTTTTGGGTGAAGGGTTAGGCTTGGGTTAAAAGTAGGTGGTTGGGTTAGTGGTTAGTGGAAAAGGCTAAAAACATAACAAGCGTCGGTTTTCGTAAGACTTTTTTTTTTGTAACTCTTATTTTTGATGAAGCTATTATTCAAACAAAGTTATTTTTGATGAACTTGTTTGTTTATTTCCTTTTGCTTCATCATCAACACCCATTTTTTTTTTTTTTTTTGGAAGAGTCATACGAAAAACCGAGCTAGTTACTAAAACAAAGGGTTAAAAATGAAAAAAGGTTTTGGTGGGTGAAAGGGTGTTTGGTTTGGGTTATGAAATGAAAAGGTTTAGGCTCAAAGGGGCTAACTAGAGGGATTTTGGGTAAGTGGTAAAAAAAAAAATAATGGTGTAGAAATAAAAAGGGTTAGTCCTAATGCCTCCATCATTTACTTACTCGGGTTTAAGTTGGTAAGGACCGGGAATGTATCGTCGTGGCAAGTTCTAGAGTTGAAAGAACCAAGCGGCTATTCACACAAGTAACGAAAAATGAGCATTTAATTTAAAGATATGTATTTGTATGCTCAATAAAGGCTCAAAACTCACTTTTGTGGGAATGGGTTTTTATGTGATCAAGTATATATAATCAAATTTTAACTAAGTTTGCCATGCCTTTTCATAATTTTCTTATGTTGGTTCATTTTATCACGACGCTATCGGTTGTAAATTCGTAAAAATATAACCTTTTTAGAACTTGAAATTCCCGAGTTAAACCTAGACAAGTAAAAAAAATGAAATTTTTTTGAAAAAATTTGGGGTGATTAGCGGTTCCAATAGAGTTTTGTGTAAGGCTAGTTATTAGGACTTGCATGATTCAAGGTTTTAGCATCCCCCCCCCCACACTTAAATTACACATTGTCCTCAATGTGTCCCAAAAATAAGTTTTTCGGTTGATTAAAATGTGTAAAAGTGGGTTAAAAACAAGATTTTATGGTACTGGGTAGCTGAACACGGGGTAGTGTTGGCTGAGCACGGCCCAGTGTCCAGACTGCCAGTACCAAAAGTAAACAGAAGGCTGGGCACCGGGGGCGTGTTCAGTGAGCACGGCCCCGTGTCCAGGTACCTGAACTGGGCATTTTCTACAGAACCTCAGGCACGGGGCGTGTTGGGGTGAGCACGGCCCCGTGCTGAACTTGCTGTAATGAAGAAAAATCGTCGGGAGGCTCTGTTTTTGTGTATGGGGTGTTGGTTCAAGCTTCCCTTATCATCCTTCACCACCCCGAGTGTGTTTTATTCCTGAAAATTAAAAACTAAACTAGAAAATATAAAGGTTAATCTAAACTAAACTACGGATAGTTCCGCGGAATGCCTCCGTGGTGCGCCACGTTTATAAGGGTCCTTGGCTAGACCCTCCTTATCAGGTGGTTCTGGCTCATCTTTAATTAGGGGGTCGTCATTGCCGAATGGATATTTCATTGACCGCTCAAGATCGACACTCTTTTTAAATGCCCCTAATCGAATGGATAGATTGTTGTACTTCCGGTTTTTCAAAGCTTCGTGTGTTTTTACAAAAGGTCGTCCCAACACTAGAGGAGCGTCATCAAGGATGACAAAGTCAGTTGGGATTACCATTTGATTTGTTTGGACCAAGACATCCTCAACTATACCGATTGATTTTATTACTTTCCGATTAGATAGAAAAATGGGTATTTGAAGTGGAGAAAAATCATTAATACTTAATTTTTCGAAAATGTAGTTAGGCATTATGTTAACACAAAGATCTTTATCAATCGTGACATTACTAATAAATGAATTTTGAAAGAAACATGGAACCGGTGTAATGTTAATTTCAAATGGGTCTTCTTTTATTAGCGAAGTTTGATCATTAGTTAACTTAACACTTACCGTTTCGTCAATTTTAGTGTTAGTGTTTAACTCTTTAAAAAACTTAGCATGAGTGGGTACTAAACAATGATTTTCGAAAGAAGGTGACAAGAGATTAATTTCTTCAAAATTAGACTCTTCTTGAATTTTACCTTTGTCGGACTCACCTTTTTCGTTGTTTAACTCATGTGTCGGCTTTCCACTTATTTGTTCTTCCATTTTTACACTTTCAGTTATCTCTTCTTTTTTTAATTCTTCTCTTGCGCGAGACTCCTCTTCCCTTGCGCGAGATTCTCTTATACAGCGTTCGATAACTCTTATGTGTTCTAATATCCTATCGGTTACTTCGGTTATAGAAAAAGAATCGGGATTTTCTAAACTTGATGCGTTGTCGAGTGTTATATATATTAGGTGTATATTTTAAGTCCCTTTAACACTTTTTAGTCAAGTTTTAAATTTATAAAACACGATATTTACTAACACTAGACACACATATGGGCAAGTGCACCCATCGTGAGCGTAGTATAGTGTTGGTAAGATACCGAGGTCGTCCAAGGACACAAGAGCTTTTAGTACCGGTTTCTCCTCAACGTCTAATCAAATCAAAAAGTTTAGAAAAATGTTTTAAACTAAGAAAAATAAAAACTAACTAAAAATGCTGAAAATAAAATAAAAAAAGAAAAACAGATAGACAAGATGAATCACTTGGTTCCGACTCGTATCTAGTGTAACCTTTGATTATTTCCGCACTTTTGCACTGTATTAAGAGATTATCTTAGTTATTGTAGTAGGCCCCTCTTTTGAAGGTGACGTTACCCTCACCCCAGTAGTTTGAGTCAGCAAGGATACAATCCTAAAAGGGTGGATTATTAGAAGATAATTAATTAAGTTATTAATGCAAATTATGGTAGGCCCCTCTTTTGGAGGTGACGTTACCCTCGACTAAGTAGTCTGAGTCAGCAGGGATACAGTCCTAAATAGCCGGGTTATAGTATTAATAGTAGTTAACTTATGAGGGGATCAAAGAGTTTGGACCCCCGCCATCCAATACCGTTAAGTATTGAAGGAGGTCCTACTAAATTTGACCCAGGTCCATTGCAGGACCTCTAAACGCTGAACAATGGCAAGACCTTTACCAAACCGTTCCCTTAACCCCCGACCAGGTAGCCAACATACCTCCATATAGACCGTGGAGATATGAATGGTGAAAATCTTTTATTTTATATAGACAGTAAAATAATGCCAAGACACCACGGACAAACGATAAGGAAAGATCACCTTCAACATAAGCAACTAGTTATTAAAGTCATTAATACAAAACCAAGTAAAAAGTGCAAAAGATTAGAAATAAAAAGTACTACACTAGACACTTTGTCTTCACCAAGTGATGTAAGAGACTTAGGCAAACATGGCCTTGATTGTCAAGAACTCTTACGATCAATCTTGGATCCCGAGACGACTCACACACTCTACGATGGACAATGGATGATGGTGGTGGATGATGGTGTTATGGTGGTGGTGGGTGGTGGGTGAAGTGTGAGAGAGGTGGTGTGCCAAAGGATGGTTTGAGCTTGAGCCAAGCACTCCTATTTATAGCCTCTACAGAAGCCTGGACACGGCCCCGTGTCCACCCTTTTCTCTTTCTTCATTAATTGCTCTTGTCTTTATTAGTTGACCACGACCCCATGTCCGCTGGGCACAACCCCGTGTGCAGAAGAATCTTTGTACTATGAAGATTTGCCTGGATTGTGCGAATCTTATAGTTGACCACGGCCCCGTGCCCGCTGAGCACGGCCCCGTGGTGGGCAATAGAAGCTTCTACAACTTTGTCTTTTCTGCAGACACTTGAGCACGCCCCGTGTTCGCTGGACACGCCCCGTGGTCGCTGGACACGCCCCGTGTTGAGCTGAGCACGCCCCGTGTTCAGCTGGGCACAGCCCCATGCTCAGCTGGGCACAGCCCCATGCTCAGCTTTCTTCTTGTTTTTGCTTTGGGAGATGCTGTCGAGGAGTCGGGCATGCCACGTTTCTTCCTTTTCTTTGTATTTATGTTGGTTTTGGCTGTATATTTGTTCCTTTTGTTTGTTTAAGCTCATTTGATCCTGAAAATACAAAAGGAAGACAAAAGCACACTTTTTCCAACATTAGTACTAAAAAAGGGTTAGTTTTATGCCTCATTTGATGTAATTTATATGTTGCATTTTACGCACATCAATGGATACGACCCAAAGGTGTATGAGGAAGAGATTTTGGGTTCGTGTGTTTGTGATGTGTCTTTGCAGGTTCATGCATGTGCGTTGGAGGTGGAAGAGAAGGAGCAAGAAGCTCTTGCGGTGAAAGAAGGAAGACCGCCATGGATCCACCAAATGGAGACTTTACCGGTGGGAATTAATTCGGGTACAAAACCTTCATTGGAGTGTCCACCAAATGTGGAATTGAAGGAGCTACCGAAACATCTAAAACATGCATTTTTGGGGGAGAATGACACCTACCGGTGATCATTGCTTCCAATTTGGCGGTAGCTCAAGAAGAAGAATTGTTGCGGGTTTTGAAGGAAAATAAGGCGGCCATTGGATGGACGATAGCCGACTTGAAAGGCATTAGTCCATCCATTGTAATGCATAAAATCATCACAAACAATTGATCTTACATGAACCATGTCTATGTGGTTCTTTTCAGTTGAACATGAACATTGGTTGTCACTTAAAACCTGAAATTTGGGATGATCGCTACCTTCTTATCCTGTTACAAAACTTAACTTTGATTTGTAATATAATTTAGTTCAGTTTAGACAATTAAAACCAAACAACCAAATCCGTGAATTTACTTTTCTTGCAATTTAGTTTGCTTTAGTTAATTTAGACATACATCAAGATAGCACATATTCCACAAACTCCCTGTGTTCGATACCCACTTACCGCTTGCTAATTAGTTGTAATTGGATTAAATTTGCGTGAGACCACGACATCACGTCAAATTACAAGCGAAGATGTGAAGCCAACCCGTGAAACACAAAGAAGGTTGAACCCGAACTTGAGAGAAGTGGTTAAGAAAGAAGTGATCAGGTGGTTGGATGCGGGGATCATCTATCCCATTTCAGACAGTGCGTGGGTAAGTCCAACTCAGGTAGTGCCTAAAAAGGCCGGTATTCAGGTAATTAAGGATGAACAAGGCGAGCAAATTGCCACCCGACCGGTCATCGGGTGGCGAGTTTGCATCGATTATAGAAAATTAAACGCCGCTAGCTCCAAAGACCATTCCCCGTTACCCTTCATTGACCAAATAATTGAAAAACTTTCGGGTAAAAAATATTATTGTTTTTTGGATGGGTACTCGGGATATAACCAAATTGCTATTCACCCTGACTACCAACACAAAACCACGTTTACATGTCCATATGGTACATTTGCTTTTCGGCGAATGCCATTTGGATTATGTAACGCCCCGACCACATTCCAAAGATGTATGATGAGTATATTTTCGCACATGGTCGGGGAATCTCTTGAAGTGTTTATGGATGATTTTTCCATCTTTGGCCCAAGTTTCGATTCTTATCTTGATGAATTAGAAAAAGTGTTAAAAAGGTGTGTTGAGATAAACTTGGTGCTAAGTTGGGAAAAGAACCATTTTATGGTTCAAGAGGGTATTGTGTTGGGACACGTGATATCGGACCGGGGAATGGAGGTAGACAAAGCAAAAATTCGGGTAATTTCATCTCTACCCCCACCAAAGAATGTTAAGGGGGTGAGATCATTTTTGGGACACGCGGGGTTCTATAGAAGATTCATTAAGGGTTTTAGTGTAATTACAAAACCTTTATGTAACTTATTATTGAAAGATGTTCCATTTGATTTTACTGACGAATGTTTGCAAGCGTTTCGTGTTTTGAAGGAACAGTTGGTGAAGGCTCCTATCTTGCAACCACCGGATTGGTCGAAGCCGTTTGAAATTATGTGTGATGCTAGCGACATGACCGTTGGAGCGGTTTTGGGTCAAAGAGTTGATAAGAAGCCGGTGGTAATTTATTATGCAAGTAAAACTTTGTCCGAGGCACAACTGAATTACACCACAACCGAGAAAGAATTATTAGCGGTGGTGTATGCCTTGGACAAGTTTAGATCCTACATTTGGGGGAGCAAGGTGATCGTGTATTCGGATCATAGCGCGATCCGATATTTGATGGAAAAGAAGGATGCAAAGCCCCGGTTGATTCGTTGGGTGCTTTTGTTGCAAGAGTTCGATCTAGAGATTCGGGACAAAAAGGGTTGTGAAAATGTTGTTGCGGATCATTTGTCCCGGATCCCATTGGAAGGTGTTGATGACCCAAGCGAGATTAACGAACGGTTTCCCGATGAGCAATTGTTAGCCGTTTCAACCTTCGTTGCACCTTGGTATGCCCACTACGTGAACTATTTGGCCAAGGGTGCAATTCCGAATCATTGGACGAAGAAGAGACGACAACAATTTCTAAGTCAAGTAAAACAATACATTTGGGATGAACCGGATTTGTTTAAAATTGGACCGGATCAAGTGATAAGAAGGTGTGTTCCCAAAAATGAAGTACTAGAGATTTTAACCCATGCTCATTCATCGGCATGTGGAGGGTATTTTAGTGGGAACAAGACGGGTTATCGGGTGTTGTCATGTGGGTTTTATTGGCCCACAATTTTCAAGGATTCTTGTGAGTTTGCCCGGAATTGCATCAATTGCCAAAAAGTTGGAAGCATATCAAAGAGGGATGAAATACCTTTACAACCAATTTTGGTGGTTGAGGTATTTGATGTGTGGGGAATAGATTTCATGGGTCATTTTCCCAATTCGAACGGGTTCTTGTACATATTGGTTGCGGTTGACTATGTTACAAAGTGGATAGAAGCTATCGCTACAAGGACCAACGATCATTCCGTTGTATGTAAGTTTGTGCAATCCAACATTTTCGCTCGATTCGGTGTGCCAAGGGTGATAATAAGTGATGGCGGTTCACATTTCAAGAATTTTAATTTTGGGAAATTGCTAAAAAGATATAACGTGAAGCACCGCGTAGTTACACCGTACCATCGGCAAACAAGTGGACAAGTTGAAGTGTCCAACCGTCAAATTAAAGAGATCCTTATGAAGACGGAACGAACGGATAGAAAAGATTGGTCAAGTAAACTTGACGATGCGCTGTGGGCATACCGGACGGCCTACAAAACTCCAATTGGTACTACCCCTTATCGGATGGTGTATGGGAAGGGGTGCCATCTACCAATGGAGTTAGCACATCGAGCGCATTGGGCCATCAAAACTGTTAATGCAGATTATGATGAAGCGGGTCGAGTAAGGAAGTTGCAATTGAATGAGATTGAGGAGATTAGAGACGAAGCCAATGAATGTGCGTCCGCATACAAAGACAAACTGAAGGAAGTGCATGATGCAAAGCTAAGGAAGAAGAACTTTGAAGTGGGTCAAAAGGTTTGGTTGTACAATTCGAGGTTGAAAATGTTCACGGGCAAACTCAAGAGCAAATGGATGGGTCCTTACGTCATCCGAAGAGTGGAAAGATTTGGAGATGTCGATATCCAAGATGAGCAAACCAATAAGCAACAAACGGTGAACGGGCATCGGCTCAAACCGTATTTAGAAGGTAATGACATCAACAATCTGGAGCTTGACAAAGTGGGTTACATTCTACGCCCATTGGATGACGAGGAAACTTAAAAGAGGCCCAGGTTTGATTGTGTAAATATTTAGTTTAGTTTATTTTTGCTTTGAATAAAGTCCCTTTTAAAGCGTGTGTTCGAAACAAGTGTGGGGAAATCCATACGAATTTCCCGAACATATTGTTGAGGACAACACGGGTTTTAATGGGGGGTAGGGTATAAGTTTTCACGCTTTTGAAAAATTTACAAAACCATAAAAATTATTAAAATTAGAAAAAGCTAAAAAAAACATGAAATTTGTAAGTTACAAAAGTTTCTGGCCGGCCCCCTTGCCCAGTACCCGCCGTAAGCTACGGTGGGGGGCGTAGCTTACGGCGGCATGCAAACAATTTTGAGTCTTACGACACTTACCTACTGTCGTACGGTGCCCATTTTGGTTCAGATATTGCCATAACCTACGGCAAGTGCCGTAGGCTACGACACCGAGTGAATTAAGGGGGGCCCTTCAGATGTCGGCGTTACATATAAAAAAAATAATACAAAAAGAAATTTGGGATTTGAGAGTATTAGCGAAAGCTAATATTGTTGGTTAAAAAGCGATCTTTCCCTCAAAACCATACATTGGGACAATGTATCCCAAGTGTGGGGATGGGGGGAATTTTTGAGAATTTAAAAATTTTTGTGAAGCCAAGCGAAATTGTCAAAATTTGAAAACTTGATATTGTCCCACTTGACACACCGACACCCATTTCTAGTCCTTTCTTGGTGAGAGTTTGAGCCACATATGATTATTATAGATACTTCTTTGTTTTGAGTGGCGGTGTGTGTATTGTGTTAATAGAACTTGTGTACGAATCCTTGTTAAATCTTAGAGTTAGCATGCTTTTGAAAATGATAGGGGACTTTTAGGTAGCCTCGTCTAGACGTGCGAGAGTGTGGGATTGGTGGGTTGGACCTCATACTTTACATATATGAGCTTGGTATTGTGAGGGGTGGGGGTTTGGTCTTTAGAAAGCCGTGTTTGAGCCTTTTACCATTCGGTTGTGACCCGAGCCTACTTCCTATAAAAATCTACCTTTTGAGATGACCCGGTTTAGGAAATTTAGTATGTAATGTTCATATGCTTGTATATATTGTTGAGTTTTTATTTATTATCTTTATTGAAAAAAAAGAAAACAAAAAGAGAAAAATATGAGAAAAATACAAAAAGAAGTTGTGTATATAGATGATGTTTGCGTTGTTTAGTAGTAGAAATAAAAACTGGGTCAAATCAATTAGCTCTTTCATATGTATCCCGCCATTTTCCTACCTTTGCACCTAGCCCCATTACAACCCGTAAGTTCCTTTGATTCATAAGCATGCTAGATATTTGATAGGAGGAGACTTGATTTTTATACAAGCTTATTGTCGTACAAACACACACACGCATTGAGTGGTTTAGCATTATGTGCTAATATTTCTTACCATCGAGAGTTT
Source organism: Helianthus tuberosus (assembly GCA_030545235.1). Lineage (NCBI taxonomy): Eukaryota > Viridiplantae > Streptophyta > Magnoliopsida > Asterales > Asteraceae > Helianthus > Helianthus tuberosus. The sequence continues at coordinate 197,667,170 of CM060448.1, read as the reverse complement.
TTGTGAGGGGTGTGTCTTGTGGTATGATTGAAAGTTAGTAGAAGGACGACACATTTTGGCTTGGTTTGCATGATTGATCGCTTGTGGTTATGGAAAGTTTTTGAATGGGTTGCTTGGGACAAGCAACGGGTAAGTGTGGGGATGTGACGGGTGGTCCGTAGGACAACCCTTAAAAGATTCAATACTATGCACATTCTATGCTTATTATGGTTAATTGCTTGAATTTGGTAATCACTAGTTGTGTGAATTTGCATGTGTTAATATGCACAAGGAGTAGTTTTTGTGAAGTTTAGATCGATGCTGGATGTTCGGGGAGTCAAAGATGTGAAGAAATTAGAGATTTGATGAAGAAACAAGGGAAAAACAACATTCAGCGCCGTAGCCTACGGCTACTGCCGTAGGTTACGGCCTCAAATTCTTCAAAATGTCATCACCGTAAAGCAGTAAGTTTGTGCCGTAAGGGAATGCTGGGTGCCGTAAGCTACGGTGCCTGGCGTAGCTTACGGCACCATTGTTGACCCCGTTGACCTGAAGACCGCCGTAAGCTACGGCGGGCGCCGTAGCTTACGGCGCCGACTGTCCCAAAATGTAACTTAAGCATTAATTCCACTTTTGATGATGGTTTTTATGTGTCTTATCATATGTTTTTCTGTTACACTGGATTGGAACACGAATTTTGGTGCACTTTTGGAGACTAGGAGCTTGAAGAACAATCTTTAATCTAGAGTTTGATGTTTTTTATTTCCATGAACATTGAAGACTTTGTTATGATGTTTATTCGGGCCATGAGTGGCTAAACACTTTGTGATCATCCTGGATTGAAGGTTTGCTTGAGACATTTCATGTTGGATTTCTTAATTTCTAGAATAACAATCTTTATCTTTATGATTTGTTTGTTATGGTATGTGATTGCTTTGTTGTAAATTGTTGATTCTTATGTTAAACTAATTAGAAACCATAGGTTCTTGGTGCCGTTGGCAATCGAGATATCATGGGTATAGTTAGGCTTGGGTAAGGGTTGATTGATCATTGGGTAACAACCTCACGTTCTAGGTATATGAGTACTTAGTTCCCTTTCATCACTGCAAGTAGTCACACATGAGCTATGTCTATGTAGTTCTTTCTAGTGGAATGATAACATGAATGTCAATTGAAATCGGAAGACTAGGATGGTCATTTGTCTCTAATTTGTTTACAATCAAAACTCTCATTTTTGCAATTATATTAGTAATTTTAGTTTTAAAACCAATTCAATCAAATCAACTCTTGAAATTTACTTTACTTGCATTTAGTTTAATCGTAGTTAACTTAGATAAATCTTTAAATAACACATATTCCACAAACTCCCTGTGTTCGATACCCACTTATCGCTATCTATTTAGTAGTAACTGGTAGGGCTGCAAACGAACCAAACAAACACGAACAAGTCCTTGTTCGTGTTCGTTTGTTAAGAAATATATGTGTTCATGAACTGTTCATGAATGCTTACCGAACAAGATTTTATGTTCGTGTTTGTTTGTTAAGGAAATGAACTTGTTCGTGTTCGTTTGTGTTTGTTTGTTAATTTTAGGCAACAAATGAAAACGAACGATAATTAACACAAATGAGCACAAACTTCGTTCATGAACACAAATACTAACAAACGAACACAAACAAACGTTCATGAATAAAATATATAATACATTGACACTTACTAAATATTTTATTTGTCGGAATTTTGAAGTATTTAAATAAAATATAAAAGCTAAGAAAACTAATGAACTATCGAACACAAATGAACACGTTACCGAACGTTCACGAACATAAATAAACGAACGCGCCCTTTGTTCATGTTTGTTCATTTAACTAAACAAACGAAATTTCTTGTTTGTGTTCGTTTGTTTAATAAACAAACGAACACAAACGAACTTCCCGCCAAACAGTTCACGAACTGTTCGCCGAACGTTTGGTTCGTTTGCAGCCCTAGTAACTGGATTAAATTTGATTGCGACCACGACATCACATCAATCTCCAGTCTACTGAGTTAGGTTTCCATCGTATGAACTTATATTTTCAAGGGCTTCAGTCCCATTTCCATGGACGGCTTCTGTACTAACTCTCTACTTAGGCCTTTTGTTAGCGGATCCGCAATATTATCCTTTGACCTCACGTAGTCAACAGTGATAATTCTTGTAGAGATTAGTTGTCGTATCGTATTATGTCTACGTCTGATATGTCTGTTCCTACCGTTATACATTGTGCTACGAGCTCTGCCAAGTGCCGCTTGGCTATCACAATGTATACAAATGGCCGATGCCGGCTTAGGCCATCTTGGTATATCCTCAACAAATTAATGTAGCCATTCTGCCTCTTCACCTGCTTTATCTAAAGCGATGAACTCTGATTCCTTCGTGGATTTAGCGATAACCGTTTGTTTTGATGATTTCCACGATATAACAGCACCTCCAAGTGTGAATACATACCCACTTGTTGCTCTGGAATCATTCGTGTCAGATATCCAATTTGCATCGCAGTGTCCTTCTATAACTGCTGGATACTGTTATAATGCAACAGTTCCAATGCATTGAACTTGTGATGCTCGTGTATCTACTTAGCTTGCTCACAGCATATGCTATGTCTGGTCTAGTACAACTCATAAGATACATCAAGCTACCAATAATTCTTGAGTATTCCAACTGGTTTACGGGTTCACCTCTATTCTTGGCTAGATGTTGACTTGTGTCAAGTGGAGTTCTAGCTTCATTAGAGTCATTTGCATTGAACTTCTCAAGAATTTTGTCCACATAGTGGGATTGACTTAAAACAAGTCCACTTTGGGTTCGCGTGATTTTGACCCCCAAAATCACATCTGCAAGACCCATGTCTTTCATGTCAAATCTTGCTTTTAGCATGTTCTTTGTAGATTTTATGATTTTGTCAACACTTCGAGCAATGAGCCTATCATCTACATATAGACACAAAATGACATATCCATCAGATGTGTCCTTCACATACACACATTTGTCACATTCATTGATTTTGAACCCAGCATCAAGCATGACATGATCAAACTTTTGGTGCCATTGTTTTGGAGCTTGTTTTAATCCATACAAGGATTTTACAAGTTTACACACTTTCTTTTCTTGCCCAATAGCTGTGAAGCCTTCGGGTTGCTCCATGTAGATTTCTTCCTCTAGAATTCCATTCAAGAAAGCTGTTTTCACATCCATTTGGTGAACTTCCAAATTTCTAATGGCGGAAATGGCAAGCACCAACCTGATGGATGTTATTCGCGTAACTGGCGAATATGTATCAAAGTAATCTAAACCTTCTCGTTGTTTATATCCTTTGATCACCAACCTTGCTTTGTACTTATCGATGGTTCCATCTGGTTTCATCTTCTTCTTGAAGATCCATCGATATCCTAGTGGTTTACATCCTTGAGGAAGATCCACTAGTTCCCAAGTATGGTTTTGTAAGATAAAGTCTATCTCACTTTTGATTGCCTCTCTCCACTGAGGTCCTTCTGAGGAATGCACCGCTTGTTGGTACGTTTGAGGTTCATCTTCTACCATATAGGTAAGAAACTCAGGGCCAAAGGATTTTTCAGTCCTTTGCTGTTTACTTTTCCTGATTTCAACTTCCTCAGTCTTAGATTGTTCTCGAGGTTCATTGTTTTCAACTTCACCCTCGAGAACAATTTCCTCAACCGGTCTAGAAGAACTCGGTTCACTTTTATCTAAGCATGGGAACATATGTTCAAACCATGATGCATCCTTAGATTCTATTATGGTGCCTTTGCATATTCCAGGGTTCTTAGAATCATGCACAAGAAAACGATAAGGACCATAAGGACGAGTGTATCCTATAAATACACAATCCACCATTTTGGGTCCTATTAGTAGGCGCTTAGGTGGTGTGACCACTACCTTAGCTAAACACCCCCACACTTTCAAGGATTTATATGGTGGTTTTGTAAGTCCCGTATAATCGGATCTTTCAATGATATCAAACCTAACCTTGTGAGAGTGCGGAAACCAATCACAAGATGATTCAAGATAAACATGAAAAACTGAAAAACGAAAAACAATACCGAATCACTTTCAACACTTGCACACGATTCTATTACTTGAAAAGCAAAACCGTCTAGTACAAGTGTTTTCACAACCAATCGCCTCCCACTCTAGCTTCTCTAGGAATTCTGCAACTTGGAGGTTCTAACCTAAAAACAAGTTAGAAACTTGTTTTTATACTTACTCAAGCCCAATTTCCTACATGGGCTCTCCTTGGGCCTGCTTGGCCCACATGGCCTAAAGCTTGGCCCAAGTGACCTATAAAGGTCCACAACCTAATATAAACTAACCCAGTAAAGCCCAATTCGTAACCATAGCCCGTTATGTTAATTTGATGTGTCAGTCTCACACTTTAGGGCCTAACAATCTCCCCCTAGACTGATGCCATCAAATTGTCTTCATAGCATGAATTCAGCAATGTCTTCAACGAGTCTATGATTGTCGCTATGCTGCAGATGTTGTGGAAGTTCTCAACTTCTGAATTCTCAGCACTGGGTCTCTTTTCTTCAGCTCTTGTGGTTAGCTTCATATCAAGATCACGATCAGCTTTGCTTGAAAATCTTTGTCAAAAAGAGTGTGAGAGGAGGATTCTCAACAACTCCTTTTTTTCAGTCTTTTTCTTTCAAGCAGGTTCACAGGTACTTCTTTAAATATACTTTCACTGTCAGACGGCGTTTCGTATCCAGTTCTTCTGACTCAGGTACATCTTATTGTTGTGCTGCTTCAGGCTTCGTCAACAGCAAACAACATCTCAATCTTCATCAACCCCTGTTCTTGATTGAAATCAAGTTCTGCACATGCTCACAAACTCATAAGCAAACATTTCTTATGCAACAGGGAGAATACCATGTGAACACTAGGTACATCAAATTTCACAATTTAAATTCTTTCAACTTTTGATGATCAGTCAAATCTTAAAGAACGGTTACATTTTTTATTTTAAGAAAAACAATTAAACACTCTAATTTTGGATTTTGGTTTTATAGAAAAGCATGACACTATTTTTGTATTTTTGAATTTTTCCAATTTTTTAATTTTTTAATATTAATTTTAAGAACTAAAAGCAAATAAAAACTCAAAATATAAACAACTACCATAATATACAATTACAATTGCAATGGGATCAAAATTGGTTCTCAGGCAGACTAAGGAACACTTTTCAGTACGAGCCTAATCAAACTGGTGTATGCGATTGCCAATATATTTGTCCACTTAAACTTTAACGCTCAACTTTCAATTTTTCAACTTCGTGATATGCTTAAGGTAATATTATACTATTATACCCGTGTGTCCCATTCCAAGGCATACCCCCGCGATCAAGGTAAGCACAACGATTCATCGTAGCAGGTGAGTATACTGATGTCATCCTTTTTTATTTACAACGTTAGACCATTGGTGACAGGTCAGTACTTTCGTACAACAGAGCGACCAATGATTTTGTCCAATGAGGTCGAGGCAAATACCATTTTGGTACGAATTTGGCTCTTTGAGCATTTGGAATTTTCTCATTTTGAGATTTTATTCCTTAGGGTTTTTATCCTCTTTGGGATCTTTTAAGATATCTTGACTGTGTCTAGGTCTGCATATAATCTGGATGCAACAGAAGGATAGCCAAGATATCCCCGGATGATTCAACAATATAAAGACCCGAAACCTCAGATGTTGGCTATCTATCAACGCAAGATTTAAGACCATAAAATCATACGTCGTTGGTATGTTACCCACATGGTACATAGTTCGTTATGTTTATATCACTTAGTATCTTTTATCATTTTGAGCGTCAAGCCTATCGACATATCACAGTAGATACTAGTCTTTTCAGCTATGGCACCTTACATGTGTTAGTCAAACCCTTTAACACGAACATTTATTTCACTTCCCATATCATGCAATTTTATCTTTTTGGCTTTTTCATTTTTCTAATGTTTTTTGTATTTTTCTCATTTTCTCCCCCTAAAACAATACATATTTACAGCAAACTCTTTTTGTATTTTCTGAGTTTTCTCCCCCTAAACTCTATATCTATCTATATGTTCCTCTCCCCCCTAAATTTGTGCATAAATCTTGTATTTTTGCGCAAATTTACCATTTACTAGAGAAAGGACACTTTATATATAAAATAATGAACTAAGAAAGAGAGAAAAATATTTTTGCTTAACCATTCTATCATCAGATTGAAGACTAATCAATTTCAAATCAAAGTACTGAATTTAAACGGTACCTTTTGCTGATCTTATCTTACTTCTCTAATCTCCTCCAAAGGAAACATGTCATCTGTAAAAAAAAAATTGAACTTTTTGCAACAGTGAAATGTTACCCGTTTTTATCTCTGGAACAACCGCTATCAACATTCCAGAGATTGTCAACAGCTCCTCCTTAGTTGTTCCTGAAAGGTAAGGAGATTAGTAAGACATGGGTACCCAGGCCATTGTGGCCCTGGGATTTCGTGAAGCATCAAAATAAGACACTTCCTTCAAACATAAGTCCCCTTTTGTCTCAAGAATTGGAGACGTTGCTGCTTTGGATTTGGGTTTCCAAATCTGTTTCGATTTAACAAACGTGTTTGTTGCCTTCGGTTGAGCAACTTTAGCTGTTTCAGGTTTATTGGTTTTAGAAAAAAACGTTTTTGTTCCTGAGAAGCTTTGCGTTTGTTTTTGGCAGCGTTCCAATCCCCATCAGAAGGTTTAACCTTGGGATTCACATTCTTCATTGCCTTAGGTGATGATACCTTCATCGGCTTGGAATGATTGTTATCCTTTGGTGTAACCCTCTGATTTTTCATATAATAGGGTACATGGGGATGATTTGTGCAGTTTCGAGCAATGTGACCAGCAATGCCGCAATTGAAGCATGTTTGTCTCTTCACGTAGAAGGCATTTTGATCATCTTGTGTAGCTCTTGCAGGCCTTGAAGGATGAACTGGTCCTTTTTTTGCTTGTTTTCCTTGCACATTTCTTGCAAACGAGGATGAATTTAGATGTCTGTACTTGTCGTTTGCTGGGGCCTTCTGTGGTGGAGATTTCTTTTGATTCTTCTTGATTTGTTTAGACTGCAAGTCTTGTTCAGAAATCTCACCAGTCTTTCCGAAAGCTTTGTTAGCACAGTCAAATGCATATTTCTCACATTTGCCATTACTGACTGGCTTAACAAAAGCATTTTTCACGTCACGAGTCTTTTGAGGACTATTCCTACCCGTTGAGGACTGTGGAGAGCCTGCTTGTCTTTGATGTTTAGGCTTCTTCTTTTCGCGTCCTTTACATGCTCGCTTCGGCTCTTGTTGCTTGATCTGAAACTTTTCATTACTAACAGAAGGTTCAGATTGTTCAGCTTGCGTACTTGGAGCCTTTTTCACGTCTATCTTCTCTTTATTCTTCATGTCATCAGCTTTGACAGAATCGGAGAGTTCTGGTTTATCGGAAGAAATACCAGAAACTTTAGCAGAAACTTCAGCTGAAACATTTAAGGAATTTTCAGCACAAGACGGTTTTGCACATGACACCTTTGAGCTGAATCCGCTAGAATCAACTGATTCTAATTTCTCAGAATCAGCTGCTTCAGATGATTCACATTTGGAATCAGATGGTTCAGCTGGCTCATTCGTTTCATTTGCCGATTCAGTCTCTGTTGCACAAGCATCAACGTTTTCGCCCAAATCATCAAGCCTGGAATTAATCACAGAGCGAAAACCTGATTTAAAAATATCAAACGTCAAAATAGAGTCTGGATTAGGTTCATTTATTAAATTTTCAGAAGAATCAGACTCTGATTCTTGTTCATCCCCAACTACATTTTCAACTGTTACTTCATCTGCAAGGGAAGACGAAACATTAGTATCATAAGTGCCTTTAAAAATAAAGTTCATTGAAGGAGTTGGTCGTTTATTATCAACAGATTTGCTGTTGATTGATGACTTATCGATTTTAGGACCGTAAGTCATCTTGTCCTCATTCATCAATTCCTCCTCAGTCATGGGTAAATATGTGTAGTTGTCATTATATGGAGGAGAAACTTGATTGAAACCCAACCCACACCCCTTCTTTCTCTTGTATGCAAGTTGCTGATCACATAGATTTTTGACTAACTTACTGGAAGACTCATACTTTTTAATGTTAAGTTCGTTAATTTGATATCTTTCTCTGATATCTTCCAGTTCTTTGATCAAAATGCACACCTTCTCCTGTGCCTCTAAGAAATGGGCTGTTTTTACACTTACATCATCCTTAAGTTTGATGATGTCTTTTCGCTGAGCTTCAATTTTATCTTTATAAAGCTTTTCATTTTTCACCAAAGTAAAGTTTTTATTCTTTAAATCTTTGTAGTCTTGAATTAGCTCAGCGTTATGTAACCTATATGCCTCATTTCTTTCTCTACACTCAGGAGTGCAAAAGACAGAACGTATCTCTTCACGAGTGGGTGAGCAAATTGCTTCACGAGTGGGTGAGCAAACTGCAACAGATGTGTTGCCTTGAGTAGACTGCTTGTCAGCATTGTCATATGATTTGATGAGTGAGATCAGCTCATCTGACTTCATTTTGTAGCAGTCGGTCGTCAATATTATCTGATTAACATTTCTAAACCAACTACAGTTCTCCTGATCTGGAATCCCTTTTATAGCATCCATAAGCTTTCTGTTGCTCATGCGAGTAGAAACCACCATCTCTGCCTTCTCCATTTCAGAGAGTAGTTTAGCAAACCGACCAATCAATGCTTCTATAGATTCACCATATGAGTATCTGAATCCTTTGAGTTTCTGCTCAAGCACCTCTCTCTTAGAAGACATTTTTTTATGATAAAAGAATACTTATTAATTTTATTATTATTATTATTAATATTAATAATGATTATTATAAATAAATAATGATTGACTAAAGATAACCTGATGATTGATTATTATTATTATTATTAATTATTATATATAAAACAATTTAAAACAAGAAAACCCTACTGAACATCGTCTTCTTCTTCGCAATAACAAACCAGTCCAAAACCCTAAGTTCTAAGTTCAGCCGCTGAAGACTCAAAACCAGTTAGTCCGACCTGGTTAGAGTAGAGCTTCAGATGACCTAGCAAAAAAACCTGCAAGATCACAAGGAAACAACACACCGTTAGCCTCGTCACAGGGAGGGGGGCCTCTTTGTGACCAAGCTCGGGCGTGAGAATAAGTATTTGTGAGGAGAAATAGGTCAGGGAGAGAGAGAGGAGAATTTAGAGAGAGAAAGTAGCGATTACCCGTTTTGGAGGTTTAAGTATGGTATTTATAGTCTTTGGGTATGCTAACGTGGCGAGTTAGTTGTGGTCGGACCAGTCACTGTCATGATGGTTATGGTCGTGGGGCCCAGTTAGTTATGGCGTACCAGTGCATTTGTCCGTTCCGTCTATGGCATAGGGTGTGATCCGACCTTGATGTATTATGGCTCAGTTCTATGTTTGGCGATTATTCGGTCCGACCAGGGATGTATCCTCATCAAGTCCCCCTAGTTCGTAGCGTTTCTTAGGTAAAAGCTTCGAACTATAACGGCGTAATTTTGGCGGTCTGAATCCCTGATTTGTCGTTTTGTTGAGCTTTTTTTGAATTTTAAATTTTTTGGGCGGTGACCTATTGCTGGGTGACCGACGGTCATTTTAATTTTCCCGCTTGATGTGACGCTTGATGTGCGTCACTCTTTTCTCTGAGCTGAAGACTTATTCACTGAGCAGGTTAGTATCCTTCTCCTTAGTATGGCGAACAAGAGTAACCTGTCCGGTTGCTTCAGTATTTTGAAAAGAAATGTTTTACAATGGTACATACGCGATTCCTGCTTCATTGCACCCTGTTCTCCCCGAAAAGGATACGCCTATTTATCCCTTCGTACCGGGGAAAATAGGGATTTATACTCGCCTTTTCGATTACTGCAACTATCATCTTCCTCTGACGAAGTCCTTGATCGAAGTTCTTTTGTTTCACGAGGTTCACCTTACTCAAATGAACCCCTTCGGCCTTGCCAAGGTGTGTCACTTTGAGTTAGCCTGTCGCGAATTGGGATTCGACCCGGATTTGGATGTGTTCCGGGCTTTTTACAAGCTGAATCGGTCCGGTAGCTGGTATACGTTCGAAGTCAGGGATAAAAATTCTTCTTGTTATACGTGGATTACTACCAGTGTAAAAGATTGGAAAGATCACTTCTTCTTGGTTGATGATCGGTGCGTTCCGGAGTTTATGACGTGGAGATTAAAGAAATCCAAACTTCCACCCCCCCCCTTCCTGAAGACTTTGAATACGATAGGGATTTATATGCGAATTTAATCAAGGAGGCCGGACGCATACAGAAGTATCCGGAACACATCCTCGTCATGGGACGGATTAGCACGATCTGGGCCGAACCAGAGTGGTATCCTACCCTCAAGTGGAATAAGAAGGGTTAGTTGTGGTGTTTCTTGAATTTGCTTTGATTATTTTTCTCGTTTTGTATGCTTTACGTCGTTTCGGTTTATAGATATTATTTATCGTTTGTTTTTGTGCAGCTATGGGTTTAAGGGAGGCTTTGAGATTGAAATCTTTTGATTCCAAGGAGCTCGACGTCCGGGCCACCAGGACACCGAAAGGCGATCCTCCGTACCTAAGTATCGTCCATGAGAACCTATATCAGATTCGAGAGCCCGAAGCTCCAGGTAATCAGGGTGGTTCAGCCGGTCAAGGGGGTTCTGGCTCGGCTCCCGTGGCACAAATAGTGGACACTGTTCCGGCTCAAGACGCGGTGGTGGTCGGAGGCGATAAGGGTAAGAAAGCTAGTTCGAGCGGGACGAAGGGGTCCGGCTCCAAGTTTGTTATCGAGGACGAGGGGGTCCATCTTTCTGTTGGAGACGAAGGAGAACGTGCTGAAGGGGTAAAAGAGGGTGGTGACGATGATGATGATGATGATGAAGAGGAACTTCCCCAGGCTAGTTTGAAAAGAAAACGGACTATTTCTTCTAAGTCCGGTTCGAAACCCAAGCAGGTGAAGAAAAAGAAAACAGACTTCAAGACTATCACACTAGATGATGATGATGATCAAGTTACCGAGTTTACTGCTGCCGGAGGCGTATTGGCGAATTTGGATGCCCATCTTCATGGGGGTCGTACCCCAAGGGACCGCCCGGTAAATATTCAATCAAGCCCATTATCCTTCGGAGGAGGGGCTACCAAGGTTATTGCTGATGTCCACATGTCCGATCCTAAGAAGACCGAACCTTCTCCTTCGGGTAAGCCCACCACGGGGGTTGCTTCTAACGTGTCAAGGCCAAGCATCAAGCCAGTTGATGGTGGGGACAGTGCCTCTTCTTCCCCTTTATGGTATAACACTGAAGCTATTTTCTTGTCCCGGGAGCTAGGTTCGGGTGGCGTTGAAGATATGGACTCGGCTCGAGCGTTGGAGAAGTATGTACCGGAGTGGTCATTAGCGAACAAGGACAGAATTGTGGACGCTCTTTCAGCCAAGATGGCATTATTTCATTTGGGGACCCCGGCTGAGCATTCTCACTATCGGAAGATGAGTGGGCCGGAGCTTGGGAACGCCCTAATGCTGAATCAGGCTCAGTCGAACTCTCTAGTGGTAGAGACGTATAAGTGCTGGGTCGAGTCGGAGTCATCTTATCACAAGCTTCAGCGTGAAGTTGCTAATCTGAAGAGTGAAGACAACGTCCGATCGAAGACGAAACAGGAACTGGCTTCCCTCGGATCTCAAGTCGACCGCTTGAAAGAGCAAGTTTCGGAGGCGAAGGAAGTTAATAAGTCTTCCCAGGCTTCGGCTGCGGTTGCTTACGAGGCTCGAGATAAAGCCCTCCAAGACTTGGAAACTCTCAAGATGAAATTCGGTGATTTGGAGAGGAAGCTATCTGATTTGGAGAAAAGGCATGCGGCTGAACTGAAGGAGATGCAAACGTCCTATAACCAGCTTCTGGCGGACCACCATCGTTTGATGAATGGTACGTTTGTATTTTTCTGTTCAATCCGTATTTTTTCTTTCTAATTAAGTCTTACCTTTTGTAGAAAAAGAAGAACTTGAAAGGGCTCGTGACAGGGCAATCGAATCTCACACGACAACGATTGATGAAGCAAAAGGTATGTTGACACGCTGTGATGGTGAGATGGTTGAGTTATATGCCCAGGTGTCGGAGCTTATGTTAACTATACAATGGTTTTTGACGGAGGGGGTTGCGTGGGTGGTCAAGCTAGTGCATCAAAGCCCGGAATTGGAGAAGGTCGTAGCTGACCTAGTCAATAGTGTTAACGCAGTGGGAGTGAATGAGGGCATTAAGCAAGGCTTTAAAGCCGCCCAAGACTCGATTCGATCTGCTGAAGAGGTTCATGGATATGATGAAGGGGCTAAGGCGGTGTTAGAAGCTGCCATAAAGGCCTTCGACAATTTCCACATCTCCGTGCTTGACAAGGTTGCGGACTTGGTGGATAAACCCCTATCCGTCATTAAGCAAAGAAGTGTGCTCCCAATCGTGAAGGAAGACTTTGAAGCTTGAAATTCGATCTTTCTTATCATATAACTTTTGACTTTTACCTCGTCATTGTAACCGTACAATTTTATATTTTTCTTTCTTTTGGCATGTAACCCGCACAATTTATTTTGGTTGAAGTATTCGACTATCATGTTTTGCATGAAATCATGACTTTTGATAACGGATATTCATTCCTGGCTACTTAGTTCTTAGTTTGCGTCCAAACTTCACTGTTCGTCCAGGTTTTTTCTCGGTTCACTTAGGTGACTGAGTTTTAGCAAGAAGTTTTTTCGTTGACTTTCTTTGCTTAGTAGTTTTTAGTGGTCGGACCGAATTGAGGACGGACCGTTTGCTTAATAGATTTTATTGTTTTTGGAACTATTTAAGCCTTCTCGATCGGCGCGAGGCATGGGCCGAGGCCCGTTTATGCACATTTTTTGATATCGTTCGAACTTATACATATGCTATGATTTATACTTTAAAGAGTACAGATTGCTTTATTTGATTACTTAATCATAGATCCGTGAAAGACCCTCCCGGTTACATGGAAATCAAAGATTAGTTCGGGGTATTACCCTCCCGACTTACATTTGGAAATTTGAAAATAAAAAATAGGAAATTGCGACCTTTTTGGCCGTGTCCGGCTGTTTACAAGAAACATTTCTTCAGATGTACCCCGTTCCATGTCCTGGGACTGGGGTTCCATCAATTTTCTCCAATACGTATGAGCCTTTTTCACTAGCCTCTTTGACTCGGTACGGTCCCTCCCACTTTGGGGTTAGCTTGCCAGGAGCTTCGACGCGACTCGCATCGTTGCTTCGGATCACATAGTCTCCGACCTTGAACTTGTAGAGCTTGGCACGGGCGTTATAGTATTTCTCGATCTTCTTCTTGTATCGGGCTTCTTTGATCGTTGCGATGTTCCGGCGCTCTTCTAGCAGATCGAGATTGGATCGGAGCTCATGCTCATTTTCTTCCCAAGTTTTACACCTTTGGTTTGGGAGTCCGATCTCTGCGGGGATCACGGCTTCTGTGCCGTATGTAAGACTGAACGGTGTTTCTCCGTTACTAGTCTTGTGCAACGTTCGGTGAGCCCACAGCACATTTGGTAATTCGCCCGCCCAACCTTTGCCTTCGTAACCCAGCCTTCTCTTTATCCCATCAACAATTCTTCGATTTATCTATTCGACTTGCCCGTTCCCCTGGGGGTGAGCAACCGAGGAAAAGACTTGGTTAATCTTCAAGTTTTCGCACCAGCGTTTGAACGGGTTTTCCGCGAATTGCTTTGCGTTGTCGCTTATGATATAAAGTGGGAGACCAAAACGGCACACGATTTGTTCCCAAAAGAATCTCGTTACATTGTAGCCGGAGATAATTGTAAACGGTCGAGCTTCCACCCATTTGGTGAAGTAATCCACTGCGACTAGCAAGTACTGGGCGCTTCCGCTTGATCGTGGAAAAGGTCCGACTATGTCGACGCACCACTTTTGAAAGGGCCATGTCGCGGTTACCGGTATCATCTCGTTCTTAGCTCGAAGACTTATGGGTGCGTGCTTCTGACACTCATCACACTGTTGGAGCTCTTTAACTGCGCTTTCGTGCATTCCGGGCCAGTAATTCCCCGCATTTTTTACCTTTGTCACAATCATCTTAGGTCCGGCATGGATACCGCAAATGCCATAGTGTATTTCCCTGATGATGTAACTGGCTTGCTCCGGATCCAGGCATTTTAACAGAGGCCCGAGGAAAGTCTTCCGGTATAACCCTGCTTCTTGCATCTGGTATTGAAGAGAGTTGATTTGGATCTTTCTCCCATCTGCCTTATCGACCGGTAGGACATCATGCACCAGGTAATTGATTATAGGCGTCATCCATGTTTGCAACGGAGCTTCTACTTGCATAACCTGCGGAGTCGCAATTGAAGGCGCAGTTAGAACCTCCACCCTCACCTCTTTGGCTAGATGACTAAATGACACTGACGCCAACTTGCTCAATGCATCGGCCTTTTTGTTTTTGCTACGTGGAACGTGCTCGACTTTACATGCTTCGAATGAGGCCATGACTTGCTTCACCTGTTCGAGATATTCGATCATGTTAGCTTCCCTTGCTTCGTATTCTCCGTTCACCTGGTTTGCTACGAGCAACGAATCTACATGGGCTACGACGTTTCTTGCTCCGACTTCCAACGCCAAGAGCAGACCAGCTAAGAGGGCCTCGTATTCGGCTTCATTATTTGAACTCTTGAATTCTAGTCGGAGCGCATACGTCATATCCGTACCATCTGGATCAGTAAGAATTAGGCCTGCTCCCGCTCCCTCGGCGCTAGAAGCCCCGTCCGTATACATAGACCAAGGCTTCTCTGGAGCTTTCTCGATTTCTTGCATTCCCTTATCCTCCGGCAACTCAACTAGGAAATCAGCTATCACCTGTCCTTTTAACGGACCTTTGGTTCTGAAAGTGATATTGAATGCGCCCAACTCGATCGCCCATTTTGCCATTCGACCTGAAACTTTAGGTCGTCGGAGAACATGCTGGATTCTTTGATCCGTTCGTACCTCGATCGGATGAGCTTGAAAGTATCGGCGAAGTCTTCTCGAAGCATGGACTAGTGCCAGAGCCAATTTTTCCAAATTTGAGTACCTTGTTTCGTAATCTTTTAGCGTTAGGCTCACGTAGTAAATGGGGATTTGCGCCCCGGTTCGGTGAGCAACTAGCACTGCACTGATAGCTCCAGACGATGCGGCTAAGTAGACCGTTAGTACCTCATCTTCTTCTGGTACGGTGAGAGTTGGCAAAGTGCCCAGATAAGTTTTAACCTCTTCGAAAGCTCGTGCAGCTTCTTCCGTCCATTTAAAATCCGATTTAAAGCTTTTTCTGAGAACATCCATGAACGGGAGCGATCTGTCTGCTGCTTTTGACAAGAACCGATGGAGAGCAGCCAATCGTCCATTTAAGGACTGAATCTCTTTAACCGACGTCGGAGGCTTCATTGTAAGAACAGCATCAATCTTGTCTGGGTTGGCTCGCAAACCTTTTGACCCTACCATGACCCCTAGGAACTTTCCTTCTTCTACCCCGAATGTACATTTCTTGGGTTTTAATTTCATGTTGATGCTTCGGAGTCGGGTGAATGTTTCGAGTATATCTTTCAGCATGGCGGTTTCATCATGACTTTTGATTACGATATCGTCAACATATACCTCTACATTTCGTTCGATCTGGTCTTTGAAAGCTTTGCTCATTATATGCTAATACGTAGCACCATCGTTTTTCAACCCAAAAGGCATCTTGGTGAAGCAGTAAACTCCTTCGTTGGTGACAAAGGCTGTCTTATCCTCATCTTCAACCGCCATTTGTATCTGGTGGTACCCTTTGTATGCGTCTAGGAAACACTTCAACCTGAACGTGGCGACGGAGTCAATCTTCTCATCGATCTCTGGTAACGGAAAACAATCTTTCGGGCACGCGTCGTTTAGATCGGTGAAATCGATGCACATTCTCCACGAGTTATCCTTTTTTCGCACCAAGACGGGATTCGAAACCCATGTTTGATACCGGACTTCTCGAATGATCCCGGCATCTAGGAGACTCTTTACGTCTTTTGCAATTGCTTTGGCTCGATTCGGTGCCATGTGCCTTTTCCTTTATACTATTGGTTTGATTGATTCTTTTACGTTCAGGTGATGTTGTGCCATAGACCTAGGAACCCCTTGCATATCGGAATGCTTCCATGCGAAGACGTCAATCGAATTGCTTAATAAGTCCCATAGGAGCTTCTTTGTTCGCTTTGGGAGTTGAGCACCGATAGCTACTTGCTGTTCGGGGAAATCCGGATTAATTGCCCAGAGTTCCGTAGGTACTTCTGACTTTTTGGAGCTCGTTTCCACTGCATGTCTTACTTCGGCAACAAACGAGTTTGATTCTGAGAAAATAGTGGCGACCCCGGCCTCGGTAGGGAATTTAATGGCTCCATGTATTGTCGACCTGATCGCCCCAAGAGCTCGCAACCCGGGTCGTCCGAGTATTATGTTATGCGACAAATGAGTGCCAACAACCAGAAAAGTTAACTGGACGGTTCTGCTTTTGTCGCCATCTTTGAATGTTGTTGGAAGGGTAATCTGTCCTATCGGACGAACCACCACTCCCGAAAAACTGATTAGAGGGGTGGAGACTTCAATCAACCTCTTCTTTACTTGGGGGTTCAACTGCTGGAAACATTGCAGATACATGATTTCAAAGGCGCTTCCTCCGTCCACATAGATTCGTCGAACCAGATGTCCGGCGACAACGGCCGAAATTGTAATTGGTCCGTCTTGAGTATCGTCTGGATCGATCGGAGGGAAGTATGTTGGTTGATGCATCCATGCTGCCATATGTTGGTTCGACCGCTTTACCCCCCTTGATTCGGTCGACCGGATCATATTGATTCTGGGCTCGGTGTTCGGATTATCGATTGCTGCTGCAGATTTCTTCCGATATTTTACTTCTTTCACAAGATGAGAGAGCTTACCGGATCGTACGGCCTTTTTGATTTCTTGCTTCAGAGCCCAACATTCATCTGTCGTATGGCCCTTGTCTCGGTGATATTCATAATATTTCTTGGAGTGCTTATCCGCGGTAGGTCGTTGCTTCGACGGCGTAGGAAACCGGGTAGTTTCCGTACTGAGAATTTCGCTTGGCGATTTGGTGAGCTCGGAGAAGGTGTTAAAACGCACGTTTCCAGTTCGGAAACTGCTTCGATCTGACTTCTGATACGGGCCACAACTTCTATTCCAACTGTTGCTTCTATCTTTTGGTGGTGACGGGTTCCATCTCCACGATGTGGTTCGGGCCTTAGCATTTCTTGCTGTGGTTTCGTTCGGTTGACCGCAGGCACTCTTTCCCCGAACGAATGCTCGAGCTCGCTCCATAAGTATCTCCATGGTTTTTGGAAGATCTTCATGGAGTTTTTCCATAAGTTGATTGTTCCGAACTCCGTGACAGAATCCAGAGACTCGGAGCTGGTCAACCGCTCCACTTATCTGCATGCTTTCTCGATTGAAGCGATCGATAAAATCTTCTACGGACTCTCCATCGCGGCGCTTTATATGGTGAACCTCGGTAATGTCTTTCTTGCAGAGTCGCTGCTGACAGAAGTTTTGCAAGAATATACGCCTGAAATCCTCAAAGTGATCGATCGACCCCTCTGGCAACCCATCAAACCAAACCCTTGCCGATCCGGTGAGAGTTTGGGTGAACATAAGACACCAAGCCGGCATAGGCCACTGTTCGACCTTAGCCACTCCGGCAAACGCGAACATATGGTCGTCCGGATCGGACGTACCGTCGTAGAACTTCAGCGTAGGGGGCATCTTCAGTTTAGCTGGGAGTGGGGCATTGACGATTCGTAACGTAAACTTCGATTGGGAAGTCATAGACGTGGGGTGATATGGCATGAACAGCTCTTGATCTTGAGGGTTTAAACCCATAGATCCCATAGACCCGGAAGTGAAGGCTCCAATGGAGACGGGGTTACCCCCAGGATAGGCATTGTTGAACAGGTTCGTTCGAAGGCTCTGTAGCATCTCTTCTCGCTGCTGTTGCTGCTGTAACTGTCGCAATAGATCAGCATTCCGTAAAAGGAAAGCGCTGTCGAAGTTAGGTAACGGCATGGCGACCGGAGCAGTGACAGACAGCGTGGTGATAGAGCTTCCGCCAACAGAATTTGCAGCTGGAGGTGCCGACGCTGATCCTATCGAAACCACTGGAGCAATAACTGCTGTTGATGCAATTGTGGAGGCAACGTTTCCTTCCCATATATCATTGTAAGATGGGAAAGTGTTGGTGGAGACTACTGTCGTTGATTCTGCCATAATTTCGAATGAACAGAAACAGGGAAACGAATTATGTGAATTCGAGGGGATGGCGCCACTGAAGACTCAAAACCAGTTAGTCCGACCTGGTTAGAGTAGAGCTTCAGATGACCTAGCAAAAAAACCTGCAAGATCACAAGGAAACAACAAACCGTTAGCCTCGTCACAGGGAGGGGGGCCTCTCTGTGACCAAGCTCGGGTGTGAGAATAAGTATTTGTGAGGAGAAATAGGTCAGGGAGAGAGAGGGGAGAATTTAGAGAGAGAAAGTAGCGATTACCCGTTTTGGAGTTTTAAGTATGGTATTTATAGTCTTTGGGTATGCTGACGTGGCGAGTTAGTTGTGGTCGGACCAGTCACTGTCATGCCGGTTATGGTCGTGGGGCCCAGTTAGTTATGGCGTACCAGTGCATTTGTCCGTTCCGTCTATGGCATAGGGTGCGATCCGACCTTGATGTATTATGGCTCGGTTCTATGTTTGGCGATTATTCGGTCCGACCAGGGACGTATCCTCATCAGCCGCCACTAAGAATCCGTCGGGAAGAGGTTGTTGTAAAAGGTGGTTAACGACGAGGATGACGATATCGATGAACAGTAATCGGAGAAGATGACCGGTGTCGTCGATGACGGTGATGGTGGAGTATCAAAGGTGGCACGACGTGAAGAAGATGACCGGAGTGATATGATGTACAATGACCGGACAATGTGTGGTGGTTTGAAGATGATCAGAGAAGGTGAATGATGTTGATGGCAGTGGTGATTGAAGGTTGCGACTCGAGACAGAGAAGCTTGAAACTCGAGACCTTGAAGAATATGTTGTGAGTCGAAACCGGTGATGAAGTTGAGGACTCGAGACCGTGTGAGCAGTGATTCGAGACCGTGTTGAAGTCGAACTCGAAACCATGAAAGTTTAACTCGAGACCTTGGTGTATGACTCGAGACCAGTGAGTGACTCGAGACCTTGGTGTATGACTCGAAATCGGAGGATGTGAGTCGAAACCAGAATTTGGAGGATAATATGAGTCGAAACCAGTTGATGATGACTCGGAACCGGCAACAAGATTAAATCCCACTCGAGACCTTGTAGAGATGAATGGATGTTGTGACTCGAGAACTCGGAATGGAAAGATTGGTTGCGAGTCGGAACCGAGGTTGCGACTCGAGACCGTTGGGAAGAAGATGACTCGAGACCTTGAAAGCAGATGATGTGTGTCGAGACCGTGGAAGACGAGTCGAGACCAGTGAATGAAGGACTCGAGACCTGTGAAGGATGATGATACTCGAAACCGTTGGAGATATGACTCGAGACCTTTGAGTCGAGAACTCTTGATTTTTATAAACTCCAAAGCTGTTAGTGACTCTTGAAACAGTATACTGATCAACCAAAGAAATATTTTGAAAATATCTTTTAGAAGCAATTTGTTCCGAAAGTATTGGAAATTATTCAAAAGTTTTAAATCTATTCAAAAATAGAATATATTTCCAAATCAATTTAATAAAAACTTTAATCCTTTAACACCAAGAAAAAAATCAAAAACACCAAAATATGGCTATTTTTCAATAGAAACCCGATGAACACTTTGAATACAGCGAAGAACACGAAGAATGTTTTTGATGATTTTCAACAAAAATTTCAAAATCTTGAATCTTTGATATCACACCGAGCCTAGAAATAGGTTCTAATGGCTCTGATACCACTTGTAAGTCCCGTATAACCGGATCTTTCAATGATATCAAACCTAATCTTGTGAGAGTGCGGAAACCAATCACAAGATGATTCAAGATAAACACGAAAAACTGAAAAACGAAAAACAATACCGAATCACCTTCAACACTTGCACACGATTCTATTACTTGAAAAGCAAAACCGTCTAGTACAAGTGTTTTCACAACCAATCGCCTCCCACTCTAGCTTCTCTAGGAATTCTGTAACTTGGAGGTTCTAACCTAAAAACAAGTTAGAAACTTGTTTTTATACTTACTCAAGCCCAATTTCCTACATGGGCTCCCCTTGGGCCTGCTTGGCCCACATGGCCTAAAGCTTGGCCCAAGTGACCTATAAAGGTCCACAACCTAATATAAACTAACCCAGTAAAGCCCAATTCGTAACCATAGCCCGTTATGTTAATTTGATGTGTCAGTCTCACACTTTAGGGCCTAACAGGTTTCTTTCCAGTCCATAATTCGTAAGGCGTTACATCCTTTTTCTTATTGGGTATCATGTTCAACACATAATTTGCCGATAAGATTGCTTCCCCCCACATGTTTTGGTTTACACCAGAACTTATCATCATGGCATTCATCATTTCTTTCAAAGTATGATTTTTCCGTTCCGCTATGCCATTTGATTGAGGGGAGTAAGGAGCCGTGAGTTCGTGGATGATTCCACTTTTTGCACATACGCCAATAAAAGGTGAAACATATTCACCTCCTCGGTTGCTCCTTATGATTTTGATTTTCCGATTTAGTTGATTCTCAACTTCGGCTTTGAACAAGATAAACTTGTCAATAGCCTCGTCCTTACTCTTAAGTAAGTACACATAGTAATACCTAGTACTATCACCAATGAACGTGATGAAGTACTTGTTCCCACCACGAGTAGGAATTGCCTTTAGATCACACACATGTGTGGATCATCTCGAGGGGTTCGGTGATTCGTTCCACCTTTTTGAATGACGATTTTGTTTGTTTTGCTTCTACGCAAGTTTCACATTTATTAATTGAGTCGATATCGAATGTTGGTATGCAATCAAGTTTGATTAAACGACGAATGGAATTATAATTTACGTTACCTAGTCTACCATGCCAAAGATTAGAAGACTCAATCAAGTAAGTAGTACTAGTAGCGTTTTCTTTCATTGCATTCACAATTATTGCATTTAGTTTAAACATTCCATTCAGGGCATAGCCCTTACCAACATACACACCATTTTTGGTCAACACGAACTTGTCCGACTCAATCACCATTTTGAACCCAAATTTGTTCAACTGCCACCCCGACACAAGGTTCTTACGAATTTTTGGAACATACAACACGTTTGACAAAGTGAGTTCCTTTCCAGAAGTCATCTTTAGAACCACGTTCCCCTCACCTTTAATTTCGGCCGTGGTAGAGTTTCCCATAAAAACCTTTTCGCCATTAGTCACCTCCTTGAAGATGTTGAAAAGGCTCTTGTCGGAACACACATGACGGGTAGCCCCCATATCAACCCACCAATCCTTGTTATTTTGCCCAACCAAATTAACTTCGGTCACCAAAATCGAGAGATCCGTGACCATGGCAACATGGTTGTCGACTTCATGAACCATGTTCACTTGTCGAGCATTTTCCTTCTTGGGAAGCTTGCATTCGTTGGCCTTGTGGCCTTGCTTTTGACAATTATAACAAGTTCCTTGGAACTTCTTTTTCCCAACTCCTCCCTTAGCTCCAAGGTTGGAGCGTTTCCCATGACTTTTCTTTCCACCTTTTCCACTGTTTTTTCCCTTTGAAGATTGGCCATGTTCAACAAGATTGGCCTTCACTGTTTCAGGACCATCAATCCGTTTCAAAGCCAACTTGTTATCTTCTTCAATACGAAGATGAACAACGAGATCTTCAATGGTCATCTCCTTTCGCTTATGCTTGAGATAGTTCTTGAAATCAACCCAACTTGGTGGCAGCTTTTCAATCATTGCAGCAACTTGGAATGTCTCGCTGAGGACCATTCCTTCCGCACGTATATCATGAAGAATAACTTGCAATTCTTGGACTGGCTCATGATAGTTTTAGCATCTATCATTTTAAAGTCCAAGAACTTAGCCACCACGAATTTCTTGGTGCCCACATCTTCTGTTTTGTATTTGCGGCCCAAAGACTCCCAGAACTCTTTGGCAGTCTTGGCTTTACAATACACATTGTAAAGCGTATCAACCATTCAAGATATAGTTGCGGTACAAGAAATCCGAATGATTCAAAGCATGAACCGCGCTTAGTGATTGAGCATTCACATCCCCTTCATCCACATGGGGAACGGTTTCAGTCAAGAACCGTGCTAGGTTCAGAGTGGTCGGATAAAAGAACATCTTTTGCTGCCACTGTTTGATATTCACACCGTTGAATTTCTCAGGTTTCTCAGCATGTGAGATTGCGTTAGGCAGTGGTGCAACCAGGCCGGTTGTAACAGCAACAACGGAAGTCATGAAAGCGGTCATGACTGCAGAAACAGAAGTAGACATGGGCTGGGACGCCATTCTAAAAAGAAAAACAGAATGCAGAAACAATTAGTAAGATGACTCTGTTTAAGTTTGTTAGAGAACCAGGCTTGTGTTTGACACAATTCCCTTAAACAGATTCGTCGTCTGTTCCCAGGGTACCCCGGTTCGAAGCAGCAACAGCGCACTGCCGGACTTGAACACTTGCCTGAAAAGAAAAAGGAGCTGTGTTACAGAAGCTGAGATTGAGGGAAGAGAAGTTGTTGAGGTGTGTCTAAACAGGTTGTCTGCATTGGGTTTTATAGGCACAGATCATAACTGATTCTGGCTTCATCATTGCAGAGAATTAATGGCTCATCGGTTTCGAAACTGATGCCTCATCATTGCATAGAATTAACTCACATAATGGCTCATCGGTTTTGAGACTGAATAATGATTCTCACTAAAACTGAAAATCATTTCAGTTAAAACCCATTAATAAGACCAACCGTTTTAGTTTTAAAGACTAATTAATAAAAATAATTAGTCAGTCGCGAGTGCAAAAACTGTCTCCCGCGAGCCCGGGTTTTCGGAGCTGCATTCGTGTCCGCAGGACGTGCGGGCATACGCGAGTTCAACTAATTCCGGTTCCATTTTTTGCACCACCCCTGCACGCGCGCGGGTAAGACTTGTGGTAAAACATGTCATAAGACTTCAAAGGCTTCATTAACGTTTCACCTTATAAATAGCCTATCTTTTTGTTCCCACTCCAATGTGGGATAAAGTTGTTTTACCACTTGAGACTTTCCATTCACACCAAAACTTCCAACAATCCCCCACATGAATGTATGTCGATCTCAGAAACAACATTATTCCAATTAGATTTCAGCAGTTGAGTTTTGCATACGATAGGTAGGTGTTACCCTTTGAACCTTCGCTCATGAAATGCACTTAGCCCACTAGCTCTGAGTAGAACTCGATGTCTTTGAACTCGTCTGCCGTTTGTGTAGACGACAATGCACTTCACACAAGACTCTCCCTGACAAAGTCAAGTCCTCATAGTTATGTTCGTTATGGTCATGAACATGATGCCTGGTTCTGTGAGAGCCATTAGGTATTGTGCCCCAACAATACCCTTCGAAGCGACCCCACTTCTCTCTCACATAGGTGATTCACTATGTATGGTTACCTTAGTCGAATCATTAAAAGCCATACATTAAAAGCCTTAGGCTTAGCCTCACACTTGTCACTTTTAAGAATGGACTAGGAAGTTTACTAAGCTTTGCAATAAACTCCCTTATATATATACGTAGGGTTATCCCCCACAGTGACCTTGCTAATTCATACAATTAGGTTTTCCTATTGAACTCAGCTCTTGGGATCTCCAGTCTACTGAGTTAGGTTTCCATCATATGAACTTATATTTTCAAGGGCTTCAGTCCCATTCCCATGGACGACTTCTGTACTAACTCTCTACTTAGGCCTTTTGTTAGCGGATCCGCAATATTATCCTTTGACCTCACGTAGTCAACAGTGATAATTCCTGTAGAGATTAGTTGTCGTATCGTATTATGTCTACGTCTGATATGTCTGTTCCTACCGTTATACATTGTGCTACGAGCTCTGCCAAGTGCCGATTGGCTATCACAATGTATACATTTTGCACCCCCCCCCCCCCGTGCGCACGCGCGGGTAGGACTTGTGGTAAAACATGTCATAAGACTTCAAAGGCTTCATTAAGGTTTCACCTTATAAATAGCCTATCTTTTTGTTCCCACTCCAATGTCGGACAAAGTGGTTTTACCACTTGAGACTTTCCATTCACACCAAAACTTCCAACAAAAGATTGTCGACGTGGGGCTAGCCCACTTGGTAGAGACACATGTCTCTTAGAGGAGATGTCTCAAGTTCAAACCTAAGCAAAGGAGAATAATTAGAATTATTTGTGTAATAGAGTAGGAGTAACATTTGCCGTTAAAAAGAGTAGAAGATTTAGACTCATGGCCTAGTGATCTATTGGTGTGATGTTTTCTTTTAAGTGCAACTCAATTGGTATGGTGCTTGCTTTACAAAAAAAAAAAAAAAAATAGTGTAAGTTCAAATCTTTACAAGTGCCATGTTAGTTATGAATTTAAGCAGTAGCGGTGATGAGGGTGTGCAGGGAGGACCATCGCACTGGGCCCGTGATTTCGAGGGGCACATGTTTTTTTAAAAAATCCGATATATATATATATGTTAATTTTTATAAATAGTTATGGTTTAGAACTTAACCCATTTCCATTAGGTTTAGTGAGTCCAATACCGATTTGATTTTAAAAAATAATAATAAAATATTACGGAAGGACATATTTTTTCGAGTTCGAACAAGGTACATGAATTCTCAGAGACGTCTATAGACGCCATTGAATTTAAGTGTTTGTTAAATAAAACAAGCAGAACATTTAGAAAACAAAGAGTTTCTATCTCATTTGCATAGAAATTAAAATGTTTTAAAAATGCATTTTTGTAGAAAAATGTTTTAATATTTATAATAAGTTAAGTTTAATATATCTGTAGTAGTTTAAAATAAAACAATATCTTGTGAATGCAAATCAACATCATAGCTTTTATGAATGAAAGGAGGTAAAACTTTAGAAGTAAAGATAAAGGAGGTAAAACTTTAGAAGTAAAGATAAATAAAAATTGAAGTATAATTTCCTTTTAAAATATAAAGTTCAGAAGTTCTGTTTTTACCCTCGGTGAAAAGGGTTTTCATAAGGGAAGAAAGGCTGAACATATGCCTTTCCTTTTATTTTCTTTGCTTTATTGGTTTGTATTGAAGCCTTAAGTTGTCTAGTTTTTAAATTTTTTTACCCAAGATTTTGACATCTTGCATGAACAACCATCTGCACATCATTTTTTTTCATTAAATAAACTAAATAATTGATGCCCCCTTTATAATATTTACAATCAATCACATTTATTCCAACATCATCAAATAAAGCATATAAAGTCATTGTTATAATGAACGACTTAATAGGACCAATGTTTATATTAGACAAACTACATATCATGTGTTGTTGACTGAAAGTCAACCTTCTTGAAGCAGTTAACTTGTGAACATCGTCTTCATTGAAAAAACTATGGTTTTATTCATCTATAAACTGTTAGATATTTTAGTGTAATCGAGATTAACTTTGTGACTAGAGAGAATTATAATATACATCGAACAAGTTAGGAGGTGCGGTCGTGCGGAGTGCACGCTTGTTCGAGTTGTTATAATTCTAAACACCGTCTTAAAACCCATATCAGCCCGTCTAAAGCTCTGTTTTGTAGTAGTGAATAATTAACAAAATTAAAAGATTAAGATAATTTATTAAAATAATAATAATAATTATTATTATTATTAAAATTATTATTATTATTATTATTATTATTATCATTATCATTATCATTATCATTATCATTATCATAAACTATAATTGATGCTACCAGCAACATTCATCATTTTCCGTTTCAGAAAGGACAAACACATCTTCTAAATAATTCATGCTGATGCATGCATATGAATGATCATATCGTATATCATTAACTATCTATTGTACCAATATAGGCTATAGCCACACTTTTTTTTTGAAAGGTTAACTTCATTAAACAGGGAACACCGACCAAAAACAGGCCGGCCCGAGAAAAACACAAACAGAGGTTACATATTTACAACTTTACACCAACTATCCCAAGTCACGTCTTTATGTTTAGATCTAGAGGAGAACCATAAAAAACCTAACACCTTTATATCCGAAAAGATTTTCTCTACCTTGAACGGGATCGAGTTAAAAATCTGGTCATTTCTCGCCTTCCAGATGCACCAGCAGCCGATGAGCACCAACCCTTGAACCAAATCCCGTCTACTTTCAGGAATGCCGAAACCGTTGTGAAGTTCGAAAAGATCCTGGAGCGAGAAAGCAAAGATTTGAGGAACCTTGCACCAAAGAGAAAGCTGTTGCCATATGTTCGCGGCCACCCAACAACTGATGAAAAGATGCTCGGCAGACTCTTCAGCAAAATTGCACAAGGGACACATAACGTTATTGATGCTAATATTCCTGGAAAGGAGAGCAGAACGCGTCGGGATTCTTTCTTGCTCACATCGCCAAGTGAAAGAATTAACCTTGAGAGGGACCCATCTACACCAATCCAAAACAAAGAGGTTACTGGGAGGCGGCCTAGGGCCTAAGAATTTCCGAACGCTTCTGACCGAGAACTCCCCATCATCTCCGGCGGTCCAGATCCACTTGTCTTCTTCGTATAAGAAGCTCACTTCCGAAAGAAGAGAGATAAGCTGAGTAAGAACAGGGGAAAGATGGGCTGGAAAAAGGTTCTTCCATTCCCAAATTAAAGTCCGATCTTGCCCAGCACCGTGGACCCTGTCATGAACAAGACACTTTTGATTTGCTTCCAACTTGAAAAGGTCAGGGAATAAAAATCTGAGGGGTTCATTGGAGATCCAGGGATCGAGCCAGAACGCGATATTATCTCCTTTACCGATAACCCCTTTAAAACAGTGATGAATCAGAGTACCGTCAACCGACGTTTTAGATAAAACTTTGACAATATTACTCCAGGTCCCGCTAAGTGATTTTTTGAACTGGAAGCATTCCCATCCAACCTTGCTCGAATGGAACGAAACGATAATCCTTCTCCAAAAGCCGCCCGGGTCCGATTTGTATCTCCAACCCCATTTAGACAATAAGGCCACGTTGATGTCTTGTAATCTGCTAATGCCGAGACCTCCCAGAACTTTGTGTTTGGCGACCCGTTCCCATGCAACCCAGTGCAATTTCCTAACTTCTGGCGAACCGCCCCAAAGGAAACTTTTTATCATCCGTTCTAAATCTGCAATTACCTTTTTGGGCGCTTTGAAAATGGAGAAATAGTACGAAGGAAGGCTTTCTAGGACTGATTTGATCAACGTGACGCGCCCTCCGAAAGATAGACTGCAAGCCTTCCAGACCGAAAGACGGTTCTGAAACACCTCGTAGACCGGAGACCAATGACAAATACGGTTCATGTTGGCGCCCACTGTAACACCGAGATAGATGAAAGGAGGGGCAGCCGGCTTACATCCCACCTCCTTAGCCACCGCTTTCACTTCCTCCCAACTGACCCCAATCCCGTAGAGGTTGGACTTCTCTAAATTAATTTTAAGACCGGCGCTAATAAAAAAACAACGGAGCACACGGAGCATATTTTTAACTTCCCCAGATGACCAATCGCCAATGATGGTAGAGTCGTCGGCATATAGAAGATGAGTTATGACCGGACCATCACAAGGAGTGGCGATCCCCTTAATGAAGCCAGCTGAATTCGCCTTGAAAAGCATGCACGAAAGAGCCTCCATGACCGTTAGGAACAGAAAAGGAGAGAGAGGATCTCCCTGTCTGAGCCCCTTTTCGCAACTAAATTGGATTGTGGGTGAACCGTTAACAAGGACGGAGGACTTGGTGGAGTGGAGAATGCCTTGAACCCAATTACGCCAACGAGGAGGAAAACCCATTTGGAGGAGAATGCTATCCAAAAATTCCCAATTTACATTATCGAAGGCCTTTTCGAAGTCAATTTTGAATAGAGCCGCTTTCTTCTTCTTGTTCTTGATCCAAGTAAGGACCTCATTAATAATCAGAGGACCGTCCAGAATAAACTTCCCTTTCTGAAAAGCCGACTGGGTTTCAGAAATGACACTTCCGATAACCTTTTGCATTCTGGAAGCTAAAACCTTTGAGACAACTTTGCTTATAACACCCACCAAGTTAATGGGTCTGAAGTTATTTAGCGAGACCGGGTCTTTGATTTTTGGGACAAGTGTGATAAAGGACGAAGAGCTGTCGTGGCTGAAACCACCATCAACATGGAACCGATTGAGAATGTTCGATAAATCATCTTCAAAGATAGGCCAGAAATGCTTAATGAATTTGAAATTTAAACCATCGGGCCCTGGAGCGCGCTCACTACCGCAACTGAAAACAGCCTCCTTGATTTCCATCTTAGAAAAATGCTGAGAAAGGAAGACTTTTTCCTCTTCATTGATCTTTTTCAGGTTATCAAGACAGGGGGACGGGCGAGAGGGAAGCTCCTCTTTGAATTTATCGCGGAAAAAGGAAAAAACATGCTTTTTTACTTTGGACGGCTTATTGACCCAAACTCCATTTAAGTCAAAACCGTGGATCCTGTTGGAAGCTTTCCTACCGTTTATCACCGAGTGAAAGAACTTTGAGTTTTCGTCGCCGTCGACGGCCCATTTTAATCTCGACCTTTGTTTGAGGTCCGCGACTTTCCTAGCTTCCGAGTCTTTAATAACTTTTTTAGATTCGCATAGAACCCACTCCTCGTCTTCGCAAAGATCCCTAGATTCCATCTCAAGCTCCAACCGTTCGAGGACCTCCACCGCTTCTAAGACCTGCTCGTTTTCGTGCTTAAGGAATGTCTCCCTCCACTTTTTTAGATACTCCTGGATGCGGCAGAATTTCTTAGTGAGAACCGAATCAAGGGGGCCAGACATCTGAAAATCTTTGACAGCCGCATACACTGCCTCGTCAAAACCGCTTCTGCCAAACCAAGAGCTAAAAACCCGAAACGGACGAGCACCGAAGTTTGAGTTGATAACCGAGAGCAGAATAGGGTAGTGATCCGAATGAAGGCACGAAAGAGCCCGAACGCAGGCATCAGGACATTTGGCGAAGAAATCGTTGTTCACAAGGAACCGATCAATTTTGCTGAATTTCTTACCGTTCTCGCGGACACAGGTGAAGTTCCTTCCTTGCAAAGGGTATTCTAACAGGCCAAGGTTAAAAATAAAATCGTTAAAGTACCAGGCACAAGTCGGCTTGAATTTGGAGTTCTTTCTTTCTATAGGGGATCTCACAGTGTTAAAGTCCCCGCATAAAACCCACTGATCGATAGAGGCAGCCATAAAATCAGTTAAATCGTCCCAGAGTTGCTTCTTGTCAGCCGACCCCTGAGGGGCGTAAATATTGATGAGGTTCATCTTATCACCGCTCCCGACGAGAGTGCCAGAAATGGAGAGAAAAAAATCTGGCTTTAAACACGGAATTAACTTTCAGAACAGTGGGATCCCACATCCATATTAAGCCTCCCGAAAGACCAACAGAGCCCGCAAAATCAAACTCAAAAGAACCAGTACCCCAGAAGTTATCCAGCAAGGATTTCGACACAGACTCCTGTTTTGACTCTTGCAGAGCAATGGCCGAAATACTGTTTCTACATCTTAAATCCCTAACCCAGTTTGCTTTGTGACCCCCAATAATACCCCTAATATTCAACGAAAGAATATTCATCGAGTAACCACATTATTACCTTCATTCCTGATAGTGTCCTTGACCAAGCTGCCGAAATGGTCCAATTGAACGCCGATCACAGCCCCTAAGGCAACCGTAGCGGTAACCTCATCTTCAAGAGCCTTACCCTCAGCAGAATCCACAGATCTGAGCCCCTCATCAGGGCGATTTGTCGGATTAACATCGAAATTGGCGGAGTGAACGCTGATGTTAAGATCCAAAGAGCCGCTTAAGTCACAATTAACCTCGGTCTCGGACGACTCCCCACGCTGAACAGGTCTACCGGCAGGTTCCTTATTCTTGAAGATTCCAATGTTTAGAAATCAGTCTAAGTCAAAGGGGTCATGATCAACGGAGGTTGACCTGGGCCTTTTCCTTGGTCTGTCGATAGAAGCCGGACTCTTATTCGCCGATTTAGGTCCACTACGCTTGGGCGTAAGTTTACACTTCCTACGAATGGGCCGTGGGCCAGAACCAGTAGAGACAAACGGAGGCCCAGCGGAGCCACTATTAGAAGAGCTGACATTGTCCCCAAGTGGACCCACCTTGGATATATTTTCCGAATTAATTACTTTATTCACCTCATTAATAGGGTTGTTATCTCTAGAAGCCTTGGAAAAAGTCCCCGCCGCAACAGGTTCACCAGCAATATTCCCTGACACCTCGAGATCAGCCAAGTCATGCAGTCCTAGTTCTGACTTCGACGTTTCGGTATCCCGACTTTCCGTTTCTCCATCCGAAGAGTCCGTAGCAAGAACACCTTCGGCAGCTCCGGCATATTTTTCTGGCCAAACCTCTTCGAATAGACTGTCCGGCACCCAGTCATCAAGTTCCTCCATCACCCAAATCCTGAAACTTTTAGACTTCCACCTGAGAGTGACCTGCCCGGAGACTCTGTCACCCACATCAACTAGGATGCCGACAATATTGGAGGACAGGTCCCAATCTTTCAGAGAAAACTGAGAGCCTCTGACCACTTTACCGAAGAGGCTGGCCACATCGTCAAACACTTTGTTCTCTGCAAGGTGCAGAGGAACTCCCTGAAACTTTATCCAAGCTATTCTTTCGAAGGCTAAGGATTGGCCTGACCATAGGTCCAAAGATGAGAACCAATCCCTCCATAGATTCGTATTGAGAAGGAAATCCTCAGCATCAACATTATCTTCAAAAGCCATAAGTAGATGAAATCCTCCCAGATAATATAGTTTGAAACCGGAAATTCCCGCTTCCTTTAGGGAGTTCCTTAAGTTAATCAGAGAGTCAAGGTCCTTTGTTCTCCCTACCAGCGATCTCCCATGCAGATCGAAGAAAGCACTGGTCTTTGGGTGAACTGAGACTTCCTTGACAGGCTATAGCCACACTCGACGTATAATGAAGCCATATAAATAGTTAAATGACGCAAAGGTATTGTTATTATGGAGTTAATAGGACAAAGGAGTTTAACATTTATACTAAATGTAAAGAATCGGTTTTGATGGTTGCTTAAACCCTTGTCACAACTGATTTTTCTGCGACCACTGGAATAGTCTTAAGTTATCATTAGTATCGAGTTTAGTTTGAAATTTAGGGTATCAAAAGTACTTGTTCTTTTGTAGTTTGAAATTTGTTGTTGATAGAATAGTTAAAACGAATTTAAATATATAAGTTTAAATTAAGTTTCAATATCAAGTAATAATAATATCCTGACATAGCATATATATATGTAGCCATATATGGTTTTAGCCTTTCAGTAAACATAATTATACAGATTATTCATACTTTTCAAGTGAATACACGCTTATTCAAAGATTCTTTCATGCATTTTTTTTCTTTTCTTTTTTGTTGGAGATGAACATGAAACCACTATTAACGGAAACGATTTGTAAATATTGTAATAGTTGTAATTATTTTATTTCCTTGTTATTTTTATGATTCTCCTCAATTATAGGAGAAACCCTTGTAATCCTTTATTATAAATATAAGGTCTCATCCCTCAATTATTTTTTAGGTTGATTTTAATTACTTCTACATGGTATCAGCCTATCAACCCCCACAAACCCTAATTCGCCCCTTCTCTCTTCGTTTCTTCTTCTTTCCTGGTCATCGCCCCCTTCTCATGGCTTCCCCTTCTGATTCTACTACCACC
Organism: Helianthus tuberosus; assembly: GCA_030545235.1. NCBI lineage: Eukaryota > Viridiplantae > Streptophyta > Magnoliopsida > Asterales > Asteraceae > Helianthus > Helianthus tuberosus. Next base: position 197,635,173 of record CM060448.1, on the reverse strand, counting down.
ATGAACAATGTTCCTCACCTATACCCCATCAAACTTTCTGCTACCAACTACCTAGTTTGGCGTAATTACATGCGGCTTCTAGTCGCACATCATAGCCTTACAGCCTACATCGATGGCTCCTCGTCTTCACCAAATGAGACCATCTCGGATGATAACAAAATTGTTGCTAATCCGGAGTTTCTTTCATGGATTGCTAATGATCAAAAAGCCGCACTTCTCCTTCTTTCTTCTCTAACGGAGGAGGCTGCGGCTGAGGTTCTTGGTTTAACCAGTGCACGCCAAATCTGGACAACGCTTGAAGTCGCCTACAGCAATGCATCTGTTGAGCGGGTTCAATCTTTACGCGACTCGCTTCGTTCGTTAACTAAAGGTACCACTTCTGTTACTGTTTTTGCTCGAAAATTTAAGAATATTTGTGAACAGCTCACTGCCATCGGTCACCCGGTTGCCGATATCGATAAATTGCATTGGTTTCTCTGCGGACTTGGACCCTCGTATGAGGTTTTATCTACTGCCCTACGTGCGACAAAGCCTGCCCCAACTTTTCGTGATATGATTGCTCCGGCCGATAGCCATGAATTATTTTTGTAGTCTCTTCATGGCACCTCTACCCCTCCCGTTGCGTTTCATGCTCAAAACAACAGACGCGATTCTGGTACTGGTCGGGGCCGCGACTCCTCTGCTCGCGATTCCTATTCTCGTGGCTCGTATGCTGGAAATAACCGAGGCCGTGGTAATAACCGTCGACCGCCCCACTGTCAGCTTTGTTGTACCAATGGTCACTATGCATCATCTTGCCCAAGTCTTCATACGTATGCATCTCAAGCTTCTCCTTTGGATGACTCATTAGCCAAGGCGTTTCACGAACAATGTCATGTTAATCATGACAACCCAGATTGGACAAGCAATTCCGGTTCCACTGATCACATGACTTCCAAACAAGAATGTCTTCATCATTCTACCCCTTATACAGGTAATGATACGGTTACTTTTGGCAACGGTAAGCAACTTACGATTACTCATACGGGGTCATATAAACTTTGTAATAATATTACTCTACGTGATGTTCTCGTTGTTCCCAATCTCACCAAGAATTTGTTATCTATTAACAAGTTGACTGTTGATCATCCTGTTGATGTGCTCTTCTCTCAAAATTATTTTCATATCCAGGATGGAAAACAAAACAGGTACTCGCTAAAGGAACATGCTCGGATGGACTTTATGTGCTTCAAGATCGACCACAAGCTTATGCTGCTGCTGTTTCCAATAAAGCTTCTTATGAGTTATGGCATTCTCGTTTAGGACATGTTTCTTCTGATGTTATTTCTGTTTTGAACAAGACTGGTGCTTTGTCTATTACTTCTTTATTGCCTAAACCCACTATTTGTAATTCATGTCAACTTGCAAAGGGACAACGTTTATCTTTTATTAATAATGAAAAGCGTGCATCTTTTCCGTTAGACTTGGTTCATTGTGATTTATGGGGACCCGCTCCCGTTACATCTACAGATGGTTATCGTGATTATTCCAGGTTTACGTGGTTTTATCCACTCAAAACTAAGACAGGATTTTATTCGGTTTTACCCGTTTTTATTAATCTAGTTCAAACACAATGCTCGAGAAAAATCAAAGTATATCAGAGTGATGGTGGTACCGAGTTTGTTAATCACACGGTTCGGAAAATATTTAAAGATAATGGAACTTTTCATAGATATTCTTGTCCATACACGCCTCAACAAAACGGCCGCACTGAACGTAAACATCGCCATATAGTTGAAACAGGTCTTGCTATGTTATTTAATGCTCACGTTCTGACTAATTTTTGGGTTGACGCGTTTTCTTCGGCCACCTACATTATTAACCGTGTTCCATCTCCTGTATTAGAGAACAAGTCCCCATTCCAAGTCCTCTTTCATATGTTGCCACAATACTCAAATTTTCGCGTTTACGGGTGTCAAGTTTTTCCTTATTTATGGGACTACGCCAAGCATAAACTTGAGCCATGGAGTATTTCATGTGTTTTCCTCGGCTATAGCTCCTCTCATAAAAGGGTTCCGTTGCTTAGATCCGTTCACTAACTGTAACATTTCCAAAATTTTATTTATAAAAATTTAAAATAAAGTTATTAAACGAATAGATCATGGGTAAGTTGACCAACAAAAATATGAAGTATTTTGGGCGAGCGTAGGAACCGTTTAATAAGTAAATTATAAAATACATTATATTTATACTTACTCCGTTTTTAATAAAACTTGGTTCAAAATGTAGATAAAAATATTCTCGTTCTAATGACATATTCATCATTTTATAAAACGTTATATTTTATAAGTTACAGGCGCCAAATAAGTGAAACAGTTAAATTAATTATAATATATTTATTAAATAATAAAATAATATTAAACCTAAACAAATAGGAATTTGAAAATTTATGTCTACGTGTGTATGTAAACAATGGACAATTGAATTCAATGTATGGTGTACATGTACTTTGCATTGATTATCATAACTTGAGCAACAAGTTGAAATGCAGTATAAATATGAGCACAAAAGGAACTTCTTAGATTGCTAAGCCTTCGTGCCCTCTCTCATCCCCCTCTACTCTCTTCTGTATACCATATTTTCCTAATAATTCATTCCTAAATACTCCAAAGCCCTGTCCCGTTTTAAGTATTGTAACCCCTAATCACTGAGTCAATACCCTGTCCGATTGATCTAGGGCCCCGTAACAAATGTCAAGGCTCTGCCTGACTAAGTCTGTTGGGGTTCCGTCTCGTGACGTAGGGATAAAGTTGAATTGGGTTACTATACTTAACCCGAGTGCATTATGTATTTTGTTAAATAGTTCAGGAGTTATACCTAAGATATAACAAACCTCGAAAACAACCCTAAACGCTCCCAAATATATCTCGTATATAAGAAACGGACCCGAAATACCTTCGTGCTAGTAGAAATCAAATAAAACAAAATCTGCAAGGTTGTCGCGGGGCGCGAAGCCCTTGGCTATCTATGTCGCGGGCCGCGACAGCTCAATATCAAGCAAGGATCTGGTGCAGCCACGTGTCGATGACTCAGCAACCCTACACCGCCCTACCATCCCTCGCGGGCCGCGAAGGCCTCTCCCGTTTCTTTCGCGGGGCGCGACCCGCTGTCGATCAGGCCCTATAAATTGGAGTTCGACGTTTATTTGGAATTCGGTCATTTTCAATCTTCCTCTCTCAATTTCTACATAGTAATAATAATACCCGGGTGTTATACCCACTAAAATAGCGAAGCTCTGCCTTGTTGTAAGTATTTTAACCCCCGGTTACGTATTAGATATGCTGCCCGATTGATCTAGTGCTCCGTAACGGCTGTCGTGGCTCTGCCCGACATAGTCGTTGGAGTTCTGTCTCGGGGAGGGTATAACTAATGTGAATAGGGGTTATTATACTAACGCGCGTGCATTGTTTATTTAACTAGATTATATCCAGGAAACCACAAAGGAAAACCCTAAAATAGCAATGTGAGTAATCTCCTTTTTGTGAACTGTTTTTACAAAACGTTTATTGTTTTAAATTATAATTAGCAGTGATTGAGTCTTTGTAATTCTTCAATTACCGCCGGTATGTTGGGGTTTTGTATACAAAATGTGGAACACGTTACCATTGGACAAAGAGTTAGCCAATGGGTAATATGACCCACCAGTCAGGATTGACAATACTGAATGAGTAATTGTGTAGATGTAACACCCCGTGTTTCGAAAGTCAAAGTCAAGGTTGAAGTCAAAGGAAGAAAAGATTGCTAATTGCGATCTGTCACTCCTTGCTCAACTCCTGTTTTGACTTCTTTGTCTTGTAGATAATCTATTTATGTTATCGCTTTAGTTGTATTATGTGGAATATCTATTAATAATCGAGTTTTAATCTCTATTAATCGCATGTTTAATCGATTTATCGCTTATCGCTGTCGCAACTCGAATTATGTGTTCTGGATATTGTTTTACGTGTGTGTGCTATTTATGTGTTACTTGTGTATGTAATGTTTATGTTGAGGTGTTAATCGCAATCGCAATCTATCGCATCGTAATCGAATCGAAAACGCTAAACGCAAGTTATTTATAGTGATTGTATGTTAGATATAGTAGTTATAATGGGTAATACTATCACATCGCTCTCTCGGATCGCATTGCAACGCTCGACACGCGAATCGAAACCACAAAACTCATCGCGTCGGACTCATGGATTGAGTGGCCAACCGATCGAGTGGCCATCCGATCGGATTGCCATCCGATCGGGTTGCCATCCGATTGAGTTGTCACTCGATCAGGCTGCCACCCGATCGAGTTGCCACCCGATCGACCAGCCTTTTTCCTCACTTTCCTTTTTAGGAAACCCTATAAATACCCCCACTTGTCACATCACTTGATGTGACAGCTCCTCACTCGACCCTGCCGCACTTCAGCCTCTTTTCTCTCGATTTCTCATGATTCTTGTAAGTTTCCAACCTAAATCCTGTACTTTTATGATCTACACACACTTCTTCATCATTCTATCTTTCGAATCTTAACTTTTAACCGTGAAATCAGTGGATTTGAGATGTTCTAGGGTGATGTCATCATGGAGTTCTTATGAACTTCATGTTTTGGCTTCAATCCACCAAGAACAACTTAGATCTGGACTATTTCCACAAGAATAAACAAAGATCTTGCATAGATCTGAACATACTCAATGTAGAAAGGATTGAAAGAAGGATTTCCAACTTTCTTTCAACTCTTTTACACTCAATGCACTCAAAACCCGATAGAATCAGAGCTTGTTCTAATCTTCTACTCATTCTTAGTGATGTATTAGTTCCAGATATTATTTCTATCTAAGAGACTACTGATTTCAGGTTTGAGCATGAACAACCTTCTCGAACCGTGAACCGGTCGGACTAGGGTGGTTCCTATTCGGTCGGGTCATTTGGGTCGGGATAGGGTTCCTATTGTTTAAACAAGTTATCAAAATGTCTCGATCAAACACTTCCAAAACTTCAAACAGAATCAGGCGACAAGACGATCAGATCGTCGGGACGAACTGCCGTCCGATCGGATTGCCATCCGATCGACCGGCCATCCGATCGGGTTGCACTTGGTTCCACACTTAAACTTTTATTCAAACTATTCAAGGAATTGAACATTGAACGGATTACCACCCGATCGGATTGCCATCCGATCGTGTGACGTTTGGGACTTTGATATTTAGTCAAATTTCAACATGTTCAATACATACGGATTGCCACCCGATCAGATAGCCATCCGATCGAGTGACCGTCCTGCTGTGAACTTGTTCTCAAACTAAGAAGCCTCGCCAATCGGCTTGCCGTCCGATCGAACGACCGACCTGAAGGGTAGAGATACTTCTCTATTTTCAAAATGCTACAACGAAAACCCTTAAAGTACAAACCATCATACACAAACACATCCTTACCAAACGAGGTGCCAATCCAATCGAATGGCCATCCGATCAGATGACCATCCGATCCTTGGTACACTTGCATCGTTTTACGCGTCGCATATCATTTAGGCTATCGTTAACTGTTCAGGCTACCTTCTCTCAGTGCTCCCTTCAATCCAAGAGAGTGTTTATTTGTTAAACACAATCAGTGAGTATACTCGAACCCTTTTTGCTTTATGCACTTTTGGGTGTTACATACGTTACTTATTCTAAATCACATCAAAAACACTACGCAATACTTTAACGCTAACCGCTACTGCATGTTATACGTGACTCGATGAATGCTTGTTTGTTATGTTTGCACATAGATTGCTGTCTACCTACCTTAGCAACGATAGTACTATAGTTTGGACTCAGCACCTGTTCACTCAGGGGTTGTTAAAGACCCTTAATCACATGATTCGCAGTGGTGAATATGTGTTATGAACTGCCTTACGCAGTCAACCCGCAGTCATTGGTATTGATAGGATCTTGTCGATAACTTACGTGCTTCACATCACACGTTGTACGTGCTGGTTATGCGTAAACAATTTTCAAACTTTATTATACTATCAAACTTGTATGCTCACCTTTACACTATGTGTATTGACTTTTACTTTAACGTGTGTGGCAGGTGCTTAAGATGCTAAAATGCTTGGTTTGCTGTGTGATGAAATCGAAGCTAGGAAAGAGTCTAGAAACAAACAAATAAATTGTCTATTTTGAAATCTGAGTTGTCGGATCAGTAATTGTTTGTGAGACAATTATTTGTAATAACTGTTTTATTTGGATATGTTATGGTATGGGACATGACGTTTTAAGTATCTGGTAATCTATAGTTGTTATGGATACTCATGAACAATCTGTTTCGCTCAGTGCCGTGCCCTGATGATTCCGCCATCGGTTGGGGTGTGACAGTAGATGTAAACAGTGTAATCGCTCTCAATACTGTGAAATGATAAAACCTATTTTGATTAAACTGGGATTCACTCACCAGTATTTCTTGCTGACAAAACTTTCTAAAATGTGTTTCAGGTAACTTAGTGTGAAGTTAATAGAAGCCAGCCGGAGAGCACCGAAGGCTTAAAGAAGTGGCTATAAAAGTTACCTAAATAAAAAGGAGATAATATTTTCAAAAATTAGGGTTTATCCCTATAAATTTATTGTAAATAAAAATTGGGTTTTTCCCATGTATTTATTATTTATAAAAGTGTGGTGTTTTAACTCTGATGAACTATTTCCTAACTACGGTCCTGATGTGCCAATCGCCCAAAACCTCGAGGCGAGAGCACAGTCCCGAAAGTTAAAGTGTGTACTGACGGGTGGTCCATAGGACAACCCTTAATGGTGTTAAAAGATGTGTTAATCCCTCATTTGATCGCGTAATTATCTTGAATTAGATGACTACAGTTGCTCATGTTTCAGGTGCGTTTGGAGCTTAAAATGTGGAGAAAACGCTGCTTTAGATGGAGTGGAGTGGAACGGGTCATGCAAGGATTTCGAAGCGAGAGCACAGTCCTGAAAGTTAAAGTGTGTACTGACGGGTGGTCCATAGGACAACCCTTAATGGTGTTAAAGATGTGTTAATCCCTCATTTGATCGCGTAATTATCTTGAATTAGATGACTACAGTTGCTCATGTTTCAGGTGCGTTTGGAGCTTAAAATGTGGAGAAAACGCTGCTTTAGATGGAGTGGAGTGGAACGGGTCATGCAAGGATGGAAAGAAAAACAAAACAGGAAACCCAGGGGCCTATCGTAAATTACGGTGGCTACCGTAATTTACGGTAGCCTCTAAAATCCTTCATTCTCCATCGTAAGGCAGTAGCGGAGCAGCGTACCAACTTCAAGGTTACCGTAAATTACGGTAGAGCCAGCGAGGAAAAACATAACTGCCCTCCTAAAACCGTTTTCAAGTGTCTTTTCACATTATTTCATGATTGGAGACGTTTCTCTGGTGTTCTTGGGTGAAAATTAGCTTTGGCAAGTGATTGGAAACATTTCTAAACAATTCGATTTGTATTTTGATGCTTATGAACATTGATTTTGTTGGAATGATGATTCACCAAGCCATGTCCGGCTAGACTTTCGGTGATCATCTTAGGTGAAGGGTTCTACTATGACTTTTGTGTGTTTTCCTTTATTTCTAGAATGATAGACTTGGTGTGTTTGCTATGCTTATCATGGTGTATGAATGTTTGATTGTAGCTTGTTAATTGATGTTTTAATTCTAGTCTAAATCGTACGTTCTTGGTGTCGTTGACAATCGAGATATCACGGGAAGGTTAGGGTTGGATATTGATTAATTGATCATCGGGTAACAACCTCGCGTTAATATAATCCGAGTACTTTGTTCCCTTTTATCACAACAAATGTTTATGCATGAGTTATGTCTGTGTAACTCTTTCTAGTTGGAATTATGCACAATTGTTAAAAGAAACCGGAACCTAAGATGGTCATTCTCTCATAATCTGATTAACAATCCAATTTTGATTTTCAAGTAGTTAATAATTTAGTTCTTAAATCAAACAATCCAAACTCTTGATCTTTAATTTCAGCAAATTAGTTTAATTGTTGTTAGTTTACAAGGCTATAGAATCAACACATTTTCCACAAACTCCCTGTGTTCGATACCCATTTACTGCTATCTACTAGTTGTAATTTGGATTAAGTTTGCGTGTGACTACGACAATACGTCAAATTTTGGCGCCGTTGTTGGGTAGTAGTGCGCAACGTGTGTTAATTTAGTAGTTCGTTTTGTTATTTTCGGGTTTACGCTGGTTGTGTTTAGTGTGCAGATACTTCAAGTGTATGCATACTAGGGGCTCTCACAAGCCATCACCTATATCGTTTGATCTGGAAATTGAAAGAACACTAAGGCAAAACCGAGTTTTGGTATGAGAAAACAAGATCATTGGTTCACCCACTTCACCCATTACACCATGAAACATCATGCAAGAAACCCAAGTACCACCCACTACGGGTCAAACGACTTCATCATTCATTCCTACATCCACACAACCTTCACCAAATACCACCATGCCTAATTCCACTACCAATCCTACTCCACCTCATGATGTTACACCAACCAACACCACACCACCGATTACTACCCAAGTTGAACCTACTCTTACTTATAACCCCTCTACCACAATTCCACCACTCTCACATTTTTTCCCCACTACGGGTCAATCATCTTCTACTCACCCACTACCACAAAGCTCAACCGTCATTCATACTACATCTACATACCGACCACCGAACCAACCGGGTTTTCAATATTCATCATTTCCATTTGGGCAATCTTCGTGTATTCAAGGGGATGGATATGATGATGGTTATGAAGAAGATTTTCGAGGGTATGAAGAAGAAGGATTTTATTATGGGGGTGATGGAGGCTATTTGGGACTTCAAGGAGGAGCGGGTCAACAAAGTCAACCGCTACAACAAATTCAAGACATGGGTAGATTACCGATTGGGGTACAACATATTAGACCACAAGGGCCACAGTTGCAACGTCCTACGCCTTTACATCAAGTGCGTCCACAAAATACCCAACCGCAATTTCAAAGGCCAATGCAACAACCGCCAATGCAACAATACCAATTTCAGCCACCATTTGCACCTCAAGGGCCTATGCAAGGGCAAATGGGTCAGCCAAGAGCACCATTGGGTGCCCCTCGAAGACATCATCGGGAGGTAGTACGAGGAATTGAAGCTCATTTCCGACCTATTATCACTAACAATCCTTCTCCGGTAGTCATTCCTCATCACGCGGATGGAAGGACTTTTGAAGTTAGAACAACCGCTCCCCAAAGTCTACCAAAGTTTAAGGGGTTAGCAACGGAAGAACCCTACTTTCCTTTGGAGACATACGACTCTATTTGCAACACCTTTGGAGGTCAAGGGTTCTCTTCGGATGATGTCAAGTTGGTCATTTTCCAATTCTCTTTGGAAGATAAAGCAAAAAGATGGTTTCACACTTTGCCCTCCGCGTCGATTTTTACATGGGACGATATGCAACAAATATTTTTGGACGAGTTTTATACTTCGCAAAAGACCAACGATGCTAGGAGGGGTTTGAGAAGCTTCCAACAACAATCGGGGGAGATGTTTCATGAGGCCTTCGAAAGATTCAATATGATGCTAAGGAATTGCCCTCATCACGGTATCCAACTTTGGGAGTTGTTGAACGCGTTTCACGACGGGTTAAGTTCGGAGGATGCTCGTGACTTGATGTCGATTACTAATGGTACATTCGGTACAAACTTTGAACACGATGATTGGGCATTTTTAGAGCAAATGGCGGTTTCTTAAAAAAGGAAGGCTCAATCCTCAAGACGGGCAAGACATGTGATAGCAAGGCCACAAGTGCATGGAGTAGAGAGTGGAGGTGTTCAAACCACAAATCAAGTGTACAACGTGTGCTCTAATTGCAATGAGATAGGCCACACGGCTGAAGTTTGTTTGGTAGGAGTGGTTGAAGATCAAGTGGAAGAAGTGAACGCTATTCAAGGGGGTGGTCGAAATTTTAACATGAATTCGAACACATACCACCCCGGGTTACGAAATCATCCTAATTTCCGTTACGAGAACCCGACGAACCAAGCTAATCCAAATTTTCAAGGAGCTCAAGGTAATTTTGCACCTCACCAACAATACAATCAAGGGAATTATCGGGGTGGAAACAATTATGGTTACCAAGGGCAATTTCAACAAACGGGACAAAGTGGTTCGGGTCAAACTTCATCAAGCGGGAATGAAGTTATGGATATGCTTCAGGTAATGCAACATGACATGCAAAAACGGAATCAACTTGATGAAGTCCGGATTCAAAAAGATGAAGTTCGTGACAAAAGCATTCAAACACTAACAACACAAATGGGTCAATTAGCAACCGACATGGCGGAGTTGAAGAAGAACAAAGGTCAACTTCCTAGTGACACCAAGGTAAATCCTTCCCATAGTTCGTCACGAGGTAATAATGTTAATATTAATCATGTTAGTGTGTTAAGAAGTGGTAAAGAATTTAAAGCCAATTTGTCACCGGGTTTAGTTGAAGGGGTGGTTGAGGATGTAACGGGTAATGAAAGTGAAGATGACGAAGTGTCACCGGTTGTGTCTAAAGAATCAAATGTTAAGAAACCGGGGTTGGGTGAAAATGAAAAAGATAAAGAAGATGAAGGGGAGCCGAGTCAAGTCCCGTTTCCATCGGCTCTACTTGACCCGGGAAAGAAAAATTTTATTTCATCAAGAGGTCCCCAAAAAGAGGAGTTGTGGGACATTTTCAAACAAGTTAAAGTTAACCTTCCACTACTTGATGCAATAAAACAAGTACCCGCCTATGCTAAATTTTTAAAAGAATTGTGCACACAAAAACGGCAACAAAAGAATAAAATGCCTAAGCGGGTCGATTTAACCGGGAAAGTTAGTGCGGTGTTGAATGGGGAGCTTCTTCCTAAGCTCCAAGATCCGGGTACGCCATTAATAAATATCTAAGTTGGTAATTTTCAAATGTCAAAGGCGTTACTAGATCTTGGAGCCGGAGTTAGCATTTTACCGGGGGGCTTATATGACCAATACGACTTTGGTCCATTAGCAAGGGTAGAGACAACGATTGTGTTAGCCGATTTGTCTCATAAGCTACCTCGGGGGATGGTTCAAGATGTAATAGTAAAGATTGATGAGTTTTACTACCCGGTTGACATTTTAGTCTTACACTACTCATCCGCGGACCCGAAACAGCAACAAAATGTTATTTTGGGTCGGCCATTTTTGAGCATCGCGCACGCTGTGATCGATTGTGGATTTGGTACAGTCGACATGACTTTTGGAAATCGAAAAATGAGATTGAATGTTTTTACTAATAATTCTAACTCTAATGGTGTTGATGAGTGTTTCATGGCAGATTTAGTCGACGGATGTAACCCGCACGAGTATGAGGAGGATAGTATGGATATATGTGTTTGTGATTTTTCTGAACAGGTACATGCTTGTGCATTAAGGGTTGAAGAGAAGAAACAAGATGCGATGGCATTGAAGGATGGTCGACTGCCATGGACCCACCAATTTGAGAGCTTGCCGGTGGAGGTAAATTCGGGTACCAAACCGTCATTGGAAGAACCACCAAAGTTGGAGCTCAAAGAGTTACCAAGCCATTTGAAGTACGCATTTTTAGGGGATAATGACACTCTACCGGTCATTATTGCCTCTAATTTAGAGACGGCACAAGAACAAGCTCTATTGGAAGTCTTGAAAGAAAACAAAGGAGCTATCGGATGGACAATTGCCAATTTAAAATGAATTAGTCCATCAATCATCATGCACAAAATCATTACCACCGAAGATGAAAAACCAACAAGGGAAGCATAACGAAGATTGAATCCGAACCTAAGGGAGGTAGTAAAGAAAGAGGTAATTAAATGGTTGGATGCGGGAATTAACTGTCCTATTTCGGATAGTGCCTGGGTGAGTCCTACCCAAGTTGTGCCTAAGAAGGCCGTCATTCAAGTAATCAAGGACGAAAATGGTGAACAAATAGGCACCCGACCGGTCACCGGGTGGCGTGTGTGTATTGATTACCGCAAATTGAATGTCGCCACTTCTAAGGACCATTTCCCGCTACCTTTTATTGACCAAATCATTGAAAAATTATCGGGTCAAAAATATTACTCTTTTTTTATGGGTATTCGGGTTACAATCAAATCGCAATACACCCGAATGACCAACACAAGACCACCTTCACTTGTCCATACGACACTTTTGCCTTTAGGCGAATGCCATTTGGCATGTGCAATGCACTGGCAACTTCCCAACGATGTATGATGATTATTTTCTCGGACATGGTTGGAGAGTCGCTTGAAGTTTTTATAGATGACTTTTCAATTTTTGGCACTAGCTTTGAATCTTGTCTCAACGAGTTACAAAAAGTTTTAAAAAGATGTGTTGAGAAAAATTTGGTGCTTAGTTGGGAGAAAAGTCATTTCATGGTGCAAGAGGGCATTGTGTTAGGCCACATGATTTCGGAAAGGGGTATGGAGGTGGATAAGGTGAAAATACGGGTAATATCATCTTTGCCTCCACTGAAAAATATGAAAGGGGTAAGGTCATTTTTGGGACACGTGGGATTTTATAAACATTTCATTAAAGGTTTTAGTGTTATCACTAAACCTTTATGTAATTTGTTGTTAAAGGATGTCCCTTTTGATTTTACTAATGAGTGTTTGCAAGCATTTAATGTTTTGAAGGAACACTTGGTGAAAGCTCCCATCTTGCAACCGCCGGATTGGTCAAAACCATTTGAAACCATGTGTGACGCAGGCGACACTTGTGACAACTGTCAAAAATCCAGGTATCCGTACAATTAATTAACCATGATTAGTGCTTAATGACTGTGCTGAATTACAATTAACTGCTTTCTAAATTACTGCATCATACTTACATGTGCATCACATATTGCCTGACGTCACTTCATTATTACATGAAAATCGTATTGACATAAATGATGCACAAAGCACAGCTAGCACGGTTAGCAGATAACTCAGAATAATGCTGACGAAGTTCAGTTCATAGACAGGCAGTGTTTTGAGACCTAGTATGGGCCAAAGACTAAGTACTACACTAGTATGATGTGTAGGGAAGTAAGGACCATAAAACTGCATGCCTAAGTGATAGTTTAAGTGCCGGAAAGTGCCTAAAATTCACCCAAAGTGCTTAATTCAGCACATTTCAGCAAAAATCAGCTTTTTAACAAGCTAGTAACATGTAAAAATATGACTAAATGGTCCTGAATGCTTTCCTAAGTGTCAGGAATTAAAAGTGTCACAAAAGGGTACATAAAGAACACTAAATGGTATAGCTTGACACTTTAACTAATCGGTATCTAACCGAACAACCGGACATTACCCGAAACACCAAAATTATACTAGAAGCATTGTTTTAATGTTTCTGAGCTAGTTATAATCCCCGATCACCCTAACACACTATATAACACATAATATGCATAACACCTAAAATCTACACTTGAAATCTAACCATTATGCTTAACTATCCATTAAACCACAACTAGACCCCCCCCCCCCAATCATATTTACGGTCACAAGGTGGCCCCACCCATGATCTTTCATGATCTTACTAGATATTATTTGATCTTATAAGATATGTTGGAAGATTATGTGTAGTACTTAAGAAACATATTATACAATGGGTAAAAAGTTAACATGGTTATAAGAGATCAAGACCCCCATTATCTTTCACACACTTACACCCACCTTCTTCCTTCCTTCTCTCTTGCTAGTTCATGGCCACACCTCACCACCACCCTATCTCCATTTTCAACCTTCTTCCACGTAATCTAAGGTGATCTAGAGGTGTAAGAAGCTAAGTTAGGAAGCTTGGAGCTTTCGGAAGTTGAAGGACCTTCACCGTTTGCTTTTATCCACTTCATTTATCCTCTTGATCATCCCTAGCCTTGTGCTAGTAGTAAGATCTTCTACTCTTCATTTTACATCTATATTAAGTGGTTAAAAGATGATACAAGATGATTATCTTGAAGAATACTAAAGAACATAATCATGAAACTTTAACATAAGCTTAAAACCATATGAATACATGAAGATTAGTGTTGATTTGCTTCTTGATGATTGATTATTTGTGTTAGTGATGTTAGACATCATAAGAAACCTACTAGATTGTGATTAAACACATGATCTAGTAAGTTAAGGTGATGATCTTGTGAAAGACCAAGATCATCATACTTTATGTTTCTCATGAACTTGAAGAATGAAAATGATTTTATGAATGATGAAGCATGTAACATGATTACTAGACATAAACTTGGATGATTTCAAAAATATTTTTCCAAAGAAACCAAGTTAAATAACAAGATTTACATAGACTTGGTTCTTACTTGAACATACATTATTTTTGGTGATAAAACAAGTGTAGAAACACTTGTGAAGCAAGAAGATTTCATAAAGAAATGTTTTTGTAAAACATGTTTACATGTTGTAAACACCTAAGTCTTTCAAGAATGAAGTTTATAAAGAAGTAAATACATTTTGGAGGGTAACTAAACCTACTAAACACACTACCAAGTTACTACAAGTTTTTATGAAAGTTCAACTTCATGATTGTTATGTAAATAGCATTGTTTTGACACTTGGTAAGTGTAAGTTGTTTAGGGTTGATTGTTGATTGTTTATGATGATTTTAAAAAGAAAATGATATGCTTTGATAGCATGGACACCTCCATTTTTAGGGGAAATTATGGCAAAAGTTTCTAAAAATATAAACACTTAGAAAAATATTTTCAAACAAGTATTTATAAGTGTATTTTAACCATGGGTTTTCTACATAAACTTTGCCATAATTTTTGTTACAAAAATACAAGTATTGGAGGTTGGTTTTTGTAAATAAGAATGGATAAATATATATTTAGAATATATATTTTACATTAAAGACATGATGTGTGTGAGTATTTGTATGCTTTGTGTAGTAGTTATATTATTCTAGGGTTAAAATAATATAACTTGACAAAATACCAATAAATTACAATCCAAAATATTACCAAGAATCTCATGGAATATATATACAAGTTACACACATAATATTGTGAAACCGAACAAGAAATGTAACTTACCAAATATTCCGGAAAATATGCTTATAAGTATATTTTTGGTAAATAATATTTTAGACACCCAAAAGAATAAAAATGGGATTTTCATGATTACTACGAAATCATATCTTATTTTTGACATGGAGGAAATATAATATTTTTGGAAGTAAAGAAATGTTTTCTTGGAATTATTAAGAAATATAATATTTTTGGGGAAAAATATATACTCTGAGATAAACTTGAAATACATTATTTTTGGATAAAAGTAAGTTTATAAATATTTTCAAAGTGAAACTTGGAAAATATATTGTTTTGAAACTACAAATATTTTTGCCAAAAGAAAAATTTGGAATAATTTTTATAAGAAATACTTCTTGAAATATATATATTTTAGAAATATATATATTTTAGAAATATATATTGGATACTTATTAGAGATAATACGACACCAATACATGGCAAGTTATACAAATACAAGAATACGAAATACACATGTATGAGATACCCCCATCCTTGGGAAGGAAATACGAATACAAATACTTGAGAAGTATTGTTACAAGATATCGTTAAACAATTATTCCGAAATTTAATAAATATAATTTAAGTTAAAATATTAATTATTTTAGAAAATAATTATATGCTTGGAATAATAACGAAGACACTTTAAAACGTAACTCAAAGGCACTAATTAATACCAAGTCAAGGCACGACCCGCTCGTCTAACAGACCATGGTACGCATGTAGGTAGTCGTGCGTTCTAGAGGAAGCTTTGAGATACATCGGATACAAGGAAAGCAAAACTGTGAGTTCATGTCCCCCTTTTCTTTAAACTGTTTTGTTTATTTACTTCGGGGGTGAAATACATGTTACAAAAGGATTACGTACAAACACAATAGGTATGATTAGCCTAGGAAAGAACCATAGATCATGTGAATGGGTAGGCGGATACTTGAGACCATTAATCCTAGTATAAGGACCGAGGGGCATGAGTTATAGATCTATTTGGGTGTAGCGACCCCCTTCCATGAGTCCGCTGAATGGGCCATGAGGTGACTATGTCTTACAGCCGGAAGCCCGGTACAAAGTCTGCTAGGTTTGAGTCTTCCTGCACCATGTCACGTATATTAATGTATTAGCTACACATTAATTGATCTGTTTCCTTGTTGCTTTCATACCGGGATTTCAATTACATACAAACATACTTACAAAGGTTTCAAAGGTTTATACATATACACAAACGAACACATGAACTCGCTCAACTTTTGTTGATGTTTTCAAACTACATGTATTTCAGGGAATTAGTAAATGGATCTGGCGGGCTTTGGAAGTTTTATGCTGCGATAGGAATAAAGATGTCATCCATGGTCTTTGGGTTTGGTTAGTGTGTCTTATTCCTGGACGAGACACATCTTCCAAACCTTGGTTATTTTTAATATCTTTTGACGAGCTCTTAATGAACTCATAAACACTTGGTATGGTTGTAAAAACTTGAATTTGAAGTCTACGTTTTAAAGCAATGTTGTTATGTTATAAACTTATTTAATGGATGACAAATCTATGGTTTTATCATATAGTTGTTGTTATGATTGAATGCAATGATATTAAGATAGTCACACCATAATCACGCTTCCGCAAAAGTCTGGGTGTGACAACTTGGTATCAGAGCTTCGATCGTAGCGAACTAGGATTCTTTCTCGAGTCTAGACTACGATCATTAGGGCTCTCACGAAAATGTTTTCATAACATACTTTCATTGCATACACGAAACGCCCAGATCCAGGAAAAACAAACATTTTTACAAATAAAAGACACGAAACACATTTCAAAGTTAATGTTTATAATCTATTCTGAGAGCAGCAAAACTACAAGAGCGCATCTCACAGGCCATTGCACAGCACGAGGCCTTTCGCTCTGAACGCAGCGGAGGTACCCCAGGAAATAATCCACCCAACGGTAATGTTTAGTCACTTAAAGACGCATTACCAAACGTTTGGATATTTCCAAGAGTGCTTTACTAATGCCATATGTGAATGATGTCGCAGGCTGCACCTACAAGCAGTTCTTGAGCTACAAACCTCGAGACTTCGACGGCACTGGGGGTGCCTTAGCCTTCGTGCGCTGGGTTGAGAAGATGAATTCTATTTTGCGGTTAAGTAAATGCGCCCCCGAACATCAGGTCACGTTCATAGCTGGACTATTTGTAGATGGGGCTCTGTCATGGTGGAACCTTCAAGTTCAGACAATGGGCGAGACTGCTGCGTATGCTTTGATGTGGGACGAACTGAAAGAACTGATGCGTAAAAGATATTGCTCTAGGGCAGAAGTCCAGAAGTGGGAGACTGAACTGTGGAACTTGAAAATGGAAGGTTCAAAGATAGCTGAGTATGTGCAGAGATTTCACGATTTATCACAAGTTGCTTCGCATCTGGTGGAACCAGAGTTTAAGATAATCTAACGTTTCATCGGGGGATTGGCACCTCAGATTCTAAGCATGGTGACAACATCTAAACCTCCAACAATCACCGAGGCTATCGACATAAGCGTGGCGCTCACTGAAGAAGCGGTTAGACTAGGAAAATTTTCCACTTCGGAAGAGAAAAAGGAGACTCCTGTAGAATCATCTGGAGATAACAAGAGAAAGCTCGCAAATTTCAAGAAGGTTACTCGGGCGAGTAACAAGAAGGAGGCCAAAAAGGGAAAAGACTACATGGGTATCCTACTCGAGTGAGACAATTGTCTACGTTATCATGTCGGGCGATGTAAATATGGAAAATGTGATAACTGTGGCAAGAGGGGGCATCCCAAGGAGACTTGTAGGCAAGGTACTGAACCTAGAAATGGAGGCCAAGATGGAAGCGAGAATCACGGAGGAAACAACGACAACGACAACTATCAAGGCAGGACGAGTGACAAACAAAAACGTGCTCAAGGTTGTCTTAACTGTGGGAGCAAAAAGCATTTCAGAAAATACTGCCCAAAGAAGAATCAGGCACAAGGATGAAAGCTCAATAGCGAAGCAAGGGAAACATGCCAGAATCCAAACAAGGTTATCCATACGTTCCATATTAGTCAACATTATGCATCTGTGCTACTTGATATTAATACAAATTTTAGCTTCGCATCTCCAAGTTTGAGAGTATACATGGTTTAGTAGCAAGTAAGTTAGATAACCCGTACTAGCTAAAGGGAACTTCGACGACGTATTTGGAATGAATTAGTCGCCAAGCAATCAAGCGGAGATTGTTATCCGCATCCCGATGACGAACGACAAAGCAATCACGACTCATGAAGCGGGATACGCCTCTACAAATTACTAGTGCTTGAGGGCACGGGAGTTTTCACACAAAGGATGCGTTTCCTTCCTAGCACAACTTGTGGACAAGGAAGCCGCTAAGCCGAAGTTGGAAGGAATTCCTGTGATAAGGGAATAGCCTGAAGTCTTTCCCCGAAGACTTGTCTGAATTATCTCCTCAACGACAAGTCGAACTTCACATCGATTTAATTCCAGACGCCGTGCCTGCAGTCAATGCACCTTGGCGACTTACACCTTCGGAGATGCAAGGATTGTCAGTGTAGCTTCAGTAGTTGATAGAGAAGGAAGGTAACAGACCAAGTTTCCCACTTTGGGTAACCCCAGTTTTGCTCGTCAAGAAGAAGTACGATAGCTTTCGTACGAACATCAAACTACCAGGAGCCGAACGAGCTAACCAACAAGAGACGGTGACTCTTGCTAAGGACTAACGAATTACTTATTTAACTAACTGTAAGGATCCAACTACTATTTCACGACCGATCGATGATCGAGTGTCACTAGCTGTGATTCAGGAAGAAAGTTTATCGGGGAATTTGTGGGACGATAACTTGTTTTAAACATACACAAAAATTGTGTTTCCTACACAATGCACACAACAGTTTTACACAGAATACGAAACTTTGAGAAATCTAGAAAACATGTACTTAGGACCTTTGGGAACCCAGGTCCAAACCCATGTAGGTTGTTGCATAGGAACCACACCTGTTAACTCAAGAAAACCCCATTATCCTGACATATATGCTATTTCAGTTAACCAAACAGAATGTACTAAAACCTCTTTTGTTAAAATTTTCACTTTTTCTTCTAGCAAGTAGATGTTTGCATCTCTACTCCCCTTAGTGGTAGTTGCATCGTGTTAATTTTCTTCGCTGAGAGCGAACACACATTTGCTTCGATACTTGATCATTTCTTCATTTTAGCAAATACTCATTGTTTCATTACTTGGAAACTTATATGTCGCGCATGCACCAATTGTTACGCACGTGGTTTCGTTCAAATAAACGCTTCATTGAAGCTCAAATGTTATTTTGCTAAAACTAACTATTGGGTTATGATTCGAATAACCTACACTATTGTAATTGTTGGCCCTTTTGCTATCAAGACAACACACTTTCTTGAAACTTCTTTTCTTTCAAGTTACATTCATGGTTTATTTTTGTAACCATGCTGAGATTCCCCTTGTTGATACATACATTTATTGTCGGGTTACGCTGAAACCAAGTTCAATTGCTGGAACTTGTCCATTTCGCAAATTCAATTTAAGGCGTCATATGATGTATTGAGAGCATCATATTCAAATATTTTTGCAAAGGTTCTTTTGCTTCGAGTCGTAGTAGACCTGATTGGTCTACGACTCCACTAAATCGTTTGTCGGTTTCGGCACCTTGCGGTGACGCTTTCACAGAATTGAAGCTTGCGCTAATTTGGTTACGCACCTCATACTCGGATTTAATTGTTTATTTGTTGACTTGCTCTAAACCCGTTTTGTTTATCATGATTAAAGCGGTCTCAACACAATTGTGTGTTAAGAAAAAGGTACATAGATTCATTTCATATCATGGTGTACCTCCTAATGATTCTTTCATTGTCAATAAAATGCCTTGCGGTACTTATTACCTTTTTTTTCATCTTCAATCAGAAACAGTAGTTCTTTGATGTTCCATATTCGATTGAAAACCCCCATGACGCTGTTTAAATCAAATTTTCAGAATTGTTTCGGTACACTTTCATTTGTTTTCAAACTCGGTGAATTTGTTCGGTCACCGCTACTATTGAAATATGTCAATTACGACACCTTGTGGTGTCATTACAAATTTGTAGCTTGTGCTAATCATGGTCAGCCGTCTCACACAAAACTACACATGCTTTTGTTTGACTTGTCATTTAAACATTCCGGATGCAACTACGAACTAAGACAATGATACACCAGATTCGCTTGTGTTTCATTCAGCGTATTTTCGCAATTCAAGAATGTCAAACACACTATTTTATCCATGTATTTGTTCGAAAGTTGACGGATCATTTTTATGCTACTATCACATTCGAGTTGTTGATTTTGAGTTCATATAGCGGATGCTATGGGTTGTGAAAACTCGTTTGCATATTGTGACCGATTGTTTGAGAATCAGTTGGTTAAAACTCCTTTGTTGCACCCCTATTAACTAAGTTACGTCAGATTATACATCTATACGTCTCGTGTCCTTTGACATCAAATGCTAGAACACATACCTTTTAACCATTGGGTTCTTGTTGAATAAATATGCCCCTGGATTCACCTGATGTGAATAAGATTTGATTTGGTTTTGTGGTTATCTACCCCCAGTATTATTCATATACATACACGCATAATGTAACCCTTAGGAGTTAAGGTAGTATAAATTTCGAGGACGAAATTTTCTTAACAGGGGGAGAATGTGACAACTGTCAAAAATCCAGGTATCCGTACAATTAATTAACCATGATTAGTGCTTAATGACTGTGCTGAATTACAATTAACTGCTTTCTAAATTACTGCATCATACTTACATGTGCATCACATATTGCCTGACGTGACTTCATTATTACATGCAAATCGTATTGACATAAATGATGCACAAAACACAGCTAGCACGGTTAGCAGATAACTCAGAATAATGCTGACGAAGTTCAGTACATAGACAGGCAGTGTTTTGAGACCTAGTATGGGCCAAAGACTAAGTACTACACTAGTATGATGTGTAGGGAAGTAAGGACCATAAAACTGCATGCCTAAATGATAGTTTAAGTGCCGGAAAGTGCCTAAAATTCACCCAAAGTGCTTAATTCAGCACATTTCAGCAAAAATCAGCTTTTTAATAAGCTAGTAACATGTAAAAATATGACTAAATGGTCCTGAATGCTTTCCTAAGTGTCAGGAATTAAAAGTGTCACAAAAGGGTACATAAAGAACACTAAATGGTATAGCTTGACACTTTAACTAATCGGTATCTAACTGAACAACCGGACATTACCCGAAACACCAAAATTATACTAGAAGCATTGTTTTAATGTTTCTAAGCTAGTTATAATCCCCGAACACCCTAACACACTATATAACACATAATATGCATAACACCTAAAATCTACACTTGAAATCTAACCATTATGCTTAACTATCCATTAAACCACAACTAGACCCCCCCCCCCCCAATCATATTTACGGTCACAAGGTGGCCCCACCCATGATCTTTCATGATCTTACTAGATATTATTTGATCTTATAAGATATGTTGGAAGATTATGTTTAGTACTTAAGAAACATATTATACAATGGGTAAAAAGTTAACATGGTTATAAGAGATCAAGACCCCCATTATCTTTCACACACTTACACCCACCTTCTTCCTTCCTTCTCTCTTGCTAGTTCACGACCACACCTCACCACCACCCTATCTCCATTTTCAACATTCTTCCACGTAATCCAAGGTGATCTAGAGGTGTAAGAAGCTAAGTTAGGAAGCTTGGAGCTTTCGGAAGTTGAAGGACCTTCACCGTTTGCTTTTATCCACTTCATTTATGCTGCGATAGGAATAAAGATGTCATCCATGGTCTTTGGGTTTGGTTAGTGTGTCTTATTCCTGGACGAGACACGTCTTCCAAACCTTGGTTATTTTAATATCTTTTGACGAGCTCTTAATGAACTCATAAACACTTTGTATGGTTGTAAAAACTTGAATTTGAAGTCTACGTTTTAAAGCAATGTTGTTATGTTATAAACTTATTTAATGGATGACAAATCTATGGTTTTATCATATAGTTGTTGTTATGATTGAATGTAATGATATTAAGATAATCACACCATAATCACGCTTCCGCAAAAGTCAGGGTGTGACAACACTACAATTGGTGCAGTTTTGGGTCAAAGAATTGATAAAAAGCCAGTGGTGATTTACTATGCAAGCAAGACGTTGTCTGAAGAGCAACTGAATCACACCACAACCGAAAAGGAGTTATTAGCGGTGGTGTATGCTTTGGATAAGTTTCGTTCTTATATTTGGGGGAGCAAAGTGGTTGTATATTCGGATCATAGTGCGGTCCGGTATTTGATAGAGAAAAAAGATGCGAAGCCCCGTTTGATCCGTTGGGTGTTGTTGCTACAATAATTCGATTTAGAAATTTGACACAAGAAAGGAAGTGAAAACTTAGTGATGGATCACTTGTCTCGAATTCCGGAGGAAGGGAGTGATGATTTGAGTGAGATAAACAAATGATTTCCCGATGAGCAACTACTAGCTGTGTCCACTTTTGTTGCACCGTGGTATGCCCACTATGTGAATTACTTAGCCATGGGTGCCATCCCAAATCATTGGACCAAGAAAAGAAGACAACAATTTATGGTCCAAGTGAAGCAATACATTTGGGATGAGCCGGAACTTTTCTAGATCGGGCCCGATCAAGTCATTCGGAGGTGTGTGCCCGAAACGGAGGTGTTAGAGATCTTGACTCATGCCCACTCATCCGCTTGTGGAGGTCATTTTAGCGGGCATAAAACGGGTTACCGGGTTCTCTCGTGTGGGTTTTATTGGCCCACAATTTTCAAAGATGACTGCGAGTTTGCAAGGACTTGTGTCAAATGCCAAAGAATGGGAAGTATTTCAAAGAGGGACGAGATGCCATTGTAACCGATTTTGGTTGTAGAGATATTTGATGTGTGGGGCATTGACTTTATGGGTCCCTTCCTGAATTCCAATGGGTTCTTATACATTTTAGTGGCGGTGGACTATGTCTCGAAGTGGATTGAAGCTATTGCAACAAGAACAAATGATCATTCGGTTGTTTGTAAATTTGTTCAATCCAACATTTTTGCCCGTTTTGGTATTCCGAAAGTTATCATTAGTGATGGTGGGTCGCACTTTAAGAATTTCGATTTTGGAAAACTGTTGAAGCGGTACAATGTTAACCACCGGATTACTACACCATACCATCCGTAAACTAGTGGACAAGTTGAAGTGTCCAACCGTCAAATTAAAGAAATCCTCATGAAGACGGTTCGAACGGATAGGAAGGATTGGTCAAGCAAACTTGATGATGCTTTGTGGGCATACCAGACGGCCTACAAAACTCCAATTGGTACAACACCTTACCGGATGGTGTATGGAAAGGGTTATCACTTACCTATGGAGCTAGCTCATCGGGCGCATTGGGCAATGAAAACAGTGAATGCGGATTATGATGAAGCGGGAAAAATGCGGAAGTTGCAACTAAGTGAGATAGAAGAAATACGAGACGAAGCTTACGAGTGTGAATCGGCTTACAAAGATAAACTTAAAAAGGTCCATGATGCAAAGCTGAGAAAGAAGAACTTTGAAGTGGGTCAAAAGGTGTGGTTGTACAACTCGCGGTTAAAAATGTTTGCGGGCAAATTAAAAAGTAAATGGATGGGCCTATATGTCATTCGGTGAGTCGGTAGATTTGGTGATGTGGATATTCAAGATGAGCAAACCAACAAGCAACAAACAGTGAATGGACATCAGTTAAAGCCATACTTGGAAGGAAACGACATCAACAACTTGGAGCTTGACAAAGTGGGCTACATTCTACGCCCGGTAGATGATGAACAACCATGAGAGGCCCATGTTTGGCAGTGTAGATAGTTAGTATTTTATTTTATTTTGTTTGTTTTGTTTAGTTTGCACATTTACCATATTCGCTTGAAGCTCGTGTTTGAAACAAGTGTGGGGACGTTCGGGTTATGAATAGTTCTAGCATAGTGTTGAGGACAACATGGGATTTTTCAAGGGGGTAGGGTAATTTTCCATGTTTTTGAAAAATATTAAAAACATAAAACTAATTACAAAACTGAAAAAAAAAAACACTTTTAAAATGAATTTTTGGCGAACCAGAAACTCCCAGGTGCCACCGTAAATTACGGTGGCTACCGTAATTTACGGTAGCCTGGGAAATTCTGGTTCTTTACGCTGGATAGCTACTGTCTTACGGTGGGTGTTTGTGCTAGAGACCTACCGTAAATTACGGTGGCTACCGTAATTTACGGTAGCCTCTGGCAGTTTATGTGGCCTTTCGGTTTCAGCATATACATAAAAAAAAATCAAGTCACGTGAACTTAACCCTCTCCACTCATTTTCTGCATTAATTCCCCAACCACACATCTCACCTATCTCTATCATCTTCCCCACAAGATCTAAAAAACCCCACAACCATTCTAACCTTCAAATCTCCATAACTTCTTCAATTTTGGGTCTATCTTGACTGAAATTTCACGTACTTACTGATTTTGAGGAGAGATTTGTAAGAAAAACCTGTTTTCTTGGCCAATTGACAAACCCTAGGTGCCGAAAATTTTTGGGGGTTTTTGAAGTTTTTGATTTTCTTGTGTTCTAGCATCTTCAATCCAAGGTATGTGATGTTTATGTTTTATTTTTTATTATGCATTGTGAAGATGAAGGTTATTGTTGTTACTTGTTCACACACACTTGCTTGTTCTTAGTTTTTATCATGAAAAATTTGTTACTTGAACATTGTTATGGTAGTAGATGTAAGATGGATGTTAAAGTTGTGAACTTTTGGGAACCTCTACATTGTAGAGGCACCATGCCCAATTTTTGTGAAAATAACGTATGAAATTTTTTGTTCACAAGCATCAATAACCATAGTAACAAGCAAGTGTGGGGATTTTTGGTAAAAAAGGGGACTGATTTTTGTGTTGGTTGTTTTGTTTGTGTTTGTAATGTGCGTAGGAAATGGTGAGAACTAAAGAAAAAGCGGGAGCTAGTTCTTCAAAAGGCAAAGGAAAGCAACCTGAACAACAACCGAAGAAGCGAAGATATTTGGGTAGAGATAATGACAGTGATGATAGCGATGAGGAGGAAATGATGGAGTTGGACCTGGCTGACAGGCCAAGGTGGGAAGCGGGTCCGTTAGACGATAAACCGGAAGAATGGCAGCCTACATTATTCAATGATTGAATGAACAAATTAAAAGAGAAAGCTGTTGCATTTATTTGTGAAAGAGAGGTTAGAGAAGTGAAGTTCGGGCCGTTCAATGTGTTCGCTCAGTTTCGTGCCTTGGGTTGGGAGGCAGCGCTTAGTTGCTATGACAAAGACAATAAGAATTTGTTCATGAGCGAGATTCAGGGGTGGATGGCTACTTTGAAATGCAACAAGTACAACAAGCCGTCTCAAATGAAGTTAACGGGCACTGTTAATGGGATAAAGGTGGAGATGTCGTTTGATACATTGCGGAAATTGGCGAAGTATGACAGTTTGCCTGCTCGTGATTATACAATCCCGAGTCTTGATGATTTGCTCATAAAACCAGAGGCCCACCCGAGGTGGAATAACATGTTGGCCGCCTTGTTCTTACTGGGTACTTTTAGTGGCACATTGTATAGAAGAAATTTGAAGATTGAGGCAAAACTGTTGCTCACTATTTGTATCTTAAACGTGATTCCAAGAAGAGGTGACAAGCAGGAGGTGAGGTTTCAAGATGTGCCCATTATTTACTCGTTGCTCCATGGGGCGCCCCGTTTTCCGTTGCGGTATTTGATAATGAATCATGTTTGGATATGCCGAAATAAAGTGGGGAGGAGCATCATTTCGTATTGTCGGATTATTACGGGTTATTGAAATAGTTCAAGGCTATCACATCGGAAGACAAGGGAGCACCGAAAAGGCACAAGCCATTTGATATAAGGAGGATGGGTGTTGGATGGACCTACGATGAGTCTGAAAGATACCACAAGTTTAAATCGGAAGGTCAAAGATGGAGAGCTTTGAAGGTTGATGCAAGGCCACTATTACCGGGCGAAGCGGATGAGCCCGAGAGTGAAGATGAACCCCCGAGTGGGGATGAAGATTACGCGGATGAGCCGCATGGTGAGCATATGGATGTGGGCCAAGGGGTCCAAGTCGTGGATATGGTGGTGGTTTCTTTGACTATACGGAGCGCTAGTATGAGCCAAACTGGGCATATGAGGGAACAATGCAAGAAATCATCGAAAACCAACGTCCATCGGCATCGGTTTTTGACACATGGTCGGGGTCCGAGCGCACTTTCTTCGATCATCAAACGTGGATGGGGGCTAGCATGGAGCGCGCATTGAAACACAACTTTGACCGACAGGAGTCGTGGAACCGCACACATGCGTATTCCCTTGAGCTAGAGATGAACAACCGGTATAATGATGATCAAGCCCGGCGGATGCGTGCGGATTGGCATGCGGGGCGGCCGGTGGTTGTGGATCCACCTCCGGTGGATTATGCGTCTCTACCACCTTATGATGGTAGTGTTTCGTATCCGACACCGCCGCTTCATCATTCGCAATGAGTGGACCTCCGTCAAGAGCAACAACATGGAGCCTCACAACAAGGAGGAAGTGGAGGTGGTAGCGGCTCGTTCGCATTTGGAGAATGGTCGGAGATGATGTCTTCCATTTTTAGGCCTCCTCAGCTGCGTTACTACTAGTCAGGTTGTGTTCCTTCCTTTCTTGTATATGTTTGTGAATATATTTGTTTGTTATGTTCATGGTTGGACGGATGGGTGGTGTTTAGATGTTTGATGTGTTGGGTTGTGCTAGTTGGTGGTGTTTATGTTTAAAACAAAAATATAAAATGAAAAAAACCAAAAAGAATTTTGGGGTTTGAGATGTTAAGCATTTGTTGATGTTGAATGGTTTTAGCGATCAATTCCTCCCTAAACCATACATTGGGGTCAATGTATCCCAAGTGTGGGGATGGGGGGAAAATTTTGAGGTTTTAAATTTTTTTTGTAAATCAAGCAAAACATTGTGAGAATTTGAACACCTTTGAATACACCCGAACGACACACCGGCAACCCTTAATTACCTTTGTTCTTGGTGAGAGTTGAAGCCACACTTGTATATAAATAATGCTTGTCTTTGATGAGAGTGGCAACGGGTGGGGGTGCATTAGAACTTGTGCTTGAATGCGGTTCGAGGCCTTAGTTGAACATGAATGTAGAAAGGATAAGGGCATTTAGGTAGCCTCGTTATAGTGCATGTGAGTGTGGGATTTGGGGGGTTGGACCTCATAAATTATATATATGAGCTTGGTAGTGAGAGGGGCAGGGGTTTGGACATTTAGTTGCCCATTTTGTTCCTAAAGCCGATCATTTGTTTCCCCTTACCTAGTTCCCCAAAAATTTACCCGACTCGACCCGGTTTTATAGTGTTAGTAGTTGTTATAGTGTGTTAGATATGTTATGTTGATTGTTCTTTATGTTTGTTATGTAAAAAAAAGTGAAAAAAAGGCAATGGAAAAATGAAAAAAAAATGATGTGTGAGTTGTCGTGTATATAGAAGTTGATGTCTTGTTTGTTTATTTCACTGTGTAATAAAAGACCGGGTTAAGTCCTTCGCTACTACATATATATTTCCATCTCCTACCCATACACCTAGCCACGTTACAACCTTAAAGTCCCTTTGATTTGCATTCATGTTTGGCACTTGTTAGGGGGAGGACCGATTTAGGTACAAGCATATAGTTGTGCAGTCACCCGTTTACCTTTTGTGTGTCTAGCTTATCTTTGCTAGTGCTTACTTGTTGCCGAGAGGAGAGATATAGCGAGGGGTGTGTTGTTTGGGGTGCTAGGAAAGGGTTAGTAAAAGGATAACATGTTTATGCTTGATTTATTTGATCGCTTGTGTTTTGAAAATGGTTTTGAAGGGTTGCTTGGGACAAGCAACGGTTAAGTGTGGGGATGTGACGGGTGGTCCATAGGACAACCCTTAATGGTGTTAAAAGATGTGTTAATCCCTCCTTTGATCGCGTAATTATCTTGAATTAGATGACTACAGTTGCTCATGTTTCAGGTGCGTTTGGAGCTTAAAATGTGGAGAAAACGCTGCTTTAGATGGAGTGGAGTGGAACGGGTCAAGCAAGGATGGAAAGAAGAAACAAAACAGGAAACCCAGGGGCCTACCGTAAATTACGGTGGCTACCGTAATTTACGGTAGCCCCTAAAATCCTCCATTCTCCACCATAAGACAGTAGCGGAGCAACGTACCAACTTCAAGGCTACCGTAATTTACGGTAGGTACCGTAAATTACGGTAGAGCCAATGAGGATAAACGTAACTACCCTCTTAAAACCGTTTTCAAGTGTCTTTTCACATTATTTCATGATTGGACACGTTTCTCTGGTGTTCTTGGGCGAAAATTAGCTTTGGCAAGTGATTGGAAACATTTATAAACAATTCGGTTTTTATTTTGATGCTTATGAACATTGATTTTGTTGGAATGATGATTCACCAAGCCATGTCCGGCTAGACTTTCGGTGATCATCTTAGGTGAAGGGTTCTACTATGACTTTTGTGTGTTTTCCTTTATTTCTAGAATGATAGACTTGGTGTGTTTGCTATGCTTATCATGGTGTATGAATGTTTGATTGTAGCTTGTTAATTGATGTTTTAATTCTAGTCTAAATCGTACGTTCTTGGTGTCGTTGACAATCGAGATATCACGGGAAGGTTAGGGTTGGATATTGATTAATTGATCATCGGGTAACAACCTCGCGTTAATATAATCCGAGTACTTTGTTCCCTTTTATCACAACAAATGTTTATGCATGAGTTATGTCTATGTAACTCTTTCTACTTGGAATTATGCACAATTGTTAAAAGAAACCGGAACCTAAGATGGTTATTCTCTCATAATCCGATTAACAATCCAATTTTGATTTGCAAGTAGTTAATAATTTAGTTCTTAAATCAAACAATCCAAACTCTTGATCTTTAATTTCAGCAAATTAGTTTAATTGTAGTTAGTTTACAAGGCTATAGAATCAACACATTTTCCACAAACTCCATGTGTTCGATATCCATTTGCTGCTATCTACTAGTTGTAATTTGGATTAAATTTGCGTGTGACTATGACAATACGTCATGTACCAAAGTCCTTGTGAATAGTCGAATCACTTTGGGTAGTCAACATCTATCTGCCACAGACAATTCATTCTCGATTTTCTATGTGTTTCGATTCTGAGCCCGCAACTGCTGACTCTGATATTTGTCGATTTAATATGGATTTTACGTGTTTTATGTGATTACGTGTTTTGATTTTGGTGATTTATTCATTTTCGCTGTTCATTTCGTTCAACACGCACAACTCGCACTGCACATCTACCTCAAAACGCAAACAAATCGCTGGTCATTATTCGCCATCGCTGCTCGATACTCGTAATCGCTATATCTAATCGCCATACACGCTGTGAAACATAGGGAATACGTGCAACATATAGTTAGGTTTCTGTATTCTGACTGCCTCATGTGCTTCTGTGCCTTACGTGCCAATGTGTTTCTGTGCTCTACGTGATTATGTGCTTATGTGCCTATGTGATTCGATGTTTATGTGGATACGTGTTCCTGAGCTTTATAGTGAATCGCTAGACTATACTAGGAATGATCGAATAGTGTTTTGAGTCCCATGACGATGTCTGTTGCAGACAATGTCATCATCTGGATCCCGTCACTCGCGCGCTGCTCGCCGAAACCAGAAAGATAAACGCCTTGCTGCTCTCGTTGCTAAGCAGATAGCGAAAGTCATTCCCCAAATCGTTAGTGACCTACACGAGAATGCTAGCAAGTCTTCTGAAGAGTCCAGGACTGAAACCCCTAAAGCTGCTTTTAGCTTCAAGCAGTTCAAAGCTTGCGGACCGAAAGAATTTACTGGCGAAGATGGTCCTACTGCCTTGTTTCAATGGTTTGATTCGATCGAGGTCACCCTGCACCAGAGTGGTTGTCCTGACGATCTCCGCACTCTGAACGCTACCGGCGTCTTCCAATCCCAAGCATTAGATTGGTGGACGGCCGAGAGAAACAAACGCGGAAATGATGCAGCTTATGGTTTGACGTGGGATGAGTTGAAGGACGTCATGTTGGAAGAGTTCTGCCCTCCCCACGAGCGCCAAAAGTTGGAGGACGAATTCTAGCATATCAAGCAGAAGGATGGTGACAATGCTGCTTTAACTGCTCGCTTCAAGCAGCTTAGCATAATCTGTCCTGATCAAGTTAAGACTCTTGATGTGATGATCAAGAAGTATATCTGAGCTCTGCCGGATTGTGTCGCAGATTTTGTGCAAGCT
Source organism: Helianthus tuberosus (assembly GCA_030545235.1). Taxonomy (NCBI): domain Eukaryota; kingdom Viridiplantae; phylum Streptophyta; class Magnoliopsida; order Asterales; family Asteraceae; genus Helianthus; species Helianthus tuberosus. The sequence continues at coordinate 197,604,716 of CM060448.1, read as the reverse complement.
TCAAAACCAGCAACAATCGAGTAAACGTACCTGCTTGCCGCTGAAATAAACGACAAGCGAGTCAAGTCTGGCTACTGGGATAAAGCCGCCAAGAATCTACATCAAGCTACCACCGCACCAACCGCTAAAACTGCCGCCACTCCTCAGTCTTCAAAGGCCTCTCGTCGCAAGAGGAAGAACAACAGCAACTCCAGCAACAAGAACTGTGTTGTCACGAATGCTGCCCCGCTCCAAGCTGTACTAGCTCAGCAGCAGGCTCAACACCGCCAGGTCGTGACACCGGTAACCCAAGCACCGCTGGCAAAGCGTGCTTATACTGGTCCTCACCCTGCCTGCCCGACTTGTACCTATCACCACCCAGTGGGAGTCGCCTGCAGATTTTGTGTACATTGCAACATGTACGGCCATTTCACCGCCAACTGCCATACAGGTCCTCGTTAAGCTCCAACTCCAGCTACTGCTCATCAAGATCTACTTCCTGCTCCTCAAGGCCAACAAGCGGCTCTAGCATCCGCGGTCAATGCTAGAGTCTGCTTTGCGTGTGGTGATCCCAACCACTTCACAAATATGTGTCTGAATCGAGTGGTAAAGCAAGAGCCACAATAGCAGCAGCCCCAGCAGCAGCCTCAGCAACAAGCAGCTCGCGCTCGAACTTTCAACATTAATGTGCGCCAGGCTCAGGCTGACAACAACGTGGTCAATGGTACGTTCCTTGTGAATGGAATTTTTGCTTCGTGTTTGTTTGATACTGGAGCCGATAACTGTTTTATATTGTTTGAGTTCGAAAGGCTCCTTAATCGTAAGCGCGCCCATCTCCACTCGACGTTCGATGTTGAAGTTGCCACCGGAAGAACCGTCGCCGTCAACTCTGTACTTCATGATTGTACTCTCGAACTCAACCATCACATCTTTCCTATCGACCTTATTCCAATGCAGCTCGGTAGTTTTGATGTCATAGTAGGCATGGACTTTCTTCACGAAAACCATGCTGAAATTGTTTGCTTCGATAAGATGATTCGATTCTCACTCGCTAACGGTGATCAACTTTGTGTGTATGGTGAAACTCTCTCGAAAGACCTCAAGCTCATGTCATGTATCCAAGCTAGCAAGTATCTCCACAAGGAATACAGAGCTTTCTTGGCTAACATTGTAGTAGCGGAGGAGGAAAAGAAAGGAAAGACAGAAGTGAAAGACGTTCCTGTTGTTCGTGAATTCCCTAACGTATTTCCTAAAAATCTTCCAGGCTTACCTCCGAGTCGTGATATCGACTTTCGCATCGACCTCATTCCTGGAGCAAATCCTGTTGCTAGAGCTCCTTATCGACTCGCTCTGTCCGAAATGCGCGAACTCTCAAGTCAGCTCCAGGAATTGCTTGACAAAGGCTTTATTCGCCCTTGCACCTCTCCTTGGGGCACACCAGTCCTTTGCGTCAAAAAGAAGGATGGGTCGTTTCGGATGTGCATCGACTATCGGGAGTTGAATAAGCTGACGATCAAGAATCGCTATCCCTTGCCTCGCATCGATGATTTGTTTGACCAGTTACAAGGTGCTACGTGCTTCTGCAAGATCGATCTACGCTCAGGGTACCACCAGTTACGCATACAAGAGGAGGATATTCCCAAAACCGCTTTTCGCACTTGATACGGCCACTATGAGTTTGTTGTTATGCCTTTTGGTTTAACCAACACACCCGCGGTTTTTATGGATCTGATGAATCGCGTGTGTAAACCTTTTCTCGACCGCTTCGTCATCGTGTTCATCGATGATATCCTGATCTATTCCAAGTCGAAAACCGAACACGCGCAACATCTACGTTTATTTCTTGAGCTACTTCTGGGGAATCGACTCTATGCCAAGTTCTCCAAGTGTGAATTCTAGCTAGAGGAGGTTCAATTCCTCGGCCACATTATCAATAGTCAAGGTATTCACGTCGACCACGCGAAGATCGAAGCTGTCAAGAGTTGGGTCACACCTAAGAACCCGTCTGAATTCCATTCTTTTCTCGGATTAGAGGGCTATTATCTTCGATTTATCGAAGGATTCTCTAAAATCGTTGTGCCGCACACCTCTCTCATGCACAAAGACAAGCCTTTTGTTTGGGGAACTGGACAAGAGACTGCCTTTCAAACCCTCAAGTATATGCTTTCCAATGCTCCCGTCCTCACCTTACCCGACGGAAACGATGACTTTATTGTCTATTGTGATGCCTCGAACCTTGGCCTCGGTTGTGTTCTCATGCAACGAGACAAGGTTATTACTTACACATCTCATCAGCTCAAGATCCACGAGAAGAACTATACAACACACGACCTCGAGCTAGCCGCAGTTTTTTTGCGTTGAAGATCTGGCGACACTACCTTTATGGTACCAAGTGTATGATCTTCACCGATCATAGGAGCCTACAACATATCTTTGACCAGAAGGAACTAAATATGCGTCAACGCCGGTGGGTAGAACTTCTCAACGATTATGACTGTGAGATTCGTTACCATCCTGGCAAAGCAAATGTCATTGCCGACGCTCTCAGCAGACGGAGTTATTTGCACAGCGCCCGTAATATTCAAGCCCTGTATGATCTCGAGACCCTCATCTAAGACGCTCTCAGCAGACGGAGTTATTTGCCGAACGCACTTTGAAGAAGGAAAGGATTCTCAACGATGGAGCCCAGCTAGAGAATAAGTCGAATGGGATATTCCATTATCTGGATCGAATTTGGATCCCTAAACGGACCAATTTACGACAGATTTTGATGGACGAAGCCCACAAATCCCGATATTCTATTCATCCCGGTGCCGACAAGATGTACCAGGACATGCGCTACAAGTGCTGGTGGCCGGGCATGAAGAGAGATATCGACCTCTATGTTTTGAAATGCCTAACTTGCTCAAAAGTTAAGGCTGAACACCAAAGACCCTCTGGCTTACTCGTTCAACCCGAGATCCCTATGTGGAAGTGGGAGAGTATAGCTATGGACTTCATAACAAAACTTCCGCGCATGCCCTTAGGTTACGACAGCATCTGGGTTGTCGTTGACCGTTTGACTAAATCTGCTCACTTTCTGCAGATACGGGAAGACTACAAGGTAGAAAAATTAGCCCGAATCTACACCAAAGAGATCATTTGTCGACATGGGACGCCTCGCGACATCATTTCTGACCGCGATGCTCGGTTTACCTAGTATCTTTGGGAAACATTTCAATCTGCTCTCGGTACTACACTTAATCTAAGTACCGCTTTCCATCCCCAAACTGACGGTCAGACTGAAAGAACGATTCCTACCCTTGAAGACATGCTCCGTTCGTGTGTCATAGATTTCGGTGGTAATTAGGACGCATACTTACCTTTAGTCGAATTCTCGTACAATAACAGTTATCATTCCAGCATTCAGATGGCACCATTTGAGGCATTGTATGGAAGAAGATGTCGATCGCCTATTGTGTGGCACGAGATTGGACACTCAAAGTTAACCGGTCCTGAGCTATTGCAAGAAACGACTGACAAAATCCTCCAAATTCGAGACAATCTGCTGAAAGCTCGGAGTCGTCAGAAAAGTTACGCCGATAGACGACGCATGCCCCTTGAATTTGACGTTGGCGACCATGTACTCCTAAAGGTATCGCCTTGGAAGGGTGTGGTCGGATTCGGCAAGAAAGGAAAGCTCGCGCCTCGATATGTTGGACCCTTTAAGATTCTTGAGAGGATCGGCAAAGTGGCCTACAGACTCGAACTACTGGAGGAACTTAACGTCCACCAAACTTTCCACGTCTCGAACCTCAGAAAGTGCCTAGCTGAACATGATTTACACGAACCACTTGAGGATCTTCAAGTGAACGAAACATTACACTTAGTGGAAAAGCTTGTCGAGATCATAGACCAACAAACTAAGCAGCTCAGGCGCTCACGCAATCCCATTGTGAAAGTTCGTTGGGAAGGCAAACGAGGCGCAGAGTTCACTTGGGAACTCGAAAGCGACATGAAGGCGAAGTACCCACAGTTGTTCGTTTTGGCTCCGGCCTAATTTCGGGACGAAATTCCCTTAAGAGGGGGAGGTTGTAACACCCCGTGTTTCGAAAGTCAAAGTCAAAGTCAAGGTTAAAGTCAAAGGAAGAAAAGATTGCTAATTGCGATCTGTCACTCCTTGCTCAACTCCTGTTTTGACTTATTTGTCATGTAGATAATCTATTTGTGTTATTGCTTTAGTTGTATTATGTGGAGTATCTATTATTAATCGAGTTTTAATTTCTATTAATCGCATGTTTAATCGATTTATCGCTTATCGCTGTCGCAATCGCAACTCGAATTATGTGTTCTGGATATTGTTTTACGTGTGTGTGCTATTTATGTGTTATTGTGCATGTTATGTTTATGTTGAGGTGTTAATCGCAATCACAATCTATCGCATCGCAATCGAATCGAAAACGCTAAACGCAAGTTATTTATAATGATTGTATGTTAGATATAGTAGTTATAATGGGTAGTACTATCGCATCGCTCTCTCGGATCGCAACGCTCGACACGCGAATCGAAACGACAAAACTCATCGCGCCGGACACATGGATCGAGTGGCCAACCGATCGAGTGGCCATCCGATCGGATTGCCATCCGATCGGGTTGCCATCCGATCGAGTTGTCACCCGATCGGGCTGCCACCCGATCGACCAGCCTTTTTCCTCACTTTCCTTTTTAGGAAACCCTATAAATACCCCCACTTGTCACATCACTTGATGTGACAGCTCCTCACTCGACCCAGCCGCACTTCAGCCTCTTTTCTCTCGATTTCTCACGATTCTTGTAAGTTTCCAACCTAAATCATGTACTTTTATGATCTACACACACTTCTTCATCATTATATCTTTCGAATCTTAACTTTTAACCGTGAAATCAGTGGATTTGAGATGTTCTAGGGTGATGTCATCATGGAGTTCTTATGAACTTCATGTTTTGGCTTCAATCCTCCAAGAACAACTTAGATCTGGACGATTTCCACAAGAATAAACAAAGATCTTGCATAGACTGTAACACCCTTATTATTATTTAACGATTTTCGTATAATTTACGAAAATAAACGAGTAATTAGAATTTCAATACATTGAAAATACGGGTTTCATTAAACTTTATTTACATAATTAAAACTATACAAAATAACATGTTTGAGTTCGTCATTTAACAAAACAACGATACATAGTGCGGAAGCTTATTTCTTGATCGTGTTCGGTTCTTCGTTGTGCTTGATCGTCCTCCGGTGCTAAAATCATACCTGAAACTCATAAAACATGAGTTGGATTAGTCATATGTAACTTAGAACGTATTTAAACGAGTACGGGAAGCGAAACTGATTAAAATAAAAAATTTTCGCCAAATCAGGGTTCCGTCGCGTGTCGCGGCGGATCCATGTTGTTCCTCCGCGTGTCGCGGGGGAAACCAGTTTCCAGCAGGTCTGGAGCTGGGTCCTGCATTTTCAGCTATGCCTGTTTTTACGGAAACGGCCATAACTTCTTCGTTATTGATCCGTTTTACCCGATTCTTTTTCCTACGCATCCGTAATTTAATCCTCCATCTTATGGAGTTAAAATCCTACATCCAACATAAGAAATTTTGAGACTTATAAACCTTTGACTCGTTACCTTTTTACCGAATTTTAACCCGTTTATGCATTTTATCAAACAAACGTATTTGTTTGATTCCTATATCACATACACTTCTTCAAATTAATGTTACCTACCATATTAGGTTCTAATCATAGGTTTATTACACAATTTAAACCCGTTTTCGCTCGTATGCTTATTTTGACCCGTTAAGGGTATTTAAGCACTTTAAAGCTTGAAATCGCTTTCATTCATTTCTAGCATCTTATTCCTACATTTCTTATCAAGTAATCTTCCTCCACAACTATAATTGTGTTGGATCTAATGTGGATATCTATATGTTCCGAGTTTTACCCCTCGGATTATTATTTTACGGCAAGACTCAAATAGAGCCATTTGACTAACGTATTACATCTTTCAACTTCTATGCTTATTCTAAGTATTTATCTAATCACGAAATTCGTTTCCAAACAAACTTTAAGGGTTGTTTGTTCAATTTAGCCTACAAGGGCGTTTTGGTCGATTTTGGTCCTTCTTTTACAACGAAGGACTCTCACCAATTATTCGACCAAAATAGCACTTTTAACTACAACATAATTATGCGTACCTGGCTCGGATCAACATATTGACCTGTTTCAATACCTTTCGCTATTAATATCTAGATAATAGCAATGCTAACCATGTGTTAATTCCTGTGATCACAAAACTCAACAAGAGATCATCAAATATTATTGACAAATGGTGTTAACAACACCATTTGACCTGTTTTGTTAAAATGACCAATTGTCATTATAAGATGGCACTTAATTACCATTTCACCCCTTTAACCTATCCCGGTTACTTTCTGAAATCATCCAACTTGAAAGTCGTTTCCTATTTTATTTGACCCATTATGACTTATGCCAAATGGTGTCGTTTTAAATCCCTTTATCTATTCGTTAACCCATGTCTGGATTACCATTTCACCATTTTCACTTGTTCCGACTAGCATTATATCGCGTCGGAACATCATGTTTCATTTACTTAATATAAATCGTATTCCATGCTCACAAATAAGCATTTTGTAATAAAAGTAAAAAGGGCGTAAGCTTAACTTACCTCACATCCGAACTATGCTTTTCCTTTCCTTCTTGATTCGTTTGACCCGCTCCCTCATCAAGCTTCCACCTAGCTTGTTACGCGTCAAACTATCATCATCGTTTTCAAGGTGGTTAGTTTAATCATAATTTAATACGATTATTCCACCTTACGCATTTCATATCAAAAATTACCATTTATCGTATGGTAGGTCGGTTTGACTTTTTAAAAGTCAAATGCCCATTAATATACAAGATGCACATTCAAGTTCATCAACTAGTTTAGGCATTCTTTGATTACTCGGTAGGCATTATCTTTAGGCCACACTTTTAACCAAGGTTCTAGCCGAGTTTATTACATTTTCAACACTTTATCTTGTTCAAGTGATTATCAAGACTAATTTGTTCATTCAATTTGCAAGGACTAAGGGTCCCTCATATACGAGTGAAACCCATTTCGTCATACCACTAGCATTCATCCGAACGCCTAATATATTCAAGTTCTACCTATCAATTAGTAGTTAACATGATTTCAAACATCCATATTCATGAATTAAATCACTAATTTCACTACAACATTCAAAACCCATTTCGAATCATGTATAAGCAAATACTCAAACTTACAATTTGTTTAAGTAGCTTGCTTCAACTATCAATTATAATGATTTCTAGCACAAACATATCATCATCTTCATTATTTAGCCAAAACCCACTTAGCACATACAAGGGAATACATCAAATCCTTAGTTTTTAACACTAATCCTTTGAGTTTTCAACTAGGGTTTGTTTCTAAACATGAATTTCATCACAACTATACCCATAGATTCATCATTCACTCCAGAATTTCAATTATGATAGTTCATCAAGATTTCAAAGTTTCACCAAATAGCAAAATTCAACATACCTTGTGATCCCCATGACTAGGTGATCGTTTTTATGTGTTCATGCAGTGATTTGAGTCTTGATTCGAGCTTCAATTTAGCCATTTAGTGTGAACTAGGGTTTTGCTCCTTGGAGCACCCTCCTGGTCGATCAGAAGAACACGCACACACTGTGTGTGTGTATTATTTTTTTTTTTTTTGTTTTATTAAATAACTTTTTAAGTTATCCTACATTGGCCCCTTTAGTTTGTAGCTTTATAATAAGGGTTATTTCCCAAGTTTCCTTCTTTGTTTTAAGGCACATATTTAACTAGGTTGATATTCCTAGTTACTTGGTGGGTTCGGGGAAATTATAACCCGTTTTATTTTTAAGTCCCGTTAACTCGGGCCTTTTATAAACTTATTTCCTTAAAAGTATTCATTCGCATTTTATTAAATATTAGGTTTATTCATTTAAATCCTAATATTTACCGGGTTACTTCTACCGCTAACGGTACTTTACCCGTCTTTTAGTATTAACGGGGTTTGATTACCAAACCCGTTTTCGGGGTGTTACATAGACCTAAACATATTCAATGTAGAAAGGATTGAAAGAAGGATTTCCAACTTTCTTTCAACTCTTTTACACTCGATGCCCTCAAAACCCGATAAAATCGGAGCTTGTTCTGATCTTCTACTCATTCTTAGTGATGTATTAGTTCCAGATCTGAATTCTATCTAAGAGACTACTAATTTCGGGTTTGAGCATGAATAACCTTCTCGAACCGTGAACCGGTCGGACTAGGGTGGTTCCTGTTCGCTCGTGTCATTTGAGTCGGGATAGGGTTCCTGTTGTTTAAACAAGTTATCAAAATGTCTCGATCAAACACTGCAAAAACTTCAAACAGAATCAGGCGACAAGACGATCAGATCGTCGGGACGGACTGTCGTCCGATCGGATTGCCATCCGATCGACCGGCCATCCGATCGGGTTGCACTTGGTTCCGCACTTAAACTTTTATTCAAACTATTCAAGAAACTGAACGTTGAACGGATTACCGCCCGATCGGATTGCCATCCGATCGAGTGACCGTCCGATCGTGTGACATTTGGGACTTTGATATTTAGTCACATTTCAACATGTTCAATACATACAGATTGCCACCCGATCGGATAGCCATCCGATCGAGTGACCGTCCTGCTGTGAACTTGTTCTCAAACTGAGAAGCCTTGCCAATCGGCTTGTCGTCCGATCGAACGACCGTTCGATCGACCGACCTGAAGGGTAGAGATACTTCTCTATTTTCAAAATGCTACAATGAAAACTTCAAGGTACAAACCATCGTACACAAACACATCCTCACCAAACTAGGTGCCAATCTAATCGAATGGCCATCCGATCGGATGACCATCCGAACGGATGATCGACTGGCCATCCGATCGGATTGCCATCCAATCCTTGGTACACTTGCACCGTTTTACGCGCCGCTTATCATTTGTGCTATCGTTAACTGTTCAGGCTACCTTCTCTTAGTGCTCCCTTCAATCCAAGAGAGTGTTTATTTGTTAAACACAATCAGTGAGTATACTTTAACCCTTTTTGCTTTATGCACTTTTGGGTGTTACATACGTTACTTATTCTAAATCACATCAAACACACTACGCAATACTTTAACGCTAACCGCTACTGCATGTTATACGTGACCCGATGAATGCTTGTTTTTTATGTTTACACATAGATTGCTGTCTACCTGCCTTAGCAATGATAGTACTATAGTTTGGACTCAGCACCTGTTCACTCAGGGGTTGTTAAGGACCATTAATCACATGATTCGCAGTGGTGAATATGTGTTACGAACTGCCTTACGCAGTCAACCCGCAGTCATTGGTATTGATAGGATCTTGTCGATAACTTACGTGCTTCACATCACACGTTGTACGTGCTGGTTATGCGTAAACGATTTTCGAACTCTATTATACTATCAAACTTGTATGCTCACCTTTACACTATGTGTATTGACTTTTACTTTAACGTATGTGGCAGGTGCTTAAGATGCTAAAATGCTTGGTTCGCAGTGTGATGAAATCGAGGCTAGGAAAGAGTCTAGAAACAAACAAACAAATTGTCTATTTTGAAATCTGAGTTGTCGGATCTGTAATTGTTTGTGAGACAATTATTTGTAATAGCTGTTTTATTTGGATATGTTATGGTATAGGACATGACGTTTTAAGTATCTGGTAATTTATAGTTGTTATGGATACTTATGAACAATCTGTTTTGCTCAGTGCCGCACCCCGATGATTCCGCCATCGGTTGGGGTGTGACAGTAGATGTAAATAGTGTAATCGCTCTCAATACTGTGAAATGATAAAACCTGTTTTGATTAAACTGGGATTCACTCACCAATATTTCTTGCTGACAAAACTTTTTAAAACGCGTTTCAGGTAACTTAGTGTGAAGTTAATAGAAGCCAGCCGGAGAGCACAGAAGGCTTAAAGAAGTGGCTATAAAAGTTACCTAAATAAAAAGGAGATCATATTTTCAAAAATTAGGGTTTATCGCTATAAATGTATTGTAAATAAAACTTGGGTTTTCCCATGTATTTATTATTTATAAAAGTGTGGTGTTTTAACTCTGATAAACTATTTCCTAACTACGGTCCTGATGTTAATTTCCGCTGCTAAATTAATAAACACTGATACCATCTGACTAGTTCGCGGCTCCCGCTCCCAGGGTGGGGTTGGGGGTTGCGACACTAACTGGATATTTATCACCCGTCATGCTCGGTTCAATGAGATGATTTTTCCTTTCAAAGACACTCATGGCACTATGGATCTACAAGGCTTGGTACTTTCAGCCTTTACTGATTATATACCTCATCCTACATCAACATCCTCTGAACCCATGCCCAGCCCAATAGCAACTACATCTTCCAATCCATCAGTTCCATGTCCACTTTGTGTCTCCTCTCCAGGCCCAACTCCAACCGAACACCCAACTGGCCCAGCTCCATTTACGGAGCCCATTACATCAGATTCACCAAGCAGCCCAGCCGCTTCCTCACTTCAGCCGCAAACCGGCCCACACCAGCCGCGTCTGTCTCCGAGCCCACTATTCTTACCGAGCCTGTGACTGCTTCTAAGTCCATGCCCGAATCCGATCTGGTTTCTGAACCGGCTTCCTCTCATACCTCAGCTAACAGTCATCCTATGACAACCCGATCCAAGGCAGGAATTTTTAAGCCCAAATACCAAGCAGATCTTGCATGCCTTAACTCCTATGGTTTGCATGCTGCCCTGTCTTCTGTTACCAAACCCCGTGGTTTTAAGTCTGTGGCCAAGGATCCTTTATGGATGGCCGCCGTGGTTGAAGAAATTGATGCTCTACAACACAATTGCACTTGGACGTTGGTTCCCCGGCCACCATCCACCAATATTGTGGGTTCAAAATGGGTGTTTAGAACTAAATACCACTCTGATGGTTCTATCGAACGCTATAAGGCGCGTCTGGTGGCTCAGGGCTTTACTCAAATACCGGGACTGGATTATTCGCACACTTTTAGTCCGGTTGTAAAAGCATCAACAGTTCGTATTGTTCTTTCTCTTGCTGTTCTTAACAATTGGAAACTACATCAACTTGACGTTAAAAATGCTTTTTTTAATGGCACCTTGAGTGAAACTGTTTTTATGGAGCAACCTCCTGGCTTTGTGAGTTCTCAGTATCCGAATCACGTTTGCAAACTCTCCAAGGCTCTTTATGGTTTAAAGTAGGCTCCGCGTGCTTGGTTTCAGCGGTTGAGCACGTTTCTTCTAGCTTACGGATTTACGTGTAGTCGTGCGGATACATCTCTCTTTGTTCTTCAAAAGGACTCTCATATCATGTATCTTCTTGTGTATGTGGATGATCTTATCATGACCGGTAATGATGAATCTATTTTCAATCTCTTTATTTCTCATCTTCATCGAGAGTTTGCGATTAAAGATCTTGGGGATCTAAATTATTTTCTGGGCTTAGAAGTTGTTTACACTTCCTCGGGTTTGTTTCTCACTCAGGCTAAGGATATTCTTCTTCGGGCCAATATGTACGATTCCAAACCGGTCGCTACGCCTCTTTCACCGCATGAATCCTTCTCGGCTGATGGTGTGGCTCATTCTGTTCCTACTTTATATCGTTCATTGGTGGGTGCCTTGCAATACTTGACGATTACAAGACCTAATTTGTCTTATGCGGTAAACCATCTTTCACAATTTTTGCATCATCCAACACTTGCTCACTTTCAAGCTGTCAAGCGTCTCATTCGCTATGTGAAAGGAACGATTTCTTTTGGTCTCACCTACACTCGTCCACACACACCATCAGTAGTTGGTTACTCAGATGTTGATTGGGCCCGCTGTCTTGATACACGACGTTCTACCTATAGTTATTCTATTTTTCTGGGAGGAAATTTAGTGTCTTGGAGTGCTAAGAAGCAGCCTACTGTCTCTCGGTCCAGTTTTGAGTCTAAATATCGTGCTATGGCAAACACCGCTGCTGAACTCGTTTGGGCTACTAATCTCCTACAAGAATTGCACGCTCTTCCTCCTGATCGTCCAACATTGCTTTGTGACAATAAGAGTGCTTTGTTCATGACTCAAAATCCGGTCTCTCATAAACGTGCCAAACATATTGATCTGGATTATCACTTCATTCGGGAGTTGGTCAGCTCTGGTAAGCTTTATACAAAATTTGTTCCAACCAATCTTCAAGTGGCTGACATATTTACCAAGAGTCTTCCGCGTGCGCTGTTTGAAGCCTTTCGTAAAATGCTTCGTCTTGGACCGCCACCATTTCGATTGAAGGGGGGTATTAACGGAAACGATTTGTAAATATTGTAATAGTTGTAATTATTTTATTTCCTTGTTATTTTTATGATTCTCCTCAATTATAGGAGAAACCCTTGTAATCCTTTATTATAAATATAAGGTCTCATCCCTCAATTATTTTTGAGGTTGATTTTAATTACTTCTACAACCACCCTACCAACATCATTCGTTGCTGGGGACACCACCAATATATAGATGCCTAACACTTCCAACAGTCTTGATCAATCACACAATTTCGCCTTTTGTATTGTATAGGTTTTATATTATGGTTTTTAAAAATGCATGATGATCAAATCACACGAAAAAGAAGAGTGTGATGGAGAAAACGTTATGTCGCATGTGATCTTATTAAGATGATCACACCTCATTGAACGAGGAACCAACCTACTCCAACATATACTTATATTTGCACTTTGCAGGATTTAAATCATTCATTTTTTAGTACGAAAGACAGACATTTACCACTACACTATCTTCCTTAACGACGTGTTAGTTTTTATTTATGTGTTTTTATGATTTTAGAAGGTGACAAGAGTTGCAGGTACACCATACCATATGTTGGAAATTGAACAATTTTTGGTATTTCAGAAAAATATAAATAATTAGGAACAAACCAATCACTTATGTTTATAGGGGCTGTGATTTTAGCACTCCAAGAATGTCACTGAAATTTATATATTTGGATTTTAATCAGTAGAACACATATCTCTACATATTTTAATATCTATAGATTTAAATATAGTAGAAGAAGACAATGTAAGTACAATTTCAGACATTCCAAAATATTATTATATGACTAGAATAAACATGAAAAAAATAAACACCTAAGCATGAGAGGATTATGCTCGAAACCTTGGAGATGAAGTGTTACACACTGAGATTTTTGCCTCCTTTCTTGTCTCCTTATCACTTTACACATATACATGAATTTATAAAATAAACAAACACACACAAATGAATCTATATATATATATATATATATATATATATATATATATTATTTTTGTAATACTAACCTTTAATTAGAGAAAATAAAAAAAATAAAACTGATTGATGATAGTAGTTCTCATGATTCTCATTATCATCACTTATCTTTTTCAAATATATTTAGAAGCAAGGATAATAGAACAAAAAAGCATAGAATATGAGAACCAACCTACTATTATTTGCCCCAAATGGAGAAGTAGTTTGAAGTGATACAGTTGATATAATTTTCAAACTGTAAACATATATAGGGAGATTTAACAAGAAATTACAAAACTACAACAACATTTTTATGCATGCTTCACCAAGAAGAAGAAGAAAATGTTGGTAATACATAACACAAGTGTAATGATGATATTTCTTCTTCAAAGTTATTGTTTTATACTTAATCTTATACTACTATATATATGTATATAAACCAACATATATTCTTATTTTGCATGGAAAAGTGACCCAACTAAATTTTGGTACACTAAAATCTATAAATTTGTTAAAAATATACGAAAAAGTTTTTTTAAACTTAATTTTGTCATATTGAAAATCCTAAGCTTATTTAAAATGCACATATTGTTAATCATTTTTATACAATGACTTGTTACCACTTAAAATTGTCAATTTTCTCAACATTTTCAAAATAATATTAATGATACACTAATAAATAAATGGATACGCGTAACATCTTATTTTGATACAATGACAAGCTTATTATTTGCATGTGTTTTAGACAAATTATTAAGTACTTTAATATAGTATAAGAGTAGAGTGAGAGACTTTTCATGTATTTTTTACTAAAAAGACATTAATATGACAAAATTAGCTTAAAAAACTTTTCGTGCAAAATAAGGAAGCGTGTTTTTTCCTTAACTCAACATTACATACATAACTTTTTTTTAACATTAAAATCATCGGATAAGCATCCTGTGATGCTATTAATCGAGTAAATGCATTTCCTCCTCCATAACGGTCAGAGTTGGATGCATACATGAACGACCAAGCCACTAGTACTTTGGTAAAACCCCGTTCAGCTCGGTTTCGAACTGACGGCCTCCAGAGAGGCCTAGTTCTAAACTTTATTGCCACCACCAATGTCCTTCAAAGTGATACTAGTGGGAGTTGAACTTGGGATCTTAAGAAGAGAAACTAAGTGACTAATCACTAGAGTAACTTATCAGGACAACATAACATACACAACTATTTAGATAAAAAAGTAAAACAAGAGCTTTTATAAAAGAGGTGTACCTTGCCATATATGTGACATAAATGATGATGAATTGAATGGTCAAAACTCAAAAGGACTGTTATAATTGTCAGTCAACTACTACTTTATGCTTATTAGGATTGGTCCATTTCATAAAAATGAACTCATATTCTACTATCTTCCATTCATTATTTGTAAGCAGATCTAAGAAAATCAAAAGTAAGTGAGGTTCTCATATTTAAATGCTAGAGTTTAATCATAAATACCTCTTAGCTTGGTATGACCTCTTTATTTATCTATTTTTCTCTTAACACATTTACACAAACACAACTATATTATGTATGCGTGTTTAATATCCATATAGAAAAAAGAAATTGCATGTCACACACACACACATATATATATATATACATACTGAGAGAGAGAGAGAGAGAGAGAGAGAGAGGGAGGGAATGAGAGAGAGAAGTGTTTTAGAAGACATTATATAAAGGAAGAAAAGGGTGTTTTGGTTTAATATCTGCTCTGGAGAGAAAGATATATACAAGTGAGTGTATAGAGAGAGAGAGAGAATGGAGGAGCAACTAAGCCAATCAACTGTAACTCATCTCCTTCAACACACATTGAGAAGCTTTTGCATCCATGAAAACTCACAGTGGGTGTATGCTGTTTTTTGGAGGATCTTGCCTAGAAATTATCCTCCTCCTAAGTACAATATTTTTATACATTATTTTTTTTTAATTTTAGCTAGTTTCTTTTGTTGTATACATCAATCAATATATGCATAAAAACTGAAAACAAAGTTAGGCATATGTATTATAGTGTCTCATCTCATGTTCTTATATATTCTCTCAATCAGATGGGATACTCAAGGTGGAGCATATGATAGGTCAAGATGCAACAGAAGAAACTGGTACATTTATTTATTAATCTATTCTTATTTTTCAATCATAAATTAACATTTAAATTTAATCCAACTTAATATCATAATATTTTTGCTTTAGTTAACTATTTACAAGTTCTTGCTTAACCAAATACTTAATTGTTTTATTTTTTTTATAAATAAATGAATAGGATATTGGCATGGGAGGATGGTTTCTGTAATTTTGCAGCCTCAACAGCCGGAGAGATGAGCTCCGGCGACCGTCTGGCATACCCAAACCATGAATACCAACAATCGCAAGGCCTTCAACCGGAGCTTTTCTTCAAGATGTCCCATGAAATCTACAATTACGGCGAAGGGTATATTTTTGTAATTATTTTTCTATTTTACCATGTAACTGCTTGGATGCATGCAAATTATTGGTAATTAGTATTAGTTACAACATCTTCATTTAGGGTTATTTAATTTTTTAGATTAATTGGCAAAGTAGCAGCAGATCATAGTCATAAGTGGATTTTTAAAGAGCCAAGTGATCAAGAAAATAGCTTTTTATCTGCTTGGAATAACTCAGCAGACTCGGTAAGTCGTCAACATCATCATCAACATACTCAGTAAATCCTACTAATAGCAAAACTAAGGAACTGGTCTGTAGCTATCTAATATCTATTCACTTCGTCGCTAATCGGTTTGCTATGGATCACATTGTTGATTTTCTAGATTTTGATTGCTTAAGAATTAAATATAGTTAGTCATTCAATTACTCATTAACCAGTTTTAAGTACAATTGAAATATTTTTTTTAACTATGTTTAAAAGTTCATATTTGTAGTTCGTTAGATTGTGACTACCAACTTTCACTGTATTAATGCATAAAGTTCACTAGTTAAGATAAATAAACTTATAGAATCAACCAAAGTTTTTCTAGCTAGGGTTCTCATTCTCTTTTAGGTAGGGTTAGTTAAATTGATTATAAATGAGATCATTTATTTATTTATTTATGGGTACTTCTTTATTTGCTTGAATTACAGCATCCTAGGACATGGGAGGCTCAGTTTCAAGCTGGTATAAAGGTATAAATACAGTAGAACATAATTTACAAAACTATATATGTGTATATACAAAAGCTCACATATATATACATCTTGTTACCTAATTATATCTAAATAACTTTAATGTTTTTTACAAGACTATTGCTTTGATTGCTGTAAGAGAAGGTGTTATTCAACTGGGATCCATTAGCAAGGTTGCCTTTCTCTCTCTCTCTCTATACACACACACACTGAGTTAGGGGTGTGTACGGTTCGGTTTGGTTCAGTTTTTGGGTAAAAGCGAAACCGTAACCGAAAGTTTGGTTTTCGGTTTTTGAAAACCGTTCGGTTTCGCTTATTTCTGTTTTAGCAACGGTTCGGTTCAGTTTTTTCAGTTTTTGAAACAAGTTACGTAAGATTAAAAAATAAACAGTATAATTCAAAGTTTAAGAATCTTTTTAAATGTTAACATTTATGTTAATATATTTAGTCTTTTTAATTAATATTGTTCATATAAACCTAATCTTCTAATCTATTTTAATATTTCTTTAAACTTTTTATTAAGACGTTTGCTTTTATAATACTTTGAAAATCATTTAATTTTTATGTTAAATTTTGTTATTTCTTGTAAACAAAGGATAAATCATTTCAATTATATATAAACATGTTAATGTTCTTATTATAAATATTTAACAATCAAGAATACAACTAATAATTCTTAGCAGCATGGATTAAATACTAATTAAACTTAAACATAAAAATATATGGATTTGGTATATTATAACTTATCGGTTCGGTTATTTTCGGTTATTGAAAATGATTATCCGAAAACCGAATCAAAACTTTCGGTTATTAAAAATCCAAAAACTTAACCGTCGGTTTTTGTTTCGGTTCGGTTTTTTCGGTTATTTCGGTTTTCTGCTGACACAGTCACACACACATACACATATATATATTATTCAAGGACTACATTCGTATTTGTAATTTATTTTCTTATAAAACAATAGACAAAAGTATTTCATCAAATCCAACGTTGGAGATGAAAATAATAATAATAATAATAATAATAATAATAATAATAATAATAATAATAATAATAATAATAATAATAATAATAATAATAATAATAATAATAATTCGCAAGTGTTTATCAAACAGTAAAAGACTTTAAATATATATAAACAAAAGATATGAGAAAGTTTGTTATGAGTTGCAGAGAGTTGCAAAATGTAAGACATGGATGATTTAAAAGCTAATACATTTATGGACACCTGAACATGATGAATGTGTCCTACGTCAATTTACAGTTGTTGTTGAAACACAATCGACATGTGTGGTCATATCATGTAATATATAGATAAATAATAAATGTAGTAATGGTAATCATGAAAAATAGTTATATATAATAATAGTAAACACACGATACTAACATTTTTTTAATTTTCTACAAAGCTAGTTATGAAGAGAACATTGTATTTTACTTTTAGAAAAGATCATTAAAATGTCTAAAAATACTACACATTTTAATGTCTAAAAAGTTGAAATTCACTTTAAGAATCCTTATGATTTTCTCATCTAATTTTAGAGTTTCATATAAAATAATATTGTGAACATATAGAAATGAAAGATATTCATTATTCATAATTGTTCAGTTAAACTGCATTTTACTTAATTTGTCACTATATACATACCTGATCCTAAATGGGATCTCAAGGTAATTGAATACTAGTTCTTGAAATTAAGAAAATGCCCTTATTTACAAAATACTCTTGCATGCACAACAAATTTTCAGTCTTAAGATTGCCTTGCATCTTTGAAAATAAAATGCCCATCACTACAAACTTAAGTCTTAAAAACCTCAATTTCCTGTTTTGTATCAACCATGGTAAATAACTAAATATGCCGGTTATCACTCGGTTAAGGTAGGGTTTACGGTTTAGTAATCCGTCTGTGAATATCCGTAGGGAAACCATGTGTTAGTAATGTCTTCACCGATGAATATTACCACTTGATTAATATCACCGACCAATTACCAACAGGTAATGTACTATTAGCAGTGGTGGATTCAGAAACTTTTTCCAGTGGGTTCGTTTTGGTAGATTTTCACTATTTTTTTTTTCCAAATCACACAAGGTTCTAACTAAATTTTTTTTTTCAAACCGTGTGGGTTCATATGAACCCACAAAACAAGGCTGGATCCGCACTGATTGTTAGTAATAGTTTTTTTCCTAGTAGTGAATCCCTACAATTAGATTTTTTAATTGCATTTTTATAAGTTGATAATTCCAAATTTTGTTCACTTTTATGTCTACTTGATATTAATTAAAGGTGATAGAAGATTTGAACTTTGTTGTGATGCTAAGAAAGAAACTAAGCTACATAGAGAGCATCCCAGGGGTACTATTACCACACCCATCATCCTCATTGTACCCTTTTAAACCAGAAGGGTGCAACATGCTAGAAGCATGGCCATTCCATGGTGGTAGCGGCAGCGGCGGTGGTGATTTACAAGCAGTTTACATTCCACCAGCCAACATAACTCCTTCCATGAGTAGTCTTGAGGCTCTCCTATCAAAACTCCCATCAGTCGTGCCGGTTTCTTCATCAACGCTACCAGCTCCACCATATTGCGAGGCGACACAACCACAGTTTGTGGCGGTTGAACCGGAGAAGGAGGTGGTAGAGGAGGGGGATGAAGAGGAGGAGGAGGTTAAAGATGTGGGAGAGTGCAGCAGTTCTATGTCATCTTATGGTCATCACCATCAGCATTTTCAACATCATGATTTAAATGTAAGTAGTTGCATGACCAATAATAGGTATTAGTTACTTATATGTAGTTGAATTAGTTGATAATTAGTGCTTAATTATGTATGTATTAGTTCTAATCATATATTAGCATGTCTTTTTTTCATATGTATAATATTTTTTTTCTCTTGAGCATTTTGTTACTTTTATGTATTTTTAATCACATAAAAATGCTAGGGCCTCAACTTTAGTACTCAACTTTTTAAAATTACATGTTTGCTTCCTATGGTATTATCAACCTAACGTTCATCCAATCAAGGGGACTATCGGAGTAACACGTGATAATACCAAAGGGAGCAAATATGTAATTTTAAAAAGTTTGAGACTAAAGATGAAAAAATGACAAACAACAGGGACCATCCGAGCAATTAACTCTATATATATTTTTCGCATGAGTTGTTGTGATGATATATCAAATTTGAAACAATCATAAACAATCTATTATTAATAAACTCAACTCATTCTAGTAATCACTTTTAAATAACCATTTGATTATTTGGAAACCAACGTTAATGCATCACTTTCTCATCTAAATTCTAAATGTTGTTTTATTTTTCCATAATTTTCATGACTTTGTGAATTTAATTTATTAAGTTTACAATGATAATTAAAAAAATTACATGATGCCCGAACGTTACTAATTAACATCTCTTTATTTTTTTAGCTCAACTGAATGGTTTTAGCTCGATTCACTTAAAATTATCAAACTATCAAATATGAACTAGGAACGAGTAGAATTTAATAAAAATAACCGTAAAACCACTTAAAAATATATGAAATATTATATAAAAATATGTACAATTTAGATCACATCAAATAACATGCCTTTGTTGGTGTTTCTAAGACATTTTTGATACTTACAAAAGTCGTTGGTCATTGGCTATATCTTCCTTTTAAGCACCACTTGCCGAACACACGACTAAAGATAAAGTAATTCTCTACAAAAGTAACTATGTTTATAAATATGTACTCATCATTTTGATGATTGCACTAGTCATTCCCATTCTTTATACACAAATGGATTGTGATGAGGGTCAAAGGCATTTAAGTATGCGCTTTCATGAGCTTGCTACCACGTTGCAGTCGTCGCCTTCGTAGGAAATTGCAAGTTCTTGATTTATCTTGTACTCACAAGTGATGAGTGATGACCATAAATTGTCCTTTTGTTCGGATATGTTTGTTTCTAAAAGATCGATTGTTCTTAAACTTGGTGTAATTGCTGCTTCATTACTTGTGTTTGGGCCAGGTTATGGGTTGTGTGGTGATAGATTTGGTGTTGTTCTTGCTGGGTTATTGGTTGGGATACAGCCTACAGGTGGGCTGAGAAGACTGGAAGGAGAATCAGGCTGAGGGTTTGATTATGGTGGTGGGCCAGGAGAGCGGGCCTGTGTTGTG
Source organism: Helianthus tuberosus (assembly GCA_030545235.1). Lineage (NCBI taxonomy): Eukaryota > Viridiplantae > Streptophyta > Magnoliopsida > Asterales > Asteraceae > Helianthus > Helianthus tuberosus. The sequence continues at coordinate 197,584,043 of CM060448.1, read as the reverse complement.
GGGTTAGATATAGGAGAAATGGGTTTGTTTAGCTAAGGGAGTGGAGTGGGTCTGTGGACAACCAAGGATATGATCAACAGAGGAGGTGGTCAAGGATTTGGTTGGAGATTTGAATGGAAATTTTGACTCACTCCACATGTTTTGAGTGGTATAAGCGTCGGTTGGTGTAATCATAACATTTGTAGGCTAATTTTGATGGTGAGTAGCCTAAGAATACACACTTTTTCGAGCGTGGATGAAGCTTGGATTTTGCATACGGGTGAAGCCATGGGTAGCATAAACTTCCAAATGGTATGAGTTTGTTGTAAGTTGGTTTTCTCTTGTAGAGGATGTTGAGTGTGAAACCAAGCCACTTGACAACTTGATCAACCTGAGGTCAGCAAAGCTGATCAAGTTGATAAGAGAATAAAAGTGTTAAAAATATAATGCTTAAAACACAAACATGTCAAGTGGATTTTTGGTTCAACAGTACTGGACTTATTTATTGGGACTTTATAATAAACTATGATTGGGCTCTTGAATGGGCTGGACTTGTTTGTTCAGTTGGTTGCAACTGAATTGAGACAAATATGATCAGCTGTTATATTTGTAAGGGTTGGAATTGTAACTTCTCTGAGGGTCCGATCATATGTGTTATTTCTTGTGGGTTTGAAGTGTAACTTAGACTTTTGCAGGATATAAAAGCATCATTTGGTCAGTTAGGGTTCTATGACACTCCCTCAATTGTTACGCACACAGTTCTTCTCTCTCAGTTCTCTCCCAAAATTGTTCATTCAGTTCTCCGGCGATTAGAGAAATTTTGAGTCTCCGGCGATTGATGATTAAGTGGTTAAAAGAGTTATGTTTCTCCAGCAACTAGTGTGGTTCAGTATTATGTATTGTTTCTGTTTTCTATGGTTTGTATTGTGTTGATCTACTGTGAAAGATCATCTTGTGTTTCTCTCTAATTGTGAGAGATTTTTCTGCTGTTGATTGATGATCATCTAGGTATTGTATCTTACTTTGTCTTGATTTCTGATCACACATGATGTGAGATCTAGGGTTTGGGGGTGTTTTTAGGGTTTGGGTTAAATAATAAAGTTTTACGTCACGTTTTGTCGCTTCTCTTGTATTTTGTGTTTGTTTCTGTATTGTTTCTTTGTGTTTCATTGAACAATCATACCATTTTGACATGGTATCAGAGCTTTAAGCTCCGATCTAAATGTTTTCCGCTGTTATTGGGTTTCAAGATTACTGTTATGTGTATTCTTGGTGTTTTCGGTTCAGATTTTGGTTTTTTCTTAGTTCTGATCTGAAGGTGCGGGTCTGTCCAGTCGGGTTCGGCATTGTCAGTTAGGGTTTCGTGTAAAGCCAGTGCTACTTTGTTTGGGTCCTGGTCTATATGACTTGGTGAAGCTCTAAAACCCTAAGTGAAGGTTTCAGGTTACTTGTTCGTTCTTGTCCATATTCCAACCCTTAGTGAAGACTGCTAGAAGCTGTAAACTGTAAGTGTTTTTATGATCCTTATGACTGTCAGAGTAACCTGTAAGGATTTCTTTCCCTATTTTTCTCTGAAATTTGTGTCATGTACAAGAAATTATTATGTTGGGTTTATTCTTGTTTGAGTATTTCTGATCTTGGGGTTCCACCGTGTTTTGTTTTTTTTAGTGTTCTAGTGCCTTAGTTGTTGTTCGATTCTAGCGTCTTCCGCTGATTCAAGGGTTATTCGTCATTTAGGGTTTCTCTCGTCTTGAACCCTAGACATTTGGATTTTCTCATTGCCGATTGGTTTGGGGTTCAATCACACATTTTCAATCCTAATTCGCTGGTCCCTTTGGCAAGGTTACGGTGAAAAAGGGACATTAATATATTGTTGTCAAATTGGGCATGTTTGAGTTGAAACTGTTGATCCATCTTAAGAGAGTTGTAACTAGAGTTTCTGGTGATCTGAATACGACCTATTGTTCTTTACACAGTAAACCCAAAATTATCACTGTAAGTATATTTCTAAACCCTAAAGCTGCAGGAGTATTCTGTAAGGATCTCTTTCCATATTCACACGTGTTTTATCTTGTTGAACATATCACTAGTTTATGTGATATCTAAACATGTTGCATATCCTTATGTGCTCTCTTATTGTTCTAAGGTTTTGCTCTTTGAAATCTGATTGTGTATTGTTTAATCTGATATAATCATTTGTGTAATATGGTAGATTCTAGTTCTATGACTGGTGTGCATTATGAATCCGTTTTCTGTTTCCTTTAGAACCACAAGTCCTGACACATAAGTGTTAAGAGTGTGAACACCTTGGATCTAATCTTGAATGTTTGTGTGATTAATTGAACTTTGTGATCAACTATTGTGATTTAGGGCTTATCTATGTTTTTTTTTTTTTTTTGTTCAAGATATCTTGATGATTGTTGTTGATTTATTGACAAGTTTATTGGAAGTAAACTCTTCATATTTTTCATTGTGTCATAAAAGGGTCTTAAAAGCATCTTCATTCCTTCTTATGAGTGTTTCTTGATTAAATGATACTTGTTTTAAAATTAAGATGTTTTGGAAATTCAAAATTCTGTTTTTGCTACATTATTAGTGTATATTCTGGTTTTTTATCTTTTGTTTGAAGTGCGTGCAGGTCAAATCTGATGAGCTCTGTTTAATTCTGGTGTGGCTCAAACCCTAAGTAGGGCTTATTGAAGTTTAGAAGGAGGTTGCCTATCTTTTTTTGAAGACCTGTGTTACTCTCTGAAACCCTAGAAGGTTCAGGGCAAACTAACTGGGTGTGCTTGATTGTGGCTTGATCAGATTGTGTAGTTCTTGAAAACTACAAATTTGATCTCACTAGGATTTAAACGTACCCTCTGAAAGATATTTCTATATTTTTTTTGTTTAGTTTGTTTGTTGATTGAGTTAGTGTAGCCGGGGTAGTGAGGACCGACACCTGCCTGTTTGTTCATTGGTTATGCGTTCTTGTTTGTCTGTTTCTTGTTATTGTTGTTGTTCCTTTATATACATGTTTTCAGTCTGTTTTTGGTAGTTGTTATTATTTGCTTGTTGTTATTTCATTTGTTAGAGAGTGGCTCCTGTATAAAGACTTGTCCAGGTATAACAACCCTCCAAAATAATTTTCGACACCCTAATATATTTAAAATATCCCAATATGTCTTAAAACATACCCTGTATGCGAAAACCAAGCCCAAAATACCTTATATAATTAAATATTAAATAAAAATAAATTTTAATTGTCGCTGGCGGGCCGCGAAGAACCCTTAAGGGTCTTACGCGGGGCGCGACAGCTAGCCACCAGAGCTCACTCGGTGCCGCCACGTGTCGGGTGTTGTGTCGAAGCTAGGGTGTGAGTTGGATCAGCTAGGGCCTACCCTAGCCACCCTCGTGGGCCGCGTAACCCTTGGCTACAAGCTTCGCGGGGCGCGACGAAGTGTCAGACAGACACTATAAATAGATGCAATCGGCCGTTCAGTCGAAATCGTTCACAACTTTCTTCTCTCTCGAATTTCTATATAGTATAAGCTATACTCGGGCATTATACCCCCTAAATAACGAAGTTCTGCCTCGTTGTAAGTATTATTACCCCCGGTTACATATTAGATACGCTGCCCGATTGATCCAGGGTTCCGTAACGGCTGTCGTGGTTCTGCCCGACGTAGTCGTTGGAATGCCGTCTCGGGGAGGGTATTACTAATGTAAATATTGGGTTATTATACTAACGCGTGTGCATTTGTGTAATTAATAGATAATCACCAGGAAATCCTTAAGGAAAACCCTAAGACAGCAATGTGAGTAATCTCCTTTTTGTAAACCTTTTTACAAATTGTTTTACCAAAACCTCATATGATTAACATTATATTAAACAGAGATTGGGTATTTGTATTCTACAATTATCGTCGGTATGTTGGGTTTTGTATACAAAATTTGTTACTACATTGTGAGTAGTAACATGACCACAAGTCGGGTTGACAGTACCATGGGTGGTAATTAAAGTAGATGGAAACATATGTAATTGCACGACCGCCCTCAATGCTGTAGACTGATAAAACCTGTTTTGATTAAACTGGGATTCACTCACCAGTATTTCCCACTGACAAAATGTTTTTAAACGCGTTTCAGGTAACAAAATATGAAAGCCAAATAGAAGTCAGCTGGACAGCACTGAAGGCTTGGAAAACTGGCAATAAAAGTTACCTAAATAAAGAGATGTTTTTATTTAAATAAAATGGGATTTATCCCTATGAAAATGTGTGTACTTGAAACTTGGGAATTTCCCATGTGTTTAATATTATAAACCGTGGTAATTTACTCTGATAAAATATTTCCTAACTACGGTCCTGATGAATTTCCGCTGCCAAAATGATAAACAACGATACCACCAAAACTGGTCGCGGCCGCCCGTTCCCGGGTTAATAGAAGACGAGGGTTGCGACAGAATGTGGTATCAGATCTAAGCCACTGATTCAGCCACAGAAGTGTTCTGCTGACACCAAGATATTATTCAAATTGTTAGGAAATTAATAACAAAAATACGTGTGTATCTGTATTTTATTGTTATGTGTTATTTGACTATTTGTTAGTTTACAGTATGAGCGGCCAAGGACCTTCCGACACCTACCGTCAGTTGTCCAGCTCACCTAGGAGCGAAGGTACGTCTTCACAGCCTACCCTCTCAGGGTATTCAGCTGACAATGAAGATGGGATATTCGTGTTCAAGGCTCAATCTGAAGAGCCATTCCCTCCTAAAAATCGAGGATGGTTCAGCAGAGGTGCGCATGAACGTAGGAAGAGGATGAAAAAGTTACAACAACAGCGAGTTTTAGCAGCCGCTAAGAGAGAGACAGATGCTCACACCCAAGATATGCTCAATAGGAGTCTAGCAAACTTTCATATTCTAGCAACCACAGCTGCAGACCCTAATTTAGAGCGATTCATAGCACCCCAACCATTACCCTTGTTTCCCACACAACCAATGGAGATTGAAGTCAACTCGGAAAACCAAATCCCAGCACCAGCTTTTGACCTGACTGAGATACCTAGAGTACCAGCACCCAATGTAACAACACTTGCAAAAATTACTATTTCTTATTTTATTAATGTCTATTAGGAAACCCTAATTGAGACCCCCAAGTAGTATGGCATGACCCATAATTTTTCAGAATAATCGAAACTAGGATCAGGGCCCCCTAAAACTCAAGGGGGTATCCCCTAATTGATAATTATCTTCAAAACAGAATGTAAAACACGAATTTCGTTGATTGTTGACTCACCTGGGCTATGTGGGACACGAGGCTACCCTACCCTAAAAGGGTAGCCGTCACGCCACGCGCCAGGACCAGGTGGGTCTGGCGTGCCACACGAGAGGAGCCAAATTACAGTATATAATGCAGGGGTTTGGCACTTGCATGGCTGTCTTGTTTCGACGTTAAATTTCATTTCATACGTTGAGTTATTCGCTGTTCCGTTCAAAAACACACACAAGCATAAATCTTTGCTGCGACAACAGGGTAATAACTCGATCACTGCTACGATACAATGTCCGATCGATTGAAACCGATCCGATGGATATTTAAGTGCTGCCCAAATTCGGGCTATACTTTGTCATTCGTCGTGAGGGTTTTGATTTCCTGAGCCTATCGTAAATGTTGTATTAAGTTACTGACCTAGTTTCGTGTGCATTGTTATTTACCTAGGTTACGAGACTAAATCAGTAGGCAAGGTTCTGTCCAATTAAACTTACAATGTGAGTCATTCTCTTTGGTCAAAAGTATTTTACAAATACCTAAATGTTTTCCAGTTATATGTTACAGGGATTAAGTCTTGGTTATCTTAAATTTACTGGCAAGTGGGGTATTGTGCACATTACTATTGTTTCTCACTTTTAACAGTGATAATCATCACCATTGGGTACAAAGGACCCAATGGTGGTATGACCATCGTCACCAGGGTGTGACACGGGGCCAGATAATTATAAGATAGTGGCCATTGTAATCGCTCCTATGCTGTAATCTATAACTAATGAGTCGTTTTATAAATTTGAGTGACTCGCCAGTATTTCCCCGCTGATAAAATCTTTTTAAACATGTTTCAGGTGATTTACTGTGAATCAGGAGAGGTATCGCGTAGCACACCAGCTTGAAGAATGTGGCTCAGTAAATAAAATAAATAAACATGTTTTTGTAAAACAGGAATTTCCCAGTGAAATTTCCCTTGATGTAAATTATGGGGTTTGTCCCAAAATGTGAAATAAAATAATTGGGCATTTACAGTTTTAAAAAGATCCTGTTAAAAATTTCCGCTACCATAATAAAAAATACCACGGGTTTTCTGTCCCGCGACTCCTGACACAGGGAAAACCGAGTCGGGGGCCGTGACAGAAAAAGGTGGTATCAGAGCCACTGATTTAAGCCAATTAAGTATTTAGAAATACTTAATTTTTTTTCTGATTGCCACTCTGTGTTCTCTGAAAATTTAATTTAATACATAAAATTTTAACTTAAAATTTTGTGTGTTTCTTCATGTGTGCTAAACCGCTTGAATGAACTGTCGGAGGCACTCTGAAACTTTACTATCCATAGCTCCGATATGGATATCACAGGAAACCCATCTGGCTACCTGGCAGATACGGAGGAACCACTAACATTCCAGGCCCAGGCCCAGGAGAAACCAAAGCCGAAAAAGAGAAGGAGAATCTTGGACTGGAAACGTGGGCGTAGGAAGAAGCCAGCTACACAGAAGATTAAAAAGACTGAGGATCCGTAGGATAAAGGGAAAGGAAAAGAGATCGGGGAAAGTTCCAGGCAAGCTCAGGAAATGCCACCATGGGAGGAGCTGGATCGCAAACTGGTAAATTGTGACCTCATCGGACCTGCGGATGAAAACCTCTTCAATTACCCCGCTGAATCCCAACTTCCAGTTAATTTGGAACCTGCTATCCCAGATCTTATTGTCAACCCCCAACCTGTTATCGGCCAACTGGAAGAGTGGTGGACAAGCGACTGGCAATTTCAAAACTTCATGAATAACCCCAACGCCTATTTTCCCCAGTTTGACCCTGAGCCTGCACCCAACCCACCTATGAGCACAGAAAACTTGGCTGAACTCCGTCATTACGGCGAGGAACTGGTGGATGCAGGGAATCGAATCCGGGAAGTGGGAGAACATATCTCCTGGAAATACGACGAGAGGGAACGTCGTTTCTGAAGGGCTTGTTAAACTGTGGTTGTATGTTTAATAATTATAAAAATAATATAATGATAAAAATATAATCATGTAAAATAACTTAAAATAAAACTTCTGTAATATAACCGGTGTGTATCGATGCATACTAATATATATAAAAATATGAAAGTCGCAAAGTCGACAATTTTGGCTATAAGTGTTGATATGATTATGTGCGATTGCTTTATTGTGTTTGGTTGTTATTTAATTGTGATAATAATTTATATTGTTAATTATTATTCAGATGGAAAATGCGGAAAACCAACCTGTCAATGAAGTTAATCAATCTGAACAAAACAATGAGGATCATTTCCTCAATAGGCAAGATATAGAAAATATCGTTGCCCAGGGAATAGCCAATGCTATCCCGGCAATCGTCGCTGCTGTTAAAAGTCCTGTTGAGCCTTCACAAGCCAACCATAGCAAACGTACTCGCGACGATAATTTCCGTAACAGTGTAAATGGGGGCGGCAATAATAATAACGACGTGATTCAAGCCCCAATACTTAAGAAAATGAAAGTTGCAACACCTGGTTGCACTTATAAAGAGTTTCTTGCCTGTAAACCCGTTGAATTTGCAGGCAATGAAGGGGCAACAGCTGCACTGCGTTGGTTGGAGAAAACCGAGGCAGTAATTAAAATAAGTAAATGTACCGAGGAAGACAAGGTTATGTATGTGACTCACCTTTTCAAGGAAGAGGCATTAGAATGGTGGAACACGGTACTGCAAGCCAAGGGAAGCGACATGGCTTATGCCATGAGTTGGGAAGAATTTAAGCGATTAGTGGAAAGGAAATTCTGCCCTAAATATGAAAAGGAACAAATGGCAAATAAGTTCCTGAGCCACCGGATGATAGATGTGGACTGTCGAGGGTATACTTCGAAATTCTTTGAATATGCCCGAATTGTACCAACTTTGGCTTCGCCAGAACCGTTACTTATTTCTCGCTATATTTGGGGTTTAATTAGCGAGATTCGCGATATCGTCAAAGCTGCAAGACCCCGCACAATTGATGATGCAGTGGAATTAGCCAACACATTGACCGATGGACTGGTGCGTACGCGGGAAGAAAATAGGAAGAAAGAATTGGCTCAGAAAATTACCCAAGGATTTCGTGTGGGTAATACTAGTAGCAACTTCAAGAAAAGAGGAACTGGACAATCCTCCACTGCTCCATTTTGCAGTACCTGTAAAAGAAAGCACTTTGGAAAATGTAAGGGGTACTGTAATTTCTGCAAAATTTCGGGGCACCAAGAAGAAGAATGCAGGAGAAAGAAATCAACGGTTTGCTTTAACTATGGAGAAGCTGGACATTTTAGACCAGACTGCCCTAAACTGGTCAAACCAGCTGACAACAAGACCAAGCCTGCTGAAGGAACTAATAAGAAGAATGCAAGAGCTTTTCAGCTGACAACCCAGGAAGCGGATCTGATTCTGGACGTGATAGCGGGTACGTTCCTAGTTCACGACGTATATGCAAAAGTATTATTTGACTCTGGTGCAAACCAAAGTTTTATAAATACTTCATTCTGCCAAGCTCTTAAGTTACCTTTAACCAAACTTAGGCAGATTTATTTGGTAGAAACAGCAGACGGTAATTTTATTAACATAGATAAGGTTCTACGAGAAGGAAAGATAGAACTTTCAGGTTATAAATTTTCTGCAAACCTGTTACCTATGAATTTAGCTGGATTCGATGTCGTATTAGGAATGGATTGGTTAGTAGCCAACCATGCTCGAATCCTATTCACCTGCAGGAGAAGTAATTATGGTTACAGGAGATAAGCCGCGCAAACCATTAAAGTTCATTTCGGTAATGAAAGTTGCTAGTTATGAGCGAAAACATGGAATAGTGTATATGATTTCTGTAATCATTAACACTAAAAGTAAGGAACTTAAGGAAATTCCTGTAGTATCAGAATACCCAGATGTATTCCCAGAAGAGCTACCAGGATTGCCACCAGATAGAGAAGTAGAGTTTAGAATTCATTTAATTCCTGGAACAACACCAATAGCCAAGGCACCCTATCGGCTAGCACCCACCGAAATGTTAGAACTGAAAAAGCAATTAGATGAATTGCTCAACAAAAGATTTATACAACCTAGTTCATCCCCTTGGGGAGCACCAGTGTTGTTTGTGAAAAAGAAGGATGGGTCAATGCGAATGTGTATCGATTATAGGGAACTAAATAAGGTTACAATAAAGAATCGATACCCATTACCTAGGATTGATGATCTTTTTGATCAACTACAGGGAGCTAGATATTTTTCTAAGATAGACTTGCGCTCAGGATATCATCAGTTGAAGGTACAAGAAGAAGACATACCTAAAACTGCTTTCAGAACTAGGTATGGTCATTACGAGTTTATAGTCATGCCCTTTGGGTTAACGAATGCTCTTGCAGCATTCATGGACATGATGAATAGGATCTGTAAACCGTACTTGGATAAATCTGTAATTGTCTTCATCGATGATATACTAATTTATTCCAAAAGTCAGGACGAGCATCGTGAGCATCTACATGCACTCTTAACTTTGTTAAGAAAGGAAAAGCTTTATGCCAAATTCTCGAAGTGTGAATTTTGGCTGCAGGAGGTGCAATTTTTAGGACACCTTGTAAATCACGAAGGTGTTCATGTAGATCCCTCCAAGATAGAGGCAATCACAAACTGGAAGGTCCCGCAATCAGCTACAGAAGTTAGAATTTTTCTAGGATTAGCTAGTTATTATAGACGCTTCATTAAGGACTTCTCTAAGATAGTTGTTCCATTAACTAAGTTAACTTGTAAAGCAGTCCAGTTCGAATGGGGACCTAGGTAAGAAGAGGCCTTTAAGATTTTAAAACAAAGGTTAACAAACGCCCCAATTCTTATTTTACCAGAAGGAACAGAAGATTTTGAAATTTACTGTGATGCTTCTAAGTTAGGGTTAGGAGGTGTACTAATGCAACGCAAGAAGGTAATTGCATATGCATCAAGACAGTTGAAAAAGCACGAGGAAAATTATACGACTCACGATTTAGAATTAGGAGCAATAATTTTTGCCCTTAAGATTTGGAGACACTATTTGTATGGAAGTAAGTTTACAGTCTATACAGATCATAAGAGTTTAAGATACATGTTTGGGCAAAAAGAATTAAACATGAGACAAAGGAGATGGATGGAGATTCTAAGTGACTACGACTGTGATATTCAATATCATGAAGGAAAGGAAAATGTAGTAGCAGATGCCTTAAGTCGTAAGTATCATGAAAAGCAAAGACGAGTTCGTACTCTTAGATTAAATCTACAGCTAGATTTAATCGAACAACTGAAGGACGTTCAAGAAACAGTAATCAAGGATGATGCTGAAGGAATGAAAGGAAGGATAAAGGAATTAGAGCAAGGAACTGATGGAATTTGGAGATACCACAAGAAAAGGATTTGGGTACCTAAGCAAGGAAATTTAAGAGATAAGATTTTAGAGGAAGCCCATAAATCTAGATATACCATGCACCCTGGTAATAATAAGATGTACCAAGATTTAAGAAATAACTTCTGGTGGATAGGAATGAAAAAGGACATAGCTAGATATGTATCTAAGTGTCTAACCTGTTCACAAGTTAAGGCAGAACAGAAGAAACCTTCAGGGTTACTCCAACAATTAGAAATGTCTGTATGGAAATGGGAACTAATAACAATGGACTTTGTTACTAAATTGCCCAAAACCGGGAAAGGTAACGACGCGATTTGGGTAATTGTGGATTGATTAACCAAATCAGCTCATTTCCTACCTATGAAGGAAACCTTTAGCATGGAAAGATTAGCAAAGTTATACATAGACGAGGTAGTATCCTTACATGGAGTTCCACTCTCCATAATATCAGATAGGGATAGTCATTTCACCTCGCACTTTTGGACAAGTTTCCAAGAAGCAATGGGGACCCGATTAAACTTGAGTACTGCCTACCATCCCCAAACAGACGGACAGAGAGAAAGGACGATCCAAACCCTGGAAGACATGCTCAGAGCATGTGTAATAGATTTTGATGGAAATTGGGATAACCACCTACCCTTAATCGAATTCTCCTATAACAATAGTTATCATGCAAGCATCGAAGCTGCCCAATTCAAAGCACTGTATGGACGAAAGTGTAGAACTCCAGTTTGCTGGGCAGAAATAGGAGAAAGTCAATTATCAGGTCCTGAAATTGTACAAGAAACCACCGACAAGATAAATCAAATCAAGGAAAGACTAAAGACGGCTCGAGATCGCCAGAAAAGTTATGCCGACAATCGATGTAAGCCACTAGAATTTCAAGTAGGAGACAAGGTACTCTTGAAAGTTTCTCCTTGGAAAGGAGTAGTTTGGTTCGGTAAGAAAGGAAAGCTAAGTCCAAGGTACATAGAACCATTTACCATCACCCAACGGATAGGACTAGTTTCCTATCGCTTGCAACTACCAGAAGAATTAGCTGGGGTACACGACGTATTCCATGTATCCAATATCAAGAAATGTTTATCTGATGAGTCCCTGGTAGTACCTCTTCAAGATATAGAGGTAAATGAAAAGCTGAAATTCATGGAAAAACCTCTTCAAATAGAAGACCGAAAAGTCAAATTCCTTAAACACAAGAGACGGGTACTAGTTAAAGTAAAATGGGATTCGAAAAGAGGACCAGAGTATACATGGGAACTAGAATCAGAGATGAAGCGAAAGTATCCTCACTTGTTCCACTAAATCTCGAGGACGAGATTTTAAACAAGGTGGGGAGGATGTAACAACACTTGCCAAAATTACTATTTCTTATTTTATTAATTTCTATTAGGAAACCCTAATTGAGACCCCCAAGTAGTATGGCATGACCCATAATTTTTCAGAATAATCGAAACTAGGATCAGGGCCCCCTAAAACTCAAGGGGGTATCCCCTAATTGATAATTATCTTCAAAACCGAATGTAAAACACGAATTTCGTTGATTGTTGACTCACCTGGGCTATGTGGGACACGAGGCTACACTACCCTAAAAGGGTAGCCGTCGCGCCACGCGCCAGGACCAGGTGGGTCTGGCGTGCCACGCGAGAGGAGCCAAATTACAGTATATAATGCAGGGGTTTGGCACTTGCATGGCTGTCTTGTTTCGTCATTGAATTACATTTTGTACGTTGAGATATTCGCTGTTCCGTTCAAAAACAAACACAAGAACGAATCTTTGCTGCGACAATAGGGTAATAACTCGATCACTGCTACGATACAATGTCCGATCGATTGAAACCGATCCGATGGATGTTTAAGTGCTGCCCAAATTCGGGCTATACTTTGTCATTCGTCGTAAGGGTTTTGATTTCGTGAGCCTATAGTAAATGTTGTATTAAGATACTGACCTAGTTTCGTGTGCATTGTTATTTACCTAGGTTACGAGACTAAATCAGTAGGCAAGGTTCTGTCCAATTAAACTTACAATGTGAGTCATTCTCTTTGGTCAAAAGTATTTTACAAATACCTAAATTTTTCCAGTTATATGTTACAGGGATTAAGTCTTAGTTATCTTAAATTTACTGGCAAGTGGGGTATTGTGCACGTTACTATTGTTTTTCACTTTTAACAGTGATAATCATCACTATTGGGTACAAAGGACCCAATGGTGGTATGACCTTCGTCACCAGGGTGTGACACGGGGCCAGATAATTATAAGATAGTGGCCATTGTAATCGCTCTTATGCTGTAATCTATAACTAATGAGTCGTTTTATAAATTTGAGTGACTCGCCAGTATTTCCCCGCTGATAAAATCTTTTTAAACATGTTTCAGGTGATTTACTGTGAATCAGGAAAGGTGTCATGTAGCACACCAGCTTGAAGAATGTGGCTCAGTAAATAAAATAAATAAACATGTTTTTTGTAAAACAGGAATTTCCCAGTGAAATTTCCCTTGATGTAAATTATGGGGTTTGTCCCAAAATGTGAAATAAAATAATTGGGCATTTACAGTTTTAAAAAGATCCTATTAAAAATTTTCGCTGCCATAATAAACAATACCACGGGTTTTCTGTCCCGCGGCTCCTGACACAGGGAAAACCGAGTTGGGGGCCGTGACACCCAATCCCTTAGACCCAGACTACGATCCCTGGTTTGATGACCATAGGGATTACCAGCAACGCTACCCAATATCAGAAGAACCCATGCCAAACCTAGCAGCTTACCCAGGTCTGGACCCTCTAGATCTCTATTATGATAATGATGAATACATTAGGGAAATCCTAGAGAATCCATATCCTTAGGAAGAACCAATGCCACAATACCCAAATCCCATACCTGCACCTGCACCCCCAATGAGCACAGAAAATGTGTAAGAACTCCGAACCTTTGGTGAGGATATTTTAGAAGAAAGCGAAAGGATGAGGCAAATAGGGGAACGACTTGTCTGGATATATGACGAGCGTAATATGGATTTCTGGATAAACCCCTATCATTAGTAATAATAATAGTAATATAATAAATATATATATAATATGTGTGTATGTTTGAATATATATATATATATGATAATATATATGTTGTTGTATAGACCACCTCGTGGTTAGTGATGCATACTAGTATTGTATTTTTATTCCAGTTGTATTGTAATAATTATAGATGCATACTATAAAATAGAGTAAGCCGCAATGCTAGACGATTTTGATCAACATGCTTGCCGTGTGATTGTTTGTATTGGATATTGTCCTGTGATATTAATACTTAGTAATTGTTTAAAATCCAGATGGCCGACGCAGCAAATCAAGAAAACCAGAATAATGAAAATCAAATGAATAATAGTGAAATTCGACACCTTGTAACTCAAAGAATTAGAGATGCCATGCCAGCTATTATCCAAAATGTTAGGGATGCAGAAAATAATGATAAAAGTGGCAATGGAAGTAAACGTACCCATATAGAACCTAGTCACAGCGTGCACAATGGACCGATACTTCAAGTGCCCATTCCAAAAAGAAGAAGAACCATGTCTTATGGTTGTTCTTACAAAGAATTCTAGTCTTGTAAAGCAATAGAATTCTCGGGCAATGAAGGGGCCATTGCAGCTCTACGCTGGATAGAAAAGACTGAGTCAGTCTTAAAAATAAGCAAGTGCGTAGAAGAAGATAAGATAATGTTTGCCTCCAATCTGTTTAAGAACTCAGCCTTAGAATTTTCGAACACTATCCTCCAGTCTAGGGGAAGTGACAGGATTTACAATATGGAATGGGAGGAATTTAAAAATATGGTAGAAAGGAAATTTTGCCCTCCTAATGAAAAAGAACAGATAGCAAACAAGTTCTTAAACCTTAAAATGACTGGAGTGGATTGTAAGGGATACACTACTTTATTCTTTGAATATGCTAGAATAGTGCCAACCTTTGCATCACCCGAACCAGTATTAATCTCCCGTTATATCTGGGGATTAATCAGTGAGATAAGGCATGTAGTCAAGGCAGCTAGACCTCAAACCATAGAAGAAGCTGTAGAACTAGCAAACACCTTGACTGATGAATTAGTGCGTACACGAGAAGAGGATCAGAGGAGAAACCTAGCTCAAAGGCTTACCCAGGAATTTCGCTACGGAAATTCCAACCGTGGGAAAAATATAGGTTCTACCTCTGCACTTTACTGCAAGGCTTGCAAGAAGAAGCATTCAGGAAAATGCTCCACTTATTGCAATTTCTGCAAGATACCAGGACACAAGGAAGAAGATTGCAGGAAGAAACCTAATAATGGAATGTGCTTCAACTGTGGAGAAAAAGGTCACATCAAGCCGAACTGTCCGAAACTAGCTCCAGCCCTGAACAACAAGACTACTAAAAATGCTAGAGCATTTATTCTGACTGCAGAAGAAGCAAAGATGATCCCGGATGTGATCGCCGGTACGTTTTTAGTTAATTATGTTTTTGCTAAAGTATTATTTGACTCTGGTGCAAACCAAAGTTTTATTAATACTTCATTTTGCAAACTTCTCAATCAACCAATAACTAAACTCCCACAAGAATGTCTAGTAGAGACAGCAAACGGGGAAACCATTAAGATTTCTAAAATCTTGCAGGGAGCAAGAATAGAATTTTTAAATCAAAGATTTATTGCAAACCTTTACCCAATGAATCTGGCAGGATTTGATGTCGTATTAGGAATGGATTGGTTAATAGCCAATAAAGCCAGTATTCTATGTGATCAAAAGTCAATCCAAGTAAATTCACCAAGGGGTGAAAAGATCACAATTAAAGGAGATAAACCCTCTAGATCCACGAAATTCATCTCTGTAATGGAAACAGCCAGTTATGTAAGAAAAGGATCATTAGTATATTTGATTTCTATAATCATTAATACTAAAGGAAAAGAACTGAAAGATATCCAGTAGTATCCCAATTTTCAGATATATTTCAGAAGAATTACCAGGGCTACCGCCAGACAGAGAAGTTGAATTTAGAATCCACCTACTACCAGGAACAGCACCAATTGCCAAAGCACCTTACCGTTTGGCACCCGCAGAAATGCATGAATTGAAGAAACATTTAGACGAATTGTTGGAGAAAGGATTTATACAGCCAAGCTCATCGCCATGGGGAGCACCGATCATATTCGTCAAGAAGAAGGACGGATCAATGCGTATGTGCATTGACTACCGTGAACTGAATAAAGTCACGATCAAAAATCGGTATCCATTACCGAGAATCGATGATTTGTTTGATCAATTGCAAGGAGCTCGATTCTTTTCTAAAATCGATCTACGATCAGGATATCATCAATTAAAGGTACAGGAAGAGGACATTCCTAAGACCGCTTTTAGAACAAGTTATGGCCATTATGAATTTACTGTCATGCCATTTGGTTTAACCAATGCCCCAGCCGCATTCATGGACATGATGAACCGAATATGTAAGCCATATTAGGATAAATTTATAATTGTCTTTATAGATGATATTCTCATTTACTCTAAAAGCAAAGAGGAACATGTAACGCATCTGCACGCACTTCTAAGTCTATTAAGGAAAGAAAAGCTTTATGCAAAGTTTTCGAAGTGCGAGTTTTGGTTAGAACAGGTACAGTTTCTTGGGCATTTAGTCAATCATGGAGGAATTCATGTGGATCCCACCAAGATCGAGGCGATTACTAAATGGAAAACCCCTGAGTCACCAACCGAGGTTAGAAGTTTCTTAGGATTGGCCGGTTATTATAGAAGATTTATTTGAGATTTTTCTAGAATAGCCATTCCCTTAACTAAGTTAACCTGTAAATCTGTTAAGTTTGAATGGGGACCAAAACAAGAAGAAGCCTTAGAATCCTTAAGCAAAGATTAACCAATGCACCCATACTAGTGATCGATGTCGTAAGGTCGGTCAAAAATAATGTTAAAAGTGTCATATTCACCTTTTACTAGTAAAGGGCAAGTAGGGTGTCGAATCCACGGGGAATCAGTGGAAAGTATGGAAGCTCGTTGTTTGTGACAATTATCTAAATTAAAACTAATTGCTTTTTTCAAAAGATGAGAAGAATTATGAAAACGAAATTAAATTGTAGTTGTAAACAATGATGAGAAAGGACCAATCTCCGGGTTTTCAGGTTGCGTAGAAAATTGGGTAACTTAAATAATACCAATTGGAAATCACATAGACATGATTTGCTAAACACTTGTTTTGATAAATAACTAACAGATAATATATTTGATGGCAATGATCCATGATCGAAACCGAAGAATTGATGCAAATGAATAGTAATCTAATTAATTACCAATCCTAGATTTCATAAACATCAACGAGTCACTTTAGAATTTAATCCCAAATGTTGATGACCAAACCAAATAACTGATGAATATGTGTGTCTACGATAATCAAACAATCGTTTAATCGAAAACAAGCAACAATAAGATAGATTAACCGAATGATTAATCAAATCTCAATCCAAAAGTTCATAAATATAAATAAACCCAAAGTCTAACATAAACCCTAGTCCCGGAGATGATCACGGGTGGTTTAGCCGCTCATGTTCTTGATTTGATCTTCAATCTTGATGAGGAATTGCATGATTGATGATTGGATTGAGGTTGAGAACTCCAAAATTAATCCTTGGGAAGTGGAAAACGGCTAGGGTTAATGATAATTTCGTTTGGGGAATGTTTGTGCTTAAATATGGTGGAAAAACAAGAAATTCGCAAGTCAGATCTGGGATTCAGCGCCCAGTGTAACAACTCTCACCAAAAGTCCTATTTCTTATTTTATTTTATCCAATAGGAAACCCTAATTGAGACCCCCAAGTGATATTGCATGACCCCTAAAATTTTCAGAACAATCAGAACTAGGATCAGGGCCCCTAAAACTCAAGGGGGGGGGGGTTATTCCCCATTGACAATTATCATCGCAGTTTGTTTTCAAAATCGAATTTCGTTAAACCGTCGACTCACACAGGCTACAAACAGGCGTGGCTACCCTATGCTAGAACTGCACCCCTCGCGCTACGCGACAGGCCCTCGCGCCACGCGAGGGAGCCTTTTTTCTAGTATAAATTCTGGAGTTTGGCACTTGAAATTTGGCGTTGGTTCGACGTAAAAAATCGTTTCCTACACTGAGATATCGTCTGATTACTTCAAAAACACACACAGCACGAAATTCTGCCGCGATACCAGGGGAATAACTCGATCACTGCTACGATTCAATGTCCAATCGATTGAAACCAATCCAATTGATGTTTAAGTGCTGCCCAAATTAGGGCTATACTTTGTCATTCGTCATGAATTCGATGGATGTTTAAGTATTGCACTTTGTCATTCATCGTGAGGGTTTTAATATCGTGAGTTATCGTAAATGTTGTATTAAGTTACTGACCTAGTTCGTGTGCATTGTTATTTAAATTAGGTTACAAGGCTTATCAGTAGGCTAAAACTCTGTCCGTTAAACTTGCAATGTGAGTCATTCTCTTTTTATCAAATTGTTTCCAAAACCCTATTTATTTTCAAAGTTATAATTACAGGGATTAAGTCTTTGTAGTCTTCAATTACAGCCGGTATGTGGGGTTTTGTATACATTACTTGATAACCGTCACCATTGGACAACGAGTTAGCCAATGGGTGATATGACCATAGTCACAGAAACAGGTTGAGTGACAAATACCGTTGGGTAATTTGTTGATGTAAACAATGTAATCACCCTTAATACTGTATATTATAACAATGTGTCGTTTTGTTCAACTTGAGTGACTCGCCAGTATTTCCCTGCTGATAAAATCTTTTTAAAACATGTTTCAGGTGATCTGCTGTGATCCAGGAAAAAGTGCCGTGTAGCACTACAAGCTTGAAGTAGTGGCTCAGATAAATAAATAAACATGTTTTGTAAATCAGGGAATTTCCTCGGGAGATTCCTCTATTGTAAATTTCGGGGTTTATCCCAAATTATGAAATAAAATAATCGGGCGTTTTCAAGTTTTAAAAGATCCTGTAAATCTTCCGCTGTCAACTCAATTAATAAATAACACGGGTTTCTGTCCCGCGACTCCTGGACCGGGTAAAACCGGGACGGGGGCCGTGACAGAAAATGTGGTATCAGAGCCACTGATTTAAGCCAATTAAGTATTTAGAAATACTTAATTTTTTCTGATTGCCATTCTATGATTACGTGAAAATGGATTTATAAAAGTTTAACCTAGAATTTTGTGTGTTTTCTCTATATCTGCTAAACAGCATGAGTGAGTTGTCTGAAGCTCTTCAGAATCTCAATCTCCATTCTGTGAATGTGGAAGTTTCCAGAGACTTTTCTGGTTATTTGACCGACGTTGATGATGGAATTTCAAGCCCAGCCTCCAGAGAAACCCAAGCCAAAGAAGAGAAGAAGATTCGTTGGCTGGAGGCGTGTGCGCAGGAAGAAACCAGCGACACGGAAAGTTATAAAGACTGAGGATCCGATGGATAAAGGCAAGGGAATAGAGATCGGAGAAAGTTCCAGGCAGGACCAGGAAATGCCATCATGGGAAGAGCTGGATCGTAAACTGGCACTTAGTGACCTCATCGGACCTGCCTATGCAAACCTCTTCAATCACCAAGCGGAAGCACAACTTCCAGTTGATCTAGAGCCTGATATCCCAGATCTTATTATCCACACCCAACCGCTACCAGGAGAGCTAGAAGAGTGGTGGATAACCGACTGGCAATTTCAGAATCTTTTAAATAACCCTAATACCTTTTTCCCCCAGTTTGACCCCGAGCCTCCACTACACCCACCTATGAGCTCAGAAAACTTGGCTGAACTCCGCCACTATGGCGAGGAGCTGGTGGACGCCGGGAAGTAGGGGAGAGGATATCCTGGAAATACGACGAGAGGGAACGTCGTTTCTGAAGTGCCAGCTGACGGGATCGTATGTGGTTGTGGGAATGTGTGTTTAATGATAATATAATAATAAAAATATAATTATGTAAAATAACCAAAAATAAAACTTGTGTAACATAACTGGTGTGTACGGACGCATATTAAAATATATGAAATATGGAAGTCGAAAAATCGACAATTTTGGATATATGTGTTGATGTGATTATGTGCGATTGTTTATTATGCTTGATTGTTATTTATTTTGTGCTAATAAGTTATATATATTAATTACCAGATGGAACACGCTGGTAATGAACCAGTTAATGAAGTTAACCAATCCGAGCAAAACAATGAGGACCATTTTCTGAATAGACAAGATATAGAAAACATCATTGCTCAGGGAATAGCCAATGCTCTTCCAGCAATCATTACTGCTGCCCGAAATCCAGTTGAACCTCAACCAATTATTCCTAGCAAACGTACTCATGAAGACAACTTCAGTAATAGCGTAAATGGAGGCGGCAACATTAACAATAATGATAATGGGATGCAAGCCCCAATTCCTAAGAGAATGAAAGCTGCAACGCCTGGTTGCACTTACAATGAATTTCTTTCCTGTAAACATGTTGAATTTGCAGGCAATGAAGAGGCGACTGCTGCACTGCGTTGGTTGGAGAAAACCGAAGCAGTAATTAAAATAAGTAAATGTGCCGAGGAAGACAAGGTCATGTATGCGTCGCATCTTTTTAAAGAAGGGGCGCTAGAATGGTGGAATACGGTACTACAAGCCAAG
The DNA here is from genome assembly GCA_030545235.1 of Helianthus tuberosus. Taxonomy (NCBI): domain Eukaryota; kingdom Viridiplantae; phylum Streptophyta; class Magnoliopsida; order Asterales; family Asteraceae; genus Helianthus; species Helianthus tuberosus. Next base: position 197,563,738 of record CM060448.1, on the reverse strand, counting down.
GGAAGCGATGTGGCCTATGCCATGAAGTGGGAAGAATTTAAAAGTCTAGTGGAAAGAAAATTATGTCCCGAATATGAAAAGGAACAAATGGCAAATAAGTTCCTGAACCACCAGATAGTGGATGCAGACTGTTGAGGGTATACTTCGACATTCTTCGAATATGCTAGAGTTGTACTAACCCTGGCTTCGCCAGAACTGGTACTTATTTCCCGCTATATTTGGGGTTTGATTGGCGAAATCCGTGATATTGTCAAAGCTGCGAGACCCCGCACGATCGATGATGTGGTGGAATTAGCCAACACTTTGACTGACGGACTGGTGTATACGCGAGAAGAAAATAGGAAGAAGCAATTGGCTCAAAAGATTACCCAAGGATTTCGTATGGGTAATAATAGCAATTTCAAGAGAAAGGGACTGGATCATCTTCCACTCCGCCGTTCTGCAGGAACTGTAGAAAGAAACATTTTGGAAAATGTAATGAAACCTGCAACTTCTGCAAAGCTATAGGACATCGTGAAGAAGACTGCAGAAGGAAAACAAAGATCTGCTTTAACTGTGGAGAAGCTGGGCATTTTAGACTAGAATGCCCTAAATTGGTTAAACCAGCAGATAACAAGGCCAAACCTGCTGAAGGGACTAACAAGAAGAACGTAAGAGCCTTCCAACTGACCACGCAGGAAGCTGAACTGATTCCTGACGTAATAGCTGGTACGTTCTTAGTTCATGACGTTTATGCGAAAGTATTATTTGACTCTGGTGCAAACCAAAGTTTTATAAATACTTCATTCTGCCAAGCTCTTAAGCAACCTTTAACGAAACTTAGGCAAATTTATACAGTAGAAACGGCAGACGGGGACTCTGTTAACATAGATACGATTTTGCAAAAAAGAAACTATAGAACTTTCAGGTCATAAATTTTATGCAAACATGTTACCTATGAATTTAGCTGGATTCGATATTGTGTTAGGAATAGATTGGTTAGTAGCCAACCATGCTCGAATCCTTTGTGATAAGAATTCCATAGAAATACATACACCCACAGGAGAAGTAGTGGTGATTACAGGAGATAAGCCACGTAAATCAATGAAGTTCATTTCTGTAATGAAAGTTGCTAGTTATGAACGAAAGCAAGGAATAGTGTATATGATTTCGGTAATCATTAGAACTAAGGGTAAGGAACTTAAGAAAATTCTTGTAGTCTCAGAATACTTGGATGTATTCCCAGAAGAACTACCAGGATTACCACCAGATAGGGAGGTAGAATTTAGAATTCATTTGATTCCTAGAACTACACCCGTAGCAAAGGCACCTTATCGGTTAGCACCCACCAAAATGTTAGAACTGAAAAAGCAATTAGATGAATTGCTCAGTAAAGGATTCATACAACCTAGTTCATCCCCTTGGGGAGCACCCGTGTTGTTTGTGAAGAAGAAAGATGGTTCGATGCGAATGTGTATCGATTATAGGGAACTGAATAAAGTTACAATTAAGAATCGATACCCATTACCTAGGATTGATGATCTTTTCGATCAACTTCAGGGAGCTAGATATTTTTCTAAGATAGATTTATGCTCCGGATATCATCAATTGAAGGTGCAAGAAGAAGACATACCTAAGACTGCCTTTAGAACTAGGTATGGTCATTATGAGTTTACAGTCATGCCCTTTGGACTAACAAATGCTCCTGACGCATTTATGGACATGATGAATAGGATCTGTAAACCGTACTTGGATAAATTTGTAATTGTCTTCATCGACGATATACTTATTTATTCCAAAAGTCAGGATGAGCATTGTCAGCACCTGCATGCACTCTTAACTTTGTTAAGAAAGGAAAAGCTTTACGCCAAATTCTCGAAGTGTGAATTTTGGCTACAGGAGGTACAATTTTTAGGTCACATGGTGAATCATGAAGGTATTCACGTAGATCCCTCCAAAATAGAAGCAATCACCAAATGGAAGGTCCCGCAGTCAGCTATGGAAATTTGAAGTTTTCTAGGATTAGCCGGATACTATAGACGGTTCATTAAGGATTTTTCCAAAATAGCTGTGCCATTAACTAAGCTAACCTGTAAAGCAGTGAAGTTTGAATGGGGATCTAGGCAAGAAGATGCCTTTAAGATTTTAAAGCAAAAGTTAACGAATGCCCCAATTCCTGCCTTACCAGAAGGGACAGAAGATTTTGAAGTTTACTATGATGCGTCTAAGCTAGGATTAGGATGTGTGCTAATGCAACGCAAGAAGGTAATTGCGTATGCCTCAAGGCAATTGAAAAAGCACGAAGAAAATTATACGACTCATGACTTAGAATTAGGAGCCATAATTTTTGCCCTTAAGATTTGGAGACACTATCTGCATGGAAGTAAGTTTACTGTTTATACAGATCATAAAAGCTTAAAGTACATATTTGGGAAAAAAGAATTGAATATTAGGCAAAGAAGATGGATGGAAATTTTAAGCGATTACGACTGTGATATTCAATATCACGAAGGAAAGGCAAATGTAGTAGCAGATGCCTTAAGTTGTAAGTATCATGAAAAACAAAAGCGAATTCGTGCTCTTAGATTAAATCTTCAAGTAGATTTAATGGAACAACAGAAAAATGTTCAAGCCACAGCAATCAAGGAAGATGCTGAATGAATGAAAGGAAGAATAAAGGAATCAGAGCAAGGAGTTGATGGAAATTGGAGATTCCACAAGAAGAGGATTTGGGTACCTAAGCAAGGAGAATTAAGAAATAAGATTTTAGAGGAAGCTTATAAATCTAGGTATACCATGCACTCGGGAAATAATAAGATGTACCAAGATTTAAGGAATAATTTATGGTGGATAGGAATGAAAAAGGACATAGCTAGATATGTTTCTAAGTATCTAACTTATTCACAAGTTAAGGCAGAACACCAGAAACCTTCAGGGTTACTCCAACAATTAGAAATGCCTGTTTGGAAATGGGAACTAATAACCATGGACTTTGTTACTAAGTTGCCCAAAACCAGAAAAGGTATTGATGCGATTTGGGTAATTGTGGATCGATTAACCAAATCAGCTCATTTTCTACCCATGAAAGAAACCTTTAGCATGGAACGGTTAGCCAAGTTATACGTAGACGAGGTAGTATCCTTACATGGAGTCCCACTCTCCATTGTATCGGATAGGGATAGTCGTTTCACTTCACATTTCTGGACAAGTTTCCAAGAAGCCAAGGGGACGTAATTAAATTTAAGTACAACTTATCATCCCCAAACAGATGGACAAAGTGAAAGGACGACCCAAACCCTGGAAGACATGCTCAGGGCATGTGTAATAGATTTTGGTGGGAACTGGGATGACCACCTACCCTTAATTGAATTCTCCTATAATAATAGTTATCATGCAAGCATTGAAATTGCCCCATTCGAAGCACTGTATGGACGAAAGTGCAGAACTCCGGTTTATTGGGCAGAAATAGGAGAAAGCCAATTATCAGGTCCCGAAATCGTGCAAGAAACCACCGACAAGATCACTCAAATCAAGGAAAGACTAAAGACAGCTCGAGATCGTCAAAAGAGTTATGCAGACAATCGACGCAAGCCACTGGAATTCCAGGCTGGAGACAAGGTACTTTTAAAAGTTTCTCCTTGGAAAGGAGTAGTTCGGTTCGGAAAGAAGGGAAAGCTAAGTCCAAGATATGTAGGACTATTCTCAATAATCCAGCGAGTAGGACCAGTTGCCTATCATTTACAACTACCAGAAGAGCTAGCCAGGGTACATGACGTATTTCATGTATCCAACCTCAAGAAATGTCTATCTGACTAATCCCTGGTAGTACCTCTTCAAGATGTAGAGGTAAATGAAAACTTAAAATTTGTTGAGAAGCCACTGCAGATAGAAGACAGAAAGGTCAAGTTTCTCAAGCACAAGCGACTAGTGCTGGTCAAAGTCAAGTGGGATTCAAAGAGAGGACCTGAATACACTTGGGAACTGAAATCAGAGATGAAGCGAAAGTATCCCTACTTGTTCCAGTAAATCTCGAGGATGAGATTTTAATTAAGGTGAGGAGGATGTAACAACTCTCACCAAAAGTCCTATTTCTTATTTTATTTTGTCCAATATGAAACCCTAATTGAGACCCCCAAGTGATATTGCATGACCCCTAAAATTTTTAGAACAATCAGAACTAGGATCAGGGCCCCTAAAACTCAGGGGGGGGGGGGTATTCCCCATTGACAATTATCATCACAGTTTGTTGTCAAAATCGAATTTCGTTAAACCGTCGACTCACACAGGCTACAAACAGACATGGCTACCCTATGCTAGAACTGCACCCCTCGCGCCACGCGACAGGCCCTCGCGCCACGTGAGGGAGCCATTTTTCCAGTATAAATTCTGGAGTTTAGCACTTGAAATTTGGCGTTGGTTCGACGTAAAAATTCGTTTCCTACACTGAGATATCGTCTGATTACTTCAAAAACACACACAGCACGAAATTCTGCCACGATAGTAGGGTAATAACTCGATCACTGCTACGATTCAATGTCCGATCGAATGAAATCAATCCAATGGATGTTTAAGTGCTGCCCAAATTAGGGCTATACATTGTCATTCGTCGTGAATTCGATGGATGTTTAAGTATTGCACTTTGTCATTCATCGTGAGGGTTTTAATCTCGTGAGTTATCGTAAATGTTGTATTAAGTTACTGACCTAGTTTGTGTGCATTGTTATTTAAATTAGGTTACAAGGCTTATCAGTAGGCTAAAACTCTGCCCATTAAACTTGCAATGTGAGTCATTCTCTTTTTATTAAATTGTTTCCAAAACCCTATTTATTTTCAAAGTTATAATTACAGGGATTGAGTCTTTGTAGTCTTCAATTACAGCCGGTATGTGGGGTTTTGTATACATTACTTGATAACCGTCACCATTGGACAACGAGTTAGCCAATGGGTGATATGACCATAGTCACAGAAACAGGTCGAGTGACAAATACCATTGGGTAATTGGTTGATGTAAACAATGTAATCACCCTTAATACTGTATATTATAACAATGTGTCGATTTGTTCAACTTGAGTGACTCGCCAGTATTTCCCTGCTGATAAAATCTTTTTAAAACATGTTTCAGGTGATCTGCTGTGATCCAGGAAAAAGTGTCGTGTAGCACTACAAGCTTGAAGTAGTGGCTCAGATAAATAAATAAACATGTTTTGTAAATCAGGGAATTTCCTCGGGAAATTCCTCTATTGTAAATTTCGGGGTTTATCCCAAATTATGAAATAAAATAATCGGGCGTTTTCAAGTTTTAAAAGATCCTGTAAATCTTCCGCTGTCAACTCAATTAATAAATACCACGGGTTTCTGTCCCGCGGCTCCTGGACCGGGTAAAACCGGGACGGGGCCGTGACACCTAGTGCGCCAAAAACAGCGCCCAGTGCGCCTAATTGTAGTTTTCTTATGTGGTGCGCTAAAATCAGCGCCTAGTGGCGCTGATTGCTACCGAACTTCCCGTTTTTCATATTTTGGCCTTCCAACTTGTGTGTATGCTTCCAATACTCCATAATGCTCCCCGAAAACCTTCCGTCAAGCTCCAAAAGCCATCCGTAATGCTCCGAGTACCTGTAAATCAAAATCAACCCAGAGTAAACCGTTTCCATACACAAAATCATGTAAAGCCTCATATTTAAACACTTCAAAACACGATTAAACACCCTCACATCACATCCCCACACTTACCCTTTGCTTGCCCCCAAGCAAGGCTCTCTTGTAACCATCCAACCGTCATTAACAAATACATTTCACAATTCCCTTACAAAATCTTTGCCATGGTCCAAAGTCATACCCAAACTCACAAGACTGACACATTCAATAGGTTTATAAACTCAGTAAGTAAAATTGATGCTGCCTTTAAAATCTAAGAATATACCTAACCAGATTTAACTAAGCTTCAAGTTTACACATGCTCCCACACCCCTCACAATGTTTCACTCCTCTCGGTTTGCAAGCAGACTAGTTACAGATTCACTAGTATATAATACACTCAAAACCAAACTACAAAGCTTTGTTATCATAAGCTTGAAAGATATCTAGCTTGCTACTCCTAGTTCGGCAATTCTAAACATTTTTCTCTTGAAAACACTTACTGAGCATACCTTTATCCTGAAACTTAAAGAGTTTTAACCATGACTAAGGACCAATAACCTTGCTCAAGTAGGTAAACCGTTAATGATTAACATTAAAAAATCCGGTTTTCAAGCACATGTGAACCCGCTCGAGAGCATTTTTGCAAATTTTTCAAATTTGTTATTATTTTTTTTCTATTTTTTTAACTCCCCCCATCCCCACACTTGGGATACGTTGTCCCCAATGTATGATTTATCTAAACATTATGCACATAAGGACGAGGTTCCCTTACTCAGCCCATAATTCCCAACACTTTAAATAGTTCAAACACCACCAAAAACATAAACAAAGGTCACAAACCCTAACCACCCATCATGGAGTACGAACACATAATAGTAATAATAGTATCACATATATAGAAGGTGCACATGGACCTGATCATGAGTGCAACTCTGATCAGAGAGTGCTCTCGCCATCATACTCAGGCGGAGTGTAAGGTCGACCCAAGGAGAACTCATAGTAACTCCTCTGCAATGCACCAACATCATATGAATTCTGAGACACTTGTCCACTAGTTCCTTGCTCCTGCTGCTGAGGATAGGGTGAAATGTATGGTGAAGGTGTAGCCTGTGGATAACGGGGCAATCTCTGCGTCGCTGCATAAGGCTGAATCAAAGAGCTACTCCAATCAGTTGGTTAAGGCCTCCCAGCCGGCTCATAACCACGAATAAAATCCTGCTCACAACGAATTTGATCTCGATACTTCCACTCTTCATTCCTGTTCTGTTCCTGCCTGTAAATCATAGATTGCTGGAATACCCGTCCCTCTGCTATCTGTTGGGCCTGCCTGTCAAACATAAATCTATCACATGAAGACCATTCAGAAAACTCACCTGGGCGTGCTTCCACCATTGATTTATGCAAGTATTCATAATATGGTGACCCCCGCATTTCAGGAGGCAACCAAATAACCACCTGCCCGGTCACAGGTGGTGGAACATCCCTATCAGCACCCTCAAGTCTTTCTACTGCTTCTTCATCTTCACCCTCCTCCTCATCATCTTCTTCTATATCAGATCTCGCAGCCTCAATAAACTTTTCCTTGGAAAGAAATAATACATGTTTCGTCCTAGTTTTCGCATAATTCCAAACTGACGTTCTAGTAAACTTATCGATATCAACTGGGATTGCTTTCAGCTTAAATCCTCTAGCCCCATTAGGAACTACCCCTGCTTGAAATAACATTTTTTACAGCAACCTCGCATGAGGGATCTTCAACCTCCCCTCCCTCTCTCTAGCTTCCCAGATGTTATACAATATCAAATGGTGTGCTGACAACTTAGGAGTGCCCTTTAACAACGCATAGAGAATCATTACCTCAAACAACCGCACCTTGTTTTTATCACTCGTGCGTGGCATCACATTTGTAATGATAACCCAAAACAATATTGTAGGTAAAGCATGCAAATTATTTTTATATAATTTCAACTTAGACAACCTGGTTATATTTATGTTCGTAGGAAAATCAAAGAGATTCTGAATCCACTCACGCCATTCCCTTTAATTCTGCCGCTTCTTTTCTTTTTTCTTCTTCGCCACTTTGGTATCATTAGAAGGATACACATATTGACCATGCTTAGTGGCCTTTGTGTCATACTTTGCTAACTTCTTCATTTCTGCAAACGATAATACCACCTCCTCATCATCTACAATCCTAATCAACCGAGTTGTAAGTGGTGGGTTATCTCCGTCATCTTTTTTCAATGTGGACATCCATTCCAAAATGTGATATGTATAAATGTCATCGATACCCTTAAACTGCAAGAAATCAGTCCACCCCAATCTACGGAAACACTCTACAATCCCAAACCTATCAAAAGATTCAATGTCGATCACCCGTTCACATAAGAACAGCTTCTTTCTTCCTTGGGTACTCTTGTTTATTTTTTTCATATACATCCGAGCTCGATATTCCTCAGGAAACATGGACAACCGTCATGGTTTGATCCATATGGGTAAGCCATCATCGCCCATTTCCCACTCCGACTCATTTCCAAACTCCTTTCCTTCCTCACTACTTTGATTGTCTTCATCCATTTCTTCATATTCTGGTTTAGATTCTTCACTCTCCTCCTCATCCCGGACACTACGTGCCCGCTTTGATCCTTTCCTTGAGGATTCCGCTTTCTCCTTCACCTTCCTACTCAGTTGTTTCCGTGTACGTGTCATCTTACCTACAAGAACACAAAAATTTCAAACAATCAACCTGCTATAACCATCATGTAAAATCATGCACAATTCGGCTCATTGATTAATTATCTCCATCGTAGTTACTTGAAAACGACTTTAAAATGTATATATTTTTTTCAATTTTAATTAGCAACTAGAATATAACTACCCAATAAGCTAATTTTCCGCATAATTCCAACCCGTTTTGCCATATCCAATCGATACCACTGCAATATCCCCACACATGTTTCCAACACTAATCCTCATTATGAATCACCATTAAAATATAAGGTTATATAAGAGAGTTTAAATTTTTTTTTTTTTTTTTTTTTTTGATGAAATACCAATTACATGAACCTTAATGATATTACCAACTTCCATCTTAACATTCTTATGGTGATTCACTAACAAATCCACTGTTGTCAAGTAATAACACTAAGCAACACTCAACAAGTACGATATTCCCATCTTAATGCCAATTCCTATCTGCTCTCTTGTGCCAACAATATTTGTTGAATCAATACGGAACCAGTGAAATCCACATTTGCCTACCGAATTTCCCCGGTGTGTTCGATAATTGACATGTCGAGTCTTCACTTTCTTTCCTATCATGAATACGTCTGTTGGATCACTGCTTAGCCTCTTCAATATACCTTGTCCGAGATCTTCTCTACTCACCTTTCTCTTATTCCCACTCGAGCCATCGTCCCCAACTTTGTTAGTTGGGGTAATCAAAATATGCAGCGGTTCGAGATAAACTTGGACTACATCAGTCTCTAGTTCTTTAGTAGGTGCTAAGTCTTCATGTGGGTTTAAACATATAACTTCAAGTTCAGGAAGACTTTCAACCTCTTCTTCATCTTCATCAACCAAAACTAGTATTTCTTGTGTTTCTTCAACAAATACATGAATGGATGTGGTATTATCCTTCACAACCTTCAATGTTGCAATTGGTTCGTCTATTCGATTCGATCGATGGACCATAGCCTCAGTTCTCAACCTACTCTCTTGTACCATATCCATCATAATATCCATGATTTCGTCAAGTTTAGAATTTTGGTGTTTACCTTGACAATCATTTTAACTTTGGTGTGGCTGATCTGAACTCCCTCGGTAATTACCATGATTACACCATTGATTTCGCATATTAAAATCATTGTATGTTGACTCAGAGTAGTCATGGTAACGACCATTATAGTTTTCTTGGTATCTTGAGAAGGGAACCACCTCGGATACGTAATCATCATAATCCAAATTTTGCTCATACTTGTGGTTGACATTTGACTAATAGTGTCCCTGATATGAAGGTGCCTTGTACCCAGACATCAATTTTTCTTTCCAAAACACAGGGTCTGTCCAAAACACTAGGCAATCTTCATGTATGTGAATTTTCCCACAACAAGGGCATGACTCATGAGCTCTATCCATGATCCAAAGATTTCACTTCCTGCACAAACAAACAAACTAACATACCTGCGTAGAAAACTAACATAAAAAAAAAGAAACTAAAAACTAAAAGAAATATTTTTTGATTTTTTTTTAAATTTTTTTTTAAGAAACAACTTACTAAACACTAAGCGCACCGATTCCCCGGCAACGGCGCCATTTTGATCGATGTCGTAAGGTCGGTCAAAAATGATGTTAAAAGTGTCATATTCACCTTTTACTAGTAAAGGGCAAGTAGGGTGTCGAATCCACGGGGAATCAGTGGAAAGTATGGAAGCTCGTTGCTTGTGATAATTATCTAAATTAAAACTAATTGCTTTTTGCAAAAGGTGAGATGAATTATGAAAACGAAATTAAATTGTAGTTGTAAACAATGATGAGAAAGGACCAACCTCCGGGTTTTCAGGTTGCGTAGAAAATTGGGTAACTTAAATAATACCAATTGGAAATCACATAGACATGATTTGCTAAACACTTGTTTTGATAAATAACTAACAGATAATATATTTGATTGCAATGATCCACGATCGAAACCGAAGGATTGATGCAAATGAATAGTAATCTAATTAATTACCATAATGCTCCCCGAAAACCTTCCCTCAAGCTCCAAAAGCCATCCGTTATGCTCCGAGTACCTGTAAATCAAAATCAACCCAAAGTAAACCGTTTCCATACATAAAATCATGTAAAGCCTTATAATTAAACAGTTTAAAACACGATTAAACACCCTCACTTCAACTAGCGTTACCAGAAGGAACTGAAGACTTTATAGTCTATTGTGAAGCTTCTAAATTAGGTTATGGATGTGTATTGATGCAACATCAAAAGGTTATAGCTTACGCCTCTAGACAACTTAAGAATCATGAAGAGAATTATTCAACCCATGATTTAGAATTAGGAGCTATAATTTTTGCCCTTAAAATTTGGAGACATTACCTTTACAGTAGTAAGTTTACCATTTTCACCGATCATAAGAGTTTAAGGTATGTTTTCAGACAAAAGGAACTGAATATGAGACAAAGACGCTGGATGGAAATACTAAGCGATTATGATTGCAATATCCAGTATCATGCAGGAAAGGCAAATGTAGTAGCTGATGCTTTAAGTCGAAAGTATCACGAAAAACCAAAAAGAATGTGTTCTCTTAAGTTAAACCTGCAGGTAGATTTAAATAAACAGATTAGAAGAGCACAAGAATCAGTGATCAAGGATAATACTGAAAAATTGAAAGGAATGATTAAGGAACTAGAACAAGGAACAGATGGAATTTGGAGATTCCATAAGAAAAGAATGTGGATACCTAAATTAGGAAACCTACGCCACCGCATATTAGAAGAAGCCCATAAGTCTAAGTATACGATGCATCCTGGAAGTGATAAAATGTATCAAGACTTAAGAAAGAATTTCTGGTGGATAGGAATGAAAAAGGATATAGCAGCATATGTTGCAAATTGTCTAACCTGTTCACAAGTTAAAGCTGAACATCAGAAACCCTCAGGTTTGTTGCAACAATTAGAAATGCCAGTTTGGAAATAGGAATTGATAACAATGGATTTTGTTACTAAATTACCCAAAACAAGAAAAGGTAATGATACAATCTGGGTGATTGTAGACAGGCTAACTAAGTCAGCTCATTTCTTACATATGAAGGAAACTTTCAGTATGGAACAATTAGCTAAATTATATGTAAATGAAATAGTTTCATTACATGGAATTCCTTTATCAATTGCTTCTGATAGGGATAACCGTTTTACCTCTCATTTTTCGACAAGTTTCCAAAAAGCAATGGGAACCAAGTTAAATCTAAGCACCGCTTATCATCCTCAAACGGACGGACAAAGCGAAAGAACAATCCAAACAATGGAAGACATGCTTAGAGCTTGTGTAATTGATTTCGGAGGTAATTGGGACAATCACTTACCATTAATATATTTTTTTTATAATAACAGTTATCACACAAGTATCAATGCTGCACCATTAGAAGCACTTTATGGACGAAAGTGCCGAACTCCAGTTTGTTGGGCAGAAATTGGAGAAAAACAACTATCCGGACCTGAGATAGTACAAGAAACAACTGACAAAATTATTCAAGTCAAGGAACGATTAAAAGCAGCACGTAATCTACAGAAGAGTTATGCAGATAACAGACGAAAGCCATTGGAATTTCAGGTAGGAGACAAAGTGTTATTGAAAGTCTCTCCTTGGAAATGAGTGGTAAGATTCATCAGAAGAGGAAAGCTAAGCCCCAGGTATGTTAGACCTTTTGAGATTATTAAAAGAATAGGATCTGTAGCATATCATCTACAACTTCCAGAGAAAGTGGCAGGAATACATGATGTATTCCATATATCTAATCTCAAGAAATGCTTAGCTGATGAATCACTAGTGGTACCTCTTAAGGATATATAAGTAAATGAAAAGCTTAAATTTTTAGAGAAGCCTCTACAGATTGAAGACAGAAAGATCAATAATCTCAAGCACAAGAGACTAGTTCTGGTCAAAGTAAAATGGGATTCCAAGAGAGGACCAGAGTACACATGGGAGTTTGAATCAGAGATGCAAAGGAAATACCCACACTTATTCCAGTAGACCTCGAGGACGAGTACTAAAACAAGGTGGGGAGGATATAACAACCCTCCAAAATAATTTTTGACACCCTAATATATTTAAAATATCCCTATATGTCTTAAAACATACCCCGTATGCGAAAACCGAGCCCAAAATACCTTATATAATTAAATATTAAATAAAAATCAATTTTAATTATCGCTCGCGGGCCACAAAGAACCCTTAAGGGTCTTACGCGGGGCGTGACAGCTAGCCACCAGAGCTCACCCGGTGCCGCCACATGTCGGGTGTTGTGTCGAAGCTAGGGTGTGAGTTAGATCAGCTAGGGCCTACCCTAGCCACCCTCGCGGGCCTCGTAGCCCTTGGCTACAAGCTTCGCAGGGCGCGACGAAGTGTCAGACAGCCACTATAAATAGATGCAATCGGCTGTTCAGTCGAAATCGTTCACAACTTTCTTCTCTCTCGAATTTCTATATAGTATAAGCTATACTCGGGCATTATACCCCCCTAGATAACGAAGTTCTGCCTTGTTGTAAGTATTATAACCCCCGGTTACGTATTAGATACACTGTCTGATTGATCCAGGGTTCCGTAACGGCTGTCGTGGTTCTGCCCGACGTAGTCGTTGGAATGCTGTCTCGGGGAGGCTATTACTAATGTAAAGATTGGGTTATTATACTAACGCGTGTGCATTTGTGTAATTAATAGATAATCACCAGGAAATCCTTAAGGAAAACCCTAGGACAGCAATGTGAGTAATCTCCTTTTTGTAAACCTTTTTACAAATTGTTTTTACAAAACCTCATATGATTAACATTATATTAAACAGTGATTGAGTATTTGTATTCTACAATTATCGTCGGTATCTTGGGGTTTTGTATATAAAATTTGTTACTACATTGTGAGTAGTAACATGACCACAAGTCGGGTTGACAGTACCGTGGGTGGTAATTAAAGTAGATGGAAACAAATGTAATTGCGCGACCGCCCTCAATGCTATAGACTGATAAAACCTGTTTTGATTAAACTGGGATTCACTCACCAGTATTTCCCACTGACAAAATGTTTTTAAACGTGTTTCAGGTAACAAAATATGAAAGCCAAATATAAGCCAGCTGGATAACACTGAAGGCTTGGAAAAGTGGCAATAAAAGATACCTAAATAAAGAGATGTTTTTATTTAAATAAAATAGGGTTTATCCCTATGAAAATGTGTGTACTTGAAACTTGGGAATTTCCCATGTGTTTAATATTATAAAGCGTGGTATTTTACTCTGATAAAATATTTCCTAACTATGGTCCTGATGAATTTCCGCTGCCAAAATGATAAACAATGATACCACCAAAACTGGCCGGGCACTATAAGTGATGAACCTGGAATCTGGACACTGATACAGCTTCACCTTAGGGTTTTGCGTCTTGTTTGATTGTCTATTATGTGATTAGTTATCTGTCTGATAACCTTTGTTCTCCTGTTTGTGTAGTTGTTAGCGGCTAGTATATTATATATCTTGCTATACTTAATCATGGAGGTTGAAATGTTTGTGTAGTAATGAACTTGTTTTTTTTTTTTTTTAAATCTATCATTACTTGTAAATTGGGAATATTCTCTTGTATTATTTGTTAGGTTGTTCTAACAAGTTTTTTTAACTTCAAGAGTATTGCATATGATTTAAACTTGAAGTATTTCTTTAGTGATTGTTGCAAAACTGGATGTTAGATATTTCTTATTCTTAACAGTAGTAAGTTACAAGGTTCAAATAGTTTGTTGTATGTTTAGTCTATAACATTGCTTGTACTGTAAGTGAAAAAATATTCTTTGGAACTATTTTTTCATGTTTTTTGGAAACATTTGTGTTTTACTACTGTTTTATAATGAATGACTATTATAATTAGCAAAATTACGTATGAGAAGAAATGTGCTATGTTCAGAATTATATCATACTATCTCTACTTTAAGTTCCTAAAAAAAATCAACTAACATAAATTGGGTTATATGAATTGTGTCTACTTTGGTTTGTATGCTTGGTAACTTGATTCTTATGTTAGAGGTGATCTTTTTTTTTCTACAACATGTCTGCTTCAAATGTACTCATCATGAATTTAGAATTCTTAGTTAGAATTCTATTATTTTTTTAGTAGAGTTGTATTAAGTGAGAGATTCGTAAGATCTTTTCCTTGTAACTCTTGTACTGTTTGTTCTCTAAATTGTCTACAGTCTCTTAGATTTGCTTGTTTCTTGTAGTTTTTTTGTATATGTTATCATGTGGTAATCTGTACGGTTGTCTCATGGGATTATCATGTTGTGTTTTGACTAGAGATTTGTTGTATTTGTGTATCGTTTCTTGCTTCTTCAAGTTTAAAGTTGGTTATAACTGTTTGATGCTCGTGTTTACATATCTTGTCTTGTCCTAGAAGTCTTGTGACTTTATGTTTATCAGATGTGTGTCTGACAGTGTTATGTATTTGTATGCTTTGTGATAATAAATAATTGGTCGTTGAATCTTGTGATTCTATATTCTGGCTGAGTTGTTCAGAAAGTTGTATCTTTGTATGTGTATCATCATGTTGCCGTGCTAAGCGTCTTTGTGTTGAAGATTGTTGTTGTTTTGTATCTTCTTGGTAGAAGATTGTCTGTATAGTATGTATGTTCCTATATCAGTGTTCAACTGATTGTGTGAATCAGCTTCTTGTATGGTCTTGTGTTTTTTGTTAAGTTTAGACCTGTAAATGTTGTTGATTTGTGGTGTGAGTCTTTATCTTGGATCATGTGATTCAATTCTGTTTTTTGGACTGTCGAAATGTCTCCTGGACGTTGTCTGTATGTCTTATTGTCTTTTGTTGTATGGTTAGTCAAACCATGTGGTTTGAGAGATCTCTAATCAGTTGTTTTACCATGATTGTTCTGGATGTCTGTGTCTGTCTTGTTATGAGATCCATATGTTGAGGATTTTTTGTCTTGAACGTTGTTAAAATGTCTTTGTTTTACAGTCGCTATGTCTGCTTGTCTATAGTCTTGTTTGTATGGTTAGTTGAGCTGAGTGGTTCATTTTTAACCGGTGAATTTGTCAAGACTTTTTTCTATATGTGACAGCCTTGTATGTTTTCTCTTGTGGAGAAATATTGTTCTGGTTACAAATTGTGTAATTTTGTGTTTAATCAGAATTTGTTTGGCTGTGTCTTTTAGTCTTGGTTCTTGAATGTATGTGATGATTAGCGTTGTATGTTTTCTCTTGTGTAAGAGATGTGTTTCTGGGTGTGTATTTTGCCAGAACCGTGTAGGCTATCATCGTTGCCTGGTGTTCTTTGTCATAACAGTTTATCTATTTTGTTGACTGTCTGTTGTTGAGAGTTCTTTGATTTGTTGTTGGTATTTGGGTTTCCTTCAAAGAATCTCCTGTCTTGTCTCATATTGTATTTTTTTTTTGTGTTCTTATATGTCTGAGTTAGGATATTGGTTATAAAAATCCTATTTTTGACTTGTTTCTCTATGTTGTTGTGTTTAGGGTTCTGTTGCAAGTGATTCGTGTTATATTTTGTGTTGTATAAATATTTGGTGTTACTACAGTTCGCCTGTTAATGCTTGTATGTGTGATATCAGTTGTATGAATCCTGGAAAATTGCCACTGTAGATCGGTTGACAGACTTGGTTACAAAAAGGTTGAGTTGTGTTCAGCATGATCTGTTGTGTTTGAATTAGATCTAATTGACATATTTGTTGTTTGAATCATGGAAGGATGTTAAAAATATAATGCTTAAAACACAAACATGTCAAGTGGATTTGTGGTTCAACAGTACTGGACTTATTTATTGGGACTTTATAATAAATTGTGATTGGGCTCTTGAATGGGCTGGACTTGTTTGTTCAGTCGGTTGCAACTGAATTGAGACAAATATGATCAGTTGTTATATTTGTAAGGGTTGGAATTGTAACTTCTCAGGGGGTCCGATCATATGTGCTATTTCTTGTGGGTTTGAAGTGTAACTTAGACTTTTGCAGGATATAAAAGCATCATTTGGTCAGTTAGGGTTCTATGACACTCCCTCAATTGTTACGCACACAGTTCTTCTCTCTTAGTTCTCTCCCAAAATTGTTCATTCAGTTCTCCGGCGATTAGAGAAATTTTGAGTCTCCGGCGATTGATGATTCAGTGGTTAAAAGAGTTCTCTTTCTCCAGCAACTAGTGTGGTTCAGTATTATTTATTGTTTCTGTTTTCTAGGGTTTGTATTGTGTTGATCTGCTGTGGAAGATCATCTTGTGTTTCTCTCTAATTGTGAGAGATTTTTCTGCTGTTGATGATCATCTAGGTATTGTATCTTACTTTGTCTTGATTTCTGATCGCACATGATGTGAGATCTAGGGTTTGGGGGGTGTTTTTCGGTTTGGGTTAAATAATAAAGTTTTACGTCACGTTTTGTCGCTTCTCTTGTATTTTGTGTTTGTTTCTGTATTGTTTCTTTGTGTTTCATTGAACAATCATACCATTTTGACAAAAAGTCTTGGTGATCCAGATTTCACGGATCATGTTTTGGGACATTCTTCTCTTTCCTCAATCTTATATATATGAGATTGTTATGTATCTGTAAAATTGTACTAAGCTTAATACAAATACTCCTAGTTACCGAGAGTGGATGTAGGTTTGAACCAGACCGAACCGAACCACTATAAATCTTTGTGTTCTAAATAGAGTGTCTGTGTGAGTTCTGTGTTGTGATTGTGTTCGTGTTTGACCCGTATCGATCCCCAACAACTGGTATCAGAGCACAGGCTCTTGTTGTTGAACACGAACACAGAGGTTGTAAGATCCTAAACCATTTTAAACAAAAAGTACGCAGCGGAAATACGAACCATAAAATTTCTTTCTTTATAAACATTTTAACATACTAGAAACATTAAGATAATTCTTTTTTTTTTACAAAAATTGCGTCCATCATTCTTACTTAAAGATAAAGCATAATCTACATTTATAAACTATACGACCTCACTCCCGTACAATCCACGTTCATTGACTCGATCTTCAACCGCTTAGACTCCATAATGATGATAATTCTGTGCAACCTGCAATCACCACATACATCCGAATCATTAATATTTGATGACGTCATACATGATATAAACATACGTAATTAAATGACCACGCCACATTTTTCTACTTATGTTAATCCTTTCGATTATCTTTCCGAGTACAATCTTGTATCCCAATGACAAATCTTCATAAGGTCAACAATAGTATACCTGCACTTTCATTTCATTCTCAAGGCACCTGATTAGTAACATTAATACTCAAACGTATTGAAGCCATATACAAGCCCTATTCTTTCATGTACAATAAATCCCACTTCATACAAATGTACATACATACATATATACATACACACATACATACATACATACATGCATACCTCCATATCCAAGCTCTTACATACCACTTACATTCCTATATAATTATACTAACAAATCTTAGTCACAAACATCCATATATGTTAGTCTCATACGTACAAACCTATGTGCATGCTCATTTCTATTCATGCTTACCTATGGATTCTATCAATAACAGTTAGGTAAATCCATACACATACATGCTTACAGACTTATTCCGTTCCCACACATACTTACATACACGCTCCCTTCTTAATCACACTTCATAAACACCCTTTAATGAGTTTGGGGGTACATTTCGGGAGCTTGAAAATGAGTTCAATACTCACCCTTAGCTCACAAAACTATTTGGTAAGGTTGGGGTACATTATAGAAGTTTAACGGGGCTTAGGAATGGGTCTACGGGGTCTGGAACCGAAGAAAAACGAAGAAACGGGGCTACTGGCACGTAGACAGCAAGTTAGGGTGTCGGCCAACTGCTGCCTAGCGTCGGGGACGCTGCTACCAGCGTCGGGGACGCTGCCCCTGCAGCACCGACGCCGGATTTCATTCTTTTCGACGTTTCGTCCCCCGTTCACGCATCCCGAACATCCCAAATTGTAAAATTACATTATTCCAAGCCCCCAAATCATTCTAACACTTAACCCCAAGTTCCCGCAACCAAATCCTATACTATTATCTTACTTTCTTGATTTTGACCCGTTTGAACTTAACAAGACTTTTCACTCATAACTAATTCACATATTACCCAATACGACTTTACTTACTTTTGTTCTATCATTTCTTACCCATCATTTCATGATTCCCATCCTTCTTGCAATCAAAACTCATTATATATAAATAAATTTAGTTCGAGAATCACTTACCTTAAGCGTCCTTGTTCGTGCTTGCTTCCTTGCATCGTTTTGACTCGTTAGCCTTCCGCGCTTGAATCTATGTTGACACGATTCATATACTTACATGTTATCACATTCAAATCCTTGTTAGCATACGTGGTCATACATATTATCAATCACATTCAACTCATATCTTACACTTGACTTTCATTAGTCAAGTTCTAACAACATAAGGCATAGGCTAACAATCATATCATTCCGAACACACATAATTCAACATGTCAACACATAAAAACACACATTGATATAACATGTACCACATGATTTCCCAAATCTTACATTCGTGTTATAAAGCCTACCATGTCATTCTCACATTCATTGACTTTTCAGAAGTCAACTATTAAACATACAAGCTTTCACCCTTAGAAACATACATTCGTATTGAGATTAGTTAACCATACTAATGGCATGATATACATTTCGTTCTCATTTTTTAAGACATATACTACCACATGATCACCTAGATTACAAGCACTAACATAAACAACTTCCATTCATACTAGTATTTTTCATAATCCAACATGTAGCGCTATAACCCATGATTAGCTAACCCAACTCATCATTCTAATGCTCCTTCTTAATACATTCACATTTTTCACAATTACTTGATAATCACATTTAAAGGAATCAATTAAACACATAGTGTACATTGCATCATTCAAGCATAAGGTATCACTCCTAAAGCATATTTCTACCACATCATACTAACAAATCAAAACTTCTACATGAACTATATCTAAAACACACTTCTCATGTTAGTTTACTATCAAATACGTCATTATCACTCTACACCCATATTAACCCATTACTTGCATACAATTTCACATTTTAATGCTATTTAGACATTTCATCAAACACTTTGTGTGCGTACTACTTTCTAAGCTTAATGTACAAGTATTTCATGCCTTTCTTCCAAGTTTCATAACATTCATCATCAAATTCATTTCCTACAAGAACATCATTCTTTTCATATTATCAATTATAGTTAAACACTAAATTTCTTTCAATCAATCCATATTTACTCAAAACCTCAAATTTCTTGAACATGGGTTTCCAAATCAAAGACTCCAACTAAGATGTTTACATCAATATTAATACTAGATAAGAGTATCCAAGCATAATTTCAACCATCCCATTATTCCAATTTACCCAATTAGGAGTAATTCATCAAAACCCACCAAGGACTTTACTTAAAGAGATTCAAGAGGAAATTTGAGTACCTACTTGTTGCTTAGGAGATGATGAACACATTCAAACCCATAGATTTCACATGCAGATTTCCGGATTCCTCTTCTTCTTCTAATCCTTTGATTCATATAAGAACACACACACACTAGGTGTGTGTGTCGACACATGCTCCTGCCCACAAATGGGCTCTTCCACTTTCCCCATTCTTTTAATTAATAGACTTTCAAATTGACATCTTTTAGTCCTTTTAGTTTAGTTTATTATTTTTATTTAGCCACAAGATTTCATTCTTAGTTATTGGACTTATAAGTTAGCTAACTTAAGTAACTTAGTTACCTCAAAGAACCCAAATAATTTACTTCGTGTTATATCGTATAGAAACATATAGCGAACATAAATATCCGAGTTTTGGGGCGTTACAGAGGTGTAGAAGGAGGAAGAAGATGTTGACCTGTAAAATCGGAACTAGGGTTCTGATCAGAAAAGCTCGTCAGCCTCCGCCTCTCGTCAGCCCGCCGCCGCTCGTCAGCCGTCGCCGCTGCCGCTCTCTTCATCGTGTAGGGTTTCCGATTGAAGACCAGAAACAACACACCAGCCGTCGCTGCCAGAACCGTCGCCGCTCAGGTGAATCACCGCCGTGATTCCGAAGCCGCCTCCGCCAGAACCACCGTCGCCGTCGCGACTGTCTAGGGTTCCGACGAACCTGTCGCCTGCTTGTTCTCTTGGGAGATCGCAGGAAGAAGAAGAAGAAGAAGAAGAAGAACTAGAGGTCTTTTTTTTGTTCTGGTGGAATTGGGGAAGAAGAAGAAGAAGAAGAAGAAGAAGAAGAAGAAGAAGAAGAATACGTGCTTTTATTTTTCTGGTGGAGAATTTCTGGTGAAGAAAATTGAATTTCTCAATTTTATCAAGAAAGGTCCCTCAACTTTGAACAAGATCTCATTATCCATCAATACTTGTCCCTTGCCATTAAAGCTTGAAACAGATAAGTTATTTGTTTCTGATTATTGCTTTCGCTCGTATAAATTACCACTTAGCAGTACAAACCCGTTTGGTTAGTAGTAATTTGGTAAATTTTTTTAATGGCAGAAGATAGTAAAATCAAGATTGATAAGTTCGATGGAAGTGATTATGGATTTTGGAAAATGCAAATTGAAGATTTATTGTATCAGAAAAGTTTGCATTTGCCTATGTCGGGTGAACAACCAGATGACATGTATGATGAAGAATGGAAGTTATTGGATAGACAAGCTTTGGGTGTGGTTAGGCTTTTTTTGGCAAAGAGTGTTGCTTACAAAATTGTCAATGAAACAACCACATATGGTGTATTGAAAGTTTTGTCCAACATGTATGAAAAACCATCCGCTTCAAACAAAGTATTCCTCATCCGACAATTGGTTAACACCAAGATGAAGGAAGGCATGTCGGTTACCGCTCACATAAATGAGTTTAACTCGATTATCTCTCGTTTAGCCTCAGTTGAAATAAAGTTTGAAGATGAAGTTCAAGCACTACTCCTTTTATCATCATTGCCCGACAGTTGGTCAGGCACAGTCACAGCTGTTAGTAGTGCATCCGGCACTACCAAACTCACTTTCGAGAGTATTCGTGACTTGATAGTAAATGAAGATATCAGACGGAGAAGCAATGGTGAGACTTCTAATTCTAGTTCTTTATTGCATACAGAAAGTAGAGGAAGAAGAAACGAAAGAGGACATAGTCGAGGCAGGTCCAAGTCCAGAAGAAGGGGACAGTCAAAGAACAGAAAAGACGTTGGAATTGCAAAGAAAAAGGTCACTATAGAAGCCAATGTACAAAACCCACTTCAAAGAAAGAAGTAAACAGTGTATCCTCGGAAGAATTAGGTGATGTTCTCATCTGTTCTGTTGAAGATTCAGTTGAAACTTGGATTATGGATTCGGGTGCTTCTTTCCATGCTATCTCATGCCCAGATATGGTCAAGAATCTACGAACAGGTAACTTTGGTAAAGTTCGTTTAGCAGATGATTAAATGCTTGATATCACAGGTATTGGAGATGTAGACTTGAAGACCTCATTAGGAACTATATGGATATTGAAAAATGTCAGGGTTATTCCTAACAGAGGATAGAGTATGGACTTTGAAAATTCAGAACTGGGGTAGGTAGACGGTTGATGAGGTAAACCGCGCTTTGAAAAGCATGTGTCCAAAACGAAAGAGGAAGTTGAGCGTAATGAAGAAGAGCTAAACCGGTCTCAACAAAGTGACGATGACGGCGTTCGGCCACGCCATTTTGCTCCGGGGTATGCGGTATGCGGAGGAGTGGTGAAGTGTGATATGCCTTGAGATTGAAGGTAGGAGGTAAGACCGACGTATTCTCCACCGTTGTCAGTGAAAAGATAAATTAATGGGGTTTGAAAATATTTTTCTACTAACAATTTAAATTGTGGAAATAATATTGAGACATATGATTTGTGTTTCATTGGATATAGCCAAATATACTTAGTGTGAAAAATCAACAAAAATCACATGAAGCTATCAATGGATTTTTCCACTGGACCTTAAACATCCGAATAGATTAGTTGTAGAGGTTTTGTAGGACTAAATGAGTTCATACCAAAAGGCTCTTTGTGACTTTTATTAATAAAACACGAGTTACAATGAAAATTTAGAAGATTAAACTTTAACCCTAAGCATTTGGCTATTTTCTTGAGAATCCGAATGGAAGGATGCCCAAGTTTATGATACCAATCAAGCGGCGATGTGGTTGAGACCGCATTAATTTGAGGTGATGAAGGAAAGTTGGCATAGTAGACATCAAGGTAGTTCTCGCCCCGCATTAGACGTGCCCCCGTGTGAAGATACTTGACAAAGAAATGTGTTGGGTTTGGTTCGGTTCCGGTGATGAATTGAACAAGATCCAAACCGATTAAGGTGGAATAAACATGTTTGCGCCATATGGAGAAGTAAGTTATCACTGGTTAGGGTGATAGTTCTTCATCTTGCCTCTTTGTTGATTCTGTATGTCTTTATGGGTTAGTTTAATCTTGAAGGTTAATTATCATAGGATAAACTACATTTACCTTTTGGTTAAAAATGTTCCCAATATACATTAATTGAACAAGGGGTATAAAAAGGTTGCACTCGAGTTCATTGTGGTCTATTTAAATTGAACATGGGGTCAATTCAAATGTGAGAGTATATAACAGAAACTAGTTGTCATTTATTGACAGTTAGTTTACTTAAGTTGTATTTGAGTAGCAATTGTTGTTTTCTTACAAAAGCCTTAAATGCACCCATTGGCATTCAAAAGATTTAGATTTCATCCATTGTGATATTATATTCATTTAATGTGGTGTATGTTTAGAATTTGTATACCTGTTTGCTGTTTCCTCAAAGATCAGTTCTCATTTTGCTGAGTCAGTAGCGAAGCCTAAATAGCAGCTTCAGTGGAGATCAAATGTCCCGTGCAAGTCGGGGTGAACGATGTTGTCTCGTCGACAGACGCATATACTACCCAAAGGGTCGCCTACATGATCAGAGGCAGCAAAATGCCTACGCTTGGAAGGTGTAATATAAGGTCAAAGAAATAATCAATCTAATAGCAAATTAAGCAAGTTGAACTAACCAAAGACAATGGGAAACAAACCAAGTGCACATAACATTCTATAAGCAGAACATCCATCCAACCGCAACGCGCTAGGGGTAAAACTTCAACAGTTGATTATGCTTTTTTGAATGTTTCCTTGTCGGTTCACATGTAAATACGTTAAGATTATACAATATAAATTCGATTACTTTACATGTTGATCCAACCGCAATGCTATTGAGTTAAATATGATACGTCAAAACACGTGTTTTCATATGGTGAACACATCACATAATGTTTGGACTAATTCGTTCGATGTTTACAATGTACCCGCGCAGGGGCCTAACTACTAGTTATTAGATAAAAGGTAAAATCCAACTTACAGCCTCATAGTGAATAAGTTGTAAAAATATGCTGACCGATTCAGATGTTACATCTTAATGGCTGAGCACAAGATTGTCAGATCAACTAAAAGTAACTATTGAAGTTCAAAGAGTCTTTAATCTAGCAGTATTAAAGTGTTATATAAGACTTTGTTTTTCGATATAATGAGGGTTCAAATCTCACAAAAAAAAATTTAGCCGCTTAAAAAACTAAAATTAACTATTTAACTCTTTATTTAAGCAGAAATAAAAAGAAAAAATTATTGGTTATTAATAAAATAACATCAATAATAATTAAATATTAGCTTTAAAGTGAGGTTTTCAAGGAAACAAACTTTTACTATTTTTACTAATTTGACTTTCACCAAAATTTCCACAAAAGCCCTCTTGGTTGTTGATCCATTAACATCAACAAAACAGCATCCTTAAATACAGATTTTAGCCCTGCTTTCACACTACTATTATACTAAAAACAGATCACTATATAAACACCATTTTAAGCCCTCCATCAACACATGAATACATACTCCAATCATTAAAAGAAGGTGTCCAACAAGTAACTTTTTTTCTTTTCATTTAGCAGAGATTAATGTTAATCTAAGCTTCTGAGTTTCCAAGGTTGTTGGTAACCTTAAATCTTTACAAACCCTTTTCTTTTTCTTTTTTTTTTTTTTTTTTTCTTGATTTTATTAAAAACCCATATTTTTTCTTGAATCAAGATCTGATTTTTCTTTTTCTTTTTTTTTTTTTAATTTTTCTTGATTTTATTAAAAACCCATATTTTTTCTTGAATCAAGATCTGATTTTTTTCTTTTTCTTTTTGTTTGTACTTTATTATTTTGCATTTTGTTAGCTTATATCAAGTGGGTTTCTTGTAATCACAACTAATACTTGTTTTTTTGGCTGATTATTCATTGATAATTGATTTCATGAGCTGGGTTAGGATCAAATATTTAAATAATAAAATAAAAAACCTTTCTTTGCAGTCCACATTGTTTGTAAACTTATATTTTTGATGTTTCTTGAAGCTGTTCATATCTGCTAAAATGCGCCTGCTTTCATCTTTTTCACCCCCTCCTTCATCAAATATTAATCCTCATATGAATTCAAAAACAAATTCAACTGTGATCTTTGTTAGAACCATTGTTATTGTGATAGCAGTTATGTTTGTTATATGTGGATTACTTCATTTACTTGTGAAGTATTTGATAAAAAAGAAGAGATTATTATTATCTTCTTCAAATTCCCATTTTCAATCTTCAAGATTTCAAGAAAGTGGTGTTCAAGAAGAAGAAGATGATGCATATGAGAGACAATTGCAACAGCTTTTTAATCTGCATGATTCTGGTTTAGATCAAGATTTCATTGATGCATTACCAGTGTTTTCTTATGGAGAATTAATGGGATTAAAGGAGCCTTTTGATTGTGCTGTTTGCTTATGTGAATTTACACAAAAGGACAGTTTAAGATTGTTGCCATTATGTAGTCATGCTTTTCATATGCATTGTATTGACATTTGGTTGCTTTCAAATTCAACTTGTCCTTTGTGTAGAGGAGCACTTTTCACTCCTGGTGTTTCTCTTGAAAATCCAGTTTTTGAGTTTAATGATCCAAGAGAAGAAGAAGAAAAAGTTGTTGATGATAGTGGTCAAGGGCATTTTGGTCATTTCAAGCAATCTGAGGGTAGTAATGGTAATGAAAAGAGGGTGCATCCGGTTCGACTCGTTGGGAAAAGAGAAGAAAGGGAAGTAGGAGAGACAAGTAATAGTAAATTTGACGATGGTGATGACAGTCAAGGGCATTTTGGTCATTTCAATCCGTTTGACGGTAGTATTGGCAAAGAAAAGAGGGTGTATGATCAAGGGCATTTTGGTCATTTAAATCAACATGAGGGTAGTATTGGCAAAGAAAAGGGGGTGTATGGTCAAGGGCATTTTGGTCATTTCAACCAACATGAGGGTGGTACTGGTAATGAAAAGAGGGTGTATGGTCAAGGGCATTTTGGTCATTTCAACCAACATGAGGGTAGTATCGGTAATGAAAAGAGGGTGTATCCGGTTAAACTTGGGAAATTTAGAGCTTCGAATGTCGGAAAAAGAGAAGAAAAAGGAGAGACAAGTAATAGTAATCTTGATGCAAGAAGATGTTATTCAATGGGAACTTATGAATATGTTGTGGGAAATTCAGAATTAAGAGTGGAATGTGTTCCAAGTAATAGTAGAAGGGGCAGTTTTGGTAATAAAGTGGATAGTTCAATTGATGGGGGTAATAATGGAAAGAAAATTAGTAACAGAAGTAAAGGTGAGAGCTTTTCCGTTTCTAAGATTTGGCTATGGTCAAAGAAAGATCATAATCATCAAAAAAGTCAAATCTTTTCAGGTAGCCCATATGGTTAATACATTTGTTAATGTTAGTTTACCTTTGAGTAATGCAAATAGTAGTTATAGTTGACCATTTTTATAAGTCAATGGTTCTTATGAAGTTCTTTATATATTTCTTTGGGTTATTGGATTTTAATAATCTAAAGTTTCACCTGTTGGCCGATAATATTCTCAACTTCAAAAATTCCCTCCAACGATCCCAACTTGTAAAAATTTGGCCCCCATTGATCCTTTTATAACATATAAGAATTTGGCCTACTCAATAGATTCAAGTGCATCTGCAGCGTCCTTAATTGAATTAAGTGTACCTACAGTTTGAAAAGGATTGACGGGGGCCAAATTCTTACAAGTTGGGATCGTTAGAGAAAAATTTTAGAGTTAGAATTATTATCAGCCAACAGGTGAAATTTATGATTATTAAAATCTATTAACCCTGTTTCTTTTTGTAATTGTTTCAATTAGTTTGAGTGTAGAGTTCTGTGAATGATTCTTATTTTATTTTCATGATTCACTTTATTAAAGATTGCACATGTACTCATTAGCTTGACCATTTTATTTAGTATTATTACTTCTTTTCTTTAATGTGAAGTATATTGTTGGTAATGTATAAGGTCTTTCACTTTGTTTTACTGTACCACTGATAGTCTTCTTCTTCTTTTTTTTTTTTTTTTTTTTTTTTGTCATCTCTCAAAAAACAATAAGTGTGTTTGGTTTATACAATTCTTCATATTTGAATATAATTAGAATCTAAATTTCATTTCTCACATTGTTTGGCTAGAAAACACACAACTTGAAATTTAAATTCCTTTAATTTTTTTCGAATTTCTTTACCGAAAGGAATTCAAGATTTCAAGTATTGAATGTAAAGTTAACATCCGAATGGAATGTGCTCACTTTTACCAAAAAGTCCCTCGCATCAATGAGGTCGGTCCATCAACCAAAACTAGCACCGGTGTCTGAATCACTACTACATTGACCTCCACTCGGTTGTTACTTCGATTTAACTGCAACTAGCACCTCTATAATCACAAGAATGACACCGATGGTATTAAAGAACCCAGTAGTGCCCATAGCCCTTCTAGCCAAGAAATAAGTTAGGTGATCCTTGGATAAACATCCAAGTTTGAGGTTTTCAAATCTTTAAGGGTTTGATTTTACTCTGTAAATCGCAGTTAAAAAATAAATATATTATTTTTGTCATATTTTATCTTATTCTAATTAAGTGAGTGAAGTGTAGGGTTATATAATAAATAACCATAAAGGTTGACAAGATTAATGCCCCTTGGCTTGTTGTCAATATATGAATTCAATAATTTGTTTAGCTACCAGCTTCTATTTTGTCATTTCCCTCTTGTTATGCACCTTGAAAACAATTACAACACATGAAACAAAACCAATTTTCAATATTTAAGTTTTTTTTTTTTAATTTAGAATATCACCATCATAACATTTATCATATAAACACAATATATTCTTTATGTGAAACTTTGATTTTTTTAATCATCAATTACTCTCCTCACTACTAAATAAATGATATTGGGATGCTAATTTATTGATAAAATATAGTATGTATTTTTTAGAGTTAAATGTCATTTTAGTCCCTCTGGTTTGGGCTATTTTGCCAGTTTAGTTTAAAGGTTTCATTTTTCGCTTGTGGGTTCAAAAATGTTTCACCGTTGCCATTTTAGTCCACTGGGTTAACTTCATCCATTTTTTCTGTTAACGAGAAGGACAATTCGGTCATTTTATATGTAATTCTGTTAACTAGAAGGGCAATCCGGCCATATAAAATAACCGAGTTGCCCTTCTCGTTAACAGAAATAATGGATGAAGTTAACACAGTGGACTAAAATGGCAACGGTGAAACCTTTTTAAACCCACATACAAAAAAAAAAAAAAAACTTTTGGACTAAACTGATAAAATTTCCCAAACCACAAGGACTAAAATGGTATTTAACTAATTAACTCTATTTTTTAGTAAGCAAATCCCTGAAACCTTTGTGATTTGTCACCAAAAGAATCAAATTGTTTCGTAACGGGTAGACATATAAAGACAAATAGAAAGCAACCCTTTTTGTATTAACGAAAGAACAAAATGTCTCACTCTCGCATAAGTCACATTCAAAAAAAAACTACAATAAACTAATTTTTAATGCATTTAAAGTATGTTACAGGATATAAAGTGTATACGTGACGGTGGATTCTTGTATTTTTTATTGATTGTAAAGATATATGCAAGGTTGGAGAACTCGCTAGTCGCTAGCGGGTCGGTGAGGTAGGGACTAGCGACTACTCGGGATTACTCGGGATTAATCGGGATTAATCGGATCGGACTTTTTATGTATAATTTTAAGTTTTTATACATATATACATATATTTTTATACGTAATTTTTTTAAGTGGACAAGTTTTGACCGGAATATGGGAGGTTTTGGCCGGAATATGTGTTTTTTCCGATTTTTTCTGATTTTTTCCGATTTTTTTCCGATTTTTTTTGTTTTTTCCCGACTTTTTCCGATTTTTCCCGACCGACTAGTCGCGATTAGGGCCGACTAGGGCCGACTAGGCCGACTAGCGATTTTTTCACTGATTAGTGAAAAATTACTCAGTAGAGGTCCGACTAGCGACTAGTCGCCGATTAATCGCCGACTAGTCGCGATTTTTGCAACACTGGATATATGTGTTGTGATTTTTCTGTATTTTTTATCACACCCCAAAAAAAGTATATATATACTTTGATGATTTTCTGTATTTATAGCACTTGAGATTGAAAAAGAAAATCAAAAATAGGAATATTAGAGTTAAATAATCTCAACTTTCACCAATTGGTCGATAGCACTCCTAACTTTCGATTTGTACTACACACTATCAACTTTCAACTTATTGGCCGATAGCACCTTCAAACTAACTGAACCCTAACCCAGTTAGTTTTTTGCTGATGTGGCACTTGTGTGGTGACGTGGCATCTGGCGTGGGAATTTTGATGACGTGGCGTCTGACTTGGCTTTTTTATGACGTGGCACAGGTTTGGTGACGTGGCAGCTAATGTCAGCAAACTGGGTTAGTGTTAAGTTAGTTTGGGAGTGTTAACGGTGAATAAGTTGAAAGTTGGGAGTGGTGTGGTACAATCAAAAGTTGAGAGTGCTATCGACTAATTTGTGAAAATTGAGGTTATTTAAATCAAAAGTTCCGGCAATCCGGTACAACCAGCGCACAAAGCATATTGAACTCGACATCCATTTTGTTCGTGAACAAGTCCAACGCGGTCAAGTCCGTATTCTTCACGTTCCTTCTCGCTATCAGATTGACATATTTACTAAAGGCCTTCCTCGACTCCTCTTTGATGATTTTCGTTTCAGTCTCAGCATTCAGTCTCCTCCCGCTTCGACTGCGGGGGTGTAATAGTTGTATATTAGTATTATGTCTATATTTATAATATTCTCATGTATATATCCCTAAAATAGGATTGTAACTTATATTTATATGAGGTAATAGAGGAGGGGATCAAAGAATCAATTACCAAACTATCATCCCTTAAAAATATGTATATAGCAATTGGGATTGAACAATAAAATCACAAATATGTCATACATGTACATATTTTTTTACGTATATGACTATTGAATACTTAAATTAATTTTCATGCATGATGCATCTATTTAATTTGTATGAATCGACATATTCCAGTATCATATTTTAACCACTTGTTATTTTCTACGCTAACTTTTTAAAGTATATAGCACGATACACATGCATATATTTCTTCTTTTGCTTATTAATTTATGTAATAAACTATTTGTTTTATATTTAATATGGAACAAACTATTATTGTTGACGTTTGACGAACTAAAGTGCTAAATTCACGAAAAAAACGTTGTGAAGTCTAGGGCTGACAATTCTGACACGAACACGATAACACGATACGAACCTACATGAAGTTAACAGGTTTCGTGTTTAACCTTAGCAGGTTTCGTGTCTATAACAGGTCGACACGATAAGACCTGTTTAATTTCGTGTCGTGTTCGTGTTTACCTATTTCGTGTTCGTGTCTTAACAGGTCGTGTTCGTGTCTTAACGGGTCGTGTCAGACACAATATGACCTGTTAAGACCTGTTAAGACTTAAGACCATTATACAATACCTGTTAAGACCTGTTAATGGCTAAATATCAAACATGTAGTAACGGGTCGTGTTCGTGTCTCTTAACATGTATTATACGTTGGTAAATTTTTCGTGTCTTAACAGGTTGTTTCGTGTAACCTGTTTATTATCAGGTTCATGTTCGTTTTTGGAAAATCTTACACGATAAGATTTCGTGTCGTGTTCGTGTTTACCTGTTTCGGATTCGTGTCTTATCATGTTCAGATATTAACAGGTCGGATTGACACGATATGCCAGCCCTAGTCAAGTCACCTTGTTCCTGATAGTAACTCATCAATTGCATCAAAGGGCATCACAAATGAGAGTTTGTTACATCAAATGAAATAAAAAAAATAATTGGTTAACTGCCATTTTCGTCACTATGGTTTGTCCGATTATGCTAGTCCAGACCAAATTTCAAATTTGTATCATTTTCGTCCTGACATTCTTGAAACATACCAGCTACGTCCAAAAACTTAACGTTTGTTAAAACCTGGCGTTTAATGAAGGGTAAAACCGTCATTTTCCTTTATTTTATTTTGCCTTTATTAAACCCTATTAATTGGAAAATAAAATAAAAAAAAAGGAAAATGGTGTATAAAAGGAAACAAAAAAAGGAAAATGACGCTTTTACCCTTCATTAAATGGCAAATTTTAATGACGTTTCAAGGATGTTAGGGACGGAAATGATACAAATTTGTAGTGACGTTTCAAGGAAAATGATACAAATGATACAAATTTTAATGACGTTTTAAGGAAAATGACGTTTCAAGAATGTTAGGGACGGAAATGATACAAATTTGAAATCTGGCTTGAACTGACATAATTGAATAAACCTCTGGGACGAAAATGGCAGTTAACTCAAAAAATATTATATATAGTTCATTTATATAATGACAACATTAAATTCAATTGCATTTTGATGCAATACAAATCACTACACAAGTGTAGTACTCAATGAACAATCAATGCCTATGATGGCAAAATTTGATTCTCACAAACTGCATACAAGAACATATTTGTCAATAATATACAAAACCAGCTTTCGAAAGTGAACAGCGCGATCAAAGCTCATGTTCTCAACTCGATACTCCAAACCCGCTATAGCCTAGAACTCCAAATATATGAAAAGGGGAAAACAACAATAATAGCACTGAACCAAAAATTGCACTAAATGCTACCAGCTCATGCACAGTCATCACAAGTCACTCGGAAAATTACTTATTTGCCCTTCCTCCAACATATCTTTGTTATTCAACTTGTAGCTTATGCGAATGCGCATGACAAGCGATTTCTGGTGAAAATGGGAATATATTGTTTATATCACTTTACATATTCATAAAGAAAATCATGTGAAATGACAATAAATGGAAGCATAGACTTTATTATACACACTACAGTGATATTATAAAAATGATTTTAAATTGGCAATTCGGGATTTCGGGTATTTCCGTCTTTTTGTTAACTTAAAGGGCAATTCGGTCTTTTTCACTTCATGTACAACAATTTAACATAATGTACAAGTATTCATAAAACCCTTAACGGAGAAAAAAGACAAAAACACCCCTGACTTAAACGGAGAAAAATGGATGGAGTTAACAAGGAGGATAAAAATGGCAAGATTTCAAACCTTTTGGATTCAGATGCGGAAAAACAAACCTTTGGACGAAAGTCGCAAAACTGGCCAAACCTCAGGGACTAAAATGGCATTTTACTCTTTAAAAAAAGAAATACAGTGATGGCAACATGACAAATATGCCTAAAAAGGTCATCATTTTGTTTTATATTTTTATATCCAACGGGTTAGAATTAAAAAAAAAACGTTAATAAAACAGGGACGAGTTGAAAGTCAGCTGAAGGTTATTCAAACGCTCAAATGACTTTGTGAATTTTGTGGGCCCCGTAAATACGGAGAAAGATGAGTATGTAATTTGAAAATGAAATTGGGATCCACTAAAGCATAAAACCTAGGATGTTCAAAATGGGAAATTGCTGAATATGTAGAACATAGAACAAGAATATTGTACTTTTATATACTGAATATAAATAAGTGCAAGTGAATACCTTGCCATGTTGATTGTTGGTAACCCGTAATTTCTGTGTTATTGACCCGTTGCCATTTCCAGGAAGCGTATTACTGCTAGCAGGCTCTAAATGCAACTGAAGAAACTGTGGAATGAAAATACAGCATATCAGCAAATACAAATCAAGATGCAAATAAATTCCCAAATACAGCATGTCAGAAATGATCATTTTTATATTAAAATGTTAAGCTCATGGATAAGCGTTAGATATTTGTATATAGAAAGGTTAAGCTTACGGATTGCAAAATGACCCAGACGGTACACAAACCATCTTTTAACGAGTCGGTACAAAAAAGTAAAATCACTAAAACAGGACAAATGAAAAAGCATGGTGACATTTTAAGCATATAAAGTTAAAAACATTAAGTTCGACTATAAATGTATAGAAAATTTAAACTAATATGTAGATATCACGTAAATACTTGTTACCTTTGGTACTGCTGCCTGGAAGATGAAATCTGTATACACCTCGGAGGACTTATTTGTAAAACTGGCCTCGATTTGGGTTATTTGCGGGCTTCCGGGTTGCTTAGAGAATTTGAAAATTAGGCTTAATGAACTGTTCTCAAATGCAACTAATGGCGGAAAAGTAGGACCGTTGTCTTCTGTTCACATAGATTAATGGTTAAAAATATCCCAAAGATTTGAAGAGAACTTAAACATCAAGCGTTTGGTTGAAATCGAATGGAACAAGTAGTTATACTTTATTAATAATTGTGTTTTATTTGCTTTTCATACTAAACGTAAATATGCGTAATTTAAGTTCAAGTTAATAAAAAAGTTTAAGATTAATTTAAGTGCCAATGTACACAAATTAGTTAATAAAGAAAGTTTAGGATTAGTTTAAGTGCCAATACACAAATTAGGACTGTGATAAAAAGTTCGCTTTATTTATTTATCTTTGGAAAATAAAGAATGTTATTTTAAGTTTATAAACTAAGGATTAATTTCATGCAGGCTCTTTTGAAAGTTTTAAGTTTCGCATTTACACGTCCAAATTCAATAATATCATATTTACGATTATAAAACACTAGAATTAGCATATTTATCCCTTCCATTGCAAGTAAAAAAGATCAATTATTTACAACATTCTTTTTCACTGAATAAATGAATAAAAAAAATAAACGTTATCAATGCAAAACATATACAAGATAATACTTACTAGGCAATGTAGGGTTAGGACCGAATCCATCTAACAGATCCATAACAGGTGATGTATGTGATCTTTGTGCCGATGTTACCACAGGTGATGAAAGCCCATTTAAAGCATTGACTGTGGTTTTATTATTATCTTCACTAATGGATAATATATCAGCTGTAAATGACCCGTTTTGAGCAGGAGGTGACCCAGTTGACAAAAGATCCAGCAGAACATTGGTCCCACTTTTTTGTGTCTGTATTGTACCTGAAATGATAAAAAAGTAAAATTGTAAAATTAGTAACAAGTTAATGCTATTTTCATGCATAGATAAGTGTTCTAAAACGTGGACCAGGTCACCAAGTCGCTATAAGACTGGCCCGGTTCACACAACAGAGCCATTAAGTTGGCGTTTTGGTTTGAGTCAGCAATTACTATTAGTATGGGTTCGATTACATATTAAATGGGTTAAGATGGTGTATTTTTAATGCATAAAACTTCCCAAATCAATTTATTAAAAAAGTATAGTTAACACTGATTATTTATATAATTTAATAGACTAATTTGCATACTCTTAATTAGTAACTTTTGTATGCATGAGGGTGTTGTTCCACATGCTAAGGGTGGTTTAAAAAGAAAATTTGAATTTTTACTTTAACCCAAAGCTTTCCATTTCTTGCAACTTTAACCTCACAAAATTGTTTTTTTTTAGTTTTAACCCAAAACTTTTCATCTTTTACAATTTAACCTCACAACTTTTTTACTTTCAACTTTGGTCCTATATACTTTTCATCTTTCGCAAATTTTCGTTTTATGTTTCGTACTAAATTTTGCGAGTTAAACGGCGCAACGTGCGTGTGGTTCAACGTTGTTACGTCTACTTTTTCCCCATTTGACAAGTTCGTCGCAACTCACAGATCCTAGATCGACTTAGTTGTTTTTTATATGTTTTACGTTTCGGTCTAATTTATTCGCATTAACACGCCGCAACTTCAACTTCAGTGTTGGTGGTCGTTGGCACTTGGCGGTGGTGTGGCATTGGTGCTATTTGGCATGGTTTTAAGCCCCCGCCGCAACGCGGGGGTGCTTAATTCTAGTTATATATAAAAAACTAATCTCCTGGACAAAAAGTGTTTCAGGTTGACCCGCCCCATACCAGAATTACACGTTTTGTCCAGTTACCTAACCGGCCCATTTGGCACCTTTTAGCAGATAACCATTGCATCAACCGAAAAGTAGTTTCACAAGTATTGAATTTAACCTGATTGTGATGAAGATGACAATATATCATCACCAAGGAGGTCCTGAAGGAAATTTGCACTTGAAGAGGTGGGTGGCGCAGGTTCATCCACACTTAAATCAAGCAAGTCTAATAAAGGGGCATCAACGGTTTTGGGAACACCGTTTGGAAGCTGAAGTGGATTGCCTTGTGAGGTGGAAGCGACAGCTGGCAGAGAACCAGCCCTCCTTCCACTGTAGGTGGCTTCATCAAGAACAGGCATCCTTTCAACCAGTGCAGACCTTCAAATTGATTTAAATAAATAAATAAATAAGATAAATATTAGCTGCGAATCACATAAAGATTCTGATAAGGATATTTAAAAGAGAATTGCATGTAAAGGCCAACATAACCATCAAAAAACTTGATTCAATACAGCCTCCTAGATATTAGCCAAAATTCCAGGTGATAATTCAGAAGAAGAAAAAAGGTCACCTTGGTCAAAGTTACAAACATGACAACACCATGTCAAAAAAGTCAAACTTGGTCATTATTATTGTACTAATACATGAAATCAACTTTTTTAAAAGTTTGGAGGGTTTTTATCAATATTTTGAGAACCGGACCGGCGTCGAACCGGTCTCCTTACCGCTGGTCGGGCCGGTCGGACTGGATGTAAAAAATGGGTGATGCCGTAAATATTATAAAAATATAATGGGTAAAATTGAAATTTTTTAATAAAAATCTGGTTCCACCACTAAAAAATCCGGTTCAATCGCCGGTTCCCGTCGCTCGACTCAAAACAGGTCTAATAGAGCGAACCGGACAGGTCAGACCCCTGATTCCCGGCCCGACCGGCCAGTCCGGTTTTCAAAACATTGGTTTTTATTAAGAATGGAAGTTTATGGTTTTTTCTTGGAAAAGAAGCCGGTTACCTTTTAAGTGATTAACTATTCTAAAATACATTTGTGTATCAAGCAGATGCCAAAGCAATTAACGGAAGGTGATTTCATACCTTAAATTTTGGTGCTTTTCAATTATGGAATCAAACTCAAGTGATCTCTGCTGCAGTTCAAGCAGATGACTTCCTTTAAATTGAGTGACAATGTCTTTTATTCTCCTAAAATGAACAATTATGATATCAGTATATTATAAGTGCCCTAAAAAGTGTTATATTAATAAATATTCCAACACTATGACACATTAATAAGTAACAACATTTGCCCATAGAAGATCAGACCAACACACTTAATGGGGCAAGTGGCTTTTTAACATAGTATATATGGGTTTTAATGAACATTCAATTTCCAGCCCGGACCCTCATGTCAGTTCGTATTGAAGCTTGAGTAAAGCTAGTTAACCGAAACCTGAAGGTTAAATAATGAACGGGTCGAGTGGCTTGCCTAATTGGTCAAAACAAGTTTGGGCTAAAAATAGTTTCTTTTCATATTACTACAAACACGTCAAGTTGGGTAGGGTGACCCATCAACACTATTTGTTGTCTCTTTTCTTACATTTTGTAAATAACTAATGTGTTGAAAAAGATTTAAAAACTATATTGTTCGAATAATAATCCAACTTCCTTGAATAAAATGATTTAGAAGGTATTAAGCACTTTAAAACAATTCGATCGACTTTTGAGTTTTGACCCATTTTCCCGATTGCTATTTAGCTAAGTTTTTTTTTTAATTTCACCCGTTCATGATAAAGTACATCCCAACTCAGCACATGTTAAAGTAAATGCTAAAAGTTAACTCCTCTACCAAAACCTATTGTTTTCAAAAAAAAATAATAATAATAATGTCTTACTGTGAACAAGAAGGGAAACGTGAAGACAGCTTCAACAAAGCAACCAAACACATTGACCTAGTGGTAAGATCAGATGCATGGCGTTTACTAGCAACCTCTATAGCATCCACTGCATCGTTCTCAGTTACCTGTGCCGAAAAACTCAAATTAAACATAGATTTAGACAGAGTGAGATACTGAAACAGTGAAACTTACTCATTATAAAAATATATGATATGATTTAATGGACAATGATGATTTAGAAGTAGCAATTCTGGCCCATTTATAGACAAATGGGCTGAATTCGGTTAGGTCTCATCTCTAACGGGCCAGCTAGGTTAAGCTAAAAGATTTAACTAAAAAGCAGATGAATTAAATGGGGTAATGATCATTCCAGATGTATTCAGATGCATGGAACCTTCAAAATCTCTTTATTAAAGAAAGTTTAAATTGTTACTATAATAATATAGTTTCATAATCATGTTTCACACATTAACTGATAATTGTTTATAAATCATTAAATCCTAATTAAAATAAAAAAAAAGGTGTTTGAGAGTTGGCATGACCATTTGACCCATAATATAAAACTTCCTGTTTTGACTAGACTCCATTTTAATTCACCATTTAACCCATCGGACCCACCCACCTGCTTTGCCACCACTTATTAAACATATGCAGAAAAATCAAAATTCAGAACCTGACCATGTGTCACACATACACTGTTTGGGGGCATTTTGGGTGATTTGGAGCTAAATGAAGCAAATCAAGAATAGTAATGTAGATTAATTCAATTACGAAGAAGCAAACTCACGGTCATAGGTTCCTCAAGATCAAGCATTCCTATATTGTTTACCAACAAGTCACCGTATTCTCCTATGCACCATACTGCAACCCTAACAACTGCTTCCTGTTTAGATCAGGCAAATAATATGTACATTAATACCATGTGAATATGGGAAACAAAAGTAAACTAAAAGATGAGACTAGACCAAACAGACAAGCTTATTAAGACCATCTCCAATGTATGCATCAAAACACCTAAACGGTGTAAATTATTGGTGCTACACTATTCAGCGCGCCATTTTACACCAATTTTAGTGTAACACTATTCGCCAAACCAAAGATCTATATTTTCAGTTTAACCATTTTGATTATAAAAAGTATAACTATTTAAAAAAAATGCATTATCCACATGATTCAATGATGGATATGGTATAAAAAAATGCATTATCAACATGATTCAATGATGAATATTGTATTTAAACTTTTTATATTTACGAGAGAAAAGTGCCCGGATAGTCCCTGTGGTTTGCTCTTTTTTCACCTTTAGTCCCTAACTTTCTAAAATTACAGCTATAGTCCCCAACTTTTCAATTTTCGTTCCCGGATAGTCCCTGAAGCAGATGGAGGTTAGTTTTTGGTGTTAAATGGATGTGAAATGACGAAATTGCCCTTACTTCAATGAAAATAATTAAAACAATATACCAATTATAATACTTTTTAAAAAAAAATGGACCCACCTTCTCTACCCCTACCCCACCCCACCCCTTCTCCCATCTCTCTCATCTTTCTTTTTCTTTCTTTGTCTGCATCAATCAAACCAACACCATAACCACCACCATACCCAACCTCAGCCTTCACCACAACCATAAACATTTAAAATAATGTTGAATCCGGAGAAGATCGACAGGTCATCAATTAGTGTAAACACCATCATATTCTGGAGTTAACAGATCTGGACGAGTCATCTCCACACCTCTGAGGAATAACTTCGTGTAGCTATTACTCAAATCAATCGATGACGTCAACGTGATGCACCGACCTGGATCCATCGTCTCAGTCGTTTTCCGTCACCGGGAAACCACCACAACCGTTTTCCTTCACCGGTGTTGTTTCAGATCGGGACATCATCCGGCGACCGACCCGTCACCATAATCAGGCAACTATGTCGCACCCTCAGCCCCACTTTCACACGAATTTGTATGATCTCATAAACTGGTATCATTGTCTTCGTTTTTCAATGGAGTTTTGTAAAAGGTTGGGATGTTTTGCTGGAGGTTTTTAAAAGAACCGAAACAAATGAAGGTGGGAAGGTGGGAGGTGGGGCAGAAGTGCGGGGTGATGAAGCTTGCACAAATCACCGGAAAAAGGAAGATGGCCGGTGATGAAGGTTGGCCGGTGATGGGTGTGGGGGTGGTGATGGATGTGGTGAAGAAGATGATTACAGGGGGTAGGGCGGGGGTGGAGTAGGTTGTGGGCCCCACTTAATTAATTAGATTTTATTTTTTTATTTATTAAATGCCTGGATAGTCCCTGTGGTTTGCTCTTTTTAAGGAAAGGGTATTTCTGTCATTTCACACCCTTTTAACTGAGAAAACTAACTGATGTTAGGCACAGGGACTATCCGGGAACGAAAATTGAAAAGTTGGGGACTATAGCTGTAATTTTAGAAAGTTAGGGACTAAAGGTGAAAAAAGAGCAAACCACAGGGACTATCCGGGCATTTAACTCTATTTACGAGTATAGTACACGGATGGTCCGTGGTTAACCAAAATTTTGGATTTGGTCACTAGCTTTCCAAAAGTACACGGATGGGTCCCTGTGGTTTGCACTTTGTAACGCATTTAGTCCCCAACTTTTGTCAAAAGTACATGGATGGTCCTTGTGGTTTGCACTTTCTAACGCATTTAGCCCCTAACTTGACATGTTAAAACCTTTAGATTTGTTAGCTGGGAACTAAATGCGTTAAAAAATGCAAAGCACAGGGACCATCCGTGTACTTTCGAAAAGCTAGGGACCAAATCCAAAATTTTGGTTAATCATAACATAAGAACCATTCGTGTACTTTACTCTTCATTTATAATTGTTATAACTTTTATAAGCCTAAAAGTAAAAGTAAAATAAACTACAACATATTATAAATATTAGAGTAAATTACGTTTTTGGCCCCTGTGATTCTATCACTTTTACTATATTAGCCCAAAATAAGAATTTTCAACATATCTGCCCCCATGGACTCTATAACTAACCATTTTTGCCCCTAAGTCTAACCATTTTGGCCCCCATGGTCTCTATAACTAACCATTTTGGCCCCCATGATCTCTAGACTTAGGGGCCAAAATGGTTAGTTATAGAGACCATGGGGGCAGATATATTAAAAATTCTTATTTTGGGCTAATATAATAAAAGTGATATAACCACAGGGGCCAAAAACGTAATTTACTCTAAATATTACTATATTTACTTTATAATTAATATCAAACCATTTGCTTAGATTCATTTGTTTTCCTTATCATAAACAAAATAAACAAACACGTTAAGAGGGAATTCAATGGTACCTGATCACCTGATGTTTGGATTGCTCTGTAGAGTGCTCTAACTGTATATCCATGGAGGTTAGATGCATTGGTTATTACAACAATTAGAGCATGCCAAACTTCATCTTTTACATAGTTTCCAGCCTGTTAAAAATTAGTACACAACTTGAGTATTTCATTAAGCAAATGAAAAATTAGTTCTAATCCAAACATACATCAAAGATTATATAAAAGTCAAAGTTGGTGCAATCCAATATTTGACCATGATTCACGGAAAGTACGAGAGGTATCAAGATGGGTGGAGGTTAGTTTTACACTTTTAGTACGTATTGAACTGGGCTGGTTTGGTTTGACCCACAAACACGCTTTTGTCCTTTATATAAATTTAAAACCACCACACTTAACATGTAACATGGCATCCCGTTGGAACCGTTCATTCACATCTTGACTCATCATGGATCAACGACCTCTCCCCGGCCACATCCGAGTCACCCGATTTGAACTCCAACACCATGATGTTAACACCGGGTTTTTTTTTTCTTTGCCTTTTTCTGACCACCGTTGTTCAAGAGGTTCTCCACCGACAAAGAAAACAAGCCACCCGCTTCTTCCGTTTTCTCACCTTACCAAACGAGACGAATCCAAAGCCACCTGCTTTGACGGATCCTTTCTGCTCGCTTTTCACGCACCACGCCGATCTCCTCTTATCACGAACAACCGATCAAGGCAACCGTTCTCACCATCTACTGTTATCACCGGTTGTATACCAACTGCGCAAACCCTCGGTTTCGTTCTTAGCTGGAATTTGGTTGAACTCGTGCGTGCCCGAAAACCCGGGCCCGCGTGGGGCGGTTTTTGCACGCCCTCGGTTTCGGTTTTAATGGTCATTTGTGCTTTTGCGCCTCAGCACCGTTTTTTCAAAAAAAAATCCATTTTTGCGCCTAGGCTACCACCAGGCGCTATAGGTACTCGTTGCGCCTAGGCGCGCGCTTTTTGCGCTTTTGACAACATAGCTTCCTCCGATCTTCAAACCGCTTCTCGAGCCCTAAGCTCTGATACCAAATGTTCGTTCAGGCCCCACACTCACACTCAAACTCACGAGTATGAACAAAGAAAAACTGCACTACTGACCATTTCTACCTAGAGACTCGGTACAAATATGACACACGCTTTTACCCCACATGCAACTTCAACGTAAACTAGCATGGAAACCGGTCAAACCAAATACCAAGACTTTTCAACTAGACTAATAAATAAACCAAAATCTAAAACATAAAACACATGTGCTTATTCAAGTTCCAGCCATGCATCCATACGTGATCACTTGAACCTTATTATTTCATGCGACAACTCACCACCTGACCCGTGACCGTGAACAAACCCAAGTAAACCCATCAATATATAGGGTAGGGTTATTTTGAGAACGCTAAATATAGCGAGAACCGTGAGAACGAATGAAAAAACCATAAGAACTTGGTAAAAAACAATTTGACTTCAAAAAAAATAGTTACACTTATCATTATTATTCAAATGCAATATTAGAAATTATATTTACACATTTAATTTTACATGTATTCGTATATAAAGAAAATTTACACATGTGTAAGTTTGCCATTTACACGTGTAAATTTGTTGTATTTACACATGTGTAAAAAATTATTAAGAGTGATTTTGAGAGAAGAGATGAATTATTTAAAGAGTAAATTCTTTTTTAATGTTGTATTTTAATTATAATGAGGTTTAAATTAAAAAAATGATTCTGATTGGTTTTTTCATTCATTCTCACGGTTCTCGCAATATTTAGTGTTCTCAAGATAACCCCTCCCCTATATATACACACAGTTGCCTTTGTTTAACTTCTTTTTTTTTGGGTAAAGGGTTACCCCGGTGAATTTTATAAATAAACAAATAATTACAAGGGTGTGCCAGATGGGACACACCAACTAGACTTGGCATACCAAGACTAGGCAAACTAGAAACACGAGCATTTGACAAATCAAAATTTCAGAATGAAATAAGGGGAAAAAATATTATCAGTTGGGAAATCTACTACAAAAGTGCATACCTCACAAAGAACCTTGAGCATCTGATCAATGTACCAAATTTTCTCTGGGGAGAGCCTAGAAGAACAGATTATCATTTAGCACGCATAAGATAACTTTTAAATATTAAAATAACTTATCAAGTATATGTAGTGATTTTAAGTTCTTACAACAAACCATGGATATAACAACAACAACAATAATAATAACAATAATAACTTGATAAAAGACGATAAACTTACAAAAATTGAATTTAAAACTTACTTTTCCACAATGGAGCAAATTTTGACAGTAAGATCTCCCTTGAAGTCATTATCACTTACTTCTAGATAGTCAATTAACTCCTTGGTCAAAGGCTTTACATTGCTCTCATTGACCAGAAGAGACACAAGTTCAAGGGCTCTTTTACGAATTGAAGCATCTGAATCCTGGATTTATTTAAAAGGGCACTTTCTGAGATACAGATTGATAGATACTGAAAATCTTATTAAATTGAAACAAGAACAAACACGATAGTTGGCCCGATTCGAGAGGGGCTAGTCTCCTAAATTCTGATCAGAGATCACAATACAAACAAAATATCCAAGACACCTTATTCTCACCTTAAACAACTTATTTAAAGACATAAGATACCAAGTAACTGCCCATTAACATGTCCCCACATTACATCAGTTTCCCCCTTGATTAAAGCTGCAGTTAATTGGGTCATTTGACTGGGTCATGGGTCTAGGATCATCAAGGGGAAATGGGTTAATTTGACCCGTTGGGTTAGTTGGATATGTATCAATACATCCCGCCCAGAAAACCGACTTGTCCTCAAGTCGATTTGACGAAAATTGATCCGTCCAAATCATTAGTTGTTCCTTGAACGGTTCGATGGAGAGATGGTGGCAAGTAGCAAAGTGGTGAGCTTCTTGCTGGCCGGTGTCGAAAACAAAACTTTGTGCCATCCCATATTGATTTGGCAGGTCATTGCGACACCTGGTTGAAGTTGGTGATGATGCGTTTGGTGATACAGGAGCTGTTGGAAAGCATGTCCCTTGTATGGGCGTGGTTGTAAAGAACATGGGAAAGGGTACTCGTAGAACCGGTGTGATTGTTGGTGATAGTTGATGTTTGTTTGAGGGCGCAGTGAGGCACGGAGGGTCATCCTCGGGTTCCTTGGTTAACTGCGTTTGTCTTGCTAGCCAAACTTCCCTAATCGCTGCAATATCATTCTTCAGAGATAACAAGGAATCGAGTTTTTCTGAAATGATCTCCAATCGCACAGCGATTGAATCATAAAAAATTTCGCTGCCTCCAATCTGGTTGCTCCGGGTCTGCACCATCAGGTTTCCCGGCAATGGAACCAAATGATAGATACTGAAAATCTTATTAAATTGAAACAAGAACAAACACGATAGTTGGCCCGATTCGAGAGGGGCTAGTCTCCTAAATTCTGATCAGAGATCACAATACAAACAAAATATCCAAGACACCTTATTCTCACCTTAAACAACTTATTTAAAGACATAAGATACCAAGTAACTGCCCATTAACATGTCCCCACATTACATCAGTTTCCCCCTTGATTAAAGCTGCAGTTAATTGGGTCATTTGACTGGGTCATGGGTCTAGGATCATCAAGGGGAAATGGGTTAATTTGACCCGTTAGGTTAGTTGGATATGTATCACAGATTTAGCTCGAATATAAATAGCTTTTAGACTAAATTACAAGTTTTGTCCTTTATGTATGTCCCAAATTGCAGGCGCTGTCCTTTAAACCAAAACTTGACAGGCGGTGTCCTTTGTGTTTTCAAAATCTTGCACGTTTTGTCCTTTAGGCCAAACTTAGTTAGATTTTTTAGTTAAATCTGGTATCAAGGGGCTATTTTGTAAAAAAAAATTATTCAGGGACTAAATTGTCCAAAACTTAATATTATTATTATTATTATTAATATTATTATTAATATTATTATTATTAATATTATTGAGTAAATTACTAACCACCATCACCACCACCCTTCATCACCATCACCACCACCCTCCACCACCACCGCCAAACATCACCAAACATATCCGGCATCGATTCTCCACCACCATCATCACCAAACATATCCACACGATCAATTCTTATTTACAATGTAACAAAAATGCACAAACAGATTTCCACATTACATTCATGCATCGAGC
This sequence comes from Helianthus tuberosus, assembly GCA_030545235.1. NCBI lineage: Eukaryota > Viridiplantae > Streptophyta > Magnoliopsida > Asterales > Asteraceae > Helianthus > Helianthus tuberosus. Next base: position 197,519,706 of record CM060448.1, on the reverse strand, counting down.
TATGTTCAAGAAAACCTTACAAGCCAGCAATTTCTTATGACTATATATATGTATCCACATTTCTTTAACACTAACCAATCAGAAGAACAGTCCAATTTCAACAAATCAAAAACAATAACACTTCACCCACGAAAATAGTTGGAAAAAAATTATTTAAAAACTAAAAATCAAACAGTGTGATGTAGATGTCCAGCCTATACCAGATCACAAGTCCACACAGATGTGTGTTCGAGATCAATATTTCAAGAATCGTGTTCTTGATAGACACCTCCATTGCCCCAAAAACAAAAACCCCAAAAATCAATTCTCCGACCACCCACCTGCCACCCACTGACCAAAAATCAAAAACCCCAAAAATCCCCAAAATCAAACAAATCAAAAACCCCCAAAAATCCCCAAAAACAAACCTGCAACCGACCTTAATCCCCGAAAACAAACCTGCAACCGACCTTAACATCGATTCTCCGGCATCGATTCTCCGACCACCCACCACCCACCTGCAACCAGCCTTAACACCACCTCCACCGTCGCCCCTAGCACCACAGCCACCCACCACCCACCTAACATATCCGGCATCGATTCTCCGGTGAGCCCACAACTGTATGATCATTAACACCTTCTTCTTCAATCAGATTTACACAAAGAAATAAACCAGGATAACGGAAATCCGATCGGAACCCGGAGATTCAGAATGCTAGGGTTTGATGAGGGGAGCTAGGGTTTGAAGAAGATGAAACTGATGGTAGTGGGCCTCAGAAACCGCCGGTGGTGATGGTGGTTAGAGAGAAGAGGTGGATAGTGGTGGTGTTGTAATGGTTGAGATTTTTTTGATCTGGAACTAGATAGAGAAGAAGTAGAGAAAGAATGATACAATTTAGTCCCTGAATAAATTTTTTTTACAAAATAGCCCCTTGATACCAGAGTTAACTAAAAAATCTAACTAAGTTTGGCCTAAAGGACAAAACGTGCAAGATTTTGAAAACACAAAGGACACCGCCTGTCAAGTTTTGGTTTAAAGGACAGCGCCTGCAATTTGGGACATACATAAAGGACAAAACTTGTAATTTAGTCTAGCTTTTATTGTGCAGAAAACTATCAGACTGTTATAAATATACTTTTTATTTATAGATTATAAGATTACCTTAACGCATTCTAAGATTGTTGCACGATGTCTCTGCACGGCTTGACCATCTACTGATATTGCTTTCATCAGCATGTTCAACGCAACATATCTGCCATGTAAGACTGAAAAAGTTTACAGTACTGAACTAAAAGTCAACAGACAAAGTTGACTTTGGGCCTTTTCATTATGGTAGCACAAAGGGATATGTAGACGTTAGGCATTCATATACTCTAAGTAATCACTCATGTAAATCATTTACTATAACAAATTTTCAGTTTTTGATATTTCAGATTTGAAAATATTTAAATCTTCATGTGACTCGACCAAAAAAGTGTGCCTCCATATAAAGACTAAACAAAAATAAATAATGGCCCTTGTTCCGACTTCATATAGATATAATATTTAATAATATGAAGATAAAGACACTACACCTGATATTGTTGTCACGGTTTGACAAGAACCGCCCCAATATATTGATTGCAAGAACACGCAAGCCACCACTATCTTCAATACTCATAATAGTTTCGACGCATTCATAAAGGATGGCATTTCCTGCGTTTTTATTGGATTCGGTTTTTGTTGCCACCTAGACAGTGAATTCAAGTAAGAGAAGCATAGTAAGCACTAAGCAAACCATATATACCCTTCTACGAATTAGTACTTATATTTTATAACTGTTGAAAATTCATCACACCCATGTTTAGAATTTAACAAATAAAAAATATGTTAGGTAAGATCATAAAAACTATATTGTTAAAATAAGGGATAATGTATGTGGATGTCACTCAAGTATTCACTTTATTCCATCAAGACCACTCATATTTAAAGTTAAAAACTACTTTATAGGACACTTAAGTATTTATTTGGTTTCATCAATACAAACTTCGGCTAAAAACATGCTGATTGATGTAAATTAAAAGACAACAATTTTTTACTTTAACATGTAGTGAAAGGACAAACATTTTGATTTTGGCCACCAAAAGTACTGAACTTAATAACATGTAGACGCCTCACCAAAAGTATTCTTGTCTTACCAAAATTTGAAGTTTTTGGCCAAAATTGGTAAAAAAGAAGCTACGTACATATTGTAGCTTCAATAATTGAGTTACCTTTATAGAAAAAATTTATCATCCCTTAAAAACAATAAAGAGTAAATTACTTTTTGAGTCCCTGAGTTTTAGTGGTTTTAACCACTTGAATCCAAAATCAAAAAGTTTAACGCTCTGAGTCCCTGACCGCTCTACGTTTTGAGTCCCTATGTTTTAGTGATTTTAACCACTTGAGTCCAAAATCAAAAGTACAAGTGTTAAAAATTGGATTCAAAACGTTATAAAATGACCTGTTAGGGACTCAGGACGTTAAACTTTTTGATTTTGGATTCAAGTGATTAAAACCACTAAAACATAGTGACTCAAAAAGTAATTTACTCAACAATAAATTATTATTATTATTTTTTTTTAATTTAGGGGGTTTAAACACTTTTTTTTGGGTAAAGGGTTACCCCGGTGATTCTATATATTCACAACCAATAAAAAAAGTAGCGTGGAAAGCCCACACTAGTTCAGACCTGGGGCATACCCCATGACTGTAAACCAAAACTCAACCAGAAAACAAAACATCCAAACAAAGCCGACCACTAGACATAACATCTAGAACAACAAAACACACAAACTACTCAACCGCCATCGTCAATGACTGCCTCTCCATGGATATCCCAAGCATCCAGCAATCTCCTCACTTTCTCAGTGTCTCTAAACTTCATCCCCATCAGTTTGTAGCGGACCGTGATAAAGATATTGTTAACAATAACTTCAGGAGGCCGCAACTGGTTCTTAAATAGCCTATTATTTCTTTCCCGCCAAATCTCATAGGAAGCTGCCGCCACCAACAGTCTACTGACAACATTGGAAGCAGATTTCGAACGAATCCGGGCACACAAGCACTCCAAAATATTACTCCATGAAGCATCGACCGTATCCATACCAGCTTTATTCCGAATAGCACACCAAATCTTGGACGAAAATTTGCATTCAAAAAACAAATGGTTATGAGAGTCCACATCCTCATAGCATAATAAACAGCACATCATGTTCATGTTCTTCCTCCGATCCAAACCCCAACGTAAAATTTTGTCCTGAGTCAGCAATTTCCTCCGAACAATAAGCCACATAAGGAACGCATGTCTCGGAATACATTGAGAAAACCACACAATTCCAAACCAATCAACCTCTAACTCCCTGTCTCGAATAGAGTGCCACACACAAGCCGTAGAGAAGTCAACAATGTTCGAATCATCTTTCCAACTCAGTCTGTCATCCACATTAGGCTCTACCGTAACCTGCATAATTTGATTAAGAGGAGGATACAAATCTAACCACTCCACCGGCCATTGACACGCTCCGTCAACTACCAGGTCATCCACAGTAGCCGACAAAGAAAAACCCGCTGTGGTAATAACTCTAGGAGTTAAGAACGAACATAACGGGCCTAGGTCACACCAAGAGTCATACCAAACTGAAGTATTCCGACCATTACCTATCTTGGACCAAACATGATCACGAATCATCGGTCTAATCTGAAGAATTTTCCTCCAACTCCAACTACTATTGGAAACCACCCGACAATTCCATAAAGTACGGCCTTTTAGGCGATATGAATGGATCCAAGCAACCCACAAAGACTCACGTCTCGTTAAAATACTCCAAGCATGAAACGCCATCAAAGACTTATTGACATCCCCAATTCGTCTAATACCCAACCCGCCCTCACATTTTGGAACACAGACAGCTTTCCACGAAACTATAGCCTTCCCTTTCTGAAAAGAACCTTGGGACCACAGAAAATTCCGCATTCTGGATTCCAAATCATACACGATTCTAGAAGGCAAGATAAAAACCGAAGACCAGTAGATAAACAAAGAAGACAAAACCGAAATGATTAACTGCAACCTTCCTGCAAACGATAGCAGTTTATTCTTCCAATTGCTAATACGATTCTCCACTATCTCAACCAGAATACAGCAATCCATAAACAGAAGTCTCGACGAGATAAGCGGAACCCCCAAATAACGAACGGGCAAGTTACCTTCCGAAAAAGGCATAACATCCAAAATACCTCTTTTGACATGACTAGGAACATTACAAAAATAACCAGTACTCTTTTGGGTGCTAGGGATCAAACCTGACATCTCAGAGAACCGAGAAAGAGAAGACATAATGCACTTAGCCGAGCCAACATCACCTCTCGCAAAGAGGAATAAATCATCAGCAAAACAAAGATTAATAATTTGCTGTTTTTCACACTTGTTATGAAACCTGAATGAAGAATCAATTCTGGTAGCATGCTGCAAAATGCACGTCAAAGTCTCCATAACTAGCGTAAAAAGGTATGGAGATAAAGGATCTCCTTGCCTTAGACCCCTTTTACCTTTGAAATAACCATGGGAGTTCCCATTAACACAGATCGAATATGAGGTAGAGGAGACACACAGCATGATCCACTCCACCATAACCAAGTGAAAACCAAACCCTATAAGAACATCCCTGAGAAAGGACCACTCCACCGTATCATACGCCTTCTGGATATCAATCTTGAAAGCGCATCTCGGAGGACCCGACGACCTGTGATAATTATGCATCAACTCCTGCGTGAGAAGAATGTTATCCGAAATTCTCCTGCCCGGAACAAAAGCAGATTGGTTAATACTCACAATACTACTAAGGGCTCCCTTAAGCCGATCCGCCACAATCTTACTAATACATTTGTCGAGGACATTACAACAAGAAATAGGCCTATAATCCCCAATAGCTGCAGGAGTTAGCACTTTAGGGATTAAAACAATAAGCGTATGATTAAGCTCTTGAAGAAGCCGCCCCGTGCTAAAAAAGTCTTGAATAGCATTAGAAACATCCATCCCAATAATAGGCCAAGCGCTTTTGAAAAACGCAGCCGTGTAACCATCAGGGCCCGGAGCTTTATCATTCCCCATATGAAAAAAACCCGATTTAATCTCCTCCAACGAAACTGGCCTAACCATATTACCGGCGACTTCAGCCTCCAGCTTTCTAGCAAAAAGATCCGGCGTAGGCTTCTCTGAAACATTACCAGCACACCCAAGGAACTTTTCATAATGTTTAACAAAAGCATTTGAGACAGAATCCCCTTCATGAGAGATTCCATTCGAATCGGTTATTACATCAATGCGGCATCTATGGTTCCGACTCTTCAAAGAATTATGAAAAAACGCCGTATTAGCATCTCCGGCCCTCAACCAGTCGACTTTGGACTTTTGTTTTAAAAACCTTTCCTCATCCAAACACGCTTCCTGATACTCACGAATAACCTTTGCTTCATCACTTCTCAAAACTTCGTCCAAGGGCTCACGATCGATACTCCGTTGAATAGCTTCCAAGTTGTCCCGAAGTTTGGTAACTTTTTTGTGCAGGTTTCCTTGCTGGAACAAAAGAGCACGCAACGGGGACTTTAACACTCCCAGCTTTTTGACAACACGGAATTGGTGAACACCATTAATATGAGCCTCCCAAGAAGACTTAACTATATCAATGAAACCAGGCTTGTGGATCAAGAAATTAGCAAACTTAAACGGTTTTGGTTTCGATTTAACCTCCTTTATAATTCTCAAAATGCAAGGACAGTGGTCCGAGATTCCATACGGCTGAAAGACTGCGACCGAATCCGGAAATTGAGACACAAACGAAGTATTACCTAACACACGGTCAATCTTCTTTAGCAAACCAACACCCTGCTTCGGCTTCTGAGTCCAAGTAAAATGAAAGCCATTGCTATTAATATCAAAAACCTCAATCAGCTCAACACACTCTTTAAACTCCCTCATACTAGCCGTCCAAGAAGAAGAACCAGAAGGTTTGTCCTCTAGGTTTAACGCTGAGTTGAAGTCACCCAAAATAACCCAAGGATCATCACAAACAAGGGCTTTATGCACCGACAGCTGAAGCCACAACTCCCTACGGACAACATAAGAATTAGCGGCATAAACAATGGAACCAAAAAACCTCCTATTATCAGCTTTGATCACAATCTGCAAGTGCATCACTTGATCCGTTTGAGACACCACCATGACATCGAAGACATTAGGATTCCAGCCAAGAATAATACGAGTACCCTTGGAGCAGCAACCCCCATTAGAAGTCCACTTCCAATTTGTAAACACAGCGGAACACACCTTATTGAGATTACCAATATCAACATGGGATTCTAAAATAGCACACAAACCCAAACTATTATCTTTAACAAGTTTCCGAACCTCCTTTTGTTTCAGCGGGCGGTTCAACCCCCTAATATTCCAAGCAGCAAGACTAACCATTGGAAACCACTGGTTTAGGAGTGCTCGCCCCTTTAGCGTTTTTGGTGTTCTGACCACCTTCACTTAAGAATTCATTGGTTTCATTGTAAACCTCAAAGACTTCCTCATCATCCGAATCGTCCAACTCATTTCCAAATCCTTTACTACTTTGCCCAGTGTCACCCTGAATTTCATTTAAAGCTGCAAACCTATTATTCGAACCCACCTTAACCGAAGCTGAACCAGGCCGTGTCCCCCCCTTTCCACTTGAAGTCATCGGCCTATATTCAAACTTAGGCTTCGGCTTGTTAACTTGGAACCCAGGTTTCCTCGCAATCTTCCTATTAAGAACACCCATATACCCGTCACTATCCACAATCGGACCTTTCTTGTTACCTCCCACCTTATAGTTCTTCCCATTAGGCTCTTGAATAGGAGGTTTCATAGTTTGATGAGGGCATTCCTGATCAGAATGACCAAAGATACAACAATGCGAACACCTATGCGGACACCACTCATATTCCACCCACACCTTCTCCTTAACAAATCCATCCCCCTCTAACACCGGCACCGCCACCGTTAAATCTTCTTTAAGGTCATTATCAGCCGATATCTCAATAAGCGCTCTCGCATAACTACTCCTACCCCAAGCATCCAAGCACATAGACGTAGTGAAGGAGTCAAGCATCTTCGGTTCACCAAGAGCAGTAGCAATTAAACTCAAACCATCCTCCGTGAAAGCTGCTATTGGGACATCATGAATTTTGACCCAGACCTGAACCCTTTTAACTTCCTTTTTTTCCAATTTCACCGTAGTCGACCAAACGTTAAGAAAAAGCGGTTGAGACCTTATGATCCACGGACCTTCTTTCATGACTCTCATCATACCCTCCTGGTCAGCAAACTTAAAAAAGAAAAAACCTTGGGCATTCATCATAGACTTCTGAATCCCAAACTTCTTCCAATTAGTTCTCACGTAATATTCAACAACTGGGTAAGCCACTCTATCCCCCAGAAAGTACCCAAACAAAGTGTTCGCCAGCTTATCCTGAACAACCCGCACAGATTCACGAGGAAGAACAATATCACAGCCCTCTTGCACATTGTCTGATGCAAGTGACCGAAAATTTATCTTTCTCGCATTCACATTCAGAACCGATTCAGCATAGGACTTAGGAGCACCAGAAGCATTGTCATTATCAGATTGGTGTTTCAACTCCTCACCAATCTCATTACAAACTTTCTCTTGAATTGAAGATCCCTCATCAACATTACTAGGATTCTGGTTCGATACCTGGGCACTATCCGTATTAACAGGATTCGTAACCTTAGTCAGCTCATCGATGATGTTAATCAATCTAGGATCGGCATTTTGACCAGCTTTGCTAACACCCCTTCTTGGCACAACAGCATTACCATCAACCGTAAAACCCTTATTCCCTGGACCCTTATTCAGAATCGGCTGCTTCACTCTCGGGCCTTGACCAGTAGGTTTTTTACGATCATACATTCGAAAAGAATCACCTCTCTCCATAACAAAGCACCAAACAATCCAGACAACCGACAAAACGAAAAGCAAACAGAAACCCTAAACTAGCATGAAACCCTAACCCATGGATCAATAAATCTGATAACGAATTGGATATAGACCAACGAATCAATTGAGTAATTGAGTAATTCGATATAGACCAACGAATTACTCAATAATTGAGTAATTGAGTAATTGGTCTAAATCTGATAACGAATTGGATATAGACCAACGAATCAATTTAGAAACACTTTAAGTGAGTTTTGAACTGTTTGACACAATTGAGTAATTGACCAATTTCCATTTTTATTTAGCAAAGTTTTACAAAAACAAATTACTCATCTAACCCACTATAGATTCAATACAACCCAAACTAACAAATTTTTAGGCATACAGGTTAAAATTGCCACCATTAAGTTATCATGAGAACTGAGAAGTTATCAAGATATCACAAAAAACAGAAGCTAGCTTGAGCAAGGCATCATTCATGAAAACACCATCCTAATAATAAATTATCTATTTAACTTCATCAATAAATTGATCTATTAAAGAAACTAAATTGTTAAAATAATAAAAAATCATAATAATAAGAAAGTGATTTGGTAGATATTTAACAAAAGAGTAAAGTACATGGATGGTCCTTGTGGTTTACCAAAGTTTTGGATTTGGTCCCTGATTCCCGAACCTTCCAAAAGTACACGGATGGTCCCTGTGATTTGCACTTTGCAACACATTTAGTCCCCAGAAAAATTATATAAAGGTTTTAGCATGTCCAAGTTGGGGACTATATGTGCTACAAATGTGTTACAAAGTGCAAACCACAGGGACCATTCATGTACTTTTTCAAAAAGTTAGGGACTAAATGTGTAAATGCAAACCACAGGGATCATCTATGTACTTTTGGAAAACTAGGAACCAAATCCAAAATTTTGGTAAATCACAGGGACCATCCGTATACATTACTCTTAACATAAACATTTTGGGTCACTTTCATACAATCGTACCGTTGGACCCATTCGGCCCAAATCTGTTCAAGTTAATTTTGATAAATATCATATGTATGTGTTTACACACTTAACACAGTGTAGATATTAGAATATTAGATAAACTACTACCCAAATCAGTCCATTTTAGACAAATGGGTCAAATGTGCCACCTCTACTCTATATTAGACATCATGACTTATCATAATAAGACATAAAAGACGAAACCTGACCTGAGCAAGGATATCATTCATCAAATCACTAGCATCGGCATCTCCATGGCCTAAGATGCGTAAAATACGCAGCAATCTTATTTGCAGAAAAGGATCTGAAATTCCAGAAATGTCATATTCAGGAGCATATGGACTGTTCACTGCATCCTTCAGAACTTTTACCAGTCCCTCTGTGCATTTCTACATCAAAGGAGGATTTAGGGCACTTTAAATCACATTGCATTTGTATAGCTAGACAGATATGCATTAAAAATCAAGGAAAGATACAAAAGAAAGGAAGAAAACTAAGTTTTTATGAGGTTGGCTATATTGAAGTTTTATCTTAGATGTGGCGCGCAAATCTAGTTTTGGTCTTCCTCAATCTCTAGAATAAACTGAATGTTTAGAATTACATTACTTCTGGTTGTAAACAAACTTAGTATTGATAAACGTGTTAGTCATGTTGCTGATTCTCAAGTCTTTTGACATGAGGCACATTCACTATTAACCGTCAAACTTTTGACAACATTCACTATTAACCCTCAAACTTTTGACATGAAACACTATTAACCCCCATCTTTAAGTTACATATTCACTTCTAACTTTTGGTAATTGACAACTTTCCAACCTTTTCTGCTTAATAACTTGACACCTCCTTTTGTTTAAATTACACCGCAACGACACATGATTATACTTTTTTTATCTATGCCTAACCACGTTAGTGTCTAAATTACTTTTACGACTTTACACCGCAACGTCTGAGACATACTCTTTTTTATCTCTGTCTAATGATGTTAATGTAACGAACGTAACGTGTGTAACAAAGTAAAAAATGCGTAACGTAACGTCACGTGCGCGCACCACACGTTAATGTCATCATCATTACACGTGTAACGAAGTCAGAAACGCGACTCTGCCGCCACAGCGGGCGACACCGGTCAAAATTTTAGTTTCTCCTAATTAACAATTTTGCATGCTTAAGAAGACGGGGGACGTTTGGATCCTGCTTTTGGATATCTGATTACTTTGGAGTCAAATAGTTTTGGATAATGTGTTTCATATCATCTGCAACAAAATTAATTTGTAATTATCCAACCAAAATTAAAATAATCTATTTACCCATTTTTAACCTAATTTTGAGAGACTTTTACCACCCCTTATTTCACAATGATGTCTTTTTGGTCATTTTATCTATTAATTCCGTAACTAATAGACTTTCCAAACACTCTTTAACATCTGATTATCTAATCATTACAACGTCAAGCGGCAAAACATATCTAATGACTATCTCCTACAGCCTTTTGTATTAAATCTGGTTACCTAATTATGATTATTAAATATCATATGGTTAACCCTCAAGGCACACATCCAAACACCCTCTTAATAGTTAATACTATGTACTACCGCTTGATGTGTTCAGATAGCCAGATAGGTATAAATGTATAATGATTGTAGGCTGTCTGGTATATACTCGGGTAAAAAGATATCAAACAAAGAAGGTCAACATACCTTCCTAAAATATTCAAGGGCCTCCTCACTGATCATACACAAATCTGCACAAAGCTGGATTGCAGTTAAAAGAACTCCATGATGCTTTTCTTTGAGTAAGGAAGCAACAGGGTTTACGAAATTCTCTGCAAGATCAGGGACCTTTTTTATTATCCTTATAGAGCATAACGCTGCCTGTACATGATGAAAACTTAGGTAAGAAAGACTCTTAACGGAGTCAAAACAGAAATCAAATAAAGTTACAAAGGGACAAACTGAACAATGTAATTGAAATTAATAGAATAAGTCATCATCCATCAAAATTGACTCAAACATAGTTGAGTTTAAATTTTAAAAAAATTATGATGTCACGAATATTTTGGTTTATTATATAAAGGCCAAGAAACAGGTATAAAATGAATAGCAATATAGCAGTGTTATTCAACAAGTTATTTCTGGACAACCTTTTTAAGGTATGGAATCACTATAAACCCATTTTCATTAACTTACTTTTTTCCGGACATTTGGATCTCGAAATTGCAGCAGTCTTTCGACTTCAGGTGCAAGATCACGGGCCATTTCAGCAGAAGATATGTTGCCCAAAGCACAGAGAGCAAGTCCCACAATATACTGGTTGGTATGGTTAAGATCTCTGCAAAATGACAAAAAAAATCACTGGATATCCTTTTAGAAAAAACACAATTTCACGCCTATAAGATGAGCATTTAGCTGGCAGAAGGCCCAGAACATGGGGTCTGTTTGGTTGGATGTAATGACAAATGAAGGGAATGAAATGAGCATTGGGATCGAATGAGTGATTGCATAGAATCATCATGTTTGATGGACCGACAGCAGTGGAATTGTCATTCAAGGTATTGCTTGAAATGAATTAAGAAAGGAATGAGTTTTAAATTGGCAACCGAAGTTATAAATGTTCTCTAATGTTTTTAGTAAAATTTGCATGATGCTATTAAATAAAAGTTTTATATATTGATTTATCATAGTATATGTAAATACGTGTATGACTTTAGTTCTTGTTAGTGTATAACTTGATCAAATATATCAAAATTTTAGTTCACAAAAATAAGGAATTGAACAAGCAAAAAGATGAAAAAAAAAAAAAAAACTATCAGATAAGATAACAATAAAAGATCAACTTATAACTAATTTTCACCATAATGAGTAATAACATTATTAGGGCTCCCACGTCACTTTTATAACTTTTTGGCAAGTATTTGCCGAAATCAGCCTAAACAAACCAAACTGATACTTGGGTGGCCTCTAAGACCGTTTTAATAGTTAAGCGGCCTTAATGAAAAGAATTTAGACTTGGGTGGCCAATCAGATTTATAAAACACATTGATTGTGTGATTAGGGTTACATAATGAGGTGGTATTTGTAGACCACGATGTTACATTCCTAACACTATACTAACAAAACTATTACAATTGTCTAATATGGCATGTGTATACTATATATTATCCCTTTAATTAAAATACTAAAAGTACAAAAAGATTTTGTAGTTACTGATAATTACATAAGAAACGTAGTAATGTGTTTTCATTCCATTCCAATATTCCATCATGGAACTGGAAAAAAACATAGCAAAATGAAAGGAATAGAGTTTTTCCATTCCATTAGACAAAACAAACAGCTTTTTTCCATTATAAAAGAATGAACCATTTCATTCCTTCTTTAATTCCTTCATACCGACCACCACAGTGATATATAAGAATTAGGGTAAGTAGGTGCATACTGCTTTAAAGAATTGGTGACTAGCATTAAAACTTCTTGTCTTTCATCAAGAAGCAACATAAGTCCAAGATATCCTATTCTCTTCTCTGGAAATCCAGGAGCTGCAATTAACTTGAGGCATTCCATTTGACCAAAATGTGTGGGATATCCTAACATGTGAATAAACATAAGCTTTGCCAAATTACGGTGTCTATAATCATTGTCATTATCACTAACTGCTGCACGAATAGAAGCACACTCTTTTCTGACAACTGCACGTTCCTCTGCTGCTGTTTTACAGGCACGTATAGCCCGAATCATGTCCCTGCAACAAACAAATAGTCAAAAAATTATGTCCCCATGGTAGCATCATTGTATGACAAAAGCATGTAAGACATTTACAACAAATCAACAATGAATCAAGTATCTTAAGAAAGGTTAGGAACTCCACAGAAAAAATCTGTAAGCAAGATTTCACTCATGACCTTGGTTTTTTTTTTTTTTTTTTTTTTGAACGGCCAACAGAATCAATCCCGAGCACTCTCGGGGCACCCACTGGACCAAACGGAGTACTCCGAGAGTAACCCGAGTCCACCACCAATTATGGGGAAAACCCGGTAACCCACCCGCCCATAGGCACGACGGTGAAATTACCGGTAAAACCCGTTTGGCTCAAGGATCGAACCCAGGTTTCTCTGGGTCTCCTATCATTGCCCACCAATGCCTCACTCTGCACCAAGTGGGAGTTGAACTTGCATCTCTCAAGAGAAATGCAAGTCTTCCACCACTTGATCTAGAGATCATTGGCAAATCCTCATGACCTTGGTTTTAAAATGCGTGATGCGCTCCGATGCATTTTGGTCCCAAAATCCGATGCGTGATGCATGCGCATCACATATGCGATGCATTTATAATTCAAAAAATATACTTGGACATAAAATCATACCAAACAAACTTAATGTGTAACCAATTAAGCTCGATAACATACAAGGGAAAAAATGGAATTATAAATAAGTACAAGCATGAGATGAGGAAAAAACAACTAAATCAGAAAAATGTAATGTTTTCACTGTTGCATGGTAATACTACTGCAGCACACTTGATGCGTTTTCAGCATTGCATCATGCACATCCCGCATTATGGGGGCATTTTAAAACCAAGCACATAACTAGAATAGAACCATGAACAATGACATACGAATTCAATCAGTTCCACTTCTGACATACCATCGTTACACCTAATGACCTAAAAGTAGCTGTAACACAACGCCTGTTATGCAAATGACAAGACACGCTCTTTGGCATTCAATTATTTCCAATACGTTCTTATCAACCATACTTCAAGATACACCATCAATCCAACTAATAATAAATAAAATAAAATAAATAAATAAATAACTTAACAAAAAAATGACAATCGTGACCCCTAGGAACCTTTACCTACGATTGCAGCCCTACTATGATAGCTCTTGGCTCTTGCTGTTAGATGGTGAAATACTGAATGATCATTGTTGAATGATTAGGTTACAATATATAGAGATTAGTCAATTACAAATGACTGCATAATGGTTGTATTCTATAGGCATTCATTACATTCCATCACAAAAGAACCTGATAAAAACTGTGAGACTGATAATGATCCTTAGTAATCCGTTAGCATTCATCCAATATCTTCTATTATAGTTTATTAAGTGGTTCTACAGCCTTGAGGGTTATAAACTGTACCACACTTAGTTTGATTCTGTAAATTGCACTTTTGTTTAACCAATGAGTTGCAGTAATGAGATGATTCTAGGTCTATGATTTTAGTTCATTACTACACCTTACACTCAACATGTTCTACAAGTATTGGTCTCATCATCGATCATAATTTAGAATCCTAATCCTAAACATTCTAATAGATCATCACAATGTCAAACACACAGTTCATACCTCTACAATTCAATTACAACACTAAAATAAACAATTTCATATACTCAACCATAGTTATTAAAGGCACCAGGCGCACTCAAGGCGCATAGGCCTCGCCTGGGGCCTAGGCGCAAAGCGCAAAAAAAGCGAGGGCCTGAGAAAAATAAAGCGCATAATGAAAAATTTTTTAAAATATATTATGTATTAGAAAAAGAATACTATTCTTCAAATAAAATAAACATGGTCTATTATGTAACACTTTATATCATCTAATTAGTACCAAAATATTAGTGTATTAGCGTAGAAAAGTAGGTTTCCTTGATTAAAAGTAGAAATTTGGCTAGAATCTTGTCGGAATTTAGCGGGAAACTCTCCGGAATCTAGGAATCTTGCCGGAATGTGCGCCTGAACCATCACTTAGAGAGTTAAAGCGCAATTTCCTCGACTTAAAGCGCAACTGTGTCGCCTCGCCTAAAAAATGGGCCTAGGCGCAAGAGGCGATGGCTTTTAACAACAATGTACTCAACCAGTAAATAATCGCACGCTAGCATTCAATCAAGAACAAACTCAAAATCACAGTTATCCGAATTAGGTTAAAATCGATAAAACAAAACAAAAGCAACATGTTCAACAAGTATTAGTATCGTCATCAATCATAATCTAAGAGCATCCCCAATATGGGATTTTTGATCCATTTTTTTCTGCCCATGTGGCATTTTTTGTCATTCTTATTATTGTGACATATGTTTTTTGGTTGTGTATTTAGCCACTAGTTCTTCTACAAAAACGTTGAAAAACAATTTTTTGTGGGCCCTTATGTACTATAAACATATAAATATATTATGGAGAGAGAATTAGTGGTGGGTCATGTTAACTTTCTTTTATAAAATATATGAAGAGGGTAATAAATTAATGACTAATAATAAGAAAAAGATAATGATGTGGCAATGCTTTTTGTTTTCCTTATTGAGTTAGCTTTTAGTGTTTTTGAAGAATGAGTGTTTTTATGATGTGTCGGCTGACTAGGCATGTTTTTATACGTTTTTGTGTTTCCTTATTGTGGATGCTCTAAAAAACCTAAACATTCTAACAGATCATCACAGTGTGCGAAAACACAGTTCAATTACGACAGTAAAATGAACAATTACAGATACTCAACCAGTAAACAATCGAACGCTGTCGCTAACATTCAACTGCGAACGAACTCGATATCACAGTTATCCAAATTAGGTCAAAATCGATTATACAAAACAAAAGCAACATGTTCTACAAGTATAGATATCGTCATCAATCATAATTCAAAAACCTAAGCATTTTAACAGATCATTACAGTGTCGAACACACAGTTCAATTACGACACTAAATGAACAAATACAGATATTCAATCAGTAAACAATCGCACAATAACATTCAATTGAGAACGAACTCGAAATCACAGTTATCTGAATTAAGTCAAAATTGATAAAACACAACAAAACAAAAGCAGCATGTTCTACAAGTACTAGTATCATCATCAATCATAATTTACAATCCTAAACATTCTAACAGATCATTACAGTGTACGAACACAGTTCAATTACGACACTAAATGAACAGTTTCAGATACTCAAACAGTAAACAATCGCACGCGAAAAATTCAATCGAGAACAAACTCAAAATCACAGTTATCCAAATTAGGTCAAAATTGATCGATCAAATTACATTACAAAAGCAACATGTTCTACAAGTAATAGACCATTAGTATCGTCATCAATCATAATCTAAAAAACCTACACTGCTACACATTCTAATAGATCATTATAGTGTACGAACACACAGTCCAATTACGACAGTAAATCAAATACTCAACGAGTGAACAATCGCATAATAACATTCAATTGAGAACGAACTCGATATCACAGGTATCTGAATTAGGTCAAAATCGATCAAACAAGACAAAAGCAACATGTTCTACAAGCATAGGTCATTATAGTGTATGAACACACAGTTCAATCACGATACTAACATGAACAATTTCAGATACTCAACAAGTGAACAATCGCACAATAACATTCAACTGAGAACGAACTCGAGATCACAGGTATCCGAATTAGGTCAAAATCGATCAAACAAAACAAAAGTAACATGTTCTACAAGTATAGGTCATTATAGTGTACGAACACACAATTCAATTACGATACTAACATGAACAATTTCAGATACTCAACAAGTGAACAATCGCACAATAACATTCAATTGAGAACGAACTCGAGATCACAGGTATCCGAATTAGGTCAAAATCGATCAAACAAGACAAAAGCAACATGTTCTACAAGTATAGGTCATTATAGTGTACGAACACACAGCTCAATTACGATACTAAAACAATTTCAGATACTCAACAAGTGAACAATCGCACAATAACATTCAATTGAGAACGAACTAGAGATTACAGTTATCGGAATTAGGTCAAAATCGATCGATCGATGAAATTACATAAGAAAAAGCAACTGACCTTAGCCGAGTTGCAGACGAAAAAGGATTCATGATCGGAACCGTTTGGGAACCACGAGAGAACTCGATCAGATCCAGATTAGGGCAACACGAAGGTGAATAAAGTTGAATCCGGTTGAGATCTGAGATAGATCAACTGCAACAATCGGTGTGTAGCTGTTTAAGATCTGATAACTGAATGATCTCTTTGTGCTGATGTGAGTATGATGACGATGGTTAATTTCAATGTTTTAAAAACCGGTTTTTAAGTCATACCGGATTGGGTCCTAAAACGGTTCAACCGGTTGAACCGGGTTATATCGGGCGGTTGAACCAGGTTACTAATTAACCCTATAAATTCTATAAAATACAAATTCATCTAAAAAACAATCCAATCTCAACTAGCATTTATGTAACTTATCAGAGTTATATCTAAAAACAACTATTTTTATTGTAAACAATTAAGCATTTTAAGAATATTTTTATTAGTTATAAACAATATTGCATTGTACGAGGTGAGTAACAATTTCAACAACGATGAAATATTAAAAGGCACTAGGTTAATTACCGGACATATGGAAGATCAATATTACATTAATATTGTATTTTATTAAAATTAAGAAATCAAATCTTAAGATAATGCAAACCGGTACAATGGTTTGAACCGGCAGAACCAGATTTACCGCCGGTACATAAGACATACTGTATTCGGGTTTTACCGGCCTATATCGTACCGGACTCATGTCCAATATCCGGTTTAACCGGTATAACCGGCCGGTTCATACCGGTATTTAAAACATTGGTTAATTTGGATGTATCAAACTAGTGTTTAATCCCCAAGTTCGGGTTCGTAAAACCGTGCTAAGTAGTAGGTAAACGGTAAACGACAATCAAAACCGGAAAATATCGTAAAACAGAAACGTGAATTTATACCGTCACATGACGTAAAATGTAGACAAAGACAAATATAAACTTATATTGTGAAGTAGCGTAAAAGGTAGACAGACTCGAATCTATACTAAGAAAGATTTAACTTAAAAATAAAAAACGCAAACCTTCAAGGGCTGAAAGTAAATCATACAAACTTGAGGGACTAAAAACGTAACCGCCTTAAAGAAAACACTACAAGAAGAAAAACAAAACATTGTTCATAACAATATACCCAAATTGTTATATATAGTAATTCTTCGTTTAGTTAGAATTCTTTAACGTACTAGTTGAATTCTTTAGCATGTTTCGGTGTGAATTCGGTTGTATCGGTTCGGCTTATCACGGTATCGGTGTGGTACCGGCACTCGGTATAGCAATCGAATAGAATACTGAAAAACTAAAATCGTGATATGCCAAAAAAGATATCGACACCGATGACACGTGCGAACGAATATTAGTAACGATTCCGATAGTAATCATAGTACCGATACAGATACAAATGTTGTTCGTTGGAATTGGTGTTGTGTCGATCTTGTTGGGACGGTATCAATTTGGTCTGTCATGCTATCTGTACTCGCTAAAACTTAAGATACAAAAAAGATTTTCGTAAATACAACTTCATTTTCAATGTAATTTATACCGGAAACCGTAAAAACCAATATTGGTACTGCTACCGAAGTTGTTCAGACGGTGTCGGTCCAGTTCGTCACGGTAAAGAACATAAAAATCAATTATGTTTGATCCATTCGGTTTTGAACAAAACTTTTAATTGAAACATTAGATAACAATAAGCATGTCGCAAAGGTATATTTGATATTTTATAAAGCATTACACAGTATTATTAAAATAATGAAAAGAGTAAACTGTGACAACTGTCACCAAACCGGTAATTTCCGTACACTTTAATTATTATTTAATGATTGCAATTATGTGCTTAATTGTCAGCAATGTCTGAACACATGATTAAACAAGTGAATTCATGCACGTTGTATACTACAAAAATATTGTTTTATGCATAAACGAGAGCGTTGCGTCAGAAATAATAGTAAACTCACCGGTAGGACAAAATGTGTCAACAGAACTGCAGAAAGCAGTCAGACAATAAAAGTGGAGCCTAGGTGTAGGTCCAACGACAAGAATAGATTAAAACCCAATAGTACATATAGGGGTTTAATTTGTAGACATTGCGAAAGCAAAAATAAGCACTAAAAAGCACCCGAAACGCACTTTAAGTGCAGAATTTTGTATAATTCAGCAATAATTCAGCATTTAAACATATGAATATTATGCAGAAATGTCGTTTTATTATCCAGAATATTTCCCTAAGTGTTGGGAATTGAAAGAGTACAATAAAGGTACTTAAAAGACACTAAAAAGTGTAATTTAGCACTTTAACGGATTGATATCCAACCGAACAACCGGACCTTACCCGGAACCTAAAAATATGGTCAATGACACTATTTTTCTTTTTCTGAACTAGTTAGGGTCCCCGAATACCCTAACACCCGTTAAAAATTACAACACACATAACACCTTATTTTTTTTAATTATTTATTTCATAACTAAACTAATGCCTAACCACTAGTTGAAATCCCATTTGGATACCCACCCCCCTTGAATGAACGGTTCCCCAAGGGGACACAACCTCACCATTTGGAATATTTTAATCTCTTTGCTTCATATCTAGACAACACAAGACCTATTGGATATTGGAGGAGGATGGACAATATAATTGCATGAGAGATCATTAATTCCTTACTTCACCACTTAGCAAAAATTGCAACCTTCTTTCTTTCCCTTTGATATTCTCGGCCGAGACCAAGAAGCCCCACCACTACCATCATTTGATCACTCTCATGCAAACCAACTATATACAAGTGTGTTAGAGTTTATACGAAGAGGCTTGGTGCATACGGAATCGCAAGGACCTCACCACAACGCTATTAACCACCCATTTTTCGTCTAGTTTCTTCCCTAGCCACGAGCTAGTAGTAAGTGACTCTAAACACCCTATTGATCTTGTTTAAAGTGGTTAATAAGAGATTTAGCGGGTAAAAATTATGAACACTAGAGAACAAAATTAAAAATTCTTATAGAAATGATGAACTTGTTGGATAAAAGAAATGTAATGGTGTAAAACTTGTTAAACTTGTTTTGTTATGGTTATTTATTATTGTTGAATGCTAGTAGGGGAACGGATCGCCATCTAACCACGCTAGGTCATGTTCATGGAACATGAACTAGCACTATGCTTAGTGTAAAAATAACTAGATGACGAACCCTTTCACTCACAAACATGAACTTGTGTAAAAACGATTTTTCTTATGAAATGTAGTTCTAAACTAGTAGATCTAAATATCTACAAGTGGTATTTTCGAAGGACCAAGTAAAATATATACAAGTCTTATTTTAAGTCGGGTCTTTCATGAACTAGAGGTGTTTTTGTGAACAAACAAGTGTGTGGATACTTGTGTAACAAAAGTTTTAACAAAGAAATAATTTTCATAAAAACCGACTGGAAGTTGTTAAACTTCATGTTCTTTAAAAATAAGATTTCCAAGGAACCGACTTTATTTTTAGAGATGGAAAAACCTACTAAATGTGTTGAAGAGTTACTACACATTTTTACACAACTTGCAAGTTCATGTGATTGCGATATATGTTTATGTTGGACTAGTTTGATGACGATTGGAAATTGATTGGTTGAATTTTTAAAAGAAAATGATACGCTAGTAAGCGTGGCCACCTCCAGTTACAGAGGGAACTCTGGCGAAATTTTTCCAGAAAATAACACTTAGAATATTTTTGGTGACAAGTGTTATGAATATATTTTTGACTGGTTTTCCAAACAAACTTCGCCATGATTTTTGTTATCAAGACCAAGTATTCGGAGGTGGGTTTTTGTAAACAAACTTACTAAATATATATTTATCGCTTGTGTGATTGTGTGATTATTTTGTAAACTAGGTATATATTATTTAAGAGTAAAAATAATATGACTTGGAGATACTCGTAACGAGTAAAAATACAAAAAATACACATACAACATACAAGATACATAATCCGGGTGCAAAGTGCAAAACACGAGATACTTATATTAATCTAAAAAAAAAATATAAGTAAGACACTTAGTTAAAAATATAAAATATTTTTAACACGAGAATATATACACAAAAGAGAGTGACTGTACTTGTGCGACGCAAGTCTAGTGACTAACGTTAAGAAAACGCGTATAGGTTACGACGTTAATTAAGCAAATCCGGTGAAGTTTACGACGCACAGGAACGCAAAGTTGTGAGTTCATGCTCCCCCTTTTCTTTAACTGTTTTCAGTTTTTATAACTTCGGGGGTGAAATACATGTACAAATGTACAATATTTATAATTGGTATGATATAAATATAAGAAGCACACTTGGTGAGAACGAGAATCAAGTGTAATGAAATATAAGAATACAAGAAGTACACTTGGTGAGAACGAGAACCAAGTGTGACGAAATATAAGATAATAAGAAACGCACTTGGTGAGGACGAGAACCAAGTAGGATGCGTTATGAGAAATGATAATAAGAAACGCACTTGGTGAGGATGAGAACCAAGTAGGATGCGTTATGAGAATTGATAACAAGAAACGCGCTTGGCGAAGACGAGAACCAAGTAGGATGCGTTATGAGAAATAGTGTCACGAATAGGGTACATAAGCACCATCAATCAACAATATACCTAGACCGCAGAACAAAAGGTTAGATCTAACGGGTGCCTGGCAGCCACACTCTCGGTGAGGGCGAGAATCGAGTAGTGCTTTTGTGTCTCAGAATATACCAATTAAATGCCTTAGGTTTGGTGACTTCCTATGTCGTGTCACATGTTAATGGCTTTGCAACCCATTAACAATCCTAAAACTTACAGGAATACTTTATTTACATAAAAGTCATACCATACTAAAAATTGATGAATACTTGAGTACGTGGGGTACTCAAGAAAAGATTGAATTATACTTGAGTACGTGGGGTACTCAAGAAGGAATTGAATTATACTCGAAGTACGTGGGGTACTCAAGAAAAATGAGAATTATACTTGAGTACGTGGGGTACTCAAGAAGAAATTGGATTATACATGAGTACGTGGTGTACACATGAAACTAGATTTATATATGAAAACTTGATTTATTCTCAAACTATGTTTTCATACAAAGTATACAAACATGAAATACAAAACTGCATGAATTCACACCAACATTATGTTGACGTTTTTCCAAAACTCACATGTATTTCAGGTAACTAGGATGGATGTGCGCGCGGTCTCGCTTATGCTTGTGGATGTCGCTTATGTTTATCTTTAAATAAAGTTGTAAACTTTTTAAGACAGTGTTTTATGCGACTTAGCGATGTAAACGCTAAACTTATGTTTTCAAATTATGGTATTTGATGTTTTTACGAGCATATAGCATGTTTACCTTTCGTATGCAATGAGAACCTTTCATGATCACACCTCGTGCTTCCGCCGCAGAAAGGGGTGTGACATAAACGACGTCAATTTATAAAATATAACATAAAAAACTAGGAGCTTTTATAACATGTATGCTTGTGTTTCGATTAATTGTGTATTACTACTCACAACTCCATTGTATAAATTATTATTTTTTTGTCAAGACAGATAAAAATGGGTATGTCACAATGACATGCCAATTTTTTTTATAAAATGTGTTTTTAACAAGTTATAAGAAAAAACAAAATGTGCTTTAAATTAATCTTAATAATAAGATAAAACTTGGAAGTAAAAATAACAGAATTTGAATAAAAATAAAATACATTTACTATACATTGTATTTGTATATAATATAAATGGAGGCTATATATAACATGAGAGAGAGATATGTATTTGTTAAAACAATTTTTTGTTACTTGGGGTTCCGAGAAAATGCTCCATGGATATCGGGTGAAGAAGGAGATACTCTTTCGATTTAAATTCATCTTGACAGGTGTGTCATTGACACTCCTTTCACTAATGATCCACGGCCAGCTTGCAAACACATAAAACTCGTTAGAGGGTCTAAGGGCGTGAAGCCCCATAGACACTTCGACACTCAAGTTAAGTCGGGGACACCATAATAGTAACAAATATAAATATGTATTCTTTTTTTAATGACCATTTTCTCTTGATATGAAAAAAGGAAACAGAATCTACTCACCGGACATTCCATACATACAATACATGACATTTGATACATGCATTAAGTGATAATCCAGAATCAATCAAGTTGTCTAATTAAAAATCTTATCAAGAAACTCAAGTGGGACAAGTGTTCTTAGGGGGAAAAGCATACGTGTAAAATATTATCCCTCAGTTTAACATGTATCTTTCGATTTGAGCCTAATCTTCCGTGACACCTGTTTGACTTGGTCTTCGGTCTTCTATAATTCGAGTGATACATGTTGCATTGCCTTTTTCACATTTGCTTATTTATGTTGTTGAATCATTTACCTTCGCCAAACATATTCTCGTCAAGCATCATATATAATGATTAACTCAAAGTGGTCTCATGACGACATTACTCATGTTTGCTTTGGTGATCACCATGAAATTAGCATACCTCCCAAGTAAAACGTATGCAAATTGATATAAACTTTTGTGAGGGTTTGTATTCTACGTTCGCATAACTAGCTAGTTGGGACTTCGATTTTTTTTTTCTAGCAGAACAATCTCATGTCTCAATATATTTACGAAGTCGTTTGTACCATATATGACCAGATTACTTAGAGACCGTATAAAATATTGCTTGAGATTTATAACACACAACTCGGGTGTTAAAATATCTCCTGAGATTTACACTCAAATTATATAACATCTTAAAAGAGAAAGTCGGTGGCTTTTGCCACCGACAATCTCCTCAATTTTATCTTATATACTACACATTCACACTGCCATGCATGTTCCAATTTTGTCTTATATACTACACATTCATACTGCCATGCGTGTCCTCAACTGCTTTGAAGAGTTGTCCTTTTTTGGTTAATTTTATATTTAACTCATCAAATTCAATAGTTTGAAACTTTGAGTTTGAATCATGGGTAAAGTAAGAAAGAAAGGTGCTCTTAATGATGAGACAATAGTGTTGATGATAGTGCTAATCCTTATTAGCAAACTTTTAACTTTAATATATTAATAGAAATATATTTTAACTATAACTTATTTATAGTTTGTAAAATGTATTTTAGAAGGATAATAGCAATCAAAATGTCTTTAAAAGGTGGTCTGTTTTTTAAAACGTGAAATATTGATTTAGTTTGATGTGTGTTTATGATACTTTGTATTATAAGGATACACCTTTAACATCTATTATAATAGTCTTAATTGATAAAACTACATGTTTAAAGCGAGTTAAAATTATTTATAACATGATAAGTTAGACGAATATAATTAAGTCAAATGAACAAATATTTATAACGAGTTAAAATGAGTGACAACATGTTAAGTCGGATATAATAAGATAAATAAATCAATATTTGTAGCGAGTCAGAATGATATTTAGCATGATAAACTGCTAATCTTAGTGGCGGGACTTGAACGAAACTAGATAAGTGCTGGACTCTTAAAAATCTATTATCCTATATCTTAAAGGAGAAAGTCGGTGCCACCGACCACCCCCAAATTTTTTAACCTATGGCACAAAACACTAAAAGTAACCGTCTCCACTCCTATGAATAATATTATGAGCCACCACCATACAAAACCACATGTCACCTATTGAAACCATCATCATTACGTTAGAGTGGGACTTAGCTTTTAAGGGACGGGAGGTGCACCCGCCCCTCTCCCCCAATGTTTCGGTTAGAAGTGTAACATTTCTGATTTTTCAAATTTGATTTCGTGTAGTTAACGCAACACATAATGCTTGGATCAAATCGCAATGCTTATGTAGGTTACATTAAGTTCAATCGGATACGTCGAAACACGTGTTTTCGTGTGGTTAACGCGACACATAATGCTTGGACTAATCCATTCAATATTTACGATGTATCCGTGCCGCAACGCGCGCGGGCATCATTACTAGTTACTCATAAATAAGACACACCATTCTAACCCCTATGTTCAAATAACACTACTTGTCAAAAGGATATAGTTTTATATTCAAATTTTGGTTAACAATAAATGAGTATGTTGGAGCATTACCCTAGTTTATCTTTGATTTTCTTCATGTTATTCTTCAAAGTATTATACTTTAGCAATTCTAACAATTTCAAATGCTCGTAATCCTTAAAAAATAGTTAAAGCCCGACTATGTAGCAACAGAAATAACATGGACGACTAAGGACATGTGTGCATGAGACCCATATTCCAACAATCACAACTAGATATAAAGTGATCATTGAATAAATAATAAAATTTGAAGCATAACTATTCATACCCTATGATTTGAAACAGGTTCCAACCCGGTATTGCCTGGGCCGAACCATTCAAACCCCAAAAAGAAATCCGAACCAATTACAAAAAAAGATGATCGCTTTCTCTTCAAAACCCGGCTCCATACCCAAACCAATTATTGCAATACCTGTTTTTACCCCCGAACCGTTCAAACCCCAAAAAGAAATCCGAACCAAAACAAAATAAGACGATCGCTTTCTCTTCAAAACCCGGTTCCATACCCAAACCAATTATTGCAATACCTGTTTTTTACCCTCTTGAGCATACCCAGAACCGGCTTCATACCCAATACCCAGAACCGGTTTTGATATAAAACCAGATTTGTGCACATATAGTATTAAGCCTACATAAAAATTTTGACCCATTTACCTATGATCAGGGGCGGACCCACATGGTCCGGATCGGGGTCCACGGACCCCAATGTTTTTTTAAAAATAGAACCGGTATGTTAATTTTATCAAGGACCCCATAAAATAAATTAGTTAGACCCCATAGTATTACAAGCAAAGACGGTGTGGTGGTAAATCCTCTTGTGTTCCATCACATAGATCCCAAGTTCAAGTCTTACAGGTCTTGTTTTTTAGTTTTTTAATAAAGTAGTGGTTTCATGACCACTAAATGCTTCTACATTCTTTCCTAGCCCCGATCCGACTACCATTACAGACCCGAAGATTTTAATATTTGGTTGTGAAAAAATCTTCGACAAAAAATGGACCCCAGTAAAAAATAATCCTGGGTCCGCCACTGCCTATGATTTAGATTATTTTTATCTCTTAACATGTGAAGTGACACATTGACCAACTCGATCCAACCCATAACCCATCGGACACTATTTCAAACAATTTAGGTCTTCGGCTTTGACACAATTAGCCGATATTAACATATATTTTCCGGTCGTAAAATGTCACCCCAATCTCTTCAACGCTTATATGGAATGTTAGAAAGAAGGGATTCCCTACTTAAATACTAACTAAAAAGCCATAGAAACAACTTGGGAACTCATATAAAACCAAAACTTGACTAACAACAAACTTAACTAACAAGAAAGATTCACCGAGCTCACCAAATCCTAAATACCGAGAACAGAAAACTATACAATTTTCTTGGTCATGTTTCTGTACCTTAAAAAAGCGCATCAAACGTTACCTGAAACCGAGGTGGATTATTACTAGGTTTAGGATGTGATGTATTCGCAAGCCCGGATAATAATTTAACAACCTCAGTTGTATCATCAAGGTAATATTTTGCTTTGCTCGGTTTCCTTCCAACTGTACACGCGAATATATCTGATGCGTTTGAAGCCGTGTTTGTAACAATGCTTTCAAACATGTCTTCATCTGAACGGTCATCTCCGATACATGTGATGAAATCTGGCGGTTCTCCTTGTTCTGTCATGACTGAAAGAATTGTTTCCGCTACTAAGCCTTTGCTCACACCCTGAATAAATAATTTGTAGAATTTTAGTGTTTTTAATTATTTTATGTAATATGTTCACAAGGGCTGCAAAAGAACCGAACGAACACGAACTGTTCATGATCACTTACCAAAGAAGATTTATGTTTGTGTTCATTTGTGTTTGTTTGTTAATTTTAGGCAACGAACGTTGATGAACACAAATGAGCACAAACTAATGTTCAGGAACACAAATGGTAACAAACGAACACAAACAAGCGTTCATGAACAAAATATATAATACACTGGCACTAATTAAATATTTTATTTCAGTTATTTGTCAGAATTTTGAAGTATTTAAATAAAGTATAAAACCTAACAACACTAATGAACTATCGAACACGTTACCGAATGTTCACAAACATAAATGAACGAACGCGTCCTATGTTCATGTTCGTTCAATTAACTAAACAAACGAACGAACATAAACGAACTTCCCACCTAACGGTTCACAAACTGTTCACCAAACGTTTGGTTCGTTTGCAGGCCTAGAATAAATCACTAGTTTTGAGACCTTTAATCATGAAAAAGGACAATGGTTGTACCTGAGGTTTAACTTCAACTATGTACCGGCCCCGTTTAACCAATGCGGGCTCATTGGCAAGCACATTCTCTAAATGAAGCACTAGTTCATTAGCTTGACACGAACCAAAGTCGGGGTCAGCATCTTGATGGTGCCACACTAGACCACTACTTTTGATCTCAATGGTCGAACCATCGGTCGCCTCTTTATAACGTTCCATCACTGGTTTTGCAATTTCCTTCCATTCAAAGTCTCCACCCACTAAACCAGGTTGCCATTCTGAATTTCGGTTCCATCTGTATATAAAGAGCGAATAAGATTACATTTACAACTAGCAATTTCATAACAAAAATGAAACTAGATTGTTTCCATAGGCCTCGCATTGCGGCAGGTACACCTTAGTTGTTTATAGCTGGCAACACCTTATATGATGCGTTAAGCATATGAAATCGTGTGTTTCGATGTATCTGATCAAAAGCATTGCGGTTACCAAAGAAACGGAATCGAACCCAGGTTGGTTCGTTTTGTGCCTAACCACTACACCACCCCCTTACCTTTGAATGAAGAGTTAGGGGGGTGAAAACGTACAATAACTTGAATTTATACCGTCGGATGGAAACGTATTATATTTGACCCGACTCCGAACACAGTGTACGTCAAAACGTAGACCAACCAAAAACGTAAGCAAAAATAAGCATGAAAACGTATCATATTTTACCAGACTCGTATGTCAAAACGCGAATTTATATCGTTTACATTGAAACGCGAATTTATACCGACACACACATTAAAATGTCAAAATGCAAAACGTACAAAAAATAAGCATGAAAACGCATTATACATGACCCAACTCATTTCCGAAAAAACTTACGTCAAAACGTGAATTTATATCGACACACGTACATAAATAGTTTTTTAATTTTAAGCTAAAGAATGATAATACAGGGGATAAATTTGAAAAGTTAGCACCCAGGGGTGAAAATGACATTTTATAAAGTTTTTAGAACGTTTTCTAAAGCTTAGGGGCTGTTTGGTAGCATCTGAATGGTCATTAAGAGGCTGCCTCTTAATGGAACCATTAATAATTTTACCAATGAGAAGGTAGAAGAATGTGACATGCGATAATTTACCATTCAGAGGTTACCTCTTAACCATTCAGACTTGAGGTTACCTCTTATTCATTCAGAGGTTTTAGACCATTAAGAGCTAGCATCTGAATGGTCATTAAGAGGCTACCAATAGTTGCTGTTTTTGTCAATTTAGAAAGCCTGGGTAACTTCTGTCAATTTAAAAAAGTTTAAGGTGACTTTTTGTCTTTTTTCGGTCCATTTGTTTCAAGTATATATAGAATGGACCGAAAAGTGCTTTGCGGGTCAATCCGGCCCGGACCCGTTACCCAACCCGCCTGACCGACCCATCTTGCCATCTCTAGAACCACTACCAGTTAAATCAAACACGAAGTTTTCATACCTTATGAAATACCCATGTTCAGCGGCTAGGCCCAGCCGCTCACACGAGCCGAGCCACTCACTCAACGTATCTTTTCCTCTTCCACTAATAACAAACACAACGTTCTTTGGATCATCACACAAAGTATTCAAAACATTAATAAGTTCCGGGCCAGGCGTTTTCACAATAGAAGAATGCGGTACGAGCGTCCCATCATAATCCAAAAATATAGCCCGTTTGTTCGATCGTTTATATGCAGAGACAATACAGTCACCAGATAGTTTTCTAAAACTCGGAGACAGAGAAACAACCCGAAAACCCAAACCGAACCCGATACCCCAACAACGTTTGTTATAATGATCTTTCGATGCTCGTTCTAAATCTTGCATAAAGCTACGGGCCCAATATGCCACATCATGTGAGCTTATATACCGGTAATGTTTTTCATGTCTTAATTGTTTTTCGGGTTCTTTCATAACTACAGCCGAATTTATTGCTACAGCGACTGATTCTATATCCCACGGGTTGACCCGTATAGCCCCGCTTAAAGACGGTGAACACCCAACGAATTCCGACACAACTAACATGCTCGTACGGGCTGAATTTCCATCGAAATGAGGCGAGTGTTGCCTGCAAACGATGTATTTATACGGTACCAAATTCATTCCGTCTCTCACAGCGTTGACTATGCAACAGTCAGCCATGGAATAATAGGCTGACTTTTCGTAACGGGCCACGGGCCGGTCGATTATTACAACGGGCTGATAATCGGGTGACCCGTAAGCCTCATTGATTCTGTTTAGAATCAAATACGTCTCCCGCTTTGCTTCTTGAACGTCTTTCCCCGCACTCCTTGCGGGATTCACAATTTGGATCAAAACCAGTTTACCTCGAAGTAAAGGGGACGACTGTAAAAGATACTCGAAGGCTAGTAATTTAAGACTTAAGCCTTTAAAAATATCCATGTCATCGACCCCAACTATAACTTTTTTCCCCTTGAATCTTTCCGCTATTTCTTTGAATTTTCTCTTCGTGATTGGAAGATCTAGAACGGATTGAAGTCGACCCATATGGATACCGACGGGTAAAATCTTGATATAAACGGTTCGACCCAAATAATCAAGCCCGATATGCCCTCTTTTAGATTCATAATCCAAACCCATCATTCTACTACAACATGACAAAAAATGGCGCGCGTAGTCAAACGTATGAAACCCGATTAAATCACAGTTAAGCAGCCCTTTAAGAATCTCATCCCTCACAGGTAAAGTTCTATATATTTCCGATGAAGGAAACGGGCTATGGAGAAAAAACCCGAGTTTGACCCGATTACATCGGTTTCTCAAAAACGTGGGTAAGATCATAAGATGATAATCATGAACCCAAATGTAATCTTCTTCCGGGTTCGCAACTTCCATAACTTTATCCGCAAATATCTTGTTTACGGATACATACGCCTTCCATAATGCCCGGTCAAACCGGTCAGTGTGATCCGGTGACATCGGAAGCATGTAATGAAAAAGCGGCCAGAGTTGATGTTTACAGAACCCACCATAGTATTTCTTGTAAAGATCATGAGGAAGGAAAGTGGGTACACAGTTATATTCTTCTAGAAGCTTCTGAGCAACTTCTTCTTGCTCACTAGCATCTACTTCAACCTTGAGTGAACCTATATACACAACTTCACTTTCGGGATCAAACCCGTCTTTTAATTGCCATAAGAGTGAATCTTCGTCGAAACTGAAGGTCAGTTTTAGAGTATCGGGATCCCGTTGTATATGTAATGGTAGCATATTTGCCACAATGATTTTTCGTTCTCGACAACCAGATGGTACTTTTTCTGAATCAACAACGTTGTTGTCGTCTACGCCAGCTATGATTCCGGGCATGGTCAACACTCGTGGAAGACTTTTCGGAGTTTGAGGGATATCCAAGAGCTTATCGGGTTCCAAATCCAAAAGATTTGCATAAGATTTTGATGCCATATTCTGTAAAGTAGATTTGAAATTAAACAACAGATATGCAGAGGTGGTATTAATTAACAAGAAGTATATATCCAAACTGGTACTGTATGGGATTGCTTATTAAAACAGTTATTGTGTCACCCCATTATCCTTGAATCATTATGTAACTAAGTTGACAGTCAATACTCAAAACTCATATATAGACTCTTGTAATAACACGAGTATCATTTCCAAGCTGAAAGGTATTCTATTTGACACTTAAGTCTTATGTCAAGATTTACTTCAAGATGAAATGAGTAACTCTACACACATTTTCTAAAGTGGAGGGAAGGGGTGTTTAAAAGTAACCCACCCCCCACACACGGAAAAATTGCGATAACATAGTTATTCAGTTTCTATAAAAAAAATTAATGGCATTCATTCATGGTTATATAACTTCAAGCAAAAACTTTTTAACTTGTTTCACAAATAAAATAAAATAAAAACAGAAAAAGGCAAATATAAACTCAAGGAAAGCAGATTTTTAGTCATTCATTCAATGCTTTTTATTCATATAAGCATCTCAAAAGAAGCAAACAATTAACAAGCAGCAGTGCAACACAATGTTATCCGCATCCGGCATTACACAGATGGTTAGCTTTCCTTTATTTCCTCAATTTTACCAAAAAAAAGAATAGTAATTCCTTAGGCTATGCGGTATGGTGATGGTCCATCCTTGGAGGATGGTCCGCCATGTAGATCGGGTGTGAGGATGGGGCAAAGAGGATGGAGCTAAGGAAATGGGGGATGGGCCTAATATATATATGTATATATTGTATGTATAGGTGTATGAGAGAGGGGGAGGACCGTCCTAAACGTCGGGACCCCGACGTTGGTGACGAAGCTGGACCGACGACGGAGGGCATGAAATGGAGAGGGGGCGGCGCCGTACCGGGACGCGGCGGGGACGAACCCCGTACCGCATAGCCTTATGTTTATAAAAAGATCAGTATTTTAGGTATCGAGTACTTTTACTTTGGGAAGAAATTCAAATAAATTCAATCAATTCGATCACGAAACGCTAATGGAAACTTCTGTTACAAATTCAACAGTTTTTTAGTCTAATTTAAGATAATAACCATATCAATATTTTTTTTTTTTTGCCAATTGGATTTTAACACCTCAAACTTTGAAGAATTGGCCGATAACACCCGCAACTAACACTTTGATCTGTGACACCCCAAACTTTTAATTTTGTTTGTCATTTCACCACTCAGTTAAAAAATGAGTAACTGAGTTAGTCTTCCATCCTAGCTGGCATTATTAATCCTACATGGCACCCATGACGTGGCAAACACATGTTATAAGAAGCAAATGGTAAGATGAGGTGGATTATTTGGAGAGTTATGTGTATATTTTAATTACTGTAATTAATATATACATACGTATAGGTAATCTCTCAAATAAAAAACCCTGCTCAAAATCAAATCATCATCTTCATCGCCAAAATCAAATCATCATCATCTTCGTCGTTCATCTTCACCCCAAAATTAAATCATCATCATCTTCATCGTTCTTCATCTTCACCCCAAAATCAAATCACCATCGATTTACAGCCACCACCCTCGAATCATCATCATCTTCATCGGTTCACCAACAACCACCTCCCGCCACCACCCTCCAAACCCACAACCTCCGATTCAAGCCTTCAAACAGATCTGCAAATCGGGAAAAAAACCCACTGCCGCGTCGCTCGAAACTGGTCCCCGATTCCGTCACCGCCGCCGCTGCGGCGGCGCCGCCCCCTCTTTCTCTCCAGTTTGTCTCTCTATCTCCGACTTCCTCTCTCCTGTCCCTCTATCGCTTGTCAACGTCGTGCGCCGCCACCACACGGTGGTGGCCGGCTGTTTATTCGAGTTAAGGGGGTGTGTCGGGTGGTTGTTTAATCTGAGCAGGAGATTAAGGGGTGTGGTGGGGTGGTTGAAGTCATCGGAGGAGAAGATCCCGCCGTTAATCGGCGCCGGAAACCAGAATCCAGTGACCGGATTTATCTAGGTAAAGAATGAGAGGGAAAGAGGTAGCAGAGCCTGGTGTGCGTGTAGTTTGAGTTGTGAAACTGAGGTTTTCAAATTGTGCATCTTATCTAAGAAGAACATGGGTTATATACCCATGAACTTGCCACATCAGCAAAAATAGTCCACGTAGGATGCCAGCTAGGATGGAAGACTAACTCAGTTAGTTATTTTTTAACTGATTGGTGAAATGACAAACAAAATTAAAAGTTTGGGGTGTCACAGATCAAAGTGTTAGTTGCGGGTGTTATCGGCCAATTCTTCAAAGTTAAAGGTGTTAAAATCCAATTGGCCTTTTTTTTTTAACGGCAAATTTTGATCACTGACGGACAACTTCATCGTGTCACCAGCGAAACCACCCGATCATATTCATCTCCACTAGGCATAATGCCTATACACCAATTAAGGAGGAAATCCAATAAATATGGGAAAAACCCTAAAGTGGAAATCAAACCCAGGACCTATTGGTCCCAAAGTCTTATCCCACCCCAAGATGCCACCAGACTATAAAGTCATAGACTAACCGTATCAACAATGGAAACTTCCGCTACAAACTCAACAGTTTTTTAGTCTAATTCTAGATAATAACCGTATCAATGAAGCCTATAGTGATTTTCTTTTTTATTTGTTTTTGAAGTTTGAAAATCATAAATGCTAAATCAACATAATTGCTTCAAACTACAGAAAACAGGCTTTACTTGCACTATTTACCATCCACAACTAAAATAAATTAAAAAAAAACACTAACACAACGCTAACAAGCAGTAGTGCAACATAATGTCATCCGCATTACACGGATGGTTAGCTTTTCTCTAATCATCACTCCTTCCTCAATTTTACCCAAAAAAAAAAAACAATTTCTTAAGCAATATAAACATCAGTGTTTTAGGTATTAATTAATCACTTCTACTATAGGCAACAAATTCAAATAAACTCAAATCAATTCGATCACGAATCGCTAATGAAAACTTCCATTACAAACACACCTAATTTTAAACAAGAGTAAAATGCACGGATAGTCCATATGGTTTGGTGAAATTTCACCTTTAGTCCCCAACTTTTTAAAATTACACTCTTAGTCCCTGTGGTTTGCCAAGTTGTTACTCGGATAGTCCCCAAAGCAGATGGAGGTTAGTTTTTCTGGTTAAGTGGGTGTGAAATGACAAGGACTATCCGAGTAACAACTTGTCAAACCACAGGTACTATCCGAGTAACAACTTGTCAAACCACAGGGACTAAGACTGTAATTTTGAAAAACTGAGGACTAAAGGTGAAATTTCCGTAAATTAACAAAACTATCTGTTCATACCTAAAACAAATTCTACCTTCAATTAAACTTAATTCATACCTAAATTAACAAAACTATCTCTAGCCTAAATTAAACTTAATTCATACCTAAAACAAATTATACCTTCAATTTCCGTAAATTAACAAAACTATATGTTCATTAACCATTAACCGTCACAAATAACAATAATATCATCTCCGTAAACACTTTAATTCATACCTAAAACAAATTATACCTTCAATTTCCGTAAAATAACGAAACTATCTGTTCATTAACCATTAACCGTCACAAATAACAATAATATCATCTCCGTAAACACTTTAATTCATACCTAAAACAAATTATACCTTCAATTTCCGTAAAATAACGAAACTATCAGTTCATTAACAATTAACCGTCACAAATAACAATAATATCATCTCCGTAAACACTTTAATTCATACCTAAACCAAATTCTACCTTCAATTTCCGTAAAATAACGGAACTATCAGTTCATCAACCTTTAACCGTCACAAATAACAATAATATCATCTCCGTAAACACTTTAATTCATACCTAAAACAAATTATACCTTCAATTTCCGTAAAATAACGAAACTATCTGTTCATTAACCTTTAAACCGTCACAAACAACAATAATATCATCTCCGTAAACACTTTAATTCATACCTAAAACAAATTATACCTTCAATTTCCGTAAAATAACAAAAACTATCCGTTCATTAACCTGTAACCGTCACAAATAACAGTAATATCAATAATATCATCTCCGTAAACACTATAAAACATCAACAGAGTTTAAAAACTGTAAACAGACGATAGAAATATAGAATATAGATCACGAAATAATATTATTATACAAAAGTATACATTTCACGTAGATACTTACAGTCAAACGATACGTATAAGTGTATAACCGTTCGTGTTGACGGTGAACCGCCGGTACGGTGAATCGCCGGAGATGAGAGAGAGAGTTTTAGAGAGAGAAAGTGAGAGAGAGAGAGTGCGTGTGTAATCGCGTGGGGGTTATTGAAACGGGGAGGAGAGAGAAAGGATAAAGTTGACATTACTTAACTATGGTTAGTTAATGTTAAGAGTTTAACCATGGTTTAAGTGTTGAGTTTAGGATGTGAAGTTACGTGATTGCCCTTTGGTTTGCTGGATTATTACGGATATGCCATTATTGTTGAAGTGAAATATCTAGTTTGTTGGATAGTTGTATATCCAAATATGGATTTATAGACATGTGCTCTAAATGTTCATTTAATGTGCCGTGAATTTTGTTCAAAGCCTTGTTAAAAATTATTTACTAGTTATTTTTTAAATCCTTTCTAAAAGGTTATTTTTTAAAGAGTTAATTGTCAGGATGGTCCCTGTGATTTCACGTTTAGTCCCCACCTTTTGAAAATAGCAGGTATGCTCTCTATGGTTTGATATTTTGTCACTCGGATAGTCCCCTGAGTAGATGTCAGATAGTTTGGAAATAGCAGGTATGCTCTCTATGGTTTGTCATTTTGTTACTCGGATAGTCCCCGGAGTAAATGTCAGGGGACTATCCGAATAACAAAATGACAAACCATAGGGAGCATGCCTGCTATTTCCAAAAGGTGGGGACTAAACGTGAAAAAACATGAAAGCACAGGGACTATCCGGGCAATTAACTCTTTTTTAATTGAGTAAACTACGATTTTAACCCTTGAGGTTCAGTTTAACTCTTTCAATTCAAAAGGAAACTTTTTAACATATGAAGCTTTCAGGTTGCATTTTATAACAGTTTTGGCCCATAATATTATTATGTTAAGTGTAAGGGTATTTTAGTACTTTAATGTCTCAGTAGTTTTTATGTAAGTTAGAGCATTCATATTGGAGACTTTTTATTCATTAATTCTATATAACATAGAGTAAAAAATAGAGAAAACATGAAAAACACTACTACATTAGAATCTCTATAATAATAGAGAAAGATTTATAAAAATCAAAGTACAAACGTTATATTTATAGGCTCATATCAACCCTCTATATTTTTAATACGAGTGTATATGAAAGAGAAAAAAGTAATAAATAAACAAAATATAGAGGAAAGGGCTATTTGTGAGAGGTTTTTGTAAAATAAACAAAATGGTTGAATGTGAGAGGTTTTTGTAAAATAAACAAAATATATAGAGGAATGAGTTGTTTGTTTACCTCTTAATGGGTTCTTAATTGTTCAGACTGTTTGTTTCTCAAACAAATGTCTGAATGGTTCAGACATTTTCCTCTGAATAGTTAAGCATTATACTACTGAGTCTGAATTGTTAAGACCTCTAATCTGAATTGGTCAGACATTTGCCTCTGAACGGTTAATCATTAAACTGCTTATTACTGGTTCAGCATTTAATGGTTCAGACATCTTACTAGTTCAGTACTTAACCATTCAGAAATTGTCAAACAACCCTGAAATTACGTTTTTAGTTGAATTATATAGATGGAGATAGAGCCTCCAATGTGAATGCTCTTAGGCTACATTCGTTGGTGACCAATTAGTGGGTTGGTTGCTCAAAAAATGAAAAAAGCAATTTCAATACTATAAATTACTTACATGTATGTGTATATAAGGGTTGTATCTAGAGTTTTGGGAGTTTTTCAAAATTATTTGAGTATTTTACCTTTAGTCCTAAAGTTTTTGATTAATTACTTCTAACCAAAAACTAATTGAATTTTTACTTTTAACCCAAAACTTTTATATCTTTTACAATTTAATCTTACAACCTTTTTACATTCAACTTTGGTCCCCTGTATTTTTCATCTTTTATATTTTTCGTCTTTCGTAAATTTTTCGTTTTATGCTTCATTCTAAATTTCGCCAGCACCCAACACGGGGTAAAGTGCGTGTGTGGTTCAACGTTTTTTATGTTTCGTTCTAAGTTTTCCGAGTTAACACGACGCAGCGTGCCTGTGTGGTTCAACGTTTTTACGTCTTCTATTTTTTCCCGTTTGACAAGTTTGTTATAACGTGCGGGTCCTCAATCGATTTAGTTATTATTTTCTATGTTTACGTTTCGGTCTAGTTGCTCTGTATTAACACGACGCAAATTCAGTGTTGGTGGTCGCTCGCGGTGGTATGACATTGATACTATTTGGCATGGTTTTACGCCCCCGAGGTATAACAATTAATTCTACATATAACATGATTTTCTTTAATAACTTATTAATATTTAATTATTACAAAAATCTGATAACAAAGTGTTGTTTAACTTTTTTTTTTGAACATATCGATATAAATTTTATCAAAAATCGAGTTCCTTGCAAAAAAAAAAATATTTTTTCATTATTTTTTTTATAAAAAATGTATTATATTGTTGCTATTTATTTTGCTTCTAAAACAAATCGGTTTCAAATAAACATATTAATTATAATTATTTCTAACACATTTATGGATAAATATGTGACAACCCGAACCTCTAAGGTTAGCGCTACTTAAATTCCATAACCATTGACTCGTGTCTTTACGTTTTATTTGCCTATACGTTACGATCATGTGAGACTTATTTGGTTACACTTGTGCACTGTTGAATGTTTATATGTGTTGGTTAGTTATTATAGAAACCTATTACTAACGAAACTGGGTCGCACACTTCTTTGAGACGCACACCCTCTCCGCGTCCACACACACACACACTTCTTGGCCATTGAGCCCCTTACATCTCGGCCCACACGTTGGATCAAGCCCAAAGCCGGTCCAAGCCCAAACCGTGTGTTATGCGTATACATGAGGGTAGGGTAGTATGTTTCATGGTTTTTGGAAACAGTAACAAACTCTAATACTCTGTCATTCTCTCTTGGACCGACGGCAACATGCATTGACCGAAGCTCTTCCCTACGGATCCTATAACAGTGAATAAGAGTTCTATAGTTAGGAGATGTTGTGCTAACTGAATGTTGAATGCTATTGATGATCATATAATGAACTCATGATTAATGATAACAAATGCAAATGATGATAAATGGAGATATGGTACGACAGTGTAACTGATTAATCGATAATTTTGGTGTTGAGTAACTATCGCACACCTTCGAACCGCACACCTCGGGCTGCGCATTACGAATATATAAGGTTTAAAGGGTAAACCAGGCCGGTCGCACACTCTTGGTCCAGTCACACAAGACATTGAGTGGCACACTGGAATGGGCCGGATGTTGTGTGGACCGTACAACCCAACCGAGTCGCACAAACTCTCTTTCTGTCACACCCCGATATTTCCACGTATTACCGGTGGGCCCGGTGGGGAGTATCGTGACGTAGTTGATATCATCATAGTCAAGTAATCACAGTTTAATGCACATCGGAAGTCTTGAAAGTAAAATACTAATACAAACTGAAACACAAAGTATAATTTAATATTATACAAACGGTTGTATATGGATCCACAGGCGGATCTTAAAACAGAAATATAAACATTGTTCAACAGACTTTAGACATTTAGAACTTGCAAGATTCCTTATTAACGCCCCGAGCTCCCAGCCAATTTACGTACAGTACCTGTCACTTAGTCTTTTTGGAAAATACGTCAGTTTACACTGGTAAATACAATTAACTGACTCTTTTGAAATCATTTATGAAAATTGAGTTAGATGCACAAGGCACAAATAATCTTTTATAACTTGGGACAATTATATTAATAACAATCTTGTATCAGATTTACATGTTTGTCCAACATTTAGGGCCGGTGTTAAATAAACCGAACAAGATTAATCGACACACCACAAATATAAACTCACAAGAAGTTTCCTCACGAATAAGTATATCTTTTACATACGCAGCAGACAGGTGTATGCCTACACCCCATGCTTAATTTCTTGCCATTTACGCTTTTTAAATGAGCCAAGGATATCCAGAACACGGTGTTTAACCCCCAATGTTATATGTTATCAAGAAATACTGATTAACACGAGATTATGCAATTTAATCATCTCCGATTAAAAGGTTTCTACACCCGACCAAGCGGTAATAAATTACCGTATCCCAAGCTGTGACAACTGGCACAAAATCGGTAATTTCCGTACAGTCTAATTATTAGTAAATATCTGCAATTATGTGCTTAAATGTCAACATTGTCTAATTTCATGCTATACATGTGAATTCATGCACGTTTTATACTTCAAATATTGCTTTATGCATTACTTTAGCATTGCATCAGAAAGACTAGTAAACTCACCGGTAAGACACACTGTGTCAGCAGTTCTGCAGAAATCAGTCAGATAATAGAATTAGGGCCTAGGATTAGGTCCAACATCTAAAATACATTAAAAACCAAGTGTGGATACGAGGGTTAACATATAAACTTTCCGGAAGCCAAACTATGCACTAAAAAGCACCCGAAACTTATCTAAAATGCTGAAATCAGCATAATTCAGCAACAATTCAGCTATAATCAGCTTTTAAGCACATTAATATCATGTAGAATTTATGTTTTATTGTCCAAAATAACTTACAAAGTGTCGGGAATTAAAACTGCCACAAAAAGTGCTTTATACCTAGTGAAACTGCGCAATTCAGCACTTTAACGAACCGTAACGAACCGAACAACCGGACAATAACTAGGACATCAAAATTTGACTAGAAGTAATGTTTTTATGATATTAAACTAGTATTGATGATAGAACACCTTAAAAATCATAAAACCCCCTAAGCACACTTAAACATACTTAAACCTTACCGCTTACACTTTAAACCTTCAACTTCCAAAATTTTACATTTTACCCCCCCCCCCCCCTCACCAAATCCGGCCCCTATGGGTCCCTCATAAAGATTTTAGTTGATTTTATTTGATTACATTAGATTTTATGTTGGGGAATATTCTAGTGAATATGCCATGAAAGATTTGGAAAATCTTATATAAACCTAAACTAATATCATAACCATCATTCATCACCATCTTCTTCATCTTCTTCCCCTCTCCCTCTTGCTCACGGCTCAACACACACACATACACATCCATTTTCACTTCACTTCCTCACAATTCAAGCTTACTAGAAGGTGTATGGAGGCCATTTAGGAAGGTGTATGGTGCTAGAACTTGAAGGACCACCTTGTGGAGCTTTTAACCTCTCATTTTCTTCCTTGTTCACCATCCTCATTTTTGTGCCACTTCCCTAGCCATTAGAGCTAGTAGTAATCTTCTTGATCACTAATTTATGTCATGTTTATGTTATGTACAAGTTTCACCATCTAAACAACTTAACTTCTAATGTTAAAACTGAAAAGATCTAACATATTCATGAAGAAAATAAGTGATTACATGAAATTTTAATGTATGTATTGATGTTGTTGATGTTATATCTTGTGTTTATGTTTAGATCTAGTATGTTAAAGCCTAGATCTACCAAGTTTAAGCATGGATCTTGAAGGATCCATGGTTAAACTTGAAGATGAACATATGAAGCATGATGTGAACTTGAAGTAAGAATTTTATGCATAAACTTGTAATTATGAAGAATAAAGTGTGTGTAGAACTAATTTTTGAAACTAAAACTCATAAAAAGTTTGTTAAAAGATTAACATAGAGCTTGTTTTGAAAGATCTAAAGATATTAAGCATGGATCTTGAAAGATCCATGGTTAAACATGATGTTAAAAATAATGATTTTTCTAATAAACATAAAAGGGGTTTTAGAACATGATTTACAAACTTTAAAGATCATTAAACTCATGGATGAGTTGGTTAATGAAATAAAGTTTCATAAAAAGTTTGTTAAAATACTCAAGAACACTTATTTTTGGAAAGATCATCTTATGTAAAGTGTAGATCTAAAAGAGTACACATTTTTAACAAGAAACAAGTTCACCATGATGTTTCATATAAAGAGATTTGTATATGTTGTTGGTGATTATTGTTGGAAATTTGTTTTGATGACTGAAAAGAAAATAAACACATGTTTTTAAAACATGGGAAACCTCCATTTTTAGGAGAAACTATGTCAAAATTTTTATAAAATTTTGACACTTAGAAAAATATAAGTTTTGGTGAAACTTATTCCCTAAAAATTCACCTAAAAATATTTACCAAGGTTTCCCTAATTTTTGTGTAAAATTACAAGTCAAGAAATTGTGATTTCTTCAAGTTAAAGTCAATATTAAGTATGTATATTTTTGGGGAAAATATATATATATTTAGTGATCACCAAATTTTGTGCTAAGTGTATATTGTGTGTATTATATGTAGTAGTGTATTAAGGACTTGAAAATACACTAAATACTCCCAAGGAGTATGAATACAAAATACACATACAAATACATAAGTACACAAGTGTACAAAAAATCTTCACAAAGAAGCACATGGAAAAATACAAGAAAATATATTTATGAAAATATATTTCTTAACATATTATTTAACTTGGACAAGTTATGAACTTAAAAATATATT
Organism: Helianthus tuberosus; assembly: GCA_030545235.1. Lineage (NCBI taxonomy): Eukaryota > Viridiplantae > Streptophyta > Magnoliopsida > Asterales > Asteraceae > Helianthus > Helianthus tuberosus. Next base: position 197,478,453 of record CM060448.1, on the reverse strand, counting down.
TTTGGACAAGAATATATAACCAATACCAAGTATTGGAATTTATACAAAATCGGGTGAATATCAAGAATAACCATATATATTTTAAAGCATGACCAAAATATATATGTTTCATACAAGTCTTAAAAATACATTATTTTTAAGAAATATAATTCCGGAAAGTAATAAAAATCAAAGTATTGATTTTTGGTGAAAAATACAAAATACACAAGTATTTGCATAAAATACAAGTATACTTTCCTAAGAATACTTGTACAAAAATAATATTGAGAATATTATTTTACGAAATACTTATATTTATTTTTGGGAAAATAATATAAGTAACATACATGAAAAGTTAAAAATATAAATTATTTTTAACAACTTGTTACCTCGAAAAGTCTACATAAACAAATATATATTTTAAGAGTGAAATATATATTTACAAATAAGTAATACATATTCAATGTGTAAAGTCATGACAAACGGGCAAGACCCGACAAACAAGGGCACGACCCTCATGAAAGAATGAACATACAAAGAGCATATACATAAACAAAAGATGGTGACTTGTACTTGTGTAATACAAGTCTAGTGACTAACATACATAGAACACGTATAGGTTACGACGCTACAAAACCAACCGGTGAAGTTTACGGCGCAGGATACGCAAAGTTGTGAGTTCATGTTCCCCCTTTTCTTTTAACTGTTTTCAGTTTTATAACTTCGGGGGTGAAATACATGTTTCAAATGTTTCGAATGATTTCAAATGGTATGGTATGTTGAATACAAAACTAAGGAATGATACTATAGATCATGTGACGTATAGGGTGCCATAAGCACCATTAATCAACAATATACCTAGACCGCGGAACAAAAGGTTAGATCTAATGGGTTTCATGCAACCACACTCTTGGCCACTCTTTTACCAAGCAGTGCTTTTGTGTCTCTAGTCGTAAATCGACAGTCGTGGATCGACAACTAAAAATGCCTATGGTTTGGATGCTTCCTTTGTCGTTACACATGTTAGTGGCCTTGCAACCCACTAGCGATCTCGTATTCCTTACATTCACAATACTTAATTACAGATACGTTTTACAAGTTACATACCATGTTTTCATACAAGTATAAAACATTCTATACAAAACTGCATGAACTCACACCAACATTATGTTGACGATTTTCCAAAACTTACATGTATTTCAGGAAACAAGTTGGATCTTGGGCGCTTGTGTTATTTTCAAGACGTAAATTTCAAGTTTAGATGTCATCCACTTTTGTTTGTATCATAACTTAAGGGTTTTGGTTGAAACTTAAATGACTTGTGTTAGTACATTTCAATCTTATGAATGGATGAACATCTTGTTTTAATCATATAGTTGTTTATTATAATTGAATGCAATGATATTGAGCAAGTCACACATCATACGCTTCCGCAAAAGTCAGGGTGTGACAGTTTGGTATCGGAGCTTCGATTGTAGTGAACTAGGATTCCTTCTCGAGTCTAGACTACAAGCATTAGGACTCTCTCACGAAAACATTTTTACAAAAGGTTTTTCGTTGCATTTACAAAAGGCACCAAGATCCATGAATCAAACATTTTTCAAAGGAAAGAACAAACGAGAGTTATATGAGTCATGTAGCACTTATTTGCTTGTGTATACTAAGTAACGTTATTATATATTAATATATATGAATATATGTGTACGGAATGATCATTGACGAGATACCTTCGACTTCGAATCCTATTATTGTTATTGACTTGCGCAATGAGATTATCGACCTCGCGTACACTGCGGAGCTTATGGTTGATTACCAAATGAGGCCCCGAGCTTGATTCTGTAGAAAATGGCTGTTCTTCCCCCTTGAATGCGAAGGTGCCTGACTACGACAGTGACGGCGAGGCGGGGGAGGTAACCTTGGACAGCGACCTTATCAGTGAGACGAGACCCCGGCGGCTTTTACGAAGCGAGATTGACGACACTCCTGTCCAATCAAGGAAGATGAAGTACTCATCTTGAAGGTGCCCCTCCAACTTCCAGGAATTCCCCTTATTCCTATTACATCTAAAGCATTGTGCCTATACGCGCGTAGCGATAACAAATGATGGCACGTGGACCACCATAATGGTCTTTTCCATGTCGGAGGTATAAGGACAGTAGTGTCCCCTCTGTGGTTGATCATCTACTTTGAATGAGGGAAAGTTAGGGTGACCATGCAAGACAATTTATTATTACGGGGGCCCACATAATAACGACTTGTAGTGCATGGAAATCCTGGTGGACTCTGCGGGTCAAGCTAATGATCACCACCCATCCAAAACTTTCTAAGTGTTCACACCTTCATCTAGTAGGGCAATACCTAGATAATTGCTATAGCACCTTACAAGCAGGAAACCTGTCTTTGCCTACTTCGTGTCAGACACTTCTACCCATATTACAACACCGACGCACCCATCAGTACTTCCACCCCCATTATCCCGTGGTGCACCCCATCGTTTGGGTAGTGCATTCACACCCTGGAAACCACTTTACGGTTGCTGCAAGGCACAATTCGGTCCCGAGGAAGAAGTCATGTACCCTCACGACCTTATATATGCGTTTTCACTATGACTTACCTCTATACGTGGTAGAAATGCACAACCCCCCCCCCCATCTCCTGTGAAGCATACCCGTTTATGTAAAACTAAAGGCTATGGAAGAGTCAGAGACTTGAGGAATAAACAAGGAATAAGGTGAAGGGAAGACCTCACCGTATTTTTATAGCCCTGGATGACTTGCATCAATCGGAGTAAGGTGACTCCGAGGAGGTTTGCTACGCAAGACAACAACATCTATTCCAAAATAAATGTTTAATCTTGTCAATATGTTTCATACAAGAGAAGCACATGGAACCACAGCAAAGGAAACTGGTCGAGTCTAATCAGAACCTTTACCTGCAACAAGAGTTGAGCCTGAAGCTCTGTGGAACCAACAAGTTACTGAAGCAATCGTCCAATATGAAGTAAACAACACTGAAAACAACAGCGAAATAAGAGGAAGTATACACATCCCAATTAAAGCTCTAAAGCAAACAACAAACATAAGGAAACCGCTGCGACTAGGAAAGTCAAGGCATTCGTTGTCACGACCAAGATAGGTGATAAAAACTACCAAGGAGAACTACCAAAGTGTGATAGATGTCGTTATTATCACACAGATCTGTGCAGGACTCGTAGGTGTGAAATTGGGGCAAGACCGGGCATAGCAAGGAGGCATGCTGGCCTGGTATGAGACATGTGAATGGAATTTAGGGCAGTAATAGCAATGGCAAAGGCCAAAAGTTGCTACGGATGTGGCGACAAAGGACACTATCGGAAGGACTGCCCGAAGAAAAGTTCAAGCTATTGGGAGCATTTTCATGAAGGGAATACGCAAGGCACGCTAGGACCCGAACGTAGTTACGAGTACGTCCCTTATAAACAGACACATTGCATCCGTTCTATTTGATACCGGCGCCGACTTTGGTATTAAGTCTATGGAACTTAAGGATATACTTGGCTTAGGAACAAGTAAACTAGACTCCCCACATGCTATAGAGTTGGCAAATGGGAAATCAGTCGAAATGGATAAAGTTATTAAGGGTTGTATACTTGGACTTGGGGAAACGAAAATTCTCTATCAACCTTCTACCAGTTGGTTTAGTTAGTTTTGATGTGGTAGTCGTCATAGATTGGATATCCAAGAATAAGGCTGAAGTGGTTTGTCATGAGAAAGTCATTCGCCTTCCTCTTGCGGATGATGAAGCACTTATAGTACACGGCCTTCATGCAGTTGATGAGGGGACGCTGGGCCCCAAAGGCGGTGGATTGCGACATCCCACATTGATTATGAAGGCGCAGAAGTGCTTAAGGAAAGAATGTGTTGCATTCCTGGCGCACGTTGTAGATAAGAAGGCTGAGGAGCCGAAACTCGAAGACATTCCTGCGGTGAAGGAATCCCCCGATGTTTTTCCCGACGATTTGCCAGGACTACCTCCGCAACAACAAGTCGAATTCCATATTGACTTGGTTCCAGGGGCCGCTCCTATGGCCAAGGCACCATATCGACTTGCGCCATCCGAGATGCAAGAATTATCTACACAACTCCAGGAGTTGTTGGATAAAGGATTTATAAGGCCGAGCCTCTCGCCTTGGGGAGCTCCAGTTTTGTTCGTAAAGAAGAAGGATAGAACCCTGCGGATGTGTTTCGATTATAGAGAACTGAATAAGCTCACTGTCAAGAATCGGTATCCGCTACCGAGGATTGACGACTTATTCGATCAGTTGCAAGGATCGAGTTACTACTCCAAGACCGACCTTCGATCTGGATATCATCAGTTAAGGATCCAAGAAGAGAGCATACCAAAAACTGCATTCAGAACGCGTTATGGGCATTACGAGTTCCTTGTGATGCCATTTGGATTGACGAATGCGCCAGCAGTATTTACGGATCTGATGAATCGTGGCTGCAAACCATATCTCGATAAATTCATGATTGTATTTATCGATGATATTCTGATTTATTCGCGAACGAAAGAGGAGCACGAGCAACACCTCAGGACCATTTTGGAACTACTGAAGAAAGAGAAACTTTATGCAAAGTTCTCAAAATGCTAATTTTGGATTCGTGAAGTACAGTTCCTTGGTCATGTCCTGAACGAGAAGGGCATTCATGTAGATCCAGCGAAGATGGAAGCGATAAAGAATTGGGAAGCCCCCAAAACTCCAACCGAAGTTCGATAATTTTTGGGATTAGCGAGCTATTACCACCGGTTCATCGAGAATTTCTCCAAGATAGCTCAACCGTTGACTTCTCTTACGCAGAAGGACAAGAAGTACGACTCGGGTGATAAGCAGGAAGAAGCTTTCCAACTTCTCAAGAGCAAGCTATGCGATGCAACGATACTATCTTTACCCGAAGGCACTGAGGACTTCGTGGTGTACTGCGACGCTTCACGTCAAGGATTGGGTTGCGTGCTCATGCAACGCCAAAAGGTCATCGCTTACGCTTCAAGACAGTTGGAAGTGCATGAAAGGAACTATACCACACAAGACCTGGAGCTAGGTGCGGTGGTGTTTGCCTTGAATATCTGGCGACAATATTTATACGGTACTCGATGTATAATCTTCACAGATCATAAAAGCCTACAGCACATATTTGATCAAGAAGGAATTAAATATGCGTCAGCGATGCTGGGTCGATCTGCTAAACGATTATGATTGTGAGATTAAATACCATCATGGTAAGGCAAACATAGTAGTAGACGCGTTAAGTCGAAAGGAAAGGGTTAAGACCCTAAGGGTTCGAGCATTGGAAATGACTATTCAAACAAATCTTACTACACACATTCATGACGCACAACAAGAAGCCCTTAAGAAGGAAAATCGTAGAGCTGAATATCGCCGAGGTACGGAGAAGAAATTGGTGCCAAATGAAGAGGGAACCTTATACTTTATGGGGCATATTTGGGTTCCGCTCTATGGCGGTAGTCGAGAAGTCATCTTTGATGAAGCTCACAAGTCGAGATACTCGATCCAACCAGGATCGGACAAAATGTATCAAGACCTGAAAGAATACTACTGGTGGCCAAGGCTTAAGAGCGATGTAGCTGTTTACGTTGGAAAATGCCTAACCTGTGCCAAGGTCAAGGCTGAATATCAGAACCATCCGGTCTACTGCAACAACCAGAGATACCCATGTGGAAGTGGGAGCAAATCTTGATGGACTTCATAACAAAATTACCCAGGACCCCTAGAGGACATGATATGATATGGGTGATAGTTGATTGATTGACGAAGTCTGCATATTTCCTACCCATCCGAGAGAAGGATAGCACCGGAAAGCTTGCTGAGCTATATCTTAAGGAAATGGTAGCACGGTATGGAGTGCCTGTTTTGATTATTTTAGACAGAGATGGACGTTTCGTATCAAGGATCTGGCAATCCTTCCAAGAGGCCTTTGGATCTCAACTAGATCTAAGCACGACCTTCCATCTGCAAACAGACGGTCAGAGCGAACGGACCATACAAACACTGGAAGATATGCTTCGCACATGTGTTATGGCTCTAGGCGGTAGCTGGGATACTCATCTGCCTTTAGTTGAGTTTTCCTATAATAACAGCTACCATACGAGCCTAAAAAGCTGCACCGTTCGAAGCTCTATATGGCCGCAAGTGCCGCTCACCGTAGTGTTGGGCAGATGCTGGAGACAAACAGTTGATTGGTCCTTAACTCGTTCAAGAGACAACCGACAAGATCGTGCAGATCCGAGAGCACATTAAGGCAGCTCGTGATCGACAAATGGGCTACGCTGATCGAAGACGAAAACCCTTAGAATTCAAGGTGGGAGACAAAGTCCTGTTGAAAGTCTCACCTTGGAAAGGTGTAGCAAGATTCGGAAAACGTGGAAAGTCGAATCCACGGTGAATGGTCCAATGTATCCATCAAAAATTGCGTCGTCAAACGTTCAGAATCAAGACGAGCATAAAATTTCCATTCAAGATCTTGGAAAGAATTGGTACCGTGGCGTACAAATTGGAGTTACCGAAAGAACTTAATGGTGTACATGATACATTCCATGTGTCCAACCTCAAAAAGAGTCCAACCCAAGAAACAGTTATCATCCTTGCGGATGAGGTGCATATCGACGACACACTCCGATTTATAGAACCGCCTGTTGAGGTAACGAATTGGAAGGTTGGAACTCTAAGCACGGACTCGAGTACACGTGGGAAAGTGAAGACCGGTTCAAAGCCAAGTACCCCCATCTGTTCGAGAAAGCTCCTGCGGGAGATGACTCTGCCTGAATTTCGAGACGGAATTCTTTTAACGGGGGGAGACTGAGACAACTGGCACGAAACCGGTAATTTACGTACAGTCTAATTATTAGTAAATATCTGCAATTATGTGCTTAAATGTCAACATTGTCTAATTTCATGCTATACATGTGAATTCATACGTTTTATACTTCAAATATTTCTTTATGCATTACTTCAGCGTTGCGTCATAAAGACTAGTAAACTCACCGGTAAGACACACTGTGTCAGCAGTTCTGTAGAAATCAGTCAGATAATAGAATTAGGGCCTAGGAGTAGGTCTAACATCTAAAATACATTAAAACCCAAGTGTGGATACGAGGGTTAACATATAAACTTTCCGGAAGCCAAACTATGCACTAAAAAGCACCCGAAACTTATCTAAAATGCTGAAATCAGCATAATTCAGCAACAATTCAGCTATAATCAGCTTTTAAGCACATTAATATCATGTAGAATTTATGTTTTATTGTCCTAAATAACTTACAAAGTGTCGGGAATTAAAACTGCCACAAAAAGTGCTTTATACCTAGTGAAACTGTGAAATTCAGCACTTTAACGAACCGTAACGAACCGAACAACCGGACAATAACTAGGACATCAAAATTTGACTAGAAGTAATGTTTTTATGATATTAAACTAGTATTGATGATAGAACACCTTAAAAATCATAAAAACCCCTAAACACACTTAAACATACTTAAACCTTACCGTTTACACTTTAAACCTTCAACTTCCAAAATTTTACATTTTACCCCCCCCCCCCTTCACCAAATCCGGCCCCTATGGGTCCCACATAAAGATTTTAGTTGATTTTATTTGATTATATTAGATTTTATGTTGGGGAATATTCTAGTGAATATGCCATGAAAGATTTGGAAAATCTTATATAAACCTAAACTAATATCATAACCATCATTCATCACCATCTTCTTCATCTTCTTCCCCTCTCCCTCTTGCTCACGGCTCAACACACACACAAATACACATCCATTTTCACTTCACTTCCTCACAATTCAAGCTTACTAGAAGGTGTATGGAGGCCATTTAGGAAGGTGTATGGTGCTAGAACTTGAAGGACCACCTTGTGGAGCTTTTAACCTCTCATTTTCTTCCTTGTTCATCATCCTCATTTTTGTGCCACTTCCCTAGCCATTAGAGCTAGTAGTAAGCTTCTTGATCACTAATTTATGTCATGTTTATGTTATGTACAAGTTTCACCATCTAAACAACTTAACTTCTAATGTTAAAAATGAATAGATCTAACATATTCATAAAGAAAATAAGTGATTACATGAAATTTTAATGTATGTATTGATGTTATATCTTGTGTTTATGTTTAGATATAGTATCTTACATCCTAGATCTACCAAGTTTAAGCATGGATCTTGAAGGATCCATGGTTAAACTTGAAGATGAACATATGAAGCATGATGTGAACTTGAAGTAAGAATTTCTATGCATAAACTTGTAATTATGAAGAATAAAGTGTGTATAGAACTAATTTTTGAAACTAAAACTCATAAAAAGTTTGTTAAAAGTTTAACATAGAGCTTGTTTTGAAAGATCTAAAGATATTAAGCATGGATCTTGAAAGATCCACGGTTAAACATGATGTTAAAAATAATGATCTTTCTAATAAACATAAAAGGGGTTTTAGAACATGATTTACAAACTTTAAAGATCATTAAACTCATGGATGAGTTGGTTAATGAAATAAAGTTTCATAAAAAGTTTGTTAAAATACTCAAGAACACTTATTTTTTGAAAGATCGTCTTATGTAAAGTGTAGATCTAAAAGAGTACACATTTTTAACAAGAAACAAGTTCACCATGATGTTTCATATGAAGAGATTTGTATATGTTGTTGGTGATTATTGTTGGAAAATTGTTTTGATGATTGAAAAGAAAATAAACACATGTTTTGAAAACATGGGAAACCTCCATTTTTAGGGGAAACTATGTCAAAAAATTTTGACACTTAGAAAAATATAAGTTTTGGTGAAACTTATTCCCTAAAAATTCACCTAAAAATATTTACCATGGTTTCCCTAATTTTTATGTAAAATTACAAGTCAAGAAATGGTGATTTCTTCAAGTTAAAGTCAATATTAAGTATGTATATTTTTGGGGAAAATATATATATTTAGTGATCACCAAATTTTGTGCTAAGTGTATATTGTGTGTATTATATGTAGTATTGTATTAAGGACTTGAAAATACACTAAATACTCCCAAGGAGTATGAATACAAAATACACATACAAATACTTAAGAATACATAAGTACACAAGTGTACAAAAATTCTTCACAAAGAAGCACATAGAAAAATACAAGAAAATATAATTATGAAAATATATTTCTTAACATATTATTTAACTTGGACAAGTTATGAACTTAAAAATATATTTTTGGACAAGAATATATAACCAATACCAAGTATTGGAATTTATACAAAATCGGGTGAATATCAAGAATAAGCATATATATTTTAAAGCAAGACCAAAATATATATGTTTCATACAAGTCTTAAAAATACATTATTTTTAAGAAATGTAATTCCGGAAAGTAATAAAAATAAAGGTATTGATTTTTGGTGAAAAATACAAAATACACAAGTATTTGCATAAAATACAAGTATACTTTCCTAAGACTACTTGTACAAAAATAATATTGAGAATATTATTTTACGAAATACTTATATTTATTTTTGGGTAAATAATATAAGTAACATACATGAAAAGTTAAAAATATAAATTATTTTTAACAACTTGTTACCTCGAAAAGTCTACATAAACAAATATATATTTTAAGAGTGAAATATATATTTACAAATAAGTAATACATATTGAATGTGTAAAGTCATGACAAACGGGCAAGACCCGACAAACAAGGGCACGACCCTCATGAAAGAATGAACATATAAAGAGCATATACATAAACAAAAGATGGTGACTTGTACTTGTGTAATACAAGTCTAGTGACTAACATACATAGAACACGTATAGGTTACGACGCTACAAAACCAACCGGTGAAGTTTACGGCGCAGGATACGCAAAGTTGTGAGTTCATGTTCCCCCTTTTCTTTTAACTGTTTTCAGTTTTATAACTTCGGGGGTGAAATACATGTTTCAAATGTTTCGAATGATTTCAAATGGTATGGTATGTTGAATACAAAACTAAGGAATGATACTATAGATCATGTGACGTATAGGGTGCCATAAGCACCATTAATCAATAATATACCTAGACCGCGGAACAAAAGGTTAGATCTAATGGGTTTCATGCAACCACACTCTTGGCCACTCTTTTACCAAGCAGTGCTTTTGTGTCTCTAGTCGTATATCGACAGTCGTGGATCGACAACTAAAAATGCCTATGGTTTGGATGCTTCCTATGTCATTACACATGTTAGTGGCCTTGCAACCCACTAGCGATCTCGTATTCCTTACATTCACAATACTTAATTACAGATACGTTTTACAAGTTACATACCATGTTTTCATACAAGTATAAAACATTCTATACAAAACTGTATGAACTCACACCAATCTGGAACGAAGGTTTTATTAACCTATTAGATTCCTAACGGGTCTTATTTAAGTTGTAACTTAGACCGGTTAGTTTTAAGGAAGGGTTTACGGTACGAAACGCAAGATTAAGCGGTGACCGGATTGGAATGTGATTTAGACCCGACAAGTATGAAGACTTAATTAAAATGGGTAAACTAAGTACATTCTGGATTTTGAAGTAAAAATGATAAGGTTTGACCCGTTTCGGCTAATTTATGCAAACTAGTTACATAAATCGTACCGAACGCGTATATGCATAACGGGTAACCGAACGAGTCACGTACAAGTTTAATAAGTTAATATGCTTAAAATAAGTTATGATATCTGTAGGATACCTCCTATTATGCCCAAAACGAATTTAAAACAAATTTAAGCCCCGAAAGGGTATTTTGATCATTTTAAAGTTTATAAAAGAGGTTAAATAGCAATCTGAGGTTCTGGTCTAAAATAATCAGTAAAAATATTTAGTTTAACAAGTTTTATTAGTAAGATATTATATATGTGTGAAATTTATCATTTATGACCAAACTATGCACTGTAGGGGCATTTTGGTCATTTCACATATGCTTTTAAGGTCAAATTTGGAAATCTGAGTTCAAGACTTATACTTACTATTAAAGTATAAAAATTTATTTTTAAACTCAGTAGGTAACAAGTCTTGGGGTGCTAAATATGGTTTTAAACCATAATATGCGCCTATTTCGCATAAAAGTCGGTATTTGACGATATTCGGGTTGTTTAAGGAAATCTGAGATTTTGATCAGTCTCCAGTGTTTAAAATATTTTATTTTACATATGATATCAGTAGAAAAAGCTTTGGTATGCAAATCATATGCTAAACTCATTTTATTAACAAAAGGGCTTTATCGTCAATTACCGAACTTATGCTAGAACTCTATGTTATGGTCCAATATAAAATTTGGAAAAAAAATCCAATAATCCCTAAATATTATATTATAACAATGGGTAGTAAGTTTGGTGCCAAAAAATGGGTTTAAATATGGTTTATGCCAAAATGCTATTTACTTAACAAAAAGTTCTTATTTTACGATATCTTGCATAACTTCTATTTTAGACCATAAATTGATGTCAAATTTTTAGGACATACTTATATATCAGTAATAAAACTTTTTGTCCTCTCACATTTTCAAAAATCTCGTTTTAATATCAAAAGGGCATAATAGTCAACTTTTAAGCAAATAACGGAAACATGCATATGAACTCTAATTCTAAAGGGCCATGTAGTATAACCTTAGAGGGTTATACTAACATATAATATGGTCACAAAGGAAACCTAAGGCATAATAAAACTAAGCTAATTCGGGTCAGAATTGAAAGTCAAAGCAAAAGTCAACTTTTGCGACTTTCGATTGCGAACCGATCTTAAACTCAGAATTGTCGGGTTGAACATGCTTAGACATGTTCAATTAATATTTACCAAGTTATTAAAGTGATAAAACTGATTTTATAGCTTCTACATTATGAGTTATGAATTTTATTTAAAAACTGACCCGTTTGACTTTTATTTTAATTACTTTGACCCGACAATTAACTAAGTAAACATGATAATTAGGAGGTGCCCTTTTGAGGGTTTAACACCTACCTAATTACGATCACGTAGCCATGTTCGTTGCGAACCATGGCTTGACCATACAAGGTCTAACTAAAAGTCAAAGCGTTTATCGAAAACGCTTGACTTTTCGGCTTTAAGAGCCAAATAAAATAACTAAGCATGAAAGGAACACTTACAAATGGTCCTTAGTACTGAAAAGAACTCAAAAGGAGGTTCCAAATGATCAGGATCCTCAGATTTAAGAAGAGAGTAAGAAAGGGAATGAATGTGCAAGTTATGAGCCAAAAACCCACACCTATTTATAGTGTTTGGATGATGTTTGGATGATTGCCAAGTGTTAGGGGCTTCACAAGATGCTTACATATGTCCTAACAGGTGTCCAATACCAGCCACAAGCCCTAGATTTGAATTATGTGAGATAAGATAACAAACCAAGGCTGCACACAATATTTTTGGAACTGGAAAGAACATATAGAATTACAGACCGTATGGTCCATTGTATACGGTCCGTAAGGACCATACCAGCTCACAAGAACTTTCAATTGTTGTCATAATTGGCCCCTGCACTTTTGAACTCATCCGAAACGATGTTTTTAGCACACAAAGCCTTGTATTTTAAACATTAGGCACATCCATGAGTATAACCAAGCATCATAAACTTCTCGACATGTTAAAAGAGTCAATCAAAGGCCTAGTTTGACATATTGACGCTTTTAACCCTCTAATTTGCGAACTTGCGCGTATTATCGTGAAATGGCGTAAAAGCCTTACAAAGTTAATAACAAGCATTACCAAGAGTATAATGGAGTATTACGACACTCTCGTTCACCCCAGTTCGCTTAAATGGTCACTCAAAGGTGTAGTTTTAAACATTGACGCTTTTGGTCCTTTTAACGCGCAAACTTGCGCGTATTATCGTTTTATTGCGTCAAAGCCCTATGTTATCCATATTGGGCATCCCCGAGAGTATTATCGAACATTTTAATGCTTCGGGTTTGTTAAAAGGTCACTCATAGGTAAGAATTAACATGTTGACACTTTTAACCCTTTTTAACGCACAAACTTGTGCGTATTGTTGTTTATCGACATTAAAGCCCTAAATGGCCAATGTTTTGCATTCCCAAGCATATGATCAGATATAATAATGTTTTGGGTTCGATAAAAGGTCACTCAGAGGTATGATTAAACATGTTGACGCTTCTAACCCCTTTACCATGCAAACTTTCGATTTATGCAAACGGTTTCGATTATCCAACAAGTGGCTTAATATGAGAATACGAATATCGTGTGAGGTTATTCCAAGGCTTAGTTTAAGCATGTTAACACTTCCAGTCCTTCCATAATCAAAGTTTGACTTTATTAGGGTTTAGTACACGTGTCAACACATCATTGGACGTGATTTTACGAGGTGTTACATCCTCACCCCCTTAAAAGAAATCTCGACCTCGAGATTTGCTCAAAAGATGGAAGTATTTTCTGTCTTATAATGGACTTAATCTTCCACAGCATATTTGGGGTCTCTACAGGCATCCCAGATGACCTTTATAATAGGTACATGTATTCTTTTGGAGGTTCTAATCTTGTCGATCCTCAATCGATGTTGATTTCTCCACAAACTATAAGTTTTTATTAATCTGCACATCATTATGTGACAATGCTATTGACTTCTTGTCTAGCCATATCTTTAAATCGCAAGTGTGGAACACATTGCGAGTTCCACCAAGCTCCTTAAATAAGTTTTAGCTTATAAGCTACTGATCTTGACGTATTCGATTATTCTCGAATGGTACTATTTATTTGGACTTAACTTGTCCATTACATCAAAATGCAGTACACCTCTCTAGGGTGGTACTTTCCATTGAATCTTATCCCTTATTAAGAACTTAAGAGGTTTGCGACCCTTATCAATCATTGATTTTCTGCTGATTATTGGCAACTTTCAGACGATTACTGATTTGCATGATCTTATCCGTTGTTTCCAAGGTAATTTCAGGTCCTGCGAATTTGGACTTACCAAACTTCTGTCCAACAACGGACGTTTGACATTCCATCTATACAAGGTCTCCAAATGAGCAGCCTTGATGCTTATATACTAACTATTAATTATAGGAGAGCTTATTTAAGGTGAGATAGACATTCCAACTACTGCTTAAACCAATCTTAAAGAATAGTTAACCTCATGGTTAGTTGAACAAGTCGACGATCCTGGGTAGCTAATAGCGATTCTCAAATGTTACCTAAGTAGGGTTGCTGTAATCAATGCATAAGCATAATGAACCGTCTTTCTTAATTATTACTACCGGAACTCTCAGAATTATGAATTAGGCTTTATGAACCTTTATCTTAAAGTTCATTTAATTAGGGTTTTAATTCTTCCATTATTGTTGGTACTAATCGACATGGAGATTTCACAATAATGCAGCCCTAAGCGGGATGTTGATCTTAACTCTACTTGTCTTAGGAGGTAAACATGGTACTTCTTTGGAGAAGATAATCAAGACACAAGGAGATTACAGAGATATTCTAAATCTCAAGCTCCGGTTCATCTATCATTGCCTGTGTCAGATAAGTGACACATTTACTTCACGAGTCCATGGATACCTTAATCAGTGACCCTTACTTGGACATTTCTATTCTTGATATCTTTTTTGAATACCATTAGCTGACTTTAGTACAATATGACTATTGGGATATCCCGGTGGTTCCGTGCATTAAACCTCCATACTGATCAGGCATGGAAGCAATCTATGGAACACAATAAGATACACCAATTCTCATATGGCGTTTTTATCATATAGTCTGGTATTCGCAGTTGATAGGAATCAATGAGATAATAAAATAAAATAACATATATTGACGTACTCCATCTGAAGAGAGAGAGAGTACTCTAGATTTTTACGAATGAAGATTTCTGACAAGAATAGAGGAAATGGTTCCTATGATTCGCCTGTAAGTTTTACCTTACACTTAATATCTGGGGTTCTTATGGGAAGATTTTAAAAATTTGCTATGCTTACAATTTGTGAAGGACTTATTGGTACCCGAATCAAAACAGAACTCTTAGCATTTATATTACTGATAAATGATAAGGAATGTACCTGATGACATTATTGATATGAACTGCCTCTGGCATTCATCGAGAGAGTTTAAGCGCTTTCATTCTTAAGCTTTCTATTCTTAGCCGTACCTCCCTTGACAAATTTAGGGCATGTAGTCCTGACGTGGCCTTTCTCGCCACAGCCGAAGCAGACTGCGCTCTTTATGTCCTTACATTCATGGGTTTTATGACCAGTTCTTTTACAGACGCCACACTGTTTTGGCCGTTGTTCCATTCGACACTGTCCCCAGTGTCTTTTGTAGCAGGTCTTGCATACAGGTTTCTTATTGGACTCTTGCTTACCCTTTTTCTTAGTAGTCTGGGAGTTATTTTCCTCCCTTTTCCTTTTTGGTTCATTCCTTGCATTCGAGGTATGAACACGATCCTTCTCGTGAGTAATGAAGTACGGTTTTAAATGGGATTTGGAGCAAGTAGCATTGGGCTCTTTGAACTTTTTCATGACTTTTCTCACAGCTTTTCCAACAGCTGCGTCAATCATAGCTTGGAGAACATCTCTGTTAATTTTGAGGTTCACAATTGTAGCATCATTAGTATGTGTCGCATCATCAATGATGCGATTGACGGTTGTCTTATCCGAGTTTGTCATACTCGAGACTTGGTCCCTAACACCAAATGAAACAATTACTTAGTTGCACTACAACAGCTAGTCATCATCTTGATGACCTAACATATACTAACCATGGTATCATCAAACCATACAGGCTAATATGGAATGAACATTCCTAATGAATGTTATTTAAATGCTTATCAATTATATTTAGCCTAGGTCACAAAAGGACCATCAATGGCATTTAAGGTTTGGACCCAGTCCATTACCTTTTTGACAGGGGATCAAATTGTCACATCTGTCTTTGTCATATTGATGATTCCAGATAGCTTGAAAGCTCGGCACAAGAACATTGGAAAAGAGTGATTTCTAATGGATATAAAGCATCCATCTAAAATTGTTGAAGCAGTCTCTAAGGTATCAACGGCCAATTCTTCCTCATTTTTCATGTATAGAGTTCTAACAGGCAGATTTAACAATTTACAAAATTTATTGTCTACAAAAGACTTATCTGCTTCATAATCAAACAAGATTCTAGCATAAACATCATTGATAAGGAAAGTACCCGTTATGATGTTGTCATTCTGTACTGTCTCTTGAGCGTTCATCTGGAAGACTCACGCGTTTGCTTTCTTGGCCTCTTCAGGCTTCCTTGCAAGTTTTGGGCAGTTGGTTTTGATGTGTCCTTTCTCATTATAGTTGTAACAAGTCACGTTCTTCAACTCCTTGCATTCTAAAGTCTTGTGGCCCTTGGTCTTGCAAATTCCACATAGTTTAGCATGTGGGTCGATCGTACACTTTCCAGAATGATGCTTTCTGTAGTTCTTACATTTAGGCCTGTTATCAGACTGACTCGAGTTTTTCTTGAACTCGGTACCTTTCTTGTGCTCGGAATTTACCTTTTTCTTTTTGTCAGAACTATGAGAGTTCTCCTTTTCCCTTTTTCTCTTTCCCTCGTTAGAAGTCTTAACACACTTATTCCTGATAGCATCTAATGTGAGGGATAAGGATAAGTCCACCACGGACCTGTAAGTGGTAGGCCTGGATGCTTTGACATTTCCTTTGATTTCTGGTGCTAGGCCTCCAATAAAACGCGCTATGCGTTTAGGCTCATGGTGACTAAATAGGGAACCAGACGGGACATGGTGTTGAAGCTTGTCACATATGCTTGACAATCCAAATTCTTCATGACCAGAGTCAAGAGGTCGGTTTCTATCTTTTCTACCTCATGCTGAGGACAGAAGTTTTCCTTGATCAGTGCAATAAATTGATCCCAAGATAAGTTATAAAGCGAGATCTTCCCCGTGGCTTGGATCAAATGATCTCCACCATGCCAACGCTTCTCCTTTGAATGATTGTGAAATAAATTTCACAATATCCTGCTCGGCACAACCACTGATGTCTACTACAGTATCCATCTCATCAAGCCATGTCATACAATCAATGGCTCTTTTTTCTCCTGTAAAGTCCCTTGGTTTGCAAGAGACAGAGTATTTATAAGAGCAGGTCTTAACACGTGGCTCCTGATGGAGCACAATTTGTTTGGATGGGACACTCCTCTGATTCGACGAATGATGAGAATCATCCTTATGAGATGTATGTGTCTTGGAAGGTGGCTTCATATGAGGTACAGACTGGGTCCTAGTGCGAGTACCACTTGGTTATTTGAATTGTCTGTCAATAGCTCTAGTGACAGCATTATCTATCATTGCTTGTAGATCTATACCCGTTATATTCATTCTGGTGTTGTCATTCCTCATATTGGAATGGCTGTTAACCTCATCTGATTCAGGCATGCTGAAGCTTGTTTTCTATAAAACAATTGTCAACAATTTTGTTTAGAAGTCTATTTTGGAATCATCATTTTCGATAATTCATTAACCATGGTATACATAGACCATATTTGGTTAATTTGATAATTAGTTTTATTTTAAACTTTTCATTATAGTTAATCCAGTTATAAACTATAAAGGATATATTGAAATGGCACAAAGGCCTTGTCACGAGGACAGTTTTGAATTTATGAGCCATGATCTTATAGGATTGAAGCATTAAGGTTTGAACATAGTTCATTACCTTTCTTGACAGGGAGTCAGAGACTACAACTGTCTCTTGTCTTTTAGGACAATAGATATAGCCCGTAGGCACTTCATCACTAATGAATGTTTATGATATGATCATTTTACATGATGATTTGAGCCATGATTTCTAAATCACTAGGCTAGATAAGAAATTGGAAGAATCCAATATAAAGATGACTATTGTGATTTTCTCGAACCACATTTGTCAAGAGTGCTAACACGTTCTTAGGTGTTAACAAGTATCTATTTTCTTAAAAAGGCTTTGCCATTATAGCCATGTCTAAAATTAGGGGTGTTCAAAAGTATCCGTATCAGAAAATCTGATCCGAAATATCCAATATCCGAATCCGAAATATCCGAAAAAACGGATATCCGAAATTTTGGATATCCGAATTTTTCGGAATCGGATAGTGATTTTCAAAATTTTCGGATATTTCGGATATCCGAAAATTTAATTTTCATTTTTTTCGGATATCCGAATATCCGAAAATATCCGAAGTATCCGAAAATATCCAAAAAATATCCGAAAAATATCCGAAAATATCCGAAAAATATCCGAAATATCCGAAAAATATTCTAAATATCCGAAAACTTATATTCGGATATCCGAAAGTATCCAAAATATCTATTTCCAAAGATGAAAAAAATAATAAAAAATAAAAATTAAATAAAAAGTTGGATTTTCGGATATCCGATTCACTATCCGAATCCGTATCCGAAATTTCGGATATCCGACGGATATCCGAAATTTCGGATATGGATTCGGATAGTGAAATCTGGTATCCGAAAATTTCGGATATCCGAAATTCGGATATCCGGTTTTGAACACCCCTATCTAAAATGACATATAGGCTAGGTTATACCTTTAAGATTTTCTTTGAGATTTAATGGCAGAGCAATCATAAATTGAAATGATGTTCTGATTTAGGACATAATACATATGCATACTGTTTTATACCAAAGTAAATTTCAAAAAGGAAACTTTTCATAGAAAGTCATAAAGAATTACTATAATTGCCCTAAACGGGTCTTAAACAAGGAAATTTGCCCTCGCATGGACTTAAAAGATATATATGTCCTTATAGGGACTACTAGAGAAATGAAATATAACAAAGGGAGTTTCTTTTTCATTTTATTTCTGAAAGTTTTCTCCTTTGTTTACTGTGTGCGGTACGGATACTGAAGGTTTTGGTGGGTAGTCGAAATCTTCTATATTAGAAATCTTTGCAAAAGTGGAATCCAAGGATTCTATGGTTAATGAATAATATGGATCACGAATAAGGTCAGGGTAGGTATAATCCAATTTTGGGATTCCAAGACTTGGAGGTAAGAAATATGGGTTCCTTGGGTCCATAGGTATTATCTTTGGAATGGGAGCTTCAGGGACAGTTGGTATGGACTCCTCTGATGTTTGCTTCTCATTTGAAGTTTCAAAAGTCTTAGGTACATAATTTGAAATATGGTTAATGGGTTCAACTGGTTTGATTTTTGGGAATGGGTTCAAAAAGGTCCTTTCTCCATACTGGTCGTACACTTATTCGAGCTGTGATATGAAGCTTAACATTCTTAGACTTCGGGTTTGGAGAGCTTCCACCAATGGCAGCTTTGCTCGGCGACACGTTCCTGTAATACACGAATATCGAAAACAATGCATACATATAACGGGGATGAGATCATTCCTAGTTCATGTCTAGACTCGGAAGTCAAGGTATTGTGTCATTGAGATTAAACACAAAAGGCTAGTGTTTAATTCACTCAATGTTGGCTCTGATACCAACCTGTCACACCCCGATATTTCCACGTATTACCGGTGGGGAGTATCATGACGTAGTTGATATCATCATAGTCAAGTAATCACAGTTTAATGCACAACGGAAGTCTTGAAAGTAAAATATTAATACAAACCGAAACACAAAGTATAATTTAATATTATACAAACGGTTGTATATGGATCCACAGGCGGATCTTAAAACAGAAATATAAACATTGTTCAACAGACTTTAGACGTTTAGAACTTGCAAGATTCCTTATTAACGCCCCGAGCTCCCAGCCAATTTACGTACACTACCTGTCACTTAGTCTTTTTGGAAAATACGTCAGTTTACACTGGTAAATACAATTAACTGACTCTTTTGAAATCATTTATGAAAATTGATTTAGATGCACAAGGCACAAATATTCTTTTATAACTTCGGACAATTATATTAATAACAATCTTGTATCAGATTTACATGTTTGTCCAACATTTAGGGCCGATGTTAAATAAACCGAATAAGATTAATCGACACGCCACAAATATAAACTCACAAGAAGTTTCCTCACGAATGAGTATATCTTTTACATACGCAACAGACAGGTGTATGCCTACACCCCGTGCTTAAGTTGTGGCCATTTACGATTTTTAAATGAGCCAAGGATATCCAGGACACGGTGTTTAACCCCCAATGTTATATGTTATCAAGAAATACTGATTAACTTGGGATGATGCAATTTAATCATCTCCGATTAAAAGGTTTCTACACCCGACCAAGCGGTAATAAATTACCGTATCCCAAGTCCGTATAAGGGAAAATAAGTTAAAAGTATTTACCTGAGCTAAAATGTAATTTTATTCTCAGCCGTATATTCAAATCAGCAAATGCAAGTACTTCTACCGGGGCTCTCAATCTGGAACGAAGGTTTTATTAACCTATTAGATTCCTAACGGATCTTATTTAATTTGTAACTTAAACCGGTTAGTTTTAAGGAAGGGTTTACGGTACGAAACGCAAGATTAAGTGGTGACTGGATTGGAATGTGATTTAGACCCGACAAGTATGAAGACTTGTTTAAAATGGGTAAACTAAACACATTCTGGATTTTGAAGTAAAAATGATAAGGTTTGACCCGTTTCGACTAATTTATGCAAACTAGTTACATAAACCGTATCGAACGCGTATATGCATAACGGGTAACCGAATGAGTCACGTACAAGTTCCATAAGTTAATATGCTTAAAAACGAATTTAAAACAAATTTAAGCCCCGAAAGGGTATTTTGGTCATTTTAAAGTTTATAAAAGAGGCTAAATAACAATCTGAGGTTCTGGTCTAAAATAATCAGTAAAAATATTGATTTTAACAAGTTTTATTAGTAAGATATTATATATGTGTGAAATTTATCATTTATGGCCAAACTATGCACCGTAGGGGCATTTTGGTCATTTCACATATGCTTTTAAGGTCAAATTTGGAAATCTGAGTTCAAGGCTTATACTTACTATTAAAGTATAATTTTTTTTTTAAAATCAGTAGGTAACAAGTCTTAGACGCTAAATATGGTTTTAAACCATAATATGCGCCTATTTCGCATAAAAGTCGGTATTTGACGATATTCGGGTTGTTTAAGGAAATATGAGATTTTGATCAGTCTCAAGTGTTTAAAATATTTTATTTTACATATGATATCAGTAGAAAAAGGTTTGGTATGCAAATCATATGCTAAACTCATTTTATTAACAAAATGGCTTTATCGTCAATTACCGAATTTATGCTAGAACTCTATGTTATGGTCCAATATAAAATTTGGAAAAAATTTCCAAAAATCCCTAAATATTATATTATAACAGTGGGTAGAAAGTTTGGTGCCAAATATTGGGTTTAAATATGGTTTATGCCAAAATGCTATTTAATTAACAAAAAGTTCTTATTTTACGATATCTTGCATAACTTCTATTTTAGACCATAAACTGATGTCAAATTTTTAGGACATATTTATATATCAGTAATAAAACTTTTTATCCTCTCACATTTTCAAAAATCTCATTTTAATATCAAAAGGGCATAATAGTCAACTTTTAAGCAAATAACGGAAACATGCATATGAACTTTAATTCTAAAGGGCCATGTAGTATAACCTCAGAGGGTTATACTAACATATAATATGGTCACAAAGGAAACCTAAGGCATAATAAAACTAAGCTAATTCGGGTCAGAATTGAAAGTCAAAGCAAAAGTCAACTTTTGCGACTTTCGGTTGCGAACCGATCCTAAACTCAGAATTGTCGGGTTGAACATGCTTAGACATGTTCAATTAATATTTACCAAGTTATTAAAGTGATAAAACTGTTTTTATAGCTTCTACATTATCAGTTATGAATTTTATTTAAAAACTGACCCGTTTGACTTTTATTTTAATCACTTTGACCCGATAATTAACAAAGTAAACGTGATAATTAGGAGGTGCCCTTTTGAGGGTTTAACACCTACCTAATTACGATCACGTAGCCATGTTCGTTGCGAACCATGGCTTGACCATACAAGGTCTAACTAAAAGTCAAAGCGTTTATAAAAAACGCTTGACTTTTCGGCTTTAAGAGCCAAATAAAATAACTAAGCATGAAAGGAACACTTACAAGTGGTCCTTAGTACTGAAAAGAACTCAAAAGGAGGTTCCAAATGATCAGGATCCTCAGATTTGAGAAGAGAGCAAGAAAGGGAATGAATGTGCAAGTTATGAGCCAAAAACCCACACCTATTTATAGTGTTTGGATGATGTTTGGATGATTTCCAAGTGTTAGGGGCTTCACAAGATGCTTACATATGTCCTAACAGGTGTCCAATACCAGCCACAAGCCCCTAGATTCGAATTATGTGAGATAAGATAACAAACCAAGGTTGCACACAATATTTTTGGAACTGGAAAGAGCATACGGACCGTAAGGTCCATTGTATACGGTTCGTAAGGACCATACCAGCTCACAAGAACTTTCAATTGTTGTCATAATTGGCCCCTGCACTTCCGAACTCATCCGAAACGATGTTTTTAGCACACAAAGCCTTGTATTTTAAACATTAGGCACATCCATGAGTATAACCAAGCATCATAAACTTCTCGACATGTTAAAAGAGTCAATCAAAGGCCTAGTTTGACATATTGACGCTTTTAACCCTTTAATTTGCGAACTTGCGCGTATTATCGCGAAATGGCGTAAAAGCCTTACAAAGTTAATAACAAGCATTCCCAAGAGTATAATGGAGTATTACGACACTCCAGTTCACACCATTTCTCTTAAATGGTCACTCAAAGGTGTAGTTTTAAATATTGACGCTTTTGGTCATTTTAATGCGCAAACTTGCGCGTATTATCGTTTTATTGCGTCAAAGCCCTATGTTATCCATATTGTGAATTCTCGAGAGTATTATCGAACATTTCGATGCTTCGGGTTTGTTAAAAGGTCACTCAGAGGTAGGAGTTAACATGTTGACACTTTTAACCCTTTTTAACGCACAAACTTGTGCGTATTGTTGTTTATCGACATTAAACCCCTAAATGGCCAATGTTTTGCATTCCCAAGCATATGATCAGATATAATAATGTTTTGGGTTCGATAAAAGGTCACTCAGATGTATGATTAAACATTTTGACGCTTCTAACCCCTTTACCGTGCAAACTTTCGATTTTTGCAAACGGTTTCAATTATCCAACAAGTGGCTTAATATGAGAATACGAATATCGTGTGAGGTTATTCCGAGGCTTAGTTTAAGCATGTTAACACTTCCAGTCCTTCCATAATCAAAGTTTGACTTTATTAGGGTTTAGGACACGTGTCAACACATCATTGGACGTGATTTTACGAGGTGTTACACTTTCGTGGGCCGTTAACCAGATTGGGCCGAGCTGGTTGGGTCGCACATCACCTAGTAGACGCATATTCAAGTGCAGGCCATACACTTTGTTTGGGCCTTATATAGTTGGGCTGGGCATTGTGAACGGGAGACACATGAGCCACACACTGAATTGTTTTATCGCACACTCAAGTGAGTAGCAAACTAACCTGTTAAGTGTTATTATTGTGAGTGCAGTAATGTCTATCGCCTCTGCCAATCAAGTCCGTAGCTGAAATCAGAAGAAAACAAGACATTATAGTGTAATATTTAGGAAAAAGGCAAGGTGGCAATATTGTAAATAAGGGGAAATCTCATATAAGCCTTGGCCTATAAATAGGAGGGTAATGTCTTAGTTTTAGAATTTTTGCCAATTTGCACATTTGAGGAGCTTTGAAGCTAGAGAGAGAATGTAGAGAGAGAAAGTAGAAAGAGAAAGGCAAAAGGTGATTCACAGTTCATTGTATCTTTTCATATCTTCTAATCGAATCACAGATTGTAGTACGTTCTTGTATTCGGTCCACGCACGTGTACGGATTCCGCACGTCACACGTGTCATACGCAATAGTTTGGGAGTCAAAACCAATCCTATAATTGGACACATCTTTAACCTGTTGGTGTTGAAATGAAAAAGAAGTCTGATGTTGTGAATTAGAAATCAACCAAGTTTGATCCAAAGCAAACTTGGAAGCTGAAAATGTCAAAGGCTGACTCACAACAAACATGGAAACCGGTGACATCCAAAGTTGAAGCTAAACAGATTTTGAAGCAAAAGGTTGATTTTTCAAAATTGAAACAAACTTGGAAGTCAATAACATCCAAGTTTGAATCAAAGCAAATCTGGAAACCAAAAATTGTTGTTCAAAACCAAAATGTTCAAAATGAATCTCATTTTTACAAAAGAAGTGCTTCAAAAGGACAAAGTTGGGTGGTTAAGATACAACCTACTTCTGAACAGAAAACTGATTCAATCAACAAGGATGAAGTAAAAGATGAAAAGTTGTTTGTACCAAATGACAAAAATTTTCCAAGATTGAATGAAGCTTATTGTGTTGAAATGCCTAAGGTCAAACAGACATGGGCTAAATTGTTCAAGTAATTGAATACATTGAATGTGAAGGTGTTCAAGAATTCTGAAAATTATCAAGATGGAACAGAGATCAGCCTGGCACGAGAGGAGGAGGCTGCTGGTCCCTGCAATTGTTAAACAGGGAGTTTGTTCATTTCTGTATATAAATAAACTATATTTCAAAACCCTAAAAATTGAAAATTTTAAAAACCAAAAATATGTTTTTATTTTGTCAAAAATTGAAAAATAAAAAATGTGTTTGTTTTTAAATTTTGTGAAAAAAATCAAAATTTTCAAAAAAATATGTTAATTGAATATGCCGAAACCCTCACGGCGGAACAAACATGATTAATTTCACAAGATTGAAAAATGGTTTTTAAACTGTAAAATATCAATGTGTTGTAAATCATGGGGGTATATTTTCTGCAGAACAAAGCATATGAAGCAGAAAATGGATGGCGAGACAAAGCTATCAATCGGTTATCAAATTTTCTTAAATGGTTTTGAATTTTAGGGGGAGTAAAAGCAGCGTTGTCAGAAAATCCAAAAACATTTGAAAATTTGAAAAAACCAAAAACATGATAAAATTAAAAAAAAATGAGTGTTGTGTAAAAAGAGGAAATGATAGTACATCAGTTAGCCAATCACAGTACGCTAAAGAAATGGAAAGTAAAATGTGATAAACGGTCTCACTAATGATATGGCAGTAGGTTTTTACACACTTAGTAGATTGAGTTTGAGATATAAACCTATATATCAAATACTTACTTATTTCGTGGGGAACATCTCTCGGATATATGGGTAACCCCCGAAATCTTGTTTAAGAGATTGCCTAATTCTGAGATACTAGGTCTTTATACTGTTTAATATCTGGGGTATTATACCTGGTCTTCTGATATTGCAGAAGCAATGGCCTAGACCTCGCATAATACTTTACGCGCTGTAAAAGCTTACCCTCTGCATAAAAATTGAGAAAATATCGAAAGACATATATCAAGTTCAGTTGTAAAGAAGATTCCCAAAGGGAACACACCAAAAGTCGAGCCTTCATCTCTTTGATTGAACGGAAGTTCATACCTGAGCTCTCAAGGCCTCGCACTAAACCAGAGAACAGATATTAAATCGGTATATTCACGTGTAAGACTGAATCTAGGGAATTTTTATACGAGAGTATATTCTGAGGTGGGACACGCGAATAAGTTAAGTCCTTAAAACACTAATCTCGTATCTCGAATCAGTTGAACTTTGTGTGAAAATTTAAGTGGATCAGTATACTGACAATCTAAGTGAATCGTATAGAACTTAAAGTGTTTTAAAGCTCAACGGTGCTAGTGATTTGTCATAAATTGATATAATCCTCTGACGCAAACTCAAACAAAAATATTGTCTGTAAATAAGTTTTGTAAATATTTCTTTACTGCTTTATGTTTCAGAAAATAAAAAATAAAAAGATTTTGATTCCGTTTTATTTTCGACAACCGATGTCTGAATGCCGAGTTTCAAATTCTAAGTATGCTAAACGTGTTTCTGAAAATAAACAAGTTCATTAATTTGAAGCTTGAGTTTTTTTAATAAAAAATCAAAAACAGTTTGTGAAGTCTCTTAGAACATTAATTTGGACTTGGATGATTATCTATGAGGGAGTTGGATTCTTAAATCGTCAAATCTTTAAAGCATTTTGATAGGGGGAGAGAATCAAGTAGTACTGAATATATTCTTATTGTTATATTTGTGATAAGAGCCAGGTTCTTGATTAAAAGTTTTTGAAAGCCAGGTCATCATTCCTAGACAACTGAAAACGCTTTAACTGTCGCATATTTGAAATGTTTTAGCTTATAAAGCCAGGTTTTCAATCCTGGATGATTCAAAATGCTTTCACTAATAAATGTTTGAGAATTGCAGATGTTATACCAGATTACGATCCCGATAGTCGAGTCTAAGGGGGAGTCTAAAGACGAGCTCAACGCAAGGGGGAGTTTGTATCCGGAAAGCCAGGTGTCGATCCCTAAAGCATGGAAGCTTAACGAAAGGGGGAGCCTGAAGAAAGAGTCTACCGAAAGGGGAAGATTAAGCTGAAGACAGATCCACGGGGAGTCTGTTCAAGCAAGAGGGAGTCTGTGATTGCTGAAAATGATAAATCTTCAAGAAGACTCAGAGAAAGAGAAAAGACAAGACGCTACGAGATTGACTGCGGCAATATCCAAGGGGGAGTCTGTGAGTGCAGTAATGTCTATCGCCTCCGCCAATCAAGTCCGTAGCTGAAATCAGAAGAAAACAAGACATTATAGTGTAATATTTAGGAAAAAGGCAAGGTGGCAATATTGGAAATAAGGGGAAATCTCTTATAAGCCTTGGCCTATAAATAAGAGGGTAATGTCTTAGTTTTAGAACTTTTGCCATTTTGCACATTTTAGGAGCTTTGAAGCTAGAGAGAGAAAGTAGAGAGAGAAAGGCAAAAGGTGATTCACGGTTCATTGTATATTTTCATATCTTCTAATCGAATCACAGATTGTAGTATGTTCTTGTGTTCGGTCCACGCACGTGTACGGATTCCGCACGTCACACGTGTCATACGCAATCGTTCGGGAGTCAAAACCGATCCTACAATTATGAGACATGCACGTGAGATGTGAACTTATATGAGATTTGAGTACTTGCTATGTGTTATACGATGATCTTTGCGGTGAATGCAATCTGTGAAAATACGTGATTTAATTGATTATGAAACTGATTTTAGTGGTAACCACGGTAAGGTCTGGTTGACTAACTTGGAACGGGTAACTTAACATACCGAGCAAAGCTAAGGTGAGTTGGATAATACACTCACTCCTATCACCTTAAGTCCCATCTTATACCGAATTAGTTACCTGAGAGGTAACAGGGTATTAGTTGATAACGCTATTAGGCTTGGCAACCTCACACCGTACCTGAGAGGACGGGCGTGAACTAACGACCTTAAATCATGACCAATGTTTGGATAGGGGCATTGGGGACGGGCAAACAAACTGACGCCATCTTGTGGTACTCGAGTTATTATCGACATTGTTATTAAACTGAACTAAACACTTGGCAACTAACGTTTTTACAAAACTATGAACTCGCCAGCTTTGTGCTGATACACTTGTTGCATGCTCGCAGGTCGTTAGATTGTTGGCTATAGAACTTGCTGTCTGGAATTGCTGGAGTGGTCATGGGTCGAGAAGCTTGCAAACATGTGTCAAGACCATTGGCTTTCATATATTTACTTTTGAATATTGAACAATGATTTACCTTTTGCTTCCGCTGAACATGTTAAACTTTAAGTGATGTTTTGGGATTACTTCAACGTAATAAATCGGATCTTTTATATAATATTTTGTTAATAGTTCAATGTGATTGGTGGCTGGATCCTGGTACGTCACACGCCTAGCGGGGTTTCCGCATGTGGTATTTTGGGGGTGTGACAGTTTGGTATCAGAGCCACTGGTTATACTGAACTAGGTTTTAAAAATGTTTTTATAAAACCAGACTATAACCGAACAGTTGTGAAATCGACCATGACACTCATCTCCAGACTGCAAGATTCGTCTCTCGTTTATTTATTGCACAACATAACTAGTGTACACTTACGTATGACGTTGCATGTGATTGCACACCTAGCGCTACAGTATGAATTCATGTGTTGTTTTCCTGTGATTATGTGATTGATAGTGTGACCTTTCCTCTAGAACTTCGTGATCCATGTTTTTTGATGTTCTCGAATCTGAGGAACCTTTTAGCATGAGTTAAGAGGAGCTGAGAAAAGCATGCAAATCGCATTATTATTATGGGTGCACACATAATAATAATGTGGGGTGCATGTGAGTCCCAGTGAGGCTTAACGAGTGTGAAAGGGGTTCTGTTCCGTTGTTTGACGTAATGTAGAACTCAGTGATCTGTAGAAGTCATAGCAATGTTTGACTCCTACTCAATCCTGACTTTTAACCTTTTCCACTCTTCTTATATAGAAACATGAGCGAACGAAATGGTGGACGTGGTGGTGGCCGCGGCGGTGGACGTGGCAACATTGTTATGTCCCAGGCTGAACTAACTGATTTGATCAATACTTGTGTGGCTGAAGCCCTAGCAGTTCAGCAGGCTGGTACGATATGTACCAAACACTTTTTATCCTTGTGTCGTGTACTTGAATCTTACTCGTGTGTTGTATTTTCATTCGCCTTTAGGTCAATATGCATACCAGAACTAGAACAGTCTGCCTGTTTGTACGTTCAAGACGTTCATGGATTGTAAGCCACAGACGTTCAGTGGGACTGAAGGAGCAGTGGGACTACTCCGATGGTTTGAGAATGCTGAGTCGATTTTTGCTATGTGTAACTGTCCTGCTGGGGACAGGGTGAAGTATGCTTCAGGCACTCTTGAGGATGGTGCCTTGACTTGGCGGAATGCCCAAGTCCAGATGCTAGGTATCGAAATGGCGAACGCGACCACTTGGGATGATTTCAAGGAATTGATGCGGGAAGAGTACTGTCCTCGTGATGAAATTCAGAAGTTGGAAAATGAATACTACAACTTGAGGATGGTGGGATCTGAGATCGAGGCCTACACAAAACGATCTCACGAACTGGCGAACATGTGTCCTAACCTATCACGACCACCACATCGGAGAATCAAGCTGTACATCAACGGCTTAGCGCCGCAGGTCAAGCTTTTGGTTACTGCTGCAAACCTTGACAATCTACCTCGAATCATTCGTTTAGCACACAAGATTACAGACCAGGAGGTGGAGCGTGGCTCGCTACCAACCCGTATTTCTGCTACTGCCACTACTACTACAGCTACTACTCCTACTACTGATAACAAGCGCAAATGGAATGATACGGACAAAGTGTCCAACTTGAATCAGTCACAGAAGAAGCCAGATAACAGTAACAACTGCAATTTTAGCCAGTCATCCTCTGTTAATCAGAATCAGAGCAACAACTCGAACAAGGGTTCTTACGCAGGGAAACAGCCAAAGTGCGCTAAGTGCAACTACCATCATCGTGGACCATGTACCCGAATCTGTCACAGGTGCAATAAAGTGGGTCATATGGCAAGGGATTGCAGAGCCCCGTTCCCAAAGCAACAGCAACCTCCCAGCAATAGCAGCAGCAACAACAAGAAAGGCAGCAACCTCAGCAAAGCCAGGGTAACCGAAAGGGATGTTTCCAGTGTGGAGACGAGGGTCACTTCAGGAGAGATTGCCCTTAACTGAATCAGAATGCTGGGAATAATAACAACAGCACTGGGAACAATAACAATGGAAATAATGGTGGGAATGGTGCGTGTAGACGAGTGTTTACCATCGGAGCTGGTGAAGCCAAGAACGATGGCAATGTCGTGACCGGTACGTTTTTTGTGAACAACCTATTTGCTTCTGTTTTATTCGACTCTGGTGCCGATTGGAGTTATGTGTCTTTGGGGTTCAGTCGTCAGTTAGGGTTGACTCCAACACCTCTTGTAAACAAACACTTAGTAGAATTGGCTGATGGCAAGTCGATTGAAGCCTCACACGTTCATTTTGGGTGTAAACTCGATCTTATGGGTCAAGTGTTCGACATTGACTTACTCCCCGTTACTCTTGGAAGTTTTGATGTGGTCGTTGGTATGGATTGGTTGTCTAAGCACCAAGCGGAAATTCTCTGTAAAGAGAAAATAGTACGTATTCCTCTCCCCAGTGGAGAATCTCTGTTGGTCATAGGTCATCGAAGTGGTGCAATGGCAGGCATCATTTCAGCTATGAAAGCCCATAAGTGCTTACGGAAGGGTTATCCTGCTATTTTAGCACTCGTTACTAACGCTCAGCCGGAGGAAAATAGAATCGAAGATCTACATGTTGTCTGTGAGTATTCTGATGTTTTTCCCGAAGAACTTCCTGGTTTACCTCCTCACCGTCAGGTGGAATTTCAGATCGACCTTACGCCAGGAGCAACCCCGATTGCCCGCGCTCCTTATCGTCTTGCACCAGGAGAGTTGCAAGAACTATCTAACCAACTTCAAGAACTGTTGGATAGAGGCTTTATCCAACCTAGTTCTTCACCTTGGGGAGCCCCAGTCCTATTCGTAAAGAAGAAAGACGGGTCCTTCCGTATGTGTATCAACTATCGGGAACTCAACAAGGTGACCATCAAGAACCGTTATCCCTTACCACGTATTGATGATCTATTTGACCAGTTACAAGGGTCAAGTTTCTATTCGAAGATCGACTTAAGATCGGGCTACCATCAGATGAGGGTTTGGGAGGAGGATGTTCCTAAAACGGCTTTTCGAATGTGGTATGGCCACTACGAGTTTATGGTCATGCCATTCGGGTTAACTAATGCACCTGCGGTTTTTATGGACCTCATGAACCGAGTGTGCAAACCGTACCTCGATGATTTCGTCATTGTGTTTATTGACGATATTCTGATATATTCTAAGAGCAAGGAGGACCACGAGCGGCACTTGCATCTTATCTTGGAGCTTCTGAGGAAGGAGCAACTATACGCGAAGTTTTCTAAGTGCGACTTCTGGATTCGAGAAGTACACTTCCTTGGCCACATTGTTAACGGATTAGGGATACATGTGGATCCCACTAAGATCGATGCTATCAGGAATTGGGCGGCACCTAAAAATCCTTCGGAGGTGTGACAATTCCTTGGTCTCGCTGGATACTACCGCAGATTTATCAAAGACTTCTCGAGGATCGCTCAACCTCTTACCACGTTGACACAGAAAGGGGTTATATATTCTTGGGAACGAAGCAGGAAGACGTTTTTCAGCTGTTGAAACAAAAACTTTGCAGTGCACCAATCTTGTCTTTACCAGAGGGTACCAAAGATTTCGTGGTGTACTGTGATGCTTCTATTCAGGGTCTCGGTTGCGTGCTGATGCAACGTGAGAAAGTGATAGCTTACGCTTCTCGATAGCTGAAGATTCATGAGAAGAATTAAACGACTCACAACTTGGAGTTGGGGGCCGTGGTATTTGCGCTAAAAATCTGAAGGCATTACTTGTATGGTACTAAATGCACTATTTATACCGACCACAAGAGTCTTCAGCATATCTTTGACTAGAAAGAGTTGAACATGCGACAGCGTCGCTGGGTGGAACTCTTGAACGACTATGATTGTACAATCAAGTATCATCCCGGCAATGTTGTAGCTGATGCCCTTAGTCGTAAGGAAATGAAGCCTAAACGAGTTCGAGCTTCGCAGCTCACCATTCACTCCAACCTGCCTGACCAGATTCGTTCTACCCAAACTGAAGCATTGAAAGACGAGAACCTTAAAGTTGAAGAGATGCGAGGCTTGGAGAAACAACTTGTGGAAAGATCTGATGGTACTCGCTATTTCATGGAAGGAATATGGGTCCCTCTGTACGGAAACATTAGAGAGCTTGTGATGGACGAAACACACAAGTCTCGATACTCTGTCCATCCGGGTTCTGATAAGATGTATCAGGACCTCAAAGTCTTATATTGGTGGTTGAAGATGAAAACCCACATCGCGACGTATGTAAGTAAATGCTTGACCTGTGCGAAGGTCAAGGTGGAATACCAGAAACCGTCTGGATTGCTTCAGCAACCGGAAATGCCCATGTGGAAATGGGAACAGATTGCCATGGATTTTGTCACTAATCTACCTAGAACTCAAAACGGGAACGATACCATTTGGGTGATCGTCGACCGTCTCACGAAATCAGAGCACTTCCTAGCGATCAAGGAAACTGATAAGTTCTCACAACTTGTTGGCGTTTATTTGAAAGAGGTGGTTTCTAGGCACGCAGTGCCCACCTCTATCATCTCTGATCGTGATCCGCGTTTCATATCTGATTTGTGGCAGGCGATGCACAAATCATTCGGCTCATGTCTAGACATGAGCACTGGCCTATCATCCTCAGACGGATGGTCAAAGTGAACGAACCATCCAGACACTTGAAGACATGCTGCGAGCATGTGTGATCGACTTTGGTAAAGGTTGGGAATGACGTTTTCCTCTGGTAGAGTTTTCTTACAACAACAGTTACCATTCCAGTATCCAGACAGCACCGTTCGAGGCATTGTACGGACGGAAATTCCGATCCCCTCTTTGTTGGGCTGAAGTGGGTGACAGCCAGATCACAGGACCAGAACTGGTACTTGGAACCTCTGAGAAGATTGTTCAGATTAGGAATCATATGGCGGTAGCTCGTGACCGTCAGAAAAGCTACGCTGATAAGCGTAGGAAACCCTTGGAGTTCGCTGTAGGTGATCATGTCATGCTAAAAGTCTCACCCTGGAAGAGGGTGTGGTGCTCTTTGGGAAGCTTTGTAAGCTTAATCTGTGTTACATTGGGCCATTCAAAATTCTGGAACGAATTGCTAAAGTGGCGTACAAACTTGAATTACCCGATGAATTGGGCAATGTTCACGATGTCTTTCATGTCTCAAACTTAAAGAAGTGTTTGTCCGATGAAACACTTGTGGTGCCGTTGCAGGAACTGAAAATTGACGGTAAGTTGCAGTTTGTCGAGGAACCTATCGAGATCATGGATCGGGAAGTTAAGGTTAGTAAACATAGTCGAGTCCCGATCGTGAGAGTTCGTTGGAACTCAAGGCGTGGACCGGAGTTCACGTGGGAATGCGAGGATCAGATGAAGCTCAAGTATCCCCAACTATTCAAAACCCCTGAATCAAATCCTGATGCAACTGGTGAATTTCGGGATGAATTTCCCTTTCAAGTTTGGGATGATGTGGCACTCAAGGAAAATCCACAGTCATCCTGATCTATCATTTCGCTACTCTGAGTTGCTTATCGAAATTTGGGACGAAATTCCTTTTAAGTTGGGGATGATGTAACAACTCGAACCTCTAAGGTTAGCACTACTTAAATTCCATAACCTGTAGGATCGTATTCACGACCAAATGAGTCGATCAGAGACAATACACAACTGTTTGAGAGGCGGAAACAAACAAACAGCCTAGAATCAGTGTAGAAATGAGTAGAAACAGAGTATGATACTTAAAACAAGCTTCTCATTGATTTTAAACTTGAAAACACGGTGAAATATTGACAGCACTTCATTACACCACAGCTAATTCCGTACCAAATGAGAAACTAACATGCCATATATATAGGCATCTAATTTCGTTTGAAATGACCACATGTCATTTCAAGCGGAATTAACAACTTTAATTTCGTTTGAAATGACCACATGTCATTTCAAGCGAAATTACTACAAAACAACACAAACTTTACATATTTGACATTTTTGACCCATATACAAGCTACCGACATGACCTAGATCTATCATTTCTATTACAAGACTTGATACAAGACGAAGTCAACAGACATATGCACCAACAGTCTCCCCCTTAGATGTTGACGGAGTTTTCAGTACGAGACTTTAGTACGTCAAAACTTCAGACTTGATCAGTCTTCTTACTTTTTCCAAAAAATTTGACGCTGAAGCATCCTTCAAACTCTCTCTTTCATACTATTTCCAAAGTATTTGACGCTGAAACATTCTTCAAATTCTCTCTTTCTCTTTTCTCACCATTATCAGCTATTCTTCCATAATCTGAATCTGGCACTTTCACTCTTCACTCTCCCCTTTGCTAACAGACTCCCCCTTAAGTTGTTCCGGGATCGCAGTCTGGAATTTGTAACATAGGATCGAAAACCTGGCATTAATCCTCAGGAATCGAAACCTAGCTTTTTCAATGTTTCCTGCACATTCTCTACCCAAAACATAAGTTTTTATTTATATCATTTTGAAAAACTTACTGATAGAGAGCATTCATTCACCAAATATTAATAGTTACATCAAGTTCAAATTAATGACCTTGAATAACTAAACATACAATCATTCTCAAAAACATTTCTCATTTAAACAAACTCCCCAACCCAATGTGGTTCATCATGTTTAGCACTCGGAATTTTGAAAATCAACTCTTCAACATCAGTTGTCGAAAATAAGATGAAGTAAAATCCTTTTGATTTTTCAAAATTTTATGTTAAAACACACATAAAATCTTTTTGGATTTTTGTTTAAAGAAAAACAGTAAAGAAATATTTACAGACAATATTTTTGTGAGTTTGTGTAAGAGGATCATATCAGTTTTTGACAAATCACAAGCACCGTTGAGCTTTAAACACTTTAAGTTCTAAACAATTCACATAGATTGACGATATAGTTACCCTCTTAAACTCAATCTAAAAACTTTCGAAATGCTTACCGATACGTTAGGGTATATTAATTTTGCACTAAATTCTTATGGACCCCACGATCTCAGCATATCCCCTCATCATGCAATACACTAACTCGAGTAATGCCTTTAAACTTTCATCAACTGTGATATGTGCAAAAACAACGCAGAATGTTTAAACATTAACAATCAGGTCGATCTTTCGATACGCAGAGAAAGTCCAATGTTTAAACAAAATAAGAAATAAAAACAAGTTGAAATTGTTTAGGCTTTAACCACCAGTTCGATACTCCCGTATACGCAGAGGTGATCCAAAGCTTAAACGAAACACCAAAGAAAATAAAGCAGAACGTTTAGGCACTAACATCCAGTTCGATACTCACGTATACGCAGAGGATGTCTAATGCTTAAACAAAATAAAGAAATAAAACAAGTTTAAATCTTTGCAAAAAGAAAACACAGAATCACATTTACTTTTCAGTAAAGTTGTGAAATCTCACAAACTTAACCGGTTTTTATGCTCTTTATCATTCAGCGATTACTGAGTAGGCACACAATCAAGAAGGACAAAACTAAGTACTATGCTTTCAACCGTGTTTTCCACTAGAACTAGGCTTTTTCATTTAAGTTTGTATCGTTATCGCAAATCTACTAGTCTAGCTGAGCCTATCGTCACATCTTTAGTGAGACCATTTAACACATTTGACATTTCATTTCTTTAGCATGCTGTGACAGTCCAACTGATTTACTATCATTTCCTCTTTTTCACAACAAAACTCATTTTGAATTTTTCAATGTTTTTTGCATTTTCAAATTTTCTATTTTTTTTTTAATTTTCTCCCCCTAAAATCAAAATTATATTTCAAATTTTGATTTTCTGGAAAAAATTGAAAAATAAGGCAATAAACTATATAAACAAAGTGACAAACTGATGAGAATTGCCTCAATTCGCCATCCACTTGGCTTAAACAGTTAGAACTCCCCCTGACAACAAACTATTTTCCCATTATAATTTCAAAACACTTAAGTTTGTTTTAATCAAATTGGTTTTTCCGGAAAATTAGTTTTGTGTGTCGTTTCACAAACATGGGGTTTAATTCATCACACTGTTTTCAACCACTTGTAGGTTTATCACAAAAACAATTTCCAATAATCATACCACTTGTAAGATAGTTAAATCAAGTACAATTTAATGTCCTTGATTAACCACATGTAAGTCAAAATATCTCAAATGTGAATTTCTCAAGAAAAATGCCGATTCCTACTCCCCAATTACCAACCTGGGAGTTCCGGCAAGTCAGGATTTTAAGCAAAGAATGCAGGCACCCAAGCCTGACCAGCCTTGGGTGTGACCTTTTCAATTTCACTCGGGGTTTGAATATATCTTTTTGATTCATAAAATTCTTTAACCCCTTTTACCTTACCCTCGACCATTTTTCCAAAAATATTTTTCACTTTTCCATTGAACGCCTTTTCGACATCAAATTCTTTCTTTTCAGAATAGAATTGATCCGAAATTTCCACTTTACCAGCTTTTTGTTTAAAATTTTCAGTCCGTAATGGTGGAAAGTTGACATCATCCATTGGCGGAACTGAATTTTCTCCTTTTTGCTCAACTGGTGGCTCTTCTGACTTTGACGAGTCAGATTCATCGCCAAAACGTGACTCCTTTGCTTCCGAAGAAATAAATTCATCGCCAGGAAGTGAAAATCTCACTTTCTTTGATTTGTTAATCTTTTGATTAACCACTTTTTCTTTCTTTATTATCTCTTTTGTCTTCAGATTTGTATCTGATGAATTCATTTTGCTTGACTTATCATTCTTTGGAGAACAAAACGATTTATCAGAACAGTTATCTGATTTTCCAGTAGTATCCGAGGACAAAATCTTCTCAAGATACTCTCTCGCCTTCTTTCTTTTCTTTCTCAATCGATCTTTCTGCCCTTGTGAAAGTTTCACTTTCTGTTCTTTGGGCTTTTCTTCAGCTTTGACCGATTTCTTCATCTTTCCATGAGATTCATCCGTCGATTGTCCCTTTGATCTCATTGGGCAATCTCTGGCAATATGTCCTCTAATATGACATTCATAACATCTTCTCATCTCAAAACTCTGACTCTGGCAGTTAACAACAATGTGTCCTTGAATACCACATTGGTAACACACTCTGTTATCATACCATTCTCCTCTATCAAACCACACACTCAAATCATAACACTGATTTGATTTGTAGAACTCATCATTCTTCAGTTTTCTATCATTGTAATGATTTGACTTTGAAGAGTCCTCATCCCATCTTCTCCTGAAAGCTTGATTTGACTTTTGATCACTGTGGTCAAACCTGCACCACTTATTACCAACTTTTTGTGATTTTTGATAACGATTGGATGAATGAACTGATGATCTTTTATTTTTGTTTTGAAAATTTTTCGAATTTTTAACATTTTGTTTTTGTTCTACATTCTTCTTAAAAGGTTTTTGCGTTGAGCATTCACCTCTTTCAGTAGATTGTAAAACAGTTTCTTGAAATTTTTCTTTTAATTTCAAAAATATTTTCTTTTTATCATTTTCATCATCAGATTTATCATCACAATCCTCAATTATGACATCATCATAATTTGTGACATTGTCACTTATTGGAATTTCATTGATCGGTTTTGGACAAATATTTGACGAAGAATTCTCAAAACCTTTCAAATTTTCTTCTAACTCCTTGATTTTATTTCGAGCACTTTCAGCTTCATATTCAAGCCGAATGATTTTCTGAAGATAAGAATTTATTGCAATTTGTTTTTCAATGTTATTTTTGCCAAAAATAGATTTCTCATCTTCTAAAACCTGTATTTGACTTTGAAAATCTTTTTCAATTTTTAATTTTTCATTTTTAAACATTTTTATTTTATTTTCAAAATCTTTTTCTTTTTCTTTCAAAATTTTGTTTTCCAATGCCAAACTCTCCACATTTTCCAAGAGTTTGACATTGTCTGCTTCAGATTTTTCACATTTTGAGCACATCCCAGACATCTTTACAGCAACTTCTTCTTTCTCAATCTTGACAGCTGGAATTTGTTCAACTTATTTTTTCACACCAAGTTTGATTTGTCCTTCAGCTGTTGCCGTTTTTTTATCCTTCTCAGCTTTGACTTCTTCTTTTTGCTTTTTCACACCAAGTTTGATTTGTCCTTCAGCTGTTGTTGTTTTTTCATCTTTCTCAGCTTTGACCTCTTCTTTAACAGTTGCTGCCTTTTGATTCTTCCTTTTTGCAGCTTGTTTTTCTTTTATCTTTTCAATTTTACCTGCAAAAAATAACTTCCCATTATGATTTTCAGGTGAAAGTTGTTGTTTAAAAAATTCAAGTCTCCGGATTTCCTCTTCATCGTTGTCACTCTCTTCATTAGAGGAGTGATAAAAAACCGGAGCTTTTTCTGAAACAACTTTTGAATCCTTTTCTTTTAAAACTGGTTTTTCTTTTGTTTCTTGAGGATAGAATTGCTGAGATTCATAAAAACAATACGCAAAAACATCTTCAAAATCCATGTTTCGTTTTAGAAATTCACAAAACTCGGGCGAGTATCCGATGCTTGACAAATCACCTGAAACACAACAATCAAATGAAATGATTAGGATCGGGTGGCAACTTGTTCGGATTGCCACTCGATTCGTTGCACTATAAACTTTTGAATCAAATAAAATCCCCTGAATAGGATTGTGACCCGATTAAGTGAGTCAAACAACGTCAACTTTGACTAACAAATTGATTTAATTGGACCTTAACTTGTATTGGGCCGATTGTTTTAATGAATATGTTTAACGATAGATTGGGCTGACAATCTTAACACTTGATTTAATTGGACCAACAAACCCACTAAAGCCGACAACTTCAAGTGTGATCACATGGGCCGATAACATCAATTTTCAACTCACTTTTATTGGGCCAATCAATTTCCACTTAATCGATAAAACAACAATCAATTTCAATTCTTATAGGACCGATGGATTTAATGGTCTGACAACTGTTTCTGAATAAATCGATGATAAAATGACATGGCCGACAAATTAATATCTTCTAAATTCTCATTGGGCCGCAATTTGTTCACATGCAATCTATTGAATTAATGGCCGACAAAATGTTTTGATATACACACCGTACAGACTGAACCAGAATATGATTGGGCCGATGAGTTCACATGAAAGACTGATTTCGTGTGAATTGACTACACTAACTCAAACGAAATCACATTTTCACACGAAATATCAATTTCACGCGAAACACATTCACACGAAATTAGTTTTTCAAACGGAATCAGACTTCCTCAAACGAAATAAAGTATCATTTTCACACGGAATTACTTTTCAAGCGAAATCAAGTGTCATTTTCACACGTAATTACTTTTTTCAAACGAAATCAGATGTAATTTCAAACGAAATCAGTAATTTCGTGCGAAATTACCTCAACTTTTCAAACGAAATTAGTGGCTCGTTCAAACGAAATTAACTGTTTGGCCCATTTTTATCACTTTTAGTCTGAATTTAGGTCTGATTCTTTCAAGGGTTTGTTAAAACTGTATTTTACACACAATATCAAAAGATCAGTCCATTTTGTCCATGAATTTGTCCAGAAGTCCAAAAAATGAGTAGAAAAAGCACTGATTCAAGTGTATTAACTCATCCTGAGCTCTGATACCACTTGTAGGATCGTATTCACGACCAAATGAGTCGATCAGAGACAATACACAACTGTTTGAGAGGCGGAAACAAACAAACAAACAGCCTAGAATCAGTGTAGAAATTGGTAGAAACAGAGTATGATACTTAAAACAAGCTTCTCATTGATTTTAAACTTGAAAACACAGTGAAATATTGACAGCACTTCGTTACACCACAGCTAATTCTGTACCAAATGAGAAACTAACATGCCATATATATAGGCATCTAATTTCGCTTGAAATGACCACATGTCATTTCAAGCGGAATTAACAACTTTAATTTCATTTGAAATGACCACATGTCATTTCAAGCGGAATTAACAACTTTAATTTCGTTTGAAATGACCACATGTCATTTCAAGCGGAATTAACAACTTTAATTTTGTTTGAAATGACCACATGTCATTTCAAGTGAAATTACTACAAAACAACACAAACTTTACATATTTAACATTTTTGACCCATATACAAGCTACTGACATGACCTAGATCTATCATTTCTATTACAAGACTTGATACAAGACGAAGTCAACAGACATATGCACCAACATAACCTTTGGCTCGTGTCTTTACGTTTTATTTATCTATACGTTACGATCATGTGAGACTTGTTTGGTTACACTTGTGCACTATTGAATGTTTATATGTGTCAGTTAGTTATTATAGAAACCTATTACTAACGAAACCGGGTCGAACACTTCTTTGAGACGCACACCCTCTCCGCGTCCACACACACACACTTCTTGGCCATTGAGCCCCTTACATCTCGGCCCACACGTTGGATCAAGCCCAAAGCCAGTCCAAGCCCAATCCGTGTGTTATGCGTATACATGAAGGGAGGGTAGTATGTTTCATGGTTTTTGGAAACAGTAACAAACCCTAATACTCTCTCCTTTTCTCTTGGACCGACGACAACTTGTATTGATCGAAGTTCTTCCCTGCGGATCCCCTCATCTATCTTGTGCTAGAAATCGGTTAGTATGTTCATAATTGGTTTTAGCTTGCATTCATGAGTGTGTTGTTTGTGTGTTCATGTGTATCGGTGTGTAGGGATCAAAGCATAAACTAGGGTTTCGATTGTAGACTACTTAGTTTCGGCATACCATTGATAGATCATGAATGACTGGGATGTTATAATAACGAAGATGGTACTAAATTGGTTATGATGATAACAATTGTTATAGATTCAGAAGTTAACTAGGATGTCTAAATCAAGGGCTTAGGGTCCGAATATGTGTAGGAATTAATGAGCACGATGGAACGACAGAAATCAATGAATTTGATTATGTGATTGTGACCTTGTAACAGTGAATAAGAGTTCTATAGTTAGGAGATATTGTGCTAACTGAATGTTGAACTTGAATGTTGAATGCTACTGATGATCATATAATGAACTCATGATTAATGATAACAAATGCAAATGATGATAAATGGAGATATGGTACGAAAGTGTAACTGATTAATCGATAATTTCGGCATTGAGTAACTGATCACACACCTTCGAACCGCACACCTCGGGCTGTGCATTACGAATATATAAGGTTTAGTGGGTAAACCAGGTCGGTCGCACACTCTTGGTCCAGTCGCACAAGACATTGAGTCGCACACTGGAATGGGCCGGATGTTGTGTGGACCGTACAACCCAACCGAGTCGCACAAACTCTCTCTTGTGGGCCGTTAACCAGATTGGCCGGGCTGGTTGGGTCGCAAATCACCTAGTAGCCGCACATTCAAGTGCAAGCCATACACTTTGTTTGGGCCTTATATAGTTGGGCTGGGCATTGTGAACGGGAGACACATGAGTCGCATACTGAATTGTTTGGTCGCACACTCAAGTGAGTAGCAAACTAACATGTTAAGTGTTATTATGAGGCATGCCCGTGAGATGTGAACTTGTATGAGATTTGAGTACTTGCTATGTGTTATACGATGATCTTTGCGGTGAATGCAATCTGTGAAAATACGTGGTTTAATTGATTATGAAACTGATTTTTACTGGTAACCACGGTAGGGTCTGGTTGACCAATTTGGAATGGGTAACTTAACATACCGAGCAAAACCAAGGTGAGTTCACTTCTCTTGAGCATGCGTCCCGGTGGGTAGGACAATCAAACGGGTATTCCTGAGAGGAATACGTTTTCTGGGTTAAACTGGGATGTTGGATAATACACTCACTCCTATCACCTTAAGTCCCAACTTATACCGAATTAGTTACCTGAGAGGTAACAGGGTATTAGTTGATAGCGCTATTAGGCTTGGCAACCTCACACCGTACCTGAGAGGACGGGCGTGAACGAATGACCTTAGATCATTACCAATGTTTGGATAGGGGCATTGGGGACAGGCAAACAAACTGACGCCATCTTGCGGTACTCGAGTTATTATTGACATTGTTATTATACTGAACTAAACACTTGGCAACTAACGTTTTTACAAAACTATGAACTCGCCAGCTTTGTGCTGATACACTTGTTGCATGCTCGCAGGTCATTAGATTGTTGGCTATGGAACTTGCTGTCTGGAATTGCTGGAGTGGTCATGGGTCGAGAAGCTTGCAAACATGTGTCAAGACCATTGGTTTTCATATATTTACTTTTGAATATTGAACAATGATTTACCTTTTGCTTCCGCAGAACATGTTAAACTTTAAGTGATGTTTTGGGATTACTTCAACGTAATAAATGGGATCTTTTATATAATATTTTGTTAATAGTTCAATGTGATTGGTGGCTGGATCCTGGTACGTCACACGCCTAGCGGGGTTTCCACATGTGGTATTTTGGGGGTGTGACAAAATAATAAGCATAAACACACACACACACACACACACACATATATATATATATATATATATATTTAATAAAAATGTTTTAAAGGTTGGGTTTTGAATGTGAGTAGAAGATTAAGATAGGTTAGGTTGGGTAGATGGAAGAGAGAGAAAATAGTTTTTTATTAAAAGGTTGGATTGGAGGGGTAGGGATAGTGTACATTAATTCAAAAGTGTGAGAAGTGTTTTAAACCATTAGATCTTTGTTCTAATGGTTGAGATCAATAGGGACCAAACTATAAATTGTGTTTTAATTATTTGGACTGATGACAATTGTAGGGGTAATAGTGTCTTTGTATATGTTTCAAATTTGGTAACCTCTCCTAAATTCTAGCGATTCACTCCTAAATTAGCGATTCAATTTTAAACTTATTTTAAAATTCGGACATTCTAAAAATCCAGAAATATGTAACTGCTACAAGAAATATATAACACTATACATCCATCATATAACACTATATAACACCATATAACACTATGTAATACCATATAACACTATGTAACATTATATAACACTATATAACAATATATAACACTATATATCTATCATAGACATGCTATTAGACAAATATAACACTATAACACTATATAACACTATATAACACTATATAACTCTAAATAACACTGTATAACACCATATAATACCATATAACACTATATAACACTATACATCCATCATAATATCATATAACACAAAAAACACTATATAACACCATATAGCACTATGTAACACTATATAAAAATATATAACACTATACAGTTCTGAACGAGATGACACAAATTCATTGATTAATTCTCAATTCGTATTCCTATAATTAAGGGTGACGGTTATGGGAGATTATCAATCAATTAAATCAATAAGAAAATTACTTGTTTATCCTTTTAATTAATTTAGATTGAGGACACATGTTATCACCACAATATTTCTCACCCTTCTCACACTTTTAGATTAATGTACAAATCCTCTACCTGGGTTGGAGATGGTTGTGAATGGGCATAGCGTTATAATGTTTCTTTTAATATTCAAGAAACTA
This sequence comes from Helianthus tuberosus, assembly GCA_030545235.1. Taxonomy (NCBI): domain Eukaryota; kingdom Viridiplantae; phylum Streptophyta; class Magnoliopsida; order Asterales; family Asteraceae; genus Helianthus; species Helianthus tuberosus. The sequence goes on along the minus strand of CM060448.1, from coordinate 197,435,289 downwards.
TTTATGTAATTACTCGCATTAACAAAAACTAAACCACAATTTCATTCTTCATTCTCCATAAAATGAGTTTTTTTATTTGTATATATTGAAAATTGTTTTTATTTTAATTTTTGAACCTTCTTTCTCTATTGGATTTTTATAGAGAATGAAGATAACCACATCCAAAATAGGAACTCTAAGCTCCTACAAATTGATTAATTTAGGGAACCCCTCTTTTAAAAATCCTTAACCTTAATTATATGTCTTCATAGACCCCCATCATGTATCATGTCTTTATAGAGGTGCAACTTTAATAAATCATGCATGATCCGCTCTCCCCAAGTAATTTTCGGCCTACCTCTGTTCCGCCTCCCCTCCATAGTCAAGGATTCCATTGCTCTAACTGGCGTTGTCGACTGTCCGCTCTTCACATGTCCAAACCATCTCAATCCCCCTCTTGTATGTTATCCGATATACTTTATCTAGTTACAATTTTATATATATTTTTTATCCAGATTCTTATGTAGTTTCACTTAAAACTTACATTTATAAATAATTTTTGTTCAATTTGTATTTTACACATGTAAGTAAGCTATTTGTAAATAGTGAAACTGGTCCCAGTTGGCCAGCCTCACCCCTACTCTTCATAGAGACCCGGGTTCGAGTCCAGGCACGGGGACATTCGGCCACCTTCTTCCCAGAAGGAAACGGACTCAGCTCGGGATGGGGTATTCACCCCCTGGCACCATGAGGCTAGGTTGCTGGTGGAGTGTTATCACTCCAGCGGTTGGGAGGACCGTGGAATATCCCCCCCCCCCCCCCCCCCCCCCCCTAGATTCTATTCTAAAACTCACCAAAAATTACACATAGATGGTTTTTAACTAAAACTCACCAAAAAATACACAAGGATGGTTTTCAAGTGAATTGAGATTACCCTTTAAATTAAAAGTATGTATGTTTTTCCTATAATCGATGCAATGGAAACAGAGTTTACAAATAATGAAATTGACTTTAATTATGGAGCAAGTAGTGCAAGATCTGTCTTTTTATAATATTTTTAATTAGTTTATTAATAACAAGCTAATAACAATTTTTCCTCCTAATCTTGTCTTTTTGTAATATATTTTTTTAATTTGTTGGATAAGGTGCTCAAACCAAAATAATTAATTGAATAATACTTTGTTAAATAATTAATATTGGGTTTAGGTTTGATTTGGCAAACAAAGAAGAGTAGAAGACTACTTATTATATATATATATATATATATATATATATATATATATATTGCCATTGACCAAGCCCAAAACCAATGAAATTAGGCAACACCCACTAGTTACATTACATTATATTATAGTATAATAATTTGGGATTATATTTAGTTGGCCATGCACTGTTAAATATTTTTTTTTGGTTATATGTTTTAATAAACATTTCATAGCATCCTTAATAGGATGTTATGTAGGGATGTTTAAGCTCTAATTCTAATGGTTTGGATCAAAATTTAAGGTCGAACTACTAAATATGGTTTTAAGAAAAGACTAATCGAACCACGAATGGGTTTTACGGTTTTATGTTTGATGGTTAGGTTTTGACGATTAGCTGTTATAGAAAAAAAGAAGAGACACAGGTTGTGAGAGTGAGAGAGAAGTTTCAAAAACATAATTTTGTATTAAATTTTAAAATACAGTAAAGACTTCCCACAAATCTATCTATTATAATAAAAGAAACCAAGTTTTGGACACGTGTCATTCATTAAAGGTATCCTTACATCTATATTTTTATCTTATATTAACTAAATAAATAAATAATAAATTAATATTAAATCATATCATACTTTAATAAAATATTATCCTAAAATCTAAATTATTAATTTAATATATTTTTAAAACAAATATCTCTCTTTCATACTTATCTTATATTAAATAGAGTTAAATGCATGGTTGGTCCATGTGGTTTGCAAATATTGTAGACTTGGTCCCAGTGGTTTACTAATTACAGAGTTGATCCCAATGGTTGTAAATTTTGCACTCGGGTGATCCTTATCACTAACCCATATTAATTTTCTCAATTAAATGTATGCGAAATGACTAGATTACCCCTGAACAATAAAAAAATTAAAAAACTAAGATGACTCACCCTCATCTTTATCCTACCTCTCTCTCTCTAAAACCCACCCTCTTCCTTCTTTTACTATCCTCTCTCTCTCTAAAACCTACCCTATTCCTGCTTTCACTCCTCACCTTCATCGTCAACCCACCACCACCACATCCACCGTCACCTTCGACAACTCAATTTATAGCCAGCCACTCATCTATACACGTTAAATAAAACATGTTTACACTTCGACAGTTCTCTTCCATTTTCTCTATTCTTAGAATTCAGCAAGCAAATCGCACATACCCTTTTGCAACAATGCTCGAACACAAATCTGGTAATTTGTTTATCAATTCTTCACTCAGCCCTTTCGATCCGTTGTACTTGCACACATCAAAAGGATCCGAAAAAGTCGTTTCGACTCCACTAATCGCCGTACCGGACCATTTCTCGCTGGACATCTCCTCCACCACGTTATTCCCGATTACATTTATTTAACCCGTACAATATACGAGGTTTATAAAGATATAACTTTTTATTATTTAATATATAAAATTACATTTATTCTAACCCGTGTAATACACGGGGTTCTAACCTCGTAATATATATACACGCTTTTATATTTATAAAATAAAATTCAATAAAAATGTCATATTTAGATTTAAAAATTACATAATTTTGATAATGATATTTTTGAATTAAACTTAAAAAAAAACATATTTCTATGAAACTTTCTATATTAGATTTATGATGATAATATTACTGACAACTATATATATATATATATTTTATATTAGATTTATAACAAATAATTTTCATTATTTAAACCTAAAGTTTAACATATAGATTTATAACAAACAATTTTCATTATTTAAACCTAAAGTTTAACATATATCAACCAACTACCGTATATTTTTTTTTAAGTTATGTTTAAACCTAAAGTTTAATATATATCAATGATCAATCAACTAACGTATATATATTTTTTAAGTTATGGATTATTATTTCTGTTACGTAGTAATTGATAGAAAACTTATCATTCACATTCATTTCTATACTCAAATTTCTTTCTTTTTTTTTAATCTAATTTTAATTTTTTAAATTTTTTATAAAATGCTCTACACATCACCCTGGGTACATAAAGTATATTAATGTAAGCCTAAATAAAAAATATTATCGTTGATGTACACCTAAATAAAAAAATATTATCGTTTGAAAAAAGTTTACACGAGACTTTTTAAATCAACCTAAAAGGCCATAAATCAAAATTCTTCGTGTTTACCGTTGTTTTTATAACTTACATGCTAGAAGGTTTTTTTTTTTTTTCAACCGCTAACAAATTAATCCCAAGCACTCTCAGGGCACGCACTGAACAAACGAAGTACTCTGAGGGTAACCCGAGTCGTCCACCACCAATTCCGGTGAAAACCCAATAACCCACCCGCCCATAAGCACGACGGTAAATTACCAGTAAAACTCGTTTGGCTCAATGATGGAACTTAGGTTTCTCTAGGTCTCCTATCACTGCCCACCAGTACCTCACTTTTTTTTTGCACCAATTGAGAATTGAACTTGAGTCTCCAATGAAGAACTCAAATTCTCCTACCACTTAAGCTACAGGTCATTGGCTTACATGCTAGAAGTTACTTAACTATTTACAGCCATATCTATTTGGTTTGGTTAAAATTCACTTTTTATCATTGTATTTAATACAGTGGAGGATTCAGGGGGTTCCTGGGTTTCCAGAAACGCTCTCGGTTTGAAAAAAATGAAAAATTTTAGTGTAAAACTTGTATGATTTGAAAAAAAATTAGTGAGAATTAGTGAAAATCTAGCAAAATGGACCCTTTGAAAAATTTACTGGATTCGCCACTTGTAAATCTATATATATATATATATATGAGATGGATTTGGGCTAGGTGGCATTTGATTTTGGTCATTTTTGCTGATGTGACAAGTTTTGATGGTGAGTTCAGGAGGGAATTCACAAATTGCTTCTACAATCACGATTTTAACAAAAAAAGACGCGGGATCCGTTTTTTATTCGGACCGGAAATTCAAGTTCGGATCCTTTATATTGTTCAGACTCCGTCTTCTTTCCAAACCCTAATACACTCCATCTTATTTCTCCGCCTCTCCTCTTTGCCTTCTCCCATCTTCTTCTTCAATCCCCAATTACCAGGTTCGTTCTTTCAAACTAGGGTCATATTTTTCCCTATCAAATTTTATTTGATATTAATTGCAATACAATCCATACAAAATTGGTTGATTCACTTGAATCGTCCATCGATTTGAGCAGATTCATGATGTATTCAAACCCTAACTTCACCTTCTTCATCAAGAAATTTCTGGTTCATTGTTTTGAATGTTGCTTGCTATGTTACAGAATTGATTAGCAGATCAATCTCTATTTGTAATTGAAACCCTAACTATCAAAAAGCAATTCTGATTCCATCAATCTTGCCTAAAATCTGGTGTGTTCTTCGATCTAAACAGGTATCTACTTAATCGTTCTCTCTTGGTTTTTCAAATGTTGGTTGTTCTTTCTCATTAGTTTCTTCATGTATGCAAAGAAAAAAAATAAATATATGCCCGTATTGTTTATATTAGTTAGTAATTTTACAGGCGTTTCTTCATCTGTATCTGTTTGTGTTGATCGTGATTGTTAGGTTACGGTATTGTTTACTTGATAGTTGATGCTACAGGCATTATTACATGCCCGTAGTTGTGTATCTCTTTGTGATTGATTGTAAATGTGTCATAATCGTCTCATGTAGATCTATGTATAACTATGATTTTAAATGTGTCATAATCGTCTCATGTTTGGATGGATCAAATTATTCCCAGATTGGTTGAGATGATTGGATTTTTTGATTGTAGCAGAATGATGTTCATTTTTCCTAGAAACTTTGCTCTTTGGATAGATTGAGTTGTTCCGAGATGGATCCAGCATATTGGGTAGAATTTGATTATCGATTCAGATTTGTGTCTTCTTCATGAACAGATAGAACTTCCCATTAAACCCTGATCATGATTCGAACTGTTGTAAACTAACTTTTGAAAGATTATGCACCTTTTATAGGAGAAGAAACTGTTGAAGGTTGGTCAATCAAATTGGCAAAAAGCATGTTTTGTGCCAACCAAAGCGGATGCTAATGTGGTTGCATATAGAAAGTGGATGAAGAAATACGCATGCGATCAGACGATTTGGGAGCCGAATTTGATGGATATCTTCCTCGCACCGCAAATCAACTCATGGACATGTTATTTGCGTAAATTTCAACCAAATTGAGGTTATGAATGTCGAAATTAATTTGCTTTTTGATTGATTTTGTTTATTTTAGGTATTCGAGCCATGTGGTGAATTACAGCTGCTGCAATGGTGCAGAAAAAGGTTTTGAATGCAGTTATTGGAGCCATGTGGTGAATTACAGCTGCTGCAATAGTGCATACAAAGGTTTTGAATGTATTTAAGGTGGCTCTTCAGGTGTTTTTGGTAGGTGTGGTGGCTATTATGGCTGCAACCAAACACGGGATGGTATCAGTGGCTGTAAGAAATACGCTTTCTGTTGCTGCAATTTTGTGCTTTGTGGGTTCGAAATGGTTGTTGCATTTCATTTACAGAAACTTCTATTTTCATGACTACATTCACGCCTTTAAATGAGGTTGTACTAAGACAAAAGTTTTCACAAAGTTTGCTTGTCTTCGCTTTGTTTTGATGATCGTGTTGTATCATCTTCCTTTTACTTGTGTTTTAGTATACTTTGTGTTCTGTTTCTTCCGGTACCAAGTGTATGTATAATATTCCAGCATTTTTAGTAACGTTTTTGGAGAACAATTTCGGCTATTCATGTATCTCACAATATATATTATTATATTACTGTTACTGATTTTATTAGTTTAATATCTTATAGCAGGTTTTACGCGGAATCAAAACGCAACAGCAACTTCATAAATAATGGTAGGCCTCATCATAGTACCGGTATATATTTGAACTTGAAGAAGCGTCTAAAGGTGTACTCGCTACACTCATGGATAGATCTGGGCACTCCAAATAAGTGAGACAGGCAAGGGTAAGACAGCCGCAAATATCTTTTTTCGTACCTTTTTTATGTATTATTTTTTAGTTCCCACTCACTGGATAATATTGCATTTAACTTTATTCGTTTTATGATCAGTACTTGCAATGGTGATTGCCAGTTTCTATAGGCTTTGAATCTAAATGCTTTCATGCAAAAGAAAACCTCATTCCAACGGTTGTTTTAATATACATTCTTTAAATTAAATCAAAATATGTGTGTGCAGTTACAAAAGGATGAGAAACCAGAGGAAGTATTGTATGATCTTTTGTCTCTAATATTCATTTTAATCATTATCTTATTTTGTAATTTGTATTTTGTGATTCCAGAGATGAAATTTATGAAAGATGATGTATGATTGGACTGGTGTAAGACTGCAAGTTGGGCACAAAGCAGAATTGCTCACCTGTTTCATGACTTTGTGAAAAACACCTCTATTCTTGAAACTTAAGAAGCCAGGTCTCTCTCCCTAAGTCTCTCCGTAATGTGGTTTTGACATTTTTGAAACTGAATACGGATTCGGTTTGGATAAGGACTCGATTGGGCTTCATTTCGGGTAAGGATCCGATTTGGATATTCGAAATTCTAATTTGTTATTCGAATCAGATCGGATTTTGGGTTTTCGAGTTTGATTTGAATAATGAACACCCTTGCCTGTAATTATGAATTTACTTTAATAATTGTAAAGTTTTTCTTTGAGTTTAAGTTTTGATATCATGAAATTAGCAGGTGGCATCTAGAAAGCTGATACGCAACAAGCAAACAGGCCAATCAAAGCGTTATGGTTTCATCGAGTTCCATACACACGAAGCTACTAAGAAAGTTCTTCAAACCTACAACGGGAACTGGGTAAGCTTTAGTTCGGGTGAAAAAACGTGCAGACACTGGTTCAGATTTATCTATATTTATAGGAAATTTGGCGTCAGATGTGACGGATATAATGTTGTATGAGACATTTGCTGGTTTATATCAATCTGTTAAAGGTGTGAAAGTTGTTTTTGATTCGAATACTGGGTGTTCGAAAGGTAATGGGTTTGTTAGATTTGGTGATGAGAATGAGAGCACACGGGCTGTGAGTGAGATGAACGGACAATATTGTTCAAGCAGGCTGTTAGTGCATTATGTCTGTTGACTTCGTCTTGTATCAAGTAGTGTAATGAGATAGGATAGGATAACCAGTGCACGAGGTTCAAGAAACTGATTTTCACTTAAAAGGTGGTGATTCTGCTTGAAAATGCTTTGGTCCATTTCAAGCGAAATCAGCATAGTATATATAGGTGCACTTGTTATTTCATTTGTAAGGTTCGGATCTGAGTAGCGAAGCTCTGCCGGATTGTCTCCAGGTTGTAAATCAGTATCATAGCAATATAAGAGACATTTAAATTGAATCGAGTGTCCGTTTCATTGATTCCGCCTCTGATTCGGATAAACAACTCTTCTGATCGACTCAGTCAGGTCGTACAGCGATCCTACAAGTGGTATCAGAGCACAGGAGGAAGAGTTTAGCTCGATTGCATCAGTTTTCTGACTTCTACACCTTTTTTTCTATCTGAACAAGTTTCTACGGTCAAAATGGCCTGAGTCTTTCACAGATTGTACAAAACTACATTTTAACAAACCCTTGAGAATTTCAGGATAAAATTCGGTTTAAAAAGTGGTAAAAATGGACTAAGAAGTGATTCCGCTTGAACAAGTATCTTCTGATTCCGCTTCTAATAGCAAAAAGTGCTATTCCGCTTGAAACTGATCAGTTGGTATTCCGCTTGAAAATATAATCCTTGATTTCGCTTGAAAGTTGATGTCCGTCCAAAAGTCTGATTTAGCTTGAAGTGTCATTGTTTGATTTCGCTTGAACTTGTTAGTCAAGAGATTTCGCTTGAACTTGTTAGTCAAGAGATTTCGCTTGAAGTCTTATTCCGCTCCAACAAGAGATTCCGCTTGAGATTCTTATTTCGCTTGAAAGAGGATTTTCGTGTCAAGATCATTTCACGGCAACCGAGTGTCAGTCTATTTCAAGTTGTTTGATATTGTTTGTACTGATTGTGTTTGTTTGTTTGTCTCCAGGTGATTGAAGATGTCGAGCAGCGGTGAAGAATTTTACAACACGTTTTACAATGCTTTTACCTCAGAATCATCCGAAAGAAGATCTGAAACAAGAGAATATTCGAAAGAGATTTCAGAGAACTTGAAGTATGAGAATATGTATGGAAGCCAACAGAAACCACCGAAGCTAATGAAGATAGAAGATTATAACTGGTGGAAAAATCGGTTTGAGGGTTGGGTAAAAGCGTTTGCTTCTGAAAGTTGGTTAAAATTGAAATATGGATATACAGAACCGGTAAAAGAAGGAGGAGAGTTAGTAAACGAAAAAGAGTTCACAGAATTAGATATTAAAAATATTGTAGCTGAAAACAAAATGATTACATTGATAAAACAGTCAGTGAGAGAATATATTATTTCGTTACTTGAACAAGAGAAAACATCGAAGAGTTTATGGGAAGCTTTAGAGAGAAAATGTGTAGGAAGTAATGAGATTGTAAAAAACAAAAAGAAATTGTTGCGTAAAGAGTTTGATCTATTTGGCTGTATGAAAAATGAATCTGTTTGTAAAATGATCGAGAGATTTGGGCATCTGAAGATGGAGCTGGCTAGACACAAAATCACATACACTCAAGAGGAGCTGGTTGATAAATTGTTTGACTCATTGCCGAATGATCAAGATTGGCAATACTTCGCTTTAATGTTGAAAAACACAATCAAGTCTGAAGATTTAACAGTGGATTTGCTGATCGAAAGACTTGAAAGCCACGAGTTGGAGATAAAGAGATCTAAAGTCAACAATCCAGCTCATCAGCAGAATGTGGAGTTATACTACAGAGAAAATCTACCACAGGCTGGGTCTCCAAGAACAGCATTTTCTGCAGAAAGATCAAATTCTGTAAACAATGAAAGTCCTCACAGTGGTTTTCACAGTGGATCTTTTTCAACAACATCGAGCCAATCTGCATCAAAGAATGTATTCCAATGCAACATTGCAGTAGATTTGAAGAATACTCAAAATTTCAATGAGGAGTCTGCAAAGCAACAGATGGTCTTCTTAGCATCTGTGTTGGAGTCGTATGAAAGTCTTGTTGCAGGGAAGATAGGCAACACCAACCTAACTAAGGAAGACTACCATCAAATCGATCCTGAGGAGATGGAATTGATCGATATACGGTGGTGTATGGCTAGTGCAGTGAGGAGGGCACAACGTTTTATGGAAATTACCGGAAGGCAGTCTATTGGTGGACCTTCTACCAAGTTAGGCTTTAACAAATCCAAAGTGACATGCTTTAAATGCAAACAGAAAGGTCATTTTAAACGTGAGTGCAGAAATGCTTATGCTGATGATACTGCTAATCCGTTAAAGGAAGATTACTACAAGAAAGCAATCTATCATCAGAACAAGTCTGAACCTCCCAGAATGAAGCAGGTTGAAGAAAAATCAAGAGCTCTTGCAGTTATTCATGACGATGAAGGTTATGACTGGAGTCAAGTTCTCCCTGAAGAAGATGCAGTTGGATATGCATTTGTGGCTAATGTTGATCATGATCTATGGTGGAGAAGAGATTATGCGAGATGGGAAATTGAAAAATTCAGAGAACCATTCAAAGAAGCCCAGAGAGCCAAAAGATGGAATGACGAATTGGAATGTTACATGGATTCACGGGGTAATCCAGTCGTTGACCCATCAAAGGTGGATTTTGAAGCTGTAACAAATTTGTTTCTAAGTCAGGCTACTTTCAACACAAGAAGGTTATCTGATAAAGAATATTTGCCGGATTTGTTGAACAAAATAAAAGAAGTTTGTGAAGCAAGTCTACCAAAGGTGGTAGAAATGAAGAAGAGAAAAGAAGAAGAGTTGAAAAAGATGGTAGAAGAAGTGAAGATTACTGCAAAGCTTGCTGCTGAAGAAGAACAGAAAGTAGAAGAAGAGCAGAAGATTGAAAAACAACAGAAGATGGAAGAAGAAGAGAAGAAAGAAGAGGATCAGACAGGAGAACCGGTGCTGAAAGAGACTGAGGTAAATGAATCTTCTGATCTATGGAATGTTGAAATTATTGATAACAATGAAAACAAGTACAGGAATTGCATAGAAATGTGCAAAGACTGTATTGAAAAAGATGAAATAATCAAAACAAAAGATATTGAAACAAACAAACTTGAAAATGTTTTCAAAATAATATGTAAAGAAATGATTGAAAAAGAAGAAATTTTGAAACTAAAGGTTGAAAAGCTGACACAGAAGTGTCAAGATCTTGAAAAGGATAATGATGTGTATAGACAAATGTGTAAAGCAAAATGTGTTGGTTGTGTTGAAAAAGAAAATAAGTTTCAAGATTTTCAAAAAGAGTATGATGATTTAAAGAGATCGAGTCAGAGAGTACAAGAAGCTTATGATACTTTGAAGAACCAAGTCAAATGTTTTGACCAAAGATTGTCTGAAACTTTAATAACTAAAGAACTGTATGAGAGAAAGTTTAAAGAAAAGCAACTTGAATTAAACAAGTGTGTTGATGAAGTTGCTAATCTCAAACAAGTTCTGGCTGAAAAAGAAAAGGTTGTTACCAAACTTCAAAGTTGTCATAACTCTTCGTACATTCTCGAACGCATTTTCAACATCACACCAGATGACAAAGATACTGACAAGAATAAAAAAGGTACTGGTTCAGAATTTCATCAGGTACCACCACCATTGAGAAACAATTATACTTTTTATGATGAGGAAAAGGTGGCAAAAGGTCTGAACATAGTTGACCAATTACCTGAAAGTATCGATGTGACTTACACCAAATCTGATGAAGCTGATGATTCAGAGGTGGTAAGTAAGGTTGTTGATAGCGTTTTGAAAGATGAGTTTACAAAAGGTAAGTCTGAATCACATGATGAAAATGATGGTAATTTTCATTATGAGTATCTGAAAAACATAAAATATGAGAAAGTTGTGAATGATGATTCAAAAGGATTGGTATATACCATGATTGGATCGGACAAACTATTCTTAGATATTGTATTCCCGATTCAGAATGTGATTTCAGAGAAAATCGATAAAGTTTTTAAGATGGTTGAGATTGAAAAGTCAGAAATTTCAAAATTGGCTGGGAAAAACAAGAAAACTTTTTATAACAAACCTGGTTTCAAGAAGAAAAACATGAAGGCTGGGTTGGGTTATAAAAAGAAACAAAATTGGAAGAAAAATGAAGTGCCAAATTCTCAGGCAAAGATGAGTTTTGTTCAAGGAAAAAGTTTTGAAGAAGAGGAAAAACTCAAATTTAGACAACAGTCTAATGAAGAGTTTTGTGCTCAAAAGAAAAGGCAACAACCACAGGTTAAAGATGTTTCAAAAAGAACATGTTTTAAGTGTGATCAATTAGGACATCTTGCACGAAAGTGTCCGAATCTGAAACTTGTGGATGTTGACAAAAAGATTTCTGAAAATGTTGAGAAAAAGAAATTTGAGAATATGAAACAAAGGTCGACCAGATTTGATTCAAAACAAACTTGGAGGTATAACACAAACAAGTTTGCTTCGAATCAAAATTGGAAATCAGACTCAAGTAAGTTTGATTCAAGACAGATCTGGAATTCTCACACACCCAGAGTTAGAACAACACAAAGTTGGAAAACATCTGTTGATATGACAAAACCCCAAGAGTTTTGGAAACCAAAAATTGTTGTTCAAAAACAAAATGTTCAAAAAGACTCACATTTTTACAAACGAGGTACTCCAAAAGGACAGACATGGAGGGTTAAGAAACATATGTCTTCGGTAAAAGATGGAAAAATTGAAGTTAAAGTTGAAAAAGTCTTTAATGACAAAGATTTTCCGAAGCTAAATGATGAATATTGTGTTGAATTGCCTAAGGTCCAACAGACCTGGGCTAAATTGTTCAAGTAATTGAATGCTTTGAATGTGCAGGTGCTCAACAAAACCAAATATTGTGAGAATGAAAACTGGAGCAGCCTGGCACATGGAGAGGAGGAAGAGGCTGCTGGACCCTGTGTTGGTTGAAACAGGGAGTTTAGTTTGATTGTTTTCTATATAAAAAAATGTTGATTGAATATGCCGAAACTCTCACGGCGGAACAAACATGATTACTTTCACAAGATTGAAAAACGGTTTTCAAACTGTCGAAAATCAATGGGTTGTAAATCATGGGGGTATATTAGATTTTCTGCAAAACAGAGCACTTTTAGCAGAAAATGGATGGCGAGACAAAGCTATCAGTATTGGTTGTTAAATTTTCTTTTAATGGTTTTGCATTTTAGGGGGAGAAAAATTGTCAGAAAATACAAAAACATTTGAAATTTTGAAAAAGCCAAAAACATGATAATATTCAAAAATTGAGTTTTTGCTTAAAAAGAGGAAATGATAGTACATCAGTAGACAGTTACAGTATGCTAAAGAAATGTAATGATTAAAAAGCGTTTAAACAGTCTTACTGATGATATGCCGATAGGTTTTTATACATTTAGTAAACTTTTTCGGGATATAAACCTAAATTCAAACTTGCTTATTTCGTGGGGAACACTACTTGGATATATAGGTAACCCCTGAAATCTCGTTTGAAAGGTCCCTCTTTCTGAGATACTAGGTCTTTATGCTTAGTGATATCTGGGGTATTATTCCGGGACTTCTGATGAATGGAAGTTCTGACCTAGTCCCCGAATAATACTTTCTGCATTGCTTGAAATATAGCGCCGCCCTCAGCAAAAATGATGAAACAATAAAATTGATAGTCATTGCTGTTGTAAAAAGATCCTCTAAAGGGGATACACCAAAGTCGAAGCCGTCATCTCTCTGCTGAACGGAAGTTCTGACCTGAGCTCTCACGGTTCTTCGCATCTTAACCCTTACAGATATCATCTAGGTATACTCACATGTAAGACTGAATATTGGGATATGGATACGGGAGTATATTCAAGAGGTGGGACACATAAATGAGTTTAAGTTTCTAATACACCTAATTCGTATCCTGAATCAGTTGAAATTTGTGTGAAAATTTAAGTGGATCAGTATATCGATAATCTAAGTAAATTGTTTAATTCTTATTGTGTAACAAAGCTCAACGGTACTTGTGACTTGTCATAAACTGATATGATCCTTTAAAGCGAACTCAAACAAAAATATTGTTTGTAAATATGTTTGTACATATTTCTTTACTGCTTTATGTTTTCAGAAAAATTCAAAAAGATTTTTGATTCTGCTTTATTTTCGACAACCGATATCTGAGATGCTGAGTGTCAAAATCTAAGTAAGTTGATTGTGTTTCTGAAAATAAAACATGTTCATTAATTTGAAACTTGAATTTTTAACAAAAATAAAAAACAGTTTGTGATATCTCCAAGGTCATTAGTTTGGACTTGGAAGATAAACTGTGAGGGATTTGGATGTTTATATTGTTAAAATGGCCAGGTTTTCGATCCTGAAATTGCCAATATTCATACGAAGTGTTTGTTTAAAAAGATTGAGTGAGCCAGGTTACAATTCCTGGATAGCTGAAATGTGAAACGCTGTTACTTATAAATGTTTGAGTGATTGCAGATGAGATTCCAGATTACGATCCCAGAAGCAGAGTCTAAGGGGGAGTCTGAAGACGAGCTCAAAGCAAGGGGGAGCTTGTAATCGGAAAGCTAGGTGTCGATCCCAAAGCACGGAAGCTTGACGAAAGGGGGAGCTTGAAGCTAATGGAAGAAGAGAAAGATTGATGGATGATTACAGTGTTAGATAATTTGGAAAGAGCTTGAAGACTGATCAAGACTGAAGAGGTGTCATGATAAAGACTAGACACTGAAGACTTCGTCAACATCCAAGGGGGAGTCTGTTAGTGCATTATGTCTGTTGACTTCGTCTTGTATCAAGTAGTGTAATGAGATAGGATAGGATAACCAGTGCACGAGGTTCAAGAAACTGATTTTCACTTAAAAGGTGGTGATTCCGCTTGAAAATGTTGTGGTCCATTTCAAGCGAAATCAGCATAGTATATATAGGTGCACTTGTTATTTCATTTGTAAGGTTCGGATCTGAGTAGCGAAGCTCTGCCGGATTGTCTCCAGATTGTAAATCAGTATCATAGCAATATAAGAGACATTTAAATTGAATCGAGTGTCCGTTTCATTGATTTCACCTCTGATTCGGATAAACAACTCTTCTGATCGACTCAGTAAGGTCGTACAGCGATCCTACACAGGCCCATGCGTGTTGGTGATGCAAACACCGAAGAAGCCACCTATGCAACAACAGTATGGTCAGCAACAATATCCGTCTCAAGGTATGTCTTTCTGGTCCCCTTTTTTGGTTTTTTGTTTTCAACATATTTACTTATGAGTCGGTCGATTCTTCATTCAGATTAGAAAGTTTTTTTTCCAATGCATAAAACCTCCTAAGATGTTCATTCAAAAGGTTAGATTATACTTGCAATATAAATTGCACTATTTATTCATAAGAGTCCTTATTTTTTATAAAAAAAAGTGTTTCTCACCAACTCAAGGCTCGGTGGTAACGTGGGTCGGGTACAATCGGGTGCAATCGATGTTGTGAGAAATCATATTGATGATTTGTTGGTTTTAAAGGTTTCTTGATTTTCGGATTGAGTGATGGGTTTCACTCTCTCCTCCTTATCTTTTTTGTTTCTCTCCTATAATTTTTTATTCATTGTTGGCGTTAGTCTCTGTAATGGAGAATAGAGGTCCAACATTATTTTGGTTGAGTTTTTTTATTATTATTTATGGGTCTGACATTTTTTAGTTTGGCATTTTTTAAGTGTAGTTGGAATCATAGAATGTTAGTCGTTGCTTTTTTCCAGTTTATACATGCAACTAAAACCATCTAAGGTTGTGATTTTATGTTTGGAACTGAATAAATGTTTGAAGAATATATAAAAGGATATGCACACTATACCAAGTTTTATTTGAGGGCTAAGGCTGTGGAGTATGAGGGTGGTGGATTGGATCATGGATATCCACGTAAGAATCGGGACATGCTTCTCGCGTTACACCGTCCCCTTCCCAAACCATGGTGGTTAGCATTGTTTAATCCATGGCAATCGTGACCCTCTTTCAATTAATTAGAGGATTTTGATTGGTGGGGGAGGATAGTGGAAAATCATGGGAGTCATAGTCCACCATATAGGGTGGTGTATTAGGTTGGTAGATGAGGTTGGGGTGACATGGCGCTGACATGGAGGATGGTTGTGGTCATTTGGGTCATGACCACACCACATCATCTACGATTTGTATATGGCTTCATATAATTTTAACTTTCACAGCTTGATTGGTTTTGCAGGGTGGAATTCTTTGTTTGATTGGTACCGTTGTGGGTAATGAGTATAAATCTCTATATAACTTAAGGTAGAGGTTTCCTATTTTACACTTTGGTTTACATAAATGCTATAAAACATGATTCTCCTATCCTACATTTAGTTGATTATTGAGTAAATTTACCGAGATTATTGTAATTGGGTAAACCTTTCACATATGTACTGTACCAAAGTGTTATGGTCCCTTTCTTCCTTTTGTATAGTTAAACTTGGTTGGTATCATCTATGAGGAAGTTTGCATATGATCCTAATAATTGACACACTGGAACAACAATCTAAATCTTTTTCCTATTTTTCTATTTATGTAGCTCGGAACATAAGAGTTTGACAGATAAGGTACTGTCATAAAGATATAATTAGATTTGCACCCCTTAATGGCACCGCCTGTACTCACAATCTCCCATCAGCAACGAGGGTTAGAATTTTACATTTTCACCACCAAAATCAGCCTTTAGCTAAGTGCAAGACCAAATTTTACGTCTGCAGGTAACAATTTCAAGTAATCTTATTTAGTTAGAGTTTCTTTGCAACTTTCTTCATTTATTTTGTGAGAATTGTAGAGTTCTAAAACTTAGTGAAGAAGTCTTTTTTATTCAAGTTTAGCGACTTAATCATGAAAAAAAAAAAAAGACTTTTTCATTTATATTTTGATATGTACAGGGATTTTATCTCCCAAAATACAACTTTTATGTTAGTAACAAAGTGTGAGGACTTTATTGTCGAGTAATTTCACGGGGGGATACATGTAATTCTTTTATTTATTCAAGCTTTATTCTTCACTGACCTTTTTACCCCTTTATGATTCATTTTTATTTTGTCTTTGTTTTTTTTGCTGTCAATCTAAGTACAAGTAATTGCCTTTAATTAATTAGGGATTCAAAATGGGATGTACACTCTTGGCACTCATGTTTAACTATTTTATAAAATAAGTTTCTTCGCAACCCTAATGACTACAACTTTCAATTCAAAACAATTATAAAACAAGTTTCTGACATAGTTTGATTAATATAAAGTAAATTTTCCTACCCGCGAAGTTCGCGGGTGATAACCTAGTATACTATAAAATATAACATATGTTATATACTAACTGAACCATTTAAATTTAAGCAAGTCGGCCGGTTTGAGATTTACACAATTTGATTTTTTTGGTTAAACGATTCAGCCGACAATATGAAACAAAGAAAATTAGAAATAATGTTTAACCTCTATTATTTACCTTTTTTTTATTATTATTTAGAATACTCCGTTTGTTTGTACATATATTAATCATGAGGCATCTTTTAATTTTTAAAATAAGTTATTATATACTATCATTTAAAAAAACCCGGTTCAAACCCTCAAAACTAGGGCTACAAACGAACCAAACGTTCGGCGAACTGTTCGTGAACCGTTCGGCGGGAAGTTCGTTTGTGTTCGCTCGTTTATTAAACAAACAAACACAAATAATAAATTTCGTTCGTTTAGTTAATTGAACAAACATGAACAGAGGGTGCGTTCGTTCATTTGTGTTCGTGAACGTTCGGTAACGTGTTCGTTTCTGTTCAATAGTTCATTAGTGATTTTAGCTTTTAAATTTTATTTAAATACTTTAAAAATTCCGACAAGTAAAATATTTAATAAGTATCAATGTGTTATATATTTTATTCATGAACGATTGTTTGTGTTCGTTTGTTACCATGTATGTTTATGAACATTAGTTTGTGCTCATTTGTGTTTATCATCGTTCGTTTTCATTCGTTGCCTAAAATTAACAAACAAACACAAACGAACATGAACAAGTTCATTTCCTTAACAAACAAACACGAACATAAAATCTCGTTCAGTAAGCGTTCATGAACAGTTTGTGAACACATACATTTCTTAACAAACGAACACGAACAAGGACTTGTTCGTGTTCGTTTGGTTCGTTTGCAGCCATACTCAAAACCAAAACCATAGTCTAAAACTTGTCGGTCCGCTCGACCCACTCAACACAACCCAATTAGGTTTGTCGCTTTTCCGCAATTTATAGTTAATGGTTTACTAAAAAATTTGTTTAAGGTGACCTAATCTGATAATGAAAATCTCTAATCGGATCCGGGGACATTAATCCATATTTAGGTCATCCGTAGTCATAAAGCCCCTTGTGGGGCGTTATGCGACACGTGTCATGCCACGTCACACGGGGGCTTTATGGGGCGTTATATCACTAGAGCCCGTAGTCATAAAGCCCATACCCATCATTACCTATTTAATAATTTTCAATTTTATTTAATTAATATTAAAAAGATTACTTGTTTGTGATTGGTCAAAGCTTAAAAAGGAATCAGAATCACGGCGCCATTATCATCGCGCCACCCAATTTTTTTTTTCTCATAAAGCCCCCCGTAATGGTGTTGGGGGCTTTATAGGGGCTTTATGTGACAAAAGGGCTTTATATGGAGCCCCACTATGTATGCTCTTATAATAAGAAAACTTTTATGTAGGGCCCATGGTTTTATAATATAGTGACATTTTAGGCGTGTGATAAGACTTTGTGACCAATAGAATATGTCATGTGTTCGATTCCCACAAGGATGGTTTTCCTATATTTATTGGGTTTTCTTCTGAATTGATGTATAGGCATTATGCCTAGTGGAGATAGATATGATCGGGTGGTTTCGATGGTAGCACGATAATACTCTAGTGGTCCGTCAGTTATCCAAATTTACGGTTAAAAAAAAAAAAAACATTTATGTAGGTCATAACTCATAAGTGATATTATGAAAGGCTCTAATTTTTAGGCTTAAATGCAAATAAATTGAATTAATTAATTACCCCACCAAATCTAATCTTGAACATTGAAAGACGCTCCTTAGGGTATCCGGGGCACTCTCGGGGAGAGGGTGCGGTGACCCCATTCCCCGATCGGGAACACCGCCGCCATCACCGCGGGGACCCGATTCGGGGAGGGGATTCGGGGTGAGTTCACCGAAGAAGGAAGGGGGAGAGTGTGGGGCCACCATCTTTTCAAACCAATCAATTATTTCCTTTTTGATTTTTTGTTTTTTTTTTAATAAAAAAAAAGTCACCTAATAGGGGAGTGCCGCCATCAAATTGGGGTGTGAGGGGAGTTTAAGAGGGGAGTTGACGTGGCATAACCTGATTGGGTGTGCGTAAGAGATGGGACTCCCCTAAGAGGGGAGTGCCCCTCCCACCCTTAGCAACCATATCCACTTTCTATTTGATAGATGAGACCTATACGAGCCATAAACGACACCTAATTACCTAAAATATCTATAATAAGTTTAATGATTTATTTCCTCAAAAGGGATAATCATTTCATCAAAAGAAAACTAGCAAAGATGTTAGATACAAAAAATAAACACCAAGAGAATAACAGAAAACAAATTAAGCTTGGATCTATTCTCCCATAGCTTCTTATTTAAATTCGGAAATGTTTTTTCTTCTAAAAACCACGGATTTTTGCCCAATCGAGTCTCTGACAACCTTAATATGGATGGAATGATTAAGATCAGGAGGGCTTGGATAGTGAGACTGGTGGATGTGGAGGAGGGTAGTCCTTTGGGGATGACCCGTCACGTAGGCAGTCACGTCATTGGGTGTGGGAATGAGCTACAAGAGATGGACTAAGGGTGTGATGATAAGCTCCTTTATATATACATATATATGTATATGTGTGTTGGATAAGAAAGCAAGAGGCCCGTCGCATGCGGCTTGGAGGGGACAAAGGTGACGGGGCGGAGCATGAGGGGGTGGTGTGGACGGGGCTCGACGGCCCTCCGCCGTCTCTCACACCACATAGCCTGAAATATCATATTATAATTTGATGAGTATAACATATTTGATACTGATCAAAATTATTTACATTTATTATAAGGTTATGTCATATGGATAAATATCAAATACAAATAAACTTAACGTACAAAACGTATGAATTGAAGGAAAAGATAAAAAAGAACGATGTTATTTTTGTAATTATGAGTAACTATCAAAATTACTCTATATTTTGATCTTTTGTAGAGTAATTTTGTAAAATGTTCTTGTAGAGTAATTTTGATCCTGTAGAGTAATTTTGTTAGCATTTAGTTATGGGGTTTAGCTTTATGGTTTAGTTTGGGTGGAAGGGGGGGGGGGGGGGGTGGGGCTTTAGTGTAATTTTGATAATTACCCTACAAGACCAAAATTACTCTACAAAAGATCAAAATTACTCCATTTTTTTTGGGGGGGGGGGGGGGGGGGGGGTTAGTGTAATTTTGATAATTACCCTACAAGACCAAAATTACTCTACATTAACATTTTACTAAATTACTCTACAAAATTGATAGTTACTAATAATTACAAAAATGTCACCGCATCCTTTTGTCCTTTTCATGGAATTCGTATGTTTAGTACGTTAAGTTTAGTACGTTAAGTTTATTTGTACAGTAACTTTCCCCTATGTCATATATATATATAGGCTTGTAGGATATGTCTCAATTAAATTGATTCGATTATTCTATATCTTTTCCTTTTTTACCTTTTTAACCTTGATTTTAGAAGTTTTGTCTTTGCAAATTTTATTAACGAGGTCCTGTGAAACGCAACTTGTGCTAGGAGTATACACCGTACATAAAGAATTGAAATCGGTCAAACCCTTCAAGCCAAAGCAAGTTGATTGGTTTAACCGTATTTGACATCGAAATGGTTTAGTTTGACGGTTTTTCAAATTAACAATCCTTTATGATTTGGGACTAATTTAACCAAAAAGAACCAATCATTTAACTTTTGTTATATATGTGTGGATGATTTTTGGAAACTAATGGTTAAACCGTCAAAACCAAATCATTAAACCACAAACCTACACCACCGAACTAGTTTGGTGTGTTATTCCACAGTTAGCGGTTTGACCGAGTTTCATAAAAATATGTCGAACCAAATCGTGAGCACCCATAACTTGCGACACGTATGCGACCTTAATGGGAATTACCGAATTAAACAACATAATAAGAGTATAAGTTACATTGGAACCTACAAATTATGCTACGTAAACAAATACCATGGTTGTAGTGTCTGTAAGCCTTAAATTGATTAGCGTATTTCAGTTCTTCTTGTTATACGTCGTGAATCAAACATAATCTTAGTTAATTATCATTGCTTTCACTAACCTACATAATACATGTATGCAAAAGCTAAATGGTTAAAGGGTTCAAAACCCGCGAAGTATTGTGAGCAGAAGAGTCCATGCATAGTAATCAGTCACATCAACTAATCTCTCCTACTGCAGCAAGGTTCACTATGTCAAAGGTTTCCCCTTTGGGAGAAAACCTTCTCTATAAAAGACACCTCACTTCATTCATTTCAGACATTTTCTGGATCAGTTCAGATCTCCTTGGATCTCTGATCTTTCTTCTTGTCTTTCGAGAACTTGTTCCATGCAAGTTGTTAGGATCAGAGTTTGCTAGATTGTGTTTTGTTTAAACAAAATGAAAGTGAAACAAAGATGTATTGTAGCGGAAATATGAAATAAACTTTGAACACACAATCAATGGAAGAATAAGTTTAAGCAAACATGTTTATCATTGAACCGAATGATTGTATTTATTACAAAGATCAATTACAATGCATGCACAAATCTCCCCCTCAGCCCGAGCTCACTTGATTGTTTGTACAGAGATGACTTAGTAGCAAAAGAGCTAATAGAACAGTACAGGGTACTGTTCTATTTATAGTACAGGACAACCACTGAGCATCTTTGGCTGACGTCACCATGAAAGTGACATCTAACTTCCTAACAACCTACAACCACTGATCTATACAACTACTGATACTGAAACTACTGATATACATAAAACAATACACAGCATATCTAAACTACTGATTCTTCATTCCACTGTTATAGCTCCAGCAGTGCTTTGGTCATCAGCAGTACTTGAGACATATCAGTAGATTGAGCTTCAGTACTTTAACTTCATCAGTCTTTAGATTAGCAGTAGTTGTAATGGGCAGTACTTTGGAGATCATCAGTTGTTAGAGCCACTGTCAAGGGGAAATATATGTACAAACAACTGCTTATGAAGGATCCACTGTTCTGAATCAGTTTTGGCTTTATCAACTGTTCCTTTGTAGGGTTCAATCCCAACAATCTCCCCCTGGAACAGATGATGCCAAAACACTACATTATTAAAGATCTTTATTGCCTCATCAACAATTCCCTGACTTGCCCTTTGAATTGTAATTCAAAGTTCATGGAATCTTCATCATCCTCATCCCTACACAGTTGAAGCTCAAAGAGATCTTGCAAATCTTCTACACTCAGGTCAAGTGCATTTTCCCTTGATATTTGCTTAACCTCACCACTGGACTTGAGTAAAGTCAATACGTGGGTCTTTTGGTCAGACTTCCACTTTAGTATTTTTTGAGTTCAGTGGGTTTCTTGGGAAAGGTTTTATTTTTGATGAGTTTGGTGAAGGAGGTCTGCTCAGAACTCTTTTGGCAATATCTTGTAATTTATCTGAGTTAGGATCCTCTTCAATCATTCTTTTTATGGCCTCTTTCATGTACACAGCTTCACTAGCAACATCTTCAGCATCAGTCTGTTTTTGCTTCTTCCTTTGATTCAAGACAATGGTGGAAGTGTCAGATGACGTGAATAATGTTTTCAAGGAAAGATCCTACTACTTTGGTTCATCAACTTTCTTTGTTTTGTAAGCTGGTTTCTTTGGAGCAGTGGGATCTGTCTTTCTTAGCTCTTCCAGCTTCTTGTAGGTCTGATCAATGTACTGCCTTGACCATTTTGAAATATGCCTAGCTATTCCATATTGTGCTGCAACCAACTTTTCTCTCTTCCTTTTATATTCCAAGGTAAGATCTGCAATTTTCTTGTTATATTTGCTCCAATTTGGTGCTGATCTTTTCATACCTGGATCATTTTTAACTATTTCAATTCTTTTAAGTTCTGCCTTGAGAGCTATGAGTGGCCAGTCTTGGAATTGTTCAACTTTGGCAAGGTAAAACTTTTCACTCATGATTTGTTCCAGAAAATCTTTTCTCAGATCTTTTTGTAGATCAGCATCTGGAGGCAGGTTAGACATCTCTTTACTCAGGTCTCTTTCATAGTCTTCTATTTGTTTAACTTTGACGAGCAGGAACTTCATTCGATTTGAGATGGCATTATCGCCCTCCTCTTTGCATTCATATTTGGCTCTTAATTCAGCTTGCCTGACTTTGAGTTTCAAGTATTCATCCATGTTGTTTAGATCTCTAAAGCCAACAAGAGATGGAAATTTTCTTTTTGAAGGGTCATCCACTGTGTAGAACTGCTTCATTTCATTCTTTACTGCATGTAGTTCTAGTGGATAACTGGCAGCTACTGGTATAACATCAGCAGGATTATATCCTACCAATGTTGTTGGACCAGAGATTGGATTGGCCAGTTTTGGTGGAATGAATGGTTGAGGTTTGGTTTCATTGTAAGGTTTAGATGATATTGGAACAGGTGCTGGTATCTCATCATCATGCACCTGAAATTTTCTTTTTCTTTCGTACACCTTTTTGGGAGAAGATGTTTTTATTTTATGTTTGGAGATGGGAATGGTTATGATTGGAGAAGGGGTATTTGAGGTGGTGGATGGCTGACTAACAGTTGTTGAAACATCTGGTGTTTCAACCACTGTTGTCACTACAACTATTGAAGTGTCAACAATTGTTTTTTGCTTTTCGGTAGGTGGGTTTTGAAGTGGAGATGTAATTTGTTGTGTAGCAGTGGTTTGAGTGGTGGATGAAAAATTGACAAGGGCAGTGGTTGAAATAACATTTGTTGAAACCACTAAAGTATCAACAGCTGTTGATACAACAGGTGTCTCAACATCTGTTGGCTTGGAGGTTTGAGATGTGGAAATTTTGGGGATTTTAGGAGTGAGTTTAATGGTTTTGGAAGGTGTGGTGGTTTTGGGTTGGCTAACCTTTCTGGTAGTCTTTCTTCTTTTAGTGGTAGAAGTACCCTGTTCTTCCTTAGCCATAAACACTTTCTTCTCCTTTTCAAATCTTTTCTCTCCCTTTCTTTCCATTCTCTCTTTTCTATCTGCTTTTTGTTCAGCAAAGGCATTGAGAGTCACATCAACCTTTTTAGAGCCATCTGGCCTTGGAATTTCTACCACAGGTTTGGCCATTGGATCTGGTGGTAAATATAGGCCCACTTTTCCTTTCTTTCCTTTCTCCCCCTTTTTGGCATCATCAGGGTTCTCTACAAAAACAACTGTAGGAGGAGAAATGCCAGTGGTTTGAAGCAGATGAGCTTTAATGGCCTTTATATCAGCTTGAGTATCTTTGTACCTAGCTTCCATCATATTTCTGAACATTTGAAGCTGAATTTCATGCTGATGGTCAGCATATTGCCTTTGTTGATGAAGCATAGGTTGAAACAATTGCCATAGCTCATTGGTGGTTGGAGCAGATGATGCAGCAGTAGATGAAGCTTTTTGAGATTGTAACAACTGTTGCAGCATATTTTTGATATCTGCAACAGATGTTTCAATTTTGTCTACTCTCTCCGTCAATTCTCTGTATTTTAAACCATCACCCAAATGAATGGGATCATCTGATTTCCCACCAGCAGTGGTTGTATCAGCAGCTGGTCCAGGAGAAGTTTCCCATGGATCATTTGCTGATGCCCCTGTGTATTTGTATTGCGGACTTCTTCCTTCTGCAGGAGTAACCAAAGTAAACACACTAGTGGGTATTGGATACACACTAGTGGTCACAGTGGTTTCCAATGAAGAAATTGCCTTCAAGGGAGTCTGACTGATGAAACTACTGTCCAGGTGTAAATCAGTGGATTCAACACCTATAGTAGCTGCTCCACTTGAACTACCACCAAGAGTTACATGTAACTCATGGGGTGTAACCTCCTCAGCTGTTGATGGGTTAGCAATGGCAGAGGAATCAGACTCAGTCACTTTCTGGAGGATATTCTCAATGATAGGTGGTTGAGAAGAACTAATTTTTGTCTGATCCATATCCAAAGCATTCAACAGAGGTATGATGGATGGAGGAATTTGTGGAGTGAGGATGGGTGTAGAAAGAGAATTTGCCCCGGGAGTAGGGCTGTGGAAGATGGATTCAAGTGAATCCAGAGCTTCATAATTTGGTGTCCCTGTGTATACAACCTGATCCTTTTGTGAGGATGCAGGAGGAGTTTTAGGCTCAGGTTGAGATCTTTCTACCATCTGCTGTGAGGAAGTAGCAGCAGTGGTTGTTGGTGACATTTGTGTTGTCACGGGAGTTGCTTCTGTGATCTCATCTTCCAGAAGATCCTTTTTGGAAGGTTTGGGGGGCTTTTTGGATATTTTCTTGATTGGTTTTTTGGTGATTTTTGGTGGGGGTTCCACAGCAGCGGTTGTGCTGCTATGGTCACCAAGAGCAGTGGGCTCAACAGCAGGAACCTGAGGAGCAGATGTGGACGCATCCAAAGGTTGCTCAGGTTCCTCTGTTTGTGTTTGTAAATCCTTTGACCCTTTCAGCCTCGTAAAAGTTTCAGATGAGAAGCTGTTTATTTGAAAAGGAGCACCCTGGATGAGCACTTGTGCACAATCCTTTGGGATTTTCTTTTGTAAGTAAAAGCTCAAAAACCTTGGGAACAGGAAAAATGGTTTCTTTTTGTCTTTTATATTATTAACATTTTTTACCACATCATTGAATTTTTTTTTGGGAACAATTAAAATCAACTTCTGCCAAGATAGCATAGCCTAAGTATTGGATGTTCAATGGTATGTCATTAAAAGCTGTTGTTTTATTTGAAACACACATGAGCAGGTATGGAATAAAAATTTCATGGGAGGTGGAAAACTCCCTTTTTGCAACTTATCCTTTTTCATTTGTGCTTCATACCCTCGCTCAATCAAGTCAGTTTGGTATTCTTCCTTTCAGAAAGAATTGCTACCGGTATGATCATTCATTTCAAATAACTCAGAGATGGTTTGTGGAGTGACAACAACTTGAATTCCCCCGACTTTTGATGTGATAGCCCAGGGCTTTTTGTCATGAACTTCAATGGTGGCATGTTTCCAAAAGTCTCGTAGGGTTTCGACGTATATAGGGGCGTTGCAGGTTAACAAAGTTTTGTACTTTGATGAAGAAAGAATATCAATGATGGAGTGGAAATCTATGTTTTTACTTGTTTTCTCAAGGGTGCACAGATAATTATGAGGACTTTTGATGTTGAGAGCCATGGTGATTTGCAGATAGTTACGAGAGGAGGAAGAAGATGATTGATTTGAGGAATTGTTTATGGAAACTGCTTTTGAAAGGAATTTTGAATTTGATTCGACAGTGAAAACCCTGTTTTGGGGGTTTAATCAGGGTTTTGTAGGGGAAAAAGTGAATGCTGACGTAGCAGCGGTTACAAAGATCGGACGACTAAGATCTGTCAACGTGACAATCTCTGATGGAAATGGATGACAGTTGTTTAGGAAACCATTGATGGGCAATATCAGTGGTTGTCAACAAAGAAAATGTGAGCAGTGTCTGTTTTAACTATCAGTGGATAGCCATCAGTGATTGAAACACTGATGTTTGGTCAACAGTGGTCAACATGAAGAATAAAGGAACAGAGGTTGTCTTTCAACAGTGGATAATGGCAACAGTCAGATGTTTGAACCAAACAGTGGTTGTGACAGACTTTTAAGGATTAATGAAAATTTTCATTTTTAACTATTTTTAAGGATGGATTTTTGATTTTTTGAAAACATTTTAATGCTTTATTCATAGAAAAACAGGATTTTGCCTATTACTCCATGTTGAGCATGCCAATCCTAGAGATCAAGCTTTCAAAGGTGGATGTGTCTAATGCTTTTGGTAGCACATCTACCAGCTGATCCTTAGTATGAACATGATGCAGAGAAATCAAACCTTTTTCATAGCAATCCTTCACAAAATGATGTCTGATGTCAATGTGATTGGTGGTTGAATGTGAAACTGGATTTTTGATGATATTTTCTGCTGCTTGACTGTCCAACATGAGTGGTGTTTTCAAGGCAGTGATACCAAAATCCAGCAGTTGATTTTGAAGCCATAACAGTTGGGCTGTGCAGCTTGCAGCAACAATGTACTCTGCCTCAGCAGTGGATGTTGAAACAGCTGCTTGCTTTTTGCTTTGCCAAGATACCAAGCAATTGCCTAGGAATTGGCACCCTTCTGCAGTGGACTTCCTTGTTGTGTTACATCCAGCAAAGTCACTGTCTGAAAAACCTAAAAACTTGATATTTCCATCAGCTGGATACCAGATACCAAGTGTGGGAACACCTTTTAAGTATCTGAATATCCTTTTTACAGCAATAAGATTTGACTTTCTAGGGGCTGATTGGGATCTTGCACAGACACATGTTGCAAACATGATGTCTGGCCTAGATGCAGTTAGGTACAATAAAGACCCAGTCATGCTTCTATAAAGAGTTTGATCAACTAAATCATCCTTTTCATCAGACAGGACTATCTTTGTGGTTGCCATGGGTGTACTACATGGTTTGCAATCATTCATATCAAATTTGTTTAAAAGTTCTTTTGCATACTTGCCTTGATGAATGAAAGTACCATTTTGCAGTTTCCTTACTTGGAGACCAAGAAAGCACTATAGTTCACCCATAGCACTCATCTCAAACTCAGCTGTCATGAGTTGTCTAAACTCTTCACACATTTTATGACATGTGCTTCCAAAAATGATGTCATCCACATAAATCTTGACAATCATCAGATTTTTCCCTCTCCATTTCAAAAATAATGTTTTATCAATTTTACCTCTTGTGAACCCAATAGAAAGTAGAAAGGTGGATAGAGTTTCATACCAGGCTCTAGGTGCTTGTTTCAAGCCATACAAAGCTTTGTTTAGCTTGTAGACATGATCTGGATAGAATGGAACCTCAAAACCAGGAGATTGACAAACATATACCTCTTCTTGTATCTTACCATAGAGGAATGCACATTTTATATCCATTTGAAACACCTTGATGTTGTGGTTGACAGCAAAGGCCAGGAACAGTCTGATAGCTTCCAATCTTGCTACAGGGGCAAAGGTTTCATCATAGTCAATGCCCTCTTCCTGTCTGAAACCTAGAACCACAAGCCTAGCTTTATTCTTGACAACAATGCCCCTTTCATCAGTTTTGTTTTTGAAGACCCATTTTGTGCCAATAGGACTCACATTCTCTGGCAGTGGTACAAGTTCCCATACTTGTTGTCTTTTGAACTGTTGGAGCTCTTCTTGCATGGCTTCCACCCAACTGTTGTCTTCCAGTGCCTCTTGGTACTTGACTAGTTGATGGAGTGATAGAAAGCCAGCAAAATGACAAATGTTTTGGGATCGACTTCTGGTGAGCACCCCTTCATTGATGTTGCCAATGATTTGGTCAAGTGGATGAGATTTCAAGAAGATTAAATCTCCTTTGTATGGAACAATGGCATTTAAGGGTGAAGGCTACAGATGTGAATCATCTGAGATAACCACTGTTGGTGACTTTGATGATCCAACAGTGTCTTAAAATGGAGGTGGAGGGATAGGAGGAATTGGTGTGAAACCATGTTGACTTTTATCCATTGTTGGTAGATTTTGATCAACAGTGGTTGGGGATGTGGTGACAGAGGTTGAAGGGCTACTTTGGTCAACAACTGTTGATGCAGCAGTGGCTGAGCTTTGACAGCTGTTTTGAACATCTGCTGCTCTGACAATGGATGAATTTCTGTTGTGGAATGATGACTTCATATCCATTGTCTGATGGAGGAGGTTGAGATGGACCTGCACTGTTAGTCTTGACAAAAACATTTTCAAAGGTGAATTTATCAAGATCAAATAACTCAGCAGGGTTTGCAGGGATCTTCATTGAAGAAAGTTCATTGAACTTGACATTCAAAGTCTCTTCCACAGTCTTAGTCCTAGTGTTAAACACTTTGTAGGCCTTAGCAGTGGTTGAGTATCCCAAATGATAAGCACAATCAACTTTGGCTGAAAATTATGAAATGGAATCTTGTAAGTTTAAAATGAAGCATGGGCAGCCAAAGACTTTGAAGTATGAGATCAGTGGTTTGATTTTATACATAATTTCATAGGCAGTCTTTTGATGCCTGGGGTTTATCAAAACTCTGTTCTGGAGATAGCAGGCAGTGTTTACAGCCTCTGCCCAGAAAGTCAATGGCAAACCTGAATCAGCAAGCATGGTTCTGGCAGCCTTAATCAATGTCCTGTTCTTTCTTTCAACAACCCCATTTTGTTCTGGTGTCCTTGGAATGCTGTACTGCCTCACAATTCCTTTTGACACACAAAACTCATCCAACTCCCTATTTCTGAATTCTGTGCCATTGTCACTCCTGAAGACTTTTACTGGCAAGTCAAATTGCTTTTCAACCTGTTTGACAAAATCTTGCAAAATGCCTGCAGTCTCATCTTTATAATGTAAGAAATAAGTCCATGTAAACCTAGAAAAGTCATCTACAATTACCAAACAATATCTTTTCTTTGTAAGACTCATGACTTTTACTGGGCCAAACAGATCCATATGTAGCATTTGCAAGCACTTGGTTGTTTTGGACTCTTCAATGGTCTTAAAAGAGCTTTTATGTTGTTTTCCTTTTAAACAGGAAACACAATGCTCAGGACATATGAACATTTTTAACGGAAGACATCTTACAAGGCCCTGTTTTGTCCAAGCAGTGATTGTCTTAAGATTTGTGTGCCCCAATCTTCTGTGCCAAAGTTCTGTCTCTTTGTTTGAGGCAGCTGAGAATAGACATGCATCAGTCATGGGGCTCTCTTTTAACAGTACAGGGTACTGTTCTATTTATAGTACAGGACAACCACTGAGCATCTTTGGCTGACGTCACCATGAAAGTGACATCTAACTTCCTAACCACCTACAAGTACTGATCTATACAACCACTGATACTGAAACTACTGATATACATAAAACAATACACAGCATATCTAAACTACTGATTCTTCATTCCACTGTTATAACTCCAGCAGTGCTTTGGTCATCAGCATTACTTGAGACATATCAGTAGTTGAGCTTCAGTACTTTAACTTAATCAGTCTTTAGATTAGCAGTAGTTGTAATGGGTAGTACTTTGGAGATCATCAGTTGTTAGAGCCACTGTCAAGGGGAAAGATATGTACAAACAACTGCTTATGAAGGATCCACTGTTCTGAATCAGTTTTGGCTTTATCAACTGTTCCTTTGTAGGGTTCAATCCCAACACAAGTTTCTCTTCTTCACTTCAAATCACACAATTTACTTACCCTTGTATCTGAGGCGGAACATCCTTCAGCCAAAGATCTTAAGTAAATAACAAACACAACTAGTGAACCTCCTTCTACGTCTAGAAAACGTAGGGGGACCCCACGACCTACGTTAGGTAAACTTCAACCCTTGAAGCCTTTTTCCTAACCAGCCTATCCACTATCCTTGTTCTTGTATTTGTTGCCTCAACAAGTTGGCGCCCACCGTGGCGCTACGCCGCTTATTTTTTCTCAAAAGACCGGTAGTGTAGCTCCATTTTCTCCATAATTATCATGTCGGAAAGTGAATCTCCCGGTGAAGTTAATCAAGTGTCACAAACTCCGACACCCAATACTAGCCAAATGTCGCCGTCTACGTCTACACCCCTCTCCGCCACGGGAGGTACTCCAATGGGAACCATGTTCCCGGAGTTTGCATCTTTTCAAACACCAACCCCATCTCGATCAGGGGTTCTTTCTCCTCAAGTTGGTGTCATGAACATTCTGGAACGTGTCGATCTGACACCGGAGGGAGTAGCTCGGCATTTTCTGTAACTAAGATCTCTTCTCAACCAACATGTGAGCCAAAACAGAGAAAAAGGAGTGAGGATAAGGCTAGACTATGACGAGCCTGAACCCTCACTATCACCAGGTCCACCACCACCTCCTTTCAGCAGCTCACGTCTAAGTACTTCTCAGTTTGAGGCTGGCCCAAGTGTGACAAGCCAACCGTTAGCTTATGGGAGACCAAGCCTAACGGCTTTCCCATTGTTTACATCACAACCTGCCGTAACCGGCACTCCCCTTGGACACAAAATAACTCTTGAACAACTATGGCAGTCACTGGTTTCAAGTGTTCCCCCACCTGTTGCCAATACATGGGAGAAAGCCTTGGCACTCTTGCCTTTGGCTCGGAGTGCGGCCATGAGCACTCCTATGGGAACAAACCACACAGCCACCGCTGAAAGCATTCAAGGCTTTAACATGATGCCACAGATGATGGCTCATTTCCCATGGTCCCAGTTCATTAACCAAGTGTTAAGTACCCATCAAGGAACAACAAGTCATAACTCAAGGGTATCGGATACTCCACTATCAGAAGAGGACATGGTGTCTGTAACAAAACAATCACAACATATGCACATACATCAACAGTCATCAAATAAGCATGTAAGTAGTAACAATGTAAGCATGTATGCATCCTAGTCTCCCCAGACTATCCCACCCATCCACTCAGACTAAACTACTTAGTCTCTCAGACTAAACCTCCCAGTTTCTCAAACTGTCCCAACTAGTCTCTCAGACTACCCAGTCTCTCAGACTGAACTACCTAGCTTGTCTCTCAGACTAACTCCCTAGTCTCTCAGACTGAAATATAAACGAGTTCCTAGAAATGTATTTTGTGTCTTTTATTTGTAAAAATGTTTGCTTCCTGGATCTGGGCGTTTGGCGTATGCAATGAAAATATGTTATGAAAATATTTTCGTGAGAGCCCTAATGATCGTAGTCTAGACTCTAGAAAGAATCCTAGTTCGCTACGATCGAAGCTCTGATACCAAGTTGTCACACCATGACTTTTGCGGAAGCGTGGTTATTGGTGTGACTTCTTAATACCATAGCATTCAATCATAACAATGCTATATGATAAAACCATAAGATATTTATCCATGAAAATTAGTTTGAAAATACCACAACATACTTGTCTGAAAAGTTGACACCAAATTTAAGTTACAATCACAACATGTTTAAACGAGTTCACGAAGACTCAACAAAAGACCTTAAACAAACCCGAGTTTAGAAACATGTATCTCGTCCAGGAATAAGATACATCTCCTAAACCCTACGACCTCGGATGACATCTTTTTTTATAACGCAGCTTGAAACACATGCATACACTTGCCAGATCCACTTAGTTCCCTGAAATACATGTAGTTTAAAAACATCAACAAAAGTTGAGCGAGTTCATGTGTTTGTGTATATGTATGTATAAAACCTTTGTAAACAGTGTATGTAAATCCCGGTATGAATGCAAACAAGGAAAAGATCACCAACGGTTTGCAAGGCCACTGATATGTGTGACGGTGTAGGAAGACTCAAACCTAGCAAATTTGTTCCGGGCTTCCGGCTGGAAGACATAGTCACCCTATGGGCCACCCTGGTCCTCATGGGTGTGGGCTCGCTACACCCAAATAGATCTATCACTCATGCCCCTCGGTCCTTATACGAGGATTAATGGTCTCAAGTATCCGCCTACCCATTCACATGATCTATGGTTCTTTCCTAGGCTAACTATACCAATTTTATTTGTATGTAATCCTTTTGTAACATGTATTTCACCCCCGAAGTAAATAAACAAAACAGTTTAAAGAAAAGGGGGACATGAACTCACTGTTTTGCGTCTTCGGTACTCGTAACTCAAAGCTCGTCAGCAAACACGACTACCTACAATGTACTAGGGTCTATTAGACGAACGGGCCGTGCCTTGCCTTAGAATTAACGTTTCTGAGTTACGTTTCTTTTAATATTATCCCAAGTTCTAATTCCTTGTTAAAATAATGATTATTTTAACTTTAAATTATATTTAATTTTGGAATAATTTGTCAAACAATATTTTGTACAATACTTCTCAAGTATTTATTTTCGTATTTCCTTCCCAAGGATGGGGGTAACTCATACATGTATTTTCGTATTCTTGTATTTGTAGTTCCAAATTAATATATTTTCAAGTCTCACTTTAGAAAATATATAATAACTTATTTTGTCCCAAAAATATTGTATTTCAAGAAAATATATATTTTTCCCAGAAATTATATATCTTCCAAATATTCCAAGAAAATATATTTTTACTTCCCAAAAATAATATATTTTCTCCTTGTCGAAAATATGATATACTTTGTAATAAAAGTCATACTTTCATTTCTTTCGTATCCAAAATAATATTTACCAAAAATATATTTATAACGGTATTCTCCGGAATATTTTATAAGTTACGTTCTATCGTTCGGTTCCACAATATTATGTGTATAACTTATATATTTATTCCTTGTGATTTTTGGTATTATTTTGGATTGTAAATTCTTGGTATTTTGTTAAGTTATATTATTTTACCCTAAAATAATATAACTATTTCACAACGTATACAAATATTCACACAAGTGTCTTTAATATATATATATATATATATATATATTCTAAATATATATTTACCCATTTTTATTTATAAAAACCAACCTCCAATACTTGTATTTTTGTTACAAAAATTATGGCAAAGTTTATATTGAAAACCATAGTTAAAATACACTTGTAAATATTTGTTAGAAAATATTTTTCTAAGTGTTTATATTTTTAGAAAATTTTGCCATAGTTTTCCCTAAAAATGGAGGTGTCCATGCTATCAAAGCATATCATTTTCTTTTTAAAATCATCACAAACAATCAACAGTCAATCCCTAAATAACTTACACTTACCAAGTGCAAAAACAATGTTATTTGCACTACAACATGAACTTGAACTTTCATAAAAACTTGTAGTAACTTGGTAGTGTGTTTAGTAGGCTTAGTTACCCTTTTAAGTGTGTTTATTTCTTTAAAAATCTCATTCTTGGAAGATTTAGGTGTTTACAACTTACTAGATGATTTTTCCAAAAATCATTCTTTTGAATTTTTCTTGTAAACAATGTATTCTTATACTTGTTTCACTACTAGGAACATGGTTAGTTTCTTTAAAAACTATGTTTATACAAGTCTTGTGATTTAACTTAGTTTCTTTGGAAAACTATTTTTGAAATCTTCCATGTTTATATCTAGTAACATATTACATACTCCATTATTCACAAAATCACTTTCATTTTTCAAGTTCATGAAAACATAAAGCATGATGATCCTGGTCTTTCACAAGATCATCACCTTATCTTACTAGATCATGTGTTTAATCACAATCTAGTAGGTTTCTTATGATGTCTAACATCACTAACATAAATCATCAATCATCAAGAAGCAAATCATCACTAAACAACAAGTATTCATATGTTTATAAGCTTATGTTAGAGATTCATGATTATGTCTTTTAATGTTCTTCAAGATTAACAATGTACAACATCTTTTATTCATCAATATATGAAGTAACAAAGGGTTATGAGAGTCTTACAACTAGCAAAAAGGCTAGGGAAGAACACTTGATGAAGAAGATGATAAATGTGTTGGATAAAAGCAAGTAAGAAAGGTCCTTCAAGATCCAAGACCACCTAGCTTCTTTAGACACCTTCTTGAACCTTAGAATGAACTTGGAAATGGATGGAACTTGGTGAATGATGATGATGTTGTTGTGCTTGTTCTCGGCCGAAAGAGAGGAAAGGAGAGGGATAGAGATGAGTGGGGTGAAGTGTGGTGAGAGATGATAAGTTCTATCCATCTTATAACCATGTTATAGTTTTGTCCATTGGGTATTATGCTCCTTAAGAACACAACCAATCTCTAATCAATCTTAGTGAATCCAAGGGAGATCAAGGGAAATCTTGTAAGATCTTGGAGGTGGGGGCCACATGGTGACCGTCCACACACAAGGGGGGTCTAAGTGTAAGTTTAAACCATAGTTAGAGATATTAGTTAGATCTTAAGTGTATTGATTAGTGTTCATGTGTATGATGTGTTATATAGGGTGTTAGGGTGTTCGGGGATCATAACTAGTTCAGAAACATTAAAATAATGCTTCTAGTAAAATTTTGGTGTTTCAGGTAGTGTCCGGTTGTTCGGTTAGATACCGGTTCGTTAAAGTGTCAAACTATTCCGTTTATATGCACCATTTTGTGACAATTTTAATTCCCGACACTTAGGAAAGCATTCAATACCATTTAGTCATATTTTTGCATGTTACAAGCTTGTTAAAATGCTGAATTTTCCTGATTTATGCAGAATTCTGCACTTTATGTGGGTTTTAGGCACTTTTCGGCACTTTATCTATCACCTAGAAAAGCAGTTTGGTGGTCCTTACTTCCCTACACACTATACTAGTGTAGTACCTTGTCTCTGGCCCATACTGGGTCTCAAAACACTGTCTGTCTATGTACTGAACTCCGTCAGCATATTCCTGTTTTATCCGTTAACTGTGCTAACTGTGCTTTGTGCATCATGTATGTCAATATAGTTTGCATGTGATAATGAGGTGACATTATGTAATATGTGATGCACATGTAAGTATGATGCAGTAATCCGAAAGCAGTTTAAGTCATTAATTGTAATTCAGCACAGTCATTAAGCACTAACCAATATTAATTAATTGTATGGATACCTGTATTTTTTACGGTTGTCACATTCTCCCCCTGTTAAGAAAATTTCGTCCCAAAATTTTAAGTTCTGCTATTTGCTGCAGGGGTCTTGGGGAACAAATGTGGGTATTTTGGCTTCATGCGATCCTCACGCTCCCAAGTGAACTCTGGGCTGTGTCGCGCGTTCCAACGAACCTTGACGAGTTTAACACTACTCCTGCGCGTCTTGTTAACCTTCCAGCCAGTAACCTCAACAGGTTCTTCAGTAAAGTGGAGTGTGTCGTCAATGTGAATTTCATCGGCAGGAACGACAACTGTTTCTTGAGTTTGACTCTTTTTCAGATTAGATACATGAAATGTATCATGAACGCCATTCAGTTCTTCGAGTAGATCCAACTTGTAAGCTACAAGACCAATCCTTTCCAGGATTTTGAATGGTCCAATGTATCGCGGGTTCAACTTTCCACGCTTCCCAAAGCGTGCTACACCCTTCCAGGGTGAGACTTTTAGTAAAACCATGTCTCCCACTTCAAACTCTAAAGGTTTCCTCCTTTGGTCTGCATAACTCTTTTGTCGATCACGAGCCGCCTTTATGCGCTCTCGGATCTGTGTAATCTTATCCGACGTCTCTTGAACCAATTCAGGACCAACAAGCTGTCTATCACCCGTGTCTGCCCAGCATAGCGGTGATCGACACTTGCGTCCGTAGAGAGCTTCAAATGGTGCAGCTTGGATACTCGCATGGTAACTGTTGTTATACGAGAATTCTACCAAGTGTAAGTGAGTGTCCCAACTACCACCCAAATCCATTACGCAAGCTCGCAACATGTCTTCCAACGTTTAAATCGTTCGTTCGCTCTGGCCATCCGTCTGCGGATGAAAAGCAGTACTCAGATTTAACTGAGAACCAAAAGATTCTTGGAAGGATTGCCAAATCCTTGATACGAATCTTTCGTCTCTATCAGAAATAATCGAGAGAGGCACTCCATGTCGTGCAACTATCTCTCTGAGGTACAGCTCGGCAAGCTTGCTAGTGTTATCCTTTTCCTTGATCGCCAAAAAGTGTGCAGATTTCGTTATACGGTCTACGATTACCAAAATCGTATCGTGACCTCTGGGTGTCCTTGGTAACTTCGTTATAAAATCCATTGAAATCTGCTCCCATTTCCACATGGGTATTTCAGGTTATTGCAGAAGACCTGATGGCTTCTGATATTCGGCTTTTACCTTGGCGCAAGTCAAACATTTGCCAACATACGTTGTAACATCGCCTTTTAATCTCGGCCACCAGTAGAAATCTTTCAAATCTTGGTACATCTTATCCGATCCTGGATGGATCGAGTACCTCGACTTGTGAGCTTCATCAAAAATAACGTCTCTCAGACCACCAAAGAGGGGAACCCAAATTCTTTTCATGAAACACAATGTTCCTTCCTCATTGGGTACTCCTAACTGTTTCTCCATCCCACGGAGATATTCGTTCACAAGGTTCTCCTTCTTAAGAGCTTCTCTCTGCGCAACACGAATGCGCAACGAGAGGTCCGTTTGTACAATCATTTCCAAATCCCTAACCCTTATGGGCTTGATTCTTTCTTTCCGACTCAAGGCGTCCGCGACTACAATCGCCTTCCCTGGGTGATACTTGATTTCACAATCATAATCGTTTAACAGCTCCACCCATCGGCTCTGTCTCATATTAAGCTCTTTCTGATCGAATATATGCTGTAGGCTCTTGTGATCGGTAAAGATCGTACAGCGCGTGCCATACAAGTAATGTCGCCAGATCTTTAATGCAAACACCACTGCGCCTAATTCTAAATCATGCGTAGTGTAGTTCTTCTCATGAACCTTCAACTGCCGTGAAGCATAAGCTATAACCTTCTGTCGCTGCATCAGCACGCAGCCTAAACCTTGACGCGAGGCGTCGCAATATACCACGAAGTCGTCAATGCCTTCGGGTAGGGATAAAATCGGTGCATCGCAAAGCTTGCTCTTTAACAACTGAAATGCTTCTTCTTGCTTGTCTCCCCATTCGTACTTCTTGTCTTTTTGAGTGAGGGAGGTCAACGGTTGAGCGATTTTTGAAAAATCCTCAATAAATATGCGGTAATATCCTACCAAACCTAGGAACTGTCGAATCTCGGTTGGCGTCTTCGAAGTCTCCCAATTCTTTATCGCTTCAATCTTTGTAGGATCCACATGGATTCCGTCTCCATTTACTACATGACCAAGGAACTGAACCTCGCGCAACCAGAACTCGCACTTTGAGAACTTTGCGTACAATTTCTCTTCCTTGAGCAGCTCTAAGATAGCTCTTAGATGTTGCTCTTATTCTTCCTTCGTCTTCGAATAAATCAAAATATCATCGATAAACACAATCACAAATTTATCGAGATATGGCTTGCAGACTCTGTTCATCAAATCCATAAATACTGCTGGCGCATTTGTCAACCCAAACGTCATAACCAGGAACTCGTAATGTCCATATCGAGTCCTAAAGGCAGTCTTTGGTATGCTTTCTTCTTGTATTCTCAACTGGTGATAACCGGATCGAAGATCGATCTTGGAGTAAAAAGTCAAACCTTGTAGTTGGTCGAACAGGTCATCAATCCTTGGCAAAGGATACCGATTCTTAATGGTCAACTTGTTAAGCTCTCGGTAGTCGATGCACATACGGAAACTACCATCTTTCTTCTTAACGAACAAAACTGGAGCTCCCCAAGGCGAGAAGCTTGGTCTGATAAATCCCTTGTCCAATAACTCCTGGATTTGTGTTGACAGCTCTTGCATTTCTGAGGGCGCAAGTCGATAAGGTGCCTTAGCTACAGGCGCGGCGCCTGGAACTAAGTCAATGTGGAATTCGACTTGTCTTTGCGGCGTCAATCCGGGCAAGTCTTCGGGAAAGACTTCAGGATACTCCTTCACAACTGGAATGTCTTCCAACTTCGGCTCAGCGGCTTCTTTGTCCACAATGTGTGCCAAGAAGGCAACACATCCTTTCTGTAAACACTTTCAAGCTTTGAAACAACTGATGATCCTTAGAGGCATATCGTGCTTCTCTCCGTGCACCACAATTGTTTCTCTATTCGCCATCGGAATGCGAATGATCTTCTCGTGACATACGATCTCTGCTCGGTTGCACGACAGCCAATCCATTCCCACTACCACGTCAAAGCTTCCCAGCTCGACTGGCAGTAGATCAAGCATAAACTCATGTTCTCCCAGTTCTATTACACAGCCTCTAATGACTTCTTTCGCTTCTACTAGCTCTCCATTAGCTAGTTCTATTGAGTACGAAATATCTAGCTTACTAGCTACCAACCCAAGCATATTCTTAAATTCTAGTGATACAAAACTATAATTGGCACCAGTGTCAAATAGTACAGATGCAAAGTGTTGGTTGATAGGGAACGTACCAGTGACCACATTTGGATCTTGGCGAGGTTCCCTCGCTCCTATGTTGAAAACCCTTCCTTGAGCTTGATTGAGCTTTGGACACTCTCTCTTGAAATGCCCTACTTCTCCACAGTTAAAGCAACCAGGTCCCCGACCATTTCCATTCCCATTACCACCCTGATTGTTATTCGCTCCCCGGTTCCCACTACCAGCTTGATTCCCAAAATTACCACGATTTCTGTTACCGCCATTTCCTCCTTGAGGGCGGTTTCCATACCCATTTACCACCGCCGTTATTGTTTCCATTGCCATAACCTCTTTGACCACCACTACCACGACCAGCGCCAACCCAGCACGTCTCCTTCGAATGACCAACTCTTCCACAAGACTCGCATCTTCCAGCTCGGCACCGTCCATTGTGATGCAACTGACACGCATCGCATTTGGGCAAGGTGCCCATGTACCTTTTTCCTCTGTTTTCAGCACCAGTTTTGACCTTGGCTGGTGCGTTTCCCTCTTCCTTCTTGTTAGCACTGCTGGTACCCTTCTTAAAATTTGAGAACTTCCTTTTATTCTCGCCTGATGACTCAACGTGAGTTTCTTTCTTCTTCTGGTCAGAGATCGATAACTTATTTAACCTGATTGCCTCTTCAGTTAACGCCACACTTAGATCAATCGCCTCGGTGATTGTGGCAGGCTTTGACGTCGTCACCATACTCATAATCTGAGGTGCCAACCCCCAGATAAAGCGCTCGATGCGTTTGAATTCTGGATCAACCATGTATGGTACAACGCGAGATAGGTCGTGAAATCTCTGCACTCATATTCAGCAATTTTCGGACCGTCCATCTTGAGGTTCCAGAATTCAGTTTCTAAATTTTGGATTTCAGCCCTAGAACAGTATTTCTTTCGCATGAGTTCCTTCATTTCGTCCCATGTCATGGCATAAGCAGCCTTTTCTCCCAAGGTCTGGACTTGGAGATTCCACCAGGAAAGCGCTCCGTCTAAAAAAAATTCGGAGATATAGGTGACTTGGTGTTCCGGAGCACACTTGCTCATTCTTATCACAGAATCAGTCTTCTCCGTCCATCTGACAAAAGCTACAGCACCCCCGGTGCCGTCAAAATTTAGAGGCTTACAGTCTTGAAACTGTTTATAGGTACAGCATGTACAAGCAACATCATTCACATAAAGCATTAGCGATCGCACAAGGAATATCCAAATGTAACGTAATGTGTCTTTTAGTGACTTAAACATTACCAATAGGTGGGTTGCTTCCCGAGGTACCTTCGCTATGCTCAGAGCGTAAGGCCTCGTGTTGTGCTATCGCTCGTGAAATCCGTTCTTGTAACTCGGCCTCAGTTGTAGGCAGTTGGTTATCTCTTCGAGGAGGCATCTTCTATAAGAAGATTGTATAGGTCAGGTCTTATGTATATAAGTATGTAGTACGTGTATGTAAATACATTCATCAATGCAAGTAAACACATAACATCCCATGTCATAACACAAACAAGTAATTCAACAACGTATATAATGAGAATGTTGCGATTGAGCTTCCATATATCAATGACCACAAATACAGTTTTACATGTTTCACAAATGTACCATATATCAAAAGGGACTACAGGGTCACATCACCCTTGTCCAAATCGTCTATCAAACTACAACAGTCAAAAGTCAAAAAGTGGTCTTCAAAAGGCTGTGCAATCTGGGCTCAATAGCGACACTCTCATCAAAAGTATGCTACCTGCATAAAACCAAAAACTGCTATGCTGATGGTGGAGGAGGTGGAGGAACGAAAAGTAAGCTGCGCAAATGCGCTAGCTCCTCCTCAAGAGCATAAACGGTACGCAACAGATAGCTAATCTGCTGCTCCACAGTAAGAAAACGAACGTCAAAATCTGGGTATGGCAGGAGAGGAGCGGGTGGAGTCGAGAATGGTGACTGACAAGTACAAGGCGGAGGACACAGAACCCTCTCTAACTCCATGACTCTGCGACATAACATCTCCTGCTGAAGCTGTAACGACAAAAGCAGATCATCCCTCGTGTATCTAGTGTAATGTGAAGGATGATATGGATCAGAAACAGGCATCGTGTTGGGCGGAAACCAGATAAATGGCTCGCCTGATGGTGCAGAAGCAAAAGGTGCAGTATATGTAAACTGTGGCATGAAAGGAAAGGCAGCTGACATAGGTGGAACATGACCGGGCTGCTGACTCGATGGACCTTCCCCTGGACGGGGTTGAGAGATATCCTGTAAGAACGTGACCGGCAGATCAGTGCGGTGAGCATCAGACATATGAGGGTGAAACGGGGCAACGTCAACTAGTGCATGTGTAGGTGCAGGTGGGGGAGTAACAGGTTCAACGAAAGGTGGCAAGTCATCGTCA
Source organism: Helianthus tuberosus (assembly GCA_030545235.1). Classification (NCBI taxonomy): domain Eukaryota; kingdom Viridiplantae; phylum Streptophyta; class Magnoliopsida; order Asterales; family Asteraceae; genus Helianthus; species Helianthus tuberosus. The sequence goes on along the minus strand of CM060448.1, from coordinate 197,394,506 downwards.
TCCTCTATCCCCCCATTGTGGGTGAATGCATATCCGGGGTCTATCTGTGCAGCAAAAGGAGCATGGTCAGCGGCTGCAGGGATCGGATCGGGTAAAGGTGGTGCAAAAACTGGTATGTCAACAGGTGCAGGGTCATGCTCAGGCAGAGGATCGTGAGCAGGTATAGGCTCGGGTGCAAGCATAGGCTCAGGGTCGACTGGAGCTAACTCAAGATCAGCAGGTACATCAAAAAGCTGATCATCAGGAATGAAGTCAATCTCATGCTCAGGATCAAGGTCACGATCAAACTCATCATCAAACTCCAAGTCCTGTGGAGGAACAGGTGCGACAGACATAGCTGTGTCAGAATCAGAATCGGTGGGATAACGCTGCAATCCCAGTGCGTGCAAACTAGTAGATGACACGGACTCGAATGAATCAGGACCAGAATGATCAGACGAAATCTCAACGACAGGAATCTCAATAAGCGGAATAGCAACGCCATCATCGACTGGAGCTCCATCATCCTGGGCACCCTCTGGGAGGCCCTCAATAAAAAGATCGATGTCATCGTCAGACATGGCATCAAAAGGCAGATCCTCGAGAGGAAATGCAGCAAGAGGTAAAGGATCGGGGATCGGAACAAGAAGTAGATCCTCGACAGGGAAACCATCAGCTAGCGGAATATCATCGCCAAAATCTGGTAAAGCAAACGGCTGGAAATCATCATCATCGTCACTCGTAGTGTCAGGGGTGAAAACCTCAGGGTCTGTGGCTATCTCATCATCTGACACAATGGCCATAGGGTCGATAGTATCGGATACTCCACTATCAGAAGAGGACATGGTGTCTGTAACAAAACAATCACAACATATGCACATACATCAACAGTTATCAAATAAGCATGTAAGTAGTAACAATGTAAGCATGTATGCATCCTAGTCTCCCCAGACTATCCCACCCATCCTCTCAAACTAAACCTCCCAGTTTCTCAAACTGTCCCAACTAGTCTCTTAGACTACCTAGTCTCTCAGACTGAACTACCCAGCTAGTCTCTCAGACTAACTCCCCAGTCTCTCAGACTGAATTACCCAGTCTCTCAAACTGCACTACCCAGTCTCTCAGACTGCACTTCCCAGTCTCTCAGACTGAAATATAAACGAATTCCTTGAAATGTATTTTGTGTCTTTTATTTGTAAAAATGTTTGTTTCCTGGATCTGGGCGTTTTGCGTATGCAATGAAAATATGTTATAAAAACATTTTCGTGAGAGCCCTAATGATCGTAGTCTAGACTCGAGAAAGAATCCTAGTTCGTTACGACCGAAGCTCTGATACCACGTTGTCACACCCTGACTTTTGCGGAAGCGTGGTTATTGGTGTGACTAAATGATTGCTTGTTTGTTATGTTTACACATGGAATGTTGTCTACCTGCCTTAGGAACGGTAGTACTATTAGTTTGGACTCAGCACCCGTTCACTCGGGGGTTGTTAAGGACAATTACCTACATGGCTCACAGTGGTGAGTATGTATCGCGAACTGCCTTGGGCAGTCAACCCGCAGTCATTGGTATCGATAGGTTCATGTCGATAACTAGCATGCCTCATTTCACTCTGTGTACGTGCTGGTTATGCGTAACGCTTTCAAACTCTATATGCTAATATCAAACTTGTATGCTCACCTTTACACTATGTGTATTGACTTTTACTTTAACGTATGTGACAGGTGCTTAAGTTGCTAGGATGCTTTGTTTTGCGGTGATGAAATTGAGGCTAGGGCAAGTCTAGAAACCAATAAGCAATTGCCTATAATAAAAATCTGAGTTGTCGGAACAGAACAATTTGACTAGATCTTGTCTGTAATAATTATGTTATCTTTTAAGACGTGGTATGGGACATGTTGTTTAATTAATTGGTAATGATAGTTGTTATGGAAACTTCTGGACAATCTGTTTCGCTCAGTGCCATGCCCCGAGGTTTCCGCCATCGGTTGGGGTGTGACAGATTGGTATCAGAGCCATAACTATAGGGAATTAGGCAAGACTCGAGTACTCGACCTAGTCCGGGTCGATGTCTTAGAGACCTAGTCTATAGTTAGGAACCAACAGACCAACTCATGCATGTCCAGTAAGGATTATGTGCAAGCGTACTTGCTATTTCTCGCTATTCTCGCCTATGCTGCACTATCACTGCACTCGAATTTTCAAAAAATGAATGAGCGATTAAGTCGAGATTAGGTGTGAAAACCGCAAACTCTCGGATAGATTGCTTGATCAACCCACATTTTTATCTATAAACGCGAGAATTTGCGTTGAATCAGGAGTGAAATCCATACTTTGACGCATAAGTCTCTTTTATTTCATCAAAACAGGAACGAAGTCGTTAAGCTAGGGGTGAAACCCTAACCTTGACTATTTGTTCAGACTTTTACTCGGTTTTACAAAACTCTCACCAAAGTCTCGACGGACTCCAATGACATGAGGGCACAATATGACTGAAAAGATGCGTGCCAAGCCCAAGAATCGAGGCAGAAGCATGGTCCTAGAGGTCAAAGTGTGTACAACAAGTCCTTGAGAATAGTCGAATCAGTTTGGATAGTCAATGTCTAATAGCCGCAGACAATCTAATTCTCGATTTTTATGTGTTTCGATTCTGAGCCCGCAACTGCTGACTCTGATGATTCATCGATTTTATGTGTTTATATGTGTGTTTACCTGCTTATGTGTTTTAATTTTTGGAGATTTATTCGATTTTCGCTTTCGACACGCACGACTCGCACTGCATTTCTATCTCAATACGCTAACAAATCGTTAACATTCATCGGACGACTTTACGCCACGCTATTTACTATACTACACGCTTATGCTATGCTACTCGCTACGATATTCTCGATTGCTATATTCGAATACTCGCAGACTTTGAATGATAGGTTTCTGTATTCTGACTGCTCCTATGTGCTTCTAAGTCAATTACGTGCTTGTGTGTTTCTGTGATTTACGTGTTTATGTGTTTCTGTGCCTTACGTGCTTATGTGCTTCTGTACCTATGTGAATCTGTGATTATGTGCTTACGTGATTGCACGTGTTCCTGAGCTTTAGTAGTATTAGGATTGTGAGGCGAGATTCGATTATATTGTGTTGAGTCCTATGACGATGTCTGTTGCAGACAATGTCGTCATCTGGATCTCGCGCTACCCGAGACGCCCGCCGAAAGCAAGCACACAAACGCCTTGCTGCCATGATCACTAAGCAAATGGCAAAGGTTGTACCCCAAGTTGTCAGTGAACTGTACGAAAACATGAGCAAATCATCTGAGGAATCCAGAACTGAAACTCCCAAAGCTGCTTTCAGCTTCAAACAGTTCAAGGCATGTGGACCGAAAGAGTTCACAGGCGAAAAAGGCCCTACGGCTTTGTTTCAATGGTTTGACTCAATCAAAGTCACCCTGCGACAGAGCGGATGTCCTGATAATCGCCGCACGCTGAACGCAACCGGCGTCTTCCAGTCCCGCGCTCTAGACTGGTGGACGGCTGAAAGGAACAAGCGCGGAAATGATGCAGCCTATGGTCTGTCATGGGAAGAGTTGAAGAACGTTATGCTCGAAGAGTTCTGCCCTCCCCATGAGTGCCAGAAGCTGGAGGATGAGTTCTGGCACATTCAGCACAAAGAAGGTGACAACGCTGCCCTGACTGCTCGCTTTAAGCAGCTCAGCATCATCTGTCCGGATAAAGTGAAAACGCCCGACATGGCAATCAAGAAGTACATTCGAGCTCTACTCGACTGTGTTGCGGATTTTGTGTATGCCGCAAAAAACAGCAATGATTGAAGAAACTTACTTGCTTGCCGCCGAAATCAATGACAAGCGGGTAAAAGCTGGTTTTTGGGATAAAACTTCGAAGAACCTACATCAAGTCACCGCCGCACCAACCGCTGAAACCGTCGCCGCTCAATCGTCAAAGTCCTCACGCCGCAAGAAGAAGAACAAAAACAGCAGCTCCAGCAACAAGAACTGTGCTGCCACGACCACTGTTGCTCCACTTCAAGCCATACCGGCTCAGCAGCAGTCCCACCATTGCCCAGCACCAGTTACCTATGCACCGCCTGCAAAGCATGCATACACAGGCCCTCACCCTGCCTGCCCAACATGTTCTTACCATCACCCGGTGCCTGCCGTTTCTGCGCTCACTGCAATATGTACGACCACTTCACTGTTAACTGCCGTACTGGTCCCCGTCAAGCGCCAGCACAAGCCACTGCTCATCAAGCTCTACTCCCAGCCCCGCAAGGCCAACAAGCGGCTCAGGCACCCGCGGTCAACGCCCGAGTCTGCTTCACATGTGGTGATCCCAACCACTTTGCGAACATGTGCCAGAACAGGGTTGTGAAACAAAAGCCCCAGCGGCAGCACCCTCAACAGCAACAACAGCATCAGCAACAGCAACAAGCCGCACGCGCCAGAACTTTCAACATCAATGTGCGCCAAGCCCAGGCTGACAACAACGTGGTCAATGGTACGTTCCTTGTGAATGGTATTGATGCTTCATGTTTGTTTGATACTGGAGCCGATAACTGCTTTGTGTCATTTGAATTCGAGAAGCTTCTTAGTCGTAAGCGCTCCCAACTCTCCTCGACATTCGATGTTGAAGTCGCTACCGGAAGAACTGTCGCCGTTAATTCTGTTCTTCATGATTGTACTCTTGAGCTCAACAATCACATCTTCCCAATCGACCTTATTCCGATGCAACTCGGAAGTTTTGACGTCATAGTAGGCATGGACTTTCTTTGTGAAAACCATGCTGAAGTTGTGTGCTTCGATAAGATGATTCGATTATCGCTCGCGAATAGTGATTTATTATGTGTCTATGGCGAAACTGCTTCGAAAGGTCTCAAGCTCATGTCGTGTGTCCAAGCTAGCAAGTATCTCCGCAAGGAATACAGAGCTTTCTTGGCTAACATTGTAGTAGCGGAGAAGGAAAAGAAAGGTAGGCCTGCAGTAAACGACGTTCCTATCGTTCGTGAATTTCCTAACGTTTTTCCTGAGGATCTTCCCGGACTACCGCCCAGTCGTGATATCGACTTTCGTATCGACCTCATTCCTGGAGCCAACCCTGTTGCCAAAGCTCCTTATCGACTTGCACCATCCGAAATGCGTGAACTCTCGAGTCAGCTTCAGTAATTACTTGAGAAAGGCTTCATTCGCCCGAGCACCACTCCTTGGGGCGCGCCAGTCCTCTTCGTTAAAAAGAAGGATGGGTCGTTCAGGATGTGCATCAACTATCGAGAATTGAATAAGTTAACTATCAAGAACCGCTATCCCCTGCCTCGTATTGATGATTTGTTTAATCAGCTACAAGGTGCTACGTGTTTCTCGAAGATCAATCTACGCTCAGGCTATCACCAACTACTCATTCAAGAGGAGGATATACCCAAGACCGCTTTTTGCACTTGATACGACCACTACGAATTCGTTATTATGCCTTTTGGTTTAACCAACGCACCCACGGTTTTCATGGATCTGATGAATCGCGTGTGTAAACCATATCTCGACCGTTTCGTCATCCTGTTCATCGACGATGTCATGATCTATTCCAAGTCGAAGGCCGAACACGCGCAACATTTACGTTTGGTTCTCGAGCTACTCCAGGGGAATCGACTCTATGCCAAGTTCTCCAAGTGCGAATTTTGGCTGGAGGAGGTTCAGTTTCTGGGTCACTTTTTTTAAATAGTCAAGGTATTCATGTCGATCCCGCGAAGATTGAAGCCGTTAAGAGTTGGATTACACCTAAGAACCCGTCTGAAGTTCGTTCTTTTCTCGGACTATCGGGCTATTATCACCGATTTATCGAAGGATTCTCAAAGATCGTTGTGCCGCTTACCGCTCTCACCCATAAAGACAAGACTTTTGTTTGGGAAACTGAACAAGTGTCTGCTTTCCAAACCCTCAAGCACATGCCTTGCAATGCTCCTGTTCTCACTCTACCCGACGGAAACAACGACTTCATTGTCTATTGTGATGCTTCCAACCTTGGTCTTGGTTGTGTCCTCATGCAACAGGACAAGGTTATAGCTTACGCATCTCGTCAGCTCAAAATCCACGAGAAGAACTATACAACCCATGATCTCGAGCTAGGCACGGTTGTTTTTGCGTTAAATATTTGGCGACACTACCTGTATGGTACCAAGTGTACGATCTTCACCGATCATAGGAGCCTACAACATATCTTTGATCAGAAAGAACTTAATATGCATCAACGCCGATGGGTAGAACTTCTCAACGATTACGACTATGAGATTCGTTATCACCAAGGCAAAGCAAATGTCGTTGCTGACGCACTCAGCAGACGGAGCTATCTGCTCAACATTCGTAATGTCCAAGCCCAATTCGACCTCGAGACCCTCATCCGCGAAGCCCAGCATGCTTGTTTTAATGAATGCACTTTGAAGAAGGAAAGAATCTACCACGATGGAGCCCAGCTTGTGAACAAGTCGAATGGGATATTCCACTTTCTGGACCGAATTTGGATCCCTAAACGGACCAATTTACGACAGACATTGATGGACGAAGCCCACAAATCCTGGTATTCTATTCATCCTGGAGCCGAAAAAATGTACCAGGACCTTCACTACAAGTACTGGTGGCCGGGCATGAAAAGAGATATCGCCCTCTACGTTGGAAAGTGCCTGACTTGCTCAAAGGTCAAGGCTGAACACCAAATGCCCTCTGGCTTACTCGAACAACCACATATCCCTATGTGGATGTGGGAGAGTATAGCTATGGATTTTGTAACCAAGCTCCCGCGCACGCCATCTGGTCACGACAGCATCTGGGTTGTTGTTGACCGTTTGACCAAATCAGCTCACTTTTTGCCTATACGGGAAGACTACAAGGTAGACCGATTAGCCCGAATCTACACCAATGAGATCATTTATCGACATGGGATGCCTCGTGACATCATCTCCGACCGTGATGCTAGGTTTACCACGCGACTGTGGGAAACGTTTCAAGCGACTCTCGGTACAACACTTAATCTATGTACCGCATTCCACCCTCAAACCGATGGTCAGACTGAAAGAATGATCCGTACTCTTGAAGACATGCTCCGTTCGTGTGTCATAGACTTCAGTGGTAATTGGGATGCTTACCTGCCATTAGTCGAATTCTCGTATAACAACAGCTATCATTCCAGCATTCAAATGGCACCATTCGAGGCTTTATACGGAAGAAAATGTCGATCGCCTATTGTGTGGCACGAGATCGGTCACTCACAATTAACCGGTCCCGAGCTATTGCAAGAAACGACTGACAAAGTCCTCCAAATCCAAGACAACTTGTTGAAAGCTCGAAGTCGACATAAAAGTTACGCCGATAGATGACGCAAGCCCCTGCGTTAGCGACTACGTACTCCTAAAGGTATCACCTTGGAAGGGTGTAGTCAGATTCGGCAAGAAAGGGAAACTAGCGTCTCGATATGTTGGACCTTTTAAGATTCTGGAAAGGATCGGAAAAGTCGCCTACAGACTCGAACTACCGGAGGAACTTAGTAATGTCCATCCGAATTTCCATGTGTCAAACCTCCGAAAGTGCCTAGTTGAGCATGATTTAATTGTACCTCTCGATGACCTCCAAGTAAACGAAACACTACACTTCATGGAGAAGCCTGTCGAAATCATGGACCGCCAAACCAAGCAACTCCGACGCTCGCACATTCCTATTGTGAAAGTCCGATGGGAAGGCAAACGAGGTGCAGAGTTCACTTGGGAACTCGAAAGCGACATGAAGGCGAAGTACCCGCAGTTGTTTGTTACGGCTTCGGCCTAATTTCGGGACGAAATTCCCTTAGCTAGGGGAGGCTGTAACACCCCGTGTTTCGAAAGTCAAAGTCAAAGGAAGAAAAGATTGCTAATTGCGATCTGTCTCTCCTTGCTCAATTCCTGTTTTGACTTCTTTGACTCGTAGTTAGTCTATTTTATTATCGCGTTGATTGTATTATGTGGAGTATCTATTAATAATCACATATTGATCGCTATTTATCGCATGTTTAATCGACTTATCGCTATCGCACTCGCAATTCGAATTACGCATTTTGGTTATTGTTATACTTGTGTGTGTGCCTTATGTGTTACTTGTGCATGCTTATTGATGTTATGTGTTGTAATCAATCGAATCGCAAACGCTAAACGAATACAAAATAAGGATGCTTGTATGTTGATATAGTAGTTGGGATTAAAAGTAATTTGACTAGGAAACTCTAACGCATCGAAACGCTCGCAATCGCAATCGAAACGAAAAACTCGTCGCACCGAACACTCGAACCAAGCGACCGATCGACCAGGTGACTGGCCGATCGACCAGCCGTTCGAGCGGACTGCTGTCCGATCGGTCAAGCTGTTCGACCAGGCTGCCACCCGAACGACCAGCTCCTTTCCACTTCGGGTAACCCTATAAATACCCCTTGTCACCATCAGACTTTCCACTTTTGGCAACTGACGTCCGACCAGCGCTCTAACCTTGCTTTTTCTCCGATTTCTCACGATTCCGGTAAGATCTCGTCCTAAATCTTGTACTTCCTTAATCTACACGCACTCCTACACCTTTCTATCTTTTGAATCTTAACTTTTAACCGTGAAATCATCAAGATTCAAGGTGTTCTAGGATGACGTCATCATGTATTCTTGAAGAACTTCATGTTTTGGCCTCAATCCACCAAGAACAACTTAGATCTAACCGATTTCCACATAAACAAACAAAGATCTTTCATAGATCTAAACATATTCACTACAAAAAGGATTGAAAGATGGTTTTCCAACTTCTTTCAACTCTTTTACGCTCAATGCATTCAAAACCGATATAATCGGAGCTTGTGCCGACTCACTACTCATCTTTGTGGTTGTGTTGGTTCAAGAACCGGAGTCTATCCACGAGATTACCGATTTCGGGTTAAACATGGAACACCGTCTCGAACAGTTAACCGGCCAGATTTGGGTGATTCCTGTCCGATCAACTTACCAAGTCGTGGCAAGGTTCCTGTTGCTTAATACGTTATCAAAACATCTCGATAAAACAACAAACTATCACAACAACCAAGTGTAAGACGAACGGAACGACCAGGACGAAATGCCGTCCGATCAGACTGGCATCCGAACAGGTTGTCAACCGATCGACTTGCACCTTGGGTCCTACACTTAACTATTTTTGCCAACATTTGAAGTCTGAATGTTGAACGAATTGTTGTCCGATCGGACTACCATTCGAATCATGAGACATTTAACTTCGACACTTAAACAATTTTCGACATGTTCAATGCACAAAGGATGCCACCCGATCGAACCACCGTCTTATAGAGTGACAACCTGCTGTGAACTTGTCCTCGCTAAAGTGTCCAAACAATCGGGTTGTCGTCCGATCGACCGACCTGAAAGGTAGAGTTACTTCAATGTTTTCAAAATACTACAACGAAAACTTCAAAAGTCAAGCCATCATACACAAACACGTCCTTCTCAAAGGAGGAAACAATGCACTCGAAAGGTCACCCGACCGGATGACCATCCGAGCGGACTGTCAACCGAACGATCGGCTGTCCGATCGGACTACCATCCGATCGAACTGCTGTCCTACCCGCTTGCACACTATATCGTTTTACGCGTCGCTTATCGTTATGCTATCAATCTGTTCAGGCTAACCCTACTCTCTAGCGCTCCCTTCAATCCACCAATCGCTGTGAGTATACTCGATCCCTTTTTGTTTTACGCACTTTTGGGTGTTACATACGTTACTTATTCAAAATCACATCGAACACACTACGCAATACTTTAAACGCTAGCCGCTATCGCATGTATATGTGACTAAATGATTGCTTGCTTGTTTGTTATGTTTACACATGGAATGTTGTCTACCTGCCTTAGCAACGGTAGTACTATTAGTTTGGACTCAGCACCCGTTCACTCGGGGGTTGTTAAGGACAATTACCTACATGGCTCACAGTGGTGAGTATGTATTGCGAACTGCCTTGGGCAGTCAACCCGCAGTCATTGGTATCGATAGGTTCATGTCGATAACTAACATGCCTCATTTCACTCTGTGTACGTGCTGGTTATGCGTAACGCTTTTGAACTCTATATGCTAATATCAAACTTGTATGCTCACCTTTACACTATGTGTATTGACTTTTACTTTAACGTATGTGACAGGTGCTTAAGTTGCAAGGATGCTTTGTTTTGCGGTGATGAAATTGAGGCTAGGGCAAGTCTAGAAACCAATAAACAATTGCCTGTAATAAAAACCTGAGTTGTCAGAACAGAACAATTTGACTAGATCTTGTCTGTAATAATTATGTTATCTTTTAAGACGTGGTATGGGACATGTTGTTTAATTAATTGGTAATGATAGTTGTTATGGAAACTTCTGGACAATCTGTTTCGCTCAGTGCCATGCCCCGATGTTTCCGCCATCGGTTGGGGTGTGACAAGAAGCCTGGCAGCATGTCAAGAAGTTGATAAGCTTGTTCTAGCTGGGATCTTTCGGGAAGTCAAATATCAATCCTGGGTCGCAAACCCAGTCATGGTTTGAAAACCCGACAACTTTTGGAGAATGTGCATCGACATTAAGGACTTGAACAAGGCATGCCCAAAAGATTGTTACCCTTTACCCGAGATCGACTTCAAAGTAGACTCACTTACAGGGTTCCCGTTCAAGTGATTTCTTGATGCCTATAAAGGCTACCACCAGATCCAAATGAAAAAGGAAGATGAAGAGAAAACAACTTTCCACACCGACAAGGGTATCTTTTGCTACCAAAATATGCCTTTTGGCCTAAGAAATGCGGGTGTGACCTATCAACACATGAGTGACCAAGCGTTTGATAGTCAAATTGGCAAAAACATGGAAGCATATGTCGATGATTTTTTATCAAAAGGAAAACAGAATACCAAATGCTTGACGACATACAAGAAACCTTCCAAAACTTGAGAAAAAATAACATGAAACTCAACCCAGGAAGGTTTGAAGAAGGAAAGTTTTTTGGGCATATTGTGGGAAAACAAAGTATAAATGCCAACCCAAACAAAGTCAAAGCCGTTCTTGAAACCAAATCTCCACAAAGCAAAAAGGAAGTGGAGAGTTTGAATGGAAAGCTTGCAGCTTTGAACCGTTTTACCTCAAAGCTGGCCGAAAATTCTTTACCCTTCTTCAAAACGCTCAAAGGGTGTTCCAACAAAAAAGATTTCAAGTGGACTAAGGAAGCAGAAGACGCTTTCAACCAGATGAAGCAGCACTTAGCTTCACTCCCGGACATCGCAGCCCTGGAAACAGAAGAACTAATCTCTGTCTACCTCTCGGTTGCTGAAGAAGCAATAAGCGCGGTCTTAACCATCGAACGTAACAAAGTTCAGATACCCGTATACTTCTTTAATAAAACTTTAAAACTGGCAGAGATCAAGTATCCTCCTTTGGAAAAACTTGCTCTAGCCCTAGTCTAAACGGCTAGAAGGCTTCGAAGGTACTTTCAAGCACACCCAATACAAGTGGTCACCGACCAACCTATCAAAAGTGTGCTTGAAAAACCAGAAAACTCAGGACGGTTAGCCAAATGGGTTGTGGAGCTAGGTGAACACAAAATCACCTATGTTCTAAGAAAAGCTGTCAAAGCCCAAGTCCTGGCTGACTTCATTGTGGAAGTCACAAAGTAAGCCGCCACGGAAGTTAATATAACTACCGCTGAACCTTCTGACCGTGAAGCCTGGAAGCTTTTTACTAACGGGGCTTCAGGCGTTGAAGGGTCAGGAGCTGGGCTCATTTTAATCAACCCTGAAGGGTTAGAATTTACATACGCTCTTCAACTTGAATTCAGACCACCAACAACGAAGCTGAATACGAAACATTGATAGCTGGTTTGAAGATAGCCAAAGAAATGAAGGTTCAAAAGCTTCAAGTCTTCACAGACTCGTTGCTTGTTTCAAGTCAAGTCAATGACAACTATATTGCAAAAGAGCCCAACATGAAGAAATATAGAGAAAAGTCTAAAGAGTTGATGAACACATTCCAAGCATGTACCATCAAGCAAGTCCCAAGATCTCAAAATAAGAGAGCCGATGCCTTGAGCAAACTTGCCTCTCTCACCTTTGCCCATCTTACTAAAAAGGTATTGGTGGAGGTGTTGAAAACTCCCTTGATTCAAGAATTAGAGGTTCAAGATGTGATCACTGAAAAAGGCCCTAATTGGATGACTCCTATTGAAAAGTTCCTCAAAATGGTGAGTTACCCGTTGACCAAACAGAAGCTGAAAGGGTTCGAATCAAATCCAGGCAGTATGTGTTGCAAGGAGAAATCCTCTACAAAAAGGGTTACCATGCACCACTACAGAGATGTGTTGGCCCGGAAGAAAGCCAATATCTAATCAAAGATGTTCACGAGGGGATATGTGGAGCTCATTTCGGACCAACATCGGTGGTTGCTAAGCTAATGAACCTCGGGTATTTTTGGCCTTCCATGCACCGAGACACCACCAAGCAGCTAAGAAAATGTGAAGCTTGTCAAATACATGCACCGGTGCCCAAGAGCCCCAAACATGATCTCGTTCCAATATCTTCAGCCTGGCCATTTCACAAATGGGGAATGGATATTTTTGGTCCATTTCCATCGGCCAAGGGTAGAGTAAAATTCTTATTGGTGGTTGTAGATTACTTTACCAAGTGGCCCGAAGTGAAACCACTTGCAAAAATCTCGGGCAAACAAGTCATTGACTTTGTGTGGGAAAACATTATTTGACTCTTCTGGCTGCCAGGAGTGTTGGTCACGGATAACGGGAAACAATTTGCTAAAAAGCCTTTTAGCACTTGGTGCAAGGAATTCAGAATAACTCAAGTGTTCAGCTCAATTGCATACCCACAATCCAACGGCCAAGTTGAAAGAGCAAACCGAAGTATCGTTGAAGGAATCAAGACTCGATTGGGGAGACATGAAAACAATTGGCTCGAAGAGCTACCAAACGTTCTATGGGCGATATGAATAACGGAAAAAACAAGCCACAAAAGAACACCTTATAGCTTGGTGTTCGGATCAGAAGTTGTGATACCAGCAGAAATAGGAGTTGTAACTCAAAGAACACTCAACACGGACCTCGAATCAAACAACAAAGAGACCATGGTGAATTTGCAACTCCCGGAAAAATCCGCGAATAAGCCGCTATACAAGAAGCCAGGTATAAACAAAAAATGGAAGCTTATTACAACACCAGAGTGAAACATGAATGCTTCAAGCCTGGTGACCTAGTCCTCAGAAACAACGAGGCAAGCAAAAACGGAAAGCCAAGGAAAACTTGGTCCCAAATGGGAAGGACCATATGCCATCCTCGAAGCTCACAAGTGAGGATCCTACAAGCTAGCTGACTCAAATGGCAAAAAGCTTCCCAGGCATTGGAACGGAAAAAACCTTAAATTCTTCCATGTTTAGAAAATACGTGTTAGAAAAAATTTGCAAAGTGTTGTTTTTGTTCCTTTGTAATTTGAACACTTTGATGAATGAACGATGAAGTTCTTGTTGAAACTTATCTTTTATCCTATGACCAGGTTAAGAACCTAGCAAAAAACTCCATGACAAGGGTCATGTAAGGGGATGAGCTCCTAGGCCACATTGCTCAATAGGTTCAAGGGTTGAATGAACCTATATAAGGGGTGAGTTCCAATATCAATACAACTCCATGGGACTTAGAAATTTTTAACAAACTTGTCCCATAGACGGGTTTGAGCAGCCTTCACCAAATGTTCCTTAAGCCTTAGAAAGCTTTACAAAAAACAAACCCTAACCAACAGGCATACGAACCAAAATCAAACCAAGAAAGATGATAGATATGATAAGTGTTATGCCTCCTTGTTAAAAATACCAAGGCTAAGTGACTGCAGCACTGAACCCTTCAAGGTATAAATAACTTGAGGAAAGCACAAATCAAACAAAGACAATTACATAAACAAAGCACAAGGAAAGGACCAAAACAACAACACAAAAGCAAAAAGTTGTATCAAACTCAGAAGTAAAGGTGTTTAGCAAAGCACCAAGCTGCTCGACCAAATTTACAACACAAAATAAAGGCAACACAAAAGATAACAACATAGCACAAGTAATAAAAGGTTAAAGCATAGCATAGGGGGCCTTAAGTGTAACAACCCGCTTTTTGAAGTCAAAGTCAAAGGAAGAAAAGATTGCTAAATGCGATCTGTCACTCCTACTAAAATCATTGATTGTGCTCCTTGACTTGCAATCAATACTCTAGTTTATTCTAACTTAGTTGTATTATGTGGAGTAAATGTTAATAATCGTAGTTTATCGCTAATCGATTTATCGCTATCGCAACTTGAAACGTAGGTTATGGATATTGTTTTACGTGTGTGTGCCATTATGTGTTACTTGTGCATGTTTATATTTGTTTGTGGTGATTATTCGGAAACGCAATCGCAACTCTATCACAACGCAATCTCAATCGCAACACAAAACGCAAAATGGTTATGTTTAGGTTTATGACTGTTATTGTATGTTCGTATGATTATTGTGTAACATTATCGCATCGCTCACTCGGAACGCATCGCAACGCTCAATGCATGAAACAAAACATCAAAATCAAACCCGCAAATCCCATCCGATCGAATGACCATCCGATCGAATGATCATCCGTCGGGATGACCATCCGATCGAACCACCCCTTCGCACCTCTACACCTCCTTTCTCCCTCTCCTTGCCTATAAATAGCACCCGTCACATCACATGAACAGTGATGTGACAGCTCTCGTTCGACCAGCACACTCCAGCCCTCTTTTCTCTCGATTTCTCGCGATTTTGGTAAGTTTTCAACCCAAATCTTGTACATTTATCATCTACACACACTTGTTCATCATTTTCACCATCAAATCTTAACTTTTCACATGAAATCGGCTGATTTGGGCTATTCTAGGGTGATGTCATCATGGGTTCTCATGAACTTCAAAGTGTGACCTCATTCCACCAAGAACAACTCAGATCTACGTGATTTCTACAATGTTTAAACACTGATTTCTCCTAAAACTAAACATAATCAAGTTACTTCAACTTTTTCTTCAAACAAACTCAACTTCTCGCATAAAACCGATAGAATCAGAGCTCGTTCAGGCCTTATACTCATTCACTAGTGAAGTGTCGGTCCGAGAATGGATTTCTATCAAAGAGACAACCGACTCAAGGGTGAAACATGAACAACCGTCAAGACAGTTAACTAGTCGGAACGGGGTGACTCCCATCCTATCGGATAACTTGGACTTGAAGGTGTTCCCGTTGTTTAACACGTGGCCATGCCGTCTCGATCAAACCACAAACTTCCAAGCTTAACAAATTTCAAAACGAGCAAGTCACCAAGCGGACTGCCGTCCGACCGGATTGCCATCCGATCGAACGACAATCCGATCGGATGACTCATGGTCTCAAACACTTAGCATTTTACAAACCTTCAATACATATCAGTTTCCAGCGAATGGCCATCTGATCGGATGACCATCCGATCGAATGACCATCCTGCTGTGAACTTGTTCTTCATGAAATTTCTCGTTGGACGGATCGCCATCCGATTGAATGACCGTTCGAACAGACGACCTGAAAGGTAGATATACTTCTCTGTTTTTAAAATGCTACAACGAAAACTTCAAAGCCATCATACACAAACACATCCATCCCAAACGAATGACAAACCGACCGAATGGCCATCCAACCGGATGACCATCCGATCAGATGACCCCTCGTCACTCTGTTCACTCGCATCGTTTAACGCACCGTTCATCGCTTATACTATCGTTCTTTAATCAGGCTAACCTTCCAGCGCTCCCTTCAATCCAAGAGAGTGTTTATTTACTAAACACTATATGTGAGTGTACACGATCCCTTTTTGCTTTAAGCACTTTTTGATGTTACATACGTTACTTATATCAAATCACATCTATCACATAACGCAAACACTTTTATACGCTAACCGCTCTCGCATGTTATACGTGTTGCTCGATGAATGCTTGTATGTTATGTTTACACATTGACTGTTGCCTGACACCTTAGCAACGATAGTACTATAGTTTGGACTCAGCACCTGTCGTGGACGGGGGTTGCTAAGGGTATTTCTTCACGTGCCACAGTGGTGATATGTGATGTGCACTCTACAACTCGCAGTCACGTCTGTGCATATTTCATTGTCGATAACCTACCTGCTTCGCATTATACATGTTACATGCTGGTTATGCGTAAATCGCTTTCGCTACTATTATACTATTAAACTTGTATGCTCACCTTTACACTATGTGTATTGACCTTTATTTTAACGTATGTGACAGGTGTTTGAGATGCTAGGATGCTTGCTATGTGGAATAAAGTTAGGAAGAGTCTAGAAACCAAACAATTTAAATTCTGAGTTGTAAAAACAATTTATTTGTCTATGAGATATCTATGTCTGTAATAACTACTTTACTTGATGAGTTATGGTATGGGATAAAAGATTAATTATCTGGTAATTTAGTTGTTATGGATTTCTCCTGAACAATCTGTTTCGCTCAGTGTCGCGCCCCGATGATTCCGCCATCGGTTGGGGTATGACATTAAGGGCCCCTAAACCTACAAACCGTTCAACAAAGCCTTCAAGGCTTCAACCACCATAGGGAACTAAACGGTTCCCTTCCAAGTTAGAAGTTCAAAAACATACAAACCATGAAATTATTTTAAGTGCTAAGAAAGCTACGAATATATTGTTTAAACACCAGTAGAAGGTTTTGAAGCCCCAGAACCATCACTCTTACATTTCTTAGCCTTCTTTGCTTTTTTGGTCTTTGGACCACCATCACCTCCAACCGCTGAACCCTCAAGGCTTGCTTCCTTGGAAACATCGACACCTTCTGAAAAAGTCTCTTCACTATCTCCGGAACGAGATCGTTTCTTAGACAAGTAATCAAGCACCTCAGCACAAACCTTCTCATTTAGCCCAGCTGGTTTCAGTTCCTGTAAGATGGAAAGAGGTTTACCAAAGCAAGATGAAACTTCACTTACATAAGGGTAAGTCTGTCGCAACCCCCGTCCCCTAATCACCCGAGAACGGGCGGCCGCGGCCAGTTTTGGTGGTATCTGGGTTTGTCAAATTGGCAGCGGAATTTACATCAGGACCGTATTTAGGAAATATTTTATCAGAGTAAAATATCACGCTTTCATAATATTAAATAAATGGGAAAATCCCAAGTTTCAAGTACACACTTTTTCATAGGGATAAAACCCTATTTTATTTAAATAAAACATCTATTCATTTTAGGTAACTTTATAGCCACTTCTCAAGCCTTCAGTGCTGTCCAGCTGGCTACTATTTGGCTTTCACATTTTGTTACCTAAAACGCGTTTTAAAAACATTTTGTCAGTGGGAAATACTGGTGAGTGAATCTCAATTTAATCAAGTTTAGTAAAACCATTGTACAGTATTGAGGGCGGTCGCGCAATTACATTTGTTTCCATCTACTTAATTACCACCCACGGTACTGATGCGTGTGATGTGTTATATACTTGGACAGGACTCACCCAAGGACTATCGGAGATAGGATAGATAAGTCCGGCGTCAAGTAGTTTGATGACTTCGTTTTTAACCACTTCTTGAACATTTGGATTTACTCGACGTTGTGGTTGTATGACCGATTTGTAGTCATCATTCATCAAAATTTTGTGTGTGCACATAGAAGGACTAATTCCTTTTATGTCTACAAGTTTCCAAGCTATTGCATTCTTATGTTTTTTCAAAAGATTAATTAATTTTTCTTTTTCTAAGTTATCTAATTTAGACGAAATAATTACAGGTAAATTACCATCCTTGTCTAGAAAAGCATATTCCAAACCTTTTGGAAGTTCTTTGAGCTCAAGTGGTGGGTCTTTGTGAGACTCCTTATTTGGTTGCTCATTTCGATCAAGAACCTTCAAAGTTTGTTCTATGGCGACCTCTTCTTCAACAAAGTGGTCACTCTCTTCACTTGTATCGGGTGGTTCATCTTCATCTTCAATTAGGGGGTCATTATTGCCGAATGGATATTTCATTGATCGTTCGAGATCGACACTTCTTTTAAATGCCCCTAATTGAAGAGGTAGATTGTTGAACTTCCGGTTTTTCAAAGCTTCGTGAGTTTTTACAAATGGTCGTCCCAACACTAGAGGAGCGTCATCGAGGATGACAAAGTCGGTTGGGACTATCATTTGATTTGTTTGAACCAAGACATCTTCAACTATACCGATTGATTTTATTACTTTCCGATTGGATAGAAAAATGGGTATTTGAAGTGGAGAAAAATCACTAATACTTAATTTTTCGAAAATGTAGTTAGGCATTATGTTAACACAAAGATCTTTATCGATTGTGACGTTACTAATAAACGAATTTTGAAAGAAACATGGAACCGGTGTAATGTTAATTTCAAACGGGTCTTCTTTTATTAGTGACGTTTGATCATTAGTTAACTTAACACTTACCGTTTCGTCAATTTTAGTGTTAGTCTTTAACTCTTTTAAAAACTTAGCATGAGTGGTTACTAAACAATGGTTTTCGAAAGAAGGTGACAAGAGATTAATTTCTTCAAAATTAGACTCTTCTTGAATTTTAACGTTGTCGGACTCACCTTTTTCGTTGTTTAACTCATGTGTCGGTTTTTCACTTATTTGTTCTTCCATGTTTACACTTTCAGTTATCTCTTCCTTTTTTAATTCTTCTCTTGCGCGGGACTCCTCTTCCCTTGCGCGAGCTTCTTTTATACATCGATCGATAACTCTAATGTGTTCTAATATCCTATCGGTCACTTCGGTTATAGAAAAAGAATCGGAATTTTCTAAGCTTGAATCCGGTTGTTCGACCCTTTGTTCCTCATAATACCCATATGAAGTCGATGGTTCGCACCATTGTTCTTCATTGTAAGCATATGATGGATAAGGTTCGTAATTTTGTTCTTCATAATACTCATATGAGGTGGGTTGTTCACGCCATGGTTCCTCATAATAAGCATATGAAGGTGGTTGCTCATATCTTGGTTCCTCAAAGTATGAGTAAGAAGGCTCATACCTTGGTTCATCAAAATATGAGTATGAGGGAGGAGGTTCATACCTTTGGTCTTCATAGGATGTGTATGAAGTTGATGGCTCATACCTGGGCTCCTCATAGTAGGTGTATGAATTGGATGGTTGATATGAGTGATTATTTTGAATCGAGCGTGCATTACGACAATTAGTGCAATAATTACCCCTATAATCATCCTCATCATAGGTGTAGTTGTAACCTCCTGAGTATTGATCCATAAGAATCACTCAGCAGACCACAACCGAGTCTCGAGATCAGAAAACAAAAAGAAAAACGGAAACAGAGGCTGGACACGGCCCCGTGTTCAGTGAGCACGGCCCCGTGTTCAGGATCTGTATCTGGGCGTTTTAATTAAATTTACTGATTTCGTTGAGCATGGGGCGTGTTCAGTGAGCACGGCCCGTGTTCAAGCTACTGTTACTGGGTGTTTTTATGAAAATGTGCAGCACGGCCCCGTGTTCAGTGAACACGGCCCCGTGTACAGGTTACTGTAAATGTAAATCTAAACTAAAATGCAGAAAAAAAAATGCGCGCGTTTTAAAAAGGTTTTGAAAAACTGATTAGGCCGTCGATTTTAAGCTTTCTTAAAATCCTTGTGTCCCCGGCAGCGGCGCCAAAAACTTGATGCGTGTGAAGTGTTGTATATTTTAGGTGTATATTTTAAGCCCCTTTAACACTTATTTTAGCCAAGTTTTACATTTATAAAACATGATATTTTACTAACACTAAACACACATATGGGCAAGTGCACCCATCGTGAGCGTAGTATAGCGTTGGTAAGATACCGAGGTCGTCCAAGGACACAAGAGCTTTTAGTACCGGTTTATCCTCAACGTCTAATCAAAATAAAAAGTTTAGAAAAATGTTTTAAGCTAAGAAAAATAAAAACTAACTAAAATGCTGAAAATAAAAATAAAAACAGATAGACAAGATGAATCACTTGGTTCCGACTCGTATCTAGTATAACCTTTGATTATTTCCGCACTTTTGCACATAATTAAGAGATTATCTTAGTTATTGTAGTAGGCCCCTCTTTTGAAGGTGACGTTACCCTCACCCCAGTAGTTTGAGTCAGCAAGGATACAATCCTAAAAGGGTGGATTATTGGAAGATAATGAATTAAGTTATTAATGCAGTATTATGGTAGGCCCCGCTTTTGGCGGTGACGTTACCCTCGGCTAAGTAGTCTGAGTCAGCAGGGATACAGTCCTAAATAGCCGGGTTATAGTATTAATAGTAGTTAACTTATGAGGGGATCAAAGAGTTTGGACCCCCGCCATCCAATACCGTGAAGTATTGAAGGAGGTCCTACTAAATTTGACCCAGGTCCATTGCAGGACCTCTAAACGCTGAACAATGGCAAGACCTTTACCAAACCGTTCCCTTAACCCCCGACCAGGTAGCCAACATACCTCCATATAGACCGTGGAGATATGAATGGTGAAAATCTTTTATTTTATATAGACAGTAAAATAATGCCAAGACACCACGGACAAACGATAAGGAAAGATCACCTTCAACATAAGTAACTGGTTATTAAAGTCATTAATACAAAACCAAATAAAAAGTGCAAAAGATTAGAAATAAAAAGTATTATACTAGACACTTTGTCTTCACCAAGTGATGTAAGAGACTTAGGCAAACATGGCCTTGATTGTCAAGAACTCTTACGATCAATCTTGGATCCCGAGACGACTCACACACTCTACGATGGACAATGGATGATGGTGGTGGATGATGGTGTTGTGATGGTGGTGGGTGGTGGATGAAGTGTGAGAGAGGTGGTGTGCCAAGGGATGAGTTGAAATGAAACCAAGCACTCCTATTTATAGGCTGAACAGAGGGCTGGGCACGGCCCCGTGTCCGCTGGGCACGGCCCCGTGTCCGCTGGGCACGGCCCCGTGCCTGTCTGACACTCTCTCTCCTCATTAATTGTAATTCGCAATTACAATTAATGCGCCTGCTGTACTTTCGACACGCCCCCATGTTCGCTGGACACGGCCCGTGGTGGGCAATAGAAGCTTCTATAGGTTTGTCTTTTCTGCTGCTTCTTGGGCACGGCCCCGTGCTGGCTGAGCACGGGGCGTGTCCAGTATTCTGCCTTCTCTATTTTGCTTGGGAAGATGCCATTGAGGGGTCGGGCAGTCCACTTATGTTCCTTTCCTTGTATTTATGTTAGATTTAGCTGTCTTTTTGCTTCTTTTGTGAATTTGAGCTCATTTAATCCTGAAAATACAAAAGGAAGACAAAAACACTCTTTTTCCAACATTAGTACTTAAAAAGGGTTAGTTTTATGCCTCATTTGATGTAATTTATATGTTGCATTTTACACACATCAGTACTGTCAACCCGACTTGTGGTCATGTTACTCCTCGCAAGGTAGTAACAAATTTTGTATACAAAACCCCAACATACCGACGATAATTGTAGAATACAAATACTCAATCACTGTTTAATATAATATTAATTAAGTGAGGTTTTGTAAAACAGATTATAAAAAGGAGATTACTCACACTACTGTCTTAGATTTCCTTTAAGGGTTTCCTGGAAATTATCTATAATTTACACAAATGCACACGCGTTAGTATAATAACCATTTATATTTACATTAGTAATACTCTCCCCGAGACGGCATTCCAATGACTACGTCGGGCAGAACCACGACAGCCATTACGGAACCCTAGATCAATCGGGCAGCGTATCTAATACGTAATCGGGGTTATAATACTTAAAATGGAGCAGAAATCCGTTATTTAGGGGGATATTATACCCGAGTATAGTGCCTACTATATAGTAATTCGAGAAAGAAAGTGAGAATTGAGCGAGTTTAAATGAACTGCCGATGCCCTCTTTATATAGGCCTGATTTTAAGTTCTACGCGTCCCGCGTAAAACTTAGCCAAGGGGTACGTGGCCCGCGAGGCTTCCTAGGGTAGGCCCTAGGGTTGCTGATTCGAAACATAGACTCCACACGTGTTATGCCACGTGGAACCTCAGGGTGGGTGCGACCCTGGTCTCGAGCTGTCGCGGCCCGCGTAGCTCAAGGGGATGGCTTACGCGCCCCGCGAGAGACCATAAAATTCATTTTTAATTAATTTTAATAAAAAATAAAGGTATTCGGGCCATGTTTTCACGTATGGGGTGTATTTTAGGACATATTGGGACATTTTAAAATATATTAGGGCGTCAAAACTATTTTGGATGGAAGTATTAAGTTAATATATATTGTTTTAACAATTATTCCAAAATTCAATAAATATAATTTAAGTTAATATATTAATTATTTTAACAAATAATTATATACTTATAATAATAATGAAGACACTTTGAAACGTAACTCAAAGACACTAATCAATACTAAGTCAAGGCACGACCCGCTCGTCTAATGGACCGTAGTACGCATGTAGGTAGTCGTGCGTTCTAGAGGAAGCTTTGAGTTAAATTGGATACAAGGAACGCAAAACTGTGAGTTCATGTTCCCCCTTTTCTTTAACTGTTTTCGGTTTTATAACTTCGGGGGTGAAGTACATGTTACAACTGTTTACAAACGTTATTATTTGGTATGGTTAGCTAAGGAAGGGTACTTCTAGATCATGTGAGTGGTGGGTAGGACACTTAAGGCCATCAATCCTCTTGTAGGACCGAGGGACTTGAGTTATAGATCTATTTGGGTGTAGCGAGCCCCACCCATGAGTCCGTCGTGTGGACCATGAGTTGACTATGTCTTACAGCCGGAGGCCCGGTGCAAAGTCTGCTAGGTTTGAGCTTTTCCTGCATCACGTCACAAATATTAATGTATTAGCTACACATTAATTGATATGTTTCCTTGTTGCTTTCATACCGGGATTTCAAGTACATACAAACATACTTACAAATGTTTTCAAAGGTTTATTCACAAACACACACATGAACTCGTTTAACTTTTGTTGATGTTTTCAAACTACATGTATTTCAGGAAATTAAGTATGGATCTGGCGGGCGTTAGAGTTTACAAGTCACGTCTCTAATAAAAGGTGTCATCCAAAGTCGAAGGGTTTGGGTTATGTAAGTTATCTTGGATAAGATACATGGCTCGAAACCTATTTTGTATGTGTCTTTTGTGAAGTCCAGTATGGAACTTTAAGCTTTGGTTGTCATGAGATCTAAATTTGAAGTCTTAGTTTGATGTTAAACAATGACGGTTGAATTATTTTGAAAACTATATATGGATGAACATCTTGGTATTATCATATAGTTGTTTGTTATGGTTGAATGCAATGATATTAAGCAAGTCACACCAAATCACGCTTCCGCAAAAGTCAGGGTGTGACATGTGATCTTTTCACCCTTTGGTGAATTTACTTGAATTGACTTTTGATCACATAAGATACTGGCTTGATTGGCTATCAACCAATCCATTCCTAACACGACATCAAATCCTACCCAATTCATTGGGTAAAGGTTGGCACTAAACTTTTGATTTAAAAACTCTATTCTTGCTCCCTGCAAGATTTCAGAAATCCTAACGGTTTCTCCATTTGCTGTCTCTACTAGGCATTCTTGTGGGAGTTTAGTTAATGGTTGATTGAGTAATTTGCAAAATGAAGTATTAATAAAACTTTGGTTCGCACCAGAGTCAAATAATACTTTAGCAAAAACATCATTAACTAAAAACGTACCGGCTATTACGTCCGGAATCATCTTTGCTTCTTCTGCAGTTAGAACAAATGCTCTAGCATTTTTAGTATTCTTGTTGTTCGTATCTGGAGCTAATTTCGGACAGTTTGGCCTGATGTGACCTTTTTCCCCACAGTTGAAGCACATTCCATTATTAGGTTTCCTCCTGCAATCTTCTTCCTTGTGCCCTGGTAACTTGCAGAAATTGCAGTGAATGGAGCATTTTCCCAAATGCTTTTTCTTACAAACCTTGCAGTAGGGTGCAGAGGTAGAACCTATATTTTTACCATGGTTAGAATTACTGTAGCGAAATTCCTGGGTAAGCCTTTGAGCTAGGTTCCTCCTCTGGTCTTCTTCTCGTGTACGCACTAACTCATCTGTCAAGGTGTTTGCTAGTTCTACAACTTCTTCTATGGTTTGAGGTCTAGCCGCCTTGACTACATGTCTAATCTCTCCAATTAATCCCCCGATGTAACGGTAGATTAATACTGGTTCAGGTGATGCAAGGGTTGGCACTATTCTAGCATATTCAAAGAATAACTTAGTGTACCCCTTACTATCTACTCCAGTCATCCTAAGGTTTAGGAACTTATTTGCTATCTATTCTTTTTCATTAGGAGGGCAGAATTTCCTTTCTACCATGTTTTTAAATTCCTCCCATTCCATATTGTAAACCCTATCACTTTCCCTAGACTGGAGGATAGTGTTCCACCATTCTAAGGCTGAGTTCTTAAACAGATTAGAGGCAAGCATTATCTTATCCTCTTCCGCACACTTGCTTATTCTTAAGACTGTCTCAGTCTTTTCTATCCAGCGTAGAACTGCAACGGCCTCTTCATTTCCTGAGAATTCCATTGGTTTACAAGACCAGAATTCTTTATAAGAACAACCAGAAGGCATGGTTCTTCGTCTTTTGGGAATGGGCACTTGAAGTATAGGTCCATTGTTCACGCTGTGTTCAGGTTCAGGGGTCGTTTACTATCACGTTTACTTTTATTTTCTGCTTCCTTAACCGTTTGAATAATATATGGCATCGCATCTATTATTCCTTGTGCCACTATGTTTTGGATGGCACTGTTATCCACTGGGTTTCCATTATTGTTGTTGTTGTTGTTCGGGTTATCGTTATCCAGATTATTGTGACTCTGGTTATCATTATTCTGGTTTTCCTGATTCACTTGGTCGGCCATCTGAATTTTTAAACATTTGCCAATTATTAATATCACAAAATAATATTTAAGGCAAACAATCACACAACACACATATTGGTCAAAAGCGTCGAGCATTGCGACTTACTCTTTCTTAGTATACATCTAATACATACTGGAACTGGAAATTAAAATTACAATACTATTATGCATCACTAACCACGAAGTGGTCTATACTACGATATTATATATATATATAGGGCCAGGATCATTTCAGAACCATAAATATTTACAGAACTCGCAGAACTCCTAATAAACAATCTTTTTATTTGTATATTTTTATGTTTAGGATAATTTTATCATTTAATATGTGTATTTTTACGATTACATACATGTTAAGACTAATTTTATCATTTTTTATATGTAATTTTATAATTACACATATGTAAACCACTTTTAACATGTATGTAATGAAAGAAATACATATAATAGATGATAAAAAGATCCTAAATTCAAAAACTTATATATAAAATGATTGTTTATTAGGAGTTCTGAAAGTTCTGTAGTTATTTAAAGTTCTGAAATGAACTCATATTATATATATTATTATTATTATTATTACTACCTCCACCAACACTTTCACGGATATGGATTCATCCAGAAATCCATATGACGCTCGTCGTACTTCCAGACGAGTCGTTCTCCTACCTGCCTCATTCTTTCACTACTTTCTAAAATTTCTTCTCCAAAAGTTCGGAGCTCTTGCACATTTTCTGCACTCATTGGGGGTGCAGGTGCTGGTACTGGATCTGGGTACTGTGGCATGGGTTCTTCCTGATGATACGGATTCTCTAAGATTTCCCTAATGTATTCATCATTATCATAATAGGGATCTAGAGGGTCCAGACCTGGGTAAGCTGCTAGGTTTGGCATGGGTAGGTCTGTTAACTGGTAGCGTTGCACATAATCCTTATGATCATCAACCCACAGGTTGTAGTCTGGGTCTAAGGGATTGGGTGCTGGTACCCTAGGTATCTCCTCTGGATTGAAATCATGCATTTCTACTTGATTTTCTGGGTTGTTTTCTATCTCCATTGGCTGCATGGGAAACAAGGGTAATGGTTGAGGGGCTACTAGTTGTTCCAAATTTGGGTCGGCAGCTGTGGATGCTAAAATATGGAAGTTTGCTAAACTCCTATTAAGCATGTCTTGGGTATGGGCATCAGTTTCTCTTTTAACAGCTGCTAGCACTCGTTGCTCTTGTAACTTCTTCATTCTCTTCCAACGCTCATTTGCTCCCTTACTGAACCATCCTCTATTTTTCTTAGGGAATGGCTCTTCAGACTGAGCCTTAAATACGAATATCCCTTCTTCATCATCAGCTGAATACCCTGAAAGGGCAGGCTGTGAAGAGGTACCTTCGCTCCTAGGTGAGCTGGACAACTGACGATACGCGTCGGATGGTCCTTGATCACTCATACTGTAAACTAACAAATAGTCAAATAACACATAACAATAAAATACATATATGCATGTATTTCCATAATTTATTTCCTAACAATTTGAATAATATCTTGATGTCAGCAGAACACTTCTGTGGCTGAATCAGTGGCTTAGCTCTGATACCACCTTTTTGTCGCAACCCCCGTCCCCTAATCACCCGGGAATGGGCGGCCGCGGCCAGTTTTGGTGGTATCCGGGTTTGTCAATTTGGCAGCGGAATTTACATCAGGACCGTAGTTAGGTGTCGCAACCCCCGATCCCTGATCCCCGGGAACGGGCGGACGCGATCACAGAGTTTCGGTGGTATCAGGTTTATTTAATCTTGCAGCGGAATTTACATCAGGACCGTAGTTAGGAAATGTTTATCAGAGTAAAACCACCTCATTTACTATTAATAATCACATGGGTAAAACCCAAGTTTCTTATTACAATACATTTATAGGGACAAACCCTATTTTATTGAATTTAAAACATCGTTTATTAGGTAACTTTTATAGCCACATTTTTCCCAAGCCTTCAGTGCTCTCCAGCTGGCTTTCATTAATTGGTTGTTCACATTGTGTTACCTGTAACGCGTTTTAAAAACATTTGTCAGTCGGAAATACTGGTGAGTGAATCCCAGTTTAATCAAGAAACATTTTATCAATTAAAACAGTATTGAGAGCGATCACATTGTTTATTTCTACACAATTACTCATTCAGTATTTGCCACTCGACCGGATCTATGGCTATGGTCAAATTACCCATTGGCTAACTCGTCGTCCAATAGTAATGCACTGTCATTCAGATTTACTACTACTCGTAGTAAATTTTGTATACAAAACCCCATAATACCGGCAGTAATTGAAGAACTACAAAGTCTCAATCACCGCTTAATCACATTGTAAAGCATTTAAGGTTTTGTAAAACATTCCAAAAAGGTTAACAAAAAGAGGATAAACTCACATTGCTATCTTAGACTTCGCGTAAGGGTTTCCTGGATATAATCTATAATTTATACAAATGTACATTGGTTAGTATCATAACCCTTTGAAAATATTAATAATACCCTCCCCGAGACGGCATTCCAACAACTACGTCGGGCAGAACCACGACAGTTGTTACGGAACCCTAAATCAATCGGGCAGCGTAACTATTATGAAACTGGGTTATAATACTTACAACGGAGCAGAACCTCGCTAATTAGGGGTATAATACCCGACTATAATGCCTCTACTACAGAAATTTAGATTGAGAATTGAGAAATGAACGAGTTCTGGTTGATCCCGATGGCCTTCTTATATAGTTGTTGATATTGGGTCTCCACGCGGCCCACGTAACATACAAGCGGGGCTTACGCAGCCCGCGTCAAAGCTAGTCAACGGACTAGCTTGTCCGGCTCATCACATAGGTCCGCCACGATGTCGACACGTGTCGGCATCTGGTGTCTTCACGTGTATAGGTTTCTCGCGGACCGCGTTAGTGTAAGCTAAGGCTTACGCGGCCCGCTTGAACTAATGGAATCAACGAAGTCAGGTTCTAGCCCTTATACCGCCCGCGTAAGTGGTTAAGGTGGGTCTACGTGGCCCGCCTCAACTCCATTTTTCTTATTTTTATTTTATTTTATATGTTATAACATAACTAGGGCTCGGTTTTCACATACGGGGTGTAATTAAAGACATAATGAGACATTCTATAATATACTAGAGTGTCGGAAATATTATAAGGGTGTTGGTTTTACCGAGGGTTGTTACATTAGGAAATATTTTATCAGAGTAAAATACCACGCTTTCATAATATTAAATACATGGGAAAATCCCAAGTTTCAAGTACACACTTTTTCATAGGGATAAAACCCTATTTTATTTAAATAAAACATCTATTCATTTTAGGTAACTTTATAGCCACTTCTCAAGCCTTCAGTGTTGTCCAGCTGGCTTCTATTTGGCTTTCACATTTTGTTACCTGAAACGCGTTTTAAAAACATTTTGTTAGTGGGAAATACTGGTGTGTGAATCTCAATTTAATCAAGTTTAGTAAAACCATTGTACAGTATTGAGGGCGGTCGCGCAATTACATTTGTTTCCATCTACTTAATTACCACCCATGGTATTGTCAACCCGACTTGTGGTCATGGTACTCCTCGCAAGATAGTAACAAATTTTGTATACAAAACCCCAACATACCGATGATAATTGTAGAATACAAATACTCAATCACTGTTTAATATAATATTAATTAAGTGAGGTTTTGTAAAACAGTTTATAAAAAAGAGATTACTCACATTGCTGTCTTAGGTTTCCTTTAAGGGTTTCCTGGTAATTATCTATAATTTACACAAATGCACACGCGTTAGTATAATAACCCTTTATATTTACATTAGTAATACTCTCCCCGAGACGGCATTCCAATCACTACGTCGGGCAGAACCACGACAGCCATTACGGAACCCTAGTTCAATCGGGCAGCGTATCTAATACGTAACCGGGGTTATGATACTTACAACGGAGTAGAACTTCGTTATTTAGGGGGATATATACCCGAGTATAGTGCCTACTATAGAGTAATTCGAGAGAGAAAGTGAGAATTGAGCGACGTTGAATGAACTGCCGATGCCCTCTTTATATAGGCCTGATTTTAAGTTCTACGTGGCCCGCGTAAAACGTACCCAAGGGCTACGCGGCCCGCGAGGCTTCCTAGGGTAGGCACTAGGGTTGCTGATTCGGAACATAGACTCCACACGCGTTATGCCACATGGCACCTCAGGGTGCGACCCTGGTCTCGAGCTGTCGCGGCCCGCGTAGCTCAAGGGGATGGCTTACGCGCCCCGCGAGAGACCATAAAAATTCATTTTTAATTAATTTTAATAAAAATAAAGGTATTCGGGCCCTGTTTTCGCGTATGGGGTGTATTTTAGGACATATTGGGACATTTTAAAATATATTAGGGCGTCAAAATTATTTTGGAGGGTTGTTATAAAGTCAGCCTTTCCATCTGTTGAACAGACTTCTTAAAAATTCCGGAAGCATCAGGACGAAACATAGGAGATTATTCTAAGGTTTGACCAGACTCGTGAAGTTTGAAACCAGCAATCAGGCCCAAATGTTTCCCATAGTTCAGCAATTTGGTGTAGACCTCCCCAAGAGCAGAGTTAAATTCATTAGAGTGAAGGAGATTAGTGACAACCTGTTGGAAGCCTTGCTCAATGAGCCACTGATTATCACCAGTTGCTTGAACGACAAAAGCCTTCAAGCCTTCCTTTTCTTCAGCAAATCCCTTCTTTTGAACGTCTAAGTAGTGTTGCAAAAATCACGACTAGTCGGCGATTAATCGGCGACTAGTCGCTAGTCGGCCTCCTACTGAGTAAATTTTCACTAATCAGTCAAAAAATCGCTAGTCGGTCAAAGTCGTGCTAATCGGTGCTAGTCGGCCCAAGTCGGCCTAGTCGGCCCAATTAAAATGTTTATAAAACTGGCCCAACGTGAAAAAGTAAGCCCATTTTCTTTAGCCTTATACCCTAAAATCAAAGTTATCAGTGACAAAACTAGATTCGCTGCCCTAAAACTGGCCCTGCTTCCTTCTCTGGCGGCTGCTTCCTTCTCTGGCTGCTGCTTCCTTCTCCGGCATCCTTCTTCTTTGGTTCTTCCATACTCCAACAAGTAATTTATGTAATTGTTAATTGATTGGCCGATTATAGGTTGATGTTAATGAATAATATGATATGCTGTAATCAGCTGTCTTCTTCAGTTGGCCGATTACAGTTTGTAATTGTTAATTGATTGGCCGATTAGTGAATAAAGATGCATTGTACATTTGTACTAATTTCCTACAAAGAAAGTGGGAAGTTTAATTGAAAGTGACTATGTCTGATTTGCAAGATTATGTGCACCTTAACCATAAAAAAGAAAAAAAAAAACCTTATGATACTGAATAAACTTTCAGTTGGCCGATTAAAACTTATCAGTTGTGTTTATTTGTAGTTTTGTTACACATTTAATGAATGATATAGTCTAATTGTTTTTTTAATTGTTGTGAAATCTGTATTCTAGATTTATCAACTGAATTCTTGTGAAATCTGTACTGAACTGATGATTTTGGTGTAGACGTGTAGTTAATTTAACTACTTAGACTTGTTATGTTATGACTTATATGTAAGTTTAGTTTGAATTTTGAACTACTTTTCCCTTTTTAAGTATTATATTGATATGGATGTGTGAGTATATATATACATATTTATAAAAATAATAAAATATACATATAAATTTCCGATCCGATTAATCCCAAGTAATCCTGAGTAATCCCGAGTAGTCGCTAGTCCCCACCTCACCGACCGCTAGCGACTAGCGAGTTCTCCAACCTTGCATCTAAGGCTTCCCTATCAGCCTTCAACTTCAGCTTATCTGCCTCAAAACTCTTCTTCAGATCATTCATCTCAATATCGTGCCTGCGAGTCAACTCACCAACCTGCTTAACCCAAGCTTCCTCCTTCTTCGAAAACCCACCAATCTCCTTTTTTCATAGCAGCCATGGAAGACTTTATCTTTTCTTCCTTCTTTGAGAACTCTTCATACTCCTGCATCCCTTTACGAAAACGGGTGACACCTTCAGCTACTATGGCGGAAAGGTTGCAGGAGCTCAATATCAACCTTGAAAGCATGTTGTCACCCTCCATCTCTGATATAGCATCTCGGACACCAGGAGGAGCAAAATGAGCCAGCACATCAGCACACACACTCGCATCTTTAAAACTATCCCCAACCTTCACACTCCAATCAGGAACATAAATCTCATCTCCACTCAAGCCTTCAACATCCTTGCTTGATGAACCTTGAATAAGGATTACCACAACCTTCTTACCTGAAGCCTTCTTTTTACCAACCATGACCAAGTTTTTCCCCTTCTCAATATCAGGACCTTGACCCTCAGAAACCTCAATGTCATCACTCAGCTCCACAGGATCAGAAGAAGATTGGGCAGCACTCTTCAAACGGCGAGCAGAACGACGGGTCAAAGTCTTAGGAATAGCAGTCTTGGTAAAACCCTTGACATTCGAAACACTAACATACCCAACGTCTTCAAACCTTTGTTCTGAACCCCTAGCAACTGAATCATCACCCTCTGCAGCTTGGGCATCCGTAAAGACAACATCTGATGTGTCATCACTCTTGACAAAGTCTAAGGCAGACATGACTGCAAAAGTTATAAGAAAACAAAAAATAAGTAAACAATTCAAGGGAATGCAAAAAGGTAAAGCAGGGAAAATGCATACCCTGACCACTCCTCATTAGAACCGAATCCCAATTAGGCTTATCCCACAATTTGCTAATACCTAGCAAGACTAGCAAATGTTCGGGAAAAGGCCGAACCCTTGAAGGACATTGCCGGATGGCCTTAAGAAAACAATCATTTAAATCAGACTCCGAGGGTTCCGGTTCATTGAGAAAGGCATCCGGGTGTCTCCACACCATTTTAAAGAGAACAATAGAATCAGAAACCCAGAAGAACCGATCTTTTCAGGCACCAAGGGTGGTAACCATGCAGGAAATTAAACAAGTATCAACTTTGGATGTCTCGAAAGTAAACCAACCGTCGTTCTTCGCCAGACGGAAGAACCGACGGAACAACAAAAACGAAGGGTCATAACCAGAAGCCCGGCATAAAACTTCAAAAAGCAAAACGCTAGCCATACCTTTTGGATGGATTTGACCAAACGAAACCCAGTAATACTCTAAAATATTGAGTACAAAAGTTGAGAAAGGATGACGAAGGTTGGAAAATTCAAAGTGACGACAGTATAAAACAATAGACCTGGAAGAGCATTGATCAACGGACTTATCGCAACCTGGTGCAACCGGATTGAATTTCAGACCAATGCCCCATTCCATACAAAATGCCTCTACTTCCTCTTGAGTAAGGCGTGAGAAACTAAAGGAAAGATCTTTACGTGCACCCATGATCAAAGCAAAGAGTAGAAAAAACACAGAAGAAAAATCGATGACTAACCTGAATCAAGGAGGAATAACCGGAACTCTTGGAGAAGATAAGTGAAAAACTTATCAAATGATATTAATAAATGAGAAATTAAATTAAAGGAGAAGTTATCATTACCTATTGTGTAAATTAAAACTGGCGACTGAAAAACTGCCACACATCACATCAGTTGTCAGTCCAAAATTCAAATTCTCAACTGCTCCCAACCTTTGAAACCTTGAAGCCTTCAAGCAATAATAAACAATGTGAAAAAAAGTCAGAAGCATTTGAGCATAAACCCCAAACACCTCTGACTTGGGGGGATGATGACGGGGGTAGCCCAAATCTTCAATAATATGACTAAAACACATGATAGCTTAAAAGGTTAAATGGTTAAAGGGTTCAAAACCCGCGAAGTATTGTGAGCAGAAGAGTCCATGCACAGTAATCAGTCACATCAACTGACATCTCACCAACACAGCCGCAAAAGTAACGTGTATAAAAGGAAACAGCCTTTTAACTGCAAGTCCAAAGCCTTCAACCCCCAAAAGAATAAGCCTACTACTGCAGCAAGGTTCACTATGTCAAAGGTTTCCCCTTTGGGAGAAAACCTTCTCTATAAAAGACACCTCACTTCATTCATTTCAGACATTTTCCGGATCAGTTCAGATCTCCTTGGATCTCTGATCTTTCTTCTTGTCTTTCAAGAACTTGTTCCATGCAAGTTTCTCTTCTTCACTTCAAATCACACAATTTACTTGCCCTTGCATCCGAGGCTGAACATCCTTCGGCCAAAGATCTTAAGTAAATAACAAACACAACTAGTGAACCTCCTTCTACGTCTAGCAAACGTAGAGGGACCCCACGACCTGCGTTAGGCAAACTTCAACCCTTGAAACCTTTTGCCTAACCACCCTATCCACTATCATTGGTCTTGTATTTGTTGCATCAACAATACATGTATGTAAAAGCTAAATTATTGCTAACAAATGTTGGATTTCAAAAATAAAAATAAAAGGACAGCAAGCAAATAGGTGGACGCATATTTCTCCCATAAAACGTGTGTAGTGTGAACATAAACCAACCCATCTTACCTTGGGTGTATAATTTAATGCTCCCAATAAATAATATTTTTTATAAAAATTTAAGATAAATTCAAATATTTTTTGTAATTATACATCAACGCCCTTGATCTTTCTTATAGTTTTATTGTTTAAACCCCGTCTATTAGTTTTTTTTTTGTTTTTTTTGACGGCTGCTTTATTTCACACATCTCTGTTTTTTAGTGTTAAATAAATAAATCTTCCTTTTTGAAAAAAATATATTATCTTGAATTGTTTTTTTAATAATAAAGCTTGTTTAAATACCATTAACATATAAAAAATATATTATCTTGAATTGTTTTAATATAATAAAGCTTGTTTAAATACCATTAATATACTATCAATATAAACAACCACTACTTATACAAAGACTCATTAAATACTTAAACCACTTTTTAAAAACCTTAAGAGTAATCGATAAGCACTTTTATTTCATTAATTCTAAGATCATGAGTACTAGTTAGTGAAGATAGTGCCTCTCCCTTAGGCATGATCCGTTATGTGGCGGTCCAGTCACCATTGAGACATTTATTTAAAAGAGTTAAATGTCATTTTAGTCCCTGTATTTTGTCCATTTTTTCAGTTTAGTCCAAATGTTTTATTTTTCGCATGTGGGTTAGAAAAGGTTTCATCGTTGCCATTTTAGTCCACTTGGTTAACTTCATCCATTTTTCTGTTAACAAGAAAGGCAATTCGGTCATTTTATATGTAATTATGTTAACTAGAAGGGCAATTCGGCCATATAAAATGACTGAATTGCCCTTCTTGTTAACATAAAAAATAGATGAAGTTAACCTAGTGGACTAAAATGGCAACGGTGAAACCTTTTGAGACCCACAAGTGAAAAATGAAACATTTGGACTAAACTGGTAAAATAGCCTAAACTACAGGGACTAAAATGACATCTAACTCTATTTAAAATGATTGTAATGGTATAATGCACAATAATGTCTCATCCAATAATTACACAATTATTTTTTTTCGTTTTTCTTTTAAAATTAAAACTAATAATATCCATTAAATAAATAAAAATCACATAAATAATAAAACACACACAAATAATACTATTCGTCTTAATTGTCGTCTTCGCTTTCACCATTTTCGTTATCTTCGTCTCCCTCGTCGTCAACTTCTTCATCACCCTCGTTTGGAATATACCGAACCGACCATGAATGTGTTGGACCAAATCAACCGCTAACGCCGAATGTGCGGCTTCAGATCGCATTTCATGTGCATTGTTAACTTTTTCTTTCATTGTTGCTTGCGGATATTCCTGAAAAGCTTCTGGTACATAGTTTTGGCATATTGCTTTTCTTTCGTCTTCAAATATCATATTATGCATAATTATACAAGTGTACATAGCATCTCTCATTTTTTCTTTGGTCCATGTACGACAAGGATTTTTCAAATAATGTCATCGTTATTGAAGAACCCCAAAGCATCTCTCATTGTCCTTCCGCGAAGACTCTTGAACTTTTTAACTCTTTTTTCATTGTACGGGTCCCTAAACGTCTTCAGGACAATGGAATAACTAGGATAAATTCCATCGCACAAGTAGTATTCGTGCGGAAAGTAGTTTCCGTTTGCATAAAACGATGCTTTTGCAGCTCTACCATAAATGAAATCCTCTACCAATGGAGATTGTTCGAAAACATTTATATCATTGCATGACCCCGCGATACCAAAGTAAGCCGACCAAACCCAAAGGTCGTGTGATGCAACCACCTGAACTCTTTGTAATAAAAATTGGCAACGGACAACGAGGACGTGGGGGGCCAAAAAAAATTCGATCTAGCTTTTTATTTAACACGCCCAACATTTTTTTTTGTAAAAAACACCCTGGGGGCGGTGTGTTGGGCATGTTTGGCCCTCCACGCCATTTCTCATTACCACTACATGTGGTCTAATAGAAAAGACGGTTATGTAACTAACAACCAACTTTAATTTAGCATTTTTATGAAATAACTAGTAATTATGAAATAACTAGTAATTATATCCAACGACGTCAAAATATAAAGTAACTCGAATTTATACCGTTTGTGTCAAACAAAGACATGTTACTTTCGACTCAACTCGTTTCCAAACAAAATTCACGTCAAAACGTAAACCAACGAAAAACACAAATAAAGACAAACACGAAAACGTATAATATTTATCACTCATTTTCGTAAAATAAGTTAAGTCAAAATGTAAACTAACCTGAATACCAACACATAAATAAAAAAAAAGTATGTACAAGGAAAATTATTAGTAAATTTAAAATAACAAGTCTAGAAAAATTGCCACCAAAACTCTACATCTAATGGCATAAGTGTAAATATAATTAAATTGGGGGGTAATTTACATCTTGCCAAAACAGGATAATGAAGAAAGGAGCAGGTCTTGGGCCTTGGCTGAGACCGTTTTCCACATCCAGCCACCTCATCTTGTACGGACATTAATTACTTCACAATATCCACGTGTCCCACCACTAACTGAGCCACCGGACCTCATAGCCTCACAGTTAGTGGGTCCATATAGAACGAATCAAATCATGACACGTCATGTGAAAGTTGTTTCAAGTCAACTTTTAGGATACCTTGTCAGATTTGTAGAATTCAAAGATTTTCCCTTCATATTTTGAAGAATATCCAAATACTCCCTTAAAAAGATTTTTTTAACAATAAATTTGGATCACTATTCACTAACAAATTACTGTAGTATCATCGTGTCACTAACGAAACCATCTGATAATATCCAATTTCACCAGGCAATAATGCATGTATATCAATTTAAAAGTAAACCCAATAAATCTGGAAAAAAAAAACTTTTTGTGGAAATTGAACCCAGAATCTAATGGTCCATAAGCCCTATCTCACTCCACAAAATGTCACTAGGTTATAACGTAATCAATGGACGATATTAATGTATTTTGGTGGGATTATTTAAAACTTTTATTGAATAATTTAAACATAAAAAACGCACGTATTTTATTTATATGAAAACGTACCATAGAATATTACATAAACAAACTAAAACCTTTCATAAAGGCATAAAACTATTACAACGTCTAAGTTAAAACATCATAACTCTTCGCGAAAGAGTGTGAATTGACGGTTAAAACTGTAGGCCATTATTAAATATGGTCATTGTGAATCATATAAGCAAGAAAATTCACAACAATAACTCGGGTGTTGTTGACGATTGGCATGTGAGCAATAACTCGGTCACTGTTGATCACCCAAGGATGTGATGGGGCTTGAGTCAACGCTAATGGAGCAAAAGGATGCGATTGGGCCCAAGTCAGAATTATTAAATGCGATAACTTGCGAGTCATGTTTTCGAGTCCAGTTCACATTAGAACATGATATAGAGTTAGTTCATCTTGACATTTTGAAATTCGAATTTATAGTTTCGTATTCAAGTAGGTTTGCTTGTAAAAGGTGTTACATAATAAAAGGCTAAAATATCCTCCCTCGTCTATATCTGCTCTAAGTCTTTAAGTCGAAGTCTTTTTCTTTATATTCGTCTATCGAAGTTTAATAAAAAAAGAGTTGCTTGTGCGTTTGAGTAACTGATCGTGTTCGTGGGAGTTGCTAATCCTCGTAACTTATTTTCGAACCATAAGTATTCAATTCTATGTTATTACGCGTATTTAATTATTCCTAATATAAATCGGTAAAAACAGAATTGTTCACATATTTAGCTACTTACTTACTCTTAAATGGATTGGAATTTATCCGGTATAACTTTGGTTGAAAAGTGATAAATAGTTGAAACTTTAGGGGGCGAATGTTAACTAAAGGGAAACACTGATGTATTGTGAGTCAGTGAGTAGGGTTCTGAGGAGAAGGGGTCTTCCACGTCAGTACACTACACGTGATAGACATGTGAGTAACAACTGGAAGTGGGCCCTGGTTAGGAGGAATATGCTATCTTATCAAAACCAAAGTTAGTTGTACGCTGTGGATATAATTTTGATATTTTTATTTAATTAAATTGCCAAAATCTTCAGTAACGTTTGTGTATTTTGCCAGTTTCATATAAAGTAGGCAAATTGGATTTAAATAATCTTAACTCACTGTTATTGACCAATAAAAATCCTAACTCATTTAATCACCAATAATAATCTGAACTATTCACTTTTGTTTGTAAAATACTTCCAGTTAAAAAAACACTAACTAGGTTAAAAAATTGCTGATGTGGCATCTGATGTGGCCCTTTTAGCTGATGTGTCATATGACGTGACAGTTGATGTGGCATTTTTGATAACATGGCAGCTGATGTGGCAGTCTACGTGGCATTTTTCGATGACGTGGCAGCTGATGTGACAGTCTACGTGGCATTTTTCGATTACGTGGCAACTGATGTGGCAGGTGACGTGGCAAGCCACATCAGCAATTTTTTAACCTAGTTAGTGTTTTTTAACTGGGAGTATTTTACAAACAAAAGTGAATAGTTCAGATTATTATTGGTGATTAAATAAGTTGGGATTATTATTGGCCAATAACAGTGAGTTGGGATTATTTAAATCCAATTTGCCTATAAAGTAATTTTTTTTACTATTTATTTCACTTTTGAGATTTTTTTTTTGTAATTTTCATCCTATTGTCTAATTTTCTTTTTCCAAAACCGTCTCTAAGGTTTTTAAATTTTTTGTCATTTTCATTCAAATATCTGACAGAAAATAACCCAAATTAGACGTTTAGATGAAAATACCAAAACATCAGAAAAATGAAAGGTAGTGTGGTAAAAAAAGTTGTTTTGAATGAAAGCGTCAAACCTGCCCAAACCTTAAGGACGAGTTTGGCAATTTACCCTTTTTATTTTTATAAGATTGCAATATAGAAGTACTAGGTTAGAACCCCGTGTATTACACGGGTTGAATAAATGTAATTTTATATATTAAATATTAAAAACTTATATCTTTATAAACCTTGTATATTGTACGGGTTAAATAAATGTAATTTTATATATCAAATAATAAAAAAAGTTATATCTTTAAAAACCATGTGTATTACACAGATTAAATAAATGTAATTTTGTATACTAAATACTAAAAACATCGTATCTTTAAAAAACTCGTGTATAATCGGGTTGAATAAATCTACCAAATAATAAAAAATTACATCCTTAAAACCCCGTATATTACACGTGTTGAATAGATATAAAAAAGAGTTATGACTTTGAAAACCATGTGTATTACACAGATTAAATAAATGTATTTTTTGTATATTAAATACTAAAAACGTCGTATCTTTAAAAAAACCCGTGTATAGTCCGGTTGAAAAATCTACCAAATAATAAAAAAAATTATATCCTAAAAAAATGTAATTTTGTATATTAAATACTAAAAACGTCGTATCTTTAAAAAAACCCGTGTATAGTCGGGTTGAAAAATCTACCAAATAATAAAAAAAAAAATATATCCTTAAAAACCTCGCATTTTTCTCGAGTTGAATAAACATAATTTTGTATACCAAATAATAAAAAAAAGTTATGCTTTTAAATAATTAGGATAACATTTAATATTAATTTATTATTTATATATTTAATATAAGATAAGTATATTAGAGAGGTATTTGTTTTAAAAATATATTAAATTAACAATTTAGATTTGATGATAATATTTTATTAAAGTATGATAAGATTTAATATTAATTTATTATTTATTTATTTAGATAAATATAAATTTGAGGATAGCTTCAATGAATGACACGTGTCCAAATGTTGGTTTCTTTTATTATAGCAGTTAGACTCTATGCTACGATATAAATTAAATTTAATACAATAATTTTTGGTTGGTTCGTTAAATTTACATGTGTAAATAGGCCGATACAAAGTGTATAAGATTGAGCTCGTCCCCGGGTAATTTAACTTGGTTCAAATTTTTAATAAGTTGGTTTTAAATGACTCACAAGTGACTTGTCTTGTTTTTATTTTATTTTATTTTATTTATTTATTTATTTATTTTTTTTTGAAAGGAAAATTTCATTCAAACAAACTCGAAAGGTCCTAAAAACAAGGACCTACGAGCAAACAAACGAAACAACATCAATCCAACACATCAAACGCAAAACTAGGATTTAAGTATTTAACCGGCACCACGCTTCTACTCTATACCACACTTCATGAGAAA
This sequence comes from Helianthus tuberosus, assembly GCA_030545235.1. Taxonomy (NCBI): domain Eukaryota; kingdom Viridiplantae; phylum Streptophyta; class Magnoliopsida; order Asterales; family Asteraceae; genus Helianthus; species Helianthus tuberosus. Next base: position 197,354,963 of record CM060448.1, on the reverse strand, counting down.
AACGCAGTCGGTGAAAAAATGTAAAGCCGTTTCCAGATCTGCTTGGCAGAGAGTACAGGATGTTTGTGGAAGGATCACGCAACGTTTAAGAAGCTCTGAAATAGTAGGAAGACGATTACGCACAACCCTCCATACCATAATTTTGCATTTTAATGGCACCCAACCCTTCCATTTAATCAACTGACTATTATCAACCAAAGAGATGTTGGAAAACAATTTCTTAGCTGAGCAAACTGTGAACAAACCATCTTTTTCAGGCTTCCATTTCCAGTCATCTACACCACCCCACCATGTGAAGTCATGAATCTCATTAAGGAGCTGAAACAAGTCGGACACCTCTGCATGCGAAGAGGGAGCCGAACGCCAATCCCACTCCATGGTTTTAATATTATTCACCCAACGAATCCGAGCAGAGACCTTAACCCATTTATTTTTTTCAAGCCTAAATAGGTTAGGATATATAACTCGAAGAGGTTCGTCTCTTAACCAAATGTCTCCCCAAAAATTTATAGAATAACCGTCACCTAACTCACCAACGAAAAAAGAATTAAGTGCCGACCCGCTTGGAGTTTTCTTCTCTCCCACTTTAACAATATGTTTCCAACAACCATTAGACGAAGCGCTACAAGGTAACATAGCCCAGGGCCTACTCGAACCGTGACTTGTCTTGTTTACGTGTCTTTAACTTAAGCACACGTTATAAGAAATAGAAATTGATGTTTTAATTTTCTAATATGATAATTAATTCGTTTCCAAATGTCAAACTTTTAAAATATCAAATTATCAACGTAAGGCTTACTATTTTCGTTTTAATAAATGAGAGTGTTAATTATAAGTTGAAGAAAAGTGGATAAAATCAAACCATATTTGGGACTTTAATTTATTACATATTTACATATAAACTCTTACTTATACATCCATAATAATATGAACTTTCACACTCAAAATTTTCACAAGTTTTGATCAGTAAATTTCATATATTAAAGTTCTTATTGTTATGTGATGTTAGATTTAAATAACTTTCTCCAATTGACTGATAGCACTTCTTTATAACCACTCCCAATTTTCATTTTTGTTTTGTCAATAACACTCTCAAACTAACTTAACACTAACCCAGTTTGCTAACATCAGCTGCCACGTCATAAAAAAGCCAGGTCGAATGTCATGTCAGCTGCCACGTCATAAGAAAAGCCAAGTCGGACGCCATGTCAACTACCACGTCATCAAAAAAATTCACATCAAATGTTACGTCAATACACAAGTGCCACATCAACAAAAAAAATTAAGTGAGTTATGGTTCAATTAGTTTGAGAGTTATATCAGCAAATAAGTTGAAAGTTGAGAGTAGTGTGATACAAATAGAAAATCAGAAGTGCTATCGACAAATTGGTGAAAGTTTGTGTTATTTAAATCAAATATCCGAACTTTTAATAATATTTTCTTTTCTTTTATAATTTAATTATATTTTTGTAAATGAGTTAAATGCCATTTTAGTCCCGTGGTTTGGACCATTTTACCAGTTTAGTCCAAATGTTTCATTTTTCGCCTGTGGGTACAAAAAGGTTTCACCGTTTGCCATTTTAGTCCACTAGGTTAACTTTATCCATTATTTATGTTAATGAGAAAGACAATTCGGTCATTTTGTATGGCGAATTGACCTTCTAGTTCACAGAATTACATATAAAAAGACTGAAAATGGATAAGTAGTGGATTAAAATGGCAACGGTGAAACCTTTTTAGACCCAAAGACAAAAATTAAAACATTTGAATTAAACTGGTAAAATTGTCAAACCAAAAGGAGTAAAATGACATTTAACTCTTTATAAATATTAATAATATGAGGAGGGTAAATAAGTAAATTAGATTATTAGAGGAAGGTGGGGCCTACTTTATCTAAAGAGCCACATTTATCGGTGGTAGGTTCCGAAAAGGAGACATAAGAGAGAGAGGTGGCGTGTGTCACTTGTGAAATGAATATGATATGGGTTGCGGATTGGGCTTCATCCCTATCCATTTCTCCACCATGGGCCCCACAAGCACCAACATTGGATTATCCACATTTGCAACAATTAATTTTTTTCACTAAATACTATTAATGGCAATTTATTATTTTATTTTTATTTATGTTTTCGTAGTAGTCGAAACAACATACCTATTTTTTTTTTTTTTGAAAAGTGAACTTCATTAACACAAACAAAGCTACCTCAAACCGAGGCAGCCACCGCTACAAACAACTACAAATTTACACCAATCATCCCACGAAGTCAAAATACCCCTTTTTCTATTTTTATACCAAAAGAAGCCCGTCCTCTTAACCTCTCCGATAATGTGCTCCAATTTAATCTTTTTATCCTTAAATCTCGCTTCATTTCTCGCCCTCCAGATTACCCAACAACCCACTCTAATGACACCTTTCAGGACCTCTTTCTTTTTTCCTTCCAAACCCACATGGTAAAACAACATTCCTTTAGATTTTCGATTTCTGGCTGATTTTTTAACAGCTAATTTCTTTAATCTCATGTCGTCTGTGAGACTTGAACCCCATACCTTCTTCTTCTCGACCTATGTGTAATGAAGACTTGTGAAACCATTACACACTAACTGTGAGAGAAAAAGCGAGTTAGAGTTCATGATTACGTGACACTGATATGACAGTCACTTTTTAACGTGACAGTTAAAACGGGTGAAAATATTACACATAACCTTAATGACATGAAGTTTAAGCTCAAAGTTAGCTCAGGAAAAAAAAACTTGCTTTAGCTCGCACTTCAACAAGCGAGCTCGTGCATCTTTAAACTTTTAAAGATTTTTTAAATTATTTTGTACACATAACAATAACAATAATAATAATAATAATAATAATAATAATAATAATAATAATAATACTACATATCTCACTGTTTTTTTTTTTTTTTTGTATTTAAAAATTTATCATAATATCAACTTACAACAATTGTATAAACCCACTATTATCAATGGTTGACCATTTGTGAAGTGGAAATTGAATTGTGTCAAGGACTCATTGTCAAGCAAAGTGTCATTTCGAGGAATCTTGTAAAATTACAATGACACGTATGAATATATATAAATTTCAGAAGTGGAAAAAGGTTTCATATGAAAACAAATTCGAATCAAGATAAGTACACAATGCACTATCGTTGGTGAAAAACGACACCCCATATAAATTCATTTTCAAGGATATTTTCAACGACACCCTAGCTAATTGATGCAAGAGAGAATAAAGTAATAAGTTTGATTTATAAAAAAAGAAAGTAGAGTAAAATGCCGAAATACACCCTGAGGTGCTGTTTGTTTTTTCAGATGTAAAATGTCTGTAGTCTGCGGACCACATCTGCAGGCATCTGCAAGAGAAGATGTGGCCCAAATGTCTGCAGTCTGCAAGGAGAAGAGGGTTTGTTTTTTTTTTCTTCAAAAACAACTTCACACACACACAACACACACACAAGAGTTTTCTCTGCTCTCTCTCTCTACAAACACTCTCTCTCTCTCTAGAACCACCACCACCTTCACCACCACCATCACAATCATCCGCCACCACTCCTCCACCGTCCACCTGCCACAACCAACAACCACCGCAAACCCTAGCCCCCATTCCAAGAACCCACCGCAAACCCTAGCCCCCTGTCTCCTGCCGCGAAACCACCACCACCGCCGTCAGATCGAACCACCGCCGTCATCGTTCTCTCTCTCTCTGTCTCCTGCCGTCATCGTTCAAACCCTAGCCCCCTGTAACAAACCCTAGACCGTCATCGTTCACAGACTACAAACGAGCAATAGATCGGAACCACCGTCACGGAACCACCTCTCTCTCTCTCACAACTCTCTCTCTCTCACAGCTCTCTCTCTCTCTCACAGCTCTCTCTCTCTCCCTCTCTCTCTCTACGGTCTCCCTAAATTGATGGGTTTGGTGGTGGTGGGTTTTGACGATGGTGGTGGCAGAGGTGGTGCGGTGGTGGTGGCGGAGGTGGTGGTGGTGGCAGGAAGAAGAAGAAGAAGGGTTGGTGGTGTGTGAAGATCTTGAAGCAATATTCCATAGTTTTTTTTTTAAGCAAATAAAGACCCCTTTCAGGTCTTCTTTTTTTTAAAAAACAAACAGTCTTTAACCACTTATGTCTGCCCGTCCGCAGACATAAGCCCTTTTAAGACACTTTAAGCAAAAACAAACACAACCTGAGTTTAAGTCACTTCAGTCAAAAATGAAATTTTGTGTATCTGAGTTCCTGAGGTTTCATTTTTGTTGTCATTTTCATCCAATTGGCAAAATGGGTTAGAAGTTTTTGTTAACTTCTCCCTTTTTTTATTGTTTTCCTCATTTAATTGAAATATATTATGACATAAAATGACGACTACACCATTCATTTAGATGAGTAAAACGACAAAAAGGGGGGAACTTAAGAAAAAAAGTCTAAAATAGTTAACAATTGGATGAGAATGACAAAAAAATAAAACTTAGGTACCTATATACCTATATACGAAAGATTTCATTTTTGAAGTGAAACGACAAAAGTAAGATAAAGTCAGAGCTATTTTGTCATTTTACTCTTTAACTATTTTATGAGGAATAACGGAGTATGGAAGTACTTGTGACCATAGCCCTATGTTACTTTAGGACCAATTATGTGATATGATAGTTTTGGTGAAAACATGTAACATGGTGGTTTATATAGACCGTGGATGTGGATATGTTTGGCAAAAGTAGCTGGTGGCTGTTAGCTGGTAGCTGTAGCTGTTTGCTAATAGTTTTAGTTTTTTAGATATATTTGGTGTTTGACAGAATAGCTGGATCTTTTAATAAAATTATAAAATGACCAAAAAGGACATAACTAAAAATTTAAAAAGTTTGTGCATTAAGAAGTTTACTATCTTTAGAGGTTAAAATAGTCATTTTTCCCTAAAAGCTTTTAACTCCTTCTAAACGCTACTAGTAGGGGTATGTTTGGCATAGAGTTTTTAGAAGCTTTTAGGAGCTTATAGCTTTAAGCTTTTAAGAAAAAGTTCCTATTCAATAAAAACCTTGTTTGATTGAAGGAACTTGAAACTTTTAGATTAGAAGCTTGAAATACACATAACATTACATGAAATGATATGTTAATAAACTTAAGTGACATAAGAGTTAAGGTTAACAAATATACACAAATGGATTGGAACGAAGCGCTAAAATACAAGATAAGATCACTTTTTTAAAAAGTTTTATGTGGTCAAGATTACTTCATATCTACTACGCTCTTAAATCCTAACTTCGTTTACCTCTCATTTTGTTTGTAAGTAATTAAGAAATTGGTCTGTAATAATCCCACCTAGACCTTATTGGCCATTAATAATTCCACCTCAGAATATTCATCCCCCACCAGTCCCACCTTTCACCTATTTTTCCTACAATGGTCCCCCGTTAAAAAAACTTAACGGAGTTAAACTTTCTTCCAAATTACAAACAGATTTTTTAGGGCTTTTGATTAGAACGACGTTACGAGTCCATTAATGTAAAACTTGCCTCGAAACGGAGCTCCAAACGATGAAAACGGCGCTTCAATTAAGGTGTTTAAATTTCCAATTAAACAAAATCAAGTTACTTGGAGCACCATTTCGAAGTAAGTTTTACATTAATGGACTCGTATCATCGTTCTAATCAAAATTCCTAAAAAATCTGATTGTAATTTGGAAAAAAAACTTAACTCCGTTAATTTTTTTTTAAACGGGGACCATTGTAGGAAAAATAGGTGAAAGGTGGGACTGGTGGGGGGAATATTCTGATGTGGGATTATTAATGGCCAATATGGTCTAGGTGGGATTATTACAGGCCAATTCCCCTAAGTAATTTGAGCGTCAAAACGGAATCACGAGTAATTCTCTTTCGCAAATGTTTTTATAAAACATGTCATAAAATTTAATTCCTTCATCATGCATATCAAATTTCTCATCATTCCTCGCACTCAAAACATAGTTATTGTTGATCAAATAGCACACCTAGTCTTGAGAATATGAATATTTGTTCAAGGCTCTTTAGTTTTGTTAATTCTATTTACTAGGTTTACTTTTTTTTCAATTTACATGTGTGTTTCGATATTTCCATTTTATTCTATCCATTCCGATTTATTCTTTGGAATTGGATTTACTTCTCTAAACTTATAACTTTCTTATAAGTAATTATTCTCTCAAAATATTATTGGATTTACTTCTCTAAACTTATAACTTTCTTATAAGTAATTATTCTCTCAAAATATTATTATATTTGAAATATTACATGCATTCACAAGATCTTTGAGGGCCCTATCCTATGATAGATTATCATACGCTTTAGGATCCTCTAATTTTCGAAGCCGACACTTTTGACCATTATCCTTATATTAAAAAACCATTATCCTTATATTATTATTATTATTATTATTATTATTATTATTATTATCCTTATTATTATTATTATTATTATTATATTATATTTTTATATTAATAGACAAACGGAATGAACAGTGTCAAACAGTGTGAAGGGTATTTATGGCATTTAACATCAGATACGTGGAGACTCCTCAGCCCTTCATTGTTGCTTTAAAAAACCAACGAAATGAACAGTAATAAATATTAAAAAGAGAACAATAATAAAATTATCCTTATATTAAAAAATCAACGAAATAAACAGTAATAAATAATAAATATTAAAAAGAGAACAACAATAAAAATAGAAATGAATGAATAGTATCGGGTATCGATACCGGTATCAAATTTACCAAACTGAGTGTATTTTCGGTATCCGTTCGGCACCGGTATTCATCGGGTTTTATTATCCTTATATTAAAAAACCAACGAAATGAACAGTAATAAATAATAAATATTAAAAAGAGAACAATAATAAAAATTATCTTTATATTTATTTATTTATTTAAATTAAAAAACCAACGAAATGAACAGTAATAAATAATAAATATTAAAAAGAGAACAATAATAAAAATAGAAATGAATGAATAGTATCGGGTATCGGTATCAAATTTACCAAACTGAGTGTATTTTCGGTATCCGTTTGGCACCGGTATTCATCGGGTTTTACCCTCAAATACCGGTGCCATACCAGTATCGACCGTATCAAGCTGTACTGTACCAGGTAGATTCGGTACCGGTACCCACTTTTGGGGATTTCGGTAACGGTGTTTTCGGTACCGGTTGGTACCGAGCTCATCAAACCCTGTGGCAACGTAGCAATGCAAGTAATTGCACGGTTTAGATTACTTTTCAGACACACAGTAAGTAAACTGTGTTTCGTTTGAATGAGGTTTTATATACACAACAACTTATTTTGGTTTATTTTTTGTCTTTTTACGTAATGAATGAATTGTAGCATGTAAAATAAACTTGGATATTTAGATTATAGATGAGGAAATCGTATCAAATCCTGTAATCAAACCGGTATCGTATCGGTACCAAATTTACTATACCAAATCATTTTCGGTACCAATTTGGTACCCACCTTTTAGCGTTTTCAGAATCGTTACTTTCGGTTCGACACCGGTCTAGCACCATACCTATATTTATTGATTTTTACCTTCAAATACCATACCGTATTGTACTGAGCATTTTCGGTGCCGGTACCTAATTTCGATGATTTTCCGGATCGATACTTTCGGCGCCGTTACCGGTACCGAGCTCATCCATATTTTAACGTGTTAGCACCGTAATAACTGAACTGAAAACAACCGAATTTCCATCGTGTAGCACGTGTGGGTCCTATTATTATATATTAGGTTATTTAAAATCGTTTTTTTTACGGATTGACTATCATTTTCACGACATTTTTATTTATGTTTTGATATTCGGTATCTGCTTGCCGTTACTGACACGCGTTTTGCAGTCATTGGGTCCCCACCGCAACGCGCGGGCGGAAATTTTTACTAGTTGTTATTTATTTTTATTTGTCATAAAATAGATTTAAAATTAAATACATAAAATACAAAATGCGTTCTTATCTCCAGAAAGATTTGGGTATATCTAGCAAATCTTTAATATATCCACGTGGAATTATCTTTTAATATGAATTTATTATTTTCAAAAGCAACAATGTTCTAAAGCGGATCCGGGTTTCTCTAAACGGGTCAAGTGGTCATTCGGTATTAGTACCAACCCGAACTAAGTTTTCATGAACAAGTGTTTTTGTGCAATGAAATGAAAGATTTCATAAATTTTTTCACCATGGTTACTAGGGTTTGCTTTATAATTTTCACATTACATATACAAAACTTTTTTTTACTGAATCACAGGACCGGCCCCAACGTTTTTGGAGGCACTAAACATGGTTACTAGGGTTTGCTTTATAATTTTCACATTACATATACAACTTTTTTTTACCGAATCACAGGACCGGCCCCAACGTTTTTTGAGGCACTAACATTGTGTTCCTGAGTTTCATTAAACGAGAGAAAAGAAAAGATTTGGAAGGAAATAAATTTTAGTTGTGTTCCAGAGTTTCATTAAAGGAGAGAAGAGAAGAGAAAATGAGAGTTTTTTTGCCTAAATTTAGTCTTTCCAATTTGGAAAGAAACGGAGAGAAGAGAAAAGAAAATGAGAGAATCATTTCTTTTCTCCCCTTAACTTAACTCGGGAACACAGCGTAAGCAAACAACAATGGCGATGCACCTTTGAATTGGTATAAAGAAAACATCAGTTCTGCTTTTCAAGTCTCAATTGCAAACACAATATCAGAATTCAAAGTATCAGTTAGGGAATTAGGGCAAATAATGATTGAGTAAATCACAATATATAGAGATTGCTATAAAAATTAGCCGTTAAGCAATATGGATTATCTTTGCGACACAACTAATTTCCCCGAATTTCGTCTCAATCGGCGACGCCATTGAGCGGAATTAGTATGTACGAAGTTACAGTTAGCGAGAATAACAATGACGGCCTAAATAAAATACGAAATGCATATTGATTGGAGATAGAATTGGGCCTCTTTTATTTTAAAATTGGTTCTTTAGTTGGGTCTTGCAATAAATATAGTTTTTATTTTGTTCAATTGGGTCTAATTCAATAATACACATATGCTATATAAAGATTTTTAAAGAAAACTGGAGGCCCCTACTTTTTTGGGTCTAAGCCATTGCCTAGATTTATAAGCCTTTAGGTTCGGTCCTGACGAATCAAGTTAGGTCAACTTCGCTAATATACATTTCAATAACATTATACATTTTTGGAACCTTGCTTCACACTTAAATCAACGTGACCAAAACATAAAGTTTTAAGTATCCACAATACGTAAAGAGAGAGAACGAGGGACATAGATGTGTATTCATGCTTCCGCGTGCGTGTGAGAGAGATGATGTGATAATGGTGGCAACAATACTAGTCGCTTGTCGCGTGGGTCACAAGTGGTAGTTGTGCCTATCGATCGTTGTAGATGATGTAACATCTTTATTTAAACTTGTGTATGAAACCATTTTTATTAAAGGCCTTTTGCTTCCATACAAACAAATGTGAACTCCACAAGGGAATCTATATCCTAAAAGTTGCATAGTAAGTTCACTTTAAACATACAAAAAAGTTTTATTCTACTTGATTCATGCATGAACCAATGAGGGAGGAGTATTTTTTTTTTTGTTTAAGTTGTTTATTCAGAATAAATAATGTTTTCTTTTTAAAACTGTGCAGTAAACTTCTTTTTATAATGGATTACTTTTTAATTGCTTCATGCATGAACCAATGTGTGATTAGGCAAAAGATGTAGCTTATTTTTCAATCCACAATAAGTGAAAATTTCTCATTGAGCTTGTATAGAAGTAGTAAGTTCATTTTTTAATGGGCTCCATGATGGCGTGTTTATTTGGTACGAGCCAATGAGGGATGAGTGTGGTTTGCGTTACTTGTGTTTCGGTCAGGCCCGTCTCCGAAAATCCCAAAAAAAATTTTGGCCCTGTTTGAGATAAAAATTTTGGACCCTATTCGCAAATCTTCATATAATATAAACTCATCAATCATTCAATCAAATATATAAATACTAAAAACCCATAATACTACGATAATTGTTATGAAATAGATAAAAAAATTAACAAAAATAATGTAGCAAAGATGATCAAATTATCGAACCTACTTGCTAATCGAATAATGTGGTTCTTGTAGCGTTTTTTGAAGCAAAGTTCTCGATTAACTCCTTGTAATCCATAGTATCTAATATTTCACTTTCAATAGAAATTGTCGCCAAGCCGTTTAGCCATTCTTGTGACACTGTAGAACGTAAATAGGCCTTCAATAACTTCAACTTTGAAAAACTTCTTTCTGCCGATGCCACGGTTACCGGAATTGTCAACAATACTTTATATGCATTTATAGCATTAGGATAAGTAGTATTGCGTTGGAAGATATAGTCTAAAACATCAAAAAGGTTGTCAATGTATCTCGGTAAAAATGTATTAATCAACTTCAACTCCGTATACAGGCTCATATTTTTGTTTAGACTAGTCACTTGGGCTTGTTAATCGAGCCATTTTTTTAAAACTTTTAAACATGCCCTTATTTAAAAACTTTAGGTCTTTTAGAAGGCCCTTGTTTTTACAAAAACCAGAATTTATATATATATATATATAGGGGAAGGTTCTATGCAGAACACTAAATATTGCAAGAAGACGCAGAACAAAAATAATCACTCATTTTTTCAATCCTAAAACCTAAAAAGTAAATGAAAATGTTATAAATGTAAGATTTGTTATTTCTCACACTAGAATTTAAAATAAAATATGAAAAATCTTCAGTTTTTAAATAATCTACACACATGTAGGTTATGTGTAGGCTAAATTACCTACATGTATGTAGACTACGTGTTGGGAAAAATATATGATTTTTTTATATACATGTAATACACATATGAATGTAAGAAACATAAACTTTAAGAAATATGAACTTTAAATCCCAAAATTTAGTGATTTATAATTGTTCTTTTTGTTCTCGCAATAATTAGTGTTCTGTAATGATCATTATCCTCTCTCTATATATATAATTTTAAAATTTTTAAAACTTTTTAGGGCCATATATTGATTTGGGCCCTGGTCGCAGGCACCTCCTGCATCCCCTGATAGACAGCCCTGGTTTCAGTGTTATAGGGTTATGGTCTGAAAATTTACATGGTTAATCGACTTTTGATGCTTTATGTTACGTATAAAAAAACGATAAAGTCGTATCCCATAACCTTAGTGTGCACTATGTTTTGATGTTTTATAGAGAGATGATATCCAAAATATAACATGATAGCAAGTGCTTCTAAGATCATATTGCTATCTCACTCATTCATTATTTCTAAAAAACTTTTGCCGTGCTTCACAACTCCATTCTTTTCCCAACATATGTTCTCGTGTTCGGTTAGGCCGGTGGGAAACACGCTTGTGTGGACCTTATCGGAGTGTGCCCTCTAGTTGAGGGACAACCTGTTCTTGGCTGGCCAGGCTGTGTTGAATGCATAATCATAGATAGTTGCTAAGCATGAGCAAACTTGTGCTAAGAATCAACATGTCTTAATTCCCTTGCTTTTTATACCTTTGGGTCATTTACCCCTGAAGTTGTTGGTTTTATGAAGAAAGTGCAGAGATTCGTCATGGCTGGCCCTGGGGGTGGGCAGGGGAGACTACCGGCCAAGGACCGATATTTTGAAGGGCACGATATTCTAAAAAAATCCGATATGTATATGTAAAAAATAATAGGGTATACCCATACAAACACCAACATAGACCCACTTACAAAACTATCATTATGGTTTATATTAGTTATTAGCCCATTGACATTAGGTTTAGACCTTTAGTGAACTATATACTCAATTTCGTTAAGGCTTTGGGCACGTTTTTTCGAGCTCTAACATGGTACACGAATTCTTAGGGCTGGCCCTGAGAGTCGTGCTGAACAATTTCTCGATGCCGAAGAACCAGAGTTTTGTTTTCAATTAGATCAGTTTTGCAATTCAAAAGAGGGTTAAGGCGCAACTTATTGTCCGCTTACCTATCGCTGTTATGTAATTTCTCACTTCTATCACGAAATCACAAGCCAAAATTGTACCAAAAAAAAGATCTCTTTAATTACAAACGTGTTGGAAGGGAGGACGTCCCCATTTTTACTATTCATGCAATAAAAGGAGACCATCTTCATGGTCGGTCGCTTAAGCAATGACATGATATTTATCGTGTCGTTTTCAAAATTGGTCGGTAAATTGATATCACTCAGATGTTGTATATATATATATATCTATAAAAATTATGCCGATATTATATTGTAATATATAAACATTAATATTAATATTTAGCTTTTAATTGTGTCACGTAACACCAATATTTTTTAGTTAGATGTTTCATGTATTCATCCTCGCAATAAAAGTAAAGGTGGACTTGGGCCAATGAAGGGGACTAAGAGTCAGTGACAGATCTAGGATTCGCGCGAAGCGGTAACGTTTTATAAATAAGCGGTAACGAAATAGAAAAAACGTCAAATTTTTCCAAAATTTACACTAATTTTACACTACCGCCGGAGCGCCAAGTGGTAGCGGGCATTACCCCTTGTTATACACTAGATCCGCCCCTGCTAAGAGTTCACGGGTACATATGCTTTGAAAGTTAATAGATCGTGTCATTTTGTTGGGTGGTAACGAGGTTATTAGATGGAATTGTTTCGTACCGGTAAAAGTGAATATTCTGTTTCGGAGAATTATCATAGATCGACAACCCGACTAGAAAGAAATTCGTAGGAAAAGATATTGATATTCCTTAAATGTTGTCTCCATGTTGCAAGAAGATAAACTGTGGATCATGTTTTAGGCGCTTATGAGATCGCTTTGAAAGTATATACTATTCTCCCGAATTCTTTTTATCCGTTGGATTTCATGCACTGGATCGCTCAGCTCTCAATTCATAAGGTGAAAAATATCGCTCATTCACACGGTTATGTCGACTACTTGGTGGATTTTGTAGAAGTACCAGAACAAATGTCTTTCAAGAATTTTTTTTTCCAGGGGGTTCGTTTTGTTGGTATATTTTCATTAATTTTTTTCAAATTATACAATGTTTTCACTATTTTTTTTCCAACCGAGGAGGTTATCGGAAACCCCCAAAATCCCTGGATCCGCCCATCTTTCAAGAAATTATTAACTTATCTTTTTTGTTGTTCATCAATGAAATAAGAATGTTACTATCAAATGGGTTAATTGGTTGCAAAACCCATTACTAACATTGCAAATTTGCAATTGCTTATGTTTTTGCTTTGTTTCTTGCTAGGTAGTGGTTGGTTTCGGTACACAATGTCCCGTATTCCAAAAAAAGTAAAAACCAGATCAAACAAACTCCGATTAAACTCATTTCATCAGTGTTGGTTTATACTACGCCCGCCGTTAGAAAAAAAAGTACTCAACATCTTAAAAACGATTCAATTGGGCCAAGTAATTGATGTTTCCAACTTTCCATAGAGAAAGCCCACTTTAGGGCCCATAAAAAGCCCAATCTCATACTCTCATGGGCCACAAGATATATTTAACCTCAACCACTCATCTACGGTCTCAATTTCTCCCCTTTTCTGGTCGATTAGGGTTTTAGCGTTTCACAATCGCCTTCGAATTCAACAATCAGATCGCAAATCATCAACAAGTACTTCAAGGTAAACATAATTAACCTAATTCTGTTTCATTATTGATTGTTTTACAGGCTGTTTGAACAAATCTGACCCTTATTTACTTGTAATTTTGTTTTCGCAACGATGAAAACCTAATCGCTTTTGTTTGTTTGACCTAATTTGATAGGCGAAAGGCGATGTCTCGTGTGTACGTTGGGAATCTGGATCCGCGAGTTTCTGAGCGAGAGCTTGAAGATGAATTTCGCGCGTATGGTGTTCTAAGGAAGTAAGTTTATTTCTATTGTCTTTTGTGGTTTTAATTACGTTGTTGTTGATTTTGTTTTGTTTTTATTTGATTAAAGATAACGAAACGAATCATGTAAAATAGGCTATATAAGAGGATTTTTATGAAGCTTGATACACTTTGTGCTTCTTTTTCTAGAAAATTTTTGCTAATTATACATTATTCATACTATTATTCAAAAGTTTGCAAGAATTTGTCTTTAAAGCTATGTATAAATGGGTAAAACTGTGTATAAATTAATGTCGAATCATGTAAAATAGGCTATATAAGGATTTTTATGAAGCTTGATATACTTTGTGCTTTTTTTTTCTAGAAAAAAATGGCTAATTTTACATTATTCATATTATTAATCAAAAGTATGCAAGAATTTGACTTTAAAGCTATGTATAAATGGGTAAAACTGTGTATAAATTTATGTTATATTTTTAGAAGAATATTGCTAATAATATATTATGATACCAAAAGTTTGCAACAATCTGTCCTTACTGAAAGATAACAAGCTTCACGTGACTTGAATAATGGGTAAAACTTTTTTGTATTTAACAATATGAATTTTTTAACGTTTTGGTTAGTTTTTTAAGATTTTTGTTGTTCACAAGTATTTTAGATGTCTGTGGTTATCAATTTCTTGTTTTCTGCTGAAATTCTTTGTTATAGGATGATTTGGATTATGTATTAACTCAATCCTTATATCCAAGGATGCTAGACCTTAATTGTAACTGAACTTATTGCAGTGTGTGGGTTGCTAGAAGGCCACCTGGTTATGCATTTGTTGAGTTTGACGATCGCAGGGATGCGCTAGATGCTATTCGGGCGTTAGATGGTATGTTTCTTGTCTTTGTGAAAGTACCAATGTATGGTTATTATTTTGGGTTTTTCTGTATTCTGTTGAATCTTGTTGTGGTTTTACTTTTTGTTATATCGATTGTGCTTTTGTGTTGAATCTTATTTTGTGCATTTATTATCTCATGTTTAACCTTTTCGTCATCACAACTGTATTTCGATATGTTTAGGGAAAAACGGTTGGCGTGTTGAGCTCTCTCACAACTCAAAAGGAGATGGTGGTGGTCGTGGTGGACGCGGTGGTGGCGGTGACCGTGGGGGTCGTGGTGGCGGTGATGACCTGAAATGTTATCAGTGTGGTGAGCCTGGTCACTTTGCTCGGGAATGCCGCAACCGTGGTGGTGGTGGTTCGCGTGGGTTTGGAGGAGGCCGCCGCCGTAGCCCTAGCCCTAGGCGACGAAGGAGTCCAAGTTATGGGCGTCGGTAAGACGAGATATATTCTTGTGTTATGAGTTTTTGGTGATTTTTACATGCTATATCTCAATGTATTAATTCTTGCAGTGTGGTTATTAGAATTTTTAGCATCAATGATGAGGTTAATTTAAATGTTTTATGATTCTTTGTATTTTTATGATATTGACGTTATTCTTTTGTTGTTTTTGACATGGACGTTTTTACAGTAGTTACAGTCCTCGCTACAGTCCTCGTGGTGGGAGGTCACCGCCACCTAGGCGTAGCATATCACCTCGTAGAGGCCGCAGCTACAGCAGATCGCCGCCTCCATACCGCCGTGCCAGACGTGATTCTCCTTATGCTAATGGGTATGTTTTAAATCTTTTACAAATATCTGTGTTCGCGTGTATGCATCTTTAGTTGTGCTTGTGTGTGTTTTCAAGTGTATGTATGCGGTTAGGCAGTTTGTGATTTTTCGATTTTAAATGTTTGGGGGTTTCGTTGTCTTTCATTTGGTTTCTCAAGGTGTAAAATCATTTCAGGTTCATTTTTCTAAGTTTTGGACCATAAACGATTCCATTCCATCAAGAAGTAAATATGAACCTAGGGTATTGTTTAAAACATAATATAGTAATATGCAAAACATTGTTGTTTTAGTTTATTGACTGGTTTGGTTTGATACATTCTTATGTTAAACTGAACCCAAACCTGAAATATCAGTTTATACGAATCCATAACATAAAGTCACTGTTCTCAAGGTTTTGTTTTTCAAGTTTTGGCATGTTCTCAGTTTTTAAAAAAATATACTTACATATATATAAATGTTTGTTTTCAGAGTTTAGGAATGGAGATAAGCAGAAACAGTTGAAGATTGCTGAATGTATCAGGGTAGCTCTGCATCAATAGTTTTGTTATATGGTTTGTGAACATATCGCAGTCGGTTTTATTTATGTCGTCGGTATCATAATATGACATTTTCGTGTGTTGGACTTGGCATTTGATCTGGGACCGCACTATGTGGCTTTAATAGGGGTTGCTCTCGACTCCGATCTTTAATGCAGCTAGCTGAAATCATCCTAGAGGTTGTTTTTTCACACTTTAATTTGAATGCTTTTTATGGAAGTATCATATGGTGTTATTTTTAAGTGTTAGGTTTCTAAACATATTTTTACGTTTTTTTTGATGTTATGAGGTCTGGTCAACACCTGAGAAACGGCGTTTCGTCGTCTTCTACTTTCTGCACTACACCGCTTCTCTTGGTTTTTAGTGACTACAAACTGCAAATTTTGGTCACAAAACTTCATATGGTTTAGCATCTTCGCATTCTACACCTGCATGTTGCTTCATCTGGTTTTTAGTGACTATTTAGCGACATCACTTTGTTTCTCTGCAACAAAGCTTCATGTAGTTAAGACTCATTACGACCCCCTAAAAGGTGAAGACCGGGAATTAGACCACTTCATGCACTACACCGCTTCTTGTGGTTTTTTGCTTTTAAGTGACTACTTTGAGCGGGTATACATAAGAACTTCAAATTTTGCACATGGTTTAGCATTTCTGCACTCTACACCTGCATGTTTCTTCATCTGGTTTAGTGACTGCTTTGAATGATCATAACCTGTTAAGGCCCAACACAGTCTCTTTGCTGTGTGCTTCATAATGGTATAGTACTACATCGCTTCTGGCAAATATCGGTCACAAAATTCGTATGGTTTAGCGTCTTTAAGCACTCTACGCCTGCATGTTGTTGCTTCTGGTTTTTCGTGACTGCAACAGTAACTTTATTGCTGGTACCATTCCCTCTATCTGCAACAAAGCTTCATGTAGTTAAGACCCAAGGTAGAGACTCGGACTAGGAACATTTTCTGCACATCACCGCTTTTTTGAGGCTAATTAGCGACTATTCAAACTTCCTATGCTATAGCATCTCTGCACTCTACATCTACTTGTTGCTTCATCTGGTGTTTAGTGACTGCTATTTTTTAGCGACATCATACTATCTGCAACAAAGCTTCTTGTCTTTTAAGGCCTGTAACCATTTGGAAAAGGCCTACAAAAAGTGTTTGCTACATGCTATTGCTGTTAACCAATTTTACTTTTGTATCGCTAGAAAAGACTAAGAAGTCTTTTGTGATATAACGTTAAACTGTCTAATGAATTTGTGATTGTATGGAAACGGAGGTGATGACATTATTACTTTCTGCACCTAGCGTTCTCTTTGCCAATGAGGCGCTAATCAAACTGCATCGTGTGGTGATCATTTTTTTGCATAAAATTTGTTGCTTTTTTATGCAAATTGCTGGGGCTTATGGTTATGTTAGATTGTAATCAAGCTTGCGTGAACTTGTGTTGAGTTTTTCAATTTGTGAGCTCGAGTGCTTTATTTTCTAAAGCACGAGCGAGCTCTAGCTTGGTTTTAAGTCCCTTATTCTAGTTTTTAGCCTTTCGACCTGTTTACCTGCTTGATGCTCAACTTGCAAGATTTGCCTCCAAATCTCACTTTAAACATGTAAATCTAGCTATAAGAGTTTCACCTTCTGGGTTCAACTTTATTCATGTAGGCCAATAGCAACACCAATTAACATGTTATGTCAGTTGGGTCAAGTTATTCTACAATTTAAGCCTTTAAGTTCCATATTTTGATGTATGCATGCATATCCGTCAACGGATCCGTTAAATCGAATACTTACAATTAAAACTTAAAAGTATTTTCACGATTTTGATTGAACATGAATAATTGCAGGACGCGCACATGTGAAGCAAGAAGAAATATATTGTTAACGTGTCGAGAGGTTTTGCGCCACACACAACAGATAGTTTAGATCGGATGACATATAATCAATAATAAAGTATAATAATTTAATGCCATGAAAAGTATAAACAAATCTTTAGAAAGAAAATGCAAGTTTCCAACACCTATATAGCTTTTCATGAGTTCCCAACCAAAATATTAAGCAACAAAAATATAGCTTTTTCTGACCTTTGAACTCCTAACTAAGTTTTATTTTTAACTGCAGCATGCCAAGGCTGCACAAACAACAAACTGAGGAAGACAACAGATTACACATTGAAAATCTTCCAATCACTCCACTCTAGAGCAACCCTTTTACACCTATTTTTAATCCAAAGGTAGCTTAGAGACTAATTTCCCAATCTTTACCTGATCATTATCGAATATAAAGTTGTTTCTTGATCTCCAAATACAACAAGCCACAAAAGTGATTGACTGGACCAGTTTTAATTTGAGTTTATTTTCCAAAAATGGCTTATGGATCTCGAAAATATATTTGGAATAGAAGGCGAAAATCGGAGGGGTTTTGCACCACGTACTGGTCGTCACATAACAGGAAGAAAACATATGATCCATAGATTCAGAAGAAGACTTACAAAGGCTGCAAATATTTGGACCCGTCATCGTTTGTCAAATTGTCGCAAGTGGGAAGATGATTTAGATAGGCTCTCCATCCGAAACCATTAACCTTCATAGGGACATTCGAACACACTTGAAACCTGGATCGAGTCAGTTTGATACATACAATAGTCTCTTTACAGATGCTACCGGGAAAGAGTTGGACCCATCATCACCCAGCCAAACCCATGAGTCGTTGCTATCTTTTAAACCAATATTCTGCAATTTATCCTGCAAACATAACTCATAAGTGACCACCCAAGTGGACTCAACAGTCCTCAATAAGCTTTCTAAGAGAACTTCATATTAATAATACATGTTACGAAATGACAAGGGACCACAATATGAATACATGTTACGAAATGGTCTGCAAATTCATTGGTTTTTCAATGGAAGGAAAACAAAATGGCCTCTTGCCGATTTGACTTGTCACTATAGACGGTTTATAGATCCACAGATGCCTCAGATATATCAAATCTGATATGTTTGTGGGTAAAAAAACCTTATGCAAAATTGCATACTGAAGAGGGAAAAACTGCTGATGAATTCCAGCAAATCGATGCCATACAGAAAATCATTAAGGTGGTGTTTGTTTTTTCAGATGCAAAAGGTCTGCAGTTTGCGGACCATATCTGCAAACGTCTGCACGAGAAGAGGTGGACCAAATGTCTGCGGAGTGTAATAAAAAGAGTGTTTGATTATCTCACCTCTTTACCCCTAAGTAGCACAAAGGAACGAAAACATTTTGCAATGTCCTCACTCAAGGATCTGAAATCTTTGAAGCACAAAATCGATCGAATGTTTTGGGCAGACCGGCTTATATGGTGGTATACTAATATTGGGAAATCGAGAGGACAATATTAGCCTTAACCTTACTGTTTTAAGGATGAATCGTTCTTTCTTAGGCAAAGCTCCCTATCAAGATCATGCATTTTACAAGCTTTGACACCTCCGTTAGACTTGACTTGCTCCTGTTAGATACAGTTACAAGATTTCTGTCAATTAGATAACCCTTTGCAATATCCTCCAGGCTCCTATTTCCATCTTGTTGAATGACTCCCTCAGCTACCCGCAACGAGATCAACCTTTGTACCTGAAACTCGTGGTCCTCTAGGAAGCCACCAACACATCCCGCTTATCATATGTTTGAGAAACGGTAACTAGGGGTGTTCAAAACCGGATATCCGAAATTTTCGGATACCAAATTTCACTATCCGAATCCGTATCCGAAATCTAAGTTTTCGGATATTTTTCGGATACTTCGGATATTTGGATAACCGAAAAAAAATGAAAATTAAATTTTCGGATATCTCGGATATCCGAAATATCCAAAAATTTTGAAAATCACTATCCGAATCCGAAAAGTTCGGATATCCGAATTTCGGATATCAGATTTTTCGGATATTTCGGATTCGGATATAGGATATTTCGGATCGGGTTTTCGGATACGGATAGTTTTGAACACCCCTAACGGTAACCCATACACGGACATGGAAATGATGCTTAACAAAACCATCGTAAAATACTTTGGTAGCGAGGGTAGTCTTGCCAATTCCTCCCATACCAACAATAGAGACAACATCTAGCTAGCTTCTTTTGATCTTGCACAAGCAGCTTGTCTCTTATCAGCTCAGCATTGCGATCAATTAGAGTTACTTTAGCTTCTTTTGATCTTGCACAAGCAGTTTGTCTTACGTAAAACGTTTTCACTAGAAGATACAAAATTCGAGTTACTTTAGGTTTCAACGCTGCCGCAACGCGCGATACCATTTTTTAACTTAAAGAATACTATTTTCTTACGTGCTTTATTTAAGTACAATTCGGTATAAATCCATGTTGGTTTACGTTTTGACGTAAAATTTTCTCGGTAATGATTGAAGGTGAAATATAATACGTTTTCGTGCCTATTTTATGTATGTTTTCAGTTAATCTACTTTTGACGTAAGTTTTGCTCGGAAACGAGTCGGATCAGATGGTTGACGGTACAAATTCGAGTTATTTTAAGTTTTGACATCGGCGCAACGCGCGACGGGTCAAAATAGTAATTATAATCAAAGCCGAAGGGTCCCGTATTATTGTATTAACAACATAAAATTATTGTATGCTGGTCAAATTGGGCTTATTGTGAAAGCCACGGCCCAAATCTAATAGTAAGCCAGTGTGGAGCCCACTAATAATATATCGAGTTTGAGCTTATTGATTTTGAAATCTTCATCCATACCAAAGTGGTTTTGTTTAGTAAATAAAACTAGGTTATAACCCCGTGTGATATACGAGTTGAATAAATGAATTTTATATACTAAATAATAAAACAATATATCTTTAAAAACCTCATTAATTTCACGGGTTGAATAAATGTAATTTTATATATTAAATAATAAAAAGTCATAACTATAAGAGAACCATATGTATTGTACGGGTTATGTAATTTAATATACCAAATAATAAAAAGTTATATATTTAAAACCATGTGTATTACACGTGTTGAAATGTAATATTATTTACCAACTAATAAAAAAAGTTATATTTTGAAAAACCCTCGTGTATTACAGGGGTGAATAAATATGATTTTACATACCAAATAATAAGAAAATTATATTCTATATATAAAGTAATACCGGAAGTTATATACAATTTGTTTAAAAATTATGTAATAGTAATTTACAACTAAATAAAATTTAGTAGAAAGGTTATCTATAAATAATAATTATCCATAAGAGATTGAGAAAATCAAAAGACACATAACCTAATATAATGACAAGTGTCTCATTAATGATTTCTTTTATTATATGGTATAGATAATCATCTCACGGAAGGGTTTTGTGCTTGTTCTACTGTCATTTTTTTTCATGTTTCTATGTGTTCTTTGATAAGGACATATCACGGTTTATAAATTCTTTTTTTAACGGCAAATTTCATTTTTTCTTCTTATGAGACTTGAAACCATGACTTTCCAAACTTAGGTGCTCCTAGAAGATTTGTTTCTTTCATTGGGCCACCAACCCCAATGGTGGTATAGTTTAAAGTTTTAGAAATTACACTTGGTTTTCACTATTAACTCAAATATGATACGTTGGTCCTTGACACTAACTGACGATAAAAAAATATGTTAAAGTTTTTGTTAGTTGAGTAGACGACTATTACGGTTTTGGTTCCATGCTTTTGGAAATTACATTTACAGTCATTAGTAGGGATGGCAAATATACCCAAACTCCTCGTGCATACTCTAAACCCGAAGCATTTGGGACGGGTATACCCGATACCCGGTGGATATTGGGTCGGGGATGGGTGTGGAAAAAAAAATTTCGCGGGTACGGGACAAGTATGGGTAGATGACACCCAAAACTATATACCCGTTTATCCGAAATATATATCCAATATATATCCGAAAACTTTTAAG
Source organism: Helianthus tuberosus (assembly GCA_030545235.1). Classification (NCBI taxonomy): domain Eukaryota; kingdom Viridiplantae; phylum Streptophyta; class Magnoliopsida; order Asterales; family Asteraceae; genus Helianthus; species Helianthus tuberosus. The sequence goes on along the minus strand of CM060448.1, from coordinate 197,333,033 downwards.
TTTTATTTTTATTTTCCTATACTATAATTTAGTAATGTCTCATATTCTTGTAGCTTTATTATTTGAAAAAAAATAAAGTTTTCATTTTAATTATATTTTAATGGCTTATTCATATTTATATAATAGGCTATGAAATACAAGATTATTTTTTAAGATTAATATTATAATATATTTACATTTTTAAATATACCAAAACTATTATGGTGATAATATAATTTAATATATTATATAGATTTTTAAAACATAAAATTATAAAGGAAAGTAAAAAATATATATACATGAAAATCGCAACGGGTATGGCCGATACTCGACGGGTAAATACCCGACAGATAAGGGGCCGGGTATGAAACAAGATTTTACAATCGGGTATGTATATAAGATTAGCCATACCCAACCCATTGTTAGGGCTGTAAACGAGTCGAGTCAAGCTGAGCTAGACCCAGCTCGAGCTCGACTCGAGTTCGATTCGAGCTGGCTCGGCTCGAGCTCGAATTTCAAATCGAGCTGAGATTTGAGGCTCGAGCTCAACTCGATTAAAATTCGAGCTAGCTTGGCTCGGCTCGATCTAGCTCGAACTAACAAAGAACCATAAAATTTACTACTTAAAAAGCCCTTACAAATGAATTTCTTCATAGACTAAGGGTCATAATTGCCATTTTATTTAACCATATGGCTAAATATACAAGTATAAATAGTTAATTCACTTTGTACATTGTCTTTACCTTCTTTTATTGGAGAGATACTCCCTTAGTTTTTGTTTTGTAAGCGATGTAGAACAAAAAAAAATGAAGGATGTAAACCTTATCGAGCCAACTCACGAGCCGAGCCAGGCCAGGCCAAGCTCGAGCTCGGCTCGTTTACAAACCGAGCCGAGCCGAGCCGAGCTGGCTCGTTAACAACCGAGCCAATTTCGAGCCGAGCTTTTTTCGAGTTTTTTTCAAGCGAGTTTCAAACGAGCTGCGAGCCACGAGTTTTTTGAACACCCCTACCCATTGTCATCTCTAGTCATTAATTATTAATCATAAGTATAAGTTTGGTACTTGAAACTAACGGCTGTTAAAAATATGCTACTTTTCTATGGAAAATTAACACTTTATCAATAAAAACACCTTATAATGGCCTTGATTTATTGATATCTCCTTTTGTGATTTATTGATACCTCCTTTTGTGATTGACAAAATACACACAAGAATTAACATCAAAATATAAAATATACCATTTAAACTGTGCTTTTAAATCATACAATTAGAGAAAGGCAATTATAATGACAGAAAAAAGACACGAGACAAAAAATGGTAGGAGACGCTCCCCTTCATTTTCTGCCTTTTGTTACACAAGCATGCTTGCATAGATATCATCTATATAAGTTGGAAACCCTACCATTTACATTTCCACCTCAAAAGCATTATAGTTTTTTGTTTTATTTATAAAAGTATATCATCATATATATATATACTAGGTTAGAACCCCGTGTATTACACGGGTTGAATAAATGTAATTTTATATGCTAAATTAAAAAAAAATTTCTTTAAAAATCTCGTTTATTACACGGGTTGAATAAATGTAATTTTATATATTAAAATTATATCTCTAAGAATCCCATATTGTACTGAATAAATGTAATTTTATATACCAAATAATAAAAACTCGTGATTTGTACGGGTTGAATAAATCTAATTATATATACTAAATAATAAAAAAGTTATATCTTTAAAAACACTGTGTATTACACAGGTTAAATAAATGTAATTTTAATAACCTTGTATATTACTCGGGTTGGATAAATGTAATTTTATAAACTAAATAATAAAAAAGTTATATACTTATAAACCTCGTGTGTTATACGGGTTGAATAAATCTAATTATATGTACTAAATCATCATCATCATCATCATACTCAGTAAATTCCACCAATAGCAAAGATAAGGTAGAGTCTGAGGAAGGTAAGATGTAGAGGCTGCTTTCAGTGAGACCCTCGGCTCGATAGTAGTTTTGCATCAAGCCTTGGACATAAGGCACATAACACTCAGCAATCGGTACAAAGACCGATTAGTGCATGTTCCCTTTTGTCTTTCTGTTATCAACGCCACCACATGATGATGATGCATTATTAACCGTCCGCCGCTTTTAACGTTATTTTCAGGAACTTAGTAAAATAACGTTAAAATTAGTGCAATTTCACTTTTGCCCTCCGAGCGTCCACACATATACATTATACGCGCATACCGCAAGCGGGGCGAATATATACTAAATAATAAAAAAGTTATATCTTTTAAAACACCATGTATTACACGGGTTAAATAAATGTAATTTTGTATAGTAAATAATATGTTATTGGATTCGTTTAAAAAATCATAAATTTGGTTCGGTTTAATTTGAATCAAATCACAAAGTTGGTTAAGTTTAATTCGAATTGATTAGAACCCGAATTTGAAAAATTAAAAACAGAATTATATTATTACCTTCTTTTCCTAATTAGTGTTTTTTTTTTAAGTTTGACCTAATGTCTAATAAGTTATTTTGTATATTTTGTTTGTACTTTAAATTTTTTATATGAGCGTATTATTGTTTTTTTAAGTTTAAGATTAGTGTTTTGTGCTATTATTTAAAAAATATATTTAATTTATAACTTAAATTTGAAGATAATATATTATTAGAAAAAATAGAATGATTATATCCGACATTCAAAGTAAAGTAAGATAAGATTTAATATTATTTAATTATTTATTATTTAATCTAACTACTATAATAAAAGAAACCAACCTTTGTACACGTGTCATTCATTGAAGGTATCCTCAAATTTATATTTATCTAAATAAATAAATAAATAATAAATTAATATTAAATCTAATCATACTTTAATAAAATATTATCCTCAAATCTAAATTGTTAATTTAATATATTTTTAAAACAAATACCTATCTTATCTATTTATCTTATATTAAATATATAAATAATAAATTAATATTAAATGTTATCCTAATTAATTAATTATTTATTATTTAATTAATTGATATAAGATAAGTATGAAAAAGCAGGAAATTACAAATGTAGACGCCTTCAATGAATGACACGTGTCCCAAAACAGGTTTCTTTTATTATAGTAGATAGATATATGGGGAAGGATAACTATATTTAAATAAGATTGTTACATCTTTCAATCTAAACTAGTATAAATAAAGGGATATTAGATTTAAATCACCCTAATTTTCATCAATTGGTCAATAACACTCCTTACATTCGATTTGTAAACTAGCACTCCCAATTTTCAATTTATTTTCCTTTAGCACTCCCTAACTAACTGAAACTTAACACAGTTAGTATTTGCTGATGTGGCCCTTTTTGCCGACGCGGCAACTGATGTGACATTTTTTATGACATGGCAGCTGACATGATAGTTAACGTGGCATTTTTATGACGTGACATCTGACATCAGCTAACTAGGATAGGGTTCAGGTAGTTAGGGAGTACCAGAGGAACATAAGTTGAAAGTTGGGAGTGTTGTGGTACAAATCGAAAGTTAAGAGTATTATCGGCCAATTGGTGAAAGTTAGGGTTATTTGAATCTAATATTCCATAAATAAAAGATGGTACAAATATAATCTCTCATTAAATTCAGAAAAAAAGAAGAAATTAGTTTGATTGTAGATAATTTATATAATCTATATGTATGCATGAAATATTACCTACACATGTGTAGTTACTAGTGATCGATTTAAAGCTAAAATATGTATAAGCAAATTTATTTGATAACTTTTCACACCTAGAAAAATGTAAACTATTGGTCAAAAAGTTATACAATTTAGATTGTTCTTACAGTAGTGTATTGTTACCGTATATATATATATATATATGTGTGTGTGTGCGCTCATGTGTAGTTGCTACAATATACTTATATACATACATAATATACAATATACAATATACATACATAATATACAATAACTAACAAACATAAATTTATGAAGGTACAATATACATACATATTATACATACACAACGAGGGATCTAACAATTTGTCATGTTTTAGTCTTCATATGTTTATCAAGAGAGAACTACATTAGGCCGAGTCAGCAATTTTTTTACCGGATAAAGTTGGGTCACCGAGACATTTTGGGTTTAGTGAGAGTAAGTATAGGGTCTACAATTTGATTTGGTTCGTATGGCCTTTTAAATATATTAATTTTTGTTAGAGTTAATTACTGTTTTCGTCCCTATGGTTTGTCAAAAATCACTATTTCAGTCCATTAGTTTAAAAATTGCGATTTCAGTCCCTGTGGTTTCACTTTCGTAACCATTTCAGTCCACCTTCGTTAACCCCATCCATTTATTCTGTTAAGTACATGTGAATTGACCATAATGCCCTTATTAATAAAAAAACAAAAAGATATCTAAAAGAGTTAATTACTGTTTTCGTCCCTATGGTTTGTCAAAAATTACTATTTCAGTCCATTAGTTTAAAAATTGTGATTTCAGTCCCTGTGGTTTCACTTTCGTAACCATTTTAGTCCAGTCTCCGGCATCACAACCCACCCTCTTAATGTCCGGCGACCCATTACCCCACCCCAATTAATATATTCCCAGCAGCATCAATTAACATAATAACTTTGGAAAATAATGTTTACCTGGACATTTTCTCATTCTAAAATCCAAAATTAAAATTTTGGAACCATATATGTAAAAATAGTGCCAGACTTCTACTTCTACTGAAGCCATGGTGGGTCGAACACTACAATCCAATTTAAGTCCATATGTCATACAACAATAAAATCATATAAGTTCATATTTAATTAACACAAGGGTAATTTAGGTATTTCATTAAAAACTTAACGGTAAAATAGACGGTGTTCGGAGACTGGACTGAAATGATTACGAAAGTGAAATCACAGGGACTGAAATAGTGATTTTTGACAAACCACATGGACGAAAACAATAATTAACTCATTTAGATATCTTTTTTGTATTTTATTAATAAGGGCATTATGGTCAATTCATGTGTACTAACAGAATAAATGGATGGGGTTAACGGAGGTGGACTGAAATGGTTACGAAAGTGAAACCACAGGGACTGAAATCGCAATTTTTAAACTAATGGACTGAAATAGTGATTTTTGACAAACCACAGGGACGAAAACAGTAATTAACTCTTTTTGTTAACATCAACAGTAAAATATTGATTGAGAATAAAGTGTTATCCTTATACGTTTAACTTATATTATTCTTAAGGCACAACGATAAAAGTAATAAAAAAATGAGTAGTATAGGATTCAATCCTAAGACTATGGGGTGCAGAGGAGAGTCGTCCTCAAATGATGACCCGTCATGTAGGCGTCCACGTCACCGGGTGTAGGAATGAGCCTAAAGGGGATGGACCTACGGTGTGGAGGATGGGCCCCTTTATATATACATATGTATGTATAGTTGTGTGTGTATGTATGGATATATTCTTTTCTATAGTCATAAATATACAATTACATGCATTCAATGTTGGAAATTTATTAATGGAAATTTGTTTTAATGGAAATTTTGTATTTTCATTAAATAAAAATAATTTAGAGAGAGAACATTGGACTATTGGGAAAAACTTGTGTTTTAGTATACAAGTTGTCCCACATTGGTGGGATGAAGAATATGAGAGTGGTTTATAATAAGGAGTGTAAGGAAGATAATATCTTCTATACAAGTGGACACACCCAGTGGCAAGCCTGAGGGCCCGTAAGGGCCCGAACGCGCCCGGGCATGGGACCGGGGGCGATGGGCGTAATGTGGCGTTTTGATGGCGCACTTTGCGCATCGCCGCGAGCCGCTTGAGAGCCGCCTTTTGATTTTTGACGGTTTTAGCTGGTACCTAATTACTAAACTGATTGCTGAAGTTGACTGCTACCTAATTGTTGATAATGACTGCTGAAGTGCTGCACTAAGAGATTAATAAACATTATCTCATTCAGTGGCTGCATTATTACACTCAGTGCTGCACTATGTCTCTGCATGATTGTTAAAGATCAGTGCTGTTGTGCCTATATAAACGAGATCAGCTCATCAGTTGAGATATACCAACCTAACAGAAACCATCAGACACAACTCTTTCTTCTCTGTTCTCTGATATATGTTGCATGAGTTGCAGCACCAACGATCAATCATTCCCGTCACTGAAGGAACTCTACGTCCTTGTTTCAGGTACGTCTTCAGGTGCTAGGCTAGTCCCGGCAGTACTAACTGCTTCGGCTGTTGTACCCTGGGAGACAGACGGTTCAACTAGGTGACCCGAAATCTGTTTTAAGGGAAGCGTGTTCTTTGCGTGCCTCAGTCACTTTTCTTTCAGTTTCATTTTTTTCTTGTTTAGATTCCCAGTTTTTTACTAGATAAACAGGTTTTTTTTTATTTATATTTTGTTATCATAATATTGTGAACGGTGTTTTCCTACAAACTTAAAACAGATCTTAAAAAAAAAAAAAAAAAAAAAAAACCGTTCACTGTTTTGGTTTTATGTAAACCATTCTGTTATGCATTAAACTGATTATTCCTTGTTTCAGAAATGGCTACTATTCAATCAACCACTGTTGGATCCACATCAACTACCATGGGACCATTAGTTGGTACCCAAGCGGCTCAAACAGTTGCTAATCATGCTGAGAAACCAGAAAAGTTCAATGGTTTGAACTTTAGGAGATGGCAACAAAAGATGTTGTTTTATCTTACCACCTTGAACCTTGCGAGGTTCTTGACTGAGACCCTTCCTATTCCTGCGGAAGGGACATCTAATGTCCAATCTGCAAGTGATGTTGAAGCTTGGAAACTTTCTGAGTACATGTGCCGTAACTATGTGTTGAACGACTTGTCGGATGCCTTGTATAACGTTTATCTTAAGGTTCCAACTGCCAAAGAATTATGGGAGTCATTGGAACGAAAATACAAGACTGAGGATGCGGGTACCAAAAAGTTTGTTGTGTCTAGGTTTTTGGACTATAAAATGATTGATTCAAAAACTGTCATAAGTCAAGTTCAAGAACTACAAATTATTCTTAGTGACATTCTGTCGGAAGGAATGATTCTTAGTGAAACATTCCAAGTTGCAGCAATTGTTGAAAAGTTGCCTCCTAGTTGGGTGGACTTCAAAAATTACCTTAAGCATAAGCGAAAGGAAATGACAATTGAAGAACTTATAGTTCGTCTTCGTATTGAGGAAGACAACAGACTGTCACATAAAGAAAGTAAAGTTGAAGCATCTGTTAAAGCGAACCTTGTGGAACAAGCTCAATCCTCTAGAGGTCACAAGGGGAACAAAGGCCATAGGTTCAATGGCAAAGGAAAAAACAAAGGTGGTGATCACCTTGGGCCAAAGAAAGGTGGTGTAAAAAAGAAGGCTGGTCCCTTTAAAGGGAAGTGTTACAACTGTGGAAAAACTGGTCACCGTTTTGACCAATGCAAAGAGCCTAAACGTGACACGACTCATATGGTTAATGATGATGATATGGACTTAGTGGCCATGATTACAGATCTCACTGCCATGATGGAGGAGATAAATGTGGTGGCTAATGAGCCAAAAGGTTGGTGGGTTGATACTGGGGCAACCCGACATGTGTGCCCAGACAAGACCCTCTTTAATACATTTAAAGAGGTGGTGGGAGAAGAGAAGCTGTACATGGGAAACTCTGCTACAGCTGACGTTAAGGGAGAAGGTGATGTGATCCTAAAGTGGACTTCTGGCAAAGAGCTCACTTTGAAGAATGTGCTTTATGTTCCAGACCTACGCAAGAGTCTTGTGTCGGGATGGATGCTCAACAAGTTTGGCTTTCGTTTGGTTTTTGAAAGTGACAATTTTTTTTAACTAAGCGTGGCATGTTTGTTGGAAAGGGCTATGCCGAAAATGGCATGTTTAAGCTTAATGTGATGCCTATTAAGAAAAACATCAATAAAAATGCTACCACTTCTGCTTACTTGGTTGAGTCTCCTAATGTTTGGCATGGACGTCTTGGTCATGTAAATTTTAATTCGATACGTCGTTTAATTAAATTAGATTACATACCAAAATTTTCCATGGACTCTAAAACAAAATGTAAAACATGTATTGAAGCCAAACAAACAAGATCATCCTTCAAATCAGTTGAAAGAATAACTGAACCCCTCGATTTGATTCACACTGATGTGTGTGACTTAAAATCAATTCCCATCAGAGGTGGTAATAAATATTTTATTACCTTTCTTGATGACAATACAAGATATTGTTATGTTTACTTACTTAAGAGTAAGGATGAAGCAATTGACAAGTTCATATTGTATAAAGCTAAAGTTGAGAATCAACTTCAAAAGAAAATAAAACGTGTAAGAAGTGATAGAGTAGGTGAATATGTTTCACCATTTGGGGAAGTATGTGCAAAGAGTGGCATCATACACGAATGTACCCCTCCTTATACACCCCAATAAAATGGTATCGCGGAGCGTAAGAATCGTACGCTAAAAGAAATGATGAATGCCATGTTGATAAGTTCTGGGATGAGCCAGGACATGTGGGGTGAGGCAGTTTTGTCAGCCAATTTCTTATTAAACAAAATACCTTTCAAGAAAAAGGATGTCACACCTCATGAGTTGTGGTGGGGACAAAAATCATCCTATAAATACTTGAAAGTGTGGGGGTGCCTGGCCAAGGTGATTGTTACACCCCCTAAAGCACTTACAATAGGGCCCAAAACTGTTGATTGCATCTTTATTGGGTATGCAAAAAATGGTAGTTCACATCGCTTTCTTGTATATCAATCCAAGAATCCTGAAGTGCACAAAAACTCTATCATAGAGACAAGGCCAGGAAACGTGACCTATTTTGAAGAAGAGTTTCCTATGTTAGTACAAACTCATGCGAGTTCTTCAAATCATGCAAGTTCATCAACAAGGGTTGATGAGATTGTTCGAGAAGAAACTCAAGAACAATCAGAGGCTGAAGTAGGTGAGCCAAGAAGAAGTAAAAGGCAAAGGACTGAGAAATCCTTTGGGCCTGACTTTCTTACATATATGATTGAGAGTGAGCCTCAAACTTATAGAGAAGCAGTCACCTCTTCAGACGGACCTCAATGGAAAGAAGCCATCAAAAGTGAAATTGATTCTATCTTGCAGAATCATACTTGGGAGCTAGTAGATCTTCCACCAGGGTGCAAACCACTTGGATATCGATGGATATTTAAGAAAAAGATGAAAGCTGATGGCTCTGTCGAAAAGTATAAGGCAAGGCTTGTGGTCAAAGGGTTTAGACAAAAAGAAGGTCTTGACTATTTCGACACATACTCGCCTGTGACTAGAATAACCTCTATTAGACAGGTGCTTGCAATTGCAACTTTGAGAAACTTGGAAATACATCAAATGGATGTAAAAACCGCATTTCTCAATGGAGAATTAGAGGAAGAGATTTACATGGAGCAACCAGAGGGTTTCTCTGCTCCTGGTCAAGAGGGCAAAGTGTGTAAACTCGTTAAGTCATTATATGGTTTAAAGCAAGCTCCAAAACAATGGCATCAAAAGTTTGACCAAGTTATGCTTAACAATGGTTTCAAAATAAACGAATGCGATAAATGTGTCTATGTGAAAGACACTTCTAAAGGATATGTGATCTTATGCCTTTATGTAGATGATATGCTTATCATTGGGAGTGATGATAAAATGATCAAATCTACTAAAGACATGTTGAAATCGAGATTTGACATGAAAGATATGGGTCTATCAGATGTGATTCTTGGAGTAAAGATCATTAGAACCCAAACTGGTTTGGTACTGAGTCAATCTCATTATGTTGATAAGATCCTTCAGAAGTTCAGTCCAGAGGACACGAGTATAGCTCAAACTCCAATTGATACCTCTCAACATTTGTCAAAAAATAGAGGTGAGAGTGTTGCTCAATTGGAATACTCAAGGATCATTGGCAGTCTTATGTATCTCATGTCATGTACTCGGCCATACTTAGCATTTGCTGTGAGTAGGCTAAGTAGATATACTAGTAATCCTAGTACAGAGCACTGGAAGAGTATGACAAGATTATTAAGGTACTTGAGATACACGAAAAACTATGGACTGCATTATGGCCAAAATCCAGCTGTTGTGGAAGGATTCAGTGATGCCAACTGGATATCCGATATGAAAGCTTCTAGATCTACAAATGGTTATGTGTTTACCCTTGGAGGAGCAGCTATATCTTGGAAGTCGTCCAAACAAACTCTTATAGCAAGATCCACGATGGAATCTGAGTTTATCGCGTTAGATAAAGCTGGATAATAGGCAGAATAGTTACGTCAATTCTTGGAATATGTTCCAAGATGGCCTAAACCTGTGACGGCCATTTGCATACATTGTGATTGCCAATCAGATATTGGTAGAGCTCAAAATACACTGTATAATGGCAGATCAAGGCACATACGATGTCGACATAACACGATACGACAACTACTCTCAACTGGAGTTATCATAATTGACTATGTAAAGTCAGAAGATAACATTGCGGATCCGCTTACGAAAGGCTTAAGCAGAGAAGTAGTACATAAGTCGTCAATGGGAATGGGACTAAAGCCCTGTGAGTAAGTTTGTACAACGGAAAACCTATCCTAGAAGATTGGAGATCCCATGATCTAGGCTCAACAGGACCACATAACTGTACGAACTGAGGTCACTGTGGGGGAGTACCTCAACATACAAAGGGAGTTACAAACTTCCTAGTCCATTCCTGCTTAAAATCAGTGATATCAAGAGAGGTTAAGCATATGGTTTTTAATGATTTGTAAATCACCTATGTTAGAGAGAAGTGGGGTCGCTTCGAATGGAATTGGGGGCACAATTCCTAGAGCTCTCGCAGAACCAGGATGGTGTTCCATGGCCATAACGGACACATCTATGAGGGGTCAACCAGACCAAGAAGAGTAATGTGTGATGTGTATAACGTCTACGTAAAAAGGGGTTGGTTCAAGGACATCGCGTCTACTAATCGCTAGGAGACTAAGTGCACATCACAACGGAAAGTTCAAAGGAAACACCTACTTATCCGGCAATACTCAACTGTTGAAGTTGTATCGAGAAATCTGGAAGTGGATTAATTTCCATTCATGTGGGGGATTGTTGGAAATTTATTAATGGAAATTTTGTATTTTCATTAAATAAAAATAATTTAGAGAGAGAACATTGGACTATTGGAAAAAAACTTGTGTTTTAGTATACAAGTTGTCCCACATTGGTGGGATGAAGAATATGAGAGTGGTTTATAATAAGGAGTGTAAGGAAGATAATATCTTCTATACAAGTGGACACACCCAGTGGCAAGCCTGAGGGCCCGTAAGGGCCCGAACGCGCCCGCGCCCGCACCCGGGCACGGGGCCGGGGGCGGGGCGATGGGCGTAATGTGGCGTTTTGATGGCGCACTTTGCACTTCGCACACTCGCATCGCCGCGAGCCGCTTGAGAGCCGCCTTTTGATTTTTGACGGTTTTAGCTGGTACCTAATTACTAAACTGATTGCTGAAGTTGTCTGCTACCTAATTGTTGATAATGACTGCTGAAGTGCTGCACTAAGAGATTAATAAACATTATCTCATTCAGTGGCTGCATTATTACACCCAGTGCTGCACTATGTCTCTGCATGATTGTTAAAGATCAGTGTTGTTGTGCCTATATAAACGAGATCAGCTCATCAGTTGAGATATACCAACCTAACAGAAACCATCAGACACAACTCTTTCTTCTCTGTTCTCTGATATATGTTGCATGAATTGCAGCACCAACGATCAATCATTCCCGTCACTGAAGGAACTCTACGTCCTTGTTTCAGGTACGTCTTCAGGTGCTAGGCTAGTCCCGGCAGTACTAACTGCTTCGGCTGTTGTACCCTGGGAGACAGACGGTTCAACTAGGTGACCCGAAATCTGTTTTAAGGGAAGCGTGTTCTTTGCGTGCCTCAGTCACTTTTCTTTCAGTTTCATTTTTTTTTTCTTGTTTATATTCCCAGTTTTTTACTAGATAAACATGTTTTTTCTTATTTATATTTTGTTATCATAATATTGTGAACGGTGTTTTCCTACATTCAACTAGCTTATAATTAGAATCCTAATTGCCTATCGACGTCCACAAACTTTTATTTTGTATCTTCTGGAATGTATGATGACATATATGTCGTGGAAAAAAAATGACTAATCGATCTTGAATGCATGCCATCATAATTTATTGACGTGGATAGACAATTGATTGATAATAAAACGAGATAGTATGATTAAAAAGAAATTAATTAATATTTATAACAACTATTTCTGACCTACTCTTTTCATTAGATGTAGTGGTGTACATATCAAAATTTAGGAATTGTTTTCTTACTAATTATTTAGTTTTATTGTTACCCTCTACATACATGTATGCATACATATATACATACATATATACATACAGACACATGTATAGAAACATTATACATATAAAGTTCACACACACACATATGAGTTTTCGTAGTCAAATACAAATTGAATATTCTTTTTGTCCCCCTTTACTTTTTCTTGGTGTCTTTGCTTTTTAGGAAAATTAGAGATGGCGATAAAGACATCAAGCTGCAGTTTGTTTTTTAAAAGATAAAATGGCTACAGTCTGCGGACCATATCTACAGACATTTGTAGAAGAAGACGGTGGTGGTGGGTGGAGGTGTTTAACCCTCTGCAGACCTTAGAAGATCTTAAAAGTGGTTGGGTCAAGTCTACACCAAGAAGAACTCCCACAGACATTTTTTAATGAAACGTCTTCCGAAAAACAAACAGTATGTAGATGACAATGTTTGCGCGTGGTCTGCATAGCACAGACAGAAGGGTCTGCACATATCTTTTTTTAGAAAAAAAACAAACACCACCCAAGTATCATTGAAACATTTGTTGTTTTAAATTCTACACCATTATATTATATTCACGTATGTTTCTATAAATATCTCAACCTATGTTCTATTGGTCTAGTCAGTCACTAGTAGTATGGGGTCTCTTTTTATAAATATGAGGTTATGGGTTTAAATTCTTACAAGTTACAAGTTCAAGGTACATGTGGAATTAAGATGTTAAATATCAAGAAGAGATAGCGAAGGTGTTGTTTGTTAGGAGAAGAGGTGGATAAATCTCTGGAATCTGCAAGAAGAATATTGTTTGCTTTTTAACGTATGTAGACTTTTAAAATAAACGGGTGGTGATGTACGGACAGTGGTGGGTGGTGGACAGTGGTGGTGGTGGTGAACGGTGGTGGTGTTTAACCTTTTGCAGACCTTAGAAAATCTTAGAAGTGGTTGGGTTAAGTTTGTATCAAGAAGAGCTCGCGCAAACGTTTTCTATTGAAACATCTTCAGAAAAAAAAAAAAAACAGTCTGCAGATGACAATGTCTACGCGTGGTCTATGCGACGCAGACAGAAGAGCTTGTGTAGATTTTTTTTAGAAAAACAAACACCGCCCAAATATCCTTGAAACATTTGTTGTATTAAATTCTACCATTATATTATATTCATGTATGTTTCTATAAATATCTCAACCTATGATGTATTGGTCTAGTCAGTCACTAGTGGTATGGGGTCTCTTTTTACAAATGTAAGGGTGTAGGGAGTGGTTAGACACTTGAAAGTGGTAAACTTCAAAATCAACCAATGAGAGTGTGCCACGTCATTCAGTCATAAGTGTTTAAACTATGTTGAAAAGTGTTGGCAATGGTTAGACACTTGGTGAAGTGGTAAACTTTAAAAAAAAAAAAAAAGGAAAAAGGTGTGATTGGTTGAGATTGGCATGGACCCCACCCCACCACACACACTCTCTCCTTCACCGATGCGGTAACCGAACACCAATTTGGCAAACTTGCCGCACGTCAAACATGTGAGGGGTGGTGGTTACCGAGCGGCTGCCAAGTTTGCCGATGGTTTGCCGCACCCACTCCCCATACCCTAAGGTCATGGGTTTAAATCCTACAAGTTACAAGTTCAAGGTAAATGTGGAATTAAGATGTTAAAATAAATCTATATATATCTCAAAAGAAATACTATTATCATTTTATATAAAACTGAATGGTATTACATTTACTAAAAACTTTTTAGCATCATTATATATTTATTAGTTCCCTAGATCGTTTGCCTTTTGAGAATTACAAACTTAGATGTCACAATCTCTTTGAAAAAAAATCGAAAGAGTATTCTATACAAAAACATCGACGGTGACAAATAAAGAGTAATCTATAGTCTATACAAAAACATTGATGGTGACAAATATCAAATATTTGAGAGTACGACCATAATAAGAAAAAAGACACATATACAAGCAAAAGAATAACGTCAATAGTATTGAATGGCTTGATGGAAAAAATTCAATAACTATATCCTATAACTTTCTAAGAATTTTTTACAAAAATACAACTTTTACTTCATCCACTCAAAGCAATTGTTATAACTAGCTAGCAACCCATAAGCTCAAAACATTTATTCAAAAGATGAATTTATGGGTCATATCTTTATCTTATTGGTTAACATATAAAGTGATCAAAAGGTTGGGTGATAAAAGATAGATTGGTTGCTCTCAAGCTATAAATATGCATGTGTGTGTATGACATAAAGAACAAGACCCCACAAACATTTCATAGTGATGAGAAACAGAAAGCAATTTTGGCTTTCATAAGTCTACTTTGGTATGTATACTTTGGATTCCACACTTTAAAGATGATTTGGGGTTATGAAATAAAGAGAATGTCAGATGACATGTTTGATAGACTTGCATTGGACCGTCCACTTTATTTTCCACATCTTATATGCCCCACTTTGATTGCATTTCTTGAAAAGTGCCCATAATTACGATCATCACTACTGATAACAAATAAATTGATGAGAAACAAAAAGACGACAGGATTAGAACCCGTGTCTTCTTATTATTAAAGTGACTTTCAAACCATCAAACCAAGTGCTTCACAATGACATTTTTTTCGATTCATTACGTATATATTCTAACTTTACAGTGTAAAAATAATACAAAAACAAAAAAATTTGGGCCCTCAATGGGTTTGGGCCCTGAGCCGTCACCCATCTCGCACACCCTTTGGGCCGGCCCTGTTTACACATGAGATTCTTTTCCATTAAAAAAACAATTATTTATAACTTTTTTAAGATACATGGTATGGTGTGATGGTAATGTATCAATATATTATAAGAGGATTTGCTAATTATGATTAAAATCATGTTTTGGGTATATTCAATAACGCATCAATGCATCCTCGTAAATTAACATACATTAATGTCTTACATGAAACAAGTTTTATATGGATGCTTGCAACAAGTATCAAGTTATCAACCATACATAGGTGCAGTTGCGAAGCTTGAGATTTCCGACCGGGGTGTCGAAAACGTATATATCTAAAAAGATTATAAAACCGGAGCTCGAAAACGTATATACCTAAAAGATTGAAAACTACATACTTGCACCCTTGCATAGGTGGTGGTACCATGTGGACATCGGTTACGTGACACTAATAAAAAAATGTTATAGTATTTGTATCAAATATTCAAATGACAACATATATTCTCAAATGATAACGTACCCAGTTAGGTGGAAGAATTTTGAAGTTGTATTGGGATTTAGCATGAGTTGAATCACGATAATGTTTATATGATTACCGTTGTATATATTTCCTTATCTTAAAGCTTACACTATTAGTCTATTGCTATAGTTTTGATTGTTTTCACTCACCCGACCTGACTAATTTTTTAAATTGATAGACGTATGAAAATTGAAACATAATAACACATGTAAAAAGTATTCTAGTATGTCACTCACAACATACAACCACATACGTCATCTTTGTAAATTAGTCGAATCTTAATAAAAGTAAAAAATATCTTGGAATTCAATTTACAAAATCAACCATTGAAAGGAGATTGCTAGGTTACAAACAACTTTATGATCATATAAAATGTAGGGATGTAATGCATATGGGGAGCACTTGTTAAAATTTTACTCTTTAAACACAAACAAAATCATGTAAATTGGATAATTGAAAGTGGCATTTCAAGATTTCAAAAAATTATCATGAGAGCCAAATAATGGAGAGTCAAATGATGGAAACATAATAAGTTATCCATATGGACGTTTTTGGTACCTCATAATTTTGATGAAATGAGTAAGCCTTGCATCAACATGGCCCAAATTTAGGTAATCACCGTATGCCTACAACTACAAGTACTTTGAAACAAATGCTAAAATACTTGAGACATTTTTTTTGATACAAGTTTATTATATTTGAGACATATTTTTTTATACAAGTTTATTATATAGTAAGTAAGTAAATAACTTATTTAAGCGTGTGTTATATGAATATACAGAAAAGGGTAAATATAATAATATACAATAACTAAGTAATAATCACTATAAACAAAAAATAATACACAATGTTCAGTTGATTTAATATATAAGAAACCAAAGATATATAATAAATAAAAGGGATATTGGATTTAAATAACCCTAACTTTTACTAATTGACCGGTAACACTTGCAACTTTCGATTTGTATCACACTATATATTGGGTTTAAATAACCTCAACTTTTACCAATTAGCCGATAGCACTCCCAACTTTTGATTTATACCGCACCACTCCCAACTTTCAACTTATTGGCCGATAACACTCCAAAACAAACCCAACACTAACTCAGTTTGCTGGTATCAACTGTCATGTCACCAAACTAGTGCCACATCAGCTGTCATGTCATAAAAAAACAAGGTCATATGCAACCTTAGTTGTCACGTCATCAAAAAGCCTAAGTCAGATGCTACATCATCAAAAAATTTCACATCAGATGTCACGTCAACACATAGGTGCCACATCAGCAACAAAAAAAAAAAAACAAATTGTGTTAGGGCTCAGTTTGTTTGAGAGTGTTATGAGTCAATAAATTGAAAGTTGGGAGTGATGTACAAATCGAAAGTTGTAAGTCTTATCGGCCAATTGGTGAAAGTTAAAGTTTTTTTTTGTCACAATATATATCACCAAAAAACTTGCCAATTTACATCAAAACAAAATGTAGACGGGCAACAAGTTGCGACGCCACCCCTTTCTGAATTGCAAACCCTAACCTTCCAAAGACAAACCCCTGCCCCCTGGGGTTGAACAAGTGTTGTGGATGACCCGATGGACACTGGTCAAGAAGCGGATAGCTTCTGGCGCTAGGGAGCCAAATGTATCAAAGGCAAAAGGGACAAAGACATGTTGGTTCTCTGCGCAAGCTTTAGCATGCTTATTTACTTTCTTTGATTCTGCCTTTCTTGCTGCTTGTCCAGCTACAAAACCCGTTTCCCCTTAAACCAACCAAAGGGGAAACCCCCGTGAGGTCCACACAAGCGTGTTTCTCCCCAGCCCAACCAAAGACGAGCAGATCCGCTGGTCGCAGATTAGATCTCCTATCCATAGGGTCCGTGAGGAATTTCACAGGGGCCTCTTTCTTAGCAGAAATCCCAGCTCTTCTTAGGATGTCCCACAAAACATCCCGCACCCATTCATGCCGATATTTGAACCCATGGAGCTCTTTACAATGAATTGCATGTTCCCCGTATTTATTCATACAAGCTTTACGGCATATCGGGCATGTTTCATCTTCCGGGTATATAGGGATCATCAACTGGTATTTGAGAATGACTCTGTATTCTACTGCAGACATGCATTGTCCCAACCTCTCAATCGGGGTAACGGTCAAAAAAATCTTGAGCATGGAGACCCTTCAGGCACTCAAACACCGCCTTCTGGCGGGATGACAAATCAAAAACTTCTCCCAGGCTTTGAACGATTTTTCTAAACAGAGCATTCGCCAAAGTTTTTTGTGGCTTTGAGGGGGGGGGGTGTCCTTATTAGAGAAACCGCCAATATCCAAGTCTGGGAGAGAGACATTTAAACGTTCGAGCGCCTGCTGATAGTCCGGGGCAAGCCCGACGACCCCACTATTTTGAAGGATATGATCCTTTAGTTCTCAAGAGTGATCTCTAGACGCCACAAAAGCATAAGCCCCAACATCTCCATCTGAGAGGAGCCCCAAACCACCTAGACGCATTGGTAGAGATGTCAGACGCCACTGGAGGTCACCAAAGAAGGGGCCGCCACCCACGACTATGTCTTCTATAGCCTCCCTGAGGCCATCATTGAACTGAGATACCGCACCCACCATCAAATGGGGGTGTAAGGCAAGGGCAAAGAGAAGGGGCCCCAAGGGATCTACTTGTTGCACTCCGGTAGTAGCCTTAATACACTCATTACCGACATAGAACCACATTCATGGCTGAGCATGGTTTGTTTGTTCTAGTTATGATGCAAAATTGAGCCTGCAACGAATGCAATGTGTTATTGGTGTGAACATTTTCATAACCAATTAGTTTTGGTTAAAGATGATTTTGTTAATTTGGTTATTAAGAGAAGATGGTTTGGTTAATTCAATTACATGTGGGTTAAT
The DNA here is from genome assembly GCA_030545235.1 of Helianthus tuberosus. Classification (NCBI taxonomy): domain Eukaryota; kingdom Viridiplantae; phylum Streptophyta; class Magnoliopsida; order Asterales; family Asteraceae; genus Helianthus; species Helianthus tuberosus. The sequence continues at coordinate 197,314,584 of CM060448.1, read as the reverse complement.
TATCATTTTTATATGTTTGTCGATTCAAGCTTATTTCAATTAATAACGGGAGTTAATATTCTTACACCCCTCTTTTCTATCTCTTTATATATAGTGAGAGATAGAGTGAAAAGAGCTGTGAGAATAAGATATAAGGATGTGAGAACAATAAAAGCCTTAATAAATCTAGTTGTGCTTTTGTTCAATTAAAAAAAACATATAAATTTATTAAGGATGATGAAGGACTGATAAAATATTATTTCTTTGGTTAACTAAAAAATTGATACCGACGGCAACTCAATTAAGGGAAAAAGGAGTACCGATACCATCGGGTATATGTAGAACGTGTGATCGAGAAGAAGAGACGCCGGACCATGTCCCTGTAAAATGTAGAGAGGCAAAAGGTGTATGGGAACAAATTGGGTTATGGGTTAAGGCACCAACAATCATACAACAGGAGACATTAGGGGAAATATTCAATGCACTCGAGGATCAAAACTGGCCGAAGAAAAGAAAGAAGGCGGTACATGCTATTTTCCTGTTGACAACGTGGATCATTTGGAAAAAACGGAATGAGAAGATATTTCAAGGAAGAAATGGTGAAATTTTTAAAATGATCGAAGAAATAAAAGAAGAATCGTATCAATGGATGAAGTATAAATCGAAGGTACAACTAAATTCTTGGGAGAGTTGGGTATACTTTTCATGGTGTAGTTAAATTGATTGCCTAATGTTGCTGTAAGTTTCCTTCTTGTTTTTTGCTAAATATTGATGTACTGTATATGGCTATCATAGCATCTTGCTATGGGCTTATTGTTTTGAGTAATAAAGGTTTCGTGTTGCCATTCAAAAAACAAAAAACAAAAAAATTGAACTTATAAATTTGTAAAGGATAACGTAGTACCGGTAATAAATAATACTATTTAAAGAAAAACGGTAACAAAACTTCTATGATATATAATATAAAGGTTGGTTTTTGAGGACTATTTGATTCGGTTGGTTTGGTTATTTATACAAATTTAGCTAACTGAATCATAAAAATTGGTTATAAAAACATTATAATCGAACCATAGGTTTTTTAATTTGTCCGGTTATATGGAATCGTATCCTTGCCCTAATAAAAACTATGAATAGTTAACTAAATAAAGTATTCGTTAAAGACATAATTGAGTTGTTTTATAATTTTTAACATATCTAATCTCTATAATACGATAAAAAGGTGTGTTCGTGTGTGTATGTATGCTACAAGTACGTTCATGTAAATCCAAATGCTTAAATGGATGGTCTAACTTTTGAGTGGGGTAGATATGGGAAAAGGATGTTTGTGGGTGTAATTAGTAAGGCGGATTAATTAATTAAGTATAGTTCTAAGTAGGATTATTACATCTAAACTACTTAGGTCTAAAGATGCTTCCATTGCCATTTGTATTTTTGTAAACCATACACTAATAATATGTGTGATTGTGTTTTTGCATAAAGTTGAATCTTGAGAGCTCTAACTATCGCACTACGAACATAAATGTTTTAAGGATGAAAAAGCGGGTCTTAAAACATTCACATTGAATTCTTTATCCTAATTTTTATAATAGTAAATTGTCATTTTAGTCCTTGAGGTTTGGTCTAAATTGTCATTTTAGTCCAAATAGTTTTTTTTTCTCCTCTGGGTCCCTGACTTTTTCATTTTCTTGCCATTTTGATCACATTTCCTAACTCATTCTAAAAATCTGGTTATAACCAGGGGTATTTTTGGCATAACTGTTGTGTAGTGATAACAAGGGGTAGTTTACAACATAATTTATAAACCTCATAATAATTTAATGCCAAAAATACCCTTGATTATAACCTGGTTTTTAGACTAAGTTAGGCAATGTGATCAAAATGACAAGAAAAAAGAAAAGTCAGGGACCCAGAGGAGAAGAAAAACTATCTGGACTAAAATGGCAATTTGGACAAAAACTCAGGGACTAAAATGACAATTTACTCTTTTTATAATTACATTAATAATTACTATTTTTTCTTTTCTTTTTCAATTAAATAATCTAGACTATATATAATGCACAAGCAAGAGCATTCTAAGATACCAAAAAGTTAGATTTTTTTCTTTAATGCAAAAGGTACAACCTTAATTAGTCTTTCAAGCACTAATTACATTTTAAACACATCATGTTAATTACACTTTAATCCATCATATTTAACAAAATTATAAATAATTAGTTAGTAGTTATACTTTATCACCTTATAAAAAACAAACTACCCTCACAATTTTTAAAGGATCGTAACTTTTATTGTACGTTAATATTTTTTTAAAAACTTACGTCATAGAAACGAGTATTTTCTTCTCTTTTCTTCACTCATAACCACTTTAAAAAATATTAAAAAATTATAGGGCTTAGCTCTCTCATCCACTTACAACTGTTCCTTATAATATATGTAACTCACTCACAAATATATAGAGGAACCACTATTATCATCCACTTACAACTACTCCTTATAATATAAATAACTCACTCACTGTGAATGTTGTTAGAAGGTGATTCAACCAAACTGATTCATTAGTGCATACGATTTGTTTTTAATTAGTTTTGTTTTGCATTGAAGATTAAACACATGTCACTTTTAATTCTCGTTTTCATTGAAACCAACTTGGGTACACACTAGACAAACGATTGTATTAACTAATTGCAAATAGAAATAATTTTAGTAGTTTAATTAAATATGGTTCCAAACTAGTGTTGAATTTCTAAAAAGGTAACTAGCGGCTCCTAGGTAGATCATGAGTCACGACCTTAGGTTGTCTCTTTTTGTACCCAATAATTCAGGCTTTAAAACATAGTCACAAGCAACGTTTTAAAAATCGGTTTTTATACCTTACCGGGTTGGATTCTGAAACAGTTTAACGACCCAGTTTAAATCGGTTTTTAAAACATTCATAAGTTTTAACCAAATTGTAATTTTGTATACTTTTATTAAATACTAAATGTTTTCAAGATAAAACAAGATGTTAACTTCGTTAAATTATTATTTCATTTCTTTTGTTCAAAATTGGTAGCCTTGAAATATATGACTGATTAAATATACCCTAAAAAATAAAAAAGAATTGAAGTTGTTATCTAATCTTTTTGATTGCCTTTGAAAGAGATTATTTGATTATGACATCTATATGAATTTAGAAGAAATTGTCTTGTTATCACTATGTGAAAGGGATGATAGAATGAGTACATTATACCATTATTAATTTCAATAGAAATTTTGTCTTTTTGGGATGAAATTTAAGGGTCTGTTTGATATGAGATAATGGAATCAAAGGACAAGCCACTTTCAATAACAAACTAGACAAAACCCCTATTCCACCATATGTACCATCGGGGTATAGTGCCACATATCGTGATGGAAGAAAAGCTCACAATGAGGATGGCTCATTACCATGGACATGGAAAGTCTTTGATGATTGCATGACCATGGTTCTCAAATGAATCGATGACTTCGAATACAAGATTGTGGAAGTTAGATGTAGGCTTTAAGGATGTTTGTTTACACTAAGAGGTTTGGCGCGGTTCCTCCGGCCCTTCGCACTTGTGACCGAGTATGGTCCACGTTAAATGCGGTGCTTCCGGGAGACAACCCGTTGAGGATGGTGAATCTATCTTTTTGCTAGAAGCAAGCATATGTTGTGATGTGTTTTTCCTAATTAAAACATTGATGGCTTTATAGTTTAAAGGGTTTGATTAATGTTATCGCCTCTACTCTAACTCTTGATGGTGATATTTTCTAGTTGGTTGTTGTTCTCGTTGAAGAGAAAGTAAAGAACTTTACATTCTCGATCAGAGTCACCATCTGTTGCAACCTAAACAAATAATCGATGAGCAAAATGAAACCATAATCGAACAAACGCATCCATATGGAATTAGGGTTAGAATTGAAATTGGAGACTAGTCTCAATCTTCACGTTGTTGAGATTCGAAATTGGAGACTGGTCTCCATCTTCAATCAAGCTCAAACTAACACTAGAAACAAGGTGTGGTGTCTAACCCTTGAAGAATCACTAGTAGTCAACCCCTAGTACTAAAACCCTTCTTTGTCTAGCCTTTAGATCTTGTCGAAGCAAACAATGCATTTAACCGTTGAAATTAACGTTGTTGAACTATTACTAACGATTAAAGCAAACCGTGCGCTTGAGAGCCAAATCCGTTAATCTAAAATCTAAGCCTAAAATAGTATTTTTCATACGATAGAATTATATATAATGATGCACATAGATGTATGTGATACACAAATTACAAACCATAAAGTATGCACTTAAAAAACAAATGGGAAACCTACAAATATATCACATGTCAATCACGTGAGGGAACATGATGAAATCATATAATAATTTCATGAATATTCACATGACAAATACAAACACGCTTAATAAAACCAAAAATATAAAGAAAGATAAAAGAAAAAGGCCCCAAAGACATTTGGTATGGTTAGGCCAAATTCAGACCTTAGGGACTTTTTTAACCTTTTAAAAAGATTTTAAAAAAAATACACGTGTCACCATCGCACGAGTGAAAAGTCCCCGTTATGTAAATTGATAAAAAAAATTGGAAAAATGTTGCCCATAACATTTCCCGCCAAAATAACACACATGCACACGTGTGAGAAGATACACTTACAAATCAAAGCATGTATATCTCAAACCACTCTCAAAATCAAATCTTTATTTTTTCACCAAGAAAAAATAAAATTAATAATTAATTTAAAGCGAAAGAAACTTCGACGACGCCCTTTGACTGTTTTAGCCTTTTAGTCGTTTCAGTCTTCAGAAACCTTTCATCCACAAACCGATAACCAGTACTACATTCACGTGTCATCCAAAGCTTGTTGTTTGATGAGATTTGATATCTTCATCGTCCAATAAACTTTCTTGATCGATTTTCAAATCCCATTTCAGACTCTATGCAAGGAGGGACCCACAAATGCCCAACCCCTCAATCTTGAATCATTCAACAAATGAATGCCACATTTGAATTCATTCACCATTCCCACCTCTATCACTATCACAAACCAAAACCAACTTTCTCACACCAAAATGCTGTGTACCAAACTCCCCTCTCCCTAGGGAATTAGCAAAAGCCACATTTATGAATTATGACTATTGCCACCTACTAATAAACTAATAAAATCACTCTTAGTCAACTATTTATATTTATATATTGGGGTGCGTTCAATACATAACCGATTTTAAATACCAAAAACGCATAATGCATAAGATACATAACCATCTTACGTATCGCAGTTAAACTATAACTGTTTATGCATCTCTCACGTATCGATATTTAAAATTGATTATGTATTATACGGATTTTTTATAAAAAAATAGAGCGAGGAATCTGGGGCGCCTTAAGTTGAAACCACACAACTTTTCTTTTTCTATTTTCCCTCTCTACCCCATATTTATTTATTTATTTATTATTGATGCCTTTTAACTAGAAGTTGATGTTTTGTCATCGTCTACCCACAAGTAGTTGTTTAATTTCCTTCTTTTGTATGAAGAGGGCGACGAAGACGAAGATGACGAGTCACCTGACTCGATACTCACACGAGTCATGACTCGAACTTGTACCGGTAATATCTTTGTTGATTTTGTCGTTGATTGATTCAAAGTACTCACTCCTTGTACTAGTCTATAACATTTTGTGATCTTCTCCTAAAAAAAATCAATGGAATCAAAATTAGTTAAGTTGTTTATTAATATACAGGATTAGAAACCCGTGTATTACACAGAGTTGGATCAACTAAATATTAATTTGTTATTAATAAGTAGAAAAAATAAAGTAATTATTTAGAAGGTGGGATAAGTGAGAATATTATGATTGAATGAATATTATTGTTTAATACGAGAAAAACGCAGGAAAATAAGGATGAGAAGACACCAGAAAATGACACGTGTTTTAAAAAAAAAAATCATTTATTATATAGTAGAGTAGATATAGATATAAATATATATATATAGATACGGATATGTTTATTGCATATTGATAGAACAAAAATCACAAATTTATCCATTTGAAACATTTTCACGATTCTTATGGTTTAAGTTGTGTTTAACATGTTTTCTTTTGCATAATGTTTGTACAAGTATTTATGCATGTGGTACAAGAGTTAAAGCAGAAGGCGATCGACTTACTTTGCTTAAGCCATCACACCATGATTCGGCTTGATCGGCATTTATAAGTGAGAAACTAGAAAGATCGCTAGCTGCACATAGTATGGTTGCAGCAGCAATACATGATGGCCAATACTCAAGTAAACTAGCTACTGCAAAAGTCAAACTTTTTGGTCAACTTTTTATTTTTATTTTTTACAAATAATTGGAAGCGCATGCACAACAGCACAAGTACTATATTGTATGTTTATTTAAGCCTCTATAATAAGCAGTTGATTTGTTAGTACCATACACCTACATGCATGCGGACCATAAACTTTTCTTATTAAACTTCACTTTTAAAATACAATAATGGAGTTAAATGTTATTTTAGTCCCTGTGGTTTGGACCGTTTTGTCAGTTTAGTCCAAAGGTTTGAAACGTTGTCATTTTCGTCCAAATAGTTTCAAACGTTGTCATTTTAGTCCACCAGGTTAACTCCATCCCTTTATTCTGTTAACTAGAAGGACATTTCGGTCATTTTATATGTAATTCTGTTAACTAGAAGGGCAATTCGACCATATAAAATGATCGGATTACCCTTCTAGCTAACAGAAAAAATGGACGGAGTTAATCCAGTGGACTAAAATGGCAACGCTTGAAACTATTTGGACTAAAATGACAACGTTTCAAACCTTTGGACTAAACTGGCAAAATGGCCCAAACCACAGGGACTAAAATGACATTTAACTCTACAATAATGTTTGTTACAACCAATATAGATATTACCTTGAATATTTGATAGGATAATCTGGGTTGCTCTTGAGATAAGGAAGCCGGTATAAGTCCCGGTTGGATCGATCTTGTGAGCGAAAAAAGTGATAAAGCTAAACGGTGTAACGGATCTCAGTCTCCAATCCAAAACACTAAGGACAAGAAACTCCATTCTTCGTATTGTTTTTGGCTCAAAAATGTATTTTGCACCTTCGATCTGTGTGTCATAAAATGATAGTATGATTAAAAGATTAGCTTAAAGATATATGATGTTAAATACTTAAACTAGTTTACTATTACGGATTAAATTGTCTTATGAATTTACATCGAGATAGAAGGTAAACGAACAACAAGCTGCGCCGCTACCCCTAGACAAGAGACCAGAGCTTCATGTACGTGAGACATTACTCTATGTACAACCACATAACTACATAAGTTTTATGTATGATATAGTGCACTTTTAATTTTAATAAAGCAAACCATTATTCATAATCTTTTATTCCTTTTTTTTCATAACAATACTAATTATAATATACCTCACTTATGTGTATTGGACTTTGCTTTTTAATCATTTTTTTTAAATTAGCCTCCATGTCCTATAGCTTAAACCCACATTGAGTCGTTTTTCTCAGCACGTTGCGGCTCAGGCACGTCTAATACGCGCTTTTTAAAACCAAGATTGAAATAATTAAATGCAGATTAACTTACCTGAAGATCAAGAATGGAAGGAACAAAGGGTTCCTCCATTTTAGCTGCTAAAGACAAGCACGCCACAGATAAGAGTTGCAAGGGCCACCCATTTCCCTGTTAATTATGAAGAAAAATAATTAGAAAATACAACCTGGTAGTTTAATTAAATTAGTAATAAAAAATAATTGATGATTAAGTTAGTATAGTTAGTGTTTTCTGGTGGGACTAGAAGAGACAAAGGTGCACATCCTAATGTAACCCTTTTCAAGGGGAAATAATTATATACAAATGTTATACAGGTGGTCGAATAGACAACGAAGCAGTTGAGCCCTATATCGCTCGATTAGGCTGGTGGGTGTGGTATAAAACCTCTAGGGGTTTTATCACGTCACATCAGCTCTACCTAGGCGCCACCTCATATGGGGCTTTAAAGACCATTCCTTTAAAATCTTTGCAATGGTTTAAAGGCTCTTTTAAACAATATAAAAAAAGAAAAGGAAATCAAAAAAGAGGGAAATGTGATTGGTGGAAAAGAAATGGGTCTCACATGCATACTTAATAGCGCTTGTTACTGGGCTGGCGGAGGATCAATAGAGCCCCCTTTGGTAGGTGGCGCTAAAAGTGGTGATGTGGCTAAGGGCGGTATACCACACCCCTGACCTTATTATTCCATGATAAAGATGTTTGCACTAATTAACAAATTTATTTTCTAGAAAGTTTGAATATAGTTGACAACACAATCCGGTGGTTCAAATCAAATTGTCAAATGCTGTCACGAGAGGGGTATATCAAGCAACCGATCTATAATTCTATTATCTCAACCGAAGTCAACATTCACTTAAACTCTTTTCATATCTAGAAGTTTTGGTGTATCAAATTAGTATGTAACATTTTAATCTAATTTTAAAAATCCACCCAATTTATACTTATGTTTGTGCCTCGTCTTTGTGTACGTAGCGACGGGAACTTCACCTTCGTTCCCGCCTACGAACATGCTAACACAATGTAATTGTTTACAAACAATTACATTGGAATGCAATAACGCTACCAAAGCAATAATGATAGCAAAGATGATACGTACAAACTAGAAAAATTAAATCAAATATTTAAATTCGGTTCAAATATAATTAGGGAGTTAATATTCACACATTCATCTTCTCTCTCTATACATATATATCTGATATATAGAGAGAGGTAGAGTGAAAATGAATGTGAATAAGATTTAGGGTTTTGAAAACAGTGAGAGTCTTAAGGTACGTAATTTGTCTCTTTCTAATTTTTTTGTATATTGTGCAAATAATTAATTAGATATTTTTCTGACTTTTAATATATTGAAATAAGAAAAAGCACATTTTTGATTAAAAAATAAAGTCAATAACATTCATTACGTTCACTAGGAAATTATTTGGGATCTCTAGAAAGATCATTTGACTATTCAAAATGGTCGGTTTATTCCTATACTTTTTCCAGAAATTATGAAGGCATTTTTTATTTTTTATACAATGAAAATGGAAATATTTTATAGCTCCAAACTCGTGATATATATTAGAAAAAAAAATTAATTCTAGCCAAACTAAAATCCAAAAGCTTATATACAATAAAATATAAAATATAAAATATTATATTATATATAATATGATCCTTTGTACTCTTGTTACATAAAATAAAATGTAAAATAAAGTACAGGGCGCAGCTTAAGAGGGGCTGAGGGGGCGCCTGACCCCCCGAACTTTTCGCTCAATAGTGTTATATATGTAGTTTTCGTATATAAATTTTTTGGTATATACGTTTTCGACCCCCAGGTTCTATAGAAATTTTTTGGTATATACGTTTTCGACCCCTCCGTCTTCATTGTCAAGCTTCGCCACTGAAGAAGTATAAGAACCATAAAAACACAGCATTTTGCTTTAAATGTAAAATATTATATAAACTCTGATCACACTCTTTTTAGAAAACTCATTGTATTTTTCGAACAATACGTACAAGTAAATAATATGAGGTAACTTATAATAAATATTAAAAATAAAGAGAGCAAAACTAAAACTAAAACTAATACAATTTTTTTCTAAGTACGCTAAACGCTACAGATAGAAACAAAAAGAGGTGAACAAAAATGTGATTGCAAAGATGCGGTCCCACTTATTTACCGGTCAGTTTACTTCATAGTCATACAGTATCTTGGGTAAAGTAGTGGTTTAAACAATTTTCTCTGTTTCATAAATAAACAAATTTAAATAATACAAAAGCTTTTTTTTGCTAATAATAAACCTTAAAGCTATAGTTAATAGTTAAGGGTATACGGGGCACCATGCAGGGAGTGGGGTGGTGACCCAAGTCCCCGAGCGGGAACACCGCCGCCATCACTGCGGTGAGTGAATTCGGTGACCAAGATCGGTGTGTATTCACCGATGAGAGGAACGAGTTTAAACGGCTATATAGCCGTTACACATTTAAAAAAAAAAAAAAAAATTCCTAACCCCTATAAATACTACCTCTTTAACCATTTTATTTTTCAAACCCAAAACAACTCTCAACCCATTCATATCATCTAATTTTTTTAACCAATCTTTAAAAAAAATGGATTCCAAGTTCCCGTTTTTTTCTCATCCAACAAGCGGAGCTACTAGACACGGCATCATCTAGTAAAAAAAAAATTGTCCGTCGAGATCGTGTGGGAGGCCACGAAACACTCATGGCCGATTATTTTGTCGAACGTTTAGATCTACCTCACCTTGAAGTGAGTTCCGACGACGAGTAGTTTGCTTTTTTATTTTTCTAGTTTGAATGTAATTTTTATTTTTAATTTAATGAAATGTCTTTTATTAAATTTTATTAATATTTGTTTAATTTATAAACATGCATAATTACAACAAATAAAAAAAAGAAAAAAACAAGTCCCCTAAGAGAGGAGTGCCGCCATCAAATTGAGGGTGTGAGGGGAGTTAAGAGGGGAGTTGACGTGGCGCGTGCTGATTGGTCGTGCGTAAGAGAGGGGACTCCCCTAAGAGGGGAGTGCCCCTCTCACCCTAACAACCTTCTTTTATAAAAAAATAAATAAATAAATAAGCCAAAATGCGTTTACTATACTGTAAAATATTATGTATGTAAGATTGTACTATACAATATTACGTTGTGTAATACAATCAACAATGCATGTGACAGTGACTGCCAAACAAACAATGCATGTGTTACTGATTTGACGTATATAGTTAGTCTTGCTTTATGTATATAACCTGCATTGTAAGATCATATATTTATATTGTATTGTATAAGATAATGTAGTGTATTATGCTATACAATACGACCAAACAAATCAAATAGGATGAGCATTTAGTACCGGGTATATTCGGTACCGGTACCGCTACCTATTTTCCCTACTTTTCGGTACCGGTACGGGAAAAATACCGGTAAATACCAGTACCGAACCGGTGTATTCGGTACCGGTCACTTTTCCCGTTTTTCGGTACCGGTGCTGGTTCGGTATCGAACGGGTACCACGTTCATCCTAGTAGGAGATACATATGAGGGATATAAAAGAAAACAAATAAAATAAAAAAATAAAAACATAACAAGGTCCAAATGCTAACAAAATAATTAAGGAGTTAGTTCTTTAACAACCAAGTTGGTTATTCTCTAATTATTAATAATTAATGATTTTTTAAATTTATAACTACTTTTTTTAGTTGGTCATATAAAAGGCAACATGTTATATCCAAAAAGAATGCGGGAAATAACCGCGTAAAATAATATTGGAAGATTTTTTTTTTTTATTTTTGGTGATTTGAAATTAATGATGGAGTTAACGGAATATACCACCGGGAAGCCACGGCAATAGATGAAACGATCCAGGTAGTTGACGGAGAGATACGCCGTTAACGGCTGAAAACCGTAAAACCGTTGCACCTGTAACAAAGCACCATAATCAAATCACTAATGAACAACCAGAAATGATCGAGTATGAATCGCATTAAATCGCATTTTTAACACTTTTCTCAAAGGGATGAGCACGGTACCCGTTCGGTACTGGTACCGAATAACGGGAAAAGGGGGTACCAGTCTCGAATATACCGGTTCGGTACCGGTACCGAAAAACGGGGAAAGTAGGTACCGGTAACGGTACCGAACAAACCCGATAAATCGCACAAGTCTACCATAACAACCGATGCGCGCGTTAGCAAATTTATAACAAACTTTTCTCAGTGTCATTAAATTAAACCAACAGCCAAAGCGCACGTTAGCATTTTTTAATCGCATTTTATTGCGACAACAACCGAATAACCGTTAGCAAATTTATAACCAGCTTTTGTCAGTCGAGTCATAATACATAACAACAACCAAAGCTCACGATAGCAAACTTTTTTCAATCGCATTAAATTACGATTACGACGATAACAGCCGAGGCGCACTTTAGCAAATTTATAGCAAACGTTTTTCGATCGCGTTAAAATAACGACCACAACAACCAAGGCGCACGTTAGCGTATTTATAACAAACTATTATCAATCGTACAGACAATAGTTTTCGTGTTTTCAAATTAACAAATCTGTACGCACATATCTAGGGATGAGCATTTGGTACTGGGTATCAAACCGGTACCGCACCGGGGATGAGCATTTGGCATCGACCGGTATCGAACCGTACTGGGTATATTTCGTACCGGTATTTACGGTTAAACACCGGTACCGAACCGGTATATTTGGTACCGGTACTCACTTTTTTCCGTTGGTACCGGTACTTTCGGTACCAGTAACTTTTCGTTACTGAACGGGTACCACGCTCATCCTGGTGTAGCACATATATTACCTTGAGGATCCATGCAACAGATTCTTCTCTCGCAGAAGCATCTAGAACTTGCGATTGAAATCTCTCAACGTAATCGATTCCAGGAACGAACTTCCTCTCCTGTTCTATAAACTCCGCAATCGAATCATCGAAATCGGCACAATAATTGAACTCATAAGAACACTGTGGCCGTTCATCGCCGGAGAATACGCCGGAATCCTCGCCGCAGAGTAAGTCGGAGCACGATACTGACATGATGATGATGATAATTGATGGACTGATACTGATTGCTCATGATGATCTGGTCATGTTTGTTAGAAATACGGCGAGTGTTCCGGTAGGTTTAGGTTAAAAGTGACCGGAATGTGGGTGCCGGAGAAGTTAAATGACCGGTGAATATATTATTAATAGCAAGTAGGAGTGGTGGTGTAAGAGATATTGAAATGCTTCATCTGTCTTCTCTAGTTATATATATGTGTGATTGTATACATGTCTGTGTAAAGCTACTTGTTTTTGTACGTATTTGTAAATATATGTTTTTAATACATTTTAAAATGTTTTAGTTATTTAATAATATGTTTTACGTGGAAAAAATACAAAATGATTTAGGAACCTAGTTTCATATATATTCAAAGAGCATGAAGGAGAATACTTTTTTTTTTTTTTTTGAAAATTAAACTAGTTAAGAGGTCGCTCGCTTGCTCCTTTATAAGGATTCAAATTTCCATCACTTTTTACCACTCTATCTCAACATGTAGGTGAACATAAATCCACATTTACAAATGTTGTTTGTCTAACTTATGACATAACATAAATACAATTTTAGGCTAATAATTTGATAAATATTTAAATGGTTTGTCTAACTTGTTGCTCCAAAAATGTTAAGAAACATTTAGTGAACATAAATCGACATCTACAAATATTGTTTGATATTAATAATTACCCGATGACACGTGCATTAGATGACCGGTTTTATGGAGAAAGTCATGAGAATTAATAATACAGTTTATACGTAGTGATTGATAGATATAAGATAAGTTAGATTGTGCGTAAAGTATGTGGTTATGTGTAACACCTCGTAAAATCACGTCCAATGAAGTATTGACACGTGTAATAAACCCTAATGAAGTCAAACGTTGAATTTAAGGGACTAATTTTTCGAAAAATCGAAAACTTTGATTATGAAAGGACTGGAAGTGTTATCATACCAAAAATAAGTTTCTAAATAACCTTCTACGGTTTTATATTCACAAATGAGCCACTTGTTGATCAAGTGTAGCCGTGTGCGTAATTAATTGAAAGTTTGCGCAATAAAGGGTTAAAAGCGTCAACATGTTAATTCTTACATCTGAGTGACCTTTTAACAAACCGAGAATCTCATGATATTTAATTATACTCTCGGGAATGCCAATCATTGGCCATCCAAGGCTTTTATGCCTAAAAGTGAAGCTACGCGCAACCTTGCAAGTATAAGGGACTAAAAGTGTCAATATGTTTAATTATACCTCTGAATGACCTTTTATCGAGCCCGAAGCATTATGATGTTTAATAATACTTTCAAGAATGCCTAATATGGATCAGATGAGGCGTCAATGCTATTAAATGATGATTTACGCAAGTTTGCGCATTAGAGGGACCTAAAGCGTCAAACTACTAACGTATACCGATTCGTACGTTATCGGACCTTCCGGAATATGACCATGAGATAAACATACCCTATTTATCCTTAATATAGCTTAGATATAGGCTTAGAGGTGTTTGGTGCGCAAAAATAAGCTTTTAAGTCATGCAGGGACTAAAAGTGTCAAAAAGCGCACAAGTTTGCGTTTACGCGCATATCTTACATTCTGAATATCCCCGGACGCCCAAAAATTTATGTAAGCACTAAAATATTTTTATTTTAGTGTTTGGCTTGATAAAATTCCATTCGTCGTGTCGTTTGGATCGTGTTTCGCGTCCGTCCGTGTTTCGTCGTAAAACAACGTGACCGTACGACCAAACGAACCGACATTCGGCATGTTTTGAGCATGTTTTATGTTCTCTATGCTTAGGCATCATTGTAGATCCTTAAAAATGGTTTAACGGGCCTTAGATGAGTCGGAAATGGCATTTGGAAGTGCAGGGGCTAAAACTGTCAACAAATGAAAGTGTGCATGTGCAGACCAGGTCCTTACGGACCGTATGCTGTGGACCTTACGGTCCGTAAGCTGCTCCCAGATGCAGAAACTCGTTTGTTGGCTGTTCAGCCCATGTAACGGACTTATACTGCCCTTTTCACTTCCATGAGCGACCCCTACTGATTCTTAGGCCTTAGGGACACTTGTTAATCATCAGGAAACATGTATAGCATTGTTTGTCATGATCTTGATGGATCAAGAACACTATATAAAGCCCCATTGTTTGCCATTTTTTATCATTCATGCTCAACTCAACTTCTGATCTTTTCTGGAGCTCAAGGCCCTTCCCTAAGCATCTCTAATCGTGCATTAGACCTTGGTAAGTATCCTTGATCTTCCTTAATTGAGTTTTGCTTAGTTTTTAGCTTAAAAGTCAAACCGTCGTAATTAAGGTTTGACTTATCGATTAATCACTAATGGTCCAGTGTTTAGTCAAATTAAAGGTAGTTATAAGTTGGTAATTATGTGGGCGTTAAACCCTTAAAATGGGCACCCTCTGATTCCCACTCTAACTAGATCAATTGTCGGGTCAAAGTTTATTATAAAAAGTCAACAGGATCCTAATTTTTGAATTAACGCATAATTAGCAATGTAGAAGGCGTGTAACCTATTTTATCACTCATATAACTTGGTAATAAGTATAAGAACTGGTCTAAGCTTATTTGATCCGATAATTTTCTGTTTAGGCTCGGTTCGGAACCGAAAGTCGCAAAACTTTGACTTTTGCTTTGATTTCAGTTCTGACCCGATTTAGATGGGTTTGGAAATGCCTTAGAGCTTCCTTAGGACCAGGTTACATGATAGTATAACCCTCTGTGGTTGGATCGTTGATTGTCCGATTCGTTTACACGTTTTCGTTAATTGCTTAATGTTGACCATAATGCCCTTTTGACCATAAAACGAGAATTTTGGAAATATGAAAGGACAATAATCTTTATTACTGATTTATAAACATGTCCCTAAAATTTCATATCAGTTGGAGGTCTAGATTAGGAGTTATGCTCAATAGCGTAATTAGAAAGCTTTTTGTTAATTAAAAAGCATAATTAGCGTAAAGCCTATCTAAACCAAATTTTTGACACCAAACCTTTTACCCACTGATGTAATATAATATGTTGAGATTTTCAAAGATTTTTAATTATTTTTAACCTGATCATAACCTAAGGTTATGGCCTTGATTCGGTAAATACCGATTATACCCTTTTTGTGTATAAAATGAGTTTTACATAGTATTTTGACACCAATCCAATTGCTACTGATTTTATATAATAAATGAAGTATTTTGAACTTTATAACCTGATCAGAAAACTCAGATTTCCTGTATAACCCGGAAATCGCTTAAAACAGCTTTTTACGCGTATTAAACACCTAGTATGGGCTTAAAACCAATTTGGCATATAAGACTTATCACCAACTGATATAACCTATTAAATTAAGTTGTTCTACTGATGATTTCGGACCCGGGTCTCAGAATTAAAATTAATCTCTTTTATAATCTTTTAAATGACCAAAATACCCCTACGGGGCTTAAATTGAGATTAAACTCGTTTTGGGCATAATGGAAGGTATCTTACTGATATCACAACATATTTAAAGCATATTAACTTAGGAAACCTGTTCATGACTCATCCGGTTACCCGTTATGCGTTATTCGCGTTCGGTTCGGTTTATGTAACTAGTGTGCATAAATTAGCCGAGACGGGTCAAACGTTATCGTTTTTATCTCAAAATCCAGAATGTGTTTAGTTTACCCATATTATACAAGTCTCCAAACTTGTCGGGTCTAAATCACATTCTATTCCGGTCTTCGCTTAATCATGCGTTTTGAACCGTAAACCTTCCTTAAAACTAACCGGTCTACGTTACGATTTAAATAAGACCCGTTAGGAATCTAATAGGTTAATAAAACCTTCGTTCCAGATTGAGAGCCCCAGTAGAAGTACTTGTGCTTGCTGATTAGAATATACGGCTGAGTATAAATTGCATTTGCTAGCTCAGATAAATACTCTTAACTTATTTTCCCTATACGGGCTTGGGATACGGTATTATAATAATACCGCTTGGTCGGGTATTAAATGTTTAGTCGTATTGTGATTAAATTATTGAGGTAACCCGCTTTAATCTGTATTGTTTGAAATAAAAGCCTTTAGGGGTTAATGACCATGTCCCGGATATCCTTGGAATCATTATATTATAAAATGGCCACGCCTTAAGCACGGGGTGTAGGCATACACTTAACAGTTGCATAAGGGAAACGGTATCTCACTCTCTTGTGGGCCTATACTTGTGGCGTGTCTGTTAATCTTGACTCGGTTTCTACATCGGGCCCTGAACGTACAATGAACATGTAAATCTGTATACAAGATTAATTTTATATAATTGTCCCAAGTTATAAAAGATATGTTGTGCCTGGCGCATCTAAATCAATTTTCTTAAACTCTTTTTAAAATGAGTCGGTTAATTGTATTTACCAGTGTAAACTGACGTATTTTCCAAAAAGGTTAAGTGACAGGTACTGAACGTAATTGGCTGGAAGCTCAGGGCGTTAATAAGGAATCTTGCAAGTTCTAGGCGTCTAAAGTCTGTTGAACAGTTTTTCTTTTTATTTGATCCGCCTGTGGATCCTTTACTTTCCGTTGTAATACTTTGATATTACTTTATATTCGGAAGGTAATATATTTATCTTTTGCTTCCGCTGTGCATTTATATATTGTGTGTTTTGACTATGATGATCTCAACTACGTCACGATACTCCCCACCAGGCCCACCGGTAATACGTGGAAATATCGGGGTGTGACAGGTTGGTTTCAGAGCCAACATTGAGTGAATTAAACACTAGCCCTTAGTGTTTAATCTCAATGACACAGTAGCACATTCCTTGACCTTCTGAGTCTAGACTTAACATAGGAATGCTCTCAATCCTAATCCGAAATCTATTGCTTCCGAATCTATATATTTTGAATATGTCTCCAATCAAAGAAGCCGTAATGGAATTTCTCCACATCCGGAGCCTTGAATTGCCGAGCTTCGTACCGCGGCTAGGGTGCAACGTGCAACCAAGGAGAAAGCATTCAGAAGTAAAGTAAAGAAGAAAACTCCTTTTGCTGAAGTTCGTTCCTCAGTAAGTCCTTATGAGGGCATACTTATCTTCAGTCCCTTCATGGACAACATCATTCTTTTCAAGTCCCGTTTAGGGCAATTATATACTCCTTTTAAAAATCATTTGAATATTTTATCTAAATTCCATTTTTATCATTTTATATGAATATAATATATGAAATAAATCAAATTATTATTCCTTTTCATAATTGATCTACCAGTATATATATTGAAAGAATCTTAAAGGGTAAAACCTAGCTTGAATGTCATTAAAGACCTAGCTATGATGGTAAAACCTGTTTAAAAGAGATTCAGATTCTTGTTAACATCCGAAAACATGTTAATACTCCTGACAACAGTGATACGATAAAATCACACTTGTCATCTTTATATTGGGAAATTCCAAACCCTTATCTAGCCTAGTGACTTAGAATCATGGCTTAAATCATCAAATGAAGATGATCATATTATAAACATCCATTAGTGATGAAGTGCATACGGGCCAAACTTGTTGTCCGATAAGACAACGACAGTGGTGGTCTTTGACCCCCGACTAAAGATGTTGGACTACGTCCAAGCATAATAGTTTGTATGATCAATGCGATCTTGACTAATATCATCAAATGAAGATGATCATATTATAAACATCCATAAGTGATGAAATGCCTACGGGCCATACTTATTGTCCTAAGGGACAAAAGACAGTTGAAGTCTTTGACTCTCTGTCAAGAAAAGGTAATGAAGTATGTTCAAACCTTAATGCCTCGATTCTCTGAAATCATGGCTTTTAAATTTAAAACTGTCCTTGTGACCAGGCCTTTTGCGCCACTTTAATATCCTTAATGTTTTATAACTAGGATAAATTATAATGAAAATACTAATTAAATATAACTAACAAATTAACCAATATGGTTTATATTACCATGGTTGATGAATCGTCAAAAGTGATGAATCCATAATAACTTCTGAATGAATCATCGTCAATATTTATGTAGCAATCAAGCTACATGGCTGGATCGGATGAGGTCAACAGCCACCCGGGGGAAAATAATGATGCTCCCAGAGTTAATATAACTGGTGTGGAACTGCAGGCATTAATAGATAATGCCGTTACACGAGCTCTCGACAGACAGTATGATGAATCAAGTGATACACACTCTAAGACTATATCTGTGGCTCGTAGTAAGCCCCTTTCTAAATCACATGAGTCAAGGGAAGACGATGTTCGTAACTCGTCAAATCAAAGGAGTGTTCCGTCTAGACAGGTGGTGCTTCATCAAGAGGCACCAGTTAAGACCTGCTCATATACATATACATATTTTGTCTCCTGCAAGCCCAGAGACTTTACAGGAGAAAAAGGGGCCATCGATTGGATGACATGGCTCGATGAGATGAACACCGTTGTTGACATCAGTGGATGTGCAGAGCAAGACATTGTGAAGTTTGTTTCACAATCTTTTAAGGGAGAAGCTCTAGCTTGGTGGAGGTCACTGATCCAAGCTACGGGGAAGATCCCTTTGTACAACATGACTTGGGATCAGTTCGTTGCTCTTATCAAAGAAAATTACTGTCCTCAACATGAAGTTGAGAAAATTGAGACTGAATTCTTGACATTAGTCATGGAGAACTTAGATTGTCAAGCATACCTTACAAGTTTCAATACCATGTCTCGATTGGTTCCCTACTTGATCACACCGGAACCAAAGCGAATAGCTCGCTTTATTGGGGGTCTAGTGTCACGGCCCCCGACCCCCCCTAGACGGAGATCGAGAGCCGCGAGCAGCCCAGTGGTACCGGTGATTATTTTGAAAAATATCGCAGCGGAAATTTCATCAGGACTGTGAGTTAGGAAAAATATCAGAGTTTAGAAAACACCGGATTTTATTTATTTAATAGATGGGATAAACCCATATTTTACAATGGTAGCTTTAATAAGGGATAAACCCAATTTACATAAAACAATATTTCTTAATTTGATTTAATTAATAAAATAAGCCACTTCTTGAAGCCTTTCAGTGCCGTATCCATCTCTTACTTCAATCTACTGTAATTACCTGAAACGCGTTTTAAAAAGGTTTTGTCAGCGGAAAATACTGAGTGAATCATTCTATTAATAAAACGACCTGTTTGTTATAATTTACAGTATTAAGGAAGATTACAATGTTTCTGATATCAACCAACTACCCACAGTACTTTGTCACTCGACCCATTGGCCCATTCGTCCAATGGTGTCTGTGATTATGGTCATATCACCCCTTGGCTGCCCCAATGGTGAAGATTATCAAGTAATGTATACAAAACCCCACATATCGGCTGTAATTTGGTGATTACATAAACTTAATCAATGTAATTATAACTTTGAAAATAAACATGCTTTTGTAAATAAATTTGATAAAAAGAGAATGACTCACATTATAATCATGCAGATTCATACGGCCAAAGTTTAGTCTACAGATAAGCCTTGATAGATTGCAGATTTATACAGGCAGAGCTTAGCCTATTGATTTAGCCTTGTAACCCAGTATACACGAACTAGGTAGGTAACTTAATACAACATTTACGATAACTCACGAGATCAAACCCTCACAACGAATGACAAAGTGCGATACTTAAACATCCATCGAATTAACGACTAATGACAAAGTATCACCCTAATGTAGGCAGCACTTAAACATCCATTGGATTATTGATCGATCGGAAAATGAATCGTAATAGCGATCGAGTTAATACCCGGCATCGTAGCAGCACCCCGCTATACTAATTAGTGATTCGTGTGTGTTTTGAGAGTATTTGAACGATATCTCAGCGTATATTTTGAGTTTCTTCGTCGTTCAATCGCCAGAAATCAAGTGCCAATCGATGCTATTTATACACGAATTTTGTGTTGCTTACGGACCGTAAGACTCAACCCTTACGGTCCGTAAGGGTCATTTTTTCGTTATAGGGTGGCCACGTGTTGGACTAGCCTTGCTGAGTCGACTGTTTCTCGAAATTCAATTTAGACAACGAGATATGTGGATAATCGTCGAGTAGGAAATACCTCCCCTGAGTTTTAGGGGCCCTGATCCTGATTATGATTGTAGGGTTTGTGCAGGATTACTTGAGTGTCTCAATTAGGGTTTCCTATGGGGTAAATAAAATAATAGATAAGACCTTTGATAAGAGTTGTTATGGTTTGGGACAAAAAGGAAATATAATTATATATAAAAAAAGAAAAAGGGAATAAAATAGTGAGAAAAGAGAATGGACCCACTTTGTAACTTAAGGGTTCAACTAGAAAGTCTCCTGGTAAAATATTGGGTATAACTTCTGAGCTATTTAAAAATATATAATGCACTCGTGGTAAGTATAATACCCCTAATTCAACCTTATCCCGATGTCCCGAGACCGAATCCCAACAACTTAGTCGGGCAGAGCCCTGACATAAGTTATGAGGCTCAGATCAATCGGAAAGGGTAGCGGTGATCGGGTGTTAAAATATTTAAAATGGAACAGGGCTTTGGATTAAAATTTTAAAGAAGAAGAAGAAAACTTGAAATAATAGAATGAGAGGGAAGGGCCGAATGAAAGAAAGATGGGAGTTGTTTCCATCCGTGAATATGTATATATATAGTTGTAGAGTTACTTATTGGCCAAGGAAAATAATATTCCTTAGGTGACTCAAATTGACACGTACTCTTTATTGAAGTTAGATGCATACACCACATCTTAACATTTATTTGTAGGTTTAATATTATTTCATTTTTATATTTTATTTTGTTCTTATCTGATCATCTTTGAAAGATGCTTCCACAAATTAAAGAAATCAAATATTAAATTTAATTATTATATGCGTACACTTTATTTATATATATATATTTTAATTAATTTAACTGCTTAACTTATTTGGCGCGTATAACTTTTAAAATATAGCGTTCTAGAAAATAATAAATATGTCATTAGAACGAGAATATTTTTGTCTACATTTGGGTCTAAGTTTCATTAAAATAAAGTAGGTTCAAATACCATGTATTTTTAATTATTAAACGGTTATTAGGCCCGTCTAAATATTTCATATTTCTAACTTTTAACTTACCCGAAATCTACCCGTCTAATAATAAAAGTTTTTATAGACTTTTATTTTATTAGAAAGGTCACCCATATACAGGCCAATTAATTAGTATAATTGTTTAAAACTATTTGGGTTGAATATTTATATTAAAAATAAACTAGTTACTAGTTACTAGGGGTTAATAAATTTAACCAAACCTATAATTCTTATATAAAAATAGGGATGTTACATCTAGCCCCAGAAATAAAGCAAGTATGAAAGCATCGAGACCTACTACATTCAGGTCAGCGGCAGATATGTCGCTATCTCTCACACTCGATGTGGTCAGAAACAAGGTTGACAAAGCCTCTGAAGATGGAAAGCGTAAAAGGGAGGATGAGAATTCTCATCGCTCCGATAGGAAGACAAAGAGGAACTCTGAGGATAAGAAGAGTTCCGGGTTTAAGGAAGACAGCCAGCAGTCGGGTGAGAAGACCAGGTGCAAAACCTGTCGGAAATACCACCTCGGAAAATGCAGATTCGAGTCTCAGCCTCTACCCTGTGGAATCTGCAAGTCTAAGGAACATAAAACCTTGGATTGCAAGAAGTTGAAAGATGCAACCTGTTATGGTTGCAACGAGAAGGGGCATATCAAGACTAACTGCCCTATGAATGAGAAGAAGCCTGAAGAGGCCAAGAAAACAAACGCATGAGTCTTCCGGATGAACGCCCAGGAGATGATGCAGAATGATAACTATATAGCAGGTACCTTTCCTTGTCAAGCAGTTTATGCAGAAATTTATTTGATGCTGGCACATATGATTCTATAATGAACGATAAATGTTGAGAACCGTTGTCTCCGCCTGATTAGGACTCCGGTCATTTAATGCGAGGTAGAAATTGGCCGATGATACTTTAGAAAATGCTCCAACAAATCTTAGATTGATATTTTATATCTATTAGGAATCACTCTTTTCTGATACCCTTATGGTAGGCTTTCAAGCTATCCAAATTCATCAATATAATAAAGACAGATGTGACATTTTGATCCCCTGTCAAAAAGATGATGGATTAAGGTCCAAACCTTAAATGCCATTGATGGTCTTTTGTGACCTAGGCTAAATATAATGGATATATATTAAATAACATTCATTAAGAATGTTAGTACTATATTAGCCTGTATGGTCTATTGATACCATGGTTAGTATATGTTAAGGCCAACAGGATGAAGAATAGCAGTTGTTGGATTACAACTAAGAAATTGTTTTATTGGTGTTAGGAACCAATATCAAGTATAACAAACTCTCAAAGCCTTCCATGAGAACCCTAGATATTAAGTGTAAAGTAAAACTTACAGGCGAAAATCATAGGAACCATTTCTTCTGCTCTTGTCAAAAATCTTCGGTCATGAAGTCCTTATGTACCCTCTCTACAGATAAAGTACATCATTATATGTAATTGATATCTCTTGATCTCTATCGATTTAGAGTACCAGATGGTATGACAAAAGCGCCATATGAGGGTTGGTGTATCTTAATAAGTTCCATAGATTGCTTCCATGCCTGATCAGTATGGAGGTTTAATGCATGGAACCGCAAGGATATTCCAACGGTCATATGGTACTAAAGTCAACTAATGATATTCAAAGAAGATATCTAAAAATAGAATTGTCCAAGTAAATGTTCCCGATTAAGGAATTCGTGGACTTGTAACATAAATATGTCACTTATTTGACACAAGCAATAATGGATGAACTAGAGCCCGAGATTTGGAAAATCTCTATAACCTCCTTTGTATCTTGATTATCTTCTCCTAAGATTACCATGTTTACCTCTGGAGAGGCAAGTAGAGTTAAGAATTATACCCCATTTAGGGCTGTATTATTATGAAATCTCCAAGATGGCTAGTACCATCATTGGAATAAGCGAAACCTTGATTAAGTAAGTTTTGAAATAGAGGATTCATATAGCCAAACTCGATATTTTGAGAATTCAGTATTGTTAATTTAAAAAGACGGTTCATTTTGCTTATGCATTGACTACCGCAACCCTAATTAGGCAACAATTCAGAATTCACCATCAGCTGCCCAGGATCGTCGATTTATTCGACTAGCTGTAAGGATTAGCTATTCCTTAAGATTTGTTTCAAGCAATGGTTGGAATAACCATCTCGCCTTAAAATAAGCCTTCCTATAAAAGTTATTATATGAGTATTAAGGCTGCTCCTTGGGAGACCTTATATGGATGGAATGTTAAGCATCTAATGTTAGACAAAGGATTGGTAAGTCCAATTATCATGGCCTGAAAGTTGCCTGGGAGACAACAAATAAGATTATGCAAGTCCATAGTCATAAGTAAGGTGCCAGTATTCGGCAGAAAAAAAAAATCAAGAATTAATATTTAGTAGCAACCTTCTTAAGTCCTTAATAAGGGATAAGGTTCAATCAAAGGTATCACCCTAAGAAGGGTGTGCTAAAATTTAATTCCTCAGGGTAAGTTAAGCCCTGGATATATATATAGGAACCTTCGGGAAATCAAATGCAACAAAGGTCAATAGCCTATGAGCTAAAACCTATATAAGGAGCTTAGTGGAGCTCGCAATGCGTTATATACTAATGATTTAAGGATGTGTTTCGCCAATAAGTCAAGAAGCATTATCACATAGTAATATGCAGATTTATGATTGGACGAAAAACCCGTATCAATTTAGGATCGGCAGGTTAAGAGACGCCAAAAGGATACATGACCTATTATAGAGGTCAACTGGGGTGCCTTAGAGGCCCAAATGTACTGAGGAAGGCTAAGTTCAATATAAGACAGAAAGTACTTCCTTTACTTTAAGCAAATCTCGAGGTCGAGATTTCTTTTAAGGGGGTGAGGATGTAACACCTCGTAAAATCACGTCCAATGAAGTATTGACACGTGTAATAAACCCTAATGAAGTCAAACGTTGAATTTAAGGGACTAATTTTTCGAAAAATCGAAAACTTTGATTATGAAAGGACTGGAAGTGTTATCATACCAAAAATAAGTTTCTAAATAACCTTCTACGGTTTTATATTCACAAATGAGCCACTTGTTGATCAAGTGTAGCCGTGTGCGTAATTAATTGAAAGTTTGCGCAATAAAGGGTTAAAAGCGTCAACATGTTAATTCTTACCTCTGAGTGACCTTTTAACAAACCAAGAATCTCATGATATTTAATTATACTCTCGGGAATGCCAATCATTGGCCATCCAAGGCTTTTATGCCTAAAAGTGAAGCTACGCGCAACCTTGCAAGTATAAGGGACTAAAAGTGTCAATATGTTTAATTATACCTCTGAATGACCTTTTATCGAGCCCGAAGCATTATGATGTTTAATAATACTTTCAAGAATGCCTAATATGGATCAGATGAGGCTTCAATGCTATTAAATGATGATTTACGCAAGTTTGCGCATTAGAGGGACCTAAAGCGTCAAACTACTAAAGTATACCGATTCGTACGTTATCGGACCTTCCGGAATATGACCATGAGATAAACATACCCTATTTATCCTAAATATAGCTTAGATATAGGCTTAGAGGTGTTTGGTGCGCAAAAATAAGCTTTTAAGTCATGCAGGGACTAAAAGTGTCAAAAAGCGCACAAGTTTGCGTTTACGCGCATATCTTACATTCTGAATATCCCCGGACGCCCAAAAATTTATGTGAGCACTAAAATATTTTTATTTTAGTGTTTGTCTTGATAAAATTCCATTCGTCGTGTCGTTTCGATCGTGTTTCGCGTCCGTCCGTGTTTCGTCGTAATTAGCCGAACAACGTGACCGTACAACCAAACGAACCGACATTCGGCATGTTTTGAGCATGTTTTATGTTCTCTATGCTTAGGCATCATTGTAGATCCTTAAAAATGGTTTAACGGGCCTTAGATGAGTCGGAAATGACATTTGGAAGTGCAGGGGCTAAAACTGTCAACAAATGAAAGTGTGCATGTGCAGACCAGGTCCTTACGGACCATATCCTGTGGACCTTACGGTCCGTAAGTTGCTCCCAGATGCAGAAACTCGTTTGTTGGCTGTTCAGCCCATGTAACGGACTTATACTGCCCTTTTCACTTCCATGAGCGACCCCTACTGATTCTTAGGCCTTAGGGACACTTGTTAATCATCAGGAAACATGTATAGCATTGTTTGTCATGATCTTGATGGATCAAGAACACTATATAAAGCCCCATTGTTTGCCATTTTTGATCATTCATGCTCAACTCAACTTCTGATCATTTCTGGAGCTCAAGGCCCTTCCCTAAGCATCTCTAATCGTGCATTAGACCTTGGTAAGTATCCTTGATCTTCCTTAATTGAGTTTTGCTTAGTTTTTAGCTTAAAAGTCAAACCGTCGTAATTAAGGTTTGACTTATCGATTAATCACTAATGGTCCAGTGTTTAGTCAAATTAAAGGTAGTTATAAGTTGGTAATTATGTGGGCATTAAACCCTTAAAAGGGCACCCTCTGATTCCCACTATAACTAGATCAATTGTCGGGTCAAAGTTTATTATAAAAAGTCAACAGGATCCTAATTTTTGAATTAGCGCATAATTAGCAATGTAGAAGGCGTGTAACCTATTTTATCACTCATACAACTTGGTAATAAGTATAAGAACTGGTCTAAGCTTGTTTGATCCGACAATTTTCTGTTTAGGCTCGGTTCGGAACCGAAAGTCGCAAAACTTTGACTTTTGCTTTGATTTCAGTTCTGACCCGATTTAGATGGGTTTGGAAATGCCTTAGAGCTTCCTTAGGACCAGGTTACATGATAGTATAACCCTCTGTGGTTGGATCGTTGATTGTCCGATTCGTTTACACGTTTCCGTTAATTGCTTAATGTTGACCATAATGCCCTTTTGACCATAAAACGAGAATTTTGGAAATATGAAAGGACAATAATCTTTATTACTGATTTATAAACATGTCCCTAAAATTTCATATCAGTTGGAGGTCTAGATTAGGAGTTATGCTCAATAGCGTAATTAGAAAGCTTTTTGTTAATTAAAAAGCATAATTAGCGTAAAGCCTATCTAAACCTAATTTTTGACACCAAACCTTTTACCCACTGATGTAATATAATATTTTGATATTTTCAAAGATTTTTAATTATTTTTAACCTGATCATAACCTAAGGTTATGGCCTTGATTCGGTAAATACCGATTATACCCTTTTTGTGTATAAAATGAGTTTTACATAGTATTTTGACACCAATCCAATTGCTACTGATTTTATATAATAAATGAAGTATTTTGAACTTTATAACCTGATCAGAAAACTCAGATTTCCTGTATAACCCGGAAATCGCTTAAAACGGCTTTTTACGCGTATTAAACACCTAGTATGGGCTTAAAACCAATTTGGCATATAAGACTTATCACCAACTGATATAACCTATTAAATTAAGTTGTTCTACTGATGATTTCGGACCCGAGTCTCAGAATTAAAATTAATCTCTTTTATAATCTTTTAAATGACCAAAATACCCCTACGGGGCTTAAATTGAGATTAAACTCGTTTTGGGCATAATGGAAGGTATCTTACTGATATCACAACATATTTAAAGCGTATTAACTTAGGAAACCTGTTCATGAATCATCCGGTTACCCGTTATGCGTTATTCGCGTTCGGTTCGGTTTATGTAACTAGTGTGCATAAATTAGCCGAGACAGGTCAAACGTTATCGTTTTTATCTCAAAATCCAGAATGTGTTTAGTTTACCCATATTATACAAGTCTCCAAACTTGTCGGGTCTAAATCACATTCTATTCCGGTCTTCGCTTAATCATGCGTTTTGAACCGTAAACCTTCCTTAAAACTAACCGGTCTACGTTACGACTTAAATAAGACCCGTTAGGAATCTAATAGGTTAATAAAACCTTCGTTCCAGATTGAGAGCCCCAGTAGAAGTACGTGTGCTTGCTGATTAGAATATACGGCTGAGTATAAATTGCATTTGCTAGGTCAGGTAAATACTCTTAACTTATTTTCCCTATACGGGCTTGGGATACGGTATTATAATAATACCGCTTGGTCGGGTATTGAATGTTTAGTCGTATTGTGATTAAATTATTGAGGTAACCCGCTTTAATCTGTATTGTTTGAAATAAAAGCCTTTAGGGGTTAATGACCATGTCCCGGATATCCTTGGAATCATTATATTATAAAATGGCCACGCCTTAAGCACGGGGTGTAGGCATACACTTAACAGTTGCATAAGGGAAACGGTATCTCACTCTCTTGTGGGCCTATACTTGTGGCGTGTCTGTTAATCTTGACTCGGTTTCTACATCGGGCCCTGAACGTACAACGAACATGTAAATCTGTATACAAGATTAATTTTATATAATTGTCCCAAGTTATAAAAGATATGTTGTGCCTGGTGCATCTAAATCAATTTTCTTAAACTCTTTTTAAAATGAGTCGGTTAATTGTATTTACCAGTGTAAACTGACGTATTTTCCAAAAAGGTTAAGTGACAGGTACTGAACGTAATTGGCTGGAAGCTCAGGGCGTTAATAAGGAATCTTGCAAGTTCTAGGCGTCTAAAGTCTGTTGAACAGTTTTTCTTTTTATTTGATCCGCCTGTGGATCCTTTACTTTCCGTTGTAATACTTTGATATTACTTTATATTCGGATGATAATATATTTATCTTTTGCTTCCGCTGTGCAATTATATATTGTGTGGTTTGACTATGATGATCTCAACTACGTCACGATACTCCCCACCAGGCCCACCGGTAATACGTGAAAATATCGGGGTGTGACATTATGTAACCGTTTTATGAATTACATGATTGTTTTGAAAGCGGATTCAAGTTTGATTCATATAATGAACACTCCTACCTTAAAATGCCTACTTTGGTAATCATGACTGAAGAACATAAATAATAGTTATAGAATTAGGTGGAAAAAAAACCATACTTAAATACCGTTTAAGTGATAGAAAAACACTTTGCCATTTAAAATTAAAAAACTTATTAACATTCCAATTATTAAATAGTTACAATTATTAAACGTAAACTTATATTATCTTCATGTTTACATGTAATTATCCTCGTAATGTAAAATTAAAGGGAAAATTACGAAACTAGTCTTTGACAAAGACCATTTTCCAAAATAGCCATCCAAGACCTCTCCACGAGCCGCCACGTTGATACCAAGGTGGATGGCCCTTTTAGAGTACACGAATCAGAAAGCGACACGTGTAAAGCAATAGTCCGAAGTGGCTCTAAGTAGGTATGAGCACGGTACCAGTACCGAAAAACGGGAAAATGGGTAGTGGTATTTACTGGTGTTTTACCTGTAAATACCGGTACCCAAAAACGGGGAAAGTGGGTAGCGGTACCGAATATACCCGATACGGTTCGGTACCGTTACGGTACCAGTACCCGGAACCAAATGTTCATCCCTAGCTCTAAGCCGTTTTAGTCGTCTCTAGAGAGGCTTCAACATTTTCGTTTTTATGTTTCTCATCTTGATTTTTAAACGGTTATAACTTTTTCATAGGGTAATATTTTTTTTAAATAATTACACCAAATTAAAATGATAAAAAATATCTTTAATTTGGTGTAATTAAAAAAAAATATTATCGTATGAAAAATTATACCCGTTTTAAAATCTTGGTGGAAAAAAGATGCTATACCAGGTGTAGCCTATTTTTTTCCACGACGATTTTTAAACGGGTATAACTTTTTCATACGATTATATTTAAAAAAATTACATCAATTTAAAGATATAGTTTTGTGTGTTTTTTTCAAATATTATCGTATGAAAAAGTTATATTCGTTTAAAAATCATGGTGAAAAATTAAAATAAAAAAGGAAAATATTGAATCTATCTAGAGACGGCTTCGAGCCGCATCAGACCATTTTTTTACACGTGTCGCCTTTTGATTAGTGTACTCGAAGAGGACTTCCAAAGAGACCACATCCACCTTGGTATCAACGTGGCAGCTCGTAAGAAGGTCTTGGATCACTATTTTGGAAAATGGTCTTGATTGAAGGCTAGTTTCGTGATTTTCCCAAAATTATATATACTACAACTACAAACTTTTGTAAATAGGGAATTTTAATGATTGGTAATTTTTTTTTACTTTTGTTTTACCCCTTAACTTTTACTATTAGGCCATGTGTAGTCATAACGCCCCTTTGTGGGCGTTATGCGACACGTGGCGCGCCACGTCAGCGTGGGGCGTTATGGGGCCTTATGCATATTAAGCCCGTAGTCATAAAGCCCCTGTCTAATCATTACTCAATTATTAATTTATAATTTTTTATAATTATTTTCTAACTTTATAAAATTAAAATTCATTTCATTAAATTAAAAAACATTACACTAAAATAAAAACATTACACTTAAAAAAAAAAAAAAAAAAAAAAAAAACGGTTCCACTAAAAAAAAAAAGTTTGACTAAAAAAATAAAAAAACAACACTTCAAAGATTATATTTTTTTTCGATCCTTTCCTTTTGGGCCAACGCCATCTTCAAAGCTTTTCCGGTAAGGTGGTCGTGCGGTTTCGAGTAGAACTCAAAGTCCCGTTCCCATTGTCTATCCCGCATAATCTCCGTAACTTTGTGGTTCTCCTCCAAACGTTTATTACCGAGTTCGTGTAACTCATGAAGTCGCATGTTTATCTCCGAAAATGCGTTACTCATATCCGTTCCCATAGACATCGACGACGACTCGGGTTTTTTCGCCCGGCTTTTTCTTCCGGGCGGTCTTGGTAACTCCTCCGCCGGCTCGTCATCCGGAATATCCTCGTTCAAGTCGGTGTTTCGAGCGTCGGAGGTTGGCGTTTCGGGTTCACCCGACTCGTTTGTTTTGGACCTCTTTGATGGCCGTGTATTTCCCGAACGACCACTCGGAGTAGATACTACGGTGGCTCATTTGGGGCTATGGCGAAGGATTTGCCAACACCTCATGTATGGGAAATGGCCATTACCCTTCGTATACTCGACCAATGCCGCTTGCGTAATATCTTCATCGTTACTTCCACTTTTCCATCCGGCAAACGTGCGTTGGTACACGGTTTGAAAGTTTGTGCATTTCCTGTTTATTTCGGTCCACTTCCCCGATATAGAGTCCGGTAGCCGGTATTCGTCTCCTCTACCCATGAGATCGAAAAAAAGGTCTCGTATTCGTTGCCAAAAAACGCTTCTACTTTGATTGTTTGCTACAAAAAAAACAAAATATAATGTTTAAAAACAGAAAATAAATATAAAACAGAAAAAAAAAAAAAACAGAAAACGGAAAAAAAAAATAAAAAAAAAAACAGAAAACGAAAAAATAAAAAAAAACATACATATAACCGGGTCCTCCGAAACATCGATGAAAGCGCGGGTTAACGCATACTCCTCTTCGGGCTCCCACGTTATCACAGTTTTTTTCGCTCGGGTAGTGGTTTCCACTTTCTTTTTATGTGCCCGTTTTGCTTTTCCTTTTCCTTTTTGCGTCTCCGGTTGCGTATCCGGTACCTCGGGTTGCGTCTCCGGAACAACATCGGGTTCGTATAGTGGGGAGGCGAAAGCATTAGCCGACCCAAACGCTTGAGACGACCCCATCCCATCCGTGTTTTGATTCGGGTTCCACCCGTAGAGATTAGGGTCCCATGACGGAGGTTGGTTCAAAAGATTTATGAACCCGGGACTTTGTTGATTGTAATCGAGAAAACCGGAGCCGAAAGGGTAGGGTCTAGTGGGAACCGGCAACACGGGGCGAGTAGGATTACCACTTTGGTTTGGGTCCGCACTTGATCGGGGAGGAATGAAGCCACGGTTGTATGGATGCATTGTATAAAATATCAAGATTTGTAAAAAAAAATAGAAGAGATGAGAGTATTTGAGTGTTTGTGGTAAAAAAAAATAGGAGAGGAGGTAATGATTTAAAGGAAAGTTTGAAAAATAATTTTTTTTTTTAATTAAAATGACCGTTTACAAACGGTCAAAATAATCAAATCATCGTTCGAATAGCGCCGCGATAATTTTCGCGCCGTGAATTTTTTTTTGGGCATAGCGCCCTTCGTCCCGGTGTTCTCGGCGCCATCTCGGCGCTATTTGGGCTTATACCGCCCCAGTACGCAAGGTCTTAACACTTACAAAACCTTACGTTTTTAAAGGCTTTGTAATTGAATTTTACATGTTTACTTTTAAGTACGTGTGGTGTGGGTATAAATTCAATTTGATTTACGTCTCGACGTAAATCTTTCGCCAAAATAAGTCAGGTCAAATACAATATGTTTTTATGCTTATTATATGTACGTTTTCGGTTAGTCTACGTTTTGACATAAATTTTATTTTTTTCTAGAAATGAGTCATGTCAAATATAATACGACTACAATAACGAACCAATATAAACTGACCAAACAACATCAGTACATGTACCAATATTCAGAGTCGGTATCAATATTCGTTTGTATTGTTTACGAGCGATGTAAAACTTGCATCAATATCTTTTTTGAGACATCATAATTTTATTTTTTAGGTTACACTAAATCGAGTGATTTCAGTGTGAAATCGGTTAAAAAATTGTTAGTTAAAAATCAAAGTAGAGGCAACAATTTCAAGTTCAGCTGGTGTAAATGGCTGCCCGCTAAGTGCAACATTTTTGTTTGGCGGGCCGGCTTGGGCAGCATAGCGACCGTGGATGCTCTTAGAAGGAGAAACGTCAATATTCAAGGCACGAGATCTTGTGTTTGTAACGATGAAGAGGAGTCTATTGACCACTTGTTTACGGGGTGTTTAATTGCGACAATCCTGTGGCAAGCTATTAGCAAATGGTGTCGTGTCCAACAAATATTCGCCTTCACTTTTCGGGGCTTGATGGAGGTGCATGAACACCTAGGCCTGAAGGAGCGGGAGAAATCTTTTGTTCATGGTATCATTCTCATAGGTTCTTGGAGTATATGGAGGTCAAGGAATGAAGCGAGATTTTCGAACAAGACGGCCAGAATGGACAAGATCATTAGTGAAGTGAAGTCGGTTGGGTTTCTTTGGGCTAGAAACATAACTAAGTGTAAGGATTTATCTTGGGAAAATTGATGTAAATTTGTAATTATGTAGTACCGTTGTCGTGTTTGGCCTCCCGGTTTTCGGGTTGGTGGCGTTTTTTTATAGAAGTTTACATTTAAAAAAAAAAGTATCATTTTCTTATTTTATTCTTAAAATGAATTTAAAACCATAAAATAAATGAGGTGTAATGAAGCATGACCGTCAGTCGGGGTCTGTCTTGGTTCAATACTCAAATCTTTATATCTTTCACAATAATCGATTTCCTTGCTGGATCCAAACCAAATGTCAGTCTTGACCGGTCAATTCTGTCAGTCAAGACCCAAAAAACTAAGCATTAATATATTATTTTCTTATAAAAATCATAAAAATTCTTATAAAAATCATAAAAATAAATACTTTAGTTGCACTTAGGGTGTCCGGGGCGTACTCGGGGAGTGGCCGCGGTGACCACTTTCCCCGATCGGGAACACCGCCGCCATCCCTGCGGTGACCCAATTCGGGGAGGGTGGTCGGGGGGAGTTCACCGAAGAAGGGGAGATGATATGGTGGGGCCAGCCGAAATTTCAACCAATCATTGATTTTTTTTTTTTTTGAATAAAAAAACAATTCCCCCTAAGAGGGGAGTGCCGCCATCAAATTGGGGTGCGAGGGGAGTTTAAGAGGGGAGTTGACGTGGCATAACCTGATTGGGTGTGCGTAAGAGAGGGGACTCCCCTCTTAGGGGAGTGCCCCCCTCACCCTTATAGGCCCACATATTCGTTATTTACTTATTTCACATTACCATCTTACCATCATATTCTAACCCAATAATATAATTAGAACGGGCCGGTTCAACCGGTTATTATAATTTAAGAGACAAACTGAAGCTCAATTAGGCTATAGGGTGTGGTTGGAGCCTCATGGGTTTTATCAAGTCCACCTAAGCTCCACGTCAGCGCCACCTAGGATCCAACTCAGCCATGGAGCCCCCTTTAAATTGCAGGGTGTGGATGGAGCCCCCTATTAAACAAAATTAAAAAAAAAATCATTGGTTTAGATCATGGTCCCCACCTGACAGCGCCCCTCTCTCTCGTTACCATGGTGGCGGGCATTGTATAGCGCCCCGGCATTGTATAGTGTGCCAGCTGGGTTGGGTGGCGCCCCCACACCCTCCAGCCTTACTAGAACTCGAGTAACAAAAAAAATCGAGCTTAACTCTAACACAACCCATTTGTTATTTACCAGATATTTAATCATTTTAGTTGTATGCATAATGGGTTGAGTTCATTTCAGAACTCTAAATATTTATAAAACTTTCAGAACTGTTAATAAACAATTATTTTATTTATATATTTTTATATTTAACATTGTTTAGTATACTTCTATCATTTATTATATGTATTTTTATGATTAGATATATGAAAAACCAAATTATTTATGTGTAATAACTAATTTACATATGTGTAAGGAACCAATTTACGTATATGTAATCATAAAATTACATATGAAAAAATGATAAAACTATTCTTAACACACATGGAATCATAATAAATGATAAACAAAATACCCTTAAACAATGTTAAATATAAAAATATATAAGTAAAATGATTGTTTATTATGAGCTATGTAAGTTCTACAATTATTAATCCTTACCCTATGCAAATTAGGGATGAGCAAAGGGTATAAAATACCGTCCCGATCCCGATCTGTTTTCGGTACCGGAAACGGTATCCACTTTTGTGATTTTTCGGTATCGGTGCGGTATGGTATCGGTAAAATACCGACTTTTACCCTTAAAAATACCGATATCGTACCGATACCGTCCCGAACCGACGTATTTCGGTACCGGTATTGGTACCAAGTTTACACAAAATTCGGGATCAGTATTGGTCGGGATCGGGACGGTATCTGTATTTGCTCATCCCTAATGCAAATAGTTGTTAGTTCTCTTTGCCTTTTTAATTAGTTTTAGCTACAAGAAACTTTATATTATTTAGTTACTTTTGTCATAAATCTTAATATCATAGTATTGAGTATAAATATATGGCTTGTTTAGGCTTACCAGCCTAGCCAAACTTGGCATGTGAAATTCGAGCTCGCAGTCATTATTAACCGAGCTGCAACTTTTGCTCGAGCTCTTTTAAACTTGACTCGATTTGAGCTTTAAGTAAGCCGATCTCAAGTATCTCATGCGCAACTCAAGTACTCGACTTATTTACACCTTTAGATATAAATAAGTATCATATGTTGAGCAAGTCATACAAAACCAGCGGATCCTAACATAACAGTCAAAACATATTTTATTCTCGCATCTTTAAATCTTATTCTTACACCCTTTTTCACTCTATCTCTCTTTATATATATATATAGAGAGAGAGAGATAGAGAGAGATAGAGGGGAGGGGTGAATGTTTCTTTTATACTCGCATGTTATGACACAGTCAAAGCAGTGTAACATTTCGATGTCAATAAAAAAGAAAAGAATTAAAATAAAACATTAAAAACTAAGGGAAGGGCAGGGCATGGCAGGATCAGCCTCATATGGTGCCCTTTCTTGCAAACAAATAATTGGGACCATATTAAAATGACTATTCATGGGAACGACACCAAAATTACGT
This sequence comes from Helianthus tuberosus, assembly GCA_030545235.1. Classification (NCBI taxonomy): domain Eukaryota; kingdom Viridiplantae; phylum Streptophyta; class Magnoliopsida; order Asterales; family Asteraceae; genus Helianthus; species Helianthus tuberosus. The sequence goes on along the minus strand of CM060448.1, from coordinate 197,279,291 downwards.
CCCACCTTTCTTATGAATCTCACAAACATAAAAAACATATGAGATAAATGCATAAGAATATCATCAAATTATTGAATTCTTTTATCATTATTTTTATTTGTATAATCAAAAGGTAAAGATATTATCAAAAATAAGTTTAAGGAAAGTAACGCAATATAAAGATAATAGACAATAGGGGTTTTCTTAAATGGAGGAATTTTGGCTGGACATCCGAAGGGGAGAGAAGCCCTAAACCTAATCGAAGATGTCATTCTGTAACATCCCACCCCGAAAAATATCGAATGATATAGAATATTATATATATATGTGTATGTATGTATATATACACTTTTGATTAATATTGTAGCACAATAATCAGGAATATTCAACCTAGTTAGTAATATAAATAGTTAATAAAAAAACAATGAATGGAAGCCTTTTATAAAAAAACTAAACTACAGGAGCCAAAGTTGGTAAAAAGGACAATGAAGTTTTAAAAATAAAATTTAAAGCACAACACACACAATGTGTGTTGTGTGTGTCGACCAGGAACAAAGAAAGAGGGGAAAACCCCCCATTTTGACCTAATTCTCTAAATCTCCTGAATTGAAAGGCTAAAAGTGTGTAAATCTTATGCATAAACCGAAATTAGTTATCACCTAAGCAAGAGGGTCATAAGGTATGTTAAAATTTCATATTTAGTAAAGTTTTCTACTTTGGAGTAATCCATTAAATGATGAATTGGTTGATGAAACTTGCGAATTTAGTGATTTAATGGCAATAGGAGTGTCCTTGTCTAGTATAATCATCGATTATGTGAATTAATTGAGAATGTGTTACACGTGAGTAGTTGCTCATGTAGTGTATGAAATGGGTTTATATTTTAGAATGAAAAACCCCCAAATTTGTGGTATGAACTAACCATGTATGATAATCTTGTTAGATATAATGAGAAGAAAATGCGATGTGAACCATACAATTGATTGTTAGTAAATATGGTAAAATGGTCATCGTGATGGAATATATATATATTTTTTTTTTGTAAAGGTTATCCCGGTGATTTTATATATTCACAACCAAATAAAACAAGTAGTATGGAAAACCTATACTAGTTCAAACATGGGACAAACCCCCATGAATGTGAACAACCCAACGGTAAAACAAACAAAAACTAGAAACTTAACAATTAGACGGGTTGTTCTCTATAGGCGACGCGAGTGTAGAGCGGGTGATAAAGCCGGGAGCGACACGAGACTTATAGGAAAGCTCTAAGGTACGTGGCTATTATGTTTCGTTTCTATCATTTACTATTTGATATTGTTTGATCAATAAAATGAGTTCGAATATGTTTATACGTAGAAACGGGTTTGCTCATATATGATAGTATTCACGAGAGCAAACCAAGCGGGTCAAAATGAGTAAAACGCAAACCGGGCAACGGGAGCATAAAGCCATAAATAATGTTACTAATGAACCCGGATACTAGGTTAAGCTTTAAGTGTGTGAGCGTAAACCAGGTAACGGGCACGTGAACTACAAAGTGATGAACCCAGGTAATGGGTCGTAGTCAAAAGGATGTGATTCCTTGATAAGAACTTGGATAGACTGAATTTTATTACTAGAATGTCAAATGGGTCGAATAAGTGTGCAAACCGGGTAACGGGAGCGTGAAACACAAGATTCATAAGCCCGGTTAATGGGTTGTAGTTGTAGGGGAATAATCCTACTAAAAGAATGCACACGATTTAAGTTTTAATACTTAAATGTCAAAACAGGTCAAACGAATAAGGCATAAAAAACAAAAGATGGCACTGTGATGCCATGGTTATTTATAAGAAGAGTCAGCCATGAATTAGACTATGGTTGAAAAATAAATGAAAAACGGTATTGAGAAATGGAAGACTTGAGTTAAATAACTTAAAGTCTCAAAAGGGTCAATTTCAGAGTAATATATGTTGACCCCTTGAAAATACGCTGATAAAATACGTTGGTCCCGAACACTTTTACGCTGGTGTACTCTGCATACGCCGAAAGAATTGTATAAAAATGCTAACCCAGAGTAAATTGTGTTTGTTTTCTTATGATTAACATTTGCATCCAAATGTTTTCATTTTATTAATCGTTTGGATGAAATCGTATGATAGGTAAGTACGAAGTTAGGACCCCGGATGAAGATCAAGTTACGTCAAGAACCGAACACTTTCTAAAGGCTTGTTAGTTTCCGCTTTTGTTAATATGCTTTTGAAATATAAAACTTGTGGATTAATCTATGCCAACCATAATGGATGGGGCAACGGAGTAGTGTAGCAATCCAATAATGATACTAATGAACCCGGATATTGGGTTATGCTTTAAGTGTGTGAGCGTAAACCGGGTAACGAGAACGTGAACTACAAAGTGATGAACCCAGGTAATGGGTCGTAGTCAAAAGGATGTGATTCCTTGATATGAACTTGGATAGACTGAATTTTATTACTAGAATGTCAAATGGGTCGAATAAGTGTGAACGCAAACCGGGTAACGGGAGCGTGAAACACAAGATTCATAAGCCCGGTTAATGGGTTGTAGTTGTAGGGGAATAATCCTACTAAAAGAATGCGAACGATTTAAGTTTTAATACTTAAATGTCCAAACAGGTCAAACGAATAAGGCAACAAAAACAAAAGATGGCACTATGACGCCATGGTTATTTATAAGAAGAGTCAACCATGAATTAGACTATGGTTGAAAAATAAACGAAAAACGGTATTGAGAAATGGAAGACTTGAGTTAAATAACTTAATGTCTCAAAAGGGTCAATTTCAGAGTAAAATATGCTGACCCCTTGAAAACGCTGATAAAATACGTTGGTCCTGAACACTTTTACGCTGGTGTACTCTGCATACGCCGAAAGAATTGTATAAGAGTAAATTGTTTTGTTTTCTTATGATTAACGTTTTCGTCCAAATGTTTTCATTTTATTAATCGTTTGGATGAAATCGTATGATAGGTAAGTACGAAGTTAGGACCCCGGATGAAGATCAAGTTACGTTAAGAACCGAACACTTTCCAAAGGCTTGTTAGCTTCCGATTTTGTTAATATGCTTATGAAATGTAAACCTGTGGATTTGTATTTTGAATCTAATCATTGCTACCTTGTGTAGCTTATGTTTTGAAAAAAAAAACATGTAATCTTTTGTTCAAATAATTCGTATAAAACGTGAATTTTGTGTATTTAAACTAAATAGATCTTACAACGGGTCTAACAAATTCTCCATGATTGTCATTTTTTTAAATATTATAAATAAGGTTCTAGATTAGATGTAAAAGGGGTATATAACAAGCAAATGGTGGAGTGATTTAAGCTTGTGCGTGTAGGCGTTTACAATTGGATAAAATGGTGTAGTGGTGAGACATATGAAATTAGTGGGTTTGATTTGAAAAAAAAATTGAATTGGTTAACACACTAAGGCTACAGGGTTTGGTCATGACCCTCCACATCAGCGTCATGCACCCACTTCTAATCTATCATCCAAAACCACTACCTAAAGGGTGTGGTTATGACCCAAACCACTATTTTCTTATTTTAATTTATTTTTGTGAAAAGGAAAAGAAAATATTGAAAAAGGAAAGGAGACCCATGGTTTAATCTATGCCACCCATAATGGATGAAGCAATGGAGTGATGTAGCAATCCATTAATGGTCATATGTGCCATTGATGACCCACGCCTGCCTCAAGACTGAATCCTTTTTTATCCCTTCTCTTTTACTCGTATAAAACTTCATTTTATTTACAATCTAACAACTACCAATCTTTATAGATGAAACTGTAAAATCAACTACACAAATTACTTGTTATGTATGCAACATTCAAAAGACCCAATTCAGGGATTTGCCTCTAAGTAAAATTAGGAGATTTTGGGATAATACGAGTTTCGAGTTTGTTAAAATAGACGCAGAAGGAAGATCAGGGGTTTATTGTCGTTATGGAATCCAAGTGTCTTTAAGAAAGAGTTAGAGGTTAAAAACCAAAACTTCATACTGTTAAGGGGCAGGATCGTTGGGGAGGAAGTGGATTTAGTTATTGTAAATATATATGGGTCTACGTTAAAAGCAAATAGGAGAAGGATGTGGGAGGAACTGTTGGAAGTAAAAAGTTCAATTACGGGCCTTTGGATAATGTTGGGAGATTTTAACGAGGTAAGATTCCCCGAAGAAAGGTTCAATTCACAATTCGACGCGAGTGGAGCTATGTGTTTCAACAGTTTTATAAGTAGAGGGGGATTTCAAGAGTACAATATGGGGGGGGGGGGTATGAAATTCACTTTTTTATCGAGTGACGGCTCAAACCTAAGCAAGATAGACCGGGTTCTGGTATGCGAAAATTTTATGGACAAATGGCCAAATGCATCACTATTAGTACTTAACAGAAATATCTCGGACCATAGCCCGTTAATATTAACTACCATATATAATAGTTTTGGTCCATCTCCCTTCAGACTTTTCAACAGCTGGTTTGCTTTGGAGGGCTTTGATGAAGCGGTGAGGAGAGGTATGAACAAACAATGCGACTCTAGCTTTAAGGATGAAATAGTGGCTGTTAAGTTCAAAGCGATGAAGGATGAGTTGAAGAAATGGCGAAAAGAGAGCAAAGAGAAGGAAGAGAAGGAGTTGTTGGAGGAACAAAACAAACTGGTTCACCTGGATGAATTGGCGGAAAACATACTACTCTCTGATTCAGAAATCGGTGTATGGCAAGACTGCAAAGACAAAGTTAGAAAGTGGCATGACAAAGTAGCAGCAGATTTACATCAAAATGCGAAGTTGAGATGGATAGGCCTTGGCGACGAGAACACTAGTTATTTCCACACTATTGTGAACAATCACATTGCTAGAAATAAGATTAATGGGTTATGGATAGATGGGGCATGGGTTTCGGACCCAAAGGAGATCAAAACACAATTCTTGTTAGCCTTTCAAGAAAAATTCAAAAAACCGATAACTAGCAGACCAAGAATCAGTGCAGATGGATTCAAAAAGTTAAGCGGGGTTCAAGCTGAAGGTCTAATCGGTCCGTTCACAACTCAAGAGGTACGTAGTGCGGTGTGGGATTGTGGTATCAACAAGTCGCCGTGACCGGATGGGATAACTTTCAAACTGATTAAATCATATTGGGAGGATATGAAGGGGCTTATTATGGAGGTAATGAATCAGTTCTTTATACATGGATCTATTCACCACTCGTGCAGTGCTTCGTTCATAGCCCTTATACCAAAGGTAGTAGACCCTATCACTTGTTCAGATTTTAGACCAATATCCCTAGTGGGTGTGGTAAATAAAATAATCTCGAAAGTATTAGCTAATAGAATTAAAGGTGTCATCAAGAGCATTGTCTCGAATGTTCAGTCGGCCTTTATGTCAGACTGGAACATAATCGATGGCCCTCTAGTAATAAATGAAGTGGTGGGTTGGGCAAAAAAGTCAGGGAAGAATCTATTTGTTTTCAAAGCAGATATAGAAAAAGCCTATGATACTTTGAATTGGAAATTTTTGATTTCCGTTTTAGCACATATGGGATTTCCTCCAAAGTGGAGGAATTGGGTTATGGGTATATTATTCGCAGGTAGAGGATCAGTATTGGTAAACGGCTCACCAACGGGGGAATTTCATTATAAAAGAGGGCTAAGACAAGGCGACCCCTTATCTCCTTTCCTCTTTATTATTGCTATGGAAGCTCTACATGTCATTATGGAGAATGCAAAAGAAAATAGTATTTTTCATGGTATAAAATTACCAAGGAACGGCCCTTATTTGACCCACATGCTATACGCAAACGACTCTATATTCATTGGAGAGTGGGAGAATGATAATGTGAGAAATCTCAAAAGAATTCTCCGCATTTTCTACTTAATCTCAGGCTTAAAGGTAAATTCGAGAAAGAGTCATTTATACGGGGTAGGAACCAGTCAGGAGGATGTGAAGAATATGGCAACATTTTTCAACTGTAAGGAAGGTAAATTCCCATTTGTGTATCTCGGGTTAAAAGTTGGAGCGAATATGAACAAAATCGTTAACTGGAAGGAAATAATTGATTTGTTTAACAAAAGACTTACAAATTGGAAGGCTAAGAATCTATCTTTCGCTGGAAGAGTTATACTCGTGAAGTCAGTTTTGGGTAGTTTACCAAACTACTATCTGTCTCTCTGTAAATGTCCGAATGGGGTCCTAAGGGTATTAGAAGGGATACGCAGAAAATTCCTATGGGGAGGTTGTAATATGATTAACAAGATTAGGTGGGTAAAATGGGAAAAAGTGGTGGCTTCGAAAGATTTTGGGGGCCTTGGTATTGGAAACTTGAAGGATACGAACTTGGCTCTCCTAGCTAAGTGGTGGTGGAGGATAAAAATGGAACCAGACAGTCTTTGGGCAAGAGTAATAGGATCGTTACATGAAAGCCAAAGGAAAGTAGAACCTATACCGTTTAAAAAATCCTTAACGGGTGTATGGAGGAACATTGTGGAGATTGCTAAGGATTTCATGAAAAATAACATCAACATAAAGAATAGCTTCAAAAGTAAAGTGGGTTTGGGAGATAAAACTTTATTTTGGGCAGATACGTGGATTGGCAATGATCCGTTGATGGTGCAATATCCGAATCTTTATGTACTAGCAGCAAAGAAGAAAGCAAAGATTAAGGAACTTTACAATAATATGAATGGGGGTACGTTTTGGGATTGGGCATGGATCAGGGCACCGAACACTGATGTGGAGAAACAAGAGATGGACTCACTAAAGGAACAATTACAACAACAAAATATGTCTCAAGTCGGGGACGTTCGGGTCTGGAGGAACCATGAACATCAAGAATTTAGTGTCAAAAACGTGAAACTTACATTAGGCCGAAACCTGGATTTGAACTCATCTCCGAATTCATTTTGCTGGAACAGTTGGGCGACCGGTAAAAGTGGAGCTTTTGTATGGCGAGCAATAGATAATAAGATTCCATCAGCCGTGGCACTGAGAGACATAGGCATAAACCTGCAGGACGTTACCTGCAAAATATGTGGAGCAAGAGATGAATCTGCAGAACATATTCTGCTGAGTTGCAATTTCGTGGCAAGAGTATGGGAGGAAGTGAAAAACTGGACAAAAACACAGAAGGTTAATACAAATGGCAGCATTGCGGAACTGTTACAATCGCTACTCGAAGGTCAATGGAGTTGGCATAGGAGAAAGATGTTACACGCAATAGCAATACAATCGATGTGGATTTTATAGAAAAACATAAACGAAAAAATCTTCACAGGTAAACTGAGAACGGCCCAGATGATCAGGATATAAAGGATACGTCATTCCAAGGTGTGAAACTACGATCAAAACATAGCTCGATCACAAAACAAGAATGGTGGGATTTCAACTTTATCTTGTAAAGAAAGACTTGTCTCCTTTTCTTTTATCCCCTTTCGATCTTTTTGTTCTTTTTTGTTTTGTAATTTGGTCAGCTGCTGGCTGAATCGATTGTGTACTGGTTTTTTTATGAATGAAAGTTCCGTTGGCCATTCAAAAAAAATGTATGCAACATTTTTTCTAGTAATTTAATTTTCGTTCAAAATAATTTTTTTTTGAAGAAAATGCGATATTATTAAAACAAACAGACAAAAACCTTAGCAAGTTGCTAAGGAATTGCCCAGGTACAACACAGCAACAATTCAATGTACAGAAGGAATAAGACAATAATCACTTGAAACAACTAAAATCTCCCCATGCTTCCCATTCTAGATCCCTTCTACCAGCTCTTTCTTTTACCCATAAAAACGAAATTGCTTTAATGTCACCAACCGCCCTTGAAACATTCGTTGTCCTGCGATTGAAGATTACATTGTTTCTGACATGCCAAAGTGTCCAACATGTTGCCGCAATAACCATATATACCACCTTCTTTTTTTCTTGTGACGCACTGTATGATTGAATGTGTTCCATCAAACCAACCACGCTAAGCAGATATCTTGGAAGAGGAATTTTGACCCATAACGAAATCGCCGTCCAAACCAATTGAGCATATTGACATGATATCAGTAAATGGTCGACCGATTCGTTACATAGATTGCATAGCTCACATAAAACCGAAGGGATTCGTATGTTCCTAATCGCCAATGCTTCTCTTGTCGGGATTCGATCTTGCACCGCTCTCCATAGAAAACAATTAATCTTCTTTGGTATCCAGCCTAGCCACATTAGAACTTGAGTTTCCAGAACCGAATTAATCCTATCCAATTCTGATCGCAGATTCCCCACACTGAATTCTTCTTTGTTATCTTCCTTTTTCCACAACCATCTGTCCGATTTCTTATTAACTTCCACATTTTGTAACATTGATCTGCATTGTTCCCATGAATCTTCGACTTCCGATTGACTAACCGAGTTGCCGCCACCCCATTTCCAGGAGATAAGTCCATTCTCTATACTGTACATATTTTGAACCAAACTTTGTTTATTAGTTTGCAGTGTAAAAAGACTGGGGAAACGATCTTTTAATGAGAATTCGCCTGCCCACTTATCTAACCAAAAAAATGTTTTGTCTCCACAGCCGATTTTCACCTCCAACCTTTTTTCCACATCCGATAGCTTAAAATTTGATCCCTTTCCCAGTTGTACAATATTCTTCCATACCCCTCTTATCGAATTCTTTATAGGAATGACAGTGTAATTGCGTATTCTCCCATGTATAGCCATAATAACTTTCGTCCATAGGTGTGATGTTTCATTTCTGAATTTTACGATCCATTTTACCATCATAGCTTTGTTCATTGAAGCCAAACTGGCAATACCCAAACCCCCCTGTTCCTTCGGAGCCACCACTTTAAACCACGGTACCCAACTTATCTTGTTTTTATCATAGTCCAACTACGCTTTACAACCTGTGGTCAAGCTTATTTATTACACATTCACATGTACATAATTTTTTTTTGCAGTAAAAATAAAAAGAAACAATAATAAAAACCCTTTTGAGGCCCATGACAAAAGTCTTTAGCCTCATTGAAGAAGAGGAAAACTTGTAGAAAAGTCGAGTACACTAGGGATGAGCAAAATGGACCCGGTACCGGTACCGAATTTACCGAACCGGGTAACTTTTCGGTACCGATTCTGTAACACCCCGTGTTTTCGTAAGTGAAAGTCAAAGTCAAGGTCAAAGTCAACGACCGATTTCGCGCAACTTGACTCGTAGAAATGTTTTTATTTTATTTATATTATGTGGAGTAAGTGTCGTACATTATAATAATTGAATCATGTTAACCGTATTTCAATCGACTCGCGACTGTGAACTATAGGAAGTAACAATGCGATAAAGTTAATCAACCGAAAACCAAGCTATACTAATCGAATCGACATCAAATCGTAACTCAAGCTATGTATTTTACTTGTCATTTATACGTGTGTGTGTGCCTTACGTGTTACCTGTGCATGTTTATTTATGTTTTGTTGTGATAATCAAGCGAACTCAATCGAACTCGAAGTCTAACTCGAATGTAATCGAACCCGAACCCGAATTCCGAATCGAACCATGTTATATACGAAGTAGTTGGGACTAAAAGTAATTTGACTAGGAAACCCTATTGAATCGCTCGCAATCGAAACCGAAGCGTCATCGCACCCAAACGCACCATTCAGTCGACATCCGGACGGATGGTCCATCCGCACGGATTGCCAGTCCGCACGGATTGCCAGTCCGCACGGATAACCCATCCGGGTGACCTGCAATCCGCACGGATCACCCTTTCCCCTTTTGGCATCCTATAAATACCCGGGTCACTCTCCCAACTTTCCACTTTTGGCAAGTGACGTCCGATCAGCACACTCTCTTCACCTTTTCTTCGATTTCTCTCAATCCAGGTAAGATCTCGCCCTAAATCTTGTACATTCTTGATCTATGCACACATCTACACCTTTCTATCTTTCAAATCTCAACTTTTAACCATGAAATCATCAAGATTTGAGGTATTCTCGGGTGACGTCATCATAAAGTTCTCATGAACTTCAAGTGTGACCTCATTCCACCAAGAATAACTCAGATCTGAACGATTTCCACAAGATTTCACAACAACTTCACCTAAATCTAAACTTTTCTAAGGATAAAAGAGTTGAAAGAAATAAACTCAAGCTTTCTCCTTCTTTTACCCTCAAAAACGGTACGAATCGGATCAGTTCTAGTCTTCCACTCAATATTAGTGATGCACTAGTCCTAGATCTGGATTCTACCCGCAAGACACCTGATTTCGGGTTAGACCGGAATGACCGTTCTAAACCACCGACAGGCCGAGTTAGGGTGATTCCTGGCCGGCTTGGTCATGCGGGAAGGATGCGTTTCCAAATGGTTGCCGCGTAATCAGAACGTCTCGATAGAACGACAAAGGCGACCAAGGGTAGCCGGACGGAACAACCAGGACGAGGAAGTTGTCCGCACGAGTAAGGTGTCCGCACGGACGAGCTGTCCGCACGGACAGACGATCCGGACGGGTTGTCACCCGGACGAGCTACACTTGGGATCCACATTTTAAACGAGGTTTGAGTATCGACGAATGAACAATCCGGACGGACGACCTCTGAATGGATTACTCTTCGGATCATGCGATACTAAGACCTTAAACAATTTCAAACAATGTTCATCCGCACGGACAGACTATCCGGACGGATTGTCTTTGTCCGCACGAACAAACTATCCGGACGGATTACCACTGTCCGCACGGATTACCATCCGGACGGATTCCACCAATTTCATCAAGTGACTCAGCCTTAGAGACGTGTCCGCACGGATTACCATCCGGACGGATTGTGGTCCGCGCGACCGGCTTTAAGGGTAGAGATACTTAGATGTTTTCTAAATGCTACAACGAAAACTTCAAAGGACAAGCCATAATCGCCGGACGGATTGTGGTCCGCGGACGGATTACCACTCGCACGGATTACTAATCCGCACGGATTGCCAGTCCGCACGGATAGCCAATCCGCACGGACGACCAATCCGCACGATCAGTCATCCTACCCACTCTCACTATGTACAGTTTTACGCGCCACTTATCGTTACGTTATCGAATCTATTCAGGCTAACCGTACTCGCTGAAAAACGCTCCCTTCAATCCATAATCGCTGTGAGTATACTCGAACCCTTTTTGCTTTCAGCACTTTTGGGTGTTACATACGTTACGAATATTCAAACTACAACTATCACACTACTCAAGCTATTTTAACGCTAAACCATTAATGCATGTTATACGTGGCTTATGAATGCTTGTTTGTTATGTTTACACATGGAATGTTGTCTGCCTGCCTTAGTAACGATAGTACTATAGTTTGGACTCAGCACCCGTTCACGCGGGGGTTGTTAAGGATCTTTTACTTGCATGGATTACGGTGGTAATCATGTATTGCGAACTGCCTCGGGTAGTCAATCCGCAGTCATTGGTATCGATGGATCTATGTCGATAACTAACGTGCTTCATTTCACTATGTGTACGTGCTGGTTATGCGTAAACGAATTCGAACTCTATATGCTATTATCAAACTTGTATGCTCACCTTTACATTTTATGTATTGACTTTATTTTTAACGTGTGTGACAGGTGCTTAGGTTGCTTGTATGCTCTTTGTGCTGTGATGAAATTGAAGCTAGGAACTGGAGTCCTAGAAACCAACGAATAAATTAGTTATGTTTAAATCTGAGTTGTCGGAACAGAATATTTGTCTTGATGCTCGTCTGTAATAATTATTTAACTATTTGAGATACGGTATGGGACGTGTTATTTAAATTGAATGGTAATGATAGTTGTTATGGAAACTTCTGGACAATCTGTTTCGCTCAGTGCCATGCCCCGATGATTCCGCCATCGGTTGGGGTGTGACAGATTCGGTACCGACTTTTGACATTTTCGGTACCGGTATTTACCGGATTTTACCCTCAAATACCGGTACCGTACCGGTACCGAACCGTACCGTACCGTACCGGGTATATTCGGTACCGGTACCCACGTTTGAGGATTTTCGGTACCGGTACTTTCGGTTCCGGTACCGGTCGGTACCGAGCTCATCCCTAGAGTACACTATATTTATTTATATTAATTATATTATAACCATTATAGAATAGTAACTTTAAATTTATAATAATATATATAATTTTTTTAGTATTTTATTATAGTAATATTATATTACTTTACTGTTATATTTACTTTTAACATGTTTTCCTTTTTTTTCTTTTTATAAAACGATATTTCCTTTTATCATTTAATTTTTGTTTTTCATAATTTTTTCTTTTTTTTAAAGATATTGTCTTAATGAATTAATTTAATAGTATTTCTTTAATAACTTTAGTACGCTATTTAAAAAAAAAAAAAAAAAACTTAAGTATGTTTATTTTTTCTTGGACATTCCGATATAAGTATTGTTAAAAATGAAGTTGTATTCAAAACAGAGTATATATTTTTGGCTTTTGAAACAACATATTACATTTTCAAATAACATTTGTTTAACATTATCATTTGCTCCGTTTCGCTGCAACGCGCGACATCACTCCTAGTAACATATTAAAGATCATTTTTAATAAGAACCAATGCAATAAAATTTACCTTTTGTAGTATTATAGACGGTATACAACAAACACAATACGTATGTATTTATGTACGTACGTATATATGTATCACATCAAGTAGACAATGACATAGGCCAAACGTGAGTTGTGATGGATTGTTGGATATGTCCCTCTTCAGAAAGCAACACCATTTTTTTTTCAAGTTGCACTACATTATGTCACTATTTGATCTTAATAATTGGTTGGGTCTTATGGTCGTACTCGGTTACCCAAAGGGTGAGATTAGACCCGAAAGCGTTAAATTGGCTTAGAATGTACAATCCCTTAACTTTGGCGGATTGTTTGTACGTAGAAGATCATATTTATTATACATAACCAATATTTTAGTTTTTTTCTCTTATCTTTAACGGGTAAAACCTGTATAACAAAAATGTTTTTAAGAAAAAAAGGGTAATGAATGCAACCAAATTTAAGAACAGGTGTTTGTTATCCTACACATCTCTACTCGTACTAAAAGTTACTTATTTCATCCAGTTACTGAACATGTAACACGCTCATTGTGTCATTTTTAGTTTCACATCAACAACGTATAAAATTACTCGTTTTTAGATCATGGGTAGTGTTTGAAATGCTATCAACTTAAAAGTGTTTAAAGAATAACATGAATCTTATATTTAACTGCAATGGAGGGTTACTATAGAGTATAGACTATATAGTAAACAAACTCGTATTTGAACCTAGTGTGGTTGAGTTTAAAATTTAATTAACTTTCAGTGAAATCAAATGATTGTATATCAATTATTTTTCGTGTTATGAATTTATATCGACATGGTTGGTAAATGGGCAACAAGTTGCGCCGTTACCCCTTTCTAAATATTGATTATCAATGAATAAAGTAAATATAAAATAGCTTATTAAAAATAATAATAAGATAAACGCTTTTAATAACTAATCACAAGTCTTGCTGATAAATAAATACAATTATCCGGTTGAGCATATAAACAATGTGAGAAAGATTAACAAAGATGCATTTTCAGGAACAATTTAAGATATAAATCAATAAAATATTTTCTGAAATTGATATAAATATTTTAAAACTTTCAAGTTTTTATCGTGTTTGAATAGTCAACAATTAACTACCCGTTTAATACAATACTTGAATTCTGACTATGATTTAGACATATGTACTCTTATTTAGTATAATATTTTATCTTTTTATTTTTTTAATAAAGTTGAAATAATGGATTTTCTATTGACGAGCATTAGTGCCCATATCTAAGGATGAGGAATGGGGATGGGTTGAAGGATGATACGATACCAAAATATAATTAAAAGTTTAAAACTTATTTAATATTTATATTTATTTGAGTGTCTGGTAGGTAAGGATATAAAAGAAAAAGACTAAAATACCCCCAGTGGGATTATTTGCGTTCCTGCGTTGTGAACTAATTTGGTGACTATCTTGTCATTATAAAAAAGATTTTGATTGAAGAATTATCTTTCAGAATCAATGTCCACTTGTACTATATGCATTAAAGAGTGTAGACTATGATAACCTAATAATTAAACAATTTGTGAAATGTGATTATTTAAGGGGTTTTCTAATGGCACACCCCTTGTCTATCTACACATTTTTTCAATTCAATACGCATCGTATAGGCCTATACAATGCGTATTGAAATAAAGTAAAAGACATGGCAGACTGACATGTGCAGGTTATGTCTGGTGGCGGGCTTTATACGCATCGTATAGGCCTATACGATGCGTATCAGCCCACAGTTTTTTTGAATTTATTTTTTGTTGTGTTGTGTCGAATGCGAACCCGAGAAACGAAAAAGATTTCGAGCAGTTGGTCGATGATATGATAGATAAAGATCTTGACACGATTATTTCCATTTTCAAGTATTATTAAAACCATTCAAGCTCACCAGTCTACAATGCGGTTCCCAATTTGCGGAACATAATCCCAGATTGTCTAAAGAAGCGTTTTTATCATGTGTCATGTGGTAAACAAATACCAAGGGTATACAGATCTCTATTTGTTCATATTTCCAAGCTTTTACACACGAATATGTGGTTCCCAATTTGCGGAATATAATCCCAGATTGTCTAAAGAAGCGCTTTTATCATGTGTCATATTAGATGTGTTATGGTGAGATTTTTCAAGTTTGCACAGTGGGAGAAAAGACCAGCACCTCTGTCAGTATTGTCCTTTAAATTCACATAAACATATATTCGTTTCATAACCTCCTCCTATAAATCAACCACAACTCACCCGATACGTCTTCTATGATGATTCGAAACATTCACGAACCGCAATGGACTCAGACTCATACTACTCTAATATGACACATGATAAAAGCGCTTCTTTAGACAATCTGGATTATGTTCCATTTTATGACACATGATACGACACCCTTACCTTAATCACATCTTCCATGGAGTCACAGATCCGAAAATAGGGCCCACGGATCTTATGCCCACCCGAGACCGACCTCTGGATCACACATGATAAAAGCGCTTCTTTAGACAATCTGGGATTATGTTCCGTTTCTTCAAGATTTACGTCTGATGTCCAAATTTGATCACACTTGACTTCATCTGCGGCAGTCCAATGACTATCTTGGTTCAATAATCCGACAATAGGGCCCACGGATCTTATGCCCACCCGAGACCGACCTCTGGATCACACATGATAAAAGCGCTTCTTTAGACAATCTGGGATTATGTTCCGTTTCTTCAAGATTTACGTCTGATGTCCAAGTTTGATCACATTTGACTTCATTTGCGGCAATCCAATGACTATCTTGGTTCAATAATCCGACAATAGGGCCCACGGATCTTATGCCCACCCGAGACCGACCTCTGGATCACACATGATAAAAGCGCTTCTTTAGACAATATGGGATTATGTTCCGTTTCTTCAAGATTTACGTCTGATGTCCAAGTTTGATCATATTTGACTTCATCTGCGGCAGTCCAGTGACTTTCTTGGTTCAATAATCCGTTCAATATCAGCGTTGTTTATCACCCTGTGTGAGCATTGGAAGCTCGACAAACAGTCTTGCAATTACATCTTCAATCGAGACCGCATTATTAATTATAATGAAGCAATGAAGATTGAATGTGGAAAACCGCAACCGTTTTTTACTATGGAAACGGTGGCTATGGGAAATACAAACCTGACACGAACCACAATGGACTCAGACTCATACTACCCTTCCGTTCCGTATTTTCTCCTTTTCTAATTCTCGAAGAATCTCGTAACTGCCGATATCTCATCCTTCTGTTGTTCAGTACTTCCGAGACGATTCAAGTGAGTCCTATGAAGCAAGTGTCTGTCTATTCAACTGAGAGGAATCATTACATTACATTACATCCCCGTTGAAAACAAATTGTGTCTGTCTGAACCAACCGAAATCCACAAATTTTTAACAATTAACAGGACATTGTTAAAAGGGAGAATCTATTGGAACACCATTTGAGAGAAACTTCTTCGAGCTAACTGCCGATATCTCATCCTTCTGTTGTTCAGTACTTCCGAGACGATTCAAGTGAGTCCTATGAAGCAAGTGTCTGTCTACAAATTCCAACAAATTGTGGGTTAATAGATTCCGAAGCTGTTATTTTCAGTTATTTCTGTTGATTCCGTACTTCAAGGCATGCATGTTTGATGACCGAATAGAGATCCAAATTGTGAGGAAAGATGACCGAATAGAGATCTGAACCAACCGAAATCCACAAATTTCAACAAATTGTGTCTAATGCAAGGATCTTCGAATGCGGTGTGTACGTTAAATACCGTTCACCGCTTTTTTAGTTGCTTCTCTTGTTAAGTGAGACATTTCATAGAGAAGTAGTTCATAGCAGAATGAAATTTTATTGAAAACTTGTAATTTCTCCACTCACCGTGAAATCGAACAGTTTCTCCGTCGCTAATTTCTCCACTCACCGTGAAATCGAGCAGTTTCTTCGTAGATTCCGTCTGGTTTCAAAGCCGGTTGAGGATTGCGAGTGTTCTAGACTCGTTCAAGGCATGCTTGTTTGTGCAATTTACAAAAATAAAGATGCATTCGACGGTAAACGATGCAACTGATGAAACCGAAGCTGTTATTTCTGTTGTTCAGTACTTCCGAGACGATTCAAGTGAGTCCGATGAAGCAAGTGTCTGTCTATTCAATTGAGAGGAATCATTGCATTACATCTCCGTTGAAAACAAGTGGTTGTAATGATGGAACCCGTGATTTGAAAAACATTTTTGAGAAATTTATAGTTCAATAATCAATACGCATCGTATAGGCCTATACGATGCGTATTGAACGATTAATTTACTGAAATACCCCTGTTTTTTCTGATAAATTCAGGGGTATTTTTGAGAAAATTCAAAGTTTAATACGCATCGTATAGGCCAATACGATGCATATTAGGCTGGTATACGATACGACATAGGCCTATACGATCGTATTGGGCATTATTTCAAATTTAGTTTTATCGTGTTTCCCTCGGTTCGACGCGTATACGTCTCGTTTTTTGCCGAACTTTCACATATTTTGTCGTTTTATGACGTATACCTTCAACATAAGTCGTTTCGGTGCCGTTCGGTTGCGTGCGAATATCGTATTCAATGATTATGTACAGTTTTGTTTGAAATCCACTTGGACTCCATAGTGTCGTGTTATATGTATACGTGTGTGTAAATATCGTTAGTCGCGTACTTTGACGTATTTTTGCGTATTTTGACGTATTCTAACATATTGTTGCGTATTTAATAGTATTTTTGACGTATTTGAGCGTATTCTAACGTATTTTAGGGTATTTTAACCTATTTAGGGTATTTTTACGTATTTTAGCATATCTTAGCGTATTTTAACGTATTGTAACGTAAGTTAGCGTATTTTAACGTATTTTAGGGTATTTTAACGTATTGTAACGTAAGTTAGTGTATTTTAACGCATTTTAGGGTATTTTAGCGTATTTTAACGTATTGTAACATAATTTTAGCGTATTTTAACGTATTTTAGTTGGTTTCGAATATACCCAACGTATTTTAGTTGGTTTCGAATATACCCAAAGTAGTTGATCACGCTCCACATTTGTCAAATTCGTTGCGTGCATTCATATTGTTTTAGACAACAACAGATAATGAACGAATTGTTGGACTTCTTGTTCCTAATGTACGCCTCAATTCATCTTTTTTACTCTTTTCTTCGATTTCAACAAATCTTTTCAATAATCAGTACGCAACAAAGAGACCGCCTTGTTAATTTTAGAGTATTTTAGCTTATGTTGATAGATAACACAAACAAGTTCTCCACAGTTTGTTATTCAGATCTATATTCGGTCATCTTTCCAAACTGCAACACACGATAAGTTTAAACTTTATAGTGTGTGATTTGACCAAGAAATGATTGGAGGTGATTTATACGTTTAATAAGCTGTCACAGTTGTCAAATTCGTTGTGTGCATTCATAGCAATCTGAAACAATCAGATATTTATCTATCTGTGTGTGTCACATCCATCCTGTTATAACAAAGAATGCATACACAAATAGTTCTAGTGGACGAACCAAAGATACCATTCTAAACCCTAGCTGGAAACAAACAAACAAAATCCGAATACTTAAAAACATCAGCAACCATTTTTCCTTTCCCTTCAATTTTGAAAACATTCTCCCTAACATGATAAAAGCGCTTATTTTGCTAGTGGGTTTTATAAGTCAAAGTTAACTTTCAGATTCAGGAAGACATGTCGGGTTCTGTACACATCCCCGCGTTGATAGCTTTCGTTTTATTAACTACCAAAAGAATGCATACACAAATAGTACCGGGACCACTGGACTAGACACATGTCACATAGTTTGTCATGACAAAAGATATAGATGTAGGAATATAACTAGATGTTACATGTGTCAGGATCTTTATCTATCATGTCATCGACGAACTGCTCGAAATCTCTTTCGTTTCTCATGTTAGGGAGAATGTTCTCGAAATTGAAGGAAAAGGAAAAATGGTTGCCGAAAAGAGTAACTAGCATAAGACGTGTCGGGTTCTTCTGCAAGTTATTCGGAATGTTTCGAATCATCACAGAAGACGGATGCGGTTTGTATATTCAATCTTCATTGCTCATTAAAATTAACAACCTGATTCGGATCATCTTTAGTAGTGTTTGTTTGAGAACCTGATTCAGATTTAAACAAATGCACGCTGATTCAGATCTCTATTCGGGCAGACCGCAACCGTTTTTTACTACGGAAACGGTGGCTATGCGAAATACAAACCGCAATCGTTTGTGACTATGGGAAACACAAGTTTTCTTTTTGAGCTTGATGGATGTCTGTTATCTCAACGCTTCTCCTTACATTATTGATCTGGAATTGGAGAACCGTTGTTAATTTAGTGCTTGCTGATCTAGAATTGGAGAACCGTTGTGTATTTGCTTGCTGATCTGGAATTGGAGAACCGTTGTGTATCTGAATCAGGTTCTCAAACAAACACTACTAAAGATGAGTTGGTATTGAACCAAGAATATGGTAACAAGAGTATGTTGTTCCAAGATCAAATCCAATTGCAGTTTTTTCAACTCTCCTGTTCCAAATGCCGCCGATGAAACCGGAGCTGTTATCTCGGTTTTTCAAGTGAGTCCTATGAAGCAAGTGTCGGTCTATTCAATTAAGAGGAATCATTGCATTACATCCATGTTGAAAAACATAATCGATAAATTTAGGGAAAATGGGGTTGAAAGATGATAATCCAACAGTGGAGGATCTCATTCTACAGCTTCGATAAATTCAGGGGTATTCTCAAATAATGTTTCCTAGATGTTTGAAGACCAACAAATGTCCAAAGTGCTGCTTCTTCGTTCGCGTGACGGAAAGCTACCGCGTGACAGGAAGTTACCTTGCAAAATTTAAAAAATTAAATCGACACCCTCAATACGCATCATATAGGCCTATTAATACGATGCGTATTACTTTTTGGTAGGGGACAATGGCAGCCTTTGGCAGACATAGAAGTTTGAACCCACCTCAATACGCATCGTATAGGCCTATACGATGCATATTGAGGGTGTCGATTTAATTCTCCAAGGTGTGCCAATAATACGAACCCTTATTTAAATAAAGGGAAAATCACCAAACTAGCCTTTGACCAGTCAAATTTACAAAATTAGCCCACTGAATCGTTTTCCTAAGCCTTCTCACCAGAATCGAGGATATCGTAGCGTCTTTACAAAGACACGTCAAATGAACCAACCACATTGCGCCACGTGTATTGTAAAGGTTTTAAAGAGGCTTCAGCATGTATTGTAAAGGCTCTAGAAGAGGCTTCAACATTTTATTTTTTATATATTTTCCACCATGATTTTTGAACGGGTATAACGTTTTCATACAGTAATATTTTTTTTTAATTACACCAAATTAAAGATGATAAATGATAAAATTACCTTTAATTTGATGTAATTTTTTTTTAAATTTCGTCGGATGAAAAAGTTATGCCCGTTTGAAAATTTTCTATATATATTTTCCATCACGATTTTCAAACGAGTATAACTTTTTTCATACGACGATATTTAAAAAAACATCAAATTAAAGATACTTTGATCATCTTTAATTTGATGTATTTTTTTTTAAATTATTACCGTATGAAAAAGTTATACCCGTTTAAAAATCATGGTGCAAAATATATATAAATAAAATGTTTAAGCCTCTTTAAATCATTTACAATACACGTGACACAATGTGGTTGGTTCATTTGAAGAGTTTTGTAAAGACGATACAACAACCTCTATTTCAGTGATAAGGACTAGGAAGACGTTTCAGTAGGCTAATTTTGCAAATTTGACTGGTCAAAGGCTAGTTTCGTGATTTGCCCTCAAATAAATTTATATGATGTCACTATGATATTAAAGCAAACTTTTGTCCATAAATAATATTGTTGCTTAGCATGTAAATTAGTTTACGTTAATTGTCTATAAAGTTTGATTATAAATTTAATAATATCCACTTTGTGAAAGTTTCTTCTATATTATTTTATGTTTACCTTCTTTGGCAACTTGGCAATTTTATGAATAAGCATAGATCACATGAATCTTTTTAATCATGCGGAGAGCTCACTAATTCCTTTTTCTACAAGGTGATTCTTTGAATACATGTGGCAAATTAAGCCCATCCTTCATGTATAAGAACGAATATCAAATACGGAATAACAATAAAGAAATTTTACGAGCTTGCTTGCCATCACTTAGGTCCGACCCTAATAGCATTAATGTGTAAACGTCCTACAATTAGACAATGGATTTGGACTAGCTATAAACTTAAAAGAATGTTTACCGTTTATAAATTTAAAGAAAAGGTACCTTAAATAAGTTCATAATTGAGATTTTTCATTTAAGGGCGAAGCCAATTAATAAATGTATATGAGTCGTAGTGTGGCATGTTTTGCGGTTGTGGAGAAGAAAGGGATGATCATCTTTTCACAAACTGCATGATCGTTACGGTTCTTTGGAATCATATCAATAGATAGTGCAGGGTGCCGAATATTGTGACCTTTTCATTTCGAGACTTATTAGAATGCCATAATTATTTGGGATTAAAAGATCAACATAGGATTGCTTTACATGGTATCATAATTGCGGGATTCTGGAGTCTATGGAAAGCGCGAAACAAGTTAAAGTTTGAGAACGCCCAAGTTCGGGTTGAAAATATTATAGCAGAAGTGAACAATGGGGTTTTTATGGTTCAAGTCCAGATCTAAATATATTTAATTGGCCTTAGAATTTTTCATACTCCATTATTTCCAATTAAATATAGTCTCAACTGCCAATGAGCTTGTGGTGGAGTGGTAAGGGAGAGATTTGGGTTTCCAAGAGACCCAAGTTTAATTCCTGCTTCTCCCCATTAGTTTTCAGCGGCACCTGGTGATTATGGGAGACTAGGCGAGTAGGCGGCGATCGGTAGTTCGATCCTTGAACTGAATTGGTTTTACCTCACCGCACTGTCGTGCCTTTGGGCGAGTGTTCACGGGCTTCTGCTCTAGATGAGGGTTTTCCCCATTTCGAAGACGAGTGTATCCCGATGTTATGAATTTCGCCAGTAGCCCATTTAGAGGATTTGTTGGCCGTTTCAAAAAAAAATATATATTGTCTCAACTACTTTGTCCGAAAACAAGCATCTATCAAACACCAAATTATATTCAAATATACACATCTATACTATATAATAAAAGAAACCTGTTTTGGGACACTTGTCATTCTCTTATTTAATTGAATAAAATTAATAATAATAATAATATTTAATCTAAATTAATACAAATTTTTATTATTAATAATATTTAATCAAATCTAAAATCTAATCTAATACAAATTTTTATTATCAATGTGCTGTGGTTAAGGGTAAAGAGTAAGAAATACATAGATAATTATATTTTAAACAGATTTTAAGGAGTTAAGATATAATATGTTCTTTACCTTCTTTAATATATATTTTATCTCAATAAAAAAAGTCATCACTTTTGAATCGTGATTATTCAATAATCAATATTATGGGGTTGTACCTTTAATTTGAGCTTGTATTATTAGGATGTACATTGCCTTCCGATCTATATATATACTTAACTAAATAACAAAAGAAACCAATTGAGGGACACTTGTTATTATTCTAGACCATCCTTAATTGTAGATAATAATTATTTAATTTAAATTATTAATATTAAATTAATAGAAATCTTATGAACTCTAAATAAATAAATAAACTTAACTTCAAATTGTAAAGTCTTATCTAAACTATTATTCATTATATAAGTTAAACTAAAAACAAATCACAAAGTGGTTTGAAATAAGAGGAGAAATACACACGTTTTTTCAAAGATGGTTTTGTAATGTTTCTTATACAATTTTGTCATTACTTTATACCATCTTAATCGATGATAATAATTATTTAATTTAAAATATTAAATATTAATTTAATTAGAGTAAACTGCCATTTTGGTCCTTGTGGTTTGGGCATTTTTGCCATTTTAGTCCAAATCTCAAACTTTTTAAATCTGGGTCCCTGTGGTTTCATCTTTATTGCCATTTTAGTCCAAAATTCAAAATCTCCTTTTTTTTTACTGTTCCAAAAAGTTTGAGATTTGGACTAAAATGGCAATAAAAGTGAAATCACAGGGACCAAAATGGCAGTTTACTCTTAATTTTGGACTAAAATGGCAATAAAAGTGAAACTACAGGGACCCATATTTAAAAAGTTTGAGATTTGGACTAAAATGGCAAAAGTGCCTAAACCACAGGGACCAAAATGGCAGTTTACTCATTTAATTAATATAAATCTTATCAACTCTAAATTAATAAACTTAACTTTAAATCCTAAAGTCTTATCTAAACTAAAAAGTATTGTTTCACTTAACAGTAGATAAACATGAATATTATTTATTGTTAATGTTATTGTTAACTATGAGAAATTATATTAAACAACTTATTAATCAAACCAAAAATTTAAAATAGTACAAACTAATTTAAAAATACACAGGGCTTTTTAAGATATAACTTTTTTATTGTTTGCTATATAAAATTAGATTTATTCAACCCGTATAATACACGGAGTTTTTTTAAAATATAACTTTTTTATTATTTAGTATTTAAATTTACATTTCTTCCACCCGTGAATACACAGGGGTTTCATAACTTTTTTTATTATTTGGTATACAAAATTACATTTATTCAAACAAGATATAACTTTTTTATTATTTAATATATAAAATTATATTACTCAACACATGTAATAAAAGAGGTTTTTAAAAATATATTGTTTTTTATTTAGTATATAAAACTATATTTATTCAATCCCGTGTAATACACGGGGTTCTAACCTAGTTAAATATGTAATATCCGCTCAACATTTTGACCAACATAATTAACATTTCAAGTCATTGGATAATCCCAAACAGGACAAAAATCATATTCTACGATATATATATATATATATTTTTTTTAAAATGTGGCTATTACATTACCTCCTTATAAAATGTCATTAGATCAAATAGTTACAAGGTTTATGACATGTTTCTTTTTGTCTTGTGGTTTAATATGCTAAGAAACTAAATAAACTAGAACATTATCCATGTATATAGAACAAAACAACATCTATATAATTACAACTAATTTGTACAGGATGTCAAACATAGGATACAAAATAGTAGATAAAACTATTTAAAATATCAAGAGTTTAACTCATTCAAAGAATAGTGACTGCAATCTACTATTTATTTTAGTTCATGGTCGAAAAATATACTGTTAGTATAAGACCATGCAAATGAGTACCTTATTTAAGTATGTTTTTATAAGCTTTTCAATTATTCACTATTAGTTAAACGATTAATATTTCTTATACGTATCTATCTATACTATATAATAAAAGAAACCTATAAAAGAACACTTGTCATTATTCTAGACCATCATTAATTCTAGATAATTATTATTTAATTTAAATTATTAAATTTAATATATATTTCAAACATTTAAGAAATTACGGATAAAGTTTCATAAAATATTAAATTTTAAAGTTATATAATTTAATAAGGCTCATTCTATACGCACCCCCCGCCTTCCTGATTATACCCCCCTTGTGAGAGGAAAACTGTCGGTCCTATGCAGGCCCCACCTGTAAGTATGTGAGAGGAGGGGGTGAAAAAAGTAAATAGGGGGGGTGTAGAAAGTAGCTATAAGTTTATCTATTTGGCTGCCTAATCTGGACATTTCAACATTTCTTTGAAACTAATAAATTAAGACCACTATTATTTAAATAAAACGTGAGTTATTAAATGTATGTTCACATGACTGTTAAAACTCGTGAGAAAGTCGATGATAAAGGTGGTCTTCTAATCGATAGTTCAAATGCTTTCATATTTGTAAACTTGACAAACATCACACGTTTTGATCATACATGACACAAAATTTTGTTTGGATATCAGAAACGCGTCTTAAAAATATCGTTTTTTTAATTTTTAAATCTTTGTTATTAACTATTTGATTTTTATTTACTTAACCCGCGTAATACGCGGGGTTACGACCTAGTTATCTATATATTAAAGTTCATGGGCCATGAACAGTAACAACATTATCTATTAAATTATTTATTTTACTATTATATTATTTTAAGCATATTTTGTTTTTCTTTTATAACTTTTAAAGTATCATACTTGGTAAAATTTCGAATATGTCGTTGTAACGTACTTATTTTATCTGCATCTTGATATACATTACTCAAAGTCGAGTTGTGAATAACAATGTACAAGTGAGTTGTGAACAGTAACTTTGTTTTTCTTTTATAACTTTTAAAGTATCATATTCGGTAAAATTTCAAATATGTCGTTGTAACGTACTTATTTTATCTGCATCTTGATATACATTACTCAAAGTCGAGTTGTGAATAATAATGTACAAGTGAGTTGTGAACAGTAACAACATTATCTATTATTTTATTTATTTTACTATTATATTATTTTAAGCATATTTTGTTTTTCTTTTATAACTTTTAAAGTAGAGTTAATTACACAAATGTGTCATGTGGTTTATACCTAGTTAATCCATTATAATATAAAGTGAACAACTTTGTTCTTAGCTTTACACACACGTTAATTAAAACTAGACAGTGGATGGTGGATGGTGGTGATGGGTGGTGGTGGTGGGTAGAGGACGATGGTGGGTGGTGGTGTTTAACCTTCTGCAGATATTGGAAGATCTTAAAAATTGTTGGGCCAAGCATGCACCAAGAAGAGATCATGACAATATTTGCGCGTGGTTTGCGCGGCGCAGACAGAAGAGTCCGCACATATATCTTTTAGAAAAACAAACAACATCTTAAAGAAGAGTCTATCATCATCATATCGGAAGAACCAACCTTATGGTGAAAACTTGGGTTCCACTTGAACCAAGATATAGGAATTAGCTAAAGTGTTAGACATGCTTGGTATCTTGATGATGGGACTGTCATTGGAGGTTCAGAAGAGGTGGCTAGAGTGTTGGACATCATTAGGGTGTCGGGTCCAACATTGGGTCTTGATCTTAATATTAAGAAAACTGAGCTATTTTGGCCTTCTTGTGATGGTAGCAAGTTTCATGAAGGGTTATTTCCTAAGGACATCGGGAGACCATTAGTGGGGGTGAAGCTTCTTGGGGGGGGGGGGGGGGCTGTTAGTAGAGACGCAAGCTTTATTAGTGGGTTGGCAAAGAAAAGAGCTGCTAAGGCAGTAGATTTGATGTGTCTTCTACCGAAATTAGGTGACCCGCAGAGTGAACTACTCTTGCTTCGATCCTGTATGGGCATTGCCAAACTTTTCTTTGGCTTGAGGACATGCCAACCTGTACACATGAAAGATGCAGCGTTGTTCTTTGACAAAGGTTTGCGTGAGGCGATTGAGGAATTGGTGGTTTGTGGAGGTCCTTTATTTGGAGACCTCCAGTGGCGACTTGCTTCTTTACCTATTAGGTTTGGAGGTTTGGGGTTGTATTCGGCTGTGGAGGCTTCATCCTACGCTTTTATGGCCTCGAGGGCCCAATCGTGGGTGCTACAGGACCACATCTTAAGAGACAGTGGCATATACAGTATGGATTCTGATTATATATGTGCTTTGGCTTGTCTTCGTGATACGATTCCAAGCTTTGACTTCAGCGGTTTCACTAATAAGGACACCGCCCCCCCTAAAGCCCAACATGCATTGGCGAGTGCTCTTTTTAGTAAAATTGTCCATGAAATCGAAGTGCAGTTTGACTTGACCGTTAGACAAAAAGCCGTTTTTGAGTGTCTCCGAGCACCACATGCACAAGATTTTCTTCTTGCTATACCTATAGATGGGTTAGGCCAGTATATGTCGCCGGTGGAGTACCGTACTATCCTTAAGTATCGCCTCATGATTCCTTTATTACCGGTTGATGAGGTATGCCCTGTTTGTCATAAGGCGTGTTTGGATTCTTTTGGTGAGCATGCAGTTCATTGTAGAGAGCTCCCGGGGTTCAAATACCGACATGATTTGGTTAGGGATGTCCTTTTTGACATATTCAGGTGCACTGGTATTTCTGCTAAGAAAGAGGCACCCGTTAATTTCTTAACAGACCCGTTGGAAGGGAGATCTACCCTTCGACCAGCCGACATTCTGGTCTTTGGATGGGTAAGAGGAAAACACGCCTGTGTGGATCTAACAGGGGTTTCCCCGCTTGTGGGCTTAGGGAGTAGTGCTTTCACAGTGGGTCAGGCTGCTTTAAAGGCTGCTTCGGGTAAAGTGATCAAGCATGAGAAAGCGTGCCTTGACAACCAGCACGTGTTTATCCCATTTGCTTTTGATACTTTTGGTTTTCTGGCGCCAGAGGCTGTGGACCTACTTAGTCGAGTTCAAAGGGTCATGCATAGTAATGTTATGACCCCGAGATCTATGGACGTAGTTTTTAAAAGGCTTAGTTTTGCTATTAAAAAAGGGGTGGCGGCGCAGCTTGTTGCCCGTTTACCAACTATCTCGATGTAAAAAAAAAATTCAATCGTATATTTACTATGGTAACAAGTTTAGTTTGGTAGCTAAATTATATGAATATATAGAAGCATATTAATAAAAATAATGTAAACTAAATAACTAATATAAGATTTTGGGTAACTTACATTTGTCGTGTTATGTTTGTATCAGATTGCAATAGATAACCTTTAACTTCAATAATTACAGTCGCAGTCCTTATTTTAGAAAAACCATTACACCATACGTCCTTTGCCCATAATCTGGTTAAAATTTTCAACTAAATACGGCATGTGCAAGACACATAGGGGTACTTTGTAATTTTACTATGTTGGTGCATACGTCTGTCGACTTCGTCTTGTATCGAGTCTTGTATTATATAGATAGATCAAGGCACGAAAAACGAGGAAATATATGTTTATGGGTAATTTCGCTTGAAATGGCACATGGTCATTTCAAACGAAATTAACATGGTGATTCCGTTTGAACTAATTCCGCGAGGAATTAGATTCCGCTTGGGTAGTTTCAAGCGAAATTATCAAGTCTATAAATACCTGACATGCCTTGTCATTTGTAATGATTGTGATTCCGGTAGCGAAGCTCTGCCGAAGTGTCTACAGCATTGTAATCGATCTAATATCAATCAAAAGACAGTTTAAAGTGATTTCTCGTGCATTTCAGCTAAAATAACACTGATACATCTGTTTCCGCCTTTTGTATTGGTGAAGACCTCTTCTGATCGACTCGTTTGGGTCACAAAACGATCCTACAAGTGGTATCAGAGCTCAGGAGGAAGAGTTTTTACCATTTCAGCTGCAAAATCTGATTTCTACACCTTCTTTTCAAAATTAAACGCAATTTCACGGTCAAAATGGCTTGATTTTCAAATATAATGTGCGTAATAGTGTTTTAACAAACCCTTGAAAGCTTCAGACAGTAATTCGGCCTTAAAACAGTTCGAAAACTTAATTCCGCTTGAAATATTGATATTATTTCGCTTGAACATTGCAATATTTCACACGAAATCAGAATTGTAATTCCGCTTCAAAGGTGATTCCGCTTGAGTGTGAGCATCAGAGTGTAATTCCGCTTGAAATAACAATTGATTTCACACGAAATTAGCTATTTCATTTGAAGGTGATTTCGTTCCAAAGGTTATTCCGTATGAAAGTTGATTCCGCGTGAAAAACATACTGATTTCGCTTGAAAAGTTGATTTCGCTTGAAAGAGGATTGATTTCGTTTGAAACTTGATTCCGTGTGAAAGGTTGATTCCGTGTGAGAAGTGTATTTCGTTTGAAACTGACAGTTTGTGAACTTTTGAAACTTAAACATGGAGAACGAGTTTTACAATGCTTTTGCTAGTCCGATGACAATTACTCAGAGTACGATACTTGAAAATGAAACGGGGACAACACAGAAACCGCCTAAGCTCATGAGTATAGAGGAATATAGTGGATGGGCTGAACATTTTGAAAACTGGGTTCAAGCATATCACTTAGATGCTTGGGAACATACTGGGGTTCAATATAGTAGACCAGTCGGGGATAATAGAGTGAAACTTTCAATCAGAGAGCTGAGTGCTGATGAGAAAAAGAAATACAAAGATGAAAAAATGATGGTTAGTCTTTTGCAGCAAGCCATTAAAGAAGACATCTTGATTCTTCTTCAACACAACGGAAGTGCACATTCAATATGGACAGAATTGGAAGCAAAGTTTCTTGGTAGTGATGAAATGCTAAAGAACAAAAAGTCGCTTATGAAGAAAGAATTTGATCTTTTCCGTGGATTGAGAACTGAAAATACAAAACAGATCATTGAAAGATATTGCAATTTGTTGAAGAATATGAACAGATTAAACATTCGAAAAGATAATGATGAACTGATTGAAAAGTTGGCTGATGCGTTGCCACATGATACTTGGGGCACGTATCTTATGATGTTGAAAAATAAACCAGATTTTGACAAGCTAACATTGAGTGAGTTTATTAAACAACTGGAAGCTCAAGAGATGGAACAAAGAAAGATAGCAAGAATGAAGAACTATGATGGAGAACAAGACATTGGGTTGTATTACAAAAGTGGTGTTAGTGAGAAAACCAATATTTCTCCAAAGGTTGAAACTACTTTCAATGCGAAAAGTTCTTCGGAAAGTTCATCTCAGGGATCAAACAGCAAAACAGGATTTACTTCATTTTCATCATTTGATCCAAATTTCTCAACAACAAAGAGTGGCAAAGTTCTTCAATGCAACATTGCATTAAATCTGGAAAATGGTCATAATTATTCAGAAGAAGTAGTGTAACACCCCGAAATTTATAAAACTTTATATTAAAAAAATATAAAGTTAAAAATAAATAAAATAATAATAAATAAATGAGAATGAACTAACTAGGAAATAAATAACCTAGTTAGTTAGTTGGCATGTTTTAAAGCATAAATGAATTTAAAATGCCATAGATATAAACTAGTTAGAAGTGGAGGGACCTATGTTGTTTAATTTGAAACTTGATAACATGAAACACAAATTAAAACAAACCAAACACCCACTTTGGGGGTGTCTGGTCGAACAAGAAGCAGGGGGCGACAAGAGGCTCCTCACCCAACCCCAATCTTCACAAAAACCACAAATTGAAGGCTTAAATCATGTCCAAATCGATTTTCAAGCATAAATTAATGATCACCTAGTTGAGGGGATCATAAGGTATGTAAAATCTTGATGTTTCGATTCATCTCAAGTTCTAGGTTAATTATGAAAGATCGAAATTTAGCTTGATCGTGTCATGCATGAATGTGATTAGAAGAAATATGGTGTCTAGGGATGAACCCTAGGTGAAATCTTGTTAAAAAAAATTTCTTGATAATTATAGAGTTTATAACCACCATTGTAGGTGATTAATGAACTTGAAGAAAACTTGATAAGCCCTAGAATTGTGATCTTGTTCTAACATAAATTTGAATTTAAGGATAAATTTCAGAAATATTGATGTTAAGACATGTGTAGAATTGACTAATTAAAGTTAGTTTAGATGATAATTACAAGTCATGAACTTGGTTTTGTTTATATAAAAATCTGACCCGCTAGGTGCTTGATGGAACGCCTAAGTGAGGGTTAATATGTTAAAAGTTAAGTAAAAACGCAGATTTGATCATTGTAGAGGATTATGCGTTAAAGCTTGTGAAAGAGTTCTAAACTTATTGTGAATTGAACTCTTTAGGCAAAGAATCCGGAACGTCAAGCGGACACGCCGGGGGAGATACGCGCTTGAAGGGTGTGCTCTAAAGGTACGCGACTTGTTGTCTTGTTACATTTATGTAGATAAGCCTAGTCGTAAATATGCCTAATGTTGTTATAGCGAAAATAGTTGCGTTTGGTGAGTCTAAGAAGTGATGGAATTCACTAGATGAAGAATGTGTTAAAATAATGGTCGAAATGATAGTGTTTGGAGTGACTCGAACGTAACTCATTAAATTGAGTTATAAAAGCAGAAACCGTGGATTAGATGGGATACGCTAAGGTCGACAAGCCCGGGAATGGGTAATTATGGTTAGATAGCAATGTCGACGAATTATGAAGGTACGTAACTTCGGTTTCGTTACATTGTGCATAAACAATAGTCTTAGAAAAGTTAATGAGAATGTAGTGTCAATTGCGAGTTGGTATGTCATAGAAGTGACGAAGTTCACTCGACAAACAAACGGGTCAAAATAGTTAATTAGAATTGTTGGATGATAATGTTGTTTAGTTATGCAAGTATGTAACTTGACCCGTTACATTAAACGGGTTGTTGTTTTAGTGTTTTAGAGAATCTAAATGGAGATACTAATCACAAGAGCATTAAACCATGAGATTGGTAAAGAAATGCAAGTGATGATAAGCCCGGGATATTGGGTATAAAGTATCATAAGTTTACTAGTTAAATGGTAGTAATTTGTGTCAAGTAGGAATGGGTCGAATAAATGTATAACGACATATAGACTTTCTGTCAGTAAGTTGAAGTTTTGGCATAACTATCGTAATAGGCACGTTGGTAATGAAATTACAGACGTATAGGAAAAAGAATCACTAAAAACGGACTTACGAATCATAAGTTATGGCCATTTTAAGTTGGAACTTGATTAAACTTTGAGCTGGGAATCTGCAGCATCAAAGAAATGAACATTCTGTGAAAATCAGGGCTAGGCGTGACGCGAGGCACCTTGGCGTCACGCGACGCCCCCCCCCCCCTTCCGGAAACTTTTATTTTTTTCTTGGTTGTTGACTCATGGAACTTGTTTGTATCCATTTTAACTTTATCAAAACTAACACTTGTTGTGGTTTTGATCTTAGGTGGCAATAGGGATCTTACGGATGGCGGTCAAGCATATTTTGAAGAACCGAATACACATTTTTGAAGCTTCCGCAATTATCTAGTTTTGTTTTGTAAAAAGTGGAATATGTAGACTTTTCGAACTATGTTTTAGAATGTTGTGAACATGTGTAAACACTCAAGATGTAAAAGTTTTTGATAAGTGGCATTTCCTCATAAAATGCTTACTTTAATTATATATATTAACGTTAAATTAGTATGGGTGTTACAAGTTGGTAATCAGAGCTCAAGGTTGTTAACAAAGTGTGTTTGGTTCAAGCTTGATCGATCGTCCGGTAAGAATTAATTGTTTTAGTAGACTTATTAGAATACTAGAAAAAAAAGGAAATTTGATTTGATATGCACGGGAAGTGCGTGTTTACACACTCAAACCCGGAAAAGTGCACTAAGCATAAATGGTTTAAGCAAGTGGTGAAGTTGGCTAGATCAAAATGAATGACGCATATGTCATAGATGAAATGTTTAACAATTAGTGTAAACATTTCAATTTCAAGATGACGGAAAGATGGGAGGAGTGTATAAATACGCTCGAACCCGGGAAAATACACTAAGTAAGAAAGGTAAGGCAAGATATATACTTGACCAAACCGAAAAAGAATAACACATTATTTATGATTGAGTGAGAGTGATATAAATTTCCGTATAATAAGATGGAAATGAATTCAATAATTATTGATAAATCGTGATGGATGTTTCAGTTAAAGAAATGTCTGGAGTAACCGGAGATGATTCGACATCTCAATTGACTGAACAAATGAAAGCTAAGATTTCCGAGGCGGTCGAAAAAGCTCTAGAAAATAGTCTATCACAGTATATTGATAGATTACAAACCACAGTCGTGCTGGTGGTGAACGACATGATAGCTGAATTGAAAGACAGCATACTACAAGAAATAGAAGAAAGGAGGGTGTTGGATATGAATCCAAGTTCCGTAAAGAAATCCAAGTCTAATAAAACTCCCAAGAAAGGAGTTACAAAAAGTGTAGTACATCAGTGTAAATTCTGTGAAAAAATCCACAAGGGCACATGTGGTAAGCCAAGACATAAGAAGTCTAAATGTCCAGAGAGGCTTGGAACCAAGGACACAACCGACACAAAGTCTGATGCCCAGGAATCAAGGACAAAGTTGTTTTATATAACAGCCACAGAGGCTAAAGCTGAACCTGATGTCGCTTCAGGTATACTCTTGTAAATTAAATTTCAGCATGAATTTTTAATTATTATGAGTACAAATAAATCGTTTGTTTTACATCGATTTATTCAACATCGTACATTAGTGTTAACGAAATTACATAAGCTTTGAAAAAATAGAAATAGGTAATAATAAAAGTTCTATTGTTTATAAGAGGCGCTGAAACTGTACGTTGAGCATCAAGGTAAAAGTAATCTCGATAGATATTGCAATGGGAAGGAGTGCGTGTACACCCGAACCCGGGAAATTAATGAAGTGAATAAATTTTGTATTGGGAAGGAGTGTAATTACACTCGAACCCGGAAATTGCAATAATAATAAATGGCGAAGACAAGGTTATAGACTTGGCCGAACTAAATAAGACGCGTAGGAGCGTCATTTACATCAGCAAACGATGTGGATAAATTTCATGCAACGATAAATAATAATAAAATTAAATGAATTAATTTTGTTATTGTTTCAATAAGATTAAGGTTAAAGATGAGAAATTAAGACTCAGACCAAGAATATCCGTGAAAAAGAAGTTAAATGAATAATACGTATTATTCGCTACTATGAATAATAAAGTATCAATAAATGCAAATTCAGAAACTTGGGTATGGGTAACCATCCAAGTAATACATTATTAATCAAATCCTCATAAGAAAGAACGATGATCGCAGTAATGGATGTGATTGGGTAAAAGCCTAGTAAAATAAACTTTATGAAAAGTGCTAGAATAAGAACGGGTAAACCCCAAAAGCCGTATTACCATAACGGTGGTTTTACCAAATAAGACTTAAGAAATGGGCCTTCGGAACATTAGTAAGAGAAACAGACCTAAGGATCGCTAACAAAAGGAAGGTGGTGTTCGGGTCGAATAAGCAAAATGCTTGATAATAAAGGTAAACTGTCACACCCCGATATTTCCACGTTTGACCGGTGGGCCCGGTGGGGAGTATCGTGACGTGGTTGGCAACATTACAGTCAAACAACACAATATTTAAATGCACAGCGGAAGCAAAAGGTAGATATATTTCAACTTTAATAAATTGTAATATCAAGTATCACAAACAGTTGAAAGAAATCCACAGGTGTATCAAAATAATAAATAGGAAACAATGTTCAACAGTTTTTTACGTCCGAGCTTGCGAGACTTAATGTGGACGCTAGGAGAAAGCCAGCCTAGTTCGCTTAGTACCTGCACTTAACATTTTTGGAAAATACGTCAGTTTACACTGGTAAATACATTCAACCGACTCATTTTAAAAATGATTTAAAAATTGATTTGAATGCACGTGGCACAAACTTTTTATAACTTGGGATAATTATTTGAATAGATAAACTTGTAAAAGAATTACATGTTCCTTATGCGTTCAGTAGCCCGGTTCGTGCCGGGTTAAAGATCAATAGACACACCACATTATTTATTTTGGCACTGACGGGTGTACGCCTACACCCCGCGCTTAGGTCGTGGCCATTTCGTAAAATGATGCCAAGGATATCCGGGACATGGTCATTAACCTCCCAAAGGCTTTAACCAAACAAAACAATTTAAACGGGTCATCTCGATAATACTTAACCACCAATCGATTAAGGTCGAATGCCCAACCAAGCGGTATTTTATATACCGTACCCCAAGCCCGTATAGGGAAAATAAGTTAAAAGTATTTACCTTTGCAAGTATAAATCTCAATTAGCAAATGCGGGTAGCTTTTACCGGGTCTCCTATTCTGGAACAAAGGTTTATAATAACCTATTAGAATCCTAACGGTCTTTAGTTAAGCTTAAGCATAGACCGGTTAGTTTTAAGGAACGATACGGTTCGAACGCGTGATTAAGCGAAGACCGGAATAGAATGTGATTTAGACCCGACAAGTTTGAAGACTTGTCTTATATGGGTAATCTAAACACATTCTGGATTTTGAGATAAAACGATAAGGTTTGACCCGCTTCGGCCAATTTATGTAAACTAGTTACATAAACCGAACCGAACGCGAAGAATGCGTAACGGGTAACCATAAGAGCTATATACAGGTTTCCTAAGTTAATATGCCTCAAATATGTTGTGACATCAGTAAGATATCTTTTATTATGCCCAAAACGAATTTAAACTCAAACTATGCCCCGTAGGGGTAATTTGGTCATTTATAAGGTTATAAAAGAGTTTAAGTATTAACCTGAGTTACAGGTCTGATAAAATCAGCAAAATACTTAATTTACTAAGTTATAACAGTAGGGTATTGCATATATGTGAAATTTATCAATTATAACCAAACTATGCACCGTATGGGCATTTTGGTAATTTCACATAAGCCGAATAAGCTCAAAACTGTAGTCTGAGTTAAACAACTTTTGCTTACTGTTAAAATATTATAATTTACCTAAAATATCAGTAGGTATCAACCCTTGTATGTTTAAAATAGTTTTAGTACATACTATGCGTTAAAAACGCTTAAAAAGGCGATTAGAAGCCGTTTCTGGGTTCTACATAGAAAGCTGATATTTTTATTAATCCAGAAGGTTTAAAATAATTTATTTATCATATAAATTCAGTAGCAAAAGGTTTGGGGTCAAAAAGATATGTAAAACTCATTTTATAGCCCAAAAGGGCAAAACCGACAATTACCGATTCAAGCTTATAACTCTAAGTTATGCTCAGCCTAAAATTAATTAAAAATCTTCAAAAATCCCAAATAATATATTACATCAGTGGGTAAAAAGTTTGATATCAAAAAGTGAGTTTAAATAG
The DNA here is from genome assembly GCA_030545235.1 of Helianthus tuberosus. Taxonomy (NCBI): domain Eukaryota; kingdom Viridiplantae; phylum Streptophyta; class Magnoliopsida; order Asterales; family Asteraceae; genus Helianthus; species Helianthus tuberosus. The sequence continues at coordinate 197,243,971 of CM060448.1, read as the reverse complement.
GCTATATGTTAATTATGTCGTTTAATCGCTAAAAAGCTTTCTAATTACGCTAATGAGCATAACTCTCAATCTATCCCTCAAACTGATGTAAAATTTTGGTTACAAGTTTATAATTCAGTAACTAAGGTTTCTACTCTTTTACATTTTCAAAAATCACGTTTTAAGGTGAAAAGGGCATAATAGTCAACATATAAGCAATTAACGGAATCATGCATATTAATTGGATAACTAATGAACCAAGGTGTATAATCACAGAGGGTTATACTAGCATGTAACCTAGTCCAATTAAAGCTCTAAGGCATTTCTAAAACATGCTTAAACGGGCCAGAACTGGAAGTCAAAGCAAAAGTCAAATTATGCGACTTTCGGTTCCGAACCGGGTCTCTACAGAAAATTGTCGGGTTGAACATGTTTAGACATGTTCTTACATTAATTACCAAGTTATATTTATGATCAAACAGGTTGTATGGGTTCTACATTGCTAATTATGCGTTAATTTGAAATTAATCATCCTGTTGACTTTTTAATAACAAGTTTGACCCGACAAATGGTCTAGATAGAGTGGGAATCAGAGGGTGCCCTTTTAAGGGTTTAATGCCCACATAATTACCAACTTATAACTACCTTCAATTCGACTAATCACTGGACCATTAAGGATTAATCGCTAAGTCAAACGGTAATTATGACAGTTTGACTTTTAAGCTAAAACTAAGTAAAAACTCAACTAAGAAAGGTTAAGCATGCTTACTGAAGTCCTATGCACGATTAGGAAGGCTTAAGGTATGCTCTTGAACTCCCAAAAGCTCCAGAAATGCAGAAGAAAGGTGTGATCACAATGTTGCAACCTTGTGGCCTTTTATAGTGTTTAATCTCACTTAGATCATTGACAACCAAGCCTACCCTTGTTCCCTGATCATCAACAAGTGTCCTAGGGTCTAAAAAGCATGTAGGGGCCGTCCATGTATGAGGAAAATCGTTTTTAAGTCGGTTACAAGCTCAAAACGGTCAACAGCCAAAATTATTGTCGCTGGGCAACCCTTACGGACCGTAAGGGGGTGGCTTACGGTCCGTAAGCCATCTGCAGAAGGCAAAAATATTTGCCCTTTCAAGCATTCGAACAGGCAACCATGAATTACGAATTTGGGACAATTATTTTCAGTATGGGGCCTTCTTGTTTGGGTCATGAACAGTTATGTACCCTACCATTTTGCAATGTTTCCTTGAATCCTTTTGAAAGTGCCGTTAATAAAGGTTTACCGTGCATTTCTTCGTAGGAGTCCACCCTTGAAATTATGGTTCAATTATTGCTAGAAATCACCGGATTTGAATATATGCCAGATGTTTATTAGTCTTGGGATTCATAATGAGGTCGTTCAGAGGTGTAAATTTAACATGACAACACTTTTAAATCCTGTCATACATCTTTAACTGGATCCGGGTTTCTAACACTTTTGTCTTACATGACACGTTTCGTTATTTTATTGAACACGAATTTTCGAGTTGTTACATAAACGGAAGCCGGATGACGGGAGCGTGTTACATTAAGGTAATAAGCCCAAGGGAAGGGATAAGAATCAAGGTAAATAAAAGTATAAACCAATAAACAAGAATGTTAGGGAATAAGGGTAAAGTTTGACTATCATAAGTGTTGAAGTACACACGAACAAGTCAAACAAGATGAATGAAAGAATAAAGGACTTGGTGGAATAAGGGCGATGGAATACGCTAATACCACTGAATAAATCAAAACGAAGTCTTAATGCATGCCGGAATGGCTGCTTTGATAATGAATTCGGTAAAATACCCGATAGATGGGTAGGAATACGAATATGTATGTAAACCAAGGGAAGGTGACGCAGATTAAAAGTCAAAAGACTTGGATTAAGAATTATGACTAAAGAATAATAAAAATTTCGCAAAAACAGAAATTTTGATAGTTAAGTTCAACTATTTTAATACTGGACGGGCCGAATAAAGTATAATACTTAATATTCCAAGTAAGCGCAACCCGAATAATGAAAGTGCGAAATATTACTGAACCAGTGTAATAGGTCGTAAAAGAATAGGGAAAGGAAAACGCAAACCAATAAAACCGGGGTGTTGGAAACATTAAGATAACGAACCCGGTAACGGATTGAAGGGAAATAGGGGCGAAAATCACATAACAGCATGAGTGAGATAAACCAACGCGAAAATGACGGAAGAAGTCATAGGGTCGGAAGAATAGTTCAAAAGGAAACGGGTGTAGCCTTAGACTGCGGTCAAATCGATAAAAAAAAAATTCGAAAATGAAAATGAATAAGTTTTAGGCTTGAAAAGGATGCCCTAACACCAGAGGTGGAATTCTAAGAATACGAAATGACACAAGCAAAAGATGATCTATGGGATCATCATAACCTTGAGATTATAAACAAGGTAAGGGTTTAAAGGGCTAAGTGAACCACACGTCAGCAATAGAAAGAAATAAACCAAAAAGGGGTGAAAGCCTAACGGAATAACCTACGAGGTTAATCAAAAGAACATACGAGTCACTTGGGATAAAGCATGGGGATTAGTTATGATTCCTCGCATAATATAAGAGCGGAAAGGAATAAATTCGTGTCCTCCATTTCTGGGTACGGGAATTTGACATAAGTTAAAGAGATAGACGTTAAACTAAAATTTAGTTTTAGTAAGGAAACGACGTTCTAATAAATATAAATACTATGAGAGAAGTTAGAAAATAGTTAATACTAAAGAATATAAGTCTTAACGCCGTTAGGTGTAAGACGATGCTTTCGAAAGAAGATTCACAATAATGAAAAGCTGACAAAAACCTAAACATGACGTGATGTGATCACGGAAACAAAAGTGATACAGAATATAAGCCACGTTGCAATATGAGTTACTAGATATGAAATGATAAACACGCTGTAACACCTCAGAAATTTCGGGTTCAATAATAAAACGACACGTGTCATGTAAGACAAAACGCGTTGTAAACTCGGATTTAATAAAAATGTTTGACAGGATTTAAAAGTGTCGTCATGTTAACTTTTGCACCTCTGAACGACCTCGTAGAAAATCCCAAGACTCAAACATGTTAAAAACATTTAGTATATGTTCAAGTTCAGTGAATTATAACATTGAATGATTCGTAAATTGATATGGTGGACTCCTACGAAGAAAAAGAGCGGTAACCCTTTGTTTCGGGTCTTGTTTATGGATACAAACGAAACAATACATAAGGGTAAGGTTTAGAACTGATCAAACACATTTTTAGAGGTCCCTAGATGATAAATACTACCCCATATGCGGATAATGGGGTTGCCCTTTCGAATTAATGAAGAAACAAGCAAAACAGCCCCTGATGGACCCATACGCACCGTAGCCAAACATCCCCTACGATGCGCAGGGTGACTAGCGCACCGCTACAAATGTAGCGTAACGGTGCGCTACCAGTTACCCAGCGATCAGAAACCTCCTGCAGCCTGTTTTACGCACTTCTGACCCATTTAACCGGTTATTCTCACTCATGGACGACCCCTAGGCACCTCCTAACATCTAGGACCAGGTGTTAATCAGTTATGGATGGATCATAGACCTTGTTGTCAACTAGTTGTGGTGTTTGAACAAGTATAAAAGGCCTTCATTGTTCCACACTTTCCTCACAACTTCTCCTGCACTCTTGGATCATTTCTGGAGCTCAAGCTTGCTTCCAAGTGATCTTATCTCGTGCATAGGACTTCAGTAAGTGTTCTAATCTTTCTCTAATTGCTTTTAGCTTAGTTAATTAGCTAAAAGTCAAACCGTCGTAATTACGGTTTGACTTCGAGATTAGTCTATAATGGCTCAGCCATATCTCGAATTGAAAGTAGTTATAGGTTGGTATTTATGAGGGTAATAAAACCCCAAAAGGGTTTCCCCTGATCACCATCCTAACCAGGTCAAAGGTCGGGTCAAACCTTTAATTAAAAAGTCAACAGGATGCTTAAAATGTCATTTATGCATAATTAGCTATCTAGATCATATACAACCTGTTTGATCATTGTTATAACTTAGTAATAAGTGTAAGAACATGTCCAAACATGTTCGACCCGACTATTTCCTGTTTAGACCCGGTTCGGAACCGAAAGTCGCAAAGCTTTGACTTTTGCTTTGACTTCAATTCTGACCCGTTTAGGTATGTTTTAGAAATACCTTAGAGCTTCATTTGGACCAGGTTACATGCTAGTATAACCCTCTGTGATTATACACCTCGGTTCATTAGTTATCCGATTAATACGCATGATTCCGTTAATTGCTCATATGTTGACCATTATGCCCTTTACACCTTAAAACGAGATTTATGAAAATGTAAAAGTGTAGAAACCTTAGTTACTGATATATAAACTTGTATGCAAAGTTTGACATCAGTTTGACTTGTAGATTAAGAGTTATGCTCAATATCGCAAAACTAATGCTTTATGTTAACATAATGGCGTAATTAGCGTATAGCCTAGTTAAACATACTTTTTGGTATCAAATCTTTTACCCACTGATATAATATATTATTTTAGGATTTTTAAAGATTTTTAATTAATTTTAGGCTGAGCATAACTCGTAGTCGTAGGCTTAACTCGGTAATTGTCGGTTTTGCCCTTACGGGCCATAAAATGAGTTTTACACATCTAAACGATTCCAAACCTTTTGCTACTGATTAATTATGATAAATAAATTATTTTAAGCCTTCTGGAAATATAAAAATATCAGATTTAAGTATCGAACCCGGTAATGGCCTTTAATCGCCTAAATTAGCGTTTTTAACGCATAGTATGTTTTAAAATCATATTGGACATACCCGGGTTGATACCTACTGATATATGAGGCAAATTATGATATTTTAACAGTAAGCAAAGGTTGATAAACTCAGACTTCGTTTTTGAGCTTTTCGGCTTATGTGAAATTACCAAAATACCCCTACGGGGCATAGTTTGGTTAAAGATGAAAAAATTCACATATACGCTTTAGCCTACTGTTATAACTCATCAAATTAAGTATGTTTGCTGTTTACATCAGACCTGTAACTCAGTTAAACATTTAAACTCTTTCATAACCTTTTTAATGACCAAACTACCCCTACGGGGCCTAGTTTGTGTTTAAATACGTTTCGGGCATAATGAAAGACATCTTACTGATGTCACAACATATTTGAGGCACAATTAACTTAGGAAACCTGTAGATGGCTCTAATGAATACCCGTCACGCTTATTACGCGTTCGGTTCGGTTTATGTAACAAGTTTACATAAATTAGCCGAAACGGGTCAAACCTTATCGGTTTTATCTCAAAATCCAGAATGTGAATAATAAACCCATATTAAGCAAGTATCTGAACTTGTCGGGTCTGAATCACATTCTATCCGGTCTTCGCTTAATCGTGCGTACGAACCGTATCTTTGAAACTAGCCGGTCTAAGCTTAAGCTTAATTAAAGACCCGTTAGGATTCTAATAGGTTATTATAAACCTTCGTTCCAGATTAGGAGCCCAGTAAAAGTACTTGCAATTACTGTATTGGAATTATACTTTGCTCAGGTAAATACTCTTAACTTATTTTCCCTATACGGGCTTGGGATACGGTACTATAAAAGTACCGCTTGGTCGGGTATGTAGACATGTAAATCGGATTGTGATTAGTGTATTACATAACTCGCTTTATTCTGTATTATTTGATGTATGGCCCTTGGGGGTTAAATGACCATGTCCCGGATATCCTTGGCATCATTTTACGAAATGGCCACGACCTAAGCACGGGGTGTAGGCATACACCTGATAGTTGCATTATGTAAAAACTGGTAATCCACTCCGAGGTATCATCCTTGTGGGCATTATACCGGAACTGGTAATCCACTTAGGGGATGATAGCCCGTGGGCATTATACCTGTGGCGTGTCTGTTAATCTAGTCCGGCCCTACAAACCGGCCCTAATGGACGGCAAATAAGTAAAACTGTATACAAGATTATATACAAATAATTTTCCCAAGTATAAAAGGTTAATTTTGCCTCTGTGCATTTTAACCAAATTATAAAAGATATTTTTGTGCCACGTGCATCCAAATCAATTTTCTCAAACTCTTTTTAAATGAGTCAGTTGAGTTGTATTTACCAGTGTAAACTGACGTATTTTCCAAAAAGGCTAAGTGCAGGTGCTAGACGGAATAGGCTGGCTACTCCAGGCATCATTACTCAAGTTTCGCAAGCTCTAGATGTCAAAGTCTGTTGAACGGTTTTTACTTTATTTCGATCCGCCTGTGGATCCTTTACTTCCGTTGTAATACCGAATATTACTTCATATTCGGAATGTAATAATAAATATCTTTTGCTTCCGCTGTGCATTCATATATATTGTGTTGTTTGACTATTATGTTGCCAACCACGTCACGATACTCCCCCACCGGGCCCACCGGTGACACGTGGAAATTCAGGGTGTGACACACGCAAAGGGCCGATGACGACAATATAGCATACCCGAATGACGAGGTATGAGGTAAAATGGGGACCAATTAGTCTAGGCAATAAAACAAGTTGTAGTCAAAATAATGTTGTGACCTATGCAGAGTGCTTGTCAATATAAGACTAGCGTGAAGTAAGTATGCTGACGAACTCGGTGACTGGATGGTCAAAAGACAACCCGATCAAAAGGGCGACAAAGGATAGGAAATAGGTGATATAGTTATGCTAAAAGTTTTCCCCAAGGAAGGGTGTTATCTGATTCAGAAAAAGAGGGAAATTAAGCCGAGGTTTATCGGGCCATTTAAAATCATCGAACGGGTTGGCAAGGTGGCTTATCACCTCGAGCTACCGGAAGAGTTGAGTGGAATACATGGCACGTTCCACGTGTCGCAATTGCGGAAATGTCTAACGGAAAAAAAAACTTATTTCCATTACGACGATATCGAGGTGGATAATAGCCTGAATTAGGCTGTAAGACCATTGGAGATTTTAGATCGAAAGGTCAAGCACTTGCGAAACAAACAAATCGATCAAGTCAATATCAAATGGGAGCATAGGAAAGGTTCGGACACTACATGGGAGTCCGAAGAATAGATGTGACGTCTCTACCCTACACTATTCGGTATGTACTCTGGTTTCGGGGACAAAACCCTTTTAAGGGGGGTAGACTTGTAACACCCCGAAATTTATAAAACTTTATATTAAAATAATATAAAGTTAAAAATAAATAAAATAATAATAAATAAATGAGAATGAACTAACTAGGAAATAAATAACCTAGTTAGTTAGTTGGTATGTTTTAAAGCATAAATGAATTTAAAATGCCAAAGATATAAACTAGTTAGAAGTGGAGGGACCTATGTTGTTTAATTTGAAACTTGATAACATGAAACACAAATTAAAACAAACCAAACACCCACTTTGGGGGTGTCTGGTCGAACAAGAAGCAGGGGGCGACAAGAGGCTCCTCACCCAACCCCAATCTTCACAAAAACCACAAATTGAAGGCTTAAATCATGTCCAAATCGATTTTCAAGCATAAATTAATGATCACCTAGTTGAGGGGATCATAAGGTATGTAAAATCTTGATGTTTCGATTCATCTCAAGTTCTAGGTTAATTATGAAAGATCGAAATTTAGCTTGATCGTGTCATGCATGAATGTGATTAGAAGAAATATGGTGTCTAGGGATGAACCCTAGGTGAAATCTTGTTAAAAAAAAATTCTTGATAATTATAGAGTTTATAACCACCATTGTAGGTGATTAATGAACTTGAAGAAAACTTGATAAGCCCTAGAATTGTGATCTTGTTCTAACATAAATTTGAATTTAAGGATAAATTTCAGAAATATTGATGTTAAGACATGTGTAGAATTGACTAATTAAAGTTAGTTTAGATGATAATTACAAGTCATGAACTTGGTTTTGTTTATATAAAAATCTGACCCGCTAGGTGCTTGATGGAACGCCTAAGTGAGGGTTAATATGTTAAAAGTTAAGTAAAAACGCAGATTTGATCATTGTAGAGGATTATGCGTTAAAGCTTGTGAAAGAGTTCTAAACTTATTGTGAATTGAACTCTTTAGGCAAAGAATCCGGAACGTCAAGCGGACACGCGGGGGGAGATACGCGCTTGAAGGGTGTGCTCTAAAGGTACGCGACTTGTTGTCTCGTTACATTTATGTAGATAAGCCTAGTCGTAAATATGCCTAATGTTGTTATAGCGAAAATAGTTGCGTTTGGTGAGTCTAAGAAGTGATGGAATTCACTAGATGAAGAATGTGTTAAAATAATGGTCGAAATGATAGTGTTTGGAGTGACTCGAACGTCACTCGTTAAATTGAGTTATAAAAGCAGAAACCGTGGATTAGATGGGATACGCTAAGGTCGACAAGCCCGGGAATGGGTAATTATGGTTAGATAGCAATGTCGACGAATTATGAAGGTACGTAACTTCGGTTTCGTTACATTGTGCATAAACAATAGTCTTAGAAAAGTTAATGAGAATGTAGTGTCAATTGCGAGTTGGTATGTCATAGAAGTGACGAAGTTCACTCGACAAACAAACGGGTCAAAATAGTTAATTAGAATTGTTGGATGATAATGTTGTTTAGCTATGCAAGTATGTAACTTGACCCGTTACATTAAACGAGTTGTTGTTTTAGTGTTTTAGAGAATCTAAATGGAGATACTAATCACAAGAGCATTAAACCATGAGATTGGTAAAGAAATGCAAGTGATGATAAGCCCGGGATATTGGGTATAAAGTATCATAAGTTTACTAGTTAAATGGTAGTAATTTGTGTCAAGTAGGAATGGGTCGAATAAATGTATAACGACATATAGACTTTCTGTCAGTAAGTTGAAGTTTTGGCATGACTATCGTAATAGGCACGTTGGTAATGAAATTACAGACGTATAGGAAAAAGAATCACTAAAAACGGACTTACGAATCATAAGTTATAGCCATTTTAAGTTGGAACTTGATTAAACTTTGAGCTGGGAATCTGCAGCATCAAAGAAATGAACATTCTGTGAAAATCAGGGCTAGGCGTGACGCGAGACACCTTGGCGTCACGCGGCGCCCCCCCCCCCCTTCCGGAAACTTTTATTTTTTTCTTGGTTGTTGACTCATGGAACTTGTTTGTATCCATTTTAACTTTATCAAAACTAACACTTGTTGTGGTTTTGATCTTAGGTGGCAATAGGGATCTTACGGATGGCGGTCAAGCATATTTTGAAGAACCGAATACACACTTTTGAAGCTTCCGCGATTATCTAGTTTTGTTTTGTAAAAAGTGGAATATGTAGACTTTTCGAACTATGTTTTAGAATGTTGTGAACATGTGTAAACACTCAAGATGTAAAAGTTTTTGATAAGTGACATTTCCTCATAAAATGCTTACTTTAATTATATATATTAACGTTAAATTAGTATGGGTGTTACAAGTAGCTAAAAGCCATATGTCTTTGTTGGTGACTGTACTAGAATCTTATGGAAGTTTGGTTGCAGGGAGGATCGGAAATCCTATGTTGACTAAAGAGGATTATGATCAGGTTGATGTTGAGGAGATGGAGTTGATGGATATAAAGTGGTGTTTAGCAAGCGTGTTGAGAAGAGCCGAATAGTTTAAACAAATTACGGGAAGAGATGATTTCCGTGATGCGAATGTTTCTACTTTAGGTTTTGATAAATCTAAAGTCACTTGTTTTCGTTGCAGGGAAAAGGGGCATTTCAAGAGAGAGTGCACAAATCGTGAAGCAAATGGAGCTCAAAATCCTTTCGGAAACAACGACTACTATCGAAAAGCGATTTATCATCAAGTTGCTCAACAGCCATATCAACAACAACAGCCACAAACTGCACATGCTAGAAAAGAGATTGAAGATTCAAAGAGAGCGTGTCTGGTAAATAAAAATGATGGAACTTCATCAAAGGATTTCAGTTGGGATAAATATATTCCAGCTGATAACAAAGCATGTCTGATAAATCAAGATGATGAAAGATTACCAGAAGGTTTTAGCTGGGAAAATTTTAGCTGGGACAAGTTTTGCCCAGACAAAGAGATTTTAAAAGCTAAAGCTCTTGCTGCTCAAGTCGTTAATGATGATACTGATGATTATTGGGCAGAAAAAATCAGAAAATTTTTAAATGCTGAAGCTGAGAAAAAGAAGAAATATGAAGAAGAAAACCAAAAGAGACAAGCTGAAGCTGAGAAAAAGAAAAAGATTGAAGAAGAAATTCAAGTGAAAATAGTCAAAGAAATTCCAGCATTTGAAATTAAAACAGATGCTGATGCAGTCAAGGTTTCTGAGAAGTGTATGAACTGTGATTCTCTAATAAAGCAGAACAATGAATTGCTACACAACATAAAAAGGCTAAAAGAATCATATGATGTCTTGAACAAAGCCATGAATAAATACAACGAGTCAAGCAGTGAACAGGCTATAGCAATGAATACACTCAAAGGAGCGTACATGAGACAGCTTGATAGTGTTAACTATTACACTGAGAAGTGTGCTGAGCTTGAATTGAAGTTGGAAACACAGAGAATTGAAACTGAGAGAGTTAATAGATTATTAAAAAGTTACTCATGTTCTACTTTTGTGGTTGACAGGATTTACCCGATAGTGGAAGGATTGAAGACGTTTGAAGAAGAAAAGACTTCGGAAGAAAAGAAATCTGAAACAAGAAAAGATGATGAAGTAAAGACATCTGGTAAGAAACCAAGTGTTGTCTATAACAAGTGTCCACCCCCGGTCGAAAATGGATATTCTCCTCGAAATCCAAATTCAGAAAGAGTCAAAAAGGCAACGAACTTACAGTGGGAGTCTGAGTCTTCAGATAACTTGCCAGAAAATATTGATGTCACATTCACATCGTCTGAAACTGATCATGAGTTCGAGTTAATAAAAAAGGTGGTCGATCAGGTGTTAGATAAAGATGAAACGGAGGAGTCAAATTCAAAGTCGGAGTCCATATCAGAGTCAAAGTCTAAGTCCGGCATGTCGAGTTCATCAGTTAAACAGGGCAAACGAGTTTATAATAAAGAATTTTTGTTATCAAAGTCTAATTTGAATGATGAAACATTTAAAGTGGCGTATACTTTGAATGGTTCTGACAAATTATATTTTGATGAAGATTTTCCAATAAGAGGTGTTAAACCATAAATGATAAAAAAGGTTTTTAAACTAACAGAAATTGATATTTCTGAAATAAAAGATGTAAATCTTTTTGAAAAACCAAGATCTTACACCTCAAGAATTCAACAAAAGTTAAACAAGAAAAAGGGTTACAGTTCTGATTTGAGTTATCGAAAGAAACCAAATCATAATGGTAATTTCAAAAAGAATGGGTTGGGTTTTATTCCACCGAAAAATTATAAAAATGAGAAAACTTATAAACCAAAAACCGTATTTGTTTCAGGTACTTTTGCTAAGGAGGAACAAAAGAGTTCATTTTGGAAACAGACAAACAAAGAATTCCTTGCGAAGAAGCAAGAAGAAATGATGAATAAAGCTGCTCAGAAGAAAGTGGAAACGAGGATCTGTTTTAACTGCAAAATAGCTGGTCATATTGCCAGGAATTGTCCAAAGGCAATACAGATAAAACAGGGAGTTTCTGGTAAACTGAAAGAGAAAGTGATTGAATTTGAACCACCAATTGAAAGATCTAAAATTTTCAAAAATTCAAAATTTGAAATTGGTGAATGTTCAAAGAATGGTGTTAAAAGAAATGAAAAGCTTAACAATAAAAAATGGGTTGTTAAGAATTTAAGAGAAAGTTTTGGTGATGAATCTGATTCCACAAAATCAGAGGAGCCAAAAGTTGAAGAAAAATTAGTTGAAAAATTAGTTCCGCCGTTGGATGATGAAAATTTTCCACCTTTGAGGGCTTAAAATTTTAAAACAAAAGTTGGAAAAATTGAAATATCAAATCAATTTTTTTCTGAAAAGAAAGATTTTGATGTTGAGAAGATCTTTAACCCCAAAGTAAAACATATTTTTGGAAAAATGATTGATGGAAAAGTAAAAGGGGTAAAGGAATTCTATGAGAAAAAGATGGCAGGTAAGCAACCGAGTGTTGGTAACTCGGAATCTCCCAAGGATTGTCAGACTTGGGAGAATCTCTATAACTGAAAAAACTGACTTGCCGGAGCTTCCAAGTTGGTAATCGCGGAGCATGAATCGGCATCATTCTTGAAAAATGGTTTTGAAAATGTTTAAGTGTGACTTGCCGGAACTTCCAGGTTGGTAGTGTGAAGTAGGAGTCGGCATTTTGAGATTTCAACCTACAAGAGGTAATTGTTGGTAAGCAAACCGTAAAGTGGTTGAAAAAGAGTTTTTACCTACAAGTGGTATTTAGTTGAAATAAGGGATTTGATCTTACAAGTGGTTAGTCAAGGTCATTAATTTGAACTTGATTTTACTTTTATTCAAAAGTTTCAAAAACAAAATGATGAATATATCCCCTAACCTACAAGTGGTTTTATGAAATCAACAAAACTTATTTTCCGGAAAAACCATTTGATTAAAACAAACTTAAGTGTTTTGAAATCTTAATGGGAAAATAGTTTGTTGTAAGGGGGAGTTCTGATTGTTTATGCCAAGTGGATGGCGAATTGAAGCAATTCACAACAGTTGTCTTTTTTCTTGTACAGTTTGTTTTCAATTTTCTTTAAATGTGTTAGAATTTTAGGGGGAGTAAGAATTTCAGAAAATCCAAAAACATTTGAAAAATACAAAAACATGATAAAATCAAAAATGAGTTTTGTTGAAAAAAGAGGAAATGATAGTACATCAGTGGACTATCACAGCATGCTAAAGATTTGGAAAGTCAAAATGTGATAAACGGTCTCACTGATGATGTGCCAGTAGGTTTTTACACATTTAGTTGATTGTGACGAGATATAAACCTAAATTTCAAACTTACTTATATCGTGGGGAACATCTCTCGGATATATGGGTAACCCCCGAAATCTTGTTTGAAAGGTCCCTCTTTCTGATATACTAGGTCTTTATACTCAGTGATATCTGGGGTATTATTCCGGGACTTCTGATTTTGCGGAAGCAATGACCTAGTCCCTATATAATACTTTATGCTTGCTTGAAATATAGCACCACCCTCAGTACAAAAAATGATGAAACATTGAAAAATGCTAATCATGTGCTATTGAAGAAAAGATTCTCTAAAGGGGACACACCGAAAAGTCGAAGCCGTCATCTCTCTGATTTTGCGGAAGCAATAGCCTGAGCTCTCACGGCCCTCGCATTTAACCCTTTACAGATATCATCTAGGTATACTCACCTGTAAGACTGAATATTGGGATCTGGATACGGGAGTATATTCTGAGGTGGAACACGCGAATAAGTTTAAGTCTCTAAAACATTAATATCGTATCTCGGAACAATTGAACTTTGTGTGAGAATTTAAGTGGATCAGTATACTGACAATCTATGTGAATCGTTTAGAACTTAAAATGTTTAAAGCTTAACGGTGTTGGTGATTTGTCTCAAAAACTGATATGATCCTTTTGCACAAACTCACAAAAATATTGTTTGTATATATTTCTTTAATGTACTTTACTGCATTTTCATTTAATTCAAAAATCCAAAAAGATTTTTATAGTGTTTTAGCATAAAATTTTGAAAAATCCAAAAAGATTTTCGACAACTGATGTTGATGAGCTGATTTTCAAAATTCAGAGTGCTAAATATGATGAACAGGTTTGGGTGTGTTTGTTTAAACTGAATATTTTGAATATGTATATACAAGTGATCATCAGAATTTTTTTAATGATAAATCATTTTGAATGATGTTTTTTCAAGTGTTGTTGATTTTGTCTTTACAAGTGGTAAGCAAAGAATAAATTTGTAAAAAATTAAAATTTGAGAAATTTATTGTGAGGTAGAGATTGTGCAGGTTAGCCAGGTTTTTGATCCTGGGCAGGATGTGAGCCAGGTCACGATCTTGAACCTGTGAATTCCAGACTGCGATCCCAGCTTATATGTAACAACCCTCGGTAAAACCAACACTCTCATAATATTTCTGACACCCTATTATATCTTAAAATATCCTTATATGTATGTAAATACACCCCGTATGTGAAAAAACCAAGCCCGGAATACATTATAGTACTTAAATAAAATATAAAAGTTTAAATATTAAGCTGAGGCGGGCCACGTAGGACCTCACCTCAAGCTTATGCGGGCGGTATCGAGGTGGATACCGGATTCTTTTAAGTTTCTTAAGTTCAAACAGGCCGCGTAAGTGTTCACGTTTAGTTTACGCGGGCCGCGAGTGCCCTGAAGTGTGGCGCAGCCCGGTGATGACACGTGTTGACATCGTGTCAAGCCTAGTGGTGATCCGGATCAGCTATACGTTGACCATATGTTGACGCGGGCCGCGTAAGGCTTAGCCTTATCTTACGCGGGCCGCCTGAGAGTCAATATCAGCAACTATATAAAGGAGGCCTCGGATCTCATTTCAGTTCGTTCATTTCTCAAATCTCAATCTCACTTTCTGAATTAGAGGCATTATAGTCGGGTATTATATCCCCTAATTAGCGAGGTTCTGCTCCGTTGTAAGTATTATAACCCTAGTTTCGTAATAGTTACGCTGCCCGATTGATTTAGGGTTCCGTAACAACTGTCGTGGTTCTGCTCGACGTAGTTGTTGGAATGCCGTCTCGGGGAGGGTATCATTAATATTTTCAAAGGGTTATGATACTAACCAATGTACATTTGTATAAATTATAGATTATATCCAGGAAACCCTTACAAGAAGTCTAAGATAGCAAAGTGAGTTTATCCTCTTTTTGTTAATCTTTTTGGTAATGTTTTACCAAACCTTAAATGTTTTACTATGAAATTTAGCAGTGATTGAGTCTTTGTAGTTCTTCAATTACTGCCGGTATGTTGGGTTTTGTATACAAAATTTGTACTACACTGTGAGTAGTAAGTCGATGATGACAATACGTTACCATTGGACAATGAGTTAGCCAATGGGTAATATGACCCACAAGTCAGGGTTGACAGTACTAATGGAGTAATTGTGTAGACATAAACAATGTGATCGCTCTCAATACTGTTCACTGTGACTTTTTATTTAAACTTGATTAAACTGGGATTCACTCACCAGTATTTCCGACTAACAAATGTTTTTAAAACACGTTTCAGGTAACCCAATGTAACAGCCAATTAGTAAAAAGCCAGCTGGAGAGCACTGAAGGCTTGGGAAAATGTGGCTATAAAAGTTACCAAATAAACGATGTTTTAAAATTCAATAAAATAGGGTTTATCCCTATAAATGTATTGTACTAAGAAACTTGGGTTTTACCCATGTGATTATTAATATTAAATGAGGTGGTTTTACTCTGATAAACATTTCCTAACTACGGTCCTGATGTAAATTCCGCTGCAAGATTAAATAACCTGATACCACCAAAACTCTGAGATCGCGTCCGCCCGTTTCCGGGAAACAGGGATCGGGGGTTGCGACATTATAGATATGGGGAGTCTGAAGACAATCAAGAGGAAGTGGTTAGAGCTAGTGTTTGATAATTAAGAGATCTGATCAAGAGAAGTTAGAGCCAGATAGAGATCCTGAAGAAGAAGAAAAGAAAGAGATTGATTGAGGATGCTTACAATGAAGAATCTTTGGAGAGAGCGAGAAGACTGATAAAGACTGAAGATTTGACAACCGAAGACTCGACACTGAAGACTCATCAACATCCGAGGGGGAGTCTGTTGGTGCATACGTCTGTCGACTTCGTCTTGTATCGAGTCTTGTATTATATACATAGATCAAGGCACGAAAAACGAGGAAATATATGTTTATGGGTAATTTCGCTTGAAATGACACAAGGTAATTTCAAACGAAATTAACATGGTGATTCCGTTTGAACTAATTCCGCGCGGAATTAGATTCCGCTTGGGTAGTTTCAAGCGAAATTATCAAGTCTATAAATACCTGATGTGCCTTGTCATTTGTAATGATTCTGATTCCGGTAGCGAAGCTCTGCCGAAGTGTCTACAGCATTGTAATCAATCTAATATCAATCAAAAGACAGTTTAAAGTGATTTCTCGTGCATTTCAGCTGAAATAACACTGATACATCTGTTTCCGCCTTTTGTATTGGTGAAGATCTCTTCTGATCGACTCGTTTGGGTCACAAAACGATCCTACATACTCATTTATGTAAAATAAAATTATAAATAAAACAAATAAAACTGAAAAAAAAAACATCTCTCTCTAAATCTAAATCTGAACCCAAGTCTCAAATCCAATTCAGATCATCATCACCAATCTCAAACCCAGATCACCAGCTGTGCAAGGGCATTGCTTTCTGCCATGGTCATGGTGTATTACACAGGTATATATATTGTTCTTCCTATTTAAGAGATTGAAATAATCTTTGCTTTTGGTGTTGATTTCACTTGCTTGTTTGTTTGTTTCAGGGATCTTAAACCCCATAATACAGATCACTGCCAACAATATAAATCACTCCCACACGAAGAACAAGAACACAATTAATGATAACATTAATCCTCTCTCTCAAACTTCTGTTAACCTTCACCGCCATCATATCTGTTGCCGTAACAACCAAACTCTTGGTTCCGTTAATACCCATCGCCCTTCCGGCCATCTTGTCTGCCGTTGCCACCTGGCTGAAACCTCTGTATCTCTACGTCATCATTAACGGAATCATCATCACCATTGCCGCCACTACATGCTTCCAACACCACGACAATCAATCTCAGCCGCAGGCTCCTCGCCTATTAATTTTAGAGCTCGTTGAATCACTATAAAACCCAACTCACTACTAAAAATCTCAGATCTATAACGTCGTGTTAGAGCCTTGAGGGAGAGAGAGATACAAAGAAGCATCTTTTTCAGACCTGAACCAACAACTTCTGATTTAGCCGCCGGTGAAAGGATTCAGGTAATGCTTGTTGCCAGAAAAAAATGTGACGGAAGGTTGAGAGAGAAAAAGGTGGCGATGGTCGGATTTCTGAAAAAACATGAAGGGAGGTTGAGAGAGAGGGCTGGGGGTGGCTGTTGCAGAGATGGTGGTTGTGGGTGGTTGGTTTACAGTTCTGGTGGCGGTGGTCGGTTGGTGGCAATGGGAGTGAAGGTGGTTTGGATGGATAGAGACATGGGTTTATGTTTTATTGTATTTTTTTTAATCTGATTTGTTATTGTTTGAATTTATTTTAGATAAATAAGTGAGTAAAATTACCAATCTACCCTCATATGCAATAACTGAAACTTTTAACCAGGTTCGGGCCAAAGGACGTAGAATGTAATAGGTTTTACAAATAAAAGACTGTGACTGTAATTATTAAAGTTAAAGACTATCCATTAGTCCATTACAATCTGATACAAACATAAAAGCCAAAAGACGAAAGTGTAATTTACCCTAAGATTTTTTTTCTCTTCCGTAGGAAAATAAAAAGGCTCATTCTATTTACACCCCCCTCCTGATTATACCCCCCTTGTGAGAGGAAAATTGCCGGTCCCACGCAGGCCCCACCTGTAAGTATGTGAGAGGAGGGGGGTGTGAAAAGTAATTAGGGGGTGTAGAAAGTAGCACCCAATAAAAACCTTTGTATCAATAGTGGTCCCGAATTAAAATAATTAATACACCAACTATGTATTTGTTTGACATATCTGCAAGTTTTATTTATGTAGGCGGGTCCTAGTTAAGTAGCTTTCCATGTCCTGGTGTGCCAAGTGTCCACCTTCTTGACATACCCAAATTGCCTATATTTCAATGTTGTACATATATTAGCTTTATTATCATATACCAACTTTTCTTCATTATTAAAATAATAATTTTATGATAATATATTTTTACTGTATGATAAAAACAATACCCCATGATATGGTCGGTATGAAGAGCAAGAAACGAAAGTATTTGGTAACAATAGACCATTTGACACTTATGGACAATATAAAAGCGAATGCCTATCTATGAATGAATAACCAGACGAAATGCAACACGTTGGAGAGGAAAGAATGGTGTAGTTTTAAATTTTACTATCTTCAAGTTCTTGTTCGTTTGGTGTTTTGTTCTATACTTCTATTGCTTCTAGCCTCTTGCTAGAGCATTGTATTGTATAATTGCATTCTTTATATATAAAGTTTTTTTTTTTTTTTTTTTTTTTTTTTTTGCTTGCTACGGTTAAAAGAAAATATTGTAAACAATCCCAAACAAATAAGATAGTTTCGTTTGAAATTGTTCTCTTTAATGTAATGTTTTCTTTTAATTTTCTTTGGAAAAGAAACACACATAATATATGTAATATGTACGATATATATATATAGGTAGAGGATCCTGTACATTAATCCAGAAGTGTGAGAAGTGTATTATAACACTATATAACACCATATAAACACCGTATAACACTATGTAACACTATATAACAAATATAACACTATATTTTGTCTGATAGCATGTCTATGATAGATGTATAGTGTTATATATTGTTATATAATGTTACATAGTGTTATATGGTGTTACATAGTGTTATACGGTGTTTATATGGTGTTATATAGTGTTATAATACATTTATCACACTTTTCACACTTCTGAATTAATATACACTATCCATACCCTATATATATATACACACATATGTAATATATATACACCTATATGTGTATGTACACACCCCGCAAGGGGACATCAACATTTATTTACCGGGCCCAAACTGGTTTTTTACATCTTTAGTGTCAATATGAACCATGCAAACTACTTGATGATAAAAGGCAATATATATAATATAGATACACATATATGTGTATATGTACACACCTACACGAGTCACATCGACATTACCTATATTTTAAAATTACAATGCAATAAATAGTAACAACCTATATTTATTTATTTATTTATTTAAAATTAAAATTACAATGCAATGAATAGTAACATCATTAAGGGATAAGTAAATGGTATTGGGTACTGGTACCAGTATCAAATTTATCAAACCGGGTGTATTTTTTGTACCGGTTCAGCACCAGTATTCACCGGTTTTTACCCTCAAACATCGGTGCCGTACCAGTACCGACCGGTACCAAACCATACCGTACCAGGTATATTCGGTACCGCTACCCACTTTTGGGGATTTCGGTACCGGTTGGTACCGAGCTCATCAAATCCTGTAGCAACGTAGCAACGCAAGTAATTGTACCGTTTAGATTACTTTTCATACACACAGTAAGTAAACTGTATTTCGTTTGAATGATGTTTAATATACACAACAACTTATTTTGCTTTCTTTTTTCTCTTTTTCTGTAATGAATGAATTGTAGCATGTAAATCAAGGGATAAGCAAATGGTATCGGGTACTGGTACCGGTATCAAATTTACCAAACCGGGTGTATTTTCGGTACCGGTTTGGCACCGGTATTCACTGGTTTTTACCCTCAAATATCAGTGCCGTACCAGTACCGACCGGTACGGAACCGTACCGTATCAGGTATATTCGGTACCAGTACTCACTTTTGGGGATTTCGGTACCGGTTGGCACCGAGCTCATCAAATCCGGTAGCAACGCAAGTAATTGCACCGTTTAGATTACTTTTCATACACACAGTAAGTAAACTGTATTTCGTTTGAATAAGGTTTAATATACACAACAACGTATTTTGCTTTCTTTTTTGTCTTTTTCTGTAATGAATTAATTGTAGCATGTAAAATTAACTTGGATATTTAGATTATCGATGAGCAAATCGTATCAAATCCTGTAATCAAACTGGTATCGTATCGGTACCAAATTTACTATACCAAATCATTTTCGATACCAATTTGGTACCCACCTTTTGGCGTTTTCAGAATCGTTACTTTCGGTTCGACATCGGTCTAGCACCATACCTGTATTTATTTATTTTTACCTTCAAATACCATACCGTATTGTACCGAACATTTTCAGTGGCAGTACCTAATTTCGATGATTTTCCGGATCGGTACTTTCGGTGCCGTTACCGATACCGAGCTCATCCATATTTTAACGTGTTAGCACCGTAATAACTGAACTGAAAACAACCGAATTTCCAACGTGTAGGACGTGTGGGTCCTATTATTATTATATATTAGGTTATTTAAAATCATTTTTTTTAGGACGGAGTGACTATCCTTACCACGTCATTTTTATTTATGTTTTGATATTTGGTATCTGCTTGCCGCTCCTGACACGCGTTTTGTAGACGTTGGGTCCCCGCCGCAACGCGCGGGCGGAAAATCAACTAGTTTATTTATATGGTATAAAATAGGATAATGTAAATTAAAATGCAAAGTTATTGGAACAAAGAGTACCATTGCATTAGTGGCATGGAGTATAGATAACAACTAGTAGATGCCCCGCCCGTGTTGCGGGGCGATGGCCGAATAATTCTCAATCAATTAAAAAAAGACTACTATAATTTTACTATGAAAAAAAACGATGATAAGAACGTAATTTTGGACTCAGGGCAAAACTGTGATTTTTCAGGACTAATGAGCCAGTGTTAGGCAGCTCCTTGACACGAAAAAGAATTAAATCGAGTAAACCAATTAAAACAAAAAAAACCTTTATAGTTTTGCTAAAAAAACTAAAACGATGGGAAAAACGTAATTTTTAACTGAGGG
The DNA here is from genome assembly GCA_030545235.1 of Helianthus tuberosus. NCBI lineage: Eukaryota > Viridiplantae > Streptophyta > Magnoliopsida > Asterales > Asteraceae > Helianthus > Helianthus tuberosus. The sequence continues at coordinate 197,223,364 of CM060448.1, read as the reverse complement.
CGAAATCATAATTTTAATTCAGGGATAAAATCGTAAATTAAATGGACCTATGGGGGAGTGCCAGGAAGCTGCCGACATGACTGTAATTTTACACTGGGGGAAAAATTGTAATTTCACCAGGAAAACAAACAAAAACGATGGAGAAAATGTAAATATAAGTTGAGGGCAAAATCGTAACTTGACTGTGAGAAAAAAAAACTAATGGCAAAAGTATAAATTTATACGGGGCAAAATCGTAATTTTGAACCGAGGGCAAAATCGAAATTTTAGCTGGGAGCAAAACCGCTAATTTATTTTTAAATGGGGGTAAGAACATAATTTTGAGCTGATGGCAAAATCGTACTTTTAAGGGAAAAAAAACTAATGGCAAAACTGTAAATTGAAACGGGGCAAAATCGTAATTTTGAACCGGGGGCAAAATCGAAATATTTAGCTGGAAGCAAAAACGCAAATTTATATTTTAGTGGGGGTAAATACATATTTTTGAACTAGTGGTAAAAGCGTAATTTTAAAGCGGGATAAAATCGTAAATTTGTTGGGCCAATAGGAGAGTGCCAAGCAGCTGCGTGGCACTATTTTCCCTGCCGCCCATGTGGCCCAATAGCCGTCAGGCACTATTGCCGCCGACATTGGTCTTTGTAGTAGTTGACAATGAGGAAATTTCAAAGGATTGGTTGAGAGTTGGCTTGGCCATGTGCAATAATATCACATGAATTCTGAGATGAGTAATGAGTCTGCTCCTAGTCTTGACAAATTGGCTACAGAACACAACAAGATTGGGTCCAGAAAATTGAACCCATATATTATGGGTTATGACCAATGGGTCCCAATTGAACCAATAGAATAAACTTGCTTGGTTACACTAAACCCAAACAAGACCTAACTCATCCAAATCCGACGAACCATTCGTGTTTCTTATCCGTATGAAAAGTTTCATTAAAAAAAACGGACCGAAAGGCTAACTTTTGACCGGTTTTGGTCAAAAGACCGGTCAGAGCTTAGCCCAAGAAAGAAAGGGCTGTGCTACGGTCTTTCTATGAATTATCTAAAATTAATATAAGAAAAAAAAATCTTTTAAGGGTGTTTGAAGGTATGATTAAACTAATCATCTCAACTTGAAATCAAAGAACAATTAGTTTTGGGGACCGTTGGTTTTTAGGGTGTTTGGAGGTATGATTAAACTAATCATCTCAACTTAAAATCAAAGAACAGTTAGTTTTGAAGACCGTTAGTATTTCATGTCAAAAGTGATCACGAAAAAAGTGATCACGGAATATCTATTAAAAATAAAATCAATTAAAATTCCATAAATATTTTAAATAAATCCCATCAAGTATGTGACGATATTCAACATCTCATAAATGAGTGAATTCCAAGTCTAGTGTTAAAACAGGGTTTTCAACCAAAACACGTTTTTGGGACAGAATTAAGGGTATGTTTGGCGAAAGTAGCTGGTGGCTGGTAGCTGAAAGCTGAAAGCTGGTAGCTGGTGGCTGGAAGCTGGTAGCTAGTAGCTGTAGCTTTTTAGATATATTTGGTGTTTGGTAGAGTAGCTGAAGCTTTTACTAAAATGTATAAAATGACCAAAATGGACATAACTAAAAATATAGAAAGTTGGTGCATTAAAAACTTTCTTATTTTTAGAGGTTAAAATAGTCATATTTTCCCTAAAAGCTTGTAGCTCCTTCTAAACGCTACTAGTAGTAGCGTTCAACCAAAAGCTTCAAGCTCGTAACCTAAAAGCTTAAAGCTCCTTCAACCAAACAAGACTTTTTATTGATTAGGAGCTTTTTCTTAAAAGCTTAAAGCTAGAAGCTCCTAAAAGCTCCAAAAAGCTCCATGCCAAACATACCCTAAATCCAACTTAAATTTCCAAGAATTCAAGAACCAAACAAGGCATAAATATCTAACGGATACATTTTCTTTTAACGGCAAACTAACCTACTTCTAAATTTCATCTTACAAAATTTGAACCCTCAACTTATTAGACAGAGGGAAGACATCTTATCACACACTATATCTCTTAAAATTAAATTGATATTCTTAATATTATTTTTAATAGATATTTATGATATTACCCAAGTTTTATTTTAAATATATTTAAAATTATTATTAGTTATCTATGTTTAAAGAGCCTCAATGGTTTTTGAATCAGAAATGAAACCGGTATACATAGAAACCAGTTTAAAACGGTACAACCCACTAGGTTTCTAACCACTATATAGCCCTCCCTTTATGTAACACCCCAAAAATGGGTTTGGTAATCTAAACCCGGTTAATATAAAGGAACGGGTAAAATACCGTTAGGGGATAAAAGTGAACCCGTAAATGAATATTAACTAGGAATAATTAACCTAGTTGATTTTCTTATATCGTTGGTATTAAAAATGAAGGGTTGTAGCCTTATTTAATTAAAAAGAAACATGAGGGACCAAAGCGGGACAACTTGAAAGATGTTTAATTAAAAGAAAGCACGCACAAACACACACACACTTGCGTGTGTTCTAGATCGATGTCCAGGAGAAAGAACCAAGGGTTCAAACCCTAGTTCTTAAAGAATCTTCAAGTTGAAGGGCCAAATGAAGTCTAAATTCACAACCGAACGTGAATTAATGATCACCCAAGCTAGGGGATTATAAGGTATGTCGAATTTTGATGTTTAATGAAGTTGAGAAATCTTGATAATCATCACTAGTGGTGAATTATGTATGAATCATGAAGGTTATGGCCAAATTAGTGATGTATGCACGTTTAGGAACAAACCCTAAGCGAAGACTCTGAGTAAATTGCTAGAATCTAGGTGTTTGGATGAATTACCACACTTAGTTAAGTGGGTTCATGTTTAATCCATGAAATGGTATGAACTTGATTAGGAATATGTGTAGTATGTGATGGGTATTTGTATATAGAGTGATTATGGTATGGAATTTGTATGATGTTTACTTGTGTTGATAAATGAAAGTGATAATTAGGAAGAAACACATGAAATACTTGTACATTATGCTTAGGAAGTAGTACGCACACCAAGTGTTTGATGAAATGTCTAAATGACAATAATATGTGAAATTGTATGCAATTAATGGGTAAACATGTATGGAATGTGGTATTAATGAAATTGATAGTAAACTAACATGAGGAATGTATTTTAGATATAGTTCATGTGAAGATTATGGTTGATGTTGGGTATGCTTTATGCTTGTTTGAATTGACTAATGAAAGTCATACGTGAGATATGCAATTGATATGATTGTTTATACGCACAATCATATATGCTAACAAGAATGTGAATGTAATGACATGTACGGATAGGAGTCATGTCAACGCGGACACAAGCATGGAAGGGCAACGGGCCAAGGATAAACACGGAAGCTATGCTTGAACTCGGACGCACTATGTAAGTGAACTCCGAACTTACCCTTTTGTTTGGTAATGTATTTATGATATATGGTAATTATTGAATGTAATGTAAGAAGATATGAATCGTTGTTATTACTAAGTTAAGTTTTAGTGGAAATGGGTCGGAAGTGGTTAAGAAAGAGATTCGATTAAGTTTGGGTAAGAAAGGGAATGTACATAATGAATTATGCATAAAGATGAGTTATGTGTATTCGAGGACATGTTCATATGAAAGGATGCTAATGATACTCACCGTTTTTCTATTGAGAATTAATGTGAAGTGTAGGTATGTTAACAATGGAGGTGAAGGTTGACTCCGCAATTTGATGCGAGTGATACAATGGATGGATGAAGGGGCTAGTAATAGAGAAAGCATGATATGTTGTCGCTTTATTATGCATATGTTAAGATTTTGTATTTTGTCATCGGTTGCTAATGATGTGATTGAATGTGGTGACTGCAGGCTGTATAGGTTTATGGATGTTTCATCAAGAAGTGTACGCGGTTGAAGATCGAGTCAAGACATGGATTGTACGTGGGTGTGTATGTGGTCACGTAATTTGATATTAGTATATTAGTTTTTGATTAATTATAGAAGGGATTAATGTATTTAATATAAATGAATGAAATTAATAAAAGAAATTTAAAATATGTAATTTCCGCTGCGATAAATTTGGTTAAAACGTGTTAGGGCGTTACACTTTAACACCGGTTCAACCCAAACCAGACCAGAAAAAAAAACCAATAAAATTACTCAAAACCGGTCAAAACCCAAACTAGTTTAAAACTTAACTCGTTTTCGACTTTTGTTCACCAACTTGAACTAGTTAAAAAGGGACATTGAATTTAAATAACCCCAACTTTCACCAAATGACCGATAGCACTCCCAACTTTCGATTCGTACCACACCACTCCCAAATTTTAACTTATTTTCCTCTGACACTCCAAAACTATCTGAACCCTAACACAGTTAAATGACATTAGATGCCACATCATATGCCACACTATTAAATAAGTGCCATATCAGATGAAACGTCAGCAAAAAAGGCCACGTTACTAACCAAAGTGCCACATCAGCAAAAAAACTAACTGAGTTTAGATTCAGTTAGTTTGGAAGTGCTAGAGGAAAGTAAGTCAAAAGTTGGGAGTGATATGGTGCAAATCGAAAGTTGAGAATGGGTTATTTAAATCCAATAAAAAAAAAAAACCCAATTTGTTCACCTCTAGAAAGAATATAATGTATGTATATGTGGTCCAATAGCGAGCATAATATATGGGCTTAGAAAACTATTTATATGGCCCAATAACCAGAATTGGTAATTAGGGCTAGATTCTTGCTATACTGTTTCAGTCAATCTGCATTCGAATCGTAGCTGAACAAGATGAAGCTTAAACAATTAGAAAGTTTATTAGGGAATCTTCAACAATTCGAGAATCCAAAGGTACTAGATTCATACACTTTGAATCTGCTTCACATATTTAGTTGTTCTCTATGCTTTTCCCCTTTTAAATTATTGCAAAAAATAATTTATTTTTGTTTGTTTGTTTGTGTGAATGTTTTTAATTTGCAGATTGAGCTGGAACAATATCCAACTGGAGCTCACATTGCTTCTCGTATGCTATACACGGTACCTATTTCATCTCTGTATTTATTTTTTAATTTGTTTTGATTAATTTGAGCTTGAGTTTATGCATGATTTGTTTGATTTTGGGTGTGCAAATTAGTTTATATTGTGCAAATTATGGGTCGGTTTTGGCCTAAAACCATAACCGAGATGTCGGTTATGGTTGATCGGTTTTGATGGTTATAACTGGAGCTCACCATTGGTCGGTTATGGGTTGGTTAATCGTGAATTTAGGCCTGGCTAGAATTTGCTCAAAAATATAATTGGGCATTATTTGGGACAAAAAGTTTGGACTTAATTTTTTTTACCACGGTATAAATTGTTATTACATATCATTAAAAAATACATATAATCTATAATATTATAGATTAACTATACTTGGACATTATTTGGGAGAAAAAGTTTTGGCTTAAATTTTTTTTACCACCTTATAAATTGTTATTACACATTTGTATATATTACATAGCATTAAAAAATACATATAATCTATAATATTATGGATTAACCATGACTATACTAACATGCGGGTCGGTTCGGTTCGGTTATGGCGGTTATGGAACAAAGGAAAACCATAACCGAGTCATGTATATTGGTTTTTCAGAAATTCATTAACCGACCCATCAGTTTTCTATTCGGTTCGCCTTTTTTGGTTCGTTTTTTTTGGTTAATTTGGTGATGGGTCGGTTAATTCGGTTTTATGCACACCAATTTCAAAAAATGCATCCAAGCACACACTAAACATTATCATGTAAACTCTTTCTAGTCTATCTACACGAAACACATGGAGATTGACCGAGTTGTGTATGTATCTATTATTGCTTAGATTTCACAACTTCTGACAAAAAGGTTGTTTTCTATGCGGTTTTGGTGCTCTTAGGTCCAAGCTACATGTTGTTGCGAATTTATAGCTTGATGAGGCATATTACAGCAGCGTACTGCGGATATTCAATTAGCTAGTTTGTTAGTTTTTCCTACACTTGCGTTTTGCGTTAGCCTTACATTTGTCTTAGCTTTGTTTTGATGTATAGATTATTATAGGAGTGTATAGCCGTAGAGGTGCTTTCTAGGGGGTTTGCGCTACTTTTCATTGTTTATTTGCTCTTTTACCTGTTAGTACTATAGTTTTCTCACCACTTTATGCTATCGGTCTGGTACGACTGTTACTATTAATACGTTTTGTCTTGTTGTTTTTGATTTACTTAGCCACAGTTTATATTATATGAAATGCCATTACTATATTTTACATGAAAAAAATAGAGGGGCTTTTAGAGACACAGTTTGTTTGATGTCATAAATGTTTTTGTTTACATCGAGAGGAAGTTTCAATGAGCTATTTTGGCTGTAATATGAACAGCAGTACTAATTGTTATCGTTTATCTCCTCATGGAAAGAGAGATTGCTAAATGCTAATTTATTTAGTAGTTACCTTTTCTCGTTCTATGATTCTATCTAGACTAGTAAATATAAACTTTTTTTATTCAATTTTACTTGACTAGGCGGAGAATTCATATGACGACATAAGCGGCAAAGTAGTAGCCGATTTTGGATGCGGGTGTGGCACATTAAGTCTTGCTGCTACTCTCCTAGATGCAGAGTGAGATTTATTATTAGTAGTATCTTAATAAAATCATATTTGATATCCAAACTGCAATTTGACAGTAGTTTTGTGTTTAATAGGCATGTCATCGGCATAGATGTTGATGATGAGTCCCTAGAAATTGCATCGGTCAATGCTGATGAGCTGGAGGTAATTCATTGCATCCTTATCTTTCAGCATTGAAGATTCTTTGTAGCTATTTAATTGATGAATTTTTATAATCATTTATATCAGGTTGAATTGGAGTTAATTCAATCTGAAATTAAGAACCTGCCATGGAGAGGTCTCTCTCTCTCCCATCATCTTAGCAACCTCTTAAGCATTGTTTTCATATATATATATATAGGATTAGGTTCAAGAGTGAACACTAGTGTAGCTTGCGAACTGAGTGAACTAATCCTGGCCATACACGTGTGTAGATCAATGGCCAGGATTTGATGTTGAAATACACTAGTATATTTTACGATTTGATGATGAGATCCTGGCCATACACGTGTGTAGATCAATGGCCAGGAGTTGTTCACTCAGTTCGCAAATACACTAATGTTCACTCTAGAACCCCACCCTATATATATATATATATATATAGGGTTAGGGTAAAATGAAAACTCCTATGAATGGAGAGAACTTAGAGAACTCGGCCAAAACGAAGGCTTTTTCAAAAAGAAATTTCCCCAAAATCCTTAAAAAAATCAACTTTTCCAAAAAAAAAAAAGTTTTTGTTAACTTACACCAGTAAAAAACCCTTACAATGGGTGTAAATGTTGATGTCAGCATCGCTGTAAAAAGGTTGAAAACACCGCTTGTTTTTTTTTACAGCTGTGTTTGTAACATTTTCATCTACGTGTGTGCAAAAAAATGGTGGCAAAACTCGCACAGGAAGTCGGAGTTCTCTATGTTCTCACAACTCGCGGGGGGGGGGGGGGGTCTCTTGATCCGAAGCCTATATATATATATATAATAAGTATTAAGTAATCCCAAACACCCTGAGCTTCACAGTAATCCCTTTTAGTTAATAAGGGAGAGAGCTTGATTGCTGTAATTGTTTATATATTTAAAGGTCAAATTGTCGATACTGTTGTAATGAACCCTCCGTTTGGAACACGCAAAAAAGGAGCTGACATGGAATTTTTGTCCGTTGCATTAAAGGTAAACAATTAAAAAGTGGAATCATTTCCAAATTTATTTTTCAAGTGTGTTTTACATAGTGCATACAAAACTATCAGGTTGCTTCTCAAGCTGTTTATTCTTTGCACAAGACAACTACAAGAGAAGTAAGTCTCCAATTTTGTTTGTTTAAGATTAGAACTTTTTTTTTTTTTTGAAAATTAAACTTCATTAAAACACACCTCCGACCCAAACGGGCAAAAGGCCAATACAAAACACCACCCCCGACCCAAACGGGCAAAGGGCAAAATTACAACAAGATTAGAACATTTGACTGGGCACTTAGTTAAATAAATGTGTTCAATCATCAATCAAAATTCTTAAACACTATACCCGATGACACGAATAATTAATTAGTGGCTTGAAATTAGTGCCATCTTTTTGTCGTCGTGATTACATGAGAGGGGTGTAGCCGAGCCTGAGCTTTACTTGTTTTAGTCCAGAGAGCTTGATCTCTGTCTAAAGCTCGAGTTAGCCTCATGAGTATATTTTCAAACTTGAGATCGGATCTGGTACTCATTAATTATTAACTTTTTATTTATAACATATATAATTATTTTTATATATACTAGTAGTTACAATTTTGTATATATATAACACGTTATATATTATCTACTTACTTTTTTATCATAATGATGTGTAATAATATTCATTATGTAATCATATAGTTATATTAAATACAAATATATTTATATAAATATTAGGCTCGTTTAGGCCCACGAGCCTGTTTAAGCTTGATATATGAAGCTCGGGATCAAGTTTGGTATATAATTGTTATAATCTATGTTGTCAAAAGCGAGCTAGGCGCGCGCCTAGGCGCTCAGGCGCAGCGAGGCGCACCTAAAGCGCCTGGTGGAGGGCTAGGCGCAGATCTGCGTCTTTTTTAAAAAAACGCACTCAGGCGCTCGCCTAGAGCTAGGCGCAGGCGCAGCAATCCACCCTAAAACCAAAAAGAACAGCCTGAAATGGAACAATATAGAGGGTAGATGGAGAGGAACCTTGTTTAGCAACTTCTTGAAGGGGAGAGGAGAACCTAATTTACACTCTAGATCATGGTCGACACCAGCGACGTAGTGGACTGGTGTCGGCTGCCCATTTTTTGATAGAAAACCTAATTTAATAAAACAGACAAGCTGCATTTTGTTGATTGTAGACTGGGCTGGGCCGGTCTTTAGTTTAAATAACTAAACTATTTCATAAAATAGACGGATGGCCCAATTAAATATCTTCAAATTGTTTTAGTTTGATACAAATACTGATATATTGAGAAGTATTAATTATTATTGATATTATTATATATATTTTCAAAAGATATTATGATTTTTTTTCTATTACATTTGTTTAAAGGGGAATTGGCCTGTAATAATCCCACTTAGACCTTATTGGCCATTAATAATCCCACTTCAGAATATTCCCCCCACCAGTCCCACCTTTCACCTATTTTTTCTACAATGGTCCCCCGTTAAAAAAACTTAACGGAGTTAAGCTTTTTTCCAAATTACAAACAGCTTTTTTAGGGCTTTTGATTAGAACGATGATACGAGTCCATTGATATAAAACTTACTTCGAAATGGTGCTCCAAGTGACTTGATTTTGGTTAATTGGAAATTTAAACACCCGAATGGAAGCACCGTTTCGAGGCAAGTTTTACATCAATAGACTTGTATCGTTGTTCTAATCAAAAGCCCTAAAAAATCTATTTGTAATTTGGAAAAAAGCTTAACTCCGTTAAGTTTTTTTTTAACGGGGGACCATTGTAGGAAAAATAGGTGAAAGGTGGGACTGGTGGGGGGAATATTCTGAGGTGGGATTATTAATGGCCAATAAGGTCTAGGTGGGGTTATTACAGGCCAATTTCCCTTGTTTAAATAGTGTAATACTATTAATTTTGTGCCTATTATACATATTATTTATTTTTATTATGGCGCCTTACTTAAAAAAGCCCTCTCTTTTTTTGCGCCTAGGCTCTGGGCGAGGCCTTGCGCCTTTGACAACGTAGGTTATAATACTCTTTTTATAATTATCATTATTCATATAATTTTAAAAAATACCAAAAGAGTGTGTGGATCAACCCAACTCAACATTGCTTGTTTGACATCTGACACGCTAGACCCGTTCATTTTGCAGCATATTAAAAGAGCAGCATTGCGAGATTACAATGCTAGTAGTGCTGAAGTTATATGTGAGGTAAATATTTTTTTTCAATCTTTTTGTTACAACTTTTCCTGTAATTTTTAAAATTTATTTTGTTCGGTTATATCTTATGTTTTCGCAGCTTCGATATGATCTGCCAAAACTATACAAATTTCACAAGAAAAAAGACGTTGATATCGCAGTGGATTTATGGCGGTTTGTTCCTAAAGCAAAACAAGAATCTTAGATATAATCTGCTTTTGTATTTGTAACATTGATGTTATTGTGTATATTGGTACCGAAAAACGGAAATTCGAAGAATTTCTCAATTCTCTTGATGTTGTTTACACTAATGAGCTCTATAATGAGGGTTTTGGACTAGTTTTATTTTGATGTTGAATATGTTGGTTTTATTACATATTTTTCATAGCATATGTAATCAACAATGGATCATGTTTTTAACAGCAGGAAGAACATATTAAAACCCAACAAGCAAGATGCAAGAAGAAAACACAAAGAACAACTAGAAATCTATAATTGGTTTTTTAACCACTTAATAAAACTAAACTTAATCTTATGAAACATTCTTAACCCGCCTTATTCTGGCACCAAGTGATAACATGTAATTTTTTTTAACGACCAACGAAAGGCTGATTATCTTGGTAAACCCAATGGTAAAAGGCCACCATGCCTGCCAACGCTGACGGCACTAGTGACCCGGCCCACTACATTCCACAGGAAACTCATCGTCCGAAAGCCCACTGTGGTAACTGGTAAACCACATTGCTCAACATAGAGTAATTTTATTCCACTTTAGTGGTGTTCAAAAAACTCGCAGCTCGCTCGAAAAAAATTCGAAAAAGTTCGGCTCGAAATTGGCTTGGTTGTAAACAAGCCAGCTCGGCTCGGTTTGTAAACGAGCCGAGCTCGAGCTTGGCCTGGCTCGGCTCGTGAGCCTGTGAGCCGGCTCGATAAGGTTTACATCCTTCATTTCTTTTGTCCCACATTGTTCAGAAGATAATAACTATAGGAGTATCTCCCCTATAAAAGAAGGTAAAGACAATGCATAAAGTGAAAAAACTATTTATACTTGCATATTTAGTCATTTGGTTAAATTAAATTGCAATTATGACCCTTAGTCTATGAAGAGATTCGTTTTTAGGGTTTTTTAGTAGTAAATTTTGCAGTTCTTTGTTAGTTCGAGCTAGATCGAGCCGAGCCAACCTAGCTCGAATTTTAATCGAGTCGAGCTCAAGCCTCAATTCTCAACTTGATTTGAAATTCAAGCTCAAGCCGAGCCAGCTCGAATTAAGTTCGACCCAGCTCGATCGAACTCGGCTCAACTCGGCTCGTTTTCAGCCGTATTCCACTTTGAAGGTCATGGAGCTGCCAATGCACCGGAAGATCATTAGCGTGTTAACACGTAATCAAGCTAAAAACTTTGTTAGTTTGTCTTTTTTTATTTCAGTACATGATCTAAAAATGTATTTGTATATGGGCCATTTCCAATTCTCAAGCCCATAAATCATAATATAGTTTTCATTGGTCTAATAGTAGTAATGGGCCAGTTATATGTGCCTTTTCGGCTGCTTCTCAAAATCTTAACTCTCAAGGCTATTTGAAGCCCAATATATCTCATGATGCTCAAAATAAAAGAACATCACCTCATTTTGTATTTTGCAACAGTCAAGTGTCAGCTACACATTTAGAGAGAATGGTTCTTCATGAAATAGTATAGATCAAATATAAATGGGCTTTAACATACAAAATGCCCTTAACGTAATAAATGAAGGAAGATTTTTTCCCTACTCGTTAAGAATAATGTTTAATTTCAAAATGTAAAAAAAACGTGATTTTACAGTAGTAGAGTAATTATTGTAGGATAATTATAATTACGCTACAAAATTACATAATACTCTACTAGTGTAAAATCATGATTTATTGGGACAAAAATACGTGATTAATAAGATGGGGAAATTTTCAAAAAAAAAAAAAAATATTTCTCTCACTTCTCACGTTAATTTGGGACTAAAATACGTGATTCATAAGATGGAGAAAAATTTTCAAAAATTACCTCATTCACTTCTCACGTTAAGGGTATATAATTTTAATAATCCAAACTATAATCCATTGCCCGATGATAATTCATACTGACAATTTATATAATTATACCTCAAATTTTCACTTTTGTTGCCAATGGTAACCCCACTCTTATAATAATCATAATGACCAATTTACACTTGATTTCCACTCGATTTTGCTCACAAGGATGATTATGAGTGCAATAGGTTTTGAAATAAGTAAGCCTTAAGTGAGAAGTGAATGAGGTAATTTTGAAAAAATTTCACATCTTATTAATCATCTTCCAACCTTCTTTAAGCCCAACCCTAATCTCCCACTTATAAATAAGCCTCCTCCACACTCTCCTAACACTTTACAAACTCTCAAATCTCTCATAACACTCAAATTCTCTCAAGAAAATTCTGCTTTTGGGCATAATACTCTCTAGTGTTCTAAACTCACTTCTTCTACTTTTCTTTATGTTTTCTTGCTTCAAAACCCTTGGACAACATCAAAGATTGTTTCCCCAATGTTCATCAAGGCGTAACAAGGTGGTACAACTCCATATTTGAAGTCCAAAGTAGGTTATAAATTCCACTTTCATAAAACTTTTATAAACTTACATTTTTCATTGTTCATCTTATGGAATCATGCACCAAATCTTGTTCCCAACTAAACTAATGTTGATGGACTTGTGTTATGGTTGATTTCCAGAGGATTAGAGGTTCAAAAACCCTAAAAACCTACTGCCCAAAAAAGGTCCTAAGTGACCTACGAGTGTTGAAACCATTCAAGCCCCACAACCTTCAATGTGATGAGGCTTGTGTTTTGGTAAAGTGTGAACAATTGAGCCTTGACTTTCCAACTATGATTCCACTTCCTGACTTAGTTAGTTAATCCATTTTCTTTAACCTAAGCCACCAAGTAGACTTTCTAGTAACAAAGTGTCCAAACTATACCAAGTCTCGAAACATTTGCCATGATTGGAGTGCACTCGTCTAGTTTGAGCTCACTTGGTTACTTGGTGATTTAGATGATGCACACTGTAAGTAGTTTCTAAGGATCAAAGTGAGCCAACCTCACCTCGTCTCCAACATTTTCCATGTTGGGTATGTACTCGTCGGGTTGTTCTCATTTGGCTACTTAGTAAATTAAACACTTTCATTTTTGTCCATATTCATGACCAACCGGAATCATCAACTAAGTTGATGGTTTTGTGCTTTGGTGAATCATATAATGAGGTTTAATGGATGATGATCATCCTACTTAGGGGCGGACCTATAGGTAGTTAAGGGGTGGCGTCCGCTACCCCTTGGTCGGAAAAAAATTGGAAAAATTAGTGTAAATTTTGGAAAAATTTGACGTTTTTTCGATTTCGTTACCGCTTATTTATAAAACGTTACCGCTTGGTCGGAATCCTAGATCTGCCACTGATCCTACCTCCTTGAATGACCATTCCATGGAACCTTATAGCACATAGGACTATAATACATTTTCCGTCATTCCGAACCCAATCCATCAATCAAATCCATAAACTCATGCATCTTCGTTTTCCTATCGTAGGGTAACTTCGATGTTCAAATCTCAAGACTCAACAACTCACGACCACTTTGGAAGCTTTGCAAACCGTGAGTTTACATGATCTCATTTTACCTTTTTCACACTTTTGGGTGCAATATATATATATACACAATATTATCAAAATCACAAACACGATATCAATCACACTATTCACATCAATCAATTCATTTATACATGCTTAAATGATATGCTTAGGATACATACATGCTAGAAGCCTTTCTTGCACAAATATTTGTCATTAAAATCATGAGCCAACCTTAGCATGTATAGTGCTATAGGAGTAGCACACCACCCTTAGGAAGGTTCTATGTTAAGTCATTCAATCACGGTTTTGTTCGCCTCTGTGACAAAATACGTAACTTTGTGGACACAATTGGTTTGACCTATATTTGATGCATGCTAGTAATGTTATGTTTTCATACATTTTAATATTTACAAAAGAAAAGGCAAAAAAAAAATATCTCAAAAAAAAAATATCGTCAATCCAACGACCAATATTAAACTCCAAACCAATCCAGTGGATCCACGTACCACCCCATTCATCTCTCTCTCACCAAAGGACGGTCCAGTTGTACCATTATTATCAGGGTTTGTACCGTACAATACCTGTATACCTTCAACATCATCTCTATCAACCTCAACCTTCTTCACACCAGACGCTATTTTTAAAACCGGGTATTAATACCCGAACCCATACCCGGTTATACCCGAACTCCATCATCCTTACCCAGGTACATAGAATATGGTTTTTCTCCTCAGTACCCATACCCGAACCCTACCCGGTTTCTCTCAATATGCAATTTTCGAATACCCGGTCATACCTAGAACCGGGTATTAAAAAATTCCGATTTGTGCATCTCTGGGTTGACTTTCACACACTCTCTCTCACTCCAACTTTATACTTACTCTCACGCCAGAGGATGGTCATAGAGAGAACACCCTCTTTGTGTCAAGCGTTAATAGCGTCTTCTTGTTTTGCATCTTCCGGTCTTGGTGGTATCCACAACCAACCCCAGTAGAAACGTTGAATTCCTCTTGGAGTTGATTTGGTGTTTCTTCATCTTTTATATTAGTTCGGCCGAACCCGTACCAAATTTTTTTAGTGTTATATATAGGTGTATTTTGACATCGCACCTTTAGAAATTTTGCCGTCGAACTCGTAAAATCCTTTTAATCAAACCCTGAAAAATTTTTGAACCCGTAAAAAAAATTTCTAGCTACGCATCTACCCATTTACATACATACTCTTAAAGAACTCATGAGTATGACCTAGTACAATATAAGTAGAAGAAAGTTCTTGGGTGCATAGGTGTTTAACTACCAAGGCAGTTGGAAAAATTCAAAACGTGTTTCTAAAAATAACTAGGTTTTTTCACAATCACCGTGTTGCGGCGAACTTATTTTGTTATTTAGTCTGTGTTTACATGTGTTTTGAAATTACTACGAGGGTTGCGCACGAAACCGATGACAAGAATAAAAAGAAGATATAGAAAAAAACACTAAAAGATAACCGAAAGAAAATCAACCAAAAAAATTTCATGGTAATGATTTTGTTCGTATAAAACCCGTGGTCAGATATAAGCAAATGGTACTGGGTACCGGTACTTAATTTCCCGAGCCGAAAGATCTTAAGTATAAATTCGGTACCGACTTTTGGCGCCTACCGGTTTTTACCTTCATATACTGGTACCGTAACCGGTATTTTCGGTATCGATATCGGTTGGCACCGAGCTCATCCCTACCCCTAAAACTGAAAAAAAGAAATCATTAAAAGTTGAAGAAAATCAACAAAAAAAAGTTGCATGATACCGTTGTTGTTCGTACGGTACCCATGATCAGAGATGAGCAAATGGTACCGGGTAGAAGTACCGAATTTCCCGAACTAAAAAATTTTCAAAATCATTTCGGTACTGACTTTTGGGGTTTTCTGTACAAGGTTGGTGCCGGTTTTTACCTTCGTGTATGTACCAGGCTGGTGCCGGTTTTTACTTTCATGTACCGATAACGAACCGGACCATACATGTATTTTCGATATAAGCACCGATTGACACAAAGCTTATTCAACTTAAAAAGTAAGAAAATAATTATTATTATAATATTCAAAGAATAAAAGTATTAAAAATCTATATATATATATAACTATAATATTAATAACAAAACAAAATTACTGTTCAAAACGATGAGAAATTAATATAAGGATAATAAAAATCTATATATATATATAACTATAATATTAATAACAAAACAAAATTACTGTTCAAAACGATGAGAAATTAATATAAGGATAATTAATATAAGGATAATGCTCAATGCTATCAACGACTTGTACCCTTGGAAATATTATAGCCTATAAACTATAAAGAGTTGGTGAGCAAAGGTCAAAGTCAAAGGGGTCGTTATTGAATTTAACATGGCCGTTTCTACCGTTTTGTATGAACATGTCCAATCTTAAAAATCAATTTTGGGATTAAATATATTAAAATGGACATTTCTAGAATATTGAAAGAAACTCGATCGTTCAGACTTTTATTTTAGAAACTGTATGACGTCATGATAAAATATAATATTATAGTAATAAATTAAATTATACGCAAAAAGATAAGGAATGTTCAGTCAGCTCCCGGGTTGTGCACGATGGGTCTCAGTATCAGATGTCGTCTAGCTGGTCTACGAGTGTTCACACGGTTGAAGGCATTTCGGAGAAACAAGATGTGTTGTTTATGTTATCACAGGTTCGGCTTTATGACAGCAAAGACATTTGGATTTGGGATAATAAACCTGCAGTGGAGTTCTCTGTGGCTGCAGTAAAAGCTTCCATTCGTCAGAACCTAGTCGGTTGTTCCAGTCAAGTTTTTCGATGGATTAATTGGGTTCCGATCAAGGTTAATACGTTGGTATGGAGAATAGATAAAGGTAGAGTTCCCACGCGAGTTGAGCTGATCAGAAGGAACATTGTTTTGCCTAGCGTTAGGTGTCCGATGTGCAATTCAGCAGACGAGTCGGTAAGCCATGTTTTTTTCAGTTGTATCTTCGCATCTGGGGTGTGGTCTATGGTTTGGAGATGGTGCAATATGAGTATAACTTCCTTCGCTGATTATGAAGCGGTGCTTAAATGGCCGACCTCGAGTTCCAATTCTGCCAAGGAAAAGAAGATTATCTGTGGGATTTTTTGGGTTACTAGCTGGGCTATTTGGAAAGAACGTAACAAGGTGGTTTTTCAAAACGTTGATCCGAAGGTGTTGGAGGTGGTTTCTTTGGTTAAGTCTATGTCTTTCATTTGGTTAAAGTATAGATCTAAGTACCATAGGATTGTTTGGAACGATTGGGTTAAATACCCGTTGTACATGTTGTAATTTGTGGTGTGAGTGGTCCTTTATTTGAGGACTCCTCCGTTTTGTTTTGAATGAAGTTCTTTTTTCAAAAAAAAAAAAATAATAAACCAAACATAACGAACGAACATGAATATGAAATTTTGTTTGATTAGTTAAATGAATGAATACAGAGGAATCGTTCGTTCAATTGTGTTTGTGAACGTTTAGTAATGTGTTCATGAACATTCGCTCATTTACGTTTTGTTTTTGTTGTTCATATAAGATTATACATTTATTTATTTTATCTAAACTTTTTATATTATGTAATTCTTATTTATTTATTGCCTTAACAAATAAAAAAAACCTTATTCCCACACTACTTATGCACCGTTCTCTTTTCTTCTCCTTATTGTAACTGACGAATACTATCGACCTATGTTCGACAATTAGGGCTTCAAGTTCAGGCGCTACTTCCTCCACCATCCACCACTAGCCTCCGCCAATTTTATTTATGTCCGTAAACACGTTCATTTTCTTATTGAATGAACACAAATAAAAAATCTCGTTCAGTAAATGTTTATAAACCTACTATTTTCTTAATGAATGGACGCAAGTTTTTTTTTTCGTGTTCTTTTGTTTTATTTGCGGTCCTAGATGGAACAACACAAAATAGTAGATATTACATTGAGTTAAATGTCATTTTAATCCCTATGGTTTAGGTCGTTTTGCCAGTTTAGTCCAAAGTTTGAAACATTGCTATTTTAGTCCAAATAGTTTCAAGCGTTGCCATTTTAGTCCACTAGGTTAACTTCGTCTATTTTTTCTGTTAGCTAGAAGGGTAATTCAATCATTTTATTGTCGAATTGCCCTTCTAGTTAACAGAATTAAATATAAAATAGCCGAAATGCCCTTTTAGTTAACAGAATAAAGAGATGGAGTTAATCTAATGGACTAAAATGACAACGTTTGAAACTATTTAGACTAAAATAACAATGATTCAAATATTTGAACTAAACTGACAAAATAAGCCAAAGCAGATACAATAAAATGACATTTAACTCTATTAGATTTGGATTCACCTTTTCATATTCATTGAATAAAAGATATATAATATATTCAAATGCAAGTGTACACACCTTTATATTATTCCTACAATCATCCATGCAATGCAATCCTCTTCCTCCTCCTTTCTTCCTTCCAACCTCTTTTGACATATTCCTTCTTCATACTCCATATATCCAAACCTCCATTTCACAAATTCACATTCAATCCATCCAACACATTCAAACCATGAAGGTTATTCAATACAAACTCACTAATCTCTTCATCTTCTTCTTTCTCTTCTCATCTTCAACCACCGCTTTCCCCAACTTCTTCCCCAACATCTCATCAATTCCACCATCATTCCTCCCTAACCACACCACAAACCCATGGGACACCTTCAACAAACTCTCCGGCTGCCGCTCCGGCCAAAAAGTTGACGGTATCGCCAAGCTGAAAACATACTTCCACTACTTCGGATACCTCGCAAACACCACGGGCAACTTCTCTGATAATTTCGACGACGCGCTTGAAGCCGCAGTCAAAAACTACCAGAAAAACTTCAACCTAAACACCACCGGCGAACTGGACACGTCAACGGTCAACCAAATCTTAAAACCTAGATGTGGAGTTCCAGACATCGTCAACGGAACCACTACTATGAACTCCGGCAAAACGACGTCGTATCCAAACTCCGTCGCTCACTACTCGTTCTTCCCGGGAACACCACGGTGGCCAGCACGACGGCGTGATCTAACCTACGCGTTTGATCCACGTAACGAGTTATCTGAAGACGTGAAGCGCGTGTTCGCCAACGCTTTCTCCCGTTGGTCGGAATGGACACCGTTGACATTCACAAACATTAGCGACTACTCGTCAGCAGATATGAAGATCGGTTTCTACTCCGGCGACCACGGCGACGGAGAACCGTTTGACGGAGTGTTAGGAACCCTAGCGCACGCGTTTGCACCGCCAACTGGATTATTGCATCTGGATAACGCTGAAACGTGGATTATTAACGACGTATTCGGATCTGGATCGTCGTCATCAACAGCGATGGATCTGGAATCGGTAGCGGTGCATGAAATCGGGCATTTGTTAGGGTTAGGACACTCGTCGGTGGAGAATTCGATTATGTACCCGACGATAGCGTCTGGTGTGAAGAAGGTGGAGCTTGATAGAGATGATGTTGAAGGTATACAGGTGTTGTACGGTACAAACCCTGAGAATAATGGTACGGCTGGACCGTCGTTTGGTGAGAGGGAGGTGAGTGGGGTGGCGCGTGGATCGATTGGATTGGTTTGGAGTTTAATTTTGGCCGTTGGATTGATGATATTTGTTTTTTGAGATATTTTTTTGCTTTTTTTCTTTTGTAGATATTAAAATGTTTTACTAAATGATTATTTTGGATTATTGAGGGTTAGGTGGAGTTGTATTTTGGATTATTAAAATGCTTTTTTTCTTATTTGTTTTTTTGTATTATATGCTGTAAATGAGATTATACTTTTATTTCATAACTTATCCTTGTTCATAAAGTGTAATTTGTGTGTATCTCGTTCAGAAAATACAACGTCATCAAGGCAGATCATGACCACAGACAGACAAACCTAGTGAGACACATAGATTATTTCCGACAATGACAATGAATAAAAGGACGAAATGTTGCACCAACCAGTGACCCTCAATCCCTGCCACATGATCCTCAAAGGACAACTGGCGACAAACCGACTAGGAGTACGAAGAGATGCTGAGGTGGAACGAGTGACATCACGCCACGTCAACCCTAATTCCTGTTAACGATTATGTCCTGCCAGGCGAGACCAAATGGATATTCTCTAGAAACGACAACTAGCTAAGACCCAGTTGGCTTCATCCTCCTTATTAACCCTTCGGCTATAAATAGATAACTTCACCTTCAGGTTCAAGGATCGCTCTCTTACTCTCTCACTTAATACACACACTTATTATCTTCAAAATAAGTTCTTATTCTCACGTCGAAAGGTGGTTACAAGGAGAACCCCCAACCTCTCTTCCTTGTATCGAGCTTCACGGTGTTGTGTTGCTTTACAAGACCTAATCCAAACAATACAATCGTTAAGGGAGGAAAGAAGAAAGATTAACCTTTGTGACAAGACTAATCTCACATGTTAAGCCCCCTGGTTAACTTAGTGTTTCTTCATAATGCAAGAAATGAAACCACGAGGGCTCATGTTGTACTTTTTAGTGATTAGGGGCTCAACCTGTATTTTACGGATAATCACAGTCCACAAGGACATAAATTGCACTTTACTCTTCATTTTATAATTAAACCAACTTAAACAAGCCTTAGTTCAAGTTAAACTCAAGCCTAAGCTAGTATTAAGCGTGTTGCAATGGTATATTTGGAGTTTTATAAAACGTTACATTCTAAAAGAAACAAAATACACTACACCGATTGGAAACCATAAAACAAATACTAATACCAATACCGATAGTATGGATACTAGTAACAACGTTTTTCAGTAGGTATCCAAGTTCGGTTTGTTTTGTTATCAATCTCTATAGTTTATGACATTAAAAATACATTATTATGAACACAACTCGATTCGTTATGATACCGGTATTCAATATTGTTTACGACACTAAAAAATATTTTACAACGGTTTCATATTTGCACAAAAGTTGTTTGACGTGACCCAAATATAAAGTCGTGTAACCAAAATAATAAAATCGTGTTTTACATCAATCGAAAAAAACGAATGCCAATACATGTTTCAATAATACCAAATACTGGTACCGATTTTGTTCTATCAGTTGTGGTTCCATTCATCAAGATACCGATGCGGTATGAGAAATTGATATACCTATATGATATAAAAAATTAAAATACTTTATTTCGAACAAAACTTTGTTTTCAACAAATTTATACAAGAATTCAGAGAAATAAAAATAAACACACATACATTTAAAAATACAATTAACAAAATTTGTTAACTGGATTGCCATGACGTAATAAAAAAAATACAAGTCATTTATTTTTGTAAGAGTACTTTGTCCCATGTGTGGTTTAGTTTGAACTGGAATTGTTGGGTGCCTCTCAAGATCAATGTTTTCGGTTAGGAAGGTCATCAAAATCGGTTACCGGCCTCAGAGGCTTTGGTGAAAAGAATGACTATATCTTCTCCGTAAGACCATGTGTAGTGGTTAAACAAAATAATGCCCCTACCATGGGGCATTATTCGACACGTGGCAGTCCAGTCAGCATAGGGCATTATTGTAAAAGTGGCGTAGTGGGGCATTATTCCAATAACGCCAATGCAAATTTTAGAATTAAAAAAAAACACACGAAATAGGTGCTGCTCCAATATTATTTTTAATTTATTGCAAAAGTGGGGGTTAGCTCAAAAGTTGTCAGAGACCATGTGGGTAGCTCAAAAGTGATTGGTGGGTCAAACATGTACAAAGCGTTTTATTTAAAACGCCAAACCATTTTTTTTTTCAAAAAACACGCCAAATAACGCCCCATGTAATGGGGGTCCGGCGTTTTGCGGCGTTTTTTTTTTCATTTTTTTTTTTTAAATACCGCCCCACTACGGGTGGTCTAAGTGATATTTTTTTATCTTCACAAGTTTATACGGGTCCTGTTCATAGAAGAAGGATATTCCAAACCGTTGTGTTGGTCTCGTGTTTGAGCATTTGGCGGGAAAGGAATATAAGCATCTTTTCAAACGTTCCAATGAGCATTAACGGTGTTCTTGAGGAGATTAAATCGCTTGTTTATCTATGGATAAGTAATAAGATACGGTTTAAGTCGTTATGTCTAGATGGGTCCAAATGGAAGAA
The DNA here is from genome assembly GCA_030545235.1 of Helianthus tuberosus. Lineage (NCBI taxonomy): Eukaryota > Viridiplantae > Streptophyta > Magnoliopsida > Asterales > Asteraceae > Helianthus > Helianthus tuberosus. The sequence continues at coordinate 197,201,630 of CM060448.1, read as the reverse complement.
TTTTGATATGTTTTCTTGCTTAAGTTGTTTTTTACCTCTTGCTAGCGGTTTGCTAGATGGCTTGTTTTCGAGAATATATTTAAAAAAAAAAACCTAATAATACCTCCTTTACATGTTTCTTACCCTTCCATACTTCCATCCACGATTCCACGACTACCCTACATCCTTGACAACCCTAATTCTACGACCAACTCTCCTTTAACAAACCAAACCATTGTAGTAACTACTCACGTGAAGTCACAACCTAACTTGATACCCTAGTTAAGTAAATTGAACCTTAAAGCTGAAAAACTACCACCAATGATCCTCACGATCAATTCACTCGGTGGCGAACCCAAGTTTTTCATGGAGGGAAATCAGGAGCTTAACCAAAATTATTATAGGGGCGATCCGAATTTTAGCGTATAAATAGCATTGTTTTTTTTTTATGGAGGGCGGTTGACCACATGGCCCCCTCAATGCACTTGAGCTTATCCCTTGAATCCACTACCATTTAGTGGCCACCCTTCACTATCGAATATCCTCAACAAATCAACTCCTAACCCCAAAATATAAACATGCTTAACACAAACTTGTCTTTGTAGCATTATTACAAAGACGACGCATAACAGTTGTTTGAAATGGTTTATTGTTGTCGGTGTGAGATGCTGGGGGTGGGGGGGGGGGGGGGGGATGCTCAAACTTATGGTTGCAATATCTACACGTGACTAAGGGGGTGTTTGTTTTTTACAAGTACTTCCTCACCTCTTATGCCGCACAGACCACGCGCAGACCTTTGGGTCTGCAGCCTGTTTGTTTTTTGGAAGAGATTTCACTAAAAAAGCTCTTCTAGAGCTCTTCCTCGCGCAGATCTGGACCAACCTCTTCAAAACTCTTCAAAACACCTCTCTCTATCAAAACACCTGCACATCTTCAAACCTCAAACCCTAGCACCCATCTCCACTTCCAGCTGACACCTCATCTCCTCCGCGACCCCCTCCACCTCCGCCGCCCCTCCAATCGTTCACCCAGGTACGAATCATATCTCTTTACGAACCGACACCTCACCTCCTCTGCCGTCAACCTTCTCCACCGTCGTTCACCATCTCCACTTCCAGCCAACACCTCACCTCCTCTGCCGTCAACCTTTTCCACGCTGTTCCGAACCGACTTCGTATTACTCGGGTACGAATCATATCTCATTTTTTAGATGTTTGTGGTTGTGTTCTTTCCAGGGGCAGACCTAGCATATAAGAAGGGGCAACCTCCGCTACGACTTGGCGTTCCGACGGTAGTGTAAAATTAGTGTAAATTTTGGAAAATTTTGACGATTTTATGATTTCGTTACGGCTTTTTTATAAAACGTTACGGCTTGACGGATTTTCTAGATCCGCCACTGGTTCTTTCTTGTGTTTTTGTTCTTGATGATTTGTACAACATGGGTTTAAGATTCTTGGTATTTTTTTAAAGACAGTACATGTTCATTTATTAGGTAATTGGGTCTTCAAATTTAGGTGTCTTCAAATTTATTAGGTGTTGTTTGTTGTTGATGATTTTTAAACACAGTACATGTTCCTTTATTAGGAAACCATGGTGTTGTTTGTTGTTTGTTTGTGAAAGATGAAACTATTGATGTAAATTCATTGGCTGTGAAAGATGAAACTATTGATGTTTGTTTGTGAAAGATGAAACTATTGATGTAAATTCATTGACCGTGAAAGATGAAACCACTGATGTTTGTTTGAAACTTGTATGTGGTTAAAACTTGATGTAAATTCATATCTCGACTAGTGTTTGTTTGAAACTTGTATGTGGGTAAAACTTGATGTAAATTCATATGTAAAATTAAGTTTGAATGTTAAAAAAACTCTTTTAAGTTAAATAAAATTAGTTTATTTATATTTTAGCAGCTTGCAGAAATTTAAAAACAAACAGTCTTCTTTTTGGAGACTGCAGAGGTTTGGTCCACCTCTTCAGCTGCAGATGTCTGCAGATGTGGTCCGCAGACTGCAGACGTTTTACCTCTGAAAATACAAACAACACCCAAGTATATGGCATCTAACTAGGTTTAACAATTTACCCTTAATTTTAATATAGAAATAATTCTAATATACTATACATAATTAATAAAAAGAATATTGGATTGTAATAATCTCAAGTATTCGTCGTTGCCGCCAACAGTCCCAACTTCAAAAATAACCGCTGGCAGTCCAAACTATTAACATATTGGTCCCCAATGGATCCTGACTAACAGAACCCTAACGCCGTTAGTCTTCAGTCACCGAAAAAACTTTTTTTGCCAGAAAAAGGTTCCTAAAGGTCCGATCTAAGGTTACAAAGAGGTTTGAGATGAAAATGTTAAGTTTTCCGACCAAAAGAAAGTTTTACGGCGAAAAAGGAGTTTTCTGACGACCTCAATAATTGGGGTTTTTACTAGAAAAAAAGTTCTTAAAGGTCCGTTATAAGGTTACAAAGAGGTTTGGGACGCAAACGTTGCCCAAAAGGAGCTTTCCAGCCAAAAACGTTTTTCCAGTAACCGGAGACTAACAGCGTTAAGGTTCTGTTAGTCAGGGTCCATTAAAGGCCAATATATTAATGGTTGGAACTGCTAGTTGTTATTTTTGAAGTTGAGACTGTTAAAATATAATATTACTTAATAAAAAAAATTTATAATATACTTGAATATAGTTCACCGTTAGTTTTAACTTTTAATATCAAACATCAAACTAATAAAACACAAATTTGACTAAATACTTGAGCAATGAATGGTCTTCTAATTGAATCGTGCCCTAAACAATTACCACTTGCAATAAAAAAAGATTGTTGACTTGTAGCTCATATTTCTTTTGGGGATTAGGATCAAATACAAAGGATCCTAATTGTAAGAAGTGTAAGAAGGATTTATAGAGTGACAAGTGTCCAATAACCTAAAAAAACCCACTACACAAAAAAACCCACTAAAAAAAAAAAAAAAAAACTTAAACATCCACCACCACCAAACCCCCCCCCCCCCCCCCACCCCCCGCATCACCTACCCAATTTTTTTTTTTTTTTTTTTTTTTTTTTTGCCGAGGGGGTGGGGGTTTAGGTTTTTGGGTGGTGGTGGTGGTGGAGGTGGGTGTTTAGTTTTTTTTATATTTTTTTTTAGGTTTTTGGGGGGTGGGTGGGGGGGGGGGGGGGGGGGGTAGGTTTTTTTAGGTTTTTGGGGGGTGGGGGGGGGGGGGGGTTAGGTTTTTTTTTAGGTTTTTGGGGGGTGGAGGTGGGGGTGTGGGGGGGGGGGGGGGGTTTAGGTTTTTGGATGGGGGGGGGGGGGGGGGTTAGGTTTTTGGGTGGTGGTGGGGTGGTGGTGGGTGTTTAGGTTTTTGGTGGTGATGTAGTGGATTTAGTTTTAGGTTATTGGACACTTGTCACTCTATAAATACTTCTTACACTTCTTACAATTAGAAGCCTTTGTAGAATAACTTGACCCTTCTTTTGGCGATAAAGTTTTCGTTGAAATTTTCATACATAAAACCTGTAATCCTTCTAGATTCTTGCTAGAAAATTCAATGACCAACTTCTTAGGACAGGTCGTTATCAAGTTAGCTTGACGATCAAACTTTCATTTTTCTATCAACTTTATTATAAATAATTTATACATTAACCATGGTATGGGAGAGGGGATGTTCAAAAGGTGTTAAAACCAACTAAACCGTACGAACCAAAACAAGCCGGCCGGTTTGATGTCGGAACGGTTCTATTCAATCTGGATATTACAGCTTGATAGTTCAATCTAGTAGGAAACTTAGAACCAGCCACGTAAACTAAACCGAACATTTAACCTTTATTATCATGTATTTTTGAAAGATCAAAGATTCAACTACATATATGTATTATAATCATGAACCATTTTTATCATTTCAAAAACATGTTAATACAAACTAAATCATTTTGAAAGGAAAAAACTTATAGTTAAAACCGCAAACAACCAAAACAAGTAAAACCGATTAGACCCATCAACCTAACCAACCCAAAAAGGTTTGGTTTATGATTTTGGAGCACCGGCCATAACCATGCAAACCCCTATCGTTAACATACTAATTACTAAATCAACCAGTTTGTTAGTAAACCGATTGAAATTTCCACCAATGTCATAAAGCATCGACACAAGAAGTCGGGAAGTATAAGAAACCATATACACACATAACCCACCTACAATAACCATTTGATGATCACAAAATAGTAGAGATTAGTGCTTACGCTTACCGTCTTCTATACCATGAGCGTGTAGACATACAAAGCAAAACAACACAATACGAGGTTTAAAACAGATTCAATATACACAACTTGAAATATTAGAAGTTTAGCAATGCGTAGGCCTCTCATAAGTTGGAGGGAGAGAAGGGCAGTTTTCATTCATGTTGGAATACGGCTCTAACGTGTTATATAGAGGTAGTTCCATACGATATTTACCAAGAATTTGGCAGAATGGAAGCTTATCATCACCATTGTTGCACCAATTCGGAAGTCGGGTTTGGTTGTTTTCAAAGATTTTGAGCATATACGCATCACGAATCTGTAAAACGATGAAATAGTGTCTCAAGCCTGTGGTCTAAATACATGCCGCAGTCATATATATATATATACACACACACACACACACACACACACACAAACACCCTTCTAAACGTTAAAATGTCATATCTGCCATCCAAATTTCATAATTTGACGATTTGGGCTGGATTCTTATTTCTTTCTTTAACACAGGATCACACCATTTTAAGTGTTATCAATGTATTCAAGATCTTTTAAGGTTCAATAAAGAAGTCTTTAACTTTTTGGTTTTCAAGCATCGAACGGGTTTATGAAAAAGAAGTGAAGAAAAAAACTTGGGCTCAAAATCGATTAGATAAGTCTATACGTATTAAAATTAAATATACTTATACGTACTATAATTGTTAGATTCACATCCACAAGAAAACTACTTTTCGTATTTATTTATTTTATTAAAACTATTTACATTCAATAAAATGTATTATCCTTTTAGATATTGTGTCCCCAAGAAAATCATATCCACAAGAATACTATTTACCGAATCGTGAAACCCGTTTTTTCATGAACAATTTTTACTCCTAACCCGGCCAATTGACTTTTGAAACCCTAGTTGTATCTATTTGTATCAGGAGACATAACATAAAAATTTTGGATTTGGTCCCTAACTGTCTAAAAGTACACAGATTGTCCCTGTGGTTTGCACTTTGTAACGCATTTAGTCCCCAGCTTTTATCAGAAGTACATGGACGGTCCCTGTGGTTTGCACTTTTTAACGCATTTAGTCCCTAACTTGGACACGTCAAAACCTTTAGATTTGTTGGTTGGGGTGCAAACCACAGAGACCATCCTGTACTTTTTGAAAGCTATGGACCAAATCCAAAATTGTGGTAAACCACAGGGACTATCCATGTACTTTACTCTTATTAAAATAATCATTCTTTATATAAATAGACTTTCACCCATGCCTTGGGTTTTCTCCTATACCTAACTTTTTTTCACTTCACTTGTTTGGCCCGTTTGAGACATAAAAAGCCAACCTAAATCGACTCGTGTGTATAAATAGATATGCTGAAATTACTAAAAAGACAGCCTAAATAGTTGTTAATGGCAAATAGCGACAAATAGCGATAAGGGTATATGCTACGCAAATAGCGATAAATAGCGTGCGCTATTTTATAAACGTGAGCTATTTTATAAAATGGCGATACCCTAGAAAAAGAAACTAAAAAATTTATATGTATATTATATCAAAAAACCCTGGTATATATGCTATTTTATATGTATATTTAATAAAAAACCTAAAATCCAGCTATTTTATAGCTATATTTAATTGCTATTTATATTAAAAAAAATAAGGTGTCACTATTCTCGCTATCCATCGCTACAACCCTAATAGCGACACTATACCTATACCGCTATACGCTACATAGCGCGCCATAGCGATCGCTATTGACAACTATGCCTAAATCGACTCGTATTTATAAAGAGATGTGTGGAAATTACCACCTCAAACTTATAGCAATTACGAGTTCGGAAAATTACGAGATTGGCCCGCCCTTGATGGCTTTGAGTTAGGGGGTATAAAAAAGAGATACTTACAGTGAACTCGGTTACTTGAATGGAATCTGCAACAGGGCCGAAAACTCCAGCAGCTTTATACATTTGAAGAATAAAGGCAACACAAGTTGTAGATTTGCCATCACTATACACCCATTCATCATTCTCGGGGATTGTGAGCAATTCATCAAAAGATATGCCTCGTTTTTCGGTCTCTTCTAAGATTTCATACAAGTCCAACCCCTGTAAGAAGAGGTGGTAAGATGGGCTGGAAAGGGTCCGTCACCTCTTTGTCCACTTAAAAAAAAAGTTATAAATAAGAGTAAAATGCCATTTTCATCCCTGAGGTTTGGCCACTTTTGCGACTTTCGTCCCCGAGGTGCCATTTTCATCCAAAAAGTTTGAAATCTTGACATTTTCATCCCTGATGGCTATTTTCGAGGGACAAAAGTCGCAATAAATTGCCAACCTCAAGGATGAAAATGGCAAAAAAAAAAAAACAAAGGTGAAGGAGTGCAATGCACAAAAAAAGTCGTTCTAGATGAAACAGGCAAATGTGCCTAAACCTCAGGGACAATTTGGGCAATTTACTGTATAGATAATTATAGTGTTACGTTTAACTATGAAAGTCAAATTAATTACTAATCCAAACTTAAGATGTTCATAAACCGCTTAAAACGACCAAACCGTCCAAATCAAAGCAAGTCGGCTAGTTTGGCTGGTTTGAGATCCAAACGGTTCGGTTTTGACGGTTTGACAGTTTAACGATTCGGCTGGTTTGGAACTTAAAACAGGCCATATAACCTTTAGTATTTATATATCTTTTCATTCTTGAAATATGTAGTTATGTTTATGTATTATAATCGCAAATCATCTTTATCATTTTAATACAAAGTTACAAACTAATAATTTTGAAGGAAAAAAATAAAAAAAATCAATCCAAACCACCAAAACCAAACCAGTGAAACTGGCTGGTTTGCTTGTCATTCTCCAAAACCGTAGTTAGCTTGCGTTATTTGTATACAAATTCGCGAATGTAATATTTGGTGAAAATTGATATGCAAATTTGTGGCATCTCATAATTATTTTAATAAAATTATTGTTCCCACTTTAGCTATAAGAATGTGAATTCATCTATTCAACAGGTTTAAGATAAAATATACAAGCAAAATCGACCCGCTTTAAACCAAATGGGTTAAATTGTCACCTCGATAATATTACAACCTAAAAAACTATTAGACTATTAACTTCTAGAATGAGAACTTCACCTCCGTCCCAAGACGCATATTTAGGGCTTCATTCCACATATTGGCAGCATATGCAGGCTGCATTCTTGTCCACATAGACATGACAGAAATCACCTGCAATGTAATTTACACTTGAATAACAAAGGGCTAATCGCATAAAAAAGAAACCAAATTTCCTCAAATTTCTACTATGTGAATACAGTATTTTCATTTTTCCCGTTTTAGTCATTGTACTTTTGTTCGTACATTTGAGTCATTAAAAGAGGTTTTGTGTACCATTTGTATCAATCTGTAATCGATGATTTTAACGTAATACAGAAATCTAAGTATCTAACATTTGTATATAGTATATTTGACAACTTTATATAATTAAAAACTATCCTTGTGAGAAAATACTATATTATTTGTACCTTTTTGAGTGAGAAAATAGAGTAAAATGTCATTTTCCTCCCCTGAGGTTTGGCCAGTTCTGCGATTTTCGCCCAAAATATTTGTTTTTTAGCATCTGGATTCAAAAGGTTTGAAATCTTGCCATTTTTATCCGACTTGTTAACTCCATCCATTTTTCTTTGTTAAGTCAGGAGTATTTTCGTCTTTTTAATAGCTTAAAGGGCAATTTGTTTGTTTTCACTTTATGTAAAAAGACCGAATACCCCTGAAAAAGACTGAATTGCCCGACTTAACGAAGAAAAATGGATGGAGTTAACGAGCAGGATGAAAATGGCAAGATTTCAAACCTTTTGAATCCAAATGCGGAAAAACAAACCTTTGAACAAAACTTGCAAAACTGGCCAAACCTCAGGGACGAAAATGGCATTTTACTCGAGAAAATACTATATTACTCATACTAGAGGTTCAAAAATAGTTCTTTAACTTTTAATGAATAAAGTAGAAATAGACACTCGGTAGTTGAGTAAACGTACCAAGTGAGCATCAATAGGTGGCGGATAATTGTCGCCAACAGTGTCAATCCAACTAAAAATCATGTTATGATAACCGTAAGGCTTTCCCGACATGCTTAGAGCATATTCCCATGCGGCAGTATTATTCCACTTCGCACGTATTTCAGGATGTAATGGTAACAATGCTATTTGTGGGTTAGAATCATCCTTAAGTGCCAAATCCCACCATTCATCCCATGGTATTACCACAATAATCTCTTCACCCTACAATAACACCATAGCTCAACATAAAACTGAATGTTCTTTTGAAAGTAAAATGTTATGTACCCCACATCACATTTAAATCAGAGCGTTTTCTTTTCTAAAAAAATTATTAGTAACATGATTTACCAACCTGACAAAAGTGGCCATTGCGACCCATTAATTTATGAAACTGTTAATTAAGGTCACACTTTATCTTTACTTGGTAATGTTGAAAAACAAAAATCTTACATGGAAATGAGTTAGAAGTCGCCCGATATGCATAAAATCCCTTAAATCTTTTTGTTGGAAAAAATAGGTTATTATTGATACGTATATGTTTTGTAATACCCATTTACATGGTATGGGGTTGATTCAAGTCATTTTTTATCTGTAACTGGATAAAACTCGGTTGATTCAGGTCATCTATTATTAACTGAGATACAATTGTAAGAAAAAAATGCTAACTGTCGCACTTAGGGCTATGATTAACAACCAACTTCTTACAATCACCATCTGATGATTTTGAACGCTTAGTTATTAACAAGCAAATTTAAGTCATCTCTAGGGTGGTTGGTGTTTAAAAAAGCCACCTTAAGTAATTGATAGTTTTGTTTAAAATTATTAATATTTCTTTTTTGAAAACATTAGTTGTTAGCCATGGTCCTCAGGTTAGAAAAACACAGATATAAATAAGAAAAAATTTGAAAAAAAGGACTCCAGGTCAAATAGATTTCCAAAGGGTAGTTTGATGCATAAACCTCCTATAATTTATATTCATTTTAACTAAAAGATCAGATTATTACTTAAACAATATAGTTCTCATAATGATATTTGACATGCTATTAATTTATTAAAGTATTCAGAAAAAAGTGATCTGGGTCAACCTGGCCAGTGCCAAAACGATCGATTTTGACCGAAATCATTTTGGCGCTTTCCCAACTCACCTTACCCACCCATTTTTCCACATCTTCTATTTGCTTAAAGATGATATTGATTTGAGTCAAAAACATTTACTGGTATCTCTAAATTTACTTAAACTGAAGGGCTAATGTCATATAATAGCAACATACTGACGCTGGCAATCATCTTTAGTAGTATAAAGTACATGGATGGTCCCTGTGGTTAACCATAATTTTAGATTTAGTCCCTGGTTTTTCAAAAGTACACGTATCGTCCTTGTGGTTTGCACAATTTGCACTTTGTAACGTATTTAGTCCCCAACTTTTTCCAAAAGTGCATGGATGGTCCTTGTGGTTTGCACTTTGTAACGCATTTCGTGCCCAATACGTTAGAAAGTGCAAACCACAGGGACCATCTGTGTACTTTAAAAAAACTAGGGACTAAATCCAAAATTTTGGTTAACCACAGGACCATCTGTGTACTTTACTCTTATACTTAATTATGTGCTTTCCTTTCATAATACTTCTTTGACATGAGCTAACTTATAGTTAGATCAACCAATGATCGGTTTCTTGTTCATGTCGCACTTTCTTAATCATAACTAAATTACCAAAACAAACAAATATGCTGCTCTTCTATGACATTAGTCCGTGAAACATACAACTCAAATCTTCTATTTAAGCGAATTCCAATACGTCTTTACCTTTTCATTCTCATGTCCAGATTCACCAACCCAAAGATTTCCAAACTCGTCCTTCATACAAACCGCAGTATGACCTGCAAACGCCCCAGTGACCCACTTCTCCAATGTTTCAAACCCGCCCCATCGTCCACGGATCTTTGAAACAGCTAAAAAATCACCCGAATGAACATCATTTGGATCAATGGTTGCACGCCATGGCTTAGGTCGTGTCTCGAAAGTAGCGCCCATGTGGTTCTTTAGAAAAGCAAGATTCGCATCTTGCCCATATTTTGTGTTGGAAAATAGCGGTAAAACATCAACCAAAGAAAGCAATGTTCCTAGCATTCCAGATGGCATTAGAAAGACAGAGACTCCGTGTTGTTTTACCTGAATATCAATAATGCCAAGTGGTTAAAAAGTTGAATCAAGCATAACAACTTTATAAGTTTCGATATAGTCCCTAAAGTTTCCTCAGTTTATCGATATAGTCCCTAAATTCTATTTGTCTAGTTCAAACATGAATAAACTATTTGAACAAGACAAATGAACTTTAGGGACAAAACCACTAAAAAAATTTAGGAACTAAATAGTTAAAACTGAGAAAAGTTGGTTGGTTACATTCAACATAAATCATTTTCATATAGAACATGTATAAAATATGATTACATAAAAAAATTGTGTTGTTTCTGTAATAAACTAGGTTTGAAACTTTGAACGAAATGATTTGGCAGGCTTTATGGATTAGAACTACGCTTTGGGTGAACTTTGACCCATTTGACAGTGTTTTCTTTTGAGTCATTTTTTTACTAGCTAGACCCGATAGTGATTAAACATGTCCCAAATCAAACCATTTGTGAGTAAATGGGTCAAAACTGCCACCCTTTACGACAGAGATAACAAATTTAACATGAGCGTAGCATACATATTCCAACTCTGCAGGGTCCTCCCATGATTTAAATTCATAAGTATGTTCACGTGATACGAAGTAATAATCCCATGTAATCCTGTAGGGTGTAGCAAAGACATAGAGATCCATACATGTGTAACTGTGGGCTTCAGCAGTCTGTATCAAAAAAAAAAAAGCAGGTTCAAAATCAACACAAGTAGGATTCCTATTCAACTAGGTATGAGCTTGGTACCATACCGGTACCGAACCAAAACTCCAAAAGTACCGATCCCAAAAAACACAAAAAGTGGGTACTAGTTACGGTACAGTACCGGGATTCAAAGGTAAATCGACCCAAAATACCGTACCCTACTGAAAGTACCGATCCCGAAAAAATGCAGAAAGTTGGGTACCGAATTGGTACTAGAAAATAGCTCGGTACGGTACTGGTTCGGTATCGGGTACTACGCAGTACCAAATGCTCATCCAGAGTATTATTTTAAATTTAAATTCATAGAAAAACGCTAGCAGGAAACTAGCAACACGCAGTCAACAAACCAAAGGACCCCAAACAACTAAAACAAGCCACAAGCCCCAAAACAACAACTAAAGGACCCCTAACAACCGAAACGGGCAACAAAAGCTTACAACAGCCCGAACCAAAAAACGAATGACCTAAATAAAACAATTGTAAAACATAGTTACAATTTAGTGACCCTTTTCTTCACAACTACCTCCTACTTGAAGTAGGTTAACCTTGAAAACCATAATCAAAATCTTAATCAAGTTTCATATATGTTGCATTTAGTTCAAACATCTTTAACATTCGCATAAACTTTCACAAGAAAACCATAAACTGAAAGATACAAAAGTGATGTCAGGTCACATATCAAAGATTATATAATCAATGATCTTCTCAGTTTCGTTTGTTGACTGTTGTTAATCTTGAAGTTGATTAAATGAAAGTCTTAAACAAGTTTCATATCCGTTCCATTTAGTTCAAACAATTTTAACATTCACATAAACTTTCACAACAATAGCACATACTGAAAGTTACAAAAGTGATGTGCTTATAGTTAGGTCACAAATCGAAGAAAATACTCGATGATCTTCCCGGATTCTAACTACAATAACTACTCAGCTTTCACTAATATTTTAAACTGTAAGACCTAAATAAAACAATTTCAAAACATAGTTATCATTCAATGACCTTTTTCTTCACAATTACCTCCTACTTGATGTAGGAATAACTTAAAAACAACAATAAAAATCTTAATCAAGTTTCATATATGTTCCATTTAGTTCAAACTTTAACATTCACATAAACTTTCACAACAATAGCACATACTAAAAGTCACAAAACTTTCACAACAATAGCACATATTAAAAGTCACAAAACTGATGTTCTTATTATCATTAAAATAATCAAGTGCCTTCACTTTTTTGTTATAATTAGGTCACACATTAAAGCACATTATCAATAATCTTCCTAGTTTCATTCTAATATGTTTCAGTTCCATATTTACATCAACTCCTATCACATAACCATAAGCAAACAAACTAAATCCACATCAATCAACCAAAACACACAAAAACATACAAAAGTGCTGTTCTTATAGTTAGGACACACATCAAAGCATGTAATCGATGATCTAATAGGTTTCATTATTTGTTATTCTTAAAGCTCATTAAAACTAGACTGTATACATCAATATTTATCACTGTCACATAACTAAAAGCAAACAATAAAATTCATATCAACTCATCAAAACATACAAAAACAATCTACACATATACATAAACTTTCACAACAATAGTGCGCGCACACACACACATATATGTGTGTGTGTGTGTGTCTGTGTGTTTGTTTGTTTGTATCAAAACACACAAAAAAGGAACAAAAGTGATGTTCTTATAGTTGGGTCACACATCAAAGCATATAATCGATGATCTAATAGGTTCCGTTATTTGTTATTCTTAAAACTCATTAAAACTAGACTGTATACATCAATATTTATCACATAACTAAAATCAAACAAACTAAATCCACACCGATCAACTAAAACACACTAAAACATACAAAAGTGATGTTCTTATAGTTAGGTCACGCATCGAAGCATATAATTGATGATCTTATTGGTTTTGTTATATGTTCTTCTTACTGCTCATTAAAACTAGACTGTATACATCAATACTTATCACATAACTAAATTCAAACAATAAAATTCATATCAACTCATCAAAACATACAAAAACAATCTACACATATGTCATATACATAAACTTTCACAACGATAGCACACCCACACACACACATTTATATATATATGTTTGTATCAAAACACACAAAAACATACAAAAGTGATGTTCTTATAGTTAGATCACACATCAAAATCCATGATCTAATAGGTTTCGCTATTTGTCATTCTTAAAGCGACATCAACTCATCAAAACATACAAAAACACACAAAAACAATCTAAACATATACATAAACTTTCACAACAACACCACATACTAAAAGTCACAAGTCTGATCTTATAATCACAACAATATTCAAGCAGCCTTCAGTTTTTTTTTTTCTTTTTGTTATAACTAATTAGGTCAAATATCAAAGCACATAATCAATAATCTTCCTAATTTCATTCTAATATGTTTCAGTTCCACACACACACATATACATGTACATATCAAAACACACAAAAACAAACAGAAATCAACCTTGAGATAGATAACACCACCTCCTAAACCACGCTCATCACCTCCAGTAAACTCCATACGCGCTTCGTTTCCATAAAAACACGCACCTCTCCACTTCACCGATCCATTATTCGGCGAAATCGTTCCAACAAACGACGGCAACAGATCCACCGCCTTACCAAAACTATTCATCACCGGCCACGAGATCTGCCGCGGTAAAACCGGCAGCAAATCGTCTACTGCGAACGGCAGCTTCAACGAAGCCCCAAATTCCGGTGAAAACCCTAAACCTAACAGTAGAAGAACATGTAACAGTGTCCATAACCGCATCGTTGAGTGAATGGATTCAGATGATGATGATTGTGATGATGAAGGTGTGGATTTTGACGAGTTTGTTGAAGATTGTTAGCGAATTTGATGATGATCCATTTTTTGAACTGTTTGGGAGTGAATTTGGTTGTGAAAGTTGTTACAGTGAAGTCAATGTTTGTTGTGTTGTGTTGTGGATATCGAGACGGGGTTTTTGTTTGTTGGATATTTTTGTTATTTTGTGGATTTTAGCAAATGATTAAAGGTTTTTTGAGGCTTTGAGGTGGATAATAGATTCTCGTATCTTTGATAAATTATTAGGTGGTTAGAGTTTATTCTTTGGTTTAAAGTTCGCTCGATGAAAGATTTCCTCTTCGACCGGTTAATATTCTTTGTGTTTGGGTGGGCAGGGATAGGGGTGTAAACAAGCTTAGAGTCTCGAGAACTATTCGTGATCGGCTCGGTTAAAAGCTCGAACGAGCTGAGCCTTAACGAGCTCGAGAGCTACTCGTGATCAGCTCGGTTAAAAGCTCGAACGAGCCAAGCCTTAACGAGCTCGAGCCTGAAATAGAGCTCGTTTAGTTATCGAGCCCGAGCTCAAGTCTGAAATAAAAAGTTTGTTAGGCTCGCGAGCCTAAACGAGCCCAAACATAATTTTGTTTTTTTATATATAATACAATAATAATAATGAAAACATTGGCGAGCCGAGCTCAAGCTTCGTTTAAGCGATATTGAAGCGAGCTCGAGCCGAGCTTTTAGCTAGTTTGAGGTTGTTCTCAAAATAGCTCGAGCTTAAATACGTAGGCTCGGGCTCGAGCTTCATAAAAATATAACGAGCCGAGCTCGAGCCTAGTCGGCCTCGGGTTCGGCCCGGCTCGTTTACACCCCTAGCAGGGGGGAAACACGCTTGTGTTGACTTTACAGAAGTGTCATCTCTTGTACGACTTAGGGATAATGGGTTTGTTGCTGTCCAGACAGCGTTGAAGGCGGAATTAGGTAAGGTCGCTAAACACGAGAAAGCTTGTTTAGAGAATCAACACGTGTTTATTCCATTTGATTTTAATACTTTTGGTTCCCTAACCACAGAGGCCGTAAAATTCCTGAACAAGGTCCAGTGGGTCGTGAATAATAATTTATCGACCCTTAAAAGTCGTTTCGTCTTTGGTATGATTGGATCTCATTTGCTTTTGATACTTTTGGTTCCCTAGCCCCAGAGGATGTGGAATTCCTGAACAAGGTCCAACGGGTCATAAATATTAATTTCTCGACCCTTAAAAGTCGCTTCGTATTTGGTAGGATAGGTTTTGCAATTAAAAAATGGGTTACGGCGCAGCTTGTTGCACGTTTACCCGTCATTTGTTTGTAATTGTTGGTTTGGCACTTTTATGATTGAAGTAATGTTTGCAACCTAGGATTCTATTTTACCATCAATCTAGTCTCGTTCAATGTTTTTTTTTTTTTTTTTTTTTTCTGTTTCTTATCAGTGATGCTAAACGTTATTAAATAGTTTATATCATCATATAAAATTGATAATTTCTATCTAACCTTTTTCAAGTTCAAATTACGTTTAAAAGAGAATAGATTAAGACAGTTGTTAAATATTTTGTTTGTAAAACTTTGTTAACCGTGACTATAAGTCTAAAGTTTTACAAGAACGTTGTTATGATATTTCGAAGTAAAAGTGAGAAACTTTGTTACGCTTCTAAAAAATTATAATGTTGTTATCCAAATTGTGTTTTATCGAAGTTGAATGGAAAGTGGAAACTTTGCAAGAGATCAAATAATTTAAAGGGGTTCATAGAACTAGTTTAGGGGATTTGCATAGGGGTAAAATAAATAAATAAATAAATAAATAATCTACTATGGGTTTGTCACATCAATGTCACGTAGACATGAGCTCTCACTCAATTTTTTCACCTTTAGCGTGTAATGATTTCACAAATTTTAACTATCCACCACTCTACTAAAACAATATTTAAAGAAAATTAAAATAATAAACAATAACTCCGATTGGTTGAAACACATGAGGCTCACTACCCTTCCTCTATCACGCTCGTTAGCTGCTTTGCTGGTAGAGGGGCTAACGCCCATTCATGGAAGGTGGAGCGGTATAGTAGGCGTTAAACTGCTAATGTGTATAAGGACATGAGCCCGTAACAACAACCTAAATGATTGTGTTTTATACTTTTATGCAACATCCTAACTTTATTTATATTTTTATGAAACATTTTAAGGCTGTGAGATTTTTTTATGAAATATTTTTGGACAAAGTTGTTGGTTGGGCTATGAGATAAGACAAAAATTAAGGGTAAGAATTAAATAAAATAATAATGAAGCATGAGGGACCATATTTGAGTTGTTGAAATTTACTATCGAATGACATTTAAAAGCTTATTTTGACCAAGTAGGCAACATATGGTGCACATATTATCATGTTGTTAGGTTGGGTTTGATTACTCATGTGCCATAGCATGTAATCTCACTTAATGTTGCTAATATGATGATCAACATATACTTTTAAGTAAAGCACCACAAACAAAAAGTTCATTAAGATCAAATTTAAACTAATCATCTTATGTTTAAGCACCACACATCTAAAGTTGAAGTCACACTTCTGTTAGACTATTTATGAACATATGAGACCTACTTTCACAAATAAATACTTATGAATTGAAAATACAGGTCAATATGATGTCCAATTCGTCTAACGCCCACACGATTTAAAACTAAGAGACAAAGTTCAAGCAAAAGCATTATGGTCGATGCACTGAGCAACTAAGAACGTCGGTACTCGGTAGTCGCAACAGGGTGTGCTCAACACCGAACCTCGGTAGACCAAGGTCCGATGCTGAAGAACACTTCTTAATAGGCTTGTATAGAACTCAACCCAGACCAGATAAACCGTGACCGCCCCAAACTGGTTAGATCCTCGGTTAGTAACCCTAATTTATGTGACAACGAAATCATCAACCACACAACTAGGACTGTAAACGAGCCGAGCTGAGCCCGAGCTCGATTAACTTATGAGAACTCGAGCTTTGTTTTCAAAGCTCCAGCTCGGCTTGTTGGTAGTGTCTCAACCTCGAGCTTAGTGTCACGGGCCAAATATTTGAAGATCGCAATGTTGTGGGCTGTGCTTGAACGCTTGGGTTACTGGCTAGTCCTGCACTTTATCGGGGGACGAAGTCAGTGTCAATGAAGAGGTGTACGTGCCTAGTCGTATCTACGACGAATGCACAACTGGTCGAGAGATGGCGCCACTCTCCTGATGAGTCCAAGGCAGGACGAAACCAGTGACCCACACAAAGAAACGGGATGGATTGGCTTGTCCCCGGGGACTTGGGGACGCCACACGGGGGTCGAAAACTAACCCCGTCACAACTTGGTATCAGTGCAAAACGATTCTCGGATACGTTGGAACGTGCCTCTTAACCAGATGAGTTTAACATTTAGTGTATGGTTACGCAATGGTGGTGGGAGAAGACCAAATATGAGTTCGCTTCGGCAAATGTCACGACCCCCGACCCACCCTGGACGGAATCTGGAGCTGCGAACAGCCAAGTGGTACCGGTGATTATTTTGAAAATATTGCAGCGGAAATTTCATCAGGACCGTGAGTTAGGAAAAATATCAGAGTTTAGAAAACACCATATTTTATTTATTAAATAGATGAAATAAATCCATGTTTTACAAAGGTAGCTTTAATATAGAATAAATTTGATTACATAAAACAATATTTCTTAATTTGATTTAATTAATAAAATAAGCCACTTCTTGAAGCCTTTCAGTGCCGTATCCATCTCTTATTCCAATCTACTGTAATTACCTGAAACGCGTTTTAAAAAGGTTTTGTCAGCAGGAAATACTGGTGAGTTCATTCAATTTGCTTAAAACGATGCATTTGTTATAATTTACAGTATTAAGAGTTTTTATATTTGCTCCTTCAAGATTGGCAAAGACTTAATCACTGCAATTACAACTTTGTTATAATTCACAGCATTAAGAGTTTTTACATTTGCCCCTTATCTTATAATTAGCTGGTTCAGTTGTCACTCGACCGGATCTATGACTGTGGTCATATCACTATTGGGTCCTGTCACCCAATAGTGACGTATATCACTAATTAGGCTCGCCCACCTAAAGTGACAAAAACAGCAGTAATGTGCACAATACCCCACTTACTGCTAGTAACTTAAGATTAGCAAAGACTTAATCACTGCAAAATATAACTGGAAAACATTTAGTGTTTTGTAAAGCAATTTGATAAAAAGAGAACGACTCACATTATAAGCATGCAGATTTATACGGGCAGAGCTTAGCCTATTGATTAGTCTTGTAACCTAGTGCACACGAACTAGATAAGTAACTAATACAACATTTACGATAACTCACGAGATTAAAATCCTCACAACGAATGACAAAGTGCAATACTTAAACATCCATCGAATTAACGACGAATGACAAAGCATAACCCAAGTTTGAGCAGCACTTAAACATTCATTGGATAATTTAAATCAATCGGACATTGAATCGTAGCAGCGATCGAGTTAATACCCGGTATCGTAGCAGTACCCTACTACTTTGAAAGTGAATTTCGAACATAATTATTAAGGATTTGAAAGTTTCGTCGACACCAGTGAACTGCTCCTGGCCTGTTCTATTTATAGCTGAAAATTGGGTCTCACGCGGCCCGCGTGAGCCCTTGCTCGATCCTTACACGGCCCGCGTAGCCGCCTATTCTACGCGTAGGGTTGCTGAGTCACCAGTAGGTCTGCCAGGTGGATGCCATGTGGCCTGGGAACGCTTATCCGGTCAAACACATGTTGACGCGCCCCGCGTAAGGGTCTGCTTACCTTTACGCGTCCCGCCTGAAGACCACAATTCTTGATTTCTTGATTTTGGATATGGATTGGGGTTTCAGGGTTCCGGGTTTTTACTTATGGATCAATTTGGGACATTTTTGAATATAATTATATCATAAAGAAAAAGGGAATAAAATAGTGAGAAAAGAGAATGGACCCACTTTGTAACTTTAGGGTTCAACTAGGAAGCCTCTGGTATAAATTTTGAGTATAACTTCTGAGCTATAAATATATATATATATATATATATATATATATATATATATATATATATATTTTTGTACTCGTTTTAAGTATAGTACCCCTAATTCAACCTTGTCCCTATGTCACGAGACAGAACCCCAACGAACTTAGTCAGGCAGAGCCTTGACATGTGTTATGGGGCTCAGATCAATCGGAAAGGGTAGCGGTGATCGGGAGTTAAAACACTTAAAACGAGGCAAAGCTTTATTATTATAGGGTGTAATATTTAAGAAAATATATATATATATATATCTATATATAATAGAATTTAGAGATAGAGTTTGAGAGATGTAGAAATGGTCTGCTCAAATTATTGAAGGAACTATGCTGTTTTATATAGTTTTTTCAAGGTTTGGAAAAGGAAAACATGGCAGGCTTCAGTCTACTTTTGTAACACCTCGCAAATTTCGGGTTAATATTAAAACGACACGTGTCATGTAAGACAAAAACGCGTTGGAAACCCGGATATAATAAAGATGTTTTCGGTAGGATTTAAAGTGGCGACATGTTAAATTGTTACCTCTGAACACCTCAATAATAAATCCCAAGACCCGATTAAATGTTATATACATCTAATATACCCTCAATTTAGAAAGGGGTTCACAATAATGGACTTGATAATGCATGATGAGGTCCCATGATGAAATGAACGATAAACCGTTATTTTCGGGTCTTGTAAATGCAATCAATTGAAACAAGACATCATGGTAGGGTATGTATCAGTTAAAGATCATTAATAGAGGCCCCATATTGCCAAAATGAAGTCCCTAAGTCGAACAAGTGGGTGCCCTTTCAAACCAACAACAAACAAAACAATTCTGATCAGATGAGGGCGTCGCGTAGCGCGACAGCCCCTCGCGCTACGCGAGGGTGCGCCCAGCGACAGCAGAACCCACAGTTGGCTGTTTTGTGCACTTGTGACCCTTTAGGCCGGTTTTTCTTGCACATGCATGAACCTTAGACACCCCTACATGCTACTTACATGTGTTGATCACTTGTGGATGGCACTAGGCTTGGTTGTCACTTGCTTATGGTGCATGAAACTTGTATTTAAAGACCCATTCATTCACCACTTTCATTCACAAATCAATTCCAAGCATTCTGATTATTGGAGAGCTTGCAAACTGATCAAGAGCCTTCCTAGTCATCCTCTAATCATCTAGTAAGTCTCTAATCCCTTCTAAATTAATTCTAGTTTAGTTTTTAGCTTAAAAGTCAACATATCGTATTAAACGGTTGACTTCGGGTTTAGTTATCGATAGCTCAGTCGTAACCCGAATTAAAAGTACCATTAGATAGGTAATTATATGGGTATTAAACCCTTATAAGGGCAAGTACCAATTCCAGACCTAACTAGGTCGTTTGTCGGGTCAAACGTTGACCGAAAAAGTCAACAGAATTGACATTTATGATTTAATGCATGAAATGCAATCCGTAAGGCGTGTAACTTGTTCTAACCTTAATATAACTTGGTAATAAGTATAAAAACTTGTTTGCACTTGCCCGACTCGACAAATTTCTATTTAAACCCGGTTCGGAACCGAAAGGCGCAAAACCTTGACTTTTGCGTTGACTTCGGTTCTGACCCGTTTTAGTTGGTATTAGACATACCTTAAAGTCTCATTAGGATTGGGTTGCATGTTAGTATAAGTCTCTATACTTGTTTCGTTGATTATCCGTTGCATGCACACGTTTCCGTTAATCGCTTAAAGTGGACCATAACGCCCTTATGACCTTATAACGAGTATTTTGAAAATGTGGAAATGCAATAATCTTAGTTACTGAATATTTAACATGTACGTAAATTTTCACGTCAAGCGGAGGTCTAGATTAGGAGATATGCGCATTTGCGTAAATAATAAGCTTTTTATTAATTAAACGGCGCGATTAACGCATAGCCTATCTAAACCCGATTTTCGGTACCAAAACTATTACCCGCTGATGTTAAATAATATTTTAGGATTTTTGAAGATTTTTAATTATTTTAAGCTGGTCTTAAGCTAGGCTTATCGCATTGATTCGGTTAACACCGAATATGCCCTTTTAGGCCATAAAACGAGTTTTATGAATCCGATTGATACCAATCCAATTACCACTGATTTAAAATAATAAATATAGTATTTTGAACTTGTTTTGCTGATTAGAAAACTCAGATTGGTATTTTAACCCGTACGTCGCTTAAAACGGCTTTATACGCGTATTAAACGCGTAGTTTAGTATTAAAACCATTTTGCCACGTAAGACTTAATACCATTAGACATAACCTGTTAATGTAAACTATTTTACTGATGTAATCAGACCCGGTTCATAGAAACCTAATTTAGTCCTTTTATAATCTTTAAATTGACCAAAATACCCCTACGGGGCTTATTAAGAAATTAAACTCGTTATGGGCATTATGGAAGATATCATAATGATATCACCACATATTTAAAGCGTATTAACCTAGGAAACCTGTTCGCGACCCTTTCGGTTACCCGTTATGCATTATGCGCGTTCGGTTCGGTTTATGTAACTAGTTTACATAAATTAGCCGAAACGGGTCAAACCTTATCGGTTTATTCTCAAAATCCAGAATGTGTATCATATACCCATATTAAACAAGTCTTCAAACTTGTCGGGTCTAAATCACATTCTATCCGGTCTTCGCTTAATCGAGCGTACGAACCGTATCTTTAAAACTAACCGGTCTAAGCGTAAGCTTAACTAAAGACCCGTTAGGATTCTAATAGGTTATTATAAACCTTCGTTCCAGATTAGGAGAACCAGTAAAAGATACCCGCACTCGCTGATTTTGAACTATACTTGCTCAGGTAAATACTTTTAACTTATTTCCCTATACGGGCTTGGGTAAGGTATATAAAATACCGCTTGGTCGGGCGTCGAATATTTAATCTTATTATGGTTAAATTATTGAGATGACTCCGTTTAATTTGTTTTGTTGCTTAAAGCCTTTGGGGGGTTAATGACCGTGTCCCGGATATCCCTGGCATCATTTTACGAAATGGCCACGACCTTAGCACTCAGGTGTAGGCGTACACCTGTAGTGTCTCATAATTAAAGTGGTGTGTTAATTGATCTTTAACCCGGCTCGATCCGGGCTACTGAACGCATAAGAAACATGTAAATCCTTTACAAGCTTATATATTAAATAATTATCCCAAGTTATAAAATATTTGTGCCTTGTGCCTTAAATGCATTTCTTAAACTCTTTTCAAAATGAGTCGGTTGATTGTATTTACCAGTGTAAACTGACGTATTTTCTTAAAAAGATTGAGTGCAGGTACTACGCGAAATAGGCTGGCTTGTCTCCTAGCATCCACATTAAGTCTCGCCAGCTTGGATGTCATATCTGTTGAACATTTGTTTCCTTTTTGTTTTATTTGATCTACCTGTGGATTATATTCGACTATTTGTGATACTTCATATTACAATATCGTTTGGTTGAATTAAATCTATATATTGCTTCCGCTGTGCATTTAAATATTGTGTTGTTTGACTATTATGTTGCCAACCACGTCACTATACTCCCCCACCGGGCCCACCGGTGACACGTGGAAATCCGGGGTGTGACAGGTTGGTATCAGAGCCAACTCTGAGTGAATTAAACACTAGCCTTTTGTGTTTAATCTCAGTTACACAATTGCACATATTTAAACTTTCGAGTCTAGACTTATAACATAAGACAAATTCCACCCTATTCGGTTTTTGTTTTGTTCTTTAAAACTTTATATTCTGTTATTTGTTATCTTATGTTTTGTTGACAGGTATAACCAAGAAAATGCCTCCAAGATTTTTACGTATGAGAGGACGAGGAGGAAAGGGGCCGACCACCGCCCCCAACGACCATGAAGCTGGACCATCCAATACTCAAGCTCCTATCCCCGCCGAGAGTGACGGTACTCGGCGGAATCAGAGAGGTCTATTTCAACCGGCAAGACGGTCGGTTTCAAACAGCTCTACGACTCCCGCTCAAGACTCCTATGGGCCCCATTCAGAAAATGAGCCTAGAGACCCTCACCATTCACACATACCGTTACAGCGATCAATGTCGCACCGTCCTTTTGGGGACCCCACTCCAATCTTTCAAGGCCAGTTCAACCCGGCGGATTATCTACCAGAACCAGTGGGTTTTAACCCATTGGGGCCGGAGGACCATTTTTCAGGAGGAAACGATATGGATGAGGAAGACGACCCCGAAATGCCCGCATCAGGAACTCCCAACCACCCAATAGAGGTCTCGGATAGTTCCATTTACCAAGGACCACCCTATAATGGTCCAGATAGCTTCCAGGCTATCTTTACTCGGCACGAATGGTATTTTACACCCTCTCACCATTCGTCGCCACATGAGCAGCCACAACCTCACTATTCTTCGCCGCATGAGCAGCATCAGCAGCATCATCAAGATTCCTCTGGGAATCACCAGTTTGAGGCAGTTACGCCACCGCCTCCACCGCCACCAGTTCAGCCGGCGCCTCCACAGCCGCAAAGACATAGGAGATCCGGAGCCCGGATGTCCACACGAAGAGAAGAGTTTCACCTTAACTCTCCTCTACAATCAAGTGGCAGAAATTATCAGCCGCTTCCAGAAGAGCCACAAATGGGTGGACCATCAAACCCCTACGCGCAGCAACCGCCACCAATGGGTTTCGATAATCATATACCAGCATACACGGGTCCTGCGATGTACAACCCGTTTGAGCCACCGACTCACCCTAACCTCGGATACGCTGAAGCCGACCCGTATTTGGTAGCAGCTAATTACAACGCCCTTAACCAGGAGGGACCGTATGGAGGTCCTTGGGGAGTAGGCTACCTAGCACAAGGATATCAGATGCCTACACAACCCCCGTACTACCAACAACCCCCGCCGTCTCTGCAGATGTCGCCACCACTGCATCAGGAAATCCTACAAAGTATTAGGGAGGTGCGGCATGAGGCACGGGAAGACCGAAGGCGTAACCAGGGTATGTTCAAGACCTTGACGAACTTAATCAAGGGAAAGAGCAAGAAGGATCAGTAAATCCTTTATGTGTGTATGTCTACTTTAAAAATCAAGTCCCTGCGTGGACATTTATTATTTGTATGTGTATGTAGTCCCTGCGTGGACATCTACCTTTTGTACTTAGTCCCATACGAGGACTTGTTTCTATTTTAGCCCCTGCGTGGGCACATCTTTCTGTAAGACCCCTGCGTGGGCATGTACTGGTTTAAACCCCTGCGTGGGTAAGTTTATTATTAGTAAAAGACCCGTTTAGGGCTGTGTGTAATAGTCTAATAGATTAATGGAATGTTTGTTTTATAAATTTCATAATTTCCATATGTGCATATATAATGTATAAAATGAAATAAATTAAAATCATTCCTTTTAAATTAATCTGCCTATGAAATTAATTAATTAAGGATCTTGAAAGTGTGAACCCTAGCCTCGTGTCAAATATAAGACCGGGCCAAAATGGTAAAACCTGTCTAAAAGATTCAATTTCCTGTTAACATCTTAAAACATGTTAACACTCCTGACAGAGGTGATTCGTTAAAATCACATACGTCATATTATAAAGGAATTCTTTAAAAGATTCCTAACCTAGTTTAATGATCTCTGAATCCTAGGTTTACATCATCAATTAAGATGATCATATTTTAACCATACGTGGTAATATAATGCCTACGGGCCCTTCTCATTTTCATATGAGACAAAAGACAGTAATAGTCTGTGACCCTGTCTGAAAAAGGTAATGAACTTGGTTCAAACCTTAAAAAGCCTTGATTCTCTTGAATTCATAGCTTATAATTTAAATTGTCCCTGTGACTAGGCCTTATGTGCTAATAAAACTGTTATTGTTTTATAATTAGGATAAATTATTTTAGAAATCCTAAATAAATGTGAGAAATAAATTAACCATATATGGTCTATGTTTACCGCGGTTAATAAAAATTGCCATAAAAGACAATTCTATAATAAACTCACCAATAAATTATTGTCAATATGTTACAGTTCAAAATACATGGCAGACTCAAACGAGGTCAACAGTCACCCAGGAATAGTGCCTAATAATGCCCCTGGGAACGTAGCAGGTGCAGAATTGCAAGCTATGATAGACAATGCAGTTAATAGAGCCATGGATAGACAAAACCATGGATCAAGTGGTACCCATACGAGGACCCATTCTGCATCACACACTAGAACACCTTCCAGGACCCACACTGCCCACAACAGTAATTCTCACCACTCGTCAAACCGAAGGAGTATTCCATCCCAGAGGGTCATTCAGGATCAAGGACCCCGTAATAGAGGGTGCACCTATAAATACTTTGTGTCGTGCAAACCCAGAGACTTCAATGGAGAAAAAGGAGCTGTGGATTGCATGACGTGGATGGATGAAATGGATACTGTGGTGGATATTAGTGGTTGCCATGAAAGGGATATTGTGAAGTTTGTCTCACAGTCGTTCAAAGGAGAAGCCCTAGCCTGGTGGAGATCATTGATCCAGGCTACAGGAAAGGTTCCGTTATACAACATGACCTGGGAGCAGTTCATGGCACAAATCAAAGAAAATTTCTGCCCTCAACATGAGGTTGAGAGAATTGAATCTGACTTCCTGGCGCTGGTCATGAAGAACCTTGACTGTCAGGCCTACCTAACCAGTTTCAACACTTTGTCGAGGTTAGTTCCTTACTTGGTAACTCCGGAGCCTAAACGTATAGCTCGTTTCATTGGAGGGTTGGAACCGGAGATTAAGGCGAATGTGAAGGCCTCGAGACCAACTACTTTTCGGTCAGTAACGGACATTTCATTGTCCCTTACCTTGGATGCTGTTAGGCAAAGGTCACAGAGGAAAAGTGACACCGAAAAGAGGAAGCGTGAGGATGACAACTCACGTCGTACAGACAAGAAGCAGAAAGGAAACAATGACCAGAAGAAAGGGTCAGGTTTTAGGAGGGATGGCCAGCAGTCGGGTGAAAAACCCAAATGTAAAATCTGCAAGAGGCAGCACTTTGGCAAGTGCAGGTTTGAATCCAACTCTCAATCACAATCGAAGCCTTTTGCTTGTGGTTTATGCAAATCCAGGGAACACAAAACCGTGGATTGCAAGAAAATAAAGGATGCAACTTGCTATGGTTGCAATGAAAAAGGGCACATCAAGAGCAATTGCCCAAAATATGCCAAGAAGCCGGAAGAGGCTAGGAAGACCAATGCAAGGGTCTTCAGAATGGATGCAAAGGAAGCCGTCAAGGACGACAACGTGATAACAGGTACCTTTCTCGTAAATGATGTTTACGCGAGAGTGTTATTTGATTCAGGCGCTGATAAGTCGTTTGTAGATAGTAAGTTTTGTGAATTGTTAAAACTACCTGTTAGAATTTTAAGTGTGAAGTATGAGGTGGAACTAGCCGATGGCACAATAGAAACCGCTTCAACCTTATTAGATGGATGTTTCATATCCATTAGGAATCACTCTTTTCCTTTGTCTCTACTTCCTTTAAAACTAGCCGGTTTCGACATAGTTTTGGGTATGGACTGGTTATCACATAACCAGGCCCAGATTATTTGCAATAAGAAGCAAGTGATAATCAAGACTTCGTCTGGTGAATCACTTACTATCCAGGGAGATACCCAGTATGGGCTGCCCGAGAAGATGTCAATACTCAAAGACTCAAAGTGTTTAAAGAAGGGCTGTGTCATCTACATGGCACAGGTGATTATTGATGAACCGAAACCCAAGATTGGAGATATCCCCGTCATTTCTGAATACCCCGAAGTATTTCCTGAAGAACTACCTGGTTTGCCACCAGATAGGCAAGTGGAATTCAGGATTGACATTATTCCTGGATCAGCACCAGTTGCAAGGGCGCCTTATAGGTTGGCACCGACGGAGATGAAGGAACTGAGGACGCAGCTAGATGATCTTCTAGCCAAAGGTTTCATAAAACCTAGCTCGTCTCCTTGGGGAGCACCAGTGTTATTTGTCAAGAAGAAGGATGGATCGATGCGTCTGTGCATCGACTACCGCGAGCTTAATAAGGTTACTATCAAGAATAGGTATCCTTTGCCCAGAATCGACGATCTGTTCGATCAACTTCAAGGGGCAAGTTTCTTCTCAAAGATTGACTTGAGGTCAGGCTACCATCAATTGAAGGTTAGAGATGAAGATGTGCACAAGACAGCATTTAGGACTCGTTATGGTCACTACGAGTTCCTAGTGATGCCTTTTGGGCTCACAAATGCACCAGCCGCATTCATGGATCTCATGAATCGCGTCTGTAAGCCTTACATGGATAAATTTGTCATCGTTTTCATCGATGATATCCTCATATACTCAAAGAACCAAGCTGACCACGAGAAGCATCTTCACTGTATTTTGGAACTACTTCATAAAGAGAAGCTCTATGCCAAGTTCTCAAAGTGTGAATTCTGGCTTCGAGCAGTCCAATTTCTTGGACATGTCGTTAGTGAGCAGGGCATTCAAGTAGATCCCGCTAAAGTGGAAGCTGTCATGAATTGGCATGAGCCAAAGACGCCTACAGAAATTCGTAGCTTCCTAGGTTTGGCAGGATACTATAGGCGATTCATAGAAAACTTCTCAAGGATTGCTGCACCCCTGACTTCGCTGACACGTAAGAAGATTAAGTTTGACTGGGGTCCTAAGCAGCAGGAATCCTTCGATATTCTGAAACAGAAGCTGAGCAATGCTCCAGTACTGACATTGCCTGAGGGACTAGAGGAGTTTGTAGTTTATTGTGATGCATCACACACCGGGATGGGATGTGTGCTTATGCAAAAAGGCAAAGTCATTGCCTATGCTTCACGTCAGTTAAAGGTGCACGAAAAGAATTACACCACCCACGATTTGGAGTTGGGTGCCGTTGTATTCGCACTAAAACTGTGGAGGCACTACTTGTATGGAATCAAATGTGTGATCTATTCTGATCACAAAAGCCTTCAACATCTGTTCAACCAGAAGGACTTGAACATGAGGCAACGTCGTTGGATGGAAACTCTTAATGATTACGATTGTGAAATAAGATACCATCCCGGCAAGGCGAATGTAGTCGCCGATGCCTTGAGTCGGAAAGAAAGAGTGAAACCCATCCGAATCAATGCCAAGAGCATGGAAATAAAGAACAACTTGATAGAAAGATTGTTAGCTGCACAGAAGGAAGCTGTGTTGGAAGCTAACTATCCCAACGAAAAGCTAGGAGTGACTGAGGAGCAGTTATCTCTTAGCAAGGACGGAATTTTACGGTTAAACGGACGAATATGGGTTCCGATTATTGGAGGACTTCGTGATGTCATCCTCCAAGAAGCCCATAGTTCCAAGTACTCCGTTCATCCTGGAGCTGATAAGATGTACCAGGATTTAAAGGCAAATTATTGGTGGATAGGCTTGAAAAAGTCTGTGGCCGCCCATGTAGCAAAATGCTTGACATGTGCGCAAGTCAAAGCCGAGCATCAGAAACCGTCAGGTTTGCTACAACAGCCTGAACTTCCTACGTGGAAGTGGGAGATGGTAACTATGGATTTTATCACCAAGTTACCCAAGACAAGGAAAGGAAATGACACCATCTGGGTGATAGTCGACCGACTGACTAAGTCAGCACATTTCCTACCCATTAAGGAGACCTACAGCTCCGATATGCTAGCCCAACTGTACGTTGATAAGATTGTAGCTTTACATGGCATACCTGTAGCTATTATCTCTGACCGAGATACTAGGTACACGTCGCACTTTTGGAAAAGCTTCCAACAATCTTTGGGCACACGTTTGAACTTTAGTACGGCTTACCATCCTCAGACTGACGGTCAGAGTGAGCGTACTATTCAAACGTTGGAAGACATGCTACGTGCATGTGCGATCGAATTGGGAGGTAGCTGGGATAAGAACCTACCCTTGATCGAATTCTCCTACAACAATAGCTACCATACCAGCATAAAGGCTGCGCCTTTTGAGGCATTATACGGTAGAAAATGTAGATCGCCAGTTTGTTGGGCGGAAGTGGGAGAAGTCCAGTTATCAGGACCGGAAATCGTGTTCGAAACGACGGACAAGATTGTCCAGATTCGTAACAACCTCCAAGCTGCCCGGAATAGGCAGAAGATTTACGCTGATCCAAATCGTAAGGATTTTCACTTTGAAGTAGGTGACAAAGTCCTACTTAAAGTGTCACCCTGGAAAGGAGTGATGCGGTTTGGTAAGAAAGGCAAACTAAGCCCGAGATACATAGGACCCTTCGAGGTTATCGAACGTGTCGGGTCAGTTGCCTACAAGTTGAACTTACCTGAAGAGCTCAGTAGTA
Source organism: Helianthus tuberosus (assembly GCA_030545235.1). NCBI lineage: Eukaryota > Viridiplantae > Streptophyta > Magnoliopsida > Asterales > Asteraceae > Helianthus > Helianthus tuberosus. The sequence goes on along the minus strand of CM060448.1, from coordinate 197,172,290 downwards.
TACACAATGTGTTCCACATCTGCAATTTGAAAAAGTGTTTCGCTGACTCCGCTGACGAATCAGTGATTATACCCTATACAGATGTGCATATCGACGAGAGCTTGAAATTTGTTGAAAAACCTATGTCGATTGAAGATCGACAGGTAAGGAAGCTTCGAAGAAAGCACATACCTTTTGTAAAGGTCAAATGGGATGCCCGAAGAGGTCCCGAGTTTACGTGGGAGTTAGAATCCACCATGAAAGAAAAGTACCCTTACTTGTTCCAGTAAATCTCGGGTCGAGATTTATTTTAAGGGGGTGAGGATGTAACACCTCGCAAATTTCGGGTTAATATTAAAACGACACGTGTCATGTAAGACAAAAACGCGTTGGAAACCCGGATATAATAAAGATGTTTTCGGTAGGATTTAAAGTGGCGACATGTTAAATTGTTACCTCTGAACACCTCAATAATAAATCCCAAGACCCGATTAAATGTTATATACATCTAATATACCCTCAATTTAGAAAGGGGTTCACAATAATGGACTTGATAATGCATGATGAGGTCCCATGATGAAATGAACGATAAACCGTTATTTTCGGGTCTTGTAAATGCAATCAATTGAAACAAGACATCATGGTAGGGTATGTATCAGTTAAAGATCATTAATAGAGGCCCCATATTGCCAAAATGAAGTCCCTAAGTCGAACAAGTGGGTGCCCTTTCAAACCAACAACAAACAAAACAATTCTGATCAGATGAGGGCGTCGCGTAGCGCGACAGCCCCTCGCGCTACGCGAGGGTGCGCCCAGCGACAGCAGAACCCACAGTTGGCTGTTTTGTGCACTTGTGACCCTTTAGGCCGGTTTTTCTTGCACATGCATGAACCTTAGACACCCCTACATGCTACTTACATGTGTTGATCACTTGTGGATGGCACTAGGCTTGGTTGTCACTTGCTTATGGTGCATGAAACTTGTATTTAAAGACCCATTCATTCACCACTTTCATTCACAAATCAATTCCAAGCATTCTGATTATTGGAGAGCTTGCAAACTGATCAAGAGCCTTCCTAGTCATCCTCTAATCATCTAGTAAGTCTCTAATCCCTTCTAAATTAATTCTAGTTTAGTTTTTAGCTTAAAAGTCAACATATCGTATTAAACGGTTGACTTCGGGTTTAGTTATCGATAGCTCAGTCGTAACCCGAATTAAAAGTACCATTAGATAGGTAATTATATGGGTATTAAACCCTTATAAGGGCAAGTACCAATTCCAGACCTAACTAGGTCGTTTGTCGGGTCAAACGTTGACCGAAAAAGTCAACAGAATTGACATTTATGATTTAATGCATGAAATGCAATCCGTAAGGCGTGTAACTTGTTCTAACCTTAATATAACTTGGTAATAAGTATAAAAACTTGTTTGCGCTTGCCCGACTCGACAAATTTCTATTTAAACCCGGTTCGGAACCGAAAGGCGCAAAACCTTGACTTTTGCGTTGACTTCGGTTCTGACCCGTTTTAGTTGGTATTAGACATACCTTAAAGTCTCATTAGGATTGGGTTGCATGTTAGTATAAGTCTCTATACTTGTTTCGTTGATTATCCGTTGCATGCACACGTTTCCGTTAATCGCTTAAAGTGGACCATAACGCCCTTATGACCTTATAACGAGTATTTTGAAAATGTGGAAATGCAATAATCTTAGTTACTGAATATTTAACATGTACGTAAATTTTCACGTCAAGCGGAGGTCTAGATTAGGAGATATGCGCATTTGCGTAAATAATAAGCTTTTTATTAATTAAACGGCGCGATTAACGCATAGCCTATCTAAACCCGATTTTCGGTACCAAAACTATTACCCGCTGATGTTAAATAATATTTTAGGATTTTTGAAGATTTTTAATTATTTTAAGCTGGTCTTAAGCTAGGCTTATCGCATTGATTCGGTTAACACCGAATATGCCCTTTTAGGCCATAAAACGAGTTTTATGAATCCGATTGATACCAATCCAATTACCACTGATTTAAAATAATAAATATAGTATTTTGAACTTGTTTTGCTGATTAGAAAACTCAGATTGGTATTTTAACCCGTACGTCGCTTAAAACGGCTTTATACGCGTATTAAACGCGTAGTTTAGTATTAAAACCATTTTGCCACGTAAGACTTAATACCATTAGACATAACCTGTTAATGTAAACTATTTTACTGATGTAATCAGACCCGGTTCATAGAAACCTAATTTAGTCCTTTTATAATCTTTAAATTGACCAAAATACCCCTACGGGGCTTATTAAGAAATTAAACTCGTTATGGGCATTATGGAAGATATCATAATGATATCACCACATATTTAAAGCGTATTAACCTAGGAAACCTGTTCGCGACCCTTTCGGTTACCCGTTATGCATTATGCGCGTTCGGTTCGGTTTATGTAACTAGTTTACATAAATTAGCCGAAACGGGTCAAACCTTATCGGTTTATTCTCAAAATCCAGAATGTGTATCATATACCCATATTAAACAAGTCTTCAAACTTGTCGGGTCTAAATCACATTCTATCCGGTCTTCGCTTAATCGAGCGTACGAACCGTATCTTTAAAACTAACCGGTCTAAGCGTAAGCTTAACTAAAGACCCGTTAGGATTCTAATAGGTTATTATAAACCTTCGTTCCAGATTAGGAGAACCAGTAAAAGATACCCGCACTCGCTGATTTTGAACTATACTTGCTCAGGTAAATACTTTTAACTTATTTCCCTATACGGGCTTGGGTAAGGTATATAAAATACCGCTTGGTCGGGCGTCGAATATTTAATCTTATTATGGTTAAATTATTGAGATGACTCCGTTTAATTTGTTTTGTTGCTTAAAGCCTTTGGGGGGTTAATGACCGTGTCCCGGATATCCCTGGCATCATTTTACGAAATGGCCACGACCTTAGCACTCAGGTGTAGGCGTACACCTGTAGTGTCTCATAATTAAAGTGGTGTGTTAATTGATCTTTAACCCGGCTCGATCCGGGCTACTGAACGCATAAGAAACATGTAAATCCTTTACAAGCTTATATATTAAATAATTATCCCAAGTTATAAAATATTTGTGCCTTGTGCCTTAAATGCATTTCTTAAACTCTTTTCAAAATGAGTCGGTTGATTGTATTTACCAGTGTAAACTGACGTATTTTCTTAAAAAGATTGAGTGCAGGTACTACGCGAAATAGGCTGGCTTGTCTCCTAGCATCCACATTAAGTCTCGCCAGCTTGGATGTCATATCTGTTGAACATTTGTTTCCTTTTTGTTTTATTTGATCTACCTGTGGATTATATTCGACTATTTGTGATACTTCATATTACAATATCGTTTGGTTGAATTAAATCTATATATTGCTTCCGCTGTGCATTTAAATATTGTGTTGTTTGACTATTATGTTGCCAACCACGTCACTATACTCCCCCACCGGGCCCACCGGTGACACGTGGAAATCCGGGGTGTGACAGGTTGGTATCAGAGCCAACTCTGAGTGATTTGGGTTACGATATTTCTTTTAGACTTATGTTATATTTTAGTCAATAAAAATAATATTTAGGTAGATGACACAGAATTAAAATATCAAATTTTGTGAATACGAGTTGTACAATAACTAGGATTCAATGGTTCAACTGAATTAGTTCAAGAAATCGATGACAAACGAATGAGATGAAATGATATACTTTCCAAGGTAACTAGGTTCAAGCAAAAAGATATATGATCAATAGATATTTAAAATGAATGTGAAGGATTTTTAGAATTAATAAAATTCTTTGTCAAAAGAAAACTTACTTTGATTGGCAACCGAGGAAGACTTAGAATTGACAGGTTCAAAATGAAGTAAAAGCATGAAAATGATTTGTCAAATATTGAATTATGATATGAGAAAATCAATGTGCTGAAATGAGTGAATTGCAAGTATACACGAAAAGACAATAGAGTTAGAGTATTATTGTCTTAATACATAATTGTTTTAAGACTTTTGCGTCCGTACCTTAAGCGATGATCGTGAGATAATAGATTACGTCTAGACGATCGTGAAATCCTATAATATTGTTATAACCATATTTAGATATGTTAAACTCTAATTAGTATTTTGTTTATTCATTAAATTTTCGGCTACCTTAAGACTAAAATTTTAATTGGCTTGTAAACATTAGTTTCACACAATTAATATGAGTTCTCTGTGAATTTTATAATAAACTTAATATAGAAAGTCATATGAACTAAATCTGTGAAGGTAACAAATTTATTAAATTTATATACGCACACTAAACCATATGTATAACTAAAAATATATATATGCAGAAAGTTATACTTAGGTATTTTATTCTTATTACTATATAATAGAATAGTTAAAAAAATAATATGTTTAATAGTAACTATACGTATAAAAGTAAATTTGAAAATCTAAACATAAGTTTATCAAATATAAAATTCATTTTATGAAATTTTATCAAAATTTAACTATTATTTATTTTTATTTATTTTTTTATTTTTTTAATATTAGAACTTTAAAAGACAATAAGAATCCTTATAAAAGACAATAAGAATCCTTATAAACTTTTATGTGATACTATATTTATCTTATCTACTTTAGATAGTAATTTATGTGTATGGTTGTAAAATAATAGTATTTTTATAATATATAAAGTAATTCTACTACACATGTAACTTTCATAAGCTGAATATAAGAAAACCAAAACAAAATTTAGTGTTATTATTATCCTTTTTAACATGAGCTACAAGTTTATACTAATACTGCAAGGTGTCGTAATGATTTGAAATAGTTTAATAATTATGGTGTTTGAACAAATTTACCGTGTAATCAACAGAAAGTTTTTTTTTTTTTTTAAACTCTAGGGGTTTACGTCTCTGATCTGCATAACTCTTTTGTTGATCTTGATACATAATACTTCTATAAGTATTTAATAGTTGTGGAATATTAAACAAGATGAACAATTACTTATAAGTATAAAATGTCTTGTCCATGAATACTTAGACATTTATTTGGATAATTTTATTCGTCCTTCTAATTCTTGTATTGTTTTATGAAAATATGTCTTCTCCTTACAATACAAAGTATATATATAAAAAAAAAATTATATATAATTAAAATTTGCTAAATAAGTATGATGACTTAATTTATATACATTAACTAGTCATTATCATGGTTGGATATTGGTTAGTGCCAGGGGCGGACCCAAGCATAGTCCAAGGTGGGCGGGCGCACCCCCGGGGAAAAAAAATTTAGTGCTAAGTTTCGTCGAAAATCCCGTCTGCACCCCTTGGAATTTTTCGGTCGCACCCCTTGGAATTTTTCGACCGCACCCTTGAAATTTTTCGTCCGCACCCCTTAGGTAAAAAGTGCTATCAATTTATATTTAAATTTTTTTTAGTAAACTCTTATTTAAAAAAAATACTACATAAGTTATATAACTTTTAATACCTAACTAACTAAACCCAAATACTCATACATTTACCCACTTATACTTCTTAACTAGCTAGCACACTAAGTCTTAGCCCATTAACCAAACCCAACAATATTTCAAACTATAATAAAATAATTAAAGCCCAAAACCTTTAGAAATTATAGGAGAAAAAAGGGTAATAAAGTTGTTACCCAGCGACAACAGTTCAGCAGCCGGCGACCACCGTAATCAGCCACCATACCACCGTCGTTTGACACCAAATCTAACCGGAATCCGAACACGGGTAAGTTTCTTTGTTATTTTGATGATTTTGGTTGATATTATAGGAGAAAAAAGGGTAATAAAGTTGTTAAATAGGTTTGAAATTTTGTGTGTTTTGACGTTGTTTATGGTTGTTTAGATGATTTTTAGGGTGATTATGTTGTTTTTATATTTTTAGGGTGATTACAACTTACGTTATGATTTCTAGGGCTTAAATAGTTGAAAATTAAAATTAAAATTGAAACATTATGTTTATGGAGCGATGAACTTATGTTATATAGACAAAGAATTGCTTAAGAAATTAGTTTTAGATGATGTTTTGGATAGATTTCAAAAAATGAAAACCCGTAGGGCGTCGACGTTTTAATTATGTTTGTAACAAGGTTTGACATGTTTTTGATGATTATATAAATTTAGTTTGATGTTCGTTTGTTTTACATGACCCGACCCGATACGAACCGATTTTTTTACTTATATACCTAGGGGCCTAAAATTTTTAAAAATGTTCCGCACCCCCATGGAAAAATTCCTGGGTCCGCCATTGGTTAGTGCTGCCTTGTTTAAGCATGGGTGATCGGTTCATACCTAACTAAGGCTAGGCTACCCAATACCTGCCCCTGATAATAATCCTAGTATTTAAAAATAATACTAACACTACTACTACTAATATATTATTACTAATAATAAAATTAATTACCAATAATAACTGAACATAAACTTAAATGAGAGTATACCTCAAACATAATTTTATACATAAAAATATAAGTTCTTCACCTCAATGGTTTTAACAAGATTTTTTTTTTTTTTTTTATAATTCATTGACTCGATATCAAAGAGTCATCGTTTTGCAATAATGCGGTTCACAGTGCAAAAAGCAGAATGATATTTGAGTTTGGATAAAATAAGAAATCGAAATGTAACCCTCCAGTGGTCTTCATAAATCAAACGAACCACATGCGTAACAAACAGTGCATGTGTAACGTGTGGATTTACCAAGAAATGAAATAGATCAATATTCACTACTATGAAAAAAATCCTCATGGTATGATGACCATTAGGGGGAGTAGCAATGCAAAAGTCTATTCACAGAGGTTAGAATTTTAACAAAAGAAATTTAATAATTTTATCTGGAATTTTATGTGATAACCGTTGTTAAGTGACATTACTAAGGAATGTCGAATGAAATGAAATGAAATAGGGGATTTGCAAAGGTATGTGACTCCTTTTGCAGTGATAATAATTATGACTCTGATTAGACTGTGCACCGATGGTTGTGAAATCTTGTTACAACGTACCTCAGCGAGATTTAGTTCATTTGTAGGATCACGTGGCCAAGTGCTGCTTTTTGAGCAGTAGTCCTCCCACTGCTGGGATGAGCACTGGTGTCATCGCGCCCAATCATATTTTTCGAAGGTCTTGCCTTGAAAGTCGCGTGTGATATACTTTGATGTTTATGGTCGTATAATTTTAAGTTTCATGTGTTTTCTTGTGCACTAGCACCACTTTACTTGCTTCGTTCTTGCGTATTGGAAATTCTTATACTTTTGATGGCGTACCAACTTAAAGAGTTTCCATTGTTTATATTGTCGCACGAGTTACTAGGTAGATGATCAAACGAAATAATGTTTGATATCGGAAAAGAGATTCCTGATAAAGAAATCTAGACGCATATGCTTTTGCTTTATTCTTAATTGACTTTTGGAATTCCTTATAGATATACATATCTATATAATCATATATTTCACATGCTGTAATATACATACCCTCTATAAGGTCTATGTATTTAACAGATTCATATTTCCAAAAACAAATCAGATATCAAGTCATGATACTATTTAGGGAAATCTTGTCACTTGTTTGACATATTATATACCCCGTCTTATCCGGTTCTCGCCGGAGAGGTAACCCTTATTATATTCGGACAAACTGGAGAGTCTGCTACACCATACCCAGTTTTGTCGGAGAAAATTTGTATATTCCCATAAATAGTATTTTTAAAGTGCCTCTTTTATTTAAGGCTTTCATCCAGAATTAGGGAAATTTGTATTCCCGTAACATATCTTATTTTAGACCAAGTAATATCACTAAGCAAGAATTAATAGCAATTAAGTGCTATTGCCTGCAATGTTCTAATCGTCATTCTTACGGCATACCAAAATCCATCATACTTTATTTACACAAGTATTTAGCTTATCTCAAAGCTTATACTAATGCATCTTTTCTTAAGTTCAAGTCTAAATGCTATCATGTGTGCTACCAGTTAATAGCAATCTCCTAACTCTTTTATATAAGCTTAGGTATGATTATCACAACACCTATAGGCTTAAATCAGTGGCTCTGATACCACCTTCTGTCACGACCCCCGACCCACCCTGGACGGAATCGGGAGCCGCGAACAGCCAAGTGGTACCGGTGATTATTTTGAAAATATTGTAGCGGAAATTTCATCAGGACCGTGAGTTAGGAAAAATATCAGAGTTTAGAAAACAACGGATTTTATTTATTAAATAGATGGAATAAATCAATGTTTTACAAAGGTAGCTTTAATATAGAATAAATTAGATTTCATAAAACAATATTTCTTAATTTGATTTAATTAATAAAATAAGCCACTTCTTGAAGCCTTTCAGTGCCGTATCCATCCCTTATTCCAATCTACTGTAATTACCTGAAACGCGTTTTAAAAAGGTTTTGTCAGCAGGAAATACTGGTGAGTTCATTCAATTTGCTTAAAACGATGCATTTGTTATAATTTACAGTATTAAGAGTTTTTATATTTGCTCCTTCAAGATTGGCAAAGACTTAATCACTGCAATTACAACTTTGTTATAATTCACAGCATTAAGAGTTTTTACATTTGCCCCTTATCTTATAATTAGCTGGTTCAGTTGTCACTCGACCGGATCTATGACTGTGGTCATATCACTATTGGGTCCTGTCACCCAATAGTGACGTATATCACTAATTAGGCTCGCCCACCTAAAGTGACAAAAACAGCAGTAATGTGCACAATACCCCACTTACTGCTAGTAACTTAAGATTAGCAAAGACTTAATCACTGCAAAATATAACTGGAAAACATTTAGGGTTTTGTAAAGCAATTTGATAAAAAGAGAACGACTCACATTATAAGCATGCAGATTTATACGGGCAGAGCTTAGCCTATTGATTAGTCTTGTAACCTAGTGCACACGAACTAGATAAGTAACTAATACAACATTTACGATAACTCACGAGATTAAAATCCTCACAACGAATGACAAAGTGCAATACTTAAACATCCATCGAATTAACGACGAATGACAAAGCATAACCCAAGTTTGAGCAACACTTAAACATTCATTGGATAATTTAAATCAATCGGACATTGAATCGTAGCAGCGATCGAGTTAATACCCGGTATCGTAGCAGTACCCTACTACTTTGAAAGTGAATTTCGAACAGAATTATTAAGGATTTGAAAGTTTCGTCGACACCAGTGAACTGCTCCTGGCCTGTTCTATTTATAGCTGAAAATTGGGTCTCACGCGGCCCGCGTGAGCCCTTGCTCGATCCTTACACGGCCCGCGTAGCCGCCTATTCTACGCGTAGGGTTGCTGAGTCACCAGTAGGTCTGCCAGGTGGATGCCATGTGGCCTGGGAACGCTTATCCGGTCAAACACATGTTGACGCGCCCCGCGTAAGGGTCTGCTTACCTTTACGCGGCCCGCCTGAAGACCACAATTCTTGATTTCTTGATTTTGGATATGGATTGGGGTTTCAGGGTTCCGGGTTTTTACTTATGGATCAATTTGGGACATTTTTGAATATAATTATATCATAAAGAAAAAGGGAATAAAATAGTGAGAAAAGAGAATGGACTCACTTTGTAACTTTAGGGTTCAACTAGGAAGCCTCTGGTATAAATTTTGGGTATAACTTCTGAGCTATAAAAAAAAAAAAAAAAAAAAATATATATATATATATATATATATATATATATATATATATATATATTTTTGTACTCGTTTTAAGTATAGTACCCCTAATTCAACCTTGTCCCTATGTCACGAGACAGAACCCCAACGAACTTAGTCAGGCAGAGGCTTGACATGTGTTATGGGGCTCAGATCAATCGAAAAGGGTAGCGGTGATCGGGAGTTAAAACACTTAAAACGAGGCAAAGCTTTATTATTATAGGGTGTAATATTTAAGAATATATATATATATATATCTATATATAATAGAATTTAGAGATAGAGTTTGAGAGATGTAGAAATGGTCTGCGCAAATTATTGAAGGAACTATGTTGTTTTATATAGTTTTTTCAAGGTTTGGAAAAGGAAAACATGGCAGGCTTCAGTCTACTTTAAAATCCCTATTGGACACGTATTCATGCAACTTTGAAATTAAATTTTGATTCCATATTTACTTTACACGTATACTTTTCAATTGTTGATTTAATTTTTATTATTTTATATTTTATTTTGTTCTTATCCGATTATCTTTATGCATCCACAATTCAAAGATTTCAAGTGTTTAAATTTATTCATTTTATTATTTTATTCTATTCGATCTTTTTAAGTTTTATTATTATTATTATTTTATTAGTTTACATATTATAATTAATTCAACAGCTTTACTTATTGGCGCTTATAAATTCTAAAATATGATGTTTTGTCAAACAATGAATATGTCTTTAAAATGAGAATATTTTTGTCTACATTTGGAACCAAGTTTTATTAAAAATAAAGTAGGTTCAAATATATTGTATTTTTATAATTAAATTATTAAACGGTTCCTGGGTTCGTCTAGGTACTTCATATTTCTAATAGTCGACTTACCAGTAATCTACCCGTCTAATGATATAAGTTTTTATATACTTTTATTTTATTTAGAAATGTCACCTATACAACAACAACAACAACCATACCCAGTATATCCCACATATAGCAGAGCTATTTGTAGGGTCTGGGGAGGGTGAGATGTAGACAGACCTTGCCTCTATCCATAGGGATAGAGAGGCTGCTTCCAGAGAGACCCTCGGCTCGAAAGCAAATGTCACCTATATACAGGCCAATTAATTAATATAATATTTCAACCAACTATATAAAATAGTGTTTAAAACTATTTGGGTTGAATATTTATATTAAAATAGGAATGTTACTGCAAAGGTCTTTGTATTCCGTGTATATGGGATCATGTGAACCGCTCAAGTATAGTATCAATGAAGCCCTCCGTGTTGTGTTCAAATATCTACGGTCAGCAGCACCGTAAAAGGGAAGTTTTGTGAAAGTTGCTACAATCCTTCAGGTTCCCGTATGCTTGGAAAAATGGTGAACATCAGCACCAACATAAATCCAATGTGGCGGACGTTAGCGCCAACAAAACCAAGAACTGACGTACTATATTGAACAGGCACGACATAAGATCATTGTTGTTGTGCTTTTGGGTGTTCTACCTTCACAAAGTCAATCATGCTCAACACAAGGGATTCATGCATTGTCTAGTATGCGAGCTGGTATGGGACGGCGAGCATGCACGAGGACATGCATGAAATGGTGGTGAGAGAGTGTCACGGGCCAAATATTTGAAGATCGCAATGTTGTGGGCTGTGTTTAAACGCTTGGGTTACTAGCTAGTCCTAGACTTTATCGGGGGACGGAGTCAGTGTCAATGAAGAGGTGTACGTGCCTAGTCGTATCTACGACGAACGCACCACAAGTCGAGAGCTGACGCCGCTCTCCTGATAAGTCCAAGGCAAGACAAAACCAGTGACCTACACAGAAGCGAGATGGATTGGCTTGTTCCCGGGGACTTGGGGACGCCACACGGGGGTCGAAAACTAACCCCGGGACATTAGGCTCGATTAGTTTATTATCTATTAATTAATATATTAAATAAAAATAATATAAATAATAGACTCGTTTAGTCTCGCAGGCTCAATAAGTAAACTTGGGCTCAGGCTCGTTTACTAAACAAGCTTATTTTTATGTTTGGGCTTACTCGGCTCATTTACTAGACAACTTTAAAATAAGGGTACATGCTATTAAATATTAATAAAAACTGATATTACACTTAAAGCTCGATAAAGCTCGCTCAATGAGCCTGGCGAGCTTCACATGCCAGGCTCAAGCTCGGGCTCAATAAATAAGGGATCCGATAAATAAACGAGCTTTATTGTACGCTCAAGTTTGGCTCGGGCTCGATAAGACTGCTCGTTTCGAGCTTTTCTAGAGTCGATCTCGAGCAACTTGCGAGCTACTCGGCTCATTTGCACCCCTACACACAACCCTGTGAAATCAATTAGCACTAGAACATAACTTAATGGGGGGTTTTTCGATTAATAAATGACTTCTTTACCTATCTAAAGATTATGACACGCCTAGATATTAACTGTTTACTGGGCTCAAGTCTGCAGAAAAAATTGGCAGCCCAGCCCATAATTACACTTTATATTCCAAACAGAAAACAATTTGAGTAGCAAGGAAGCAGCAGAGCAGTGTCTTCAACAGCCAGAGGCTGCCTAAATGGGTTCAGCTGAACCTGTGGCAAAACCAAACCATATTATTATTATAGTACAAATGACAAACTTGGTTAATAATCTGAGTGTTATACAAGAAATGAGTGAAAAAAAAACTATATTTCATTTTATTATATACGTAAAATGATAATGTGTCAAACAGATAAATTCCCTTTGAGATATCAGATGCAATAACTAATATATTACTAAGTTTAATAGCGTCGGTGAATATAAGTATATCTATGATGAACGATATCCATTGAATACTTCATGGCAGATTGATGCAAATTATTAACAAGTAACAACAATCATCATCAGTCATAATAACTCAAAAGTAAGTATGAAAATGATAATTAAATAACTATGATACACATTTTATTTAAATTTAATTTGTAGATGATTGAAACGAATAATCCTTTTTTTTAAACACCAACTTCAGTTTAACCAATTCGACATGAAAACATAAATACGGAAATATAAAATTTATACGGTGTCAATGAGCCCATAAATTAAACCCTCTACTGATGCTTGTATTTGCCTTGACATGTTTCCAAATCAGAGACAAATCTGAACATCATAATGTATACAGATATCTCTATTTTGTTTTTTTATAAACATAGTTACATCTTATAAAAAAACATACATGCAGGGTGTTTGTTTATAACTTTTAATATAATAGTAGTATCAAATTTAGGCTTAGGATATAGTGTACTAAACCTGAAAATTAATAAATAGTTAGGACCTAAGAATTCTAGTGACATTTAAACTAATTGTGTCACAGTTGAGTGCTTGTATCCAAAATTCAAAGTGATGTATATTAATTAATAGTTATAGTATGTTATCTCAAAAGGTTTATCTTGATAAGATTTGCATAATGGATGCAATAGGTACAAGTAATTCATATTATATATATATGGTTATTAAACATACAACTATTAAGAATATAAAATATATATAACAGCTATTTATAAAACACGAAAATAGTGATAATAAGAAAATATAATGAACTTACTGGAATCGTGAGTGGAGTACCAGTCACAGAGCGTATACAGTTGGCTGCAAGATGACAAGCTTCTTCACAATAATCAGAAAAAACGGCTGGGATCTCTATTTCACGTATCAGTTCCTGAAATTACAATCCAAACTGAAAGCTTTAATCCTCGCAGATTCACAACATAGAGGTGGTAATTTCGACCCAATTACTTGTGAATAAGTCGCTTCAGATTGTATTTTATATCAAACGTCAATTCTTAACAAAGGCTTACAAGGAGACCGGTCTATAGGGTCAAACAAGTAACCCAAAGTACATTATCAACACATACGTCCTAACTCATTTTAGTCAAACAATTAAGATAATATTATATATATATTATATATATTATATATATATATATATATATATATATATATATATATATATATATATATATATATATATAGGGAGCCGCTAGAATGAGAACCACCTCGAGTTATGAGAACCGCGAGAACCACTTGATTCCGGGCGAGGTGGACCAATTTTTTTTTTCGAAAACGTAGATTAGTGTATCACAAACACATTCGTAAAAAATTTTTTTTAAAAAAAACGCCGTGTGGGTAGTTTTTTACACCACAAAAACGTGGTTTACGAGTTCCGTAACCGTAAATTTACGGAACTCGTAAACCACGTTTTTGTGGTGTAAAAAACTACCCACACGGCGTTTTTTTTTTTTTAATTTTTTTTTACGAATGTGTTTGTGATACACTAATCTACGTTTTCGAAAAAAAAAATTGGTCCACCTCGCCTCGTACGGTGTGGTTCTCGCGGTTCTCATAACTCGGGGTGGTTCTCATTCTAGCGGTCCCCTATATATATATATATATATTGTTAACGAGTGCTGATGAATAGTAACTTTATTTTTATAATAATATATAGTTTTTTTATTATTTTACTATCTAATATATTATAATAGTTTATTATTATATTTACTTTTAATAACATATTTTTCTTCTTTAAAACATATATTTCCTTTACCTTTTTTTAATAATTGTTTTTTTTTCTTTTTTTGAACATATATTATTTATCCATTAATTTGATACTTCTTTTAATAATTTACGTTTGTAACTTTTTTTCAAAAAACTTAAGTACGTAGTTGTGCTTGATTTCTTTGCCTGCCATTTAGTTATAAGTTTTGTTAAAAACTAAGTTGTACTCAAAATAAAGTATTTATTTGGTATCATAAAACGGTACGATTATAAACTAAATCATTTTAATGGTTTGACTTTCTAAACAAGATGCTTTATTTTCAAATCACGTTTGTTTTGTATTATCCATAGTTGTTAATGGCGAATAGCGACAAATAGCGATAAGGTAGCTATATGCTACATAGCGAATAGCGATAAATAGCGGGTGCTATTTTATAAATAGCGATACACTAGAAAAATTTGTATATGTATATTTAACAAAATACCTCGATATATATATGCTATTTTACATGTATATTTAATAGAAATCTAAAATCCAGCTATTTTATAGCTATATTTAATTGCTATTTATATTTAAAAAAAACAAAAAAAAGTGTCGCTATTCTCGCTACAACCCTAATAGCGACACTAGACCTATACGCTACATAGCACGCTATAGCGATCGCTATTGACAACTATGATATTATCATTTGCTCGGTTTCGTTGCAACGCGCGATATAAAAAAACTAGTTAAGAGTAAAATGCCATTTTCGTCCCTGAGGTTTGGCAAGTTTTGCGACTTTCGTCCAAAGGTTTCTTTTTCCGCATCCGCATTTGGATCCAAAAGGTTTGAAATCTTGCCATTTTTCATCCTGCTCGTTAACTCCATCCATGTTTCTTCGTTAAGTCAGGGGTATTTTCGTCTATTTTTGTTAACCTAAAGAGCAATCAGTCTCTTTCACTTTATGTACAAGCATTTAGCATATTGTACAAGCGAGTCCTTAAGTGAAAAAGACCGAATTGTCCTTTAAGTTAACAAAAATGACGAAAATACCGCTGACTTAACGGAGAAAAATGTATGGAGTTACGAGCCGGATGAAAGATGGCAGGCTTTCAAACCTTTTGGATCCATATGCGGAAAAACAAACCTTTGGACGAAAGTCGCAAAACTGGCCAAACCTCAGGGACGAAATGGCATTTTACTCAAATATTAATATAACACTGTTTTCACATTTCATTCAAACACTTAACTTAATTAAACGCATTCAGAATCTGTCACAAAATATGGTGAATAGTGAAAAGACATACAATAGTTGGTAACCAGCTTTTGTAAGCAGCAATACCAGCATTTGGAGCGATGATCAGATCAGGAAGAAATTCCTGTTCACAAAGAAATAGATCACTTATGAAGATTGCAATTTAAAATGAATTATGTAAAAACTAGTGAATTGCTAAAATAATAATATATACCTTGGTGAGTTCTTTATAACAGTCACTTATGAAGATTGCAATTTAAAATGCATAATGTAAAAAAAATAGTGAAATGCTAAAATAATAATAATATATACCTTGGTGAGCTCTTCATAACGGTCATGATAATGACCTGAATGGAACCGTAATGTAATCTTTGATGATGTATCAGTATTTGTGTGAGAGCTAAATTCAGTTTTAGGAGTTTTACAACAGCAGTTTGCCTCCGTGCATTGTGCATAATTATGAAGACCAATTGTCTCACCATCCCTATTTACCAGCTGCCACGTCAGATGTCACATGCAAAAATTGGTTATGTGAAAAAAAAATATATATATATATATATAGGCTGAGGATCATTTCAGAACTCTAAATAATTACAGAACTTTCAGAACTCCTAATAAACAATTATTTTATATATAAATTTCTGTATTTAGTGTACTTTTATCATTTATCATATGTATTTTTATGATGCGTGGAGATACAATAAGAAGTTTATTTGGCTAGGAAGGCTAGGAAGTGATCTTGACCATCCATTTAGCTAATCAAGGGCTAAGATTAAATGATGGAAATTGAAGGGAAGAAAAGAGGCGCGTGAGTTTGTTTAGGGGCATTCTAGTCAATCCAAGGCAATAGTTTCTCTCTCCTCCAATTCCCCCCCATTTTTTAAACGTTAATAACTCTTTCATACGACATTATTTTTTTATAAAAATTGCACCAAAAAAACGAGCGTTTTTTTATCTTTAAAACGAGTATACTATTGCTATATTTTCGAAAAAAAAAATTTGAAAACCCAGTTGCGTAAAACGCAATGAAAAAAAAAACCTAAAAATGACATTTTTCTAAAACGCAATGCAACAAAAACACAAAGAAATGTCTTATTTGTAAAACGCAATGGCTAGAAAACACAAAGAAATGTGTTATTTCTAAAACGCAATAGCCTAAAAACTCAAAGAAAGAGTAGTTTGTAAAACGCAATGGACTGAAAACACATAAAAATGTGTTTTACCTAAAACGCAATGCACCAAAAACACAAACACATGTCTTATTTCTAAAACGCAATGGACAGAAAACACTTAAAATGTCTGTTTTCTAAAACGCAATGGACTGAAAACACATAAAAATGTGTTTTACCTAAAACGCAATGCACCAAAAACACAAAGAAATGTCTTATTTATAAAACGCAATGGCCAGAAAACACTTAAAAATGTCTAATTTCTAAAACGCAATGGCCTAAAAAAACAAAAGAAAGTGTTCTCTCTAAAACGCAATGGACTGAAAACACCTAAAAATGTGTTTTACCTAAAACGCAATGACTAAAAACACTTCAAAATGTGGTTTTTCTAAAACGCAATGGCCAGAAAACACATAAAAATGTCTTAGTTCTAAAACGCAATGGCCTAAAAACATCAAAGAAAGTGTTCTCTCTAAAACGCATTGAACCAGGACAACAGTTTTGTCTGTGAATTCTCTGAACCAGGAATGCAGTTCTAAAACGCAATGGCATAAAACTGTCTACGAATGCAGTTTTCCAGAGGCAATTTACTAGAAAATTAAATTTTCTGAAGCATTTTTATTAAACAATTTAATCGAAAAAAAAATTAACCCCAGCCAGGGGCTCTGCCCCTTGGACCCTGCCAGGGCTGCCGCCCCTGGGACCCCGCTACCAGGGGCTGCCGCCCCCGGACCCCCGCCAAGATCGTAAAACGCAATGACTAAATCAAAAACCCAGATCGTGAAAATGAAATTAAAGAATTTCTTACATGGATCGAAGCCGATTTCTTCATCGATTGACGAAATTTGAATGATAGAAACACTTATCAGCGATTGAATCGAACGGATCGAGTGATTATCTTCAAAATCACGGGAAAAAACGAGATTTTGAATGAAATTAAACTGGGTTTTCTTAAAAAAAAAAAAAAAAGCTGAAGAACACGTTGATCGGGTGTTTGAATCATTGATTGATGACAAAAATCGCACTATAATGTAGTGATTATTGAGATAGTAAGTGAAGAAAAGGTTGGAGATGGTGGGTTTTGAAAATGGTGGGTTTTGAAGTAACTGGGGAGAAGAAGGAAGAAGAAAGGATGTGATTAACTAAAATACCCTTTCTCTTTATTTTAAAATTTGCCACATGTCATAATCCTATTGCTTCCTATCCTTCCTAGCCAAAATAAACTTCCTATTTGATCTTTTCCCTTTTTATGATTACATACATGTTAAGAGTAGTTTACATATGTATAATAATCAAATTGTATATATGTGTAACAAGTAACAACTAATTACATATATGTAAAACATTTGTGTAATCATAAAATTACATACCAAAAAATGATAAACTACTTTTAACATGTATGTAATCATAAAAATATATGGAAAAAATGATAGAAGTGCTCTAAAAATAAAAATAAAAACTAAATAAAAATATTGTTTATTAAGAGTTCCGAAAGTTCTGCAATTATTTAGAGTTCTGAAATGAACCCAACCCTATATATATATATATCTATAAGTTTAAAAAATAATATTTGAAAATATATAGAGAGAGAAAGTGTAGTGTACAATTGGCCTTAACGTACGAGCGTACGCGATGAGTAATCCGCATGTTATATTTTTCCAAGTTTGTGAAGCCGCATGTTATAGGTGTCCGGGTTTGTGAAGTCGCATATTATATTTTCCGAGTTGTGGAAGTTCGCATGTTATATTTTCCGATCAGGCCCAAAGGTAAGTAAACCCAAGCAAGGGCTTTGGGCACCATTTGAAAAGGGCCTCCAAGTTTTAAAAAAAAACACTCCTAGTGTGTATGTGAATATTTAAGTTAGGGGTAATGATATGTAATAATCTCATCTAGACCTTATTGGCCATTAATAATCCCACCTCAGAATATTCCCCCCACCAGTCCCACCTTTCACCTATTTTTCCTACAATGGTCCCCCGTTAAAAAAACTTAACGGAGTTAAGCTTTTTTCCAAATTATAAAAAGATTTTTTATGGATTTTGATCAGAACGATAATACAAGTCCATTGATGTAAAACTTACTTCGAAATGGTGCTCCAAGTGACTTGATTTTGGTTAATTGGAAATTTAAACACCCGAATTGAAGCGTCGTTTTCATCGTTTGGAGCACCATTTCGAGGTAAGTTTTACATCAATGAACTCATATCGTCGTTCTAATCAAAAGCCCTAAAAAATCTGTTTGTAATTTGGAAAAAAGCTTAACTCCGTTAAGTTTTTTTAACGGGGGACCATTGTAGGAAAAATAGGTGAAAGGTGGGACTGGTGGGGGGAATATTCTGAGGTGGGATTATTAATGGCAAATAAGGTTTAGACGGGATTATTACAGGCCAATTTCCCTTTTTTTTATTGGTGAAACCCCATCTTTGTTTTCATCAAAAGAACCTCGTTGCTATTTTTTATCAAATAATTAGTTAAAGTAGAGTGTTCTAGTTCTTAATAAGTTACAAAATCTAAATGTTCTTAATAAGTTGCTATTTTGTAGGGCCCTGGATTTCTAGTTGGCTTTGGGCCTCCAAAATGGTTGAGTCGGCCCTGTTTTCGATTTTGTGAATCCACATGTAATAGGTTGTCCGGGTTTGGGAATCCGCATGTTATAGGTTGTCCGGGTTTTGTGAAGCCGCATGGTGAATGTTCCGGGTTTGGTAGTCTTCCGAGTTTGTGTGTTTCATAGTTGTTAAAAGCCATCGCCTCTTGCGCCTAGGCCCATTTTTCAGGCGAGGCGAGGCAGTTGCGCTTTAAGTTGAGGAATTTGCGCTTTAATTCTCCAGGTGATGGTTCCGGCGCACATTCCGGCGAGATTCCTAGATTTCGGATAGTTTCCGGCCAAATTCTCTCTTCCGACAAGATTCTAGCCAGATCTCTACTTTTATCTAAGGAAAACTACTTGTCTACACTAATACACTAATATTTTTATAACTTTTGGTTCTAAATAGAAGACATATAGTTTTATATAATAGATTTTGTTTATTTTATTTGAAGAATAGTATTCTTTTTCTAATACATAATATATTTTTAACTTTTTTTCATTATGCGCTTAATTTTTCTCAGGCCTTTCTTTTTTAGTGTTTTGCGCCTAGGCCCCAGGCGAGGCCTATGCGCCTTGAGTGCGCTTAGCGCCTTTAATAACTATGGTGTGTTTAAATCCGCATGTTATATTTTCATTGCGTACGCATAGTACGTTAAGGTCACTTGTACGATAACCAACCCCTATATATATATATTTGAAAGTAACTATTACAATCCAGCATTAGATGTCATGTCATGTGGCATGGCTTGCAAGTTAAAGACAACCTATCATTATTATGGTAATAAGCTGATTCATAAAATAAGATACCGTAATCTATGCAGTTATAGCAGTCCAAAATCAAATATCGGTTAAGGGCGATGTTTGAGATATAGGTTATCGCGGTGGCCGGTGGGGTAACGGCAATTTTAATATCATGCATAATTTATATAGCATAATATATATATATATATATATGATATTAATGGTACTATCAAAAGTCAAAAGTGTTAATATTTGAAACATGATCTAATCCTAAGCCATGAAATCTTCCTCCGAGTCCACATCAGCCAAGGCATCCAATTGTTCACCATGAAATCGGAGCTATGATCGATATATGGGAATCAAAATAGTGGTCAAACATCGGTCAATATCGCCGATAATAGCGGTTCCGATATTCTGGACCGATATTTGACACTGCTATTTTGCAAGGGACCGTAACCGCTATCCATAGTTATTAATAGCGCTCATAGCATAGCGTATCACTCATGTGTCACTATATGATTTTGGCGCCCCCATAGCGGGCAAATATCAGGATTTTAGGTTTTTTTGTTTTTTTTTTTTTTCTGCTTTAATATAAATAGCAGGATTTTATAGGTATGAAATAGCCGGATTTTAGGTTTTTTTGTTAAGCATGCATATAAAACAGCTTATTTGGATATAATATACATACAAAATATTTCTAAAATTTTCTCCTAGTGTGTCGCTAAACATAAAATAGCTCCCGCTATTTCATTCCTATCACTATGTAGCGTATAGGTAGCTTGTCGCTATCGTCCGCTATTCGCTATCAATAACTATGCCGCGATCCCACCACTATTAACTGCACAGACCATAATAATGATAAGTTGTCTTGAACTTGCAAGCCAGCCCACTTATATGTACGTTTTACCTTTTTCTTATTAACAAATCATATTTCTTAGCAACATGTGATGCTGACCTGTCATGTGGAACTGCAGGCCCCACAAAATCTATATGCAGTTGGATTCCAGGAAGAAGAGAATGCAACTCCCCAAAGACAGCGGTTTGATAAAGTTCCCTCTCTGGCCCTTCAAAACGGAAATTAACTAAATAAAATGAAGAACCAGTAGCTCAAAGGGGATGTTTGGAAATTAAGTAAGTAAATCTTGCGGAAAATACCTAAGTAGTGTATGCAAAGTTCATCTGTAGTTTCAATGATCGACTGTTTAGCAAAAGCAAGTTGAATGGCTTGATATATGGTCAACGGCTGAAACAAAAGTCAAAAGTATTAGCAATAGTTGTCACCAAAGACGGCTAAATACATAAATATAACCATATACGTCTAGCACCTACATCTATACATTTTATAATATATATTTTTATTATTCACAAGAAGTAATAGTACCCAGTGAAGAAGAAGAGCAACTGGCGAATCTAAAGGGATGCCTCTCCATTCATAATAATCACACCAACTGCATAATTGTTTCTTTAATATAGACAAAGGCTCTGCATATTGAGTTTTGTATTGCAGCTTAAGAAGCCATTGTAACTGATTTTTTTTTTTTTTTGAACGGCGGAGATTTTATAATCATAGAACAAGGGCCAGCAAAGCTGTAAAACCCAGAAAAAAAAAACAGTTCGTCAAAAGAAGAAGAATTGAGAAATTAAAAATAATACCTTTACAAGGGCATAATCTACTTGAGAGTCTCCAACCCTTCTCAGACCTTCCAATCAAAGAAATAAAACAGTTAGATGTAATGCGTTTATTAAATTATTAATCACAATTGTAACTTCATGTGTCAATTTAGAGTAAAATGCCATTTTCGTCCCTGAGGTTTGGCCAGTTTTGCGACTTTCATCCAAAGGTTGTTTTTCCACATCTGGATCCAAAAGGTTGTTTTTCCACATCTGGATCCAAAATGACTTTCATCTTGTCATTTTTCTCCGTTAAGTCAGGGGTATTTCCGTCTTTTCTGTTATAGTGATAAAGACCGAATTGCCCTTTAAGTTAATAGAAAAGACGGAAATACCCCTAACTTAACGGAGAAAATGAATGGAGTTAACAAGCCGGGTGAAAATGGCAAGATTTCAAACCTTTTGGATCCAGATGCGAAAAAACAAACCACTGGACGAAAGTCGCAAAACTGACCAAATCTCAGGGACGAAAATGGCATTTTACTCATTAATTTATATAGTTCCCTTTGTCCTAAAATAAATATATTGGTTTACTTTCTGGGTATGGTGTCTCAAAACAAATGTAGCATTTCTGTTTTTGGTAAAGTCCAGATCCATAGTAACCTTCTTTTGTCACTATCGACTAAATGATGTACTAAACTGAAGATTGCAATTATGTTGATTGAAAAATCAGGAATAAAAAAGAGTACAGTAGAAACCTCAAATGATCCAACGAAAAAACCGAAGACCCACAACTACATTCACAGATCCAGATTCCCGCGCGGTGGATTCCAAGTTTATCCAAGAATGAACACCTAGTCTCCACCTTTTCACACACCTGCAACAATTCATATTCAATCACTTAAACCAATTAAAATCATCCAAAACCTTGAAGCTCCTTTGATCAACAGAACATTTGACTTTTAATGTCAAACCTTTTGACTTCTACAAGCTATTTTTTTATTCCATTTGTGTACCAACTTTACAGCATTATAATTATAACCAATGTACATTTTGCTAACTGTGAGTCTGCGACTAGCAATGACTTTTTTTTCTTCAATAAAGTATTGAATATGTGGTCCATATCGATCTTGTCGTCGAAAATGGGCCCACATGGCCTCATAATCCAACTAGATAATGAGATTACCTGATAAGTAGCTTCCCGGGAAAAAGTAAAAGGGAAGTCATTTAGCAGCTCCACACAACCCATTTGTCGTTTCAGTCTTCCGCATTCTTCTTTATGAACGTTCCAATGTGATATCTTAAACAAAATTATTACAAACACAATTAGTTATGAACATAAAATTAGGTCAATCACATAGTAATTATTGTTAGTTGCTTCAGCTACTTAATACTGATTAACTAACTGTTGATTAGTTAGCTGGCAAGTTTATGACATTTACAATTCTAGCCCCTCAAAGTCACAATTTGACAACATTGACCTAAACTATTACAAGCGCTAACGAACACAATTAGTTATGAACATCTAACGTAAATGATCCGCAGAGTGCCAGAGTCGATTATTGTTGTTAGCTTCAACTCCTTAATACTGCTTAACTAACTGTTGAATAGTTAGTTAACAGGTTTATGACATTTACAATTCTAGCCCCTCATTATTACAATCTGACAAAATTGACCTAAAGTATTACAAATTGCTAAAACAAACACAATCAGTTATGAACATCAAATTAAGGTAAATATAATTATCAATAACAGTTGTTAATATATAATTCAACTTATTAGTGCTAAGAAACATCAAATTAACTAATAAATCAATTAGTTCAGTATCTGGAGAACGTACGAACCTAGGGTTTTTTTACTAGGGTTTAAGCGCATGAAATAATAATGAATTGTGTGTTTAAGAGGAATATATGAAAACCTGATGAGAGGCGGAGCAGTAGAAAACGGCACCACAACCGTCGCACCGGAGATTTGCAGAGCCGGAGCACCGCCGTTGGCTTCCCTTTGCCGCACACTCCATTTTCACCTTTATGTTTTTGATCTTTTAAAACTTTATTATAATCATTTCAGTTTTAACTTCAGCACTTTTTCATCATTTTTTTTTACAAATTTGTTCTTTTACGTTTCGGACTAAATATTACGAGTTAACACACTACAACACGTGTATGGTTCAGCGTCTTTATCTTTTTTTTTTGCGGGTTAATGGCCATGTCGGCCGTTGCAACGTGTATGCGTAGTTCAATGTTGTTACGTCTATTTTTTGTTCATTTTAATAGTTTTGTCGTAAAGTGTGAATCCTAAATACTAGTATTATCCATATTAAACACTTTACTTTGAAACACTTCGGGGCTGTTTGGCTAAGCTTTTCAAAACTACTTATTTGCTTATTTGCTTTTCTGAAAAGCAAATAAGTCAATAAGCTGTTTTGAAAAGCTTTAAAATGGAGCTTTTCAAAATGACTTATTTGCTTATTTGCTTTTCAGACTTATTTGCTTATTTGCTTTTCAGAAAGCAAATAAGCAAATAAGTCATTTTGAAAAGCTTAGCCAAACAGCCCTTTAGACTGAAATTTTCAAATGTGTTGGCCATTGGGCCGGGTGCACAAGAAAGGTCGTGGAGAAGGGCAGGTCGATAGGTTGGGTGCTAAAAGGGGTTGCCCTCAATAAATACTCTAAAATTTTTGGGCATGGAATGAGTAGAAATGACGGGCCTCTATTTAACCAATTTTAAATAGGTTTAAACTTTAAGTTTATTTAATTTTAAACTACTCGGCCAATTTTAAATGACTTTAAACTTTATTATCGGGTGTTAATGGGAAAAAGAGTAATGGGTTTAATTTAAAACTTGCTTTAGTGTTTAATTATCATAAAATAAATCAAAATGTTAATGGGTTTACGTGTTTAGCAAAGTATATAGATTTTATCTTTTTTTTTCTAAATAAAGAGTGTATATGTTTTATAAAATTACGGGGGCCCGACGCTGGGTGCCACCCCGCCCCCTCCCATACTGTCACACCCCGATTTCCACGTGTCACCGGTGGGCCCGGTGGGGGAGTATCGTGACGTGGTTGGCAACGTAATAGTCAAACAACACAATATAATAATGCACAGCGGAAGCAATTTAAAAATAAGATACAACCGAATTTATTTATTGTAATCAAAGTCACAATATCCGGTGTTTATCCACAGAACGGATCGAAACAAAATAACATTTATGGTTCAACAGACTTCTGGCATCCTAAGCTTGCGAGACTTTTATTGATGCTTAGGAGACAATCCAGCCAAATTTCGTTTAGTACCTGCATTCAGTCATTTTGGGAAAATACGTCAGTTTACACTGGTAAATACATTCAACTGACTCATTTTGGAAAATGATTGAAAATTGGTTTGGATGCACATGGCATAAACATTTTTATTTAACTTGGGAGAATTATTTAATATTATAATCTTGTGAACGAATTACATGTTACTTATGCGTTCAGTAGCCCGAATCAAATCCGGGTTAAAGATCAATAGACACACCACTTTAAGTGAGTTATACACGGGAGTACGCCTACACCCCGTGCTCAGGTCGTGGCCATCTCGTAAGATGATGCCAGGGATATCCGGGACATGGTCATTAACCCCCCAAAGGCTGTAAAGTAAACAAGACTGTTTAAACGAGCCGATCAAATTATTTAACTACCCACTAAGCGTGGAGATTTGATGCTCGATCAAGCGGTACGCTATGTACCGTAACCCAAGCCCGTATAGGGAAAATAAGTTAAAAGTATTTACCTGATGCAAGTATAAATCACAAATAGCAGAATGCACGTAGCTTTTACTGTTTCTCCTAATCTGGAACGAAGGTTTAATATAACCTATTAGAATTCTAACGGGTCTTTTATTAAGCTTAAGCTTAGACCGGCTAGTTTCAAGATACGGTTCGTACGCACGATTAAGCGAAGACCGGATAGAATGTGATTCAGACCCGACAAGTTTGAGGACTTGTTTATTATGGGTTTATTATTCACATTCTGGATTTTGAGATAAAACCGTTAAGGTTTGACCCGTTTCGGCTAATTTATGTAAACTTGTTACATAAACCGAACCGTACGCGTAATAAGCGTGACGGGTAGTCATGAGAGCTATATACAGGTTTCCTAAGTTAATTATGTCTCAAATATGTTGTGACATCAGTAAGGTGTCTTCCGTTATGCCCGAAATGTGT
This sequence comes from Helianthus tuberosus, assembly GCA_030545235.1. Classification (NCBI taxonomy): domain Eukaryota; kingdom Viridiplantae; phylum Streptophyta; class Magnoliopsida; order Asterales; family Asteraceae; genus Helianthus; species Helianthus tuberosus. The sequence continues at coordinate 197,146,561 of CM060448.1, read as the reverse complement.
TTAAACCCAAACTAGGCCCCGTAGGGGTAGTTTGGTCATTTAAAAGTTTATAAAAGGGTTTAAGTGATAATCTGAGTTACAGGTCTGATGTAATCAGTAAATATACTCAATTTGCTAAGTTACATCAGTAGGTTAAAGCATGTATGTGAAACTTATCATTTTTAACCAAACTAGGCCCCGTAGGGGTATTTTGGTAATTTCACATAAGCCGAAAAGCTCAAAACTGAAGTCTGAGTCTATCAACCTTTGCTTACTGTTAAAATATTATAATTTGCCTCTTACATCAGTAGGTATCAACCCGGGTATGTCAAATATGATTTTAAAACATACTATGCGTTAAAAACGCTAATTAAGGCGATTAAAGGCCATTACCGGGTTCGATACTTAAATCTGATATTTTCATATTTCCAGAAGGCTTAAAATAATTTATTTATCATAACCAATCAGTGGCAAAAGGTTTGGGGTCGTTTAGATATGTAAAACTCAATTTATGGCCCGTAAGGGCAAAACCGACAATTTCCGAATTAAGCCTACGATTACGAGTTATGCTCAGCCTAAAATTAATTAAAAATCTTTAAAAATCCTTAAATAATATATTACATCAGTGGGTAAAAGATTTGATACCAAAAAGTATGTTTAACTAGGCTATACGCTAATTACGCCATTATGTTAACATAAAGCATTAGTTTTGCGACAATGAGCATAACTCTTAATCTACAAGTCAAACTGATGTCAAACTTTGCATGCGAGTCTATATATCAGTAACTAAGGTTTCTACACTTTTACATTTTCATAATTCACGTTTTAAGGTAATAAGGGCATAACGGTCAACATATGAGCAATTAACGGAAACATGCATATTAATTGGATAACTAATGAACCGAGGTGTATAATCACAGAGGGTTGTTCTAACATGTAACCTAGTCCAATTAAAGCTCTAAGGCATTTCTAAAATATGCCTAAACGGGTCAGAACTGAAAGTCAAAGTGAAAGTCAAACTATGTGACTTTCGGTTCCGAACCGGGTCTAAACAGGAAATAGTCGGGTTGAACAGGTTTGGACATGTTCTTACACTAATTACTAAGTTATAACAATGATTAAACAGGTTATATATGTTCTAGATAGCTAATTATGCAAAAATGACATTTTAAGCAATATGTTGACTTTTTAATTAAAGGTTTGACCCGACATTAGACCTGGTTAGAGTGGTGATCAGGGGAAACCCTTTTGAGGTTTTATTACCCACATAAATACCAACTCATAACTACTTTTAATTCGAGATTTGACTGAGCCATTACTGACTAATCTCGAAGTCAAACCGTAATTACGACGGTTTGACTTTTAGCTAATTAACTAAGCTAAAAGCAATTAGAGGAGAAGAAGAATACTTACTGAGGTCCTATGCACGAGATATGATCACTAGGAAGCAAGCTTGAGCTCCAGAATCAATCCAATAATGCAGAGAAGGTGTGAGGGAAAGTTGTGAACTTGAAGGGCTTTATATAGTGGTTCCACACACCACATTTGATTGACAAACAAGTCTATGAGTGCCCACAATCGATTAACATGTGTCCTAGGGGCTTAGGGGATGTTTTAGGGGCCAGGAGAAGTGGAAAAACGGGTAAAGGTCGCGCATTTCAGCTTCTGCAGACAACAGCCCGCATATCACGGTTCTGGAAGTCCCTCGCGTGGCGCGAGGGACCCTCGCGTGGCGCGAGGACATGTATATCAGCAACTTTATTTTTTTGTTTGCGATTCAGTCCTTGGCTCTTCAAAACCCGAATAGGTACTGATTTATTGCATGGTAAACCTTCACAATTGATCTATTAAGGCCTTAAAACATATACCCACTTTGCCAAGTCCCCGGGTAACTTTATTTTCACCCGAAAAGTCCTAACTTTCGATGTTTATGCTTTAACGCTTCGCACACGAATTTGATCATAACTTTCTCATACGTTAACGAAACTTTATGAAATTTTTATGGTGCATTCTCGTGAGCATAATTAATATTTACAAAGCTTCGGGTTTGTCAAAAGGTCACTCAGAGGTATAAATTAAACATGTTGACACATTTGGTCCCTGTAGTTTGAAATCGCTCACATTTAGCTTCGTATGATCCATGATTTATTCGTTTGAAGGTATGAGCATCGTGTAGGGTTAATATACATTGTATTTATTCACAGTTGACACTTAGAATACGTATATTCACATACTTTCTACATTTGTCAACTTTGGTCCTTCCATAATATTTCTTTCACACGTTTAAACTTTATGACCCGTGTCAACATATTATAGGACGTGAATTTCCGAGGTGTTACATCCTCACCCCCTTAAAATAAATCTCGACCCGAGATTTACTGAAATAAGTAAGGGTACTTTTCTTTCATCGTGGACTCAACCTCCCACGTGTACTCGGGACCTCTACGGGCATCCCATTTGACCTTTACAAAAGGTATATGCTTCCTTCGAAGTTTCCTTACCTGTCGATCTTCAATCGACAAAGGTTTTTCAACAAATTTTAAGCTCGCGTCTATATGCACATCTGTATGTGGCATGACATGTGATTCGTCAGCGGAACACTTCTTTAGATTGCAGATGTGGAACACATTGTGAATTCCACTGAGCTCTTCCGGTAAGTTCAACTTATAGGCAACTGACCCGACACGTTCGATGACCTCGAAAGGTCCTATGTATCTCGGGCTTAGTTTGCCTTTCTTACCAAATCGCATCACTCCCTTCCAGGGTGACACTTTAAGTAGGACTTTGTCACCTACTTCGAAGTGAAAATCCTTACGACTTGGATCAGCGTAACTCTTCTGCCTATCCCGGGCAGCTTGTAGGTTGTTACGAATCTGGACAATCTTGTCCGTCGTTTCGAACACGATCTCTGGTCCTGATAACTGGACTTCTCCAACTTCCGCCCAACAAACTGGCGATCTACACTTTCTACCGTATAATGCCTCAAAAGGCGCAGCCTTTATGCTGGTATGGTAGCTATTGTTGTAGGAGAATTCGATCAATGGTAGGTTCTTATCCCAGCTACCTCCCAAATCGATCGCACATGCGCGCAGCATGTCTTCCAACGTTTGAATAGTACGCTCACTCTGACCGTCTGTCTGAGGATGGTAAGCCGTACTAAAGTTCAAACGTGTGCCCAAAGATTGCTGGAAGCTCTTCCAAAAATGTGACGTGTACCTAGTATCTCTATCAGAGATAATAGCTACAGGTATGTCGTGTAAGGCTACAATCTTATCAACGTATAACTGGGCTAACATATCGGAGCTATAAGTCTCCTTGATGGGTAGAAAATGAGCTGACTTAGTCAGTCTGTCAACTATAACCCATATTGTATCATTGCCTTTCCTAGTCTTGGGTAACTTGGTAATAAAATCCATAGTTACCATTTCCCACTTCCACGTAGGAAGTTCAGGCTGTTGTAGCAAACCTGACGGTTTCTGATGCTCGGCTTTGACTTGCGCACATGTCAAGCATTTTGCTACATGGGCGGCTACAGACTTTTTCAAGCCTATCCACCAATAATTTGCCTTTAAATCCTGGTACATCTTATCAGCTCCAGGATGAACGGAGTATTTGGAACTATGGGCTTCTTGGAGGATGACATCACGAAGTCCTCCAAAAATTGGAACCCATATTCGTCCATTTAATCGCAGAATTCCGTCCTTGCTAAGAGTTAACTGCTCCTCAGTTACTCCTAACTTTTCATTAGGATAGTTAGCTTCCAACACAGCTTCCTTCTGTGCAGCTAACACCCTTTCTATCAAACTGTTCTTTATTTCCATGCGCTTGGCATTGATTCGAATGGGTTTGACCCTTTCCTTTCTGCTCAAGGCATCAGCGACTACATTTGCCTTGCCGGGATGGTATTTGATTTCACAATCATAATCATTCAAGGTTTCCATCCAACGGCGTTGCCTCATGTTTAATTCCTTCTGATTAAACAGATGTTGGAGGCTCTTGTGATCAGAATAAATCACACATTTGATACCATAAAGATAGTGCCTCCAAAGCTTTAGTGCGAATACAACGGCACCCAGCTCCAAGTCATGGGTGGTGTAATTCTTTTCATGCACTTTCAATTGCCTTGAAGCGTAGGCAATCACCTTGCCTTTCTGCATAAGCACACACCCCATACCAGTGTGCGAAGCATCACAATAAACCACAAAGTCTTCAATTCCGTCTGGTAGTGTCAGTACTGGGGCGTTGCTCAACTTTTGCTTCAAGATATCAAAGGATTCTTGCTGCTTAGGGCCCCAAACAAACTTAACCTTCTTCTTAGTTAAGGAGGTTAGGGGTGCAGCAATCCTTGAAAAGTTCTCAATGAAACGCCTGTAATATCCTGCCAATCCCAGGAAGCTACGTATCTCCGTAGGCGTCTTTGGCTCTTGCCAATTCATAACAGCTTCAACCTTAGCGGGATCCACCTGGATACCACGCTCACTAACCACGTGTCCAAGAAATTGGACTTCTCGTAGCCAAAATTCACACTTAGAGAATTTGGCGTAGAGCTTCTCCTGACGTAGAAGTTTGAGAATACAACGAAGGTGTTTCTCGTGGTCAGCTTGATTCTTAGAATAAATAAGGATGTCATCGATGAAGACGATAACAAATTTATCTAAGTAAGGCTTGCAGACGCGATTCATGAGATCCATGAACGCGGCTGGTGCATTAGTGAGCCCAAAAGGCATCACTAGGAACTCGTAGTGACCGTAACGAGTCCTAAATGCAGTCTTGTGAACGTCTTCATCTTTTACCTTCAACTGATGGTATCCTGACCTCAAATCTATCTTCGAGAAGTAACTTGCCCCTTGAAGATGATCGAACAAATCGTCGATTCTGGGCAATGGGTATCTATTCTTGATCGTGACTTTATTAAGCTCGCGATAGTCGATGCACAGACGCATCGACCCATCCTTCTTCTTGACAAACAGGATTGGCGCTCCCCAAGGAGATGAACTAGGTCGAATGAAACCCTTAGCCAGCAATTCATCTAGCTGCGTCCGCAACTCCTTCATTTCCGTGGGTGCCAATCTGTATGGTGCTCTAGCAACTGGTGCCGCTCCTGGGATGATGTCGATCCTAAATTCAACTTGTCTATCTGGTGGTAAACCAGGTAGATCTTCAGGAAACACTTCTGGGTATTCAGAGATGACAGGGATGTCTTCTAACCTTGGTTTAGGTTCCTCCATAATCACTTGCGCCATGTAAATGACACATCCCTTCTTCAAACACTTGGAAGCCTTGAGCATAGTCACCTGCTCAGGCAGCCCATACTGGGTATCTCCCCGAATGGTAAGTGATTCACCAGACGGAGTCTTTATTACCACTTGTTTCTGGTTGCATACAATTTGGGCCTGGTTATGAGATAACCAGTCCATACCCAGAACTATGTCAAAACCAGCCAATTTAAACGGAAGTAGAGACAGAGGAAAAGAATGGTTCTTAATGGATATAACACATCCATCTAAAACAGTAGAGACGGTTTCTATGGTACCATCTGCTAACTCTACCTCATAGTTTACGCTTAGGGTTTTGACAGGTAAATTCAACAATTTACAAAACTTATGATCTACGAAAGACTTATCTGCGCCTGAATCAAAAAGTACTCTTGCAAAGACATCATTTACAAGGAATGTATCTGTTATGACATTATCGTCCTGCACAGCTTCTTTCGCGTCCATTCTGAAGACTCTGGCATTAGTCTTCTTAGCCTCCTCAGGCTTCTTGTTGTATTTTGGGCAGTTGGTCTTAATGTGCCCCCTCTCATTGCAACGGTAGCACGTTGCGTCTTTTATCTTTTTGCAATCCAGGGTTTTATGGTCCGTGGCCTTGTAAATTCCACAAGCAAAGGATTTTGAATGAGTCTGAGAGCTCGACTCTAGCCTGCACTTTCCATAGTGCTGCTTCTTGCAAATTTTACACTTGGGCTTCTCATCAGACTTATGCCCATCCTTCCTTGATTCAGATCCCTTCTTGTTATCACCGTTCCCACGGTGTTTCTTATTCGACCTTCGCGAACCATCATCTTCACGCTTCCTCTTCTCGGCCTCCTTATTCCTCAGCGATCTCTGTCTGACCGCATCCAGAGTGAGGGATAGGGAAAGGTCAGTTACAGACCTGAAGGTAACTGGCCGAGAAGCTTTTACACTGGCCTTGATCTCGGGTTCTAAACCACCAATAAAGCGAGCGATTCTTTTTGGCTCCGGGGTTACCAGGTAGGGAACCAACCGGGATAGCGTATTGAAGCTTGTCAGGTAAGCTTGACAGTCGAGATTCTTCATCAGCAACGATAGAAAGTCAGATTCTATCTTCTCTACCTCATGCTGAGGGCAGAAATTATCCTTGATCAGGGCAATGAATTGATCCCACGACATACTATACAATGGGATCTTTCTGGAGGCCTCCATCAGATATCTCCACCATGCCAACGCTTCACCCTTGAAGGACTGTGACACAAACTTAACTATATCCCTTTCAGCGCACCCGCTGATATCCACCACCGTGTCCATCTCGTCCAGCCAAGTCATACAGTCGATGGCTCCTTTTTCCCCAGTAAAATCCCTGGGTTTACAAGACACGAAGTACTTATAGGAGCAACCCTTGTTGCTGGGATCTTGATGCAGTACTATATGCTGAGATGGGATACTTTGATGGTTGGTGGACTGACGGTCATCACCATCTTTCTTGGGTCCATTCTTTTTGGGAGGAGGCTTGCTATGAGCCTCAGAAAGTGTCTTGGGCTTTGAACGTGATGCAGAGTGGGTCCTGCTTCGAGTACCACTGTATTCCTCATACTGTCTATCCAAAGCCTGAGTAACAGCGCCGTCTATAATCGCTTTTAACTCGGCACCCGTTAACGTAATCTGGGCGTTCTCATTTGGCTCCACAGGATGGCTATTGACTTCACTTGAGTTAGCCATTTGTATTGAACTGTTGCAGAAAACAAGGACAATATTTTTATTTGGGAGTTTATTATGGAATTACCCCTTAGGGTAACTCGTTAACCATGGTAACAGAGACCACATGTGGTTAACTTATTAATCGTATTAATTTAGGATTTCAATTAAAATTTATCCTAAATTTAAACAATAACAATATATATATTAGCACATAAGGCTTGGTCACATGGACAATTTAAATTATAAGCTATGATTTCAGAGAATCAAGGCTTTTTAAGGTTTTAAATATATTTTATTACCTTTTTCAGACAGTGAGTCAAAGCTACCACTGTCTTTTGGCTCATATGGAAGTGAGCTGGGCCCGTAGGCATTATATTACCAAGTATGGTAAAATATGATCATCTTAATTGATGATCTTAACCCATGATTCAGAGATCGTATAATTGGGTTTGGAATCTTCTAAAGAATCCTTATACATATATAAATGACATGTGATTTTAACGAATCACTTCTGCCAGGAGTGTTAACATGTTTTAAGATGTTAACAGGGATTTGAATCTTTTAAACAGGTCTTACCATTTTGGCCCGGTCTTATATGTGACACGTGGCTAGGTTTCACACTTTAAGATCCTTAATTTAAATAATTACATAGGCAGATAATTTAAAAGGAATGATTTTAATTTATTTCATCTATAAAGTATATGTGCACAAGTGGCAATCATGAAATTTATAAAAAAAAACAAACATTCCATTTATTTATTCAAAGCATTACACACTTGCCCTAAACGGGTCTTTCAAATTACAAACTTACCCACACAGGGGTTAAATAACACACATGCCCACGCAAGGGCTAAATATCACACATGTCCACGCAGGGACTAAATATCACACATGACCACGCAGGGATTAAATATCACACATGTCCACGCAGGGACTCACATTAACAATACACCCACGTAGGGGTTCAAACAAACAAGCATGCCCACGCAGGGGCTCAAAGCAACATACCAAATACACCCACGCAGGGGCTCAACAGTAAATACAGGAGGAAATAACTGTGGAAGGATTCAACGATCCTTCTTGTTCTTCCCCTTGATCAATCCCACTAATCCCTGGAAGAATGTTTGCCTCTCCCGGTGGTCCTCGTGAACTACCCGTTCAACTTGATTTAACCTTTGCAGGAGTTCTTCATGTTCGGTTGGTGAGAATCTAGGTGGCTGCGATTGAGCTCGGATGATGGGTCTAGGAGGTATCGCGTATCCCTGAGTCGGGTAACTCACTCCCCATGGATCCCCATAGGGTCCTTGGGTGTTGTAGTTCGCTGCTAACATGTACGGATCAGCCTCCGCGTACCCATAGTCGTGATGCGTTGGGGGTTCAAACGGGTTGTACCCCATGCCACTCGTGTATGCCGGGATTGGGTTATCGAATCCCATCGGCGGTGGTTGTAGTACAGCAGGGTTGGAGGGTCCAACAAATTGCGGGTCCTCCTGGTGCGGTGGGTAGTGACTAGCACTTGACTGCCGTGGGGAACTGAAATTGAAGCCCCCCGGTCGTACCGACATGCGGGCACCGGTTCTCCTATGCCTTGGCGGTTGAGGAGGTGCTGGCTGAACTGGTGGCGGTGGAGGTGGTGGCGTAACTGCCACAAACCGATGATCCTCGGATGAATCTTGATGATGCGGCTGTGGCTGTGGCTCCTGCTGCTGCTGCTGATGCTGCCCATGAGACGACGAGTGGTGTGATGGTGTATAATACCACTGGTGTGGTTCGAACAGGGCTTGGAAACTGTCTGGACCACCGTAGGGTGATCCGTGAAAGGACGATCCGTCGGAGATCTCAATCGGATGATTTGGAGTGCCACTAGCAGGCATGACGGGGTCCGTATCCTCGTCCATGTCCTCCGCATTATCACCGGAGAAGTGATCTTCTGGCCCTAGTGGGTTGAAACCCACGGGTTCTGGTATGAACCCTACCGGGTTAAACTGTCCCCGGAAAGCAGGTGTAGGGTCACCATACGAATGGTGAGACAGGGATCTCTGAAGTGGTATATATGAAGGCAGTGGGTTGTTAGGCTCGTCTCCTGAGTACGGTCCGTATGCGTTTTGTACTGGCGGTGTTGAGCTGTGCGAAACGGATCGCCTCGCTGGTTCGAACAGGTTGCGTCTGTTTCGGCGGGGGTCCTCGCTTTCCGTCGCAGTTGGAGCTCGTGTATTAGACGGTCCTGCTTCATGGTCGTTGGGGGCGGCTATCGGCCCCTTTCCGCGTCCTCGCGTACGCAAGAGTCTCGGAGGCATTTTGATGTTCCTGTCAATAAAGCATAAGATAACAATAACAACATATAAAGTTTAAAAGGACAAAACAAAAACCGAATAAGGTGGAGTTTGTCCTATGTTATAAGTCTAGACTCGAAGGTTTAGATATGTGCAATTGTGTAACTGAGATTAAACACAAAAGGCTAGTGTTTAATTCACTCAGTGTTGGCTCTGATACCAACCTGTCACACCCCGATTTCCACGTGTCACCGGTGGGCCCGGTGGGGGAGTATCGTGACGTGGTTGGCAACGTAATAGTCAAACAACACAATATAATAATGCACAGCGGAAGCAATTTAAAAATAAGATACAACCGAATTTATTTATTGTAATCAAAGTCACAATATCCGGTGTTTATCCACAGAACGGATCGAAACAAAATAACATTTATGGTTCAACAGACTTCTGGCATCCTAAGCTTGCGAGACTTTTATTGATGCTTAGGAGACAATCCAGCCAAATTTCGTTTAGTACCTGCATTCAGTCATTTTGGGAAAATACGTCAGTTTACACTGGTAAATACATTCAACTGACTCATTTTGGAAAATGATTGAAAATTGGTTTGGATGCACATGGCATAAACATTTTTATTTAACTTGGGAGAATTATTTAATATTATAATCTTGTGAACGAATTACATGTTACTTATGCCTTCAGTAGCCCGAATCATATCCGGGTTAAAGATCAATAGACACACCTCTTTAAGTGAGTTATACACGGGAGTACGCCTACACCCCGTGCTCAGGTCGTGGCCATCTCGTAAGATGATGCCAGGGATATCCGGGACATGGTCATTAACCCCCCAAAGGCTGTAAAGTAAACAAGACTGTTTAAACGAGCCGATGAAATTATTCAACTACCCACTAAGCGTGGAGATTTGATGCTCGATCAAGCGGTACGCTATGTACCGTAACCCAAGCCCGTATAGGGAAAATAAGTTAAAAGTATTTACCTGATGCAAGTATAAATCACAAATAGCAGAATGCACGTAGCTTTTACTGTTTCTCCTAATCTGGAACGAAGGTTTAATATAACCTATTAGAATTCTAACGGGTCTTTTATTAAGCTTAAGCTTAGACCGGCTAGTTTCAAGATACGGTTCGTACGCACGATTAAGCGAAGACCGGATAGAATGTGATTCAGACCCGACAAGTTTGAGGACTTGTTTAATATGGGTTTATTATTCACATTCTGGATTTTGAGATAAAACCGTTAAGGTTTGACCCGTTTCGGCTAATTTATGTAAACTTGTTACATAAACCGAACCGTACGCGTAATAAGCGTGACGGGTAGTCATGAGAGCTATATACAGGTTTCCTAAGTTAATTATGTTTCAAATATGTTGTGACATCAGTAAGGTGTCTTCCGTTATGCCCGAAATGTGTTTAGACCCAAACTAGGCCCCGTAGGGGTAGTTTGGTCATTTAAAAGTTTATAAAAGGGTTTAAGTGATAATCTGAGTTACAGGTCTGATGTAATCAGTAAATATACTCAATTTGCTAAGTTACATCAGTAGGTTAAAGCATGTATGTGAAACTTATCATTTTTAACCAAACTAGGCCCCGTAGGGGTATTTTGGTAATTTCACATAAGCCGAAAAGCTCAAAACTGAAGTCTGAGTTTATCAACCTTTGCTTACTGTTAAAATATTATAATTTTCCTCTTACATCAGTAGGTATCAACCCGGGTATGTCAAATATGATTTTAAAACATACTATGCGTTAAAAACGCTAATTAAGGCGATTAAAGGCCATTACCGGGTTCGATACTTAAATCTGATATTTTCATATTTCCAGAAGGCTTAAAATAATTTATTTATCATAACCAATCAGTGGCAAAAGGTTTGGGGTCGTTTAGATATGTAAAACTCAATTTATGGCCCGTAAGGGCAAAACCGACAATTTCCGAATTAAGCCTACGATTACGAGTTATGCTCAGCCTAAAATTAATTAAAAATCTTTAAAAATACTTAAATAATATATTACATCAGTGGGTAAAAGATTTGATACCAAAAAGTATGTTTAACTAGGCTATACGCTAATTACGCCATTATGTTAACATAAAGCATTAGTTTTGCGACAATGAGCATAACTCTTAATCTACAAGTCAAACTGATGTCAAACTTTGCATGCAAGTCTATATATCAGTAACTAAGGTTTCTACACTTTTACATTTTCATAATTCACGTTTTAAGGTAATAAGGGCATAACGGTCAACATATGAGCAATTAACGGAAACATGCATATTAATTGGATAACTAATGAACCGAGGTGTATAATCACAGAGGGTTGTTCTAACATGTAACCTAGTCCAATTAAAGCTCTAAGGCATTTCTAAAATATGCCTAAACGGGTCAGAACTGAAAGTCAAAGTGAAAGTCAAACTATGTGACTTTCGGTTCCGAACCGGGTCTAAACAGGAAATAGTCGGGTTGAACAGGTTTGGACATGTTCTTACACTAATTACTAAGTTATAACAATGATTAAACAGGTTATATATGTTCTAGATAGCTAATTATGCAAAAATGACATTTTAAGCAATATGTTGACTTTTTAATTAAAGGTTTGACCCGACATTAGACCTGGTTAGAGTGGTGATCAGGGGAAACCCTTTTGAGGTTTTATTACCCACATAAATACCAACTCATAACTACTTTTAATTCGAGATTTGACTGAGCCATTACTGACTAATCTCGAAGTCAAACCGTAATTACGACGGTTTGACTTTTAGCTAATTAACTAAGCTAAAAGCAATTAGAGGAGAAGAAGAATACTTACTGAGGTCCTATGCACGAGATATGATCACTAGGAAGCAAGCTTGAGCTCCAGAATCAATCCAATAATGCAGAGAAGGTGTGAGGGAAAGTTGTGAACTTGAAGGGCTTTATATAGTGGTTCCACACACCACATTTGATTGACAAACAAGTCTATGAGTGCCCACAATCGATTAACATGTGTCCTAGGGGCTTAGGGGATGTTTTAGGGGCCAGGAGAAGTGGAAAAACGGGTAAAGGTCGCGCATTTCAGCTTCTGCAGACAACAGCCCGCATATCACGGTTCTGGAAGTCCCTCGCGTGGCGCGAGGGACCCTCGCGTGGCGCGAGGACATGTATATCAGCAACTTTATTTTTTTGTTTGCGATTCAGTCCTTGGCTCTTCAAAACCCGAATAGGTACTGATTTATTGCATGGTAAACCTTCACAATTGATCTATTAAGGCCTTAAAACATATACCCACTTTGCCAAGTCCCCGGGTAACTTTATTTTCACCCGAAAAGTCCTAACTTTCGATGTTTACGCTTTAACGCTTCGCACACGAATTTGATCATAACTTTCTCATACGTTAACGAAACTTTATGAAATTTTTATGGTGCATTCTCGTGAGCATAATTAATATTTACAAAGCTTCAGGTTTGTCAAAAGGTCACTCAGAGGTATAAATTAAACATGTTGACACATTTGGTCCCTGTAGTTTGACATCGCTCACATTTAGCTTCGTATGATCCATGATTTATTCGTTTGAAGGTATGAGCATCGTGTAGGGTTAATATACATTGTATTTATTCACAGTTGACACTTAGAATACGTATATTCACATACTTTCTACATTTGTCAACTTTGGTCCTTCCATAATATTTCTTTCACACGTTTAAACTTTATGACCCGTGTCAACATATTATAGGACGTGAATTTCCGAGGTGTTACACATACGGTTTGGGCGCGACCCATGGGCATGTGGAGTTTTTCGCACGGCATGGGGTGCGGTGGTTGATTTTTTTTTAATTATTATTTATTATAAAAATCAATCATTTTGCTTCACTCGATCATTTCTTTTTTCAGTTTTTGTTACTTACCATACCAAGTTTTACATTCATATATCACACCTTAGTGAAAGGTAAAACAAACCTCTTCACACATAACACACGTTTTCTGTATTTAAAAACTATTTTCTTATAATTTGGAATCTTGATTTTCAGTATTGAAAATCAGGTTTAAATGAATCATTTAGTTCAAACTTCGAATTTTGTCTTTGCTTTAATGACAGGTAGTCTCAACAACGATCACTAGATGATGGGTACAATGTGACAATGTGTTGGTGTTTTACTAATTAACTGACTTTTCTTTTACACTTCAACGGGAATGTACGGTCTTCTATTAAAAAAATGTTATTCATTCATTGAACTCGTTTTTACTTGGCTCGGGTTTCTTAATGTTGATGTGTTTGGCCATTTGGCACTGTACGCCTATCCTATCTCAAAAAGGAATGTAAAATCACCCAAAATCATAGTAGCAAGAGTTAGTGATAGGAAAGTGGTGATGAGGCTGCTCGGTGTGGGGCTCGTCCCCGGGTCGTCCCCGTCGCAAGCGTCTAGGGCAAGGTGGACCACTTTTTTACACACCCACACACATACACATACACACACATATGTATATATATATATATAGAGAGAGACTCATCCACACACCCTAGGTCCATCCCCTTTAGGTCATTCCCCCACTCGCTTGTGTGCTACGTGGTGGATCATCATTTGAGGACTACCCTCCTTCACACCCCATAGTCTGATGGAGGTGGTGGCACGACCATGGTGGTTGGAACTTGGAAGGTGGTGTGGTCAATGGTGAGCGGTATAAGGTGATCAATGGGTCATGTATTTAAGCCCATGTTTTATGTATGTATTTTCTTTTATGAGACTGTATAGGAGATAAACTTATTGTCCAGCCCATTTGGCCCATCAAAAAGCTTTTAAAAGATCCATTAAAACACCCAAAAGCCTATAAAAACTGTCCAACCTAACCTTGGTTTTAGACCATGGAAAATGTAAATGTATAAAATCAATATAATAATTTTGATACAAAGTTATATTTATATAATCTTAAAAAGAATGGTCGGTGGCTGTCACATCAAAGCCACCAACCAATTCTTTAATATATATCACGGTGGCTTGAAGGTTTGTAACAAAAGCATAGCTAGATGAATTGGTTAAGCTTTTACTATTGTAACATATGGACCTAGGTTCGGTTATTTTCCACTTCATTTCCATGATATTTTTTCCATTCAATAGGTGTCTCATACTTTTCCTTTTTTCTATTCCATTGTCCTTTTCTTCATTTAGCAAGTGTTCTCATACTTTTTCCCTTTTCTATTTTCTATTCGTTTCGTTTTTTATTTCCTTTTGTTCCTGGTATACGTTACATGATAAATATACGTAGCTATGAATGGATTTGCTGAACTCAATCTAAATATATATAGATGAGTATATGTAGGTATACATGTGGATGTTTGTTTTTCGCGTACAACTATCCACTTTATAACCAGTATTTTCATTATTTGAGTTAAAAGAAAAAAAAAAAAACTATGTTTTTACGTGGATATTTTTATGCACGTGTTGTTATAAGTTCACGTTTTGACGTAACGTTTCTCACCCAATTTTTAAGAAACGAGTAAGGTCAAATATAATGTGTTTTCATGTTTATTTTTATGTTGGGTATAAATTCACGTTTCAACGTAAACCATATAAATTCACATTTCGACATAATTTTTTTTCAGAAACAAGTTTGATCAAGTATAATACGTTTTAATGCTTATTTTTGCATATGTTTTTGATTGGTTTATGTTTTGACGTAAATTGTGTTCGGAACCGAGTCTCGTCAAATATAATACGTTTCATTCGACGTTATAAATTCGAATTATTGTACGTTTTGAAGTCGTCGGGACTTGATTCAAATGTAAGGATGATGTAGTGTTTATGTGGAACCCTCACCAAACGAATCAACCCGGGAGTTAGATCGGATACGTCGAAACACGTTTTCATATGGTTAACGTATCACATAACGTGCCCCCAACTATAAACAACTAAGTCGTCGCCGCCGCAACGCGCGGCCTATGACAACAATCTAGTTTTATCTAAAATTAAGTTTATGTGATTTTTTATATCATACTATTCAGCGTATTAAACTTTCAAAAAGTTTTATGTAATCTATTTTATTTTATACCCAAAATTTATTGTAGAACGATAGTATGCCTAAGGTTGTCAAAAATATTTTTATAAAAAAGTTTTGTGTCGCCTGTAAATACTCCCTACTCCTAGGTATTATTCACAAACTACACTCAAATAGCATATGTACACATAGCTCCATAGAACCGTTTAGGCGAATTTCATACTTAGACTAAAACTTGACGATATAAAAACGCTAACTTCATGTTGGTAATTTTAGTGTTATCAACATATTTTAGCGGTATGAGATTAACTTACCGACTAAGTTTAATCTTGGGTTGTTTGTTTACCTCTTAGTGAGGCTCTTAATGGTTCAGATCTCTTACTGGTTCAGCACTTAATGGTTCAGACTGTTTGTTTTACGAGCAGATGTCTGAATGGGTCAGACATTTGCCTCTGAATGGTTAAGCAATATACTGAGTCTGAATGGTTAAGACCTATAATCTGAATTGGTCAGACATTTGCCTCTGAACGGTTAAGCATTATATTGGTTCTTAATGGTTCATGTGACAACCCTATATTTCAAAACCTTTCCTTCACGCGTCACCTGTTTTACGAATCCGGTTTTACATTCTGAAGGGGTAAGGTCCCAAAAACCTCATAATAAGTACTTGGGACCATACCACAACCTTGTCCTTCAGCCCTTTTTACCTTGCGCGGCCGCGCACTGGTTTTACAAAAGAAAGGCTTAAGAGACAGATAGCAGACAACACTTGCGCGCCAAAAGGAAATCATAAATCCTTGCGCTTTCATAAAGGATGAAAATCCTAAGTCAAGCACTTCTGCTTAATAATATCCAGACTTGGATATTATTTACTTAACTGATACCACAGGATAAAGAGTCGCACCAGATTACAGTAGTAATCTTCTAGAATAATTCAAACGTGCACCACTAAGACGGTTGTAACCGTCTGGACACGTGTCATCACCTCAGGCATCCCTGAAATCACAATGACAGCATGTAATTGGAGAGAAACCTCCACTT
This sequence comes from Helianthus tuberosus, assembly GCA_030545235.1. Classification (NCBI taxonomy): domain Eukaryota; kingdom Viridiplantae; phylum Streptophyta; class Magnoliopsida; order Asterales; family Asteraceae; genus Helianthus; species Helianthus tuberosus. Next base: position 197,130,350 of record CM060448.1, on the reverse strand, counting down.
GATCACTTTCCACGTGGCAAACCCCCAGCCATAGATCTAAACAGCGATCCGTGTGCACTCATGACGGATCAAGAAACTTAACAGAAGGAAATGTAACCGCTTACGGGGTTAGCATCTTCCATCAACATTTCACCAACGAGTTTTCCCGCCCAAAACTCTCGGCTATAAATATGAGAACAATTCAGGTATGAAATTCAAGTTACACACACTTCGTCAATACCTCTTCTTCTTCTTCATAAACACATACTTATTCTCACACCGGAGTCGGGTCAAGGAGAGAACTCCTTTCTCCCCTTGACGAGGCTAACGGTGCTTTGTTTTGCAGAGTTTACCGGAGAAGAAGATCAGTTGCAATCGATTCAAACGAGAGAGAACAACCCCTTTTTATGCAGATCCAAACCCTCTAGATAATTTGATTCCGGTAGATTATCTAGTGTTTCTTCATTGGCGCCCACCGATTTCTCTGTCTCATCCAATTTTCTCTCGTTTTTTTATTTACCCTATTGAATCCATTTGCATATGGAAGAAACGTCGTCTCATCAGAAACAACTTTCAAGTTGAAGGAATTCCAGAGGATGCCTCGGATGACAACGAGGTTCAATCCAATCGAGTGAATGAACCTGTCACTCCAGGAGTGCTACCAGAGAACCCTGTGCACTCAATTCTACCCCCGGGGAGAAACTCCAATCTCCTGGTACGTCAGGTCTCAAGGGGCACTAAATGCAGTATACACACAACTGTGTGCACAAACTGCTCCCTTAACTCAATCACGGAGACCAGGATCTCGTGCTAATGCTTCTCAGCGCGAGGATCCATCTTACGAAAATACAGAGGTTTACTCTAAATCTACATCAAGATATGAGTACACCCAATCAGAAAGTCATCAGAGAGAATATCGAGATGAATCACATCCTCACCGAAGACAATCAGTTCACACTAGGTTGGGTCCTCAACGGAACACTCACACTGATGAATCTGATCCAACTTACCGTGTGGGTGAAAGTACCAACGTGTTTTACCGATTGCAGCCTAATTACAACAAGTGTAGACCTCGTGCGGTTTACAACCCTGAGGCTGAGCATAATTACAATTTGATTTACCGCCCTGCGGAAGCAGCGGAAAATTCAAAATTCATCATGGAAATAGCTTTGGCTCTGCTTGAGAAAGCTAAACTACCATCCAACGTGGGTAAATTTAATGGGCTGACAGACCCCGATGACCACTTGAGGGTTTTTACAAGCGCAGGGCTAGTAGGTGGTTGGACTCTACCATTATGGTGCCATCTTTTCGTACAGACCCTTACTGGCGCTACAAGAATCTGGTTCGATAACTTACCCATTGGGAACATCACATCATGGAAAGATCTGCGCAAGAAATTTCTGACTCATTTCAGTCAACAACGCCGCTCTATCCGAGATACATCAGATGTGATGAACATTTGGCGTCATGACGACGAAAGTCTAGAGGACTTTATCACCCGATATAATAAAGAGGTACTGGAGATCGGAGGAGTCCACGAGCAACTGATTCGCGCACAGTTCAAATACGCAGTCAGATGCGATGATATGATCAAGGTCCTGTCTGGGACGGAAGACCTCCCGAAGAGTTGGGAGAAAGTGATGGCAGCCGCTAAGGTTTATGCACAAACAGAAAAGAACCTTACCACTAATAGGCCGCCGCCACCACACAACAGACCCTCCGACTTAAGCTCAGCTGGCGGGAGGAAGTTCAAGAAAACATGGCGTGATTCTGGCTCAGGCAACCATTCACTGAAGATGCTCGAGCAACAATCAACAAGCTTACCGCGTAGAGGGAAACCAAACAGGAGAACAGGGAGAGACAATGGACTCCCTTAACTAAGACCCCGGCGGAACTTTTGAGCACCGAAGATTATCAGTTCAAGCCTCCAATCCCCATGAAAAACAAGCGTGGACAAGACCCAGCCCAATATTGCGAATATCACAAAGACAATGGTCATACCACTAACAACTGCATTTCTTTGCGCACAGAGATTGAGAAAGCCCTTAAAAGCGGCGAGCTCACACATCTGCTACAAAACGTGCCCAAGGAAATAAAGCAGATAACTCGAGGCGAGGAAGGCCCGAGCAAAAGGGCGAAAAACTAAGAAGAAACTCTATGGTCTCCGCGCAGAAAGACACGATCTATTAAGACAAGACGGGAGAATAGAGTAAGTTAAGTCTCATATATTTATTAGAAAACTTTGTAATGGCCCCTGTGCCCTATCCAGAAATAACCAGCAAAGTTTCTATTATTCTTGTGTTTTTCTTACAAAGTGCATGCAATTTCTTTTAGTAAGCGCAAAAACATTATGGTAATTACAAAACAAAGCCTCATGAACGGTCAGTGATTACGTCACAAACGACCATAAGTTCACACATGAGCTTTATACCAACTTCATTCGCCTTACTCAATAAAAGTAATTGTATTCATGCAAAATATTGTAAACTAAAAAACACGACATACTATTCTCGACATACAAATACGCCTTAAAAACTATCAAACACGGCAGTGTTCTAGTTACTTGCGCAACAGCGCACCAACAAAGAAAGGGATACACATCCCTAATATTACAAAAATTGTTCAATACAATAAATCTACGCTAAATCTTCACCTTCATCCGGGAAGATTTCTTTTAGCTGTGCTACGTGATCGTCAGATTGCAGCGCAACATTTATAAGATCCATAATGGGAAGCTGCAAGTTGTTAAATTCTGCCTTCAAAGCAGCAAGCGCAGCACCAGTGTTAACACCATAAGTCGCGGATTTGCTAGTATCCCAATCAACCTTCAAAGCGCTATTCACGTGCTGAGAACACTCAGCGTATCCTTGGGCATACCCGTCCTTTCGCGCAGCAACAACTAAATGCTCAACGGTTTTATCCAACTCCTCATAATTCAACACTGATTCAGCAACCTACGAAAATAAGAAAGGGTAAATAACAAGAAGGCACAGAAACATTCCCGCACCAAAAAATAAGAGGCAACTTACACAGGCAATTCCACGATCTTTCAACCACGCCATATCACTCTTTAAAGGATCAAGCTCGCTTTCCGCTGTGGCACGCGTCGTTTCTGAATTTTCCATTTTTTCTTCGGTTTCAGTCAAACGGCAAGAAGTTTCAGCCTTTTCGGAATGCGCAAATTCTAGATCCTTTTTAAGTTGTTCCTGGTCATAAAGCAAAGCAGTAAGTTCCTCTAACTCTCTATCTCTAAGAGCAAGAGTGGCGCAACTTGTACCTCTCGTTGCTCACTGCGCTCCATATGAAAACGCGCTTCCTCTAGCTCAGCTTCTGCATCAGCCTTCTCCTTTTTCAACTTTTCTACCTCCGCATCCTGTTTCTTCAGTTTTTCAATCTCAGCCTTAAGATTATTGATGACATTGCAGAGATTTATCTTCTCAGCATTATCTTTTTCGCAAATCCTCTTCCAGTTTTTGCGTTCTTCGGAAAGGAGGGCAGCTTCGGCTTCTGCCTTCCTCTTCCAACCTGCAACAGACCACTCTTCAGTCTTACGATCAGCCTCAAACTTGGCTTGATCAGCTTCCAATTTAGCTTTCAACTAAGCAATCCGGTCTTCATCCACGTCAAATTTCTTCTTCGACACCTGAAAAGCATCCCACTCCTTGTGCATGTTGTGCCATTCGCGCACTATACGATGAGTGGTCGATGCATGAGAGGCAGCTTCTTCAAGGTAAGCATGATAAGTTTGCTCATGAGACCGGCTTTCTTGAAACTTGATCTCCCCAGGCGGAAATATCCCCTGCAACCAATCTCGGCATACGCGCCAATCCGAAAAAGCATCACCTTTCTTTAAATTCCAAATAGGGGCATGAAGCTCGGAAGCATCTTTCTCTGAATAAGTTCTGTAATAGTAATCCCCCAGAGTTTTCTCTGGGCGGATTAGAGAATTTTTGCCTGCATCAGAAAATGAACCCTGGTCTTCAGCAGAAACTTTTTCAACATTCTCAGGCATAGAACCGGAAACCTTGGAAGGAGAAGCTGTAACAGGAATTTCTTCCGCAAATTTTTCCTTATCACAGGCAGCAGGTTCAGAAGTTGAGGGGTTATTAGCATCATCCGTCACCACTGGGCTCACAATCTTCTCAACTTCCGCAGCAACTTCAACAGGCTTGTCAGCCTCAACAGTCTTCCCAACGCCACCATCAGGAACCTCCGTAGTTTTTAATTGATCAGCAACGGAAGCACGCGGAGGAGTAGGTGGGAGTTCTTCATTAACCACAGGCTGCGACTCCGAGGGAATAGGAGAAACAGGGACTTCTGAAAAAACAAAGTCTGTAAATGTCTAATGCACACGAGGAAAAACAAGCAAAGGTAACACTTACCAGGAGCAGACTCAGAAATAAAAGCATCCAGATTGCCTTTCCGGGTAATTTTCTTCCTCTGGATCTTCTTTGAAGGCTGACCCTCAGCTTCAGCATCAGTTTGTTTCCTTTTACCCGCCTTCTTCCGCACCAAGTGTTCAGGACTAGACTCCAAGTTAATGGGATCATCTGGGTTGGATGGAGGGATATCGGCAGTATCTCTCGGCTCAGGTTTCGGCCTCCTAACAGTAACTGCAGGCGCAAGACCCTCCAAAGAGTCAGAAACCACCACATAATCACACCAGGAGTCAGAAGAATGGCGCATACCTTTCTTCTCTCCTCCAACATTTTTAACTTTGGAGGATTGAGTTTTTTCAGCATCACTCTTTTTAGGCGCAACATTACTAATCGTCGCGCGCTTCTTCTTCTCAGGGCCTATGCCCAAATTTGACAATTCACCTATGGAAGCGCAGAATAAAGTTTGTTCAGGCGCATCATAGAAAGCAAACAACAAACAAAGTGCGCAAAGTTACCAACACCAGCGGCAGGTTGGACAGATAAATCAGCCTCTTGAGGAAGCACAAAATTCCTCACAATTCGATGGTACCAAAGCTCTTCATCAGGTTTCTTCTTAATGGTACCCATTTTTCCGCCTTCTCTCTTGTATGCTACAACATACAATGAAACAACTGCAAAAGAAGAAAAGCATGTTCAAAAAAAAAAGTAGGAGAAAGGCAAAAAGGGGGAAACCCCAATCTTACCATGACCTCCTCCGTATACACCGGTTTGTCTTCCCGGTCCATTTTCCAATTCAAACTCATACTAGCCCCAACAAGGGCTTTCTCCGGTAAGGCAATGTTAGGACCTTCCTTCAGGTCTTGGTACCAATTCTCGTCAACAGGGGTTCGAAGCGTTTCAATAGGGACGTCTTCTTTTCCCCTTAGAACCATCCTCATTGGAATCACCCCTGCCTTGATGAAGAAGAATTTTTGTTTCCAGTCATGGAAAGATTTTGGAGGATACTGTAAAATCTTCTTTGCAGACGATCTTTGGACAAACGAGTAAAACCCTTGGGTACAGTGCATTTGGTGAAAAACCCTAAATTGAAAGACTGTCGGCTCAATATGCATCGACCGGCACACAAACTCAAAATGTCGAACCCTAACCACGCCAATAGGGTGCAGTTGGGAGATATGCAACTTATAATACTCAAGGATTTCAAGGAAAAATTTTGTTGCAGGCAAGCGAAAATTGCCTTCACAGAAAAAATCCCAAAAAAGGGTGACATACCCAGCTGGAGCATCTGCTGCTGTCTGACCTTCCTCAGGATACAGGGCACCCCAGTTCTTCGAGAATCTAAGATTCCGAACCAAACCATCAAAAGTTGCTCTGGGCCATTTTAACGGTGGAAGTTCAGCAGACATTTCTTCGAATAAGTCTTCTTGGTGTTCTCCGGTTGACATAAGAAGAAGAAATAACAAATTTCTCGGATAATGAAGAAAGGAAGGGGAAAAGTTTTCAACAAAGCAATGATTAACAGAAAGGGGCAACTCAAACAAACTTATATACTCACCGCAATAAATAACATCGGTAACTGCCATAGCACCTTTTTTGGATATCACAGTTACCCAAGCAACAGGAGTGAGTGAAAATCAACACAAACGCGAGTTCACGCGCGCGTGCAAAACACGGACATTAAGAGACAACTGACACTGACAGCCTGTCACTCAGTCCTTACTGTACCAGCCCCATTTAAAGTCAAAGATTTTCAAAATCTTTATAATAAGCAAAGTAAATCTTCTCTTAGAAGATTCCCCATTTTCGCGCCAAAAAGCATTTCCCTCTCATAAGTCCAGTGCTCCACTTACTTGCATAAGAGCAACAATAGACTGGGGGGACTTGAAGGGGTAAGGTCCCAAAAACCTCATAATAAGTACTTGGGACCATACCACAACCTCGTCCTTCAGCCCTTTTTACCTTGCGTGGCCGCGCACTGGTTTTACAAAAGAAAGGCTTAAGAGACAGATAGCAGACAACACTTGCGCGCCAAAAGGAAATCATAAATCCTTGCGCTTTCATAAAGGATGAAAATCCTAAGTCAAGCACTTCCGCTTAATAATATCCAGACTTGGATATTATTTACTTAACTGATACCACACGATAAAGAGTCGCACCAGATTACAGCAGTAATCTTCTAGAAGAATTCAAACGTGCACCACTAAGACGGTTGTAACCGTCTGGACACGTGTCATCACCTTAGGCATCCCTGAAATCACAATGACAACATGTAATTGGAGAGAAACCTCCACTTGATCACTTTCCATGTGGCAAACCCCCAGCCATAGATCTAAACAGCGATCCGTGTGCACTCACGACGGATCAAGAAACTTAACGGAAGGAAATGTAACCGCTTATGGGGTTAGCATCTTCTGTCAACATTTCACCAACGAGTTTTCCCGCCCAAAAATCTCGGCTATAAATATGAGAACAATTCAGGTATGAAATTCAAGTTACACACACTTCGTCGATACCTCTTCTTCTTCATAAACACATACTTATTCTCACACCGGAGTCGGGTCAAGGAGAGAACTCCTTTCTCCCCTTGACGAGGCTAACGGTGCTTTGTTTTGCAGAGTTTACCGGAGAAGAAGATCAGTTGCAATAGAATCAAACGAGAGAGAACAACCCCTTTTTTATGCAGATCCAAACCCCCTAGATAATTTGATTCCGGTAGATTATCTAGTGTTTCTTCACATTCGTTGAGCGTTGTATCGTTAATATCATTGTAGAATGATTTAATGCTAGTTGTGTGGTGGGTTTAATGTTTGGGCATGAAGGACTTTCGTTACTTATGGGTCTCAACGAAACACCAGAGGAGTTTCACCAAGGGAGTTTCATCGTGAGGAGTTTCACCATGAGGAGTTTCATCGTGAGGAGTTTCACCATGAGGAGTTTCATCATGAGGAGTTTCACCATGAGGAGTTTCACCATGAGGAGTTTCACCAGGAGAGTGTTTCGACGAAACACTAGGAGTTTCGCCACCAGGAGAGTTTCGCAAAGAAGGGCTTCAGCCCAACCCATTTCATGGCCCAACTGTGTAATGTTATAAGATGTAAACGAAACCCTAGACCCTCATATTCTTGGCGGCAGTTTCTCCTCCTCCATCTTATCGTACCATCATCTTAGCAGCCTTTCTTCATTCATCGAAGCCCCACCCTATAAAGCATCACATCCCCCTCGGCCTAGTGTGTAATCTGAACTCTCGGTTAGTATATTTCAACACTAAATTGATTTGTATTTGTTTGTTAATCCTAGTTATGTGACTACGTGATGAATTGTGTCGGTGTATATGAATAACTATGATTTAGGGTCACAAGAACTATGATTCAGTGTTGTTAGGGATCGTATGGATGCTGATTGTTAATTGAGACTTTACATGATGATGATAAATCGATGATTTCATGTGATCCGATCTGAACGTGTTGGCTATATTTTGATATGATATAACTATGTTTATGATGATTTAATGCATGACAATAGTGATTAGAATGATAGTTGGTCGAATTGCAGTATCTGAATAGAGAGATGAATATATGTTAATTGTCGATTATGATGAACTGATAATTAGAAATTGTATTATGAAACTGTTAAATGGTATTTAGGGTTTAATGTGAATCGCAGATTTAGCATGAGGTTGTGATTGATGAATGACGATTATATGTGCTTGTACTGGAACCGACTCTTGATCTGTAATTGTTTAGCACCCTTGATCTGTAACTGTTTAGCATGAAAGCCGACGAAACTTGGTGGACTTTCGTCACGTATAGGCCGACGAAAGTTGGTGGAATTCGTCACATATGGGCCGACGAAAGTTAGTGGACTTTCGCCACAGGGATGTTTCGTCGTGTAAGTTGATGAATCGATCAGTGGGTGCATGTGTTGTTGATTTTATTAAATACTTGTGTGTATACAAGTTGTGTGATATGCCAATGAGAATGAGAAACGTAGTTCAATTAGTGATTAATGGGTACAACAAGCCCATCTGTTATGTTCTGTGTAACTTGTGATAGAAACATAAGATATGAACTTGTATTGGAAGAATGTGCTTGCTAACTGATATAATGTGAACTGGTGTGTGTGATGCAACCTGTGTGAAAACAATAACTTGTTTAATCATGAAACTGATATTCATTGGTAACCACGGTAGGGTTGGTTGATTAACTTGGATAACGGGTAACTGTAACACCTCGAAATTTCATGTCCAATATTATGTCGACACGTGTCATGTAAGGCAAAAATATTATAAACCCGGATCAGGTTAAAGATGTACGGTAGGATTTAAAAGTGTCGACATGTTAATTAAATACCTCTGAGCGACCTAGTTATGAATCCCAAGACCCTAATCTATTTTATAAACATCTAATATACATTCCAATCCGGTTAATACTAGTAATAATTGATGCAAATTGTAAGAATGGAATCCTATGAGAATGTGTGCGACAAACCTTCACTTATGGCCCTTTCAAAAGAATCCAAGACATTTTGAAGCATGGCAAGTTGACATAACTGTTCAAGCATGTTCAAGAGGTCCCATACTGATAATAAAGGTCCAGATTCGAAGTTGTAAAGTTGCATGATCAAAAGCTTGAAAGGTTACAAATTTTTGTTTCCTGGTGAAGGCTTATGGACCGCAAAGGATACCCCTTACGGTCCGTAAGGAAGCAGACCGGGTGATGTTTTTTGAAAAGCGGATACGGACCGCAAGGCCTTAGCCATACGGTCCGTAAGGCAGTCCCAGCATCAGAAAACTTGGCAGGTGCCTGTTATAACAAGTTTAACCGACTTATATTGCCATTTTTCAATACCATGTGCAGCACAAACTAGTTCTTAGGCACTAGGGACACTTGTAATTGATCAGGGATCAATCCTATAGTTGTTTGGCATGATCTTGATCAATCAAGATCACTATATAAAGACCCACATTGTTTCAATTTTTTATCATTCATTCACACTCAACTTCTGATCATTTCTGGAGCACAAGAGCCTTCCCTAAACATCACTAGTCGTGCATAGGACCTTGGTAAGCTTCCTTAACCTTCCATAATCATGTTTTACTTAGTTAATTAGCTTAAAGTCAAACCGTCGTAATTAAGGTTTGACTTAACGATTAATCACTAATGGTCCAGTGATTAGTCAAATTGAAAGTAGTTATAAGTTGGTAATTATGTGGGCATTAAACCCTTAAAAGGGCCCCCTCTGATTCCCACTCTAACTAAGTCGTTTGTCGAGTCAAAGTTAGTTATAAAAAGTCAACAGAAACATAATTTTTGAATTAACACATAATTAGCAATGTAGAAGACATGTAACCTGTTTTACCACTCATATAACTTGGTAATCAATGCAAGAACATGTCTAAGCATGTTCGACCCGATAATTTTCGGTTTAGGACCGGTTCGGAACCGAAAGTCGCATAAATTGACCATTGCTTTGACTTTCAGTTCTGCCCCATATTAGCATGGTTTAGAAATGCCTAAGAGTTTCGTTAGGACCGGGTTATATGATAGTATAACCCTCTGTGATTGGTTCGTTGATTGTCCGATTCGTTTACACGTTTCCGTTAATTGCTTAATATTGACCATAATGCCCATTTGACCTTAAAACGAGAATTTTGGAAATGTGAGAGGACAATAATCCTTACCACTGATTTATAAACATATCCCTAAAATTTCATATCAGTTGGAGGTCTAGATTAGGAGTTATGCTCAATAGCGTAATTAGGAGGTCTTTTATTAATTAAACGACATAATTAACGCAAAGCCTATCTAAACCCAATTTTTTACACCAAACCTTTTACCCACTGATGTAATATAATATTTTGGGATTTTTGAAGATTTTAGTTATTTTTAAACTGATCATAACCTAAGGTTATTGCCTTGATTCGGTAAATACCGATTATACCCTTTTGCTTATAAAATAAGTTTTACATAACATTTAGACACCAAACCTTTGGCTACTGATTTTATATGATAAATGAAGTATGTTGAACTTTATAAACTGATCAGAAAACCCAGATTCCCAGTTATGACCCGGAAATCGCTTAAAACGGCTTTTTACGCGTATTAAACACCTAGTATGGGTTTAAAACCATTTTTGTCATATAAGACTTATCACCAACTGATATAACCTATTAAATTGGGTTGTTTTACTGTTTATTTCAGATCCGAATCTCAGAATTATAATTAACCTCTTTTATAATCTTAAAATGACCAAAATACCCCTACGGGGCTTAAATTGAGATTAAACTCGTTTTAGGCATAATGGAAGGTATCCTACTGATATCACAACATATTTAAAGCATATTAACTTAGGAAACCTGTTCGTGACTCATTTGGTTACCCGTTATGCGTTATTCGCGTTCGGTTCGGTTTATGTAACTAGTTTGCATAAATTGACCGAAACGTGTCAAACCCTATCATTTTCACCTCAAAATCCAGAATGTGTTTAGTTTACCCATATTATATAAGTCTTCAAACTTGTCGGCACTAAATCACATTCTAATCCGGTCTTCGCTTAATCTCGCGTTGTGAACCGTATACCTTTCTTTAAAACTAACCGGTCTAAGTTTAGGCTTAATTAAGACCCGTTAGGAATCTAATAGGTTATTAAAACCTTCGTTCCAGATTAGGAGCCCAGTAAAAGCTACGTGCACTTGCTGTTGTGATTTATACTTTGCTCAGGTAAATACTTTTAACTTATTTTCCTATACGGGCTTGGGGTACGGTATTATAGTAATACCGCTTGGTCTGGTATGAAGTCGTACAATCAAATATTGATTAAAAAGATGCATAACCCATTTTATTCTGTCTTTGTTTGATGCAATACCATTGGGGGGTTAATGACCGTGTCCTGGATATCCTCGGCTCATTCGTTAGAAATGGCCACGATTTAAGCACGGGGTGTAGGCATACACCTGACAGTTGCGTATGTAAAAAGGTAGTCAACAAGAAGGGTATCTTCTTGTGGGTATTATACCAAGTGGTGTGTCTATTAATCTTGTTAAACCGGCTCTTCTAACTGGGTCCTAAATGGACGACAAACATGTAAAACTGTATACAAGTTTATTTCTAAATAATTATCCCAAGTTATAAAAGATTATTTGTGCCTGGTGCATTCAATCCATTTTTCTCAAACTCTTTTCAAAATGAGTCGGTTAATTGTATTTACCAGTGTAAACTGACGTATTTTCCCAAAAGGTTAAGTGCAGGTACTATACGAAATAGGCTGGCTACTCCAGACATCAATAATCAAGTCTTGCAAGCTCTAGATGTTAAAGTCTGTTGAACAATGATCTTATTTATATTTTGATCTGCCTGTGGATCCTTTACAGCCGTTGTGATACTTTGATATTACTATTTATTCGGTTGTAATGTGATTCATACCTTTTTGCTTCCGATGTGCATTTATAATTTGTGTTGTATGACTATGATGATATCAACTACGTCACGATACTCCCCACCGGGCCCACCGGTAATACGTGGAAATATCAGGGTGTGACAGTAACTAATCAAACCGAGCAAACCAAGGTGAGTTCACTGCTCTTTTTCCAAGCATGCGTCCCGGGGAGGGATATCTGGTAAACGTTCCGGGGAGGAATGCTGGGTTATTGGGATGTTTGTTAATACTCGCATATCTATCAATCAAGTCCCACCTACCGATTGTTGCCGGGGAGGCAACGGGGTATTAGTTAATAGCGCTATTTAGGCTTGGTAATCTCACACCGCACCGGGGAGGTCGGGAGTGAACTAATGATCCCAGTCTTGACCATTGCTTTGATAGAGGCAATGGGGTTTGGGCAAAACAACTTTAAGCCATCAGCAGGTAAACGAGTTATTACAACATCAAATCATCGAATCTGTGAAACGTTTTAATCTGGTAACTGGTATCTAAACACGTTAACAAAACTTTGAACTCACCAGCATCGTCTGACACACTTGTCTGCATGCTTGCAGGTCTATAGGCTTATATCAATTGGAACTTGCTGTCTGGGAGGCTGGAGTGGTCATGGGTCGAGATACATGGATTCTCAATACAAGCTTAATGGTTTATGTACACATGTTTTACGAAACACATAACAAATGAATTATGCTTCCACTGTATACAATGAATGACATGTAACGTTTGTAACACTTTATGTTAATGAATGAAAGTTTTATTTAAATATATTTATGAGTTCAATGTGATTGGTGGCTTGGATCCTGGTACGTCACACGCCTCGTGGGGGTTTCCGCATGTGGTATTTTGGGGGTGTGACAGTTTGGTATCAGAGCCACTGGTTATAGTGAACTTGGTTTTAAAACGTTTTTGTAAAACCAGACTATAACCGAACAATTCTGAATACGTGAATACGACCATGACACTCAGCTCCAGATTGCAAGGTTCGTCTTTCTCACTTGTTGCATACATTACATGGCTAGTACACATTTGTTTATGACGTAGCATACGGACACACACTTGTCACCATAGTATGATTACATGAATTGCTTGCTTACATTATGATGCATTGGTAGGATGTCATAGTCTTGGGATTTCTGTGATCTTATCATTTTGATAAACTCTGTTTGGCACTCGTGTTTGAGGAACCATTTGACATGAGTTAGGAGGAACTGAGACGAGCATGCAAATCGCAATATTATTGTGGGTGCACACATAATAATAATGTGGGGTGCATGTTAGTCCCAGTGAGGCTTAACAAGTGAAAAAGGGGTTCTGTTCCGTTATTTGGTTGATGTGAAACATAACAGTCTATAGGAGTCATAGCAGTGATTGTCTCCTACTTGAATGTGATCTTTTCATTTCCCTCTGAAGCCTTTCGAATCTCGATGCTATCGAGTATTACCTGAACACCCACCTGAACGCCTAGCGAACTGTGTAGAATGTTAGGTGCTTGTACGAACGTCTCCGAGTTGGATGTTGCAGCATCAATGATTGGTCTGTACCCCTCTCACTCCTCCTTGTTTGTGGGAACTCAATGTACTGACGACTTAGACCCCGAAGTGCGATCACTTCTGCAACACCCTGGAAACACATCGTGTATTACTCAGTCAACTTGCAAGAACGAGGGACAAGAGGGTGAACGTATGTCACACCCCGATATTTCCACATATGACCGGTGGGCCCGGCGGGGAGTATCGTGACGTAGTTGATATCATCATAGTCAATACACACAATATAATAGCACAGCGGAAGTCTTGGTGAATAAACTATTACAAACCATATCATCTGAGTGTTCGAGTTTATGAATATACAGACTGGAATGTAATAAGATCCACAGGCGGATCATAAATGTACAAAGAAACAAAAACAACAGACTTCAGGTATCTCATGGATTTGCAAGATCCTCTATTGATACCCTATAGCTCCAGCCTATTTACGAGAGGTACCTGTCAAATCAGTCTTTAAGAAAATACGTCAGTTTACACTGGTAAATACAATTAACTGACTCTTTTGAAAACAATTATGAAAATTGATTTAAGGGCACATGGCACAAATCTTTTATAACTTGGGACAATTATTTATATATAATCTTGTATACAGATTTACATGTTTGTCTTAGAATTGGGGCCGGTTGGAAGCCGGTCATGATTAACCGACTCACCACTTATAGAACCCACAAAGGAGTTATCCCCAACATGTGGGTTTATATATTATTTTAGCATTTGCATCTGTCAGGTGTATGCCTACACCCCGTGCATAGGTCGTGGCCATTTTAAATGAAATGAGCCGAGGATATCCAGGACATGGTCAGATTAACCCCCAATGTTTATGTTATCAAACAAGACATATTAAAACGGGTTATGCAAATTTATTAATCACAATCCGATTAAATGATTTCATACCCGACCAAGTGGTATTATTATAATACCATATCCCAAGCCCGTATAAGGGAAAATAAGTTAAAAGTATTTACCTGATGCTAGCAGTAAAAATCCTAAAGCTTTTTGAAGGCACCTTCTACCGGAAGCTATTTAATCTGTATAGAAGGTTTATTAACCTATTAGGATGCTAACGGGTCTTTCATTTAGTCAATGACTTATACCGGCTAGCTAGAAAGAAACCTTACGGTTCTAAACGCTAGATTAAGCGGAGATCGGAATAGAATGTGATTTAGACCCGACAAGTTTTGATACTTGTATAATATGGGTAAACTAAACCCATTCTGGAATTTGAGGATTAAATGATAAGGTTTGACCCGTTTCGGCTCCTTTATGTAAACTAGTCACATAAGCCGATCCGAACGCGTAAATGCGTAACGGGTAACCAAATAAATTATATACAGGTCTTAATCGTGATTATGCTCAAAATATGTTAATACATCAGTAAGATGTTAACATATATGCCCAAAAAGTAATTTAAACCAAAATAAGTCCCATAAGGGCATTTTGGTAATTTTAATGCCCATAAAAGAGTTTAATTATGCAACTGAGTTTCAGATCTGATTAAATCAGTAAAAATATGTATTTTTATAAGTTATAATAGTAGGATACTTTACCTATGTGAAAAATATCTTATATAGCCAAACTATGTCCCGTAGGGGCATTTTAGTAATTTTACATAGGCTTTAAAGGTAAAAATATACTTTTGAGTTTAAAAACTTTATATTATTGTATAATTATATAAGTTAGCTTAAAACATCAGTGGGTAATAAGTTTTATATGTCAAATATAATTTTAACTCAAACTAGGTGCTTAAAACGCTTAAAAGTCGGTTTAAAGGATTCGGGTTAAAATAAGAAATCTAAGTTATTGATCGGTTTATAAGGTTCAAAATACTTTATTTATCATATGAAATCAGTAGCAAAAGGTTTGGCACTAAAAAGTTATGTAAAACTCATTTTATGCATGAAAAGGGTAAAACCGACATTTACCGAAATCAAGCTTTAATCCTATGTTATGCTCAGCTTAAAAATAATTAAAAATCTTCAAAAATCCCAAATTATTATTTTAAATCAGTAGGTATAAAGGTTGATGTCAAAAATCGGGTTTAAATAGGCTTTATGCTAATTACGCCTTTTAAATAACAATAAGCTTCTTAATTACGCTATTGAGCATAACTCTTATTCTAGATCTCCAATTGATGTCAAATTTTTAGGACATGTCTAAATATCAGTAGCAAAGGTGTTAGTCCAATCACATTGTTAAAAATCTCAGTTGTATGTAAAAAGGTATTAAGCATAATTACGATCAAGCGCATATAATTCAAACTATTAGGTACCATGCAATATAACTCCAGGGGGTTATACTACTAAGTAATGTGGTCCTAATGGAAGCTTAAAACATGGAAGAATTAAGCTTGAACGGGTCAGAACTGAAAGTCAAAGCAGAAGTCAAGCCTTTGCGACTTTCGGTTATAAACTGACCTTAGACTATTAATTGTCAGGTTAGGACTGATAAAACATGTTTTAATACTAATTACCAAGTCATTAGAATGTTAAAATATAATTTAGAACCTCTGGTTTATTAATTTTAATCATTTGCAAACATTCTGTCCAGTTTGACTTTTTGTCAAACTACTTTGACCCGACAATTGACCAGTCAAACGAGATAATTAGGAGGTGCCCTTTTAAGGGTTAATCACCTACACTAATGTGGTCTTATAACCACTTTCAATTTGATCAGTGGTTAAGCCACATGTAATTAAAACGAAAGTCAAACTAATTTTATGGTAAGTTTGACTTTAGAGTAATTAAACTAAATTAAACAACTAAACAAGTAATTAGAGGCTTACTTAAGGTCCTAGCAAACTTTTCTACACTTGATTATCCTCTTCTTACTGATGGAAGCTCCAGAACAAGTCCCACAAGAGAATTGGTTGCAAATGTGTTTATGAACACAAGACTAGCTCTCCTTATATAGCAATTTGCTTGATGTTAGATCAGTTCCAGGTGTAATTGTAGGCTCTGGGATCACCCCAGGTGTCCTACCTAATGTAATAAACCGACTTACAGCTCCCTAGGTCGATACAACCTAGACTATGGCGGTGTAACAGCTTTAACCCGCATCTGCAGGTATTTTTCTGAACTGGGCATGCTGAGGCGGGCCGCGTAAGACTTAAGGGTGTCTTACGCGGGCCGCTTGGACCTGTTAAACCGGGAAAATAATTTGAAAGCTGGCAGTTTCAGTCCCTGCTCGTTTTTAATCCTTTTTAACATGACTTTTGGCAATAGAGACCCTTGTAGTTTATTTCTTGATGCCCAAGTATGCACAAACAAACTTTGTTAGGCTCGGGTTCATTAAATATCTCTATGAAATCAAGTTTCATCAAGTTGACACTTTTGGCCCAAAGTCTTGAAAACGTGCTTAACGATATCGAAACCATGTGAGATTCATACCACTTATTCTTAAGAGTATATTTGAATGTTTCGAAGCCTCGGTTTCGTTAAAAGGTCACTCAGAGGTCGGAAATGACATGTTGACACGTTTAACCCTTGTAATTTAATAATCTTCCGATTATTTTCATAAACGGCTTCTTATATCAAATCAATCACTCGTTTAAGAATATATTCATCATGTAAGGTCATTCAGAGGCACAAGTTTGGCATGTTGACACTTTTAGTCCCTGTGGTTTCATAGTTTCACTGTTCGATAACTTTGGTCCTTCAAACTAAATCTTTCACATGTTTAGAGTTTAGGACTCGTGTCTATATATAATTGGACACGTTTTTACGTGGTGTTACAACGTAGTACTTTACCAACCTCAGTATTAGGACCTTGGCTACCGGCAGCGGGAAGCAACAAATTGATTTCAAACGAACTCTTAACCCTAGTCAGCGACTTATGGGAGTCAACCCTTACGAATCAATCGGGACATAAGCGATGACAACAGATTGTAGTGTGGAATGTGTGACTTCCAGCACAGCGAGTAGCGCGTTAGGGTGTGGCACAGATGTGAAAAAGGTGGACTTGGTCGGTGAAAAATCGTAGAGCTCCGTTTCAAGCAACGACATTAGAGGCAACATGCATGGCAACATCAAGGTACTCGTAATCATAGCCTTCAGTATGGAAATGAAGGTGCCTACGACATGGATGGGCCGTTGTTAAACCAAGATGACAACAACCAGGGAAACGACAGTGGTACTGGAAATTCTCGTAGCGAAAACAACAACATGATGCTCATGGAAGGGCACTTGGGGCTGGCGTGGGCGACGCCAGGATTACAGAAACATGGTGGCCAGCACGTTCTTGGAAGCTAATCGTTTCGTTCCTGTTCCATTCAACCCTGATACTTCCTGAAACCAGACCTGTTGTGGAATTGGTCGTTGGCAAGACAATTAAAGCCTCGTATATTCGTTGGGATGCAAACTCGACCTTGTGGGACAAGTGATCGACGTCAACCTACCTTCTGCTATCCTTGAAGGTTTCGGTGCGGTAGTTGTGTAAGTTGGTTATCTAGATATCGCGTAGATATACCCTGTGGGAAGAAAATTTTGCGTCGCTTTATACCTTGAAGTGTCAGAGTGGTGTAAAGGTTAGCATCATCTCAGCAAAGAAGGCCAGAAGTGTCTACGGAAGGATACCCGGCTATGTTAGCACACGTTACTGATGTTAAGACTAAGGAGGTGAGGATTGAGGATCCACCAATTATACGTGATTCCTCTCGGCATGCCACTCGAGGAACTTTCAGGTTTACTTCCACAACTGTTAGGCAGAATCTCAGTTTGATCTCACGCTAGAGGCAGCCTTAATTCTTCGTACTTTTTACCGTCTTGCGCCAGGAGGGATGCAAGAACTGTCAAAACAACTACAGAGACTGTGTGACAGAAGTTTTGTCGGACCTAGTTTTTGCTCCGGGGAGCCCCATTTATATCCATGAAGATAAGCCTTTTCGTATGCGTACTGATTATCGAGAACTCAACAAAGTGGCAGTCAGGAACCGTTTGCCCCGACCATGTATTGACAACCTGTCGACTAGTTGCGAGAGTCAAGCTCCCATTCGAGGATTTGCTAACGAAGGAACTATCATCAGATGGAAGTCCAATGGGAGAACGCTCTTAGAATGACATATCAAATGCAATGCGGCCAATGCGACCTTGTACACCATGACCATCGAGATAATCAACACACCAGCAGCTTATGGACCACAAGAATCGACCGTGTTTATTGATGACGTTTTGGGTCATTTCTTGGAGGAAGGGACATCATGGACGATATCTGTATCTTATCTTAGAGCTCCTGAGGGAGGAGTCATTACGTGTGAAGCCTTGTTAAATGTAACATCTAGATTCTAGAGATGCATTTTGATCATGTAACCAACGAAGTGGGAATACGCGTGGATTGTGCTAGGATCCATTTTGTTAGAAACTGATTGACATCAAAGATTCCTTCGGGGGTACAACAATTTCTTGGTTTCGGTGGATGCTGTTGTAGATTCATCACAGGGTTTTCGAAGATCGCGCAGCTTAACTCCCTTAAGCACAACAGGGTGCTGTGTTCGTGGGAGACAAAACAGGAGAACGTCTTTTCAGCTTTCGAATTCCAACTCTGCAATGCACTGAGCATCGTCTTTACCCGAGAGTGCGGGTGATTTAGTGGTATACCATGATGGTCCGAATCAGAGTCCCAGTTACACACCGACGCAACAGGAGAGAGTGATGACTTACGTGATGGAGTTACAGAGAGGAACCGCATGACACACAACTGGCGGTGAAAATCGTGGTCTTGGGATTTTAGATGGAGGCATTACTTGGACGGTACCAGGTGCGTTATTTAGACCGATCACAAGGGCCTCCCATGTACCTTGGCTTCGACAGAGCTAAATCAGTTAATGGCATCGTTGGAGGGAACTTTTGGATGATTACAACTATGAAACTTGAACGTGCATGAGCTTTGCAGCTCACTATCGACTCTAATTTACCTGATCCGACTCGCCCTGTTCAAACTGGAGAACTGAAGGAATAGGATTTTCAAGTTGAACCCAAGCGGGGCATGGAGAAGCAACCTTGGCAGGCCAGACGATATTCGCTACCTCATGGAACAAGTGTGGATCTCATTATGCAGTAACTGTAGGAAATTTATGTTGAGCAAAGCACACCGGCCTCAATATTCTAGTCGTCTGGGTTTTGATGAGATGCATTAGGATTTATAAACCTTGTACTGGTGATCAGGCATGAAGGCCCACCTAGCTAGGTATGGGAATGATGTTTGACTTGTGGGAAAGTCAAGGTGAAGTATTAACAACCATAAACACCCATATGGAAACGAGAACAGACTACCATGGATTTTGTCACTGGGCTACCTAGAACTCGAACTGGAAACAATATCATCTGGGTGATCGTTGATTGTCTCACATTACCAGCACACTTTCTTGTAATCAAGGAAACTGACGAGTCTTCACAGCTGTGAATGTACCTCTGAGAGAGGCAGCTTTTAGGCACGAGGTGCCAACTCCTGTTACCTCCGATTTCGAACTATATATGATTCCTGACAGGCAATACACAACACCCTTGGCTCACGCCTAGACATGAGCATTACTTATCACTAAAGGACAACCAGACAGAGTAATGGACCATCCTGATGCATGAAGGCATGCTGAGAGCATGTGCGTGGTTGACTTTAGTAAACATTTGGAAGAGCACACATCTTTGGGTGAGATCTGCTGCAGCCGTTACCATATTAGTATGCATACAGCTCTGTATGAGGCATTGCATGGATGATAATACCAATCTTCTTGTTGGACTAAGGTGGGTGACAACCTAATCACCAATCCAGGATTTGTACTGTGGTTCATCCAAGGGAGGTTGGACTGGTGAGTTATGGTATGAAGGTGTGAAGAACCAGTCATACTGACCCATCCTCTCTTGGAATGAGTCGGGCCATGGTACGGTGATCCCTGAAATGGGGAACCGCTTGAGATACTTATTGGGTGGCCTGGTGTTCTTGTTTGCAAATCCGGGTCTGGGTCATCATCCATCTCCATTTCCTGAGAAAAGTGATCCTCAGGTCCCAAAGGGTTGTAGCCTAAAAAGTCGTTAACATAAGCATTTGGATTAAATTGTGAAGGTGAGTAAGTGGACTCTGAATGATGAAAAGGATGAGATTGGAAAGAGTGGTGTGATTGGTTTGAATGATGAGTTCCCTGTGAAAGAGGAGAATGATGGGGTTCGATAGGAATGGGCAACCCAAAATAAGGAGGGCCAGACGGTGAGGACCCCAGCGAGACAGAGTGTCTTGCTGGTTGAAAGCTATGGCTCCAATTATCCTTGGAGTCGGAACCGGAAAGCGATTCGGATGGTGTACGCCTGTGGGAGGGTCCCGTGCTGCTGGACGGTCCTCCACGCATGGCTCCTTTGCCTTTTCCTCGTACGCGTGGTGGCATTTTCCTGTCAAAACAAGTAAATATAATAAAACAATAAAAGGAAGGTTAAGAGTAAAATCCTAGGTTATTTGCCTAGACTCGAGAGTCTAAGGAATGTGCTTATTGTGTCATTGAGATTAAACACAAAAGGTTAGTGTTTAATTCACTCAATGTTGGCTCTGATACCAACCTGTCACACCCCGATATTTCCACATATGACCGGTGGGTCCGGCGGGGAGTATCGTGACGTAGTTGATATCATCATAGTCAATACACACAATATAATAGCACAGCAGAAGTCTTGGTGAATAAACTATTACAAACCATATCGTCTGAGTGTTCGAGTTTATGAATATACAGACTGGAATGTAATAAGATCCACAGGCGGATCATAAATGTACAAAGAAACAAAAACAACAGACTTCAGGTATCTCATGGATTTGCAAGATCCTCTAATGATACCCTATAGCTCCAGCCTATTTACGAGAGGTACCTGTCAAATCAGTCTTTAAGAAAATACGTCAGTTTACACTGGTAAATACAATTAACTGACTCTTTTGAAAACAATTATGAAAATTGATTTAAGTGCACATGGCATAAATCTTTTATAACTTGGGACAGTTATTTATATATAATCTTGTATACAGATTTACATGTTTGTCTTACAATTGGGGCCGGTTGGAAGCCGGTCATGATTAACCGACTCACCACTTATAGAACCCACAAAGGAGTTATCCCCAAGATGTGGGTTTATATATTATTTTAGCATTTGCATCTGTCAGGTGTATGCCTACACCCCGTGCATAGGTCGTGGCCATTTTAAAGGAAATGAGCCGAGGATATCCAGGACACGGTCAGATTAACCCCCAATGTTTATGTTATCAAACAAGACATATTAAAACGGGTTATATAAATATATTAATCACAATCCGATTAAATGATTTCATACCCGACCAAGTGGTATTATTATAATACCATATCCCAAGCCCGTATAAGGGAAAATAAGTTAAAAGTATTTACCTGATGCTAGCAGTAAAAATCCTAAAGCTTTTTGAAGGCACCTTCTACCGGAAGCTATTTAATCTGTATAGAAGGTTTATTAACCTATTAGGATGCTAACGGGTCTTTCATTTAGTCAAGGACTTAGACCGGCTAGCTAGAAAGAAACCTTACGGTTCTAAACGCTAGATTAAGCGGAGATCAGAATAGAATGTGATTTAGACCCGACAAGTTTGGATACTTGTATAATATGGGTGAACTAAACCCATTCTGGAATTTGAGGATTAAATGATAAGGTTTGACCCGTTTCGGCTACTTTATGTAAACTAGTCACATAAGCCGATCCGAATGCGTAAATGCGTAACGGGTAACCAAATAAATTATATACAGGTCTTAATCATGATTATGCTCAAAATATGTTAATACATCAGTGAAGAAACTCTAGATAAATGGTCGGAACCGAGATATCTAGGGGGTTTGAATCCGCATAAAAAGGTTGGTTTCCACTCGATCGATTCAGGTCTAACAGACCTTCTTCTCCGATAACTCTGCAAAAAAGAAGCACCGTTAGCCTCGCCAAGGGGAGAAAAGGGTTCTCTCCTTGACCCGACTCCGGTGTGAGAATAAGTATGGGTTATGAAGAAGAAGATGTATTTGAGAAGTGTGAGTAACTTGAATTCATACCTGGGTTGCATCTCATATTTATAGCCGGGAGTCGTTTAGGCGGGAAAACCCGTTAGTGAAAAGTTGACGGAAGATGCTAACCCCGTAAGCGGTTATGTTTCCTTCCGTTTAAGTTCTTTGATCCGAAGTGAGAGCACACGGATCGTGGTTTAGATCAAAGGCTGGGGATTTGCCACGTGTAATGTGATCAAGTGGAGATTACCCTCCAATTGCATGCCTTCGTTGTGATTTCAGGGGTGCCTGTGGTAATGACACGTGTCCAGACGGTTATAACCGTCTGGGTGGTGTACGATTGTATTTCTTCTAGAAGATTACTGCTGTAATCTAGTGTGGTGCTTTATCGTGTGGAGACCACTGAATAAATCCCAAGTCTGGGTAAAATAATATCCAAGCCTGAATGTTTAGCGGAAGTATTTATAGGACTTTAGTCCTTTTGCTAATAGGAGAAGGCGCAAGGATTTATATTTCTCCTGTGCGCGTGAATGCTTACTGTTGTAGGCCGTTTAAGCCTTTTCTTTTTGTGAGACCAGTGCGCGGTCGCGCAAGGTGCAAGGCTGAAAGTTGAGGTTGTGGTATGGTCCCAAGTATTCATTATGAGGTTTTTGGGACCTTACCCCTTCAAGTCCCTCCAGTCTAGTGTTGTACTTATGCAAGTAAGTGGAGCACTGGACTTAAAAGAGGGAAATGCTTTTGGGCGCGAAAAATAAGAAAACTTCTGGACGAAGTTTTATTTTGATTTTTGTAAAGATTTCTGAAAATCTTTGACTTTTACTGAGACTGGTACAGTAAATTGAGTGACAACCTGCCACTGTCAGTTGTTTTTACTGTCCGTGTCTTACACGCGCGCGTGCAAACGCGTGTGTGTTTGATATTTACTTTTTCTGCTGCTTGGAGAACTGTGATACCCGAAAAAGTCGCTGTGACGGTTACCGATGCTATTTATTGCGATGAGTATATATAACGTTTGGGTAACCTCGTTTGTGCAATCATTGTTTTGTTGGAAAACTTTCCCCATTTCTTTTTTCTACGAAAAAATTCCATCGTTCTTCTTCTTATGTCAATCGGGGAACATCAAGAAGATCTTGTTGAAGAAATGTCGACTGATCTTCCACCTTTGAAATGGCCTAGAGCGTCCTTTGATGGTTTAATTCAGAATCTCAAATTCCCGGAAAACTGGGGTGTTCTGTATCCTGAAGAGGGGCAGACGGCAGCGGATGCTCCTGCTGGGTATATTACCCTCTTTTGGGATTTTTTCTGTGACGGTAACTTTCGCTTGCCTGTTACTAGATTTTTCCTTGAAATCCTTGGGTTTTACAAACTTCATATTTCCCAACTTTACCCTATTGGCATGGTTAGGGTTCGGCATTTCGAATTTGTGTGTCGGACAATGCATGTTGAACCAACCATTCCCCGATTTAGGGTTTTTCATCAGATGCATTGTACCCAAGGGTTCTATTCGTTTGTTCAGAGGGCTTCTGCAAAGAAAATTCTTCTGCAACCCCCAAAATCCTTCCACGATTGGAAGCAAAAATTTTTCTTTATCAAGGCCGGAGTGATTCCGGTGAAGATGGTTTTAAGGGGGAAGGATGACGTTCCGATTGAAACGCTTCAAACCCCTGTTGATGAGAACTGGTACCAAGATCTGAAAGATGTGCCCAATATTGCGTTGCCGGAGAAAGCTCTTGTTGGAACCGGCATGAGTCTGAACTGGAAGATGGAGCGTGATGACAAACCCGTATACACAGAGGATGGTCATAGTAAGTTTTGGGGTTTTTTCCTCTCTTTTTTTTTTTTTTTTTTTGACCTGCTCTCTCTTCGAATGTAGTTGTTTCTTTGTATGTTGTTGCCTTCAAGAGGGAAGGTGGAAGAATGGGTACTATCAAGAAGAAACCTGAAGAGGAACTTTGGTACCACCGTATCGTAAGAAATTTTGTTCTTCCGCGAGATGCGGATCTATCTGCTCAACCAGCTGCTGGTGCTGGTAAGTTATATCTGTTTGTTTTTTTTTCTTTTTGCGCTTTTGTGGGTAAATTTTTATTTTGCGCCTTTGTAGGTGAGCTGTTGAATTTGGGCATAGGCCCTGAAAAGAAAAAGCGCGCAACAACTTCTACTTCTGCGCCGAAGAGAAGTGAGGCTATTAAGGTTCAACCTTTGAAGGCGAAGAGTGTTGGAGAGAAGAAAGGTACGCGCCGTTCCTCTGACTCCAGATGTGATTATGTGGTGGTTTCTGACTCTTTGGAGGGTCTTACTTCTGTAGTGACTGTGCGAGAACCGAAACCTGAACCGAGGGATTCTGCTGATATTCCCCCTTCCAATCCAAATGATCCTATTGATTTGGATTCTAGTCCCGAACATTTGGTACATAGGAAGGCTGGTAAAAGGAAACAAACTGATACTGATGCGGAGGGTCAACCTCCTAAGAAAGTTCAGAGGAAGAAAATTACCAGAAAAAGGGAATCTTGATGCCTTTGTTTCGGAATCTGTTCCTGGTAAGTGTCGTCTTTCCTTGTTTCCTTTAGGCGTACTAAATCCTTACAGATTTTTATTTTTCCAGAAATTCCTGTTTCACCTATTCCCACAGAACTGCAAACTGTGGTAAATGAAGAACTTCCCTCCACCCCTCCGCGCTCTTCTGTTGCTGACCAGTTAGAGCCTACAGAGGTTGCTGGTGATGGTGTGGAGAAGACTGTTGAGGCTGAGAAGCCTGTTGGTGTTGATACAGAGGCTGAAAAGGTTGTTGATCCAAGTGTGGTAGATGGTGCTGATAATCCACCAACCCCTGAAGCTGTTGCCCGAGATTTGGGGAAAGAACCAACTGTTGAAAATACTTCTACTCCTTCCCCTAAACCTTCTGATGCTATGCCTGAGAGTGTTGAGAAGGTGACGGTTGAAGAGCAAGATTCGTCTGCTGGTATTGGTAAATATTCTCCGATTCGTCCAGAAGAGACCTTGGGAGATTACTACTACCGGACTTACACAGAGAAAGATGCTGCTGACCCTCACGCCCCCGTTTGGAATTTAAAGAAAGGCGATACTTTTTCGGATTGGCATGTGTGCCAAGATTGGTTGCAGGGGATACTTCCTCCTGGAGAGATCAAGTTTCAGGAAGGTCGATCTTAGGAGCAGACCTATCAGTCTTATCTTGCAGAAACTGCTTCTCATGTCTCTACCACTCACCGCATAGTACGTGAGTGGTATAGTATGCATAAGGAGCAGGAATCCTTTATGGCGTCTCAGAAGAAATTTGCCAAAGATGAGAGACGTCTGGCTCAACTGATGGCTAAATTAGAAGCTGATCAGGCCAAGTTTGAAACTGAGCGCAAGACTGAGGAATGGTCTGTTGCTGGTTGGAGAAGAAAAGCGGAAGCTGAAGCTGCTCTCCTTTCCGAGGAACGCAAAAATTGGAGAAAAATTTGTGAAAAAGACAATGCTGAGAAAGCCAACCTTCGCAACATTATTAATAACCTCAAGGCTGAGGTTAAAAAATTGAAGAATCAGGATGCGGAGGTAGAAAAATTAAAGAAGGAGAAAGCTGATGTAGAAGCTGCGCTGGCGGAGGCGCGTTCTCATAGGGAACGTAGTGAGTAACGGGAGGTACAAGCTTTCGCCACTCTTGCCCTTAGAGATAAAGAGTTAGAGGAACTTACTGCTTTGGTTTCTGATCAGGAACAACTAAAGAAGGATCTGGAGCTTGCGCATTCCGAGAATACTGAAACCTCCCGCCGTTTGACTGAGGTTGAAGAGAGGCTAGAAAATTCAGAAACGGCGCGGGTTACAGCGGAAAGCGAGCTTGAACCTTTAAAGAATGATATGGCCTGGTTGAGAGATCGCGGGATTGCTTGTGTAAGTTTCTTTTCTCCTTTTTGTGGAATCATATATGCGCTTTTTTTATACTCATTTTTGCTTGATTTCATAGGTTGCTGAATCTGTGTTAAACTCTGAAGAGCTGGATAAAACTGTTGCTAATCTAATGGTTGCTGCGCGACGAGATGTGTATGCGCAAGGTTATGCGGAATGTTCCCAGCATGTGAATAGCGCGTTGAAGGTTAACTGGGATGATAGCAAGTCTGCTACCTTTGGCGTAAATACTGCCGCCGCGCTTGCTTCCATGAAAACAGAGTTTAACAATTTGCAACTTCCGGTCATGGAACTAATAAATGTGGCGCTGTAATCGGACGATCACGTGGCGCAACTTAAAGAAATCTTTCCGGATGAGGGTGAAGATTTAGAGTAGTTTGAAATTGTATTGAACAATTTTTCATGTAATATTCAGGATGCAAATCCCTGTTTTGATGGTGCGCTGTTGCGCAAGTATCTTAAACACTGCCGTGTTTGAAAGTCTTTGGGGCGTATCTGTACGCTGATAATAGCATGTTTCTATTTATTTTGTTTGATGATTTTACAATATTTTGCATGAATACAATTGCTTTTATTGAGTAAGGCGAATGAAGTTGGTATTAAGCTCATGTGTGAATTTTACGGTCATTTGTGACATGATCACTGACCACGCATGGAGCTTGTTTTATAACTACCATAATGTTTTTGCGCTTACTAAAAGAAATTGCATGCACTTTGTAAACACAGAAATAATAGAAACTTTGCAATTTTATTGATGGATAGATCACAGAGGCTTTACAAAGTTTTGCTAATAATTATGGAACTTAACTTACCCTTCTGATATTTCCGCCGTATTTGATGAATCATGTCTTTCCGCGGAAACTTACAGAGCCATTTCTTAGGTTTTTGTCTGTTTACTTGGGCCTTCCTCCCCCCGGGTTATCTGCTTAATCTCTTTTCGTACATTTTGGAGTAAATGCGTTAGTTCGCCGCTCTTGAGGGCTTTCTCTATTTCTGTGCGCAGAGAGATGCAGTTGTTAGTGGTGTGCCCGTTGTCTTTGTGGTATTCGCAGTATTGTGCCGGGTCTTGTCCACGTTTATTTTTCATCGGGATTGGAGGTTTGAATTGATAGTCTTCAGTACTTAAGACCTACGCCGGAGTCTTTGTTAGGGGAGTCCACTGTCTCTCCCTATTTTCCTGTTTGCTTTCCCGCTGTGCGGAGAGTTTGTTGATTGTTGTGCGGGCATCTTCAGACGAACGACTTCCTGTTCTAGACTCACGCCATGATTTTTTAAACCTTCTTTCGCCGGTTAAGCTTAAATCCGCGGGCCTATTATGCGGTGGTGGTGGCCTGTTTGTTGTGAGGTTTTTCTCAGTTTGCGCATAAACTTTGGCCGCCGCCATTATCTTTTCCCAACTTGTTGGGAGGCCCTCTGTTCCAGATAAGACTTTAACCATGTCATCACATCTAACTGCGTACTTGAATTGAGCACGGATTAGTTGTTCATGAACACCGCCAATCTCCAACACTTCTTTATTGTATCTAGTGATGAAATCCTCTAGATTTTCGTCATCACGGCGCCATATGTTCATGACGTCAGAAGTGTCTCGAATGGAACGCCGTTGCTGGCTGAAGTGTGTTAAAAACTTTTCCCGTAGATCTTTCCATGATTCGATCTGTCCAGTTGGTAGGTTATCAAACCAGATTCGCGCTGGGCCAGTTAATGTTTGTACAAACAGATGACACCATAGCGGAAGGGTCCAACCTCCAACCAGACCCGTGCTGGTAAATACTCTCAGATGATCATCGGGGTCTGTTAACCCATTGAACTTCCCTATGTTGGACGGTAATTTAGCCTTCTCCAATGGAGCTAGAGCTATTTCCAGTATGAACTTTGAGTTTTCCGCTGCTTCTGCAGGGCGGTAAACCAAGTCATAGTTGTGTTCTGCCTCAGGGTTATAAACCGCTCGAGGCCTGCACTTGTTATAGTTTGGCTGTAGTCGATTGAACACACTGGTGTTTGCACTAAAATGGTATGTTGGATCAGATTCATCGGTGTGGGTGTCCCGTTGGGAACCCAACCTATCATGAACCGATTGTCTTCGACGAGGGTGTGGTTTACCATGGTGTTGTCTCTGGTAACTGCCTGACTGAATGTGTTGTGATGTAGATCTGGCATAAACTTCTGTACCTTCATAAGTTGATTCTTCCCGTTGGGAGGCATGAGCACGAGATCCCGGTCTCCGTGATTGAGTCAGGGGAGCAGTTTGAGCACACAGCTGTGTGTATACTGCGTTTAATGCCCCTTGAGACCGGACATACCATGATATCGGAGTTTCTCCTGGTGGTAAAATTGATTGAGCAGGGTTTGCTGGTAACACTCCTGGAGTGACAGGATCGTTTGCTTGATTGGATTGAACCTCGTTATCGTCCGAGGCCTCTTCTACGATTCCTTCTACTTGTAAATTGTTTCCGACGTTTGGTCGAGGACTGACTTGCCGGTGAGATGATGAATTTTCTGCCATACTAAAGTTGAAAACGGAAAGAACTGAATCGAAACGAGATGAAAGCTAGAAAAACAGAGGAATCGGTGGGCGCCAATGAAGAAACTCTAGATAAATGGTCGGAACCGAGATATCTAGGGGGTTTGAATCCGCATAAAAAGGTTGGTTTCCACTCGATCGATTCAGGTCTAACAGACCTTCTTCTCCGATAACTCTGCAAAAAAGAAGCACCGTTAGCCTCGCCAAGGGGAGAAAAAGGTTCTCTCCTTGACCCGACTCCAGTGTGAGAATAAGTATGGGTTATGAAGAAAAAGATGTATTTGAGAAGTGTGAGTAACTTGAATTCATACATGGGTTGCATCTCATATTTATAGCCGGGAGTCGTTTAGGCGGGAAAACCCGTTAGTGAAAAGTTGACAGAAGATGCTAACCCCGTAAGCGGTTATGTTTCCTTCCGTTTAAGTTCTTTGATCCGACGTGAGAGCACACGGATCGTGGTTTAGATCAAAGGCTGGGGATTTGCCACGTGTAATGTGATCAAGTGGAGATTACTCTCCAATTGCATGCCTTCGTTGTGATTTCAGGGGTGCCTGTGGTAATGACACGTGTCCAGACGGTTATAACCGTCTGGGTGGTGCACGATTGTATTTCTTCTAGAAGATTACTGCTGTAATCTAGTGTGATACTTTATCGTGTGGAGACCACTGAATAAATCCCAAGTCTGGGTAAAATAATATCCAAGCCTGAATGTTTAGCGGAAGTATTTATAGGACTTTAGTCCTTTTGCTAATAGGAGAAGGCGCAAGGATTTATATTTCTCCTGTGCGCGTGAATGCTTACTGTTGTAGGCCTTTTAAGCCTTTTCTTTTTATGGGACCAGTGAGCGGCCGCGCAAGGTGCAAGGCTGAAAGTTGAGGTTGTGGTATGGTCCCAAGTATTCATTATGAGGTTTTTGGGACCTTACCCCTTCAATCAATAAGATGTTAACATATATGCCCAAAAAGTAATTTAAACCAAAATAAGTCCCATAAGGGCATTTTGGTAATTTTAATGCCCATAAAAGAGTTTAATTATGCAACTGAGTTTCAGATCTGATTAAATCAGTAAAAATATGTATTTTTTATAAGTTATAACAGTAGGATACTTTACCTATGTGAAAAATATCTTATATAGCCAAACTATGTCCCGTAGGGGAATTTTAGTAATTTTACATAGGCTTTAAAGGTAAAAATATACTTCTGAGTTTAAAAACTTTATATTACTGTATAATTATATAAGTTAGCTTAAAACATCAGTGGGTAATAAGTTTTATATGTCAAATATAATTTTAACTCAAACTAAGTGCTTAAAACGCTTAAAAGTCGGTTTAAAGGGGTATTCGGGTTAAAATAAGAAATCTAAGTGTTTGATCAGTTTATAAGGTTCAAAATACTTTATTTATCATATGAAATCAGTAGCAAAAGGTTTGGCACTAAAAATTTATGTAAAACTCATTTTATGCATGAAAAGGGTAAAACCGACATTTATCGAAATCAAGCTTTAATCCTATGTTATGCTCAGCCTAAAAATAATTAAAAATCTTCAAAAATCCCAAATTATTATTTTACATCAGTAGGTATAAGGGTTGATGTCAAAAATCGGGTTTAAATAGGCTTTATGCTAATTACGCCTTTTAAATAACAATAAGCTTCTTAATTACGCTATTGAGCATAACTCTTATTCTAGATCTCCAATTGATGTCAAATTTTTAGGACATGTCTAAATATCAGTAGCAAAGGTGTTAGTCCAATCACATTGTTAAAAATCTCATTTGAATGTAAAAAGGGCGTTTATGGCATTATTAAGCATAATTACGATCAAGCGCATATAATTCAAACCATTAGGTACCATGCAATATAACTCCAGGGGGTTATACTACTAAGTAATGTGGTCCTAATGGAAGCTTAAAACATGGAAGAATTAAGCTTGAACGGGTCAGAACTGAAAGTCAAAGCAGAAGTCAAGCCTTTGCGACTTTCGGTTATAAACTGACCTTAGACTATTAATTGTCGGGTTAGGACTGATAAAACATGTTTTAATACTAATTACCAAGTCATTAGAATGTTAAAATATAATTTAGAAGCTCTGGTTTATTAATTTTAATCATTTACAAACATTCTGTCCAGTTTGACTTTTTGTAAAACTACTTTGACCCGACAATTGACCAGTCAAACGAGATAATTAGGAGGTGCCCTTTAAGGGTTAATCACCTACACTAATGTGGTCTTATAACCACTTTCAATTTGATCAGTGGTTAAGCCACATGTAATTAAAATGAAAGTCAAACTAATTTTATGATAAGTTTGACTTTAGAGTAATTAAACTAAATTAAACAACTAAACAAGTAATTAGAGGCTTACTTAAGGTCCTAGCAAACTTTTCTACACTTGATTATCCTCTTCTTACTGATGGAAGCTCTAGAACATGTCCCACAAGAGAATTGGTTGCAAATGTGTTTATGAACACAAGACTAACTCTCCTTATATAGCAATTTGCTTGATGTTAGATCAGTTCCAGGTGTAATTGGAGGCTCTGGGATCACCCCAGGTGTCCTACCTAATGTAATAAACCGACTTACAGCTCCCTAGGTCGATACAACCTAGACTATGGCGGTGTAACAGCTTTAACCCGCATCTGCAGGTATTTTTCTGAACTGGGCATGCTGAGGCGGGCCGCGTAAGACTTAAGGGTGTCTTATGCGGGCCGCTTGGACCTGTTAAACCGGGAAAATA
This sequence comes from Helianthus tuberosus, assembly GCA_030545235.1. Taxonomy (NCBI): domain Eukaryota; kingdom Viridiplantae; phylum Streptophyta; class Magnoliopsida; order Asterales; family Asteraceae; genus Helianthus; species Helianthus tuberosus. The sequence goes on along the minus strand of CM060448.1, from coordinate 197,098,863 downwards.
ATTTGAAAGCTGGCAGTTTCAGTCCCTGCTCGTTTTTAATCCTTTTTAACATGACTTTTGGCAATAGAGACCCTTGTAGTTTATTTCTTGATGCCCAAGTATGCACAAACAAACTTCGTTAGGCTCGGGTTCGTTATATATCTCTATGAAATCAAGTTTCATCAAGTTGACACTTTTGGCCCAAAGTCTTGAAAACGTGCTTAACGATATCGAAACCATGTGAGATTCATACCACTTATTCTTAAGAGTATATTTGAATGTTTCGAAGCCTCGGTTTCGTTAAAAGGTCACTCAGAGGTCGGAAATGACATGTTGACACGTTTAACCCTTGTAATTTAATAATCTTCCGATTATTTTCATAAACGGCATCTTATATCAAATCAATCACTCGTTTAAGAATATATTCATCATGTAAGGTCATTCAGAGGCACAAGTTTGGCATGTTGACACTTTTAGTCCCTGTGGTTTCATAGTTTCACTGTTCGATAACTTTGGTCCTTCAAACTAAATCTTTCACATGTTTAGAGTTTAGGACACGTGTCTATATATAATTAGACACGTTTTTACGTGGTGTTACAACGTAGTACTTTACCAACCTCAGTATTAGGACCTTGGCTACCGGCAGCAGGAAGCAACAAATTGATTTCAAACGAACTCTTAACCCTAGTCAGCGACTTATGGGAGTCAACCATTACGAATCAATCGGGACATAAGCGATGACAACAGATTATAGTGTGGAATGTGTGACTTTCAGCACAGCGAGTAGCGCGTTAGGGTGTGGCACAGATGTGAAAAGGTCGACTTGGTCGGTGAAAAATCGTAGAGCTTCGTTTCAAGCAACGACATTAGAGGCAACATGCATGGAAACATCAAGGTACTCGTAATCGTAGCCTTCAGTATGGAAATGAAGGTGCCTACGACATGGATGGGCCGTTGTTAAACCAAGACGACAACAACCAGGGAAACGACAGTGGTACTGGAAATTCTCGTAGCGAAAACAACAACATGATGCTCATGGAAGGGCACTTGGGGCTGGCGTGGGCGACGCCAGGATTACAAAAACATGGTGGCCAGCACGTTCTTGGAAGCTAATCGTTTCGTTCCTGTTCCGTTCAACCCTGATACTTCCTGAAACCAGACCTGTTGTGGAATTGGCCGTTGGCAAGACAATTAAAGCCTCGTATATTCGTTGGGATGCAAACTCGACCTTGTGGGACAAGTGATCGACGTCGACCTACCTTCTGCTATCCTTGAAGGTTTCGGTGCAGTAGTTGTGTAAGTTGGTTATCTAGATATCGCGTAGATATACCCTGTGGGAAGAAAATTTTGCGTCGCTTTATACCTTGAAGTGTCAGAGTGGGGTAAAGGTTAGCATCATCTCAGCAAAGAAGGCCAGAAGTGTCTACGGAAGGATACCCCGCTATGTTAGCACACGTTACTGATGTTAAGACTAAGGAGGTGAGGATTGAGGATCCACCAATTGTTCGTGATTCCTCTCGGCGTGCCACTCGAGGAACTTTCAGGTTTACTTCCCCAACTGTTAGGCAGAATCTCAGTTTGATCCCATGCCAGAGGCAGCCTTAATTCTTCGTACTTTTTACCGTCTTGCGCTAGGAGGGATGCAAGAACTGTCAAAACAACTACAGAGACTGTGTGACAGAAGTTTTGTCGGACCTAGTTTTCGCTCCGGGGAGCCCCTTTTATATCCATGAAGATAAGCCTTTTCGTATGCGTACTGATTATCGAGAACTCAACAAAGTGGCAGTCAGGAACCGTTTGCCCCGACCATGTATTGACAACCTGTCGACTAGTTGCGAGAGTCAAGCTCCCATTCGAGGATTGGCTAACGAACGAACTATCATCAGATGGAAGTCCAATGGGAGAACGCTCTTAGAACGACATATCAAACGCAATGCGGCCAGTGTGACCTTGTACACCATGACCATCGAGATAATTGTCACGGCCCCCGACCCGGTTTGACCCGTTTCAGGAGCCGCGGGACAGAAAATACTGCGGTATTTATTTAATTGAGTTTTACAGCGGAAGTTTTCATCAGGATCTTTTAAAATGTAAATATTTCCCGATTATTTTATTTCACAACTCGGGATAAACCCGGTAATTTACAATAGTTTGATTTCACAAAGAAATCTTTTTATTTTCATAAAACATGTTTCTTTATTTTATACTGAGCCACTTTCTTGAGCTTGTAGTGCTATATGGCACTTTTCCTGATTCATAACAGGTCACCCGAAACATGTTTGAAAAAGGTTTTGTCAGCGGGAAATACTGAGTGAATCATTCTATTTTGCATAATGATGCATAGTTATCAATTACAGCATAAGAGCGATTACAATGGCTTCTATCTTATTTTTATCTGGCATTCTGTCACAATGGTGACATGTCACAATGGTGACGATGGTCATACCACTATTTAGATCAATGAACCTAAATAGTGACGATTATCCCTGTAGGTTAATGAACCTAACAGTGATTATCCCGAGTAGGTCAATGAACCTAATTGGGAGAGAATTAGTAATGTGCACAATACCCCACTAACCAGTAATTCAAGATATCCACGACTTAGTCCCTGTAATTATAACCTTGAAAATAATTTTGGAGTATTGTAAAATATTTGATAAAAATAACTCACAAACTGTGAGAAAAGGAGAATGACTCACAAACTGTGAGAAAAGGAGAATGACTCACATTGCAGATTTATACGGGCAGAGCCTAGCCTACTGATTAGCCTTTTATCCTAATTTCAATAACAAGCACACAATTTGGGGTTAGTAATCAATCCAGCATTTACGATAACTCACGAGATCAAATTCTCACAACAAATGACAAAGTGCAATACTTCATCCATCGAATTAACGATGATCCGTCGAATTAACAACGAACGACAAAGTACAATACTTTATCCATCGAATTAACGATGATCCGTCAAATTAATGACGAATGATAAAGTATAACCCTAATGTGGGCGGCACTTAAACATTCATTGGATATATTGATCGATCGGACAATGAATCGTAGCAGCGATTGTGCTAATACCCTGATTGCAGCTTCAATTAAGGACCTGTGTGTGTTAATTGAAGTATACAGAGCTTATCTCGGTGTATAATCGTGAATTCTTTCGACGTAAAATGTCCAGAAAGCAAGTGCCAATGTCCTCTATTTATAGGTGAAATTTGGTCAGCCGTACGCATCGTAGCACTTATAACCCCTGCGCATCGTATGGGTTTTTAACATGCCTGCGCATCGTAGGCCAAAAAGCCCTACGCATCGTATGGTTTGAAAATAGGCTATAGGGTAGCCACGTGTGGGACTAGACCTGATGACTTGACAAAATCGAATTCTCATATGTTGACAGCAATTTAAGTGGATAATCATCCACTAGGGTTTACCCCCCCTGAGTTTTAGGGGTCCTAATCCTGATTCCAACTGTTCTAGAAATTTTAGGGTTTGCACAGAATCACTTGGGTGTCTCAATTAGGGTTTCCTATTGGTCAAATTAATTTAATAATTATGACTTTTGATGAGAGTTGTTACATTCTCCCCAACTTAATAAAAATCTCGTCCTCGAGATTTACTGGAATAATTGAGAATACATTCTCTTCCTTTTTTATTCCAGTTCCCAAGTATATTAGGATCCTGTCTTTGAATCCTACTTTACTTAAACTAACACTATTTGTTTACCTTTATATCTTGGAAAGGTACTACCAAAGATTCGTCTGATAGACATTTCTTGAGATTGGATATATAAAATATATCATATATTCCAACTAACCTTCCTGGTAGTTGTAAACTATAAGTAACTAATTCAATACGTTGAATTACTGGAAATGATCCTACATATCTTCGGATTTAGTTTTCCTTTCTTACTCCTTTCCAAGGAGATACTTCCAATTATATTTTGTCTCCAACTCGAAATCCAACGGCTTTTATCTATTATCTGCATAATTCTTATGACTATCTCTTGCCGTTTTCAACTTTTCCCTCGTGATACTGAATATCACAGTCGTAGTCACTTAGGATTTTCATTCATCTTCTTTGCCTCAAATTTTGTTTGCCCAAAAATATATGTATCTTAACTTCTTATAATCTGTATAGATAGTACCCTTACTTCCATACAGATAATGTCTCCAAATCTTAAGGCAAAAATTATGGTTCCTAATTATAACTTATAAGTGGTATAGTTCCTTCGTACCTTTTTCAATTGTCTTGATGCATATGCAATTATCTTTTTGCATTGCCATATACCTAAAAATCCTCGGTTCCTTCTGGTAAGGCTAGGATTGTAGTATTGGTTAACTTAGTTAATGGTATAGCTATTTTGAAAATTCCTTAATAACTGTCTATAATACTAAACCTACAAAACTCCTAATTTCCATTACGGATTGCAGAATCTTCCATTTGATAATTACTGCTATCTTAGCAAGATCTAAGTGAATACCTTCATGATTCACCATATGACCTAGAATTGCTCTTCTAGCAGCCAAAATTCATTCTTCGAAAATTTGGCGTAAAGCTTTTCTTTTTCTTAACAAAGTTAAGAGTGCATGCAATTGCTGACAATATTCTTCCTGATTTTTGGAATAAATAAGTATATCGTCATTTGAAGACATTTACCAATTTATCCAAATATAGTTTACAGATCCTATTTATCATGTCCATGAATGCTGCAGTTGCATTCTTTAATCCGAAGGGCATGACTGTAAACTAGTAATGACCATTCCTAGTTCTGAAAACAGTCTTAGGTACATCTTCCTCTGATACTTTTAATTGATAATATCCAGAACATAAGTTGATCTTAGAAAACTATCTATCTTCCTGAAATTGATCGAATAGATCATTAATTCTAATTAATGGGTATTGAATTCTTAATTATAACCTTATTCAATTTCCTATAATCAATACACATTCTTATCGAATCATACTTTTTCTTAACAACCCATATTGTGTTAACCGATAAGGTTTCCTGGTTTATCGGTATAATTCCTGGAATTAGATGAATCTTAAATTCTATCTTCATATCTGATGATAATCCAGGTAAATTTTCTGGAAATACATCTGGGTATTCTGAAATTACAGAAATTTCCTTAATTTCTGTATTTTTAGTATTAATGATTACTGAAGTCATATATACTATTCCTTGCTTTCGTTCATAATTAGTAACTTTTATTACTGATATGAACTTCATAGGCTTACGTGGTTTATCTACTGTAATCATAATTACTTCTCCGGTGGTTGATTGAATTTCTAAGAAATTCTGATCATAGATAATGATCATAACATCGAATTCAACTAATTTCATAGATAATAGGATTGCAGAAAACTTATAACTTATTTCTATGTTCTGCATAACCTTATTTATTTTAACTGAATTCCCATCTGCCGTTTCTAATATAGAAATTTATCTAATGCTGGTTAACGGTAAGTTAAGAGTTTGGCAGAGTAAAGTATTTATAAAACTTTGGTTTGCACCAGAGTCAAATAATACTTTTATGTAAACGTTGTAAGCTAAGAACATACCGGCTATCACATCTGGAATCATCTCGGCTTCATGAGTAGTCAGCTGAAAGGCTCTCGCATTCCTTTTTGCTCCTTCTGCTGGTTTGACTTGATTGTCAAATGGTTTATTCAGTTTTGAACAATCTGGCCTAAGATGTCCAGTTTCTCTACAGTTGTAGCAAACTGAAAATTTCTTCCTCCTACAATCTTCTTCTTGATGCCCTGGAATCTTGCAAAAATTGCAATATCCTTTGCATCTTCCAAAATGCTTCCTTTTGCAAAAATTGCAAAATGGACTAGTAGAATATTGCCCATTCCCTCCTTTCTTGAAATTGTTATGGTTACCCGAACTGAATTCTTGGGTAATCTTTTGGGCTACTTCCTTCCTTCTATTTTCTTCTCTTGTCCGTACTAGCTCATCAGTCATAGTATTAGCTAATTCTACTGCATCATCAATCGTGCGAGGTTTCGCAGCTTTGACAATATTACGGATCTCAGAAATTAATCCCCAAATATAACGAGAAATAAGTACCGGCTCTGGCGAAGCCAGGGTTGGTACCACTCGAGCATATTCGAAGAATGTCGTAGTATACCCTCGACAATCTATATCCACCATCCGATGAGTTAAAAACTTATTTGCCATTTGTTCCTTTTCATACTCGGGACAGAATTTTCTTTCAACAAGACTCTTAAATTCTTCCCAGTTCATAGCATACGCCATCCTTCTTCCTTTTGCTTGTAACACCGTATTCCACCATTCTAGCGCTACTTCTTTGAAAAGGTTTGATGCGTACATGACCTGATCATCCTGAGCACATTTACTTATGGCAATTACTGCCTCGGTTTTCTCTAACCAACGCAGTGCCGCAGTCGCTCCTTCATTGCCTGCAAACTCAGTGGGTTTACAAGCAAGAAATTCTTTGTAAGTGCAACCAGGTGTTGCAACTTTCCTTTTCTTAGGGAGCGGAGCTTGCCGTGGTTCATTATCATGGTTAACATGATTACTACCTCCATTTACGCTATTACTGAAATTATTTTCAGAAATACGTTTACTAGGAACAACTTGCTGTGGTTCGATTGGATTTTTAACAGCAGCAATGATTGCTAGAATAGCATTGGCTATCCCTTGAGCAACTATTCCTGGAATAGCGTTGGCTATCCCTTGAGCAATGATATTTTCTATATCTTGCCTAGTCACGTATTGGTTCCCCGATTGTTGCTCAGATTGATTAACCTCATTAACTGGTTCATTATTAGCGTTTTCCATCTGATATCTAATTTATAGATACATAATTAGTATAAAGGAAATAATCTAATGTCATAATTTAATTGCACATAATCACATAAACGAATATACAAACAAAAGTTGTAACTTTCTAAAATTTCCTTATATCTTGTTTCTATATACACCCGTTTTATTATTTATTTTACACATACTGATTTTACTGTTACTATTACACAATCACAATTTCATAATCCCCTATCCTTTATCAGGTGATGTTCTAGTAACGGCGTTCCTTCTCATCGTATTTCCAGGAGATCTGTCCCAAAGTCTCTTGGATCCTATTCCCAGCATCCATGTTGTCAAAGTGATGGAGTTCAGTCCTATTCTCGTTACTTATTGGTAAATTTGGTAAAGGTTCTGGATTGTACTTAGGAAAAAGCCTATAGGGATGGTTTTGTAACAGTATTTCATTATCCAACCATTCGTCTATATTCCAGTGATTAGAAGAGTTTGGAATAGATGGTTCTAAGTTCATAAAATTATTTTCATTAACAGGCTCAATAGTATCATCTGTTGCCATTATAAAATCTAGTTCTTCTTGAGATGATAACTCTTCGATTTGCCTAGAGCTTTCCCCAATTTCCATTTTCTTAGGCTTAGGTTTCTCGAGAGGTAAAGCGTTGAATTCTATAGGTTCTTCTATGTCTGGAATATACCTATTAAAATCTCTGGAAACTTCGATTCTTACTGGATAGAGATTTAAATTCTGAAGGGCTTCTGACAGATCACTCATGCTGTTTAGCAAAATACACACAATTTACTAAGTCATAACAAAATTTTATAGAACAACTTTTTAAATAGTATTTCATACTACCAAACCAACTGAAAATTAAAACATACTAGGTTTTATTTGTAATTTATTTATAAATTTTCTAGACTGTAGATAATAAAAATACTAAACTTTAAATCAGAATATTTAAAGATTTATATTTACTATTACAGTAGTTAACATATAAAAATCTATATACTAAATAAGTATGATGACTTAATTTATATATATTAACTAGTCATTATCATGGTGGATATTGGTTAGTGCTGCCTTGTTTAAGCATAGGTGATCAGTCCATGCCTAACTAAGGCTAGGTTATCCAATATCTGTTTTTGATAATAACCCTAGTATTTAAAAATAATCTTAATACTACTATTATTAATATATTATTATTAATAATAAAATTATTAATAATAAATAACTAAACAAAATTTTTAAATAAGAGTATACTTCAAACATAAAAATATAATTTCTTTACCGCAATATAGTAATACTATATTTGTAAATTAAGTAATTCCATATATAATCAAATAAATTTATATATAATATTTTTCGATTAACGATGATAGAGCAATAAATATTACAATATTGTTAACATATAAAAATCTGCCCATACTATTCAAAATTGGTCAAATAATTAAAACATATAATCACAAAATAGCACTTAATAAAAATTATTAAGTATTTTCCAAATACTTAATTGGCTTAAATCAGTGGCTCGATAAGTGGCTCTGATACCACCTTTTTCTGTCACGGCCCCCGACCCGGTTTGACCCGTTTCAGGAGCCGCGGGACAGAAAATACTGCGGTATTTATTTAATTGAGTTTTACAGCGGAAGTTTTCATCAGGATCTTTTAAAATGTAAATATTTCCGGATTATTTTATTTCACAACTCGGGATAAACCCGGTAATTTACAATAGTTTGATTTCACAAAGAAATCTTTTTATTTTCATAAAACATGTTTCTTTATTTTATACTGAGCCACTTTCTTGAGCTTGTAGTGCTATATGGCACTTTTCCTGATTCATAACAGGTCACCTGAAACATGTTTGAAAAAGGTTTTGTCAGCGGGAAATACTGAGTGAATCATTCTATTTTGCATAATGATGCATAGTTATCAATTACAGCATAAGAGCGATTACAATGGCTTCTATCTTATTTTTATCTGGCATTCTGTCACAATGGTGACGATGGTCATACCACTATTTAGATCAATGAACCTAAATAGTGACGATTATCCCTGTAGGTTAATGAACCTAACAGTGATTATCCCGAGTAGGTCAATGAACCTAATTGGGAGAGAATTAGTAATGTGCACAATACCCCACTAACCAGTAATTCAAGATATCCACGACTTAGTCCCTGTAATTATAACCTTGAAAATAATTTTGGAGTATTGTAAAATATTTGATAAAAATAACTCACAAACTGTGAGAAAAAGAGAATGACTCCCAAACTGTGAGAAAAGGAGAATGACTCACAAACTGTGAGAAAAGGAGAATGACTCACATTGCAGATTTATACGGGCAGAGCCTAGCCTACTGATTAGCCTTTTATCCTAATTTCAATAACAAGCACACAATTTGGGGTTAGTAATCAATCCAGCATTTACGATAACTCACGAGATCAAATTCTCACAACAAATGACAAAGTGCAATACTTCATCCATCGAATTAACGATGATCCGTCGAATTAACAACGAACGACAAAGTACAATACTTTATCCATCGAATTAACGATGATCCGTCAAATTAATGACGAATGATAAAGTATAACCCTAATGTGGGCGGCACTTAAACATTCATTGGATATATTGATCGATCGGACAATGAATCGTAGCAGCGATTGTGCTAATACCCTGATTGCAGCTTCAATTAAGGACCTGTGTGTGTTAATTGAAGTATACAGAGCTTATCTCGGTGTATAATCGTGAATTCTTTCGACGTAAAATGTCCAGAAAGCAAGTGCCAATGTCCTCTATTTATAGGTGAAATTTGGTCAGCCGTACGCATCGTAGCACTTATAACCCCTGCGCATCGTATGGGTTTTTAACATGCCTGCGCATCGTAGGCCAAAAAGCCCTACGCATCGTATGGTTTGAAAATAGGCTATAGGGTAGCCACGTGTGGGACTAGACCTGATGACTTGACAAAATCGAATTCTCATATGTTGACAGCAATTTAAGTGGATAATCATCCACTAGGGTTTACCCCCCCTGAGTTTTAGGGGTCCTAATCCTGATTCCAACTGTTCTAGAAATTTTAGGGTTTGCACAGAATCACTTGGGTGTCTCAATTAGGGTTTCCTATTGGTCAAATTAATTTAATAATTATGACTTTTGATGAGAGTTGTTACAATAATCAACACACCAGCAGCTTATGGACCACAAGAATCGACCGTGCTTATTGATGACGTTTCAGGTCATTTCTTGGAGGAAGGGACATCATGGACGATATCTGTATCTTATCTTAGAACTCCTGAGGGAGGAGTCATTACGTGTGAAGCCTTGTTAAATGTAACATCTAGATTCAAGAGATACATTTTGATCATGTAACCAACGAAGTGGGAATACGCGTGGATTGTGCTAGGATCCATTTTGTTAGAAACTGATTGACATCAAAGATTCCTTCGGGGGTACAACAATTTCTTGGTTTCGGTGGATGCTGTTGTAGATTCATCACAGGGTTTTCGAAGATCGCGCAGCTTAACTCCCTTAAGCACAGTAGGGTGCTGTGTTCGTGGGAGACAAAACAGGAGAACGTCTTTTCAGCTTTCGAATTCCAACTCTGCAATGCACTGAGCATCGTCTTTACCCGAGAGTGCGGGTGATTTAGTGGTATACCATGATGGTCCGAATCAGAGTCCCAGTTACACACCGATGCAACACGAGAGAGTGATGACTTACGTGATGGAGTTACAGAGAGGAACCGCATGACACACAACTGGCGGTGAAAATCGTGGTCTTGGGATTTTAGATGGAGGCATTACTTGGACGGTACCAGGTGCGTTATTTAGACCGATCACAAGGGCCTCCCATGTACCTTGGCTTCGACAGAGCTAAATCAGTTAATGGCATCGTTGGAGGGAACTTTTGGATGATTACAACTATGAAACTTGAACGTGCACGAGCTTTGCAGCTCACTATCGACTCTAATTTACCTGATCCGACTCGCCCTGTTCAAACTGGAGAACTGAAGGAATAGGATTTTCAAGTTGAACCCAAGCGGGGCATGGAGAAGCAACCTTGGCAGGCCAGACGATATTCGCAACCTCATGGAACAAGTGTGGATCTCATTATGCAGTAACTGTAGGAAATTTATGTTGAGCAAAGCACACCGGCCTCAATATTCTAGTCGTCTGGGTTTTGATGAGAGGCATTAGGATTTATAAACCTTGTACTGGTGATCAGGCATGAAGGCCCACCTAGCTAGGTATGGGAATGATGTTTGACTTGTGGGAAAGTCAAGGTGAAGTATTAACAACCAGAAACACCCATATGGAAACGAGAACAGACTACCATGGATTTTGTCACTGGGCTACCTAGAACTCGAACTGGAAACAGTATCATCTGGGTGATCGTTGATTGTCTCATATTACCAGTACACTTTCTTGCAATCAAGGAAACTGACGAGTCTTCACAGCTGTGAATGTACCTCTGAGAGAGGCAGCTTTTAGGCACGAGGTGCCAACTCCTGTTTCCTCCGATTTCGAACTATATATGATTCCTGACAGGCAATACACAACACCCTTGGCTCACGCCTAGACATGAGCATTACTTATCACTAAAGGACAACCAGACAGAGTAATGGACCATCCTGATGCACGAAGGCATGCTGAGAGCATGTGCGTGGTTGACTTTAGTAAACATTTGGAAGAGCACACATCTTTGGGTGAGATCTGCTGCAGCCGTTACCATATTAGTATGCATACAGCTCTGTATGAGGCATTGCATGGATGATAATACCAATCTTCTTGTTGGACTAAGGTGGGTGACAACCTAATCACCGATCCAGGATTTGTACTCGAAACTCTTGGGAAGAGTGCTTAGATCGAAAATTGTTGACGGTGCGGTACGCTAATATGGTAACCCACCTTAGGAAACACTGGGAGTTCGCTGTAGGCGAACGTTATCGAAAGTCTCACCCTGGGAGGGTGCGGTATGCTATCGAAAATGTGGCAAGCTTAGCTTACGATGCGTTGGGACATTCGGATTCCTGGAACGAATCGGTGACATGGCTCACAAACTCGAGTTACCTGGTGAATTGGGTAACGTTCACGATGACAGTATGACTCGAACCTATAGAAACGTTTGACCAAGAAAACATTTGTGATACCTACTACCCTTGAGTTATCCCGTGGGAGTTCGTTGGAACTCAAAATGTGGACCGGGGTTCACGAGGGAACGCAATGATAGGAGTAAGCCCTACTACCCTCAGCAGTTCTAACGGTCGTATCAACTTCTGGTATCATTGGCGAATTTCGGGATGAAATTCCCTTTCAAGTTGGGGATGATGTGGTACCCGAGGAAAAATCCACAGTCATCCTAATCTAGCACTTTTCCGCCTTGTGTTACTTTTGAGTTACCGTTTGCTTATCAAATTTGGGGACGAAATTTCTTTCAAGTTGGGGATGATGTGACAACCCTATATTTCAAAACCTTTCCTTCACGCGTCACCTGTTTTACGAATCTGGTTTTACATTCGTTGAGCGTTGTATCGTTAATATCATTGTAGAATGATTTAATGCTAGTTGTGTAGTGGGTTTAATGTTTGGGCATGAAGGACTTTCATCACTTATGGGTCTCAACGAAACACCAGAGGAGTTTCACCAAGGGAGTTTCACCAAGGGAGTTTCACCAAGGGAGTTTCATCGTGAGGAGTTTCACCATGAGGAGTTTCATCGTGAGGAGTTTCACCATGAGGAGTTTCACCATGAGGAGTTTCACCATGAGGAGTTTCACCAGGAGAGTGTTTCGACGAAACACTAGGAGTTTCGCCACTAGAAGAGTTTCGCCAAGAAGGGCTTTAGCCCAACCCATTTCATGGCCCAACTGTGTAATGTTATAAGATGTAAACGAAACCCTAGACCCTCATATTCTTGGCGGCAGTTTCTCCTCCTCCATCTTATCGTACCATCATCTTAGCAGCCTTTCTTCATTCATCGAAGCCCCACCCTATGAAGCATCACATCCCCCTCGGCCTAGTGTGTAATCTGAACTCTCGGTTAGTATATTTCAACACTAAATTGATTTGTATTTGTTTGTTAATCCTAGTTATGTGACTACGTGATGAATTGTGTCGGTGTATATGAATAACTATGATTTAGGGTCACAAGAACTATGATTCAGTGTTGTTAGGGATCGTATGGATGCTGATTGTTAATTGAGACTTTACATGATGATGATAAATCGATGATTTCATGTGATCCGATCTGAACGTGTTGGCTATATTTTGATTTGATATAACTATGTTTATGATGATTTGATGCATGACAACAGTGATTAGAATGATAGTTGGTCGAATTGCAGTATCTGAATAGAGAGATGAATATATGTTAATTGTCGATTATGATGAACTGATAATTAGAAATTGTATTATGAAACTGTTAAATGGTAGTTAGGGTTTAATGTGAATCGCAGATTTAGCATGAGGTTGTGATTGATGAATGACGATTATATGTGCTTGTACTGGAACCGACTCTTGATCTGTAATTGTTTAGCACCCTTGATCTGTAACTGTTTAGCATGAAAGCCGACGAAAGTTGGTGGACTTTCGTCACGTATAGGCCGACGGAAGTTGGTGGACTTCGTCACATATGGGCCGACGAAAGTTAGTGGACTTTCGCCACAGGGATGTTTCGTCGTGTAAGTTGATGAATCAATCAGTAGGTGCATGTGCTGTTGATTTTGTTAAATACTTGTGTGTATACAAGCTGTGTGATATGCCAATGAGAATGAGAAACTGTCACGACCCCCGACCCACCCTGGACGGAATCGGGATCCGCGAACAGCCAAGTGGTACCGGTGATTATTTTTAAAAATAGTGCAGCGGAAATTTCATCAGGACCGTGAGTTAGGAAAAATATCAGAGTTTAGAAAACACCGGATTTTATTTATTAAATAGATGGGATAAACCCATGTTTTACAATGGTAGCTTTAATAAAGATAAATTTGATTACATAAAACAATATTTCTTAATTTGATTTAATTAATAAAATAAGCCACTTCTTGAAGCCTTTCAGTGCCGTATCCATCTCTTACTCCAATCTACTGTAATTACCTGAAACGCGTTTTAAAAAGGTTTTGTCAGCAAGAAATACTGGTGAGTTCATTTATTTTACTAAAACGACACGTTTGTTATAATTTACAGTATTAAGGAAGATTACAATGTTTCAGATATCAACCAACTACCCCTAGTATTTGTCATCGACTCGTTTCGATGACTGTGGTCATATTACTATTGAGTCCGTTCACCCAATAGTAACGAGTATCATTAATTAGGTTCGCCTACCTAAAGTGATAAAAACAGTAATGTGCACAATACCCCACATACCGGCTGTAATTTGGTGATTACATAAACTTAATCCCTGTAATTATAACTTTGAAAAACATTTAAGAATTCGTAAAGCATTTTGATGAAAAGAGAATGACTCACTTTATAAGCATGCAGATTCATACGGCCAAAGTTTAGTCTACAGATAAGCCTTGATATATTGCAGATTTATACAGGCAGAGCTTAGCCTATTGTTTTAGCCTTGTAACCTAGTGCACACGAACTAGGTAGGTAACTTAATACAGCAATTACGATAACTCACGAGATTAAAACCCTCACAACGAATGACAAAGTGCAATCACTAAAACATCCATCGGATTCACAACGAATGACAGAGTATTTCCCGAGTTCAGGTGGTACTCAAACATCCTGTCGGAATCACGACTAATGACAAAGGATAGCGCTTAAACATCCTGTCGGATAGTTTAAATCGATCGGACATTGAATCGTAGCAGCGATCGAGTTAATACCCGGTATCGTAGCAGCGTCTCCCTAATAAAAATTATGCTTTGGAGCAGTGTATATTCGTTTTTATGAAATTGTTTCGACACCAGAGAATTGCTCGTAGCCTGCTCTATTTATAGCTGGAATTTGGGTCTCACGCGGCCCGCGTGAGCCCTTGCTCGATCCTTACACGGCCCGCGTAGCCGCCTAGTCTACGCGTAGGGTTGCTGAGTCACCAGTAGGTCTGCCAGGTGGGTGCCACGTGTCCCTCAAGCTTATCCGGAGATTTGCCTTGCTGTCACGGCCCGCGTAAGCCTCGGCTTATCTTTACGCGGCCCGCCTGAAGACTAAATATTTGATTTTCTTAATTATTGATATGGATTGGGGTTTCTGGGGTCCGGGTTTTTACTAACGGATCACTTTGGGACATTTTTGAATATAATTATATCATAAAGAAAAAAGGAATATAATAGTGAGAAAAAGAGAATGGACCCACTTTGTAACTTTAGGGTTCAACTAGAAAGTCTCCTGGTAAAATATTGGGTATAACTTCTGAGCTATTTAAAAATATATAATGCACTCGTGTTAAGTATAGTACCCCTCATTCAACCTTGTCCCTATGTCACGAGACAGAACCCCAACAACTTAGTCGGGCAGAGCCCTGACATATGTTATGAGGCTCAGATCAATCGGAAAGGGTAGCGGTGATCGGGAGTTAAAATACTTAAAATGGGGTAGGGCTTTATTATTATTAAATAATAAATATAGAGGGGAAGTTGGCGATAAGCATGAAAAGGAAAAGAAGTTTTGAACAGTTTGTTCTTTGGAATTGTCCTCATTATATAGTTGTAAGAAACTGATGATTTGACAAGACACGTGTATGTGTTTTAACATGTCTTTAGATGAATCAATGTTTAGTTTTGAGTTTTTATTTTTATTTTTATTGAGACACGCGGACATCTTTTCAATTTAACATATATATAGTTAATTTATTATTATTTTATTTCTTTCATGTATACGAAATTCTCAATCTTTAATTATTACATTTATTATTTTATTCTCATATTTTAGAGACTATACTCTCAATTCAATTTAACTATTATCATTATATTATTATAATTAATTAAGCTGCTTTACTTATTTGGCGCGTATAACTTGTAAAATATAACGTTCTAGAAAATAATGTTATCTAGAATGAGAATATTTTATCTACATTTTGAAACAAGTTTCATTAAAAACGGAGTAGGTTCAAATATAATGTTATTTTTATAGTTTAATTATTAAATGGTTCCTGGACCCATCCAGGTACTTCATATTTCTTACAGTCAACTTACCCGTAAGCTATCCGTTTAATAATATAAGTTTTTATATACTTTTATTTTATTTAGAAAGGTCACTTATATACAGGCTAAATAATTAATATAATATTTCAACCAACTATATATAAAATAGTGTTTAAAACTATTTGGGTTGAATATTTATATTAAAATTAAACTAGTTACTTGTTACTAGTGGTTAATAAATTTAACCAAACCTATAATTCTTATTTAAAAATAAGAATGTTACATTCTCCCCACCTTGTTTTAAATCTCGTCCTCGAGATTTGGGTTACAATATTTCTTTTAGACTTATATCATATTTTAATTAATAAAAACAATATTAAGGTAGATGACACAGAATTTTAAAATATCAGATTTTATGAATACTAGTTTTATAATAAATTGGACTCAATGGTTCAATTGAATTAGTTTAAAAAAAAATCGATGTCAAACGAATGAGATGAAATGATAAAATTTTCAAGGTGACTTAGGTTCAAGCCAAAAGATATATGATTAATAGATATTTAAAATGAATGTGAAGGATTTTTTTTTTTTTTTTTTTTTTTTTTTTAGAATCAATAAAATTCTTTGTCAAAGGAAAGCTTACTTTGATTGGCAACTGAGGAAGACTTAGAATCAACAGGTTCAAAATGAAATAAAAGCATGAAAATGATTTGTCAAATCAATGTGCTGAGACGAGTGAATTACGAAAAGACAATAGAGTTAGTGTATCATTGTTTAGAGTTCCAAGTTGTTTTAATTATGAAACAATGTGATAGTACACTATTAGTGACCATATTTTTCATACTATGTCCTAGAGATCGAAATATAATAAGAACAAGTTGTTTTGGCATGACCAACCATTATATTATATTTGTAAAGCAAATGTAATATATATTATTTGTGTCTATGTCTGAACCGTATCTTACATATTAAATATAAATACTATATAATTTATATTATTTGTTACGCATTTTTTTTATATGTAAATGGTCACCACTTTTAAATATATATTATTTTAGTATTTTACTATACTATGTAAAATAATTTATTTTTAATATATATTACAAAACACCGCAATGAGGTTATTACATTACAAAATATTTTAGTATTATTATTTTGTAAAATAAATCACTATTGTTTATAACGTTAAATGAAAGTTGTAAATAAAGGTGTAAAAATATTTATTGTACAAAAGTATTTGTAAAATATTTTGTAAATATATTAATGGGTCGATTCTATGTGATTACTTATTTTCATTTTGAAACCATATAACGTTGTGAATGTATTTACAAATATTGTAAATAAGTGAAAATGGGGACTATTCTTATATATTACAATGTTTCCCTAACCCAACGTAGTTGATGACTACCATATTATTCTTATATGGTCATTTTCTTGCCAGAGCGTTATGGTACATAGTTACCACAAAACATGTGATACACAATTATTTATATAAGTTTAGTCGTCCCTCTAATTCTTGTATTGTTTTATGAAAATCTGTCTTCTCCTTACAGTATATATATTTTTATAAAAAAATATTTTTATATATAATTAAAATTTACTAAATAAGTATGATGACTTAATTTATATATATTAACTAGTTATTATCATGGTTGGATATTGGTTAGTGCTGCCTTGTTTAAGCATAGGTTATCAGTCCATGCCTAACTAAGGCTAGGCTATCCAATACCTGCCCTTGACAATAACCCTAGTACCTAAAAATAATAGTAACACTATTACTATTAATATATTATTACTAATAATAAAACTAATATTAATTACCAATAATAAATAGCTAAACATAACTTAAATGAGAGTAAACCTCAACATAATTTTTATGTATATAAAAATATAAATTCTTCACCTCAATGGTTTAATAAAATTCATTGACTCAATATCAAAGAGTCACCGTTTTGCAATAATGCGGTTCACAGTGCAAAAAGCAGAACGATATTTGAGTTTGGATAAAATAACAAATCGGAATGAAGCCCTCCAGTGGTCTTCATAAAGCAAACGAATTACATGCGCAACAAACAGTGCATGTGTAATGTGTGGATTTATCAAGAAATGAAACAGATCAATATTCGCTACTATAAAATAAATCCTCATGGTATGATGACCATTAGGGGAAGTAGAAACACGAAAGTCAATTCGTTATATGCAGAAGTCAGAATTTCAACGAAAGAAATATAAGAACTTCTATCTGGAATTTCGTGTGATAACTGTTGTTAAGTGACATTACCAGGGAATGTTGAATAAAATGAAATAGGGAATTTGCAAAAGTATGTGACTCCTTTTGCAGTGATAATAATCATGACTCTGATTAGACTGTGCACTGATGGTTGTGAAATATTGTTCCAACGTACCTCAGCGATATTCATGTCGTTTGTAGGATCACGTGGCAAAGTGCCGTTTTTGGATTAGTAGTTCTGGGATTAGCATTGGTGTTGTCATGCCTAATTTATATTTTCCAAAGATCTTGCCTTGGAAGTCGTGTGTGATATACTTCAACGTATGTGGACGTATAATTTAAGTTTCATGTGTTTTCTTGTGCATTAGCAAAATTTTATATGCTTCTTACTTGCGTTAATAGTTTATGGTAACGCATTAGAAATTCTTTATACTTTTGATGGCGTACCAACTTAAAGGGTTTCCATTGTTTTATATTTTTACACGAGTTTCGAGGTAGATGATCAAACGAAATAATGTTTGATATCGGAAAAGAGATTCCTGATCTAGACACATATGCTGTGCTTTATTCCTAATTGACTTTTGGAATTTCTTATAGATATACATATCTATATACTCATATATTTCACATGCTGTAATATACATACCCTCTATAAGGTCTATGTATTTAACAGATTCATATTTCCAAAAACAAATCAGATATCAGGTCATGATACTATTTAGGGAAATATTGTCACTTGTTTGACATATTATATACCCCGTCTTATCCGGTTCACGCCGGAGAGGTAACCTCAGTATATCCGGACAAGCTGGAGAGTCTGCTTCACCATACCCAGTCTTGTCGGAGAAAATTTTATATTTCCCATAAATAGTATTTTTTTTTTTAAAGTGCCTCTTTTATTAGGCTTTTATCCAGAATTAGGGAAATTTATATTCCCGTAACATATCTTATTCCAGACCAAGTAATATCAATAAACAAGAATTAATAGCAATTAAGTGCTATTGCATGCAATGCTCTAATCGTCATTCTTACGTCATACCAAAATCCATCATACTTTATTTACACAAGTACTTAGCTTATCTCGAAGCTTATACTAAGGCATCTTTTCTTAAGTTCAAGTTTAAATGCTATCACGTGTGCTATCAGTTGATAGTAATCTCCTAACTCTTTTATATAAGCTTAGGTATTATTATCACAACACTTATAGGCTTAAAACAGTGGCTCTGATACCACCTTCTGTCACGACCCCCGACCCACGCTGGACGGAATCGGGAGCCGCGAACAGCCAAGTGGTACCGGTGATTATTTTTAAAAATATTGCAGCGGAAATTTCATCAGGACCGTGAGTTAGGAAAAATATCAGAGTTTAGAAAACACCGGATTTTATTTATTAAATAGATGGGATAAACCCATGTTTTACAATGGTAACTTTAATAAAGATAAATTTGATTACATAAAACAATATTTTTTAATTTGATTTAATTAATAAAATAAGCCACTTCTTGAAGCCTTTCAGTGCCGTATCCATCTCTTACTCCAATCTACTGTAATTACCTGAAACGCGTTTTAAAAAGGTTTTGTCAGCAAGAAATACTGGTGAGTTCATTCATTTTACTAAAACGACACGTTTGTTATAATTTACAGTATTAAGGAAGATTACAATGTTTCAGATGTCAACCAACTACCCACAGTATTTGTCATCGACTCGTTTCGGTGACTGTGGTCATATTACTATTGAGTCCGTTCACCCAATAGTAACGAGTATCATTAATTAGGTTCGCCCACCTAAAGTGATAAAAACAGTAATGTGCACAATACCCCACATACCGGCTGTAATTTGGTGATTACATAAACTTAATCCCTGTAATTATAACTTTGAAAAACATTTAAGAATTCGTAAAGCATTTTGATAAAAAGAGAATGACTCACTTTATAAGCATGCAGATTCATACGGCCAAAGTTTAGTCTACAGACAAGCCTTGATATATTGCAGATTTATACAGGCAGAGCTTAGCCTATTGTTTTAGCCTTGTAACCTAGTGCACACGAACTAGGTAGGTAACTTAATACAACAATTACGATAACTCACGAGATTAAAACCCTCACAACGAATGACAAAGTGCAATCACTAAAACATCCATCGGATTCACAACGAATGACAGAGTATTCCCCGAGTTCGGGTGGTACTCAAACATCCTGTCGGAATCACGACTAATGACAAAGGATAGCGCTTAAACATCCTGTCGGATAGTTTAAATCGATCGGACATTGAATCGTAGCAGCGATCGAGTTAATACCCGGTATCGTAGCAGCGTCTCCCTAATAAAAATTATGCTTTGAAGCAGTGTATATTCGTTTTTATGAAATTGTTTCGACACCAGAGAATTGCTCGTAGCCTGCTCTATTTATAGCTGGAATTTGGGTCTCACGCGGCCCGCGTGAGCCCTTGCTCGATCCTTACGCGGCCCGCGTAGCCGCCTAGTCTACGCGTAGGGTTGCTGAGTCACCAGTAGGTCTGCCAGGTGGGTGCCACGTGTCCCTCAAGCTTATCCGAAGATTTGCCTTGCTGTCGCGGCCCGCGTAAGCCTCGGCTTATCTTTACGCGGCCCGCCTGAAGACTAAATATTTGATTTTCTTAATTATTGATATGGATTGGGGTTTCTGGGGTCCGGGTTTTTACTAACGGATCACTTTGGGACATTTTTTAATATAATTATATCATAAAGAAAAAAGGAATATAATAGTGAGAAAAAGAGAATGGACCCACTTTGTAACTTTAGGGTTCAACTAGAAAGTCTCCTGGTAAAATATTGGGTATAACTTCTGAGCTATTTAAAAATATATAATGCACTCGTGTTAAGTATAGTACCCCTCATTCAACCTTGTCCCTATGTCACGAGACAGAACCCCAACAACTTAGTCGGGCAGAGCCTTGACATATGTTATGAGGCTCAGATCAATCGAAAAGGGTAGTGGTGATCGGGAGTTAAAATACTAATGAGGCAGGACTTTATTATTATTAAATAATAAATATAGAGGGGAAGTTGGCGATAGGCATGAGAAGGAAAAGAAGTTTTGAACAGTTTGTTCTTTGGAATTGTCCTCATTATATAGTTGTAAGAAACTGATGATTTGACAAGACACGTGTATGTGTTTTAACATACATGTCTTTAGATGAATCAATGTTTAGTTTTGAGTTTTTATTTTTATTTTTATTGAGACACGCAGACATCTTTTCAATTTAACATATATATAGTTAATTTATTATTATTTTATTTCTTTCATGTATACGAAATTCTCAATCTTTAATTATTACATTTATTATTTTATTCTCATATTTTAGAGACTATACTCTCAATTCAATTGAACTATTATCATTATATTATTATAATTAATTAAGCTTCTTTACTTATTTGGCGCGTATAACTTGTAAAATATAACGTTCTAGAAAATAATGTTATCTAGAATGAGAATATTTTATCTACATTTTGAAACATGTTTCATTAAAAACGGAGTAGGTTCAAATATAATGTTATTTTTATAGTTTAATTATTAAATGGTTCCTGGACCCATCCAGGTACTTCATATTTCTTACAGTCAACTTACCCGTAAGCTATCCGTTTAATAATATAAGTTTTTATATACTTTTATTTTATTTGAAAAGGTCACTTATATACAGGCTAAATAATTAATATAATATTTCAACCAACTATATATAAAATAGTGTTTAAAATTATTTGGGTTGAATATTTATATTAAAATTAAACTAGTTACTAGTTACTAGTTACTAGTGGTTAATAAATTTAACCAAACCTATAATTCTTATTTAAAAATAGGAATGTTACAGAAACATAGTTCGATTAGTGATTAATGGGTACAACAAGCCCATCTGTTATGTTCTGTGTAACTTGTGATAGAAACATGAGATAAGAACTTGTATTGGAAGAATGTGCTTGCTAACTGATATACTGTGAACTGGTGTGTGTGATGCAACCTGTGTGAAAACAATAACTTGTTTAATCATGAAACTGATATTCATTGGTAACCACGGTAGGGTTGGTTGATTAACTTGGATAATGGGTAACTAATCAAACCAAGCAAACCAAGGTGAGTTCACTGCTCTTTTTCCAAGCATGCGTCCCGGGGAGGGACATCTGGTAAACGTTCCGGGGAGGAATGCTGGGTTATTGGGATGTTTGTTAATACTCGCATATCTATCAATCAAGTCCCACCTACCGATTGCTTTGATAGAGGCAATGGGGTTTGGGCAAAACAACTTTAAGCCATCAGCGGTAAACGAGTTATTATAACATCAAATCATCGAATCTGTGAAACGTTTTAATCTGGTAACTGGTATCTAAACACGTTAACAAAACTTTGAACTCACCAGGGTCGTCTGACACACTTGTCTGCATGCTTGCAGGTCTATAGGCTTATATCAATTGGAACTTGCTGTCTGGGAGGCTGGAGTGGTCATGGGTCGAGATACATGGATTCTCAATACAAGCTTAATGGTTTATGTACACATGTTTTACGAAACACATAACAAATGAATATGATTCCGCTGTATACAATGAATGACATGTAACGTTTGTAACACTTTATGTTAATGAATGAAAGTTTTATTTAAATATATTTATGAGTTCAATGTGATTGGTGGCTTGGATCCTGGTACGTCACACGCCTCGCGGGGGTTTCCGCATGTGGTATTTTGGGGGTGTGACAGTTCAGACCTCTTACGGGTTCAATACTTAATGGTTCAGGCCTCTTACTGGTACAACACTTAATCATTCATAAGTTACCAAACAATCCCTTAAATATGAAACAAGTTAGGAGATGCGGGAGTGCATGATCGTTTTAATTTAATAAGGTTTAGCGTTTTATCGGGTTTTGATTTCAATTAAATAATATTTAATAATACAACTTTGGGCGATATAGCTTGCATTTATTTGGGCCTGTCATATTTCTCACAATGGGCCTAATTAATGGATCTGATCAAATAAAGAAACAAGGGGATCGGATGAATTGATTGTGGATCATGTAAGCTATGGGTTTATTAAACACAATGAGTCTGCTAATCAATTATTGGGTTTCATTAATAACATGTACAATATGGGCCTAGATGCGATGGATAATGTTGTCGCTAGATGTAATCAAATGGAATTTATTATTTAACTCAATACCGATGGGCTGTCGAGGGATATAGAAATAGGCATACTTGTCGAACAAAAGAGAACGGTACGGTTACTTCTCAATAATTCAACATCATATTCGTTCTTGAAGACTAAGTTTAATCCGTTCGAACATTTGACTGTACCAATCAAATAGTTTGTTCAGATAGTGATTACACGACTCTTAAGGCTGTTTGGAAACTATCGAATGTGTAAGTGCTGAACCAGTAGGAGGTCTGAAACATTAAGTACTGAACCATTAAGAGCCAGTATAATGCTTAACCATTCAGAGGCAAATGTCTGACCAATTTAGATAAGAGGTCTTAACCATTCAGGGCAAATGTCTTAACCATTCAGACATCTGCTCGCGAAACAAACAATCTGAAACATTAAGTGCTGAACTAGTAAGAGGTCTGAACCATTAAGAGTCCACTAAGAGCTGAAACAAAAAGCCCTTAGTCTAATCCAAATGATTTTTAAATTAATTTTCGTTTTCGATTCCGAGATACTACAACACTCCACAACGATAATACTGATTTTTATTTGTTGTCACAAGTTTATTGTGTAGAATGTATTTCAACACAAGTACACCTTTGTTAGAGATGGAGAAAGGAACATATGCTATCTCCTTTGTTTTATTCATTTTTGCCTTCCTATTTGCTTCCAACAAAATGCCATCATTGGATTCCATATTCCATACTTATAAATGTTGAAATTGGAGTTATCTCCTCATGCTTATCTAACTATGAAAGTAATGTTTGTGATCACAATTCCATTCGAATATATTCTCCTCCATTAGAAAATGTCATTGACACCATGTGATTTATTTTTTCATTGAACTACAGAATGACTTATTATATATAATCGTGTTATGAATTTACATCGTTGGTAAACGGGCAACAAGCTGCGTCGCTGTCCTTTTTTGAATAGCAAAAATTAAGTCTTTTAAAAACTACGTCCAAAAATCTCAGGGTCATAACATTACTATGCATAACCCTTTGAACTCGACTAAGTAGACCCACAACCTCTGGCGTCAGAAAACCAAAAGTATCAAAAGCAAATGGGATAAACATGTGCTGGTTGTCAAGGCACGCTTTCTTGTGTTTGGTCACTTTACCCGAACCAGCCTTTAAAACAGTCTGACCCACCGTGAAAGCACTACCCACAAGGGGGAAACCCATGTGATGGAACCCATAGAAATATTTATGTTTGTTATATTTTTCTCTAAAGTGTTTTGAATAAATAAATATAAACAAAAGATGTAAATAGTTACGATGAAGAGAATATGCTCTTATTTATATCTTATTGTAAGAGCAACTAGGCCACATGAACTTTGACCATTCGTGGACTTCGATGTTTTCTTCAGTTCACTCATTTATGTGTAGTATTTATGTTTTTATTATTATTCTATTGTGAAAGTACGACTTATGAACATAGATGTTTATGTTTTTATTATTGTTAGTCTATTGTGAAAGTACAAATTATGAATACTACACACAAATGAGTGGTTTTATGGTGTTTAAGCTACAAGACATCTAGGAGTTAGAAAATAATAGAACCTGTAATGGAAATAGAGTTTTAGCCGGCTCATTAGAGCAAGTGAAATATGCATTAGGATTCTCGTCTGATTGAACAAGAGCGTATGCAGCTTAAAAAGGGAAGATTGTATGATTGAACGAGATCGTATGCACCTCCTTTTCTCCTTTATTCCTGGCAATAGATAAGTAAGTGAGTGCCCCGTGTACTTTTCTTATTATTTTCCATGTATTAGTTTTTATTGTATAAAAAAGAAATCTCAGTTCGAAGGTAGGTAGCTTCCTTTCACAAGCATGTTTTCACTTCCTTATAGAAAGTAGGTTGCTACCGATTCTCATAACTTGATTGGACTACTAATGGTCTACATAATCGGTCTGGTCTCCTATCTATGGCGCCGTCGGCCAGTTGAACCATCAAAACACATGGGTGGTTAGAATCGTCAAAATTCATTATTATTTTCTAAACATCATTTACTGACTCATTTATTCTTTATATTTTATTCATTCTAAATCTAATATGTTGTTTATTTTATACATCGTATTTTCATATGTGGTCTCTTGATCTAGTGGCACCACACATTTATCTTTACCAAAGTGATACGATTCAAGTATTGTAAAGTAAGTAATAGATGAATTATAAAAGCAGAGATTTTATAAGAGCCGTGTGTTTATTGTTAAAAAAATTTACATCAGAATACAAGTTATTTTTATATATTATTTTAAACTAGCTATATTTATAGGTGTTAAGAAGTTTTCCAATGCAATATAAGTAGTTGAAATAATTACTCTTTGGAAGAAAGAAAAGGCTTTGAAAAGGTGAAAAGCGAAAACCACTTCCAAAGGCTTAAGCAAAGGGGAGTGTTTGACACATTCATTTTCCCATTACCTTTGGCTTTCTATCATCACTTATCAAAATCACCAATCATAACCAGATACAACAACTCCCTCAATAATAATAACATGAAGTGTTTTCTCCACGATTTACACAAAACAAGGGGTTGTTTGTTTAGCTCTTAACGAAGCTCTCTTAATGATTCAGACCTCTTACTAATTAAGTACTTAATGGTTGAGACTGTTTGTTTCGTAAGTAGATGTCTAAATGGTTCCGACATTTGTCTTTGAATGGTTAAGACCTCTAATCTGAATTGATCAGACATTTGTCTCTGAATAGTTAAGCATTATACTAGCTCTTAATGGTTCAGACGTCTTACTAGTTCAACACTTAATAATTCAGAACTCTTATTGGTTCAGAACTCTTATTGGTTCAGCACTTAACCATTCAGAAGTTGGCAAACAGCCCCTAAATGTTTTATTAATGTCGGTTTTAGGGACATAAAGGATTACTTATTGAAATTCTTTATCATCTTCAAACTGTTTTATAGAGATTTTTTTTAAATCATAGAAATAATTTGGATAACAATTTTCAAACTCCAATCGAGCTTTTTTATTGTACTAAAACGTAATAAGCAACCATACACGAAGGAGGGTTAAAATGAGAACACTAAATATTGCGAGAACCATGACAACGAATGAAAAAACCACAAGAACTTTGTCAAAAACAATTCAAATTCAAAATTTCTTTTTAAACTAATAATCATTATTCAAATACAAGAAAATTTACACATAGGTAAACTTGTATTTACACATGTGTAAAAATCTTATTAAGAGTAATTTTGAAAGAAGAGTTGAATTAGTTAAATAGTAAATATTTTTAATATTGTATTTTAATTATAATGATGTCTGTATTAAAAATTGATTTTGATAACTCTCTCCATCTTAGACTATGGGGTGTGGAGAGGCTCGGGTTGGAGCCAGCCATGTCACCCCCCCTGGCCCACGCCAGGCTCAATACCCACGCCAAAGGGGCAACGCCAACCCGAGATGGAGCAGCCGGCGTTAAAGGGCCAAAACGCCAAGAAACCAACGCCCACATCCACTAGTCTTACACATCCCCTTTAACAGGGATGTAGCTACATAAAAGGGTACATGTTCGGCTGAACTCGGACCAACAAAAAATTTTAGTGTTATATAGAGGTGTATTTTGAAATTGCACCCGTAGAAATTTCACCATCAAACCTGTTGAATCCTTTAAATCGAACCCTAAATAATTTCTGAACCCGTAGGAAAAAATTTATGGCTACGCCCTTGCTCCTTAATGTATTTTGGATTTGATAACGCTAAAATCCTTGATTAGATTCGGGGAAGGGGTTAATGTATAAACATATTTTTTGGGCCGCCGCTTGACCAACCATCGAGTTTGCCATATGAGTCTTGAAACTTTTTTAAACAATTCGTTTTTCAAATCGTTGATTTTTAAAAACGTTTCTTTTTAAACCGTTCCTTTTAGAACCGTTTTTTAAATCATTCATTTTTGGAACTTTGTATTCAGTTTACTTATAGCCGTTAGGGAAAAGGAACTTCAAAAAATGAACGATTAATAGAAGGAGTTTAAAAACAATCAATTTTAAACGAAGATTTAAAAAATGATGTTTATAAAAAAAAAACAAAACCTTAAAAATATGTTAACAAATGTAAGGTTTTAAAAAACGCACGACTTTAACAAATGAAATGTTAAAAAATAACGAATTTTGAATAAACAAACGGTCCAAAGAAATGAAAGATTTGAAAAAAAAAAAACATTTAAAAAAATGAAAATTGAGTGATCTTTTGCAAACTTTTTATTAGAATGTTTCATCTTTTTTTTCAAATCTTACAATTCTTCTGTTTTTTATACACTTCGTTTCGTAAAATCTTAAAAGTGAACGACTTAAAAAGTGAGTTGCTTAAAAATATTTAAAAAACAAACAATATTAAAAATAATGTTATAAAATGAACTGTTTAAAAAACTTTAAAAGACAAACGACTTTAAAAAGAACGATTTTAAAAAATAAGCGATTTAAAAAGGAACTATTTTAAAAACGATAGACGGTTTAAATAAAATGTTAAAAGGAAATTATTTTTTAAAACTGCTTTTATAAAAACAAACGGTTAATGAAAATACATATTTATTTGTATATTTAAAACGTATTTTATTAAATAATAATCCTGAAAATAATAAAAAATAAAACTTGAGTAATTGCATTAATAATCTCTTAAATATTAAACGAACTTTTTAATTATCAAAAACAACCCCTATGGTATATAATGACCGAATTACCCTCTCACTTAACTGGAAAAAAAAATAACAAAGTTAGTGTTAGGGGCTAAAAACGTTATAAAATGCAAACTCTAGATTTAATATGTTAAAATATTTCTTTTTGAACTGAAAATAAACCGATTAAACTACAGGGGTCAAAACAGTAATTTATTCTTTCAATAAACTCACATACAAGATTTCATAATAGGCAAGACATTTTTATATTATTTAATTATGAAAATGAAATTAATGGTACCAAAACACATGAACCTTTATTTAATTGGCATTAACCACCTAACTTTTATTCTCATAAACATATTAGATTTTCTTGTTTGTTTGTCATCTAACGTTTAATTCCTAACTATTCTTCCAAAATATTTTGGTGCTACATGTTAAAAATACCGATCAATATTCCTTATAACACCTCCAAAACCAAACTTCATAATAAAATTAAAATAATATTTTACGTTATATTTTGAATATTTTCTCATCTTCTGGTCTTCATACCAAGTTCCTTTTAATTTAGTTTGTAAGATGTTAGTGTAGTTGAAATAAAAGGCCAATTAGTGCATCTTTTCCCTTATCTTTCGGATATCAACGTCGCCACATGATGCATGATTAACCATCCTCTTTTTATCGTTATTTTCACGAAATTAGTAAAATAACGTTAAAATTAGTGCACTCCCCCCCCCCCCCCCAACCGAGCGACCACACATATATACATTATATGCGGATAACGTAAATTTGATATCTATCACATTTAATGAAAAAAAAATACAAATGTGAACTCAATTCTCAAAGTTAATTAATCAAAATTGTTTCTATATTTAACAACCCACTTCATATATATGTATCAAAATACTTTTTAGTGATATCAACGTATCGACATTCCATCCAAAAAAAAAATTGAGAAACCAGTAAATTAAAATTATGTTTGAAAAGTTTTGATACTTTTCCTGTAAAAGTAGCGTGGGCTATAATATTCGGAAGTGGAAATTTATGTGGTATTTAAATATTTAAAATTATTATTTTTTAAATATATAATGATATTCATTAATTTTATTACGGGTCATAATAAAGACACACTTCAAAATCTTAATTTCACACCATGTATACGTGCCGTATAACGTTATACGGTCTGTATAAAATAATCTGACATGACAAATATTGGGTCGTATACTGTTATACGACTCGTATAGATGGAGAAAAATATTAGGTCGAATAACATTATATGAGGTTTGGGTCATATAACATTATATGTGTAGTATAACATTCTATACAAGTCGTCTAATGTTATACGACCCATATACATGAAGACAAAAAAAATCCTCTAACATTTTTTTTGCAACAATCAGTTACAGGCTATATATATAGAGAGAGAGAGAGGGGTGTGAAAATAAGATTTTACTACCCAGTATAACTGAGCATTCTCATCCAATCCATCAAAACTTGTGAGGGTGAGTTTTTATATTGTAAAGGGTAAAAAAAGTGGTTGTGAGTTGAGGAGAGAGAAAATGTTACTGTTCATCTGTATATTTGGGGGACACTGTTCACCCAGTATAATTTTTTTAATATATATTGAAAGTGGTTGTGAGTGAAGGAAAGAGAAAAATGTGATGATAATATTATTTAATTGAAAAGAAGAGAGAAAATGTATTTGTTTTTAGTGGAAATATATTGATATAGGAGTTGTTTTTTAGTGGAATGTATGTATAATTTGATGGATTGGAAGCATTCACATCCACTTTTTATACCCTTTATAATATAAAAACCCCTACTCACGTAATTTGATGGTTAGAATGTGAATGCTCTACATGCTATAAGGGTGAGAGGGGCACTCCCCTAAGAGGGGAGTCCCCTCTCTTACACACCTCCAATCAGATAGTGCCACGTCAACTCCCCTCTTAAACTCCCCTAACACCCCATTTTGATGGCGGCACTCCCCTCTTTAGGGAAATTGGGTTTTTTTTTTTTTTTGTTGTAAAATTATACATGTTTATAAATTAAAAAAATATTAATAAAAATAAAAATTAAATAAAAGACATTTCATTAAATTAAAAAAAAACAACCTAGAAAAATAAAAATTACATTCAAACTAGAAAAATAAAAATTACATTCAAACTAGAAAATAAAAATTACATTAAAACTAGAAAATAATAATTTTAGAAATCGCACGGCCACCCGTACTTGTTAGCAATGTCGCGTTTTCGGGCGAGGATGAACGGCAACATATTTGGCGGAGCATCGTCGTGCGGCTTGATGAATATTTCCATATCTCGATCGTAATTGTAGTTTTTCATCGTCTCGCGTTGTTCCGCTATGAGCTCGAGAGCATGCGCCTCTCTTTTCTTCCTCAATTCAACCGCCTCCAATTCAATCGCGTGCTTCCTTTCTTTCATGGCGGTGTACTCTTTGAATTGTTCCGCCAACTCGGCCGAGCTTCCCTCGGACGATGTCGCTTGACGCTTGTCTTGCCGTTGTGCTCTTTGTGGCGAGGGGTCTTCGTTCATATCGGGTATGGAAGGGTCCACCTCAACGGGCTTTCTTTTATTTCCCGAACCTTCCCCTTCCTCACCCAACAATGGGACTTGGGCCCATTTGTCGTGTTTTCGAAGGACCTCCCACGCCTCGACATGTTGAAAACCGTTCGGATATCTCTCTTTAAATTCTGTTAAAGCGACTTTCATCACGTCGAGATCCTTGACTCCGCTTCCTCGTGTGCGATCCTACATGTTAAAAAAATATAAACTTAGTAAAGAAAAATAAAAAATATACAATGTTAAAAAATATAATTTTTACCGCTTGTTGGTATAGGCCGTTGAAAAAGTTTATTTTCGTTTGCATCGGGCCCCATTTAGACCGTACTTGATTCACTGTCCGGTTACTTCCACCGACGGTGGCGTTAAAATGATTTAAAATCTTACGCCAAAAACTATCGCGGTTTTGTTGATTGCCCTTCTTTTTGTCGGTAGAGCAATGTACATACGCCTTCGCCAACGCCTCTTCTTGGACCTTTGTCCATTTTTCGCTCGTCATTTTTCCCTTTTTTTCCCGAGCGTCATCTTCTTCGTTGCCCAAATCTGCATCCACATTATATTCATCGTCCTCATCGCCCAAATTTTGAGTTTCGGGCACTACCTCATCGTCCTCGTCGTCCCAAATAGGTAGAGGACGTTCAACATTTTCTTGGACCGATGGAACTTGTGGGGAACGAAAACCATATGGGTCGAAGGCGGGGGAGTGAGGAGGAGCATCCATTGATAACAAATTTTGAAAACCATAGCCGAAATTGGGTTGAAGGTTGGTTGCTTGAGTGTTGTAAAAGGAGGGGTGTGAAGGTTGTTGGAAAAAAAACGGGGGTTGTGGAGTATATCCGAAAGGGGGTTGTGATTGTGCACTTGCACCGCTCGAACCACCACGAGACGGTTGCTTGCCTCGTCCCTTAGTTTTTTTCTTGGCTTCGCGGGGTTGGTTCTCCATTGCTCGGTTTGAGAAGTGGGTGTGGTTTGAGAATATAAAAAATTTGTGAAGTGGGTGTGGTTTGAGAGTATAAAAAAATGAAATTTGTATAAAAAATGTGGTTTGATGAGAGTGTGGTTTGATGAGAGTATGAAGGTGTGGTTATTTATATTTGTATAAAAAATGAATTTTTTTTTTTTTTTTTTATAAAAATGACCGTTGTCAAACGGTCCTCTTTCGAAAATCGTGCCAAACCACGCGGTAACTCCACACCGCTCCCTATCACCAATTCGGGTCCCTGCTTTGATGGCGGCGGTGTTCCCGATCGGTGACTAGGGTCACCGCTGCCCTTCCCCGCGAACGCCCCGTACACCCTAATTTTCTAAAAATTATACATACAAGGAGCAGGTACACAAAATTTAAAGTGGATATAGAACACATAAGCGGTGTCGGAAAACACAGGAGGTGGTCAGTGGTGGGTCACGTGTCATGTGGTAGGGTGAGGCCACCCAACTGTTGTGCGCCAGCCCGCTGACAATGGCAAATTCAAGCATGTTTTCTCTTTTTAATTAAAATTAAAATAAATAAAACTTTATTTTTAGCTTTGTACACATCTCTCTTTGTAATTAAAATAAACAAAACTTTATTTTTAGATTTGTTCCATAGCTGGATTTTGTTTTTGTCCTTTTTCTTTAAAAGTAGGCACTTTTTGATTAATTAACGTGTATATTGTTTTTTTTTATAACAATTAATTCTCTAATTCATAGCTTTGATAACCAAACTGAAGAGATATGATCCCAATTTCATACACACATGGCAGGGATCACACCACTTCTCTT
Source organism: Helianthus tuberosus (assembly GCA_030545235.1). Lineage (NCBI taxonomy): Eukaryota > Viridiplantae > Streptophyta > Magnoliopsida > Asterales > Asteraceae > Helianthus > Helianthus tuberosus. The sequence continues at coordinate 197,066,645 of CM060448.1, read as the reverse complement.
CGTCCTACATGGCGCTTACATCAGCAAACAAATCCAGAAGCTTCTGGAAGACGCCAAGGTGGCACCGAAGATGCTCCTCCAGACAAAAAGGACGACACGTGTCACCATTAATCAGGCGCCATGTAGACCTGCAACGAATCTGGGGGCAGACCGACAGCAGCTGCACGATTTCTCCAGCATGGACAAATATTGGCGTGCCACGTGTACCACTATCCTGACCACAGCAGAGGAGACCAAGAGGATATTCCCCTTGGTCGGACAGCTGGCGCCCAATAACAGTTGGCAAGGTTGCTCCTCCCTCCTTCACCCTCCGGCTATAAATAGGACCCTTCATCATTCAGGTTATCCATTCTGTTCTCCTTACTTTATCCCTCAACACACACTCTTTATTCCTCAGAACAGTACTTATTCTCACGCCGGAGCCCGGTTAAGAGGGAAACCCCCATATTCCCCTCTTAACGAGCTAACGGTTCGCTGTTTTGCAGGAATCCAGTCACAAGCGAGTAGAGAAGGAGATTGAACCCACGTAAGAAACGATCCTGCTAGTTAACCATCGGAGATTAACCAGTGTTTCATCATTGGCGTCCACCGCATTTTTTGCAAACCATTTTCATCTCCTTTTTCTTCAAAAAAGCTCTCTAAATGACTGAACCAAACCCTTCACCTCACGTGGACGGAGAAATCTCTTCCTTTGAACTAATTTCGGACACCGCTCACGTCCAAAGGTTCCAAGGGAACGAGACTATCCGAGAAGGGCAGGTAAACAGTGAGATACCCGATATCTTTGGAAGCACTTCCAGAGTTATCCATCAAAGAACTAACGGAGCTACTTTTCAACCTCCACTCGGGGTAGTTGATATTCGTTAATTTACACATATTTTAGTTCCCCGTTTTACCCCTATTTTATGCGTTTTTGGCCGTAAAACCGTCATTCGGATACTTATTTATCTACATTTATGTTTACAGGCCTAAAACAGCATACCAGACAAGATGATAGCAAAAACGAGGACTTTCCGGACAAAACGACGAAGCTGCGGACATTCTGTTAAGGATTCTGAACTGGGCCTGTGGAACGACCGTTCTACCTGATGCACAGTCGTGCATCTCCGACAAAGTTGATCAGCTCGGTGATGAACGAGAGGTGCGACTGGGCGTTCTAGGAAAACAAGGCGGCTCGGTGAAGAACGGACGTTCCATCCAAGGAACGACCGTGCGTATCCGATGAACCAACAAAATCTCGGTGATGAACGCCCGACCAGCAGCTCGTGCAACAAGTAACCCGGAACTGAACGACCGTTCCATACGAAGAACGGTCGTGCGATATCGTATCCGGTCAAAGATCTGATGACGTATGCAGTATGGTGACCCATCCCCAATAATTGCATAAAGTTCACGGTCGTGCCATATGGAGAACGACCGTGCGACAGTGAAAAATATAAAAACAGAACAGAAACCTTCTGTTCGATATTCTGGATTTTTGGAGAGCTTCACAGGCGATTTTCAGGCTCCGGAGGCATTAGCTTTCACCCGAATTCAAGCCACATTGTCTCGTTTAGCTCGATTACTACCCGGATCCTTAGTCTAGTACTTGTTTATGGTTTGATTTTCTAATCTTTCCATGTTTTTGTTAATCTTTCATGTACTTAGATTATTGTTTATGTATTATTGTGGCCTTTGGGCAAAAACACAACAATCCCTTGCTAGATTATAACCATTAGTTTGTTAAACTTTGTTTGTAATGACACTTTGAAGTATTTTCTATGTTAATCTTTGATGATTAGTTTGCAACCTTGTTATTGATATTGAATTCTTGATTATAAGTAATTATGTTGGATGATTGGTGCTTGGTTAGTTAAGATAGTTGAAAAATGAAGCTTAATTAATCTTGTATTAGTAAACTTTGAATTTGGTTAACTAGTTTAACTTGGTTTAAATGTATGCATCATGATACTAGAAATGGTTAGTGATTTAATAAAATGTAATTATTGTTAATCAAGAGAGCTTGCCGTCACGTAAGGACCTAAACGGGTTAGATGGTGTCGTTATAAATTTTTGCCATGATTTGTTAGCTTAGTTAGTAGTTTAGGCCAAAATTGCTATCTTAGTGAATTATTGTGCAAGATTTGTAAAATGAACTCGGTTGTGATTTAATCTAGCTTATGCTTATCTCGGTGGTTGCATTGTGTTTATCGGTGTCGCCTTCCTTGTTTAAGTGAGGTTAGAACAATCCTAACGGCTGACTAACTTATTTTTAAGAGATTTTCATAGACATTTATCAATTGCACGTTAAAGAACAATTTTAGGTGGTTAAAGTGTGTTTATCGTTTTAGCTTTCCGAATGATTGTCATGTTAGGATTCCCGAAAGGGATACTAATTGTCTTAAATTGGAAAATTGACCGAATGCTTCTAGTGCCAAAACTGACTTAGTTGACATGCTGTGGTTGTGTATTTAGCAAGGCTTTTTATCTACTATCTATTATGTTTTTATTATGTATTTGGTTATGTTTACTTTAGTTTAGTTTAAATCATCCAAACCTATGTTTTTACCAGTAGTTTAGTGATAAAGGTCTAGTATTATTTCTCCGCCCATTTCCTTGGATCGATACTTGGTTCTTACCGATACTTTATTACATATGTGACGGGGTACACTTGCCTCTTTCGTGTGTGTTTTGATGTAAAAGTAATAATCACTTTTATAAATTTAAAACCAAATCGTGTGTAAATTCATTGCAAAATTATGTATATATACGCACACGTCAAGTTTTTGGCGCCGTTGCCGGGGAAATGGCGAGTTTTAGGAACGACCCGAGTCATTTGGTTATCGGTGTAAATACTTGTTAATATTTGTGTATAATTTCTTGATTATTTATTTGTTTATTTATTTGTTAATATTTCTTGTTTTCATTCGATTTATTCGTTTTTGCGTTTATTTTTGTTCTATTTATTTATTTGATCCGGATTTATTTATTCACTTATTCTTTTGGGTTTTCGGCACCCTAAAGCCATTTTTGTATTAGTCGATTCATTTATTTATTATGTTGAATTTTTTTTTTATAAAATTTCGGGCTCATTTTCGGATTTTTATAAAATTTTCAGCCCATTTATAATAACTTTCTGCTTCTATTCAGCTGAAAAAAAAAACAGAAAACAGCAGAATTATTATATTAATAAAATATTCATTGTGTCAAATTTTCGTTTGCAGGTTAATGTCCTATACCCCCGCTCCCAATCCTATTGAGCCGTCAGACGAGCCCGAGCGTGATCTGAGGAGACGTCTTCGTGAGAAATCTCGTGCAGTTGGCCTGATACTCGCAGCAGGTGAGCAAGAGCAGGTGGTACCCGCTGAAGCCGAGGGCTCAGGGGCAGCAAGAAACGCAACCATGACAGACGATAATCAACCTTTGAATGAGACGAATCAGCCCGGACGAGAGGGCTTGGAGCCCAGTATTATTAGACCTACTATTGAAACACCTTCATTTGAAATAAAATCTAGTATTATTAACATGGTGCAGAATTCAGTGCAGTTCGACGGGCGTGAGCACGAGGATCCCGGGAGACACATTGCGGCTTTCCTCCATGTTTGCTCCACATTCAAGATTAGGGATGTTTCGGAGGACGCAATTCGGTTGAGGTTGGTTCCGTTTTCATTGCGTGAAAAAACCAGAGCTTGGCTTATGTCACTCCCAGCCGGGTCCATCAGGACCTGGAATCAGTTGGCGGAGCAGTTTATGCATAAATACTTTCCACCTGAGAAAACAAACAAGCTACGGAACCGGATTACTTCATTTCGCCAGGACGAGGGCGAATCGTTGCATGCAGCTTGGGAGAGATTCAAGGATTTGTTGATTAATGTGCCACATCACGGCTATTCCAAGAGGCAGCTGGTTTTGACATTCTATCAGGGGCTCAGCTACAACACTCAGGAGCGATTAGATGTTAACGCAGGAGGCGATCTGGGAACGAAGACGCCGGCGGAAGCATACGAAATCATAGAGAAAGCTGCGTTGAAATCCAGCTCGCGTCGGGAAGGCGATAGAGGTCGGGCAACATCATCATCATCTCGCCCAGGAGCTCACGCTGTGGACGATTACACAGCCATTACTGCGCAAATCTTGGCTCTGGCGATGAAATTCGATAAATCCCAAACAGCCGCGCAAGTTGGCCCTGGATGTGACCAGTGTGGAGTGTCACATGTGCCAGGTACATGTGAGCAGGGTGTTATGTTTACCGGTCACGAAGAGGTGAACTATATGGGCAATCAAAACAGGCCCCAAAATAACCCCTACAGCAACACGTACAATCCAGGGTGGAGAAATCACCCAAACTTTGGGTGGAAATCTGGTTCTGGGAACCAAAACGCGCCCGGTTTTGCTCAACATGCTCCCGCGCCACAACATTCTCATGGTCAATCCTTCCAGCCTCAATATCATAATCAAGGCTCAGGAAGCAGTTCACAGCCGCACGCCTCTCAAAGCAACGTAAAGCTAGAGGAAATGATGGCACAACTGCTGAACAACTCCAATAGTGCTAATCAAATGGCTGAAAAGCGATATCAGCAGCATGAGGAGCGATTCTTGGTCAACGAAGGAGAAATGCGGAGTCAAAAGGCTTCCATTCAGAATGTCGAGAATCAAGTGGGCCAGTTAGCAAAAATGTTGTCGGAGAGACCCCCAGGTGGACTTCCGGGCAACACGGAGCAGAATCCGAAGGGGCGTGGTAATGGCCCGCACACGTAAAGTGTGGGGACATGAGTCTTGCTATCGACTCGCCGACAAAAATTTAGCATGAGTCTTGCTATCGACTCGCCGACAAAAATTTAGCATGAGTCTACGCTGCTGACTTGCCGACAAAAATGCAGCAGGAGCGTCTTTGGCGCTATAAGGGCAAAATTGTCCTTTTATTTATTTTTGTAGTTTTAGCATAATTTAGGTTAGTTAGGTAGTTTGCGTTAGTTTGGTTAGTTTTCATACGTGCCGGGCAAAGGTTCTGTGTTGAAATATTGTTAGAACAGTTGGTGTGTCGAAAAAATGGCGAAAAACGGCCGAAACAGTTGCTGGAAATGGCTTCTGCGGAAAATTCTGTATCTGCACCTGATGCACGACCGTTCCTCGGGTCGCACGACCGTGCGATTCCGAGCAAGCCGGAACGGTTAGTCGCACCCTCGGTGCATTTCCGAGAAGAAGCTGCTGGGTTTGAGCGACGTCGGTGACGCACGACCGTGCCACACGGAGAACGACCGTGCGTCAGGCTGAGGGCAATTTTGTCATTTTGCACATTATATATACCCTCATTTGCTGCAAAATCCCTCATTCGCGAACCCTAGCCGCTGCAGACCGTTCCAGGGCGATTCTTCACCATATCGCACGTTTTTTCGCACGATCTAACACCCTTCTTCGCACGGTACGTTCCTAGTTGTAGATTTTCTTGTTTTCTTGCTTTCTAGTGTAGATTTCCTCCGATTCTTCAAGGAAATTTTTAGGGTTCTCTTCATAAACAAATCGAAACCCTAACCCTTGTTGAATCGAAGTATCGTGAACACCCGGTTGACTTTCAGACCCCTGTTAGCCCAATACTTGTTAAAATTTTGCAAAGTTCAGATTGTTCTAAGTACAGGGGTCGAAGTCTGCAGATTCGGAGTCGCACGGTCGTTCCTCGTGTGGAACGGTCGTGCCTCACCGGCTTGTTCACGATATCTCTGGGCTTGGTCTGTTAGTTCTCGGAGACGCACGACCGTGCGTCTCGAAGAACGACCGTGCCATTCGCCCAGTACAGTTGGACAGTTTCTTCATAACTTGCTGCTCGGCTGTTTTCAATTCATTTCTCTCCTGTTTCTGTCTTTCTAATAATTTTCCCCATTACAGATGGATCACCCTTTCCTCCAGTTTGACCCCGACATCGAGAAAGAAGCTTTGTACATCCCGAGGCGCGACGCCTTATGGGAAAGGCGGGGACAGTTCGGAGTCCCACGATGGTTGGACTGGGAAGTCATGCGTGAACTTAATCAGTATGACAGACTAGACGACATGATGAGTCGCCCACTTGCAAATCTGGTCGGTTGCAACCGACCCGTTTACCGGGAGCTAACAATAGAGTTCTTTGCATCTTAGTCCTATGAGAAGCCGGCTGCTTATAGAAGACCTGATTTCCGCTACAAGAAGCAGGTCACTTTTAGGTTATGTGGGCAATGGCATAGTTGGTCGGTTGGTCGTTTAGGAAGGAGGCTCGGGATCTACACGAGGGACGACATGGATGATGAAGATGTCTTCACTGATCGATTCACCTTCCCTTCTGATGCTAACCGGGATGCATTTTGGGCACGAAACGCTATTGGGGAGCCCTACAACCCGAGGATGTCAAAGGCCTCGCGACTCCGAGACCCTCTGGTGCGAGTTATGCACCATGTATTCAGCCATTCCATATGCGGACGCATGGACAGTCTCGGCAACTGTCCCACACCTGACTTGATCTTTTTATATGCGTTGGTTGACAAAGCACCAATCAACCTGGGTGCACGCATGGCTGAGTATTTCGTCAAGAGCTCGGGGCGAACCTCGAACAGTGAGATTCATGGAGGTCAGTACGTGACCGAGATAGCCTATAACGAGGGCTATATGACTGACGAGGTTCTTCAGGGTCTCACTTTGATCACTGAGGGGGTTCATGTTGATATCCGGTCTCTGAAGTTCATGGGGGTGATTGCTGAGCTTGGTTATGGGGATAGGTTGAGGGGATTGAACAACGAGGTCTGGGACCCGTTGCCTCCAGGTGAAGGGGAAGATGATGATGAAGAAATGGGGGAGCAGCACGAGCCACAGCCACCGACACCACCACACTCGCCGCAGCACCACGCCTTTCATCAGCATGAGGACTGGCCCACGTTCTACCAGCAGTTCCAGGATATGCGTGTGACGCAGGAGCAGCATGGTACCTACTTTGATGAGATCAGATCTAGCCAGGACGAGATTCGAGCCAGTCAGGCTCAGATTCGGGCCACACATGACCAGCTTCGGTAGAGCCAGGATGCTTTATATCAGGGGGTCAGTGCGGGGTTTTCTTATCTTTTCGGGGAGATGCATCACGCATACCCCGACTATTTTCAGCACCCGCCGGAGTTCCCACCATGGAACCCCCCTGGCTATGGCGATCAGGGCCCATCTGGCACGAGGCATGATGATGATGAGTAGTTGGCGGTGGTGATATCATTTGGTGGTGTTTTATCTTTCAGTACTTTGCTTTTATTTGGGTGTTTATTTTGACTATTATTTAAAACACCCCGGTTATGTATTTTCAGACAATTTCCTTTGTATTTTGTTTGGATATTAGTATTTATGTACATTATGGTTGTTTTGTGATTTTTCTATTTCTGTTGTATTTTGGGTGCACGCGACATACTCGCAGGTTTTATCTATCGGATCTTGGACCGGAGCACGTACCAGATACAGCTTCGGAAGTCTCGTGGCACCAACATCATCTTGAGGGGAGTATTTTTTATCCCTTTCTCTATATTTCGGGTCTCGCATTGGGGACAATGCGAAGTTCAAGTGTGGGGAGGGGGTTAACTTTGTTAACTTAACTTTGTTTGTCCTCTTAAAAAAAAAAATCAGAAAATCAGAAAAATCATTTAAAAATACTTGTATTTTGTATATATTTTTGTAAATAAACCGGTTGGTTATGTTTTAGAAAGCATCGGACTTGATAAAAACTCGACAAGCAAAATATTTTTGAAAAAGGAAACCGGAAAGCGTGACAAACAAAGAAAGACTTACATGATAGTTTTCACACTTTTACCCATTCCTTCCGTTACGTGGGCATATTTGAGCCTAGATTGTTATATATTTGTTCATTTCGGATATAGGAGTGAGCTGGATGTTATGTGCAATTTAGAACTTGTCACTAGTATGCTTGTTAAGACCATGAACTTGTGAATTTGTGTAAAAGTGATAGAGGCACTTAGATTACCCCTTTGTTGTGTACCTTGTTCTTTGTGTTGTGCTTCCCGTTCACCTTATATTACCCTTTAGGATTAACCTTGTCGAGCCTTCCCGTTCATCTTTGTTTACCCACATTATCGCCCACTTAACCAAATTTAGCCTTTTTATGTTTTAAACCTTTTTAGTGTTGAAACTCGGTTAAAATAATAGTTTAACTAGCTTGTTATTGTTTATATTTCATTGTATTTTTAGTATGTTAAAAAAAAAAAAACACAGAAAATAAAACACCCTAAAATAGGGTGAAGTTGATAGAAATCGAGCAATTTTGAATGCTTAAATGTTAAAATTTAGTTGATTAGCTCGATTGCGCTTTAGTCGCCTTTTTAAGGCGTTTGTATGTATAGTTGTAACTTGTATTATTTTTCTTGCTAGTTAAACGCTAAAACCGAGTTTTAACCATTTTCGCCATTTTAAATGTCCACTTCCATACCCTTCGCCCAAGCCTAACGTTATAACCCGTAAAGACCTCTTGATTTACACTTACTTGCATGTTAGTTGGTGGAGACGAGATCTTATGACAAGCTTATGATATTGCACATTTCATTGACTAGGCGTTGAGTGTTTACGCATACACATTTTATGTATGTTTCATAAATAAAACCGAGTGTGTGTGAACATTGTGAGTCGTGTGAAGATTAACATGTGGGTCAATTAAATGTGAAGTCACGGCTTTTTGGTTGTCGCTTTTTAAATTGCATATGCTTGTTGGGTTTGAGTCTTTTGATGTAGTATTTCGACAAACCGGCTAACCGTTTATATTAGTTTTCAATAAAATAGTGTGTAAATTATCGTTCTTGTTTGTTTATGTCTTTTATTGCTTTTTAGTTTAGCTTGCTTGAGGACAAGCAAGGTTCAAGTGTGGGGAGATTTGATATTCGTTAATTTACACATATTTTAGTTCCCCGTTTTACCCCTATTTTATGCGTTTTTTGCCGTAAAACAGTCATTCGGATACTTATTTATCTACATTTATGTTTACAGGCCTAAAACAACATACCAGACAAGATGATAGCAAAAACAAGGACTTTCCGGACAAAACGACGAAGCTGCGGACATTCTGTTAAGGATTCTGAACTGGGCCTGTGGAACGACCGTTCCACCTGATGCACGGTCGTGCATCTCCGACAAAGTTGATCAGCTCGGTGATGAACGAGAGGTGCGACTGGGCGTTCTAGGAAAACAAGGCGGCTCGGTGAAGAACGGACGTTCCATCCAAGGAACGACCGTGCGTATCCGATGAACCAACAGAATCTCGGTGATGAACGCCCGACCAGCAGCTCGTGCAACAAGTAACCCGGAACTGAACGACCATTCCATACGAAGAACGGTCGTGCGATATCGTATCCGGTCAAAGATCTGATGACGTATGCAGAAAGATCTGATGACGTATGCAGTATGGTGACCTATCCCCAATAATTGCATAAAGTGCACGGTCGTGCCATATGGAGAACGACCGTGCGACAGCGAAAAATATAAAAACAGAACAGAAACCTTCTGTTCGATATTCTGGATTTTTGGAGAGCTTCACAGGCGATTTTCAGGCTCCGGAGGCATTAGCTTTCACCCGGATTCAAGCCACATTGTCTCGTTTAGCTCGATTACTACCCGGATCCTTAGTCTAGTACTTGTTTATGGTTTGATTTTCTAATCTTTCCATGTTTTTGTTAATCTTTCAAGTACTTAGATTATTGTTTATGTATTATTGTAGCCTTTGGGCAAAAACACAACAATCCCTTGCTAGATTATAACCATTAGTTTGTTAAACTTTGTTTGTAATGACACTTTGAAGTATTTTCTATGTTAATCTTTGATGATTAGTTTGCAACCTTGTTATTGATATTGAATTCTTGATTATAAGTAATTATGTTGGATGATTGGTGCTTGGTTAGTTAAGATAGTTGAAAAATGAAGCTTAATTAATCTTGTATTAGTAAACTTTGAATTTGGTTAACTAGTTTAACTTGGTTTAAATGTATGCATCATGATACTAGAAATGGTTAGTGATTTAATAAAATGTAATTATTGTTAATCAAGAGAGCTTGCCGTCACGTAAGGACCTAAACGGGTTAGATGGTGTCGTTATAAATTCTTGCCATGATTTGTTAGCTTAGTTAGTAGTTTAGGCCAAAATTGCTATCTTAGTGAATTATTGTGCAAGATTTGTAAAATGAACTCGGTTGTGATTTAATCTAGTTTATGCTTATCTCGGTGGTTGCATTGTGTTTATCGGTGTCGCTTTCCTTGTTTAAGTGAGGTTAGAACAATCCTAACGGCTGACTAACTTATTTTTAAGAGATTTTCATAGACATTTATCAATTGCACGTTAAAGAACAATTTTAGGTGGTTAAAGTGTGTTTATCGTTTTAGCTTTCCGAATGATTGTCATGTTAGGATTCCCGAAAGGGATACTAATTGTCTTAAATTGGAAAATTGACCGAATGCTTCTAGTGCCAAAACTGACTTAGTTGACATGCTATGGTTGTGTATTTAGCAAGGCTTTTTATCTACTATCTATTATGTTTTTATTATGTATTTGGTTATGTTTACTTTAGTTTAGTTTAAATCAACCAAACCTATGTTTTTACCGGTAGTTCAGTGATAAAGGTCTAGTATTATTTCTCCGCCCATTTTCTTGGATCGATACTTGGTTCTTACCGATACTTTATTACATATGTGACGGGGTACACTTGCCTCTTTCGTGTGTGTTTTGATGTAAAAGTAATAATCACTTTTATAAATTTAAAACCAAATCGTGTGTAAATTCATTGCAAAATTACGTGTATATACGCACACGTCAGTAGTTAACCAAGAAAATCCGGAAGTCTCAACACCAAACCATGGCGCTGGTCCTTCAGCACCATCGGGTCAAACGCAAGTGAACTTCTCAGCACTCTTAGGGCTACCTGAAGGAGAAACTCTGGCTTCCTGGTATGCCAAGTAGACAACATCACTGAACCTTGTCTATGCGCAGTTAAACGCACAGCAAGCCCTGCTCCAAGCACAAGCAAATCAATCCCCATTTATCACTCCACCACAAAGAGCACCAAGCACTCATATTCCCCAACAGATGCATGCGCGGAACCAACAAACTGAAAAAACACCGAACACCAGAAAAAAAAGTGTAGACGACACACGTGACACGTATGGTGAAACTGAAAGCAATTTTGTGCAACACACCCACCAACAGAGGAAGACAGTGCACAGTCGTTTAGGGCCGCGCAACATAAACGACGAATGGGATAGCTACAACGAAGAAGATGATACAACGTACAAAAGAGAAAGCACGGTGTTTAGCAGATTACCACCGGAACACGAGGCGTGCAAACCCCACAAGCGCGCGGGGTATAATCCAAACGCAGAACATGATTACTCGTTGAGCTATCGCCCAGAAAGCATGGCTGAAAATCTAAGTTCATCAGGGAGATCGCAACAGCCGATGTCGATAAGACAAAGCTGCCACGCAATGTGGGTAAATACAATGGCTCATCAGATCCCGACGACCACCTCCAAGTATTCAGCGGCACAGGGTTAACAGGTGGGTGGACATTACCAACTTGGTGTCATCTTTTCGCATAAACCTTTGTCGGTACAGCGCGCGTCTGGTTTGACAGCCTGCCAGCAGGAAGAATTAAATCCTGGATCGATTTTCGAGAAAAGTTCCTCGCGCACTTCTCCCAACAACGCAGGCATACTAGAGATCCAGCTGATTGCTTAAACATATGGAGGAAGGATCACGAAAGCATAGAAGATTTCATTACCAGATATAAAAAGGAATGCCTGGAAATCGGAGATGTAGGCGAGAAGATGATGTGCGCACACTTCATGAGGGCAGTAAAGTGTGACGATCTGATCAAACGATTGAAAGGAAGAGACGGAGCCCCAAATATTAGGACACATTCATCGAAGCAGCAAAAACAATTGCGCGAACCGATAAACAATTGACCGGCGACGACAACCGTCAATACAATCACAGCCAACATGACCGACGCAACAAGAAAGGCAAAGGCCAGTCATGGAGGTCATCAGGCTACAGAGAAAGAAGCCTGATAAGAGAAGATGCACGCGCTACGATCAATTAGATCAGTCATCGCAAAGAGGTCAAGAGAGAAAACAGGGAAAAACAGTGGACACCCCTGACAAAGACCCATTCCGAGGTCCTGTCGACCGAGAACCACCAGTTCAAACCTCCTCTACATATGCGAAATAAAAGAGGCCAAGACCCAAACCTCTTCTGCGAGTTCCACAAAGATACAGGTCACTTGACCGATGACTGTTTCAGCCAAAAGCAGGAGATAGAGAGAGCTTTGAAAGATGGAAGGCTCACCCATCTGGTCAAAGGTGGAAAGCGTGATAATCGCCAAATCCAAAGAAGAGAAGAAGGCACAGACAACAAAAAGCTTCGAAAGTTAGAAACTCATATGATCCAAGGGGGACCACGAAGACCGAGAAAGAACTATAACAAGCGCGCCCAGGACGATTATTGGCGCGAAAGACAAGTTGTTTTCCCTGTGGTGCGAGGGGGCCCAAGAGAAAGAAGACCCATAGTCATTTCTGGCGTGATCGGCCATTACCAGACTGACTACATTTTCATCGACCCAGGGAGCACCGCAGACATCATCTACGAGCAATGCTTTAATCGATTCGACCAGGAGGATAAAGCGCGCTTAGAACCAGTAGATTACCCACTAATTGGTTTCTGCAATGAATCTGTTTTTCCTCTTGGTCAGATATCATTCCCGGTGCTGCTCTAGGATGGAAGGAACTCAAGAACAGAAGAAGTAACATTCATGGTATTGCTAGCAAGCTCAAGACATGATATCCTCTTGGGAAGAGAGTCCCAAGGAGATTTTAGTATGATCTGTTCAGGGCCGTATTCAGCTGTTGGGTTTCCAACAGAGACTGGGATAGCAATAATTTACGCAAGCAAATAAGTCCTCGCGACGGATGAAATCAGACCAGCAAAAGCAAGCAAATCCACACCGCGCGCAGAAGCCGAAAAGTGGATACTGAACAACAAATATCCGGAACAAACTGTCACCTTGGGCCCAGCAATGTCAGATCTCACGCGCGCGGCGCTAAAAAAGTTGCTATTCGAGAACATGGACGTGTTCGCCTGGACACCGGCTGATATGGTTGGTGTTCCACGGCACATAGCAGAGCACAGACTGAATGTCTCTGAAACGCTAAACCTGTGGTCCATACGAAACGTCACCTGGGAGACATAAAGCACGATGCCATGCAGGAACAGATCACCGAATTGCTAAACGCTTGAATCATCAGAGATGTTCGTTACCAAACATGGGTGGCCAGCCCAGTGATGGTTCCTAAAGGAAATGGTGGTTGGCGAATGTGCGTGGATTATAAGGATCTAAACAAAGCATGCCCACGCGACTGTAATGCTTTACCAGAAATTGATGAGAAAATCGATTCGTTGGCGTCGTTCAGATGGAAATGTTTCCTCGATTGTTATAAAGGATACCATCAGGTGCAGATGGCCATCCAAGATGAAGACAAGACTGCATTCCGCACGCCAACAGGGTTGTATTGCTATACGAAAATGCCCTTTGGACTAAAGAACGCAGGTGCAACTTATCAGAGACTAATGAATGAAACATTCAGCGACGAAATCGGCAAATACATCGAGGTATACATGGATGATTTGGTCATAATGAGCAAGGAAGAGAGTATGATGTTGGTGAACATCCAAAAAACGTTCGATACGTTGCGCGGAGTGAACATTAAACTGAACCCAACGAAATGTTCTTTCGGCATGGAAGAAGGGAAGTTCTTAGGTTTCATCGTCACGAAGGACGGGTTCAAGGTCAATCCGGAAAAAGTTCAAGCGATAGAACGGATGCCTTCAACGATAAAGGAAATGCAGAAGTTGGCCAGACGGTTAGCAGCGCTCAATCGTTTCCTCGCCAATCATGCAGCGTAATATTTCCCATTTATTAAAACACTCTGCAACTATGTGAAGAAGAATCAGTTCCAATGGATGCCCGAAGTCGAGCACGCATTCTGAGAAATGAAAAACTGCCTCATACGGTTACCAACACTAACTGCACCAATGAAAGGAGAACCACTCGTCATGTACCTTTCAGCATCAGAAAAAGAAGTAGGAGCAGTTCTACTCGTGGATCGACAAGGCATACAAACGCCAGTATACTACGTGTCTCGCACCTTGAATGACCCAGAAACGAGATATGCCATAATGGAGAAGTTGGTCCTCGCATTGATTCACGCGTCCAGGTGATTGCGCAGGTACTTTGCTAATCATGTCATTCACGTCTTAACGAACTATAACATCGGCAACATCCTCGCAAGACCCGAGATATCCGGAAGATTGGCAAAATGGGCCATAGAGCTGGGAGGCCACAACGTGGTTTTTAGGCCAAGGCCAGCAATCAAGGGTCAGGTGTTGGCAGATTTCCTGATAGAGGTGCCAGATGACAAGGACAGAGAGTGCAAGGCAATAGAAAGAGCTGAAAGGAAACATTCGGATGAACCATGGCTACTGTATACAGATGGTGCGTCTAACGAGGATGGCGCAGGTGCGGGACTTAGATTAGTAAGTCCAGAGAAACATGAGTTCACATACGCCATCCGGTTAGACTTCAAAAGCACAAATAATGAAGCCGAATATGAAGCTTTCCTTGCTGGTTTGAGGTTGGCAATCAAGATGGAAGTCAAACACATAGAGGCACATGTAGACTCCATGCTCGTGGCAGGGCAAATCAATGGAGATGTGATGGCGCTGTACCTAGACCAAGCAAAAACATTGCTACAGAACTTCAATTCCTACAAGGTGCACCACATTAACAGGAGCGAGAATAAACCAGTAGATGCACTGAGCAAACTCGCGTCCACCAGTTTCCAGCACCTGGCCAAAGACATGCACATTGAAGTTCTAAGCAATCCATCAGTACCGCTAAGATAAGTGAGCGTCATCCAACTGGGAACAACATCTTGGATGACCCCGATCATCATCTACCTCCAGTCTGGAATACTACCAGAAAACAAAGCTGAAGCAACGAAAATACAGTACAAGTCCGAACACTACCAGATGGCTGATGGCATTCTGTACCGAAAATCGTACCTCGAACCGTTTCTGAGATGTGTCGATCCAGAAGATGCAAATTATTTGATCCGTGAAGTACATGAGGGTATCTGTGGCATTCATGCTGGACCCAGAGTGGTGGTAGCGAAGGTAATGAACGCGAGTTACTACTGGACCGGAATGCATCTAGACACAGTCAAGGTTTTGAGAAGATGCAGCGGTTGTCAGAGACATGCTCCGAAAACAATGCGCCCAAAGAATGAGCTGGTCCCCGTAACAACGGCATGGCTGTTCCATCAATGGGGGATAGATATGGTTGGTCCTTTCCCAGAAGCCCCAGGGGCGGTGAAGTTCATCATAGTCGCAGTGGACTATTTCACAAAATGGGTAGAAGCAAAGGCACTTGCATCAACCACATCTATTGTGGTGCGAAGGTTCATCTGGGAACAAATAATTTGTCGGTTCGGACTGCCTCTGAGAATCATAACCGATAACGGAACAAACTTCGCTGCTGATGATCTCCAAAATTGGTTCAAGGAGCTAAACATAGAACACACCTTTTCCTCGGTGGCACACCCGCAAGGAAATGGTCAGGTCGAAGCAGTGAACAAAAGTATCGTAGACGGTATCAAGGCCCGGTTGGGAACGCAGAGAAGAGGATGGGTTGATGAGTTTCCCAGCATACTGTGGGCCCATAGGACTATGCCAAAGACAAGTAACGGGGAAACACCGTTCAGTCTAGTCTATGGGTCGGAGGCCGTGATACCAGCAGAGATTGGCCTGCCATCTCCAAGGATGCTCTCCATGAATGTGATCAACAATGAGGAAGAAAGAAGGTTGGATTTAGACCTTCTAGAAGAAAGAAGAGAGATGGCAGTAATCAATGAGGCAAAATACAAAAGCAAGCTGGAAAAATACTATAACAGCAAGGTCAGAATTTGCACTTTTAACCCCGGAGACTACGTCCTGAGAGACAACGAGGCGTCCAACGCCGAGAGAGCGGGAAAACTAGCTCCCAAGTGGGAGGGACCTTATGTTATAGATGAAGTCCTTGGGAAAGGAGCATACAAGTTGCGCACATTCGACAACAAAGAAGTCCCCAGGACTTGGAACGCCCAGCAACTCAGAAAATGTTATATGTAGACAATCATAGTCTTATTTTCTTTTATAATGAACGGCCATGGGCCCAACACAATTAACCTTAATACAAGAAGTGTTGGCTATCTTATCTTGTGTGAATTTCTGTTACAACTGCATATATTACTTCGGGCATACACGAAAACATCAATGGCCCAGACATAGGAAACATTGTAGACCTCCAAGGCTCGTCACAACTAAGTGCACAGTCGGGTTAAAAACACAACCAAAGCCTATCACGCCAAATACAAACACGGTAATACGAACATTGTAAGACCCCCAAAGTTGAACACAGCAGGGTCAACGCAATAACCTGTAAAGCGATCACTTCGTATACACGAATCCACCTACGCGCTTAATGACAAAACACACGTCGTAGAGTTTCCTAAGCATAACACAATACAGTGTATAGCTAGGATAACCAACACGACCTAACTTGTCTCTGCCATCATTCATTCGTGATACCTAATCAAAGTAATTACACATGCACATATTGTAACGACAACAAATCCACAACAAATAAAAATAAAAAACCCATCGTTAGCATAAAACATGTCAAGTATATCAAAATACCAACAAAAATAGCAACAGAAAGTAAAATTGTTTACGAAACATAAGGTAAATTATTCAAGGAAATTGTCAGATGATTACAAGGCTATCCATGCCTATACACGGCACGCAGGCCGGAAACCTTCAATTGTGACGGCTAGTACCAGCACCCCCAGCCTCGCGATCTTCATCACCAAGAGCCCTTTTCAACAACGCAATCCCGTCAGGTTTTCGGGACAATTTTCCAGCGGCCTTAACAATAGCGAATTCAAGAGAGTCGAACTCCGGTCGCTTCTCGGCATAACGAGCAGCGCAATCAGTCTTATATAGCTCGAAACTCTTAAAGGCTTCTTTAGCCTCAGCAGTCGATCTTCCTTCAACATAACCCTCCTTGCGCCCATGATTATACGCGGCTTCACCAAGCTCGTACATGTACTTGGCAAGCTCCTCAGATCCTGCAATACGTTCAGAAATCTGCAGAAAGTAATAAAAACATGAGAAAAGCAACAACGACTAAATAAAAGTAAGCAGACGCAAAGAAATTTACCGAAGGCACGACACGCGCAAGCAGCCACTTGCAATCAACAGAAATCTCCTCGACCAAGATCTCAGAGGCTTTGCTCTCAGCAACTTTCTCAGCAGCAAACTTCTCCAACTTGGCTATGCGTTGGATGTATTCCTGCTCCATCTTCTGATGCGCGGCTCGCTCTTGCTCAGCTTCATCACTTAGCTTGGTTTTCTCTCCTGACAATCTAACAATGGCATCACGCTGGGTTTGCAGCTCTTTATTTGTTCGCTCACAAGCAGCTTCCCAGTCTTTCTGCTTGTTAGCATTTAGTTGTTTTTCTTTGGCAAGCTTCTCTTCGGCATCAGCAACCCTCCACGCCAGACCCTTTTTCTCGGCATTGAATTTTTCTCTCTCTTCAGCAAATGCCTTCTTGGCAGCCTCAAATTCCAACGTGTCCTCCCCCATTAACTGCCATTCCCGCCCAATCTCCTGAGAAGTAGCAAAAAAAGTTGACCCTAGCGTGGATGTGGTCATCCAAGAGATCCATCCGATTGCGTTTTTTCTGAAACAACCTTTCAGCAGGGGGGAAGGACAAAGAAAAGAATTCCCGGCAGTTGTTCAGATCTGTCATACGAGACCCCTGGGTCAGGTTCCATCGAGGAGCGTGGGGGAGATCAGCACATGCAGGATTGTGGGTATCCCAAGACCCACCCTGAACATGCTCATACTCCGGACTATGACGAGTCCCAGAAGCACCACCCTGGCCAGAACCCCGGACAACCTTCGTGTAAATAGTGTGGTGAGGAGTAGGTTCACTAGATTCCCCTTGAACATCATCACCACCACCACCACGAACACCATCATCACCACCACCACGAGCACCATCATCATCACCAACAGAACCACCACCCTCCCCAACTTGCTCAATCTCCACATCACCTTCTTTCTTCTCCCCTGGATAAGCACGCGGATGAGACAGACCAAAGGTCCTAGAAGGTGGAGAAGTAGGGGGAGTAATCTTGGATTTGTCGAACTTACGAACACCCTTCCCTGATTTCACACCAGCTACAAGACAAGTGAAATAGTAAAAAAAAGAAGAAAAAGAGGAAAACAAGAAATACAAACAAAAATGTCTTACCTTGGGAACCAGAAGCCGCGTATATCTTCTCCAGAAGGTTACCATGTTTTGCACTAAAAACACCCAGGTCAATTTCTGACTCTGAAGGTGCAGGGGGAGTCTCCTTCTGAAGCTTAGATTTTTTCGCTGCGAGTGCAGCGGCGGCCTGCTCGTCAAGCTCCTTCTTCTTGTCTTCAAGAGTTTTCTTCTTCTTTAGGATCTCCGTCAAGGTAGCATCGTCGTCGGGATCACGTTCAACATGCTTATCTCCTGCGCCTGAACCAGAGAGCGTGTCAGAAACGACAACATAGTCTAGAAGGGAGGAGTTAGAAGGTCGTTACGAGGTGCCCCAGCCACAGGTTCCTCGACCTTCTCCTTCTTCTCAGACGTATCCACTTTTTTCTTCTTCCGGCCCTCAAGCCATTCAGCAGCATCAGTAGGAACGTCAACATCATCACCAGCAGGTTCGTTTACAGGCTCGTTCATAACACCCTGCGATGGACCTGCACGCGGGGAACGAGGGATTA
Organism: Helianthus tuberosus; assembly: GCA_030545235.1. Taxonomy (NCBI): domain Eukaryota; kingdom Viridiplantae; phylum Streptophyta; class Magnoliopsida; order Asterales; family Asteraceae; genus Helianthus; species Helianthus tuberosus. The sequence goes on along the minus strand of CM060448.1, from coordinate 197,047,758 downwards.
GACCTTCACGCGGTCTATCAGAACCCTCACTCGAAAGGACAATAACATCCTCTCGAGTAGGACTAAGTGCATCGTCAAGATCACCCCCACCATATTCACCTAAAACGGTGTTAGCATAAGCAACGAGGCTTTCGCTGGTAGGGTGCAAGAAGCGATCTCTTATCTGAACTAACCAAACAGGCCTCCCCTCGGGCAAATATGCAACGACCATAGCTCCACCAGCTTTAGGATCAAGCACGTTCATCAAACTATACCCAACTGTAGAATAGAACAAGCATGAGGAAGTATATGACAAACAAAGGAAGAATATAACAATAAACCAAAAACAACAATACCTTTCCCTTGATAGCCATAGACAGGAACTCCCCTAGGGTTCTGAGGGGCCCTCAACATACTTATCCCCGCTCCCACCAGTGTCCTCTCCTCAAGCTGGATAATAGAAGTAACCTTCTGAGTCAACGTTTTGTACCACTCCTGCTCAGCAAAATATATAGAGACATTCACGCGAGGAACTCCTTCACTCTCTGCTCGGTAATGCATATCGACGGGGATGACTCCATGATGAATATAGAAAAACTTCTGCTTCCAATCATGCAGACTCTTCGGTGGGTTAGTGCTACACGGACTAACCCCACTGGTCCGGGAGTTGAAGGAGTAGAAGCCACTAATATAACTTACAAAATAAAACACATTAAACAACTCGAAAGATGGCTCAATACGGTTGGCCCTACATATGAACTCGAAATGAGTGAGCCGAGGCAACCCTAGGGCGTTAATCTGAGAAATATGCAACCCATAGTTTGACAAAACCTCCGCAGTGAACTTCGTCATAGGAAGACGAAAGTTACCCTCCCTGAAGTAAGCAGCATACAACGCTATATAGCCCGGAGGAGCATCCAAAGCAGTGGAATTCGGGGTCGGAAACTGAGCACCCCATTCCGATCGGAAACCCATATCCTGAACGAGATTCTGAAACTCCTCTTCTTTCCAGTTTATCTCTGCACGATCCGGACCAGGAGGATTCCGGGGCTTGTATTTCCTTTTTCTTGAAGGATTACCGCTGGTAGACATGATCAACAATGGTGAAATAAGAAGTATGGAGGGAAGAAGAAACAAGGGGAAAGAAAGTTCAGAGAAAAATTCAAAAAGAGGAAAAAGAAGGATTTTGAATTTTGAAAGTGAAATAAAAGGGGGAATCTGTCACGGCCCCCGACCCGGTTTGACCCGTTTCAGGAGCCGCGGGACAGAAAATCCCGTGGTATTTATTTAATTGAGTTTAACAGCGGAAGTTTATCATCAGGATCTTTTTAAAGCTAAAATTTTCCCGATTATTTTATTTCACAACTCGGGATAAAACCCCGGTAATTTACAATCATAAGATTTCACGGAGAAATCTTTATTTTTACAAAACATATTTCCTTATTTTATTATGAGCCACTTCCTTAAGCTTGTAGTGCTTCACGGCACTTTTCCTTGGATCACAATAGGTCACCTGAAACATGTTTGAAAAATGTTTTGTCAGCGGGAAATACTGGTGAATCATTCTTTTTACTGAAACAACTTGTTTGTTATAATTTACAGTATTAAGGGAGATTACAATGTTTCAGATATCAACCAACTACCCACAGTATTTGTCACTCGACCGGATCTGTGACTATGGTCATATCACCATTGGCCACCCGTTTGTCCAATGGCAAAGATTATCAAGTAATGTATACAAAACCCCACATACTGGCTGTAATTTGGTGATTACATAAACTTAATCCCTGTAATTATAACTTTGAAAATATTCAAGAATTTGTAAAGCACTTTGATAAAAAGAGAATGACTCACATTGCAGATTTAACACGGACAGAGTCTAGTCTACTGATTAGCCTTGTTAACCTAATTTAAATAACAATGCACACAAAACTAGGTTAGTAATCAATACAACATTTACGATAACTCACGAGATCAACCTTCACAACGAATGACATAGTGCGATACTTAAACATCCATCGAATTAACAACGAATGACAAAGCATAACCCTAATGTGGGTAGCACTTAAACATCCATTGGATAGTTTAATCGATCGGACATTGAATCGTATCAGTGATCGAGTTATTACCCTGTTTTGTGGCAGCAATTAGTGATCCGTGTGTGTTTTGATAGTAAACAGAACGTGACTCAGTGTGTATTTCGACTTTTTACGTCGTTTCAGTGCCAGAAATCAAGTCCCAATGTCCACTATTTATACACAATTTTGACCCTAGCTTACGCACCATAAGCCTCATCCCTTACGGTGCGTAAGGGACACGAAGTGGTCATAGGGTAGCCCCGTGTGTGTGTAGGCTTGCTGAGTTGACAGATTTCATAAATTCGATTTTGACAGCGAGATTTTAAGATAATCGTAACTAGGGTTTTACCCCCCCCCCCTGAGTTTTAGGGGCCCTGATCCTGATTCTGATTGTTCTGAAAATTTTAGGGTTTGTGCAGAATCACTTGGGTGTCTCAATTAGGGTTTCCTTTTGGTTAAACTAATAAAATAAATAGGACTTTTGATGAGAGTTGTTACAGAATCGCCGAGTATTTATACCCATCACATTTAATGCGATGGGTAATAAACCATCAGGAAGGCAGAAAATCGGCCAACGAGGAGACACCACGTCAGAGGAGCGAGAAACCGTCACCTCGATTCAAGGGCGCGTGGCGGCCACGCGCCTGACAGACGGCGAAAAGTGACTGACGGCTCTGAAAAGATAACTGTTCATCTCTGAAAAGACTGCCACCTCAGACGATACGACAGTCACGTCAGTCACCCTTGTCTCGATAAAGAAGCTTCCGTCAGAAGAAACCGCCAAAAAAGCAAGGTTGACATCATACGCCATGCGTCGTGCACCCACTTGGCTCAACTTTGCAAGTTCACCATCATACGCCATGCGCCGCGCACCCACTTGGCTCACTTTGCAAGGTTACAACCACGCGCCATGCGCAATGTTGGCTCAACTTTGCAAGGTTAACACCATGCGCCGTGCGCTATTCTGGCTCAACTTCACAAGATTATCAACATGCGCTCCACAAAGGCAAGCAACAAAACCACTACCCTTATAAGTCCAGAATCCCTCCAAGACGATAAACTCAACTAGGAGGCACACTGGACTGGGGGGATTTGAAAAGGTATGGTCCCAATTCCATACACACATGGCAGGGACCACACCACTTCCCTTCGTCCTACATGGCGCTTACATCAGCAAACAAATCCAGAAGCTTCTGGAAGACGCCAAGGTGGCACCGAAGATGCTCCTCCAGACAAAAAGGACGACACGTGTCACCATTAATCAGGCGCCATGTAGACCTGCAACGAATCTGGGGGCAGACCGACAGCAGCTGCACGATTTCTCCAGCATGGACAAATATTGGCGCGCCACGTGTACCACTATCCTGACCACAACAGAGGAGACCAAGAGGATATTCCCCTTGGTCGGACAGCTGGCGCCTAATAGCAGCTGGCAAGGTTGCTCCTCCCTCCACCCTCCGGCTATAAATAGGACCCTTCATCATTCAGGTTATCCATTCTGTTCTCCTTACTTTCACCCTCAACACACACTCTTTATTCCTCAGAACAGTACTTATTCTCACGCCGGAGTCCGGTTAAGAGGGAAACCCCCAAATTCCCCTCTTAACGAGCTAACGGTTCGCTGTTTTGCATGAATCCAGTCACAAGCGAGCAGAGAAGGAGATTGAACCCACGTAAGAAACGATCCTGCTAGTTAACCATCGGAGATTAACCAGTGTTTCATCACAAACTTTATAAACTAAACCCCAAATTGATACTAAGAACACTATAGTCGGGGAAGATGACCAACGGGTCAGGTCAAACGTGAACACGACATGTATGCTTCACGAGCCTTGAGTGACGAACTAGCCCAAAAATTAAAAGGTTATCCCAATTTATTCTTTTGGGATCAGGGGTGTTATTTGTATAAAACCAAAAAAAACAAATTTTTTTTTACATTATGAAAACGAGGTTAAGGGGTAGCACCTAATACACTAGATTCGTCCCTGCTTACCACGATCGGTTGGTATCCATGTTGATCACGGACATCCTTAACAATTTACAAATGGTCTAACTTGGTTTATATGCTATAGGTTGTTAGAGCTTAAACAATCTAAGATACCCTTCCATCAACTATTACAACAACGCCACATCAACTACTCGAAGACCACAACCCGCATACCACTCTACTGGTAACGGTGTTCCCTCCTAGAAATAGACATACAATAAGGTCTCTCTATCTTCACATACATCACACAACATACCCTGTTTGGTGATCACCACCTGCATCCTCAACCTGCACAACATACTTGAGGCACTGACGACGGTGTTATCGTACAATGAATCCTACCCAGGGTACCACAGATGCCTCCTCCCTAAGTTTTTGTATTTTTCTATTTAAAATCTACTAGCTAGACTTTTTTCATAAAGAACCTTATTTGATTTTTGAATGATTGCTTTTAAACAAGTTTTATACGAGATGACTTATGATTATTCTATAAAAGAGTATCATAACCTTTCTATATGTTCTACAATTTTAAAAATCTTTAATTAGTTTCGTTTTCTAACGACGACAAAATAACAATTTATTAAATAAAAAAATAGTAGGAGCTAGTCACAAAAGGTAAAAAACAAAATACTAAATTAGTAGTTTTGTTGATGTATACAATAAACAATTACAGTGTCCTCTTTAATAACCGACCATTATTTCTTCTTTTTTTTTCTTCTGATTATCCAACATTAGGTAATTCGTAAGTTTCTAACCTAATAATAAATAAATAAAAAACAAAGTAAAATGTTATAATAAACCATGTAATACACAACTCTCTAACCTAATAAAGAATAAAGTGAGATGTTACAATAAGTAAATAGTACCCCAAAGTTCATTTTGTTAGAAAACACATCTTTATGACTAAGGGCCTGTTTGGTTGCCTCTGAATGGCTTCATTCAGAGGTAAACCTCTGAATCGGACAGAGGTATCCTTGTTTGGTTCACAAAAACTTCACCTCTGAACTGAACCATTCAGCTCTGAATGGTTCAGCTACTTCTCATCTCTGAATGAAAATTGGACTTGTATGCCCTTTGCTCCTTCTTCTTCACGAGTTCTCCACAGCCACCACCTCCACCTCCGACACCACCTCCACCACCTCCGACACCATCTCCATCATCATCATCATCATCAACTCCGACACCACCTCCGACACCATCTCCATCATCATCATCATCGTCACCGACGCCACCACCTCCACCATCTCCGCCAACACCTCCACCATCTCCGCCACCTGCACCTCCACCATCTCCGAAACCCCCAAATCGAAACCCCCAAATCAAACCCTAATCGATCCCATCATCGAACATCATCGTCGTCGTCTTCATCGATCGTCATCATCTCATCAACATCTTCATCTTCATCGATCATCATCATCACCGGGTGCGGCTGTCGGACCTCTGTGCGCCGCCGTGTCGCGCCACCAGGCCGGCCTCCTCCTCCTCTCCGGCTCTCTCTATCTCTGGTTCTCTCTATCTCTCTCCGATTCTCTCTCTAAATTCAGTGTATGTGTGTGTGTAGAGAATAAGGGGCGGTGTTGCAGGTATGGAGAGAAGGGGGTGGGGGGGTGATGAATACTGATGAATGATGATGATGATTGGGTTTTATAGAAAAAAAATCTATAAAAGGTTTATTTTGTGGGGAGGGGTAAAAATGTCATTTTACACTGTCATTCAGATATGGAACCAAACAGCACTTTACTGGTTCAGCACTTACCCATTCAGACCCTCTTACCCATTCAGACCTCTTATTCATTCAGCACTTATTGGTTCAGATGTTGCCAAACAGCCCCTAAATGTGTTAACATTTTACATTATTCATGTAAGACATATGTTTATTTAAATCGTGTAATACACAAGTTTTTAAAAGATGTAACTATTTTATTACTTAGTATATAAAATTATATTTATTCAACCCGTGTAATACACGGGGTTCTAACCTAGTATATATATATTATTATACATATTAATTCAAACTTTCTATGAATAGTAAACAAATATTATGTTCAAAGTTTTTTTAATTTTTTATTTCAACCCTTATGTTTTAAATAATATAGATTGTTAACCCGTTTAGCTTTTATTTCATTTGATTTTCTTTCGATAACTTGCGTTCATTATCTTTTATAAAAGCTGAATATGTGATCGTGTTTAATAATTTTTTATCGATATTTATGTATAAACTTTGTTGAAAAAAAAAGTTTTATTCAAGACAGTACAGTGACGAACCGAACCAATATCGGCACTGATACTGTTTGTTACAATATCGGCACCGGTACTGTTTGTTTTTATTGGAACCAATATCGGTATTCGCTTTTATGATTTTATTTGGCATCAGTAGTTGTATTGTTATTATCAAAACCGGTACCGGTTTTCGTTTTAAAGGTTTTTAGTGTAAAACACATTTATTTGTGCATATCATTGACTTTAAACCGAATGCCAGTACCATAGTGATACCGTTACAAACTGAGTCGCATCGACCAAATTCCCGCCACATCACGTGCCTAATATAATAATATATAAATTTAGAACTATGATGAATAGTAGCATAAGTTTTTTATGTTAATATATTAAAAAAATTATGTTCTAGTTTCACTCGTTATGCTTTTAAATAATATATGTTTTTAAGCAATTTAGTTTTTTATTTAATTTGATTTTACTCTAATAACTCACATTCAACATCCTTTTTAAGATGAATATGCAACTATGTTTAATATATTTTTTTTCACCGCGTTCATGTATGAACTTTGTTGAAAAAAGAGTTTTATTCAAAATAGTACGTTGATGAATCAAACCTATGCTGACATCAGTACCTGTATTGTTATTATCAGAACTGGAACCGGTCTTCGTTTTTATGGTTTTTGTCGTCATTGGTACTGGTATTGTTATTAATAAAACCGACGTTCATTTTATAGTTTTCGATGTAAAACACATTATTCTGCATTTGCATTAATATCATTACGTTAAACCAAGTATTGATACCATACTGATATCATCACAAATCAACTGTGTTCCCGCCGCAACGCGCGGAAAAATCTTGCTAGCATATATAAAAAGGCCATGTCGGTGATTGTAGTTTTCCTTCAATTAAATCAAAATTTATGTAAATGAATTGTGTAAGAAAATTGATAGAACAATGTATTGGATGGTAGTAATTTGGCCACGTGATTCATTATATTATATATTTTTTTCGTAATATGAATTATTATATTTCCTATTTTTCTCTAATTTTCAACATATACAAATTCTATGGACGGTAATAGTGCCTTTCACCTGTTGGGTGAAATTGACGGTGGGGAGAATAGTGCCAGGCAGCTGTCTGACACTCTTCTATTGGCTCAACAAATTTACGATTTTATCCCGTTTTAAAACAACGATTTGGCCATTAGTTCAAAATTATGTTTTTACCCCCACTTAAAAATATATTTACGCTTTTGCTCCCAGCTAAAAATTTCAATTTTGCCCTGGGTTCAAAATTACGACTTTAACCCTTTTAAATTTACAGTTTTGCCATCAGTTTTTTCCCATTATAATTAGGATTTTGCCATCAGTTCAAAGTTATGTTTTTACCTCGACTTAAAAATAAATTTACGCTTTTGCTCCCAGCTAAAAATTTCAATTTTGCCATCGGTTCAAAATTACGATTTTGCCCCGTTTAAATTTACATTTTTATCATTAGTTTTTTTTTTCTCACAGCCAAGTTACGATTTTTCACTCAAATAAAATTTACATTTTTGCCAAGTTGTTTTCCTGGTTAAATTACAATTTTGCCCCCAATGTAAAATTAGAGTCATGCCGGCAGCTGCTTGACACTCCCCCATTGGTCCATTTAATTTACGATTGTATCCCTGAAAAAAAATTATGACTTCGCCCTCAGTTCAAAATTACGTTTTTTCCCATCGTTTTAATTTTTTTTTTGCAAAAGTATAAAAGTTTTTTTTAATTGGTTGACTCGATTTAAATTTTTTTTTGTGTCAAGGAGCTGCCTAACACTCGCTCATTAGTCCTGAAAAATTATAGTTTTGCCCTGAGCCGAAAAATTCGGTCTTATCATCGTTTTAGTTTTTTTCCTAGTAAAATTATAAGTAGTATTTTTTTAATAGATTGAGAATTATTCGGCTATCGCCCCGCAACACGGGCGGGGCATCAACTATGTATATTGTTGACAAGAGATGATGAATAGTAATTTTATTTTTATAATGATATATAGTTTTTTATTATTATTTTATTATTTAATATATTATAATAGTTTATTATTATATTACTTTTATTATTATTATATTACTTTTAATAATATATTTTGATTTTTTTAAATATATATTTCATTTACCTTTTTTTAATAATTGTTTTTTTATTTTTTAAAATATATTAATTTATCGATTAATTTGATACTTCTTTAATAATTTACGTTTATAACTTTTTTTCTAAAAAGTTAAGTACGTAGTTGTGCTTGAGTTCTTTCCCTAACATTACGTTATAAGTTTTGCTAAAAACGAAGTTGTACTCAAAATAAAATATTTATTTGGTATCATAAAACGGTATGATGATAAACTAAATCGTTCTAGTGGTTTGACTTTCTAAACAAAATGTTTTATTTTCAAATCACGTTTGTTTTACATAATCATTTGCTCAGTTTCGCCGCAACGCGAGATATAAAAAAAAAAAAAAACTAGTGTTAATTGTTAACCGACAAAAACGGTATATAAGCTCCCATATAAGAAAGTCTAACATTTTATTTAACTCATTTATAAGTTACTCTTTTGATCATATGTTAATCACCTATTTATCTTATCAAATAGAAAAGAATCTAATATTTCATTAATTTTTTTTTATAACGGCGAACATTCTATTAAAAAATAGAACACGGGCTAGCAAGGAGCTGAAAAAACCCGCAATTATACAATCAAGTCTCGAATATTGAAATCATTCCATCTTTCCCGGTTCAAATTACAAAATATGGAATTTTGGATATAGTCCTAATCCACAAGAGAGTTTTCTTTTATCGTTTCCGCCATCCGAATGCACACAATGAATCTTTTGTTGAACTCTTTTTCATTCCGCGTGTTCCAGATCTCCCAAGAAGCGGTTAGAAGAAGCGCACCCACGATCTTTTTCTAAGATATTTCATTAATCAACTATGTAATACAATAAGTTACATATGTATCCTATAAATCATCGAAGTAAAAATTATAATCAATATATAACTCTTAACAAACTATTTGATAAAATCATTTAGCTATAAAATAGTAATACTTATCTCTACTTGATATAACCATAATCAAATATATTTACAAAAATCCATACATACCATTAAAGCTTTCACCTTATCTCTACAATTAATATTGATAACCCCCATAATGTGACATTTATAACACCAAATTATATTTACCAAAATCCATATATACCATTAAAGCTTTCACACACCTACCATAAATCTCACGCGCTATCAACTCGCGTGACCCAAATCACCCCCAGTATCGTCTTTTCTTGCCAGCACAGCAATATACATTACATACAATCTCCTGTATATATATATACACACACACAGACATCTCATTACACACAGAGTAGGTCATTGACTAATTTTTTTTTTCTTCTTCTCCGTCACATATAACCGGTTCAGATGAATCACTAACGATTCAAGAACCGGTTCTTCCACACATCACCGGAGATGACGTCATCACCATTATTCATTCTTCTACTCACATCTCTTCCATTACTCTGCGTATCAATCCGTTCGTTTCCGACGAACGATGACGTCATCTCCGACGATCTCTTCGGTTTCACCGAATCACCGGACTATCGCAACGGCGAACACTGCCGGTCCGATGACGTCACCGTTCACATAGCGATGACACTCGATTCAGAGTATCTCCGTGGATCAATCGCCGCCGTACACTCCGTCCTCCGCCACACATCCTGTCCGGAAAACATCTTCTTTCACTTCATCGCTGCTGAATTCGATCCGGCGAGTCCACGTGTCCTCACGAGATTGGTTAGAAACATCTTCACATCTCTCAATTTCAAAGTTTACATTTTCCGTGAAGACTCTGTTATTAACCTGATTTCGTCATCTATCCGGGTCGCACTCGAGAACCCGTTGAATTACGCCCGTAACTATCTGGGCGACATTCTCGACCCGAATATAAACCGGGTCATTTACCTCGACACCGACGTCGTTTTGGTAGACGACGTTAAAAAACTCTGGAACATTCCGTTATCCCACACCCGGGTTATCGGAGCCCCGGAATATTGTCACGCGAACTTCACAAACTATTTCACCACCACCTTCTGGTCCGACCCGGTTTTGACCCGAATGCCATTCGGGTCAAGCGATAAAACTAAAAGTGAAAGTAAAGGTAAAGGTAAAAGTAAAAAGCCGTGTTATTTTAACACAGGTGTGATGGTAATGGATCTAAAAAAATGGCGGTTAGGAAATTACCGCAGTAAAATTGAGTATTGGATGGAAGTTCAACGGAAAAAGAGGATCTATGAGTTAGGGTCGTTACCACCGTTTTTACTGGTGTTTGCCGGTAATATCGAGCCGATTGACCACAGGTGGAACCAGCATGGGCTGGGTGGGGATAATGTGAAGGGGAGTTGCCGGTCGTTGCACCCGGGTCCGGTGAGTTTGTTGCATTGGAGTGGGAAAGGGAAGCCGTGGGTGCGGTATGATGAGAAGAGACCGTGTCCGTTGGATCATGTTTGGAAGCCGTATGATTTGTATAACCGGGGGTCTTCTCAGCCGTTGGATTTGTTTCAGTTAGTTGTAGTTTTTTAGATTGGGATTATTTGATTTGATTTTTGGTTAAGTTTTGGGGTTTTGAAGAGCATGGTGATTCAGTTAGTCTTGATTGATTGATTGCTGTGTACAGAAATATATAGAAAAATTGATTTGTTATTGTGATTCGTTTTGGCTTTTTGTAATGTTATAATATGATTTTTTTAACCCGAGTTGAATCCCGAGCCGAGCCTTCACCCGGATGTCACAACCCGAATGTTATAGTATGATATTCAATTGTTTTAGAGATCTCTCTCCTTTCCACACACCTCTTAAGTGTGGGGGTGGCGTTGGCGTCCCGATCGGGTGCCACTACCGGAGGCCCCTTCCCATGAACGAGAGCCTACAACAAGAGGGTTTAATTCGTGTTTTTTTTATATATTTGTATAAATCTCATATACTTGTGTATATATAAATCAAACAAATTCTAATGGCTGAAGGTCAGCTCGTGCCATTTGTTCCATTGTGCCGTCAGCTAATCACTGGTAAGATAGTAATTAAGGGGTCGCAACTTGACAAAATCGTATTGGACACAAAACATATAGTAGTTAACTTCCTTTAGCCTCGATCGCTCGGATAAAAACACTTTACTACCATCTTCATAAGGCTAGGCTACAGGCCCTTTTGTACATGTATATACAATGGGTTGTTAAATACAAAAACAACTTTGAGTAAACAACTTTTACGATCGAATACACATCTGTAATTGTTGCTCTATATGTGTTATAAAGCGAATAAACATTCATAGTTGTTTAAAAGTGATAGAACATGTGGTTATGTAATCAAATAATGTAACACCCTAACGCGTTTTAACCAAAAGACGCAGGGGAATTACGAACTTAAAAATTTTCTTTCATTATATTCATTCTAACATACTTAGAAATACATTAATTCACTCTTTTACATTAAATACATTAATGCTTTCTATAAATTTATAAAATCTGACATACTTATATTAATTACGTGACCACACACCCACAAGTACAATCCATGTCTTGACTCGATCTTCAACCGCGTACACTTCTTGATGAAACATCCATAAACCTATACAGCCTGCAGTCACCACATTCAATCACATCATTAGCAACCGGTGACAAAATACAAAATCTTAACATATGCATAATAAGGCGACCACATATCATGCTTTCTCTATTACTAGCCCCTTCATCCATCCATTCGATCACTCGCATTGGATTGCGAAGTCAACCTTCACCTCCATTGTTAACATGCCTATACTTCACATTAATTTTCAATATAAAAACGGTTAGTATCATTAGCTTCTCTTCATATGAACCTGTCCTCGAATACACATAACTCATCTTATTCATTCAAGCATATAATTAAATACCCACTCAAGACTATATTCACTTTCTATTCATACACGTACTTACAATTTACATCCTACATGTATAACTCCTTAATTCATCTTTATGCATAATTCATTATGTAAGTTCCCTTTCTTACCCAAACTTAATCAAATCTATTTCTTAACCACTTCCGACTCATTTACCGTAAACTTACCTTATTACTTCCATTGTTTCATACTTTCTCACATGATTCACAATAATCATTATACTACAATACATTTTACATCTAAAGTGTAAGTCCGGGATTCACTTACCTCGTGCGTCCGAGTTCAAGCATAGCTTCCGTGTTTATCCTTGGCCCGTTGCCCTTCCATGCTTGTGACCATGTTGACATGACTCCTATCCGTACATGTCATCACATTCATCATAACATGATTAGCATACATGAGCATACATACTTTTTAATGAAGGTTTCATGCCATATCATCTTATCAAATTAATTTCCCATTTGTAATCCATTCAAAACACATTCCTTATACAAATCTATTATCTAATACATCATCAACACATTCTACATACATTTATTCATTATTAGCATACAATCTCACTTATCATTTTCTCCTAAGCATTTCATCAAACACTTGGTGCGCATATCACTTTCTAAGCATAATGTACAAGTGCTTTAAGCATGTTCTTCCCTATTTCATCTTATGAACCATCACATTCAAGCAAAATCTCATAATCATAAATTCCACATCAAGTTTATCTATCTCAGTATATCATATAACACCTTATACATCACAAGATCACACTATAACATCTACAAGTTCATCATGACCATCATTTTCACACTCATGCAATGGGTTTCATTCTAAATCACCCAATTACTTGAAATTATTCATAACACAAGTTCTATTTGGTGTTTCCAACACCTCTACATGATTAATTTCATACAATTTCATGAATTGATCATAACACACTTTAAACAAGATCATCAAATCTAAGTTTTAAGACATACCTTATGATCCCCTTGTGAAGGTGATCGTTAATTCATGTTCGGTTGTGAATTTGGGCTTCGTTTAGCCTTTCAGTTTGGAGAATTTGATGAAGTTTAGGGTTTTGGCTCCATGGGAGCCTTCCCTGCTCGATGATGAACACACACACACGATGCGTGTGTATGTGTGTGTGTTGTTTTCTTTTAATAAAACAACTTTCAAGTTGTTTACTTTGGTCCCTCATGTTTCGTTTTAATTAAATAAGGCTACAACCCTTCGTTTAATACCAACGATACTAATATTCAACTAGGTTAATTATTCCTAGTTAATATTCATTTACGGGTTCACTTTTACCCCTAACGGTATTTTTACCCGTTCCTTTATATTAACCGGGTTTAAATTACCAAACCCATTTTTGGGGTGTTACAAATAAGCACCCCTAATTCTTTCTGCCGTCGTAACTTGTTAGCATTATGTATAAGGGTTTAGCTATTTGTCTGTTTTCTGATAAAATTGGGTACTGCATTGTCCATATATGAGGGCCGTTGAATACAAAACCAATCTTAAACATTAAATTATGAGAACCAAATAAACACATGTAACTATAGAGAATCGCAAGTCAAATGTCGAGTTTAAAATATAAATGTGATGACTTGAGCCAAATGCACATCATGAGTGGGGTAAGTATGAAAAACTAGGTTGTTGTTTTGAGTTGAAAGTACCAAAAACAAAATCACTTGTGTGGGTAAGAAGCTGTTTGTTTAGCTTTTAATGAGTTTTTTAATGGTTCACACATCTTACTGGTTCAGCACTTAATAGTTCAGACTGTTTGTTTTGAAAGCAGATGTCCGAATGACTAAGACATCTGCCTCTGAATGATTAAGCATTATACTGAGTCTGAATGATTAAGACCTCTTATCTGAATTGGTCAGACATTTACCTCTAGTTGGTTAAGCATTATACTGGCTCATACACCATTTTTATCTTTTTTTTTCATAACCACTTATTTTATTATATTTTTCGTTCTTATACACTCAAATTAAATTTAATGGAAGATAAATAATAGTTTTTTTAAATATAAAAAGCCATTGTAGCAAATTTTTAAATTATAAAATGCGGTGTAGATTTGGTAGTTTTCGATGTAGAGTATGTTCGGCAAAAGTAGTTGTTGGCTGGAAGCTGGTAGCCAGTAGCTGTAGCTTTTTAGATATATTTAATGTTTGACAGAGTAGCTGAAGCTTTTAATAAAATGTATAAAATGACCAAAATGGACATAACTATAAATTTAAAACGTCTGTGCATTAAAAAGTTCATTATCTTTAGAGGTTAAAATAGTCATTTTTTCCTTAAAAGCTTGTAGCTCCTTCTAAACGCTACTAGTAGGAGCGTTCAACCAAAAGCTTCAAGCTCCTTCAACCAAACAAGGTTTTTTATTGAGTATGAGCTTTTTCTTAAAAGCTTAAAGCTAGAAGCCTCTAAAAGCTCCATACCAAATATACCCGTAGAGTGAAAAATGATTATTTTTAGACATCTACCTTAAATTTTAAAATCTAGGAAGATATGGTAGAGTTGTTGTGAATGCTCTAACATAGGTTAAGTGATGAAGGTAGATTATTAAATTATAGGCAAATTGGAAAATAATAATCCCGTCTTTCTGAAATTGGCTAATAATAATCATAAGTCAGTTATTAGCCAATAATAATCCGACATCGTCCATTTTTTTTGTAAAATAGTCTGCCGTTAAAATAAGCTTAACGGAGTTAAGTGTTTTTCATAATTATAAACCGATGTTTTAGGGCTTTTGACCAGAACGAGGATACGAGTCGATTGATATAAAACTTACCTCGAAATTGTGTTCGAAATGGCTTGAATTTTGTTAATTGGAAGTTAAACACCCGAATTGAAGCACCGTTTTTGTGGGTTGGGGACAATATTTTGAGGTAAGTTTTACATCAATCGACTCGTATCCTCGTTCTGATCAAAAGCCCTAAACATCGGTTTGTAATTCGGAAAAAAACTTAACTCCGTTAAGCCATTTTAACGGCGGACTATTTTACAAAAAAATTGAACGAGGTCAGATTATTATTGGCTAATAACTGACTTGAGATTATTATCGGCCAATTTCAGAAAAGTGGGATTATTATTTTCCAATTTGCCTAAATTATAAGAGAAGACCATGACATGACGCTAAAATGATAGTGAGTAATGAGTGACAGGTATAAGAGATGGCGAGGATACATCCCCTCAAGGGGCTTAAATTTGTGACACCAATGAGAAGGGTGTGGCGCGCCTGCACGACCCTTGAGAGCACCTCATGCGACAAAGGTTTACCGAATGCACTGGGAGGATTCTTTGAGTGGTGAGTATTAGTAGGGATGAGCACGGTACTGGTTTGGTATCTAAAAACAAGAAAAATGAATACTGATATTAGCATTAAATACACCGGTGCAGTATGGTATAGATACCCGGTAAGGGTGGGCGGTATGATTTGCAGGGAGTAATTTGGTGAGTGGGTGTCACCGATCGGTGACCACACCATCATGATGAAGACAAACGGTGAGTGGGTGTTCGGTGAGGGAAATCGGGGTATAGTCACCGATGTGATTGAGTGCAAAGATTAATGAAATCGGGGTATATAACTTAAACACCCTAGAGTGATTAACCATACCTAGTGATTGAGTGAAAAAATGGGGAGTGGAACGGGGAGTTGACATAACATAATATTATTGGGTAGAGAATCACTCAATCACCATAGATTGATTAACCATAATTAGGGCTGTAAACGAACCGAACGAACACGAACAAGACCTTGTTCGTGTTCGTTTGTTAAGAAATATAAGTGTTCGCGAACCGTTCACGAACACTTATCGAACGAGATTTTATGTTCGTGTTCGTTTGATAAGAAAATGAACTTGTTCGTGTTCGTTTGTGTTTGTTTGTTAATTTTAGGCAACGAACAAAAACGAACGTTGGCGAGCACAAATGAGCACAAACTAATGTTCATGAACACAAATGGAAACAAACGAACACAAACAATCGTTTCATGAATAGAATATATAACACACTGACACTTATTAGATATTTAATTTGTCGGATTTTGAAGTATTTAAATAGATATAAAAACTAAAAACACTAATGAACTATCAAACACAAACGAACAAGTTACCGAACGTTCACGAACATAAACGAACGAACACGACCTATGTTCATGTTTGTTCATTTAACTAAACAAACGAAATTTCTTGTTCGTGTTCGTTTGTTTAATAAATGAACGAACACAAACGAACTTCCCGCCAAACGGTTCACGAACTGTTCGTCGAACGTTTGGTTCGTTTACAGCCCTAACCATAATCCATAGTGCATGCATGAACTTAAACACCCTAGAGTGATTAACCATACCCCCACCCTAACATATGCTCATCCATAATCCATAGTGCATGCATGAACTGTCTATGAAGACATAGGGGAACGTGTGCATAGGGTTCTCTTTGAATGAAAGCCGGGAAAATGTACTGAAAAAGACAGTTGTACATTGTGTCGCAGATGGTACAACACATAATGCTTTTTAATTATATTTACATAAACTACCCATATATTTCTTCCAAATGGTCAATTAATCAAAGCATTTATTTTGTCAGAACCTGTCCTCTTTTGTCATTTTACTCCGTCTCGTCTGACGCTATTGTTGGATCATTTATTCCCTTTCGTTTTGCGAATTCATGGTGAGAATAGACCCAAAGTAACTATTTATTTTTTTCTTTATTTTAAGAAAGTTATAAAAACTAGATATTTTTGGAAATAAAAACTAGATATTTCTGGAAACATGTTACATAAAAATAGTTATGTTCGAAAAAACAAATAATGTAATAATGTATATTGTTAGATAGAGACTCTATGGCAACATGTCTTATTTTGTTTTTTTTTTTTGAAAATCAACTTTCATTCAACCACGGAATGGACAAGCTATACCCAAGGCGGGAATAGCAAGCCGAAAGCCAAACAAACAATACAATTACATCACATCGAAAAGACACCACCTATCCCACCCCACCGAACCTTTTTTAAACCTATGTTTGTACCACAAGAAACCCAGCGATTTAACATCCGCTACGATGTCGCTCACCTTTATATCTCTATTCGAAAAAACCTTCTCGTTCCTAGCCCTCCATAAACGCCAACAAACAATGATAAATATACCGTGCAACACCAATTTCTTATTAACTGTTCCATCACAATGCTCCTGGAGGCCGACCATATCCTTAACGTCAAACGCGTACACCTCCGGAATACGGCACCATCTCGAAATACCTTCCCAAACAGCCGTTGTTATGTTGCAACCTGTTAAAATATGATCAACGGTTTCTTCGTTGCTATCGCACCACTCGCACATTATGTTCTCCACATGGATATTCCGTCTCCTTAGAGCCACCTTAGTCGGTAATCGATCCAAATAGGCTCGCCACATAAAAACGTTACACTTGCTTGGCACCCACTTACTCCATTGAAACCCAAATCGTTCACTATTCACCGAACCTCGCAGCCATCTCTTCGTCGTCGCGACTGTGAACTCTTTGTTCCTATTATCGTTCCACTCCCACTCATCTTCTTTATCATTAACCACGACATCTCGCAACAAAACTTCAAGTTCCGCTCTCTCATTTAGCTCCTCATCAGAAGTCGGGGCCCTCCTCCAATCCCATATGACCGTAATAGCATTCTCCGATTTACAACACCTTGCAGCGACCGAAGCATGCTTCAGTCTTTCCAACGCGAACAAACTTAAAAATCTGTCCTTCAGAGGCACCTGGCATAACCAGCAGTCCAACCAAAAACGAATATTTAAACCATTCCCCACCCTTCCTCTGATCATTCTATTAACTTCTACCCCTTCCACCTTACACTTATTCCAAAAAAGACTGCAATTCTTCCAGACCCCTGTGATGTTGCTGTTAACTGGCGCCAACCCCAACCTTCGATTAGAGCCATGAATGGCATCAATTACCCGCCTCCATAAAGCTTGTTGTTCAGAACGATACCGCCATAACCATTTCACTAATAATGCCTTGTTATCCAACTCCAATCTAGTCAAACCCAATCCACCTTCAATTATCGGCTTGGTAACAACATCCCACGCGACCCAATTCATCTTTTTGACCTCATCCGAACCCCCCCATAAAAATCGCCTCATTAAACCTTCCAAAGTCTTCACTACTTTAATCGGAGCCTTAAATAGCGAAAAGTAATACGTTGGCAAACTATGTAATACCGACTTCACTAAAGTTAACCGACCTCCAATAGACAATGTATTCGCTTTCCATTTCGTCAATCTTCGTCTGAACGTATTCACAACCGGTTCCCAATTTGAAATGCGATTCATATTTGCCCCCACTTTGATCCCCAAATAAAGGAACGAAAACTCTCCAGCTTTACATCTCAGAGACTCAGCTGCACTGTTAACTTCGCCACCACTAACCCCCACCCCAAACAAATCCGATTTGTTCAAATTAATCCTTAGTCCGGAACATAAATAAAAAATCCGAAGAATCCTCTTCATATTAGAAAAATTAAAATTGGACCATTCTCCCAATAGCATTGCATCATCGGCATACGACAGATGCGATAACTGCAACCCCTCTTTAGGCAACCGAACCCCGTCTTATTTTGTTAGTGTATAAGACTTTGTTTGTACATCAATGGATATTTAGGGGCTGTTTATTTCGGCTCTTAATGAGCTCTTAATAATCTATACTAGACGTATCCTCGTTTAACTCGTAAGTTTTAGACCATTCAACTCGTATCCTCGTTCTGATTAAAATCTCTAAAACACCAATTTGTAAATTGGAAAAAACCTTAACCCCGTTAAGTTTTTTTTTAACTTAGGGCCGGTGGAGGAAAAATAGTTGAAAAGTGAGATTGTCAGGGGGAATAAAAGAAACTGGGGCTACCAGATGCCAA
Organism: Helianthus tuberosus; assembly: GCA_030545235.1. NCBI lineage: Eukaryota > Viridiplantae > Streptophyta > Magnoliopsida > Asterales > Asteraceae > Helianthus > Helianthus tuberosus. The sequence continues at coordinate 197,028,640 of CM060448.1, read as the reverse complement.
TATCCCTTATATCAACTATATATACTTTGTTGGGAAGTAGATAAATTATATATATTATGCTTGTAGCCAATATCCATTGTTATGAAAACTATAAATCTATATTTTTAGTCATTTTAGACTTATATTCATGATCAAAATCAATAAATATATGTTTAGACTAAATCATTAATTGTTGGTATTCTTAATCAATCTTGAAATATATTTATTTATTTTAACAAATGTAATATATTTTATTATATCAAACTTGAAGATGTTATATATTTGTTTTTAGAGAAAAATATATAAAATATCTCTTTAGTCGAGATCGCACAACTTCTTCATATTATTCCATATATAAATAAGCAAACATTTTATGCATAACAACTTGTAACTTATGCTTTGAGAGTTTTTCAAAAAAAAAAACTTTATTTTTTACTTTTAACCCAAATGTTTTTACCTTTTGCAATTTTAACCCTACATAATTTGTTTTTTTTAACTTTAACCCAAAACTCTTCATTATTTGCAATTTAACTCCACAACTTTTGTCACTTACACTTTTCATCTTTGGCAAATTTTCGGTTTATGTATAGTTCTAAATTTTTCGAGTTAACACGACGCAACGTACGAATGTGGTTCCACTTTTTTATGTTTTGTTTCAAATTTTGCAAGTTAACACGGCGCAACGTGCATCTGTGGTTCAACTTTTTTACCTATATTTTTTCATGTTTGACAGGTTCGTCGCAACACGCAGATCCTAGGTCGAGTCAGTGTTGGTGGTCAATAACGGTTGTGTGACATTAGTACTATTTAACGCCGTTTTACGTCCCGCCGCAACACGGGGTGTGCTTTGAGGGTTTTCCAAAGAAAAAATGGTTATGCATATAGTTGTCGTAACCTACGCTTTGCGAGTTTTCCAAAAAAAAATGATTTTCTTTTACTTTTCACCCTAAAGTATTTCATAAATTACTTTTAACCCAAAACTATTTGTTTTTTTACTTTTAACCCAAAACTTTTTATCTTTTGCAATCTATTCTCACAACTTTTTTTACTTTCAACTTTGGTCCTTTATAGTTTTCATTTTCCGCAAATTTTTCGCTCTATGCTTGGTTCTAAATTTTGTGACTTAACACATCACAACGTGCGTCTTTGATTTAACGTTTTTACGTCTCGTTCTAAATTTTGCGACTTAACACGACGCAACGTGCGTGTGTGGGTGAACGTTTTTACATCGTCTATTTTCCCCGTTTGACAGGTTTAACATAACGTGGCGGGTCCTAGATCGACTGTGTCTTTGGTTTAACCTTTTTTACGTTTCGTTCAAAATTTTGCGAGTTAACACGACGCAACGTGCGTCTGTGGGTGAACGTTTTTACATCGTCTATTTCTTCCCCGTTTGACAGGTTTAACGTAACGTGCGGGTCGTAAATCAACTTAGTTATAACTAAAGAATCCCCGCCGCATTGCGACGGGTCTCAATCCTAGTTTTTATTATTATATATAAATACGAATTGCATTATTTGTACTTATATATTTTAGTCATTTAAATCATTTTATCATTTAAACAAGAAAATCCCCAAATCTTGTGAACCTATAAATCATCATCTCATCATATTCGTTTATTCGCTCGTTTGATACCTTGTTTATTGATATTTTTTTAGGGTGATTGTTGTTTTAGATATTAGATTAAGGATCCTGTAAAAAGGGTTAAGAGTGTGAGAAGTGTAAAAAATAAGTGTAAAAAATAATCTAGTGTTAACATGTGTCGTTCAATTATATTAATGAAAAAGGGCAATGATGTAATTTATTCCAAAGTTCAATTAAATGAAAACAATCTTGTAACCGCCAGTGAGTTATTTTAGGATACTGATATAGTTTTATTTTTTACAAAGATTGTTTACAAATTAATTGTTATATACGAATGGACAAATTTTATAAATCAGATTCATCTGATTCTTTTGATAGCGAAGATTATTACATTTGTCTTTTTTAATCGGTTTTTTTTTTTGCATAACAAAGATTATTACATTAGCTACAGGGTATTTTATACTATAGTTCAACATGATGTTTTTAAGTAACATATAACTGTTCTGATGCAGGGTGTTTTATAATATTATGTGACATGCAATCTGGTGAGCAGGGTGTCTTAAATCATAGTGAGTATACTACATTAGTTGCAGGATTGATTTTGATTATTTTGAAAATATAAAACACCATTCATAATCCAAAAACACCACGATTTGAATCGTAATACATTCATGTTGTTTTAACATATGGAATGATTGCATTGTACATTATGTGTGGTATTTTACACCTGTAATTCCAGTAGATCTTCGTATGGTGTTTTAAACATGCATTCATGGTATTTTACACCTGGATTCATGGTGTTATACACCTGCATTCCAGTATATGTTCTTCGTATGGTGTTTTAAACCTACATTCTAGTATATAATCTCCGTATGGTGTTTTAAACCTGCATTTTAGTAGGCTTCATGTAGGATCGTTTTGACGATCAAATGAGTCAATCAGAGGCAATACACAACTGTTTGAGAGGCGGAATCAAACAAACAGCTTAGAATCAGTAAGAATTGAGTAGAAAACAGAGTATATCACTTTAACACACATTTCTCATTAATATTTCACATGAAAATCCGGCAGCACTTCGTTACACAACTTCTGATTCCGTGCCAAATGAGAAACAAGACCAGCCTATATATAGGCATCAGATTTCGCTTGAAATGACACATGTCATTTCGAGCGGAATCATAACATCTGATTTCGCTTGAAATGACCACATCAAATTACACATAATTACACTTTAGACCCCTGTAAACCCTATACAAACATGACCTAGACTTAAGACATAGGCTATAGACATTATGCACCAACAAACTCCCCCTTGGATATTACCGGAGTCTTTAGTCTGGTCTTCAGGTCTTCACAGCGATTTGAATTTTTCTTCTCTCTGCTTAGGCTTTTTCTGTAACAGCTTCCTAAGCTTTTCATTTTCTACAGCAGCTTTCTTTCTTTCTTCAGCTTGTTCTCTCATGAACTTTCCACGCAGCTTTCTATCTATTTCATCACGTTTCTTCTTTTCTTTCTCAGCTTTAAGAGCTTCCTCTTTTTCAATCTCTCTCCATTTCGTTGACCATTTGCTTTCAGCATTTATACCCTTCTGGAAGCATATAGACACAACTTTCTGAAATTGCATAGCTTGCTCTCTATCTTCCGCTTTGAACCAGATTTTGTTCACAAACAAGCATTCTATGTCTTTAGCAGAGCAATTCACCGGCCATAGAGGATTATACACAAAGATTTCTCTAACTTCATTTTCAGTCCTGTAGGTAATTACAGCTTCTGTTGACAAACAGCTGTACACCCAACACACAAAACCTTTATGAAAATCCTGCTCCATTTTTGGCACAGGAATATTCTTCAACACTTTAGGCTTTTTCATATGCAAGATCGTCTCTTCATTCCCAGTCTCTGGATTTACCCTCTTCACTTTCTTCGGGTAATGAGGCTTCCAGTGCTTGAATCCATTTAAGGCTTCAAATTTAATCAGACCCCACATTGGTACGTCAAGTTTTCTAACAGGATAATCCAGCGTTCTAACTTTCGACAATTCTTCTACATCCCACCATGGTAGGGACATGATATCATAAAGACGTTCAAAATAATGTACAACGTATTCTCTTCTGATAGCATAAGCATTAACTTGCGGTAGAAAGCCCCAACTGATAATATCCCCCAGTGACACTCCCCTGACTCTGCTATAAAACTTCAGTGGCCTCTTGAATTTTCTTTCATTTGTCTGTCTAAACCACTTCTTTCTTTCTTCCTTCTATGCGTCTTTCACAATACCATCGAAATTCTTATCTTTCAAGATTTCTTCTACTTTCCTTCTCAGCTCATCTCTATTCTCTTGAGTGAAAAATTCGACAAGTGTAGGAAAATCAGACGTATCTACATTCACATCCTCTTCATCACTGCAATCTTCAACTTTAACTCTATCATAGTTGTCTGCTTCATCAACATACTTGTACTCATACTCAGGCTGTTGATTGACATCTAATGCATTCAACTCCTCTTCAAAATCAAACTTGAAATCTGGATCAGCAATACGCGTCATTTCTTTAATATCAGCCATTGTATACGTATGCCTGAACTCACCTTCCTCTACTTCAGGCTCTAGACGCAGAATTAACTTTTCTACTTGTCAACATTTTGATCATCAGTGTACTCCCCCTCACCTTCAGCACTTTCATGTTCTTCATTCACATCATCATGCATATAATCATCGACATTCTGTTCATTTGATGCTTCAGTAACTCTAACACCAAAAGCACCTTGATCGTCATCATTATTATCATCATCATCACTGGAGCTACTAGCAGAATATACATCATCAGGATCATCTGCCTTATCCTCCTCCTCATCCTCTTCATCATCATCATCTTCATCAACATCTTCATCATCATTAACAACATCTAATAATACATCCTCTTCAAAAATAGCAGAAACTGCAGAGAGAGGAACATGATTCTCTATAGGAACAGTTGATAACACAATTGCTCTCTCTTCAGAAACACCTTCAATTCCTTTTCCTTTATCCTTCATTTTAGCATCAATCTCTGCTTGTTTTTTAGCTCTAATTTCTTCAATCTTTATCTCATCAAATTTTTGTTCAACAGACTTTCCGAGCATATTTTCTAACACTTTATTCAACATATACATCTCGTGTTCTTTATGTGCTTTCACAGCCTCAAGCTCTTTGTTCTTCAATTCGAAATACTTATTTTGTTCATCTTTGCGTGTTTTTTCTTCTTGCAACTCTTCAATTTGAACTTTCATTACATCAATTTCAGCTTCATCAGCTTCAATCTTTTTCAACAACGCAGAATTTTGAGCTTCCACAGACTTAACACGTTTAACCAACTTCTTGTTCTCAGCTAAAACTTCTTCAACTTTCTTTTCCAAAAACTTAACTTGCTCATCAGTTGCAAAATTGAAATCACCAATATCTTCAAGAGGAATATTCTCTGGAATATTTGGAAAAGTTTTATAACCTGAAGAACCAGGTGTAGTTTGAACAGGTGGTTGTGTGAGTGGTGGTGTTTGAAATATTTGCTGTGAAGTACGAATAGGTTGTTCATGTTGTGGTGTATGGTGGAGATGAATGTGGTGGTGAGAGATGTAATGGTGAAACATGTGGTGGAGGTGATGGTGGTGGTGGTGGTGATTTATGTGGAGATTGTGGTGGTGATGGTTCAGGTGGTGGTGATGGTGGTTTACTTGTTTTTGTTTTCGGTGTGCGTTTAGGCAATCTCATAATCAACTTTTTCATCTTTGGAGTAACAACTTTCTTTGCAGTTGCTTTCTTTTTTATTCCAGAAGTAGGTGGTGTTTGAGATTCAATATCTTGCTCTGGAGATGGCTCGTACACATCATCATCATCTTTACCCCTCCTTTTTCTTTTTTTCTGTTTCTCTTTCTCCACAACAGACATGACTTTCTTGTAACGCTCAGTCTCGTCAATCTCATCTTCAGAAGAACTTGATGAACTTATTGTACTTTTGTTTACGTCATCACCTTCTTCATCACCAGCTACCTTTTCAGCTACTTTAGCATTGAATTCAGTAAGAGATTTCAACAACTGTGTAGAATCAGGAGACAAACGAACATCTCCTTCAACATTCATTTCAGTTTCAGCTTCAGCTTCGGCTTCAATTTCTTCATCAGACTCATCAACAAGCAAAGTCTTAGGAGTTTTCTTTTGACGTTTCTTGGGCTGTGATGAAGAACCCTCCTCCACTTGTACTTTTGGAGTAGCTTTCCTGCCCCTATTTTTCTGTTCTTTTACGAACCAATCATTTCGAGTTCTTTTGAATTCTTCAAGTATTTTTAGTTCATCTGCATAGCTCTTCTCTTTCATTTCTTCTTCATTTCTCCAGTTCTGATGATTAACAGGATCTGGATCAACGTAATTCTTATCCTTGATGAAGCCAAAAAATTCAGCTTTAGTCTTTGGCTCTGGATGATTCGGATGATATCTTGCCAACTGTTTCAAAGAATCATTACTCATGTGAGATAGCACCAACAGATCATTGTTTTCATCTCTTTCAAGGTCATGATATGCATGATCTATCATCATTTGAACAAATCTTGGATACATCCAAGTCTTACTCTTTGACGTAATGTTCTCCACCATATAATGAAACACAATCTTCGAAAAGTTATACTTTTTGTTCAATACAAGGGCTGTCACCATGTTCATCTGATAGTCTCTCATAGCATCATAACCTCCCTTACAGTGACTTAGAGCTTGCAACACCGAGTGAATAAGAAACTTGTATGGCTTTATAAACTTTGATTTCAAATAATTTGCATTGTTTAGTGCACCATCATAACCCATCCGCAGCATACAGCCTTTGACCATTCTCTCAGGAAATTTCGTCGGTGAGTCTTCATCATCAGGAAAATCCAAAACTTCACGTACATATGCCTCCGAGATAATAATTGGTTTCTTTTCACCATTTAGCTTAACAAACGAATTGATCACTTTGCTTTCTTCATCATATGTAGCGTTCTTCCAAAAACGTTTGATATGAGATTTGAACACTAGATGTTGATTTGTTAACGCTTTCTGAATTGGCAACCTTCGCATAAATTCCAGAATACTTTTGAAATCAGACAATTTTGGAATCTTCACCTCATCAAAATCACAACAACTGTTGTGCAATGGATCAAAAATCACATTCGAACCCTGAAAATCAACACAATACAAATAAATCAAACACTTAGAAAATTTTTATCATCAAACATCATTCAAGCGAAATCACTTAAAATGAAATAACATGTTTTACAAGAAATGTTCATTTCAAGTGGAATATCATTTGAAGCAGAATCCCATTTGAAGCTGAATTGCATTTGAAGCGGAATCAACTTATTTCAAAAAGAATCTGTTTCAAGCGGAATCAACTGATTTCAAAGAAAATCAGTTTCAAGCGGAATCATGAACAAAATTTTTCAAAACCTTTCTGATGATGAAATTAATCATCTGGGTTTGTTCATCAGTGAATTCCGAGCACATGGGTGTATGTTAATTTCATTTTTGTTCACTGAAAAGCCCTAGATCTAAGATTTAAACATCTGAATCGCCGACAACATTCAAAACATGTAATTCAGTTCAAATTGAAGCCCTAATCACAGTCTATGTCACAATCTGAGTACAAGAGTATGATATTCATTCATTATACATCATAAACAAACCCTAGATCTAAAATATACCAACTGTTCAACACCGTTCAAACAAGATTAAGTCAGATCTGGTCCAAATCGGTACAATTTCTTACCTTTCCCATGATAATAGTTGAACCAGCCAACTAAAATCAAGAATCAGTAGAAAATCGGGCAGTATAACAGCTGTAAATCGAAGGTTTTGAGGTTTCGCTCGAAATCGCTTTGATGTGTGTCTGAAGCGGAATAATCACGAATGAGCTGTTCAAGCGGAATCAGCTGGCTATTTATAGACCACCTGATTTCGTTTGAAATGGTCATTGAGGCTGATGTGCGTTAGGTGTATATATAGGTTTAAGTATATTTTAAGCCCTTTTACACTTTTTTTTAGCCAAGTTTTAAATTTATAAAACACGATATTTACTAACACTAAACACACATATGGGCAAGTGCACCCATCGTGAGTGTAGTATAGTGTTGGCAAGATACCGAGGTCGTCCAAGGATACAAGAGCTTTTAGTACCGGTTTATCCTCAACGTCTAATCAAATCAAAAGTTAGAAAAATGTTTTAAACTAAGAAAATAAAAACTAACTAAAATGCTGAAAAATAAAAATAAAGTAAAAACAGATAGACAAGATGAATCACTTGGCTCCGACTCGTGTTTAGTGTAACCTTTGATTATTTCCGCACTTTTGCACTATTTAAGAGATTATCTTAGTTATTGTAGTAGGCCCCTCTTTTGGAGGTGACGTTACCCTCAACACAGTAGTTTGAGTCAACAAGGATACAATCCTAAAGGGTCGGATTATTGAAAGATAATTAATTAAGTTATTAATGCATAATGTGGTAGGCCCCTCTTTTGAAGGCGACGTTACCCTTGGCTAAGTAGTCTGAGTCAGCAGGGATACAGTCCTAAGTAGCCGGGTTAAAGTTTTAATAGTAGTTTAACTTATGAGGGGATCAAAGAGTTTGGACCCCCGCCATCCAATACCGTTAAGTATTGAAGGAGGTCCTACTAAATTTGACCCAGGTCCTTTGCAAGATCTATACATTGAACAATGGCAAGACTCTTACCAAACCGTTCCCTTAACCCCCGACCAGGTAGCCAACATACCTCCATATAGACCGTGGAGATATGAATGGTGAAAATATTTTATTTTATATAGACAGTAAAATAATGCCAAGACACCACGGACAAACGATAAGGAAGAATCACCTTCAACATAAGAAACTAGTTATCAAAGTCATTAATACATAACCAATTAAAAAGTGCGAAAAGATTAAAAATAAAAAGTATTACACTAGACACTTTGTCTTCACCAAGTGATGTAAGAGACTTAGGCAAACATGGCCTTGATTGTCAAGAACTCTTACGATCAATCTTGGATCCCGAGACGACTCACACACTCTATGATGGACAATGGATGATGGTGGTGGATGATGGTGTTATGGTGGTGGTGGGTGAAGTGTGAGAGAGGTGGTGTGCCAAGGGATGGTTTGAGCTTGAGCCAAGCACTCCTATTTATAGGCTGAACAGAAGCTCGGGCACGGCCCCGTGTCCAGTGGGCACGGCCCCGTGTCCATCCTCTTCTCTGTCTTCAATAATTGCTCTTGTCTTTATTAGTTGACCACGACCCCGTGTCCGCTGGGCACGACCCCGTGTGCAGAAGCATATCTGTACTATCAAGATTTGCCTGGATTCTGCAAATGTTATAGTTGACCACGGCCCCGTGTGTCACACCCCGACCACGTAAAGCAACTAGACGTGGCGGAAACGTCGGGGAGTGTTGTAACAGAATCATTGTTTCATAACCATGGCATAAATAATTTCGTTTTATTGAATAAATGAACTCATTGTTTTAATACAATCAAATAAGTACATCTATGATCTTCCAAGTTTTAAAGTCGCTAAGGCACGAGTCCATCCTAAATGTAGCATGTATCAACAATCATTGCAAAGCAGTACCTGAAACATGTGTAAAAATAGGTACGTCAGCATAAAAATGCCTGTGAGATACATAGGTTTTGTGAATATAGGATTCATGACTTATAAGTTTAGAAAATGTTGTTTAACAAAAGTCAATCATGATCCTTGTAAATTGATTTGTTTTGTAAATCATTTGAAAAGCAATAAGATCAGATGATATGTATAATAAGAGAATAGTGTATGGTTAAATGTATAACCAAGTAAAATGAGTTGTATAAAGTAAATTGTTTGTAAACCAAAGTCTTGTAAGAGAATCGTGTTACTTGTGTAAAATGTATAAGTCCAAATTGAATGATTTAAATAACGCTACGATATGTAATACCATACAAACACTTATATATAGGAAGTACCAGCGGCGTATCCACCATGCTTGTATCATATTACATACGCCTCGTTACTCAAGTCACTTACTCAAACCAAACCACCAATATAGAATGTTCATGTTTAAACCAATAGTCCAATATTATTGTATAACCCAAGCTAAATGTAAACCATGTAATGTGTAAACAAAAGTTATGCTCTGTAAAATAATGTAAGGTTAAACAAATAACCTTATAGTAGCATATCAAAAGTATACTTTGGATTAGTAAGTAACATATTAAACTATGTTTTGGTTTCATAAATAATATATCAAAATATGCTTTGGATGTGATAAATAACATATTAAACTATGTTTTGGTTTTGTAAATAACATATCAAAATATGCTTTGGATGATTAACAAAATATATGTTGGTTTTGTACAATACCACACATGAGAGTATATCAAACTATACTTTAAAAGTGTGATTTAAGAATTCATTCAGACCTAGTGCATCAAAATACACCTTTGAGACTATAAGGATACCACAAAGGAAATCCCTATTTGGATGGAGAAACAAATTGGTTTCAGACATTCCATGACAACAGGAATGGGGTGTCTAATCCTATAGCGCTATATCATACTACCAATCGGTCTGGTGAACATAAAATAAGTACAATTCAACATTTTATTTTATGTTCATTGAGAAATCAGTGTTTAAACCATAGATAGTCATTTAGTTTGTCAAATGATAAGTAATAACATGTATAATCAATTATACTTTGAAATCATGAAAATAACAGATAGGTACACATGCTTCACCCCAAAACAGTTTGAAAACAGTAAAAGAGGGGAACTATGTACTCACTTGAGATTGCTCAGTAGTCCTTGAGTAACAACCAAACAATGCTAGAGATCACGGAAATCAAACGACACCTAATATAGGTAACTACGTTAATAAACCGGACCAAAATCGGAGGATTTAGATAGAATGAGGGTTCGTAAACCAAACGAGTATGGGAACTCATGTAGTATGGTTTAACAAAGCCTACATACTAAATGAAACCTAGCCTAAGCTGCTTTCGACCCATCGCGACCCATTAAGGTAGCTTATGCTACTTTAACGCGTCGTGCGCGCAAAAGCGCACTCGAGACGTCTAACTAGCCCTATGACAAGTGTTATATGCCTAAACATGTTATATAATCAGTTATGTGACAAAAGTTTAGGTTACATATGCTTAATTACCAATTATACATGAAAAGGGTATTCTGGTAATTTACCTAAGGCATATAAACTACCTATCATACAACTACTCAAACGATGTGACCATAGGGTATAACCTCGGAAGGTTATTCCCTATATACTATGGTCACCTAATGTATTTGGTCGGATCCTAATGATCGACTGATGTGCGTTAGGTGTATATATAGGTTTAAGTATATTTTAAGCCCTTTTACACTTTTTTTTAGCCAAGTTTTAAATTTATAAAACACGATATTTACTAACACTAAACACACATATGGGCAAGTGCACCCATCGTGAGCGTAGTATAGTGTTGGCAAGATACCGATGTCGTCCAAGGACACAAGAGCTTTTAGTACCGGTTTATCCTCAACGTCTAATCAAATCAAAAGTTAGAAAAATGTTTTAAACTAAGAAAATAAAAACTAACTAAAATGCTGAAAAATAAAAATAAAGTAAAAACAGATAGACAAGATGAATCACTTGGCTCCGACTCGTGTTTAGTGTAACCTTTGATTATTTCCGCACTTTTGCACTATTTAAGAGATTATCTTAGTTATTGTAGTAGGCCCCTCTTTTGGAGGTGACATTACCCTCAACCCAGTAGTTTGAGTCAGCAAGGATACAATCCTAAAGGGTCGGATTATTGAAAGATAATTAATTAAGTTATTAATGCATAATGTGGTAGGCCCCTCTTTTGAAGGCGACGTTACCCTCAGCTAAGTAGTCTGAGTCAGCAGGGATACAGTCCTAAGTAGCCGGGTTAAAGTTTTAATAGTAGTTTAACTTATGAGGGGATCAAAGAGTTTGGACCCCCGCCATCCAATACCGTTAAGTATTGAAGGAGGTCCTACTATATTTGACCCAGGTCCTTTGCAGGATCTATACACTGAACAATGGCAAGACTCTTACCAAACCGTTCCCTTAACCCCCCGACCAGGTAGCCAACATACCTCCATATAGACCGTGGAGATATGAATGGTGAAAATATTTTATTTTATATAGACAGTAAAATAATGCCAAGACACCACGGACAAACGATAAGGAAGAATCACCTTCAACATAAGAAACTAGTTATCAAAGTCATTAATACATAACCAATTAAAAGGTGCGAAAAGATTAAAAATAAAAAGTATTACACTAGACACTTTGTCTTCACCAAGTGATGTAAGAGACTTAGGCAAACATGGCCTTGATTGTCAAGAACTCTTACGATCAATCTTGGATCCCGAGACGACTCACACACTCTATGATGGACAATGGATGATGGTGGTGGATGATGGTGTTATGGTGGTGGTGGGTGGTGGGTGAAGTGTGACAGAGGTGGTGTGCCAAGGGATGGTTTGAGCTTGAGCCAAGCACTCCTATTTATAGGCTGAACAGAAGCTCGGGCACGGCCCCGTGTCCATCCTCTTCTCTGTCTTCATTAATTGCTCTTGTCTTTATTAGTTGACCACGGCCCCGTGTCCGCTGGGCACGACCCCGTGTGCAGAAGCATATCTGTACTATCAAGATTTGCCTGGATTCTGCGAATCTTTTAGTTGACCACGACCCTGTGTCCGCTGAGCACGGCCCCGTGGTGGGCGATGGAAGCTTCTACAACTTTGTCTTTTATGCTGACACTTGGGCACGCCCCCGTGCTCATTGAGCACGGGGCGTGTTCAGCCTTATGTTCTCTTGTTTTGCTTGGGAAGATGCTTTCGAGGAGGTCGGGCATGCCACGTTTGTTCCTTTTCTTGTATTTATGTTAGATTTAGCTGCCTTTTTGCTTCTTTTGTTAATTTGAGCTCATTTAATCCTGAAAATACAAAAGGAAGACAAAAACACACTTTTTCCAACATTAGTACTAAAAAGGGTTAGTTTTATGCCACAATTGATGTAATTTATATGTTGCATTTTGCACACATCAAATACCCCCACACTTGAATCTTTGCTTGTCCTCAAGCAAAACTCTTTATAATGTGGCTTTACACTCCCAAATGGAATGGGTAGAAGAGAGGGTTTTTGGGTTTGTCATAGAGTGTCGGGATTTCCAAGATTCTTTATTACGTTTTATTTTTATTTATTTACGATCCTATTCGTCATGATTTATTTAAAACTTTTCATAAGATAAATTACTTATTAGGGCATAACATGCCTTTTAAAATTATATTTATATACAAGTTCACATACCTCACGGGGGATCACTCAACACTCGGCCGAAGATGTATTTTAGTGAATCACTCGAGAGTGGCATGGAACTTACTCCTACCATAGGCTTGCCAAGCAATCAATCCTCCTCCTTTTTAACTATATACCTTTGTAAATATCAAGAGGACTTTTGGGTGAAGGGTTAGGCTTGGGTTAAAGGTAGGTGGTTGGGTTAGTGGTTAGTAGAAAAGGGCGAAAAAACGTAAAAAGCGTCGGTTTTCGAAAGACTTTATATTTTTGCAATTTTTATTTTGATGAAGCTATTATTCAAACAAAGTTATTTTTGATGAACTTGTTTGTTTATTTCTTTTGCTTCATCATTTTTTTTTTGAAAGTCATACGAAAAACCGAGCTTGTTACTAAAACAAATGGTTAAAAATAAAAAAGGTTTTGGTGGGTGAAAGGGTGTTTGGTTTGGGTTAAGAAATGAAAAGGTTTAGGCTCAAAGGGGTTAAATAGGGGGATTTTGGGTAGGTTGTTAAAAAAAATAATGGTGTAGAAATAAAAAGGGTTAGTCCTAATGCCTCCATCATTTACTTACTCGGGTTTAAGTTGGTAAGGACTGGGAATGTATCGTCGTGGCAAGTTCTAGAATTGTAAGAACCAAGCGGCTATTCACACAAGAAACGAAAAATGAGCATTTAATTTAAAGATATATATTTGTATGCTCGATAAAGGCTCAATTTTATTGTTTCATCATTTTTGCTGAGGGCGGCGCTATATTTCAAGCAAGCAGTAAAGTATTCTCCGGGGACTAGGCCATTGCTTCCGCATTATCAGAAGTCCCGGGATAATACCCCAGATATCACTGAGTATAAAGACCTAGTATCTCAGAAAGAGGGACCTTTCAAACAAGATTTCGGGGGTTACCCATATATCCGAGAGATGTTCCCCACATAAAAGCAAGAAATTTTATGTTTATATCCCGAACAAATCTACTAAATGTGTAAAAACCTATCGGCATATCATCTACAAGACTGCTTAACACGTTTTTACTTTACATTTCTTTAGCGTACTGCACTGTCTAGCTGATGTACTATCATTTCCCTTTTTTACAAAAACTCATTTTTTTACTTTTTCAAATGTTTTTGGATTTTGAAATTTTATCATGTTTTTGTATTTTTCTGCAAACTTTCTCCCCCTAAAAACAAAAACATATTTTTGTGTTTTTGGTTTTTATCAAAAGCAGAAAATAAACTGTACAAAAACTTGACAACTTTGACGTGGATCACATCAGATCGCCATCCTCCTCGGCTTCACACTCCATTACCCTCCCAGAAAACAGATTTTTCATCCCATTCAATTTCAAAAGATAATTAAATCTTTTTCTATCAAAAGGTTTAGTGTAGAAATCAGCCTTCTGTTCATCGGTGTGTATATGTTCTATTCGGATCAACTTCTTCTCGTAGCAATCACGGATGAAGTGATGCCGAATTTCAATATGTTTAGTTTTCGAGTGGTGAACCGGGTTTTTCGTTATGTTAATAGCCGCTTCATTGTCCACATAAATCGGAGTATTCAAGAACTGCAAACCAAAGTCTCGCATCTGCTGTTGGATCCAAATGATCTGAGAGCAACAGCTCGAGGCCGAAACGTATTCTACCTCGCACGTAGAGAGCGCTACTGAGGTTTGTTTCTTGCACTGCCAGGTGACCAGTCGAGTTCCAAAGAACTGACACCCAGCAGTGGTGGACTTAGCATTCTGCATGCAACTACCAAAATCCGAATCAGCAAAACCTGTGAGAGAGAAATCGCCAGACTTAGGATACCACAAGCCAATGCTTGGGCAGCCTTTCAAATACCGTAAGATGCGTTTCACGATCGTCAGATGTGACTGGCCTGGGCTTGACTGATATCGTGCACATAAGCAAGTCGGATACACGATATCCGGGCGGGAAGCAGTAAGATACATCAAGGATCCAATCATTGACCGATACAGCGTCTCTTCCACTTTTTCTCCACTCTCGTCTGGGCAAATTCCGTGATTCTGAGCTAGGGGGTTGATGCTGGACTGGATTGAGCCATGTTGAACTTTTCCAGAACATCGTTCACGTGTTTAGTTTGATGAATGAAGATTCCTTCGGGCATTTGCTCCTCCTGTAGCCCGAGGAAGAACTTCATCTCCCCCATCGAACTCATCTCAAAATTCTTTTTCATCACATTCTCAAAATCTTTACACAACTCGTCATTTGTCGACCCAAAGATGATATCATCGACGTAGATCTGCACTATTAAGAGATGACCTGCAACTTCCTTGATAAACAACGTGCTATCAACTGTCCCTCTGCTAAACCCGTTGGCCAGCAAATGTTGGGATAGCGTCTCATACCAGGCTCTCGGGGCATGGTGTAGTCCGTAGAGCACTTTGTCCAGAAGATAGACTTTGTTCTTGTGTAGTGGATCAGTGAAACCTGGCGGTTGTCCCACATACACTTCTTCTTTGATTTTTCCATACAGGAATGCATATTTCACATCAAGCTGATAGACTTTGAATCCTTTCCATGACGCAAATGCTAGGAAGATTCTTATCGCCTCGAGCCTAGCTACAGGGGCATACACTTCAGTAAAATCGATCCCCTCCTGCTGGCTGAAACCCTGTACTACCAGTCGTGCTTTATTCCTTACAATCACGCCTCTATCATCTCTTTTGCATTTAAAGGCCCACTTTGTCTTTATCAGCTTCTGGTTTTCAGGAAGATCTACTAATCTCCAGACTCCCAACTTTTCAAACTGCTGCAGCTCTTCCTGCATAGCGTTCACCCAGCTGTCTTCAGTCAAAGCTTCCTTATACGTTCTGGGTTCAATCTGCGAGATAAAACATTTAAGTGAGAATTCTTCCTGCGAAGGAGCAACAGAAGTATAAAAACAAGTAAGTGCTCTGTTGATCTGATCTCTCGTCTTTACTCCGCTCTGAAGATCACCGATTATCTGCTTTGAAGGATGGTAAGAAAGTTCTTGGCATGACATTGGCAGGCACGTTCACTTCCGATTGCAGATTCGTGATGTCTTAATCACCGGTGTGATCCTCAGCTTCTGTCGTAGCAATATTTGGATCCTCATCAAATATCAGATCGTTTTCCGAATCTGATTCATCGGATTGATCAAATGATGGAGCTGGTTCCTCTGGTGGTTCGTGAGCTGTTCCACTAGGACCGGCCTCGTGATCGTTTGTACCGGTTGTAGGAATGTTTGTACCCACATCAGGTTGAGAAACCACCAACGGTCTAGGTATCTGATCTTGTACCATGGATTGCTGCTGTTGGTATAAGTAAGCAAGTTCCTATTCACTCGGCTCTGTCGGCAGTTGGAAAGACTCCCAGAGTTTGTCGTAATCGAAAAGCAATCTTTGTCCGGGAAGTTGCGGTGGCGAAGTATGTTTCTGACAGTCTACATGCTGAACTTCAATTACCTTCTTCAGGCATGGAACAAACACACTTTTTAGCGGACTCGCATATCCAACAAAGAAACCCTCGTTACTCTTCGCGCCAAACTTTCCATCTTGATCAATGAAAGTGCATGGTGATCCAAACGGCTCTAAAAACTTCAAATTTGGCTTGTAACGATGAAGAAGTTCAAAACACGTTTTCTTATATTTCTTCACAGTTAGAACCCGATTCAATGTATAGCACGCCGCTGCCACAACTTCACTCCAGAAAAATATTGGTAACTTGGAATCAGCAAGCATTGTTCGAGCTGTTTCAATGATAGTACGATTCTTTCGTTCAGCTACACCATTTTGTTGTGGAGTGTATGGTGCACTGAATTCATGAAGAATTCCCTTCTCGTTACAGAACTTGAGCATGCGATTGTTCTTAAACTCCGTTCCATTGTCACTTCTTATTCTCCTGATTGGCACTTTGTAGAGCGTTTCCATCTTCTTGAAAAGAATCATCAAAGACTCAAACGTTTGATCTTTCCTCTCCATACACACTACCCAAGAAAACCTTGTGAAGTCATCAGTGACCACAAGACAGTATAAATATCCACTAATGCTCTGCATATTAACTGGTCCAAAGAGATCCATGTGGAGTCTCTCAAGCGGTACCCTGATTGAGTTTAAGAGCTTCTGTGGATGTGACTTCTTTATCTGCTGTCCCTTCTTGCAAGCTATACAATCATCATTCAAGTGAAAGTTTTTCAAATTTACACCTTCAACTAAATCATTATGTACAAGAAAGTTCATTTTTCTAACATGAATGTGGCCCATCTTTCGATGCCACATTATCGACTCTTTTTCTGTTGCTTTGGTTTTTGACACAAAACATTGTTTCTGATGATCTGTTGGTGTTGCGACACCCATATCAAGAATATATAAATCATTTTCTCGTGGTGCTCGCAACAACACCATTTCCTCAGGAATTTTGAAACCAGGTTTTAAAACTAAACATTCATTTTTAGTGAAATGTACGGTGAAAGACTTGTCACAAATCTGTGAGATACTTAGCAGATTGTTTTCAAGTTCAATTATATAGTTCACTTTATCAAACGTGATGGCTCCATTCGTTAAATTCCCTTGACCAACTATCCTTCCACCCTGATTCCCAGCGAATCCCACATATCCTCCGTTGATAGACTTGACGTCATAAAGCAATGCTAGCATTCCGGTCATGTGTCTTGAAGCTCCGCTGTCCATTATCCACTTTGAGATATACGACCTCGGCAGCCCCTGCATATATCATAGCAATTCATTCAAACAATGAAGCCCATGACTTCTTTTCCTGTGGAACACTACCAAACTCTAATTCACATTTCATATCAACTTTCGAAATACTAAAGATCACATTTGGGACAACATATTCAGATTTTGATTTTAAATCTCCATTTTTAATTGGTGGAAATTCTGCAAGAAACTTGTCTAATTCAAATTCAAATTTTTGAACATCATTAGAACCCACTTTTGATTCAGATTTTAACTCATTCTCCATTTTCTTCACCTCAACTGATTGTTTTGATTTAGCCACCCATGATTGAGTTTCAAAAACTTTCATCTTTGGATAAATCTTTGAAGTCTTTTGGGTTTTTGAAGATTCACCAATCTCAAAAGTTGATTTCGGTTTTTCTTCGGACTTCAATGATTCACCTCTTTTCAGAATTCGAACAGAAGAAACCATTGGTTTTTTACCCTTATCATCAGTTGAAGTTTTAGGTTTTGGTTTTTGCAAAACAGGTTTCTTGAAAATGGGTTTTTCAATCTTTTTGGTACATTGCTTCGCCATATGACCAATCTCATTGCAGCGGTAACAAACTCTTTTGTCATACTCAACAAAAGTGGATTTGTAGGTCTCTTCTTTCAACTTTTTCGCTGCATTGAAATCATCAATGGCTTTTTGACTAAAATGTACTCTTTTTCCTCAACAAAGTTCATTCCCATGACAAAAACATCACACATCTTATCTTTTGGCTTTACCACATGTTTAGCCATCTTCTTTTCAAACCCAATACCTTTGTTTTTAAAATTGTTTCCATTTTTCTTGTTCGACCCATTGTTACCCACCCAATCTTTCTTCCAAGGGTTGTTTTGTTTCACAAAAGACTTTTTAGGTTTTGAAAAGAACTCATTGTTGCTTACCTCAGAAATGTCAATCTCAACAAGTTTAAACACCTTTTCAACATTTTTCATGTTCGCATTTTGGATCGGATACTCAAAATCAGAATAGAGTTTGTCAGTTCCAATCATTGTGTAGGCCACCATGATCGGATCATCATTCGCAACCTTTTCTGATTTTGGTATAAACTTGTCCAAAAAGTTACCGTCATCTTCACACTCAGAACTGGAACTTTCCAAATGAGTTTTAACAGTTTCAAAATCTAAGTTATCACTTTCTTCATCTAACACTTGGTCAACAACGGTTTTAATCACATGTGACTCATTATCAGTGTCGGACGAAGAAAATGTAACATCAATTCTCTCAGGCAACTCATTCTCAATGGTTCTGAACTTGAGATTCAATGCAGCTTCCACCCCATCTGGATACTTTTGAGTATAATGATTCCACATTGGGGGTGGAACACTGTTAAAGACAGGTGTTGCATCTGGTTGTTTCGGGACAATCTGATCAATCACATATGAAGATGCAACATAACTCATCAACTTCTTATCAATTCTTTCATTCTCAATTTTTGTTAACTCTAACTCCTTTTTTAATGAAGCAATCGTATCCAAATGAAAGTTGATTTCCTTTTGTTTATAAAAAACTGTTGATTTTAATAATTTTGTGGCTTTATCATTTTCAAGACTTTCCTTTTGAATCATTTTGATAGATCTAGCCATCGTGTCATAAGCTTCTTTTGCTTCACTTAGATCAAATTTAATCGCATCAGTGTATTGTTTCAATTCCTGAAACTTTTTGTCCTTTTCAAGATATTCCATGCATGGTTTTGAACAATTTTTGCATGAAGTTTCAGATATTGAATCAATTTTATCAACAATCTTTTCCTTCTGATCAATTTTAACACCCTGTTTACCGACATTATCAGACTCTGACTCAGACACTCCTTCTGATTTGATCTCCTCCTTTTCAGATTTCCCGTCAGACTCCTTTTGACCTAACTCTTGTTTGACCGACACGTTTTCAACTGACTCAGTGTCAACAGACTCTGGTTTTACAGATTCTGTGTCTACCTCTTTCAGTTTTGCCATTAAGGCTTTGTCAGCAATCTCTTTCAGTGTTTCTTCAGTCATTTCTTTTGAAACATCAATTATCTCTTCTACCGGAGCTTTCTCAACATCATACTGTGGGAAGAAACCGGTTGTTGGTTCACTGAAAAAACCTGCAAAAGATTCAAACACATTAGGAGGCATAACTGGTTTTAAAGAACTAGCTAAAACCTCCTGTTCGGATTGATAGTAGTAGACTTCTGCAGCTACTTCTTCAAGATCAACCGAACTTTCTTCAATCACATCTACACAAACAACCTCTGTTTCAACAACACTCTCCGGTTCCTCCACAATCTTAGCCATCAATCCTCTACCCTCACTGCCAGGGATGTATTTATCCCAACTGAATCCATCAGCTACCTTTTCATCATCTTGGTTGACTATGAGAGCTTTTTCCGGCTTGTTCTCGATCTGTGGTCTTTGAACGACAGGTTGTTGATTCGTCTTGTGATAGATTGCCTGTTTGTAGTAATCATTGGTAAATGGATTTTGGTGATTGTTGATCTCTCTATTCGGACACTCTCTCTTAAAATGTCCTTTCTCTTTACATCTAAAACAAGTCACTTTTGATTTATCAAAACCAAGCTTTTGATCCGGTCATGACAAACTGTTCCGACCCGTAATTTCCATAAATATTTGGGCTCTTCTAACCAATCTAGCCATTCCCCATTTAATGTCAATCAGCTCAAGCTCTTCTGGATCGATTTGGTCGTAATCCTCCTTCGTCATATCTGGATTACCTATCCTCTCAGCTACCAAACTCTCATACGACTCAAGAACTGAAGCTAACAATGCAATGTGTTGCTTTGCAGCTGCTTCTGTAAACTCTTGTCCATTCTTGATGTTTGCTGCAATGTTACATTGTATTCCAGAAACATAGCCCTGATTGTTCGAGCTTGATGAGCTTTGTGAAGACATTTGTTCTGGAGTTTTTGGATTTGGCTCATAACTAGCAAACTGTGAAGACTTGTTGTTGCTTGATGTACTAGACGAAACACCAGATGTTGAATCTGCACTGAACGCTGTCTGAATCTTCAGGCTCAGATTCGTTGTTGCTGGAGAACTACCTTTGTAATATAGAGAAACATCCTGTTGAACATTTGCAGAATTCATCTTTCTGATCTTCATCTATTCAAGTTCGTGTGCTTCGATCTTTTCAATGAATGCACTGAGATTCATTCCAACATATTCTAAGTTGTTTTTCAACACCAAAAGATATGTACCCCATTCTTCATATGGCAAGGCATCAGCCAGTTTATCGACCCACTCTTTGTTAGTTTTCTCAATACCCAACCGCTTCATTTCAACGACTAGGTGACAATATCTTTCGATCAATTGTCTTGTTGTTTCACCTTTGATTCCCCTGAAGATGTCAAATTCTTTCTTTATCAAAGCTGTCTTGCTTTTGATCATTGATACGCTTCCCAAAAACTTCACTCTCAAAGCATGCCAAACAGACTGTGCATTATCCTCATGCTGCAACAACACTAAGATATCTTCTTTAATCGCTTGTTGTAAAATGCTCATCATCTTCTTTTCAGCCTTGAAATCTTCTTGTTCAGTTTGTGTCAAACTACCAATCGACTTCTCAAGACCCAAACCATCTTTAGGAGGAACATATTTCGATTCGATCTTCATCCAGCACTCAAAGTGGTTTGCTTGAACCCATGTCTTAAATCTTCCAGACCAACCCGCGTACTCGTCAATATTCATCAACTTAGGAGGTTTCTACATCGTCCCAAGTTCATTCTCCATATTCACGTTTTGTACAATACTGCCCGGGTTTTGTGCTGCGGTCATCCCTCCACCGGCAAAGAAGTTGTAAAATTCTTGATTATCCATTTTATGAAAACAATTTACGAACAATTTTTCAGGTTTTGAAAACAGGTTTTACACAAAATCAGACTTTCGAACGAAATCACGAACCCAATGGACTTTCAAACGGAATCAGACTTTCAAGCGAGATTATGTTTTCAAGCGGAATCAGTATTTTCAAGCGAAATCAAGTATTTTCAAGCGGAATCACCCTCTCAAGCGGAATCAGGTGACTTCAAGCGGAATTACTTATTTCGCTTGAAATTACTTTCAGCTAATTCAAGCAGAATCAGATATTTTCAAGCGGAATACCTTATTTCGCTTGAAATTACCACAATTTTTCAAGCGGAATCAGATGTTCGTTCAAGTGGAATTAGGTTTTTAGTCCATTTTTATCAGTTTTAGTCCGAATTTTGATCTGATTCTCTCAAGGGTTTGTTAAAACAGTGTTTTACACACAATATCCAAAATTCAGTCCATTTTGTCCGGTAAAAAGTCCAGAAGTCCAAATTTGAGTATGAAAAGGCACTGATTCAAGTGTATTGGCTCATAACTGGCTCTGATACCAATTGTAGGATCGTTTTGACGATCAAATGAGTCAATCAGAGGCAATACACAACTGTTTGAGAGGCGGAATCAAACAAACAACTTAGAATCAGTAAGAATTGAGTAGAAAACAGAGTATATCACTTTAACACATGTTTCTCATTAATATTTCACTTGAAAATCCGGCAGCACTTCGTTACACAACTTCTGATTCCGTGCCAAATGAGAAACTATATTGACAGGATTAAAAAAAAATGCCGCCAAGATTCTTTAGACGTAGAGGACGAGGCAAGGGGCCAATCACCGCCCCCAATGACGACGAGGCAGTACCTTCGCGTATGCGAGCTCCTTCTACCACCGAGAGTGACGATCCTCGACAGAACCGGAGGAACCTTTTCGAGCCGGCTAGACGGTCGGTCTCACACAGTTCAACACCTCCTGTTCATAACCCTTATGGGCCACAGCCGGAGTATGAGCCCAACAACCCTCAACCTTCCTACATACCTTTACAGCGATCCTTATCGCACAATTCCTTTGGTGACCCTACACCTGTTTTTAGAGGCCGGTTTAACCCGGCAAATTTTATACAAGAACCAGTGGGTTTTAACCCATTGGGACCGGAGGACCACTTCTCGGGAGATAACGCTATGGATATGGACGAGGACACGGATCCCGTCGAACCTGCCAGTGGTACACCGAACCATCCCATTGAGATCTCGGATGGCTCTTCTTTTCACGGATCACCCTACAGTGGTCCAGACAGCTTTCAAGCTATGTTTACCCGGCACGAATGGTATTATACACCTCCTCGCCATTCACCGCCTCAGCAGCAACAACAACAGCAACAGGATCCCTCTGTGGATTCACGGTTTGTGGCAGTCACGCCACCGCCTCCACCGCCACCAGTTCAACCGGCACCTCCACAACCGCCGAGGCGTAGGAGAACCGGAGCGCGTATATCTTCGCGAGCAGGAGACTTTCATTTTAGTTCTCCTCGTCAGTCAAGTGGCAGCCATTATCTGCCACATCAAGAAGATCCACAAATGGGTGGACCTTCGCAACCAGTTACACAGCAACCACCTCCGATGGGTTTTGATAACCCAATTCCAGCATACACGGGTTCGATGGCGTACAACCCGTTTGAGCCGCCGTCTCACACCAACTACGGTTATGGTGAAGCCGACCCCTACATGGTAGCGGCAAATTACAACGCCTTTAACCCAGAAGGACCCTTTGGCGCTCCTTGGGAAGTAGGGTACCCAACTCGCGGGTACCAGATACCGGCCAGACCTATTATACGGACGCAATCGCAGCCGCCGCGGTTTTCTCCCCCAGAGCGGGAGGAAATCCTTCAGAGACTGGACCAGGTTGAGCGAGACTTTCACCGCGAACACAGGGAACGACAGACTTTCTTCCAAGGATTGACAAGCTTGATCAAAGGGAAGAGCAAGAAGGACCACTATATCCTTCCAATTGTTGTTGAGCCCCTGCGTGGGCAAGTCTTGCTGTATAAACCCCTACGAGGGTATACTTGTTTGTTTTGACCCCTGCGTGGGTCTATCTTTCTATTAACCCCTACGAGGGTATGTTATTGTTTAAGTCCCTGCGTGGACTATTATGTTATTTGTTTAAGTCCCTGCGTGGACTATTATGATGTGTGTTGTTAAGCCCCTGCGTGGGTAAGTCCTTGTTTAAACCCCTGCGATGGTAAGTTTGTTTATTAAAAGTCCCGTTTAGGGCGACGTGTAACCTTTTAAATAAATTAATGGAATGTAAGTTTATAAATTTCATTTTTGCTATTATCTGATATATTATATGAAATAAATAAATCAAAATCATTCCTTTTTAATAATAATCTGCCTATTTAAATATTGAATAAGAATCTTAAGTGTGAAACCTAGCCTGAGTGTCATTATGAAGACCTGGCCATGATGGTAAGACCTGTTTAAAAGATTCGTATCCCTGTTAACATCTGAAAATATGTTAACATTCCTGGCAGACGTGATTCATTAAAATCACACACGTCATTCTTATTATTGGATTCTTCAAAAGATTCCAAACCCAATTTAATGATCTCTGAATCATGGGTTTAGATCATCAATTGAGATGATCATATTTTGACCATACGTGGTAATATAGCGCCTACGGGCCCTGCTCATTTCCATATGAGCCAAAAGACAGTGGTAGCGATGACTCCCTGTCAGATAAAGGTAATGAACTAGGTTCAAACCTTCATGCTTTGATTCTCTGAAATCATAGCTTATAATTTATAACTGTCCTTGTGACTAAGCCTGTTGTGCCAGTATACCTTCATGTTTTGATTCTCTGAAATCATAACTTATAATTTAAAATGTCCTTGTGACTAGGCCTTTTGTGCCACAAATAAAACTGTTATTGTTTTATAATTAGGATAAATTATAATAGAAATCCTAAATAAATATGATTAATAAATTAACCAAATATGGTCTCTGTTTACCATGGTTAATGAATTACCCTAAGGGGCAATTCCATAATAAACTCCCAAATAAACTATTGTCCTTGTTTTCTGTAACAGTTCAATTAAAATGGCTAACTCAGACGAAAGTAATAGCCATCCAGTGGAGAATATTGATAATGCCCGGATTAATTTAACGGGTGCTGAATTGAAAGCGTTGGTTGACGACGCTGTTAACGGGTGCTGTAACAGTTCAATTAAAATGGCTAACTCAGACGAAAGGCATTGGAGCGGCAGTACGAAGAGTATAGTGGGACTCGAAGTAGGACCCTATCTACTCCGCATTCAAAGCCTCCTTCCAAGAAGGATGAACCCAAGAAAGATGATGACCGACTCTCCTCGAACCACCACAGTGCTCCATCTCAGCAAATAATACTAAATCAAGGACCCCGTGACAAGGGTTGCTCTTATAAATATTTTGTTTCCTGCAAACCCCGGGATTTCACTAGGGAGAAAGGAGCCATTGTCTGTATGACGTGGCTGGATGAGATGGATATAGTTGTGGATATCAGCGGATGCGCTGAGAGGGATGTGGTCAAGTATGTGTCGCAATCTTTTAAAGGCGAAGCTTTAGCCTGGTGGAGATCACTGATTCAAGCCACCGGGAAAATCCCGTTGTACAACATGTCATGGGATCAATTTGTTGCCCTCATCAGGGAAAATTACTGCCCCCAGCATGAGGTTGAGAAGATAGAGGCTGATTTTCTATCATTGGTTATGACAAACCTTGACTGTCAAGCTTACCTCACGAGCTTCAACACGATGTCCCGGTTGGTTCCGTATCTGGTAACCCCGGAACCAAAAAGAATAGCTCGTTTTATCGGTGGTTTAGCCCCCGAGATAAAGGCAAGCGTCAAGGCTTCTCGGCCAGCTACTTTTAGATCTGTAGCTGACATATCTCTGTCCCTCACTCTGGATGCGGTCAGACAAAGATCGCTGAGGAACAAAGATGCTGAGAAGAGAAAACGTGAAGATGATAATTCACGGAGGTCGAACAAGAAGCACCGTGGAAACGGTGACTACAAGAAGGGATCTGAGTCAAGGAAAGATGGGCATCAGTCTGGTGAGAAGCCCAAATGCAAGATTTGCAAGAAACAGCACTTTGGAAAGTGCAGACTCGAATCGAACTCGCAAAGAACTTTTGCTTGCGGGATATGCAAGTCCAAGGATCACAAGACCTTGGATTGCAAAAAGCTGAAAGACGCAACGTGCTACCGTTGCAATGAAAAGGGGCACATTAAAACTAACTGCCCTAAATACGCCAAGAAGCCTGAAGAGGCCAAGAAGACCAATGCTAGAGTCTTCAGGATGGATGCGAAGGAAGCGGTACTAGACGACAATGTGATTACAGGTACTTTCCTTGTAAATGATGTCTATGCAAGAGTACTTTTTGATTCAGGCGCTGATAAGTCCTTCGTTGATAATAAGTTTTGTGAATTGCTGAAATTACCTGTCAAAACCTTAAGTGTGAATTATGAGGTGGAGTTAGCAGATGGCACCCTAGAAACCGTCTCTACTGTGTTAGATGGATGTGTTATATCCATTAAGAACCACTCTTTTCCTCTGTCTCTACTTCCGTTTAAGCTAGCCGGTTTTGACATAGTTTTGGGTATGGACTGGTTATCTCATAACCAGGTCCAAATTGTCTGCAACAGAAAGCAAGTGGTGATTAAGACTCCGTCTGGTGAATCGCTTACCATTCGGGGAGATACCCAATATGGGCTGCCTGAGCAGGTGACTATGCTCAAGGCTTCTAAGTGCTTAAAGAAGGGTTGTGTCATCTACATGGCACAAGTGATTATTGATGAACCGAAACCCAAGATTGAAGACATCCCCGTCATTTCTGAATACCCCGAAGTCTTTCCTGAAGAACTACCTGGTTTGCCACCAGATAGGCAAGTGGAATTCAGAATTGACATCATCCCTGGAGCAGCACCAGTTGCTAGAGCACCTTATAGGTTGGCGCCCACAGAGATGAAGGAATTAAGAACGCAACTGGATGAATTGCTAGCTAAAGGTTTCATTAAACCTAGTTCGTCTCCTTGGGGAGCGCCAGTCCTATTTGTGAAAAAGAAGGATGGATCGATGCGTCTGTGCATCGACTACCGTGAACTTAATAAGGTCACAATAAAGAATAGGTATCCTTTGCCCAGGATCGACGATTTGTTCGATCAATTGCAAGGGGCAAGTTATTTCTCGAAGATTGACTTAAGGTCAGGCTACCATCAACTGAAGGTTAGAGATGAAGACGTACACAAAACTGCATTTAGAACTCGTTATGGTCATTACGAGTTCCTAGTGATGCCTTTTGGGCTCACTAATGCACCTGCCACATTCATGGATATCATGAATCGCGTCTGCAAGCCTTACTTAGACAAGTTCGTCATCGTTTTCATCGACGACATCCTTATCTACTCGAAGAACCAAGCTGACCACGAGAAACACCTTCGCTGTATTCTTAAACTCCTACATCAGGAGAAGCTCTATGCCAAATTCTCTAAATGTGAGTTTTGGCTTCGAGAAGTCCAATTCCTTGGACATGTGGTTAGTGAGCGTGGTATCCAAGTGGATCCCGCTAAGGTCGAAGCAGTTATGAACTGGCAAGAGCCAAAGACGCCTACAGAGATTCGTAGCTTTCTGGGATTGGCAGGATATTACAGGCGTTTCATTGAAAATTTTTCAAGGATTGCTGCACCCCTAACCTCCTTAACTAAGAAGAAGGTTAAGTTTGTTTGGGGCCCTAAATAGCAAGAATCCTTTGATATCCTAAAGCAGAAGTTGAGCAACGCTCCTGTTTTGACATTGCCAGATGGAATAGAAGATTTTATGGTTTACTGCGATGCATCGCACACTGGCATGGGGTGTGTGCTTATGCAGAAAGGCAAAGTTATTGCCTACGCTTCAAGACAGTTAAAGGTGCACGAAAAGAATTACACCACCCATGACTTGGAGTTGGGTGCCGTTGTATTTGCACTAAAACTGTGGAGGAATTATTTGTATGGAATCAAATGTGTGATTTATTCTGATCACAAGAGCCTCCAGCACCTGTTTAATCAGAAGGATTTAAACATGAGGCAGCGCCGTTGGATGGAGACTTTAAATGATTATGATTGTGAAATCAGATACCATCCCGGCAAGGCGAATGTAGTCGCTGATGCCTTGAGTCGAAAGGAAAGGGTGAAACCCATCCGAATCAATGCCAAGCGCATGGAGATAAAGAACAGTTTGACTGAAAGGTTGTTAGCTGCACAGAAGGAAGCTGTGTTGGAAGCTAACTATCCTAACGAGAAGCTAGGGGTAACTGAGGAGCAGTTATCTCTTTGCAAGGACGGGATTCTGAGATTGAATGGACGGATATGGGTTCCAGTTTATGGAGGACTTCGAGATGTCATCCTCCAGGAAGCCCATAGTTCCAAATATTCCGTTCATCCTGGAGCTGATAAGATGTACCAGGATCTAAGGGCAAATTATTGGTGGATAGGCTTGAAAAAGTCTGTAGCTGCCTATGTAGCTAAGTGCTTGACTTGTGCGCAAGTCAAAGCAGAACATCAAAAGCCGTCAGGCTTGCTACAACAGCCTGAACTTCCTACGTGGAAGTGGGAAATGGTAACTATGGATTTTATCACCAAGTTACCTAAGACAAGGAAAGGAAATGATACAATATGGGTGATAGTTGATAGACTGACTAAGTCAGCACATTTCTTACCCATCAAGGAGACTTATAGCTCCGATATGTTAGCCCAACTATACGTGGATAAGATTGTAGCCTTACATGGCATAACTGTGTCTATTATCTCTGACAGAGATACCAGATACACATCACATTTTTGGAAAAGTTTCCAGCAATCTTTGGGCACGCGTTTGAATTTTAGTACGGCTTACCATCCTCAGACAGACGGCCAGAGGGAGCGTACTATTCAAACGTTGGAAGACATGCTGCGTGCATGTGTGATTGATTTGGGTGGTAGTTGGGATAACCACCTACCACTAATCGAGTTCTCCTACAACAATAGCTACCACACCAGCATAAAGGCTGCGCCTTTTGAGGCCTTATATGGTAGAAAGTGTAGAACGCCCATTTGTTGGGCGGAAGTTGGAGATGTCCAATTATCAGGACCAGAGATAGTGTTCGAAACGACGGACAAGATTGTCCAGATTCGTGACCGCCTCAAAGCTGCCCGTGATAGGCAGAAGAGTTACGCAGATCCGAAGCGTAAAGCTATGGAATTTGAAGTAGGCGACAAAGTGTTGCTTAAAGTATCACCCTGGAAGGGGGTGATGCGATTTGGTAAGAAAGGCAAACTAAGCCCGAGTACATAGGACCTTTCGAGGTTATCGAACGTGTCGGGTCAGTTGCCTATAAGTTAAACTTACCAGAAGAGCTCAGTGGAATTCACAATGTGTTCCACATCTGCAATCTGAAGAAGTGTTTCGCTGATGAATCACTGGTTATACCACATACAGATGTGCATATAGATGAGAGCTTGAAATTTGTGGAAAAACCATTGTCGATTGAAGATCGACAGGTTAAGAAGCTTCGAAGGAAGCATGTGCCTATTGTAAAGGTCAAATGGGATGCCCGTAGAGGTCCCGAGTATACGTGGGAGGTTGAATCCACCATGAAAGAAAAATACCCTCATTTGTTTCAGTAAATCTCGAGGTCGAGATTTCTTTTAAGGGGGTGAGGATGTAACACCTCGAAAATTCATGTTCAATGAAATAACGACACGTGTCATATAAGACAAAATTGATATAAACCCGAATATAATTAAAGATGTATGTCGGGATTTAAAAGTGTTGTCATGTTAATTTTGCACCTCTGAACGACCTCATTATGAATCCCAAGACAAATAAACATCTGGTATATATATTCAAATTCGGGGATTTATAGCAAAAATTGATTCATGATTGAAATGGTGGACTCCTACGAAGAAAAAGCACGGTAAACTTTCTTTAACGGCACTTTCAATAAGGATTCAATGAAACATACCAAAGTGGTAGGGTATGTCACTGTTCAAGGCACATTTTAGATGCCCCTTACTGTAAAATAATGTCCCAAATTCGAAACAAGTGGTTGCCCCTTCGAATGCCTGAAAGAACAACAACTTTTGGCTGCTGATGAAGGCTTGCGCACCGCAAGCATACTCCTTACGGTGCGCAAGCAGTGCCCAGTTCCAATATTTTCGGCTGTTTGCTGTTTAAACGCATGGAACTGACTTTTATCCGAGTTTCCTCATAATGTGCGACCCCTAAACACCCCCTAGACATTTAGGGACACTTTTTAGTGAGTTGTGGTCAGTGGTAGACTTGTGTGTCAACATTTTGTGGTGATTAAATCACTATATAAAGCTCTAAGTTGCAACAAGTTCTTCACACCTTCATTCTTGCATTCCTGATCACTTCTGGAGCTCAAGACTTCTCTCAAGTGATCTCTGGTCGTTCATAGGACTCTTGTAAGTTTGCTTGACCTTTCTTAATTAAGTTTTAGCTTAAAAGTCAAACCGTCGTAATTAACGGTTGACTTAACGATTAATCACTAATGGTCCAGTGATTAGTCGAATTGAAAGTAGTTATAAGTTGGTAATTATGTGGGTAATAAACCCTTAAAAGGGTTCCCCCTGATTCCCACTCTAACTAGGTCAAATGTAGGGTCAAACTTGTTAATAAAAAGTCAACAGGATACTTAGTTTCTAATTTATGCATGATTAGCAATGTAGAACACATACAACCTGTTTGATCATTAATATAACTTGGTAATTAGTGTAAGAACATGTCTAAACATGTTTAACCCGACAATTTACTGTTTAGACCCGGTTCAGAACCGAAAGTCGCATAGTTTGACTTTTGCTTTGACTTTCAGTTCTGACCCGTTTAGGCATGTTTTAGAAATACCTTAGAGCTTCATTTGGACCAGGTTACATGCTAGTATAACCCTCTGTGATTATACACCATGGTTCATTAGTTAACCGATTAATACGCATGATTCCGTTAATTGCTCATATGTTGACCATTATGCCCTTTTCACCTTAAAACGTGATTTTTGCAAATGTAAAAGAGTAGAAACTTTAGTTACAGATATATAAACTTGCACCCAAAATTTGACATCAGTTTGAGGTGTAGATTGAGAGTTATGCTCATTAGCGTAAATTGAAAACTTTATGTTAATTAAACGGCGTAATTAGCGTATAGTCTAGTTAAGCCTACTTTTTGATATCAAACTTATTACCCACTGATGTAATATATTATTTTGGGATTTTTAAAGATTTTTAATTAATTTTAGGATGAGCATAACTAATAGTCGTAGGCTTAATCCGGTAATTGTCGGTTTTGCCCTTACGGGCCATAAAATGAGTTTTACATATCTAATCGACTCCAAACCTTTTGCTACTGATCTTAAATGATAAATAAATTATTTTAAACCTCCTGGAATAATAAAAATATCAGATTTCTATATAGAACCCGGAAACGGCTTCTAATAGCCCAATTAAGCGTTTTTAACGCCTAGTATGTACTAGAATTATTTTAAACATACTAAGGGTGATACCTACTGATATTTGAGGTAAATTATAATATTTTAACAGTAAGCAAAAGTTGTTAAACTCAGACTTCAGTTTTGAGCTTTTCGGCTTATGTGAAATTACCAAAATGCCCCTACGGTGCATAGTTTGGTTATAATTGATAAATTTCACATATACACTTTACCCTACTGTTATAAATTAGTAAACTAAGTATTTTTGATGATTATGTCAGACCTGTAACTCAGGTTAATACTTAGACTCTTTTATCACCTTATAAATGACCAAACTACCCCTACGGGGCATAGTTTGTGTTTAAATTCATTTCGGGCATAATAAATGATATCTTACTGATGTCACAACATATTTGGAGCATATTAGCTTAGGAAACCTGTAAATGGCTCTCATTATTACCCGTTACGCTTATTACGCGTTCGGTTCGGTTTATGTGACTAGTTTACATAAAATTAGCCGAAACGGGTCAAACCTTATCGGTTTTATCTCAAAATCCAGAATGTGTATAATATACCCATATTAAACAAGTATTCAAAGTTGTTGGGTCCAAAACACATTCTATCCGGTCATCGCTTAATCGTGTGCACGAACCGTATCTTTGAAACTAACCTGTCTTAAGCTTAAGCTTAATTAAAGACCCGTTAGGATTCTAATAGGTTATTATAAACCTTCGTTCCAGATTAGGAGTACCAGTAAAAGCTACTTGCGTTTGCTTATTGTGATTTATACTTTGCTCAGGTAAATACTTTTAACTTATTTTCCCTATACGGGCTTGGGTTACGGTATATAATATACCGCTTGATCGGGCATCAAATCTTCCATCGTTGGGTGGTTAATTGAATAATTTGATAGGCCCGTTTAAACAGTCTTGTTTACTTAAAAGCCTTTGGGGGGTTAATGACCATGTCCCGGATATCCTTGGCATCATTTTACGAAATGGCCACGACTTAAGCGCGGGGTGTAGGCGTACACCCGTCAGTGCACAAAAGAATAATGTGGTGTGTCTATTGATCTTTAACCCGGACACGATCCGGGCTACTGAACGCATAAGGAACATGTAATTCGTTCACAATATTATATATTTAAATAATTCTCCCAAGTATAGAAGATTAATTTTGCCTCTGTGCATTTTAATCAAGTTATAAAATGTTTATGCCACGTGCATCCAAATCAATTTTTAAAATGAGTCAGTTGATTGTATTTACCAGTGTAAACAGACGTATTTTCCCAAAAAGATTAAATGCAGGTACTAATCGTAATTGGCTGGGATTTCTCCTTAGCATCAATAGAAGTCTCGCAAGCTTAAGATGCCTAAAGTCTGTTGAACTATTGTTTCCATTTTATTTTTGATCCGTCTGTGGATAAACAATCGACCGTTGTGATATTTAATATTACAATATTATATTCGGTTGAATTATATCTTTCATTTGCTTCCGCTGTGCATATTAAATATTGTGTTGTTTGACTATTATGTTGCCAACCACGTCACGATACTCCCCACCGGGCCCACCGGTGACACGTGGAAATCGGGGTGTGACACGCTTGAAATGACCAAGTGTCATTTCAAGCGGAATTACATCAAATTACACATAATTACACTTTAGACCCCTGTAAACCCTATTCAAACATGACCTAGACTTAAGACATAGGCTATAGACATTATGCACCAACACTTCATATCATGCTATACGTAATTTTTTATCTATATAAATATAGCAATATGGTACTCATATTAAAAATAAAAAAACTCGTTATTATGGTGTAATTTAAAAAAAAAAGGTTACGTATAAAAATTTATTGACGTTAAAAAAAAATAGATGGAACTTGCATGTGCATTAAAGTTGATGGCAGTTTCTTTATTTAAACAATACAATATAAAAAGACACTATTACCCCTAATCTAGTTAGGGGTGTTAAACGGGTCGTGTTCGCGGGTTGGCAGGTTTAACCCGACCCGAACCCGAAAATTTTACACGGACCCGAACCCGACCCGAACCCGAAAATCGTATCATACATATCAACCCGAACACGACCCGGAATTTTGTGGGTTGACCCGAACAACACCCGTTCAAACCGATTTTTTTAAATTTTTTCTGAAATTAATATATTAAAATTAAAATTTACTTAAAAAACCCAAATATATATAATAATATCATATTTAAATTATAAAACCTATGTTAATTTCTCTTTTTAAGTTATAATCATGGCATAAAATACACACCCCATTAAATTTATGACATAAAATATATTGTAAAAAAATATAATATAGTATAAATGTGTTAAATAGGTCAACCCGCCAACCCGACCAGGTTGACCCGAACCCGACCCGTTAACCTAAGCGGGTTCGCGGGTTCAACCTGAAATTGACTGAACCCGTTTAGACTAAACCTAAACCCGCGAATTTCGTGTTAGGTTCGTGTCGGGTTTTCGAGTCGTGTCGGAAATTCACACCCCTAAATCTAGTCAAATTAGTCAAAAAAATAAAACATAATTTACATTTTAAGTCCTTTTCGATCTCGACCATTAACTACAAGATTTAAGGGCTTAAAACATTTCTTACACTTGTCATAAAACCACCCCTTTTTACACTAGGGGAAGATTCATTTGAGAAGAAATTTAATGTGAGAATAAAAAGAAGAAAGGGCATATTAGTAAAATGCTATTTCATTTATAACTCATATCATTAATTTTTCTCTCTTTAATTAATTAGTCAAGTAATCATTAATTATCCTACATATAATCTACAAAACCTACACATATCAAAATTTTCCTACATATACCCTACACATTATAGAATTTTATCCTACACAGTCGAAATTTATCCTACACACCTCGAAATATCCTACACAACTCATAATTTATCCTACACAACTAGTAATTTATTCTACACTTTAAATTAAGTTGTTTTTTTTTTAATTTGGAAAAAATATATATTTTGAAAAGGAGTTACAAATTTAATTTAGCTAGTTATTAAAGGGGAAGAATACAAATTAATGATTTATGTAAGTTTACCAATATACACTTATATTAAAATTAAATACAAATATTAAATGAAGTAAAATGAAGCAATCTTATTGGTTGAAACTTCTTCTTTTTTCTTTTACAAAAAAATTCTTCTCATTTGAACCCTCCACTTTTACACTAACCCCACCCTTAGATATTATTTATTTCTTTTCGTGCGGTAATTCTCGTGGATCGTTTCTTCGCAACCAATGAGTAGATCTATTATCACCCCTTTTTAGTCATTAAATATTTTGGGGTGTATCATGTGTCATGTTTTTCTAATGTTTTATGTTTGATTAAATAACATGCAAAGTCAACGTGTCACTATGTGTATCGCGTTCATTGTTTCAATTATTTCTAGTATCTATCGTTGCATTTGTGTGTATCTATGTGTCTACTCGCTATATGCCACATGTTTCGTGTGGATCTACCTAGCTGATTAGGTTCCTCACGGTTATTGGTTGTAGTCTAGTATCGCCACCAGTATTAGACTCGCTCTCCGGCACTCGAGTCTAATGCAAGCTATGGTCTTTGAGTCTTAGTGTTTCTATTGTATCTATATTATGGTCTTTACACGTTCAAAACCTAGCTCTTTTAGCGAAGTGGTGGTGGAGAGTGCTTGTGGAGGACCAAGCTCTTTGGCGAGCTGGGGTGTTGGCTATTCACAATGTCAAGTTCCCGACTCCGAATAGGTTAGCCTTAGCTTCCAGTAGTGGGGCGTGGTTGGGTATCTCGAAAATTGGGGCTGACTTCAGTGCTTTGGGTGTCAACTTGGAAAACTCGTTTGTTAAAAAAGTGGGTGAAGGGCGGCATACTCTCTTCTGGAAAGACGTATGGTTCGGCAGAACTACGTTTCAATCGCTATTCCCGAATCTTTATGCGTTGGATACTTGTAAGTTGTGCTCTATTTTTCAACGGGTCACTGGTGATGACTTTGGAAATATTGGCTTCTCCTGGAATTGGGCGAGAAGGGCTCTTCCTCAAGGGGCGCTTGACGAGGTCACGGATTTATCAGAGATGATTCGTCACTATCCTTTCATTCAGGGTACAGATAGGTGGGTTTGGGAGGCTGATTCGTCTGGTATTTTTTCGGTCAGTTCAGCTAGAAACCTCATTCTTCGAAAACTTCCCGAGACAGCTCCAACTAATCGGTTCTTCTGGTGTAAATGGGTTCCGCTCAAGACTGTTTGTTTTGCGTGGAGATTGGCTCTAGACAGGATTCCAGTGGCTAATAATCTGATTAGAAGAGGAGTTTATGCAGTTTCGAATGTGTGCAGTCTATGTAATAATTTCGAAGATAGCAGGGACCATGTTTTCCTTTCTTGCGAATTTGCAGCGGAGGTTTGGCGGAGAATTTCTTGGTGGTGTGGCATACAGTTCTACCTGGCCAGCACGGTTCAAGATCTGTTCGATTCTGCAGCGCGCTTAACATTAAATAAAGACAGTTCTATCCTTGGGTTCGCGATCCTATATACATCATTTTGGTGCATTTGGCGAGCGCGTAATGAGGCAGTGTTTAGAGATCAAAGGTGTAATGTGGATCACACCTTGGACCTGATAGTATCCCAACTGTACTCTTGGGTTAAAAATAGGACGAAGCATCGGGCGATAGATTGGTACAAATGGTGCAACAAACTGGAAGACTGTTTCATGTAATGTTGTTTCGTTTCCCTTCTTTTTTGTTATTTGTTGTTGTCGTTTCAACTTTGTTTCGCTGCTGATGTACTTTCTTCCAGTCGCGCGCTGGTTTCTTTTATGTTAATATTGTTTGTTGCTGGCCAAAAAAAAAAAAAAAATCTATATTATGATTGTGGTAATTTGTTGATTTGTTGATTGTTGTTGTGGTGATTATGGATGTTTCTACAACACATGGAATTGCATGTTAAACATATTTTTTTAAAAGTTTTCTAGGTAAAATAATATAATTAAAAAGCCAAAACACTTTATTTAAAATATAAATCTATTCACCAACATTTTATTGACCTAAAACCTTTTTACCCATGATGTATGTACACAAGTAGAAGATAGTATTGAAGGCAAAGACACATAGGACATGCCTTAGTAAAAAAGTGAACCATTATTTATAGTTGTTTATCTTTTGAGATATATATGAATTATGTTAAAAAAATATTATGCTTATGTGTGACAAATTTAACTTGGTGAATTTAAATATCTAAACTTATAATAATGTCATAAGCTATGAGCAATCATCATGCCCCATACCATTCTGTTGCGGGTCGGGGTGTGACAGGGCGGGTTTGGGACGGGTTTAGATATTCCAAACCCCAAACTCAATTAGCTAAGCTTGTCCTAAACCCGTCGGGTTTCTATCGGGTATCGGGTATACCGGCGAGTTTCAGGTAAACCCTCTAAATTAAAAATAATGACCCGTTTGGTATACCCAACGCAAAACCTGTCGCGTATCTATCTAATAACTACTAACCAATTACATTTAGCATTATCACTACAAAAATATATTAAATAACTACAATGTATATTAATAAATACCGAAATGTATATAAAAAAACTCAAATGCATAGATAACAATAATAGTGTATGTTAATTATTTATATATATCATATATATACATATTTAAAAAGATAAAAGAAATTATGTCGGGTATACAATCGGGTAAACGTGTACATTTTATCGGGTAAACGAGTATATCATCAAATCCCAAACTCGGTCCCATACCCGATTATCCAACCCCTAACCCGTCCCAAATGTGTCGAGTTTACCTATTGGGTTCGGATTCGATTGCTATCCCTAGAAGAAATCAAATCATATTAATTTGTACGATATCGAAAAAAAAGCTGTAACGGGCCACTGGGCTGTTAGGTGGGTGAAGCTTGAAAGCAAACAGACACTACAATGTGTGATATCCAAAATCCTTTTAACTAAAAGCTACCCATAACCCCATATTGAAAACTTAACATCAGTCCAGTCGATAGTTATTATATCTAAACGTATTAAACGTGTAGTAGCCAAGTTATAAACGTGATAACCTGGCTGGTTGGTCATAAAATTTGGGCTAAATGGGTCAGAAACAGCCGAAGAGGTTAGTGGTTAAGTAAACAAGTTAAACAGGTTAACCAGAACACGGTTTTTTAGTTAAACAAATGAACACAACCCTTTTAATTAAACAAGTCAACTCAAATATGGCATGTCTAATTAAACATGACAACTTAAATGTGACCCATTTATTAAATCGGTTAGATATAACAACCTAAAACCTGATTATTTTCATATCGTGTAAGATTTTTTTTAACGGTTGTGAAATATATTAGAAACACACACACAAAGACTAACCATGAGCTAGAATATAAAAAAAAAAAAAAAAAACTTATTTTTTTTGAACGACCAACTAAATCATTGGATAAGCATCCTGAGATGTCCTCAATCGAGCAAATGCATCATCTTCTCCATAACAGTCAGAGTTGGATGCATACCCGAGCGCGAGCCACCAAGCCACCAGTTCTGGGGAAAATCTGCCCGCCGGAAGGCCCACTACGGTAAAACCCGGTTCACTTGGTTTCGAACTGGCGACCTCCAGAGAGGCCTAGTTCTAAACTTCATTGTCATCACCAATGTCCTTCAAAGTGATGCTAGTGGGAATTAAACTTGGAACCTCAAAAATAAAAACCAAGTGACTAACCACTACACCAATTTGTCAGGAAATAAAAAAAAACACTTTTGGGTATCGTGTTAGAAACTATCATTCCTAGTTTATACCAACATTGATTACATCTTTCTCCCACAAGCACATATATTAGGCTGCTGGGTATGGTGACGGATGAAGACGGGGAGGGGATGAAGACGGGTGGGGCGGGATGGGGTGAAGGATCCGGCGCCGAGAAGAAAGAAAGGGGGCCCACCTGTTTGGTCCGTCGCAAACGGCGAAGAAAGGACGAAGAGGACGGGACGGGAGGGGGCGGCGTGGAGGGACGCCGGGGACGTGGCGTCGCCGGAGCAGGACGGGTGGGTCGACAGACCCATACCGTGTAGCCTTAACAACATGCAAAATGTCATAGATAATTTATCAATGAAACGCACATCCATAAGCATTTAATATTCATGCAGCAGTTTCATTAACTTTTGTATTAAAACAATTATTAATTGTCTTTTGACATAATATATCAAGTTTTAGGTTCTATCACTTGCCTAACTATCTTTTTTTTTTTTTTTGAAAAATAAACTTTACTAAAACACATCCTCGACCTAAACGGGCAAAAGGCCATACACATACACGCCAACAATTACGACATGTACACATGATATTTACACTAATCTTTCCAACGTATAGACTTAAATAAAGACCTATTTTTTAACCAGACGAAACCTTTGGACTTGACTTCTCTCAAAACCTCTTGCGGACTGCATTTTTTGTTTTGAAAAATAAACTCATTCGTCTCTTTCCAAATGCACCACTTGTTTAACTATCTAAACAAATTCTGTTGTGTACATCCTCACTCTAATATTGATTCATCTTCTCTATCTAGCCCTTTATTTATCGTAATGTTCATGATGATGGTGGTGGTGGTTGTTACATGAGACAAAGAAGAACCGGAATCACGAGCTTGCACTGTTGAAGAAATAAACGATTGTAGACCGCTCGCCAACCCCAAAATGTGCGACGAGTTAAAACAAAACATAGATTGTTTTGGTGATAGTCGTCAAGTTTTTCCTAACTTAAGTTATGTTTATGCAGCTTGTTATATATAACTTTAATTAAATTTATCTACATGACATATAAACCGAAAATATTAGCTATCTTCTTAATATATATCAAGTGTTATGATATGCTATAACTATCCTCTATTTTAAGGTGAACATGTTATAGATTTTAATAAAATATTAACGTGTAGTCGAGTTGATTTTGAGATGAGCATTTGAGAAATGACATGGATTTATTGTGCACATTTGGGGT
Source organism: Helianthus tuberosus (assembly GCA_030545235.1). NCBI lineage: Eukaryota > Viridiplantae > Streptophyta > Magnoliopsida > Asterales > Asteraceae > Helianthus > Helianthus tuberosus. The sequence goes on along the minus strand of CM060448.1, from coordinate 196,989,732 downwards.
TGGACAATAATCTGTCTTGGTGGGCTGCTCGATGAGCTCGTTTTACCTTTCATGTTATGGGCTTCATGAGACGGTTTGGTGTGGGCCGGTGAATTCAACATTTTGAGATGATCTTAATTAATTTTTACATATTACACATGTATCTTTTTTATAATTTCTAAAAGAGAAAAATGTCTGGATAGTTCTTGTGGTTTATTTCATTTTTATCTATAGTTCCTATATTTTTAAAAGAGTTAATTACTGTTTTGGTCCCTATGGTTTGTCAAAAATCACTATTTCAATCAATTAGTTTAAAAATTGCGATTTCAGTCCCTGTTGTTTCACTTTCGTAACCATTTCAGTCCACCTCGTAACCATTTCAGTCCATGTACTAACAGAATAAATGGATTGAAATGGTTACGAAAGTGAAACCACATGGACTGAAATGGTTACGAAAGTGAAACCACAGGGACTGAAATCGTAATATTTAAACTAATGGACTGAAATAGTGATTTTTGACAAACCACAGGGATGAAAACAATAGTTAACTCTTTTTAAAATTACAGCTATAGTCTCTAACTTTTGCATATTCGTACTTGGATAGTCCCTAGCGTGAATGAGGGTTAGCTTTTATTGTCAAGTGGGTGTGAAATGACCTAAATATCCTTATTGTTAAATTAATAACTATAATATTAAAAAGAAAATAATTAATATTTAAATATTTATGTGAGTCCCACCACCCACCATATCCAATCCATCTTACATACCATCTTACACACTGTTCACCACCATCTTCCCACTCAAATAGAGCATCAACTTTGTACAACACACATCTCAACCCTCTCTCGTCTTTCTCTCTCTCTCTCTCTGTTTCTTCTGTAAATTTTTCGACAAGTAACAATAATTCAAGTACCTAGCATTTCTCTTTTATTTTTCAAAATAAATTACAAATATGAATGATGATTGGGTAGGTGAATATTGAGGGCCTACTTGCATAGTTGCATATCTCTCTCCTCTTCCTCCAACGGTGACTACTACCCTCAATTCACTACTCTCTGTGGGCACCCCATGACCCGCAACACTCGCAAACCACTACCCTCTTATCTAAGAGCATTGCAGCAGAAGGTTTACTATTTTGACTAAGTAGCTTTTTTTCATGTTTTTCTAGTATGCCCCGCCGTGAACCACGAATAAAATGTGGTGATACAATAACTAACCAAACCAATATCAACTGAATTCCCGTCGCACTCTCTCGACACCAAACAAGTTTTATCTTCTTCTTAAAAAAAAAACTAATAATAATGCTTTAAAATATGATTGAGTTAAATGTCATTTTAGTCCCTGTGGTTTGGGCCATTTTGCCAGTTTAGTCTAAATGTTTCATTTTTCACATGTGTCCAAAAAAGTTTCACCGTTCTCATTTTAGTCCACTGGGTTAACTTCATCAATTTTTTGTTAACGAGAAGAGCAATTCAGTCATTTTATATGGCCGAATTGCCCTTCTAATTAACAGAATTAAATATAAAATGACCGAATTTCTCTTTTTGTTAACAGAAACAATGGATAAAGTTAATCCAGTGAATTAAAATGACAATAATGAAACCTTTTTGGACCCAAAGAGACGAAAAATAAAATATTTGGATTAAACTAATAAAATCACCCATACTACACGGACTAAAATAACATTTAACTCAATATCATTTATTGTAGCAAATGATTCACTTTCCCAAGGATATTTTTATAGATTTATTTATATATCTACACGTGGGACCCTTTTAAGCCTTATCCAAAGGCCTTGATGAGAGAGAGAGAATCATCAAACTCCAAACCTCCACGTTTCTTTCATCCGCCGGTTCAGCACCTTCACACATATACATACATACATACACGCTTTACCTTCTCAAACCTTCTTCTTCTTCACAAACCCTATCTATTCAATCGTCATCATGATCGCCATCACTTTCTATCACCTTATTACTTAAATTTCTATATTCATTCGTCTACGTTTCATCTTCTGCAGGTTCGATCATCATTTCTCTCTTCAATTTCATTTTCAATTTCTTATTCCGTTATTATTGATTGTTTTCGCTCGTTTACGAAGGAAGTTTTTCGATCGATTTAGGTTTTATATTAGTCATGATCGTGTTATGATGTTTGATGATTGATTGTGGTTGAATGATTGTGTAACTGGTGTTAACTGTTTGTGTTTTGATGATTGTTTTGTGAAATTAGGGTTTTGTTGTTTGTTGTGGTTGATTGTTGAGTGATAGTGAAGGTGAGTGAGTGGTGAATGTTATTGGATGATTGATTAATTATTATTTTGATGTTTAGAAGTTTGAATTGTTTGGAAAATGAGTTATTATGTATACATATAACATATGTGTATATATAATAGATATAAATTATCATACAGTTGTTAATAGCTTAATATGGTTATTTGATCACAGTTAGTTATATTCATGTTGTATACATATGAATTATCATACAGTTGTTAATATGGTTATTTGATCACAGTTTGTTTTATACATGTCACAGTGATCACTTTGCACTCTGTGGTTTTGAAAATTTTCATTGGACTTGGAAACTTTTTGGAAAGAGTAAAATGTCATTTTCGTCCATGAGGTTTTGTCACTTTTGCAACTTTCGTCCCTGAGGTGCCATTTTCATCAAAAAAAAAGTTTGAAATCTTGCCATTTTCATTCCTGAGGGTCATTTTTCGAGGGATGAAAGTTGCAGCAAATTGCCAAGGTCAAGGATGAAAATGGCAAGAAAACCAAAGGTGATGACGGAAAAGTTGTTTTGGATGAAACAAGCAAATATGCCCAAACCTCAGGGACAATTTTGGCAATTTACTCTTTTAGAGACTTTTAAGAAGTTTGTTTAGTTGCATTGCAATGTTTACATGTTAAAAATCATTTGAACTTACAGGTTAAGGACATGAACCTCGAAAGCTGAGTAAGTTGATTTTTAGCAGCTTTTAAGGTTAAATTCCCATGGGAGGAGCTTGTTCTAGGAAGCGGGACCCACAATCCGACGAGGAGAATGCACAAAGAGTAATTACTAGAAGGTATTCGAAGAGCGGAAGCTCGAAATGGCTGGGGACGTCATTCTCTCGAGCAAGTGTAGATAATAAAGGAGGACTCGCGTTATGCCCGTCTCTCATGGAATTATGTATCTTTAAAATATCTGAAGTATGTTAGTTTTCAATATATTAATCCTATAATCAGCTGTAATAAAGATTAAATGATGTATTTTTTATGGTCTCTTAACAGGAAATTGATCAGTATGGGACCTTTTCAACGCTTCCAAGAGATATTAGTCAGCAAATTTTTAATGAATTAGTTGATTCTCAACGCCTTACCGAAGCATATCTTGAAGCTTTTCATGATTGTGATCTGCAGGTATCTTTTCTAATAAGGAAAAAGTAGCTGATCTGTTGTCCACATCGTCTTACGCGAACATAATTGGCATGCTATATCATCCTATGTAGCATGATGGTACAGAGCTGCAAACGAACCGAATGAACACCATTTGTTAAGAAATATATGTGTTCACGAACTGTTCATGAACACTTACCGAACGAGATTTTATGTTCGTGTTTGTTGTTTGTTAAGGAACTGAACTTGTCCGTGTTCATTTGTGTTTGTTAATTTTAGGCAACGAACGAAAATGAACGTTGATGAACACTAATGAGCACAAACTAATGTTCATGAACACAAATGGAAACAAACGAACACAATCAAGCGTTCATGAACAAAATATATAATACACTTGACACTTATTAAATATTTTATTATTTGTCGGAATTTGAAGTATTTAAATAAAATATAAAAACTAAAAACATTAATGAACTTTCGAACACAATCGAACACGTTACCGAACGTTCACGAACATAAATGAACGAGCGCGGCCTCTGTTCATGTTCGTTCATTCAACTAAACGAAATTTCTTGTTCGTATCTGTTCGTTTATTAAATAAACGAACTTCCCTTCGAACGGTTCACGAACTGTTCGTCAAACGTTTGGTTCATTTGCAGCCCTAGGTATATGTAATATATAATTTTGTTACCATATCCTCGTTTTGTTTTTGGCAGGATATAAATTTAGGCGAATATCCCGGTGTTGATGATGCATGGATGGATGTTATTTGTTCTCAGGGGTCATCCTTACTCTCTGCAGATATTTCTGGTTCAGATGTTACAGATTCTGGTTTATTTAGTATCAAAGACTGCATGAACATCGAGGCCTTAAATTTGAATTTCTGTGAAAAGATATCAGATGTTGGGCTCGGCTGCATTAGTGGTACTTTTTTTCTCCAAGATTTTAAACGCTAACTATTATTATTATTTTCTTTGATCAAAGTTGACATGGTTTGAAGGATAACATTAGAAGAAATAGATCAGTTTAATCTTAAAAAGCTTCTAATAATTGTTATATTTCAGGTTTTTCAAACTTGACGAATTTGAGTTTCAAGAGGAACAATAATATTACCGCTAAAGGAATGAGTTCGCTTTCGGGTTTGGTCAATTTGTCAAAGCTGGACTTGGAAAGATGTACAGGGATACACGGTGGTCTTGTTCATTTAAGAGGTATATTTATGTGTTAAAAACTCATAATTATTATTTTATTTATCGTAACACATTTTTTGTTTTTTTTGGCTGTGAGTTTGAAAGTGAATTTGCGATCTTGAATAATTACTTGTATTACTGATTCCTATCAGATATGGAAAAAGCGTACTTGTTTTGTTAAATTTTGCTGTATATATTGTGTAACAAGGGTATTTTGGGCATTACAATGGCAGGCTTAAAAAAACTCGAATCACTTAATCTTAACTGCTGTAATTGCATTACCGATGCGGATATGAAGCCTCTGTCAGGTAATTGTTCTTAATAATTTGCATCATTGATATTTACATGATTAGCTCTAATCAGTGTTCTAAACGTGATTTAATGCTATAAGCCATAACATATACGATCAAGAAAAAAATAATTTCTTTTAATAATTTGAATTTTTATTACACTTTGTAATTTGTAATGATTAATGAACTTGAAATGAATATGAATATCATTCACTGTACTAATAGTTTTTTATGTTTTAGAGCTTACAAACTTGAAAGAATTACAAATTTCGTGCAGCAAGGTGACAGATCATGGTGTCACATTCTTGAAAGGTCACTCAAGTTTTTATTTTTTGAACCACATATTTTTCTTTTTCCATTATATATTTATGAATCTAAAATATTGTGTATTCTTTTTGTTTTTCAGGCTTGCACAAGCTTTCATTGCTGAATCTGGAACGCTGCCCTATAACTGCAGCATGCTTGGATTCACTTTCAGGTCAATTATATAATTATTTATTTTTGTTCAATTCATAATTCTGCTGGATAGTTGAAATTTCAATTGAGTATTTTTATTTATTTGATAATTATTATCCAGATCTTGTTGCTCTGCTTTATCTGAATGTAAGCAGATCTAGTTTCACTGATGACGGTTGTGAAAAATTTTCAAGTAAGCCTTTTTATTGTTGTGTTGTGCCTTTTAGAATATTCGAGTTTTTTTGTTACTAAATTATAAAAAATAATATATTTTGCAGAGCTCAAGTCTTTGAAGGTGCTTAATTTGGGATTCAATGATATATCAGATGCTGTTTTGTCTCACTTGAAAGGTGAATTATTATTAACCTTGACATATACTCAGAAATTGGAAATTATTAGCCTTGGTTTAAAAAAGCGCGAGGCGCTCCGAAGCGTTTTGGTTACAAAAGCTTTAAGCGAAGCTTCAAGCGCGAAGCGAGAGCTTCACGTATACGAAGCGCTCAAAATAAAAAAAAATATAAAAAATATTTGTACACATCAATATGACATGTTCTACTTGTTAATCAATAATAAACACAAAAACATGATTAAAAAACATATGTAACACATAAAAAACATAGTTAAAACGTAAATTAAAGTCGATTATTGGAGAAAGTATGAAGAGGCGATGGAGAAGAGGGAGGGAGCGAATGAAGATGTTTACTAACATTCTTTTTTTTTAGGGTAAAGAAGTAGCGGGCCTCAGTTAAATCCTATTAGAGACTATTGGGCCTAAATAAAAAACCCAAATCTGACCTGATTGGGCTGAAGCGTCGCTTCAAACCAATGGCGCTTCGGGCTTAAAGCGCGCTTCAAAACGCTTCACGTGATTTGTCTCCTCGGAGCAAAAAAAGCGACAACCCTAGCGCTTCATCGCCTCACGCTTTAAGCTCGCTTTTTTAAACCAAGTTATTAGCATCTGGAATCATTTATACACACACATAAATGTATACATATAATATAGAGTAAATTGCCATTTTCGTCCCTGAGGTTTGACTAGTTTTGCGACTTCCGTCTAAAGGTTTGTTCTTCTGCATCTGGATCCAAAAGGTTTGAAATCTTGCCATTTACATCCAGCTCGTTAGCTCCATCCATTTCAAACCTTTTGGATCCATATGCGAAAAAACGAACTTTTGGACGAAAGTCGCAAAACTGCTTAAACCTCAAGGACTGCTTAAACCTCAGGGACTAAAATGACATTTTACACTATAATATATATTCAATTCAATTTTATGGCATGCAGTTTTAAAAGATTTGGAGAGCTTGAATCTTGACTCATGTAGAATTGGAGATGAAGGATTGGTTCATTTAGCAGGTTATTCTTTTGTTTAATTTTTTTTGGTCATGTTGGATAAGTTAATAAATTATTAATATTCTAATAAATATTTGTGGTTTTCAGGTCTTAGTCGTTTAAAGTGTTTGGAGTTATCTGATACAGAAGTTGGAAACAACGGGCTTCGTCATATATCTGGTCAAGCCATTTTTATGTGCTGAATTGTTCATATATAATCTTATTTGACTAATCAAAACTAAGATTAACGCTTATTTTAAATTTTGCAGGTTTGGTGAATCTGGAAAGTTTGAATCTTTCATTCACTGTAATTACAGATGGCGGTTTAAGAAACTTGGCTAAACTAGCTTGTCTTAAATCACTTAATTTGGATGTTCGTCAAATCACAGATGCTGGCCTTGCAGCTCTAGCAGGTATGCATACATTGACCTGTTTGAATCTTGCAGTTTGTTCATATGGATCGGGTTCAAAACAGGTTTGTGTCGTTTATTGGTGGTTTTTATATGCTTGTACATAAAGTGAAAAAGACCAAATTGCCCTTCACGTTAACGAAAAAGACAAAAATACCCCTGACCTAACGGAGAAATATGGATTGAGTTAACGAGCCGGATGAAAATGACAAAATTTAAAAAAATTTGGATCCAAATGCGAAAAAACAAACTTTTGGACGAAAGTCCCAAAACTGGCCAAACCTTAGGGACGAAGATGACATTTTACTCTTTGATTTATTAGATAATGTCACAACGTGAATAAATTGCAAGATTTTTTAAATGCTAAAATAATGACTTTCAGATATTCCAATTGGTTGTATATGCAGGTTTGGCCGGGTTGACCCATCTGGATTTATTCTGTGCAAAAATAACAGATGCTGGAACGAAATACTTGCGCAGTATGCTACATTTTCATCTATAATAATTTGTTCTTATAGAATTATATTAATTTCTGATTTTGGTTTCACGTGTAGATTTTAAAAACTTAAAATCCCTCGAAATTTGTGGTGGGGGATTAACTGATGCTGGTGTGAAGAACATTAAAGATCTTCAATCTCTGATGCTTTTGAATCTTTCACAGAACCACCATCTCACTGATAAGTCTCTAGAATTTATTTCTGGTAATTTTTCTTCAATTTTACTATTCATGGGCTGCAATAAGTCTCTAGAATTTATTTCTTCAATTTTACTGCAAGACATTAAATGAATAAAGACAACTTTACTTTATTTGAGCAGCCTTCATCTGAACGGGTTTTACGCGTGTTAGTTTCTGGTGTGGTACGGTTAATTCCACACCAGCCGCCACATTAGATCCGACATTCGCAAAGAAGACTTAAAAACACAAGAGTAAAATGCCATTTTCGTCCCTGAGGTTTGGGCCAGTTTTGCAACTTTTATCCAAAGGTTTGTTTTTTCGCATCTAGATCCAAAAGGTTTGAAATCTTGCCATTTTCATCTGGCTCGTTAACTCCATCCATACTTCTCCGTTAAGGGGTATTTCTGTTTTTTTACATAAAGTGAAAAAGACTGAATTGCCCTTTTAAAGCTGACACAAAAGACGGAAACACCTCTGACTTAACAGAGAAAAATGGATGGAGTTAACAAGCATGATGAAAATGACAAATATTTCGTACCTTTTGGATTCAGATACGAAAAAACAAACCTAAACTGGCCAAACGTCATGGACGAAATTGGTATTTTACTCAAAAACACAATAAAAAGTTATTTTATGATTTTTTAACAAGGTCTTTTTATTCATGTATAAAACTAGTTATTAATCAATCACTCATGTGGCAGATGCATATCCAATATTAACTCGTTATTTTTTACTTAATAAAACATATGCACGAACTAACTAACCACCGGTCGATTTGAAACTGCAGAATTGTCACAACTGGTGTCTTTAAACGTTTCGAGTTCTCGGGTAACTAGTGCAGGATTACAGCATTTAACAAAACTGAAGAACTTGAAATCACTCAGTTTGGAATCAACTAAAGTGACCGCAAATGATATAAAGAAGCTTCATGAAGCTCATCTCCCAGATTTGGTGACGTTCCGGCCCGAGTAGAAGACGGGTTTCCGGCGAATGAATGATTTGTTGAAGTGTAAATAATGTTCGTGTTATGGGTTTGAATGCATGATGAGATGTTTGGTGAATGTGAATGTGAAGTTTCTTCTTGCTATGGAAATGGTGGAAGTTGTAATGTAAATAAAAGGCATCCAGGCCTACATCTCTTCAATGTTTTATGGTTCTTGTAAATATTTTGGGATGGTTTGTTTTTACTAAACCAACTTTATTATGTTTCTCTAGCAGTCTTGTATAAAAAGCTTGCATCTGTAAGCAAGACACGAACACGATACGACGCGAACACGAAAACAACATGAAATCTTATCGTGCAAGTTTTTTTTTCAAAAAACACGAAGCTGATAATAAACAGGTTACACGAACCTGAACCCGACATGTTAAGACACGAAAAAATTTACCTACGTATGCCTTGTTAAGATATGAGCATAACCTGTTAAGACATGAATTCGCCCTGGAAGGGTGATGTGTGGAGTCTAGGGTTATAAAAGCAGATCCAACCTGTCCGATGCTTCTTCGGCCAAATACGATATACAAGTGGGACCTGCACTATGCGCAAGCTGTGCGAAAAACCGCTTCTTTTTTCCGGTTCTGAAACAACTTGGGCGAAATAGGGTTCTACCGGGAAACCATGGATTTTTTAGTTTTCGCCATTGGTTACTGGTTGAGGCATATCGTGTCAGACACGATCTCTTGAGGCACAAACATAACCTATTAAGACAAATGCGTCAAGAAAGCTTTCGTATCATGCTCGTGTTCGTGTCTGAAATTGTCAGCTCTAAGTAAGTGGGTCTAGGCCCAGCAAACATTAGTTAGGCAGTTGGTTAATATCTGGTTGGTCAATTCAAGTATTTTTCAGTTGTCACACATTTGTTATTTAGATGTGAAGATGGACTTTAAGATAAATACTTTGAATTAAAATTCGCTATTTAAGACAATTTAGATGTGAAGATGAACGATAAGATAAATACTTTGAATTAAAATTGTTATTTAGGCAAGCCCACTTTAGGTTTGAATGTTTGATTATTAAAAGTCTGAACTCTTAAGACATGTTAGAAGGAACCTAAAACTGAAAATCTGTTCGAGTTCTATGCTAGGCGTCGGCCCAAGAACAGTTTCTGGGCAAGCCAACCGTTGGTTTTTTTCATCGGTTTGATTATAGAAAATCTGTAGACACAAGAAACCCAAAACAAATAGATACGAAGATCCACTTATTCAACGTTAACCTACATTTTTATGTGTTAAAAACACATTTACCTAAGCGAGTCAAATGGGCTGGCAGACAATGATCAATTTGTTTAATTAGACACGACCTGTTTATATAACTGTTTAGATATGGTGCGTCATGTCAAATTTGCCAGCCCTAATTTCGCCATCGAGGCGATCTCATAACGCGATGTTAGCAGGCAGTGGCGGATCTAGGATTCGTTCGTAGCAGTAACGTTTTATAAATAAACGGTAACGAAATCGAAAAAACGTCAAATTTTTCCAAAATTTACACTAATTTTACATTACCGCCGGAGCGCCAAGCGGTAGCGGGCGTTGCCCCTTGTATGTACATACGTTGCCCCTTGTATGTACATAGGTCCGCCCCTGCTAGCAGGTCTTGATCCTTGGCCGGTTGGCCTGCTTATGTTTATGATAAAGGCCTGGGCAAAAGTTGTATCAAAGTCAAAACCGAATATATAATTAGATAAATAACATCACACTAAGTAACGAAACTAGGTCGAAAACGAACTGAACAATTGTTCGATAAGGAAATAAATGTGTTCACGAACGTTCATGAACACTTACCGAACGTTCGTGTTCGTACATTAAGGAAATGAACGTGTTTACGAACACAAATAAAATCGGGAAAGCGACATAGTCTAGACGTGGATGGCAGAGGAAGCAACGCTGGAACTTGAAGCCATAATAGTGGAACGGAGGATGATAGTGTTCGCCAATGTGAATATTGAGGAAAGAAAGGGGAACGATGCATAAGCACAATGAGAATAGGGTTTTCTATTTTATTTTTTAGGATAATAAAATAAATAAAAGTTAAAGAATATAAAAAGCTTAGATAAAATAAATAAAAGTGCAAAAAAACTCATGAACATAAACAAACATAAACGAATGTTCACGAACACAATTGAACAACCGAGGCCTCTGTTCATGTTCGTTCATTTAACTAATCGAACGAAATTTCCTGTTCATGTTGATAAATGAACGAACGTAAACGAACTTCCTGTCGAACGGTTCACAAACTGTTCGCTGAAAGTTCGGTTTGTTTACAACATTAATCGAAACCAATATATATGACCCCCAGTTGTGGTTTTTCCATATATTAGTTTCACAGCTGTATTTGTAGTTTGGGTTCAAGTAGCCTCAGTTGAGCTGATTATTACAATCTATGTAAGTGTAATATTTTGTTTTCATTTTGCTTATTGTAATTGTAACGTATGGAGAAATGAGAAATGTTTGAAAAGTTATATTTTTTTTTCCAATTTTACCCCTCCTTCATTAAAAGTCCCCCCCCCCCCCCCCCCCTCCTTCATTAAAAGTCTCCCCCCTCCTTTTTAGTGGTTTGAAACGAACTTCCTGTCGAACGGTTCACAAACTGTTCGCTGAAAGTTCGGTTTGTTTACAACATTAATCGAAACCAATATATATGACCCCCAGTTGTGGTTTTTCCATATATTAGTTTCACAGCTGTATTTGTAGTTTGGGTTCAAGTAGCCTCAGTTGAGCTGATTATTACAATCTATGTAAGTGTAATATTTTGTTTTCATTTTGCTTATTGTAATTGTAATTACCTATATATTAAAATTAGAATGGAATGAATAGTAACATCACTAACAGATGAGCAAATGGTATCGAGTACCGGTACCCAATTTACCAAATTTTTATGAATATGACAAATAAATGTTAACACTATTTATGGTTTTGTAAATCGTAAGAACTACTATTTATGGATAATAGCACACACCAATCCTTGAGAGGTTGACGTCGGCTTAAGTCCCTCTGCTAAATCCGCTTTTCACTGGTTTTATGTCTTCCATGAAAACCATTTGTACAACGCATGTTACGTTTTACCATTTTGCTTATTGGTATGGTTCCATAACGGGTTCTCACGGTTACCAAGAAAAAAAACCCGTCTAAAAGCTAGAATTTACATTGTCGATAAAGAAAAATCAAAGAGTTTGGGTCTGTCACAACGAATTCAAAACTTCTTGATCTTGTTGCTAGAAATGTTTTTCACAACGGACCCTCGAGAAGCTGCTTATATTCTACGAATAGAGATCTATTATAACAGTATAAGAAAGAACGCAAAAGCCTTCCACCTTCATTTTCTATTTATAGAAAGTTCCATAAGCAAGATTAAGGAAGAAGTCACTAATTCATATGCCAAAATTCACTAGAAAACTGTCAAGGAACTTTCTTATCAAGTCTATATGCAAATATGGCAATCGTCACACCACCTTTTTCACGTAAAATACCTACACAGAATACAAAAATGTTATGCTACCATATTAGAGTTGATGCATGGGTTTGCAAACGACGTTTTTGAACTTCAAATTCACGAATAAGACAAACTGTAAAGAATACTTACCAAATTTGAAGTTCTAAATTGGTTTGTTATGTTGGCATGCTTAGAATCCTAGATTGTAGCAGCTTATGGAACTTTTGTACTTTGTGTGAATAACCATTTGATGGTATACTTTTACTGACTTTTTTCCGGCCCTTGCGCACCATAGAGTCTTCTGTATCCAAAACGTAGGATATCTGCCACAAACGATACACAAGTAAAAAAATAAATAAATATTTTCGGAGGTAAGAGCGTTAAAGTCGCATTATTTTTAGTAATGCCGCACTAAGCGTGTAATTTTTTTGGGAAAAATACACGAAACAGAAACAAGATTTGACATTTTCTTTTCATGATTTTAGCCCGTGGCGAAGCTTGAGATTTCCGACCAGGGGTCGAAAACGTATATATCCAAAAAATTCTATACGAAAACTACATACTCTCCACTACTGAGCGAAAAGTTTGGGGGGTCGGCCGCCCCCACTATGTTGCGCCCCTGATTTTAGCGAAAGAATTGTCGCATTAGATACCAAATATTAAAAAATAAATAAACTATTTACATGTTTGAGAAATGATCTTTTAAGATAGATAAAAATTGATTGTTTGAGAAATGATCTTTTAAGATGATAAAAATTGATTGTTAAATGTCACATACGTGACATATACACACAATAAAATGACAAATAAGACGCCACCATTTCTACAATCAGTAATAAAATGCAACTCGGTTGTTAAAACTTAAAACTATTATTGAACCCTTTTATTTTTATATTATACGTTATAACAAAAGGAATACAAACTTGTGTTTAGTGAAAGAAAAAAGAAAATCCTTTTATTATCGGTAACGAAATATAAGTTGGTTTTCTATTTTACGCATGACTAAAAATTATTTTCTAAAATCGAGAGAAAGTGTAAAATTCATTATCATTTCAGGTCGTTTGTCCAAATTCTTTGTTGGTCGAAAAGGACACACTGAAGTCGAAAATTGGTGTAAATTAATCAAATAAATAGGTTTCATAACAACATGATAAGTAAGATTGATACCTTATATGTAATGCAATTTATCTTGCATTCCATCCTATTTAAAATTTGAACTTCCTCCATGGCTTGCATCATTGCTAAATCTTCATCTTCACAAGCATATTTTCTTTTATTTCTACATAGATAACAAGTTAAAGCAGGTTAGTAATAAGGCTTTCATCTTCATAGTACGATTTGCGCACTTTTTTCTACACAACTTAAGAGAATGTATATCTTTTTTTTTGTCAAAATGTTTATACTTATAAACACATAAAATGAACCAATATGATACTCGGCTACTATAAAGTGACTTTATTAGAAGTATAACCTAAAGTAACAACCATTTTAAAGAAAAAGTCATTAAACAGTAACCAAGTTTCATAATTATTCCGCCAGCGGTCTCGTGTTCTAATCCAAACTTCCACTGGTTTCTGCCTTTAAAGCCCTTGAAGGCCACCTGCCCGTTGGTCATCAAAGTATTAGTGGGGCGCGTAAGTTTTCCGGTGACGGATTCTCACAAGCATAATAAAAAAGTTTCATAATTGTTTTATTTAGGTCACTCTGTTTTAAACAGTTATGGAAATTTTCACAATAGGACCAGCTAGTGTTTTTACCCGCCGCGCGTTGCGGCGGCGCCATACACGGCGTGATATATTATAGACTACAATCAACCCGACTCGTTTCCGAACTAAATTTACGTAGAAACGTAAAGTAATCCGAATTCATACCGTTGAATGAAAATGTATTATATTTGACCCAACTTGTTTCCAAACAAAATTTACGGTGAAACGTAGACCAACTCAAAACGTACATAAAATAAACATGGGCGTTGGCGTTGTACGCGGCGTGATAAAGTATAGACTACAATCGACCCGACTCGTTTCCGAACTAAAATTTATATTGGAACATACAGTAACTCAAATTTATACAGCTGAATCTAAACGTATTATATTTCAGTCGATTTGTTTCCAAACAAAATTTACGTCAAAATGTAGTCTAACTCAAAACATACAAAAAAAACATTATATAATTGACCCGACTCGTTTCCAAACAAAAATTACGTTAAAGCGTAGACGGACTTGAATTTATACAAACATGTACAAAAAAAAACGTAAGAAATCAGTTTTAGGGTAAACTCGAAACTTTAGAAACTTGAAAGGGTCAAAGTGTCATTTACAAAGTTAGAGGGGTAGAAAGAGACGGTGGCTTTGCTTTGCCACCGACCTTTCTTTTTAAGGTATATACAAATATGAAATTTGTGTGAACTTTCTTTTTAAGGTATTTGTAAATATGAAATTTGAGTGACTTAAATGTACAAATATTTACACTTTTGCAAGTGTGAATAACATGACCAAAAGAGTACACATTTTCCTAAACCATGCAAAAAAGAGTGTGCAAAATTTGTAGTAACCTAGTTTTTTTGTTCAAGAATTAAATACCTTTTTAAGAAGAGACGGGCCTTCGTTTTCCCAGGAACAACGGGAACTAACTGATTGGTTGGATAGGCTTCAAAATTTGGGTCTATCGATATGGAGGGTGCTTCTGACATGTCACATCCGGGGTCCATTAGTCGAATAATCAACCAGGTTTGACTTTGACTAACGGTTTTGGATATAGGTGACTATCATGACACAAAAAAACTAATTAGCCATTGATATTGCACTACAATCAGAAAAAAAAGGTATGGTACTACTTACACTTTCAAATCTATAGATGTTATTATCATTAGCAATCACTCTCGCATTTGCGTAATAGAGTTCATCTACAAAACTCCCGGGGTTTCTCATGCGTTCATATGTATAGAGATGTAGAAGTTTGTTATCAACCTCATCCATAGCAATCGCTAGCAGCTGTGGAAAGGTATTATGGTCACAAAATTTAGTCATTAGAGATCTTGATAGTCTTTTGTGAAAAAAAGTAGAGGTGGCAAAACGAACGGGCGGGTAGGGAGGTTGGGTTTACATGGCAAAATGGGTCGGGTCAAGCCTGGAAAAATTTGGTCTAGAATTAAACATTTTTGAGTAAAATGCCATTTTCGTCCCTGAGGTTTGGTCAGTTTTGCGACTTTTGTCCAAAGGTTTGTTTTTCCACATCTTTTTTGTTAGCAAAAAAGACAGAAATACCCTTGACTTAACGGAGAAATACGAATGGAGTTAACGAGCTGGATGAAAATGGCAAGATTTCAAACCTTTTGGATCCAGATGCGGAAAAACAAACATTTGGACGAAAGTCGTAAAACTGGCCAAAACTTAGGGACGATAATGGCATTTTACTCTTTTATATGTAAACAATTACAGTCACAAATGATATTAAAAATCATATTATTTCAATTCTAATATATTTTCTATATATAAAATGATTTAGGAGTTTTATGTTAGAAATACAATTTCTAACATGTGCCCCGCTTGCGGTATGCACATATAATGTATATATGTGTGGGCGCTCGGGGGGCAAAAGCAAAAGTGCACTAATTTTTAACGTTATTTTACTAATTTCGTGAAAATAACGTTAAAAGAGGGGATGGTTAATCATGCATCATGTGGTGGCGTTGATAGCCGAAAGACAAGGGGGTACATGCACCAATTGGCGTTTGTCTCAATTGCTGAGTGTTATGTGCCTTATGTCCAAGGCTTGATGCAAAACCACAATCGAGCCGGGGGTCTCATTGGAAGCAGCCTCTCTATTCCTACGGGGTAGAGGTAAGGCTGTCTACATCCCACCCTCCTCAGACCCTACCTTAGCTTTTGCTATTGGTGGGATATACTGAGTACGATGATGATGATGTTAGAAATACAATTTGGGTGAGTTTCGACCCATTTGACCCGTTTCCTTTTGATCCATTTTTTTTATATTACCCATTTAACACCTTAGGGATAAAAAGATAACCCACATGCAAAATTGCCACCTATACAAGAAAAAATCACTCTAGTGGAAATGCAAAAAGCGCACCCCTGTTTCTTTTCTTATTCTACAAGAACGACGGTTTATTTTTGACAAATAAACGATAGAAAATGAGCATGTCACCTGTTTAGACAACTTGTAAATGAGCTTGTCTAATGTAAATAGAGGAAATGACCAAGTTCCAAGAACCGTTCGACAGTCATCTTCATATTTTGCACTATCAGCATCACCACCAAGAAACGTGTAGAGCAAATCCAAGAATCTGAACCGACAAAAAAGCAAAATCAGGATAGTTATCGAAACAACTATCCATTAATCAATCTGAAAGACAGTCAAAGTCAAACCTAGCATATGAGTTATTAGGTGTTGTGTCATTCGAACACCTCCATTTATCATTAGCAGACTTTTCCTTTGCATCCTTTAATCTTGAATATAGCATCTGGTGATTATAAGTAAAAAATATATAAATATTAATAAAACTGAAGCTAAGTGCATAAAAAATATAAAATTTTGGTCAAACTTCTGTTCCTGAGTAACCAACTTATTTAGGCCAAAAGAGAACCGATTTTTGAAGTGCCAAGTTAACACCATATCATGAAAAGGTCAACATGGACAAAAGTTTTTTACCAACACATCAGTTGCCATGTCATCATATGAGTCCGATTCTTAAATCAAAAAGTAAATTACACGAATGGTCCCTGTAGTTTACCAAAATTTTGGATTTGGTCCCTAACTTTCCAAAAGTACATGGGTGGTCCATGTAGTTTTCAATTTGTAACGCATTTAGTCCCCAGACTTTTCCAAAAGTACATGGATGGTTCTTGTGGTTTGTACTTTGTAACGCATTTAGTCCCTAACTTGGACCTGCTAAAACCTTTAGATTTGTTGGCTGGGGACTAAATGCGTTACAAAGTGCAAACCACAAGGACCATCCGGGTACTATTGAAAAGCTAGGGACCAAATCCAAAATTTTGGTAAACCACAGAGACCATCCGTGTACTTTACTCCAAATCAAAATTTGCAACATTTGTAATATAGTGAGCCTTACTTGATGGAGTCTGAAGAAAACATAAAAGGTGTCGTTTCCATAGAAAACCCGAGGGCCATTTTCGTCATTATGTGATACTACAGGTGCGTATTTCGTAACCGGTTTTACTGTTTCTAACAATCGTTCTTCAACTTCTCCTTCACTCCCAGCCTTGTTATCATGAACCCCGTCATGTTCTTCAGGGTAGTGATCCTCTACATCAGCAGTTTCACTACCCGAAGTATCACTAGATGACCTATGTGCGCTTTCTTCACCTTCCTCGTCTGCTTCATTTTCATGATACCCATTTTGGTAATTTTCCTTCGTACCACTTTCTCTATATGATGCAAAATTATCTTCTTCAGAATCTCCATTATTATCCCTTGAAATACTTAACATGGGTTCCACAAAATTAGTCCAGATTTTCATGACTTTGTCGGATTGTTCGGTGGTACAATTTTGTGGAATATAGTATTTCATGAGTTGATATATGTCATCATGAACATCAAAATTCCAATACTTAAATTCTTGATGTGGTGTGTTGTTTTGTCTTTCGCCAGAAACAAAGTTCTGAATAATGTTTTCGTCTTTAGATTTTTCTTCACGGATTTCCTTGATTTCCAATAATAATGCTGCATTATAAAAGAACATGTGTTAACTTTTAAAAACTTACATTTCTAGTTAGTGTCATAGGGCTGCAAATGAACCGAACGAACACGAACAAGACCTTGTTCATGTTCGTTTGTTAAGATATATATGTGTTCACGAACTGTTCATGAACACTTGCCGAAAGAGATTCTATGTTCGTGTTCGTTTGTTAAGGAAATGAACGTGTTCGTGTTTGTTTGTTAATTTAGGCAATGAACGTTCATGAACACAATCTAACGTTCATGAACACAAATGGAAACAAATGAACACAAATGGAAACAAATGAACACAAATGGAACCAAATGAACACAAATGGAACCAAACGAACACAAACAAGCGTTCATGAACAGAATATATAATACACTGACATTATTAAATATTTTATTTGTTGGAATTTTGAAGTATTTAAATAAAATATAAAAACTAAAAACACTAATGAACCATTGAACACAACCGAACATAAATGAAGACGTTACCGAATTTTTACGAACGTAAATGTATGAACGCGGCCTCTGTTCATGTTCATTCATTTAACTACACGAACTTCCCGCCGAACGGTTCACGAATTGTTCGCTGAACGGTTGGTTCGTTTGCATCCCTGAGTGAAAACAATAAAATTATATGAACTTACATTTTTAATTACCTTTAGCACTCAAGCTCTTTGCGTCCTGCTGTTTGAAATAGAAGCTGCGATGATCAAGAGATTTGTGATAATTTTTCGCGTAAACTTCTGCCCAAATTTTATTAAAATCGAAACGACATCTTGCCCATTCCTCTTGTTTTTGCTTCAAACGAGTTAATATTACTGGTAGAGCAAGAGACGCGTTCTTTTTTAATACATCCATCACATCAAGCCGGTTATCTCCGTATAAACGTTCAATGCACCTCAAATTTATAGCTGAATAACAAGCAGAATATAAATGGTCAAAACATCTGCAAAAATATAAAAAGATGGATGATTTATCAATTTATTAGTTTATTATCACTTTCTCACCTGTAAAATGATCTTCAACTCGAACCACACAGTCTGTCTTGATTGAATTATTATTTATCTTATCTAAAAGTTCTTCCACTCGCCTGGTTGTCACGTTAACGGATTCTAATAACATGTCCAGTTCAAACCTGACATAAAAGTCAACATGGTTGAAGTTACCAATACGGAAGGCTGCAAATGAACCGAGTTTGTTAAGGAAATATATGTATTCACAAACTGTTCATGAACACTTACCGAACGAGATTTTCTGTTTGTGTTCGTTAGTTAAAGAAATGAACGTGTTCGTTTGTTAATTTTAGGTAACGAACGCAAACGAACGTTCATGAGCACAAATGAACACAAACTGATGTTCACGAACACAAACGAACACAAACTAATGTTCATGAACAAAAATGAAAACAAAGGAACACAAACAAGCGTCCATGAATAGAATATATAATGCACTGATACTTATTAAATATTTTATTTGTCGGAATTTTGGAAGTGTTAAAAAAATATTAAAAATAAAAACACTAATAAACTATCGAACACAAACGAACACGAACATAAATGCATGAATGCGGCCTTCTATTCATTTGAGTAAACGAACAAAATTTCTTGTTTGTGTTCGTTTGTTTAATAAATGAACGAACACAAACTAACTTCCCGCCGAACGGTTCACAAATTGTTCGTTGTGGTTCGTTTGCAGCCCTATAACCGGGTCAGATTACTCAAAATCAAAACTTTTAAAGTTGGCAAAGGGCGTTATATTTTATGCAATTTGCAGATGAGTAAAACCTGAATATAACAATTGCAACATACCTGTCATCTTCACATCTAAATAAGCTCTCTTCATACTGGTTTTTACGCATGTGCTTGAAAGAGTAATCCTCACTACCGGAGGTAACAGATACCCAATGATCATTCAACACCTCAGCACCAATTATTGTTCTTTGACTTACTGAAGGAATCGGGTACTGTATCAAAAATAAAAACCAACTAATAAGTGCATAAGGTAAGGTATAACTCATTATATCTACATAAATGTATGAACTGAATCATTGATTACATTCTTCGGTAAAAGACGGTAACTTGGCGTGCACTGTTCACAGTCAGAAAGGTCAAGTTCATGAATTGGTTTTGCTTGATACTCATTATTGACATCATGACACCTGTTTATTTCATCTTTGTCGTGATCTTTATCATTATCGCGATCTTGATCGTGCAAAGATCCAGGTAAATGATCACTCCACAAAGAACCTAGCGAAAGATAGAATTAGAGATTATTTGACTTTTATAACAGACAAAGTCCTGACAGATATGCCTTCATCTCGGTTAAGAAAATTTGACTTTTACATAAGTCAAAGGATAATTAGATTCTCATTTTGCAGATCAAATCTATGTAGTTAATATCGGTGATGTATCGGTTATCGGTCCCCATGTAAAATATCGGTGTCAAATACCGGTAGCGATATTATCAGCGATATTGACCGATATATCACCGATTTTCCCGCTATCGGTACCTTTCTTCTTAGTTCTACCAGTCGTCTTTCTTCTTATTGCTGCTATTAGTGTTTAAAGTCTTAATTGTTAATTGTTAGTGTTTTAAGTCTTAATGAGTTCCTACTTGCTACAGTTGTTAGTGTTTTGCAAGTTGCAAAAGGTTAATTTGTTAATGGTAGGAGAGCATACTGAATTGTTAGTGTTAAATTGCTATATATATAAATTTTGCATGATATTAAAATTACCGATATCCCACCGCGATAACCTATATCTCAAATATTGGTCCTTGACCGATATAAGATTTTTTACCGCATTAACTTCATAGGATCAAATTGCAGTGTTAAAGATGCTTACCGTTTCTCTCACCGTGATCGATGAACTCACTGACTTCTTCCATAAGATCTGGATTAGCTTCAAGTAAATCATTCACCTAACGAAAATAATTGTTTTTGCTTTGCGATTACAGAACCCATTAAAAACGTTCAAATTGACATAGCACAATAGTTACAAGTAAGTTTTAGAAAAAAGAATTGTGTGGGTACTTCTAATGACTGATAATCTGATAGTGTCATAGTGATAAAGTTACTGGCTAATATACAAGTTGTAAATATATAATATTAGAAATTAATTAGTAAATATTAATGATGATATAAAGTGTACATGAGTATACCAACGATTGCAATTGTGGTCGAGTAATATTCTCTGTGCGATAATGCATAATGCACTTTAAAAACGCCTGGTAATCATCTGAGTTTTGTAGTTTTTCTTTCACCTTCGTACGGAGACTAATCACTTGTTCACGCATATCTGCCGAAAAATATTTAAAAATAAGACTTAAACAAACCCAATACAATAATAGGCAATAGCTATTATGAATTATGAGATACCTTTATGAAATAGCTCTGTGACAGTATCCTCAAGTGTACTAGCAGATTTATGTTTGTGGGTTACACTGTTCATCTCGTGATTATCTTGTGAATGCCGTACTTTGTCATGATAAGTTTCCGCTGTGTCAGCGCTGACATCATGGTTCGCACTATGACGGTCATCATGACTAGCAATATCTTTCTGCCAATGAGCAGGAATCGGTTCACAAAGTCGCAAACAATATGAGTAAAGATTTAGCAAGTGAAAAATGATTAACTGAAGATTACATTTTCGGAATGCAGAGGTTTTATTGTGCCAACGGGCGAGCTCCTATCTCCAAGGTGCGGTTTGTGGGTCCTACTGGAATGAACATAACGATCGGATGCTGCTGAAGAATCAGGTAAAAAGTTTGTGAAATCGTTAAGCAGGTCTGGTTGGTTATGAAGAAGAGCAGCAACCTGAAAAAATAGTAAATTCCTGAACAATTTAAGATACACCACTTGGGCTGCAAACGAACTGAACGTTCAGCGAACAGTTTGTGCATCGTTCGGCGGGAAATTCGTCTATGTTCGTTCGTTTAATAAATGAATGAACACAAACAAGAAATTTCGTTCGTTTAGTTAAATAAACGGACATGAACAGAGGCCGTGTTCGTTCATTTATGTTTGTGAACGCTCGGTCACATCTTCGTTTATGTCCGTTTGTGTTTGATAGCTCGTTAGTGTTTTCAATTTTTATATTTTATTTAAATACTTCAAAATTCCGAGAAAAAGAAAATATTCAAAAAGTATCAATGTATTATATTATCTGTTTATGTGCGTTTGTTTGTGTTCAATTGTTTTCATAAGTGTTCATGAATATTAGTTTGTGTTTATTTGTGTCCATGAGCGTCCTCTTGCGTTCGTTACCTAAAATTAACAAACAAACACAAACACGTTCATTTCCTTAACGAACGGACACGAACAGAAAATCTCGTTCGGTAAGGGTTCATGAACAGTTCGTAAACACGTATATTTCCTTAACAAACTTGTTCGTGTTCGTTCGGTCCGTTTGCAGCCCTATCCGCCACCTTAAATTTGCGTACATATATATAGAATATTTTCATATAAAAAAACAAACAAACCTCCTGGTGGACCTCGCTAACGGTTTTGGTTGCGTTTCTGTACTGATTCAAAATATCAAGAAAAGATTTGTAAATGTGATCATCACCTTGAAATCTCATCTGCAAGCATTAAAATTTCCAAAAGTTAGTCGTTATGCGTTAATAGGACGATATATATCATGTGATGTTATTAGTTATTACTCTCATTTTGTGTACAAATTGCATGGCCTCATCAAACTCCACAACTCTCTTAGCTTGTGGTGCATCCTCTTGCGAGAGAACGATTTCATATCCCTTTGGTAGAAAGGCATTGAAACCCGATATTAGTTCTCGGTGCCCTTCAAATAGTTCTTTAACCTTTGCTACGACACCTGTGGTATCAACTCTATAACAGAAAACGTCATTATAAATCGGTCATTACAAGCGTTAACAAAATTACAGCATGAAAGTTGAACAACGCAACAATTTAGCCGAACCTTTGAGCTCTATAATCTTTCATAACGTCAAGAAACTCCTCGTATTTCTCGTTGTCATCACGAAACGTGTCTTTCACTTTCTTAAGATAGGCGAGTGCATCATCGTTTGTCAACTTATGCGCCCTCACTCCGCCCGCAACTTGAGGTCTCCCGGAGCTTCATTCCATAAGATGAGATAAACAAATTAAACAATTAATTCAGCATTCAAAAACGCTGAACTTATAGAATTAAATGTCACTCACTAACACAAATCACTTGTGCATCAAAATTAGAACATAAGCATACATTACTGATTACACAAACAAATCACATAACAAAAAAGTTAAAAAGATGAATAAATTAAAAAATCAGTTCAACCTTTAAAATTTTAATATACCTCTCATAAGTCATATCTAAACCCTAAACTTATAGAACTAGATGTCACTCATTAACACAAATCTTACCTTTTGTTTTAGCCCTCATATTAAACCTCAAACTAAGTTATTAATTCACTTGTTCATCAAAATTAGAATATAAACATACATTACACAAACAAATCACATAACAATAACCTACAAACTATAAAATTAACTTTCAAAAACAAACTATAGATCACAATTTCGCTTCATAATCAAGAATTCACCAACAGAATGAACTCAACTACATCCAAATTAAAAACTCACCGTTCGGTTATGATCGGCTGCGCAACTGGACCACCACAAGCGGAAACGTCGTCGTTTCTAGACCTCTTCATCTCTGCAAAAAAAAAACTCATCATCATCAAATTAACAACTAAAAACCTAAATTGCCGAAATAAAACAACGCAAATTAACAACTGAAACAACTGATTAAACTATAACCGTCAACAATTCGTCATTATTTCAAACGAATTCCAGCATTAAACCTTGAATTCGAAGAAAAGTATCTAACAGTAAACAATGCAAACACGAAAAATCAACGGAAGATGACGTAATCTTACTGTTTAACTAACCGTAAGAGATCGTCGAATTCTGCAACTCTGCTGCAAATTCACCTCGAAAATTTGAAAAACTATACGTACAAATGTGTGTATGTATAGACTATACGTACGAATTTTGATTGTGTGCAGTTGAATGCAGAGCAGAGGTTGAGGCTATGTGTTTTGGAGAGAAGTTAGAGAGAGATTGTTCGTGTTTGTGTGTGTGTAGGTTATACGTATAGAGAGAGATTGTTCGTGTTTGTGTGTGTGTAGGTTATACGTATAAGGAAGTTGTATGTATATTGTGTGCGTGTACCGGAGAAGAAAAAGGGTGAAGAGAGATGGTCCTGTTGACGTCTTTTTGTTACGAGTGGACTCGGAATCTTATTAATCAGAAAATAACTTATCGGTACTTAATTACAACTTTGTCAAGTTATATAAGAAATAACTTGGTTACAATTAGGGTAGGACTTAACTTCCTAACTAGATAATAATTGAATGCACCTCCATGTTTATCTAACTAGGACTTAAGTTGGTGAGAACATGTGTTCAAGTTTTACAAAAGAAAAATAAAAGTGAGTCACCGTTAATGCGTTCTCAGTTCTTTTCGTCTGAAAAGAAATAAGAGTAAACTTCCGTTTTACTCCCTATGGTTTGGTCACTTTAACGGTTTTGCCCCAAACCTTTAAAAATAGTCATTTTACTCCCTGATGTTTTGGTTTTGTTGCCAGTTTGCTCCCTGCGGGGAGCAAAATGGAAAAACAAACAATTTGGATGGAGTTAGAGGCGGGGAGCAAACTGGCTAAAAAAAACGAAACATCAGGGAGTAAAATGGCTATTTTTAAAGGTTTGGAGCAAAACCGTTAAAGTGATCAAACCACATGGAGCAAAACGGAAGTTTACTCAAGAAATAAAGACAAATGAATTCAGTTTGACCAAGATAAAAAAATATAGCTATACTGTACAACTTTAATGCGTTCTCAGTTCTTTTCGTCTGAAAAGAAATAAAGACAAGACTTTAAGCATATTGTGTACGATTGCTTGAACTCGTGTAAGATCCTAGAAATAGGAAGTTTGTTTAATGTGAGAAGCCTAAGAAGCGATATAGTATTGACATATGTCTTTTTTAAAATTTAAGATGGATGGGCATTTTAGTCTATCTAAATTTTATCTAAAAAAACCCTACACTTCATCATCTCCATAGCCACTCTTGCTCCACCACCACCACTACCACCAGAACACCATATCCGTCGTCATAACGACGGGCACACTTTCCACCTCCATAACCACCACCGACGTACTACATCCCTCCGACCGGCCAAAACCATTGTTTACACAACTTACCTCCGTTCGACAAACATAACCCAACATGCCACGGCCCCCGACCCGGTTTGACCCGTTTCAGGAGCCGCGGAACAGAAAATCCCGTGGTATTTATTTAATTGAGTTTAACAGCGGAAGATTTTAACAGGATCTTTTAAAAACTAAAATTTCCCGATTATTTCATTTCACAATTCGGGATAAAATCCCGGTGATTTACAATCATATGATTTCACGGAGAAATCTTTATTTTACAAAACATGTTTCTTTATTTTATATTGAGCCACTTCCTTAAGCTTGTAGTGCTTCTCGGCACTTTTCCTGGATCACAACAGATCACCTGAAACATGTTTGAAAAAGGTTTTGTCAGCGGGAAATACTGGTGAATCATTCATTTTATGAAAATGACTCGTTTGTTATAATTTACAGTATTAAGAGAGATTACAATGTTTCCTAATATCAACCAACTACCCACAGTATTTGTCACTCGACCGGATCTGTGACTATGGTCATATCACTATTGAGTCATGTCACCCAATAATGACGAATATCACTAATTAGGCTCGCCCACCTAAAGTAATAAAACAGCAGTAATGTGCACAATACCCCACATACCGGCTGTAATTTGGTGATTACATAAACTTAATCACTGTAATTATAACTTTGAAAATATACATGATTTTGAAAGTAACTTGATAAAAAGAGAATGACTCACATTGCAGATTTAACACGAGCAGAGTCTAGTTTATGAATTATCCTTGTTAACCTAGTTTAAATAACAATGCACACAAAACTAGGTTAGTAACTAATACAGCATTTACGATAACTCACGAGATCAAACCCTCACAACGAATGACAAAGTGCAATACTTAAACATCCATCGAATTCACGACAAATGACAAAGCATAACCCTAATGTGGGCAGCACTTAAACATCCATTGGATAGTTTAATCGATCGGACATTGAATCGTAGCAGCGATCAAGTTATTACCCTGTATTGCGGCAGCACTTCGTGAATCGTGTGTGTTTTAGGACTGTTTCTATAATATCCCAGCGTATATTTTGAGTTTTAACGTCGTTCAAGTGCCAGAATTCAAGTCCCAAACCCCACTATTTATACATGAAATTTGACCCCCTCGCGTGACGCGAGGGGTACCCCCTGGGGCGTCGCGTGGCGCGAGGGGTCCCTATCTACCATAGGGTAGCCACGTCCCTAACTAGCTTAGCTGACTTGACGGATTCTTAAAATTCAATTTTGACAGCAAAATTTGTGGATAATCGTAACTAGGTAAACCCCCCCCCCCTGAGTTTTAGGGGCCCTGATCCTGATTCTGATTGTTCTGAAAATTTTAGGGTTTACTCAGAATCACTTGGGTGTCTTAATTAGGGTTTCCTTTTAGACAAAATAAAATAATAATTAGGACTTTTGAATAAGAGTTGTTACATTCTTCCCACCTTAATAAAAATCTCGTCCTCGAGATTTACTGGAACAAGTAGGGATACTTTCGCTTCATTTCTGATTCTAACTCCCAAGTGTATTTGGATCCTCTCTTCGAATCCCACTTAACTTTGACCAGTTTTAATCTCTTGTGCTTGAGAAACTTGATCTTTCTATCTTCAATTTGAAGAGGTTTCTCTACGAATTTCAGTTTTTCATTTACCTCTACATCTTGAAGAGGTACTACCAGAGATTCATCAGACAAACATTTCTTGAGATTGGATACATGAAATACGTCATGTACTCCTGCCAATTCTTCTGGTAGTTGTAACCGATAAGCAACTGGTCCTATACGTTGGATCACTGAAAATGGTCCTACGTATCTTGGACTTAGTTTCCCTTTCTTACCGAACCGAACTACTCCTTTCCAAGGAGAAACTTTTAAGAGTACTCTATCTCCTACTTGAAATTCCAGTGGCTTGCGTCGATTATCGGCATAACTCTTTTGACGATTTCGAGCAGCCTTTAGTCTTTCCTTGATTTGATTAATCTTGTCAGTGGTTTCTTGTACTATCTCTGGTCCTGGTAATTGACTCTCTCCTATTTCTGCCCAACAAACTGGAGTTCTACACTTACGTCCGTATAGTGCTTCGAATGGGGCAGTTTCGATGCTTGAATGATAACTATTGTTATAGGAGAATTCAATTAACGGTAAGTGATCATCCCAGTTTCCACCAAAATCTATTACACATGCTCGGAGCATATCTTCTAGAGTTTGTATCGTTCTTTCACTTTGCCCGTCTGTTTGAGGATGATAGGCAGTGCTTAGATTTAGTCGAGTTCCCATTGCTTCTTGGAAACTAGTCCAGAAATGGGAAGTGAACCGACTATCCCTATCTGAAACAATGGAGAGTGGAACTCCATGTAAGGATACGACTTCATCTACATACAACTTTGCCAACCTTTCCATGCTAAAGGTTTCTTTCATGGGTATAAAATGAGCTGATTTGGTTAATCGATCCACAATTACCCAAATCGTATCATTACCTTTTCTGGTTTTGGGTAACTTAATAACAAAATCCATTGTTATGAGTTCCCATTTCCATACTGGCACTTCTAATTGTTGTAGTAGACCTGAAGGTTTCTGGTGTTCTGCTTTAACTTGAGAACAAGTAAGACACTTAGAAACATATCTAGCTATATCCTTTTTCATTCCTATCTACCAGAAGTTATTTCTTAAATCTTGGTACATTTTATTGTTTCCAGGGTGCATGGTATACTTAGATTTATGAGCTTCTTCTAAAATTTTATTTCTTAATTCTCCCTGCTTAGGTACCCAAATTCTTTTCTTATGAAATCTCCACATTCCATCATTTCCTTGCTCTAATTCTTTTATTCTTCCTTTCATTCCTTCAGCATCATCCTTGATTGCTGTAGCTTGCATATTCTTTAATTGTTCTATTAAATCAAATTGTAGATTTAATCTGAGAGCACGAACTCGTCGTTGTTTCTCGTGGTATTTACGACTTAAGGCATCTGCAACTACATTTGCTTTTCCTTCGTGATACTGAATATCACAGTCGTAATCACTTAGGATTTCCATCCATCTCCTTTGCCTCATATTTAACTCCTTTTGCCCAAATATATACCTTAAACTCTTATGATCTGTATAGATAGTAAACTTACTTCCGTACAGATAATATCTCCAAATTTTAAGGGCAAAAATTATGGCGCCTAATTCTAAGTCATGAGTTGTATAGTTCTCCTCGTGCTTTTGCAATTGTCTTGAAGCATACGCAATTACCTTCTTGCGTTGCATTAGCACACATCCAAATCCTAGTTTTGAAGCATCACAGTAAACTTCAAAATCTTCAGTCCCTTCTGGTAAGGCTAGGATTGGAGCATTTGTTAACTTATGCTTTAGAATTCTAAAAGCTTCTTCTTGCTTAGGTCCCCATTCAAACTTAACTACTTTACAGGTTAGCTTAGTTAATGGTACAACTATTTTGGAAAAATCTTTAATAAACCGTCTATAATATCCAGCTAAACCTATAAAACTTCTAATTTCCATTGCGGATTGCGGAACCTTCCATTTGGTAATTGCCTCTATCTTAGCAGGATCTACATGAATGCCTTCATGATTCACCATGTGACCTAAGAATTGCACTTCTTGTAACCAAAATTCACACTTCGAGAATTTGGCGTACAGTTTTTCTTTTCTTAACAAAGTTAAGAGTGCATGCAAGTGCTGACAATGTTCTTCCTGATTTTTGGAATAAATAAGTATATCGTCGATGAAAACAATTACAAATTTATCCAAATACTGTTTACAGATCCTATTCATCATGTCCATGAATGCTGCAGGTGCATTCGTTAATCCGAAGGGCATGACTGTAAACTCGTAATGACCATACCTAGTTCTGAAAGCAGTTTTAGGTATGTCTTCTTCTTGTACTTTTAATTGATGATATCCGGAGCGTAAATCGATCTTAGAAAAATATCTAGCTCCTTGAAGTTGATCAAAAAGATCATCAATCCTAGGTAATGGGTATCGATTCTTAATTGTAACCTTATTCAATTCTCTATAATCAATACACATTCTCATTGAACCATCCTTTTTCTTTACAAACAACACTGGTGCTCCCCACGGAGATGAACTAGGTTGTATGAATCCTTTACTTAGTAATTCATCTAATTGCTTTTTCAGTTCTAACATTTCTGTAGGTGCTAACCGATAAGGCGCCTTAGCTATCGGTGTAGTTCCTAGAATTAGATGAATCCTAAATTCTACTTCCCTATCAGGTGGTAATCCTGGTAATTCTTCTGGGAATACATCTGAGTATTCTGAGACTACCGGAATTTCCTTAAGTTCTTTACCCTTAGTACTAATGATTACCGAAATCATATATACTATTCCTTGTTTTCGTTCATAACTAGCAACTTTCATTACTGATATGAACTTCATGGGTTTACGTGGTTTATCTCCTGTAATCATGATTACTTCTCTGGTAGGTGCCTGAATCTCTATAGAGTTCTTATCACAAAGGATTCGAGCATGGTTGGCTACTAACCAACCCATTCCTAACACCACATCGAATTCAGCTAATTTCATAGGTAACAGGTTTGCAGAGAATTTATGACCTGAAAGTTCTATTTCTACATTTTGCAAAACCTTATCTATTTTAACTGAATTCCCATCTGCCGTTTCGACTGTAAAAATTTGCCTAATGTTGGTTAAGGATAAGTTAAGAGCTTGGCAGAATGAAGTATTTATAAAACTTTGGTTTGCACCAGAGTCAAATAATACTTTTGCGTATATGTTGTGGACTAAAAACGTACCAGCTATCACATCTGGAATGAGTTATGCTTCTTGAGTGGTTAGCTGGAATGCTCTGACATTCTTCTTTGTAGCTCCGTCAGCTGGTTTAGCTTTGTTATCTGCTGGTTTAACCAATTTAGGACATTCAGTTTTGAAATGTCCTGCTTCTCCACAATTGTAACAAATTATGGATTTCTTCCTGCAGTTTTCTTCCCGATGTCCTACAGCTCTGCAAAAATTGCAGGTTACATTGCATCTTCCATAATGTTTCTTTTTGCAATTCCTGCAGAACGGCGGATTTGAAGATTGCCCTGTTCCTCTTTTCTTGAAGCTGCTATTATTACCCGTACGAAATCCTTGGGTAATTTTCTGAGCTAGTTCTTTTTTCCTATTTTCATCTCTTGTGCGTACCAGCTCGTCAGTTAAGGTGTTAGCTAGTTCCACCGCATCGTCAATAGTGCGAGGTCTCGCAGCTTTAACGATATTGCGGATTTCACTAATCAGTCCCCAAATATAGCGAGAAATGAGTACCGGCTCTGGCGAAGCCAGCGTTGGTACCACTCTAGCATATTCGAAGAATGTCGAAGTATATCCTCGACAGTCTACACCCATCATCCGATGGTTTAGGAATTTATTTGCCATTTGATCTTTTTCATATTTTGGACAAAATTTTCTTTCTACAAGACTCTTAAATTCTTCCCAGTTCATGGCATAGGCCACATTTCTTCCTTTAGCTTGAAGTACTGTGTTCCACCATTCTAGCGCCCCTTCTTTAAAAAGATTAGACGCGTACATAACTTTGTCGTTTTCAGCACATTTACTGATTATAATCACTGCCTCGGTTTTCTCGAACCAACGCAGTGTTGCAGTCGCTCCTTCATTGCCTGCAAATTCAGCAGGTTTACAGGCAAGAAATTCTTTGTAAGTGCAACCAGGTGTTGCAGCTTTCATTTTTTTAGGGAGTGGAGCTTGCAGTGGTTCATTATCATGATTAGTATGATTACCGCCTCCGTTTATGCTATTACTGAAGTTATCTTCAGAAATACGTTTGTTAGGAACGATTTGTTGAGGTTCAACGGGTTTCTGAGCAGCAGCGATTATTGCTGGAATAGCATTGGCTATCCCTTGAGCAATGATATTTTCTATATCTTGCCTAGTCATAAATTGATTCTCCGGATGTTGCTCGGATTGATTAACCTCGTTTACTGGTTCATTATTAGCGTTTTCCATCTGATAATTAATATATATAATTTATTAGTATTGAATAAATAACAATTATACACAAAACAATCATACCAATTTTGCACAACACACATATAGCCAAAATGATCGATTTCTCGATTCCCATTTATATGTTTTATAATATGCGTCATTACACACCGTTATCTTACAAAGTTTTATTTTAGGTTATTTTACAAAATTATATTTTACTATTATACAACCACAGTTTCACATTCTCACACCACACTATCCTTCATCAGTCGGTATTTTAGTAACGGCGTTCCCTCTCATCGTACTTCCAGGAGATCTGTTCTCCTACTTCCCTGATCCTATTTCCTGCATCCACCAATTCCTTGCCAAAGTGGCGGAGTTCAGCTAAATTCTCAATGCTCATAGGTGAATTAGGTATAGGTTCTGGGTCGAATTGAGGAAGAAAGGAATAAGGACTGTTGAGCAGATTTTGGAACTGCCAATCATTCGTCCACCACTCATCCATCCCTAGAGGTTGGGTGTGGATTATTGGTTCTGGGATTGCTGGTTCTAAGTTTATAGGGAGTTGATTTTCAACAGGATAAGAGTAAAAATTATTATTAATAGGCCTGACAACATCACAGCTTGCCAATGCACAATCTAATTCTTCCTGTAATGGTAACTCCTCGATCTGTCTAGAGCTTTCCCCAATTTCTCTCTGGGTTTACCAAGAACCTTCTCCAAACTCCATTTCCATTTGCCTAGAATATTCTCCAAACTGTATTTCCATCTGCCTAGAACCTTCCCCGACTTCAATCCCCTTCCCTTTGTCTAATGGATTTTCTATTTTGGGAAGTCTCTTGGCTGGCTTTTTCCTACGTACACGCCTTCCCCATACATATCTCTTTCTTTTCTGAGGTTTTGGCTTTTTCGGAGGTGGAGCATTGAATTTCATAGGTTCTTCTATATCAGGGATATACCTATTGAAATCTCTGGAAACCTCTATTTTTACCGGATAGAGATTTAGATTTTGAAGGGCTTCAGACAAGTCACTCATGCTGTTTAGCATATATGCAAAATACACAAAAATTGCTAAGTTAAAATTTTATAATAAAATTTCATAAATAATCTCTAAATATTATTTCATAGCGTGTAATTAATTTAACACAAAGACAACTGACAATTAAAACATATTAAGTTTTATTGTAACTTATTTATTTACTGGGTAAAGCTTCTAGCCTGTAGGTGATAGTGGTGCTAAATCTTGAGTCAAAGTATTTAAAGATTTGCATTTACTGCTACAGTGGCTAGCATATAGAGATCTGCCCATTTTTCATCTAACTTGTCTTCCCAGGGTGTTTTACTGGTTAATTCCTGGGTTTCCTGGTTAACTTTCTTTTCTCGGGATTTCTTTATTTTCTCCTGGCTTTTCCTAATAATCAAATTTCTTTTATTAGGAGAAAGTGGTTCTTCATAGTGTGTCTTTCGAACAAATATTCCTTCTTCAGGAATTGCATAGGGTTTTGAGGAATTTGTTTGGGATGAGCTTCCCTTCTCGTTTGATGACCTATCTAATTTAAGATAGATGTTTGAAAGCTTTTTCTTACCCATACTGTAACTAACAAATAATCAGTTAATAAACACATAATCACATAATGGTAATCAGAAAAATTTAAGTATTTCTAAATACTTAATTGGCTTAACTCAGTGGCTCTGATACCACCTTTTTCTGTCACGGCCCCCGACCCGGTTTGACCCGTTTCAGGAGCCACGGAACAGAAAATCCCGTGGTATTTATTTAATTGAGTTTAACAGCGGAAGATTTTAACAGGATCTTTTAAAAACTAAAATTTCCCGATTATTTCATTTCACAATTCGGGATAAAATCCCGGTGATTTACAATCATATGATTTCACGGAGAAATCTTTATTTTACAAAACATGTTTCTTTATTTTATATTGAGCCACTTCCTTAAGCTTGTAGTGCTTCTCGGCACTTTTCCTGGATCACAACAGATCACCTGAAACATGTTTGAAAAAGGTTTTGTCAGCGGGAAATACTGGTGAATCATTCATTTTATGAAAATGACTCGTTTGTTATAATTTACAGTATTAAGAGAGATTACAATGTTTCCTGATATCAACCAACTACCCACAGTATTTGTCACTCGACCGGATCTGTGACTATGGTCATATCACTATTGAGTCCTGTCACCCAATAATGACGAATATCACTAATTAGGCTCGCCCACCTAAAGTGATAAAACAGCAGTAATGTGCACAATACCCCACATACCGGCTGTAATTTGATGATTACATAAACTTAATCACTGTAATTATAACTTTGAAAATATACATGATTTTGAAAGTAACTTGATAAAAAGAGAATGACTTACATTGCAGATTTAACACGAGCAGAGTCTAGTTTATGAATTATCCTTGTTAACCTAGTTTAAATAACAATGCACACAAAACTAGGTTAGTAACTAATACAGCATTTACGATAACTCACGAGATCAAACCCTCACAACGAATGACAAAGTGCAATACTTAAACATCCATCGAATTCACGACGAATGACAAAGCATAACCCTAATGTGGGCAGCACTTAAACATCTATTGGATAGTTTAATCGATCGGACATTGAATCGTAGCAGCGATCAAGTTATTACCCTGTATTGCGGCAGCACTTCGTGAATCGTGTGTGTTTTAGGACTGTTTCTATAATATCTCAGCGTATATTTTGAGTTTTAACGTCGTTCAAGTGCCAGAATTCAAGTCCCAAACCCCACTATTTATACATGAAATTTGACCCCCTCGCGTGACGCGAGGGGTACCCCCTGGGGCGCCGCGTGGCACGAGGGGTCCCTATCTACCATAGGGTAGCCACGTCCCTAACTAGCTTAGCTGACTTGACGGATTCTTAAAATTCAATTTTGACAGCAAAATTTGTGGATAATCGTAACTAGGTAAAACCCCCCCTGAGTTTTAGGGGCCCTGATCCTGATTCTGATTGTTCTGAAAATTTTAGGGTTTACTCAGAATCACTTGGGTGTCTTAATTAGGGTTTCCTTTTAGACAAAATAAAATAATAATTAGGACTTTTGAATAAGAGTTGTTACACAACACCACTCCACTGTTAACCACTAGCCACCGCCATTTAAAACCCTACCATAAAACCCAAACCATGCAAACTATTACATCCCTCTTCACCACCATCGGATCAACCACCTTCAACAATACTTGCCTTCTTCAACATGTATTGCGTTTTTTGGGTGCGTTTTTTGGGTAGAGGTTGCCAAATTCTGCATTGCATCCCTCCTGTAACCTCTAACAATCAACTTCTAGTGGCAGTTCACAGAGCTACTATTATTCGATAAGGGTGAAGGGAGTGGTTAAACATTTGGAATAGGTAAACTCTCAAATCACCCAATCAAACAGTGCCACGTCATTTTACCTATTTTGTTTACCTATTGCTAAAAAACGTTGGCGGTGTTTTACCTATCTTGGATTAGGTAAACTATTATTTAAAAGAAAAATAATAAAAATACCATCCAATCATCACCAAGCCTTCATCTTCCCTCATCGGTAAAGGTTCACCGATCACACAACCACCCCGAGCGGTAAACATCATTGGCGGCGGTGTTACCGCTCGGTAAACACCTTTACCGCTGGTGTTTACCGCCCGCTCCGTTCACCCTAATGAAGCTACTATTTTTTATGTATTGTGTTTAGGGGTGTAAACAAGTCCAGAGGCTCAGAGCTACTCGTGATCGGCTTGGTTAAAAGCTCGTAACGAGCCCGAGCTCGAGCCTGAAATAGAACTCGTTTAGTTATCGAGCCCGAGCTCGAGCCTGAAATACAAAGCTCGTTTAGGCTCGCGAGCCCAAACGAGCCTAAACAAAATTTTAGTTTTTTTCTATATATAATATAATAATGATGATGATAACATTGGTGAGCCGAGCTCGAGCCGAGCTTTGGCTCGCTTAATCGCTGTTGAAACGAGCTCAAGCCGAGCTTTTAGCTCATTTGAGGTTGTTCTCGAAATAGCTCGAGCCGAGTCGAGCCGAGCTCGAGCTTTGGGTTTTACTCGCGAGCCGAGCTCGAGCTCAGAGAAGTAGGCTCGAACCGAGCCGAGCTCGAGCTTCATAAAAACATAACGAGCTGTCACACCCCTTTCTGCGGCAGAAGCACGAGGTGTGATCATGAAAGGTTCTCATTGCATACGAAAGGTAAACATGCTACATGCTCGTAAAAATAACATCAAATACCATAATTTGAAAACATAAGTTTAGCGTTTACATCGCTAAGTAGCATAAAACATTGTCTTAAAAAGTTTACAACTTTATTTAAAGATAAACATAAGCGACATCCAAGAGCATAAGCAAGACCGCGCGCACATCCATCCTAGTTACCTGAAATACATGTGAGTTTTGGAAAAACGTCAACATAATGTTGGTGTGAATTCATGCAGTTTTTGTATTTCACGTTTGTATACTTTGTATGAAAAATAGTTTGTGTCATGTATAAATCAAGTTTTCATATATAAATCAAGTTTCATGTGTACACCACGTACTCATGTATATTTTAAGTTTTCTTGAGTACCCCACGTACTCAAGTATAATTCAAGTTTTCTTGAGTACCCCACGTACTCAAGTATAAATCAAGTTTTAGTATGGTATGAATTTTATGTAAATAGAGTATTCCTGTAAGTATCAGGATTGTTAATGGGTTGCAAAGCCATTAACATGTGACACGACATAGGAAGTCACCAAACCTTAGGCATTTTTCTAGTTGGCATATTCGGAGACACAAAAGCACTACTCGATACTCGCCCTCACCGAGAGTGTGGCTGCCCGGCACCCGTTAGATCTAACCTTTTGTTCTGCGGTCTAGGTATATTGTTGATTAATGGTGCTTATGTACCTATTCGTGACACGATTTCTCGTATCATTTCTCATAACGCATCATACTCGGTACTCGTTCTCACCAAGTGCGCTTCTTATATTCTCATATCTCGTCACACTTGGTACTCGTTCTCACCAAGTGTGCTTCTTGTTATCATACCATTTGTAAACATAGTAATATTTGTACATGTATTTCACCCCCGAAGTTATAAAAACTGAAAACAGTTAAAGAAAAGGGGGAGCATGAACTCACAACTTTGCGTTCCTTGCGTCGTAAACTTCACCGGATTTGCTTAATTAACGTCGTGACCTATACGCGTTTTCTTAACGTTAGTCACTAGACTTGTATCGCACAAGTACAGTCACTCTCCTTTATGTATTTGTTTTGTTGTGTTAAAAATATTTTATATTTTTAACTAAGTATCTTACTTATATTATTTTCTCAATATTTAATATAAGTATCTCGTGTTTTGCACTTTGCACCCGAATTATGTATCTTGTATGTTGCATGTGTATTTTTGTGTTTATACTTCTCATGAGTATTTAGTGTATTTTTAAGTCTTAATACACTAGCACGTATAACACATACTATATACACTTAGCACAAAAGTTGGTGATCGAATAATATATATTTTTCTCAAAAATATATACATACTTAATATCCATTTTTATTCTTGAAGAAATCCTCATTTCTTATCACCAAAAATTTAGGGAAACCTTGGTAATACTTTTAAATGCATTTTTAGGGAATAAGTTTCTCAAAAACTTATATTTTTCTAAGTGTCAAAATTTATAAAAATTTTGACAGAGTTTCCCTTAAAAATGGAGGTTTCCCATGTTTTCAAAACATGTGTTTATTTTCTTTTAAATCAACAACAATCTCAACAACACAATCTTTATTTATCAAACTTGTCAAAACAAGCATATACCACAACTTATGAACTCGAAAGTTTGTTAAAATATGTAGTGACTTACTAGCACATTTAGTAAGTCTTGTTACCTTTAAAAATATGTTTAGTTTCTTAAAAACTTTATTTTTAAAGAGTATGTATTTTCACAACTTCTAGTCATGAATTTCAAAAATATTTCTTTGTGGAATTTTCTTTCTACACAAGTGTTTATACGCTTGTTTACTTACTAAAAATGATTTTAGTTCATACAAGATCCGGGTTTTTAACAATCTAATATTTTCCACTTGGTTCTTCCGAAAACCCACTTGTAGATCTTTAGATCTACAAGTTTACTACTTCATTTTATGTTCGTGTTCGTTCATTAAGGAAATGACTGTGTTCGCGAACTGTTCACGAACACAAATAAATTTGGCAAACGAGATGAAGGATAAAGAAAGATGGCCCAGAGAGTAGCACTCGAACTTGAATCTCTTATTGTGGAACGGAGGTCGATCGTATTCGCCGATGTAAATAATGAGAAATGAAAGGGAAATGATGCATAAACAAGGTGAAAGTGGGTTTCCTAATTTAATTGTTAGGGTAATAAAATATATAAAAGTTTAATAATATAAAAAGTACAAATAAAATAT
The DNA here is from genome assembly GCA_030545235.1 of Helianthus tuberosus. Lineage (NCBI taxonomy): Eukaryota > Viridiplantae > Streptophyta > Magnoliopsida > Asterales > Asteraceae > Helianthus > Helianthus tuberosus. The sequence goes on along the minus strand of CM060448.1, from coordinate 196,952,304 downwards.
AAGTACAAAGATCTTCAATTAAAACACAAACATACGAACATAAACGAACGAAAATCAACGAATGTTCACGAACACCTTACCGAACGTTCACGAACACAATCGAATGAACGAGACCTCTGTTCATGTTCGTTCATTTAACTAATCGAACGAAATATCTTGTTCATGTTCGTTCGTTTATTAAACGAACGAACATAAACGAACTTCCCGCCGAACGGTTCACGAACTGTTCGCTGAACGTTTGATTCGTTTACAGCCCTAGTCGTCTCGATGCCCCATCATGTCATCCCACATGACACCCCGAGATAATAATCTCGCCCACCAATATAACCCAACATGAGCCTCATTATTAGATCAAGCCGAGCTTAAGCTTTATAAAATTAAACGAGCCTAATTCGAGATAATTGTAGTTGGGTTCGGCTCACTTATTTATCTCCATTTAGTAAATATTTTTATAAATTTGAGGATGCTATGTCTACTCAGATCTTGACATTTTATTCTCCAAGACTTCTATTTTGTTGTGTTGCACATGCTTTCTTCATGTTATCATGACATTTGCTTGTCTTGAATCTTGATATAATTGATGTCTCGAATAGAGGTGTGTTTTTATTTGGTGATTTATTTAGCTCTCACTCTTATCACACTCTAAAATCTTATTTTCATACCCCTACGTGTATACGGTTTGTATAGAGTTATACGGGCCGTATAACTTATTGTTGCAGAAAAATTTCAGAAAATGTTTTTTTTTGTCTCCATGTATACGGGCCGTATAACATTATATGACCTGTATAGAATGTTATACGGCCCATATAATGTTATACGACCCAAACCTCATATAATGTTACACGACACGTATAATGTTATACGACTCGTATATAATGTTATATTACCTAATATTTTCTCTATCTATACGAACCGTGTAACATTATACGACCCAATATTTATCATGTCAGATTATTCTATACGGGCCGTATTATCGGCCCATATACATGGTGTGAAATTAAGATTTTGGAGTGTGGCTTTATTAGGACCCCTTATTTATTTTTTAAGGCTTAAGAGTGATAATGAGTTGTTTGTGTTTGCGTTTCTGTTAGTTTTAATTTTAAATTAAAAAGATGTGATGATGGATTGCTTTTAGCGGTTGTTACGAAAAAAGATAAGGAAAATGATCGATTTTTTTTTTATATAATGAAATGGGTAGATGGGAGACTTCTAAGGTGCTGTTTGTTTTTTCAGAGGTAAAATGTCTGTAGTCTGCGGACCACATCTGCAGGCATCTGCAAGAGAAGATGTGGACCAAATGTCTGCAGTCTGCAAAGATAAAAGGGTTTGTTTTTTTTCCTTCAAAAACAACTCCACACACACAACACACAACAACAGTTCTCTCACTGCTCTCTCTCTCTACAAACTCTCCAACTCCTGCAAACAGTGGCACAGCCCACTACATTCTTCCTCACGGGCCACTTATTTTCAGACGATTCAATCCTAAGCAAGACCTCCCTCAAGAGCTCCGGAGGCATATTGGCCCAACAACTCTGTTTCAACCCATCATTCGTTTCACCCTCTTCTTCTTCTTCAACCTCCAAACCAGCAACAGCCATTCCAAACCCAGAATCAAAATTCATAAAAAAAGTAAGTGGGTGGGTGATGATTGACGGGTTTGTTTGTTAAAGGGGGGTTTTGAGTTTGTTGTGGAGGGGATGTCAATATGTATGAGATTTGGTGGGTTTTTTTTTTTCCTTTTGGTGGTGGTGGGTTTTGACGATGGTGGTGGTGGAGGTGGTGGCTGAGATGTGGTGGTGAAGGTGGTGGCGGAGATGTGGTGGCGGAGGAAGATCTTATGTCTGTTCGATCTCTCTCTCTCTCTCTCTACGGTCTGGGTTTTGTTTAATTGATGGGTTTGGTTGTGGTGGTGGAGGTGGTGGCTGAGATGTGGTGGTGGGTGGAGGTGATAGGTTTGAGAAGATGATAGGTTTGAGGAAGATCTGTGCTTTTTTTGAAGATCTGTAGGTTTGAGAAGATGATTGGTATTGGCTTTTTTTTTAAGCTAATTAAAGCACTTTTCAGACCTTCTTTTAAACAAAAAACAAACGGTCTTCAAAGACTTATGTCTGTCCCTGAGTAAGGACTAAAGAATGGTATATAAATTTACGGTATTAAAAGTTTTAGAGTTTTAGTTATGCTTAAATTTAATCATTTGGTTATATTTTGTAAACTCAGTTCCAGAGTTATAATTGTGCTTTAATTTAATCATTGTAAGCTCAAAAATCAATAAATTGAATTCTAGTTACACACTTATTTTAAAACTTAGGGTGAGAGGGGCACTCCTATCTTAGGGGAGTGACCTCTCTTAACTCCCCCAATCAGCACGCGCCACGTCAACTCCCCTCACACCCTCAATTTGATGGCGGCACTCCTCTCTCAATATCTCTCATCATCTTCTCTCTCTCTCTCTCAGCATCTTCTCTCTCTCTCCTCTCTTTTTGTGCGGTGAACACACACCGAGCAACCCTCCCCGCAAACACTCCCCGACCCCTCGGCGGCGGTGTTCCCACTCGGGGACTCGACTCCCCGCACCCCTCCCCGCTAAGTGCCCCGGACACCCTTATAAGATTGGTCAGAATTCAGTTTATTAGTTTTTATTTTATAAAACTTATAAGATTGTGTGTTGTGTTGTTATAGTCAATGATCCCAACTCAGCTGGTTGTTGGGCCGGTTGTCTCCTTTGGAGGCGCCGGTTCGATTCCCGGCTTAAGCTTGGGTGAGACACCTGGGTTTTTCCCCATGATACCCGTGTTCGATCCCCACTTGAGGCGGTTTACTCCCCTCTGTGGTGGCAATCAACTCGTCAAACCCTTGGTTGGGGTGAGGTATCTGTGGGGTTTTCTCCCTGGACGCCGGCCACTCTCTGATGCCAGCGGAGGCACGGTTAAGACACTCACGTCTGGCCGGAGTGGGGCAACGGGCCTCCCCGCAATAGGGGGGGTGTGAATGTGTCTCCGCACCCGAAAAATCTTGTAGACACACTTGGCCGTTCAAAAAAAAAAAACTTAGAAGAGCAAATTTAATATTATAAAGTTGAGTTGGATAGATACTTTTACAAAAAAAAAAAAAAAAAAAAAAAAAAAAAAAAAAAAAAAAAAAAAAAAACCTCACACACCTACTAGATATTACATCGAGATCTTGGTGAGCCAGATATATATAACGTAATAATTTTTGTAATAATCATATTAAATAAACTTGTATTTATAATTAAAAGCAATATTAATTGAATTTTTTAAACTGAAATCTCTTTTTTAAAAACGCATATGGTTTTATCAAATAGACTAGCCTCAAGTTGACATAAGGAGAATTGTATTAATTGAAGTTTTCGTTCATATTAAAACAAGGTCTTTTTATGATTTTATCATCGGTTCTAAAACTCTTTGAGTCATATACTAATTATCTGTGGCGGATCTAGAAAATCTTCGTAGCGGTAACGTTTTATGAAAAAACGGTAAGAAATCGAAAAAACGTCAAATTTTTCCAAAATTTACACTACATCCGGAGCGCCAAGTGATAGCGGAGGCTACCTCTTCCCCTAAGGTAGGTCCGCCCCTGCTAATTATTTCATTCGTTTTAACTAATGATTAAATTCTCTTATTATTTTTTTTACGTAATGAAAAAAGTAGAGAGGGTTGGGAAAACAATGACCATTTCTTTCACAACTTTTTTATTAATAAAGTTTTAAATCTTTCACAACTTTTTATTAGTAAAGTTTTAAAGTTATCGATTTTTATAGTTTAACACCAAAATTATTGACCATATATGTTTGAAATGTATTTTTTTTTTCTATTCTAACCCGTAATTAAAATTTTCATTCCACCGGGTCAAGTAATCAAATACGGTTTGATGATACAAATTTTAAAATTATCTAATTCACCATTGTTCTATTTTATGGTTTGATGATATAAAAAGGCACAAAAGGCCAATATTTGTAAGTAACATGGAACTTGTTGGGACCTTATCAAATGGAAAACAACATCACAACCTTCAATTTGGCTAAAAGATTGCCGAATAATCCAAGAAATGTCACATGGAATGTAACCAAATTGATCATCTCTCACCATCAACCTCCTCATACATCAATTTATTCATTCTCTTAGTGTTTTCTTTCACACACAACGGTAGAATTATAAATTTATGACGTTTCAACTGGGTCACAGTAGCTTTGGAAATGTTCGTTTCAATAATCTACAAACGGTAATTTGAGAGTTCAAACTACAAGGAAATGATAACGTTGGATAACCATATCAATAGAAAATTTGTTCTGCAGGAAAGTCTACATATCCCGAACATATGTGTGTTCATCAAGTCGGATTTTGGGTTATTCAAATTCGAAACTTGAAAGCGGACTACAGTATATGTAAAATATTCATGACTTGGTGATGTAATTTTGGGTTTTTCAGCTTTTTGCTGGCCTGTTTCATTATTTTTATATAAAAGTTTTGTCGTTAAAAAAGTATGTGTAAAATGGATCTCTCACTCTATGATGAAAATCCTTTGATAATCACCAACTTTATAACCTAATATAGACAAAAAAAAAGTTGCTTATCTTTTAAAAGCTCTAAGACCATGTGTAGTGAGAGTGAAAGATAATGTCTCTACCATTGAGCGTTTTGTGCCATGTGACGGTATAGTCAGTAATGGGGCATTATGGGACGTTTTTCTAAAATAGGTGTAGTGGTATAATGCCCAACAATACCTCATTCAATGATTACCCAATTATTATTTTCTTGTCTTTTTTTTTAATTTAAAACTAATGATATTTGATTTGGAACGATCTCATTGGCCAAACAATTTGAAGAAAGGCGTTGATAAAAGCACGCCTTGGAAGATTTTTTTGAAAAAACGCCCAGGGGGCGGTTTTCTGGCGTTGAGGGGCGTTTTTTTTAGGAGAAAACGCCAAAAAACCCCACTACGTATCGTGTAAGGTTTGGATATTCAAAGATAATGTTTTCACTCCCATAATACGGAAATTATGCTTGACAGAACATATATGGAACACTTATATAATTTATATTCTCTTTTGGCTAACATCCTAAAAATAAACAAACATGATTACTCATTACAAATTTGACAAGGTTCATGAATGATAGAAATGGTAAATATTGAAATTCATATATTAAAATGGATGCTACGTGTGGGTAAATCTGTCTCTGTATAATACTGTAAATATTATAATAATTCTGTTTTTTTTAATTATAAGCCTGTCTACTTAGCTGTAGAATAGAAGGTAAAGAAATAACCTTATTTTCATAATATAAATTAGCAACATTTTGTTGCTATATATTATTGTACTATATCTTTAGGGAGTATTTCAAAAAAAAAAAAAAAAATTGATTTTTCAATTTTAACCCTTATGATTTTTTTTTTACTTTTAGCACAAAATTTTTCAACTTTTACAATTTAATCACTAACACATTTTTTTCAACTTTGGTTCCCCGTACGTTTAATCTTTCGCAACGTGCGTGTGGGGTTCGACGTTTTTTCGTCTTATTTTTCTTATTTGACAGGCCTGTCGCAACGCGTCTATTTTTCTCCATTTGACCGGTTCGTTGCAACGCACGGGTCTTAGATCGACTTGGTTATTATTTTCTACGTTTTTTTTACGTTTCGTTCTAATTTTTTCACATTAACACACTACAACGGGTGTGCGTGGCTCAACGATTTTACGTATGTTTTTCGTGTGGTGTTATTTTTTCCTTTTTTATTTGTTTTATTTTTACGAGCTTTTACAATGTTGGTGGTCACTTGCAGTGATGTGGCATTAGTGCTACATGGCACTGTTTTACGAACGTTTTTAACCTATTAAGTTTTTTACTAATAATTTGTTTCGAGTTTACACTTATACCTCCTTTACTTAAAATCTAATTTTACGTACATAATTATATGTACGTGTCGGTATGAATCTGATTTGCTCTACGTTTCGACGTAAACTTTTTCTAGGAAACGAGTCATGTCAAATATAATATGTCTTTGTTTAAAAATCATTTTTACGTGCATATTTTTATGTAAATTTCGCTATAAATTTGAGTTGGTGTACGTTTCGACAAAAAACTTTTTGCGAAACGAGTCAGGTCAAATATAATATGTTTTCGTGTTTATTTTATGAATGTTTCATAAAGTTTGTTTCGAATCGACTGGAGTCAAGTTGTGGTTTCTTTTTTTCCATTTTTTCAAAAGCTCCAATTAATCCCTTATGATTAAATGTGGCAGCTTTTCCGTTATACCCATCACGTTTTCACATATTATATGTTATGATTTTACAATATAAATTCGATTTACTTTATGTTTTGATCCAGTCACATTGCTTATACTGGTTACATTGACTTCAATTAGTCACGTCGAAACAAGCGTTTTCATATGGTTAACGCATCATGTAACGTTTGGACTAATTCATTCGATGTTTGCGATGTATTCACGTCGCAACGCACGCTGATCTTATTGCTAGTTATGATCACATGCCAACAAATTTTGGTTTCACCATTAACCTTGATGTAAAAAGAAACACAATGTCCTTTAAATATGGTTATATTATCAAAATATAAATGTTATGAATATCACTGATATATGTTTTTTTACGAGGAAAATTCTATATATAATATAGAAACGGGATAACAAGCAGTTGCACACCAGACAACCTATGACATTATAGCCTAGTGGCATTTTGAGAGATGGGATAAATCTTAAGAACCATTAGGTTCTGGATTCGAATCTCACAGGGGGGTTTTCCCAGATTTATTGGGTTTCATCCTAATATTGTGTATAGACATTATTGGCTGGTGGAGATAGATATGATAGGATAATTCCATTAATGACACGATATATAACAACCTTAAAGAAAACCGACACCCTCGAATATTTTCCGACATCCTACTATATTTTAAAATATCCCAATATGTCCCTAAAAACACCCCATACGTGAAAACGGACCCCGAATATCTTAAATATTATTGAAAATAATTAAAAAACTGATTTTTTTTAGTTGAGGCGGGCCGCGTAAACCCCACCCCAACTCTTACACGGGCCGCGTGAACTTAAAACCTGGCACGGCCCTGGGCCGCCACGTGGCCCAACACACGGCAAGTCTAGTTGATGATCCGGATGGGCTACGCTGTTGACAAGCGTTGACGCGGGCCGCGTAGGTCCCGGTCTCGTGTTATGCGGGCCGCGAGAGAACCAAACTCAGCACCTATATATAGAGGCCATAGGATTTCAGTCGAGAATCGTTCAAACTTTCTTTCTTTCTCTCAAAACTGAATTATAGGAATAATACTCGGGTATTATACCCTCCTAAATAGCGAAGTTCTGATCCGTTGTAAGTATTATAACCCCTGGATACGTATTAGATACGCTGCCCGATTGATCTAGGGTTTCGTAACGGCTGTCGTGGTTCTGCCCGACGTAGTCGTTGGAATGCCGTCTCGGGGAGGGTATTACTAATGTTAAAATGGGTTATTATACTAACGCGTGTGCATTTGTGTAAATTATAGATTGTCACCAGGAAACCCTAAAGGATAATCTAAGACAACAATGTGAGTTTATCCGCTTTTTGTTAACTGTTTTACAAAACCTCATTTAATTAATTATATATTAAACAGTGATTGAGTATTTGTAAGAATACAATTATCATGAGTATGTTGGGGTTTTGTATACAAAATTTGTTACCACCTGGTCAAGGAGTAACATTTCCACAAGTCGGGTCTGACAGTACCATGAATGTTAATTGTTATAACTTGGAAACAAATGTAACTGCGAGATCGCCCTCAATACTGTACAATGGTTTTTATTTAAACTTGATTAAACTGGTATTCACTCACCAGTATTTCCCACTGACAAATATTTTTAAAACGCGTTTCAGGTAACAAACTGTGAAAGCCAAATAGAAGCCAGCTGGACAGCACTGAAGGCTTTGAAAAGTGGCAATAAAGTTACCTAAAATAAAATAGATGTTTTTTTATTAATAAAATAGGATTTATTCCTATGAAAATGTGTGTACTACAAACTTGGGTTTTAAACCATTTGTTTAATGTTATGAAAATGTGGTATTTTACTCTGATCAATGTTTCCTAACTACGGTCCTGATGAAAATTTCCGCTGCCAAATTAGACAATACGCGATACCACCGAAACTGGCTCGCGGCCGCCCGTTCCCTGGGATTTGGGATCGGGGGTTGCGACAGAAGGTGGTATCAGAGCTAAGCCACTGATTCAGCCACAGAAGTGTTCTGCTGACATCAAAATTCAATCTGTTAGGAAATAAATTACGAAAATACGTGCATAGTTGTATTTTATTGTTATGTGTTATTTGACTATTTGTTAGTTTACAGTATGAGCGACCAAAGACCATCTGACGCGTACCGTCAATTGACTGGTTCGCCTAAAAGCGAAGGCACCTCCTCTTCTCAGCCTGCCCTCTCAGGGTACTCTCCTGATACGGAAGAAGGAATCTTTGTGTTTAAGGCTCAGTCCGAGGAGCCATTTCCTCAGAAAAAGAGGGGATGGTTCAGTCGAGGGGCACACGAATGTAGAAAGCTTATGAAAAAGTTACAAGAACAGAGAGTACTAGCAGCAGCCAAAAGAGAAACCGATGCCTATGCCCAAGATATGATAAATAGGGGTATAGCCAACATTCACATCCTAGCCACCACTGCAGCTGACCCTAATCTGGAGCAAATAATAGCACCCCAACCACAACCACCAATCCCTGACCAGCCTATGGAGATAGAAAACTCTGAAAACCAAGTAGAAATGCATGACTTTAATCCGGAGGAAATACCTAGGGTACCAGCACCAAACTGTCACGGCCCCAGCCCCGGTTTGACCAAGTCAGGAGCCGCGGAACAGGAACCCGTGGTATTTAATTTATGCGACAGCGGAAGATTTTGACAGGATCTTTTAAAACTCGAAATGCCCGATTATTTTATTTCATAATTCGGGATAAACCCCGTAATTTACAATAGAGGAATTTTACTAGGAAATTCCCTGAATTATTAAAACATGTTTATTTTAACTGAGCCACCTCTTCAAGCTTGTTAGTGCTCCATAGCACGTTTTTCTTGATTTACAGCAGGTCGCCTGAAACATGTTTTAAAAAATATTTTGTCAGCGGGGAATACTGGTGAATCATTCATTTTTCACAAAATGACACATAGTTATAATTTACAGCATAAGAGCGATTACAATGGCTTTTATCTTATTTTTATCTGGCGACGTGTCACCTGGTGACGATGGTCATACCACTATTGGGTCCCACCCCAAGTAGTGACGTTTATCACTGTTAGGATTTATTAGCCTAACCGTGAGAAATTAGTAATGTGCACAATACCCCACTAGCCAGTGATTTAAGATAACCACGACTTAATCCCTGTAATTATAACATTTGAAAATGGAGTATTGTAAAATATTTGATAAAAGAGAATGACTCACTTTGCAGATTTAATACGAGCAGAGTCTAGCCTACGGATAATCCTGTTAACCTAATTTAACAATCATGCGCAAGAAACTGGGTCAGTAACTAATACAACATTTACGATAACTCAAAAGATTAAACCCTCACGATGAATGACAAAGTGCAATACTTAAACATCCATCGAATTCACGACGAATGACAAAGTATAAACCCAAGTTGAGCAGCACTTAAACATTTATCGGATAGTTTCAATCGATCGGACATTGAATCGTAGCAGCGATCGGGTTATTACCCTGTTATCGCGGCAGAAATTCGAGATTGTGTGTGTTTCTGTAGTATTTGGACGATATCTCAGTGCATGAATCGAATTTTTACGTCGAACCAACGCGAAATTGCAAGTGCCAAAGTCTACTACTTATACTGGAAAAAAGGGCGCCCTCGCGTGGCGCGAGGGGTACTACCCTACCATAGGGTAGCCCCGTGTCTAAGTAGCCTTGCTGAGTTGGTCGTTCGTCAAAATTCGTTATACACGTAAAACTGTGTTGATAATATCAACTAGGGTTTACCCCCCCCCCCTGAGTTTTAGGGGCCCTGATCCTGATTCCAATTGTTCTGAAAATTTTAGGGTTTGTGCAGGATCACTTGGGGGTCTTAATTAGGGTTTCCTATTGGGTAAAATAATATAAGAAATGGTAATTTTAATGAGAGTTGTTACATCCTCCCCACCTTAATAAAAATCTCGTCCTCGAGATTTACTGGAATAAATGAGGATACTTTCGCTTCATCTCTGATTCCAGCTCCCAGGTGTATTCGGGTCCTCTCTTTGATTCCCATTTGACTTTGACCAGCACTAGCCGTTTGTGCTTGAGAAACTTGACCTTTCTGTCTTCTATCTGTAGTGGCTTCTCAACAAATTTTAATTTTTCATTTACCTCTATATCTTGAAGAGGTACTACCAGAGATTCGTCAGATAGACATTTCTTGAGATTGGATACATGAAACACATCATGTACTCCAGCTAGTTCTTCTGGTAGTTGTAAACGATAGGAAACAGGTCATATTCGTTGTATTATTGGGAATGGTCCTACGTATCTTGGACTTAGTTTTCCTTTCTTACCGAACCGGATTATTCCTTTCCAAGGAGAAACTTTCAAGAGTACTCTATCTCCGACTTGAAATTCTAGTGGTTTGCGTCGATTGTCGGCATAGCTCTTTTGGCGATCTCGAGCAGTCTTCAGTCGTTCCTTGATCTGAGTGATCTTGTCGGTAGTTTCTTGTACTATTTCGGGACCTGATAATTGACTTTCTCCTATTTCTGCCCAACAAACTGGAGTTCTACACTTACGTCCATACAATGCTTCGAATGGGGCAGCTTCGATGCTCGAATGATAACTATTATTATAGGAGAATTCAATTAAGGGTAAATGGTTGTCCCAGTTTCCACCAAAATCTATTACACATGCCCTAAGCATGTCTTCCAAGGTTTGGATCGTCCTTTCACTTTGTCCGTCTGTTTGAGGATGATATGCAGTACTTAGATTTAGTCGAGTTCCCATAGCTTCTTGGAAACTTGTCCAGAAGTGGGAAGTGAAACGACTATCCCTATCCGATACAATAGAGAGTGGAACTCCATGTAAAGATACGACTTCATCTACATACAACTTGGCTAACCTTTCCATGCTAAAGGTTTCCTTCATGGGTAGAAAATGAGTTGACTTGGTTAATCGATCCACAATTATCCAAATTGCGTCATTACCTTTTCTGGTTTTGGGCAACTTTGTAACAAAGTCCATTGTTATGAGCTCCCATTTCCATACAGGCATTTCTAATTATTGTAGTAGCCCTGAAGGTTTCTGGTGTTCTGCCTTAACTTGTGAACAAGTAAGACACTTAGAAACATATCTAGCTATGTCCTTTTTCATTCCTATCCACCAGAAATTATTCCTTAAATCTTGGTACATTTTATTGTTTCCTGGATGCATGGTATACCTAGATTTATGAGCTTCTTCTAAAATCTTATCTCTTAATTCTCCTTGCTTAGGTACCAAAATCCTTTTCTTATGGAATCTCCAAATTCCATCATTTCCTTGCTCTAACTCTTTTATTCGTCCTTCCATTCCTTCAGCAGCGTCCTCGATTGCTGTTTCTTGAACATTCCTTAATTGTTCCATTAAATCCAATTGCAGATTTATTCTAAGAGCACGAACTCGTCGTTGTTTCTCATGATACTTACGACTTAATGCATCTGCAACTACGTTTGCTTTTCCTTCGTGATATTGGATATTACAGTCGTAGTCACTTAGGATTTCCATCCATCTTCTTTGCCTCATGTTTAATTCTTTTTGCCCAAATATGTATCTTAAGCTTTTGTGATCCATATAGACAGTAAACTTACTTCCATACAAATAGTGTCTCCAAATCTTAAGCGCAAAAATTATGGCTCCTAACTCTAAGTCATGAGTCGTATAATTTTCCTCGTGCTTTTTCAATTGCCTTGATGCATACGCAATTACCTTCTTGCGTTGCATTAGCACACATCCTAATCCTAGCTTTGAAGCATCACAGTATACTTCAAAATCTTCTGTTCCTTCTGGTAAAGCTAAGATTGGAGCATTTGATAACTTATGCTTTAAAATCTTAAAGGCTTCTTCTTGCTTAAGTCCCCATTCAAACTTAACTGCTTTACAGGTTAGTTTAGTTAATGGCACAACTATCTTGGAAAAATCCTTAATAAAGCGCCTATAGTATCTAGCTAATCCTAAAAAGCTTCTAATTTCCATAGCTGATTGTGGAACCTTCCATTTGGTGATTGCTTCTATCTTAGCAGGATCTACGTGAATACCTTCGTGATTCACCATGTGTCCAAAAAATTGCACTTCCTGTAGCCAAAATTCACACTTCGAGAATTTGGCATAAAGCTTTTCCTTTCTTAACAAAGTTAAGAGTGCATGCAAGTGTTGACAATGCTCCTCCTGGCTTTTGGATTAAATAAGTATATCATCAATGAAGACAATTACAAATTTATCCAAATACGGTTTACAGATCCGATTCATCATGTCCATGAATGCCGCAGGTGCATTCGTTAATCCGAAGGGCATGACTGTAAACTCGTAATGACCATACCTAGTTCTGAAAGCAGTTTTAGGTATGTCTTCTTCTTGTACCTTCAATTGATGGTATCCGGAGCGTAAGTCGATCTTAGAAAAATATCTAGCTCCTTGAAGTTGATCAAAAAGATCATCAATCCTAGGTAATGGGTATCGATTTTTAATTGTAACCTTATTTAATTCCCTATAATCGATACACATTCGCATCGAACCATCCTTTTTCTTTACGAACAACACTGGTGCTCCCCAAGGGGATGAACTAGGTTGTATGAATCCTTTACTTAACAATTCATCTAACTGCTTTTTCAATTCTAACATTTCTGTGGGTGCTAACCGATAAGGTGATTTGGCTATCGGTGTAGTTCCAGGAATTAGATGAATTCTAAATTCTACTTCCCTATCAGGTGGTAATCCAGGTAGTTCTTCTGGGAATACCTCTGGGTATTCTGATACTACTGGAATTTCTTTGAGTTCCTTACCCTTAGTGTTAATGATTACTGAAATCATATACACTATTCCTTGCTTTCGTTCATAACTAGCAATTTTCATTATTGAAATGAATTTTAGGGGTTTTCATGGTTTATCTCCTGTAATCACCACTAATTCTCCTGTGGGTGTATGAATTTCTATGGAATTCTTATCATAAAGAATTCGAGCATGGTTGGCTACTAACCAATCCATTCCTAACACCACATCGAATCCGGCTAAATTCATAGGTAACAGGTTTGCCGAAAATTTATGACCTAAAAGTTCTATCTTTCCTTCTCGCACCACCTTATTTATTTTAACAGAATTTCCATCTGCCATTTCGACTGTAAAAATCTGCCTAAGGTTGGTTAAAGGTAAATTAAGAGCTTGACAAAATGAAGTATTTATAAAACTTTGGTTTGCATAAACATTGTGAACTAGGAACGTACCAGCTCGTCAGTTAGGGTGTTAGCTAATTCCACAGCATCGTCAATAGTGCGAGGTCTCGCAGCTTTAATGATATTACGGATTTCACCAATCAATCCCCAAATATAGCGAGAAATAAGTACTGGTTCTGGCGAAGCCAGAGTGTCGCAACCCCCGATCCCTGATCCCCGGGAACAGGCGGACGCGATCACAGAGTTTGGTGGTATCAGGGTTATTTAATCTCGCAGCGGAATTTACATCAGGACCGTAGTTAGGAAATATTTTATCAGAGTAAAACCACCTCATTTAATATTAATAATCACATGGGTAAAACCCAAGTTTCTTATTACAATACATTTATAGGGACACACCCTATTTTATTGAATTTAAAACATCGTTTATTAGGTAACTTTTATAGCCACATTATCCCCAAGCCTTTAGTGCTCTCCAGCTGGCTTTCTACTAATTGGCTTTCACATTGGGTTACCTGAAACATGTTTTAAAAATATTTGTCAGCGGGAAATACTAGTGAGTGAATCCCAATTTAATCAAGTTTAAAGTCACAGTGAACAGTATTGAGAGCGATCACATTGTTTATGTCTACACAATTACTCCATTTGGTACTATCAATCCTGACTTGTGGGTCATATTACCCATTGGCTAACTTATTGTCCAATGGTAACGTATTGTCATCCCGACTTACTACTCGTAAGTAGTACAAAATTTTGTATACAAAACCCCAACATACCGGCAGTAATTGAATAACCACAAAGACTCAATCACTGCTAAATTTCATAGTAAAACATTTAAGGTTTGGCAAAACATTACCAAAAACATTAACAAAAAGAGGATAACTCACATTGCTGTCTTAGGCTTTTCGTAAGGGTTTCCTGGGTATAATCTATAATTTATACAAATGTACATTGGTTAGTATCATAACCCTTTGAAATTATTAATAATACCCTCCCCGAGACGGCATTCCAACAACTACGTCGGGCAGAACCACGACAGTTGTTACGGAACCCTAAATCAATCGGGCAACGTAACTATTATGAAACTGGGGTTATAATACTTACAACGGGGCAGAACCTCGCTAATTAGGGGTATAATACCCAAAATATTATGCTTAATACTTCAGAATTCGAGAGTGAGATTTTAGAATGAGCGACGGAAAACGAAGTCTGATGGCCTTCATATATAGTTGCTGATTCTAGTCCTGTCGCGGCCCGCGTAAGGTAAGGCTAAGTCTTACGCGGCCCGCGTCAACACGCGGTCAACTTATAGCTTAGCTCAGTCATTCTCTAGACCGCCACGATCATGACACGTGTCGGCCTCTGGGTGTATCCGCGTTTCACGAGCTCTCGTGGCCCGCGTAAGTTTGAGGTGAGGTCTTTCGCGGCCCGCCTCAACTTACATTTTCAGATTTTTTTATTTTCTTTAATATGATATAATCTATTTTGGGCTCGGTTTTTACATACGGGGTGTAATATAAGACATATTGGGACATTTTAAGATATAATAGAGTGTTAGACATATTATAAGGGTGTCGGTTTTACCGAGGGTTGTTACATTCTCCCCACCTTGTTTTAGAGCTCGTCCTCGAGATCTACTGAAACAAATGCGGGTATTTCCTTTTCATTTCTGACTCAAGTTCCCATGTGTATTCCGGTCCTCTTTTGGAGTCCCACTTCAATTTGACTAGAACTAGTCTCTTATGTTTGAGATTCTTGACTTTCCTGTCTTCAATTTGTAGAGGTTCTTCTACAAACTTGAGTTGTTCATTTACCTCTATATCCTTAAGAGGCACTATTAATGATTCATCAACTAAACACTTTTTGAGATTAGATACATGAAACACATCATGTATTCCTGCCATTTCCTCTGGCAGTTGTAGCTGATAGGCTACAGGTCCTATTATTCTAATAATCTTAAAAGGTCCAACATACCTGGGACTTAACTTTCCCCGTTTGATGAATCTTACCACTCCTTTCCAAGGAGAGACTTTCAACAATACTCTATCTCCTACTTGAAACTCCAATGGTTTCCGCCTGTTATTAGCATAACTTTTCTGTCTATCACGTGCTGCTTTCAGTCGTTCCTTGACTTGAATAATTTTATCCGTTGTTTCTTGCACTATCTCAGGTCCAGATAATTGCTTTTCCCCAATTTCTGACCAACAGACTGGGGTTCGACACTTTCTTCCATAAAGTGCTTCAAATGGTGCAGCATTGATACTTGTGTGATAACTATTATTATAAGAAAATTCTATTAAAGGTAAATGATCGTCCCAATTACCTCCAAAGTCAATTACACAAGCTCTAAGCATGTCCTCCATTGTCTGAATTGTCCTTTCACTTTGTCCATCCGTTTGTGGATGATAAGCTGTGCTTAGCTTTAACTTGGTTCCCATTGCCTTTTGTAAACTTGACCAAAAATGAGATGTAAAGCGACTATCTCTATCAGAAACAATTGATAAAGGAATGCCATGTAAAGAAACAATTTCATTTACATACAATTTAGATAATTGTTCCATACTAATTGTTTCCTTCATTGGTAAGAAATGAGCTGACTTAGTTAGTCTATCTACAATCACCCAGATTGTATCATTTCCTTTCCTAGTTTTGGGTAATTTAGTAACAAAATCCATGGTTATAAATTCCCATTTCCAAACTGGCATTTCTAATTGCTTTAACAAACCTGAGGGTTTCTGATGTTCAGCTTTAACTTGTGAACAAGTTAAACATTTAGAAACATAGACTGCTATGTCCTTTTTCATTCCTATCCACCAGAAATTTTTCCTTAAATCCTGGTACATTTTGTCACTTCCTGGATGCATCGTATATTTAGACTTATGGGCTTCTTCTAATATACGGTTACGCAGGTTTCCTAATTTAGGTATCCACATTCTCTTTTCATGAAATCTCCAAATTCCATCTGTTCCTTGTTTTAATTCTTTTAACATACCTTTTAATTTTTCAGAATCATCCTTGATTACTGATTCTTGTGCTTCTCTTATTTGATCATTTAAATCTACTTGCAGATTTAATTTAAGAGAACGTACCCTTTTTGACTTTTCATAATACTTTCGGCTTAAAGCATCTGCCACTATATTGGCTTTTCCTTCATGATACTGGATATCACAATCATAATCACTAAGAAATTCCATCCAGCGTCTTTGCCTCATATTCAATTCATTTTGCTTGAAAACATACCTTAAACTCTTATAATCAGTGAATATGGTAAACTTACTACCATAAAGGTAATGTCTCCAAATTTTAAGAGCAAAAATTATAGCTCCTAATTCTAAATCATGGGTTGAATAATTTTCTTCATGACTCTTGAGTTGTCTAGATGCGTAAGCTATAACCTTTTGACGTTGCATCAACACACATCCATAACCTAATTTAGAAGCATCACAATAGACTAAAAAATCTTCAGTTCCTTCTGGTAATGCTAGTATAGGTGTATGGGTTAATCTTTGCTTAAGGATTCTAAAGGCTTCTTCTTGCTTAAATCCCCATTCAAACTTAACAGATTTACAGGTTAGCTTAGTTAAGGGAATGGCTATTCTAGAAAAATCTTGAATAAACCTTCTATAATAATCAGCCAATCCTAAGAAACTTCTAACCTCAGTTGGTGACTCAGGGGTTTTCCATTTCGTAATTGCTTCAATCTTTGTTGGATCTACATGAATTCCTTCATGGTTGACTAGGTGTCCAAGGAATTGTACCTGTTCTAACCAAAATTCGCACTTATTGAATTTAGCATAAAGTTTTTCCTTTCTTAATAAACTTAAAAGTGCGTGCAAATGTCTTGCGTGATCCTCTTAATTTTTAGAGTATATTAGAATATCATCTATGAATACAATTATGAATTTATCCAAATATGGCTTACATATTCGGTTCATCATGTCCATAAATGCAGCTGGGGCATTGGTTAAACCAAATGGCATGACAGTAAATTCATAATGGCCATACCTTGTTCTAAATGCGGTCTTAGGAATATCCTCTTCCTGTACCTTTAATTGATGATATCCTGACCTTAAATCAATCTTAGAGAAAAATTGAGCTCCTTGTAGCTGATCAAACAAATCATCGATTCTCGGTAATGGGTATCGATTCTTAATCGTGACTTTGTTTAATTCACGGTAGTCAATGCACATACGCATTGATCCGTCTTTCTTTTTAACAAACATTATCGGCGCTCCCCATGGCGACGAACTTGGTTGTATGAATCCTTTCTCCAACAATTCGTCTAATTGTTTCTTTAATTCTTGCATTTCTGCAGGTGCCAAACGGTAAGGTGCTTTGGCAACTGGTGATGTTCCTGGTATTAAATGGATCCTGAATTCAACTTCTCTATCTGGAGGTTGCCCTGGCAATTCTTCTGGAAATACATCTGAAAACTGAGATACTACTGGAATATCTTTTAAATCTTTTCCTTTAGTGTTAGTGATTATAGAAATCAAATACACTATAGAACCTTTTCTTATACAACCTGCAGTTTTCATCACAGAGATGAATTTTGCGGTCCTAGAGGTTTTATTTCCTTTAATTGTGATCATTTTTCCTTTTGGTGAATTTACTTGAATTAACTTTTGATCACATAAAATATTGGCTTTATTGGCTATTAACCAATCCATTCCTAAAACGACATCAAATCCTACCAGATTCATGGGATAAAGATTTGCAATAAATTTCTGATTTGAATTTTCTATACTTGCTTCCTGCAAGATTTCAAAAATTCTAACAGTTTCTCCATTTGCTGTCTCTACTAAGCATTAATGTGGTAGTTTAGTTAATGATTGATTTAGTAATTTGCAAAACGATGTATTAATAAAACTTTGGTTTGCACCAGAGTCAAATAATACTTTAGCAAAGACACCATTAACTAAAAACGTACCAGCTATGACATCTGGAATCATCTTGGCTTCTTCTGCAGTCAGAACAAATGCTCTAGCATTTTTAGTATTCTTGTTATCTGCAGCTGGGGTCAATTTTGGACAGTTTGGCCTGATATGACCTTTTTCTCCACAGTTGAAGCACAATCCATTACTGGTTTTCTTCCTGCAATTCTCTTCCTTGTGTCCTGGCATCTTGCAATAATTACAAAGAGTGGAGCATTTTCCCGAATGCTTTTTCTTGCAGACCTTGCAGTATGTTGCAGAGGTAGAACCCATATTCCTTCGATTGTAATTCCCCGAACGGAATTCCTGTGTAAGCCTTTGGGTTAAGTTCCTCTTCTGATCTTCTTCTCTGGTACGGACTAACTCATCAGTCAAGGTATTTGCTAGTTCTACAGCTTCTTCTATATTTTGAGGTCTAGCTGCATTGACTATGTGTCTTATCTCTCCAATTAATCCCCAAATATAACGGGAAATTAACACTGGTTCTGGTGAGGCAAGAGTTGGCACTATTCTAGCATATTCGAAGAATAACTTAGTGTATCCCTTACTATCCACACCAGTCATCCTAAGGTTTAGGAATTTGTTTGCTATCTGTTCCTTCTCATTAGGTGGGCAGAATTTCCTTTCTACCTAGTTCTTAAATTCTTCCCATTCCATATTGTAGGTTTGATCACTTCCTCTTGTCTGGAGGATAGTGTTTTGTAACACCCCGAAAAAAATATAAATCTTTATATTAGAAATTTAAGGATTTCATAAACAAGAATTGACCATCTAGAAATTTTAACCTAGTTAAAATTACAAGCCTAGAAATAACTAACACTAGGTTAAAAACACTAGTATTTAAAGCTAGATGATAAGTGAGGGACTAAACTTGCCAAAGAATGAAAGTTAAATGCTGATTTGTAACAAAACTCACCAAACACACCATTTTGGGTGTGTCTGGTCGAACAAGAGGAAGGGGGGGCGACCAGGGTATTCTCCAAACCCTAGCTTCACACTAAAATCTGCAAAATTGAAGCCTCAAATCCGTCCCAAATCGAATTCTAAACACAAATTAGTAATCACCTCGTCGTAAGGATCAAAAGGTATGTAAAATATTGGTACTTTGATCCATCATGAATTATAGGTTAATTGTGAAAAACTGAAATTTAGCCTAGATATGCCATGCATGAATGAATGTTGAATTAATATGATGTCTAGAGTCAAACCCTAGGTGATTCCTTGTGAAAACTTGCATCATGTTTGTAAGGTTTGGGGTTTACATGTTAGGAGACTAATGAGCTTGAAGGAAACTTGATGAATACTAGAATTATGACTATTGTTATAGTGAAATCTGGATTGGTAAAGTAAATTCAGAAATATAGATGTCAAGATGTATATGAAACTTACTAATTTAGTGAAATTAGATGTTAATTACAAATCATGAACTTGGTAATAATTATAGAAGAATCTGACCCGTTAGGTGTTTGTTGAAATGCCTAAGTGAGGATTTAAATGTTAAAAATAGGATGAAAACGCAGAATTGATCATGTTTCACAATGACGTGATTATGGTCATGAAAAGAATTCTAAACAAGCTGTAAACTGAATTTTCTAGGCAAAGAGTCCGGATCATCAAGCGGACAAGCCGGAGGGAATTCACGGGGGAAAGACGTGCTCTAAAGGTACGAAATTACCGTTTCGTTACATTAAAATTATTTATTAGTTTTATGTTGTAGTTTCGAAAACAGGGTAAACAAGATAGACCAATACGTCACGGAAGTGACTTTGCGTCTTAAACAAGTAAAACGGGTCAAAAACAAGTTTAATAGTAGACACAATGAATGGTTATAAACCAAGCGTAAGCCGTGTAGCGAACACGCGGAGCTAGTTGAGAAACTTAACTCCTAATGTGGGAGTTAAGGTTCAGAAATTCTAACATGTTAATTAGCTTAGTTAATTAATAATCTTGATCAAAAGTAAAATACATTGATGCAGGAAATGAATCAGCAAAACTGCAAAAACAAGAAAGCATGTACAGCAGCTACCGTAAATTACGGTAGCCACCGTAATTTACGGTAGCCAGTAAATTGTTACGGTGCAAATCTACTGCTTTACGGCAGACCATAACTTTCCAGTGGCCACCGTAACTTACGGTGCTACCGTAAGTTACGGTAGAGCCCAGTGTTGAATATTAAATTTCTCTTTTAAATTTTGATTTCTCAAACATGAATTCGGACATGGTTACAATCATGTTAAATTTAAGAATCATTTTACTAATGGTTGTCTAAAATTTTCAGTTTCCAGGTATATCAAGTAGTAGGATGATGATCAAGCCATCAAGTCGAACCGAACACGCAATTCAACGCTTCCGCACTTGATCTTTTGTTTTTAAACTATGTAAACACTTGTAGTTTTTGTCTCGAATATTGTTTAGTAGGTTAATACGTGAATGTTGTAACTAGATAGACTTTCAAATCTTGAAAGTCATTTTGTAAACTCTAAATTTTTGGTATAAAATGCAAGATTTTATGTTATTAAATCTACTATTATAAACTGGGTCTTACATGTTCCACCATTCTAGTGCTGCATTCTTAAACAGATTAGAAGCAAACAGTATCTTATCTTCTTCAGCACACTTACTTATCCTTAAGACTGCCTCAGTCTTTTCTATCCAGCGTAGGGTTGCAATGGCCCCTTCATTGCCCGAGAATTCCATTGGTTTACAAGACCAGAATTCCTTATAAGAACAACCATAAGACACGGTTCTTCTTCTTTTGGGAATGAGCATTTGAAGTATAGGTCCATTGTTCACGTTGTTTTCTGGTTCACTTGGTCGCTTACTGCTATGCTTACTTTTATTATCAGCATCTTTAACAGTTTGAATAATAAATGGCATTGCATCTATAATTCTCTGTGCTACTATGTGTTGGATAGCACTATTGTCCACTTGCTTGTTATTGTTATTGATGCTTGGATTCTCATTAGCCACGTTAATGTTACTCTGGTTATCATTATTCAGATTTCCTTGATTTCCTTCGTCGGCCATCTGAATTTTTAAACAAGTATCCATATTAATATCACAATTAATATCTTAATATAGTTAATCATATGACACGCAATTTAACCAAAACCGTCGATCATTGCGACTATACTCTTTTTCATATACTATGCGTCTATTACACACTAGTACAGAAATAAAGATTACAATACCAACATAAATAAAATAGTAATATGCATCCGTACACACATATTTTATTTTATTTTTATTATTATTATTACTACCATCTCCTCCATTCTCACATTCACGGATATGGATTTATCTAAAAATCCATATTGCGCGCATCGTATTTCCATACGAGACGCTCTCCCACCTGACGCATTCTCTCACTGCTTTCTAAGATCTCTTCCCCAAAAGTCCTAAGTTCTTGGACGTTTTCTGCACTCATTGGGGGTGCAGGTTCTCGGACTGGGTTTGGAATCTGGGGTACATGTTCCTGATATGGGGGTGTATATGCCTGAAATTGGTAAGGATCCTCTAATATTTCCCTAATATAATCATCTTGGTAATAGGGATCTAAAGGGTCCATACCTAGGTAAGCTTCTATGTTCTGTATGGGTGGATAATCCTGGATAGGGTAACGTTGCACAAAATCCCTATTGTCGTCCCACCAGGGGTCGTAATTCGGGTCTATGGGGTTTGGTGCAGGTACCCGAGGGATTTCTTCTGGGTTAAATTCGTACATCTCCTCTTGGTTTTCCTGGTTTTCTATCTCCATAGGTTGTTCTAGGTTTTGTGGTTGTGGGGCTACTAATTGTTCCAGACCTGGGTCAGCAGCAGTCGTAGCTAAAATATGGAAATTAGCTAAGCTTCTATTTAGCATATCTTGAGTATGGGCATCTGTTTCTCGCTTAATAGCTGCTAAAGCCCTTTGCTGTTGCAATTTTCGCATTCTCTTCCTACGAGCAAAAGCTTCTTTACTGAACCATCCTCGTTTCTTATTAGGAAATGGCTCTTCAGATTTAGCTCTAAAAGCAAATATTCCATCTTCCTGATCAGCAGAATACCCTGAAAGGGCAGGCTGTGATGATGTACCTTCACTCCTAGGTGAATCAGCTAACTGACGATTCACGTCTGATGGTCCTTGATCACTCATACTGAAAACTAACAAATAGTCAAATAACACATAACACATAATTACAGTTATGCACGTATTTCCGTAATTTATTTCCTAACACAATTTAAAATTTAAGTGTCAGCAAAACACTTCTTTGGCTCAGACCAGTGGCTAGGCTCTGATACCACCTTCTCTCGCAACCCCCGATCCCTGATCCCCGGGAACGGGCGGACGCGATCACAGAGTTTGGTGGTATCAGGGTTATTTAATCTCGCAGCGGAATTTACATCAGGACCGTAGTTAGGAAATATTTTATCAGAGTAAAACCACCTCATTTAATATTAATAATCACATGGGTAAAACCCAAGTTTCTTATTACAATGCATTTATAGGGACACACCCTATTTTATTGAATTTAAAACATCGTTTATTAGGTAACTTTTATAGCCACATTATCCCCAAGCCTTTAGTGCTCTCCAGCTGGCTTTCTACTAATTGGCTTTCACATTGGGTTACCTGAAACATGTTTTAAAAATATTTGTCAGCGGGAAATACTGGTGAGTGAATCCCAATTTAATCAAGTTTAAAGTCACAGTGAACAGTATTGAGAGCGATCACATTGTTTATGTCTACACAATTACTCCATTTGGTACTATCAATCCTGACTTGTGGGTCATATTACCCATTGGCTAACTCTTTGTCCAATGGTAACGTATTGTCATCCCGACTTACTACTCGCAAGTAGTACAAAATTTTGTATACAAAACCCCAACATACCGGCAGTAATTGAATAACCACAAAGACTCAATCACTGCTAAATTTCATAGTAAAACATTTCATAGCCAACACGCGGTCAACTTATAGCTTAGCTCAGTCATTCTCTAGACCGCCACGATCATGACACGTGTCGGCCTCTGGGTGTATCCGCGTTTCACGAGCTCTCGCGGCCCGCGTAAGTTTGAGGTGAGGTCTTTCGCGGCCCGCCTCAACTTACATTTTCAGATTTTTTTATTTTCTTTAATATGATATAATCTATTTTGGGCTCAGTTTTTACATACGGGGTGTAATATAAGACATATTGGGACATTTTAAGATATAATAGAGTGTTAGACATATTATAAGGGTGTCGGTTTTACCGAGGGTTGTTACACAAAGTTGGTACCACTCTCGCATACTCGAAGAATGTCGAAGTATACCCTCGACAATCTACACCCATCATTCGATGGTTCAGGAACTTATTTGCCATTTGTTCCTTTTCATATTCGGGATAGAATTTTCTTTCCATTAGTTGCTTAAATTCTTCCCAACTCATGGCATAGGCCATATTTCTTCCTTTGGCTTGAAGTACCGTATTCCACCATTCTAGAGCTCCTTCTTTAAAAAGATGCGACGCATACATGACCTTGTCTTCCTCATCACATTTACTTATCATAATTACTGCTTCAGTTTTCTTCAACCAACGCAGTGTCGCAGTCGCCCCTTCATTGCCTGCAAATTCAGCTGGTTTACAGGCAATGAATTCTTTGTAAGTGCAACCAGGCGTTGCAACTTTCATTTTCTTAAGAAGTGGAGCTTGCAACCCGTCATTGTCATTATTAATATGGTTGCCGCCTCCGTTTATACTATTACTAAAGTTGTCGCCTTGTGTGCGTTTGCTATGAATAATTTGTTGAGGTTCAATAGGTTTCTGGGCAGCAGCAAGGATTGCTGGAATAGCATTGGCTATTCCTTGAGCAACGATATTTTTGATATCTTGCTTAGTCATAAATTGATCTCCCTGATTTTGCTCAGATTGATTAACTTCATTAACTCGTTCATTAGCAGGTTCCATCTGATAATTAATATATATAATTTATTAGAATGGAGTAATTAGCAGTTATACACAAAACAATCATATAAATTTCACAACACACATATATATATCCAAAATTATTGATTCCTCGATTTCCCTTTTTATATATCATATTATGCATCCGTACACACTGTTATGTTACAAAGTTTTATTTTTATTTTACAAGATGATATTTTTATTACTATTATTATTATTATACAATCACACTTACGTTCTGACATCATCCATTCTGCTGATATTTTAGAAACGACGCTCCCTCTCGTCGTACTTCCAGGAGATTTGCTCTCCCACCTCCCGAATCCTATTCCCTGCACCTATCACCTCCTCGCCAAAATGGCGGAGTTCAGCTAAATTTTCATTGCTCATTGGTGGGTTTGGTATAGGTTCTGGGTCGAACTGAGGGAAAAAGGTATAAGGGTTATTTAGGAGGTTTTGAAACTGCCAGTTGTTGGTCCACCATTCGTCCATTTCTCCTAAAGGTTGAGCATGAATTAAAGGTTCTGGGATGGCTGGTTCCAAATTTATTGGAAGTTGAGTTTCGGCAGGATAAGGGTAAAGGTTGTTATTGATAGGTCTAATGATATCACAGCTTGCCAATATGCGACCCAATTCCTCCTGTAATGGCAATTCCTCGACTTGCCTAGAGCTTTCCTCAATTTCCATTTCTGTTTGCCTAGAACCTTCCCCAATTTCAATCCCTTTTCCTTTATCGATAGGATTTTCTATTTTGGGAATTTTTCTAGTTGTTGGTTTCCTCCTGCGTACTCGCCTCCAACCTATAAATCTTCTCTTTTTATTAGGCTTTGGTTTCTCCGGAGGTGGAGCTTGGAATTCCATAGGTTCTTCCACATCGGCTATGTATCCAGTAAAGTCTTTGGAAACTTCTACTCATTCATGTTGTTTTAGCATATATGCAAAATGCACACAAAATGCTAAGTTAGAATTTTATAAAAAAATTTACAGGTAAACATTCAAGTATTATTGCATACCGTATAATTACTTTAATACAAAGGACAACTGAAAATTAAAACATACTAGGGTTTATTGTAAACTTATTTATTTACTGGGTAAAATTTTCTTTAGAGTTTCTGGTTTGTAGATGATATGGGTGCTAACACTGGGTTTAAAAATTTGCATTTACTGCTACAGTGCTAACATATAGAGATCTGCCCATTTTTCATCTAACTCATCTTCCCATGGTGGTTTATTGCTTATTTTCTGGGTTTCCTGTTTAACCCTCACTTCTTTTGTTTGTGATTTCTTTCTTTTCTCCTGACTTTTCCTAATAATTTGACTTCTTTTCTTAGGAGAAAGTGGTTCCTCAAACTGTGCTTTACGGACAAATATTCCTTCCTCCGTATCTGTTGGGTATTTTGAGGATAAAGTTCCCTTTTCTTTCGGTAATTTATCTATTTTATGATAGATGTCCGAAAGTCTTTGTTTACCCATACTGTAAACAAATATTCAAATAATAAAACACGTAATCACAAAATGGCAATCAGTAAAAATTAAGTATTTCTCAATTACTTAATAGGCTTAGATCAGTGGCTCTGATACCACATTTTCCTGTCACGGCCCCAGCCCCGGTTTGACCCAGTCAGGAGCCGCAGAACAGGAACCCGTGGTATTTAATTTATGCGACAGCGGAAGATTTTGACAGGATCTTTTAAAACTCGAAATGCCCGATAATTTTATTTCATAATTCGGGATAAACCCCGTAATTTACAATAGAGGAATTTTACTAGGAAATTCCCTGATTTATTAAAACATGTTTATTTTAACCGAGCCACATCTTCAAGCTTGTTAGTGCTACATAGCACGTTTTTCTTGATTTACAGCAGGTCGCCTGAAACATGTTTTAAAAAATATTTTGTCAGCGGGGAATACTGGTGAATCATTCATTTTTCACAAAATGACACATAGTTATAATTTACAGCATAAGAGCGATTACAATGGCTTTTATCTTATTTTATCTGGCGCTGTGTCACCTGGTGACGATGGTCATACCACTATTGGGTCCCACCCCAAGTAGTGACGTTTATCACTGTTAGGATTTATTAGCCTAACCGTGAGAAATTAGTAATGTGCACAATACCCCACTAGCCAGTGATTTAAGATAACCACGACTTAATCCCTGTAATTATAACATTTGAAAATGGAGTATTGTAAAATATTTGATAAAAGAGAATGAATCACTTTGCAGATTTAATACGAGCAGAGTCTAGCCTAAGGATAATCCTGTTAACCTAATTTAACAATCATGCGCAAGAAACTGGGTCAGTAACTAATACAACATTTACGATAACTCACGAGATTAAACCCTCACGATGAATGACAAAGTGCAATACTTAAACATCCATCGAATTCACGACGAATGACAAAGTATAAACCAAAGTTGAGCAACACTTAACCATTTATCGGATAGTTACAATCGATCGGACATTGAATCGTAGCAGCGATCGAGTTATTACCCTGTTATCGCGGCAGAAATTCGAGATTGTGTCTTTCTGTAGTATTTGGACGATATCTCAGTGCATGAATCGAATTTTTACGTCGAACCAACGCGAAATTGCAAGTGCCAAAGTCTACTACTTATACTGGAAAAAGGGCGCCCTCGCGTGGCGCGAGGGGCTGTCGCGTGGTGCGAGGGATACTACCCTACCATAGGGTAGCCCCGTGTCTAAGTAGCCTTGCTGAGTTGGTCGTTCGTCAAAATTCGTTATACACGTAAAACTGTGTTGATAATATCAACTAGGGTTTACCCCCCCTGAGTTTTAGGGGCCCTGATCCTGATTCCAATTGTTCTGAAAATTTTAGGGTTTGTGCAGGATCACTTGGGGGTCTTAATTAGGGTTTCCTATTGGGTAAAATAATATAAGAAATGGTAATTTTAATGATAGTTGTTACACAAACCCCCTAGACCCAAATTACGATCCCTGGTGGGATGACGGTAGGGACTATTTGCAACGCTACCCGATACATGAAGACACACCCATGTAGAACTTAAGAGCCTACCTAGGTATGGATCCCTTAGATCCCTATTACCACGATGAATACGTTAGGGAGATTTTAGAAGATCCTTACCGATTCCAGGCACCTACACCCCCATATCAAGAACCCGCACCCTAGATTCTGAACCCAGTCCTAGAACATGCACCCCCAATGAGTGCAGAAAACGTACAAGAACTTAGGACATTTGGTGAGGAAATTTTAGAGAGTAGTGAACGAATGAGACAGGTGGGAGAGCGACTCGTCTGGAAGTACGACGAGCGCAATATGGATTTTTGGATGAATCCATATCCGTGAATGTGATGGTGGAGACGGTAATAGTAATAATAATAATAATAAAATAATAAAATATGTGTGTACGGATGCCTACTATTATTTATTTCAGTTGGTATTGTAATTTTTATTTCGGTACTTGTGTGTAATAGATACATAGTATATGAATAGAGTAAAGTCGCAATGATCGACGCTTTTGACCAAAATGCGTGTCATGTGATTAACTGTAATAAATATTATTTTGTGAAATTAATACGGGGTAATTGTTTAAAATTCAGATGACCGACGAAGGAAATCAAGGAAATCTGAATAACGATAACCAGAGTAACATTAACTTGGTTAATGAGAATCCAAGCATCAATAACAATGGAAACCAAATGGATAATAGTGATGTTCAACACATAGTGGCACAAGGAATCATAGATGCAATGCCATTTATTATTCAAACGGTTCAAGAAGCGAATAATAAAAGTAAACATAGCAGTAAGCGACCAATAACAGCGTGAACAATGGACCCGTACTTCAAGCGCCCATTCCCAAAAGAAGAAGAACCATGCCTTATGGTTGTTCTTACAAAGAATTCTGGTCCTGCAAACCAATAGAATTCTCGGGCAATGAAGGACCCGTTGCAGCTCTACGCTTGATAGAAAAGACTGAGGCCGTTTTAAAAATAAGCAAATGTGCTGAAGAAGACAAAATAATGTTTGCTTCAATCTATTTAAGAACTCAGCCTTAGAATGGTGGAACACTATCCTCCAATCAAGAGGAAGTGATAGGATATACAACATGGAATGGGAAGAATTTAAAAATATGGTAGAAAGGAAATTCTGCCCTCCCAATGAAAAGGAACAGATAGCTAATAAATTTCTGAACCTTAGGATGACTGGGGTAGATAGTAAGGGTTATACTACCACATTCTTTGAATATGCTATAATAGTACCAACCCTTGCATCACCTGAACCAGTATTAATCTCCCGTTACATCTGGGGATTAATTGGAGAGATTAGACATGTAGTCAAGGCAGCTAGACCCCAAACTATAGAAGAAGCTGTAGAACTAGCAAACACCTTGACAGATGAATTAATCCGTACCAGAGAAGAAGACCAGAGGAGAAACCTAACCCAAAGGCTTACCCAAGAATTCCGTTCTAGGAATTACAGCCTTAGGAATGTAGGTTCTACCTCTGCACCATTCTGCAAGGTCTGCAAGAAAAAACATTCGGGAAAATGCTCAACTCTTTGCAATTTCTGCAAGATGCCAGGACACAAGGAAGAAGATTGCAGGAGGAAATCCAGTAATGGACTGTGCTTCAACTGTGGAGAAAAAGGTCATATCAAGCCGAACTGTCCGAAATTGGCTCCAGCTACGAACAACAAGAACGCTAAAAATGCTAGAGCATTTGTTCTGACTGCAGATGAAGCCAAAATGATTCCGGATGTCATAGTCGGTACGTTTTTAGTTAATGATGTTTTTGCTAAAGTATTATTTGACTCTGGTGCAAACCAAAGTTTTATTAATACTTCATTTTGCAAACTTCTAAATCAACCATTAACTAAACTCTCACAAGAATGTCGGGTCGAGACAATAAATGGAGAAACAGTTAGGATTTCTGAAATCTTGCAGGAAGCAAGAATAGAATTTTTAAATCAAAAGTTTATGGCAAACCTTTATCCTATGGATCTGGCAGGATTTGATATTGTATTAGGAATGGATCGGTTAATAGCCAATAAAGCCAGTATTTTATGTGATCAAAAGTCAATTCAAGTAAATTCACCAAAAGGTGTATGTGCACCGATTTTATTCGTTAAAAAGAAGGATGGATCAATGTGTATGTGCATTGACTACCGTGAATTGAACAAGGTCACGATCAAGAACAGGTACCCATTACCGAGAATCGATGATCTGTTCGATCAACTGCAAGGAGCTCGATTTTTCTCTAAAATAGATTTAAGATCAGGATATCATCAATTAAAAGTACAGGAAGAGGACATTCCTAAAACCGCATTTAGAACAAGATATGGCCATTATGAATTTACTGTCATGCCATTTGGTTTAACCAATGCCCCAGCTGCATTTATGGACATGATGAACCGAATATGTAAGCCATATTTGGATAAATTCATAATCGTCTTTATAGATGATATTCTCATTTATTCTAAAAGTAAAGAGGAACATGCAAAGCATTTGCACTCAGTTTTAAATCTATTAAGAAAGGAAAAGCTTTACGCTAAATTTTCAAAGTGCGAATTTTGGTTAGAGCAAGTACAGTTTCTTGGACACTTGGTTAATCATGAAGGAATTCATGTGGATCCCACAAAGATCGAGGCGATTTCCAAATGGAAAACTCCTGAGTCACCAACCGAGGTTAGAAGTTTCTTAGGATTGGCCGGTTATTATAGAAGATTTATTCAAGATTTTTCTAGAATAGCCACCCCTTTAACTAAGTTAACATGTAAATCCATTAAGTTTGAATGGGGACCAAAAAAAGAAAAAACATTTAGAATTCTTAAGCATGGATTAACCCATACACCCATACTAGCGTTACCAGAAGGAACTGGAGATTTTGTAGTATATTGTGACGTTTCCAAACTAGGTTATGGATGTGTATTGATGCAACGTCAAAAGGTTATAGCTTATGCCTCTAGACAACTTAAGAATCATGAAGAAAATTATTCAACCCATGATCTAGAGTTAGGAGCTATAATTTTTGCCCTTAAGATTTGGAGACATTACCTTTATGGTAGTAAGTTTACCATATTTACCGATCATAAAAGTTTAAGATATGTTTTCGGGCAAAAGGAGTTAAATATGAGACAAAGACGCTGGATGGAAATGCTTAGTGATTATGATTGTGATATCCAGTATCATGAAGGAAAAGCGAATGTAGTGGTAGATGCTTTAAGCCGAAAGTATCACGAAAAGCCAAAAAGGGTACGTTCTCTTAAATTAAATCTACAAGTAGATTTAAATGATCAAATTAGAAAAGCACAAAAATCAGTAATCAGGGATGATACTGAAAAACTAAAAGGTATGATTAAGGAA
Source organism: Helianthus tuberosus (assembly GCA_030545235.1). Taxonomy (NCBI): domain Eukaryota; kingdom Viridiplantae; phylum Streptophyta; class Magnoliopsida; order Asterales; family Asteraceae; genus Helianthus; species Helianthus tuberosus. The sequence continues at coordinate 196,921,675 of CM060448.1, read as the reverse complement.
TTAGAACAAGGAACAGATGAAATTTGGAGATTCCATAAAAAGAGAATGTGGATACCTAAATTAGGAAACCTACGTCATAGTATATTAGAAGAAGCCCATAAATCTAAGTACACAATGCATCCAGTAAATGATAAAATGTACCAGGATTTAAGAAAGAATTTCTGGTGGATAGGAATGAAAAAGGATATAGCAACCTATGTTTCTAAATGTTTAACTTGTTCACAAGTTAAAGCTGAACATCAGAACCCCTCAGGTTTGTTACAACAACTAGAAATGCCAGTGTGGAAATGGGAACTAATAACAATGGATTTTGTTACTAAATTACCCAAAACAAGGAAAGGTAATGATACAAGCTAGGTGATTGTAGATAGGCTAACCATGTCTGCTCATTTCCTACCAATGAAAGAAACTTTCAGTATGGAACAGTTAGCTAAACTATATGTAAACGAAATTGTTTCATTACATTGAATACCTTTATCAATTGTTTCTGGTAGGGATAGCCATTTTACATCTCATTTTTGGTCAAGTTTCCAAAAAGCCATGGGAACCAAGTTAAATCTAAGCACAGCTTATCATCCTCAAACGGACGGACAAAGCGAAAGAACAATTCAGACAATGGAAGACATGCTTAGAGCTTGTGTAATTGATTTTGGAGGTAATTGGGACGATCACTTACCTTTAATAGAATTTTCTTATAATAACAGTTATCACACAAGTATCAATGCTGCACCATTCGAAGCACTTTATGGACGAAAGTGCCGAACCCCGATCTGTTGGGCATAAATTGGGGAAAAGCAACTATCTGGACCTGAGATAGTACAAGAAACAACTAACAAGATTATTCAAGTCAAGGAACGACTGAAAGCAGCACGTGATCGACAAAAGAGCTATGCTGACAACGGATGAAAACCCTTGGAATTTCAAGTAGGAGATAAAGTATTGTTAAAAGTCTCTCCTTGGAAAGGAATAGTAAGATTCATCAAAAGAGGAAAGCTAAGTCCCAGGTATATTGGCCCTTTTGAGATTATTAGAAGAATAGGACCCGTAGCCTATCAGCTACAACTACCAGAGGAAATGACAGGAATATATGATGTATTTCATGTATTGAATCTCAAGAAATGCTTAGCCGATGAATCACTGATGATACCTCTTAAGGATATAGAGGTAAATGAACAACTCAAGTTTGTCGAAAGACCTCTACAGATCGAAGACATGAAAGTCAAGAACCTCAAGCATAAGAGATTAGTTCCGGTCAAAGTAAAGTGGGACTCCAAAAGAGGACCTGAGTACACATGGGAGCTTGAATCTGAAATGCAAAGGAAATATCCGCACTTGTTCCAGTAGATCTCGAAGACGAGCTCTAAAACAAAGTGGGGATGATAGAACAACCTTAAAGAAAACCGACACCCTCGAATATTTTTCGACACCCTACTATATTTTAAAATATCCCAATATGTCCCTAAAAACACCCCATACGTGAAAACGGGCCCCGAATATCTTAAATATTATTGAAAATAATTAAAAAACTGATTTTTTTAGTTGAGGCGGGCCGCGTAAACCCCACCCCAACTCTTACACGGGCCGCGTGAACTTAAAACCTGGCACAACCCTGGGCCGCCGCGTGGCCCAACACATGACGAGTCTAGTTGATGATCCGGATGGGCTATGCTGTTGAGCAGCGTTGACGCGGGCCGCGTAGGTCCCGGTCTCGTGTTACGCGGGCCGTGAGAGAACCAAACTCAGCACCTATATATAGAGGCCATCGGATTTCAGTCGAGAATCGTTCAAACTTTCTTTCTTTCTCTCAAAACTGAATTATAGGAATAATACTCGGGTATTATACCCTCCTAAATAGCGAAGTTCTGCTCCGTTGTAAGTATTATAACCCCTGGATACGTATTAGATACGCTGCTCGATTGATCCAGGGTTCCGTAACGGCTGTCGTGGTTCTGCCTGACGTAGTCGTTGGAATGCCGTCTCGGGGAGGGTATTACTAATGTTAAAATGGGTTATTATACTAACGCGTGTGCATTTGTGTAAATTATAGATTGTCACCAGGAAACCCTAAAGGATAATCTAAGACAGCAATGTAAGTGTATCCGCTTTTTGTTAACTGTTTTACAAAACCTCATTTAATTAATTATATATTAAACAGTGATTGAGTATTTGTAAGAATACAATTATCATGAGTATGTTGGGGTTTTGTATACAAAATTTGTTACCACCTGGTCAAGGAGTAACATTTCCACAAGTCGGGTCTGACAGTACCATGGATGTTAATTGTTATAACTTGGAAACAAATGTAATTGCGAGATCGCCCTCAATACTGTACAATGGTTTTTATTTAAACTTGATTAAACTGGTATTCATTCACCAGTATTTCCCACTGACAAATATTTTTAAAACGCGTTTCAGGTAACAAACTGTGAAAGCCAAATAGAAGCCAGCTGGACAGCACTGAAGGCTTGGAAAAGTGGCAATAAAGTTACCTAAAATAAAATAGATGTTTTTTATTAATAAAATAGGATTTATTTCTATGAAAACGTGTGTACTACGAACTTGGGTTTTAAACCATTTGTTTAATGTTATGAAAATGTGGTATTTTACTCTGATCAATGTTTCCTAACTATGGTCCTGATGAAAATTTCCGCTGCCAAATTAGACAATACGCGATACCACCGAAACTGACTTGCGGCCGCCCGTTCCCTGGGATTTGGGATCGGGGGTTGCGACACGATAGTGATGCAAAATTGCTTGTAAAGAAAAGGTCGCACGCCAGACATATGATCTAATAATCCCATATTCACATATAAATTAGTAGACACTAGACACCTACTTAATTTGGGGATAAAATAGACCAACAAGATTGACAATATGCACCCTCATGATCACATGCATCACATTTTTCATGTTACAACTTACAAGTGATAGGGTTTGGTTATCCCCCCTATAAAATTGGATCCCGTGGCTATTATTAGGTGTGACCTTCCATGTTTGGTAGATGTACTTCTTTTTCTTCTTTCACATGATTAAGTCTTAATCTCAATAATTTATTACTACTAGTCTTAAGTCATTGTGGGACGGGGACGTAAAACCGTATTACCAATGTTGTGGGATTAGAGGCGTATAAACCTTGTTAAGTAACAACTGAACGATTGCCAAAACCAATAAAAAACGTAATACAACACCACAAAAACTTTTAACACCAAGTGACTCACGTTATGTAAAAAGTAGATGGAATCGAATTTACACCGACACGTTTAGAAAGTCGAGAGGGTAAAAAAAACCCCGAGGGAGCAAATGTGACAACCAAATACCGTACTAAGTAGCAACCGAACGGTGACCTAATAAAAAAACATAAAATAAAACTAATAAAAAACTAAACTTGTTCAACTTTTGTGGGAAAATGGTCAAAAAACAAAATTTTGTTAAAAAAACATAAAGTAAAAAAAAAGCCACAATAGATAAAAAAATGCTACTATTCATTACAATGTTACAAATTAATATACAAAAATATAAATATAAATATAATATAATATATATAAAGGGTGGGGTTATAGAGTGAACACTAGTGTATTTGTGAATTGAGTGAACAGATCCTGACCATTGATTTACATCATCAAATCGTAAATACACTATTGTACTTTCATCATCAAATCCTGACCATTAATTTACACTTATGTATTGATGAACAAGGGCTAGGATTAGTTCACACAATTTACTATCAAAGAGGTTGTTCACAAATGAACCTTAACCCTATAAATATAAATAGATAAAGAATGTGAGAGAAAATATTATGATTGACCCAAAGAATTATATTGTCAATACCAAAATTTCATCTCGAGCAAGTATCTTTGGATCAGAAAGTATGAATTCCCTTCAAATGGAAACAAGAGAATTTCGACTAAAAACTTCGGAGTTATGTGTGTCGTGGTAAATGACTCTCACGCGGTCACGCCAAAGCTAGTCAGTTGAATGCAAAATATGATGTGAGAATTTTAATGATTAACTCATGAGAGAAATGTGTCTCGTGGTGAATAACTCCGATGACAAAGTTGGATAGTTGTATACGAAATATGACATGAGAATTTTGCTTATCAACTTCTAAAAAAATGTGTGTCACGGATGTGAAAGTTAAATAGATAAATATAAAATGTAATATGAAAACGAAGATGTATGCACGTATGCAAAGATCTTAGAATGCTTGCTTACTATATGAAGCAACTATTTTTACATCTTTCACGTTGTCACATATGGTTGGCTAGTTGTCAAGAATCGAGTTTTCTTGCCATCTTTGTTATGTCCTTCCCGTGTTTGCTTTTGTTGTTCTTCCTTTATATACAAGTCACAAGGGTAATCACTTTCGTGTTAACCTAACTTTGACCCTTCCTTGGTCAACATGACTTGTGGGCATGACTCTATTTAGCTGCCCGTCTAGACAAGGCCCCTATGTCATCTCGTTTTTAGCCGAAAAATCATATGCGAACAAAGTGCTTCTTCCATATATATACGATATACCATAAAGAAAAGGTATGGTTCCAAAATTTGCCTTTGGTATGGCATCCACCTTCAAACCCCAAACTTTTATGTCTTGTATACAGTAGCGGAGCTTGAACGAAAACTCAGTGGGGGCCGGACTCTAAAAATCCAAATCGGTGGAGGGCAGACACTTAAAAATCTAATATTTTACACTAAAAAACAATTTTTCAGAAATTTTCGGTAAAAATAACATTACACATGAAAAATCGGCGAGGACTGGGGCACCCCCAGGCCTCCACTATCATCCGCCAATGCTTGTACATGCACATCAATATATCAAGTATGCATGATCAAAAATTCATAGCAAAAAACAAATGTTACTAACACTAAACTTTATACAACATAATCATATTATATTTTTTACGACTATAATTAACACTATAAACTTCTTCAATAATTAAGACAATAATATGTCTTACCAATAAATAAAAAAGGGAGAAAGGGATATATTATTTGACATTGAATTCTCATCACATCCGACAATAACATGCTTCCAACTTCTACAATCTAACAATCCGGAAATCTTACTGTTGATGCAACAAATATAAGACCAACGGTAGTAGCTGGGCTGGTTAGGCAAAAGGGTTGAAGGGTTCAACTTTGCCTAACGCAGGTCGTGGGGTCCCCCCACGTTTGCAAGACGTGGAAGGAGGTTCACTAGTTTATCTTTGTTATTTGCTAAAGATCCTTCTCTGAATTATATTCAGATTCGGATGAATGAGCAAATAGAATGTGTGTGTTGGATGTGAAAGAGAGCGACTTGCATGAAGCAAGTACTCGATATGAATGACCAGAGTTTAAGGAAACAGGCCTGGCCAAGAATGTCCTCACTCAATAAATGAAGTGTCACTTATATAGGAGAAGACATCTCCCAAAGAGGCATTTATTTGACTAGCGACCTTGCTTGCAGCGAGGGGCTTACCCTTTCGGGGGTTAAAGCCTTTTGACCCCTGGATAATAGCGTGTGCTCTTGCAGACCTGCATTGCTTTTGCGGCTGTGGGTTGGTGAAGCAATCTCTGGATGTGACTGGCTACTGTTTCCGTATTGTTTTTTCCTTCCTCGCAGCTTTTTAACCTTTGAACCATTTAACCCTTTGAGCGTTTACGTATTTAGTCATTTTATTTAGTCTTGGGCTACCCCCGTCATCAGCCCCCCAAGTCAGAGGTTTTTGGGGAATGAGCTCAAAGACTTCTGACTTTTATACGTGTATTTTATTGCCTAAAGGTTTCAAGGGTTCAATGCTTGAAGGCTTGAAGGGTTGTTGGCAGTTAATTTTTGAATTTTAAATAACTGACAATTGATGTGATTGATGTATGGCGGTTCATAGGGTGGCAGTTACTGTTTGCCATTATTACCCCTATTGTAGGTTATTTAATATTTACATATCTCATTTATTTACACATTTTACTTTGGATAAACATCACTTTGCTCTTTTTTCTCTCCGGTATCCCTTTTTTCACAAAATCAGGTCAGTTCCGATTTGCTTATATTTTCTTTAATTGTTCATTGTGATGGGTGCTCGGAAGGATATGGCAAAATCCTTCTCTCGACTGACCCAAGAGGAGGTCGATTTATTTTGTGTGGAATGGGGAATAGGGACAAATTATAAACCGGTTGCACCGGCTTGTGATAAATCTATCAATGCCTGTCCTTCTGGTATGATTGCCTTGTATTGCCGTCATTTTGAGTTTTCAAATCTTCGTTATCCGTTTTCAAACTTTGTCTTGAATGTATTGGAATATTATCGGGTGTCTTTTGGTCAAGTTCATCCCCTAGGCATGGCTAGGGTTTTGCACTTCGAAATTCTGTGTCGGGCCTGTGGGTATGATCTATCTCTGTTGTCCTTCCGTCGCTTTTTTCGGCTTGCTAAGAATGGTGATTGGTTCACCTTTGAAACCAGTCAAGTTGATACTTGTTTAATCTCGTCCATGGTTTCTACACTTGGGGTGTGGAAAGATCGGTTTTTCTGGGTGTCGGAGGAGATTGTCCCTTTCAAACCTGTTTGGAGACACCCAGATGCTGTTCTGAACGAGCCGGAGCCCTCTGATTTCGAGATAAACACTCGCTTCTTAGAAATTCTTAGGGAGTGCCCTTCTAGGCTTCGTCCCTTCCCTGAGCATTTGTTGGTGTTGTTGGGTATAAGTAAGTTGTAGGAAAAGGCTAACCGGGATCCGGTGCTTATTAGAGATGGGAAGGGTATGCATTTATTCTTTTCTTGCTTTTTGTTTCTTTCTATTTATTTGCTTATGTGCTTTTATATTTGTGTTGTAGCTATGTCTGCCTTGGATTTTATCAAAAGCGATGATACCTCTGACGTTGTTTTTGATGATGTTGCTGCTACCCCTGACGAGAATGCGGTTGTTAAGGGTGCCGATTATAGGTTTGAGGGTTCTGGTTATGTCAATGTTCCGAATGTCAAAGGCTTCACCAAGGTTACTGCGTCCAAAGGTTCTACTCGTCGTTCTCAACGCCATCTGAAGGTTGTTGATCAGCCCTCTGGCTCAGAGCCTATTGACGTTAGTGATGATATTGAGGCATCATAGGATCAAGCTGTGGATGTTGGTAAAGGCAAGGAAAAGGAGTTGATTGTTTCGAGCAAGAAGAAGAAGTTGGTTAAGAAGGGTACCATTTCTGCTATTCAAGGTTCGTCAGCCAAAAGTGTTGAAAGCTTCGAGGGTTCAGAGGATATTTACGTGCCTAATTGGGCGGTTAAGGTTGGTGACAATTTTAAGGATCCTGCTGTATGTGCTGAAGCCTTGGCTCATTTTGCTCCTCCCGGTGTTCGAGATGCCATATCTGAGATGGAGGGTGATCATCTTATCTCTAGGATGATGCTCAGTTCCTACAACCTTTCTGCCTTTTTGGCTGAAGGTGTCACTCGTTTTGCTAAGGGGATGCGGGAATATGAGGAGGCCTCCAAGAAGAAGGAGAAAATGAAGGCTTCAATTGCTGCTATGAAGAAGGAAATCGAGAGCTTTTCTGAGAAGGAGTTGGCTTGGAACAAGAAGATTGAGGACTTAACTAAGAGGCACGATATTGAGATGGGTGATCTTAGGAAGAGCTTTGAAGCTAACTTATTGAAACTGAAGGCTGATCGGGAGGCCTTGGCTGTGCAACAAAAGGCTTTTGCTAAAGAGAAGGATGGCTTGAAGACTTTAGTTGCACAGGCTACTGCAGATAACCAATGGCTCATTGAGCAGGGTTTTCGCCAAGTGGTTACTTATCTGTTACATTCCAAAGAGTTTAACTCTGCTCTTGGTGATGTTTATACTAAACTACTCAATCTGGGAAAACACCAAGGTCTTATTGCAGGTTATAAGCTTCACGAGTCTGGCAACCCTTTGGAGAAATCTCCTCTGTACCGTCCCGAGGCTTCTGACGTCTTTAAGAGTTCTGTGGAGCAAATGGAGAGGTTATCATACCCGTATGTAAGTCAAGTTGCCTCTTGTTATGGTAAGCCTCTATCTGCTTTACAGGAACTGAAGCCGGATGGTTTGAATGAAAAGTTATGCGCTGAACTGCTTGGCTCCCCTTCGAGGAAACGTTCCTTTTCGGGAGATAGTGAAGATACTTTTCCTGGGGAGGCCGATGCTCCGAAGGATGCCAGTTTGGAAGTTTCAGCTGTTGATGATCAAGGTCCGAAGGCTAAGAAGGTTAAGAAGACTAAGAAGGCCAAAGGTAGCATTTCTGGGGCTACTAAGCCTTCTGTTGATGCCTAAAATTCGTAGCTTTCTTAGCACTCTGTTAAAACAATTCATGGTTTGTAACCCTTAAACAATATTAGGTTTTCAGGGACCCTTAAGGTTCCTTTTGGTTGTGTTGAAGGCCTGTATGGCCGTTTGAACAATGATTAGACTTGCAAGTTACTAGGACTTGCCTTAACTTATGTTTGGAAGTCTTTTAGGACTTTCTTTGATATGGTACGATGTTTTAACTTTCTTCTTTATGTTATGTTTTTAGACTTGTGCCTGCTTTTGTTAAGGCAGTCTGTTTGGCTTTAACCTTCCAAGCCTTTTGGCTGTCTGTTAGTAGGTTGAAGCCTTTAGGGTTTCGAGTTGTTACTCGGGTGGCTTGAAGCCTTGAAGGCTTCTTAGTCTTGTGACCTGACTTGGTTTGTATCTTTGTGATTTTTGTCCAAGTGATTTTGTTCTTTTAGATTTTCTTTGTCTTTTTGTAACTTTGTCTTTGTCGAGTTTGTGCTGCCCTTATGTTTTTTATACCTAAAAGGGTTCAGTGCTGCAGACACTTAGCCTTGATATTTTTAACAAGAAGATATAACACCTATCCTTTTTATCATTTCTTTGGTTTTCACTTGACTTTTTCAAGCCTGTTTGCGGATTATATTTTTAAGGCTTAGGGAACATTTGGTGTAGGCTGTTCACACCCGTCTATGAGACAATTTTATTTTTTCTTAACAAGTCTCATGGAGTTGTATTGACTTAGGAACTCACCCCTTATATAGGTTCATTTAACCCTTAAACCTATTGAGCGATGTGGCCTGGGAGCTCATCCCCATACATGGCCCTTGCCATGGAGTTTTTTGCTAGGTTCTCAACCTGATCTTAGGATAGAAAGACAAGTTTGGTAAAACAACTTCATTCATTCAAGCAATACTTGCTTTTTACAAAAGGTATTCATAGTGTTGTTCGAAATACATTTTGATACAAACCAAATTTTCCTGTCTAAACATGGAACCTTTTCAGGGTTTTGCCATTCCAATGCCTTGGAAGCCTTTTACCTTCTGAATCTGCTAGCTTGTAGGATCCACCCTTGTGTGCTTCGAGGATGGTATATGGACCCTCCCATTTTGGGCCAAGCTTTCCTTAATTTTCCTTTTTGCTAGCTGCATTGTTTCTGAGGACCAAGTCCCCTGGCTTGAATCGTTCATTCTTGACTTTCTTGTTGTAGTAGGCTTCCATTCGTTGCTTGTATTTGGCTTCTTGGATTGCAGCTTGATCTCGTGCTTCCTCTAGGAGTTGTAAATTCAACATGGTCTCTTTTTGGTTTGTTTCGAGATCCATGTTGACGATTCGTTGGGTTACAACTCCTATTTCAGCGGGGATCACAGCCTCGGATCCAAATACCAAGCTATAAGGTGTTTTCTTGTGGCTTGTTTTTTCGGTTGTTCTAATTGCCCATAGGACACTAGGCAATTCTTCAAGCCAGTTGCTTTCGTATCTTCCCAATCTTGTCTTGATGCCTTCCACTATACTTCTATTCGTCCTTTCAACTTGACCGTTTGATTGCGGATAAGCTACTGAGCTAAAGACCTGGTCGATTTTGTATTCCTTGCACCAAACGCTGAAAGGCTTCTCAGCAAACTGCCTTCCGTTATCAGTGACAAGTACTCCCGGCAATCCATAACGGTAAATGATGTTCTCCCAAACAAAATCAATGACCTGTTTTCCCGTAATCTTAGCAAGTGGTTTGACCTCGGGCCACTTGGTGAAATAATCTATTGCCACCAGCAAGAATTTTACTCCTCCTTTGCTTGGGGGAAATGGACCAACAATGTCCATTCCCCATTTATGGAATGGCCATGCCGAGGTTATCGGGACTAAGTCATGCTTGGGATTTTTTGGGATTGGTGCATGAATCTGGCAAGCATCACATTTTTTTAATTCTTCAGCTGTATCGCGATGCATTGAAGGCCAGAAATATCCAAGGTTCATGAGCTTTGCAACCACCGACCTAGCTCCAAAGTGAGCTCCGCATACACCTTCATGAATTTCCTTGATCAAATACTTACTTTGCTCGGGACCGACACATTTTAGCAAGGGAGCAAGGTAACCTTTTTTGTAAAGGGTCTCTCCTTGTAGTGTGTATTGCCTTGCCTTGATTTCAACCCTTTTAGCTTCCACTTGATCATTGGGTAATTCACCATTTTTAAGGAACTTTTTTATGGGAGTCATCCAGTTTGGATCTTCTTCGGTAACTACATCTTGAACTTCCAATTCATCGATTGATGGAGTCTTCAACACTTCTACCAGCACCTTCTTGGTAAGGTGGGCAAAAGTGAGAGATGCAAGCTTACTTAAGGCATCAGCCTTTTTGTTTTGAGACCTGGGGATCTGTTTGATGTTGCAAGCTTGGAAGGTACTCATCAGTTCCTTGGATTTTTCTATGTATTTTTTCATGTTGGGCTCTTTAGCTATGTAGCTATCATTCACTTGGCTTGAGACCAACAACGAATCTGTGAACACTTCAAGCTTTTCAATCTTCATCTCTTTAGCCAGCCTTAGGCCAGCTATTAGTGCCTCGTATTCAGCCTCGTTATTGGTGGTCTGAAAATCAAAACGGAGAGCATATGTGAATTCCAACCCTTCTGGGTTGATCAAAATTAGCCCAGCCCCTGACCCTTCAACGCTTGAAGCCCCGTCGGTAAAAAGCTTCCAGGCTTCAGGGTTGGAAGGTTCAGTGGTGGTAGCGTTTACATCAGTGATCGCCTGGTTTGGGACTTCCACAATGAAATCAGCCAAGACTTGGGCCTTGATAGCTTTTCTTGGGACATAGGTGATGTTATGTTCACCCAGTTCTATGGCTCATTTAGCTAATCGCCCTGAGTTTTCAGGTTTTTCAAGCACACTCTTAATAGGTTGGTCGGTGACCACTTGTATGGGGTGTGCTTGGAAATACCTTCGAAGCCTTCTAGCTGTTTGAACTAGGGCTAGGGCAAGTTTTTCAAGGGGAGGGTATTTCGTTTCAGCTAATTTTAAAGTTTTGCTGAAAAAATAAACGGGTACCTGGGCCTTGTCTCGCTCAATGGTGAGGACTGCACTGATGGCCTCGTCAGCAATTGAGAGGTACACCGATATTAACTCCCCAGTTTTTGGTGTCGTAATATCTGGTAGGGAAGCTAGATGTTGCTTCATCTGGTTGAAAGCTTCTTCAGCTTCTTCAGCTTCTTCAGTCCATTTGAAATCCTTCTTATCTGAGCAGTTCTTGAGCGTTTTGTAGAAGGGCAGAGATCTTTCGGCCAACTTTGAGGTAAAACGCTTCAAGGCTGCAAGCTTCCCGTTTAAACTTTCAACCTCCTTCTTGGTTTTTGGTGGCTTGGTTTCAAGGACAGCTTTCACCTTGTTTGGGTTAGCCTTGATGCTTTGTTTCCCGACAATGTGACCCAAGAACTTTCCTTCCTCAAACCCAAACGAGCATTTTTCAGGGTTGAGCTTCATGTTAACCTTTCTGAGGTTCTTGAAAGTTTCTTGAATGTCATCGAGCATTTGATACCCTGTCTTGCTTTTGATCACCAAGTCTTCGACGTATGCCTCCATGTTTTTACCGATTTGGCTTGCAAAGGCTTTGTCAACGAGTCGTTGGTAGGTTGCTCCGGCATTTTTGAGACCAAAAGGCATCTTTTGATAACAAAAGATCCCTTTGTCCGTGTGAAAGGCTGTTTTTTCCTCATCCTCTTCCTTCATGAGGATTTGGTGGTAACCTTTGTATGCATCAAGAAAGCATTTGAATGAGTAACCGGTGAGGGAGTCAACTTTGAGATCAATTTCCGGTAGTGGATAGCAATCCTTAGGACAAGCCTTGTTAAGATCCTTGAAATCTATGCACATCCTCCATGAGTTGTCGGGTTTCTTGACCATAACCGGGTTTGCAACCCATGACTGGTACTTGACTTCCTGGAGAATGCCGGCTGACACAAGCTTTTCAACCTCTTGGCAGGCTGCCAGACTTCTCTCGGGTGCTAGGCTTCTTTTCTTTTGGACCACAGGCTTGACATCCGGTGCTATTCTTAACTCGTGTTCAGCAATGTTCCAAGGGATTCCTGTCATATCTTTTGGACACCAAGCGAAGACATCGCTGTAATGTGTTAGCAGTTTTTTAAGATACGAAAGGGTCTCTTGAGAAAGGTTTGGATTGACCCTTATCCTTTGTTCAGGGTACTTGGGATTTATGACCAACCTTTGCCTGTCTTCTTCACTGTTTGAGCTTTCACCCTCAACCATGTAAGCTTCTTGTGAGGGTTGAAGGGTTGCTATGCCCCTCTCAGTAGGAAATTTGACTGTGCCATGGCCAACAGACACGGCCATGTAGAAAGCACACTGCCCGGGTCTTCCGATGATTACGTCATAGGTTGAGGGCATGTTGATAACCACAAAGGTTAGTGGTTGGGTTCTTTCTTTCAAACCTTCGCTGAACCGAACATTAAGTGTCAGTTGCCCTAAAGGCTTGAGGGGTATATCGGCGATACCTTTTATAGAGGTTCCAGAGGGTTGAAGCCTTGAACGTTCTTCATTGCTCAAACGGTTAAAGAATTTCTCGAACATGATTTCAGTGGCTGCCCCAGTGTCTATGTATGCCCTACAAGTTTGTAACGTTCCCACGGTAGCTTCTACCACAAGAGGACTAGAGATAGGGTCTCTCTCCGTTGGGGGGAAACAGACACACTGAAGCTCCCAAGCTTCCAACCGCTGTCTTTTGTGAGGAACCCTTCCATCGAAATCCACCATATTGACTTCCTTACCCTTTCCTTCAGCCATTTTGTCCCGGACTCCCTTCACCAAATGAGCGAGTTCTCCGGACTTAACGGCCTCTTCAATTCTTTTCTTGAGTTGGAAGCAATCATTGGTGTGGTGACCTTTTTCTTCGTGAAACTCACAGTATTGGGTGGAGTTCTCGTTTTTCCTGCTTTTGGGGAGAGGCCTAGGAGGCCGAAAGTTTTGCTTAACTTCTTCCGTTGCAAGGATTTCTTGAGGGGTCTTTGTGAGGGGAGTGAAACTTATGCCTTTCTCCCTGCTTGAAGGGTTCCGACCTTCAGACCTTCGAGGGTCTGAACCCTTTGACCGCCTGTCATAGGAGTTAAAGTTTCCCCTTTTTCTAGCCAGACTATTGCTTCGCCAGCCGGATCCCCTTTTTCTTTGTTCTTTAATGTCTACCGCCTCCTCTCCCCGGATGTGGGCTTCAGCCCTTTCGAGAGCTTCTTCCAAGGTCTTGGGCAAGGACTTGTTGAAATCTCTTGTGAGATATTTAGAGGTGATGGCATTCATGAAACCGGCCACTCTCATTTTCTCATCTGCCCCTACATAGGTCAGACCTTCCTTTTTGTATCGTTCAATGAACGCGCGAAGACTTTCGTCATCACGCTGTTTTATCTGGAAGATTACTGTTACGTCTTTAACATAACGCCTTTGTTGGGAGAAATTGGCCAAAAAACCCTTGCTAAGGTCGTCAAAGCTTCGAACGCTTTGAGCGGGTAGGTCATTGAACCAGATCCTGGCTGATCCAACAAGGGTTTGCAAGAACATTAGGCAACATTCAGCGTTTGACCATTTTTCTATCCTTGCTGCACCGGTGAAGATCTGAAGATGGTCCTCAGGATCCTCAGTCCCATCATACGTCCTGATGTGGGGTGGCATCTTAATCTTTGCTTGGAAATCATAGTCGGCTATTTGCTTTGAAAAGCATGAAAGGTTACTTGGCTTATATGGTTTAGCCAAGTCTTCTTCAGCCCTTGCATCCACATTATTGCCATTGCCGTTATTTCCCTGAGTGGCTAGCACCTGATTAATAAAGTGTTGCCACGGGAAGTTAGCCATCATCTGGGTCATCATGTTGGGCATGAGGTTGAAGCCTTGAAGGCTTCCTGGGGCAACTGAACAGTTTATTCCGAGGGGAGTGCTCATAACAGCACTTCGTGCCAAAGGGAGCACGGACAGAGCTTGCTCCCACGTGGTTGTTATAGATGCTGGATAGCTTGTTACTGGGGACTGTAGGAGCTGGTCAAGGGTTAGCTCATGTCCCAAAGGAGCACCACTAGTAATCGGTTGGGAAGAGAAGATAGGATGCACCGTAGGATTTGTCATAGTGGACAGATAAGGGTGAGGGTTTGAAGGATTACTGGGACCAGCCTCACTTCTTGTTGTAAAAGGAGGGGGAGGTGGTCCGGGAGACAACGTTGGTTCAGGCTCATCATAGTCTAAACGAATCCTCGCTCCTTTTTCTCTTTCTTTACTCACATGTTGGTTGAGAAGGGACCTCAACTCAAGGAAATTGTTGGCAACCCCTTCAGGGGTGAGTTCAACACGTGCTGGGGCGTCAGAGACACCGATATTGGGAGATGGAACCCCGGATCTGGACGGAGTTGGTGTGTTGAAGGTGAGGAACTCGGGTGTGCTCCCCGGAGTTGAGAAAGAAGTTGGTATAGCCACGTGAGCTTGGCTACTGCCCGGAGTAGAAGTGTTTGGAATCCGATTTACTTCTTCCGGGGATCCACTTTCAGACATGGTGATTTTAAGTGAAGAGAGCTACACTACTAGGTCTTTTTTAGAAGAAATAGCGGCGTAGCCCCACGGTGGGCGCCAACTTGTTGATGCAACAAATATAAGACCAACGGTAGTAGCTGGGCTGGTTAGGCAAAAGGGTTGAATGGTTCAACTTTGCCTAACGCAGGTCGTGGGGTCCCCCCACGTTTGCAAGACGTGGAAGGAGGTTCACTAGTTTATCTTTGTTATTTACTAAAGATCCTTCTCTGAATTATATTCAGATTCGGATGAAGGAGCAAATAGAATGTGTGTGTTGGATGTGAAAGAGAGCGACTTGCATGAAGCAAGTACTCGATGTGAATGACCAGAGTTTAAGGAAACAGGCCTGGCCAAGAATGTCCTCAATCAATAAATGAAGTGTCACTTATATAGGAGAAGACATCTCCCAAAGAGGCATTTATTTGACTAGCGACCTTGCTTGCAGCGAGGGGCTTACCCTTTCGGGGGTTAAAGCCTTTTGACCCTTGGATAATAGCGTGTGCTCTTGCAGACCTGCATTGCTTTTGCGGCTGTGGGTTGGTGAAGCAATCTCTGGATGTGACTGGCTACTATTTCCGTATTGCTTTTTCCTTCCTCACAGCTTTTTAACCTTTGAACCATTTAACCCTTTGAGCGTTTACGTATTTAGTCATTTTATTTAGTCTTGGGCTACCCCCGTCATCACTTACATCCATCACCCTATTAAACCTAAAATATTCAAAAAATAATATGTATAAACTCAACCTTTTTATTTATAACTAACACTAGGTTTCAAAAAAAAAATATATACTAACAGAAAACAAACTGAATGAATAGTGATTTCAATATATATTAATTAAATGAATAGTGATTTCAACATATATTAATTAAAACAAATGAATAGTGATTTGAACCTATATTAATTAAAACAAACTAAATCAATAGTGATCTAGGAAATATAAGAATATGGGGTATGGGGCGAGGGTTGTGACGTGCGTTGGGTACAAACGCCCAAGTCACCACCCCGGGTGGGCTTGGGTTTCGGCGTGGCCCATTGGGCGGGGGTTTCAGCCAGGGCGTTGGGCGGGGCTATCAAGATGACATGGCGGGATCTCATTGGCCAAGACAAGTAGCCGTTTGGGCTAGCCATTGGCCAACGGCTATGTGTTTAAAAAAAAGATATAGGAAATATTAGAATATGGGGTATGGGGTATGGGGCGGGGGTTGTGGCGTGGGTTGGGTATAAACGCCCAAGTCACCACCCCGAGTGGGCTTGGGTTTCGGCGGGGGTTTCAGCCCGGGCGTTGGGCGGGACTATCAAGATGACATGGCGGGATCTCATTGGCCAAGACAAGTAGTCGTTTGGGCTAGCCGTTTGCCAACGGCTATGTGTTAAAAAAATAGATCTAGGAAATATTAGAATATGGGGTATGGGGCGGGGGTTGTGGCGTGGGTTGGGTACAAACGCCCAAGTCACCACCCCGGGTGGACTTGGGTTTCGGCGTGGCCTATTGGGCGGGGGTTTCAGCCCGGGCGTTGGGCGGGGCTATCAAGATGACATGGCGGGATCTCACTGGCCAAGACAAGTAGCCGTTTGGGCTAGCCGTTGGCCAACGGCTATGTGTTTAAAAAAAATTATCTATTCACTATAAATACTCACACTTCTATTCATTTTTTACCACAACTACTCCACCTCTTCTATAATGATCTCTATCTTATTTTAAAAAAAAAATCCTCTTCCAACCACAATACGAAAAATGAATCCTCATAATCGTGGTTTTGACCCGAACAATCCGTGGGCATTCCAAGAAACACCTAGCCCAGCATCCAATCGTCCAACTGCTCCCTTTTTAATGCACTCCACGATGCCGGATATGACTGGTTACGCATCGTTTATCTCGAATCGTTTGAAGAATAATGTCGGTCAGTTTACTTACTGTGTGTATAAAATGTAATCTAAACTGTGCAATTACTTGCATTGCTACGTTGCTACAGGATTTTATGAGCTCGGTACCAATCGGTACCGAAAATACCGTTACCGAAATCCCCAAAAGTATGTACCGGTACCGAATATACCTGGTACGGTACGGTTCGGTACCGGTTGATACTGGTACAACACCGGTATTTGAGGGTAAAAATCGGTGAATACCGGTGCCGAACCGGTACCGAAAATACGTTACGTTTTAGTTCGAGCTACTTTTTGTTATTTGACATGTTTTGTCATTCTTATAGAACGATTTGGTTTAGCGCGCCGCAACGCGCGCGCATGGTAAACAACTAGTTATGTTTTAAAAAAACATATGCAATGCACAATTGAATAAACATGTGTATTATTCTAATTAAATAAGTATAATGTAATTTGTTAATATATGCACTCGTCAAAATATGTATTTTAAAAAATGAACATTGATGTGATAATTATATATTTGTTAAGTTATTTTTTTTTTTTTGAAAATCTTATTTCTTTTAACTGGGTTTTAACTTTGATTTTTTTTAATATTATCAATTTTTTCATTATTTAACAGATTGTGTATCTTTACCAATCACATTATATATTTGATTATTTTTAAATCACTCATAAAAACTATTATCATAATATTTTTCATTTCTTAATATTCTAACCAACATAATTTTTAACTTGACGAAACATTTAAGTGAAAAGTATAAGTTTATTTAAAAAAACTAATAATTAACTTAATATTAAATTCATTAAGTAGATTAGAGAGACGAAAACCCCAAAAAACAGATGTCTCCAGTAAATAATAGACGTCATTGTTTTCTTGATTAATTAAGTGTTAAAAAAACTTATTTTAATTTCTAAAAAAATAAAAATAAATATATTTTATTTTTTCTAAAAAATTCTGGAAATATCTTCCTGTTATCTCTCCATTTATAAGCCATAAATATCCGCCTATTCCAGTAAACAAACCCACCCTCAACCGCCACCACACCACCACCGTAACCACCACCACACAACCACCGTAACCACCACCACATTCACCGTTAAATTCCACATTATTTCAACCAATGCCTCTTTCCAAACGAGTCTCCTTACCACAACAATCACCACCACCACAAGATCTCAAACACCGAGTAACCACCTGCCTGAACAAACTCTCCGACCGTGACACCGTCGCCGTCGCTTCTTCAGAGCTCGAATCCATCGCTCTCACTCTCAACCACACCTCCTTCGCTCCATTCCTCACCTACCTCACCAACACATCATCCTCCGACAAATCTCCGGTACGCCGGCAATGCATCCGCATCCTAGGGTTTCTCTCCACAACACACGGCGACGCTCTCTCACCTCACGTGTATAAAATGATCTCCGCCGTCGTCCGCCGGTTACGCGACCCTGACTCCGCCGTACGCTCCGCCTGCGTCGGTGCCGTGACGTCAATTGCGTCGGAGATTACGTCATTATCGTTTTCTAACCTATCGAAGCCGTTAGTTGAAGCGGTTATGACGGAGCAGGATCAGAACTCGCAGATCGGCTCGGCGTTGTGTTTATCGGCGGCGATTGAAGCCGCGCCGGATCCTGAGCCGGATAAATTGCAGAAGCTGTTGCCTAGGGTTTTGAAGTTGGTGAAATCGGAGGGTTTTAAGGCCAAACCGGCTTTGTTGTGTGTTATTGGGAGTATTGCTGGTGCTGGTGGCACCGGTTTGAACCAGAATTCGTTGAGTTTGTTGGTGAATTGTTTGGTTGAGTTTTTGAGTAGTGGTGATTGGGCAGCAAGGAAGGCGGCAGTTGAGGCGTTGGGGCGGTTGGCGGTAACGGAGAAGGAGAATTTAACGGCGTTTAGGTCTTCATGTCTTGCTTCTTTAGAGAATAGGAGATTTGATAAGGTATTAATTATTAATCATACTGTTTCATTAGTCATTAATGACTATTTCATTAATCATTAATCATAATGTTTCATTTTAGCGGTGAGAATCTTTAACAGTTGAGAGAGATCTCACACACTCCCAAACAGAGGGCCCTAGTCCCACTCTGGCAGACTATGTTGTCTTAGGGCCCACGCTGGCGTCTGAGTTTGGCTAACGGCGTTCCCCGGGATACCATACCACCCGCTTCCAGTGGCAGGGTTTGCGCTGCCACAAGAGAGAATCTCTTTGGCGTAACGCACGGTGGACCAAAACCCGGGGTGACTCTGGCTCGAACTCTTGACCTAAGGTCTGGGAGAACTAGCGTTCATTGCCTTTATCCACCAAATATGGCACTAGCGGGGATTGAAGTTGAGTCTCCAAGGAGAACCCAAGTCTTTCCAACCACTAGACCACAAGTGATGGATAATCATACTGTTTCATTAGTCATTACTGTTTCATTAATCATACTGTTTCATTAGTCATTAATCGTTAATTGCTCAGTTCACATCAGGGGCGAAGGATAAGAGGGGCGGGGAGGGGCGCCCGCCCCCCCGAATTTTTCGCTCAGTAGTGTTATATATGTAGTTTTCGTATAGAAATTTGTGGGTATATACGTTTTCGCCCCCCCGCGGGTTCTATAGAAATTTTTGGGTATATACGTTTTCGCCCCCCCGGCCGAAAAATTCAAGCTTCGCCACTGGTTCACATAAGGTCACGAGGTATCCTTAACCCTTCTTGTCTTGACTCCATTTAAGCACCGCATCACCCGTTTTTCCCCTTTTACTCCACCTCATCCTAATTCCTAAGGAAATGGTTTAACCTTGTTAACTCTATCTCACCCACCATTTTCTTAATTATTTTAATATTTTTAATTATTTTAATACAAAATATTTAAATTAAATACAAAATAAAAATGATAATTATAATTATAATTATAATAATAATAATAATACCATTTCATTAACTTCTTAGCAAATATAAACGATGATAATAAATAGCATTAGTTTCTTATTTTTTTGTCTAAGTTAACACGTTAACTAAGGGACCCCATAACATGGGGAAGGACTGGTTTAAAAGACATGTTAACTTGCCATGTCATCTTTAACACCAATGAAGTTAGAGTACACCCCAAGCCTAACCGAATGGGGTCAGGGGTATAAATGTCTTTTTAGTTGGGTTATTTATTTGAGGAGTTTATATTTATGAATTATGAGTTGTATCTTAGGTTAAGATGTTTGGTTTGTATAAATAATAAATAGATGGTTAGGGTTATTGTAATTTGGGTGCTTTGATTTATGATAAAAAAGAGTTGAGCGAGTTTGTTTAATCTTGTGTTTTGGTGTTTCTGTTTAAATCGATGTGGGCCTTTAATCAGGTGAAGATAGTTCGTGAATCGATGAATCAGACACTAGAGTTGTGGAAGGAGATTCCGGGGCATCTGGATGAGGTTCTGGCTTCACCTCAATTGAATGGCAGTTCATCTACTAAAGGTAAAATGATTAGATGATTGATTAGCAATTAATTAGTTCTTGTTTATGTTTTGCTTATGTGATTGCAGTATGTTTGGCGATTGATTATCTGGCAAATGTTTTAGGTGATCTAAGCTAAGATTATTCATAAAGCTCAATAACTAGATGTCCCAGATTTTAGATTTGGAAAATATTAATCAAAGTTAGAACATGAAGACATTTTGTTTTCGTTGATTTCTTTATTATATAATTTGGAGTTTTGAGTAGGAGTGACAATTTCTCACGTGATATGGAACATGGCATGAAAATAATATGGTTTTTAGTTTCGTGTCTAACCCATTTACTAAACATGTGTGTATGGGTTGACTTGTTCAACCCGTTTAATTAAACACGTTGTGCTTGGGTTGACCTGTTTACCCCGTGTACGACCCACTTAATCAATATATTACAACCCGACTACAATCCAACAAACCGTATATGGCCTATTATAACCCATTAACAACCTGCCAATTCGTTTACAACCCGTCAACCCATTTTAACTCTTTTATATAAATCAGAGTAAAATGCCATTTTTGGCCGTGAGATTTGGCCAGTTTTGCGACTTCCGTCCAAAGGTTTGTTTTTTCGTATCTGGATCCAAAAGGTTTGAAATCTTTGCCATTTTCCTCCAGCTCGTTAACTCCATCCATTTATCTCCGTTAAGTCAGGTGTTGTCGTACATAAAGTGAAAAAGACCGAATTGCCCTTTAAGTTAACAAAAAAGACGGAAATACCCCTGATTTAACGGAAAAAATGGATGGAGTTAACGAGATGGATAAAATGGCAAGATTTCAAACTTTTTGGATCCAGATGCGAAAAACAAACCTTTGGACGAAAGTTGCAAAACTGGCCGAACCTTAGGGACGGAAATGGTATTTTACTATATAACTCATAAATGGGTTCCGTGTGCATGTTACACTTTTTTATGGGTGTTCGGGGTAGGGTTGATGCATTGGACATGAATAAAATATATGTGTGTTCGTTTTTATGTCTTTCATATTTGGATAAAACCTGAATTATTTCTATTTATAGTTACGGTTTTGGAAACTTCACCAGAGGAAACACTTCCGGTTAGCAAGCATTCTCCGATTCAACGTTCATCTCCAACTAAAACACAAAGTAGAAGCCCTCCGAAGACTAATTACAGGAAACATAGTGCTTCAGTTGCTAGAAAGATGGATCTTGATCAAGAAACTGATATAAAAGTCAATATTTCCGTACCCATAGCTGCATCTGATACAGTGGATACTGATAAAAGCATCATCTTAGAAACGGAAAAAAGACTACCTTCTAATAAATCAAGATTTGGTTCTCGTGTAGCTCCATCTATTGATGACTGTGAATTTGATATAGACGAGAATCCAATTGAATATGTTTATGGCAATCAGGATGAGGTTGAGGATCTATCTCGGATCCAAAAACAGCTTGTTCAGATTGAAAACCAACAGTCGAATCTCATGAAGCTTTTGCAGGTATTTTGTATGCTTGTTTTGTCATGAGGTATTTTGTTTCTTCTTTAACACACACACATATCTAATCTAAATCTAAATTCTAATAAACAATTTCAATTAATGCCACGTGGCAACACCTCTTACTCTCTCAATAATTATTATAATATAAATATTTTTATAAACAACTAATATTTTTAGAGTAAATTACTTTTTGAGTCCTTGTGTTTTAGTGGTTTTAACCATTTGAGTCCAAAATCAAAAAGCATAACACCCTGAGTACTTAACCAACCGTTCATTTTATAACGTACCGAGTCCCTGTGTTTTAATGGTTTTAACCACTTGAGTCCAAAATCAAAAGTACAAGTATTAAAAAGTTGGATTCAAAATGTTATAAAATGAGTGGTTAGGGACTCGGGGCGTTAAACTTTTTGATTTTGGACTCAAGTGGTTAAAACCACTAAAACACGGGGACTCAAAAAGTAATTTACTCATATTTTTATTGTTTTGAACTAGCTATGGGATTAACTTTAGAATATTATATTTTTATTTTTAACTGATTTCCTATCTATTACCTTTTAATTTTAAATTGATTCTTAGTTTGATTATTTCGTTTATATTTTATCAAAAAAAGCTTAATTTGAAGTTTATTTTACAAATAGATTAAATTTATATTATTTATAAACTCTTACCTTGTAATCGTTTTATGTTCGGTTTACGGTTTGAAACGAGCTGTCAAAACCGAACAGCCGAAAAATATTTAAAAAAAAGTTATCCTCAAGTTTAGTGGATTAGATTGTACGAGCTGTCAAAGTTTGAAACGAGCTGTCAAAGCTGAAAAATCTAACTTTGGGCCAAGTTAGATTATACGTGCGTTATTTAATATGGGTCGACAGTGTAATACACGGGTTTGTAAACTAGTATATATATATATTGAGAGAGAGAGAGGCATAGACAAAGAGATGACCGTTCAATACATAATTGGTTTTAAGTAGGGAATTGTATACTCATTGGTACCTATTGCTTTATACGTGATATATAAGACAGTTATTTGTAACCGCGTAACTACCTTTCTTTCTCTACCATGACATGTGACGGTGTACAAGTGCTTATGCAGTTCTCCACTTAAAAATTGATTGGTGAGTTCAAATGAAAACCACTTAATATTTAAGAACCACCATGACTCCATGAGCCATTTTACTCACCGATAATATTGTAATGATTCTACTACGAGTGTATTCACTAGTGATATACTATAAGTATTGTTTATTCAACAAACAATGTATTCACCGGTGAATAAAGTGTTTCGTAAATATTTACCGGTTCTCAAATTTAGTGATTTTCATTTGAACCACCCCTTTATATATATACAAACACACACACACAATTCTACTTAAGCTTGTTTTGGTATCGAGCGTTCCTCTATATATTTATTTTCAGAAATCTATTGGAAGTTCACGTAGTGGAATGAACTCTTTGGAGTCACGAGTAAATGGTCTAGAGAAGGCATTGGATGAAATGTCATACGATTTGGCCTTATCAACCGGGAGAGTTTCAAGCACTGATTCATGTTGTACGGGTTCCGAATTTTCAACTCCTAATTGGTGGAGCTCAGAAGGGCCATTTCATAATCCATGGTCGCCTTTCCGCAGTAGTCACCAATCATCGTCCAACAGGTGTTTAGGGGGAAGTTTTGAGTCGTTATTGAGTGAGTCGTTATTGAGTACTCGAAAGAAGAAAGCTGCACAAGGGCATAACCGTAATTTTGACAGATTTGATGGGGGCTCTTTAGCCAATTACATACATTAGAAAATATTAAACCAGGTATAATTTTGGCCCCATTTACTTATGAATGGGTTGGCTTGGGTTATGTTTTATGTATAATTGGTAGGGCTGCAAATGAACCGAGCGTTTAGCAAACAGTCCTGGAACCGTTTGGCGGGAAGTTCGTTTGTGTTCGTTCGTTTAATAAATGAACAAAACATGAACAAGAAATTCCGTTCGTTTAGTTAAGTGAACGAACATGAACAGAGGCCACATTCGTTCATTTATGTTCGTGAACGTTCGGTAACGTGTTCGTTTATGCTCTATAGTTTATTAGTGTGTTTATTTTTTATATTTTATTTCATTACTTCAAAAATCTGGCAAATAAAATATATCGTTTATTAGTGTTTTTAGTTTGTATATTTATTTCATTACTTCAAAATTATGGCAAATAAAATATATAATAAATATAAGTTTACTATATATTCTGTTCATGAACGCATGTTTATGTTCGTTTGTTTCCATTTGAGTTTGTGTTCATGAACATTAGTTTGTGTTCATGAACGTTCATTTGCGTTCTTTGCCTAAAATTAACAAACAAACATGAACTCTTTCATTTCCTTAACAAACGAACATGAACATAAAATCTCATTCGGTAAGCGTTCATGAACAGTTAATGAACACATATATTCCTTAACAAACGAACATGAACAAGGTTTTGTTCATGTTTGTTCGGTTCGTTTGCAGCCCTTAACCTGTAATAACAAATAAACCTTTAGGAAATGGATCAAAACTTGAAAGTTGACTGAACTGTTTTTTTAATAATAAAGCTTCTAAGTCGTTTATTCAAAACATTATATTATTAATTTTTGAGCCCGTCTTTTATTTATCGTCGCAGATCTTATCTGAAAGCTGATATTTTCGCTTACGAAGAAGGGTAATGAGTATCAGCATTTGGCGGGATCAGGTACGAATGTACAATATACATTTTGTGTTATATTAAAACACGCATTGCCATCTGATCTAAGATAGATTATGTATAGAGAGAAGGTCCCTTTTTACCCATATACACAGCTTATGTTCACAAAGTTACAAGGTTATATTGTTTATGCAATTATATATTGTATCTGTAGTCGCCGTTTTATGTTAAAATTTGGTTTTGTACTTGACAACAACAACCACAACAACTATACCCAGTATATCCCACAAATAGCAAAGCTACTTATAGGGTCTGGGGAGGGTGGGATGTAGACAGACCTTGCCTCCATCCCTAAGGATGGAGAGACTGCTTCCAGAGAGACCCCCGGCTCTAAAATCATCAACATACCCACGCACCAAGTAAAAAAAATATATATAAATAAGAAGTCAGAGAGTATACCAACACACAACATACCAACATACCAAGAAAGTGATCAGAGAGTGACACAATATAGTGTAAAACATGTATGATAGCATACCAAATCATATGGGTATAAACACAAGAAGGCAATCACCTGTAAAGTCACTTAAAAGATAAGAAAGATCTACGTCCCTAAATATACCTAAGACCCTACTGCAAAATCTTCTAGAAATCTTTAACCCTAATTCTACGCCTCCACGAAGTCCTATCTTGGGCCATGTCCTCAGAAATGTGCAACTCTAATAAATCATGCCTAATTTGCTCATCCCAGGTCAGTCTGGGTCTACCTCTTCCTCTCTTCCCCTCCACAGTGAGATTTTCCACTACTCTAACTGGTGCCGTCGTTTCCCTCCGCTTCACATGCCCAAACCATCTCAATCTCCCCTCCTTAATCTTATCCGATATACTAGCCACTCCTAATCTTTCCCTAAAAACTACATTTCTTATTCGATCTAACCTCGTGTTTCCACACATGAGATTTCTCTATATATAACCGCAACAACTTCATATACACCTCTTCAAACTTGTATAAAAAAACTAGTAGAAATTTCACAAATACAGTATATCTAAAGGGTAGCTAGAGAGACAATGTTTTATATACTCATTTTAATTGCCCTATGCCTCTGTCGGCGATGGTTTTAGGTTAAACCATAAGAAAGCGAAGAATTTTAATACCGTTATCAGTTTGTAATCTTGGTGATGATGGTTATTCCAATTTTATCTAATTAATATGTTTCTTTCGGTGTGAATAATGAAATTGTTTTTTTTATTATTTGTTATACAAATAAAATACTTATACTTATTTCTCAGCTATAAAATCTGTGTCTCTACATTATAGTCTATGTCGTCAGTCGTTATAAGTAGGTTCAACACTCGACTCAACTGTTGTGTGTTTTTTCAACGTACACAAGAAGCAAATCAACTAAAAGTATGTACAACACCAAAGGGCTTGCAGCTTTGTTGTATCAATGTGTTTGATAATGATCGTATATAGTTGACGGTTTGAGTCTCGTGGTGGACATAGGTGTGGGATTGCAGGGTGTTTGCCTTCAGGAAAAAAAAAACTAAAAATATGTAACATGAATATAATTTTTTCGGGTTGTAAACGAGTTGCGCTTAAGCTTGTATTGTTTTGAACTCAATGTCAAGCTCGAGATTAGCCCATTAATGTGTGTATAATCTTTAAGCTTTACTCGGGTCTGGGTCGTTTATTATTTATTAAATATTTAATTATTTTCTGTGTGTGTCTCGACTTGTTTCATCTATAGTTCTTTTCTAATAGAACTTGAGAATCTACAATCTCAACTCGTTTACTGTTTACTTGTTTACTTCTTTACTTCTATGGTTCTTTTCTAATAGAACTCGAGAATCTACAATTCTAAATACATTGCACTTGGTAATTGTTTGCATCCCACACATTAAGTTCCGAAGGTAGCTTACGATTCGTGTACATGATACAATATAAGGCGTACGACAAAGGTTTTTAGTAGATGCATTTGCCGCCACATGTTTCTTTTCCTCTACGACGTGTTTAATTAACTTTCGATATGTCGTGTGGTAACAATGATCACACTATATAAAGGAAGTTTGGACACATGTAACTTGTCGACATAAAAGTCTCTTTACTATGGACGCACTTAAGTTTAGGTGTGCTGCTATTTAAACAGAAAAAAAGAGTTTTCAAATCATGTAATTTTGTTTACTTTATATTAAAGGGATAAACAGATTGGAAAAAGTTTAAATCATGTAATTCCCTTTACTTTATATTAAAGGGATATTGAATTTGAATAACCTAAACTTTCACCAATTGGTCGATGACACTCTCAACTTTCGATTTGTACCACAATATTCCCGACTTTCAACTTATTTTCCTCTGGGACTAACTGAACCCTAACTCAGTTTCTGCTGAGGTGGTGTCTGACATGGCTTTTTGATGACGTGACAACTGATATGATACTTTTTGCTGACGTAGCATCTAATGTGGCACCTGACATGGTTGTTTGTTGGCATGACATCTAATGTGATAATTAGTGATGTGGCAGTTGACGTTAGCTAACTGGGTTAGTATTCATTCAGTTAGTTTGGGAGTGCTAGAGGAAAATAAGTTGAAAGTTGGGAGTGTTGTGGTACAAACCGAAAGTTGAGAGTGTTATCGGCCAATTAGTGAAAGTTGAGATTATTAAAAAAAAAAAACTATATTACCTTAGTTAGATGTTAGATACTCAAGGCTAATCATTTTTGTTTTACTCTCACTTCAAAATGTTTTTCATTTATAATTGTTTCTCTTATATCATGGGTTTTGCTAGCGTAATGAAAAGTACAACCTTTTTCAAGTCCATGATAGATTGTAATTTGTAACCTAAAGAAATTTTGATGTGAGAGTAAAGGAACAAAACTAGTTCTAAATACTTGATCAAAATGTCTTGGTTATAATACAGATCCGCTAACATGGTATGATACTAAGCTGGTTTAATTTAAAAGGTTTATATATGGTCTTCCACATACAATGATCATAATAAAAAGAGAGAAAAGAACTTAAAGTAAATTACATATTATAATATCCTTTATAAATAAATTTCAGATTATGTTTTTTGGGCAAAATAGTCATTTTACCTTAAAGTTAATTAAAAAGTTAACATCAGTTAGCTTAAAAGGTAAAAAACATGCAAAATTTATTCATAAAGGACATTTTACGTGCTTTCTGAAGACAAGGACAAAGAGTGCAATTTGCTATATAAATAAAAGACAATTTTTGTAATTTACTCTTTAATATATGATTTAATTTTGTCGTGTATTTTGTTTAAATTGACAAATATCTTATATATATTATTTTCTATACAATTTCTCAATTATTCTCGTTAAAGAAACAAGCATAAATGGAAAAAAGAAACTATTACAAATAGAAAAAAAATTTAAGTTCCTCGAGAAAGACATCACACGTTTATCGTCAGAGGACCGAGCTATATTCGAAGCACAGAAATAAGAATTCCAAGCCAAATATCGCAAAGATTAATTTTAGTAGATTCTTATTTTTTTTTTTTCAATTGTAGTTTTTTTTTTTAATGAAATTTGGTTTGAATTTTTTTAATTTTAATTTAAGCATTTTATAATTAATAGATTTTTGTGTCATTTTATTAAATAAAAAAATAATTAATCAATGATCAGGAAATAATTGAAGTTTAGTTAAATCACAACTCACTTATTAAATGATGGGTTAATCAAAGCTTCAAAGTCTATATAAACATGACACTTTAAATAGCACTTTTTAGTCTAATCATAACATATAATTAGATGATTTAGAAATGAAGCTCAAGGTGTTAACATCTATATATAGAGGTCGGTTATTGTACAAAATGCCTTAACGTACGAAGCGTACGAGATTCAGAATCAACATCCGAAAATTGGTTTATAACATGCGATTTTGGTATTCTTTAACATCATGCGAATTTTTTTTAATAACATGCGATATATGTTTTTTTATAAACATGCAATTTTCATTTTTTTTAACATGCGATCTTCTGTTTTTATAACATGCGACTTTTTGTTATAACGTGCGAATTTGACATTGTTTACGCCTCGTACGTTAAGACATACACTTCGTACGTTGAGGCATATTATACGATACACTTTCTCTTTCTCTCTCTCTCTATATATATATTAATGGAGCTACAGAATCTAAAATTCTAGATACATTGCACTTAGACACATTTAAGTTCTGAAATTAGATTAAGATTCTTGCACATAATGCAATATAAGATCTTAATTAACTTTTTGATATGCTAGGGAACAATGACGCTATATTAAGAGAAATTTGGACACATGTAAAAAGTCTCTTTATTATGAACGCACTTAAGTTTAGGTGTGCAATTTAAACAGGGAAAAAGGCTAAAATCATGTAATTTTGCTTACTTTATAATGTTTCTTATCATGTGTAAGAAAGTATAACCTTTTCAAATCAACGATAAATGATACATTGTGATCGAAAGGAATTTGGGAAATTTGATGTTGATGATATGATAACATTGTAGTTCCAAATATTTAATTCAAAATGACGTAGTTATGATACAAATACAACAAAATGGTTTAGTTTAATACGATTTTACTTATTACTTAAGCACGTAACAACATTTTTTTTTTTTTTTTTTTGAAGGGTGACTTTCTATGTACGTGACTCAGTGTCACCGGGTTCTTGTCGAAGACAATCCCCCGTCAGCTCCGCCCTCCGGCGCGATGTTCGATTGGGCCCCGGCCGTCTCGTAAGCTGACCTTCGCCCGGAAACCATACTGCCCCCACACGGGTAAAACCGCTGGGGTAACAGCTGGGTGAAAACCGGGTTGCCCTCAAGACCGCACCATGCCTCGGTAGGATACGATCTATCATTGGGACGTCCCGCCCCCTTTCGCCACAAGCGGGAGTCGAACCGGTGACCTCTAGGAGGACAACCGGCCCTCCAACCACTGGGCTATCGTAACAACATAATAATCACTCTGAAATTGTTTTCGTTTTTTTCTTTATTAAAATGTATTTAATTAATATATTTTATAAAGATTTATATACGGTCTTCCATATACAATAATCACACTCATTTAATAAGAGGGGGGAAGGTTTGTTGCTATTAAGATCATGCGAAGAGGGGGCAAACAACACTCACATGCTAGAGGGGAGGTTGACTCAGTCATTTTTAAGAACCAATCTAGAGGATTTTCGTTCAATAAACCTTATGTTTAGTCAATAGGCTCAAACAAGTGTTGGATTCGGTCATTCTTGATGACCAGCCATCATTCATGAAAATAAGGTAGATTCTCGGCGGTCCCTTAATGCTTAATGAGATGCTCACCTGGTTCAAACAAAACATGTTATGTGGTGCATCATGTGGTTATGAGTGATAGTGTTGCTATTCATAAGTAGAGATGGAAATGGAATTCTTTGAGTGTGGAAGAAGCTAGTGAGTTAACTAGCCTACTAAATACTTTGACCTGCTTTTGTGTTGAGGCTGATAATAATTCTTGGATTTGGCTCGTGACACGAGAGTTTTCTCAATTTCTTATGTGAAGAAACTACTGATCCACCATGATTCAATCCCGATGAACAAGATATTTACATGGAATAAATAGGTTCCATTAAAGGTTAACGTCTTTGGTTGGTGAATAGCGACGTACCGTATTTATACTCTTGATGGGCTTAAGAGACGAATGTGTATATATATATATATTTGTTGGGATTCGGCTACAAAGTCATAAAACAACATAATTTCAGCCTTAAAACACACGCAAAACCCACAAATAACAGAGTGAAGATTACTAAAACATTATACTCAAAAGCTAACAGTCCATAAAAAAATTCCAAACACACCATCATAGAACTATACATAACATGATAATCAACATAAAACACATAATGTCAGTCACTGGATGATCAGAGCCTTATTATTCAAAACACAAAACAAAATTTATGACTTTTTACACTTTTTAGGAATTTTGTACTTTGTAGCCAACTTTTAGCCTATATGTGTGTGTGCTATATGTGTAGGGATGGTGATGAGATTGTGGATCACATATTCACCTCTTGTTACGTCACCATAGTGATTTGACAAAATTTGTGTAATGGTTTCGAATTCTGCCGTTTTTTTGTGTTTTCAGCCCAAGATCTCTTCGAGTTACACAAGTTTGCTCTAGGTAGTGCTCTCTAGGAAAATTATTCAGTCAATGGTTCTGATTGGTTATTGGTGCAGTTGGCGAGCCCGGAATAAACTTGTATTCGACAATGAGCTAGCTAATATTGATAAGATTCTTGGAGAAATCCGAAACATTTATGCTTTAAGATTAGATTAAGATTCTTTCACATAATGCAATATAAGATCTTAATTAACTTTTTGATATGCCAGTGAGGTAACAATGACGCTATATTAAGGGGAATCTGGACACATGTAAAAAGTCTCTTTATTACGGACGCACTTAAGTTTCGGTACACAATTTAAACAGGGAAAAAGGTTAAGATCACGTAATTTTGTTTACTTTATAATGTTTCTTATAATGCGTGTTGCTTGTGTAATAGAAAGTATAATTTTTCAAATCAATGATACATTGTGATAGAAAGGAATTTGAGAAATTTGATGTTGATGATATGATAACAAATGTAGTTCCAAATATTTAATTCAAAATGGCGTAGTTATGATACAAATACAATAAAATGATTTAGTTTAATACGGTTTTATTTATTACTTAAGCGCGTAACAACATAATGATCACTCTGAAATTGTTTTCGCTTTTTTCTATATTAAAATGTATTTAATTGAAATATTCTATAAAGATTTATATACGGTATTCCATATACAATAATCACACTCATTTACCAGGGGGGGGGGGAGAAAGGTCTGTCCAATATGCAATTAAGATCATGCGTAGAAGGGGCAAACAACACTCATGAACCCAACTCTCTCACACTCTCTCTCTTTCCCCCCCCCCCCCCCTCTCTCTATATATATATGGTGGAGTTTGGCTACAAAGTCTAAAACTCCTAAAAAGTGTACAAAATCATAAAACATCATAATCCAGCCTTAAAACACACCCAAAACCCACATATAACATAGTGAAAATTACTAAAACACTATCCTCAAACCCTAGCAGTCCATAAAAACTCCAATCACACCATCGTAGAACTATATAAAACACAACATGATAATCAACATAAAACACATGATGTTAGTCATTGGATAATCAGAGTTATATCATCCAAAACACAAAACAAAATTTATGGCACCTTTTAGGAATTTTGGACTGGATAATCAGAGTCATATCATCCAAAACACAAAACAAAATTTATGACACCTCTTAGGAATTTTGGACTGTGTAGCCAACTCCTAGCCTATATATATGTATATGTGTGTGCGCACTATATGTGTAGGATGGTGATGAGACTGTGGATCACATTCACCTCTTGTTGCGTCGCCATAGTGATTTGAGAAAATTTGTGTAATGGTTTCGAATTCTGCTGTTTTTTGTGTTTAGCCCACGATCTCTTCGAGTTACACAAGTTTGCTTCGGGGAGTGCTCTTATAACAACTCTAAAAAAGGTCCCACAAAAACCCATAATCGAAACCCCGAGCCGAAAAAATCCAGAACGAAAAGAGTTTTTGAAGCTTTGAAGCGTGGCGTGGCGCGACAGAGCGAGATTCACCGAAGGCCACGTGTCGCCATGTGGCAAGCCTACGTGGCTGACTCATAACTCCTATGCCCTAGCTTGCCTCTTCGCGTGATGCGACCTGGCTCTTTTGGTTCATCGCGTGGCGCGACGAGCACCCGATTCCATCTGGATAAACATGGATTCCTCGCGTGACGCGACAAAGATCACCTATATTGTTTGTCAAGAAGAAGGATTCCATGGATTCCATCTAGAGAAAGGTTTCATACGACCAAGTTCATCCCCTTGGGGAGCACCTGTGTTGTTTGTCAAGAATAAGGATGGATCGATGCGTTTGTGTATCGATTATAGGGAATTGAATAAGGTCATAATCAAGAACTAGTACCCATTACGAGGATTGATGATCTATTCGATCAACTCCAAGAAGCTCAGTATATTTCCAAGATCGATTTACGCTCCGGATACCATCAACTGAAAGTACAGGAAGAGGATATTCCTAAAACTGCTTTCAGAAATATGTATGGTCATTACGAGTATACTATAACGATCCGTATTTTGTACTTTCTATTTTTAGTAAGCTTGTATTCGTATTTCATTTCAATATTTGTAAGCTTGAGACTTTGATCATAGTGGAAACACATTTCAATTTATACATGTGTCTTTTATACATACATGATACATGTACGCATTTTATACACGAATCTGAATCATTCTTGACATTTATTTTATGTTTGAAATCATACTCATATACATTCGTGTTATTCACATACTCATACATACATTAAAATACCCTAAAAATGCCTTTAAACACTAAACATATCAAAGGAATGGCATACATGAACATGGTAGGATGAAGGTTCCTTTATTCCGAAGATAAAAGAAGTTATTCCCGTTGAGACCTCGACTTCAATAACCTTCTCTTCACATGTAAAGTGTATTTTCCATAACATAATAGTGTTGCAAAATTGTTGAAGTAGTACTCTTAATAAAATATCCTATGGTAAAACTGTATAAATACAACTACTTCACCGTTTTCCTAATGTATTGTATAACGCACTAACCGACCCATTCGAGTAGTGGTTAAATCTCAAGACAACGTCGATAACAATTCTACATTCAACTTTAACAGACAACTAAAAGACCCTTCTATGATTCTATCCCCGTCGCCAACGAACTCCTTCATTGGGGTAAAATTAAGCCTTTGAAGCTCCTCTCCAATGATTCGTCTAAATCCCTACATCACGCTTTACATAAGCATTCTCCCCCTCGATCTAAGGAGAAAACTTCAATTCTTCACTCAGGTTTTAAACCAAACAACCGGTGATCAAAACCAAATCACTTGGAATCCTAGTCGCGCATATGCTATTACATTCATTTATTAAAACTCTAGTCACATCAGAGTGAGCTGAGCTCGAGCTTACTGTGCGTAACTGGCTTTGCTCGTTTACGTTTGTGAACAACTCTACTACATAGTAATATAGTTTCATATTTGTTTTAAGGTGGTATATGTACCTATTTTGATAGAAAGATGATACATACAACATAATACCATGTGTTATTACGATATATAAAATTGCTCACCAAATAAGGATGTCGATGTGACATATCATTGTGAAACAATGTCCAAACCAAGTGCTTGTACCTCCTAAGTCACAACAATCGTCCACTACTCCACTTTCTCATGCTAACAATTTATGACATGACACTTCGAAACAATTCATGTAAGTAGAGGACCCATTGTGAAACCTTTTTAAAGTTCATGTATCACAACGGAACATAATTTATAAGTTTAAAACATACACCTTTTTCATGTGGTAGCCGGTTATTATATATACCATAATAATAAAAACAAGTTTTCAAAGCTTGTGTGCCATCATAGTATTAAAATGGTGTGTGTTACTTAGAACGGAATAAATGTATACAATTAGAAATGAGCATTTGGTACCGGTACCAGTATCGTATCGTATCAATCATTTTTGGTATCGGTACTCATTTTCCTGGACCGGTACTAGTATTTTGGTTGATTTACTGGTAAATAATGCTAGCGGTACCTACTTTTCTCATTTTCTGGTACCATACTTATCCCTATATACAACTGTATATGTTATATAACAATAAAAACGTATGTGTTACTTATTAGGTCATGGGTTCGATTTCCCATAAGAGAGTTTTTTCCGGATTTATTGAATTTCCCCCTGAATTGGTGTATGAATATTATTGTCAAGTGAAGATGGATATAAACGGGTGGTTCCGTCACTAATATAAATTTGCCGGTAAAAAAACTTAGAACAAAAATAAATATATATAAGTAGCACCACTTAGCCGAACCACATCACATAATAGTCAATGTTTCATAGTTTAACCTTTTCGGAAAGCATGTTAAGTGCAAGGAAAGAGTTGTGTGGGTGACTTTTGATGTGTGATTGGGAAAAAAGAATCCTCTTTTCAATACTTAATGTGGATGATCATCCTTTGTTGTTTAAATGAATAAAAACTAGTATTAAGCACCCTTGCGTTGCGGCGGTGGCGAGCAGTAATGCCACACTACTGTCAGCGACCACCGACACTGAAGTTGTGGCGTGTTAATGCGAAGAAATTAAACAGAAACGTAAAACATAGAATAAAATAACTAAATTGATTTAGGACTCGAAGGTTACGATGAACCCGTGTCTATTTTTTCTCGTTTGACAGGTTCATCGTAATCTATATATAATATATATCATTACCACTATACAAACTATAATGCATACATTACAACAATCATTGCATCAATATGTTGCAAATTATATTTATACAAGATTTTGGCTAAATTAATTAGATTATTATAACTAATAATAATTTACAAATAAAACAACACAACTTTGAATGGATCAAATCGATTGAATACGGTAAGATAATGAAACCATTATTTGATTATGGTACAATCACTTAAGCATAATTTACAACCATACATGCATACAAAACATATTAAATTTTATAAGGTAATGAAACCATTATTTGATTAAAGTACAATCACTTAAGCACAAATTACAACCAAACATGCATACAAATTTTCTAAATTAATAGTATAAATAAGGTACAACCACTTTAGCACAAATTACAACAAAAAAAACATACTTTTTTTCTTTTCTTTTTGTTGTATTTTGTCAAATGCACAAAATAATTCTGTTAGGTTTAGGAAAGCCAGGCTAATATTAAATGTTTATCTTAATTTATGTTTTTTCAACTTGAAATCATTTTGTGTGCTCTTTGTTGACTTGTAATGTAAGCAGTGAAAGTGATGGTGATAAAGAGTTGATTGATTGTATATGGTAGATAATAAGTAGAAAATCACCTTACAAAAGACAATGCAAAGAATACAACTCCTATTGCACAACATTAGGGTGGTCGGGGCACCCTCGGTGACTCCCTTCGGGGACCAAAGTTGCCGAGCGGTATGGTGCTGCCATCCATTCGGGGACCAATTTCGGGGACCAATTTCGGTGGTTGTTCACCGCGAGCGGGGAGGGAGAGAGATGGTGGGCCCCATTTTTTCAACCAATCAAAACATTTTTTTTTTTTGAATAAAAAAACAAGGGGAGTGGCGCCATCAAATTGGGGTGTTAGGGGAGTTTAAGAGGGGAGTTGACGTGGCATCTGCTGATTGGTGGTGCGTAAGAGAGGGGACTCCCCTCTTAGGGGAGTGCCCCTCTCACCCTTATTGCAAAATAATAGTATATAACTAGGATTGAGACCCGCCGCAATGCGGCGGGGATTCTTTAGTTATAACTAAGTCGATCTAGGACCCGCACTTTATGTTAAACATGTCAAACGGGGAAGAAATAGACGATGCAAAAACGTTCACCCACAGACGCACGTTGGGTCGTGTTAACTCGCAAAATTTAGAACAAAACGTAAAAACGTTAAACCAAAGACGCAGTCGATCTAGGACCCGCACGTTATGTTAAACCTGTCAAACGGGGAAAAAATAGATGATGTAAAAACGTTCACCCACACACGCACGTTGCGTCGTGTTAAGTCGCAAAATTTAGAACGAAACGTAAAAACGTTAAACCAAAGACGCACGTTGCGATGTGTTAAGTCACAGAATTTAGAACCAACCATAAAGCAAAAAATTTGCGGAAAATGAAAACTATAAAGGACCAGAGTTGAAAGTAAAAAAAGTTGTGAGGATAGATTGCAAAAGATAAAAAATTTTGGGTTAAAAGTAAAAAACAAATAGTTTTGGGTTAAAAGTAATTTATGAAATGCTTTTAGGTGAAAAATAAAAAAAAAATCATTTTTTTTTGGAAAACCCCCAAAGCCAAGGTTACGACAACTATATGCATAACTATTTTTTCTTTAGAAAACCCCCAAAGCACACCCCGTGTTGCGGCGGGGCGTAAAACGGTGTCAAATAATACTAATGTCACAATCGTTATCGACCACCAACACTGACTCGACCTAAGATCTGCGTGTTGCGACAAACCTGTTAAACATGAAAAAATATAGGTAAAAAAGTCCACACATGCATGTTGCGCCGTGTTAACTTGTAAAATTTGAAACAAAACATAAAAAAGTTGAACCACACTCGTACGTTGCGTCGTATTAACTCGAAAAAATTAGAACTATACGTAAACCGAAAATTTGCCAAAGATGAAAAGTATAAGTGACAAAAGTTGTGAAGTTAAATTGAAAATAATGAAGAGTTTTGGGTTAAAGTTAAAAAAACAAATTATGTAGGGTTAAAATTGCAAAAGGAAAAAACATTTGGGTTAAAAGTAATGAAAAGTTTTGGGTTAAAGTTAAAAAAACAAATTATGTAGGGTTAAAATTGCAAAAGGTAAAAACCTTTAGGTTAAAAATAAAAAATCAAGTTTTTTTTTTTTTTTTTGAAAAAACCCCAAAGCACAATGTACAAGTTCCAATACATATTTTTGTTGCTTATTTAGAGTAACTAGGATTGCGACCCGCCGCAATGCGGCGGGGATTCTGTAGTTATAACTAAGTCAATCTAGGACCCGCACGTTATGTTAAACCTGTCAGACGGGGAAAAAATAGACGATGTAAAAACGTTCACCCACACACGCACGTTGCGTCGTGTTAACTCGCAAAATTTAAAACGAAATGTAAAAACGTTAAAACAAAGACGCACGTTGCGATTTGTTAAGTCACAAAATTTAGAACCAAGCATAAAGCGAAAAATTTGCGGAAAATGAAAACTATAAAGGAGCAAAGTTGAAAGTAAAAAAAGTTATGAGGATAGATTGCAAAAGATAAAAAGTTTTGGGTTAAAAGTAAAAAAAAAAACAAATAGTCTTGAATTAAAAGTAATTTATGAAATACTTTTGGGCGAAAAGTAAAAAAATAAATCTTTTTTTTTTAAAACCCCTAAAGCCAACGTTACGACAACCATATGCATAACCATTTTTTTCTTTGAAAACCCCTCAAAGCTCACCCCGTGTTGCAGCGGGGCGTAAAATGGTGTCAAATAGTACTAATGTCACACAACCGTCATCAGCCACCAATACTAACTCGACCTAGGATATGCGTGTTGCGACGAACCTTTCAAACATGGAAAAATAGAGGTAAAAACGTTGAACCACACATGCACGTTGCATCGTATTAACTCGAAAAATTTAGAACTATACGTAAAACGAAAATTTGCGAAAGATGAAAAGTATAAGTGACAAAAGTTGTGAAGTTAAATTGCAAATAATGAAAAGTTTGGGTTAAAGTTAAAAAAACAAATTATGTAGGGTTAAATTTGTAAAAAGTAAAATCCTTTAGGTTAAAAATAAAAAGTCAACTTTTTTTTTGAAAGTCACCCAAAGCACAATGTCCAAGTACTAATGCACAAAAAAGTTACAAACTTATATATGGAATAAAAAAATATGAGAATGAATATATAAACTTAATTAAGAGAGAGTTAAAAAGGTTATTGCACTTGTGCCAAAGCTCTATATTAATACTCAACCTCTGAAATTTGATTCATAGAAGGTCGTTTTATTTGTGGGTTGGAACTAGATCTAGAATAATTCAATTTCTTTAAGATCTATCGAAATTCTCGTTTAGCCTAGTAACATCTTAAGGGTGTGATAAGGCTTAGTGACCATGAGCTCCTGGGTTCGATTCCCACAAGGGTTTTTTCCCAGATTTATTGGGTTTTCTCCTAACTTGGTGTATAGGCATTATAGTCTAGTGGAAATGGATATGATCGGGTGGTTCCACTGCTAACACGATGATACACTAGTGGTCCGTAAGTGATCAAAATTTGTCGTTAGTGTAGGGGTGTGTATGAATGGAATCGACCTGAAAATCTTAACTCAACTAATAAGAAATGTCGTCGACTAATTCACGTAATTAGGGTGGAGGGAGTCGTTCAATCACTTAGGGTGTTTGAGTTATTCTCTAGCCAATAATATCATGCCATGTCAAGTCCCCATTCCACTCCCCATTTTGCACTCAATCACTGGCAATGATTCAAACACATGGAGAGTAGTAAAAAATTAAAAAAAATTGTGATTGGTTGAAAAATGATGAGACCCACTATTAACCCCCTCTCTCTCCTCTACCCCTTCTCTTCCTGCATAGGTGAGTAGTCACCCCTGAAGCTCTCC
Organism: Helianthus tuberosus; assembly: GCA_030545235.1. Classification (NCBI taxonomy): domain Eukaryota; kingdom Viridiplantae; phylum Streptophyta; class Magnoliopsida; order Asterales; family Asteraceae; genus Helianthus; species Helianthus tuberosus. The sequence continues at coordinate 196,883,177 of CM060448.1, read as the reverse complement.
CCGCTCACAGATCCAACACCCGGCACTCCATCACCGATCGGTAAAACCCCTCCCCGCATGTGTTTACCGCAATGATACCGTCCACCGTTAAACTGAAACTAAATCTGTATTCATGTAATTTGTTTGAATCATGTTGTGATTTAAATAAGTCTATCCTAAATTGGAAGCATAATTAGAATCAAGTTCTCGGAACTTCTTATTTGATGATTTTTTTTGTGACAAAATTTGTTTGGTTTTCGTAACTTAAATATTATTTAATAATCCTATCCTATACTAATAAACAAAAATCTTTTTTGTACACGTGTCACTTCCTGGTGTTTTCTCACATTATTTTCCTATTTATCTCTCATATTAAATAATAATAATAATTTTAAACAAAAATATTAGATAAGAATAAATATTTAGATAAGGATAAACATTTGTATTTATTATGATCATATTAAATAATAATAATAATAATTTTTTGGACACGTGTCACTTCCTGGTGTTTTCTCACTTTATTTTCCTATTTATCTCTCATATTAAATAATAATAATAATTTTAAACAAAAATATTAGATAAGAATAAATATTTAGATAAGGATAAACATTTGTATTTATTATGATCATATTAAATAATAATAATTATAATAATTTTAAACAAAAAATAAATTAGAATATAAACGTTTATTTTTTTAATGATCATATTAAATAATAACAATAATTTTAAACAAAAAATTAGTTAAGAATACATATTTAACAAAGTAAAATGTTATAATAAGTAAACAATACATTAAAGTTCAGTTTTAAAAGATAAATCTTGACGTTATATGTGTTAACATATGACATTATATTTTATTAAACACGTGCAACATACGAGTTTTTTAAAAGATATATCTTTTTATTATTTATTATATAAAATTACATTTATGCAAAAAAAAAAAAAAAAAACAAAGTAAAATGTTATAATAAGTAAATAGTATATCAATCTTCATTTTTAAAAGATAAATCTTGATGTCTGTTTGTATTAACTTATGACATTATATTTTATTCAACACGTGTAATATACGAAGTTTTATTTTAAATATATCTTTCTATTATTTATTACATAAAATTATATTTATGCAACCCGTGTAATACACAGGGTTTTAACCTAGTATTTACTATAGTAAACTGATAACAGAAATTAATAAGCAACTTGTATCACATAATATAGAGAAAAATAAAGGCTCTAAAAAACATGGGCGAAGCTTTTAAGAGGCGGGAGGGGGCAGTCGACTCCCGAAGTTTTTGCTCAGTAGTGGAGAGTATGTAGTTTTCGTATAGAAATTTTTTGGTATATACGTTTTCGACCCCCGGTTTTATAGAAATTTTTAGGTCCGTTGACTTCCGCCCCCGGTCGGAAATCTCAAGTTTCGCCACTGTATAAGAATGCCATATCGTGCATAATATTGATTAGACTACCCCTTGGTAAGCCCTCTTCTTGATCACCAAAATCCCTTGTTAACCCCTTGTTTCCCTCAAAATCCCTCTCTATTATCATTCTCAATTTCTACCTCAAAGTCCCTAAAAATCTAACTTTCAAGTGAAATAAGGCTAACGTATGACCCCTCACGAGCACGCCACAATTAATGTGACTTGGCCATGATCCGTTCCTAGGGTATCTTTATTGCAACTTTCACGACCTTGACATGGGAGTTGACACATATCACTTAGGTTAGAGGCAAGTCCCATACATGACTTGTAGATCAAAAGCTTCACGATTCTTTTATCGTATGAATTATGACCGTGACATGTAAATTCAAGTCCTTGACTTGTCTTTGGATGACTCCTGGCTTGATGCCTTGCTATTAGGAGTTATGTTGGTCACAACTAAGTCATGGTCATAACTAGACCATGAGTTATGTGTTGTTTGTATTGACTTCGATTACTCTATAATATTTTGACGATTTTTAACTTATTTATCATCAAATATTGATTTTGTGCTTTGTATACAAATATTTAAATAACGAAGTACTAACATTTTTTTTAATAGGTAGTGTCATAATATATTCGACAAAATGCACTTTACATCAATATCGCAGGTAAGCGAGCAACAAGCTACGCCGCTACCCCTTTCTGGATAACACTATAAAGTAGTTAATGTGATGATAACACTATATAAAATATGTAAAATTAAGACGAGACGATATTAGTGAACTAAAACAATGAATTATTCTTGACGCATTTAACTAAAGGTTCAAAGTTCATACTTATTTCCTTAAGTGATTTACTAAATATCCAAATTAGATAGATTACCATGGTTAAACCTCATAATTCGTAAAATGATCACATAGATACGGCTTACTAAGTGAATTCATGACCATGATAAGTAAATTCATGTCATTGACTTGTTTTTTGATGACTCGTCGAGCTGTGATGGTCACAATTAAGTCATGGTCATAACAGTTTTGCGCTCTATGCTTGGTTCTAAATTTTGTGACTTAACACATCACAGCGTGCGTCTTTGGCTTAACGTTTTTACGTTTCGTTCTAAATTTTGCGAGTTAACACGACGCAACGTGCGTGTGTGGATGAACGTTTTTACATCGTCTATTTTTACCCCGTTTGACAGGTTTAACATAACGTGTGTGTCGTAGATCGACTTAGTTATAAATAAAGAATGTCCATTATTTTGTATGTGTTATATAAAAACTTGATGAAAGTCATAAAAAAGATGTGCCTAAAGACAAGAAAAAAGTACAATCATAATAAACATATAATACATCACACTTAAAGATTAGAACGTTAATCGTAAAAACCCAACCAAGTAATATTATGATAATATATTATTATACATATACAATGATTCTAATGGCGTCTGATAAATAAGGACCACATACTAAACCATCAAAATCATTGACTAATTAAAAAAATAGATTGACATGATAAAAAGTGGTGAGATTTAGAAGAATTGGGTTGTATGGTGGGGTTATGACTTAATGCGTCCCTTATCTCCCAAATTACACCCACCCAAAAAAATGACATCTTTTATGTGTTATATAGGTTTAATCACCCATATGCAAAATGCCCCTCACATTCATTGATCATAAACAACGCTAGCAATGTGATCCGTCATTAATTCCAGAGAAAACCTATCGTCCGAACACCCATTTTGATAAAACCCCTAACTCACACATGACTATTTGAAACGAACAAAAATTCAACCAACGACCTTCCCTGAAGAAACTCATACCATAGAAGGAAAAAAAGTAAACCCATCTAAATAGGAATTTCAACTTTATCGATCTTATAACTATCTTGGGGGTGAAATAAGTCTTAGGAATCATGAGATCCTAGGTTCGATTCCTACAAAGGTTTTTTTTTCTAGATTTATTAGGTTTGGTGTATAGACATTATTGTCTAGTAGTGATGGATATAATTGGGTGACTCCGTTTTTGGCACAATATCCGTAAGTAATCCAAATTTACCGTTAACAAATAAATAATTACCGAGTTTACGAAATATGTTATTTGAAAGAGCTTTGGCAATATATTCTCTTGAATTAGTAATTAATTATTTGTAGATAAATTATAAAAATATAAATTGAGGATAGCTTAGCAATAAAGAATCCGCATTTTGTCCAAATGGAACATTATATTGGAATATTCCTAGTTGACGGTGTGGAGTTGCTCTTGCTCGTACCTTTTTTCATGCCCTTTCTTTATGCCGTGATTTTATTAATACATATGAGTTTTATATTTGCAATTTTTGGAAAAAAAAAAAAAAAGCGTCTTTAAGAACCAAAAGAATAGAGAACACTTGATATAGAAATGTAATATAATTTTTTGGAAAAAGCATCTTTAAGAACCAAAAGAATAGAAAACACTTGATATAGAAATATAATATATATTTTTATTTTTAATAACTTATATAACTTAATTACGATGCGACCAATGACAATCCCAACTTTTATTTTGTTGTTAAAGACACCTACACTCTAGTAAAGGCGTAACCCTGTCAGCTCCTGACTTTCGTTTATGTCGTTTGGAAAACAATTTACAATATCCTGATTAGGATAGAAATTAATTAATTATATCTGAGGCAAACAGAGGAAACATTCTTGTTAGTGTGAGACTGTTTTTTTTTTTTTTTTTTTGACGAAAGTGAAAGTTATGAGTGTCTTTAGTAACATTATAAACATGAGGTATCGTCAACCAATAGGTTATAGTTTAGATTATTAGAATCTAATTTCTATAAACAAAAGTCAAATTACATCTCTAGCATTCCAATTCTTAGACTACTTGGAGTGTAGGGGTTTAAGGGGAGAGTTTAGAGCAACATGTGGCTACCACGTTAGCAGAAGGAAGGGGCTTTAAAAAATAAATAATTAAAATAAGAATAACTCGTCAAACAAAACCAAACAACACCAACCAAGCAGCCACACCACGTCACCACCATCATCTCCCCCACGCCGCGTGAGAAACCCCACCCCACCACCCCTCCACGTCATGCCATGAGGCGGTGTGTCACAAACCCCGACCCCACCCTGGGAGCGGAAGCCGTGAACCAGTCAAGTGGTACCGATGTTTACTCAGTTCAGAAATACACTAGTGTTCACTTTAGAACCCCTCATATATATATATATGGAATAAATTTGTTACCAAATTTTGAATAAAATTTGTGACATAATTAATAATTTTGAGTCGTCGCACGGAATTGGTTAACAAACAAACAAGGTCTAAACAAAATGATAACGTAATTCAAAAACGATGTAACGCAGGGCTTCATGACGTCTTGAGGAGACGGAAATTACACCAGTGCAAAGTATCGCACCACCAAATCGCATGGGCACCCTACTCGTTTATATTAATGTATGGATTGTTTTTCAAATGTATATTACAATTACATGTGAGATAATGTTAGATATGTTCCTCATTTACTCATGTGGCGCTGCTCTATCTGTTTGAGTATAGTTTTCTTATCTACTTATGTGGTGTTGATGTATCGTCTAACATGTGACACTCTTAACTTGTATTCACTTGACTTAAAAGTGTGGTCTTGATGAGCTAAATTCAAGTAGTAAGAAAATGCAAAACCGTGTATGCCCCAAACAAACAAATAAATAAATTTGGATGTAACACTTCTTATTAAACACGTGAGAGAAAACGAAATTTACTCAAAAGAAAAATAATAAGAGGTGGAGAAAACAAAGATAACAAAGTAAACCATTTGTACGGTGATGATGAGCACGGGGGTACATGTGAACCACTGGTCCTGCGTAACATCTAAGCAAAACTCTAGCCAGTCATACTTCTTATTACTTTTTTTAACGGCAAACGACTTGCGAATCACCGTGATACCGGGCGCTACGCGCTATGGCCAATATCGACTGGCGTCAGCCCCTTGGCTCTCTCAGATACGTGGAAACCCGACCTCCACTCGGCCGAAGGCACGACAGTGGAATAATCGGTAAAACCTCGCCTCCCATCCAAGACGAACCGGCGCCACCCGTATTCACCCTTCACCTGGATGCCGTAGAAAATAATGGGAAGAGTGGGAGTTAGGGGTGTAAACGAGCCGAGCCGAGCCCGACTAGGCTCGAGCTCGGCTCGTTATGTTTTTATGAAGCTCGAGCTCGAGCTCGACTCGGTTCGAACCTACTTCTCTGAGCTCGAGCTAGGCTCGCGAGTAAAACCTAAAGCTCGAGCTCGGCTCGATTCGGCTCGAGCTATTTTGAGAACAACCTTAAATGATCTAAAAGCTCGGCTCGAGCTCGTTTCAACAGCGATTAAGTGAGCCAAAGCTCGGCTCGAGCTCGGCTCACCAATGTTATCATCATTATTATATTATATATATATATATATATATATATATAAACTAAAATTTTGTTTAGGCTCGTTTGGGCTCGGGAGCCTAAACGAGCTTTGTATTTCAAGCTCGAGCTCGGGCTCGTAATGGCTCGACTTGTTCGAGCTTTTAACCGAGCCGATCACGAGTAACTCTCGAGCCTCTAGGCTTGTTTACACCCCTAGTGGGAGTCGAAACTGAATCACAAGAAACACCAAATTTTTTTCCGACCACTCCACCACTACCTATTTCGTAGTCATACTTATTACTTATTAAAGTATACAAGTTGCTTAAAAACCTAGAAAATGCCCATATTTAACAACAACTTACCTATCAAATATTCAAATCCACATTTCAATCCATTCTTTCTCTCTCTAAACTCTCTCTCTCTCTAGAGTGAGAGACAAATAACAATGGCGATTGTGCCTGGAAAGTGCTCGGAAGATGCTTCTAGCGGCGGAGCATCGTTTTCTTCCGTCGCAAACGGCGGTAATAAAGGTATCATGTTGTTCGGAGTTAGATTGACGGAAGGCGGAGGAGGAGGAGGATCGTCGTCGTTCAGGAAGAGTGCTAGCATGAATAATCTAGCTCAGTTTGATGAACAGCCTCAGGATTCTAACGCTGATGCTGCTGGATATGCTTCAGATGACGTTGTTCATCCTTCTGCTCGTAGTCGTGAAAGGAAGCGAGGTAGTTTTATACTTTTATTCACCGATCGGTTCATTTGATGCTCGAATCATGCAATCACTAACGTCAATTATGTGTTATGAGTTCAATCTGCTTGTTGTGATTTGGCGAATTAGCGATTTAGTAATCCGTTATCTGTTGTTTCATTCTGTAATTCTAGTTCGATTTCTCTGATTTAGTGATTTATCGATTCAGTAATCCGTTATCTGTAGTTTTATTCTATAATTTCGATTTACGTTTTCTGATTTAGCGAATTAGCGATTTAGTGATTCGTTATCTGTGATTTCATTCTATAATTTCACTTCGCGTTTTCTGATTTAGCTATTTAGTTATTTGTAATCTGTTATCTGTAGTTTTAGTTTATATTTGCGATTGATTTTGAGTTGAATATATAGGTGTACGAATCCTTCAGTCACTAGCATCAATTTCATTCTATTCATCTATTGTTTTAATTCAGTTTTATGAATTAGCTATTTCGCGATTCAATAATCCGCTATCTGTAATTTAATACTATACTTTTAATTTGTGTTTTCTGATTTAGCAATTTAATAATCTGTAATCTGTTAACTGTAGTTTTAATTTATATTTCCGATTGATTTTGAGTTGAATAGGTGTATCAATCCTGCAATCACTAACATCAATTTCATTCTATATATAACATTATAGTTTCAATTCGCTTATTGTGATTTAGCAATTTTATAAACTGTAATCTGTTATCTGTGGCTTAATTTTGATGTCCGATTGATTTTGAGTTGAATAGGTGTACCGTGGACGGAGGAAGAACACCGGTTGTTTCTAGTCGGATTACAGAAGGTAGGAAAAGGAGATTGGAGAGGAATTTCTAGAAACTTCGTGAAAACTCGAACACCGACTCAGGTGGCTAGTCATGCTCAGAAGTACTTTCTCCGGCGAACTAATCACAATAGGCGTCGCCGGAGATCCAGCCTGTTCGACATTACCACTGATACGGTAACGTTTTGCATATCATTATTATTATTTTCATGTTCATTGATTTATATTGTACTTCTGACAGTAGGGTTGCAAACGAGCCGAGCTGAGCCCGAGCTCGATTAACTTATGAGAGCTCCGGCTCGAGTTCGGCTCGATTCGAGTTTTGTTTTCAAAGCTCGAGCTCGGCTTCGCTCGTTTATTATCTATTAATTAATATATTTAATATAAATAATAGACTTTTTAGGCTCGCGAGCTCGATAAGTGAAGCTCGGGCTCGTTTACTAAATAAGCTTATTTTTAGGTTCGAGGTCGGCTTGTAAACAAGTTTAAATAAGCTCGACTCGGCTCGTTTACACTAAGGCTCGATAAGGCTCGACGAGCCTAACGAGTTTCACATGTGAGGCTCGAGCTCGGGCTCGATAAACAAACGAGCTTTATTTTAGGCTCAAGCTCGGCTCGGGCTCGATAAGGCTCGGATCGTTCCGAGCTTTTTCTCGAGCCGATCTCTAGTAGCTCGCAAGCCGCTCGGCTCATTTGCACCCCTACTTCTGAGCATGACCTAAGTACTTTCTCCGGCGAGCCAATCACAATAGGCGTCGCCGGAGATCCAGCCTTTTCAACATTACCACTGATATGGTACCATTTTGCATATCATTATTATTATTTTCCTGTTCATTGATTTATATTGTTTAACTTTCATTGCATATATAATATACGATCTAACCTATCAAATGGTAGAAGTATTATTAGTTTAAGTTTAAGACAATTGCTTTAGAGTTAAGCAACAAACGGAACCAATACGTATAATACAAATCACTTTTATTGTATCATGGTAGTGCTTAATACATGTGAGACAAATACCAGACAAAGTGATACAATAGATTCCCGTAAAACATAAAACCGGCATTTTTGCTACTTGTAAAATGCCTCATCAATTAAATAATATTTTGAAATCTTATCCTTGTACATTTATTTATTTGTGTAAACTTTTCGTACAAAAAGATAAGTTATCTCATGGTATTATAGAATCATTGTATGCACATGGTGTCAACTCACCCATATAAATATTCAATATACTAAAAACGAAGTATTTATATTTGTGGTCGAATACCATTATACCAATAAGTCTTTTATTAAATTATTTATTATGTTTTTTATTGGTTTTGAAGTTTTCGTAATACGATTCTCTGATATCATATCTTTTTAAAAAATATGAAATGACTGGTTATAATAATTAGTACGAAAAGTTGACATGGATGGATGGATTCTTCCAGGCCACCAAGATAATCACATCCCCCACCTACTTGTTTGAATGGCGTTGCACCACATAAATATTAAATCTTGTCCTTTAAATCGTTTAAACTTTAAACTAATAATAAAAAAATACTTGTAAACAGTTTCCACAATATATATATACACAATTAATAACACAAAGATTTATTACAACCAAGGGTTTATAAATCATAAGTGACATGATTTTAAATTGGTCCGGGTTAGTTTTGGGTCAAACCTACAAACACATCTAGCTAAACGGGTCGATCTTGGACCAACATGACAGGTTTTTGTGTTGACTTGTTACATTTTGTATCTGTAAGGGGTATATGTCAAAACTTAAAATAATAAATTGATAGGTTATTTTATGTAAGTGTAAGTTTTGTGGTCTAAGCACTACTTTATTATATAATTTATAAAATAATTTTAACTTTTAATTTAAGCGCATATGTTAACAATATAACAAGTGTTAGAATTTAGCTTCAAAAGGGCCCAATAACTTGTGAGAGGCAGAGAAAAACAAAGGCCCAAGAAAAACAACTCTAGGCCCGGGACCCGGTCCATAGTCACTATTTGGAGCCAAAGCCCATTTATTGGTTATGGACCAACAAATTTACTTTTATTGGTTTATTGTAATTATAACTTATAATTACAACATAAAACATATAAAACATACTACCAACAAGTATCGGATACTATAAAAGTATAAAACATATATAAGTTTATTTTGCCAGTGTCATATATGTGGGCCCGCCTGTCCGCTGGCTAATATGTAGTTTATGTTGTAATTTATCAATGTTGGTTAAAATATATGCAACAAAAATTCAAATTGCAAATTTCATTTAGTCCATACAACTAGTCATAACCGAAGAACAATTTTCGGTTATGTTCGCTTATTATGTCCTTCCTGTGATTTTGTACATCTTATTTATTACTAGCCAACATAATTGATTGTTTTCTTTAAATACCTCCACATTTGCAGCATATGAATTCACCAATGAACGAAGACAAACACGAGCCTGTAAAATATCCAACGTCGCCATTCCCGGCAAGGTCACAACTCATCGGATGTCATAACTCATTAGAGAGCCTAACGCTCGGACTTGCACCTACAAAAAAGGTAACCAAAACCTCGGGAAATCTCATGCCTCCAATTCCCATACCGCCATCTACCAAAATGGCCAAACTCAATCTAACCACCACAGAGGACCACTGCGAGCCGCCATTACCCCTAACACTCAACCTCTCAACCCCCACGCCATCCACATCTTCCGAGCAACAATCATCACCATCGTCAACGACAAGACACACTGTTGCCCCTTTTCAAGAAATATCTGGTAGCTTTAATAGTAACAATGGGGATAGCATCATTAGTGTTGCATGATGATCTTATTATGAATGTGGTGGATTAATAACATGCTGAGTGTTTGTATATGTAAATTAAGTTGTGAAGAGAGCAAGATAGAGAGGTATTTATAAATTAAGTTTGAATTAGTTAGGTGGGATGCTAATAGTTTAAGAGATTAAATTAGGGTATGTTTATTGAAAGATTTGTATGGTTTAATTATATCTTGTTTTTGACAAAGTTCAAAACTTTAATTTATATAATTGTGTAGGGGTTCATAATATTTTTCAACATTTTTCATACACCATATGTCTTATTTATTTTGCCTTACATGTGTGAAAGACTTGTGTACATCTCAAGACTCAACTTGATCCTCGTATATAGTTTCTGTTTGGTTGATTGTTTAGTTAGATATAATCATATTATACAATAGGCCATAATAAGTTGCTCATATAAAACTTTATTGGCTTAGAACATGTCCGAATGGGAAGCACTACCAATTGCCACTCTGCGCCAGCACCATCATTGTCACCCTTGTTGTCAGCGCCAACGCCTTAGCCAACCGTCGCCATTAGCCCCCATAAAAAATAAACATGGCGGGTGGACCATTTTGATGCTTTTTTTTATATATAAAACAACATGTCTAGCTCAGGTCGAGTGCTTCGGTCATAACCGAATTCGACCCACTAACCGAAAAGCCCATTTTTTTGCTAGGCTTATTCCTAAGTAAGGAAATGAATCTGGTAAGAGCAATTTGGATGCAGTATAAATGACAAATAAGCTAGAGAGAGAGAGAGTTGGCATTATATGGTTGATTATTTTGTCTTAGCATATTCAAGGTTGCTTTCTCTCAGCATATACAATTAGAATATAACTATCGAAATGTTTAAAGTTGGGGTGAGGACGAAGATAAGGGTGGAGGGAGGGGTCACCATTTGGGGAGTCTTTAACTTATTTTCTAACCAATAATGTCATGCCATGTCAAGTCCACACTCCACTCTCTATTTTGCACTCAATCACCGAAGAGTGGTGAACAATTAAAAAAAATGTGATTGGTTGAAAAAGGGTAGGGCCCACCATTAACCCACTCTCTCTCCTCCATCACTTCTCTTCTCTTTCGGTGTCTATCTCGGTGAGTAGTCACCGCCTCCTCCTATCCCCGATCACCGAACATCCACCAACAATGGTTCCCCAATCGGTAAACCCCCTCTCTCTCCTTCATCACTTCTCTTCTCTTTCATTGTCTATCTCGGTGAGTAGTCACCGCCTCCTCCTATCCCCGATCACCGAACATCCACCGACAATGGTTCCCCAATCGGTAAACCCCCTCTCGAAGCACTCCCCGAGACCACTCCCTCCACCCTAAATTGTTTTTATTAGCATACACTAACTAATTAATAATTATTGAGGCAAATACTTTTTTTTTTTTTTGAAAGCAAGTTGGAATTACAAAAAAAGAAATAAATCACAATGGCTTTCGTCATTAAATATAAGTTATGTCAACTTGGGAATTTGGATTGTTAATACCCCCCTTCTCACTCTCCAACAAATCAACAATAAGTCTTTGGAGCTTTCAGTTGTACCGTATAAGCGGAAACATGTAATGTCCTAAATTCAACAATAAGTCCTTATACCTTCAAACATTAATATAACAATAAAATGTAATGTCCCACATAAAACAACTGGAAAACCTCTAAATGCAATTAGAGACTATAAAATTTTAGACCAAAGGGTATGGGGGTCGTCCCTACCCGTCCCGGACCGTCCCCCTCGTCCCACACCGCCCCCTCCGGGGTCGTCGCGTCGCAGGCGTCCTCTGCAAGACGGAGGCGACGAGCATGCTGGTTGGCTGAGTTGCAAGGATGGTGGGCCCCCCTCTCTCTCTCTCCCCTTTAATATATTGGTTTTTTATTATGTTGGGTAGTCCCCAAGGGGATGGTCCTCCTCCCGTGGTGATGTGGCGCCTACGTGGCGGGTGGTCTCAAAGAGACTAACCAAACTATACCCAATGGTCTTAAGAGCACACCATGGTTGTGTTTAGATCGTGCATATGGGCAAGGAAATTCTGAGTTTTGGAAGATGCTTTCACTTTACCAACATAACAATGTTGTCTCCCTCTTAGGTTATTGTTACCATAATATGATAGAAAAGATATTTGTGTATGTATAGGCTCTTAAAAGGAAGGCTAGCAAGCATACCTTAAGATATGTATTGGTGTGGCTCATGGATTGGCGTACCTTCATAGTCCAGGACGACCCAACAAAGGGTACTGCGTCGTGCTATCAAAAGCTCCAATTAGTACTATTGAACTTTTTAGCTAGCGGCCCAATTATTAGAACCGATATAAAAGCCCAAGAAAAATAACTCACAGTCACAACTTAGTCATCGATCCTAAAACCATTTGCAACATGATATCTTTTTATTTGATGAGTAACTAGGTTTGAAAAAAAAAAAAAACTCGTGCATTGCGTTGAATAAAATATAATATCATATGTTAACACATACAGTCGTCAATATTTATCTTTTAAAAATGAACTTTGGTGTTATAACATTTTAGTTTCAAATGGGAACCTTTGATTCCTAATTTACCATAATTTCAATCACCTAACTCAAAGTATATATATCTACTAATAATACTTGGGATATAACTTTATAATTATATGAAAAAACAAATGTTTATCCTTATCTAAATATTTGTTTAAAATTATTTATAGAAAACTAGTATTTATTCTTATCTATTTTTGTTTTAAAAAATTATTATTATTTAATATAAAAGATAAATAGGAAAATAAGATGAGAAAGCACCAGAAAGTGAGTCCAAAAAAGATTTTCGTTTATTAGTGGGATATATATAACTTTATAATTATACTAGTATTAAGCCCATGCGTTGCAGCGGTTTTCATAAAACTGTGTTAAGTAGTAGCAACACTATACCATTGTCAGCGACCACCAACACCGGAAAAACTTGTAAAAACAAAATAAATAAAAACAGGAAAAAAATAATGCCGAGCGAAAAGCAGACGTAAAATCTTTGAATCACGCACGCTCGTTGCTGAGAAATTATACCGAAACGAAAACATAGAAAAAAAAATAACTAAGTCCATCCAGGACCCGCGTGTTGAACGAACTTGTCAAACGCAGAAAAATAGATGTGACGCGACGGCCAGTCAAACGGGAAAAAATATACGAAAAAATGTTGAACCTCACACGCACGTTGCGGTGCGTTAACTCACAAAATTTAGAACGAAACGAAAAACTTGGGAAAGATGAAAAGTATGTTGGACGAAAATTGAAAATAAAAAAAAGTTGGGATTAAATTGCAAAAGATGAAAAACTTTGGGTTAAAAGTAAAAAAAAAAAAACAAAGGGTCTAAATTGCAAAATTGAAGTTATTTATTAATTTTTAAATAAATTAAGGATAAAAATAAGTGATATCTATATATTGGTTATTAATTAATATTAATATTAAAAGAAATTTATTTAACAAATATAAATACAATTTATGAGGTTGAATGAGAGAATGCCATGTGACATTATTTGGAGTCTTTTATTATAAGTTAGATTAGAAGATTAGATAAAAAAATAAACGTTTATCCTTATCTAAATATTTGTTTAAAATTATTTATAGAAAAACAATTATTTATTCTTATCTATTTTTGTTTAAATTATTATTATTATTATTATTATTATTATTATTATTATTATTTAATATAAGAGATAAATAGGAAAATAAGATGAGAAAGAATAAGAAACAAATATTTAATATAAAAAAATAAACGTTTATCCTTATCTAAACGCTTGTTTAAAAGTATTTATAGAAAAATAAATATTTTTTTTGAACGGCAGAAAAACAAATATTTAATAAGGTGAGAAAGAACCATAAAGTGACGGTGTCTAAAAAGATTTTCATTTATTAGTACATGAAGATTATAAGGACTTTTTTATTTATATAACTAAACAAACAAACATGGAATATATCCCGTTCGTTCATTACGTTCCTAAGAATATTTTTTCTGTTCCCTCATTTGGGTTCATTTATATCCATCATTTACTTTTATTACATAAATCATTGAATTTATTTAAAATTTGATTTTCAGATTTTAGAATAGTTCATTTAGGCCCAATTTGGATTCTGGTCCATTCACTCATTCTTAAATTTTAGATCGCTTAACCCCTAATTTGTTCGTTTGTATTCGTTTAGAATATTAACAATCATGAGAACATTTAGATCGCTTAACCCTTAATTTGTTCGTTTGTATTCGTTTAGAATACTATCAAACATGAGAACGTTCTTCTTAAAAAAAACACACAAGAAAATCTGTTCGTTTAAGTGTTTGTTGTGTCCGTTTGTTTTGTTTTGTTTGCAGGCCTTGACGTTACGGAAAATAAAATCACAAATTCCTGATATGGGTAAAACTTGGTGTGATTTAGAAGTAGTGTGATGTAACCTTTGCCGTTCAAAAAAAAGCACAATATCTTCGGATAAGGAACTCCTATATATTACCTTTGCACCTAACAATTTCAGGATAAATGTGAATTTTTGACTTATAAAATTGTTGGCATTTATCATCCTCTTAAAACTGCATTCAAACAATTATTGTAACTTTTCCCTTACAAACTCAGAAATGCATCTCTCATATTTTAAAACGATCTTTATACTTGCAAACCAACAATTTATTGATAATAAAGTTCATAAAACACAATAACACATTTCAAGAAAGCAAATATTTATCACTTGAAGGGCAACCTATCTTGATGAAGGTATGGTTGTGGCGGTGGCATGATGGGGGAGGCATCACCAATGTTGTCACGCGTGTTCCTCTCATGGAACCTTTTAATATAATCCGAAACCATAAGGTCTGTGACTGAATCCTTTAGCTCACATGTTTTCATGTCGTGGTGATCGGTTCCCTGGATCTCTATGAACGATGAGCTTCCTCTTCCATCTGAACCGTCCACGTGGATGCTATTTCCTTTTTCTGGTATTTGTTTTTTCGGTTGTTCCAGCGCCGGATGATGCTTATGTGGCGGAGACGGAGAACTATTTGATCTAACATTAGTTCTTGGCAAGGGAAATGATGAGAGCCCAAACATGTTTCTCACCATTTGCATGAACTTCTCACATGTAGATCTTTTCTTTTGGCTAGCATCAAATGCCATGTTTGAATTGAATTTGAGTGATATAAATTGATACTCATATGGGTATTTATATCACTTGTGTAGTGAAATTTGATATATAAAAAGACATCCAAACATGTGAACTTAAGTGATCTAAATTAATATCCACATGGTTATTATAGTATGTGTTTGGGAAGTGTTTAGGAAATTTTGTATATGAAAAGAAGTCCAAAAGGTGGGAATTATTCTCATTAGCTTGACCTTGATGGTATAAATGTTAATTTGATTGGAGAATGTAAGGTAAGTGTAGAATCCTTTACTTCTTTCTTTATGTTGAAAAACTGTATGTGAATGTGAAAGGAACACATTTTTGGTAATTTTTATATTCACATAAAAAGGTGGAGTGGAGTGAAAGTTTCGGTCATTTAGCAACATTTCTAGTATTTGTTTTGATTAAATGTTATAAGGGATTATAGACTCCTCAGATTTTTGTGTTTGTCATATCAGCGTTTCGTCGGTTTTCTCCTATCTTTTTCTGGTTTTCACCGGAATGCACCGTATCGTCCCATTTCCCCCAAAATTCGTCCATGGCTTTGCCTAGTGGCATCTTACGGGTGGTATAAGTCTTTGGGACCAATAGGTCTTGGGTTCAATTCTCACAATGGGGGTTTTTCCATATTATTGGGTTTCCTCTATAATTGGTGTATAGACACTATGCCTAATGGAGATGGATATGATCGGGTGGTTCCGCTCGTGACACGATGATACTCCGATGGTCTGTCAGTGATCTAAGTTTTCCGTTCAAAAAAATTATATTAATGTGTAGGGGTTTACAACCCTCCCCGAGAACAGGTGAGAGGTCCCAATTCCAGGTGTAATTTTTCCCCACATTTGGGCCCACCCGGAGCCAGGAGCTCACTAGTAGGGCTGTTCAAATTGCTCGGCGCTCGTTCGATACTCGCTCAAAAAATACTCGGAATTTGCTCGTTCGATTCAGCTCGATTGAAAAATGCTCAGTTGGGATCGGTTCGGTTTGTAAACGAATCGAGCACGAGCAAAGATCCACCGAGTTCGGTTCGTCTCGGCTCGGTTGGCTTGATTTATTATATATATATATATAGGGTAAGGTTCACGCGAGAACCACCTTTATTGCGAGAATCGCGAGAACCAATGTGAACACAACCTAAAATAGCTAAAAAAACCTAACCCCCACCCCCCGCCCCCCCAAAAAAAAACCTAACCCCTCCCCCCCCCCCCCCCCCAAAAAAAAAAACCTAAACCCCCCTCCCCCACCCCCCAAAAACCTAACACCCCCCAGCTAAAATGCTAAAAACTAAACCCCAAAAAAACCTAAAAAAAATCTAAATTTTTTTTTATAATATTTTTTATGTTAAAATCGCTACTTTTAGTAGCAAAAAAAAAATTTTAAATTTTTTTTTTTTGCTATTAAAAGTAGCGATTTTAGCATAAAAAATATTAAAAAAAAAATTGTGTGTTTTTTAGCTATTTTTAGGCATTTTTTGTTGTGTTCACATTGGTTCTTGCGGTTCTCGCAATAAGGGGTGGTTCCTAACGGATCTTTGTCCTATATGTATATATATATATATATATATATATAGGGTTTAGGGTTAAGAGATCCTAGTTAGGGTTCGACGAGCCGGTTCCAAAGCCGCTGGAATAAGTCCAGTCGGAGTTCGTTTGAGTCGGTTCCCCACTGTTCCCCACTTTTTTAGTGTTCTCCAATGAACCTTACACTATATATATATATATATATACATAATACTTTAAGGGCTTTAGCCCATCATGATTATAATAACGAAATCAAAATTAAAATTCTTACTTTGGAACACCGAAGAGATCTTCAAAGTTGGAAGATTTTATTTAATATGCTTCAAATATTTGTCTTGTTTCAATACTTTTATTTAAATCATGTTAAATTTGTTTAAGAAAAAGAGTACTATTAAAAATAGTACTAATGAGGAATATGATATACCTCAAGATCTTGATCTACTTAATAAATGGACAATACCTCATATAAATCCTAAGGTTATATACCAAATCGGAAGTTTTGATAATTTGATAAATAAACATGTGGTTAAAACCACTGAAGAATCAGCTTCTATAAAAGATGAGGAAATGGTGATAAAACTGTTAAATATATCTGACATAAACAGATATAAAAAAGAATTTAATTTTATGCATATTGGTTTAGTCCAAGTTGCTTTTAAACCTCTAACATTAAAAGGTTTACCAGAAAGTTTTTTAGCTGTTTTACGAGATGCTCGTAATTTAAACTGGAAACAATCATTAATGGGTATTATAGAAACTAGTCTGGCACATGGTCCAGTATATTTTAATGTTTATCCTGATGTTCATTTATCCCTAACAGATCAAAAAATTGATGATGCTTTAACTTTATATGTTAAAATGCATGGTTATAATTATGCTGAAGGATCTGAAGTTATATGTATTTGTTATAGAATATATTATAGACTACTTACCACTATGAATGCTAGATGTATAAAGGTTGATAAATCTAGTGATGAAACTATTTTAATAGAAACAAATTATGGAAAATCTAATATTTCCATAAGAAGACCTGTTAAATGGGAAGAAATAACTTTTCCAGAAAACTGGGTTATTAATAGGGCTGTTAAAATACAACCACAAATAAATCATAAGCTAAGGAGATTAATGGAAACTCCTGAAGGAAATATAGAGATAGAATTCGAAGAAGAAAGGAAAGATAAAAGACTTTTAAAATCTATTTCTTCTAGGTCTTATATATCACCACTTGATTATAAAGTTGATTTACCTGAATCTTCTAGAGCCTCTACTTCTCAAATAAAAAATGGTAGAGTAGAAACTTTAAATGTTGATAACAACAATTTAGTTTCAGGAATATACCAACCTGTTAGTGAGGATGATACGGTCTC
Organism: Helianthus tuberosus; assembly: GCA_030545235.1. NCBI lineage: Eukaryota > Viridiplantae > Streptophyta > Magnoliopsida > Asterales > Asteraceae > Helianthus > Helianthus tuberosus. The sequence continues at coordinate 196,865,061 of CM060448.1, read as the reverse complement.
ACACATGAGTTTTAGTTTATAATGATAAAAGAAAAACTTGATTTTAGTCCTGGATCTGTTATTAGACAGCAAATATGTGAAGAATATAAAACCCTATATGTTTACCATTTAAAGAATGGTTTTTAGATTCATACCCTAGAGATAAAAGGTTTGATATAGGAAAAGAATTTTATAAAGATCTGAATGATATACAAGAAATCATAGAGTTTCCTGTTTGGTTTATAAACAAATATTCCTTGAAATATATTTCAGTTATTGAAAAAAATTATAGGCTTATTACAGGAGAGATAATAAAATCTATTTTTCCTCCTCAAAATGATTTTGAAATGACAAAAGAAAATTGTGCAATTCATTTTGCTGCATTTAAAAGAGCTTTACATAATGAGTCCATGAATGCGACTATTGTCCATGTAAATCATATTATACAACAAAATAATTATACAAATTTATGTCTTAAAAATTTATCTGAAAATATCCAAGAAATAAATAATAAAATTGAAAAGATTTTGGTTAACCAGAAACAAGAAATTGGAGAATCAAGTAATACGAAATCTTCTGAGCATGAGTCAGCTATATTAGCTAAAGCTACTATTCAGCCTCCTCCTGAGATAGAAAATTATAGAATAAAACCTGAAGAAGAGCTTAAGTCTATGGATGACTTAATAGGAATTATAAAAGAAAAATTTTCTAATATCCAGATTAATGTCGTTAGCGAAGAAGAAAGCATGGATAATGAAACTTATGAAGCTTATGTTACTGATTCCATAAATAAATTTGGAAAAGGTAAAAAACATAAGACTTATGATGATTATAATAGCAAATATGCTGATAGGCCTAGACAAAGGTCATACTATTATCCTAAGCCTACCCCTCAGGATGTTCTTCATGAGGAACAAGAATTTGAAATAAATAATTCTTACAATGGAAAAGCCATTTATGAATGGAATTTAGATGGTTATACTAATAGGCAAGTTTATATGATAACACATAGAATGTTAATGTATGCCACCATAGCTAAAAATAATCAAAACACTGATGAAATAGTCTGTAAAATGATAACTGCAGGCTTTACAGGCCAGTTAAAAGGATGGTGGAATAATTATATAAATGATAAACAAGAACAAATTTATAAACATTATAGGCAAGAGGGTGATAAGCAACTATTTTATGCTGTTTACACCTTAATCATAACTATTATAGAACATTTTACAGGAAGATGGTCAGACAATTCTGAAACCATAAGAACTCTTCTTAATGGTCTCAAATGTCATACTTTAACCTCATTCAGATGGTATAAAGATGTTTTTTGAGTAGAGTCTATGAGCTCCCAGAGAATAATAGTTCTCACTGGAAGTCTAAGTTTATTGATGGTCTTCCGTCTCTTTTTGCTGAAAGAGTTAGAAAAGTCCTTAGAGGTAATAATATTCAAATCCCTTATGATAATTATACTTATGGCAGACTTATAGGAGTCTGTGTTCAAGAAGGTTTAGCTTTATGTAATGAGCTAAAATTAAACCAACAAATAAAAAAACAAACCCTAACAGAAAAAACACAGTTAGGACAATTTTGTGAACAATTTGGTATGGATTGTACCAAAGAAAAGGATAATGAAAAATATTATAAAAAATACAAAAAAGCTAATAGGGAAAAATATTTTCAGAAAAGAAGAGAAAAAAGAGAAAGGAGAAAAACCCAAAGAAAAGAAAAATGGGTTCCTACTTGCTATATATGCAAGAAAAAAGGTCATAAGGCAAATGAATGTTACCAAAGAAAGACAGTGAAAAAGAAGATAAATAGTTTAGACATAGAAGAAAATATAAAAAATGATTTATACAAAATTTTTGATTCTGAGGAATCCTCAGATTATAGCATAGAGGAAAGTTCTTGTTCAGAATATTGCCAAGAAAATTGTTGTAATAAAATTGATTCTGACAATGAAATGATATATAAAGTCATGTCACAATTTCAGGATAATGATTTTAATAATAGTGAAATTAATACTATAGATAGTAATATTTTAGAAAATATTTTAATAAAAATTAAAAATCCAAAAGAAAGGTTAAAAATTCTTCATATGATATACCAAAACGAAGAAGTTCAAAAGGATACTAGGATAGAGGAACCTGAAGGTCCCTATTCCATGAAATATGTTCATAATATTTTAAATACTAGGAAAAATAATTCCTCTACTTCTGAAGATCTAAAAATGGAAATTACTAATTTAAAAGAGGAAATAATTTATTTAAAAAAGAAAAATTCTAATTTTGAAAAAAAAATTATAAATCTTGAAGGAAAAACTATAGGAGAAACATCTTATAAACCTTCATCTCCTATTAATAGTCCTATTGTTATAGGAGAAACATCTTATAAACCTTCATCTCCTATTAATAATAGTACTAATTATGATCAGGAATATCCTCCTTTAGTTATTAATAAAAATGAAGGAAAAGATGAATATATTCATAACATGGAGAAATTTATTTCTCAAAAATGGTTAGTTAAAATAACCTTATTAATACAAAATACTTTTAAAAATGATTTTGTTGCTCTTATTGATTCCGGAGCAGACTTAAATTGTTTAAGAGAAGGATTGATTCCTACAAAATATTTTGAAAAAACAACTCATATCCTTAAAGCGGCTAATAGGCAAGATATGGGAGTTAGATATAAAATTCCAAATGCAAAGATTTGTAATAATGGAGAATGTATCCCTTTATCATTTGTTCTTATAAAAAATATAACAAATGAAGTTATATTAGGAACGTCATTTCTTTCAAAAATATTTCCTCTAAAAGAAGTTGATAAAAGGGGGTTTAAAGCTTCTTATAATAACAAGGAGTTATATTTTGAATTTATAACTCAGCCGTTTGAAAAATATTTGAATGAATTTCTTATACAGGCCAAGACTAACCAAATAAATTTTCTTAAAGAAGAAATTAGTATTCATACAATTGAGGAAAGATTAAAAATCCTAAGTTAATATTAAAAATTGAAACTATAAAAAATCAATTTAATATAGAAATATGTAATGATCATCCGAATGCTTTCTGGAATAGAAAACAACATATTGTCTCTCTTCCTTATGAAAATAACTTTATAGAAAGTAATATTCCAACTAAGACAAGACCTTGCCAAATGAATTCTGAATATTTGGAATTATGTAAAAAGGAAATTGAGTCCCTTCAACAAAAAAGATTAACATGTCCTTCTAAATCTCCATGGTCATGTACTGCTTTTTATGTTAATAAACATTCTGAAATTGAAAGAGGTGTTCCAAGATTAGTTATAAACTATAAACCTCTGAATAAAGTTTTGAAATGGATAAGGTATCCAATTCCTAATAAAAAAGATTTGTTAGACAGATTATATGATGCTTTAATATTTTCAAAATTTGATTTAAAATCAGGATATTGTCAAATTCAAATTGATAACAAAGACAGGTATAAAACTGCTTTTAATGTTCCTTTCGGGCAATATAAATGGAATGTTATGCCTTTTGGCCTAAAGAATGCTCCTTCAGAATTCCAAAAAATCATGAATGAAATATTCATTCCTTTTTCAAATTTTATAATTGTTTATATAGATGATATATTAGTATTTTCAAAAGATATTGAAACTCACTTTAAACACCTTGATATATTCAAAACCATTATTATAAAAAATGGATTGGTTATTTCTAGTCCTAAGATGATGCTTTTTCAAACAAGAATCAGGTTTTTAGGTCATATAATAGAGAAAGGGAAAATTGTTCCTATTAATAGAAGTATAGAATTTGCTTCTAAATTCCCTGATAAAATAACAGATAAAACTCAACTTCAAAGGTTTTTGGGAAGTTTGAATTATATAACTCCTTATTACCATGATTTAGCTAAAGATTCTTCTATTTTATATGATAGATTAAAAAATAATCCAAAGCCTTGGGATGAAAGTCATACTCAAGCAGTTATAAAGATAAAACAAAAAGTTTTAGGTCTTCCTTGTATGACTATTGCTAATCCTAATTGGGAAAAGATTATTGAAACAGATGCCTCAGAAATAGGTTATGGGGGAATATTAAAACAAATTTCTCCTCAAACAAAACAAGAATATCTGGTTAGGTTTCATTCAGGAAAATGGCTTGATAGCCAAAAGAAATATGCCACTATTGCAAAAGAAATTTTAGCAATTTTAAAATGTGTTTTAAAGTTTCAGGATGATTTATACAATCAAAAGTTTATAATAAAAACTGATTGCCAAGCAGCCAAATTTATGTTTCAAAACAAATGTTTGCCAGATGGCAATCTCAATTAGCTCCATTTGATTTTGAAATACAATATAAAAAAGGAGAAGGAAATAGTCTTCCAGATTTTTTGACTAGAGAATATTTGAAGATAATATCTTCTGTGTAATTTGCAGGTGTCCAAATGACAAAGGCCAAAGGGCCACTAAAAAGGGTTTTTGATAATATCCAAATTGACAAAAATAATTATAATATCACAAAAAGAATGACAATTGTGAGAATTCATAATTTAATGAATGATTATAGTAATCCTAATAGAATGAAAGATCTTTCAGATGAATATATTGTTCTAAATGTAATCAAGAATCAAATAAAGGTTCTGGAAGATAATGAGAAAATAATCTCATCAGCCTGATTTTATACTTTCAGGAATGATTCCTCATAACAGAGGAAGACAACCTTTTCCCACTAATAGGGGAAGATGAAGGGGAAGAGGAAGAGACCAAGATTTAGTCTTGGTTCAACAAGGAAACAGAAGGCTCATAGCCTCTAATATTGCTTCTAGCAGCTCAAATAATAATATGGGTATTCAAATTAGTCCCAATGATCCGTCATATGAAAAGATCATGGCTATTATAAAAGCCCAAGAAGAGGAACAAGCCTCAAAGGCTCCCTCTTATGCTCATATAGCACAGGAAGATGATGAAGAGTCATGGGTTATATCCGACAGACAGAAGAAAATAATTCTTCTAAATCAAGAAGATAAAAAGTTTTTTTGATGATCCTTGGTTTCTCATGCAAAAATATTTAGAACCAGCATCATATGATGCTACTTCCTATAAACCAAGGCAATATTATGAAAGTATTATACAAGTTTCTGAGTCTGCTGAAATAAGACATTTTTATCCAGCAGATAAAATTAAAAGTTCATTTAATTTTAGTAAGATTTTTATAAAATCTCTTGTTTCTCCTCAAAAGTGGGGATTAAGTACTTTAAATGAAAAATAATTTATAAATTCTAATGGTCAAACTTATAAATATAATTACTGGGATTATATCCAAAGTTTTGAAAAATGTTTGTTTTATGAAAACCCCAGTAAAAAACACTCATGGTTCATAAAAGTAAGTGACAAGATTTATAAAGATGGAATCCCGAGTTGGTTCCAAAAATGGTTCATTTTATATGGTCCATCTGTTCAAATCCTCCCTGAACCATTTAAAGGTCTCTACCAAGAATGGGTAGCAGTTTCTCCAGATCTTATAGAAGCCGAGTATAATAAAACTTGGTTTGAAGGAATAGCCTCAATGTACTTTTTTATAGAATTTTCCATACCATGGATTTGGAGATGGAAACCTACAACAGGTTATACCCTGAGGGATAATATTCCCTGTCTCAAAAGAACATCTTATACAAAGTTCTGGTAAAAAATAACGAGAGTTAATAACTCTACAAAAGAATTAGAAGGTCAAGACACAATAAATTTGATCACCAATAAAACCGAGTATTATAAATCTCAGATTGATAAAAGACAACAAAGACAGCTGCCCAGCCCTTTTAAACAAATGTCAAGAAAGATCCAAGACAAGCAAGCAGTTTCTGCAGTCTCAAAGACTGAAATTCTTTCATTATACAAAGAAGAAATGAAGAAAGAATTAAAAAGATTTTTTGAAGCAAATACTGAAGGCTCCTCCAAAGCTATGTCAATCTCATCCACTAGCCAAGAAGATGAGAACCGTTTCTCATGTTTAGCAGGAGAATCTCAACCAATAGAAGATATTCCAGAAATAAGGCTGGATGATGATCTAGAAGCATATCTTCAAACGGTGGTAGAAGAATTTACCCCAAAGAAAGAATCCAATGAAGAAAAGAAAAAAGACTGAAAATTGAGTCGACACAAGGACCCCACTCATAATGGGAATCTTTGAAAAATGGGAAAAGCATGGCTATCATATGGCATCAAGGACAATCATAGAGTCCTCTTTTTCTTTTACTTTTCTTTTTGTCCGTTCTTCTTTTTATGTTTTGTTTGTTTCCTTTTAAAAATTTCTATATATAGGGTTAGTTTGTAAGGAAGAAGGCACGCTAATCTTTAGCTCCTCTCTTCTCTCTCTAGAATTTCTGCACTTGTAAAATATTTGAAGCATATTAAATAAAATCTTCCAACTTTGAAGATCTCTTCGGTGTTCCAAAGTAAGAATTTTAATTTTGATTTCTTTATTATAATCATGATGGGCTAAAGCCCTTAAAGTATTGAAGCATGGCTCAATAACATCTTTTGATAACATGGTCCTAATATTATAAAAAGGTTTTGGTTAAAACATAAACTGGCAGAGTTAAAATTTTAAACTGGCAATTAATGAACTAAGGGAACCTTCGTCCACGTTGTATCTCGTTTTTATGGTTATATGGAATTTTAGTGTGACTGGTTTTAATTTGCCTTATAAGTTAATCTGACGGATTTTAATTTTGTAAAATTAATAAACCTTCTTTTGACGGTTAATGTTTTGTAAAAGTTTTGGAAAAATTTCTACCATAAAGTTTATTATGGTATATGTATGTATATATATATATAGGGTGGGGTTCTAGAGTGAACACCAGTGTATTTGCGAACTGAGTGAACAAATCCTGATCATTGATTTACACACATGTATGGCTAGGATTTAATCATCAAATCATAAAATACACTAGTGTATTTCATCATCAAATCCTGGCCATTGATTTACACACATGTATGGCCAGTATTAGTTCACTCAGTTCGCACGATACACTAGTGTTCATTCTTGATCCCGTACCTATATATATATATATAGGACAAAGATCCGTTAGGAACCACCCCTTATTGCGAGAACCGCGAGAACCAATGTGAACACAACAAAAAATGCCTAAAAAACACACAATTTTTTTTTAAATATTTTTATGTTAAAATCGCCACTTTTAATAGCAAAAAAAAAAAATTTAATTTAAACAAAATTTTTTTTTTTTTGGCTACTAAAAGTAGCGATTTTAACATAAAAATATTGAAAATTTTTTTTTTAGATTTTTTTAGGTTTTTTGGGGGTTTAGTTTTTAGCATTTTAGCTTGGGGGGGGGGGGGGTTAGGTTTTTTTAGTTTTTTTTAGCTATTTTAGGTTGTGTTCACATTGGTTCTCGCAATAAAGGTGGTTCTCGCATGAACCTTACCCTATATATATAGGGAGAAGATCATGCGAGAACCGGCTATTATTGTGAGAACTGCGAGAACCAAGTGTGAACGCAACAATACTCAAACTACAAGGGCTGGAATGTAAAATACGATATTTCCAGATAATCAGTCATCGTATCCATTCAAAATTGGTACTATTCACTCATGTCCGACGCCGCCTATCGCCTCCGTCTCCACCACCACGATTCCGACCACCGATCGAAGATTCCGACAATGTATCTTTAATTCCGGTCACATTCGCAACACCTCAACGACTTAATTCATGTATTACGACAATTCATCAAATTTCTGCAAACCCTAACATTCTTACAGCATCTTTGTCATTTCTCAGCTTACAAGGTAATGTATATGTCTTCAAAATGCGCATCTAATTGTGTAATTTAACACCTTCTTTTCAACAATCTCAACCTTATAATCAAATTCATAATCGATATGTTCTATATGCCTGTTTAACACATCCGTCTGTTTCATCATTAACTTGTATACATTTTACTGACAACTGTTTGTTTACTAATAATTAACTGTAATAACTCAATTAATCACCATCGAATTGTTCAATACTATCAAATGCCCCATCAATCCTGAATTCAGATATATGTACGTTTGACCTGTGTTATATAATTTACATTTTACAACATATCTTTCTGCAAATATTTGTTCATTAAGATCTGTATACATATTCACAACTGAAATGTTTTATGTTCTGTTAATACATACATTAAATTTACACTTGTTTCATAAACATTAAACTGATTTGTTAACATTTAACTATTACTTTTGGGAGAACTATTACTTTATTTTATTTATTACATATGCACATATGCATATACATTACTTTTTGCATCTATGTTCCTTATAATACGATCACATTTGTCTACACACATTTACAAATGTTACACTGTTTGTCATTCTACCTATTGTTACATTATACTATGTTTTTTTTATATACTTTCATACATAATATACAACATGTGATCAATATAATAACAACAAATGTTACTCACATTAATTGCAGATATTATGGCATCATCTGATTCGTCTTCAGTAAACGCCCCAATCAACATTATTAGAAATGATCAACATTGTCCAACACCAATGCAATCTGATAAAGGGTTAATTCCTATACTTGATTCATCTTGTGCTGTTGCAGCTATCGACCCCATATATGACATTGTGACAGATGATAATTTTGAAATCCCGTCTAACACACAGTCATATTCTGATTCTGGTTCGTCTTCTTATGTGTCAACTTCATCAAAAACACCAAAACGACTACAATTCCTACATAAAGAACAAAAATGTATTACATTACTCCATCATCATTTGTTTAAAAACAATTTACATATATACCATTCATTTAATATCAACACTTGATTCCATTATTATACACGTTCTGTTATAATACTTATAACAATATTCTAATATCATCTTTTCACAACAATCTAATCTATAAACAAACTGTTATACTACCATATGTCCATGATAATTAATTTTGCACAATTAGATGCATACCATATTCAATATGCATATGTGCATATGAATTATGTTCATTACACACTTCTACATACATGACCATTTTTATTCATACATACATTATACTATGCCTATATAAACACATTCATATACTACTATATCATTACATACATTCAATCACAAAATCTGACATTTCAACATCTTATTCCCAATCCATTAATACTTGTACTATTCATACATTAGGTTACAACATAATTCTGTTATTTTTTTATAATATGCATTATGAACCTTATATTCATTTACTCATTCAACAGGTACATTTATAAGTTCAGGTTATTCGTCCCCCGATGGTACCAAATTTTGGACTCCCGACGTTGACATTCAATACATGCCATCCATTGGAAGTGTCTTCCAACACTGGGATGATGCTATCATGATGTATAAACAATACGCTTCAAAGGCTGGATTTTCTGTCCGTATTGGCACTTTGAAAACAAAGACAGACCCATCCAATCCCAGCATAAGAATTCCTACACATCGGTATCTTTTATGTTCAAAAAATGGCAAGCCAAAACATAACACTTTCGATTCTTCACTACCACCTACAAACAACAAACGACGTAGCCGATACACCGTCTCTAATTGTGGTGCATGTGCCCGTTTTCGATATTTGGAAATGACAAATCAATTTCAATTATATAGCATTGATGAGCAACATAATCATTGCATGATCAGTAATGAAAATGCTGATCTTCTCAGACAAAATATACAAGTAACTTTTGAAAATCAACAATTTATACATCGGGTCGGGTTAAACAAAATAGGGCCAAGCATTGCCCACAATAATCAAGTTTCCTTAAAAGGTGGACCACAAAATGTGCAGGGTACTATAGTGGATTTTAAAAATGTAAGTAGAGACTTTCGATTATTCATTGGTGACCGCGATGCAAACCTTTTTGTTAACACCTTACAAGCAAGAAGCCAAAACCGTCAAGATTTCATCTTTGAATATGTTGTTACAAACAACGAGCTTCGTTCCGCTTTTTGGGCTGACTTTGTATCCTTACGTAATTACGAAGCTTTCGGAGATGTGTGTGGATTTGATGCTACATATGATACAAACAAGTATGTCAACTTTCAATATTATTAAATAACAACATATTTATACTCACATGTTTATGTGTAATTCATTCACATATGCATATGTTGTATATTCATTTTGTATATAAATATGTATACATATATGCATAACATATTTACTTCAAATTTATTATAATTTGCATGTTATGCACTTACGCATACACCATATATTCATTTATTATTTGCCTCATATCAACTTATGCATAACTGCATATAATCCTATTATGCTATTTAAAATATACATATATAACATTAACCACATGCATATATGCATACAATATCATCTGCATACATGTTTGTATTCATATCCTTACACATACATTACATCGTATGTATATGTGCATATGTTAATATAACACTATATTCTATTTTATCATCATACACATAAATTCTGTTTATTCACGCCTACATACCACAACATACATTTTTTTTACCTACATGTCGTAACTTTATTTTATGATTTGTATTATTAATACATATTACAATACATATGTTGCAGATACAAGATGATTTTTGTTCCACTTACTGGTGTTGATCACCACAAACGTTGTGTAATTTTCGGTGCTGGATTACTATATGATGAAACAATTGAATCATACACTTGGCTGCTACAAATGTTCCTTAAAGCCCACAAAAAACAACCTTCACTTATACTTACTGACCAGGATGCTTCTATGAAACAAGCTGTGTTAAATGTATTCACCGAATCCACCCATCGTTTATGTATGTGGCACATAACGGATAAACTGCCCGCTAAGGTAACGATATTATTAACTTTATCCTATTCAATATTTCAATGTACATATATATCATCATACTTTTACTAATATTATAATTTAACATTTTTTATTTATAAATTGTCAACCACTTACAGATATCTGGTGATATACTTGCAAATGGGAATCTGAGAAAATCAATACACAAACTTGTTTGGAACTTGTTCATAACAGTTGAAACATTTGAAGCACAATGGCAACTTTTAATGAAGGAGTATAAACTTGAAAATCACAAATGGTTGACCGATATGTATAACATTCGCACACGTTGGGCACCGTGTTATTTCAGAGAGATTCCGTTATGCTGTTTGATGAAAACGACATCCAGGTGCGAAAGTTCTAATGCACGTTTCAAAACTAACTCTAGAGAAACAAACTCCCTTGTCCAATTCTTAATGTTCTATGATACTGTTGTTGATTCCAATCGTAATAAACAACGTAAGAATGAGTTTGATAGTGACACACGCACACCAAAATTTTTAACAACCCTTCCCATTGAAATTCAAGCATCTGAGATATACACCTGGAATATATTTTTGGAAGTTCAAAAAGAGATTCATCGAGGACTGTTGCATTGTATCATTTCTGAGCGTCCCACCACGTCTGTCGACTCTATTTATAATGTTAGACATCTTAACAAACACAGATTTACTGTCAACACGTTCGAGGTACCTATCTTGTTAAATATTAATTATTTCTTTTTTTTCTTTTTTCTTTATTTTTTTATTACCTTAAATATATGTATATATGCATATGTGCATAACATATGTGCTGCATATTTATTATAATTTACATTTTATTCATATATGCATACATCATCTGATTACTTATTATTTACTTCATCCCAACTTATGCATACTTGCATATATTCCTATTTTATTATGCACACATGTAACTAACACTACAATATGCATATATGCCTACAATACCATATGCATACATATTTATATTCATAACATTCCACAACATGTACACTGTATGTACATATGCATATTTTAATATACCGCTTTATGATATCTATATTATACTAATATACAACACACATTTATTACATATTTTTATAACTATCCATCAACAAACCTGAATATACATCGTACTCCATACGTAATCATACATTCTCCCATAAATTTTTTACATATTTTTATTATATTATGTTATATGCATATATGCATATATACCACTTTATTATGTTATTCAATACAAACAATACATCATTCATATTTATAAACATCCACTTCACTTATATAGTTATTTAACTTACACCATTCATATTCATGCAGGTTTACGCTGATATCCCATCACACACTTATACTTGTTCCTGCATGGGATTTACACGTATCGGTTATTTGTGCCGTCATATATTTTGCGTATTTTGGTTCAAATCAATTGACCGTATTCCCATCCAATACATAAGTGGGCGATGGAAACGTGATGTGGTCCCATCCAGCGTGTATAACTTATCACACATGTATTCAACAGAGATGAGTGAGACTGGTACACTAAAAACTGAAATACTTGATTTACTTACCCAATGCATGAATCGAATTGGAAAAAACCCTGATCGACTCCGTTCACTATCTACACAAATACGATCCATCAGAAATGAAATATATAAAGATTTACCTGATGAACCAGAACATAACCCAAAGGCTGTTAACATCAGTGATATACTCAACCTTCCAATTCATTCAGCTTCAACAATCCAGCCGCCTATGGGCATACGAAACAAAGGTTCGGGCACCAAGAAAAGACGGGTCGGTCCGGGTGAAAAAATTGTTAAACGTCATAAACGTCCTGCGCGTTTGTGCAACCATTGTAACAAATATGTATTTGATCATGATAGTCGCAATTGTATTAAAGTCAAAGAGGCAAAACGGGCTGCTTACAAGGCCAAATGCGATGCTGCGGCTGCTGCCAACCTTCCTCCTCCCCGATATGATGTATCGGACAATGAATTCGATGTTGAACCTACATATGCATCTTCCGATTCTGATGAAGAGTTCTACAACGATAACCCTATTGATATAGTGTACGATACGATTGCAACAAATACTCAACAAGTCGACCCGACACCTTCAAAAACATATAACCAACCCATTAGACATTCGTCCAGAACCCGTCATGACCCCAACTATGTTTACAATACTGAATCAGAAGACGATGTTTGATATGTTTTTCCCCTGTTTGAACTTTGCATTTTTATTAGTAACATTTGATAATCTTTTTATTTGTCTCAACTATATCAAACACATCGTTTATCATGTGTTACATTCTGTTGTGTTTATTTTTTCAGTTTCATTCACATTTTAACATGCATATCATTACAATCTATGTTTACCTGTTTAAATATGCATATATGAATAACTTAAGTATATATATATATATATATGTAATATACATATATGCATATTAACACTGTTTTATCACATGCTACCTTCTGTCATATTTATATAACTATTGCAACATCACATCCACCATTACAACCTTACATCTAATCGTTCCATATCTATATATGCATATATGCATAAACCCGTATGTACATATTGATATACATATGTACATATAAATTATTACATATTTCTATATTGTTATAAAAAATACATCCATTTTACATTATATTATTTCTATTTACATAACTAAAACCATTTATACTACAACATACTACATTATTACACATCATATGCATATATGCATATACAACCGTATCTTGTTACATCCTATCTATATAAATTTATATATATGTGCATTCATTCCGTATGTATCAACATGATTTTTATATGCATACATTTATATTCTTCTAATTACCATATTAATATATGCATACATATATATGTCATTACGTATGTAGCAAACTAATTTTTATATGCATATATGCATACATGTACATCATACTACTTTCCATATCTATTGTTCGCATTTACCCTGTTCATTTTACAATCTACATACAACACTATATATACAACAACATTCACCAACATCCTTTAATATCAATCAATAAAAAAAATATAATTAACAATCCATTTTACAAATTGCATATAGTGTCCTTTCATAACATATGCATACTTTACACACTACATATAAAACTCCAGTAACATCATAACATAACAACCATCAAAATATAAATATATATATATAATATCATATATCATTTCACCATCAATCCAACAATATTCATAATATCATACCATTTTCCAATTGTTAGACTACCTATCCAATCACTTAACAAACCATATCATCAGTCTATTTACCATTTTCTAACCCCGTTCAATAAACCATATAACTTCTAACCACCCTACTGTTTCGCTAATCCCCTCCAGCACTCCTCCTGCAGTTTTACTACTGTTTTCAATTTACCCTTTATCTTAAATTGCTTCACATTCTCAACCGCTACCTTCGCCATCTCTAACACCCTTTTTCTATAAATGTTTGACGGTGATAACATCAATGTTGTTGCTATTCGCATTCGCATGTTATTCAACTGATGTTGCTTCACATCCTTCAAATCACTGAATCCACAATCAAACTCCTTTGTACTCCCCTTGTAACATTCCATATGGCGCATTGCAAATACCCCACAATCTTTCACATTATCTTTTGTTCCCCACGTAATCTTCAATCTCTTTATTACGCCTTTTCTAAGCTTTTCTGTATCCGGGTGGTTTACTGACTTCATGTATGTCCACATGTAATTTTTCTGCATAATAAACGCCAAAACAAAAATAAAAAATTAACATCAATTGACAATATACATAAATATTACATTAATTTTACATACCACTTTGTATGGTGTCCCCATGTATCTAAACTCTGATGATGTCTTTACATGCACTGCATCTCTGTTTGTATCCATGTTATCTATCACCTGCACATCTCCTGTATCCAAATCCATACAAATAAGATAAAAATGTGCCTTCTCGATCATTGGTACCACTATTATATTAAAAGCTTTTAAAATGAACAGCGTGTCGTCCATTTCAAATACTTCTCTCAAATACTTTTTCACAGTTATCAAAGCCAACTTCTCATCTTGCTTTTTCTTTAGCATATATTCCGGCTGCAATTTGTTTTTTGTCACAACAATTATATATATATATATACATGTATGTAAAAACTGTAACAATAAAATTAATTTTTTTATATCTATTTTATTTTTATTTCTATTTTTTTTATTTTTTTTATAAACATATATTTTTTATATATATTATTAATTCTATGCATATATGCATATAGAATAACACATAATATAACCCATATGCATATCTGCATATTATAATATAACCCATATGCATATATGCATATATGCATATCATACTTTCATTCATATGCATACATGCATATCATACTTCAATCCATATGCATTATTGCATGTCACTTGTTTTATATAAATATATATATTAAATTTTATTCTATATGCATATATACATATCCAATCACTTTATTATTAACAATCCTATATGCATATTATAATTTAATTCATATGCATATCATAATTTTCTTTATATGCATATATGCATACTATCTGTTAACTCGACATATTACATTATCCTATATATGCATATATGCATATTCACATATTATCTTATTATCCAACACATGTTTACATTTGCATATTATACATATGTATTTATATTAATATATAAACCTACTATCCACTTACGAAGTTTGATGTATAACAAAACAACCGTCTTTTCCCGCTCACCACCATCTTTTTCTCCTTATCATTTAACATTGCTACCCAACAATCTATCAGATTCGTTGATATCTCCTTCCCGAAATCTAGCGTGTTCATTGTATGCCCCAATGCATACAATCCATGTTGTGTTTCAAACATCTTCAACCTGCATGCACATATATTTTTTCAATTATCCAATAATAATTAAATTGTTTTAACTCTGTTTTTTAAAACTCTATATACTTTATATGCATTACGCATATTCGTAACAAACATACATGCATATAAATTACATACATAATTATATCTATATACAACTTACATAAAGCTTAATCCGGATTTGTCCTTTTTCTTTTCTGTGTCAACTTCGCCTTTCCCATCTTTGTCATATACGCCTTTCCCATCTTCATCATCCTTCTTCTTTCTCTCCATCCTACAATATATTTTTTGTTTTTTACAAATCAATACAAATAAAATCTACAACACACTACCTAAATATATACATATATGAATTCATATACATATTTATATATAACTATACACACACACGCACAACAAACAATAATTACCTTTTTTTTTCCATCCCAATGACCATCACAAAATTTCATAACAATTTTTCTGTCTCGTCCAACGGTTTATTCATCGGTACTACCTCCTCGCACTCATCATCATCTGTTTCTTGCGAACTTGGGGTCAATAATACAAATGATGGCATTGACTTATCAACTACCTTCTTCCCTTTCATACGATACTTATCCGCCACCTTTTTTTGTGCTGCCGATTTATCACCTGTCTGTACATCATTAGTACCCTCACTTTCATCAATTCCTGTTTTTCCACCTTTTTTCACATCTGTTTTATCCAAACAATCTTTACTTCCCATTATATCATCTGGATTTTCATCATTTTTCTTCCCACATTCCTCCCCTTCCTTTGTATCATCCGTCCTTACGTTTTTCTTCAACATACTAATAACATCATCAACAATTTCATCCACGTTCTGTTTAACCTTTTCCATCTTTACATCTTCCTTGAAAGACTCATTAAACATCCCAATCACCTTCAACAGTTGTTCATCGTCTGGATTAAGCAAAAACTGTCTTTCCAACTCTTCTTTTATGTCATTCATCTGATGCTTCAATGCGATTACCGTATCTTCTATATCATCCATATGTGTCTGCATTTATTATTTTTCATTCCTTTTTAGTATTCCAATAACAAATTTATTATATATATTATACAATATTACCATTATTATACTATTCACATCTTCCTATGAATTACACATCATTATTCAATTTATACATCATTATATGCATATATGCATATACTATAAATTTGTTTATGCATATATGCATATACATTTTATACCCTCATATGCATATGCACATACACATAATCAACCGATTATGCGCATATGCATATGTTATTTTACACTCAACTTATTATATTTAAAAAAATAATAATAATACTAATAATAATAATAATAATACTAATAACATATTTTTTACACATCTGTATATTCATTTACTACATATACATTCCCAATACATTCAAATATTTTATTAATTTAACCGTATTATTCATTTATGCATATACATTTCATATACTCATATGCATATATGCATATTAATTACATACCTACTATACTCCTCTGTTTATACCATTACCAACTAATATTCATACGTTTATATGCATAATTAACTTAATATACACATTTGTTTATACCATCATGTGCATATGCATATATGCATAGATACCATTTCAAATATTATATGCATAAATACCTTTTTTTTCCCCGACACCTTTGCTTCAATTTCACCTTTCTTTTTAACATCTCCTTTCTTATCAGCGTATTTCTACATTACATCAAACAATGCATCATATAACAATTTAGCATATTATATATGGAAAATATACATTTTTCATCACAAAATATTTACATACCTCAAACGGGCTTCCTTCATTCCATATAACTTCATTCGCATCCTTCTTTGTATCTTCCATTTCAACATCCATTTCGTCATTTTTGTATTCATCTTGTTTAAAGCTGACCCTCACTATTGCCCTTCCAAACCCGCCATTCACAATCTCATATTTTTCCCTCCTACTCAGCATATCTTTTGTCCAAAACTGTAATGGACCATTCGTTCTTTCTTTATTCAATTCTCCACATACCGTCATATCCATATATAACATCTGCAATCACACATTAAACAACATAATAATCATCCAAAACAACCGATTTGATTCACAAACATACACAAATATACAATCATTTATTATAAAAACAAACTTACAGTCAATATTGGAATTGGCCCGTTGTACGAATTGTTGTTTCTTCCCTTTTTCCAACCGTCTTTGCAACACATTATCTTATTGCATATGTATGCACACCAGTTTACGTCCTCCACTTCTGTACTCTCATCAAATTTGTTGAAATAATCTGTTATGCACCGTCCATCCATATTCACCCCAACAAGAGTATTCATAAATACTGTCAAAAAATCGTATTTGAATTTCCAGCTGACATCATCCCTATTCTCTTCAATCCGTTTTACAATGTTTGCTGGTGTTATCAACTTCCCTTTGTACAATGCTTCCCATTCCTTTTTTTTCAAAACTTCAGCATCTTTCTTTTTTTCCTTGTCATCCAATACTATACCGACATTCTTTAATCCTAAAAGATTGCTCACCTCAGTCTCATTGACCTTTATGCTTCCATTTTTCATTTTAATCTCCATTGTTGATTCATCAAAACTATCCATTATGAAATACGCAAGCTTTGATGGTATTGAATCTGTATTAATTGTCAGCATCCTTCCAAAACCCATGTTAACCACCGTTTTCCTTTGTGCTTTTGACAACATTTTTACCACATAGCTCAACTGGTGTGGTGATATCCTACACTGCAATGCCATTAAAATGTTCTCTTTTTTTGTTTTAGCATTTGCTTTCTTCTTTGCCACACTCTTTACCCGTCTGTTCAACCTAACACCTTCATCGTTTTCTGCATTCAAACCAATAAGATATTCATTATACGTTTATGTTACATGGGATCCCTATGTTACATACACACTTAATATCATTATATTAAACAAGTATGACGTACCTTTGCTTGGTTGTTCAACTGTTGTTGTGTTTTTTACATTCTCCACATCTTTATTGTTAACGTTGTTTTTTTTGTTTTCCTCATCATCGACACAATTGGTTCATTATCTTCTTTATCATCATTATGTTTCCTTTTTCTAATATGTGTTGGATTTGCATCAGTTTTCTTAACATCGGCTCTAAATGTCACTTTCTTTTGTTCCCTTTCATCACCTGTTGTACAAACATGCAATTAAACAATGTTAATATACTAAAACTAATAACATGTACGTTTACATATTTTACCATTAATTTATATGCATAAATGCATACCATTAATCTATATGCAACTGTACATGTACAAATATTGTATATGCATCAACATGTATGCATAAATGCATACCATTAATGTATGTGCATAAAATCATACCATTAATCTATATGCAAATGTAAATGTAAACATATTGTATATACAACAACCTGTATGCATAAATGCATACCATTAATCTATATGCAAATGTACATATAAACATATTGTATATTCAAAAAACCTTTATGCATAAATGCATACCATTAATATATATGCAACTGTAAATATAAAACATATTGTATACTAAACAACTTGTATGCATAAATGCATACCATTAATCTATATGCAACTGTACATGTAAACATACTGTATATTCAACAACATGTATGCATAAATGCATACCATTAATATATATGAATAAATGCATACCATTAATATATATGTATATATGCATACCATTAATCTATATGCAACTGTAAATGTATACATATTACTTTGCATACTTTATATGTACATATCACATTGTATGCATATATGCATACTTTGTCAAAACTAACATAATCATACATTTGTGTACTAAAGGACCTGTGTATTAATACAACGTACAAAAATTAAGCTCTGTTTCAATAATTTTACACAAAAATTGTAATTATTTAACTATCATCACAAAATATACAATCTACATCTATTAACATACTAAATGCTGTATTTAACAAAAAAACGCCATTAAAATACCATATTATTTTTCAGAATTGACCTAAAAATGTGTTATACGGGTGAAATGTGCCCTAATTTGTTGTAACTGTACAAATATGTGTTTCAATTTCAAATTACTGTACATTTTACATGTGTAAACTAAAAATACAATAAATCTATGTATAATTTGTTACCTGTAGTCTTCTTCCTCAGAATGCCCTTCGATCTACCCTGTCTGGTTTCACGTTTGTCATTCGATTCACTGATTTCATCTGTATTCATTATACTGTATTATCGGCGATTATAATACTCCGCAACAACTTAGAACAGCCGTAATCGCCGCCGTTTATCGATCGTAATCGCCTGAAATTGTTACAAATCGCCGCCGGATGAGTCGTTTGTGTGTGTATTCGAATAGTTTACAATAAACCCTAAATACAATCCACATTTACGCGTTATTACAGATCTAGCCATCCGTCCTTTTTTTACAACTTTAATTAAAGTTCATATTTGGTCCTTGTAAGTGGTTCTCGCGGTTCTCGCAATAAATGGAGTTCTCGCATGAGCCCCTCCCTATATATATATATATATATATATATATATATATTTGTGTTGGATGATGATCTTATTATGAATGTTGTGGATTAATAACATGTTGAGTGTTTGTATATGTAAATTAAGTTGTGAAGAGAGCAAGATAGAGAGGTATTTATAAATTAAGTTTGAATTAGTTAGGTGGGATGCTAATTATTTAAGAGATTAAATTAGGGTATGTTTATTGAAAGATTTGTATGGTTTAATTATATATTGTTTTTGACAAAGTTCAAAACTTTAATTTATATAAATGTGTAGGGGTTCATAATATTTTTCAACATTTTTCATACACCATATGTCTTATTTATTTTGCCTTACAATCTTACATGTGTGAAAGACTTGTGTACATCTCAAGACTCAACTTGATCCCCATATATAGTTTCTGTTTGCTTGATTGTTTAGTTAGATATAATCAAATGCCAAATAGCTTGTGGTGGAGTGGTAAGCGAGAGACTTGGGTTTCCAAGAGACCCAAGTTCAATTCTTGCTTCTCCCCATTAGTTTTCAGCGGCACCTGGTAATGATGTGTAGGGTTCATAATATTTTGCTTGATTGTTTAGTTAGATATAATCAAATTATACAATAGGCCATAATAAGTCGCTCTCATATAAAACTTATTGGCTTAGAACATATCCGAACGGGAAGCACTACCAATTTCCACTGTCAGCCAACACCGTCATTGTCACCCTTGTTGTCAGTGCCAACGCCTTAGCCAGCCGTCGCCATTAGCCCCCATAAAAAATAAACATAGCGGATCGATGGACCATTTTGATGTTTTTTTTATATAAAACGACACGTCTAGCTCAGGTCGAGCGCTTCAGTCATAACCGAATTCGACCCACTACCTGACAAGCCCATCTTTTTGCTAGGCTTATTGCTAAGTAAGGAAATGAATCTGGCAAGAGCAATTTGGATGTAGTCTTTATACTTTCAAACATTATTTATAATAATATAAAGGATGAAATAAATCATGATTCTTAGCAGTTTAAAAAAAAATCGCTTATCATTGTTTAAAGAGAGATTGTAAAGAACTTCCATTAATGACCAACATAACGAGGGCACTTAAAACTGCACTTCAATTTCAAATTAAGCTAATTTCCTTTGGTTAAACTAAAGAACTACGTAAACACAAGCATGTATTGCTTTAAATGTGACATATAAGACAGTTGTATTACTTTAAATGTGACATATATAACAGTTATTTAATCGCATAACCTCATATATTTTCTAATCGCTACATATGATGAGCATTACATACAAGTGCTTATTGTGGATCTCGCAGTTTCCTACTAAAAGAACTTCTAAGCAAAATCTACAATGTTTATTGTTTCGCAATACAATGTAACACATTAATTGTCATGATGAGAGTGTTACATCATTATATATCATAAGCAACTAGGTTGTTGCCATAGGCGCGCGTTGTGGCGGCGGCATCTTAGTTGTTTATAGATGGCAACATGTTATGTGATGCATTAACCATATAAGGTGTTTCAATGTTTCCGATCTAACTTAATGTAACCTATATAAGCATTGCGGGCATTTGCGGCTACTGTGTACGATGATGACATTAATGTGTGGTGTCTGCACGTGATATTGGGTGTTTTTGACTTTGTCACCCTCGTTACGTTTGTGACATTAACGTAATTAGACATAGATAAAAAAAGTATGTTTCGTTCGTTGCGGTGTAGAGCCGTGAAAGTAATTTAGATAGCGATGTAAAGTCTTAAAAGTAATTTAGGCATTAACGTGGTTACACATAAAAAAAAAGATAATAATCCGTCAGACATTGCAGTGTCAAGTTAAAGATCCTGTAACTTACCTAAAGAATAAGGGGTGTAGGTTTCAATTTAGAAAATGTAGAGACCAACCTTTGTTTTTATGATATATTAAATAAATAAAGTAACTAATTAGTATTAGCAAATCAAATATCAGTAAATGAAGGGGCCATGTATCGAACTACGGACCTCATCTTTATAATGTGATACACAAACCACCAAAGCACATTGCCATTTCGTTTTTGTTTACACAAAGATCAATTATATACAAACAAAGGCGGTGGTTGTGGCCACCGACCTGATTAAGCATAAAACTAACTTTCAACGGAGTTCTGAATGAAAACGCAGGTCGTTTGGCAAGACATATAGAAGAAAGGAGTTGCCACCTATGCCTGCACGTTGGAGTATTTGAACGCTCCACCTTAGAATAGATAGGAGACACCTTACCACATCTAGCTACATGAAAAACATTTTTTTTGTAATTACGAACATTTAGTTTATATAATGCTCTCATTAATCTTTTTAGCATTAAATTAAAAAATGCATTTACATTTATAAACACATTAAGATTTCTTGTTATTTTAAATCATTGGAATGGTAAAAAAACGAAGCTCTAAGCATCAACTTTAAAAAACATAGATCTGTGAAGCCTAAATAAAAACATGTGCATCTCTTTAAATTATAAAAGATTAAAAAATTGTAGGAAAGTGCTACTTTATAATTGTAATGATAGAGATAAAAGATTAGACTTTTGCCATTTTTAATATATTATATAGGGTGGAGATATAATAGGAAGTTTATTTCTCTAGGAAGCATATGAAGCAATCATAACCGTCCAATGGCACAATCTACAGTCTAGATCAAAATCAAATTAAAAACTGTCATTTAAACACGCTCTCCGGTCTTTCAAGGGTATTATCGTCAAATTCCAAAATAATCGCCCTTGAATATACACAGAAACGCTTCGAAAAAAAGTGCATTACGTTTTACACTTCCATTGAACGATCACACACATATAGAAATTTGAGAAAATCATAATCCATTGAAGTTCATGGCGTCGTCGAGAGATAATTTGAAGGTTTACCTTCGAGTTACTGAAAAGAAATCCGTCTCTGAAAACCCTAAATCATCAAAGAAGCCAAAAACATCATCAGCTGAAGAGAACATAGATCAACAAGTAAATATTAGCCGAAAATCAACAATGAAACAACAAAGTAGTAGAAAACGCAAAGAGATTTCAGACAATGGTAATTTTATGTATTTTTGCTTTTTAACTGAATTCAAGTTACGTTTTATGAAGTGCAATAGACCTAATATATCATATCCCTTCCCAAAAATTGTTAATGAGTGATATCTTATCCCTATCTTAACATTTTTGTTATTAGAGACTACATTGCGTTTTATGTTAAAACTATGACCTAGGGTGCTAATGCTTTTTATGAGATTTATATATTGTGAACTAATGCGTTTTATCTTAATAAATTTGCAGAAACAAAGAGATTATTATTATGATAATTGTAATCGAATTTTAAAACATTGCGTTTTATCTTTGAATTTGCAGAGATACATGTGTTGTTAACTATTGCGTTTTATCATAATACTATCAAATGCTTTTTTTTTTACTTGACTAATGCGTTTTATATTAAAAAATCATAAAAAACAAAATGAGATTATGTAATGTTAATTTGCTGTGTTAAATTTAATATGATGTAAAGTATTGCGTTTTATCTTAAAACTGTGAATTACTACTTTTTATCTTTATAGTGTTAGCTAATGCGTTTTATCATAAATTTGTTAATTGACATTGTTTTCATTATTCTGTTTAAAGTTAAAAAACAAGAGGAAAAACAAAAAAGGAGAAGAAAGAAAGTGGTGATAGAATCTTCAGAAGATACAGAGTCTGTTTCAAATGATGAAAATTCTAGTCGAGTTATAGTTCTGCATACTTCCGAACAACAACAAGTAAATTCAGGTAACATAAAACGCATTTAACAAATTTCATGAACAAAATATATGTTTCTAAAACACTTCAATGTATCAGATGATGATTTTGTTGATCCACCACCAAGACTGAAACAGACAAAAAATCAAAAGAAGGAAAAGGCAGAATCAAAACCCCAAAAGATCATTGAGGAAAGATAAAACAGAAGAACAACCAAAACAACAACCATATTATGATTACGACAAAAAAAAATAAACATAAAATGTGCAGCCAATAATCTAAAAGATTATATTGAAAGTGTCACGGCCCCCGACTCGGTTTGACCCGCTTCAGGAGCCGCGGGACAGAAAATCCCGTGGTATTTATTTTAATTGAGTTTAACAGCGGAAGATTTCATCAGGATCTTTTTAAAGCTGAAATTTCCCGATTATTTTATTTCACTATTCGGGATAAAACCCCGTATATTTACAATCATATGATTTCACGGAGAAATCTTTATTTTTACAAAACATGTTTCTTTATTTTTATATTGAGCCACTTCCTCAAGCTTGTAGTGCTACGCGGCACTTTGCTTGGATCTTAACAGATCACCTGAAACATGTTTGAAAAAGGTTTTATCAGCGGGAAATACTGGTGAATCATTCTATTTATTAAAATGACACGTTTGTTATAATTTACAGTATTAAGAGAGATTACAATGTTTCCAGATATCAACCAATTACCCACAGTATTTGTCACTCGACTCGTTTCTGTGACTATGGTCAGATCACCCATTGGCTAACTCGTTGTCCAATGGTGACGGGAAATAAGTAGTGTATACAAAACCCCACATACCGGCTGTAACTTGGTGATTACATAAACTTAATCACTGTACTTATAACCTTTAAAAATAAACATGATTTGAAAGTAATTTGATAAAAAGAGAATGACTCACATTGTAGATTTAACACGGGCAGAGTCTAGTCTATGGATTAGCCTTGTTACCTAAATTAATGATAATCACACAAACTAGGTTAGTAACTAATACAACATTTACGATAACTCACGAGATTAAACCCTCACAACGAATAACAAAGTGCAATACTTAAACATCCATCGAATTCACGACGAATGACAAAGCATAACCCTAATGTGGGCAGCACTTAAACATCCATTGGATAGTTTAATCGATCGGACATTGAATCGTAGCAGCGATCGAGTTATTACCCTGTTTTGCGGCAACACTTTGTGATCTGTGTGTGTTTTTGTAGTATTCAGACAATATCTCAACGTACAATTTGAGTTTGAACGTCGAACTAACGCACAATTGCATGAAACAGACGCTACTATTTATACATGAAAAACGGCTCCCTCGCGTGGCGTGAGGGGCCTTCGCGTGGCGCGAGAGACACAGGTCTACCATAGGGTAGCCTCGTGTCCAGGTAGCTCAGCTGAGTTGGTTTCGCGTTAAAATTCAACGTACACGTAAAACTGTTTAGATATTACCGACTAGGGTTTACCCCCCTGAGTTTTAGGGGCCCTGATCCTGATTCCGATTGTTCTGAAAATTTTAGGGTTTATGCAGAATCACTTGGGTTTCTTAATTAGGGTTTCCTATTGGACAATTAAAATAATAAATAGGACTTTTTAATGAGAGTTGTTACGTTCTCCCCACCTTAATAAAAATCTCGTCCTCGAGATTTACTGGAATAAGTGAGGATACTTTCGCTTCATTTCTGATTCTAGCTCCCAAGTGTACTCAACCCCTCTCTTTGAATCCCATTTAACTTTGACCAGTTTTAATCTCTTGTGTTTGAGAAACTTGATCTTTCTATCTTCAATTTGAAGAGGTTTCTCTACAAATTTTAACTTTTCGTTTACCTCTATATCTTGGAGAGGTACTACCAGGGATTCATCAGACAAACATTTCTTATGATTGGATACATGAAATACGTCATGTACTCCTGCCAGTTCTTCTGGTAGTTGTAACCGATAAGCAACTGGTCCTATACGTTGGATCACTGAAAATGGTCCTACGTATCTTGGACTTAGTTTCCCTTTCTTACCGAATCGTACTACTCCTTTCCAAGGAGAAACTTTCAATAGTACCTTGTCTCCAACTTGGAATTCCAATGGCTTCCTTCTATTGTCTGCATAACTCTTTTGACGATCCCGAGCCGTCTTTAGTCTTTCCTTGATTTGTGTAATTTTGTCTGTAGTTTCTTGCACAATCTCTGGACCTGATAATTGACTTTCTCCTATTTCTGCCCAACAAACTGGAGTTCTACACTTTCTTCCATACAATGCTTCAAATGGGGCAGTTTCAATGCTTGAATGATAGCTATTGTTATAGGAGAATTCAATTAATGGTAAATGATCATCCCAGTTTCCACCAAAATCTATCACACATGCTCGTAGCATATCTTCTAGAGTTTGGATTGTCCTTTCACTTTGTCCATCTGTCTGGGGATGATATGCCGTACTTAAATTTAGTCGAGTTCCCATTGCTTCTTGGAATCTTTTCCAGAAGTGGGAAGTGAAACGACTATCCCTATCGGAAATAATGGAGAATGGAACTCCATGTAAGGATACGACTTCATCTACATACAACTTTGCCAACTTTTCCATGCTAAAGGTTTCTTTCATAGGTAGGAAATGAGCTGATTTGGTTAATCGATCCACAATTACCCAAATCGTGTCATTACCCTTTCTGGTTTTAGGCAACTTAGTAACAAAATCCATTGTTATAAGTTCCCATTTCCATACAGGCATTTCTAGTTGTTGTAGTAGACCTGAGGGTTTCTGATGTTCTGCCTTAACTTGTGAACAAGTAAGACACTTAGAAACATATCTAGCTATATCCTTTTTCATTCCTATCCACCAGAAGTTATTTCTTAAATCTTGATACATTTTATTGTTTCCAGGGTGCATGGTATACCTAGATTTATGTGCTTCTTCTAAAATTTTATTTCTTAATTCTCCCTGTTTAGGTACCCAAATTCTTTTCTTATGAAACCTCCAAATTTCATCATTTCCTTGCTCTAATTCTTTTATTCGTCCCTTCATTCCTTCAACATCATCCTTGATTGCTGTAGCTTGAACATTCTTCAATTGTTCTATTAAATCTAATTGTAGATTTAATCTGAGAGCACGAACTCGCTTTTGCTTTTCATGATATTTACGACTTAAGGCATCTGCAACTACATTTGCCTTTCCTTCGTGATACTGAATATCACAGTCGTAGTCACTTAGGATTTCCATCCATCTCCTTTGTCTCATGTTCAACTCCTTTTGCCCAAATATATACCTTAAACTCTTATGATCTGTATAGACAGTAAACTTACTTCCGTACAGATAATGTCTCCAAATCTTAAGGGCAAAAATGATGGCTCCTAATTCTAAGTCATGAGTCGTATAATTCTCCTCGTGCTTTTTCAATTGCCTTGAAGCATATGCAATTACCTTCTTGCGTTGCATTAACACACATCCTAATCCTAGTTTTGAAGCATAACAGTAAACTTCAAAATCTTCAGTCCCTTCTGGTAAGGCTAGGATTGGAGCATTTGTTAATTTCTGCTTCAAGATCCTAAAGGCTTCTTCTTGTTTAGGTCCCCATTCAAACTTAACTGCTTTACAGGTTAGCTTAGTTAATGGTACAGCTATCTTGGAAAAATCCTTAATAAACCGTCTATAGTACCCAGCTAAACCTACAAAACTTCTAATTTCCATTGCGGAATCTTCCACTGGGTAATTGCCTCTATTTTAGCAAGATCTACATGAATGCCGTCGTGATTCACCATGTGACCTAAGAATTGCACTTCTTGTAGCCAAAATTCACACTTCGAGAATTTGGCGTACAACTTTTCTTTTCTTAACAAAGTTAAGAGTGCATGTAAGTGCTGGCAATGTTCGTCCTGACTTTTGGAATAAATAAGTATATCGTCAATAAAAACAATTACAAATTTATGCAAGTACGGTTTACAGATTCTATTCATCATGTCCATGAATGCAGCAGGTGCATTTGTTAACCCAAAGGGCATGACTGTAAACTCGTAATGACCATACCTAGTTCTGAAAGCAGTTTTAGGTATGTCTTCTTCTTGTACCTTTAATTGATGATATCCGGAGCGTAAGTCAATCTTAGAAAAATATCTAGCTCCTTGAAGTTGATCAAAAAGATCATCAATCCTAGGTAATGGGTATGGATTCTTAATTGTAACCTTATTCAATTCTCTATAATCAATACACATTCTCATCGAACCATCCTTCTTTTTCACAAACAACACTGGTGCTCCCCACGGGGATGAACTAGGTTGTATGAATCTTTTACTTAGTAATTCATCTAATTGGTGTTTCAGTTCTAACATTTCTGTAGGTGCTAACCGATAAGGTGCCTTAGCTATCGGTGTAGTCCCTGGAATTAGATGAATCCTAAATTCTACTTCCCTATCTGGTGGTAATCCTGGTAATTCTTCTGGGAATACATCTGGGTATTCTGAAACTACAGGAATCTCCTTAAGTTCTTTACCCTTAGTACTAATGATTACTGAAATCATATATACTATTCCTTGTTTTTGTTCATAGCTAGCAACTTTCATTACTGATATGAACTTCATGGGTTTACGTGGTTTATCTCCTGTAATCATGATTACTTTTCCAGTAGATGCCTGAATTTCTATAGAGTTCTTATCACAAAGGATTCGAGCATGGTTGGCTACTAACCAATCCATTCCTAATACTACATCGAATTCAGCTAATTTCATAGGTAACAGGTTTGCAGAGAATTTATGACCTGAAAGTTCTATTTCTATATTTTGCAAAACCTTATCTATTTTAACTGAATTCCCATCTGCCGTTTCTACTATAAAAATCTGCCTAATGTTGGTTAAGGGTAAATTAAGAGCTTGGCAGAATGAAGTATTTATAAAACTTTGGTTTGCACCAGAGTCAAATAATACTTTTGCATACACGTTGTGAACTAAGAACGTACCAGCTATCACATCTGGAATGAGTTCTGCTTCCTGAGTAGTTAATTGGAATGCACGAACATTCTTCTTGGTAGCTCCATCAGCTGGTTTAGCTTTGTTGTCTGCTGGTTTGACCAATTTAGGGCATTCTGGCTTAAAATGTCCTGTTTCTCCACAGTTATAGCATACTCTTGTTTTCTTTCTGCAATCTTCTTCGCGATGTCCTATGGCTTTACAAAAATTGCAGATTACATTACATCTTCCATAATGTTTCTTTCTGCAGTTCTTGCAGAATGGCGAAGTTGAAGATTGCCCTGTTCCTCTTCTCTTGAAGCTACTATTATAACCCGTACGAAATCCTTGGGTAATTTTCTGAGCCAGTTCCTTTTTCCTATTTTCATCTCTTGTGCGTACCAGTTCGTCAGTTAAGGTGTTAGCTAGTTCCACCACATCGTCAATAGTACGAGGTCTCGCAGCTTTAACGATGTTACGGATTTCACTAATTAATCCCCAAATATAGCGAGAAATAAGTACTGGTTCTGGCGAAGCCAGTGTTGGTACTACTCTAGCATATTCAAAGAATGTCGAAGTATAACCGCGACAATCTACACCCGTCATACGATGATTTAGGAACTTATTTGCCATTTGATCTTTCTCATATTCGGGACAGAATTTTCTTTCTACAAGACTCTTAAATTCTTCCTAGTTCATGGCGTAAGCCACAGTTCTTCCTTTAGCTTGAAGTACCGTGTTCCACCATTCTAGCGCCCCTTCTTTAAAAAGATTAGACGCGTACATAACTTTGTCGTTTTCGGCACATTTACTGATTATAATCACTGCCTCGGTTTTCTCGAACCAACGCAGTGCTGCAGTTGCTCCTTCATTGCCTGCAAATTCAGTGGGTTTACAAGCAAGAAATTCTTTGTAAGTGCAACAAGGTGTTGCAGCTTTCATTTTCTTAGGGAGCGGAGCTTGCAGTGGTTCATTATCATGATTAGTATGATTACCGCCTTCGTTTACGCTATTACTGTAGTTATCTTCAGAAATACGTTTGCTGGGAATTATTTGTTGAGGTTCAACAGGTTTCTGTGCAGCAGCAATTATTGCTGGAATAGCATTGGCTATCCCTTGAGCAACGATATTTTCTATATCTTGCCTAGTCATAAAGTGATCCTCCTGATGTTGCTCAAATTGATTTACTTCATTTACTGGTTCATTACCAATGTTTGCCATCTGATAATTAATTTATATAAATTATTAGTATCAAATAAATAACAATCATACACAAATAATCATATAGATTTCATAATACACATATAGCCAAAACTATCGAATTCTCGATTCACATTGTTATATTTTATAATATGCGTCATTACACATTATTATCTTACAAAGTTTTATTTTAGGTTATTTCACAAGCTACATTCTACTTATTTATTTTACAATCACAGTTTCACATTCTCACACCACACTATCCTTCGTCAGTTGGTATTTTAGTAACGGTGTTCCCTCTCATCGTATTTCCAGGAGATCTGTTCTCCTACTTCCCTGATCCTATTTCCTGCATCCACCAACTCCTCACCAAAGTGGCGGAGTTCAGCTAAATTCTCATTGCTCATTGGTGGGTTTGGTATAGGTTCCGGGTCGAACTGAGGAAGAAAGGAATAAGGACTGTTGAGAAGGTTTTGGAACTGCCAGTCATTAGTCCACCACTCGTCCATTCCTAAAGGTTGGGTGTAGATTATTGGTTCTGGGATTGCTGGTTCTAAATTTATAGGGAGTTGATTGTTAACAGGATAAGAGTAGAAATTATTATTAATAGGCCTGACAACATCACAGGTTGCCAAAGCACGATCTAATTCTTCCTGAAATGGTAACTCCTCAATTTGTCTAGAGCTTTCCCCAGTTTCTAGCTTGGTTTGCCTAGAACCTTCCCCAAACTCCATTTCCATTTGCCTAGAATATTCTTCAAATTGCATTTCCATCTGCCTAGAACCTTCCCCGACTTCAATCCCCTTCCCTTTATCTAAAGGATTTTCTATTTTGGGAATCTTCCTAGTGGCGGGTTTCCTTCTGCGCACACGCCTCCATCCCACGAATCTTCTCCTTTTCTTAGGCTTGGGTTTTTCCGGAGGTGGAGCATTGAATTCCATAGGTTCTTCTATATCAGGTATATACCTATTGAAATCTCTTGAAACCTCTATTTTCACCGGATAGAGATTTAGATTTTGAAGGGCTTCAGACAAGTCACTCATGCTATTTAAAAAAAAAATTACTAAGTTAAAATTTTATAACAAAATTTCATAAATAACCTTTAATTATTATTGCATACCGTGGGACTAAAAAAACAACTGAACATTAAAACACACTAGGGTTTACTGTAAACTTATTTATTTACTGGGTAAGGTTTCTGGACTGTAGGTGATAAGGGTGCTAAAACTTGAGTCAAAGTATTTAAAGATTTGCATTAACTGCTACAGTGGCTAGCATATAGAGATCTGCCCATTTTTCATCTAACTTGTCTTCCCATGGTGGGTTACTGCCTAGTTGTTGGGTTTTCTGATTAACTCTCCCTCCTTTGGATTTCTTTAGTTTATCTTGACTTTTCCTAATAATCAAACTTCTTTTATTAGGAGAAAGTGGTTCCTCATATTGGGCCTTACGGACAAATATTCCTTCTTCAGGATTTGCATAGGGTTTTGAGGAATTTGTTTGGGATGAACTTCCCTTCTCGTTTGATGACCTATCTAATTTAAGATAGATGTTTGAAAGCTTTTTCTTACCCATACTGTAACTAACAAATAGTCAGTTAATAAAACACATAATCACATAATGGCAATCAGGAAAAAATTTAAGTATTTCTAAATACTTAATTAGCTTAACTCAGTGGCTCTGATACCACCTTTTTCTGTCACGGCCCCCGACTCGGTTTGACCCGCTTCAGGAGCCGCGGGACAGAAAATCCCGTGGTATTTATTTTAATTGAGTTTAACAGCGGAAGATTTCATCAGGATCTTTTTAAAGCTGAAATTTCCCGATTATTTTATTTCACTATTCGGGATAAAACCCCGCAAATTTACAATCATATGATTTCACGGAGAAATCTTTATTTTTACAAAACATGTTTCTTTATTTTTATATTGAGCCACTTCCTCAAGCTTGTAGTGCTACGCGGCACTTTGCTTGGATCATAACAGTTCACCTGAAACATGTTTGAAAAAGGTTTTATCAGCGGGAAATACTGGTGAATCATTCTATTTATTAAAATGACACGTTTGTTATAATTTACAGTATTAAGAGAGATTACAATGTTTCCAGATATCAACCAATTACCCACAGTATTTGTCACTCGACTCGTTTCTGTGACTTTGGTCAGATCACCCATTGGCTAACTCGTTGTCCAATGGTGATGGGAAATAAGTAGTGTATACAAAACCCCACATACCGGCTGTAACTTGGTGATTACATAAACTTAATCACTGTACTTATAACCTTAAAAAATAAAAATGATTTGAAAGTAATTTGATAAAAAGAGAATGACTCACATTGTAGATTTAACACGGGCAGAGTCTAGTCTATGGATTAGCCTTGTTACCTAAATTAATGATAAGCACACAAACTAGGTTAGTAACTAATACAACATTTACGATAACTCACGAGATTAAACCCTCACAACGAATGACAAAGTGCAATACTTAAACATCCATCGAATTCACAACGAATGACAAAGCATAACCCTAATGTGGGCAGCACTTAAACATCCATTGGATAGTTTAATCGATCGGACATTGAATCGTAGCAACGATCGAGTTATTACCCTGTTTTGCGGCAGCACTTTGTGATCTGTGTGTGTTTTTGTAGTATTCAGACAATATCTCAATGTACAATTTGAGTTTGAACGTCGAACTAACGCACAATTGCATGAAACAGACGCTACTATTTATACATGAAAAACGGCTCCCTCGCGTGGCGCGAGGGGCCTTCGCGTGGCGCGAGAGACACAGGTCTACCATAGGGTAGCCTCGTTTCCAGGTAGCTCAGCTGAGTTGGTTTCGCGTTAAAATTCAACGTACACGTAAAACTGTTTAGATAT
Organism: Helianthus tuberosus; assembly: GCA_030545235.1. Classification (NCBI taxonomy): domain Eukaryota; kingdom Viridiplantae; phylum Streptophyta; class Magnoliopsida; order Asterales; family Asteraceae; genus Helianthus; species Helianthus tuberosus. The sequence goes on along the minus strand of CM060448.1, from coordinate 196,832,132 downwards.
TACCGACTAGGGTTTACCCCCCCTGAGTTTTAGGGGCCCTGATCCTGATTCCGATTGTTCTGAAAATTTTAGGGTTTATGCAGAATCACTTGGGTTTCTTAATTAGGGTTTCCTATTGGACAATTAAAATAATAAATAGGACTTTTTAATGAGAGTTGTTACAGAAAGTTTGTCAAAAGAGCAAAGGAAAGTTGTTAGAGAAATAGGGTTTGAGAGCATACTATCATTCAAGCTGCATTCAGTTCCACGCAAATTCGGATATTGGCTGGTAAAAAACTTTGATGCTGAAAATGATAAGATAAATACAGGAGATGAGAAGATTAAGATCACAGCTGAATTGATCCAAAAGGTATTTCAAATACCAAATGGAAAAACAGAGATAGAGGAAAAATTGAGGCCAAAAGAAACTGATCTTATCATTAAATTTTGGCGCGGTCAATTCAGCAAAGATATTTTGAAGAGAATGTATGCGGCCAACTTGATTAAATATTTAAAATCAAGAAATGAGCTTGGAAGACTGTTCAAACTAAACTTCTTGGTTATATTTTTTACGGTCATGGCAGAGGCAATGCAAAGTAGTAACGTTAATCAAAGATTCTTGCCATCGATGAAAAGTGACAAAAAAACCCAGGATTTTAATTGGTGTGAATATATTCTGACTGTTTTAAGGCGTACAAAAAGACAATGGCCTGGAAATGACAAGCTCTTCAATGGACCTATTGCATTGTTAGCGGTATGAAATCTAATCTTTCATTATTCCTACATATTTGCTGAATGCTTGTTTAGGCTGCTTGTTTATATTCTTTGTTTAAAATATGTTTGTTTAAAACGCAATGTATATAATGTTACAAAACGCAATGACTTGTTTATATTATTTGTTTGTTTGTTTAAAACTATGCTTTATTAAAACGCAATGTTTTTTGTAAAACGCAATGTATTTAAAGTTACAAAATATTAGTTGTGTAAGTTGTTTACAATGATTTATATTATAAAACGCAACAAAATTAGTATTGATTATTTTTTTAAAACGCAATGATTCATACAGATACTATATGCTTACAAAAAACAAGGATTTGACGATGCTGAAAACACTGAAGAGTTCTCTCTTGATAAAATTGACTCTACAACATTACAAGAATTTGAAGATGAATTGGAAATTGCTGCACAAAATGAGGGGATAGGTCTTGTAATGGATAAAAAGAAGAAAGATAAAAAAGTCAGAAAGAATAAACAAAAAAAGAAAGATGAGGAAGATGAATTTTATGTTTATCCATCTGGATTCGAGAATGAAAACGAAGAAATTTTTCAAGATGAATCTGAAGAAAAAGATGAAGACGATGCTGAAGAACACCCAAACATCAATATAAACTCAGAAGAGATAAAAGACGGAAACACCTTACTTAAAGCTGCAACAGACTGGATTGAACAAGAGAATCAAGAGAATGTTCAAAACAGCCAACTTAAAACCAATGAAAGTGAGAAAACACAAACAGAAAGTGTAGGATCATGGGGGCAATTCTTCATTAAACCATCAATAGGAAATAAAGATAAATTATGGGTAGACAGTCAATGCCGATTGCGTAATTTCATGCCATCACAAAATCAAAGTGAAGGTCTTTCTGACATTCATTCAACAAAAAGTGGCGATGAAAATATGAAGAACATTGAAGATAAAAAATCAACTGAGGAATATGTTGTGACTGCCTTGGATAATCATTTTAAAGGATTTGAAGAAATTTTTGAAAGCATCCAATCACGCATAGATGAGATCATTGAAGAATATCCAAACAGTGAAATTGTTCATAACAAAGTAAACGAATGGGCGTCATTGATTGAAAATTTCAACCATCAAGCTAAAAAGCACAAGAAAGTTAATATTGATTCAACTCTGATGGAAACACTATCAAGATTTCTAAATTTGAGCCAAAATGAAGACACCGAAAATCAAATAATTTCAACTCCATTGATTGTAAAACGCAATGATGATGCTACAAAACGCAATGAAGATAACACAACTGTAGTCCAGTCCTCCAATCCAGAAAAAATCAGTGAGAATGAACCTGCATCGATTCTGCAAACACACATTGAAAACCCTTCAATGGTACAATCATCATTTAGCGAAGAAACTTCATCATTAATGTTGGAGATAATCCAAAAGACAGATGAAGAAGAAAAAAAATCAAATCAAAAGAAAATTCAAGATAATGAGGTACCATCCTTTATTTGAAAATTTCTCAGTTGTCTTCAAATGTTGATGAAAATGAAGTGGAAGTTGATGCTACTCGCCACGCTGCACAAACCGAATTTCAAGCGGAATCTGAAAATAAAACAATCGAAAAAGAAGTTCAAATTACTGGAATACAAACAATGTTTGATAGAATTGAAGAACAGAAAACTGAAAAGGAAATCAGTGATCTAATTCAAAACACATCATTCCTCAACCCACAAGAAGATCCGTATAAAACACCTGCAAAATCAGTTCATCAAGAACAACCAACCAGTGATATAACCAAAACAGAACAAATAATCACAAAGATGGTACGACCAGATCGACAGAAAAATGTACCAGGAGTATTTTGTTCACCATACTATCTAAGACAAGTAGCAATGAAGGAAGCAAGAACGGCACACGAAAACAACATATCGGGATATGCTTTCCATGCAGAAGGAGAAATGATGTAAAAAATCATTTATATACACTAACACAAAACAAAAATCAAAATAATATAATTTTTTTTTTTTTGCAGGGACACTCTCTTTGAAATTAGAGATCATGTATTTCTGTATAGATATGCTGCTGAAACAATGAGGCAAGGATTGGAAATCACCGGGGAAGTAATCAATTGTTGGACATATATTTTGAATGAAGAAGAAAAAAGAAGATCAAAAGACAACAAAACTCCAAGATTTTTCTGTACTATTCGAATGCTGGTAAGATATATAAAACGCAATTTGTCTGTTTAATAGAAATAATATATGTATAATGAAGTTTTTTGAAGTTTGATTGAATGAAGTTCTATAAAACGCAATCGCCAGTTTTATTTCTTTCATAAAACGCAATGTATACTTTGTTTGAATGAAGTTTTATTAAACGCAGCTGTATGTTTTATTACCTTCATAAAACGCAGCTGTATGTTTTATTACCTTCATAAAACGCAATAATATGTTAATTCGTTTAATGTTATGCAGGCTTTAACATCGAGTGATAAGGAAGAAACTGAAAATGAAGAAAAGATGATAGAAGCATTCACAAAGAACATTGAAAAAATTCTTCAAGGTGCAAAGTTAAAAAGCATAAAAGATTTTATAATTATCCTTGTCCCGATTCTTCTTTCAGAGCATTTCTTTGTGATCTCATTCAATCTTGAAGAGAAACAAATATTCATCATTGACAACAGTGCGAAAGAAGCCACAAATAAAGAAAAATATGGTGATGTGCCTGAAAATACAGTAAGTATTCTTACTTATGCTTTTAAAACACAAATATAAACCACCTAATCTTTTTGTTTTTTTTTTTCTGTAGAGGAATGCTTTGGCAGCTTACCTTAAATCTGTTGGACATGAAAAAGCAGATGATATTAAGGGAATAACCCCTGTTAGAATGGAGATGAAATGGAGGACAAAAGATAACGGCATTGACTATGGTATATTCTGTATGCGTCATATGGAATGTTATAATGGTGAAGCAGTCGAAAAATGGGATTGTGGGTTTAATGAAGAATATGAAGAACCTGCAATTATCAAGAAGGGTAAAAACAAAAACCAAGTCAACAAGCAGACCGCACAACTTGATGATTTAAGAAGAAAGTTCATCGCAAAGATATTATTACACGAAATCAACGAACTCAAAGATTATGTTATTGAGGACTCAAAGAAGTTTCGAAACCTCAGTGCGAAACTTAAAAAACAATCTTATGACACTAGTTTAGAAAGGATTAAAGATAAGCTTGCTCTTGCTGGTTTACTTTGATTTTGAAATGCTACTTATTATAAAACGCAATGTTTTTTCTTTTAGCATAATTTTTCATATAACTCAGTATTTTCTTGATCTTGCTGGTTTACTTTGATTTAGAAATGCTACTTAATATAAAACGCAATGTTTTTCTTTTAGCATAATTTTAATATAACGCAGTATTTTCTTGATTTAGAAATGCTACTTATTATAAAACGCAATGTTTTTTCTTTGTGGATAATTTTTCATATAACGCAATATTTTGTTGATATATTTAAAATGCTCTTATTTGTTTGTTATTTTAAAACGCAATATGTACCTTTCTTATAAACATAATATTTAAAATTTGTACAATTTATCAATAAGAATTTTATATAATATATTTAAAAGAAAGGATACATATATAGTGAAATGTTATTATGATAAAACGCAACATTTTAATAGTATGCTATAACTCAACATTGTCTATTTATTTGTTGTTGACATAAGTTATTTATTCTAAAACGCATTACAAAGTGTTTCCTAATTATTCATTTCCAAACATATAACGCAATATATCTTTATAACGCAATAAAAGTTTTTTTTTACTATTTTTATAACACAAAACAAATTAAAAGCTTAATTACAATAATGACAATCATAAAACTGATATATTATACTCTCCTAAAACGCAATGTTATAAAATAAAATAATAATAAATGAAGAGTAGAAAAAACAAAGAAAAAACTGATAGCTTAATGACAAAGAAATTGATTAGACAAAAAGCCTTAAAAAGCCTTTTGGATTCCTGATAAAATACTGTATGATTGAACAATCAATTCAAAGAAAAAAATAAAATATAATCATTTTTATTATTAACACACTTGATACAAATCCCTCTACCAATCCATTATATAAGAACAAAAACCCTAAACTATTTTCACATTCCTCATCATACACCAAAATACACCAATACCCAACAACAAAACACACACACAAACCCTAAAATGGCTAATCAACAACTATCAGTTTGGTGGGTTAAAAGAGACAATTTCGTTCTTCAATTCCTTGATGGAAAAAAAATAAGATACCATTCCGTTGCTTCTGTTCTTCAAAACTGCAATGATAATGTGTTGAGAAGGATGAATGAAATAGGTATACCACCTGCTTGTTACACATATCAGACAGCCGCACTGTTCAGAATTCTACACAAAAGATTTGGAAATCCGAATCAAACTGCAACTGAAGATGCCCAAGTTACATCTTGGGAGTTCATTGAGGAAACTTTCAAAGTTTCAGTGACTTGGGACGATGGTGATGTGGAGATGTATGACCCAAAGGACATATCTACAAGTGAGGATATAATTTTTTAGAGGCAATTATCTGAAATACCAATCATCAACAACTCTTCTAGCAAATTTGCAGAGAAGCTTCAAAAGGCAGTAGTCTCACAGGTTGAACTTTGGGTTGAATCTGAAAGTGATGAGGAAATCCCTGATGGAAGCTTAGGGTTCTCATCCGAAGAAGAAACAAACTTTGATCCATGATGCTGATCATGCTAGTAATTTTTATTTAATTTTGTGGTTTGAAAACATCATCTTTGTTTAAAAGTATCATCATCTATATAACGCAATGTTTATGATATCCACTTGCATTTCTTGTTTAAATTTGCTCTATGATCTGTGTTATAATAAAATGCAATAATAAAAAAAATTCCATTTAAAGTATATTGTTCTATGTATAAAACGCAATAACAATATACTATTGTTATCATAAAACGCAATTAACCAAAAAAAGCTGATAAGTGATGAGGAAATCCCTGATCGAAGCTTAGGGTTTTCATCCGAAGAAGAAACAAACTTTGATCCATGATGCTGATCATACTAGTAATTTTTAACTAATTTTGTGGTTTGAAAACATCATCTTTGTTTAAAACTATCATCATCTATATAACGCAATGTTTATGATATCCACTTGCATTTCTTGTTTAAATTTGATCTATGATCTGTGTTATAATAAAACGCAATAATAAAAAAATTCCATTTAAAGTATATTGTTCTATGTATAAAACGCAATAACAATATACTGTTGTTATCATAAAACGCAATTAACCAAAAAAAGCCGATATTTATGAAGGATATCACAAAACGCAATAACAAAAAGAGATGAAACCTATACATCATAAAACGCAATGATATCAGCATTTGACAGAATTTGTATACATACTTACATTGCATTGCTAGAACCTATAGCATTAGAAATTAAGTATATGATCATATAATGTATTATATTTATTATTCATTGCGTTTTATATTACATTTCACTAAATTTATACAGAAATTAAGTATATGATCATATAATGATAAAACGCAACAAATAATGGAACAAATAAAACGCAATAGATGTTTAAAACAATATAAATTTAAAAAATTACCTTGAATAAAGATGTCCATGGCTGTTTGAAATCCTTTATTTCATAATATTGAACATCACCCACAGTATCATGAGACTTTGATATACACTTTGTAATGGCAGCATCAATTTCAATCTGAATATCTTTAAAAATTGTTTTGGTATATATTTCTGATGCTTTTTTCTACAATACAAAGTCACTCCAGGTCTTAGACTGAATATAACTTGTATCATGATCATTCCTCCTATGCTCATGCCTTTGAATATCCATTGCAGTCTCAAAATGAGTGAAAAATTCAACAAGTGTACATCTTGGATTGCAAATCTTACCAAAGAAGTAATTCTCTCTTTCACATCTAGACGTAGTACGCATAAGACCAGCCAAATTCTCTCCATGGTAATAAGCGGGAATCCAATCAAATCGAAGATCATACATATCTTTTAACCACTCATGATTTTCCAATCCAAAAGTAGACATTATTGAATGCCACTCAGTTTCAAAATCTTCTGGAATAATAGTATCATTCCAAACAACATGAGTCATTCTTGTATTAAAATCAATGTTTGCTGACAAAACAGGACCAACCTGTATAAAAAGTAATAAAATTATTAAACATAAAACGCAATAATTTAAAACGGAATATATTGTAAACAATAAACATAATGCATTAATGGTAAAACGCAATTGTTTTGTAATTCTATTAATAAAAGTGTTTGGGGATCTTATTGTATAATATATAAAACGCAATAATAAACCTATATAAAAATTGAAGTTTATTATATCATAAAACGCAGTTAATACCTTTGTCTTCAATTTCTCCCATATATGCCACATACATAACCTATGCCTACTTCTTGAAAGTACATCCTTAATAGCTCTCTTCATTGCAGCATCTTGATCAGTAACAACAACTTTAGGCTCATTTCCAAAAGCATTAACAAAGCACCTTAAGAGCCATCTATAAGAATCTGCAGTCTCAGAACCAAGTAATGCACCACCAAATGTGACATTCCTAAAATGATTATCAATCCCAGTAAATGGTACAAAAACCAAATCATATCTACATAAAAACACATTAATAAAGCATTAGAAAAAATAGAACAGGATATATAACGCAATAGAATATATAACACAATAAATGAAAAAAACTTACTTGTTTGATTTATAAGTAGCATCAAAACCAACTATGTCACCAAACACTGTATAATTTGTTTTTGATTGCTCATCAGCCCAGAAAAGTCCTTTCAATCTTCTATCTTCACCAATAACATAATCACATGTGAAACCATGACAACATTCTTTCTTCCTAATAAGACGCCTAACTACCATTTCTGCATCATACTCTCCTATGTAAAGATTCAAATCCCTTCTATAGTTCTTACAATCAACTTTACTAGCACCAACTTCACCAAAACCACCATACATTGTTTTCATAATATTGAATGCTTTAACAAGTCCAATATTGATTGCAGACAATCCAGATATAAAACTTTCTTTAACATAATCAATACTTCTGGCAGCCGGCAAGAAATGAATATCTTCATCTTCAACAAACATATGATTATGTTCTTCTTCAAAGTAGTAGATTTTAAACATATTATTGTTCTCTAATATTAATTTCACATGAGCATTGCATCCAACTCTTTTTGAACGTCTATTACGTCTAACAATCTTTTTACTATTCTCATCAACTGAACCATAATTTATTTCTTTGCTAACATGAAATCCTTCTTTTGAGCAGACAATATATCTTATTTTCACTAAACCACCACCATTTTTCCAAGAGGTGTTTTTTCTTGCAGAAAAACCTGTAGCAAGTGCATATCTCTGATAAAACGCAAAAGCCTCATCAAATGATTTAAAAAACATTCCAACAGCAGGTGTAATGGATCCACTGACTTTAGGTTTGAAAAACTTTCTTCCACTGTTTAAGCATACACGTTCCTCCCATTTGGAAATGTGATCTGAAATAATTAACCAATAACTATAAAACGCAATACCTCTTATATAATAATGTTTTTAGTGTTAAATCTCAAAATATGTTAATAAAAATTTAAAAATACAGACCTTTAAAGTTTGTATATGAACTAATATGGAAAAAAGCATAAAACGCAATACGTTCAGTAAAACGCATCAAATGATGAACAAACAAAACAATGTATGAAACGAACAAAACTCTAAAATTGTACAACAAAGGCAGTTATTGCTTTATATTACATTAATCTTAAATTTAAAGTTTGAATGCATAAAACGCAACTCTTCACTAAAACGCAATAAATGATGAAGAAACAAAACGAACAAATTATGTTAAATTATACAACAATAACAATTAAACTTATGAAAAATCAAATATTAATAACAGAAACACGAATTATAAAACGTAAAACAATGAATTTCGGAAAAAATAACAAAAATTTACTCAAAATTGAAGCTAAACTTCCAACAGAGTCTGAAGAAGACATTGAGGTTATCGAATTGACGAACGAAACAAGATTAATGCTTGAAAAGAGGTGAATTTGCGATTGATTTCGATTTAGGGTTATAGAATCTTCAATTCTGTTATGAAAGTGATGAACTAAGAAGAGAGGTAACAGAATCTATAATCGAATTAGAACGAAGATATGATAATGTAAAAAGACAAAAAAGCCCAAGCGTCCAAAATTAAAAAAAAAATGAACGGCTAAGATTGCTTCCTATGCTTCCTAGCCAAAATAAACTTCCTATTTGATCTTTTCCCATATTATATATTTCGTATATGAGATATAGTAAAATAAAACATTTAAAAAAAAGTTGATCAATATCTTTTAGATGGATGTAAAAATAGATACCAAACACGCAAACAACCAAACCCACACAGAACCTCTCAACCTCTCTTTCTCACCCAGATACCCACCCTCCACCTCCATATTTGCAACCACCACCGTCATTTACTAATCTACATTGTGTCACACCCCCAAAATCCACATGCGGAGTATCACCGCTTGGAGGCGTGACTGACTAGGATCAAGCCACCAATCATATTGAACATTGTAAGTAAATAATAAAATTCAACTCAACAATACGAATGGTGTTCAAACAAAACATAGTTAAGTGTTCAGCGGAAGCATAAATGTGAAAACCCAACATAAGTATTAAGTTCAGAATGTTATAATGTTTTTAACATGGCACCCACTGTCCATGTCCTACAACGATCGCGTCTCCCAGTGCAAGCTCCATGAGTACCTAACGACCTGCAAGGCATGTAACAACAAGTCAACAACAAAGTTGAGCGAGTTCACTGTTGGTTGTTCAGTTATTGAGTTCATTTCAGAAGTCGTAAGTTCGTTTCATAACCATGTATTACCCAGTATCCTTGATTCCCAAACCTTTTCACGGTATTTAGTGGGGGCTTCCCATGTTGTAATTCACTAGACTAGTTGTATTTATAGGTGTCCTTCCCAATCCGAGGTCAGTGGTACGTAGGTTTTACGTATGTTTAGTGCTGGTGTCCTTCCCAATCCGAGGACAGTAGTACGTAGGTTTTACGTAGGTTTAGTGCTGGTGTCCTTCCCAATCCGAGGACAGTAGTACGTAGGTTTTACGTAGGTTTAGTGCTGGTGTCCTTCCCAATCCGAGGACAGAAGTACGTAGGTTTTACGTAGGTTTTAGCACAGGCGTCCTTCCCAATCCGAGGACGGTGGTAAGTAGTCTAGTAGTGTTGAAAGTATGAGTAGTTATTCCATCCCATTCCCAACCCATCGGGAATCCCATGCCTTAGGAGTGTGAACTCACCTTGGTTTGCTCGGTGTGCTAAGTTATGTGCTCACAAATAATCAGTCAAGGCCTATAGTACGCACGTATACATAATCAGTTGACATTCACAAAATTCGACTAACAGTCAAGATCATCACGCATATGCAAGTAACAACTAACACATAGCATTTATCAGTTATACAAGCTCATGCAACCATGCTTTACAATTAACAGGACATGACTAACCTAGTTAGTCCTTAACAGACTTAACTGAGTTTACTGTGCAGTTTACCCACTTGACGAAACTCCCCTGTTTCGTCGTAATTCCCACTTGACGAAACTCCCCTGTTTCGTCGTAATTCCCACTTGACGAAACTCCCCTGTTTCGTCGTTGTTACTCTCGGCGAAACTCCCCTGTTTCGCCGTGGCCAATGTTGACGAAACTCCCCTGTTTCATCGACATCAGCGTTTCGTCGGAAGGCATCAGTTACGTCGAACACAACAGTTACAGATTCAATATGGCATTACTAGATTCAATCGGTTACAACATCTCATGCTCCTAGAACCCTAATCATCAGTAGCAGTTTCAATGAAATCATCATGATTCTAATGATCTGTTAACAAACATCATCATTATGTACTTAACCCTATTACGGATTCATCCACAAAAACCCTAACAGTGCATCGATTCGCATACATCAATCAATCATACATTCGAACACGACTGTTCTCAACATCATAAAATATAGATCATCCCTAACACTACCAGGTTTCAGAATTTCACAACAGGTTATTTCATGTATGATCATATCCATATTTCTAATTTACACTCTAAATGATTTCTATATCTGTATCATCAATAGAATATTCCAATAGTTCACATACATGATCATGATTTGCATCAACAGTAAGCGGTCAACAATTAATATAATGCTTAAACAAACAATACATATTAGGGCAAGCATTGTCGCACTCACCGGAGAGTCGAAGGTTTGACAATACTCGAATCGATGAGAGGGGAAGAGCTCGGTGTGAGGGAATGGCTGCCGTCGGTGATAGAGAGGAGAATGAGATACTAGGGTTTGCTAAAAGAAATCTTCGTGCAGATTACGTAAATATATGTACGCGAATCACAATTGGGCCTTGTCTGGGCCTTGGCGTAACATTGGGCCGGCGAAACTCCCCGTTTCGTCGAGATGGTTTACGGCGAAACTCTGGGTTTCGTCGAGTTTGTTCGGGGTGTAACAGTTCAAGGTTTTTAACTTATTCATATATATTACATATCATATCATCAACCATATCGACACCAAATTCACATAACATCTCAACGTATAACAAACGTGTATAGTTACAAGGCAAACAAGTCGTGAAAACGAACAACTTAAACAATTAACGTGCAATTAATGCGGAGATGGAATCTTGGAAACTCGAGTTGTCACATTATCCCCAACTTCAAAGAAATTTCATCCCGAAATTTAGCATGCGGTTACTGAGGAAGCTAGTTGAGTTTGCGTGATTTACTGGTTTTCCTGGGGTGTCACATCATCCCCCCGTTGATTTGGAATTTCGTCCCGAAATTCCGCAGTAGCTTCAGCCTCAGTAGTGGTTGCATTGTTCTCGAATAACTGGGGATACTTGAGTTTCATTTGGTCTTATCGTTCCCAGGTGAACTCTGGGCCACGACGGGAGTTCCAACGAACTCGAACAAGAGGTATTCTGGTGCGCTTGAGGACCTGAACGTCCCGGTCCATGATTTCAACTGGTTCCTCGACGAATCGCAACTGATCGTCGATAGTGAGCTCCTTCAAAGGAACTATGAGGGTCTCATCTGACAGACACTTCTTCAGATTTGACACGTGAAATACGTTGTGAACTCCACTGAGTTCTGTTGGTAGGTTTAGTTTGTAAGCCACTTTGCCTATCTTCTCAATGACTTCGAACGGTCCGACGTATCGTGGATTAAGTTTGCCCCTTTTTTCCAAAGCGAACCACAACTCGATCCCCAACCTGGAACTCGAGTGGTTTCCTGCGCTTGTCAGCGTAGCTTTTCTGACGGTCACGAGCTGCCGCCATTCGTTGTCGTATCTGAGCAATCCTTTCTGTAGTATCAACTACGAGTTCTGGGCCAGTGATTTGGCTGTCGCCAACTTCTGCCCAGCAAAGAGGTGATCGGCACTTACGCCCGTACAGTGCCTCAAACGGAGCGGCTTGGATGCTAGTGTTGTAACTGTTATTATACGAAAACTCCACTAGAGGGAGATGTTTCTCCCAGCCGTTTCCAAAATCAATTACACATGCACGAAGCATGTCTTCAAGAGTTTGGATGGTGCGTTCAGACTGCCCATCCGTTTGCGGGTGATAAGCTGTGCTCATATCTAATCGAGAGCCAAAAGATTTGTGCATCGCTTGCCACAGTTCTGAAGTAAAACGTGCATCACGATCAGAGATAATAGAGGTTGGCACCCCGTGCCTCAAGACAGCTTCCTTAAGGTAAACATCTGCTAAGGTGGAGAACTTATCCGTTTCCTTGATAGCCAAGAAGTGTGCAGACTTTGTGAGTCGATCCACGATCACCCAAATAGTATCATTTCCACGTTGAGATCTAGGCAGGCCAGTAACGAAATCCATGGAAATTTGCTCCCATTTCCATTGTGGTATCTCTGGTTGTTGGAGTAGGCCCAACGGTTTCTGATATTCAGTCTTGACTCTCGCACAAGTCAAACATTTGCTAACGTAAGTTGCTATGTGAGCTTTCATGCTAGGCCACCAATACATAGATCTGAGATCGTGGTACATCTTATCCGAACCAGGATGTACCGAGTAACAAGACTTATGTGCTTCATCCATTACAAGTTCTCGTAAATTGCCATAGAGTGGGACCCAAATGCGTCCTGTTACGTAGTAGGCGCCGTCTTCCTTTTGTTCTAACCGTTGCCTTGAGCCGCGTAGAGCTTCAGCCCTGACGTTTTCTGGTTTCAATGCCTCTGCCTGAGCATCTCGTATCTGAGTAGGAAGACTAGATTGGATAGTGAGTTGTAAAGCACGTACGCGTTTAGGTGTAGTATCCTTTCGACTGAGGGCGTCGGCCACAACATTGGCTTTGCCCGGATGGTACTTGATGGCACATTCGTAATCATTCAATAACTCGACCCATCGACGTTGTCGCATGTTCAACTCCTTCTGTTTGAAGATATGCTCGAGACTCCTGTGATCGGTGTAAATGGTGCACTTAGTACCGTACAGGTAATGTCTCCATATCTTGAGTGCGAAAACAACAGCTCCCAGCTCCAAATCGTGTGTAGTGTAATTCCTTTCGTGAATCTTAAGTTGGCGCGAGGCGTAAGCGATGACTTTATCCCGTTGCATCAATACACAACCAAGACCCTGAATTGACGCGTCGCAATAAACCACAAAATCGTCTGTGCCCTCTGGCAATGAAAGAATAGGTGCGCTACAGAGTCTATCCTTTAAGTGTTGAAATGCTGATTCCTGCGCATTTCCCCAACGATAGATAACGCCTTTCTGAGTTAGTGAGGTGAGGGGCTGTGCAATCTTGGAGAAGTCCTTGATGAACCTTCTATAGTAGCCCGCCAAACCCAAGAATTGGCGGATTTCTGTTGGTGTACGGGGTGCAGGCCAGTTCTTGATCGAGTCTACCTTGGATGGATCAACGTGTATCCCATCCTTGTTTACCACGTGGCCTAGAAAGTGGACTTCACGAAGCCAAAAGTCACATTTCGAAAACTTAGCATACAACTGTTCTGTTCGGAGGAGTTCCAAAATAAGCCGTAGATGGTGCTCGTGTTCCTCCTGACTCTTCGAATAGATCAGGATGTCGTCGATGAAAACAATAACGAACTTGTCCAGGTAAGGCTTGCACACTCTGTTCATAAGATCCATGAAGACTGCAGGTGCGTTTGTCAATCCAAAAGGCATAACCAGGAACTCATAATGCCCATAACGAGTCCTGAACGCTGTCTTAGAGATGTCCTCGTCTCGGACTCTCAGTTGATGGTAACCTGACCTCAGGTCAATCTTCGAATAGTAGCTCTACCCTTGCAACTGATCGAACAAGTCATCAATACGTGGAAGAGGATAGCGATTCTTCACGGTCACCTTGTTGAGTTCACGATAATCTATGCACATACGGAAGGTACCATCCTTCTTCTTTACAAACAATACTGGAGCTCCCCAAGGCGAAGAGCTAGGACGAATGAAACTCTTATTCAAGAGTTCTTGCAACTGTTTGGACAGTTCCTCTAGTTCGGTTGGAGCTAAGCGATAAGGTGCTCGAGCTATGGGCGCTGCTCCAGGAGCCAGCTCGATTTGGAATTCGACCTGGCGATGAGGCGGTAGGCCAGGTGATTCCTCGGGAAACACTTGAGGAAAATTACGTACTACTGGAATATCCTCTATCTTCTTCTCTTTCGTTGATGCATCAGTAACGAGTGCTAAAATGGCAGTGGGGCCCTTTCGCAAACACTTCTGGGCCTTAAGGAAGGAGATGATGCCCACAACAGCACCACTCTTGTCACCTTGAATCACGAGAGGTTCTTTACCAGAACGGGGAATACGAACGATCTTCTCCTTGCAAAGGATCTTTGCTTGCTGTTGCGATAACCAATCCATACCAATAACGATGTCGAAACTACCAAGAACGATGGGAATGAGGTCGATAGAGAAGGTCTGACCAGCTAAGACGAGATTACAACCCTTTACTATGTGTGTGGCTTCTAGGCTTTTACCATTTGCTAACTCTACGGCATGCTTGGTGTTCAAAGGTGTTGGGGTGCGCTTAAGCATTTGACTAAATTTTAGAGACACGGAACTGGTATCGGCACCCGAATCAAATAATATAGTAACATAAAAGTCGTCGAGAAGAAACTTACCCATCACCACGTTAGGATCATTCCTTGCGTCACCCTGACCAATCACGAACGCTCGACCCCTGGCACCATTGCCGTCGTTATTACCCCCGTTGTTATTCCCATTATTGTTCCCGTTTCCTTGGTTGTGGTTCTGATTCTGATTTAACTGCGGGCAGTGTCTCTTGAAGTGACCTTCAGCGCCACACTGATAACATCCCCTGTTGCTGTTGTTGATTCTGCGGTGCTTGCTGTTGCTGCTGACGATTCTGATTTGCAGGCCGTGAGCTCCTGCAATCCTTGGCTTCATGACCCATCTTGAGACACCTCTGACAACGTCCCTTGTTGCACTGACCACTGTGATGTCTGTTGCATTTGTTGCATTTTGGGTGGTTTCCTCGATATCCACCCTGCCCTTGACTACCAGACGATTGCTGACCAGGACTCTGGTAGTCATCAATCTTTCGCTGCTGTGCCTGGGACTGAACTGTAGTCGAACCCTTGCTGGAGGCTCCATCCCATTTTCGTTTGTTATTACTGGGAGTAGCAGAAGTAGTAGCAGTAGTAGTAGCACCGATACACTTAGGCAGCTTGTTCTGTTCCACTGCCTGGTCTGTGAGGCGATGAGCAAAACGAGTAACATCCTGGATGGTAGCAGGGTTAGCAGAAGTCACATGACTTTGAATCTCTGGTACTAAGCCTTTGAGGTACAGCTCGATACGCTTGATGGGAGGATCCACCATAGTAGGACACAAAATTGCCAGCTCGTTTGATCTTTTTGTGTACGCTTCAATTTCCGACCCTGTCATCTTCAAGTTAAAGAACTCCACTTCCAGCTTGTGGATGTCATCACGATTACAGTATTCTCGCTTGATCAGCTCCTTGAAGTCGTTCCATGAGGTGGCATTAGCAGCAACTATCCCCAGCATTTAAACCTGAGCGTTCCACCACGTGAGCGCTATGCCCTCGAGAGTACCAGTAGCATACTTCACCCTACGAGCCTCAGGGTATTCACACATTTCGAAGACTGACTCGAGCTTCTCGAACCAGTGGAGGAGGCCTACAGCTCCTTCAGTGCCGTTGAAAGTAGTAGGTCGGCAATCCATAAAGGTTTTGAAAGTACACACAGGAGGCTGAGCGTGTTGACCTGTCATGTGTGTAAAACAAAATTAAGCATAAGTATTGGTTTACGAGAGTAGGGTCTAAAGATCCTAGAGTAAGTTGTGATGGCAGGTTATACCTCCTCCCTGGACAGCTGCGAGTGCTGCTGCAACTTGTTCGTTGATCAAATCCGTCAACTGGGCTTGAGTTAGGTTAACGCGTCCACTCATGATCTTCATATCAAAGGAAACATGAGTGAGAAAGGTTCGCGAAAGTGCGATGACAGAAGAGAGTAAGCACACATGTGTTTTCCAACAATAGTTGTTACGTTCATCTAAGCATACCATAATCAAAGTTCTATGTAACTAGCAAGTAGGCAATATAACATAAACCATATCACCTATAGTGTTGAGCCTTGCACGTGGAGTGAAGCGTCGTTGTGGATCGTTGAGCACTGTGCAGGTTATAGTCTGGTTTTACCAAAAAGCTTTTCCCCTTTTTTAAAACCAAGTTCACTATAACCAATGGCTCTGATACCAATCTGTCACACCCCCAAAATCCACATGCGGAGTATCACCGCTTAGAGGTGTGACTGACCAGGATCAAGCCACCAATCATATTGAACATTGTAAGTAAATAATAAAATTCAACTCAACAATACGAATGGTGTTCAAACAAAACATAGTTAAGTGTTCAGCGGAAGCATAAATGTGAAAACCCAACATAAGTATTAAGTTCAGAATGTTATAATGTTTTTAACATGGCACCCACTGTCCATGTCCCACAACGATCGCGTCTCCCAGTGCAAGCTCCATGAGTACCTAACGACCTGCAAGGCATGTAACAACACGTCAACAACAAAGTTGAGCGAGTTCACTGTTGGTTGTTCAGTTATTGAGTTCGTTTCAGAAGTCGTAAGTTCGTTTCATAACCATGTATTACCCAGTATCCTTGATTCCCAAACCTTTTCACGATATTTAGTGGGGGCTTCCCATGTTGTAATTCACTAGACTAGTTGTATTTATAGGTGTCCTTCCCAATCCGAGGACAGTGGTACGTAGGTTTTACGTATGTTTAGTGCTGGTGTCCTTCCCAATCCGAGGACAGTAGTACGTAGGTTTTACGTAGGTTTAGTGCTGGTGTCCTTCCCAATCCGAGGACAGTAGTACGTAGGTTTAGTGCTGGTGTCCTTCCCAATCCGAGGACAGAAGTACGTAGGTTTTACGTAGATTTTAGCACAGGCGTCCTTCCCAATCCGAGGACGGTGGTAAGTAGTCTAGTAGTGTTGAAAGTATGAGTAGTTATTCCATCCCATTCCCAACCCATCGGGAATCCCATTCCTTAGGAGTGTGAACTCACCTTGGTTTGCTCGGTATGCTAAGTTATGTGCTCACAAATAATCAGTCAAGGCCTATAGTACGCACGTATACATAATCAGTTGACATTCATAAAATTCGACTAACAGTCAAGATCATCACGCATATGCAAGTAACAACTAACACATAGCATTTATCAGTTATACAAGCTCATGCAACCATGCTTTACAATTAACAGGACATGAGTAACCTAGTTAGTCCTTAACAGACTTAACTGAGTTTACTGTGCAGTTTACCCACTTGACGAAACTCCCCTCTTTCGTTGTAATTCCCACTTGACGAAACTCCCCTGTTTCGTCGTTGTTACTCTCGGCGAAACTCCCCTGTTTCGCCGTGGCCAATGTTGACGAAACTCCCCTGTTTCATCGACATCAGCGTTTCGTCGGAAGGCATCAGTTACGTCGAACACAACAGTTACAGATTCAATATGGCATTACTAGATTCAATCGGTTACAACATCTCATGCTCCTAGAACCCTAATCATTAGTAGCTGTTTCAATGAAATCATCATGATTCTAATGATCTATTAACAAACATCATCATTATGTACTTTACCCTATTACAGATTCATCCACAAAAACCCTAACAGTGCATCGATTCGCATACGTCAATCAATCATACATTCGAACACGACTGTTCTCAACATCATAAAATATAGATCATCCCTAACACTACCAGGTTTCAGAATTTCACAACAGGTTATTTCATGTATGATTATATCCATATTTCTAATTTACACTCTAAATGATTTCTATATCTGTATCATCAATAGAATATTCCAATAGTTCATATACATGATCATGATTTGCATCAACAGTAAGCGGTCAACAATTAATATAACGCTTAAACAAACAATACATATTAGGGCAAGCATTTTCGCACTCACCGGAGAGTCGAAGGTTTGACAATACTCGAATCGATGAGAGGGGAAGAGCTCGGTGTGAGGGAATGGCTTCCGTCGGTGATAGAGAGGAGAATGAGATACTAGGGTTTGCTAAAAGAAATCTCCGTGCAGATTACGTAAATATATGTACGCGAATCACAATTGGGCCTTGTCTGGGCCTTGGCGTAACATTGGGCCGGCGAAACTCCCCGTTTCGTCGAGATGGTTTACGGCGAAACTCTGGGTTTCGTCGAGTTTGTTCGGGGTGCAACAGTTCAAGGTTTTTAACTTATTCATATATATTACATATCATATCAACCATATCGACACCAAATTCACATAACATCTCAACGTATAACAAACGTGTATAGTTACAAGGCAAACAAGTCGTGAAAATGAACAACTTAAACAATTAACGTGCAATTAATGCGGAGATGGAATCTTGGAAACTCGAGTTGTCACACACTGCATATCTTTAATTAGTGGCAGGTGTTTTGGTAAATTAAGAATGCCTAAATAATGTGTTAATTCCTCACCCAATGTTAATTCCAAATCTCAAATTCTAATCATCGTTCGCAAACACCAAAATACCAATTTTCTAAACGCCACTCCCTCTCTATCACTCTCTATATCTATACATGACTACTACCATAACACTTATACATCTACCGCTACTTCCGGTGGCAGATCGGCGGCAGACGGTGGTTCCAGGTAAAACTAATTCTGATTATGTGTAATTGTCTAATTAACCTAATAGTGTAATTAATTTGATGTAAATCTTGTTGATTGTTTCATTTATGGCCGAAATTTGTACATGCAAACAACTAAAGAAGCACCGACAGAGAAGTATAAAACAGAAAAGACCCATAGACAATGAGCGATAACCTTCCGTCCGATGCAGCGTACACAACTGAATACACTGCGTGAAGCCTCGTTGCACACTTTCTTCTTCGTCTTTGTCTGGGAGAACACCCATTGCACATTTGTTCGTAGTCTGTCTGGGAGAACGCCACCACATAAAAAAAGTCTATAACAAATGCAAAGGACCGAAACAAACAAAAGATCTAACCTGCAGGGGCAAGGGGGAAATTTGAAGGGACCAAATATGAAAATGTCACCGACATTTCATTTTAAGATATAGATAATAGTTAATCTGACACATCGATTTAACCTTATAAAGCATAACACGTGGGTACAACTGTAATTTACTATCCATTTTTGGACGTGTAGTATTCATTTTGATGCGCATGATATAAATTATCTATGCAATAGTTTCTATATTGTCCCTAATAAGACATCCTTCAATACTACTCATAATTAAGTTGCCGTTTAATACTTTATAATTGTCTTAAAGTCGTGCATATGTTTTTTAACGGAAAATTTGGATCATGACGGACCACTGGAGTATCATCGTGACACTAATGCATATGTTTTCAGTTTATTATTTGGTAAAGTAAGAAGATTAAAGGTATGTTTGGCAAAAGTAGCTGGTGGCTAGAAGCTGGCAGCTGGTGGCAGAGTAGCTGAAACTTTTAACCAAATATATAAAATGACCAAAAATGGACATAACTAACAATTTAAAAAGTTTGTGCATTAAAAAGTTCGTTATCTTTAGAGGTTAAAATCGTCATTTTTTTTCCCTAAAAGCATATGGCTCCTTCAAAACGCTTAGAAGCGTTCAATCAAAAGCTTCAAGCTCCTAACCTAAAAGCTTCAAACTCCTTTAACCAAACAAGATTTTTTATTAAGTAGGAAGTTTTTCTTAAAAGGTTAAAGCTAAAAACTTGTAAAAGTTTCATACCAAACATACCGTATGGGTTTTACACTTAGCGTTTTATTTTTATATTTTATTTTTTTACAATTTAACTAAATGATTTTTAAAATACTACATATACTCTTTTAATCGGCTATATGCTATTTTTAGTAACCCAAATAATATAATATATAATTTTATTTAAACATAACTATATTTCCGCCGCAACACGTGCTGACACGCATGCTAGTCTAACAAAAGGGTCTAAGATTGTCACACATTGACCCCGCACTATTTAACATATCAATCCAACATTATCTATTGTGTTCACAAAATAATTACGAAAATGTTACCGCGTTTTTTTACTTTTTCATAATTACGAAAATGTTGTCGTATTTTTTTACTTTTTCATGTCTTTCATACATTTTGTACAATAAGATACTTTGTATAGATGCTTTACTCTTATTATGTAACATGTCTTATTAAAAATACATATTTTCCAATTTAACATGTTTATAACAAAGAGAAGTATATAACGTATTATCAATACTGCTTCATGGTAAGGTACCAAAAAATGGTTTTGTTGCTAAACGTTGATAATGTCAATAGAACTATCCACGGATTAATCAATCTTTGTGCTGCATTGGGTTTCATGGTGAATATTATCCTAAGATACGATGAAACAACGTATACATAGTTTGTTATCAACACTACTTCATGGTAAGATACCAAAAAAATGGCTTTGTTGCTTAACGCTGATAGTGTCAATAGAACAAGCAGCGATTGTCTATCCGATACCAAAAAAAATGGCTTTGTTGCAAGGAGCCCGATTTTTCTCAAAAATCGATTTAAGGTCAGGATATCATCAATTAAAGGTACATGACGAGGACATTCCTAAAACCGCTTTCAGAACAAGGTATGGCTATTATGAATTTACTGTCACGCCATTTGGTCTAACAAATGCCCCAGCTGCATTCATGGACATGATGAACCGAATATGTAAGCCATATTTGGATAAATTCATAATTGTCTTTATAGATGATATTCTTATTTATTCTAAAAGCAAGGAAGATCATGCAGCGCATCTACACGCACTTCTAAGTTTATTGAGAAAAGAAAAGCTTTATACTAAGTTTTCGAAATGTGAGTTTTGGTTAGAACAGGTACAATTTCTTGGACATCTAGTTAATCATGAAGGAATTCATGTAGATCCCACCAAGATCGAGGCAATTACCAAATGGAAAACCCCTGAGTCACCAACCGAGGTTAGAAGTTTCTTAGGACTAGCCGGTTATTATAGAAGAGTTATTCGAGATTTTTCTAGAATAGTCATTCCCTTAACTAAGTTAACCTGTAAATCAGTTAAGTTTAAATGGGGACCAAAACAAGAAGAACCATTTAGAATTCTTAAGCAAAGATTAACCTATGCACCCATACTAGCGTTACCAGAACGAACTGAAGATTTTGTAATCTATTGTGACGCTTCTAAGTTAGGTTATGGATGTGTGTTAATGAAACGTCAAAATGTTATAGCTTACACTTCAAGACAACTTAAGAATCATGAAGAGAATTATTCAACCCATGATCAAGAGTTAGGAGCTATAATTTTTGCCCTTAAAATTTGGAGACATTACCTTTATGGTAGTAAGTTTACCATATTCACCGACCATAAGAGTTTAAGGTATGTTTTTTGGCAAAAGGAATTGAATATGAGACAAAGACGTTGGATGGAGATACTTAGTGATTTTGATTGTAATATCCAGTATCACGCAGGAAGGCAAATGTAGTAGCTGATGCTTTAAGTCGAAAGTATCATGAAAAGCCAAAAAGAGTACGTTCTCTTAAGTTAAATCTGCAAGTAGATTTAAATGAACAGATTAGAAAAGCACAAGAATCAGTAATCAAAGATGATACTGAGAAACTGAAAGGAATGATTAAGGAATTAGAACAAGGAACAGATGGAATTTAGAGATTCCATAAGAAAAGAATGTGGATACCTAAATTAGGAAACCTACGCCACCGTATATTAGAAGAAGCCCATAAGTCTAAGTATACGATGCATCCTGGAAATGATAAGATGTATCAGGACTTAAGGAAACATTTCTGGTGGATAGGAATGAAAAAGGATATAGCAGCATATGTTGCAAAGTGTTTAACTTGTTCACAAGTTAAAGCTGAACATCAGAAACCCTCAGGTTTATTGCAACAGTTAGAAATGCCTGTTTGGAAATGGGAATTGATAACAATAGATTTTGTTACCAAATTACCCAAAACAAGAAAAGGTAATGATACAATCTGGGTGATTGTACACAGGCTAACCAAGTCAGCTCTATCAATTGTTTCTGACAGAGATAGTCGTTTTACCTCTCATTTTTTGACAAGTTTCCAAAAAGCCATGGGAACCAAGTTAAATTTAAGCACCGCTTATCATCCTCAAACGGACGGACAAAGCGAAAGGACAATTCAGACAATGGAGGACATGCTTAGAGCTTGTGTAATTGATTTCGGAGGTAATTGGGACGATCATTTACCATTAATAGAATTTTCTTATAATAACAGTTATCACACAAGTATCAATGCTGCACCACTCGAAGCACTTTATGGACGAAAGTGCCGAACGCCAGTCTGTTGGGCCGAAATTGGAGAAAAGCAACTATCTGGACCCGAGATAGTACAAGAAACAACAGACAAGATTATTCAAGTCAAGGAACGACTAAAAGCAGCACATGATCGACAAAAGAGTTGTGCTGATAACAGACGAAAGCCGTTGGAATTTCAAGTAGGAGATAAAGTGTTATTAAAAGTCTCTCCTTGGAAAGGAGTGGTAAGATTCATCAAAAGAGGAAAGCTAAGCCCCAGGTATGTTGGACCTTTTGAGATTATTAGAAGAATAGGATGTCACAGCCCCCGTCCCGGTGTGACCCGGTCCAGGAGCCGCGGGACAGAAACCCGGGGTATTTAATATTTGAGTTGACAGCGGAAGTTTAACAGGATCTTTTGAAACTTGAAAATACCCAATTATTTTATTCCATAATTTGGGACAAACCCCGTAATTTATAGTAAAGGTAATTTCACGAGGAAATTCCTTGTTTTACAAAACATGTTTATTTATTTTACTGAGCCACTACTTCAAGCTTGTTAGTGCTCCGTAACACGTTTTCCTTGATTCACAATAAGTCACCTGAAACATGTTTTGAAAATATTTTATCAGCGGGGAAATATTGGCGAGTCATTCAGGTTAAACAAAACGACACAGTGGTTATAAATTACAGCATAAGAGCGATTACAATGGCTACTATCTTATTTTTATCTGGCGCCGTGTCACACCCTGGTGACGATAGTCATACCACTATTGGGTCCTTTCACCCAAGTAGTGATGATTATCACTGTTAGGTTGATGAACCTAACCGTGAGAAATTAGTAATGTGCACAATACCCCACTAGCCAGTGATTCAAGATAACCATGACTTAATCCCTGTAATTATAACTTTGAAAATAATTGGAGTATTGTAAAACATTATTGATAAAAAGAGAATGACTCACATTGCAAGTTTAGACGGGCAGAGTTTTAGCCTACTGATAAGCCTGATAACCTAATTAAAATGACAATGCATACGAAACTAGGTCAGTAACTTAATACAACATTTACGATATGCTCACGAAATCAAAACCCTCACGACGAATGACAAAGTATAGCCCTGATTTAGGCAGCACTTAAACATCCATCGGATCGGTTTCAATCAATCGGACATTATATCGTAGCAGTGATCGAGTTAATACCCTGTATCGTAGCAGCGTCGTGACCCCTAAATGCTTGTTTTCAGCAGAATATGGGCGTTTTGAAGTTAAATTTTCGAATGCAGAACAAGTCCCATGCACAGGCTACTTATAGCCTGAAATTGGGTTTTAACGGCCCGCGTAAACCCACACTTGAATCTTACGCGGCCCGCGAGAGCCCGCTAGGGTTTGTGTGTCACGAGTAGGGTCGCCACGTGCGCGACACGTGGCCCGGAATGTTAATCCGGTCAACTTTAAGTTGACGCGGCCCGCGTAACCCTGAGCTTATCTTTGACGCGGCCCGCCTGAAATCAAAAGTCCCATATCTTTTCTTTTAAGTTGACGCGGCCCGCGTAAGCCGAAGCTTACATTTTACGCGGCCCGCGTGAAGCCCGAAAATCTTGTTTTCCTGGTTTTTCATGCACATTAGGGTTTCAGGGGTCCGGGTTTTCACTTACGGGTCGTTTTTGGATAACTTTGCAGGTCCTTACATCCTCCCCACCTTATTTAAAATCTCGTCCTCGAGATTTATTGGAATAAGTGAGGATATTTTCGCTTCATCTCTGATTCCAGCTCCTAGGTATACTCGGGTCCTCTTTTCGAATCCCACTCAACTTTGACAAGTACCAATCTTTTGTGTTTGAGAAACTTGACCTTTCTGTCTTCTATCTGGAGTGGTTTCTCTACGAACTTCAACTTTTCATTTACCTCTATGTCTTGAAGAGGTACTATCAGGGACTCGTCAGATAAACATTTCTTGAGGTTAGATACATGAAATACATCATGTACCCCAGCTAACTCTTCCGGTAGTTGTAAGCGATAGGCAACCGGTCCTATTCTCTGGATTACTGGGAATGGTCCTATGTATCTTGGACTTAGCTTTCCTTCCTTACCGAACCGAACTACTCCTTTCCAAGGAGAAACTTTTAAGAGTACCTTGTCACCCACTTGAAATTCTAGTGGCTTGCGTCGATTGTCTGCATAACTCTTCTGACGATCTCGAGCCGTCTTTAGTCTTTCCTTGATTTGAGTAACCTTGTCAGTGGTTTCTTGCACGATCTCAGGACCGGATAATTGGCTCTCTCCTATTTCTGCCCAACAAACTGGAGTTCTACACTTACGTCCGTACAGTGCTTCGAACGGGGCAGCTTCAATGCTTGAATGATAACTATTGTTATAGGAGAATTCAATTAAAGGTAAATGGTTGTCCCAGTTTCCTCCAAAATCTATTACACATGCCCTGAGCATGTCTTCCAGGGTTTGGATCGTCCTTTCACTTTGTCTGTCTGTTTGGGGATGGTATGCAGTATTTAAATTCAATCGGGTTCCCATTGCTTCTTGGAAACTTGTCCAGAAATGTGAAGTGAAACGACTATCCCTATCCGATACAATAGAGAGTGGGACTCCATGTAAGGATACTACCTCGTCTACGTATAACTTGGCTAATCTTTCCATACTAAAGGTTTCTTTCATGGGTAGAAAATGAGCTGATTTGGTTAATCGATCCACAATTACCCAAATTGCGTTGTTACCTTTTCTGGTTTTGGGTAACTTAGTAACAAAGTCCATTGTTATGAGCTCCCATTTCCATACAGGCATTTCTAATTGTTGGAGTAACCCTGAAGGTTTCTGGTGTTCTGCCTTAACTTGCGAACAAGTTAGACACTTAGATACATATCTAGCTATATCCTTTTTCATTCCTATCCACCATAAGTTATTTCTTAAATCTTGGTACATCTTATTATTACCAGGATGCATGGTATACCTAGATTTATGGGCTTCCTCTAAAATCTTATTTCTTAACTCTCCCTGCTTAGGTACCCAAATTCTTTTCTTGTGGAATCTCCAGATTCCATCATTTCCTTGTTCTAATTCTTTTATTCTTCCCTTCATTCCTTCAGCATCATCCTGGATTGTTGTTTCTTGCATGTTTTTCAGTTGTTCCATTAGGTCTAATTGTAAACTTAATCTAAGAGCACGAACTCGTCGTTGTTTCTCATGATACTTACGACTTAAGGCATCTGCGACTACATTTGCTTTTCCTTCGTGATATTGAATATCACAGTCATAATCACTTAGAATTTCCATCCATCTTCTTTGCCTCATGTTCAATTCTTTTTGCCCAAATATATATCTTAAACTCTTATGATCTGTATAGACTGTAAACTTACTGCCATACAGATAGTGTCTCCAAATCTTAAGGGCAAAAATTATTGCTCCTAACTCTAAGTCGTGAGTCGTATAATTCTCCTCGTGCTTTTTCAATTGCCTTGAGGCGTACGCAATTACCTTCTTGCGTTGCATTAGTACACATCATAATCCTAGCTTAGAAGCATCACAGTAAACTTCAAAGTCTTCTGTCCCTTCTGGTAAGGCAAGAATAGGGGCGTTTGTTAACCTTTGCTTTAAAATCTTAAAAGCCTCTTCTTGTCTAGATCCACATTCAAATTTTACTGCTTTATAGGTTAGCTTAGTTAATGGCACAGCTATTTTGGAAAAATCCTTAATAAACCGTCTATAGTATCCGGCTAATCCTAGGAAACTTCTAACTTCCATAGCTGATTGCGGGACCTTCCATTTGGTGATTGCTTCTATTTTGGAGGGATCTACGTGAATGCCTTCGTGATTCACCATGTGTCCTAAAAATTGTACCTTTTGTAGCCAAAATTCACACTTTGAGAATTTGGCATAAAGTTTCTCTTTTCTTAACAAAGTTAAGAGTGCGTGCAAGTGTTCACAATGCTCGTCCTGACTTTTGGAATAAATAAGTATATCGTCGATGAAGACAATTACAAATTTATCCAAGTACGGTTTACAGATCCTATTCATCATGTCCATAAATGCTGCAGGAGCATTTGTTAGTCTAAAGGGCATGACTGTAAACTCGTAATGACCATACCTAGTTCTAAAGGCAGTTTTAGGTATGTCTTCTTCTTGTACTTTCAACTGATGGTATCCGGAGCGTAAATCTATCTTAGAAAAATATCTACCTCCCTGAAGTTGATCGAAAAGATCATCAATCCTAGGCAATGGGTATCGATTCTTAATTGTAACCTTATTCAATTCCCTATAATCGATACACATTCGCATCGAACCATCATTCTTTTTCACAAACAACACAGGTGCTCCCCAAAGGGATGAACTTGGTTGTATAAATCCTGTGCTTAACAATTCATCTAACTGCTTTTTCAGTTCTAGCATTTCGGTGGGTGCTAACCGATAAGGTGCCTTAGCTATCGGTGTAGTTCCAGGAATTAGATGAATTCTAAATTCTACTTCCCTATCGGGTGGTAATCCAGGTAGTTCTTCTGGGAATACATCCGGGTATTCTGATACTACAGGAATTTCCTTAAGTTCCTTACCTTTAGTGTTAATGATTACCGAAATCATATACACTATTCCTTGTTTTCTTGAATAACTAGCCACTTTCATTACTGAAATGAATTTCATTGGCTTACGTGGCTTATCTCCTGTAATCACCACTACTTCTCCTGTGGGTGTATGTATATCTATGGAATTCTTATCACAAAGAATTCGATCATGGTTGGCTACTAACCAATCCATTCCTAACACAACATAGAATCCAGCTAAATTCATAGGTAACAGGTTTGTAGAAAATTTATGGCCTAAGAGTTCTATCTTTTCTTCTTGCAAGACCTTAACTACGTTAACGGAATTACCATCTGCGGTTTCTACCGTAAAAATTTGTTTAAGGTTGGTTAAGGGTAGGTTAAGAGCTTGACAGAATGAAGTATTTATAAAACTTTGGTTTGCACCAGAGTCAAATAATACTTTTGCATAAACGTTGTGAACTAGGAACTTACCAGCTATCACATCAGGAATTAGCTCTGCTTCCTGGGTAGTTAATTGGAATGCTCTTGCGTTTTTCTTGGTAGTTCCTTCTGCAGGTTTGGCTTTGTTGTCAGCTGGTTTGACCAATTTAGGGCAATCTGGTCTAAAATGTCCAGCTTCTCCACAGTTGAAGCAAATTGTGGATTTCTTCCTTCTGCAGTCTTCTTCTTGATGCCCTGGAATTTTGCAGAAATTGCAATATCCTTTGCATCTTCCAAAATGCTTTCTTTTACAGGTACCGCAGAATGGAGCAGTGGAAGGTTGCCCGGTTCCCTTTTTCTTGAAATTACTACTATTACCCATACGGAATCCTTGGGTAATCTTTTGGGCCACTTCCTTTTTCCGGTTTTCTTCTCGTGTGCGTACCAGCCCGTCGGTTAGGGTATTGGCTAATTCTACCGCATCGTCAATTGTGCGAGGTCTCGCAGCTTTAACGATATCACGGATTTCGCCAATCAAACCCCAAATATAGCGAGAAATAAGTACCGGTTCTGGCGAAGCCAGGGTTGGTACAATTCTAGCATACTCGAAGAATGTCGAAGTATACCCTCGACAATCAACATCCACCATCCGATGGTTTAGGAACTTATTTGTCATTTGTTCCTTTTCATATTCGGGACATAATTTTCTTTCTACTAGTCTCTTAAATTCTTCCCAATTCTTTAAAGAGATGCGACGCGTACATGACCTTGTCTTCCTCGGCACATTTACTTATCTTAATTACTGCTTCGGTTTTCTCTAACCAACGCAGTGCAGCAGTTGCCCCTTCATTGCCTGCAAATTCGATTGGTCTACAGGCAAGAAATTCCTTGTAAGTGCAACCAGGCGTTGCAGCTTTCATTTTCTTAAGAAATGGGGCTTGCATCACATCATTATCATTATTATTAATGTTGCCGCCTCCATTCACACTATTACTGAAACTGTCGCCGTGAGTACGTTTGCTGGGAATAATTGGTTGAGGTTCAACTGGATTTCGGGCAGCAGCAAGGATTGCTGGAATAGCATTGGCTATTCCTTGAGCAACGATATTTTCTATATATTGCCTATTAAGGAATTGATCTTCATGGTTTTGTTCAGATTGGTTAACTTCGTTAACTGGCTCATTGACGGCGTGTTCCATCTGATAATAATCAATATATAAATTATTGGCACAAAATAAACTAAATAATAACCAGTCACAATAAAATAATCACACATAATCAAGTCAACACATATAGCCAAAATTGTTGACTTTGCGACGTTGATATTTTTATATATTAGTATGCATCCGTACACACCAGTTATTTTACAAAAGTTTTTATTTTTTATTTTTTTTAAGTTATTTTACATGATTATATTTTTATTAATATTTATTATTATTATTAAACACATAACCACACAACCACATACGATTCTTGTCAGCTGGAATTTCAGAAACGACGTTCCCTTTCGTCATATTTCCATGATATCCTCTCCCCCACTTCCCGGATTCTATTTCCTGCGTCCACCAGCTACTCGCCATAGTGGCGGAGTTCTGCCAAGTTTTCAGTGCTCATAGGTGGGTTTGGTGCAGGCTCAGGGTCAAACTGGGGGAAAAAGGTGTTAGGGTTATTCAAGAGATTCTGAAATTGCCAATCACTTGTCCACCATTCCTCCAGCTCTCCGGGTAGAAGTTGGTGGCTGACAATGGGATCTGGGATAGCAGGTTCTAAATTAACTGGAAGTTGTGATTCAATTGGGTAATTGAAAAGGTCTTCATTGGCAGGTCCAATGAGGTCACAATTTGCCAGTTTGCGATTCAGCTCCTCCCATGGTGGCATTTCATGGGCTTTCCCTGAGCTTTCCCCGATCTCTTTTCCTTTTCCTTTATCCTTGGGATCCTCAGTCTTTTTAATCCTCTGTGCAGCTGGCTTCTTCCTCCGTACACGTCTCCAACCTACGAATCTCCTTCTCTTTTTCGACTTGGGTTTCTCATAAGGGCGGGCTTGAAATTCCATAGGTTCTTCAGTGTCGGCCAGATAATCGAAAAAGTCTCTGGAAACTTCCATGTCAGCAGAATAGATAGTGAGATTCTGAAGAGCTTCAGACAACTCATTCATGCTGTTAGCATATATGAAGAAACACACACAAACTAAAATTAAAATTTCATTTATCAACTTAAATTCACAGAATGGCAATCAGAAAATTAAGTATTTCTAAATACTTAATTGGCTTAAATCAGTGGCTCTGATACCACCTTTTTCTGTCATGGCCCCCGTCCCGGTGTGACCCGGTCCACGAGCAGTGGTACAGAAACCCGTGGTATTTAATATTTGAGTTGACAGCGGAAGTTTAACAGGATCTTTTGAAACTTGAAAATACCCAATTATTTTATTCCATAATTTGGGACAAACCCCGTAATTTACAGTAAAGGTAATTTCACGAGGAAATTACTTGTTTTACAAAACATGTTTATTTATTTTACTGAGCCACTACTTCAAGCTTGTTAGTGCTCCGTAGCACGTTTTCCTTGATTCACAGTAAGTCACCTGAAACATGTTTTGAAAATATTTTATCAGCGGGGAAATACTGGCGAGTCATTCAGGTTAAACAAAACGACACATTGGTTATAAATTACAGCATAAGAGCGATTACAATGGCTACTATCTTATTTTTATCTGGCGCCGTGTCACACCCTGGTGACGATGGTCATACCACTATTGGGTCCTTTCACCCAAGTAGTGATGATTATCACTGTTAGGTTGATGAACCTAACCATGAGAAATTAGTAATGTGCACAATACCCCACTAGTCAGTGATTCAAGATAACCATGACTTAATCCCTGTAATTATAACTTTGAAAATAATTGGAGTATTGAAAAACATTATTAATAAAAAGAGAATGACTCACATTGCAAGTTTAGACGGGCAGAGTTTTAGCCTACTGATAAGCCTGATAACCTAATTAAAATGACAATGCATACGAAACTAGGTCAGTAACTTAATACAACATTTACGATATGCTCACGAAATCAAAACCCTCACGACGAATGACAAAGTATAGCCCTGATTTGGGCAGCACTTAAACATCCATCGGATCGGTTTCAATCAATCGGAAATTATATCGTAGCAGTGATCGAGTTAATACCCTGTATCGTAGCAGCGTCGTGACCCCTAAATGCTTGTTTTCAGCAGAATATGGACGTTTTGAAGTTAAATTTTCGAATGCAGAACAAGTCCCATGCACAGGCTACTTATAGCCTGAAATTGGGTTTTACGCGGCCCGCGTAAACCCACACTTGAATCTTACGCGGCCCGCGAGAGCCCGCTAGGGTTTGTGTGTCACGAGTAGGGTCGCCACGTGCGCGACATGTGGCCCGGAATGTTTATCCGGTCAACTTTAAGTTGACGCGGCCCGCGTAACCCTGAGCTTATCTTTGACGCGGCCCGCCTGAAATCAAAAGTCCCATATCTTTTCTTTTAAGTTGACGCGGCCCGCGTAAGCCGAAGCTTACATTTTACGCGGCCCGCGTGAAGCCCGGAAATCTTGTTTTCCTGGTTTTTCATGCACATTAGGGTTTCAAGGGTCCGGGTTTTCACTTACGGGTCGTTTTTGGATAATTTTGCAGGTCCTTACATAGGACCTGTAGCCTATCAGCTACAACTGCCAGAGGAAATGGCAGGAATACATGATGCATTTCATGTATCTAATCTCAAGAAGTGTTTAGCTGATGAATCACTAGTAGTACCTCTTAAGGATATAGAGGTAAATGAACAGTTAAAGTTTGTAGAGAAGTCTCTACAGATTGAAGAAAGGAAAGTTAAAAACCTTAAGAACAAGAGATTAGTTCTGGTCAAAGTAAAATGGGACTCCAAAAGAGGACCAGAATACACATGGGAGCTTGAATCAGAAATGCAAAGGAAATATCCGCACCTATTCCAGTAGACCTCGAGGACGAGTTCTAAAACAAGGTGGAGATGATATAACAACCCTCCTGAATTTTTTTTGACACCCTAATATATTTTAAAATACCCCTATATGTCTTAAAATGCACCCCGTATGTAAAAATCGAGCTCAAAATATGAAATATCATTAAAAATAAAAAAAAAACAAGAAAATTGAGGCTGTCACGGGACGTGTAGCCTTTGGCTACAGCCTACGCGGGCCGCGAACGATCATCATCGAGGTGACACCCGGAAGCCGCCACGTGTTGACACGTGGTGAGGCTATACCGGTGACAAATCAAGGCTAGGGCCTACAACCCTATGTCGCGGGCCGCGTAAGCCCCAACCTAATCTTACGCGGTCCGCGAGGGAAGTCGAAGGGTCGCATATATATAGAGGTGCTCGGCCTTCAGTTTCCGTTGCTCAATTCTTCGATCTCTCTCTCAAATTCTGCATAGATAATATAATTTCCAGGTATAATACCCCCCTAATTAACGAAGTTCTACCCCGATGTAAGTATCATAACCCCGGTTACGTATTAGATACGCTGCCCGATTGATCCAGGGTTCCGTAACGACTGTCGAGGTTCTGCCCGACGTAGTCGTTGGAATGTCGTCTCGAGGAGGGTATAACTAACGTAAATATAAAGGGTTATTATACTAACACGTGTGCATTGTGTAAATTATAGATAATTACCAGGAAACCCTTAAAAGAAGTCTAAGACAGCAATGTGAGTAATCTCCTTTTTGTAAATTGTTTTTACAAAACCTTAAATGTTTTACAATGTGATTAAAGCAGTGATTGAGTCTTTGTAGTTCTTCAATTACTGCCGGTATGTTGGGGTTTTGTATACAAAATGTGGAACACGTTACCATTGGACGACGAGTTAGCCAATGTGTAATATGACCCACCAGTCAGGATTGACAATACTGAATGAGTAATTGTCTAGAAATAAACAATGTGATAGCTCTCAATACTGTTAATGGATAAAACTCTTCTTGATTAAATTGGGATTCACTCACCAGTATTTCCCACTGACAAATGTTTTTAAAACGCGTTTCAGGTAACAAAATGTAAAAGCCAAATTAGAAGAAAGCCAGCTGGAGAGCACTGACGGCTTGGGAAAATGTGGCTATAAAAGTTACCTAAAAGACGATGTTTTAAATTCAATAAAATAGGGTTAATCCATATAAACATATTGTAATAAGAAACTTGGGTTTTACCCATGTGATTATTAATATAAAATATGGTGGTTTTACTCTGATAAACATTTCCTAACTACGGTCCTGATGAAATTTCCGCTGCCAAAATGATAAACAAAACGATACCACCAAAACTGGTCCGCGGCCGCCCGTTCCCGGGACAGATAGGGGGCGGGGGTTGCGACAGTAACCTTTGATGTTTTCCGCACTTTTGCACTTTTTAAGAGATTATCTTAGTTATAGTAGTAGCCCCTCTTTTGAAGGTGACGTTACCCTCAACCCAGTAGTTTGAGTCAGCAAGGATACAATCCTAAAGGGTTGGATTATTTGAAGATAATTAATTAAGTTATTAATGCGTAATGTGGTAGGCCCCTCTTTTGAAGGTGACGTTACCCTCGGCTAAGTAGTTTGAGTCAGCAGGGATACAATCCTAAGTAGTCGGGTTAATGTATTAATAGTTTACATATGAGGGGATTAAGAAATTCGCACCCCTGCCATCCAATACCAGTGGGTATTGAAGGAGGTCCTACTAAGCTTGACCCAGGTCCTTGCAGGATCTATACACTGAACAAGGCAAGACGCTTACCAAACCATTCCCTTAACCCCCGACCAGGTAGCCAACATATCTCCATATAGACCGTGGAGATATGAATGGTGTAAATCTTTTATTTTATATAAACAGTAAAATAACGCCAAGACACCACGGACAAATGATAAGGAAGTTTCACCTTCAACATAAGAAACTAGTTATTAAAGTCATTAATACAAAACCAAATAAAAAGTGCGAAAAGATTAAAAAACAAAAGTATTACACTAATTGTTTGTCTTCACCAAGTGATGTAAGAGACTTAGGCAAACATGGCCTTTGATTGTCAAGAACTCTTACGATCAATCTCGGATCCCGAGACTACTACACACACTCTATGATGGATGATGGATGATGGTGGTGGATGTGGGTTGTGATGGTGGTGGAGGGTGGGTGAAGTGTGAGAGAGGTGGTTTCTCAAGGGATGCCTTTGCAATGAACCAAGCACCCCTATTTATAGCCTGCACAGAAGCCCGGACACGGCCCCGTGTCCACCCATCTTCTCTTTCTTCATTAAATGCAGTTTGTCTGCATTAGTTGACCACTCCCCCGTGTCCGCTGGGCACGGCCCCGTGTGCAGAAGCGTATCTGTACTATCAAGATTTGCTTGGATTCTGCGAATCTTAGCGTTGACCAAGGCCTCGTGTCCGCTGGGCACGCCCCCGTGTTCAATGAGCACGGGGCGTGTTCAGCCTTCTGATGTCTTGTTTTTGCTTGGGAATATGCTGTCGAGGGGTCGGGCATGCCACGTTTATTACTTTTCTTGTATTATTGTTAGATTTGGCTGCATTTTTGCTTCTTTTGTTCATTTACGCTCATTTAACCCTGAAAATACAAAAGGAAGACAAAAGCACACTTTTTCCAACATTAGTACTAAAAAAGGGTTAGTTTTTTGCTTCATTTGATGTAATTTATATGTTGCATTTTACACACATCAGACGGCCATTCGATTGATTGGCCGTTCGATCGAAGTGGTCCTACGAGTTGAGTTTCGGCATTTCGTTTTGCGTGTTGAGCGTTGCGTTGCGATGCGTTTCGAGTGAGCGATGCGATAGTATTACCCATTAGTTACACAAATAACCTAACTACTATATCTAACATACAATCACTATAAATAACTTGCGTTTAGCGTTTGCGATTAGATTACGTTGCGATAGAATTGCGATTGCGATTAAACACCTCAACATAAACATAACATGCACAAGTAACACATAATATCACACACACGTAAAACAATATCCAATTCACATAATTCGAGTTGCGAATACGATAGCGATGCGATTAGCGAGAAGTCGATTAGCGATTAAACATCGATTGAACCTCGATTATTAATAAGTACTCCACATAATACAACTAAAGCGATTAAATAATAGAATTCGATTACAAGTCAAGAAGCACAATCTACTAGTCAAGCAAGGAGTGACAGATCACAATTAGCAATCTTTTCTTCCTTTGACTTTGACTTTGACTTTCCAAAAAGCAGGTTGTTACAGAGTTGCCTGGTGTCCCTGATGTGGTCGTGGTCCGAGAATTCCCTGACCCGAGTTGTGGGTAGGAGGAACTGTGGTGGTTGGATAGGGACATGGAGGGGGAGGAGACCATTGAAGCCAAGGGGGCGGCGTAGTAGTGGTCCAGGTGTAGGTGGTTGGTGAATTCCAGGAGCCGTAAGGCTGTCCGCGGCCTCGTGTCCCGGTAGACCTGCCACGACCACGACCACGACCCCGTGATCGGCCGCGACCTCGTGAGACCGCATGGGTGAACTCCGGTTGGTAAGCCAGCTGCGAAGACTGCTGAGTAGGCGACGGCGACTTGTTGGTGGTGGTGGTGAGGGCTTGATTGGAAACAGTTGTGGCGTACAACGCTTTTTCGGCTTTTTGACTTTCAATCAGACATAGTTGGGAACGGGCCTCATAGAAGGTTGGCGTGGGGTCTTTTTGCTGCAATATAGTGGAGATGCCTTCGTACTGATCGGTGAGACCAGCAAGAAGGTGTAGGATGAGACGTTTGTTGTCCAGAGGTGCGCCGACATTGGCAAGTTGATCAGCGAGAGATTTGATGGCCTGGCAGTAGGCAGACATATTGGGGAAGCCGTCTAGACGAGTGGTTGTAAAACGCTGCATCAGATGGATTGTACGTGCGTTCTTATTGTCCTGAAAAAGGCCTTCCAACATGGACCAGGCATCATAGGCGGTATTTCCAGGGCGTATGATGGTGTTGAGGAGGTCATTGGAGATAGTACTATATATCCATTGTAAGACAATGGCGTCAAGTGTATCCCACTTTTCATCGACAGGGGGTTTTTCAGAGGTTGAGGAGGAGGCAGTAAGTTTGGGTTTGAGGTGGTCGATGACTTTGAAAGCTCGACACTGGATGTGGAACAGTTCTGACCAGGAGGAGTATTGGCCAGTTTCCATGTCGAGAAGGATGGGGTTCAGATTTTTGATGTTTGTGACGGTGGCAGCGGGGTGGATTTTGGTGTCAGGCGACTGTTTGGGAGATGCGGGTGGGGTAGAGTCGCCCATGATTGAGCTGTGAAAAAAGAAGAGAAAAGGGAGGAGGCGTTGCGGCAGAGGAGTTAGCCGGTGGTGCGAGGAGGGATTTAGGTTAAAACTCTTGATACCATGTAAGAAGTGATTGCTATCAAGGTTGCCTCCTTCATTCACATAATCAGAATAAATAATACAAAGGAGATCAATTAGGATCTCGTATATGCGGAAACATAATAAATACAATAATTACAATATTGACTCAATGATATTCTATTATAAATACAATAATCACAATATTGACTCAATGATATTCTATTAGATATACTTAGATTTTTCCATCCACCTATGTGAGCAACTCCAAAACACTGTTGTTGTTTGATAATTAAAGACCACTTCCAACAAAAAGCACAAGAAATGCAACTCTCGTATATTTTTTGAACGGTAAAATTCTTTTAATCTTTGTTGATTGTGGGGCTTGAACCCAAGACTTCCCTCTCTCAAACCCTGGTGTTTAAAGGTTTTGTCTTTGACAATTGACCACCACCCCATTAGTGTTATTCCATGTATTTAAAAGGCTTTCCATACTTGCAAACCAACAATTAATTCGTAATATCATTCATCAAACACAAAACACATTTCAAGAAAGCAAATATATTTTTAGCATCAAATTTCATTTTAACTACTTATGGAGGCTGAACCCATGACCTTCTCAATTTAGGTGTTCCTGAAAGCTTTGTTTCTACCATTGGGCCACCAACCTCAATGGTCGAGAAAGAAAATATTAATCACTTAAAGAGCAACCTATCTTGATGAAGGTATGGTTGTGGCGGCGGCATGATAGGGGAAGCATCACCAACGTAGTCACGCGTGTTCCTCTCATGGAACCTCTTAATATAATCCGAAACCATAAGGTTTGTGACTGAATCCTTTAGCTCACTTGTTTTCATGTCATGTGCTGCCTCATGTTGTGTTGATCGATTCCATGGATCTTTATGAAAGACGAGCTTCCTTCTCCATTTGAACCGCCCACGTGGATGCTATTTCCTCTTTCTGATGTTTGTTTTCTCGGTTGTTCCACCACCGTGTGATGCTTAGGTGGCGGAGACGGAGAGCTACTTGATCTAACATTAGTTTTTGGCAAGGGAAATGATGAGAGCCCAAGCATGTTTCTCACCATTTGCATGAACTTCTCACATGTAGATCTTTTCTTTTGGCTAGCATCAAATGCCATGTTTGAATTGAATTTGAGTGATATAAATTGATACTCATATGGGTATTTATATCACTTGTGTTGTGAAATTTGATATATAAAAAGACATCCAAACATGTGAACTTAGGTGATCTAAATTAATATCCACATGGTTATGTGTTTGGGAAATTTTGTATATGAAAAGAAGTCCAAAAGGTGGGAATTATTCTCATTCGCTTGAACTTGATGGTATTAATGTTTAATTGATTGGACAAAGTAGAATCCTTTACTTCTTTATGTTGAAAAAACGTATGTGAATGTGAAAGGAACACATTTTTGGTAATTTTTATATTCACATAGAAGGTGCAGTAGAAGTTTTGGTCATTAGCAAACTTTCTAGTATTTCTTTTGATTAAATGTTATAAAGTTACATGTGACTTGTATATTTATTTAGTTTGGTTGTTGTTAATTGTTATTGCTCTAATTTTTTTTGAACGGCTAATTTCTTTAATCCCCTGTCGTCTGTGAGACTTGAACCCAAGACCTTCACATTCCCAACCTAGGTGTTTTAAAAGACTTTGTCTTTACCAATGGACCACCACCCCATTGGTTGTTGTTGCTCTAATGAGTCAGAAAAATAATTTCATATGTTTTATTTTAGTCAACTCGGAATATGATAACATCACACGAGGGCAACAATGAGTTTCGTAACGAATTGTTGGAAAATATTAGAGAAATTTTTTACTAATTAATAATTGTATTTATATATATGAGTTAAATAAATAATTATTTATATGCTTGTGTTCTATGATCTGAGAGTTTTTTTTTTGAACAGCCGACAAAATATTTATTTATCGTAGCAAAATGCTACCACCAATCATACAAATATTCAACACCAATACATAAATAAATTACATATATTTCTTATCCACCAACATTGAATCTACTCCAATCTACCCATGTTAGTGTCGCCAACTTAGACCGGTTCTTCACCCATATATACGCCACTGCTTTAATTTCGTCTAGAATCTTTGTCGTATTTGGCACCTTTTGTTCAAACACGATCTCGTTCCTCGTCTTCCAAATACTCCAAAATGTTAACAAAATAACCGCATACAACACTTTTTTCTTCCTTTTTGGACCCGAGCTTATCTCATGCAACGTAAGTAGGTCCTTTATATCGAATGCAATGATCGGAGGAATTGTGCACCAGTTCGCAATATTCTGCCATATCACTTGTGCAAATTGACATGAAACAAAAATGTGTTCACTAGTCTCATCATAGTTTCCATACATAACGCACGATCGACTGTGTACCGGTATACTCCGAGCTGATAAAGCCATGGGCGAAGTATTGTGGGTGCCCGGGGGTGCACCCGCCCACTCCAATGTTTCGGTTAGAAGTGTATAAGTTACGATTTTTCGTCCAAAATTTTTAAAATTATATAGGATTATCCCCCGATTATTTTTTCTAAATCGTGTATCCTAAATATTTATAAGAGTTAAATGTCATTTTAATGCTTGTGGTTTGGGCCATTTTGACAGTTTAGTCCAAATGTTTCATTTTTCCATATGTGGGTCCAAAAAGGTATCACCATTGTCATTTTAGTCCACTGGGTTAATTTCATCCATTTTTTCTATTAATGAGAAGGCCAATTAGGTCATTTTATATGGCTGAATTACCCTAATAGTGAACAGAATTACATATAAAATGACCGAATTGGCGTTCTCGTTAACTAGAAAAAAAGAACGAAGCTAACCCAGTGGACTAAAATGGCAACGGTGAAACCTTTTTGAACCCACAGGCTAAAAATGAAACATTTGGACTAAACTGACAAAATGATTCAAACCACAGAGACTAAAATGTCATTTAACTCTATTTATAAACTTTGTATATAAATGATGGGTAGTTTAATAAATATACACTTTGTTTTATTTGGAACTATTACTATTTGGCCCGACTTGAATCGAATAGCCAACCCGACCCGAAACATAACGTCAGGAAAAAAAAATTGAGTTCCATCACTTTACGCCCCATCGAAACTTTTGGTCAAGCTCCGCCACTGGATAAAGCGCACTTTGTTGGCAAGCGTTCCATTTCTGCCCTCCACGCTACAATTCCAACCTTTTTCGGGACCCAATTGTTCCATTCAAATACTCTAGCGGGACGCACATGATTAACCGAGCCCAGAATCTTTTTTATACTTGCAACATTAAAAATACCAGAACCCTCATACTTCCAATACCACTTATCAGTTCCAATCGTCATATTCAGCCCATTAATCAGGCCCATCAGCTGCTGTAGTTGGGTACTTTCGTTATTACCCATAACTGAACAAACCCAAGCCCACCGAAACTCCAACCCTGACCCGCTTATCCCCATTCGGTCATGCACCAAGCAATCTTTATTTTTTCAGCTTTAAACATGTCTGGGAATTTTAAATAAAATGGAACCGGGTCTGTCCAGCTATCTAGCCAAAAGGAGATGTTTTTACCATTAGCGAGGACCTCTGTCGAAGCATTGTTTAGGTCTATAGCAGTGTCTAATAATGTATTCCGAATACTAGAGATATTCTTCCAAGGCCCAGCTATAGAGACTTTTATTGGAATATCTTTCCATCCTCTTGAGTTATGATGAATCGCCCAAATTACACGCCTCCACAATCCGTTTTTTTTTTTCGTTTTAAACCTCCACCACCATTTTGCCAACATTGCTAAATTTGAGTCCCTGAGTGAGCCAAAACCCAACCCCCCATATTCAATTGGAGCAATAGTTTTATCCCATGCCACCCAATTCATTCTAGCTTTTTCTTCCGACCCTCCCCAAAAAAAACACCCGTCTAATTCTATCAAGTGATTCCAAGACTTTTATCGGAGCTTTAAATAGTGAAAAATAATATGTAGGTAGGGAGTTCAACACTGATTTAATAAGCGTTATCCTTCCACCAAATGATAATGTTTTTTATTTCCATAAAGAAAGCCTATTTTTAAATACGTCAATCACCGACTTCCAATTTTTAGTAAGGTTCATATTAGCACCTACTAACAGACCAAGATGTTTAAACGGAAACGTACCTTTTTTGCACCTCAACAGATTTGCCATATCTTGTACTTCATGATCATCCACCCCTAACCCATAGATACTACACTTCGGCAGATTTACTCTTAATCCCGAGGCCAAATAAAAGCATCTCAGCAACCGTCTTAGATTGTTTATATTTGAGACTGACCACTCGCCAATAAACATAACATCATCAGCATACATTAGATTAGATCATGGCGTACCTTCATTAGTAAACTTGACACCATTAAACAGACCCACAGCAACGGCTTTTTTCATGATTCCAGTTAAAGCTTCCATTACTATAACAAACAAGACTGGGGACAACGGATCACCCTGACACAGCCCACGAGAACAGTCAAATGCCCTAGTCGGTGACCTATTAACCAGAACTAAAGCTCTAGCAGAGTATAGTGTTGCCATTACCCATGCTCGCCATCTACTTAGAAAATTCATTTGAGCCATAATCGAGTTTAGAAACGCCCAATTAACCAAATCATAAGTCTTATTGATATCAACTTTAAAGAACATCCCCTTCCGCTTAGTTTTCTTTGTCCAACTTAATACTTCATTAAGCACTAGTGGGCCATCCATAGTATTCCTTCCAGCCAGAAATGCTGATTGTTGTTCCGAAATCAAGTTCCCCATCACCCCTTTTAGCCGATTCACTAGAACCTTTGAAATCACTTTATTGACCACTCCAATTAGGCTTATTGGTCTGAAATCCGCTGGGCTAACCGGGTCCTTTACTTTCGAATTCAATGCAATATACGAGGATGTGCAACACTTATTAAGAGATCCCTCCTCATAAAATCTATTAAAAAGGTTAACGAAGTCTGCACGGAGACCTGACCAACACTTTTTAATGAACTTGAAATTGAAACCATCCGGTCCTGTTGCACGATCTCCTTCACATTCCCAAACTGTCGCCTTAATTTCATCTACTGATAATGGTGATTCCAACATGCTTGCCTCAGTATCAGAAATAGTAGCTAAATTAGGATAAACCAACTCCAGTCTCACTGGCATTGGCTCTGTGAACTGATGGAAAAAGAACTCATACAACGATTCTTTTATAGATAATGGGTTCCTAACCCAAACGCCATTAATCAACAACCCATTTAATCTATTACTACTAATATTGGAATTAATAATATGATGGAAATACGCGGAATTTTCATCACCTTCCACAACCCACTTAGATCTAGACTTTTGTCGTAAGTCCAATTGTTTAATTCTATCAAATTCTGCCATATAGTTTTTGCACTCCGCTCTTTCCATTAGGTCATCCTCCAGCAGCATTCTTTCTTCTGCCAATCTTTCAATACTTGCTAAACGCCTCTTTTTCCCACCATAAATACCTTCCCTTCTTTCCTTTTTCACTTTCAACCAAGACTTGATATTATTTTTCAACCATCTTAATTTAATAGCAAGAGCAAGATCCCCTGGTCCCGAAAAAGTAAACATACCACACATCTGTAACACATAATTTAAAAAACCAGGATACTCAAACCATGAATTAAAAAACCTGAACGGGATATGACCGAAATCTGATTGAATTGTTGAAAGTACAATTGGCCGATGATCAGATGCTTCCCTATCTAAGGCAACTACTGCTGCGTTTGGCCATCTCTCCATAAATCCAAGACATACCAGGAACCTATCCAACTTACTCAACTTCGTCCCGTTGTCTGATATATATGTGAAACTACCCCGCCCATATTATATTCCACCAATCCAGCCGAAAGAATAAAGTGGTTGAATGCATCGACATTAGCTTCAACAAATTCTGAGTTCATTCTTTCACTAGCATTCCGTACTTCGTTAAAATCCCCCATCATTATCCATAACACTTGTATCGAATTCCTAATACTCAAAATCTCCAACCATAGAGCCCGCCTACCATTCGCATCATTTGGGGCATACACGTTTACTAAATTAACCCTTCACCCAGATTGAACCAAACTTCCCGAAACAACAATAAAATTCCTATTATGAATTACATTAACACACCTGAGAACTGCTGGACACCATATGCATGCTATTCCACCAGATCTTCCTTACTGCTACTTTAAATTCTGTTGGTGCATAGATGTCTGTTAACTTCGTCTTTATAGAGTCTTGGATCTAGATAGGATAAACCAGTGCAGGTGTATGAAGATAGGGCTACTCTTCAAGAGCTGAAGAGATGTTTTGATGGATTGCAAGTTGGCATGTTCACTAGAGAGAAGGTTTCCATAGATCTTATGTGGATTCCTTCAACTTCCGTTCGTGAGCTTTGTGTTGTCAGTAATATAGAGTGCGGTGAAAGAGACGTGCAGTTAGGGCTGTAAACGAACTGAACGTTCAGCGAACAGTTCGTGAACCGTTCGGTGGGAAGTTCGTTTATGTTCGTTCGATTAGCTTAACGAACGAACACGAACAATTCGTCTTTATAGAGTCTTGGATCTAGATAGGATAAACCAGTGCTCAGCATGTTAGAAAACAGGTTTTAGATGTCAAAGGGGTATTTCGCACGAAATAGACCTTTGCTATTTCGTACGAAATTAACACCCCTATAAATACCTGTTGTGCTGATTCATTTGTAACGTTCGAGATTTCAGAGCCGAGGTGCTGCCAGTTTGTCAAACGATCAGGATTGCTTTGAAATCATTAATAAAAGGATAATTAAGAGGAATTAAGCTGTTTCACGTCTATATCACTGATTCCACCTTTGATTCTGACTCAAAACTCTTCTGATTGACTCGTTAGGGTCACACGACGATCCAACAAGTGGTATCAGAGCTCAGGAAGAAGAGTTTATACCAATTCAGCTTGTTTTCATCACTTCTACTCATTCTTTTCAAAATTAAACGAGATTTAACGGACAAAATGGATTGAATCTCACATATATCACGTAAAACACCGTTTTAATGAATCCTTGAAAGAATTCGAACAAAATCTGGATCAATTTGACAAAATGGTGGCCGATTTGCTGATGTCATCCTTATTTCGCACGAAATAGTCATCTTAATTTCGCGTGAAATCAAATCTGTGACATCTTATTTCGCACGAAATTAGCTTTGAGTGTCTTATTTCGTACGAAATCAGTGTATTTCGCACGAAATTAGCATACAGTTCCTTATTTCGTACGAAATCAAGTTTGTGAACCTAATTTCGCACGAAATCAGACCTAATTTCGCACGAAATTACTTGGATCCTCTATTTCGCACCAAACTTGTTATTTCGTGTGAAAGCTTATTTCGCTTGAAATCTGATTTCGTTTGAAGGCTGTTCATTCCGTTTGAGTTCTAATTTCGTTTGAACTGATTTCGTTTGAAAGTATCAATTCACGTCAAATCAGATTGTTTTAAAATTTGGTCAATATGTTTGATGAAAAGGAAAATGTTAAACTTGAAAGATTAAATAATTGGTATTGTGGATATTGGGATAGTAGTTATAATGATGTGAAAAAGGAAGGTTGGGTTGAAAGATTTGAATGTTTCTTGTGTAAGAAAAATGAAACAGTTAATGAGTTGGAAAAACGGTTTGAAAGCTTAATTGACAATTTAAAAAATCATAAGATAAGAATGTCAAATGATGAACAGATATCAAAATTTGCAAATGCGTTACCTGCCGAGTGGAATGATTTTTTGATTAAACTGAAAAAGGATTCTAAATTTTCGAAGTTGTATCCAAAAGATTTTATCAGTAAGGTAAAAATATTCAAGTATGAAAATGATAAGAAAAAGAAGGAGTTGATGAATGAAATAGAAAAGAATTTAGAAAATATAAGTTTGGAGGTGATGTTTGAAATAAGAAAAAGAGTCAATATGTGTCTTATAGCAAAAAATGTTATGAAATATGATATTAAGAGGGGTTGTTATATATATAGATGAAAAG
The DNA here is from genome assembly GCA_030545235.1 of Helianthus tuberosus. Taxonomy (NCBI): domain Eukaryota; kingdom Viridiplantae; phylum Streptophyta; class Magnoliopsida; order Asterales; family Asteraceae; genus Helianthus; species Helianthus tuberosus. The sequence goes on along the minus strand of CM060448.1, from coordinate 196,788,137 downwards.
ATGGATCCTCTTGATTTTGTTAAAATTTTTTGTGCAGGCATATACAAGACAAAGACAGAGGATATTTCAAAGAATGAAGAATCCAAGAAAGATGAAACTGCAAGATCTGAACTTGTGTGTTCAAAATGTGAAAAATCTGAAGTAGACAATGTCAAATTCTTGAAAGATGTGGAAAGTTTGACATTGGAAAACAGAAATTTAAAAGAAAATGAAAAAGATTTTCAAAATAAAATAACAGTTTTTGAAAATGAAAAATTGAAAATTGAAAAAGATTTTGAAAAGATTAAAATTGAAAATAAAGATGTTTCTTGGATGAAATTAGAAAATAAAGTTTTAAAAGAAAAAGAAACGGATTTTCAAAATCAAATAAAAGTTTTAGAAAATGAAAAATCGGTTTTTAAAGAAAATAAAATTGCAAATGAAAAAGCAATAAATTCTCAGCTGGAGAAAATCTCTCAACTTGAAAAAGAAATTGTGAGTGCTAGCAATAAAATTGATGATTTAGAGAAGAAATTGAAAGGTTTTGTGACCACATCAGCGATGCTAAATCAATTATGTCCAAAACCGATCAATGAAGTTCCAATAAGTGAAAATGTCACAAATTATGACAAAGTCATAATTAAAGATTGTGATGATAAAACTGATGATGAAGGGAAAATATTTTTGGAATTAAAAGAAAAAATTTAAAGATACTGTTTTACATTCTACTGAAATAGGTGAATGCTCAAAGCAAAAACCTGTTAAGAAGAATGTAGAACAAAAACAAAATGTTAAAAATTCAAAAAAATTTCAAAACAACAATAAAAGATCATCAGTTCAATCATCCAATCAATATAAAAAATCACAAAAAATTGAAAATCAAAACTCACAAAAAGTTGGTAATAAGTGGTGCAGGTTTGACCACAGTGCTCAAAAGTCAAATCAAGGATACAAGAGGAGACATGACTACCACAAAGCAAATCAATGTTACGATCTGAGTGTGTGGTTTGAAAGAGGAGAATGGTATGATAACAGAGTGTGTTACAAATGTGGTTTTCAAGGACACATTGCTGTTAACTGCCAGAATCAGAGTTTTGAGACAAGAAGATGCTATGACTGTCAAATCAAAGGTCATATTGCCAGAGATTGCCCAATGAGGTCAAAGAGAAGATCGAGGGCTGAATCTCATGGACAAATGAAGAAATCAGTCAAAGTCGAAGAAAAGCCCAAAGAAAAGAAAAAGAAAGAACAGAAAGTGAAACTTTCACAAGGGCAGAAAGACAAATTGAGAAAGAAAAGAAAGAAAGTAAGGGAGTATCTTGAAAGGATATTGTCCTCGGGTACAACTAGTAAATCAGATAGAAGTTCTGATAAATCGTCTTACTCAACAAAACATGATAAGTCAAGTAAAACGAATTCATCAGATACAAATCTGAGGACAAAAGAGAAAATAAAGAAAGAAAAATTAACTGACCAAATTGGTAACAAATCAAAGAAAGTTAATTTTTCAGATGAAGTCCTTATAAAAGTTTTTAAGTATAAAGAGGACTGTGAAAGATTGTGCACGTCATAGGTTGATAAATTTGGTAAACCTAAATCTTGTAAAGATTGGGTTCCAATAAAAGATGGCGATGAATTTGTTTCTGCGAAAACAAAAGAGCCATCTTCTGGCAATGAATTTGTTTCTTCGGAAGCAAAAGAGCCAAGTTTGGACGATGAATCTGATTCATCAAAGTCAGAAGAGCCACGTTCAGGCAATGAATCTGATTCATCAAAGTCAGATGAGCCATCTGTTGAGGTAAAAAATGAGAATTATGTTCTAACAATGGATGATGCAAATTGTTCACCAGTGTTAAACGGAAACTCAAATGCACCCAAGGACCGTCAGGCTTGGGTGAATCTCTTCAAATAAAAACCTGACTTGCCGGAGCTTCCAGGTTGGTAAGTGTGGAGCAGGTATCAGCATCTTTCTTGAGAAATTCACGTTTGTGATATTTCGATCTACAAGATTTATCAAGGACATTAAGTTGTAATTGATTTATTTTTTCTGCAAGTGACTTTGTTGATAAATCTTAAAATGTTAAATTTTTACAAAAGGTTAAAGAAAAACAAAGTGATGAGTTTAACCCCTAACCTACTAATGGTTTGTGAAAATCAACAAAACTTATTTTCCGGAAAAACCATTTTGATTAAAACAAACTTAAGTGTTTTGAAATCATAATGGGAAAATAGTTTATTGACTGGGGGAGTTCTGATTGTTTATGCCAAGTGAATGGCGAATTGAAGCGATTTGATATCAGTTTGTCACTTTCCTTATATAGTTTGTTTTCAAATTTTCCCAGAAAATCAAAATTGAAACATATTTTGATTTTAGGGGGAGAAATTTTTTAAAAAAATAGAAAATTTAAAAATGCCAAAAACATTGTAAAAGCAAAAATGAGTTTTGTTGTGAATAAGAGGAAATGATAGTAAATCAGTGGACTATCACAGCATGCTAAAGAAATGAAATGTCAAATGTGATAAACGGTTTCACTAAGGATGTGACGATTGGCTCAGCTAGACTAGTAGATTTGCGATAACGATACAAACTTAAATGAAAAAGCCTAGTTCTAGTGGGAAACATGGTTGAAAGCATAGTACTTAGTTTTGTCCTTCGTGATTGTGTACCTACTCAGTAATCGCTGAATGCTAAAAGAGCATAAAAACCGGTCAGTTTGTGAACTTTCACAACTTGCTGAAAAAGTCACTGTGATTGTGCATTTTATTTTGCAAAGATTTAACCTTGTTTTATTTCTTTATTTTGTTTAAGCATTGGACATCCTCTGCGTATACGTGAGTATCGAACTGAATGTTAGTGCCTAAACGTTCTGCTTTATTTTCTTTGGTGTTTCGTTTAAGCTTTGGATCACCTCTGCGTATACGGAAATATCGAACTGGTGGTTAAAGCCTAAACAATTTCAACTTGTTTTTTATTCTCTTATTTTGTTTAAACATTGGACTTTCTCTGCGTATCGAAAGATCGACCTGATTGTTAATGTTTAAACATTCTGCTTTGTTTTTGCACATATCTCAGTCGATGAAAGTTTAAAGGCATTACTTGAATTAGTGTATTGCATGATGAGGGGATATGCTGAGATCGTGGGGTCCATAAGAATTTTGTGCAAAATTAATATACCTTAACGTACCGGTAAGCATTTCCAAAGTTTTTAGATTGAGTTTAAGAGGACAATTATATCGTTAATCTATGTGATTCGTTTAGAACTTAAAATGATTAAAGCTTAACGGTGCTAGTGATTTGTCTCATGAACTGATATGATCCTCTTACACAAACTCACAAAAATATTGTCTGTATATATTTCTTTACTGCATTTCTCTAAAAAAAAATCCAAAAAAGTTTGTGTTTTAGTATAAATATTTGAAAAATCCAAAAAGATTTTCGACAGCTGATGTTGGAAAGCTAATTTTCAAACTTCCAAGCTCTAAACATGATGAACAGGTTTGGGAGAGTTTGTTTTTGAATCAAGAAAAATGATGTTTTTATAAGTGGTCATCAAAGATTAAAATTGTAAAATCATTTTTGATGTATTACATTCAAGTGGATTCTTAAATTTGTTAAATATGTAAATTTGTGAAACTTATGTTGAGGTAGAGGATGTGCAGGTTAGCCAGGTTTCGAATCCTGAGCAGATGCAGAATAGAGCCAGGAATCAATTCTGAACCTGTAAATTTGTAAAAGTCAGACTATGATCCCAGCACAGCTTAAGGGGGAGTCTGCAAACAGAGAAAGATCCCCATGGCAAAGAAAATATAAAGATTGAACCAGAATTCAAGCTCCAGCATATTGAAAGGGGGAGTCTACATTCTGGATTAACAGTAAAAGGGGAGTTTTAAAGATAGAGAGTGAAGGATGCTTACAGTGTCAGACAAATTGGACAGAGAAGAAGATAGATCAAGACTAAAGACTGAAGATTTGATGCAAAAGACTTCGTCAACATCCAAAGGGGAGTTTGTTGGTGCATAGATGTCTGTTAACTTCGTCTTTATAGATTCTTGGATCTAGATAGGATAAACCAGTGCTCAGCATGTTAGAAAACAGGTTTTAGATGTCAAAGGGGTATTTCGCACGAAATAGCAAGAGCTATTTCGTACGAAATCACACTCAGGTATTTCGCACGAAATAGACCTTTGCTATTTCGTACGAAATTAACACCCCTATAAATACCTGTTGTGCTGATTCATTTGTAACGTTCGAGATTTCAGAGCCGAGGTGCTGCCTGTTTGTCAAACGATCAGGATTGCTTTGAAATCATTAATAAAAGGATAATTAAGAGGAATTAAGCTGTTTCACGTCTATATCACTGATTCCGCCTTTGATATGGATCATAAACTCTTCTGATTGACTCGTTAGGGTCACACGACGATCCAACAAATTCAGCTCTGCCCCAAAATTTACTGAACATAAACGATTCAGAATCCTGTAGCTTTGTTTCCTGAATTGCTAGAAAATGTATCCCATAGCTCGTCTTCAACCCACGGATCCAATCTGATTTCTGATTACTCCGCACTCCCCTCAAGTTAACAGATAAACAATTCATCAGGAACTATTGATAACACCTTCGTCAGTAATTAATTTCTCAGTAGCGAACACGAAACCATCAAGATTAATACCTATTAATGACCCAATTCCAATCATGGCCTGAACCTCAGAGCCGATGTTCTGATGTTGATTCAGATCTACCTGAACAGAATCTTCTCCCATCACCGAGTTCCCATCTACTACAGCCCCCTTCTTTTCCGGTACTGGAATTTGAACATCATTCGTCCTGATCTCACCTTCCTCAACTTCCTCCATATCATCTGGTTCCAGATCTGAATCTGACTCTGTATCCGATTCTGAATCCCTGGTTCCATACGTTGTCTCATTATCAAAGTTCGGTACCCACCGCTCAGGAGATTCGGAGACCCAGATTACAATACTCTTGTCATTCCACTTAATCACCACTGTCTCCTCAATTCTAGTCTTTTGGGTCGTCAATACCTTAATCGTGTCGACCGAATTATCCTCCTCTTGCCACGAGAAAGTCGATGGTTAATTAAACCACGTTTAAATCAGAGCTAAGATGAATACGATCCCGATGCTCGAAGTTATTGAATTGAATTTTTCTAAACTTTGATGACTCTTTAAGAAGGTGGTTTTGTTTTGACTCTTTCAAGAATCATTATGGAGCTTTTGATTATGTCTCCTAACAAGAATTGTTATGGAGCTTTTAATTATGTCTCATAATTTTATTTAATTTGACATGAACATGTCATGAATCAAATGAAAGTTTTATTTAACTCATAAAATTATTTTAATTGTGTTTAAATAAAAAAATAAATATAAAGTTTTGAGATAGTAAAAAAGAAATCTTATGATTCATTTTTCTAGATAAGAGAGAAAATAAAAAAAAAATCTAGATAAGAGAGAAAATAGAGAAAAATGAGATGAAAGAAAGAGGAATTAGAGAAAGCATTTTGTTAAAAATTTTAATGGAATTTAGAGAGGATTACTCTCTAATTCTTCTACCATCACTAACTTCATCTTTTTATTTTTCCATATAAATCGAAAACACCTTTACCCAGTGTAATCTCGGACGCATGAGCAGTGGCGAAGCTTGAGATTTCCGATCAGGGGGTCGAAAACGTATATACCTAAAAAAATTATAAAACTGGGGGGTTGAAAACGTATATACCTAAAAAATTCTATACGAAAACTAAATACCGGGCATTACTGAGCGAAAAGTTCCCCCCCCCCCGGCCCCACAAAGTTGTGCCCCTGCGCATGAGCCATCTACGGCAGTACACACTGCTCCGATTCTAGTACCATCGGAGAAACATGTTCGTCTAAGAGGAGACACAAAATTTGTTTTAAAGGACCTGTGTTGAACACGAATTTCCAGTCAACCGTCAACAATAGTTTGTCCATTCTTGCAGCGAAGGATCGTACAAGAAGAAGTGGTTCAAGTTCTCGTCGAAGACAGGAAAGATCATACCAGAAGACGTGGTAAAAATTCTTGTCAAGACAACCCAATTTGTATCACTTTATTCACATAAAGTCGTATTTTATTTTATTTTATTTTATTTTTCTTTAGGTTTTGCATAAAGTATTGTACTAGTTATTTCTTATACAAATAACGAGAGTATCGTTATCATTATTTATTAATTTTATTATACATATTTGGATTATTAAAAAAGTTGATGATATGATAAATGAAATCAAATCAAACTAGTTATTTTCCGCCCGCGCGTTGCGGCGGGACCCAATGACTACAAAAGGCATGTCAGCAACAGCAAACAGATACCGAATATCAAAACATAAATAAAATGACGTGGTAAGGATAATCACTCCGTCATAAAAAACAATTTTAAATAACCTAATATATAATAATAGGACCCACACGTCCTACACGTTGGAAATTCGGTTGTTTTCAGTTCAGTAATAAATTACGGTGCTAACACGTTAAAATATGGATGAGCTCGGTACCGGTAACGGCAGCGAAAGTATCGATACGGAAAATCATCGAAATTAGATACCGGCACCGAAAATGCTCGGTATAATACGATATGGTATTTGAAGGTAATCAATAAATACAGGTATGGTGCTAGACCGGTGTCGAACCGAAAGTAACGATTCTGAAAACGCCAAAAGGTGGGTACCAAATTGGTACCGAAAATGATTTGTTATAGTAAATTTGGTACCGATACGATGCCGATTCGTTTACAGGATTTGATACGATTTGCTCATCAATATTCTAAATATGCAAGTTAATTTTACATGTTACAATTCATTCATTATAGAAAAAGACAAAAAAGAAAGCAAAATAAGTTGTGTATATAAAACTTCATTCAAACGAAATACAGTTTACTTACTGTGTGTATGAAAAGTAATCTAAACGGTGCAATTACTTGCATTGTTGCGTTGCTACAGGATTTGATGAGCTCGGTACCAAAAATACCGTTACCGAAATCCTCAAAAGTGGGTACCGGTACCGAATATACCTAGTATGGTACGGTTCGGTACCGGCCGGTACTGGTACGGTACCGGTATTTGAGGGTAAAAACCGGTGAATACCTGTGCAGAACCGGTACCGAAAATACACCGATTTGGTAAATTTGAGACTGGTACCTATACCCGATACCATTTGCTAATCTCTTAATGATGTATTCCATTCTAATTTTAATTTAAAAAATAAATTATAAAGCACTGTTCCCGTTACCGAAATCCCCAAAAGTGGGTACCAGTACCGAATATACATAGTATGGTACGGTTCGGTACCGGTCGGTACTGGTACGACACCGGTATTTGAGGGTAAAAACCGGTGAATAAATGTGCAGAACCAGTACCGAAAATACACCGATTTGGTAAATTTAAGACCGGTACCTATACCCAATACCATTTGCTGATCTCTTAATGATGTATTTCATTCTAAATTAATATATGATAAAAAAAAAGTGAAGCACTGTTCATTCACTTTCTTTTTTTTTATCATATATTAATAATAATAATTGAGGAATCCAACATCACCATGGAGGTCTAGACTCGGAAGACGTTCAATTTTGTGGCACCGAGATGAATGGTGTATTGTTCCCATGATAAAAGAAAAAAAAGTTATTTTGTTTATGATAGTTCTTTAAAAAAATAAAATGAAATGAGAGTAAATTGCCATCTTAGTCCTTGAGGTTTGGTCCAAATTGTCATTTTAGTCCAAATAGTTTTTTTTTTTTCCTTTGAGTCCCTGACTTTTTCAATTTCTTGCCATTTTGATTACATTGCCTAACTCAGTATCTGGTTATAACCAGGGGTATTTTTGGCATAACTGTTGTGTAGTGATAACCAAGGGTAGTTTACAACATAATTTATAAACCTCATAATAATGTAATGCCAAAAATACCCCTGATTATAACCTGGTTTTTAGACTAAGTTAGACAATATGATCAAAATGACCAGAAAAAGGAAAAGTCAAGGACCCAGAGAAGAAAAAAAAACTATTTGGACTAAAATGGCAATTTAGACAAAAAATCAGGGACTAAAATGGCAATTTACTCAATGAAATGAAGAAAAAGAAAAGAAATAAGAAATATACAGAAACTATGATAAAGCGAGAGAGTTTTTCCTGATTGATTCTACATGAAAAAAGTATGGTACCTGAATATCATGGAGGCAAATTGAGTTGTCACATTCACAAACTAAAAAACTATGGAGGGATATTGAGTTGTCACATTGACAAACTTTAAAAAAAAAACATCATATTTATTGAAAATATTTATAAGTTGTACGTCAATAGTTATGAAAAGAATTATGAATCCCTTTAAATTTCACAAATAAAAGTAAGCTCACTATTCTCACACCCTTAAAATAAAATGTTATTTTTACATCCAACAACTATACAATTGGTATATAGTTATACAAAAAAAATGTCAAGAAATGTTTTTTGTCTCCATGTATACGAGTCGTATAACAATATACGACCCGTATAACATGTTATACGACCCAAAACTCATATAATGTTATACGACCCGTATAATGTTATACGGCATATATAGAAATGTTATACGACCTAATATTTTCTCAATTTATAAGAGCCGTATAGCATTATACGACCCAATATTTGTCATGTCAGATTATTCTATACGCGTCGTATAACCCTATACGACCCGTATAGAGGGTGTGAAAATAAGATATTGGGGTGTTGTTTCATTAAAGAAAATGCATTTCTCGGCCACTTTTAGTTTTTTTATTTTACGGGCCTGTTTAGAAACCAAAACCTTAAATTTTGACGAGTTATACTCCTCACGTCAAGTATAAGCTAGTTTTTCAGTTCTTGAAAAAAGTAAATAAAAAACGGGTCAGATTTTGTACTTTCCAAGATAATTCTGATAACATGTAAAATTAAAGTGGATTAATGAAGCAACGCCCCCTTGCCAAGTGGAGATGTGTGATTGGTTGAGAAATGAAGTACACACATGCACATTACCACACTCATGAGAGAATCCTTCACGCCCCCATAACACCCTCTAGGAGCGGTGTTCAACGCCCAAGCCGACTACCATGAACTAAGGCTGGCAAATCGTGTCTTAACAGGTTTCTGACGGCGCGCACAACATAAGTTTCAAACATGATTACGACTCGTTTAACTACTTTCTACCTCATGTTTATAAAACAGTTTTATGTTTTATGTACAAAGATGAATAAATGATAGATCCTGACATTGTAATTTTAATTATTTTAAAAATTAAAAAAGTCAAAGGGTGTATTTTTCAGTCAAACAGGTCTAATCGTATCTTAACAGGTACCCAATTGCCAGCCGGCATGAACCCATGGCTTGGGACGTTAAATGGTTACACATAATCTTAAGATAATAAAACCATGTCTGATATAATCTTAGGTAAAAGTATAAAACCATGTGTAATATAGAAACTAACATATAAATATACCTTACAGATTAACACAATAATTAAAACCTCTCCATAATAGCAAAAGGTTATTCCAACAATTATTTCCTTGTGTTCTTTTGAAATAAGAAGCAAAAGCTAAAACCTGAATTTGATTCCATTTATATGTATAATAATTTTCTAGTTAAAGGGAGCTTATGGACAATATTCTTGTTTCAAGGATATTAGTTTAGGATGTATCTTTAGCATCCAACCCGTGTATTTTGCTCTAATGTATAAACTACTTGGTCAGGAATCAGGATTGTTTCTCATCTGAAATGTGTTTCTTAAATAATTGGTATGAATGAAATCAGATTCGATGCCTGCGGTTGGTGGTGTAAACAAGCTCGAGCCCAAACTTTAGTTTGTATAAGCTCATTTAATATATTAACACCAACCCAAGCTTCATTTATCGAGCTTGACTAGGCTCACGAGTCCGAACAAGTTTAAGAATGTCTATATATACTTGTTATTTAGTACATCAACTACATAATAATAAAATTGTAACGTAAGAATAACAAATAATATATATTTTCATCTCTAGTAAGCGAGATGAGTTCAAGCTCAAATTTCAGCTCGCAAATAGGTTTTAAGAGTCAAGCCAAGCAAGCTTGTATAGTTTCAAGCTCAAGCATGAATTAGCCAAACCGAGCTTGAACACAACTTGTGAACAGCGATACCTGCACCGATCCAAAACTAGACCATTTGAACCGAGCCGGTTTCAGTTATGAACCAAAATGTTAAAAAAAAATTAGAACTGACGCCATATAAGAGTTTCAGGCTAGACTGAACCGTTTTGAACACATGAATTAAACCTAATTCCCGCCTTAAAACCCGTTTCATAAAAATTAAAAGTAAAATTTTGTTACTTCTTATCGTGGACCGAAAATCAGATCTTACATAACTGGTCCCGGCTAATCTAATTCAACGGTTTGCAGGTTTTAGCAGTTTGAACGAAGTTCTACACATCCGCACATTACACCAAAGTAACATGATACAATAGAAACACAACATCCACCATAATCTAAGCTAGCATCCAAACAAGAAATGCATACTTATAAAAAAAATATATATCGCAGTAATTGATCGATAATATTTATAAAAAATAATCTGGAGTTTTGCGGGTTGTGTCTGGCTCGATCTGCTTCGGGGCTGGATCAAATTGAAGAAAGTTTTGCTCCATGTTTTCTCCAATTTCGAGAATTGCGGCCATATTCCCACAGCGATAACAGTAATTTGGAGCACTAAATACAGTCACCACATTCTTGTCCTGATAATTTCATATATAACAAAAATATCACAAGTTTATTTTATCCATTTCGACCCGTTTACTTATTAATGGGTCTGGTTTAAGTTCAACTTTAAATCGGTAAAGTTAAAGAAGTAAGCAAACTGACCAGGTTTAACGCTTTAAACCGTTTATTACAAAAAATAATAATAATAATAGCAATAAAATAAAATCTAGGTTGTTGTAATATTGTTGTTCAGTAATTGCATTAATTATGTAAAAAATGAAAAATGAATGAAAAGGTTTTGTAGGATTGAACCCGAACACGACCCATGTATTTATCTGAGTCAGAGACAACAGCCCCGACTCGCACACACTTAAAATTAATATAACCCAAACAAGACCCGCTTGTGTGGTTTTGAATGGGTTGTAAACATGTTAATCGGTTGGTGGGTTGTAATAAAGGGGTTAAACGGGTTGGAGGTTCTCCATTTTAATTAAACAGGATGGTAGGTCTACTTGTTTAATTAAACAAGTTAAACATGTCAACCTAGGCATGTAAATGGATAGAACGAACATGAACACAGGCATGTTCATGTTCGTTCATTTAATTTTAACCTAACACGAACATATAAATGAACATATTTTTTGGTACATGTTCAATTATTGAGAAAATGAGCATGTTCGTGTTCGTTTATGTTCGTTCATTTAAAACCTAAACGAAAAGGTCATGAAAGTAGACGAACGTAAACAAACAAACTTAAACCGACTTAATTTAACAAACAATAAACAACACAAATAAACATAACTGAACTTAATTGACTAAACATAAATGAACATAAATTTTTTTTATATAAATTAGTGATTATTTACTATAGATTCCATTGAAAACCCTTTTTATTACTAAAAAGCCCAATTACCAACTAGTTATAGTTATATAAGAAGTTGGAAAGTTCCTTTTATGTTTAACTAGTATAACAGACCCGCGTGTTGCAGCGGGCTCGTAATCGCATACGTAATTTAGGTACACCAATTGCGATTAGACTCATAATTGCATACGTAATTTAGGTCAACCAATTGTGATGTGCTGGTAAAAATCTAGTGATTGAATTAGTTTGAAGACTAATAATAAATTTATGGTTATTGAACCAATAAGTATATAAAATGTTAGTAGATACAAACATTTAATATGTGTTTTGATGTATATGTTTTTTTCAAGCAACCTAAGTATAAGCAACAATATCCTTTAGTAATTTAATATTTTATAAATACCATTTTATATAAATAAAAAATCAAAGACCTTGTACTCATGTGCTTGTTGTACCAAAATTATGATAAAAAGAAAAAACAAATAAAAAGTAGTGGTCATGTGTTATGTATTGATTGGGGAGTATCTTTTGAAACACCAATTAAAACAAACAAAAATTGAATAGTAACTTAGTGAGGAGAACTAAATTTGCTAAATTATACAGGGATAATATTTATATAAGGGGAAAGTGAATATGAGGCTGTTACACATCTAAGCTTATATGCAAAACCCTCAAAACTATGTCATTTTGATAAAAACCCCCAAAAAAATAAACTAAAACACACCATATTGTATCTTCCTTTTTTTTCTATGATGATTAAGTTCTGTAGATCCCTATTTCTATGAACATACAAAAGTAGCGTTAACTGCATCAACACCATGTCATCTTTTATTGATTCAAGAATTTCAAAAAAAAAATCACCTCATGTGTACGCATTTAACTGGTGGCATGGCTAAGCTAAAAAACTGAAACACATTTCACACTTCGTCGAACTATTAAGTAATAAGAAACATTTACTTTTCGAGTCACAACAAAAAACAAAATTTTAGTTTATATTTAGGGATTTAATTTCAGATTTAGGTGGTCCGAATTTGATCTTCTACCTGTATTGTTTTTTTGTTTCATTTGATTTGATCTTCTATTTGTTTTGTTTTTCGTTTCATTTGATTTTGATTTGATTTTCGATGAAAATTTAATAACAACTACTTTTCTATGTTGAACTTCGTCATCAAGAAAAAAAGGAAGATATAATATGGTAGGTTTTTAAGAATTTGAATCAAAACGACGTAGTTTCAAGGGTTTCACATCTAAGCTTAGGTGTGTGACAGCCCTATATTCACTTCCCCTTTATATAAATATAACTACTTATGTATTTAAGCTGAAACGAACATAAACGAACAAATATAAACAAATGTATATAAACGAACATAAACGGACGTTCATGAACATAAATGAACGAACAAAACTTCGTTCGTTTAATTAAATGAACAAAAAGTGTGTTCATGTTCGTTCGTTTATCAAATAAACAAAGAACATAAACGAACTTCCTGCCAAACAAGTTCACGAACAATTCATGAACGTTCGGTTCGTTTACAGGCCTAGGTCAACCAAAAAAAGTTAGATTTTCCATTCCTGGTTTTGATGCGTACTAAAAGATGACATGACAAGTTTCAATGCGAACTTGTTTTGACCCTTACCAAACCCACCCATGTGATGCCTATAATAAAATTGGTACTCGCATAATGCAAATGAGAAAATAAAAACACGGATACTAGTTATATATTTATAAAAATATGAACTTAAAAGATTACTGAGAGATTTAAAAGGTTCCTTTTTTCCATTATTATATAGAGGGTGACAAACCTGGCACCAATTGAAACCCTCCATGACAAGCTGGTGGGCCCTTGAGATGAGAGTGAGCCCATTGGTATGGTTAAACTGGGTTGCAATATCTTGTCCAAACGTATAGCCAGCCCCACGAGGTGAAATTCCCCACCCGCACCTGTCATCTGGGTCTGACCATAAGAGGTCACACATTGGTCCTTCATGCGGGACCTACAAAATCGTACAAATGTCCAACAAAAGATATTCAAAACTTGAGATACAACTGGGAAACAAATAACTAGAATAATTAGGGATGGCAACTCATGTGAGGGTTCGGGTCGGTTCAACCCGTTTAGTTAAACGCGTAAAAAACCCAACCCTAACCCAGGACCACTCATGTAACCCATACACGACCCACTTAACCCGTTTATCAAAATGGATCAAATGGTTTGGAGGGTTAAAAGGATTGGCCATAAACTGGTTAATCCAATGTTTAAAAGGGGTGAACCGTTTATTCACAACCCAAACCAAACCAAACACCACACGTTTATTAAACGGGTTGACTGTTTATTTTCATGTCGTCAACCCCCCCCCCCCCCCCCACACACACACACACCCACAAACCTTTTTTATACATAAATATACATGGTTAAAAAAACCTAAAACTGGAAAGTATTTTTCAACATTTGTGAATAGTAACATCTTTTTTTGTTTAAAGACAATCATCAATCAATTAGATACCAAGAGAGAAACTAGAAAATGGGTATCTAAAGACATGGAATGTGAAAAAAAAAACAATCAATCAATTATACGTAATTGTACATGGTTAAAAAGAATCCCAAAATTTAGAAAGTATTTTCCGACATTAGGAGAATAGTAGTAGATATTTTTGTTTAAATATAATGGGAGAGACAGAGTGGATTATGTGGTTATATAAGCGCCTTATGTATCACAGTTAAAGCGATAGGTACCGGTGTTTATGCGGTTCATGCAGTTCTCTACTTAAAATTGGTTATGTATTGAACGACCCTCTATGTGTGTGTATTCAATCATGTACCTCTTGAATGCGGTCCAAGGATCGAATATTATCTAGGGTGTCCAGAGATGGTGAAAGTCCTCCGTGCAAGCAAAAGACCTATAAAATATCAACATAATTAATTAGATATCAACAAAGTTAGTTATATTTGATTTTAACATGTACGTCACTACGTCATTAGTTCGAGATTTATGCACATGATTTTAACCTGACTCTCAATAAGTGCTGTAAGAGGAAGGTAATCAAAAAGGTCAGTGAAATACTTCCAAACGTTTGCGTTTCCATACTTTCTCAGACATTCATCATAGAAACCATACCTGAATTGAAGATAAAGGATTATCAAGTAAAAAAGAAAATTATGCAACCTTTGAACTTCCTTCATGAAGATCGATTAGTGGTATTTACAAATAAAATATATGTGTCGGTGTACATGATTCACGTTACGTGCAAACATAAAACTATAAAAGAATACAAGATGGACAAAAACCACTTAAGCTATTACAAAAATTGGGTCTTCAAAGGGTAGCCCTAGTAACTACAATATTAGTGGCTTTAGTGCAAACCCTAACTTCTCTTGGGTAGAAAATGCATTAAACCAATAGACTTGAAAGATCAATATGATAATTGGACTGCTTATCTTGTTTCGGTTGGAATAAAGATGATTGTGATAATTGAATTGCTTGTCTTATTTCATTTTACATTTCAAAATATCGTTTTGTAGGAATGATATCTCTGAGTGTGATCATTGAGTTAGCCGTTACGCCAAGAAGGAACCGTGTTCTATCATCAAAATTAAGTTTTATTTATATATATATATATATTAGGTATTTAGGTATAAGGGATCAAATGAGAACCGACAAATCTTTAGGAGCCATTTTATTCACTCGTCTATTCACTGATTGTTGAATCATTAGTACGTATAGTGTATTCACTTGTAGAACCATCAAAATATTATAGCGCATTCATAGTGAACAGTGAGCGAGCAAGATGGTCCTAATGATATAATCACTACTATATATAATATAAATAACCACTAATAAAGTCAAGGTCTTACACTTGAGTAATCTGCCGGCTCTCATGATTTCCTCTAAGAATTGTAAGTCTGTCTCTGTAACGAACTTTAAGAGCCACTAAGAGCGAGACAGTCTCAACTGAATAATACCCACGATCTGCAGTAACAATATGATCCAAAATTAGAATGAAATGATATTAAACAAACAATTTCAATTGTTCACAGCTGACAGAATGAAAGAAACCAATTTCATACGCACATCAGCACAGAATACTTGAGACCAGTAAATCATAAGTTCATAAACACAAATTGAATGTGTATACATGCTTTTACAATGACCGTTGTACGTCCGGGATGGCCGGATAAACTTCCAAAACAAAAGGAATAGTTGGCAAAACTAAAGAAATCTGATTATTGATTGACAAATAACCTTTCCCAATTGATGATACTGAAATAGTGAAATCTACTTCTATAATCTAAATATCTACTTCCAACTCCCGAAACTCGAAAAATAAAAACATTATCAAATAAACCTAATGTAATCAATTACATTCCAGATATAAATCAAGCAAGTTACAAGCAGGCAGTATCGCAATCTTCAAAGATACTAACACCCTCCATTTGTCATTACAAACCTCATTTATAGTTCCACTTCATTTACACCATCAATACATGCATATACACCCAAATTTCTATACCAACACAAAATCCCCAAATATAAGAAACACATAAAAGGTAACAAACAATAAACAACTCACCAACATAATCTCCCATGAAGAGATAATTCGTATCAGGAGTACTCCCACCAATCTTAAACAGCTCAATCAGATCATAAAACTGGCCATGAATATCACCGCAAACCGTAACCGGACACTTCACCGGCTGAACATTATATTCCTCCACAAGTATAGCCCTAGCTTGATCACAAAGACTTTTCACCTCCAATTCCGTCAACGCTTTGCACTCCATCAACTGCTCTATCTGCCTATCTATATCCGCATGCGACGGCATCTTCACCTCTTTTCCGTTCAATTTTCCGATCAAATTTCCGTTCAAATCTCAACAATCGAAGATCCGATTACAAAATTTCAACAAATCTCTAAACAATAAACATATTTCTAACAAATTCGAGCCGAACGATTCAGTAATTAACCTAATTCGGAATATCTAGGGTTTGATATTGATATATCATGCTCCTGTCAATTTTCCTATCAATTTTCCGAACAATTTTCGATCAAATCTCAACAATCGAAGATCAGATTACAAATTTATAACAAAATTCTAAACGATAAACATAATTTTAACAGATTCGAGCCGAGAAAATTAGGAATTAACCTAATACGGAATACCTAGGGTTTGATATTGATATCATGATGCGAAATATCATAAAATTGGTTCCGATAAACGCAGGATTTGAAGATAATGATGAATTTACCTTTGGTGTGTGTACATGTATGTGAGTAGATGTAGCGTGATGAAGAAGAAAACGGAAATTTTCAGAGAAGAAATGAAATCATGAGAAACTGAAACTCAATCACAAGTCACCGATGATTTCCAGTCAAAATCATCTTGATGATGGTATCCACGTGTCGATGTTTTCGATGAAGAGTGCTATCGTGCGCTTGCCGGCGTAGGTTAGCAATAAAATTTTAGGGGTTTTTTTTTTTTTTTTTCTTTGGTTTACGCTATGTTCCCGAGTCTCATTTAACTGGGGGAGGGGAGGGAAAAAAGATGAAAATATGAAAAACCATGTTCCCGAGTTTCATTTAACAAGGGGAGGGGAGGGAAAAGGAGGGAAAATTGAGGAAAATATGACCATATTTTCATCCTCCCAAATTAGAGAGATTAGGAGAGAAAATTTTTCCTTCCCCTCCCCTCCCCTTGTTAAATGAGACTCGGGAACATAGTGTTAATGTAAAGTAAAGTAATGGTATGTTTTCAGTTTTCACATCTTGCGTTGCGGCGAACAGAGTTTGGAATTACGTCTCTAGATGGTGTAAAGTTGCTCTGTTTTCGATTAATATGGTTAGAGAGCTTTTGGACATTCATGATCATATTGGTTTATGCGGTCTAGCGAAAGAGATCTTTCACATGATTGGTTTAATTAGTTGCTGGAGCATATGGAGGACCAGGAATGAAGTTAAATTTTCCAATTGTCAAGCTCGGATAGAAGATATTTGTAGTGAAATTAAGCCGGTAGGATACTTGTGGGTTAGTAGTAGATTGAAATCTAGGTCCATCTCGTGGAACGGGTGGTGTAACTTCCAAATCGGAGACCTACCAACTATGTTATATCGACTCTGAATCATGTGAGCATGTATTTTTTATGTGTCCTTTTGTCAACTGATACGGAGAAGCGTCTCATTGCGGTGTGGGTGTGATCTTACATGTTTGAATTTGTTTAAGCAAGTTATTAATATTGCAGATGGGCTACCATCAAATTGATGTTTGTTGGTGACCCTTGTGTTTTTATCCAAAAGTTTGTTGTGTAGAAAATGTGATCCGCTGAAACTGCCATTGCCGTCACCATTCTATGGAACCATCGTGGTGTTGTGTTCCTGCCACATCGCGCTAAGCCGAGCTTAATTATCGAGCCCGGTCCAAGCCTGGCATATGAAGCTAGTCAAGCTTGTCGAGCCTTATCAAGTCTTAGTGTAACATTAGTTTTTATTAATATTTTGTTAACATTACCCCTTACTTTCAGTTGTCTAATAAACAAGATGAGCCGAGCTTAATTAAACTTGTTTAAGAGCCAAGCCCAAACTTAAATATTAGCTTGTTCTGTAAATAATCTTGAGCATGAGCTTCACTTATCGAGCTCGCGAGACTAAACGAGTCTACTATTTATATTTTTTTATTTAATATATTCATTAATAGATAATAAACGAGCCGAGCTGGAGCTCAGCTCATTTGCACCTCTACATGTGATGTATATCCATCACAATAATGAAATAATAAATATTATACGAATAAGAAAACTATCATAAACGAGTACTGCAATGCAAAATGTCGCTTCCGCTGCATCACGCGGGCATCCTACTAGTATTAAATAGTCATATTAAGTTTATTTACATTTTAATTATTAGGATTATGGTAATAGATTAAAAAAGTTAATTATACAAATAGGATTATGGTAATAGATTTTTTGTTTGAAATACATGATTTTAATGTTGTAATATTTGTTAAAGTATTTGTTACACTCTACTAGTTATAATTACTCAACCCAAATTTTGAACTTGATGGACTTTCAATTGGAAATCTCTAATGATAAAAAAAAGTCACAAAACCCTAATCAAATTCAAGCTATGAAATGGGATGTCCTATCCACAATGAACAATACAAGGACATCTAATCAAAAATCCTAAATATCATCTTCACATAGTGAAATAAGTGAAATATTTCAAAGTTCCTTATTATTAATATGCGACCTATGGAAATGATTTTACTTTAAGTTTTGTAAAGTTATTCACCAAAGAAATAGTACGAACCATTTTTCGAGAGGCAATAATCAAGTCTCGAGAAGTTGAGAGCAAGAGCGGCACTTAGCAGAATCTTGTTCTACAATGTCACACCCTCAAAATCCACATGCGGAGTATCACCGCTTGGAGGCGTGACTGACCAGGATCAAGCCACCAATCATATTGAACAAGCATGTAAGTAAACATAAAATCCAACACAATATAATTGGTGTCCAAATCAAAACGTAATTATGTTGCAAGCGGAAGCATAAAGTTTAAAACCAAAGCATAAGTTAAATGTTCCAAATGTTTAACATGGCACACAAATGTGCATGTCCCACAACGACCACGCCTCCTCGTGCAAGCTCCCTAAGCACCTAACGACCTGCAAGGCATGTAACAACGAGTCAACAACAAAGTTGAGCGAGTTCACAGTTGTTTGTTTAGTTTCACGAGTTTGTTTTGAAAACCATAAGTTGTTTCGTAATTCACGAGTTAACCAGCATTCCTTGTTTCCCAAACCATACCCATAATTAGTGGGGGCTTCCCCATGTAAACCACTAGACCGTTACCATATCGACAACTTACGAACAATAGTTGTGCCCTACGTCAATGTCTATCATCATTGACTAAGTGCCCAGATCCATTAGTACACGCCCGTCCGAACGGCACGGTGTGAGGCTTGTCAACCCCAATAGCGCTATTAACTAATGACCCGCTCGCCATTGGCCCGGCGATTAAGTCGATATAAAAATGAGGGACTTCATGATAGAGTTTTTGTGACAACCGTCACTTTTCCGTACATTCCGTACACTAGATGAACAGTAATTTGTGCTTTAATGACTGTACATGATCTAGTTACCAGACAAATAAATTTCTGAATTCCATGCAAGTGAATTCATGCACATTTTGTGCTACAAAATATAGCTTTATGCATAAACGAGAGCGTTGCGTCAGAAATATTAGTAAACTCACCGGTAAGACACATCGTGTCAACAGAACTGCAGAAAGCAGCCAGACATTAGAATTGAGGCCTAGGTGTAGGTCCGACGACAAAAATGCATTAAAACCCAAGAGTACATACAAGGGTTTATTATATATGCAATACGAAAGCAAAAATAAGCACTAAAAAGCACCCGAAACGCACTTTAAGTGCAGAATTTTATATAATTCAGCTCTAATAAGCTTTTAGACATATGAATATTTTGCAGAAATGTCGTTTTATTATCCAGAATACTTCCCCAAGCGTTGGGAATTAAAAGGGATACAAAAAGGTACTTAAAGGGTACTAAAAAGTGTAATTTAGCACTTTAACGAATCGGTATCTAACCGAACAACCGAATATTACCCGGAACACCAAAATAATGCTAGAAGCATTATTTTTATTATTCTGAGCTAGTTAGGGTCCCCGGGCACCCTAACACTCACCAAAATATCTTGAAACTAACATAACTAACTATATGCTTGGAATTGAACATCAAACTAACTAGATGGTTAAAAATTACAACTAGACCCCCTCCCCCTCATGCCATAATCGACCCACATGGCCTAATTAAGTGAATCTTCACTTGATTTCCCTAAGATATGCCTAGATTTGGCCTTGTACTTAGGAGACACCATACACATTGGGCAAAAGACTTGAAATGGTTATAAGTGTTAGATGGAGGTTCATGATCTTGCATCTCTCACACACAAACACACACTAATCTCTTCTCTTCTCCTCCCCTCATCCACGGCCGAAGACTCCCCACCATCCCACCATTATCATTCATCCATTCCACCCATTTCCAAGCACATTCAAGAGTGATAGAAGGTGTTTCATGAAGTTTGTTGCACTCGGAACTTGAAGAACCTCAACCGTTTGCTTTTATCCACTTCATTTGCCCTCTTGAACTTCCCTAGCCTTGAGCTAGTAGTAAGTGTTCTAAAACACCTTCTTGATCTTGTCTAGAGTGGTTAATAAGAGATTTGTCGGTTGAAAATCATGAACATACTAAATCACCAACTAAAAGTCTACTAAAGTGATGAATATGATGGTTAATAGATGGATAATTGTGTAAAACTTGTTAAACTTGTTTTGTGATGATTATTTTGTGTTGTTTAATGCTAGTAGTAGTTCGGATCGTCATCTAACCCGGCTAGGTTATGTTCTTAGAACATGAGCTAGTGTATGTTAAAGTATAAAAAGGACTAGATGATGAACACTACTACTATTAAACATGAACTTGTGTAAAAACAATTTATCTTATGAAATGGAGTTCTAAACTAGTAGATCTAAAGATCTACAAGTGGTATTTTCGAAAGACCAACTGTAAGACAAAACCATGTTTTAAAACCGGATCTTTCATGAAGTAGAAGTGTTTTTATGAACAAACAAGTGTGTGGACACTTGTGTAACAAAAGTTTTAACAAAGAAATAATTTTCGTAAAAACCGACTAGAAGTTGTGAAACTTCATATTCTTTAAAAATAAAGTTTTTAAGAAATTAAACTTATTTTTAAAGATAACAAGGCTTACTAAATGTGCTAGTAAATTACTACACATTTTTGTAAATATTCAAGTTCATGAAATGGAGAAACTAGTGATTGTTGTTGATGATTATTGTTGATAATTGTTGTTGATGATTGTTGACGATTTAAAAGAAAATAAACACATGTTTTGAAAACATGGGAAACCTCCATTTTTAGGGGAAACTCTGTCAAAATTTTTATAAATTTTGACACTTAGAAAAATATAAGTTTTTGGGAAACTTATTCCCTAAAAATGTATTTAAAGTATTACCAAGGTTTCCCTAATTTTTGGTGATAAGAAATGAGGATTTCTTCAAGAATAAAAATGGATATAAGTATGTATATTTTTGAGAGAAAAATATATATTATTTTATCACCAACTTTTGTGCTAGGTGTATATAGTATGTGTTATACGTGCTAGTGTATTAAGACTTAAAAATACACTAAATACTCATGAGGAGTATAAACATAAAAATACACACACAACATACAAGATACATAATTCGGGTGCAAAGTGCAAAACATGAGATACTTATATTAATTTTTGAGAAAATAATATAAGTAAAACACTTAGTTAAAAATATAGAATATTTTTAACACAAGAATATATACAAAAGAGAGTGACTGTACTTGTGCGACGCAAGTCTAGTGACTAACGTTAAGAAAACGCGTATAGGTTACGACGTTAATTAAGCAAATCCGGTGAAGTTTACGACGCACAGGAACGCAAAGTTGTGAGTTCATGCTCCCCCTCTTCTCTAACTGTTTTTGGTTTTATAACTCTCGGGGGTGAAATACATGTTACAAATATTATAATTTTTACAAGGGGTAAAAATACAAGAAGCACTCTTGGTGAGAACGAGAACCGAGTGCAATATGATTTGAGAATACGAGAAGCACTCGTGGTGAGTGCAATATGATGAGCTTTAAGAAAAGCCTAGAAAATACTAGATCATGTGAGCTTAAACTAGATATTGAGATGCCATTAATACTTAATTAGGGACGAGGGTTAGATCTAACGGGTACGGCCGAGCCCCACTCATGGTCCTTATGTGACCACTTGAGTGCTTCGGTGTCCCAGTCGAGGGAAATCGACGCAGTCGAGGTTAATCGACACAGTCGAGGGTAATCGACACAGTCAAGGGAAATTGACACAGTCGAGGTTAATCGACACAGTCGAGGGAAATCGACATAGTTAGAGGGAGAATATACTAATGCTCCCTATGTCCTCACATGCCTTAAGGGAGAAAATACTAATGCTCCCTATGTCCTCACATGCCTTAAGGGAGAAAATACTAATGCTCCCTATGTCCTCACATGCCTTGAGGGAGAAAATACTAATGCTCCCTATGTCCTCACATGCCTTGAAGGAGAATATACTAATGCTCCGTATGTCCTCACGTGCCTTAATAAACAATCATTTAAAACGTGGGGTACACAAGAAAACTTGAATGATACTTGAGTACGTGGGGTACTCAAGAAAACGAGAATTATACTTGAGTACGTGGGGTACTCAAGAAAGGCTTGAATTATACATGACACATACTATGTTTTCATACAAAGTATAAAAACGTGAAATACAAAGACGCATGAACTCGCTCAACTTTATGTTGATGTTTTCCAAAATTACATGTATTTCAGGTGACAGGATGGATCTTGGGCGCAAGTGTCGTAACTAGAAGTAGACTACAAGTTTAGATGTCATCCACTTTTGTTGAATTGTAACCTTGTCAAAGGTCGTGTTTTGAAAACTTAAATAACAAGTATTTGTAATACTCAAATTTTCATGAATGGATGAACATCGTTTTGATCATGTAGTTGTTTATTACGATTGAATGCAATGATAACAAGCTAGTCACACATCATACGCTTTCGCAAAAGACAGGGTGTGACAGTTTTGTCTAGTAAGTTAATGTTGTCGTCCTTCCTATGGAGGAGCAGAGGTACGAAATCTACCCAAGGAGATTACGCAAGTTCAATGTTGTCGTCCTTCCTATGGAGGAGCGAAGGTACATATTCTACCCAAGGAGAATATGCAGGTTCTATTTAGTCTCTTTACCCATTCCCTAACCACCGGGAATCCCATGCCTTGTAGAAAGTGTGAACTCACCTTGATTTGCTCGGCAGATAAACAAAATGGTCACTCGAGCTCTATGGGGTCAACCACGTCCTAACATGGTTACCATACAAGTCAGGTCTAGGTTCAAGTAGTGCACATAAGTTTACACAGAACTAACAAGTCAAGAACACGTACTGATCATGGCATACACATTGAACATGATAAACAATTCAGTTAAACACATAAAGTCCAAACTTGTGCGATCAGGATGTATTGGGCCGAAGTAACAGCGTAAGCCCAATAGCATCTTGTGCGATTGGGTAGTTGAAACCCAACGACTACCCGGCCCAACATGTTGTGCGTTCAGCACGGCCTTGTGCGATCCACAACATGTTGTGCGATCCAACATAAACCCGGCCCAATATCATAAGTGACCTACCACGTATACGGCCCAAACAAACAGCAAACTTGGTCTTGTACGATCCGTTTAACCTTGTGCGACTAGGAACATCTTGTGCGACTGGGTTCCAGGCTTTAAGGCCCAACCTACACAATAGAGCCCAAACAGTGTGTGTGTGGCCCAAGCCTTGTGCGATCATGCATAATTAAGCAGTACCCTGTGCTTTGTGTGGTTATACCAAAACTTGTACGATTTGGAGCTTGTGCGATCAGATCAGATCTTGTGCGATCTGATCTTGTGCGACCGACAGGCTTGTGCGATTAGTTATCTAATTCCCTAAAATCATGCAACCGATTTAAATTATCCTAACAGTTTCCTATTTCTCATCCTTTCAATCAATTCAACAATAATAATTTCCAAACATGTAATGGTCGATCAAACAGGGGTTTTATCATCGAATCCTTATGAACCCTAATGAGATTCAAAACATAAACAACAATCATACTCATTTACATCCATTAGCAAGGCTCATGTTATTGATTTCTAGCATGCATCCTAACAGGTCTATCACAACCTGATTCATCCGAATACGAACACATCACAGCCGATAATCATACATCCGGTTCTTGATTTTTATCTTTAACTTTAACATCACAAAGATCTAATCATACTACACATGTGACCCGATTACATGAACACCAAAACTCAACAACTTACCACATAATCAATCACAAGATATCACTGAATCATCATGTAATACATATAGATCACAACATCAACTACATACAACCAATAATCACAAACACTAACCGGTTGAGTGAAGAATATGATTGATCCGAATCACAAAAGCTTCGAGAGAAAGGAGTTGTGTTTGTCGTCGGCTTCAAGAGAGAAGGAAGAGAGAGTAGGGTTTGTGTGTTTAGAGTGTTTAACAAATAATGAGGAGTATACCCCCTCCTCATGAGGTTATGCGCATCAATGGAATGGGCCGAACCCACACATGGGTAGCCCTTTTGGGTTTCGAGTACACTATATGTAGGCCGAGAAGGGTGTGAAGCAAAAAGCCAAAGGCTTGTGCGATCGGGTTGGAGTTGTGCGATTACATTATATACAAACATCACACACATTCACATAACATGTAACACTTATCTCCTAAACATTCATTAAACCAACATATCAAATAATCACACAAAGTTCACATACATTACACTTAAACACAAAGATAGGTTCTGAAATACGAGTTGTCACATTATCCCCAAGTTGAAAGAAATTTCATCCCGAAATTTAGCACGTACTCCCTGAGGAAGCTAGTTAAGTTGCATGGTTTTCCTGGTTTTCCTGGGGTGTCACATCCTTCCCCCGTTGGTTTGGAATTTCGTCCCGAAATTCCGCAGTAGCTTCAGCCTCAGTAGTGGTTTCGTTGTTCTCGAACAATTGGGGATACTTGTGTTTTATCTGGTCTTCTCATTCCCAGGTAAACTCTGGGCCACGACGGGAGTTCCAATGAACTCGAACAAGAGGAATTCTGGTACGCTTGAGAATCTTCACATCTCGGTCAGTAATCTCTACTGGTTCCTCAACGAATCGCAACTGATCATCGATTGTGAGCTCCTTCAAAGGAACTATGAGGGTCTCATCTGACAGACACTTCTTCAGATTTGACACGTGAAAGACGTTGTGAACTCCACTGAGTTCTGTGGGTAGGTTCAGTTTGTAGGCTACTTTGCCTATTTTCTCAATAATGTCGAAAGGTCCAACGTATCGTGGATCAGCTTGCCTCGTTTACCAAAATGAACTACACCTTTCCAAGGTGAGACTTTGAGTAGCACTCGATCCCCAACCTGGAACTCGAGTGGTTTCCTGCGCTTATCAGCGTAGCTTTTCTGACGGTCACGAGCTGCCGCCATTCGTTGTCGTATTTGAGCAATCCTTTCTGTTGTGTCTACCATGAGTTCTGGGCCAGTGATCTGGCTATCACCAACTTCTGCCCAACAAAGGGGTGATCGGCATTTACGCCCGTACAATGCCTCAAACGGAGCGGCCTGGATACTGGTGTGGTAACTGTTATTATACGAGAACTCCACTAACGGGAGATGTTTTTCCCAGCCATTGCCAAAATCGATTACACATGCCCTAAGCATGTCTTCAAGGGTTTGGATGGCGCGTTCAGACTGCCCATCAGTTTGCGGGTGATATGCCGTGCTCATATCCAAGCGTGAGCCAAAAGACTTGTGCATTGCTTGCCACAATTCAGAGGTAAAACGCGCATCACGATCAGATATGATAGAGGTTGGCACCCCGTGCCTCGAAACCACTTCCTTTAAATATACGTCTGCTAAAGTAGAGAACTTGTCTGTTTCTTTGATAGCCAGGAAGTGTGCAGACTTAGTCAATCGATCCACTATCACCCAAATAGTGTCATTTTCACGCTGAGACCTAGGCAGACCAGTAACGAAATCCATGGAGATTTGCTCCCATTTCCATTTTGGGATCTCTGTTTGTTGAAGTAGGCCTGATGGTTTCTGGTATTCGACTTTGACTGTTGCACAAGTCAAACATTTACTAACATAGGTTGTTATATGGGCTTTCATACTAGGCCACCAATACGTGGTCTTTAAATCATGGTACATCTTATCCGAACCAGGATGTACTGAGTAACGAGATTTATGTGCTTCATCCATCACAAGCTCGCGTAAGTTTCCATATAGTGGGACCCAAATGCGTCTTGTTACGTAGTATGCGCCGTCTTCCTTTTGTTCCAACCGCTTCCTCGATCCTCGCAGGGACTCGGCCCTGATATTTTCTGCTTTCAATGCTTCAGCCTGAGCATCTCGTATCTGAGCAGGAAGGCTAGATTGGATGGTAAGTTGTAACGCGCGCACTCGTTTAGGTATAGAATCCTTTCGACTGAGGGCGTCGGCCACCACATTGGCTTTACCCGGATGGTACTTAATCGCGCATTCGTAATCATTCAAGAGCTCGACCCATCGACGTTGTCGCATGTTTAATTCCTTTTGCTTGAAGATATGCTCGAGACTCCTGTGATCGGTATAAATGGTGCACTTGGTACCGTACAGGTAATGTCTCCATATCTTAAGTGCGAAAACAACAGCTCCCAGCTCCAAATCATGCGTAGTGTAGTTCCTTTCATGAACCTTAAGTTGACGTGATGCGTAAGCAATGACCTTATCACGTTGCATCAACACGCAACCAAGTCCTTGAATGGACGCGTCGCAATAGACCACAAAATCGTCTGTGCCCTCAGGCAATGAGAGGATCGGTGCGCTACAAAGCCTATCTTTCAAGTGCTGAAATGCAGATTCCTGTGCATCACCCCAACGATAGGTGACACCCTTCTGAGTTAGAGAAGTGAGAGGTTGCGCAATCTTGGAGAAATCTTTGATGAACCTTCTGTAGTAACCCGCCAAACCCAAGAATTGGCGGATTTCTGTTGGTGTACGAGGTGCAGGCCAGTTCTTGATCGAATCTACCTTGGATGGATCAACATGAATCCCATCCTTGTTTACCACATGGCCTAGAAAGTGGACTTCACGAAGCCAGAAGGCGCATTTCGAAAACTTTGCATACAGCTGTTCTGTTCGAAGAAGTTCCAAAATACGCTTCAGATGTTGCTCGTGTTCCTCCTGACTCTTAGAATAGATTAGAATGTCGTCTATGAACACAATAACGTGCTTGTCCAGATAAGGTTTGCACACTCTGTTCATAAGGTCCATGAAGACCGCTGGTGCGTTCGTCAATCCAAAAGGCATAACCAGGAACTCGTAATGCCCATAACGAGTCCTGGACGCTGTCTTAGAGATATCCTCGTCTCGGACTCTCAGTTGTGGTAGCCTGACCTTAAGTCAATCTTCGAGTAGTAGCTCGACCCTTGCAGCTGGTCGAACAGGTCATCAATGCGTGGAAGAGGATAACGATTCTTCACGGTCACCTTGTTGAGTTCGCGATAGTCAATACACATACGGAAGGTACCATCCTTCTTCTTCACAAACAACACTGGAGCTCCCCAGGGCGAAGAGCTAGGACGTATGAAACCCTTATCCAAGAGTTCTTGTAGTTGCATAGACAGTTCTTCAAGTTCTGATGGAGCTAAACGATAAGGTGCTCGAGCTATGGGCGCTGCTCCAGGTGTTAGCTCGATTTGAAACTCGACCTAGCGATGAGGCGGAAGACCAGGTAGTTCCTCAGGAAATACCTCAGGATAGTCGCGTACAACAGGAATATCTTCTATCTTCTTCTCTTTCGTCGAAGTATCAGTAACGAGAGCCAGAATAGCAATGTGGCCCTTTCGTAAACACTTTTGGGCCTTAAGGAAATAAATGATGCCCACCACAGCACCACTCTTGTCGCCATGAATCACCAAAGGTTCATCACCAGAACGAGGGATGCGGACGATCTTCTCTTTGCAAAGAATCTCCGCTCGATGTTGAGATAACCAATCCATACCAATGACGATGTCGAAACTACCCAGAACGATGGGGACAAGATCGATAGAGAAAGTCTGACCAGCAAGAACGATATTACAGCCCTTAACTATGTGTGTGGCTTCAAGACTTTTACCATTCGCTAGTTCTACAATGTGCTTGGTGTTTAAAAGTGTCGGGGTACGCTTAAGTATCTGACTTACTTTTAAAGACACATAACTAGTATCGGCACCCGAATCAAATAAAACAGAAACATAGAAATCATCCAGTAGGAACTTACCCGTAACAACGTTGGGATCGTTCTTCGCTTCACCCTGACCAATCA
Organism: Helianthus tuberosus; assembly: GCA_030545235.1. Taxonomy (NCBI): domain Eukaryota; kingdom Viridiplantae; phylum Streptophyta; class Magnoliopsida; order Asterales; family Asteraceae; genus Helianthus; species Helianthus tuberosus. Next base: position 196,759,584 of record CM060448.1, on the reverse strand, counting down.
CGAAAACACGTCCCCTAGCACCATTGCCTTCATTGTTACCCCATTGTTTCTATTCCCTTGATTGTTGTTGTTCTGATTCTGGTTCAGTTGGGGACAGTTCCTCTTGAGGTGGCCTTCAGCACCACACTGAAAGCATCCCCTATTACCCTACTGTTGCTGCTGCTGCTGGTTCTGTGGAGCCTGATGTTGCTGCTGACGATTTTGATTTGCAGGATATGGGCTCCTGCATTCCTTTGCTGCGTGACCAAACTTGTTACATCAATGGCAGCGACCTTTGTTGCACCGCCCACTGTGGTGCAGGTTACATCGATTGCACTTAGGGTGATTTCCCTTATACCCACTTTGACTTTGATTCGGACTGCTTGCGAATTGCTGACCAGGACTCCTGAAGTAGTCAGTCTTTCGCTGCTGGGACTGGGTCTGAACAGAAGTAGAACCTTTGCTCGAGGTTCCATCCCACTTGCGCTTGTTGTCCCTAGGAGCCTCTGAAGTAGCTGTAGCACTGATACGTTTTGTCTAGCAAGTTAATGTTGTCGTCCTTCCTATGGAGGAGCGGAGGTACGAAATCTACCCAAGGAGATTACGCAAGTTCAATGTTGTCGTCCTTCCTATGGAGGAGCGAAGGTACATATTCTACCCAAGGAGAATATGCAGGTTCTATTTAGTCTCTTTACCCATTCCCTAACCACCGGGAATCCCATGCCTTGTAGAAAGTGTGAACTCACCTTGATTTGCTCGGCAGATAAACAAAATGGTCACTCGAGCTCTATGGGGTCAACCACGTCCTAACATGGTTACCATACAAGTCAGGTCTAGGTTCAAGTAGTGCACATAAGTTTACACAGAACTAACAAGTCAAGAACACGTACTGATCATGGCATACACATTGAACATGATAAACAATCCAGTTAAACACATAAAGTCCAAACTTGTGCGATCAGGATGTATTGGGCCGAAGTAACAGCGTAAGCCCAATAGCATCTTGTGCGATTGGGTAGTTGAAACCCAACGACTACCCGGCCCAACATGTTGTGCGTTCAGCACGGCCTTGTGCGATCCACAACATGTTGTGCGATCCAACATAAACCCGGCCCAATATCATAAGTGACCTACCACGTATACGGCCCAAACAAACAGCAAACTTGGTCTTGTACGATCCGTTTAACCTTGTGCGACTAGGAACATCTTGTGCGACTGGGTTCCAGGCTTTAAGGCCCAACCTACACAATAGAGCCCAAACAGTGTGTGTGTGGCCCAAGCCTTGTGCGATCGGCACTGTCTTGTGCGATCCACAAGGTCTTGTGCGATCTTGCATAATTAAGCAGTACCCTGTGCTTTATGTGGTTATACCAAATCTTGTACGATTTGGAGCTTGTGCGATCAGATCAGATCTTGTGCGACCGACAGGATTGTGCGATTAGTTATCTAATTCCCTAAAATCATGCAACCGATTTAAATTATCCTAACAGTTTCCTGTTTCTCATCCTTTCAATCAATTCAACAATAATAATTTCCAAACATGTAATGGTCGATCAAACAGGGGTTTTATCATCGAATCCCTATGAACCCTAATGAGATTCAAAACATAAACAACAATCATACTCATTTACATCCATTAGCACGGCTCATGTTATTGATTTCTAGCATGCATCCTAACAGGTCTATCACAACCTGATTCATCCGAATACGAACACATCACAGCCGATAATCATACATCCGGTTCTTGATTTTTATCTTTAACTTTAACATCACAAAGATCTAATCATACTACACATGTGACCCGATTACATGAACACCAAAACTCAACAACTTACCACATAATCAATCACAAGATATCACTGAATCATCATGTAATACATATAGATCACAACATCAACTACATACAACCAATAATCACAAACACTAACCGGTTGAGAGAAGAATAGGATTGATCCGAATCACAAAAGCTTCGAGAGAAAGGAGTTGTGTTTGTCGTCGGCTTCAAGAGAGAAGGAAGAGAGAGTAGGGTTTGTGTGTTTAGAGTGTTTAACAAATAATGAGGAGTATACCCCCTCCTCATGAGGTTATGCGCATCAATGGAATGGGCCGAACCCACACAAGGGTAGCCCTTTTGGGTTTCGAGTACACTATATGTAGGCCGAGAAGGGTGTGAAGCAAAAAGCCCAAAGGCTTGTGAGATCGGGTTGGAGTTGTGCGATTACATTATATACAAACATCACACACATTCACATAACATGTAACACTTATCTCATAAACATTCATTAAACCAACATATCAAATAATCACACAAAGTTCACATACGTTACACTTAAACACAAAGATAGGTTCTGAAATACGAGTTGTCACATTATCCCCAAGTTGAAAGAAATTTCGTCCCGAAATTTAGCACGTACTCACTGAGGAAGCTAGTTAAGTTGCATGGTTTTCCTGGGGTGTCACATACAATGTCGTCTTGGGTGGGGATACCCGATGTTATCGTTGATTCAACCAATGGTGACGTTAAGAGAACGGCAAATGATAAGATCGAAATATTGTTCATAGCATTGATGCATCATGTTACATCAACTTATTAAACACCTTTAAACACTTCTACTCTTTATAGACAAATAATTGTTGCATATTTATTCATATGATTATATATCTAAATGTTTAATGGGTCCTGCATTTGAAATAACGATTATGTTTGCTTTTATTTTTCTATGGAAATGGAAATTGAAGGATGTATGTGTGTGAACCACTTTTGTCCATCTTTGTACATCATTGTTTTCTGTTTTCTAAATTAATTATGGTGGCTCGATTTTGAAAACAAAACACTATAGTTTAAATTGTTATTCTGGTTTTTTTAATAGGAATACTGAATTTTAATAATCGAAACTATTGCCCGTTGGCCGGCAACAGTCCTAACTTCAAAAATTCTCACTGACGGTCCTATCTTTTCACATATTGGCCTTCAATGGACTCTGACTAACAGAACCCTAACGTCGTTAGTCTTCGGTCGCTTAAAAACATTTTTGGTCGGAAAAAGGTCCATAAAGGTCTGATCTATGGTTACAAAAAGGTTTGGGACGAAAACTTTGAGTTTTCCGGCTAAAAAGTTGAGTTTTCCGGCCAAAAAGTAGTTTTCCGGCGAAAAAGGAGTTTTTCCGGCGACCTTAATAATTGGGCCTTTTTACTAGAAAAGGTTCCAAAAGGTGCATTATAAGGTTACAAAGATGATTGAGACGAAAAAAATTGAGTTTTCCGGTCAAAAAAAAGTTTTCTGGCCAAAAACGTTTTTCCGGCGACCGGAAACTAACGGCATTAGGGTTCTTTTAGTCAGGGTCCATTAAAGGCCAATATGTGAAAAGTTGGGACCGTTAGTGGAAATTTTTGAAGTTGGTACCGTTGCCGACCAACGGACAATAGTTTGGATTATAAAATCCATTATTCCTTCTTTATAAGAACTATATTTATTACTTTCTACCCCGTAAAAGAAAGTAATGGATTCTTTGTGACATGTAGAACTACAAATGTTTATATTAGGAGGAATAAAGGGTAAATTACACTTTTCGTCCTTTATGTTTGTATTGGATTGCAATGGATACCCTTTAACTTTAATAATTACAGTCACAGTCCTTTTTTTGTTAAAACCGTTACACTTTAGGTCCTTTGACACTAACCTGGTTAAAATTTTCAGTTAAGTCCTATCACATAAGGGTAGTTTAGTCTTTTTACCAGTTTAAATAAAAATAGTGTAATAAAAAACTAATATATATATATATAGGGTTTGGCTCTATAGGAAACCCCATCTTTTTTAGAAAACTATGCAAACCCATTGTCATCCATTGATTAACAACCATCCAACTTGATCAATGGCTCTCATCATTTTGGAAAGAATTATAATTAAAAGAAATAGTATAATACACATTTGAAAGTCTGGGAGGGCATTTTCGGTAGAACAAAACCCACTTTTTGGCATTGAAAATGACAAAACCCACTTGTGTCATAATCTCTCTCCTCTTTCTTCTAGTCAAATCTTTCAATAAACTATTATCTCTCTCCTCTTTCTTCATCATGTGAAAAGAAGAAAGCTTCATGGTCTTCAATGGTGATCTTCATTTGAAGATAATTTCAGCATCATGTGGTCTGAAAAAATCACAAAGACACACGCACGAGTGTGTGTGTGAGAAGAGCGATGACAAGATGAATGTTTTTAGAGAGAGAAAGTTGATGTTTTAGATAGAGAAACAACAATCTTTATCACAAAGACACACGCACGAGTGTGTGTGTGAGAAGAAGGTTTGAAGATCTTCTTCGTGTTCATCGGACGGGTATAGATTCGGTAAGTGTTCTTGAAATATCATTTCACACTTAATGGGGTATCCATGGTTAATGTTAATGTATTTTAAATAAATAAAAAACTTTAGGATAAGATTTTGAACGGGTTTTTTTGTTGGTTTGGTTGCTTGTTAGGGGCTTTTGATCTTAACAGTAGCTGTTTTTTTGTTGGTTTGGGTTGCTTGTTTGGGTTTTTGATCTGAACAGTAAGTGTTTTTTTGTTTGGTTGCTTGATTCACAGACTCAGGCCCATAACATGTGTTAAGCCCCCTGTTATAATGTTATATAACGTGTGTTGATTTACAGAAACAAACCCATAAAGATATTCAATTGAGAAGCTGGATGGATGTACGCGAAGTTAATGCGTGTTCTAGTAATGGTTAATGTTCATGTATTTTAAATACATCCAAAACTTTAGGATGAGATTTTGAACGGGTTTTTTTGTTGGTTTGGTTGCTTGTTTGGGGCTTTTGATCTTAATAATAATTGTTTTTTTGTTGGGTTGCTTGATTTACAGAGACAGAGCCATAACATGTGTTAAGCACCTGTTAGAATGATATATAACGTGTGTTGATTTACAGAAACAAATCCATAAAAGATATTGAATTGACAAGCTGGATGGATGAAGGCGACGTTAATGCGGGGACATTGAATAAGTCACATCCTTTGGGAAAGAAGTCTTCGTTCATTTATAACATGTGTTGCTGGTTCATGCTGTAACAGAACACCATGATGTAACCTGACATGTGTTCATGTATAACATGTCTAAAGCCCCTGTTAGAATGATATATAACGTGTGTTAACCTTTTGTTAATTAAAAAAACAAGTAATATCTGTTTTATTTTTGTTGATGTTTAAAATATCCGATAATGTGGATACTGAGCGTAAAACTTGTACAAGTAATAAATGTATGTAACGTGTAATATGAAACGAGCCATTTATGGTAACACATGTACCGGTAATTTTGGAATATATAATATGAAACGGGTCATTTGTTTTCCACATTTTGGAATGTATAACATGTGTTAAGCCTCTGTTATAATATTTTTGTAACCTGACATGTATTCATGTATAAGCTAGTGGTTTACAAAACACCATGATGTGTATATACTGATCTAACATGTGTTACAATTTGTCTGTTCGGAACATGTAATTGCTTAACATGTGACAAGGGTGAAAACAGTCGACGGGGGCGATGAGTTTAATGGGGAGCTTAGTTAATATCGTAATATTGTTGTAACCCCACTTGTATACATACGATAACATGTAAGCATCCATTATAACCCGACTTGTATTCATGTATATGAAAGTGGTTTGCAAAACACCATAATGTGCATATACTGATCGTAACACGTGAACAAGTTAATATGGAACATACAAGTTAATATCGTAACACCGTATACCTGGGATAAAATGTGTTAAGCCTCTGTTATAATCTTGGTTTAACCTAACATGGTGTCATGTATAAGCTAGTGGTTTCCAAAACACCATGATGTGTATATACATACTGTAAGATGTGTTAAATGACTGAAAATGTATAACGTGTGTTAAGCATCTATTATAACGTGTGTTAAGACTTCCATAATGGATGAATAAACTCCAATAGTATAACAACAGAGTAAACCTGATATAACGTGTGTTAAGCCTCTATTATAACATGTGTTAAGACTTCCAGTATGGATGCATAAACTTCAATAGTAACTGTAACAATAGAGGTACTACGGGCGCCTCCACCATTATAATCTTGTTGTAACCCGACATGTATTCATGTATATGATAGTGGTTTGCAAAACACTATGATGTGCATATACTGATCGTAACACGTGTACAAGTTAATATGGAACATACAAGTTAATATCGTAACACCGTATACCTGGGATAAAATGTGTTAACCCTCTGTTATAATCTTGGTTTAACCTAACATGGTGTCATGTATAAGCTATTAGTTTCCAAAACACCATGATGTGTATATACATATTGTAACATGTTTTAAGTGACTGAAATGTATAACGTGTGTTAAGCATTGGCTCTATTGTTGTCATTTAATTGGTAGATTTATAACATTTAAATAAACCAGTAGTTCAAAACCAAAACATCCCGAACCACGGCGCCAACAAGGTACAAACACATAAAACCTTTATTTGTAGTTTTCCAAACAGATATTCCTGTATTTGTCTTTCTATTTGGCTGAGTTTACAAGAATGACGAAATTACGTAGGGGATGATTGAGTACGAGTGCAAAACCAGACACGTTTCGAGAATAGCACATGGTACACACAAACAAAAATGTATTTGTACTATACACACATAGTATCCTTTTTTTTTCTTGGTGAGTTTACAACGAAACAAAAATGTATTTGTACTATACACACATAGTATCCTTTTTTTTTGGTTGGTGAGTTTACAACAAAAAATGGATGCATAGAGCTGAATAGTAACACAAATATGTTGTTTTCATTAACATGTGTTTACATTAACATGTGTTAGGTTCCCGATATACACGAAATATAACGTGTGTTAACATGTGCATCCAGCAAGATGATGGCATGTAAACGTGCATTATGATTAGCGGATCACGCATGGTAACACATTTATATGTAGGTTGGGAATAAATTTTTAAAACCCTTGTGTGTATAATTCGATGGTGACACTATTTTGTAAACGGGTGTGTATAATTCTTAGACGGTTTTTTGGATTCGTTATTATTGTTGGGGTTTCCTAATCACTTGTTTTTTGTTACATGTTTTACAAGTGTGTTGTTGAATCCAAAAAATATCAGGTTTGTTTCTCTAAGACCGAAAAATGACTGCCCTTGGTCAGATACTAACATGTGTTAGTGTACATGTAAGGTCAGTCACATTTGTTTTCATTAACATGTGTTACGTTTATGTCAGCGTTTGTTTTCACATTTGTTGTCATTAACATCCGGAACAAATGATATATAACGTTTTTTAACATGTCAGCAAGTGTCAATATTGCGAACCATATTGGGAATAAATAAATTGAAACCATCAAGTTGTGCGCTTTTATATCGAGTGGATGGTATCGTTTAAAACGTAGAGGGTGTACAACATGTGTTAGGCTGTATATGTACTAACATGTCACATTTAATCACATGCATGTTACTCCCGTAATTTGTTGGTAACAGGAGTTCACACTATAACACATGTTACGTTGGGTTGTGCTGAATGACAACCTTAATTTTTTTTTTTCTAAAAAACGATGTGCCAATGATTAGACTTCAAAAAAAAAAAAAAAAACGATCATGTGTTAAGACACATGATAAGTGAAAATATTTTCTTCGGAATTGCTATGTCTAGCAGTATAAAGTGTAACATGTATTTTGGGACAAGCTTTAAAAAGAAAATAGAAAAAAGACACAAAGACAACCATCAGGAATTTCCCTAAACCCAGAAGAATCAAAGGGCAGTTGATTAAATCCAGAACCATGACGAGGCATTTTAGAATACCCGACGTTTAGGGAAGCAACATGTGTATGCGCTGAACTACATCGAAAACAACATGAACTGGCGATAAAGTGAAGAGAAAGACATGAACGCGCACAATATCATGACAAAATCTGGGTCGAAGATACTTCATGAACATTAATAAAGCAACCTCAGGAACATTACTTCGTTGAAAGAATACATTAATCATACAATCTAGAACATTTATCTGGTGATACAATCTGGAACATTTACTTGAATCACTTTAATAAAGCGCCTACATGACCATTACTGACTCTAAATGTATCTCCATGCTTGTACAAAACGAAGAGAAACAACACAACAAGACTCTTTCTGGTACAAAAAGAACACATGCTTGTACAAACCTGGAACATTTCCTTCATCTTCGATCTCAATCTCAATGTCACTGATGTTATTTCAGATCAGATGTTGGAGGATGCTCCATGGTTCAACAATGGTGGAACTATATCTCAATGAAGAAGAATGGCTTTATGAAAAAATAAAATCTTTATTTAAATGTAAAAAGTAAAGGTATATGATGGGTTGAAAACATGATGGGACATGAAAGGACAAATGGAGGAAAATATCTCTGGGAATATATGCAAAATTACACATATACCCTTAAAGCAAAAAGTAGGAGTATGTTAATGGCTGACACGTGGCGTAATATGGACCATGCAATGAGTTTTCAAAGTTTTCTAAAAATAAGGGGTTTCTTGTGTAGCATTACCCTATATATATATTTATGACCAGATCTTTCTCTTAACACACACTCTCACTAGACCCTTTATTCCCCAACCAAATCCACATCTCTGTTTTTGTTCTGCTATTTGAAACCCCAACCAAAGCAGATCTGCAAGTTTTAAACAAAACAGAGATATACCCAATTGTTGACCATAAACAGAAGCAGTCAACCACCGTACCTGGATTTCCAGGAACAAAAAGGATATGAAATCTGGGATTTTTGGCGTGGATCTCAACCCAGAAACGTTGGACAATCTGAAATTGGGAACAACATCTGATTTGGGGCGAATTAGTTGTGATTTCTCATGAATGTTAGAAATGGGAGATATCCACAAGTCGGGTTGAAAGTCAAACGAAGACTCAACTGCATACTCAGATGAATACCAAGGTTTGTCTATACCATAAGGCACATCAATATTTATAAACTGATGGCTCCTAATTTACATTATTACACATACCATGGCCGACTTTGTTAATGGAGAGCTCCTCCGGCTGCTTCCACTTTCCATCATCATCAAATGCTCTCTGTCCAAGAATACAATATATCTTTCAATCAAATCAACAATATTCAATATTCCTCTTATTTGATTAATAGTTCAAAAGTTAAACCTAAAAATCAATCATATTTAACATATAAATCACTATTTACAAATCAACAATATTCAATATTCCTCTTATTTGATTAAAACTAGAAAACGGACCCGCGCGCGTTGCGCCGCGGGACACGAAATTGACTCGAAGTATACTGATCTATCAAACATAGCTTTATACGATGAGCTTTCAAGCCTTATCATTAATACACGTGTAACATTTAGACTTACTGTAATACCAAGGCTACCTCAGAGCCATAGAGCAATTATATTTTATATGAGTAATCTGAGTTAAATTGATGCACATCTCTGCATATAATTTAAAGCTATAGTTATAAGGAAACGCTTACAAGAGTTCGTTTTTATATACTTATATGAACTAACATAACAAAAGATATAGCAGTTGCATCGGTTATTGCTTTTATATTTTCCATGTTTATGTTCTCGCTTTTGCTCGGTTCCAACAAATAAAAATGCTCCTTTGGATAAAACAGCTCATCTACAGGCAATGTCCTCTATAACGCCAACAAATTAATTAGAAAACTACATTTAGCACCAGTTGGCCTAAAAAACTCTAGAACAGTGATTAATGGCAGTTCCCGACAACTGACTCATCAAGTAGCTTTACGAAGAGCAGAATAACGCATATAGTTCTTCATTAATCTAAACATAGATATATCAAGAGGCACTTTCACTTCACTGACCTTATTTCTAATCCATGGATGAGTTGTTCCATATCATATGGCATATCATATCATTATTAACTCAAGATTTAAAATTAATCATTTTTTAGCAAAAAAAAAAAAGAAATGAATCGTCTGTTTAGTGTTGGTCATTAGTACAGATTGTTTGGCTAAAAGTATTCTTCCTATTTAAGTCCTTTTTTCATTCAGTTCTAAGTGTGCAATTTCCAGAATAATGTGAAAAAGTTTTCGAGCCCAGATGCCTATTATTGATTTCTTATTCTTATTTGTTATTTATGTGAGTGAATGAAACAACATAGAGAAGTCAGAATCTCCTCACCTGACAAAAGTTCCTCTCAGTATCCTCCAAACCATTGCACCACCTCCATGAACTCGTGTATAAACATCATAAATCTGAAAAGCATATTTTTATAATATGATATTATGCCAAGTTTAGGGGATACATGAGATAATATCTTCAACCAATATATTTATCAAATGGTGTACCGATGCTAGGAAATCATGGACTCGTGACTTCTTTTGTTAGTTATAGCGTTTGCCGGTATCGCCCTATAATTAACATACGGATTCCCTTTTATATATCTTCAATGACATGTCCATTAAAAGAAAGAGGATAATTATATGTCCATTAACAAAGATTAATATGTCAAACTGCATGCTAAATAAAGTTTTGCCACTTACTGATCTTTGAGCAAAATGAACAAATCCCACTGTAGAAGTGCCCTTGTTGTGTACCACCAATTTTTCTATACCTGAAACACAAGCATGCAAACCATTAAAGTATTGTTTTTATTATTGTAAATTATTTAAGTTGTATTCATTAGATTGCCTTTAGCGTTAACATGTTAACACCACCAACATCTGTTTCTTATAGGAAAATCAAAAACCATTGTTTAATCATTAGGTATGTTATAGAAAAACCCCTTCTGATTCCAAAACTATATATTTTTTTTGGAATGGTGACTTTCTTGTGTGTTCGGCCACCGCACTCCCCAAATCAGAAGAGCCTCACTGCCCCACTTTGGTCATACTATGTTGTCTTATTCGATCCCACGCTGGCTTCAGAGTTTGGCTTGGGCGTTCCCCTGAGAAACCATACCGCCGGATGCCGCTTGACAATCGTTTGGCCGCCACAAGAGCAAAACTCTCTGGCGTAACACACGGTGGGATGAAAACCCGGATGGGCTCAGGATAGAACCTAACACCTCTGCAAGGAGGCAATTCCAAAACTATATTATATTATTATATTCTATATATTAAAATTCAATGACATTGCTACATTGTTACACGTATCATTGTTAAAGTCAACTCATTCAAGCTCGAACACTTGGCATCCAACCTTACATACACTTTTTTTTCCAATCTTCCATTGTGAAAACACACAATTGATCTCTGAAGCTTCTTAGGACTAACACTTTGAGGAAGACACGTATCAAAGGTTGTAAGCAAATCATTAAAATACGTTTCAATTCTTCATTGTTTTCTGTAAATAAAGATAAAAAACCAAAACCAAAACCAATACAAAAGTAATGAGTGATATCAAGTAATCATAGTTGTTCATAAACACTCAAAATTAACAATAAAAGTTATGCATAACTGTGAAAGCATAAATAACTCAGATGCTATTGCCATTTACCTAATTAACATTGAAGAAAAATAGAAATATGGTGGAAATTAGGAACGGAAATGAAGTAAGTCATTCTAGTGACCTTTTGCATCTACATACAAAAGGACAATCGAAGGAATCTGAAGAAGAATAAAGGGGTTGCGACAGGGTAGAATTAGGGTTTATAATGTTTCCTTCATTACAGGCCAAATCAAGAACACACCTCAGATGCGATCTAGTTCTGACACTCTCAAAATCATTCCAAAATATGTTGAACGACAGACCCAATATCAAGAAAACCCTTAAAGCCAAGCAAACACTTAAATTGGCATAAAATTCCTACCTTTTGTTGCACAATTTTCCTTGTTTGTTGATCAAATAATTAACCTCCATCTGATCTTGAAAAAACACAGTGGGAGGCTACCGGAGGGTGGTCGGCTCCCTCTTTCCCCTGATTCTCTTTGTAGCGACCTCTCTATCCAGATTCCAGAATTGCAAAGATCGTTTAGATTTTTTATGTGAGAGGGGTTAATGGGCTGACGGGTGGGTTGGCCCAAAATAAGTCAATAGCATGACAAAAAAACTGGTACAACATCTTAAGCAGTAAGGGCATGTTTGGCTAAGCTTTTTGAAACAACTTATTGGCTTTTTGAAAAGTCATAAGCTTCAAAATGATGTTTGGCAACGAGGGTGTATGTGAGGGGGAAAAACCAATAAGTCAATAAGTCACTCCATACTGACTTTTCAAAAAAGCCAATAAGTCAATAAGTTGTTTTGAAAAGCTTAACCAAACATGCCCTAAGTACAACATCAATTGCAACAAAATGTTGCAAATTAGACTATTATATAATTGCAGATCTGCTTTGGTTGGGGTTTCAAATAGCAGAACAGAACAGAGATCGGCGGTGAGCCGGTGAGTTTTTGTACGACGTCACGGAGTTTTTGTTGGTTGTGGTGGAGATTGGACGGTTGAGATTAATCGGATATCAACGGCGGATGATGGATTTGTTGATGGAGGTGATGATGATTGAATTCAAAGGGGGTTGTTGTTTTCTAATTGGGGGTTTTGAAATCTTGTGAGATAATCTGTGAATTTGCTTCAAGTACTGGATCTTTACTGGATTCAAGATTAGGGTTTGTAGCAGAAGATTCTTCCCCAGATGAATCACAGCTTTTATCCATCTCTCTTGAGTTTTTCTTTTTCTAAATATATATTTTATTAAGTAAATACGTAAAATTACAAAATTACCCTTAAATGAATAGACTTAACAAAAAAAATTAACCTAGTTAGTGGTAAAGGACAAAATGTGTAATGAGTTTTCCAAATAAAGGATTGTGACTGTAATTATTAAAGTTAAAGGCTATCCATTGCAATCTGATACAAACATAAAGGACGAAAAGTGTAATTTATCCAGGAATAAATATAGTTTAGGTAATTAAATTATGTACCCGTCTGTGTTTTTCTTAATGGTGAATTGGTGACCCCCACCCATAAGTCTTTCTAATTCTAATTTTGTGTGACTCGAACCAATATCACTTTAGTGAGAATAAACAAATAATGTTACTCGACCAAGTGACCATCAGCATCTATCCGTTTGTGTTGATTTCAACTTAAGGTTGTTTCTATAAATGGGTAAAGTCAAAGAATCTTATCTAAAATGGAAACAAGTCGTAATGTTGAATTTGCATAAAAAACAATATAGAATTCTTTGTTTGAAGAAATAGACTACTATTTTTTTTTTAATGTTGAATTTGCATAAAAAACAATATAGAATTCTTTGTTTGAAGAAATAGACTACTATTTTTTTTTAATTCTTTTTAATTATCAACTCTGATGATTAATTATATATATGAACTGGCCGATTTACATCAATATCACAGGTAAGCGAGCAACAAGCTGCGCCGCTACCCCTTCCTGAATAGCAAACCCTAGCCTATAAAAGACAAACCCCTGCCCCCTGTTGATGAGCAACTGTTGTGGTCAACCTTTTGGACCCTAGTCAACAAACGGATAGCTTCTGGAGCTAGGGAGCCAAAGGTGTCGAAGGCGAATGGGACAAATGCATGTTGGTTATCAGCACAGGCTTTAGCGTGTTTATCTACCTTTTTTTATTCCGCTTTCCTTATCAACACAGGCTTTAGCGTGTTTATCATTTATGTATAACATGTAAGACGATAGTTATTTATAAGAAATTTTAAAAGAATAGAGTTTCCGTAAATCCAACACATTTAATTAAAGTCATGTAAAACATGACCCATATAGTTTGATGTGTTATTCGACCAACATAACCAAACTATTTTCAACTATTACAAAAAGAAGTGGCGGCATCGACAGGGGAATAGGTGTCGCCCTTCATTGGGCAAAATGGGCGGCAAAGTAACAGTGTCAGGCAGCTGTCTGACACTCCCCTATTGGCCCAACAAATTTACGATTTTATCCCACTTTAAAATTACGATTTTGCCATTAGTTCAAAATTATGTTCTTGCCCCCACTTAAAAATAAATTTACGCTTTTACTCCCAGCTAAATATTTCAATTTTGCCCCCGGTTCAAAATTACGATGTTGCCCCGTTTAAATTTACAGTTTTGCCATTAGTTTTTTTCCCTTAAAATTACGATTTCTCCATCAGTTCAAAATTATGTTTTTACCCTCACTTAAAAATAAATTTACGCTTTTGCTCCCAGCTAAAAATTCCAATTTTCCCCTCGGTTCAAAATTACGATTTTGCCCCGTATAAATTTATAATTTTTCCATTAGTTTTTTTTCTCACACCCAAGTTACGATTTTACCCTCAACTTAAATTTACATTTTGCCCATCGTTTTTGTTTGTTTTCCTGGTGAAATTACAATTTTGCCCCCAGTGTAAAATTACAGTCGTGCCGGCAGCTTCCTGGCACTCCCCCGTTGATCCATTTAATTTACGATTTATCCCCGAATTAAAATTATGATCTCGCCCTCAGTTAAAAATTACGTTTTTCCAATCGTTTTAATTTTTTTTAGCAAAACTATAAAGGTTTTTTTTAATTGGTTTACTCGATTTAATTTTTTTTCGTGTCAAGGAGATGCCTAACACTCACACATTAGTCCTTAAAAATTACAGTTTTGCCCTGAGCCCAAAATTACGGCCTTATCATCGTTTTTTTTTTCTTAACAAAATTATAGTAGTCTTTTTTTAATTGATTGAGAATTATTCGTCCATCGCCCCGCAATGCGGGCGGGGCATCAACTAGTTTTGGTACAATGGGATACTACATGTCATCTGTGTTATAGTTTTACATTATCTATATCTATACTACTATATAATACATATTAGACGGGCAACAAGGTAATTTAACTTCATTTGAGGAGGGCATCATTGTAATTTACCCCAAAACTTAAGACACATTAATACATTATTTAATAAACTTCTAATCTATATCTATACTACTATATAATACATATTAGACGGGCAACAAGGTAATTTAACTTCATTTGAGGAGGGCATCATTGTAATTTACCCCAAAACTTAAGACACATTAATACATTATTTAATAAACTTCTAATTAAATACACTAAATGCATTTAAAGTTCCTTATTGTTTTGAACCTAACTTATTGTTTTACCATAGTTACAATTTACAAAGCACCATGTACAAGGATGTTTAAGCTATTTTAGAGGGATTTAACCCAAAGTTTTAAGACACCAAAGGGGTATAATGGGTAATTTGGAATCCATAACCTTAATTGCAGGAGAGAGAAGACGCACCAGGGACGGATCATTTTCACTCCTTCTCTTACAAACCTCTGGCTCCCACAGTCTATTTATCTTCTGAAACATCTCCCCCTTCTTCACCTTCCTTTCAATGAATTTGTATTAAAACCCTAGACAACAAATGCTTCAGTCACTCTCTTCATGTCCATGGATCCAATCATCGGAGACTAGCGGTGGTGGGGAATCAAGTAACTATGGAGATTTTCTCATTTTGAATTTGATCTGCCTGAAAATCGATTTTCTAGCCTAGATTCCAACGGTCAGACTAATTCCAAGGTATGCTCGCCTGAGGATTGTTCATACTTGTGTTTTCTATTTGTCGGTTATTTTTAATTAGGGTTTATCAAAGAAAATTGAATACTTAGGGTTAAAGCCCTAACATTTGAATCCCTTATCCTCCAGGGGATCAACGATTCTGTGTTTATTGTCTTATGATTCAATTGGTTCTAGATTTTCCAACCACAACTGTAGCAAGTGTTTCAGAGTTATCAATTGACAAGTGCAATGATATTTTAGTTTGTACATTCAAATATTTGTGGAAATCTTTGTAAAGTGTATAACCAATTTAACTTTTATTTATAACTACATAAGAATTGCATGATTTGATATATTCTAATTCAACTCAAATTATATGGACAGTCGTTCATAGTGACAATGCCAAAGAACAATTCGTATTTGACAGGTTGGCATTGTTCTAAACGTGCCAAAACACATACACAAAGTTCGTCCTGGGTCCTGCAGTTATAAAGGCATGATAAATAGTTATTACTCACTTTAATGATCTCTTTCATAGACCTCTTATATATATAAGTAAACAAGTTAAATGTAAATACAAGTTAGGGGTGTTCTTCGGGTTTTTTTTTTTTTTTTTCAGGTTTCCTGCTCGGATTGTTCAGGTTTTTGGCCTGGAAAAAGTGACGATAACCGACCCATTAAAGTTCGGGTTGGTCGGGTTCGGTTTAGGTCAGGTCAGGTTGTTTGGCTTTTGGGTTTAGGTTTAAAATGAAAAAAAAAAAAATCCTATTTTCTATGGGTTTAGGGTATTGAGGGGTAATTATGTTTAATTTGATTTTTTTAGATTAATATTTGCAGGGCATTCTGTATCAAGACACTGATGACTTGCAATATATACCTGGTGTGACCCTAATAGAAGTAAGCAACTATTTATATTCACTTCTTAGTTTAATTGAAATTAGTTTTCCGTGGGTCGTTGATTTATTTAACTAATGGAGTTTTTTTCCTTTTTTTTCGTAGTAGGTTTTCCATTTAGTAAGCAACTATTTATCGTCATACGTTACTCTTAAAATTCAGTAAATACGTGGGTTTTTTTTACATGGTTGTAGGAAACCACTTTTGTTAGTAACTGGCATTATTGTTGCTGGTGGGACTGCTTCTTATATGCAATCATTTGCATGTTATGCAATGTGATGAACGTACATGACATGAGCTGAGACAAACGCCTTTTAGGCCTATTTAATCAAATATATCATAATAAAATCATCATAACTTTTAACATTCAAGTCCATAATAGAACTATGCGTTTATTTTCTTTCTTGTTTATAGGTCGTGGCTGATATTATTCGCACCACATTGGGTCCAAGGTCAATGTTAAAGATGTTGATTGATGCTTCAGGAGGTATATAATATTTTTTTATTAATATATTTCATCATGATGGGCTTTTGTATATATTTTCATTGCATATCAACACTAGATTCAAACTTTGGAGATCATTTTTTGTAGGAAATGTGGTCCTAGAATTTGATTGAATCATCTCCCTGCATTGTCATCTTAATTTTAAAGCATTTCACATGTACAAAATAGTAATTTAAGCCCATTTTTTACGTTTTTTTGTATATGCATAAAAAGTGTCTTCTGGTACATGTCAAAACATGTTTGGCTGAATTAACCCATAATACTTCTATAATATACAATAATAAACTGAATATAAGAACATAAAGATCTAAGGGGTTTTTAGTATTATTTATTAAACATAGACTTTACCCAACTTTCAAGTATCAGCCTTTTAAAATGTCCGGTTGGGATATACACAACTCAAATTGACCCATTCATAAGTAAATGGGTCAAAACTGTTTTGAGCTAGATTGTTTTTTGTTTGCTCTCGTGGAACAGATAAAAAGTTAGTTCTCGGTTTCCTTAATATATCTTATGAAAGGAAATTAATAATTTCGAAATTTTGATTGCGATTTTAATAACAAAAGTTGCAGATTCAGCCATCCAATTGTACAAAAAAATGCCCTTTAGGTGCTCGAGCATTCAAAAAGTATGAATTTAGATGACTTGGAGAAGACACAGATAGGCCTGGCAGAGTTGCTTCATGTTGTAGGAGGTATGAAATGTTTGTCTATATTTCAGGTTATAATTTATTGATAACGGGTCAATAGAAGTCAATGACCATTGTAATGTTACAGCTTGCTCTGTAACTCTTTACAACAAGAATCATGATGAAGAAGCTGAACTGGCTCTTAAAGCCTTGCGGGTTGGTGAGTAAGAACCAGCCTTCTACTTCTTTTCTCTTTCGCGGATTTGCAAAAATAAAAAGAAACGAAAAAATAGATGAACTAGGTTTTTACCCGGGATTGCTCTTTTCCAAGTGACGTATTGTTGACTCCGCCGCAACGCGCGGGTTTCCCACTAGTAACTATATAATACATCTCCTTAGGATTAAAATGTAATTTTGCCCCTTAATTTTAAGATGGCAGATCAAGAGTCTTGCTTGTTTCCCTAATTTTTCATCATCAGTACCAAATTTGCCCCCATGTAAAGAGGATGCCCTAAACGAGCAATCAATTTTCTTCTTTTGAAACCGTCGCAGTATATCCTATGAGGATTGAAATCGTCGATTGAAGCAATGAGATCGGTTATGGCAATGAAATCGTTAATGGTTGGAGCAATAAATAGAAATTGATGATTGAATGGTGGGAGCTGAAGAGATTGAAAGAAGAACAACAGCTTGAAATTCCACAAACTTCGTATTTCAATCGCCTTAGGTTTATCCAAAAACGAAAATGGCCAGCGGTAGCAACAGCAAGAAAGAAGTGATTCGATTGGAGCGTTAAGCGGTCATTCCAATTTTGAAGCCCAGACTCGTCATGAATCTGGCCAATTTAATCGGTAATCAGACCAATCTTATGCTCTTTTATTCTGTAACACTTGGTGATTGCAATATGACGATGTTCTAGATAAAGCATATCAGACGTACAAGATTAACGTCGGTAATCAGGCCAATCTTATGCTCTTTTATTCTGTAACACTTGGTGATTGCAATATGACGATGTTCTAGATAAAGCATATCAGACGTACAAGATTAACGTCGGTAATCAGGCCAATCTTATGCTCTTTTATTCTGTAACACTCTGTGATTGCAATATGACGATGTTCTAGATAAAGCATATCAGACGTACAAGATTAACGTCGGTAATCAGACCAATCTTATGCTCTTTTATTCTGTAACACTTGGTGATTGCAATATGACGATGTTCTAGATAAAGCATATCAGACGTACAAGATTAACGTGGATGACAATGGTGCTCGGTGGTTGAAGCACACATCGCGACGAAGACGGTCGGGACAGACGACGGCGACGAAGAGGTTCTAGGGTTCCTACCACTTCGGTAGCAGGTACCAATGCAAATAAGGTTTTTTTCCTAGGGTTCTAACCAATACATAGCTGATCAATTATATGTATATTTTGTGGCTGCTTTGATTGTGTTGGTGGCTTCAGTATCTTCCAAAAGCACTATGCAGTTAGGAGTTGATGCAATTTTTTTTAGTCGTTCATCTTCATATGGGTGGCGGGTATTGTTTTAATGTTGTTTAATTCTTAAATTGAGATGATGATTATGCCCTTATTGTTATTTGTGTCCCAGATGCCCAATCCCAAACTCCCAGTGCAAGATCAAGACTAATCAATCGTCGTTTAATCCGCTCGGTATTAGAGATTTTTGATTGCATAATCTAAGGTTAGTTTATTTATTAATCTTTATTATGTGAATTGGGTTTTCCTTTAAGCTTTTCTGTTGTTTACATTTTCCATTTTATTGTATGATTCTTGAGCTAAAACCTGTGATTATTCATTTTCGAATTCGATAATGATTTGGTTGTTAATTTAACCCGAATTTGGGGAGATGTGTTTGATACAAGCAAATTAAAAGCGGTTCATTTAAGTGGTACTATGACTAATATTGTTTATCGAATCACTTGGCCCAAAAACACGGCTGAAGATGATGTACGAACGGTTTTGGTTAGGATTTACGGTGAAGGAGCGAATATTTTCTTTGACCGCGAAGAGGAAATTCGGACCTTTGGATTGATCTCGACCCACGGGCATGGCCCGCACCTTCTTGCTAAGTTTCTTGAGGTAGAGTTGAGGAGTTTATTCATGCCAAGGTACACTTTTATATTACATGACATCCTGTTTTATGTTTGGAGATCATAACTAAAGAAATATTATGGGTGTTTGGCATTGCGTTTTGAAATAATAAGTTTTTTTTGTGTTTGGTTCGGTCGCCATAGCGAATAGCGTAACGTATAGATTGAAGGGGTATGTAGCGATAAATAGTAGGATTTCAGTTTTTTTTTAAATATAAATAGCTATTAAATATAGTTGGATTTTAGGTTTTTGTTAAGTATACATGTAAAATAGCGTATATGCCAAGGTATTAGACTTTAACTTAGTTTTTCTTTCTTAATTTTTTTTTAAATTTAGGTGTAAGACGTCTGTTTCCTATGTTGGGCATTGGCTAATGGTTACGTTGAGATCAAGGAGTATTTATTCTTTTCCTCATATTCTCAAAATGAGCGTGTATAATTTGTTTATGCATATGAACAGATTCATCACAATATACAACCTGATGCACATTTGAATCTTACACCCATTACATAATTTTCTAACCCTTTCATATGAATATTTTTTCCGTGACCGTGAGTAGCACTTTGAGCCATATTTTCCGCAACAGATTCTGTTTGCACCTTGCAGGTACATGTACATAACCTATTTATTTTGCCCCGAATCCGTCTTGACCCATTATCCAACATTTAGTAGAAGAAATTACAAGTGCCGTTGCAGGTTTAAAACAAGATTGGTAGAAGGAGGATTGCAGGGGAAAGAGAAGACATATAAGATTGAATTGTCATTTTTGCTGAATTTGTTCGAAGTATCTTAAATCTTATCACATTTACAGTTTAGAGTAGATAATATTATTTTTGTGATAATATAGTTATAGATAATTAAAAATTTTGGAGAACGAGTGTTCGGGTCAACCCAACCAGACTTGAGCCGGATCAATTGAAAGCAATCGTAACCGTTGATTGAAGACGCCAATGGAATCCGCCCCTGCGCTTCCAGTTACCCCCCCCCCCTATATACTCAGGAATTCTCTCTTTTAGGAGGCGGCATTTGCGAGGGTTCGGATTATCCTCTTCCAATTTACATGTAAGGTATACCCTATTAATTTTTTTACATATATATACTGGGTTCTTTTTTAACATATATCGGGCTCCGGCCGGTGGTCCTCCCCACCCACCCCGAGGGCCGCCCCTAATTAGTCAGTATTGTTTAAGGCAACATTGACCACCCTAATTAGGCTTGTTTCTCCCAAGTCAACGGTACCTTGACCATTT
Source organism: Helianthus tuberosus (assembly GCA_030545235.1). Classification (NCBI taxonomy): domain Eukaryota; kingdom Viridiplantae; phylum Streptophyta; class Magnoliopsida; order Asterales; family Asteraceae; genus Helianthus; species Helianthus tuberosus. The sequence goes on along the minus strand of CM060448.1, from coordinate 196,738,764 downwards.
CTATCCACACAAAAAAAAAAAAACATAAAATCATTTTCTTAACATTATTAAAATAAAAACAATTCATTATGTTTTGTAGAAGCAAACCTTTGCTGGAGCATTTATAAAGATCACCATGTTAACCGTTAATGGTATACTCATCGTAACATTTGGAGCTGCACCAGTTCTTGTGGCTTTTTCATACCACATCTATCGGGTTTGCATCCAACAATTTACCCGTCATCATCATCATATTAGATCAGGTATGTATAATATTGAACTTTTGCAAAATTTACATTTTCTCTGTGAATAGACTTTATACCAACAGTAATGAGTGATTCATGGTGTGGCTTGGGGAATGGGTAGGACTATCCTTCTTGAGGGTGATAGATAATAGCACCACAAAGTCACAAACAGTGGGTCGAATCCATGAGCTATGTGCATGCCCCTTCTAGACCCATCAACTATGTTCTGTGTCATCAAATTAATCAAAATCCTAACTTTTTGATAGAGCGCAAAGTATAAAATAGGCGTTGTACGCAAAATGATAACATATAGCTTGCTTGATGTCAATGGTACAGTTGTTTACCCTTTTGGTGACCATGAAAACGCCGCTGTTTAATTATGAGTTTTCTAGAATGGGGCTGAATTTTATAAAGCCATAAAGGCTTGAGTAAATCATATTGTTTTTATGTATTCATGAAACCATCTGTGCTCATAAACTACAACACTAAACTGATATACATCCAAAGCCTATTTAACTTTCTCTGCAAACAACTTCCTGTAACTAATATTAGTGTTCAAAATTTAGTCTAAAATCATAAACTATTTAACTTTTACCCTCAGTAGATGATAAGCATATGAATGATTAACACATACTTTAGTCATCACAAAAAAAACCCCGACCCGACCCGAAACCCCGCTCTGAGTTGGACCCATTTCAACCCGGACCCGTTCTGACCCGAACCTGTTTCGACCCGAAACCGTTTTGACCTGAACCCGTTTCGTCCCGAACCCGTTTCGACCCGAAACCGTTTTGACCTTATTGTATATGAAAGGAAACTGGCTTTGGTCTAATTTCCTGTTTGGGCCTTAAACAAAACACATCGTTTCAAAAGGCTTTGATTTTAGTAATCCAATTCCCAAAAAAAAATTATGTTTCTGCACCTCTGATATCCATCCTTTTTTGTGTTTTATTTTAATTTTAGGGGATGGCACTATTAACATTATCAGCATTTGCACACGGATTTTTGTCAAGTTTCTTCTCAACAGATGTTTTTAATGCATGAGAGGCTCAGACCGTAATGTGCTTCACATCACTATACTTAGTGGCACTAGCAAGTGGAGGAATCAAGGCATGTATCTCAGCCTACGGAGCAGACCAATTTGACGACAATGATAAGACCGAGAAAAAGTCAACAGTTCATTTTTTAACTGGTATTACCAGATGATGAATATTTGCACTCTCATCGCTCATTCTTTGATTGTTTGGGTACAAGATTACGTGGATTGGATTTGGGGCGTTCGTATACCTACTTTAGCCATGGCAGTGGGTGTAGTTTCGTTCTTCTCCGGTACCTGGTTTTATAGGAACCATAAGCCTGCGGGCAGCCCGTTGACCCGTTTGTTCCAAGTGGTGGTTGCTTCAGCAAGAAAGAGAAGAGTTAATGTGCCAACGGATGCATTACTTTTGTATGAGATTGCTGATGCTAATTCAACTATCGTAAGAAGCCGCAAACTTAACCATACAAGTAATTTCAGGTCAGTGTCAGCTTCTAATAAAGGTGGGAAAATGGCTGGGCTGGACGGGTGGGTAACGGGTCAAAACAGTATGTTAGCGTTTTGGGTCATTAATTGTTGGGTTTCAGGCTGGCCCAAAACACTTTTGGGTAGGGTTGTAACGGGTCGGTGGGGCAGGTAACAGGTCAAAATTGGTAAGTGGGATTTTTGGTGCGGGTCAAAACGGTATGGTCTGGTGTGTGTCAGAGTCGGTTAAGGGCTTTTGGTGAATCCACGGATGGACGTAAACTGGATCATCCATCTTAGATGGCCGTACTCAAGTCTGACTTTTTTTAATTTTATTTGAAGCCATCAGATTGTGTGTTTGTTGATTTGGTGAATGGGTTTTGTATGTTGTACAAGTTACATGATACAAAACTGTTATTTTGAAGATCATTAACTAACCAAAGTTGGTGCATATAATGTTTTTCTGAGATGTTATTGGGATTACCAAGCTGGCAATTTTGTTGATTACATGGGTTATAGGAGATGGTAGAAAGAAAACATAATAAATAGTCTTTCATGTGAACTAAGCGTCTATAAACGATGCAGATTTGTGGGTGATAGATGCATAACACTTAAACGACTTGCGTTCTTTAACGATATCGATTGTTGGTACTGTATACGTAACGAAACGAAACGAAACGAAACGAAACGAACCAGACCGATACCAAGTGAACGTCTACCGGTTCGGTATTCTTTTTTCTTATTTTCGATTTATATGCGTTTTTATTGTTATCGATCAATTGTTATTTTTTTGTTTCTCTTTCGATTGTTATAGCAAGTGCCATCATCATATATTTATGGTATACCTTTTAATTTTTAATATAACGATAATCGCAACCTTATACTTTAAATAACTTGTGTTTGTTGCCTATATCTATGTGACTACCGTACGGGTAACGAAATGAACCGGACCGCTACCAACCAAACAACATCAGTACCGGTTCGGTATACTTTTTTATTGTTTTCTCTTTCGGTTGTTATAGCGAGTACCAATACCGAAACAAACTGAATCGATAGCAATAAAAATGGTTAAAAAGTGGAGCCCAGCCCGCTGCGAAGCGTGGGTATAACCCACTATACCATATAATGTTTATCATAAGGGTTTTCCTGTTTATCATAAGGGTTGCGTTGCAGCTGCGACACGTAAGTGCTTTTATATATATACACACACAACGTATGTACCATTTTTTAATGTCTTTAGGTGTGAATTATGTTCTCGGCCCATATTATCGACTCCGCTGCAACGCGCGGGTTCCCCACTAGTATCAATTAATATGAGTGACATCTTATTAAATTTTTGGTACGGGATACTACATGTCATCTATGTTATAGTTTTACATCATATCAATTAATATGAGTGACATCTTATTAAATAGTTTAGCGTTGACATGCATCTCTTCATGTATACATCCTGAAGACATTTGTAGCAATAATTTATTTTAACTAGAGGTTGTAGTTTTAAGCAGTTTAGTGTGTAAGTTGAAATCAGTGGCGGACCTAGGATTTTTAAGCTATGAGTGCGGAATATTTTTAGAGATTTTAGTCCCCTAGCTATATAAAAAAAATTGGTTAATAGCTGGTTGGATCGGGTCGGGTCAGGTCATGTAAAACAAAAGAACATCAAACTAAAATTTAAATATTCATCAAAAGCATGCCAAAGTGTTAAACGTCATTACAAACGTATTTAAAATTGGGCCCTACTGGTTTTTTTTTTTTTGAAGTTTATCCAAAATATCATCTAGAGAGACATTTTTAAGCAAGTCTTTCTCAATATAAATCGCTCCATAAATCCATAAAACAAAACTAAGCACTTGAAGATATAAACAATCATCAGCCATAGTTCATAATCTTCAATTTTAAGTTTCAAACATTTAAGCCCTAGTTTTAAATGTTGATTATTTGTAGCTAATCTTTAAACAAACAAAGCTTTAAATAAAACAACAAAATCATTAGCTAGAAGTCTAGAACAAAAAAAAAGATCAAACTCTTATACATCTACATTATTCCTAATCATCACATAAAACAATCAATAAAGAAAGGATACCCATTCTATATGAGAATTCCGACGAAATATGGGTCGGTTACGGCTGGAATTTTGGTTTTTCCGGCAAAAAATGGGTCCGGTCAAGCATAGTACGCCGCTGAGGATTTTGTGGGGCGGGAGATTGGGAGAATGCAATTGGAATGGTTAAATGAGTTTGAGTTATTTTATTTAGTTCAAATTTCTTTGGATTGGGTTTGACCTTGGGTTAATAAAAATGAATTGTAGGTTAGGCTTTGATGGTCTAATTAGGTTAAGTGAATAAGTGGTTAAAGAGTAGTTATATAAGTTGTGTTATATATTTATATATTAATAAAAATCAGTGTTTACAATTTTTTTATAAGTTCATAATTTGTTTTCAAGGGGTTATATGCTAACGATTATGTTTGATAAATTATTTTGTTAAATGGGAATGAGTTGAGAAGCAAACACTATATCACGAGGAGGAACTAAGAAGCAAAAATCTCACATGAAACAAAAATGGTTGTTGCATAATGCATACTTTGGTTCAAGTCAACATATTCTATTTCAAGTGAATTGTATAGTTGATTTGATTTGACGACGACGACGACGATGATGATGATGATGAGAAAAGGCGAAAAGGTTTTCCTCGAGATAGGGTTGTACCATTCGGGAAAGGACGAAGCTATACATGTCGTTTTGTAAACCTAGATGACCATCAATTAAGTGCACACGAGAGGAAGATTATTAACGCTTACAGATATGCTTTCACACCCTCGAAATAGACTATACCAAGTGTTGGTCGTGGGTCAGAAACCTTTAAGCGAGATTGGAAGCGTTTTCAAGGTTTAATTCTACATATTAATATAAAATCACAAACTAATAGCAGTTTGATGGATAAAGTATACTAACTTGTGTCAAGTTTGATACATTTTCTTGCATCCACTAAGTTTTTATTATGCCTATATTTGTAAGCATTTTATATAATATTATTTGTTTTGTTACATGCGGCATGCCATTTCATTTTAGTTGTTTAATATACATGTCACCACATATGGCATATAATACGAAAACTTAAAAAAACGATTGTTTCTATGTCTAGAAAAAATTAAATACATTCGATAACAAACCTTAAATAAAGTATTAATACTAATTATTTTGTATGCAATTTAGTGATTTACCTTTATAAAGCTTATTTATAAGTATAAACAATTGCTATTTATACCTACTTAACATCATTTTGAGCGTATATTAAAGTCTATACTACAGTTACCAGTACAAAAATGGTTCTATGGTGTAGTGGTTAGCACTCTGGACTTTGAATCCAGCGACCTGGGTTCGACTCCCGGTAGGACCTTATTTTTCTTGTCCTTTTTTTATTTGTAAGTTTCTGTGTAAAGATTACTAGTAACCAAGCTCAATGAACATAACCCCAAGCAGCGAATCGGTCTTAGGTTTGTTCTAACGCGTGCAAAAGAGGAACATGTTGAATCAGTCAATCAGAGCCGACCCGTTGGGCTTATCAACTTAGGCTAAGGGTTAGGCCGGCCACCAAAATCAAGGGCATCTATTTTTCTTTCTTATCATATATTATACTTGTTTTGTAGCACGTTCAAACATCGTTTCTAGGCCCTTGATTTAGGATTTTAGTCAGGAGTCCACACTCTCCGCACACATCTCATTCTAGAATCCAAAAGCAACGCCGCAATACACCAACCGTCATTACTTGCGCCGTCTATTGAGTAAACAATGTGAAATTGATTGCGGATTGTGCGAAATTAGGGCCAAAATTAGGAAAAATCATCGTTATGGTTAATCAATGTCTCAAATCTCAATCTCAATAGGGCCCTGACTTTGTTACGCATCACGATCTTAGAATATATATCAAATTATAAAAATGCAACTAAGGATTGTTTAAGACCTGTTATAGGCACATTTGTATATATCAACCGCCTACAATGCAAACAAATGTAACTTTTGATTAAAGTATCATGACCAACCTGTTGAAAAGCCTCATAAGGCTAACACATTTGGTATTTTCGAACAACAATCGAGTGCAAATTCCCTCATCTGAAACTACTTCACACAGAAAATATAACCATGAAGTGATAGAGATTAGTTTCTTAATGTTTATACTCTCCAAATTTGGGGATTGTCAAAAAAAACTAATGGACATTAGCTAAATTCACATACAAGTCCTATGTGCGATATGACACAGTGGGACACGAGGAAGATAGAAGAGAGTAAGGGGACGTATAGATCCCACAGTAAAGTCAGGGCCGGCCTGTTAGACTTTCCACCTTAGGCACTGGTCTAAGGCCTCCAACTTTTAGTAAGTTTTATATATTGTATATTTATTAGACCCGAAAAAACAAAACTAAACCAATTATCTTTTAAAGGAGCACAAATAAAAATTGTTTAGGAAGAAAGCCCACATTCAAGCCCGGGTAAACCAAGAGGGTTTTGTTACTAAATATGTTGAAAATGATAATTTTGAAAAAGGGTCTTCACTTCGTAGTTCACTTAGGGTCTTCAAAATCGTTGGAACGGCTCTGCAGTAAACTCTAGAGAAGAAAAAGAAGATGATTTAACATGCTTATGTTTTAAGAAAATGCAGGTCTAATCAAGGTAGAATTATTAGTTGTAAATTCAATTCCACAAGAAAAAGAGAAAGTATCAAGGTAGAATTATTTTTTTTTGAACGGTCAGCGAATCCTCTAAATGGGCTACTGGCGAAATTCATCACATCAGGATACACTCACCTCCGAACCGGGGAAAACCCTCACCTAGGGCAGAAGCCTGTGAACACTCGCCCGAAGGCACGACAATGCGGTGAGGTAAAACTCGTTCAGTTCAAAGATCGAACTAGTGATCGCCGCCTACTCGCCTAGTCTCCCATGTGCCGTTGAAAACTATTAGGGGAAGCAGGAATTGAACCCGGGTCTTTTAGAAACCCAAGTCTCTCCCTTACCACTCCACCACAAGCTCATTGGCACTTGCATTAGTTGCAAATTCAATCAAAAAGAGAAAGTAAGTGATGCTGTGATGGTATGTTAAGGGAACCATGTGGGTTTATATATGTTGGGCATTTGGGCTAAGTATTGGTCCAATAAGTTCTTTTCAAGTGATACCCAAGCTAAGGTTTATGTTATATCTGTCTAGTATCCGGACCAATTATTGGTCTTTTCATAGGGTGGATGGGGGCTTATATGTTGGTATATGGGTTTAGAGGTGGACATAAAAACTAACCCGACCCTACATGCATAAGGGGTGAACACGGTTAAACCCAATTTGAACCTCTCAAAACCCGGTTTCAACCCAATCAAACCTAATCTTTCCCCACTAAAAAAACCGGTTCTAACCCGACCCGGCTTCGCTAGATATGGTTCAAACTTTTGTCAACCCAACCCAACCCGGTTTCAACCCGAACCAGTTTGGTCCAGAACCCGATTTGTGCACCTCTATCTAGTTCAAGTATTGTTAATATAAAGTCTAAATTAGAAAGGAGAAAGCAAATTTTGTCACAACTATATAAACTCCAAACACACGTGTGAACCATCATTCATACATCAACTATATCAAACTCATTTCTTTTACATCATAAAAAAAAAGTTCACAACAAAAAATAGTTAGGCTCTAAGTAGTGGGCTAACGCTCACCCTTTCAAATGGAGGGTTTTCATTGGCGTCGTTTTAAACCCGTTACAATTGGCGTTAAACCACTACACTCAGCCTAACTATAACAAAAATAAATTACATAACCGGCCCGCCATCAGGGACAACACTATTCGAATTCGCGGCCCTAATCATCCCCACCGCCGAACCACCACCACCACTGCCACGTGTACGTCCCTTAATCCTCCTCAACTCCGCCACCACTTCTTTCGCATCGGGCCGATCATCTCTATCGGCCGCCACACACCGAAACGAAAGCTCCGCCACCGCCGCGACAGCGCCACCATCCACCGTAGCTAACCTCGGATCAATCACCTCCGCCAACAACCCCATTTGGATCTTCCCCACCGCCATATCCGCCAACGTCATCTCCCTCTTATCCCTATTCACATCAACCGCTTTCATACCCGTAACCAATTCCAATAATACTACTCCAAAACTATAAATATCACTCTTTTCAGTCAACCGAAACGACCGGTAATAATCCGGATCCAAGTACCCAGGAGTACCTTGCGGACCGGTCCACACACAACCCGGATCCAACAACCTAGATAACCCGAAATCCCCAACTTTAACACGCATATCCTTGTCCGCAAATATGTTGTTCGACGTAATGTCTCTATGAACAATCGGCGGAACAACCGAAAAATGAAGGTACTCGATCGCAACAGCGATCTGCAACGCGATATCCAGCCGCACGTGCCAGGGTAAACACGTTTTCCTGCGCGCGTGCAGATGATCCGAAAGCGTTCCATTAGGCACATACTCGTACACAAGTAACAACCCTCTCGGGTCACTACAATACCCATGAAGTTTAACCAAATTCGGGTGGTTTAACGACGACAATATCAAGATCTCATTACAAAAAGACTTGGTTGAGACCGAATTCGAAGTGGGATTTTGTTTGTGTAAGAATTTAATAGCGAAAACTCTGGTTTCTTCAAAATGACCCACGAAAACCGACCCGAACCCGCCGTCACCGATTTTGTGAACCGGGTTGAAGTTGTTTGTTGCTTGTTGAAGCTCTTCAAAAGTGTAAACCGGTGGTAACAGGCTGGCGGACCGGTGCCTGTGGAGGTACAAAACAGCTGGATCTTGAACCGGGGATAGCTTTTTTGTTCTTGAAATGTATGTAAATAAAATAATTAGTAACATACATAAGACTAATGTAGCTAAAGACATCATAGCTATACGTATGTTACGTTTTGTGTGAACCGGTTTTTGGGTTTTGAAATTCGTTGTTTGAAGGCATAAGAACGGTTTGTTGGGGTGGGTAGAGTTGTATCCACAAGTGCCGTTTATGGATTTGCAAGATTTGCAGTTGGTGAAATAAGAATCTTGTTGTTGATATTCGACTTGGATTCCGAATCTTAGGAAGCTGTCGAGGAAACCTAGGATGTCTGGTTGGCAGCCTTCATGGGTGAGTTGTGGAGGAGGATGATATCCACAAGAGTTTATGAGGTGAAGGGGTGTTTTGGTAATTTTACAAAGGTATGGGCAGTGGGTGCAGTTAGGTAAGGTGGTGGGTGGGGTGCAAGGGGTGATGTAAGAGAGGCGAGAGCAGAATGAGTCGGTGGGTTTGAATGGGGAGTGTGAGAGGTTTATGGGTTGGGTTGGTAGGGTGGTGGTGGTGGTGGTGCATTTAGTGGTGGTGGGGGTGGAGGTGGGGTGGGGGAAGAGGGAGAGGGTGGGGGTGGGGGTGGTGGGGTCAAAGGTGAGGAGTGAGAAGTGGTGGTTGTTGATGGTGATGGTGGCGGAGAGTGGTGGTGGGTGGCATGTGATCTGGAATAATGGGTGGCCGGAGCCAGGGGTGGTTGAGAAAGGGTATGGTGGTGTGGTGGTGGTGAATGGTGGACATAGGTGAGATGTTACGGTGGTTAGAAGGAAGATGAGTGGTGGAATAAGGCGGAATAGTGGTGGTGGTTGTGGTGGCATTATTTGTGGTCAGAGTGTGGAGATCTGAAGAATCTTTTGGGTTTGAAACTTGGTTATGTTTGTGAGTTCATGTTTTACTAACCTAGGGGGGGGGGGGGGGGGGGGGGGGGTTGGTTCACGTGAAGAAGAGGAAAAGAATGAGGACAAAGAGCCACAAAAGGTGGGCAGTGAGGACTGTGCAAAACTGGAAAAAAGAAAAAGAGAGAGCATTCATATAGTGATCCAAAATATACACAAAATCTTTTGATTTTAACATGATCTTATTTAATAATATGAAAATGAGAGTTGTAAAAATAATTGAAAAATATAGTATATTTAGTATATATTTAGTTGCATGTTTGTGTTAATTTCAGACTAGTTTGATTTGTATAGTACATAATTATGTAAAGTTAATTTCATGTTTAAGTATTATTGAAAATGTATTGATAGCGTAGTTGTAAGAATTTTTAGGCGCTAGTCAGCAGTGGGGGTACCAACTAGCGATTATTCGGATTGATATTTTTATATGTGATTTCAAGTTTTATATATACATATATACACACATTTTTATATGTAATTTTGTAAGTAGACATGTTTAAACACTCCTTTACCCATTTTTGTAAGTATACATGATTAATTGTCAGAATTTACAGGTTTTGGCTGGAATCTAATCGGAATCTCGGTGGAATAGCCTATTTCCAGCCGAGTAAAGCTGGTTTCGGCCAACTAGGACCGATTTCCGGCCGACTAAAACCGAGTTTCCAGCCGACTAGGCCAGCTAGGACCAATTAGGGCCGACTAGTGATTAGTTCACCAATTACCATAAATTAATCAGTGGCCGACCGACTAGCGATTAATCACTTACTAGTCGCCGATTAATCCCGATTTTTCCAATACTGATTGATAAATAGAAACATACTCGATTTTGACGTGTGAATTCTCTGTAGAGTATCTATTCTTTTAATCATGAGAACCCATTATCGATACACACCTTTCCTGGCTCTCCCCATGCTCCACTCCGACCACCCTTAATATTTTTTTTTCAAGTATATACTTCTTGTGTGTTAACATTTGTCCTTTTTTCCATTTAAGTTGTATAAAAAAATGAGTTAGGTGCTTACTTCTGTATATTTAAAATCATTTTTTTATTGTACATGATTATAAAGTTGGTATGTGATTAATTCATGTAATCTCATGTATTTTATTGTACATAATTATAAAGGTTGGCATGTGATTATTAATTCATGTAATCTCATGTATTTATAGATAAAATATTGCCTGCTATGATCAATCCTATATAATCCATAAATACATAAAAGAAAACTTTTGTCTTGTGATTTTCTTGTATATGATTTTAAGTGTATTAATTATTTCAAGAGGCTAAAAGACGTAAACAGAAGTCAATTCAACTATACTTGGCTCTATTCAGAAAAGGTGCCGATTTAACTTAATAATACTTAAAGCAGTTATAAAATTGATTTTTTTTCTATTTTTAATGAATATTGAAGTATTTTAAGTTAGTTGTAATTTAATAATACTTAAAGCAATTATAAAATTGATTTTTTTTCTATTTTTAATGCATATGGAAGTATTTTAAGTTGGTTGTAATGAGAAAATAAGTGGTCCATATCACATTGATAATTAATTATTTTGTTTGTTTTTATATAGATTGATGCATTATTGCTTGATATGAGTGGCCCATTTACGTTGATTTTCAATTATTAAAAGTAATATCTTTTTAAAAACCTAATTAAGCCTTCAAAACATATCTTTTATGTTTCACTATCAATATTTTTATTACATATAAAAATAAACTATTAATAGAATTAAATATGCTATTGTATATGGAAAAAATATATGGTTTTGAGTTAAATTCAATCTTTATCGTATTTTTTTATTTGTTTTAATTCTTGCGAGAATTCAATTAATCATGTGTTGGACATCTCATATATCTACTTTTATTCACGTATTATTATAAATGTATTGAAATACACAAACGTGGCTCGATTTTTACATTTTATATTTATACTCAAAGTTTTTGTCAAACTATCGATTTTTTCTACCGTGAGAACCCATTATAGATAAACTGATGTACCTAACAATACTACGTTGGCCAACGTGATCGTGTAAGCCAACTTGCATTTGACAAGTGCCCTTCAAGTCAGATTATCGATTTTTTTTTCTACCATGAGAACCCATTATAGATAAATTGATGTACCCAATAATACTACGTTAGCCAACGTGATCGTGTAAGCCAACTTGCATTTGACAAGTGCCCTTCAAATCAAATGGATTAAAGACAATAAAACATATATGGGGTTGAGTTGAATTCAAACACATAACAAACCCCAAACCTAACCTTGAACAGAAATTATGACTCGAAAGTTGAAATCTTCAAAAGCTTATGGGTCCTATTAACAACCAAATATCAAGAACAGTAAATAGACAAACAATATCTCCTTGGGATAATGTAACTATGTTAGGGAGGCAATTTTGCTTATATTTCACATGCAAGTCTTGTTTGTACAACTCCTGAAGGTGGTTCACCTCATGCAACTTTGTGTTGGTGGTGCGGTGAGTGATTGGTAGGGGTGAACAATAATCGAACCGTTAATCAAAACCGAATCGAAAACAGACGAAACGAACTGAAATTAACCGAAAGTCGATTATCGATAATTTTTTGTACCATCGGTTAATTGAACCGAACAGAACCATTTATATTTTCATATATCTCTAGCTTTTATACCTCCATTTCATGTTTTATATTTTCATTTCATTTATTCATACCTCCATTGCATTTATTTATATCTCTATTTCATGTATTTATTTACACATCTATTTCATGTATTTATACCTTCATTACGTGTATTTCTAAGCAAAAAAAAGCCCTTGTTTGATTTGGTTATTAACCGAACCAAAAACCGAAAAAATTAACCCAATTAACCGATGACTTCGGTTACGGTAATTGCTAATAACTGAACCAAACTGCACCCACCCCTAGATTGGAGTGGGTTGTTGAGAAAGAGAGAGAGATGGATGGATAAAGACTAGTGTAACATTCATCTGTTTTTAACTTACATACGCAATAATCTAGTTCTATGTAGCACAAGTCAAGCGATTCTCGTAGTTCTTACTCAAAATGGGTCCTAAGGGGCTAGGATAATATCTCCTATCTTTTCTTCCTTTTGTACACGCAAACTAGATATCCATCGCGAAAAAGATTTTGTGAATCGATACTGACTTGAACGTCGACATAATGAAAACACAACCCAACTTGATTGACCACACAGCCTTGACAATTTATGTGAACAATTGACAGATTAAGAAGGATGATTAGAACTTTGATATTTAGTTTTTATTATAGGATGTTGACACTAATTTAACTTATATATATCTTTTAATATGAATAAGAAAGGTAAAGTCTACTATGCAATGGATTATTGTGCATTGGGCCCACATAAATAAAGGCCCGCCAAATTAAATTGAACAATGTGGGCCCAAATGTGAACTTAAATTCAAAACCTAAAAATGATGAAACATGGAGCATGTGGTAAAAGTAAAAGCCTTTTAGCAGCCTCATTATTTGAGATTAGATGGATGATTAAAAACATTATTAAACAAAATTAAAGTTGGTATTTATCTCGTAATTATATTTATTATATTAATAATGATATGATGATGATAAGTATACTTGGTATTTTATAGAGTTATGAAAGATGAATAGTAGGATAACTTTTATTTAGAATATAATATAATATGATAAATATAAAGTGACTTGTTTCAACTTTAAAGTAAAACACTTAAGTTTATGAATGAGTAATAGGAATAGTTGTGATGTGACTTCCATTTAGAACTAAAAACAACTTTAAATTTTAGCACGATATAAACAGGGTCTACCTATTTAGACACCATTCCGTCTATTTACACACCAAAAAAGGTGTTTTTTGTTTTATATGCACATCCTGCAGTGTCGAGCTGTGGCCAAAGCTCGGCGTTTTGGTTCGGTCAACCAGACAAAGACTGACGGGTCTGTTGACCGGACCAAAACGCAAAGCTTTGGCCGCGTTAACCAGACAAAAGACTGACACCCGGTCAGTCTTTTGTCTGGTTGACAGGACCAAAACGCGGCCAAAGCTCGTCGTTTTGATCCGATCAACAGACCCGTCAGACACCCGTCAATTTTTGTCTGGTTAACCGGACCAAAACGCCACGCTTTGGTCACAGCTCGACACTACAAAGTATTCATATAAAACAAAAAACACCTTTTAGGTGTGGCTATCCACACACTTGGTGTGTGGAAGTGTGTGGATAGTTTGTGCCTATAAATTTTTTTTTGAACGGTTGCAGACCAATTGGTCGAGCACGGCTGGCGAGTTGCCAGCCTACCTGGGTTCGAGTCCTGCACGGCCCGCAGTTAAGCGCCTTCCGTACCGGTCGAAACTCCAGCCCCCCCGAGCGGGAACCCCACCGAAGCGGGTAAACCCTCTCACCTCCTCTTTGCTTGGAGTGGGGATTGAACTTGAGACCTCTCACAAGGCCTAAGTCTTTTCCACCACTCCACCAAAGGATCATTGGCAGTTAAGCGCCTATAAATATTGGGGTGGTTTTATTTAAACTTTTGGAATATTATATTTAAATAACCTTAATTTTCATCAATTAGCCGATAACACTTCTAACTTTCAATTTGTACTACAACACTTCCAACTTTCAGCTTATATTCCTCTGGCACTCCCTAACTAATTGAATCCTAACTCAGTTAGTTGATGTCAGATGTCATGTCACCAAAAAATGCCACGTCAGCTGGCACATCAGTTGCCACGTCATAAAAAAATGTCATGCCAGCTTTCACATCAACAAATAGGGCCACATCAGATGCCACATCAACGAAAACTAAGTGAGTTAGGTTTTAGTTAGTTAGAGAGTGCTGGAGGAAAATAAGTTGAAAGTTGAGAGTGTTGGGATACAAATCGGAAGTTGAAAGTGTTGCGATTTACGATCAAGTTTGGAGCTAGATTGCTTGTAAACCAACGCCCAACCGATACTTCCACCTTTTTTTTTTTTTAATATTTATATGTTTTTCTATCAGTTGTTCAGTTAAGCCCGATTCAGTTGTAGAACATTGACATCCTTGTTTAGTTGTTTTGTTACCAATTACCGAACTCTTTTTTTAAGTTTCAATGTCACGCGATAAATAAAATAAGCCTTTAACCTAATAATTCTATTATTCTTTTACAACTTTTGTTCGATAATTTTTTATAAAATCTAAATACGTGATTGTGTTTTTTTTTCCTCAACGTTCCGATATAAGTTTTATTGAAAAGAGTAAACTACAAAAATCGTCTTTTATGTATGTCACTTATTGCAAATTGTGTCATTTGTCTTCAATAATTACAGAAAACGTACTTGATGTTTGCAAACCCTTGCAAGTTATGTCCGTTAGCCTTAACTCAGTTAATTTTTGTGGTTAAATCTGACCAAATGGACCCCACATGACGGTATTTTTGTGGTTAAATCTGACCAAATGAACCCCACATGAGAGTAAAATGACCAAAATACCCTCATGTAGGGCCCATTTGGTCAGATTTAACCACAAAAAATTAACTGAGTTATGGCTAAAGGACATAACTTGCAAGGATTTGCATACATCAAGTATGTTTTCTGTAATTATTGAAGATAAAGTAACAGTTTGCAATAAGTGACATACATAAAGAACGATTTTTGTAATTTACTCTATTGAAAATGAAGTTGTATTCAAAATAGAGGAATGGTGACGAACCAAGCCAATACTAACTGAACAACATTGATACCAGTATCAGAATTCGATTTTATAGTTTTCAATCAATGTCAAACACAACTTTATATTTTATGTTACAGATTTTAACATCTTTGCCGTAACGCATGAGTTTGACCCACTATCAAAAGGTCAAAAGAGACGATTAGATTAAAGTTATAATAAGCAGGGCCGTTTGCTCCCTGTGGCCCAGATAGAAAGAATCGGGTGGAAACGACGTCGTATAAAACAGTTAGCCAGCGACGCCAAAATCAGATTCTGTATCGGCTAAGAAAGGTCCACTGATTACTCCCCTGCACGTTCTCTCACCCACCAAATTCTAACCTAACGCTACTGTCACCTAAATTGCCTCACCCACACCACACCTATCTTAAGCTTCACATTTCTTTCGAATAAATTACTTTCTGAGTCTCTGTATTTTTGTGGTTTTAACCATTTAAGTTTAAAATCAAAAAGGTTAACGTTCTGATTACCTAACCGTTCATTTTGTAATATTTTGGGTCCCTGTATTTTAGTGGTTTTAACCACTTTAGTTCAAAATCAAAAGTACAAGTGTTAAAAGTTGGACTCAAAATGTTATAAAATGAGAGGTTAAGGACTGACTTATGGCGTTAAGTTTTTTGAATTTGAATTCAAGTGCTTAAAACCACTAAAACACAAAGATTCAAAAAAGTAATTTATTCTTCGGTTTATTTGGTGAACAAAACCATGGAATTAAGTGTATGATCTTAGGTGTAACTAAGAGTAAACTTTAATAGTTGTTTTTGGAGTAAATTGTCATTTTAGTCCCTGAGTTTTGTCCAAATTTGTCATTTTAGTCCAAATAGTTTTTTTTTCGCCTCTAGGTCCCTGACTTTTCATTTTTATTGCCATTTTGATCCAACCCACTAACTTCGTTAAAAAATGTCAGTTAACTCATAGTTAATAGTTTGGTATTTGCCATTTTGATCCAAAAAAATAGTTTACTAATATCGTTTTACATTAGTGTTGTTTAATTTTCGTTGAAGTTAACTAAAATAAATAGTTAATAAGAATTCATATAATCGTCATTATCTTTGTCCCCAATAAAATCGATGAGATTCGAAAGTAATTGGTAATCACATTAATGATGATGCTTAAAAATTTTGGACTAGCATGGTCCTTTATTAAAAAATTGCCTGTTTTAAGGTACTATTTAAAATTACTTTATAATTGATAAAGAAAATGTTGATATGATTGCAATGCTTATGACTAGGTTTTATCATCTTTAAAATGTATATTAAATTATACGTAAGAGCACCCACAATTTAACTAGGTTTTATCATCTTCAATTAAGGTACTATTCAGAATTACTTTATAATTAATAAAGAAAATGTTGATATGATTACAATGCTTATGACTAGGTTTTATCATCTTTAAAATGTCTATTAAATTATACGTAAGAGCGCCCACAATTCTAAGGGTGAGGGGGGCACTCCCCTAAGAGGGGAGTCCCCTCTCTTACGCACACCCAATCAGGTTATGCCACGTCAACTCCTATCTTAAACTCCCCTCACACCCCAATTTGATGGCGGCACTCCCCTCGTAGGTGACTTGTTTTTTTATTAAAAAAAAAAAAAAAGTTTTCATTGGTTGATTGAATGGTGGCCCCACCTTCTCTCTCCTCCCCTCTTCGGTGCCTCCTCCCCGATTTGGCTCCCCCATTTGAGTCCCCGCATGGATGACAGCACTCTCCCGATCGGCAAAGTCGGTCCCCGCACGGGGTCACCGAGGGTGCCCCCTCACCCTAAGGGTGGAGGGTATAGTAAATCATCCTAGGGTGTTTGAGTGAAATCCTACCCAATAATATTATGCCATGTCAACTCCCCATCCTACTCCCCATTTTATACTCAATCAAGGGGTATGGTTAATCACTCTAGGGTGTTTGAGTAGGTTAAAAAATAAAAAAAAATTATGATTGGTTAAAAGGGGTTGGAACCCACCATTTTCTCAATCACTCTCTCTCAATCACATTCGGTAACTACACACCGATTTTGGTCACCTCTCTCCTACTCACCGAAATAGATCAACACCAGGGTATAGTCACCGAGCGGTGAATACCCCTCCCCGCATAACTCACCGAAGACTATACCCTGTACCCTAAACCTTCACTAAGTGTCAACTTAGCTACCACATCAGATTTTAAACTTTGTTTAAAGGGGCAATTACATATATCCCCCTATAAACTTCATAAATTACATATTTACCCAAGCAAAAAATTAAATTACATATTTCCCCTTCTCAAAAACTAAAAATATCAAAAATACCCATTTCATTAAAAATAAATTAGAATAAACAAACTATAGAGTCTAAAGTTGCAAACAAATTTTTAAATGTATGAGGTTATAAAATGAATTAAATAAATTTGACATTTACGATCCAATCTGATTCACTGGTTTAGTTGGGCGATACCATAAAAAGTTCGAGTGGTAAGACAAAAACCATCTACTGATATTGTTTTACACTAATACTATTTCATTTTAGTTAAAGTTAACTAAAATTAATAAAAATTCATATAAACGTCATTATCTACGCTCCCAAGAAAAATCAATGAGAGTCGAAAGTAAGTGGTAATCACATTAATGATGCTTAATAATTTGAATTAGCATGATCCATGTTTTAAAAAGGCCTATTTTAAGGTACCATTCAAGATTACTTTATAACGTATAAAGAAAATGATGGTATGATTAAAACGCTTAAAACTAGGATTTATCATAACTAAAGGTATACTAAATCATACGTAAAAATCAAATGTAAACCAGTAACATGAGAATTTCCAGATGTATACCCTATCAACCGAGCTACCTCGATTATTCCTAATCTCTCATACTAATTTTAACACCATTTTGTATATTTTGTATACAAACTTGCGATGAATAGTACTTTGTTAAAAAAATGCTTTTAATGTTGTTTTTTTTTTTGTTTTTTTTTTCTTACTTGATAATATTTTCATTAAGTCAATAAGAAATTATGTTATACGTTTATTAAAGCTATGTTTTTCTTTTCTTAATTGTATTTTCTTAATTGATACTCATATAATAACTTACGCTTATTAACTTTTTTAAAATCTAAATGCGTAGTTGTTAATCGGTCCATTAATCACTAGTCGGTTGTGAAAAAACTGACGATTCCGGCCAGATTTCGACAAAAAACCTTTATATTCCACCCAAAACCTGTAAATTAGCTAGTTTCCAATAAAAACATGTGAATTCCAACAATTAATCTTGTATACTTAAAAAAATGAGTTGAAGAAGAGTTAAAACATGTTTACTTAAAATATTTACTAATAAAAATGTGTATATATATACATGATGAAACACAGGTTAACCCTATGATTAATCTGTGGGGTTATTCATTCTGTGGGTTCAATCTCTCTTTCTACTCGTGAGACGGCTCGGTTCCTGCAAAACAGCAACACCGTTAGTCTCGTTAAGAGGGGAATATGGGGGTTTCCCTCTTAACCAGGCTCCGGCGTGAGAATAAGTATTGCTCTGAGGAAGAATAAACAGTGTGTGTTAAGTGTGAGAATGTAGAGAGCCAGATCCATTTACCTGAATGATGAAGGGTTCTATTTATAGCCGGAGGGTGAGAGAGGGAAGAGCAGCGATGCCAGCTGTGGTTGCGCGCCAGCTGTCCGACCAAGGGGAATATCCTCTTGGTCTCCTCTGCTGTGGTCAGTGTAGTGGTACACGTGGCGCGCTCGTATTTGCCCATCTTGGAGACGTCGTACTAGCATTGTCGGGCTGCCCTTAGATTTGTTACAGGCCTACGTGGCGCCTGGTGACTGGTGACATGTTGTGTCCTTTATGTCGGGTGGAGCATCTTTGGAGCCACCTAAATATTTTCCAGAAGCTTCTAGAAGCTTCTGGATGACTTCGTCGATGTCAGCGCCACGTCTGATGGGAAAAGTGGTGTGGTCCTTGCCATGTTGGCAAGGAATTGGGACCATACCTCTTCAAGTCCCCCCAGTCCAGTGTGCCTTCTAGTTGAGTTGATCGTCTAGGAGGGATTCTGGACTTATAAGTGTGGTATTTCGTTATGGCGTGAGGTTTTCATGGGGTCCCTAAGAAATCTGCACCTAATGGGCCCACGGCGCGTGGAGTTTGGCAACTTGTATAGTTGAGCCGGGTGGACGCGTGGCGTACCGCGCATGGGTTTTGGCACTTTAAAAAAGTTGAGCCAAATGGACGCATGGCGTGCCGCGCATGGGTTTCGGCTCTTTAACAAGTTGAGCCAAATGGACGCATGGCGCACCGCGCATGGGTTTTGGCTCTTTAAAAAAGTTGAGCCAAATGGACGCATGGCGTGCCGCGCCTGGGTTTCGGCTCTTTAACAAGTTGAGCCAAATGGACGCATGGCGCACCGCGCAAGGGTTTTGGCTCTTTAAAAAAGTTGAGCCAAATGGACGCATGGCGCACCGCGCATGGGTTTTGGCTCTTTAAAAAGTTGAGTCAAATGGACGCATGGCGCACCGCGCATGGGTTTTGGCTCTTTAAAAAAGTTGAGCCAAAATGGACGCATGGCGTGCCACGCATGGGTTTTGGCTCTTTAAAAGGTTGTCGTCAAGAGGAAGCTTTGTCTGTCTTGGGAAGGGATGACTGATGTGACTGGCTGGTGTCAGATGAACAGTTGCCTTTTCAGTCACCGTCAGTTGCTTTTCGGCGAAGTGTCAGGTGTCTGTTCACCTGCTTCCGGAAAAAGAGGTGTCGCCTTCTCTCTCCTCTGACGTATCTTCTCCCTGTTGGTTGCTTTTTCGGATTCTGACGCCCCCACTACCCATCGCATTAAATGCGATGGGTATAAATATATGGTGGTTTTCTCTTTCTTCTCTACTTATTCAAGATTTGAATTCCGAAAATCTCTCTTCTTCCGTTATTGTCTATCTTCTTCTCTTTTAGTTCATCTGCATTACAGTTTGTTTTCCTATCATGTCTTCTGCAAATCCTTCTTCAAGGAAGAGGAGGAACAAGGGGAAAACTCCTCCTGGCCCGGATCAAACGGTAATAGGCTGGAAAGAGGAGGAATTTCAGAATTTGGTAAGGGAGATGGGTTTTCTCCCTGATTGGGGTGCTCAGTATCCTACCCCTGGTTCCACCGCCATGGATGCTCCTCCCGGTCATATAACTTTGTATGCTGCTTTCTTCCGGGAGGGCAACTTCAGGCTTCCGATGACCCGATTTACTGCTGACGTGTTGAGGGGTTATGGTCTCCACATCTCTCAGATCAATGCCATCGGGCTCCCTCGTATTACTCATTTTGAGTTTGTTTGTATGGCAAACCGTTTAGATCCGACGTTTGAGATGTTCAACGCCTTCTACACCGTTTCGTATACAAGTGCTCGTACCGGCGTTTCTCCTGTTTGTTCTGTGCCACTGAAGAGTCTCCATGACTGGAAGCAAAAAAAAAATTATATTCGCCGGGGCGTTGTACCTGTGGACATGCACTACAGATCCGTGGATGAGGGTATCCCCAAAGTTGATGTGGTTGCAAATTTTGCTGATCAAGACTGGTATAAGAGGTTGACTCGTAAAGCCACTCCGATAATCCAGCTTGAGGAGATGGCGTTGGTTGGTGCCGGGATGAGCCTGAAGTGGGTCCCAAAACATCCGTTGGGGGTTCCGGTTTACGGTCATGAGGGCAAGTGTACGTTTTGCTTCCCTTCCTCTTTTTTTTTTTGTATGTTGTACGTTGTATTGTTTGTGCATTGTTCTTTATCTCCGTCTTTTTGTGCAGTAGGTTTCACGTTGTTGAATGTTTTGGATCTTAAGGCACCGGGTGCAATGGTTGAGGCGATACAAAAACCTGATAAACGACCCTGGTTGGATCAGATCCGTGGCCGTTTTCTGCATCCGAGCAATGAGAGTTTCACCGCTTACGTGAACACTGTCTTAGGTGAAGATAGTGAGGGTGATGATGAAGCATTTGATTCCATTCGAGAGGAAGTTATCGTTCTCTCGAGTGATGGGTCTGGCAGATCTTTTGAAGATCTAACCTCTCGTTCCGCGCATGCAGGTCCGGCGCAGGGGGTTGTGCATGAACCGGTGAATGAGCCTGTTGGTGATGATTTGGAGGTTCCAGTCGAAACTGCTCACCCGTTGGAAACGAGGAGGAAGGCGAAAGCGGACAAGCCGGAAGGGAAAGGGAAAAAAGCTGAAGAAACTCCCACTGAGCCTCTTCGTAAGCGACCTCATACTCATCATATCCTTGATTATGTTGTCGTTTCTGATACGTTGCCCGGTTTAGGAGTTGGAGAGAAAAGGCCTGAGTCGGACCCTGAGGACCGCGCGACTCTAACAGAGATAATGCAGAAGAAGATGTTTGAGGATAGGAAGCGAAAGCTTGATGAGCAAGCTGCTGCTGTGCTTGCATCAAAGAAGATTAAGCTCCAGAAAGAGGATCCTCCTGCCCCTTCTGAATCGGAGGTTGACATGGGTGTTTTTGCTGAGAAACCGGGGGATTTGTTGCAAAAGATTTTTGAGGCTTCTGGTATTCGTTTTTTCAGTTCCTCGTTTGTCTGTTTGTTTTTGCTTGTTTTCTTTTCTCTTATCTGAACGCGTTGCTCGTTTTTGGAGCAGGTGCCAAAACAGCCAAGACTGGACACAAGATAGATATTTCGAAGATTACTCCTCCGGAATCCCCGCCGTCAAGGACATTTGGGTTGTCTCCTCCTCATGAGACTCCCGACGGGAAGAAAAAGGGAGATGTGAATGTTTAACAGGTTGGAGAAGGTGGTGGTAATATCGGTGGTGGTGTGGCCGGTGCTGTTGGTGGTGACTGTGGCAAGAACGTTGAAGTTGAAGTGGAGGTGAGTGAAACTACTCCTCATCAGACGGTGTATACAAAACGCCCACCGGGTGATGGTGGTGGTGCAACCTCAGGTGCTGTCCGCAGCCCTCTTTTGGAAAGGTGCATGCTGATTCTTTTGATACAACAAATCCTGCTTGTGATGACCTTCCGCATGTCCCTCGTTGGAATCTGACACAGGGTTCCAGGATGAATAATTTGGATAATTGTCATGAGTTCTTCTCTATGTCTCTCCCCCCGGCTGAAAGGATGCTCCAGAAGAGGCGCCGCCGGTTAGAGCTTTTGGACGAGCATGTTCAGGCTGGGGTTAACTTCTGGTCCACTTCACAGGAGATTGTCCGTGAGTGGAGAGAAATGGGGGAAGACACTCTGGAGTTTGAAAATGAGAAAAAACTATTTGCGGAGGAGAAGGAACGGTTCAATGTTGAGAAGAAAGGGTTGATCTGGAGGTTAGCTGATGCGGAGGAGAAACTCGCCCAAGAGAAACAGATCAACGTTGATAAGCAGAAGAGTTGGGAAGCTACGTGCGAGCGTACCAATGTAGAGCTGAAAACTCAATGTGACACTGTTGTGCGTTTGGCTGGTGAGAAGACTGAGCTTGCTGATGAAGCTCAGAAGGCGCGCGTCGCGTTTGAGAAGAAGGAGAAGGAGTATATTGATCGTATAGCTAAGCTAGAGGAGCTTGCAAGGCGGTATGAGACTACTGAACGTCTTCTTCGAGAGAAAACCGTTGAGTGTAATGCCTCTAAAGTCCTTGTCGAGGAAGCGTCAGCTGATTGCAAATGGTTGCTTTCACGCGCGGTACCTCTGGTAACTTCTTTTGCTTTACCTTGTGACTTTCGTGAATCATTCCCTTATTTGTGTGTTTCTCGCAGATTGCTGATTGCATTGTCAACTCTCACGAGCTTGCCAATTATATGTTTGAGCTGGGGCAAGCTGGTTACAACAGCGGTCGTAAGGATGGGTACAACGAGGGTAGAGCTGCGGCGGTTAATAAGGAGAAGGAGCATCGCTTTGAGTTATGGAAGGAGGATTGTGGTGCAGCCTATGCTGAAAAAAGACAAGAGTTTTCGTCTTTGGAGTTTGCGGTGGTTAAGGCTGCGAAGAAATTGGCACGAAAACCTGATGGTGTTGCCTTGCTTAAAAAGGCTCTTGGCGATGAGGGCGGTGCTGCTGGAGGTGTCGGGCCCAGTCATCCCGAATGAGGGACTTCCGGCCCGCGCGCCGTGTACGACCTTGGTTGGTCTTGTATTTGACAATTGCATGAACAATTTAACTTTCTTGTTATGCTCGTGAATATTTGGCTATACTTTGACATTTGTTATGCTAATGGTTGTTTGTTTTTATGCGAATTTTGTTATCGTCATAATATGTGCATGTGTAATTACTTTGATTCAGGTATCACGAATGAATGATGGCGCTGACAGGTTGTGGTGTGTTTATTACAACGTTTTATTCTGTCGTATTTGTGCGCAGGTTGGGTCGTGAATACAAAGTGATCGAGTAACAGGTTATTGTGTAGACCCGACTGTTCTCAGCCTTGGGGGTGCTTACAATGTTTGTTTGTCCTGTGTTTGATGTTTTCGTGTTTATGTGGGCACGAAGTATTTGTTTGGCGTTTGTTAGGCCTTAGTTGTGTGTCTGACCAGGCTGTGCACTTGTTTGTGACAGGCCTTGGAGGTCTACAACGTTTCCTAATGGTTGAGCCATTGATGTTTTCGTGTATGCCCAAAGTAATATATGCAGTTGTGACAGAGAAATTTGCATAATAGAAAGATAGCCAAACACTTCTTGTATTATAAATGTGTTGGCGACTTGGCCATTGCAATTACAAGAACTTCATTCATAGGTAACACCTTCTCAGCTGTTGGGCGTTCCATATGCGAGGAACCTCCCTGTTGTCGATGGTGCGCAGCTTATAAGCTCCCTTTCCGAGTACGGTGTCGATGACATATGGACCTTCCCACTTGGGAGCCAACTTCCCGTGCTTTTCTGCATTTGAGGCCTCGTTGTCTCTAAGGACGTATTCTCCCGGGTTGAAGGTGCAGACTCGGACTTTAGAGTTGTAGTATTTTTCCAGCTTCGTTTTGTACTTTGCTTCATTGATTGCCGCCATTTCCCTCCGTTCTTCTAGGAGGTCAAGGTCGATTCTCCTCTCTTCTTCATTGTTGATCACGTTCATTGAGAGCATTCGAGGTGACGGCAATCCTATCTCTGCTGGTATTACTGCCTCTGACCCGTAAACCAAGCTAAACGGTGTTTCTCCGTTGCTTGTTTTGGGCATCGTCCTGTGGGCCCACAAGATGCTGGGCAGTTCGTCCACCCAACCTCTTCTTTTTTCTCCCAGTCTTGCCTTGATTCCGTCGACAATACTCTTGTTGACGGCTTCGACTTGACCATTCCCCTGCGGGTGCGCGACCGAGGAGTAGGTGTGCTCGATGTGTAATTCCTTGAACCACTGTTGAAGGTTGTCTTCGGCGAAATTGGTTCCATTGTCGGTGATTATCTTGAGGGGTAATCCAAAACGACATATGATTTGTTCTCAAATGAATTTTTTGACAACGGCGGCTGTGGTTGACGCGAGGGCCTTTGCCTCTACCCATTTGGTGAAATAGTCGACTGCGACTATTATGAATTTGACAGCCCCTGGGGCTTCGGGAAAAGGTCCGACCATGTCTATTCCCCATTGTTGAAAGGGCCACGCCGTTGTGACTGGTACCAATTCATTCTTGGGGCGCATTGTTTTGGGCGCGTGTCTTTGGCATCCGCTACATTTTCTCAATTCTTTAACCGCATCCAGATGCATCCCGGGCCAGTAGTATCCTGCATTCATGAATTTTGCTACCACCATTCTTGGTCCGGCATGTATACCACAGATTCCCTTGTGCACCTCTCTGATCAAATAGCGTGCGTCTTCGGGATCAACACACCTTAACAAAGGCCCGAGGTATGATTTTTTGTACAAGGTCCCATCAGCCATCTGGTAATGTTCGGATTTGTACTGAATTTGCCTTGCTTCTGCCTTGTTCTCCGGGAGTATTCCAGATTTGAGGTATGTAATTATCGGAGTCATCCAAGACGTTGTCCCTAGTTGAACGACGCTTACTTCTCGCAGTGGCACTGACGGGTTGCTTAAAACTTCTATGCGTACATCCTTTGCTAGGTGCTGGAAGCTTGTAGAGGCGAGTTTACTCAGCGCGTCTGCTGGCTTGTTCTCGCTTCTATTAATGTGATGCACTTTGTAGGAATAGAAGGTCTGTAGCAGTGTCTTTGCTTGGCTCAGGTAAAGTGCCATTGTATCTCCCTTGGCTTCATATTGCCCGTTGATTTGACCTGCCACTAACATGGAGTCCACATGCGCTTCGATGTGTCGTACTCCCATTTTGATTGCCAACCTTAAACCGGCAAGGAAGGCTTCGTATTCAGCTTCGTTGTTTGTGCTTTTAAAATCCAGGCGTATGGCGTAGGTGAACTCATGTTTGTAAGGGCTCACCAGCCGGAGACCAGCACCTGCGCCGTCCTCGTTAGACGCGCCATCCGTGTATAGTAGCCATGGTTCTTCCACTTGCTGTTTCTCGGCTTTTTCCATCGCCTTGCATTCTCGATCTTTGTCATCCGGTACCTCTGTCATGAAATCTGCAAGTACTTGGCCCTTGATCGCCGGTCTTGGTCTGAACACTACGTTATGACCTCCGAGCTCTATCGCCCATTTTGCTAGTCTCCCT
Source organism: Helianthus tuberosus (assembly GCA_030545235.1). Classification (NCBI taxonomy): domain Eukaryota; kingdom Viridiplantae; phylum Streptophyta; class Magnoliopsida; order Asterales; family Asteraceae; genus Helianthus; species Helianthus tuberosus. The sequence goes on along the minus strand of CM060448.1, from coordinate 196,713,072 downwards.
GAAATCTCTGGCCTTGCAAGTATGTTGCCAATATTGTAGTTTGTTAGCACGTGAATGACGTGGTTGGCAAAGTACCTGCGCAGCCTTCTTGATGCATGGATCAGTGCGAGTACCAGTTTCTCCATGATTGCGTACCGGGTTTCTGGGTCGGTTAGAGTTCGTGACACGTAATAGACTGGCGTCTGAACGCCCTGTCGATCCACAAGCAACACTGCTCCTACTGCTCTGTCGGAGGCTGACAAGTACAGTACTAGAGGCTCGCCCTTGACTGGTGCAGTTAATGTTGGCAGCTTGATGAGGCAGTCTTTCATCTCGCGGAATGCGCTCTCGGCTTCCGGAGTCCACTGAAATTGGCTCTTCTTCATGCAGTTTCGGAGGGTTTTTATAAACGGGAACGATTTAGCTGCGTGATTGGCCAGGAAGCGGTTAAGTGCTGCCAACCGTCCTGCCAATTTTTGCATCTCCTTGATCGTTGAAGGTGACGACATGCGTTCTATGGCTTGTATCTTGTCAGGGTTCACCTTGAAGCCATCTTTCGTGACAATGAAACCCAGGAATTTCCCCTCTTCCATGCCGAAAGAGCATTTCGCTGGGTTTAACTTGATACTAACTCCGCGCAAGGTGTCGAACGTCTTTTGGATGTTCAGCAACATTGTACTCTCCTCTTTGCTCATGATAACCAGATCATCCATATACACTTCTATATACTTGTCGATGGCGTCGTGGAAAGTTTCGTTCATGAGCCTCTGATAAGTCGCGCCCGCATTTTTTAAACCAAAAGGCATTTTGGTATAGCAGTATAGCCCTGTTGGTGTGCGGAACGCGGTCTTGTCTTCATCCTGCACGGCCATCTGTACCTGGTGGTACCCTTTGTAGCAATCGAGGAAACATTTCCATCGGAATGTGGCAAGTGAATCGATCTTTTCATCAATGTCTGGTAAGGCATAACAATCGCGTGGACATGCCTTGTTCAGATCTTTGTAGTCCACGCACATTCTCCAGCTACCGTTGTTCTTCTGGACCATCACTGGGCTTGCCACCCATGTTTGGTACCTGACCTCCCTGATGATTCCCGCGTTTAACAGCTCTATCACCTGCTCCTTCATGGCGTCGTGCTTTATGTCTCCCAAGTGGCGTTTGGCATGCACCACCGGTTTTGCGTCCTCCGAGACGTTTAATCGATGCTCAGCTATGTGCCGTGGAACACCCACCATATCCGCTGGTGTCCAGGCGAAAACATCCATATTTTGGAATAACAGCTTCTTTAGCGCCGCGCGCGTTAGATCGGACATTGCAGGTCCTAAGGTTACTGTCTGTTCCGGATATGCACTGTTTAACACCCATTTCTCTGCCTCTTGGAGTGGTTCTGGTTTTCTTGCCTTTGCGGGTCTTAGCTCATCTGTTGCTAATACTTCTTTGCTTGCGTATATGATGGCCACTCCTGTTTCTGTTGGGAATCCCACAGCTGAGTGTGGGCCATAGCAGATCATGCTGAAATCGCCTTGGGATTCTCTTCCCAGCAGAATATCGTGTCTTGAATGTGCTGGCAGCACCATGAATGTGACGTCTTCTGTTCTTGAGTTTCTTCCGTCCGAGAGCAGCACTGGGAATGATATTTGTCCTAGAGGAAAAACGGCTTCGTTGCAGAAACCAGTGAGCGGGTAATCAACTGGTTCTAAGCGCGCTTTATCCTCCTGATCGAACTGATTAAAACACTGTTCATATATGATATCCGCAGTGCTCCCCGGATCGATGAAGATGTAATCTGTTTGGTAATGCCCTATGACGCCCGAGATGACTATGGGCCTTCTTTCTCGTGGGCCTCCTCTTACAACCGGGAAAACGACTTGTTTCTCGCGCCATGAGTCGTCTTGCGCGCGCTTGTTGTAGTTTTTTCTTGGTCTTCTTGGGCCCCCTTGAACCATGTGGGTTTCTAACTTCCTGAGCTTTTTGTTATCCGGCCCTTCTTCTCTTCTTTGAATTTGACGGTAATCACGCCTTCCACCTTTGACCAGGTGAGTTAACTTTCTGTCTCTTAATGCCCTTTCGATCTCTTGTTTGAGGCTGAAACAATCGTCGGTTAAGTGGCCTGTGTCTTTGTGGAATTCACAGAAAAGATTCGGGTCTTGGCCCCTTTTGTTGCGCATTTGTAGTGGTTGCTTAAACTGATGGTTCTCGGTTGCCAAGACTTCTGAAGGAGTTTTCGTGAGGGGTGTCCACTGTTTCTCCCTGTTTTCTCGTTTCACCTCTTTCCGGTGAGCTATTTGGTTGATCGTGTGGCGCGCATCCTCTCTTACCGGGCTTCTTTCTCTGTGACCGGATGCTTTCCATGGTTGGCTTCTGCCTTTCTTGTTATGCCGGTCGTTATGGCTGTAACTGCGCTGACGGTGATCGTCACCGGTTAGTTGTCTGTCAGATTGCACGATGGTTTTGGCTGCTTCAATGAAGGTCTCCCAATCTTTGGGTCCTCCGTCTCTTCCTTTCACGCGCTTGATTAGATCGTCGCACTTAACTGCCCTCATGAAGTGCGCGCGCATCATTTTCTCGCCTACGTCGCCGATCTCCAAACATTCTTTGTTATATCTTGTAATAAAATCTTCCACGCTCTCGTGGTCTCTGCGCCATATGTTTAAACAATCAGCTGGATCCCTGGTGTGTCGTCGTTGTTGTGAGAAGTGTGCAAGGAACTTCTCTCGGAAATCAACCCAGGATTTGATTTTTCCTGCTGGCAGACTGTCAAACCAGACGCGCGCTGCGCCGATGAAGGTTTGAGCAAAGAGATGACACCAGGTTGGTAAGTTCCATCCGCCCGTTGCTCCCGCACCGTTAAAAACTTGGAGATGATCGTCTGGGTCTGTCAACCCGTTGTATTTGCCCACGTTGTGTGGCAATTTTGTTTTGTCTATGGCAGTCGTGGCGATCTCTCTGGTAAACTTCGAATTCTCAGCCATGTCGTCTGGACGATAGCTTAGAGTGTAATCATGTTCAGCTTTTGGATCATAACCCGCGCGCTTTCGAGGTTTGTATGCATCATGCTCCGGTGGCAACCTGCTGAACACTGTGCTCTCTCTGTATGTCTCATCGTCGTCTTCGAGTTCGTCGTTTATGTTGCGCGGACCTAAACGACTCTGTATTGGCCTCTTCGGTTGATGAGAATACTGCACGTAATTACTCTCTGTTTCACCGTACGTATCGCGCGTGTCGTGCGCGCTTGGTCTTCTAATATGTGGCGGAGGTACTGAATCAGGACGTAGATTAAAAGCATTGGTCTGTTGAGGCATGGGAGCACTCAAAGGCCTTGGCAGTGGAGTGACAAATGCGGACTGGTTTGCTTGTGCTTGTAGCAGAGCTTGCTGCGCGCTGAGTTGTGTGTAAACAAGGTTTATAGACGCCACTTGTTCGGCATACCAGGAAGCCAGAGTTTTTCCTTCTGGTAGCCCGAGTAGTGTAGAGAAGTTTAGTTGTGCTTGGTCCGATGGAGCTGAGGGGCCAGCTCCATGGCTCTGAGTTTGCACTGGTGGTGGTGTCTGTTGGACTACCTCTGACGGAGGCTGGAACGTGGCTCCGTTTGTGGTCTGAGTGATGATTCTGGGTGAAGTTTGGAAAGTAGCACCAGGTGCGTTTTGAGTAGCAATCCTGGATGTACTCCCAAAGATGCTGGGAAACTCATTGTTCATCGGCCCTTCTTGGATAATTTCGTTCCTTGGACCTCGCTGGATGTGTACGTTGTCCGAAACGAGTTCGAAGGAAGAAACGTCTCCATCTACTTGGTGAGAATGGTTTTGTTCAGCCATGTTTGACGAGTGTTTTTTGAAAAGAAAGAGAGATGAGAGTGGTTTTGCTAAAAGCGGATGACGCCAATGATGAAACACAGGTTAACCCTATGATTAATCTGTGGGGTTATTCCTTCTGTGGGTTCAATCTCTCTTTCTACTCGTGAGACGGCTCGGTTCCTGCAAAACAACAACACCGTTAGTCTCGTTAAGAGGGGAATATGGGGGTTTCCCTCTTAACCAGGCTCCGGCGTGAGAATAAGTATTGCTCTGAGGAAGAATAAACAGTGTGTGTTAAGTGTGAGAATGTAGATAGCCAGATCCCTTTACCTGAATGATGAAGGGTTCTATTTATAGCCGGAGGGTGAGAGAGGGAAGAGCAGCGATGCCAGCTGTGGTTGCGCGCCAGCTGTCCGACCAAGGGGAATATCCTCTTGGTCTCCTCTGCTGTGGTCAGTGTAGTGGTACATGTGGCGCGCTCGTATTTTCCCATCTTGGAGACGTCGTACTAGCATTGTCGGGCTGCCCTTAGATTTGTTACAGGCCTACGTGGCGCCTGGTGACACGTTGTGTCCTTTATGTCGGGTGGAGCATCTTTGGAGCCACCTAAATATTTTCCAGAAGCTTCTAGAAGCTTCTGGATGACTTCGTCGATGTCAGCGCCACATCTGATGGGAAAAGTGGTGTGGTCCTTGCCATGTTGGCAAGGAATTGGGACCATACCTCTTCAATACATAAAACTGAAAATTAATATAAAATCCTATTCAATCAATCCCGAGCAGTCGTTAGTCTTCACTTCACCGGTCAGCTAGCGACTAACGAGTTCTTCAACTTTGCATGCAACATAAAAATATCCATCTCATCAATAATAACTAATAACTTTTTTCACAAAAACAAAATCCACAATCCAAAAATATCCCAAATGTTGGAACCGTGCACGTTACCCTAACATAACCCCCCTCACAATCAAAAAAAGGCGTTAAATATTTAACGACCGGCCGACACGCCGTGAAATCTCCGTCAAATCGTTGCCACCTATACATACAAATCCACATATATCTATATCACCACCGTTCATCACACACACTCTCTTCATCCCTTTCACAACCACCAAAAATCTACAAAATTCCACAAAAAAAAATTCTGCAAAATCAATGGGCGTCGATTACTACAACATCCTGAAAGTGAATCGAACTGTAACCGATGAAGATCTGAAGAAATCATACAAAAAACTCGCGATGAAATGGCATCCAGACAAGAACATCGCATCATCAACCGATGATAAAGTCGCTGAATCGAAGTTTAAACAGATCTCCGAAGCGTATTACGTTCTCTCGGATCCGAAAAAGCGTCAGATCTATGATATGTACGGTGAAGAAGGTTTGAAATCTGGAGTTTATGATGAATCGTCGTTGTCACCGACGGTTTCTAGTGGTACGAATAAGAGTAGATCTGGTGCGAGGTTTAGGTTTGATCCGAGAGATGCAGATGAGATATTTGCGGAGTTTTTTTACGGATCGGAAGGTAGGGTTTCGGATGGAGTTGTGAAGAGTGAGAAGAAGAAGATGAGTGAGAAGAAGAAGAGTGAGAGGAAGGCGGAGACGGTGGAGAATAAGTTGAGTTGTAGTTTGGAGGAGTTGTATAGAGGATCTAAGAGGAAAATGCAGATTTCGAGGATTGTGCTTGATGATAACGGGTATGTTTGTTTCATTTGTTGTTTTGGTTCGTGTTTTCGTTCCGGTTTTGGATTTAGGGCTTGTTGATGAACAATTGAATCCGGTTTTGGCTTAATTTCGTTTGAAATTCACTAATTATGCTCAATTTTGACCTAATTTGATCATATGAGTTCATGAATTCCGCTAATTTTGCTCAATTTTGACCTAATTTGAGCATATGAGTTCATGAATTCACTAATTGGAATTTCATGATGAACAATTATCTCCAATACTACTCTTGTTTGAGCATGAATTCACTAATTGACTTTTGTTAATGAACGTTTGCTTTAACTTGAGAATGATTTTGCTAATTGACTTTTGTTGATAAACAATTGCCTCCAATTTTACCCTAATTTGATGATGATTTTGCGAATTGACTTTTGTTGATGAACAATTGATGTTCAGTTTTGCCTTAATTTGATGATGATTTTGCTAATTGACTTTTGTTGATGAACAATTGCCTCCAATTTTCCCCTAATTTGATGATGATTTTGCTAATTGACTTTTGTTGATATACAATTGCCTCCAATTTTACCCTAATTTGATGATGATTTTGCTAATTGACTTTTGTTGATGAACAATTGATGTTCAGTTTTGCCTTAATTTGAGCAGGATTTTAGTAATTCGGTTTTGTTGATGAACAATAGCCTCTAATTTTGCCCTAGTTTGGGCGTGAATCCGCTAATTGACTTTTGTTGATGAGCATTGATCTCCAGTTTTGCTCTACTTTGATTATAAATTCACTAATTGAGTTTCATGTTTGAACAATAATTTCCAATTTTGACCTAATTTGAGCATGAATTAATTAATGAATCACTAATTGAGTTACATGTTGATCAATTATATCCTTGAGCATGAATTGACTAATTGACTTTTATTGATGAACATTTGTCTCCAATTTGAGCATAATTCTGCTAATAATTAATTGAATCCAGTTTTGATTTAATTTGAGCATAAATTGATTAATTGACTTTTGTTGATGAACAGTTACCTCCAATTTTGCCATAATTTGAGCTTTAATTTATTGATTGACTTTCATTGATGAATAATTTTCTCCAATTTTTCCCTAATTTGAGCATAAGTGACTTTCATTGATGACCAATTACCTCAAAATTTTCCATAATTTGAGCATGTATTCACTAATTAACTTTCATTGATGAACAATTATCTCCAGTTTTGACCTATTTTGAGCGTAAATTCACTAATTAACTCCAGTTTCGCCCTAATTCGATCATGAATTTACTGACCGACTTTATTTTTTCTTAGGATTGTACCGCATAATCAGGATTAGAACTGAAACTGTTTTGAATTCAGTTTGATTCTTGAATCTTAATCAGTCATTTAATTCATCATTGAATTGATAACATACAATTTCCAAATGCAGAAAACCTGGGACTCTGGAAGAAATCCTAACAATACACATCAAACCAGGCTGGAAAAAAGGAACGAAAATCACATTCCCCGAGAAAGGAAACCAAGAACCCGGAGCAGCCGCAGGCGATCTAATATTCGTAATCGACGAAAAGCCACACGACACATTCAAACGGGACGGTAACGATTTAGTTTTCACAAAACGAATCACTCTCTTAGAAGCTCTGACCGGAAAAACAATCAAGGTGACAACATTAGACGGTAGAAATCTCGTGATTCCGATCACTGACATCATCAAACCGGGCCACGAAGAAGTGATTCAGAACGAAGGGATGCCGATTTCGAAAGAACCCGGGAAGAAAGGTAACTTGAGGATCAAGATTGATATTAAGTTTCCGTCGAGATTAACGGGTGAACAGAAATTGGATCTTAAACGGGTTTTGGGTGGCGGAAGAGTTGTTGTTGAAGACTAGTTTGGTAATATGGCGCGTTTTTCTAATCGTTAACTATGCGAGTGTGTACATACATGGGTAACTTTGTTGGTGGTGTTATTAATTATGAGATATGGAATTGTGGATAGTAGAAATACTTTTGAAATAAGTATATAACTAGTTAAGTGTTGAGTTAACTCGTATATATATATTGTTTTTAATTGTGGTACACAAGGCGGTTATGTAATCGTATAATTTACTCTCTCGTTCTCTTTTGTTGTGTTTCGTCAGCGTCATGTATAAACGCATATATTTTCTTGCAGTTTTTCCGTAAAACTGGTTTTGTATTGAACGCTAATTGTAATTTATTACTTCTGCAGATGTTTAACTAGTTTTTTATTCTGTTAATCTATGGGTTCAACTGGATTCATGAGGGGTCACGGAGGGATAACGCTCCAAAGTTCGACCTGATGGGTCAAAAACTCGGCCCTGATGGGTCATAGATTCTTGAGGGGTCAGGGAGGGATAACGCTCCAATGTTCGACCTGATGGGTCAAAAACTCGGACCTGATGGGTCATAGATTTCTGAGGGGTCAGGGAGGGATAACACTCAAATGTATGACCTGATGGGTCAAAAACTCGGACCTGGCCTGATGGATGATAGATCCAAATCATTGTATTAGCATGGAACTACTTAAGGGCTTTGGCCTCGAAGAACAGTCTCCAGAGCTACGGCTCGGACCACTACTAAGGGCATCATCGAACATTCAAACGGGTTGTTCTACAAATCTAGAATCTACAATCTTCTTCATCGAAATCGTCTGCCCCCAATCACCCAGTCATCTCTGAAATCGCTAGCCACAACCGTCTTCTATATCGTTCTTCTACAATCATTGTTTGGTGCTCACAATCATCATATAGATCTTGTATGGGCTCACATAAGATCAGAAGTCTAATTTAGTTCTTAGGGTGTTAGGAGTGGTGCGGCAAAGGGTGTCGGCAAAGGCCTTTGCCGCGCGGCAACACCGCCGCCGAGCCCTTTGCCGCTCGGTTTCTTTGATCAGGCGGTGGAGGAAAGCCAATGCGGGAATCATGAGAGAGAGGGTAGTGTGAGAGAGAGAGGGTAATGTGGGGTGGGGTCCATTCTAATCTCAACCAATCACACCTTTTTCCTTTTTTTCTTTTTAAATAGTTTACCACTTCATCAAGTGTTTAAACCATTGCCAACATTTTGAGCATAGTTTACCACTTTGACATGGCACACTCTCATTGGTTGATTTTTTAGTTTGTCACTCTCAAGTGTTTAACCACTCCTAACACCCTTATGCAATTAGTTCTTTAGTTTCTTGACTGTTCTCCAATCGGTTATTTATGTGCAGAAGATTCTTCTGCAATCGTTCTTCTCGGCGTTCACATATTTAATTTTGATGTTGTTCGGGTAACAAGCGTTCTTCAATCTCAATTGTGGAGTGCACCAATGGAACGGCCACCAAATGTTTGATGAAAGTTCAAGGAGATTTATGGAATAGAATTCATAAATTTTCGATGAAAACTGAATGTTGATGTGTGAATATTTGTTGGATTGAGGAGTGGGTGACAACAGGCATGAAGATGAATGCAGATCATGCATTTTTTCGACCCGAAACCAGTTCTGACCTGAAACCCGTTCTGACCTGAATCCGTTTTGACACAAACCCGTGCCGACCCGAACCCATCGCAACCCGAACCTGTTTTGACCCGACCCACCCGTTTTGCCAGGTGTAATGAGCTTAGGCTGCATAGAACTGTCTCCGGAGCTGTCTGCAAGCGAGTATACATTACAACGGAGTCATGACTCCAATGTAACATTTACTTTGACATGAAAACGGAACACGTGGGAAACATAGGATATGGAGCGTGCTTTGACATCAACTACTACACTTACGTTCCTGATTCCTCAAATCTTATTTCATGATATCACTTTGTCGTTGCATAATGACCGTCTAAATGCTGCCAAGGTGTGACTCAGGCTAAAGGTTTGCTACTAATGGTTACAAGCCAGGCGATGTCACAACCTAAGATAGGTATAAATAGCATTCACCAAAATTAAAAGGTTATACTGTAACCGCCGAGCTAGGTCGCTAACGTCAACCTTTGGCTTGAATCATGTTGGCTTTGTAACTTTAGTGTAAACAGAAATCCCCTCAATGTGGAAATACCAGGCTATTTGTGTCTGCAAACTTTATCCTTTTAATAAACAAGTCATGTGCACGCTAACCTTTCTAATCTTTTTTAAAAACTGATGCGTTTGCATTGCACCACATCTAAACATATTGATCGTTTTATACTAAATCTAAACACATTGATCGTGTATAAACTTGAATAACGAAAATAACATACATGTTACATCTTCCACACGTCGACCTATTCACAACCAGGTTTGTACCATCTCGCAACACAAAACTCACAACAGGTCAACTCTTTCGCTCTCAACAGATAAAGGCTATACGAGTCATGTTCAAGTTTTAGCGCATCAAAATTAGAGTTTAACATGAACATATTGTTTGTCAATGGGTTCATCAAGTTTAACCCGCCAACCTGACATACGTCACCTTAATTTAAATAGTACTGGTAATTTATCGATGTCAATCAAAACCTAACAGCAAAATCATGAACCGTCTGTTCAATGTGGTTTTGTTTAGAGTGCCAAAAGTTGCAATTTTCATCAGTCAAAGCACCAATCCAGTTCGTCGATTCAACAAACCGGCCAGCTTAAATGAAAACGGCTCAAAAAATTCATAACCATACCAGATCTGTTTGGTTATGAGAACACTAATGAAAACCAAAAACTAATTATACTCGGAAAACAGAAAACGAGTCCCACATTGATTCCATGTTTTCATGTAAAACGATAGATAAAATTTTCATTGAATACCGAACAAGATTGAGCAACCAAAATCCATATAAGCAAAACCTAAACACTCACCAATGGTTAAGATTCTGCAACTTCAACCCCAGAAGCATGGTGGTTGTAGCCATTGCCGCCACCACCATTACCCCTGCCGCCTCTTCCCCTGCCGCCATAATAGTTCCTTTGGTTACTTGGGTAGTAATTTCCTGGTTGCTCATAGTATTGGTTACGTCCATTCTGGTACAATCCACCTCTGCCGCCACTTCGACCACCACGCCCACCTCCATAACCTCTTCCGCCACTTCGACCACCGTTGCGGCCACCGCCTCTTTGGTTGTGATAGGATCTTCGAGGTGCATACTGTTCCTTGTACTCTGTACCAGCTGCATTTTCTTCGCCTTGTTCCACGTGAACTTGAGTTTCTATGGAGTTTTCGGCTTCTGGTTCATGCTGCAAAATACATTATACTAACATCAACATAAATACAGCTAAACAAAAAAAAACACCAAAAATAGTATTGGTAAAACTAAGTAGTTAACGTGGTAAAAAAATCGGATATCGGTCAAAGACTGATATTTAAGATATCGGTTATCGTGGTGGGATATCGATAATTTTAATATCTTGCTGAATTTATATATAATAATAATTTAACACTAACAATTCAGTATACTTTCCTACCATTACCAAATTAACCTTTTTGCAACTTACAAAACACTACAATTGCAGCAAGTAGAAACTGAGACTTAAAACAACAATTAAGACTTAAAACACTAATAGCAGCAATAAAAAGAAAGACGAATGGTAGAACTAAAAAGAAAGGTACTGATATCGATCAAATATCAGTCAATATCGCCAATAATATTGGTACCGATATTTTGCACCGGTATCTCACCAGGGGACCGATAACCGATATATCACTGATTTATCGGTGATATATTGCGATATTACCTACATAGGGTAAAAGCAGTGAACACACATTGTTATGATGTCTACTCATAACTAAAAAACATAAATGGGAAGAGAGACACCTCAAGAGAAACTTCAACAGGAATAGACTGGTTTTCTTGAGTCTCGTTTCTTTGAAAATCAGTGGAATTATCTTCCTGCAAAACAATTGGGGATTAGAATGTAACAATTATTTACTTAAATAATTTATGGATGCAAATTAAATTAATAAAAGCAAAACCAGCATAAACTTTAAGTCCTAACTATCTGGAGTTATCTATATTTAATTTGCAACTTCAATGTTATAAACATGTTGTCTAATATCAAGCATGCTCTCTTGTTACAAAAAAATTACAAAGAGCTTTTTATCTCATACTTTCTACACAAGACCATAACTTTAAACTTCTTTCGTGTAACCAGAACCCGAAACGTCAACTTACAAATAACATTACTAGATTTATTTTCCACAAAACTATATATCACGCAAACCCGGATCAATACATACATATACATATACATAGGTGAAAGTATATGTGTTTCAAAAACAAACATGTAAATCAGAAGTCCATCTCTTTATGTTGTATCATCTTGAAAAAAAAAACAATTCTAAAAATGTAGCATTAGACGAAAACATAGCCACTAAAGGAATGGAAACTAAATTTATCTAGAATTAGTAAAACACCGACTAAAACATAGTGCGTGTCAATAACTTGAATTCTTAGAAGCCATTAAAGACCATGAAATTTCTAGCAATGAATTACAACCTTAGTGCACAGAAGAAGATGAACAGCTTGACAAACAAAATAAAAAAATATATGGAAATTTAATAACTAGCAAAATTTTTCAGAAGCATAAAAGGTCATCAATATCTGAGCAAAGTAAATAAAAAGTCATCAATGACACCATATAATTTTGGATAAACAACATTGCACACGACAACCAAATGGGTGTTTGAGATTGCTTATTTTCAGCCTATACTTACGTTTAATAGATTTGAAATAAGCACCTTCAACGATGCTTACAAAAATACATAAGTTTTTTTCTTAGTTCAGGTACTAAAATAGTGGCTTTTAAAAAACTCATAAATCCAAAGGGTAGAAAACATAGCAACCCCAAACACCAACTACAAGAAACTCAAGCACATTCACGACATTAACAAAAAGCAAAACACAGTTAACCCACATGGCAACAATGCAACTACACCATAGTTGTCAATAGCGATTACAACGGTCATAGCGACAGATAGCGAGAATAGCGTCACCTTAACTTTTTTTATATAGATAGCAATTAAATATAGCTATAAAAAAGCTAGATTTTAGGTTTTTGTTAAATAGACATGTAAAATAGCGTATATACCAGGGTATTTTGATATAATATACATATTAAATTTTTAAATATCTTTTTCTAGTGTATCGCTACTTATAAAACAGTGGCCACTATTTGTCGCTATTCGATATGTAGCATATAGGTCCCTTGTCGCTATTCGCTATTAACAACTATGAACTACACCTAACTACATGGTACTTGTGCTATTGAGGTTATATCATAGTGACGTTGACCGTGTAGTGTCACCAAATAAGTCTAAGTAAACCTTACATAAACAAAATACACAAAAATCAACCACAATTCTATATATCAATCAAACTAACAAGAAAAAACCAAAGGTTTTACCATTTGTTCATGTGGAGCATCTGTGCTTTCCACCTGCACAGGGACCTGGAAAGCATAATTTCCAGCAGCTTCAGCAGCAACAACTGCAGGCGCTTTCATCTCCGGCGTTATTTTAAAATAATCCGATCCAATAATCTTCGTCAACTTCTCTCTTAACGAAGCATCTGCAAAAACAAAAAAAACAGTAAGCCCAAAACCATACACAAAACCACAACAGTTACTTAAACAGTTAAACCACAAATCATCATACAAGTAACCGTCGAATTCGAATCAATCCGCTCTTCCGACTTAGCAACCCAAAGCTTCGCATGCTCAACACATCTCTGCAACGCATTCTGATGCGAAAAACTCGAATCAACCGGTCTCGAAACCAACAAACTACACATCTTCGATATCAAATCCAAATCACTCTCCCCTAACATCACAGCATTATCATCATCCGTCACATAATCATAAGTCAAACAACAATTCCTCTCGTGAGTCTTGGTCAACATAATCGAATTAAAATCACTTTGACTTTTCACATCAAACATACTCCCAAAGTAAATCAACTTCAACAAATCCTCAATCGCCTCAGCTGACGTCACCACAACGTCATCCTCATTACCTAGGGTTTCAGTTACAGATTCAGCTTCAGTTACAGTTACAGTTTCACCGCCGTTACCTAGGGTTTCAGTTACGGTTTCCGTTACCGTTACACCTCCGTTACCGGGACTAACGTCCGTGGTGTTGTTAACAGACGCTCCGGATTGAAACCGCTTGACGGCGAGAGTGATCTCTTCATCGACGGCGATGGACAACGGCTGCCGGAACTTCTCGAGCTCGTCAACGGCGGCAACGATCGACGGTTTGGATTTGAGTAACTCTTCTTGTTCTTTGTTTTTGATGGCGGATTTACCTTGAGTGATGGAGTCTTCGAGCTGAGAAATACGGTTGAGTTTTTTCTTCAGGTTGCGGATGCGTTTGTTGATGAGAGTGAGGACTGGTCCGTCGGTAACGTCGGATGAAGCGGTGGCTGACGCCATGAGGAGAGAGTGTGGGGATGAATGCTCCGCCGTGGACGGCGGTGTGAGGGTTTAGATTAGGGTTTGGAGAGGGAGATAAAGGGGTGGAATTGGATCGGTGTGTGTGGGACTTTAAAGAGTTGGGGATGGATTTATGTTTTATGAAAAAAAAAAAAAAAAAAATAGAGTAAATTACAAAAATCGTATGTTACTTATTGCAAACTGTGTCATTTATCTTTAATAATTACAGAAAACATACTCGATGTTTGCAAACTCTTGCAAGTTATGTCCTTTAGCCCTAACTCAGTTAGTTTTTTGTGCTTAAATCTGACCAAATGGACCCCACATGAGGGTATTTTGGTCATTTTACTCTCATGTGGGTCCATCTGGTCAGATTGAACCACAAAAATACTCTTACGTGGGGTCCATTTGGTCAGATTTAACCACAAAAAATTAACTGAGTTAGGGCTAAAAGACATAACTAGCAAAGGTTTGCAAACATCGAGTACGTTTTCTGTAATTACTAAAGACAGATGACACAGTTTGCAATAAGTGACATACATAAAAGACGATTTTTGTAATTTACTCATAAAAATATTATCATATTTATTTTTCGAGCCGAGGGTTTCTCTTGAAGCAACCTCTCTATCCTTATGGATAGAGGCAATGTCTGTCTACATCCCACCCTCCCCAGCCCCTATAAGTAGCTTTGCTATTTGTGTGATTTACTGGGTATGGTTGTTGTTGTTGTTATTGTATTTTTCGTTGGTGTATGAATCGAACTGATATTAACCGAATAACCGTCGAATGTAGAGAGAAATTTTCCTAGTTTTTAGTTTTTCTTATGGGTATATTATGAGGGGCGTGTTTAATTTACAACTAATTTTGAACATTCAGAATAAATATATGTATCTACTGTTGATTTTGTGTGAGAGAGACAGAGAAACAATTATATAGTTACATTAATTGTCTATGTTAATGTTACTCTTGTAGTTTTAACTAGGTGATGCCCCGCCCGCGTTGTGGGGCGATGGCCGAATAATTCTCAACCAATAAAAAAAGCAGTACTATAGTTTTGCTAGAGAGAAAAAGTAAAACGGTGACAAGATCGCAATTTTGAGCTCAGGGCAAAACAATAATTTATAAGAACTAATGAGCGAGTGTTAGGCAGCTCTTTGACACGATTTTTAGCTGGGGGCAAAGTCATATTTTTTTAGTAAAATCGTAATTTTTAGCTAGAGGAAAACCATATTTTTATTTTGCACTGGGGGCAAAAACATTTTTTTGAATTGAGGGTGATATCGTAATTTTGAACCGAGGGAAAAATCGTAAATTTTAGCTGGGGGCAAAAGCATAATTATATTTTAAACTGGGGGCAAAAACGTAATTTTAAACTTTGGGCAAAACCGTAATTTTAAAGTGGGTATAAAATAATAAACTTGTGTAAAATCATAATTTTGAGCCGGGGGAAAACAAAATTTTATTTTGAACTGTGGACGAAAACGTAATTTTCACTGAGGGTAAAAGCGTAGTTTTTTTTCCGAGGCCGAAATCGTATTCTTTAGCTCGGGGCAAAAGGGTAAATGTATTTTGAAGCTGGGGCAAAACCGTAATTTTAAAGTAGGTATAAAATAATAAACTGGTTGGTCCAATGGGTATTGCTCGCCGCCGATTTGAACCAATGACAGAGAAACACTATTCCGGGGCAAAAACGTAATTTTAAAACGTGTATAAAATAATAAATTGGTTGGTCCAATTGGGAAGAAGCCCCATGCATTTCAGCCAATGGCTGCGAACCACTATTCCAAAAAAAAAAATTGGCTGCCACCACTATTCACCAATTGGATATGAGAATTATTACCGCTCATTATCTAATATCGAAATTTCATTCATACTTGCCAAATTACATCAAAACAAAAGGTAGCCGGGCAACAAGCTGCGCCGCCACCTCTTTCTGAATTGCAAACCCTAATCTGCCAAGGACAAAACCTCGTCCCCCTGATGCTGAGCATTTGTTGTGGATGACCCGTTGGACCCTGGTCAGGAATTGGATAGCTTCTGGCGCTAGGGAGCCAAATGTGTCAAAGGCAAAAGAGACAAAAACATGTTGGTTCTCTGCACAAGCTTTAGCGTGCTTATTAACTTTCTTCGATTATGCCTTTCTTGCTGCTTGTCCAGCTACAAACCTGTTTTCCCTTAAACCAACCAGAGGGGAAACCCCCGTGAGGTCAACACAAGCATGTTTCCCCCTAGCCCAACCAAAGACGAGCAGATCCGCTGGTCGCAGAGTAGATCTCCCTTCCATAGGGTCCGTAAGGAAATTCACAGGAGCCTCTTTCTTAGCCGAAATCCCAGCTCTTCTCAGGATGTCCCACAAAACATCTCGCACCCAGTCATGCCGATATTTGAACCCAGTGAGCTCTTTACAATGCACCGCGTGCTCTCCGTATTTATCCATACAAGCTTTACGACATATCGGGCACGTTTCATCTTCTGGGTACATAGGGATCATCAGCCGGTATTTAAGGATTGCTCTGTATTCTACTGCTGACATGCATTACCGCTCATTGTAAATGTAATATAGAAGATGCTTATAGACACCGCATTATGGGGGACGTTCGTGGGATAATTTTAGCTACATGTTTGTTGGGATAAACGTCCATTAATGAACGTGTGTGATCCTTCCGATTTATTTATCTGTTTTTTTTGGGTTATAAATGGTGTAGCAGGTGGTAGGGATGAGCAAGTGGTATCCAATACCGATCCCATCCCGATCCCATCCCGATCCCGATCCCGAGAATACCATACCGAAGGGGTTTCGGTACCGGTATCGGTATCCACTTTTAGGTATTTGTCGGTATCGGTACGGTATGGTATCGGTATAATACCGCATTTTACCCTCAAAATACCGATACCGTACCGATACCGTACCAAACCGACGTATTTCGGTATCGGTATCGGTACCCATTTTTCACAAAAATCGGGATCGGGATTTGTCGGTATCGGGACGGTATGGTACCGGGATCGGTATTTGCTCATGCCTAGCAGGTGGTGATGTTGGAAAATGTAAGGATGATATTGCGATTGTTGAATTGTTTGAAAATGTTTGTAGGTGGAAAACGGAAATGTTGTTGATTTGTACATGTTTTTAAGTTAGACAATGTATATGTGGTATTGATTTTAACATGAATATATTCATTTTATAGGGTTGTGTACAGTGAGTGGTGTTAATTAAAAAGTATTTTTGATTGTAATGTTATTGTCACTAAGAGAGTGGGGCTCTCATAACTATACTATCAAGAGTGTGTAATGATTTAACTAAGACGAATAGAGAGAATATTACTCTCTCTTTATTAAGAGACCGAATCAATACTACCAAGATCTAGTTAAACCGCCTGACATGGGCTTCATGGATTTCATTTTCTTTCTTTTTTTTTTTAAGTTTTTTGAAGGTTTAAAAGTGGTTAATGAAGGTTTGAAGATGGATGTTTGAGGAGTTAGAGTGGGGGGTGGGGGGGGGGGGGGGGGGGGTTTGGGAAGATGGGTTTTAACTTTTAAGGTAAGGCTTTTTAATTTTAATTTTTATATTTATTTCATTATTTTAGTAAACTAGTTTACTTTACCTAGGTTAATGAATTTCAGTTTTATTTATTTATTTATTTTACTTTACTTGTTAATATTTTTTTAGTAAATTAAATTTATTTGGGTTTTTAAATTTTTATATATAGTTAGTTATTTTATTATATTAGTTTATATAAAAAATAAGAAATAAATAAATAGATGATGATTAAAAATGATTGGATGGGTAATGTGGAGTAAAAGGGGCGTGAAACTATAGTGTGGATAAAAGTGAAAGAAAGTGAGTGAAAGTAGAAAAGTGATGTGTTAATAAGTGACATACACTTTAGCGTCGTATCACATAGGAGAATTCCACTAGTTATTAACTGTTGTAAACCAATATGAAACAAACAGATTACAGATATGCCGTTCAATTGGGCCATTAACTATTATTTTTTTAATGTAAATTTGGATCACTGACAAACAGCGGAACCCACCGATCATATCTGAGACAAACTCTTTTGTAATAATCGAACCCAGAACTTAATGGTCTCTAAATCTTATGTCACCCCAAAATACCACTAGGCTATAATACCATGGGCTAGGCCATTAAATGTTACAAACCAATATAAAACAAACAGATTATAGATATACCGTTCAAATGGGTCACATTTGTAAAGTTCATATTCGAAAACCACGGGCCAACCCAAGCCCGAAAAACCAAAGACAAAAGTATTACAGACTAAAGAAAAAGTGTATCTATTCCTCTTTATGGTTATCTTCCACAGAAAACATCAAAAAGTACTTTGAAAAATGGTCTTCTTCTTTCTCAACTCAAATTCAACCATCAAAATAATCTATTTTGATTTATTGGAGTCGTCCTTTGTTATGAGTAGAAATATTGAATAACCTAACCAATTTAAAAATTAGTTATTGGGTTATGATTATTTAGTAACCAATATTAAAATTAAAACCTATATAAAGAAGCAAGTTTTTGGTGCATCAGCACTTGTACATTTGGCTTTGGGTGGTTTTCAAAAAAAATTGACTCACCTACATCGTGCACCCCCTCTCTCTCACCATTCTCTCCATCTCCATCTCCCCATCTGAGCACTCTCCCCATCAGGTAATGTTTCACTTCTTCATATTTATGGTTGTCGTGTCTTTGTGTTTAAGTGGCCAGCTCACCTCCTGCGGTGGCGGAGCCACGGCGGAGCGGTAGTGGAGTGACGGCGGAGATGTGGTGGAGTCATGGCGGAGCTGTTGCGGTGACCCCTCATACGATTACAGTCGATTACTGGTGAAGCTCAGGAGACTTCTCCAGTCACCGATCTGGGTCTGTATGTAAATACATCTTACTGTCGATTACTGTGTGATTGTTAGTGCTTGACTTCTCTATTTTTTTCTATGGTAACCCTTTTGCTCGGTTAGGGTTCACGAAATGGTTGTGATGAGTTTGAGGGTCTGAGAAAATATTACTGAAGATCCCACCTTGGCGTGGAAGGGTTGCAGTATGGTAGGTGAACACCTGCAACCTCCCCTGCAGCCATGGTGGTTTCCCTATTTCACAAACTCTGAGCCCAACTGTACGAGATTAGGATGAATCAAAGCTGTTATTTCTTATGCAGACTCTGTTCTCGATGATTACGCCGTTGTTGTTTTAAACCCTAATTTTAGGGGTTGCGAGAACCGATTGTTGCTAGAGACCGTTTTACAGCGTTTTTTAGTTGATTTGAGGCCTGGGAATTGTGCCAATGAATGCCATGAGGTATTCGGGATTCAAATGCTATGATGAGAAATCCGAGCCACTTTATTGTGAAAATTTAAGACTTGGCACATACTGTGTTAATTTTGAAATTGTTTGGTGCTAACATATTTCTATGAGGTAGCCGTTACTGGAGATTTAGGCCTGTGATGGTTACCTGAGGTCAAATGTTAAGTCATTCTATACGAGGTTTGTGAGGTCGCGAAGCACGTTTAGTTGCTAATGAAGTTTGTGAAATGATAGACGATGAAGGGCAACTTTCATTTCTTTCGTTGTGTCTACATTTGTTCTTGTTTTTTTTTTCTTTTTTTAGAAATGGACACATAGAACGGTATATACGCAGAGAATAAGCAACAAACTATTTTTTGCCACAAACCTTCATCTGTTGTTTTAGTATCCCACTAATCCATGACTTCTCTTTATGGGTTCACTTAATTGAAATTTATAACACAACCGACTGAATGTGGACTGAAAAGTTAAACTTGACGATAAAAAAAAACTGAAATAAAATAAACGGGGAGCGGTGGCTGGTGTTGCAAATGGGTCATGGCGGGTCTTGGGGAATTGGATAATATAATCCGTTGAATTGACTGTCAGCTGCTGGTTTCTTCTTGGTGCTAACATCCAAAGAAATGAATTGACCCGTTTATGTAACAAAAAACACATCAAAACATGTTTGCATGTTGGGTTGATATTGAACGTAGTTGTCATCATTTCTTTGAGTGATTTTTTAGAAAGTGGAATCCTACGGTGAAGAAAAAGAAACGAAAAAGAAAAAGAAAGCTCACCCGATACTGGATCCACCTGAAGTTTGAAGCTTTTCAGGAAGACGGTCGTGGTAATAAGTTCAATGGATACTGTTATTTATCCTTTTTCTAAAATTTGAGTCCCGAATATCTTTTTACCAGTCATATCTGGTTGATATTCGCCCGTTGTATTGTTGATCCACCTGAAGTTTGCCTGGCTTCTTTCTCTTCTATTTAACTAATGTGTAGGTGTTCAGAGATGATATAAATCCAGGTGCTGTGATGAGTTAAGTCGCGTTCGGTTGTAAGAAGCAATGCTTTTATTCAGAAATTAATCCATATTCGTTGACAAAAAACATCAAAATTCCGTTTGTTTTCAGGCATGTTTTGACCATTGTAGTTAATTCTAGATGCTTTGTTATTTGATTAATGTATTTTTAATAATATGGTAGTCCAGATAGTTATAAAGTAGATGCTTAATAAACTATTATTAGATATGGTAGTCCCGAATTGCTTCTGTAACGCAAAGAAACTACCCATGACGAAGTTAGAATGTTCGTTTGATATCATATGTTGGTGATGTTTCTGCTTTTGTAGCCCGCGCCGCAACGCGCGCGGGTCTAATATCTAGTTATATATTATAATTTTGTAACATGTTTGTGCATTTAGTTGTTGTACATGCTGCTTAATTGATGTTTTATGCTTATGGGAGTAGTGCTCCTCTTATACCATGTGTATGCCACGTTGCTTGCTACGTGTTATAACCAAGGCCACCATCGCTCATCCTAGCACAACCAACCCCCAAACCCTAGAAAAATTT
Source organism: Helianthus tuberosus (assembly GCA_030545235.1). Taxonomy (NCBI): domain Eukaryota; kingdom Viridiplantae; phylum Streptophyta; class Magnoliopsida; order Asterales; family Asteraceae; genus Helianthus; species Helianthus tuberosus. Next base: position 196,692,383 of record CM060448.1, on the reverse strand, counting down.
AAAATCTGTCCTAAAAATAGAATCCTGATTAATCAAGGGCGGCCATATGCTGATTTCCTCTATGACGATGATGGTGGTTTGGATTCGATCTGATACGACATCCAGCAGATTTGCGGTGTCTAGAGGCGGTCAATGGCGGCGACTCAGTGGTCTCTGGTCTCTGATGAAGAAAGACGGCTTCCAGCAAAATCTGATCGGTTCCAACGAGTAGGTGATGGTTTTGCTCAGAATCGGATCACTATAGAACTCAGAACCGCCGGGTAAGGTAAATCTGACCGTTTCAAGCTTTGTTCTTTTCAGTTGTCCAATTTTGTTGATGATTATGATCCATAAGGGTTGTATAAATGAAATCGGACAAGAGGTGAACATCGATGGTTAAGATGGGTTATGTTGGTGACCACCGATGACGAATAAGTCGCCGGAACCGAAGCAGATGAGGTGAAGATAGACGGTGATGGTTGGGTTTACAAGTAAAAATGATGGGAGGGTTTTCGATTTGACAAGTAATAGTCCACAGCCCTTTTTCTAGGATCCTATTGTTATTTTTTATTTTTAGAAAACCCTTCATATAATTTACACATCATTCTTACGGTTCTGTCAGCACAATTGACTCTGTTTCAGGTGATACTTCAACTTACTCTGGTATCTGCAGCATATAAATAAGTCAATTAACATTTTCCGATGAAAAAAAACCATAAAACCTATACATTTTTTTTGCAAACAAGTATAGCAAGCGTATATGTATGGATTTCAGTTTGTTATACAAACTAATATTTCCATTGTACAGAAGGATACAACTGGCCTGTCTTCTAAAAACCCCAACTCAAGCTTCAATTACAAGCTATGGAACAACAAGCTCAATTAAGTGAGGGTAATATTTTTAAAACTTTATTTGATTCTTAATTTTTACTAATCTGATTTACCAAAATCATCTAGCTATTTTATATATACAGCTCTAAACGAGGTACTAAAGCAAGAACTAGAAAGATTGAGAATGGTGGCCGGCGAAATAACAAGTTGTTTAGATGGTTACAATTTGTAGAGATATCAAGCTGATGCACTTTATCCATCTATCCCAGATTCATATTGCCAAAATATGTATTATTTGAAAAATATAGATATCATCTTTACGTGATTATACCTATGGATAGCATATTTTCTTGTAGATGGTATATATTGGCTGACATTTATGATAGCTACACTAGATGCTATTTTTGCAAGTCAAGGAACTATTTTTGCAACATTTACGATAATAAATGTAACACCTCGTATTTTCATGTCCAATAATGTATTGACACGTGTCATAATCTTTGAACGTATAAAAGAATACTCAAGAGGGACTAAAGTTGACAAACCAGGAAAGTATGTGAATATAAGGGTTCAAAATGTCAACAATAGATAAATATACTTTACAATAACCCTACATAATGTTTATACCCTTAAACGAATGAATCATGGATCATACGAAGCTAATTGTGAAAGAAAGTGAGAGATTACAAACTACAGGGGTTAAATGTGTCAACATGTTTAAAGTATACCTCTGAGTGACCTTTTAGCAAACCCGAAGCTTTGTAATGATTAATTATGCTCACTAGAATGCATGATAAAAATTCCACCAAGTTTCGTTATCATATGAGAAAGTTATGATAAAATTGGTATACGAGGGGTTAAAAACGTCGACATGTTAATAAATACCTCTGAACGAGCTATGTATAAATCCCAAACCTTAACCGGTGTTATAAACATCTGATAAGCATTCTAATCCGGTTAATACTAACAATGATTGATTTAAATTGTAAAGAATGGGATCCTATGAGGATGTGCACGACAATCTTCGTTTATGGCCTTTTAAAAGAATCCAAGGAAAACTTTAAAACATGGCAAAGTGGTGTAAACTGTTCTGGACCCAATCAAGAGGCCCCATACTGATAATAGAGGCCCAAATTCGTAATATCTAGTTGCCTGTTCGAAGCTTGAAAGGTCACAAAATTTTTGCCTTCTGGTAAAGGCTTACGGACCGCAAGGACTTGGTCTTACGGTCCGTAAGACGGCCCCAGTAACAGAAAACGTAACAGCAGCCTGTTTAACGAGTTTAACCGACTTACATTGCCGTTTTTCACTCCCATGTGCAATCTAAACTAGTTCTTAGGCACTAGGGACACTTGTAATTGATCAGGGATCAATCCTAGAGTTGTTTGTCATGATCACAAGCAATCAAAGGCACTATATAAAGGCCTCATTGTTGCAACTTTGATCATTCATTCCAAACTCAACTTCTGATCATTTATGGAGCTCAAGAGCCTTCCCTAAGCATCACTAGTCATGCATAGGACTTTGGTAAGCTTCCTTAACCCTTCCTAATTCAGTTTAGCTTAGTTAATTAGCTAAAAGTCAAACCGTCGTAATTAAGGTTTGACTTAACGATTAATCACTAATGGTCCAGTGATTAGTCAAACTTAAGGTAGTTATAAGTTGGTAATTATGTGGGCAATAAACCCTTAAAAGGGCACCCTCTGAATTACACTCTAACTAGATCATTTGTCGGGTCAAACTTAATCCGAAAAAGGTCAACAGAATATTAATTTTCGAATTAACACCTAATTAGCAATGTAGAAGACATGTAACCTATTTTATCACTCATATAACTTGGTAATCAATACAAGAACATGTCTAAGCATGTCCGACCCGACAAATTTCTATTTAAGCTCGGTTCGGAACCGAAAGTCGCAAAACTTTGACTTTTGCTTTGACTTCAGTTCTGACCCATATTAGCATGATTTAGAAATGCCTTAGGGCTTCATTAGGACCGGGTTATATGATAGTACAACCCTCTGTGATTGGTTCATGGTTTGACCAATTCGTTTACACGTTTCCGTAAATTGCTTAATGTTGACCATAATGCCCTTTTGACCATAAAACGAGAATTTTGGAAATGTGAAAGGACAATAATCTTTGTTACTGATTTATAAACATGTCCCTAAATTTTCACATCAGTTTGAGGTCTAGATTAGGAGTTATGCTCAATGGCGTAATTAGAACGCTTCTTATTAATTAAACGGCGTCATTAGCGTAAAGCCTATCTAAACCCAATTTTTGACACCAAACCTTTTACCCACTGATGTAATATAATATTTTGGGATTTTTGAAGATTTTTAATTATTTTTAAACTGATCATAACAAAGGGTTATCGCCTTGATTCGATAAATACCGATTATACCCTTTTCGTTTATAAAATGAGTTTTACACGTCATATTGATACCAAATATTTTGCCACTGATTTTATATGATAAATGAAGTATTAAAACCATTTTGTCGTATAAGACTTATCACCAACTGATATAACCTATTAAGTTAAGTTGTTTTACTGATTAATTCAGACCCGAACATCAGAATTATAATTAATCTCTTTTATAATCTTTTAAATGACCAAAATAACCCTACGGGGCTTAAATTGAGATTAAACTCGTTTTTGGCATAATGGAAGGTATCCTACTGATATCACAACATATTTAAGGCATATTAACTTAGGAAACCTGTAGGTGACTCTTTCGGTTACCCGTTATGCGTTATTCGCGTTCGGTTCGGTTTATGTAACTAGTTTGCATAAATTAGCCGAAACGGGTCGAACCTTATCATTTTTATCTCAAAATCCAGAATGTGCTTAGTTTACCCATATTATACAAGTCTTCAAACTTGTTGGGTCTAAATCACATTCTATTCCGGTCTTCGCTTAATCATGCGTTCGAACCGTATCTTTCTTTAAAACTAACCGGTCTAAGTTTAGGCTTAATTAAAGACCCGTTAGGATTCTAATAGGTTATTATAAACCTTCGTTCCAGAATAGGAAACCCGGTAAAAGCTACGTGCACTTGCTTGTTGAGATTATTACTTGCAAAGGTAAATACTTTTAACTTATTTTCCCTATACGGGCTTGGGGTACGGTATATGAAATACCGCTTGGTCGGGCATTGAATCTTTAATCGAATGGAGGTTAATTTATTGAAATGACCCGTTTAAATTGTTTTGTTTGCTTAAAGCCTTTGGGGGGTTAATGACCATGTCCCGGATATCCTTGGCATCATTTTACGAGTGTAAACTGACGTATTTTCCCAAAAAGGTTAAGTGCAGGTACTACTCGTAATAGGCTGGCTTTCTCCTAGCATCCACAATAAGTCTCGCAAGCTTGGATGACATAAAACTGTTGAACAATGTTTCTTTTTATTTAATCCACATGTGGATTATTTTCAACTATTTGTGATACTTGATATTACAATTTTATTTGGTTGAAATGAATCTATCTTTTGCTTCCGCTGTGCATTTATATATTGTGTTGCTTGACTATAACGATATCAACTACGTCACGATACTCCCCCACCAGGCCCACCGGTAATACGTGGAAATATCGGGGTGTGACAGGTTGGTATCAGAGCCAACACTGAGTGAATTAAACACTAGCCTTTTTGTGTTTAATCTCAGTTACACAATTGCATATTCATAAATTTTCGAGTCTAGACAAGAACTTAGGACAAATCCAAATTTGTTTTTAATTTTAACTTTGTCCTTTATATTTCTTTGTTGTATCTGTAAATTGTTTGACAGGAAATATGCCACCGAGATTCCGGAGAGGATGACGAGGCAAGGGGCCAATGCACGCCCCCAACGATCACGAAGCCGGGCCTTCACACCGGCGAACTCCTTCTACAACTATGAGTGCTGATCCTCAAGGAAACTGGAGGACCTATGTGGAGCCCGCTAGACGGTCTGTCTCGCACAGCTCAACGCCTCCCTATCGTCACTCCTTTGGGCCACACTCGGAAAACGAGCCCGAAGACTCCCGCCATTCCTTCTTGCCGTTGCAGCGGTCCGTTTCGCACCGTTCCTTTGGCAACCCCACTCCTGTCTTTCAGGGCCGGTTTAACCCGGCAAACTATATTCAAGAACCAGTGGGTTTTAACCCATTGGGACCAGAGGATCATTTTTCCGGCGATCACGCCATGGATATGGATGAGGACACCGACCCTGTTGAACCACCGACTGGAACCCCCACGCACCCTATTGAAGTCTCTGATGGATCATCTTTCCATGGATCACCTTACCGTGGTCCAGACAGTTACCAAGCAAGGTTCAACCAGTATGAGTGGTATTTTACACCATCTCACCATTCATCGCCTCATCAGCAGCAGCAGCAACAGGATCCCTCCAAGGATTCGTGATTCGTGGCAGTCACGCCACCGCCACCACCGCCGCCAGTTCATTTAGCACCTCCAGAACCACCAAGGCGTAGAAGAACAGGCGCGCGAGGGGGTTTTCACTTTAGCACCCCTCAACACTCCAGTGGCAGCCACTATCCGCCACTGCATGAAGACCCACAAATGGGTGGGGCCCTCAAACCCAGTTCCAGCGGTGAATTCTGCACCAGTTGCACCACCACCGCCACCAATGGGTTTTGGTAACCCGATTCCTACCTACGCCGGTTCAACGGCGTACAATCCATTTGAGCAGCCGGCTCACACTCACTACAACTATGCTGAAGCCGACCCGTATCTTGTAGCATCAAACTACAACGCCCTTCATCCTGAAGGACCTTATGGAGCCCCTTGGGGAGTGGGATACCCAACTCATGGGTATCAAATACCAGCCGCAGCCACCACGGTTTTCCCCACCGGAACAGGAGGAAATCCTCCACAGGCTACACAGGGTGGAGCAAGAATTTCAAGAAGAACGTAGGAACAACCGGGGACTCCTCAAGGGCCTAGCAAGCTTGTTAAAAGGAAAGAAGACGAGGGATCATTGAATCTCTATATGTATTATTGTATCTACTTATTTCAATCAAGTCCCTGCGTGGACATTTATCTATGTACTTAGTCCCTGCGTGGACTTGTCTTTTTAGTCCCTGCGCGGACATCTCTTCTAGTAATCAGTCCCTGCGAGGACTTGTTTGTACAGTTTAGCCCCTGCGTGGGCAAGTTATTTCTGTTAAAAGTCCCGTTTAGGGCAATGTGTACTCCTTTGTAATGTTTAATGGAATGTTAAGTTTAAAAAAAAAAATCATTTTTGTTATTATATGCATAATATATTATACATGAAATAAATCAATTAAAAATCATTCCTTTTGAAGATAATCTGCCTATTGAATATTGAATAAGAATCTTAAAGGTGTAACCTAGCCTGCATATCATTAAAAGAATTGGCCAAAATGGTAAGACCTATTTAAAAAGATTCAAATCCCTGTTAACATCTGAAAACATGTTAACGCTCCTGGCAGACGTGATTCGTTAAAATCACACACGTCATTCTTATAATAGGATTCTTCAAAAGATTCCTATCCTAACCTGATGATCTATAAATCATGGGTTAAATCATCAATTAAGATGATCATGTATTAAACATCCATAGGTAATATAGTGCCTACGGGCCATACCCATTGTCATATAAGACAAAAGACAGTAGTAGTCTACGACTCCTTGTTAGAAAAAGGTAAAGAACTATGTTTAAACCTTAATGCCTTGATTCTCTGAAATCATGGCTTATGATTTAGAATGTCCCTGTGACTAGGCTTTTTGTGCCACTAATAATACTGTTATTGTGTTATAATTAGGATACATTATAATAAAAATCCTAAATATGATTAACAAATTAACCAAATATGGTCTATGTTTACCATAGTTAGTGAATTGCCATAAAAGACAATTCCATAATAAACTCCCAAAGAAATTATTGTCAATATCTTATGTAACAGTTCAAACTACATGGCTGACTCGGATGAGATCAACAGTCACCCAAGGGAAAATCATGGTAATACCCGAATTAACATAGCGGGTGCAGAACTGCAAGCAATGATAGACAATGCCATTACTCGAGCTTTGGATAGGCAGTTCCATGAATCAAGTGGTACCCATGAAAGGACCCAATCTGCACCACACTCTAAAACACCCTCTAAAACTCACACTGCTCACAACAGTAATTCCCATGACTCATCAAACCAAAGGAGTGCTCCATCTCAAAGGATCGTACCGAATCAGGAACCCCGTGATAAGGGTTGCTCCTATAAATATTTTGTTTCATGCAAACCCAGGGATTTCACTGGGGAAAAAGGAGCTATAGACTGCATGACATGGTTGGATGAAATGGACATTGTGGTGGATATCAGTGGTTGCGCTAATAAGGATGTGGTGAAATTCGTGTCTCAGTCTTTCAAGGGTGAGGCATTAGCTTGGTGGAGGTCTTTGATCCAAGCTACAAGGAAAGTCCCATTATACAATATGACTTGGGAACAGTTTGTGTCACTGATCAAGGAGAACTACTGCCCTCAACATGAGGTTGAGAAGATTGAAGCTGATTTCTTGTCTCTGGTTATGAAAAACCTGGATTGTCAAGCCTACCTTACAAGTTTCAACACTATGTCAAGGTTGGTTCCTTATCTTGTGACACCGGAACCCAAGAGGATAGCTCGATTCATCTGGGGTTTAGCCCCAGAAGTTAAGGCCAGTGTGAAAGCCTCTAGACCAGCTACTTTCCGGTCTGCAGCTGATATAGCATTATCTCTTACTCTGGACGCGGTCAGGCAGAGATCGCTGAGAAACACTGATGCTGAGAAAAGGAAGCGTGAGGATGATAGCTCACGACGATCGGATAAGAGACATAAGGGAAGCAATGACCACAAGAAGGGTTCTGGACCTAAGAAAGATGGTCATCAATCGGGTGATAAACCCAATTGTAAGATCTGTAAGAAACAGCACTTCGGGAAGTGCAGATATGAGTCGAAATCCCAGTCACAGCCAAGGGCATGTGGAATTTGCAAGTCTTCTGAGCACAAGACCCTAGACTGTAAAAAAATCAAAGATGCTACGTGCTATAGCTGTAATGAAAAAGGGCATATCAAGTCCAACTGCCCAAAATTTGCAAAGAAGACTGAGGATGGGAAAAAGACCAATGCAAGGGTCTTCCGGATGGATGCAAAGGAAGCTGTTCAGGACGACAATGTGATCACATGTACCTTCCTCATAAATGATGTTTATGCAAGAGTGCTATTTGATTCAGGAGCTGATAAGTCATTTGTAGATAACAAGTTTTGTAAGTTGCTGAATTTACCTGTTAAAACCCTAAGTGTGAAATATGAGGTTGAATTAGCCGATGGAACCATAGAAACCGCATCAACCGTGTTTGATGGATGTGTTATATCCATTAGGAACCACTCTTTTCCATTGTCTTTACTTCCTTTGAAATTAGCCGGTTTCGATATAGTAATAGGCATGGATTGGTTGTCTCACAACCAAGCCCAGATCGTTTGTGCTAAGAAGCAAGTGGTTGTCAGAACTCCTCATGGCGAGCCTTTGACAATCCAAGGAGATACTAAGTACGGAATGCCTGAGCAAATGTCCATGCTCAAGGCATCAAGGTGTTTGACGAAGGGTTGTGTTATTTACATGGCGCAAGTAACCATTGATGAACCAAAGCCTAAGATCAAGGACATACCTATTATCTCTGAATATCCAGAGGTATTCCCTGAAGAACTACCTGGTTTACCCCCAGGTAGGCAAGTGGAGTTCAGGATTGACATTATACCTGGAGCAGCACCTATTGCAAGAGCGCCTTACAGATTGGCACCAACGGAGATGAAAGGGTTGAGAACTCAACTGGATGATTTGTTAAGCAAAGGATTTATTAGACCTAGCTCATATCCTTGGGGAGCACCAATTCTGTTTGTGAAGAAAAAGGATGGCTCGATGCGTCTGTGCATCGATTATCGAGAACTTAACAAGGTTACTGTCAAGAATCGATATCCATTACCCAGGATCGACGACTTGTTCGATCAACTTCAAGGAGCGAGTTACTTTTCCAAGATCGACTTAAGGTCAGGATATCATCAACTGAAAGTCAAGGATGAAGATGTACATAAGACAGCATTTAAGACTCGTTATGGTCATTACGAGTTCTTAGTGATGCCTTTTGGACTTACTAATGCACCAGCCGCGTTCATGGATCTCATGAACCGCGTCTGCAAGCCCTACATGGATAAATTTGTCATCGTCTTCATCGATGATATTCTTATTTACTCGAAGAGTAAAGCAGACCATGAGAAACACCTCCATTGCATTCTGAAACTGGTTCATCAAGAAAAGCTCTACGCCAAATTCTCTAAGTGTGAATTTTGGCTTCGAGAAGTCCAATTTCTTGGACATGTTGTTAGTGAGTGAGGTATCCAAGTAGATCCCGCTAAAGTTGAAGCTGTCATGAATTGGCAAGAGCCAAAGACGCCTACAGAGATTCGTAGCTTTCTAGGATTGGCAGGATATTACAGGCGTTTCATTGAAAATTTTTCAAGGATTGCTGCGCCCCTAACTTCTTTGACTAGGAAGAATATTAAGTTCAACTGGGGACTGAAGCAACAAGAATCCTTTGATATCCTTAAGCAGAAGCTAAGCAATGCACCTGTGTTGACATTGCCTGATGGAATAGAAGAGTTTGTGGTTGTAAGGCCCTATAATTGGGTAGGTTTACGCTTATCTTTATCAAACACAATTATAAGCTATTGGGCTTAGCCTTGTAGTGGGTTAGATAATATTAGAATAAGCCATGTGGGCTATTTAAGTGATTTGGGCTTATTTAGTTAAGATTGTGCATGTGGGCCTGGCCCAGTCTGTAACTAGGTCACCCTATGTAACTATAAATAGGGTGAACCTAGGTTATTAGAAGGTTAGACATTTTAGAGAGGCTATTCTGTTTTGTTCTTTCTAGTATTTTCGAGTTGCTTGTTTGTGTACCAGACGGTTCCTAGAAACCGTGTGCACTTTGATATTCAATCAATACGAATCGTTCTTGTTCTTATCACTTTCATCAGTATTCCGCGCTCGTGATTGTGATTTTGATATCCGGTTGATAGTTTTTGGGACTTACAATTGGTATCAGAGCCTAAGTAGCCTCACGAAGGCTCGGTTGTAATCGGATATTATTTGAAGATTCGAAGAACACGAAGAAATTTTTGAAGATACGAAGAACAGTTTAAAATTCAGTGCTTTGATCTGATTTGGTGGTTGTGGTTGACTGTTTACGAAATTTTAGATTATATTGTTGGAAACTTTTAAAGGGGTTGATTTAGGAATAAAATTTTCGAAATTGTTTCCTTGGTCAAAGTTTTGGAAATTGCTTGATTTTCGGGATTGGCTGTTATTGATTGGAAGTGTGCAAGGCAAATAGCTGGACTCAAAAGAAAAAGGAGCGACGTAATCTTGTGCGATCAGTGGAAATCTTGTGCGACCAGAAGGCAATCTTGTGTGTTTTGAATTCAACTTGTGCGACCGACAATTTCTTGTGCGACTACAACGGTGCAACAAAGTCAATTTATATTGTGGATTACTACAATTCTTGTGCGATTCAACATTCTTGTGCGACTGAAACTTGTCTTGTGCGATCAACTGATCTTGTGCGACTACAATTCTTGTACGATCCAACAAGCATCAAAGTTCATCATCCTCGCTTTATCGGAAATCAGAATCATTCACGTCCATCATAAACATCACCTCCAACCTCCGTCCACCTGATTGCTTATTCCGTTCACCATCTCCAGTTACCTTTCTCCTTCATCACCTCTGTTTCGGTATCGAGTTCGAGTTTCCGTTATCACCCTATAATCAACGATCACTACAGCCACCATCTTTCCTCCACACCGTCTATCTTCAAAACCACTGTGCTCGCTGTTCACCACCGTATAACCTTCATCAGTCACCGGTCATCTTCTTCATTACCACCTGCAACTAACTCCGTTCACCGTCACCGGCGACGTTCGACTGTCATCATCATCTCCACAAACAAGTTCATACTCAATTCCGATCATCATCATTACGATCAGCGGTGGTGGCTGCTTAAAAGGAAATAGGGTTTTGGGTTTGGCTGTTGAAACAAAGAAGACGAAACAGAAGTTTCGTTTGGTTTGTTTATTATATTAATAATAATAATAATAGTATAATAATAATAATCATTACTTATTTATTAATAAAAATACTTATATTAAGTATATTTAATTAAAAAAAAGGGGTTTGGTTGTTGTTTGGTGATAAGTTTTGACAGGTTTGAAGGCGCGATACAGGATCACATATTCGGGGGATCACATACTTGGGGGATCACAACTTCTGGGGGATCATATTTTCGGGGGATCATAGTTAATTTTTAAAAAATGTCTTCTAAGAGAGAAGTGCTTGAGCAGGAATTTCAAGGATTCAGATACTCATATGGTGAATCTATAGAAGCACTTACAGGTCGGTTTGCTGAACTGCTCTCTGAAATGGAGAAGGTTGGGATTGAGGTGTCTAATCGCACGAGCAACATAAAGCTTCTAAATGTTCTAAAAAGGATTCCAGATCAGGCAAACTGTAGTTGGTTTAGAAATGTTAATGAGATAATTGTGACAACCGACTGCTACTGTTACAAAATGAAGTCGGATGAGCTGATCTCACTCATCAAGTCATATAACAATGCTCACAAGCAGTCTACTCAAGATATTCAAATGAATGACTACACTCCTTCTGAGGCTGAGGTATGTGTAGATGATGTTTGTTGTACTGAAAAATGTAGAAAGAAAGTAAAAGGTTTTAAAGAACAGGCTCAATCGCTTACTATGCAACTTCAATGTACCAAATCCAGTAGCTACGAAGTTAAAAAGAAACTGGATGGGTATAAGGAAATGGTAGAGGCTTAAAAACGTGACATTCGACAGTTGCATAGTGATCTAAGCGAAGCAAAATGTCGTTATCTCCACTTCAAGGAGCTATCTGAAAAATTAACTGTTGAGTTAAACAACTTAAAATTGACTTTAGAAAATACTGAATTTAATTTCAAAAAATTTGATGTTTCAAGCGAAAAGGTCGAGAAAATGATAAATCAACAGTTAAAGTATAGCAAAAAGGAAATGAGGAATAAGGGGTTGGGTTTTGTGGCGATACCCTCGCCATACAACCATAACTATTCCTCAATTCCTATGACTGAAGAGGAGATAGACAATTTTCCTAATATGGAATACGGAAAACCAGAAGATAGGAAGGTTGAGCCTGTTAAGCCAAAGAAAGTTAAAATCACTAGGCCAGATAAAACCGAAATTGTTCTAGAAAAACAGGCCTTAAAGAAAACATTCATCAAACCAACTGCTGTTTTAGACCAGACCGAGACTCTAAATTTTGAGAATAATGCAAATATTGACAAACATTTTCAAGTATTAGATGATACTGAGTCAAGTCTTTCTCAAAATTCACCCGAAGTACAACAACAAGAAAAAGAGTCTGAAACAAAATCTCTCAACCTTGAGTTTGCTATTTTGAATGGTCTCGCAAACAAACTGAGTCAACTGCTCCATCTGACTCCAAATGTGAATCACCTGAAACAACTGATTCTGATAAATTGGAATAAGTTGAATCTAGTGAATCCAGCTGTGAGTCTTCTGAAGCAGTTGACTCAGCAGCAGAGGATTCAGCAGAGCTACTACAAAAGGAATGTAACTCAGGTGGTTCAGCTGAATCAACCAGTGAAACAGTGACTGAGCCCAAAACATCTGAAGTTGAAATAACAAGGCCAGTCCCTGATTTTAAATGTGTGAATGTTACTGATGCCTCTACTTCATGTGCAGATGAGGTAATAGTAGAGGATTGGGTTGAGGATGATGATGTTGTTTCCAAAAGGGTAACGATGTTTGTTCAAAAACATCAAATTTGTCTGCTGATGCCCCTCCATATGTGAGAAAGGCTATTTCTGAGCCAGCTTTGAGAGGCCCTTCAAACAAATATGTGCCTCCAAAGCAAACAGTTAGAAATGAAAATGCTAACCCTAAAAGTGAATGTGCTAACTGTTGCAGACAGGGACATAAGAAGCAGGGTAGAAAGGTTGAAAAGTCTGCAAACAAATCATCCAACAAGCCTTATAACTCAAATCCAGCATCAGTTGGATGGAATGGATCGGGATATGCCCCTTATGTAAAGAAGCAGACTTGCTACAACTGCGGCATACCCGGTCACATTGCAAGAAACTGCACACATCGTCCCTACGTGTCGTATTATACACAACATCAGAAGGTTACACCAAGGGACATATCTTATTCTAAGCCAATGAAGGTTGAAAAACCAAAGGCAATGATGAATAAGGATCCCCAGGTTAAACCATCTGATGGGGACTTGAATGCTGCTAAAACAAAACGAAAACAAGCTTTGAAACCAAAACAAGTTTTGAAAAACAAAAAGGTTGAAAAGCATAATGTTTTGCCCAAGGCTCCTAAGAAATTAGAGAAGCCTAAACAAGTTTGGAGGGCAAAACACAAAGCAGCGACATCACCAGTCCTTGAATCTAAAGGGGGCATGTGCTTTCGAGAAGTGTCTTATGTTGATGCTTCTGGAATACCCAGGACCACGATGGCCTGGGTACCAATGTCTTGCTAATCTCCTTACTTTTCAGGGACAACCAAGGAGGAGCTGTTGACAATCCTTGGATGTTGATAGCGGTTGTTCCAGAGATAAAACAGGTAACATTTCACTGTTGCAAAAGGTATATATCTTTACAGTTGACATGTTTCTTTTAAAGGAGATAAGAGAGGTAAGGCAAGATCAGCGAAAATGTACAAATTTAAATTTCACATTCTAACTTTGATATTGATTAATCTTAAATCTTATGATGGAACGTGTAACAACCCTCGGTAAAACCAACACTCTCATAATATGTCTGACACTCTCATATATTTTAGAATGTCTCAATATGTCTTATATTACATCCCGTCTGTGAAAACCAAGCCCGAAATATGTTAGAGTTTATAAAAAAAATAAAAAAAATAAGAAAAATGGAGTTGAGGCGGGCCGCGTAGACCCACCCCAACATCTCACGCGGGCGGTATCAAGACTGGAATTGAATTCGTTGACTTCTTAAGTTGATACGGGCCGCGTAAGACCCCGTTTAAGTTAACGCGGGCCGCGCGTGTCTCAAATGGTGGCGCAACCTGGTGATGACACGTGTCATCATCGTGTCGAGTCTAGTAGCTGACCCAGCTAAGCTATTATGTTGACCAGTGTTGACGCGGGCCGCGTAAGGCTTAGCCTTACCTTACGCGGGCCACCTGAGAGTCAGATTTCAGCCCTATATAAGAAGGCCATCAGTTTACGTTTTCCGTCGCTCATTCTAAAATCTCAATCTCGAATTCTGAAAGTATTAAGCATAATATTTGGGTATTATACCCCTAATTAGCGAGGTTCTGCTCCATTGTAAGTATTATAACCCCAGTTTCATAATAGTTACGCTGCCCGATTGATTTAGGGTTCCGTAACAACTGTCGTGGTTCTGCCCGACGTGGTTGTTGGAATGCCGTCTCGGGGAGGGTATCATTAATAATTTCAAAGGTTTATGATACTAACCAATGTACATTTGTATAAACTATAGATTATACCCAGGAAACCCTTACAAGAAGCCTAAGATAGCAAAGTGAGTTTATCCTCTTTTTTGTTAATGTTTTTGGAATAATTTACAAAACCTTAATTGTTTTACAATGTGATTAAGCGGTGATTGAGTCTTTGTAGTCTTCAATTACTGCCGGTATGTTGGGGTTTTGTATACAAAATTTGTACTACCTGCGAGTAGTAAGTCGAGTATGACAGTACGTTACCATTGGACAATGTGTTAGCCAATGTGTAATATGACCCACAAGTCAGGGGATTGATAGTACCAAATGGAGTAATTGTGTAGACATAAACATTGTAATCGTCCTCGATACTGCTTTAATCAGTAAAATGTTTCTTGATTAAATTGGGATTTACTCACCAGTATTTCCGACTGACAAATGTTTTTAAAACGCGTTTCAGGTAACCCAATGTGACAGCCAATTAATAGAAAGCCAGCTGGAGAGCACTAAAGGCTTGGGGATAATGTGGCTATAAAAGTTACCTAATAAACGATGTTTTAAATTCAATAAGATAGGGTTTATCCCTATAAATGTATTGTAATAAGAAACTTGGGTTTTACTCATGTGATTATTAATATTAAATGAGGTGGTTTTACTCTGATAAACATTTCCTAACTACGGTCCTGATGTAAATTCCGCTGCGAGACTAATTAACCTGATACCACCACAACTGAGATCGCGTCCGCCCGTTCCCGGGAATAAGGGATCGGGGGTTGCGACAGAACGGTTAGGCAAAAACAACAAAAACATTTTAGCTTTTCTTTTGTGTTTCTCTTTGTATATATGTTTTCGTTGTTAGGTAAATTTGCGCATAAAATTTATGCACAAATTTAGGGGGATATCCAGAGGTATCTATAAATAGAGAAAATGAGAAAATACAAAAACATTCGGAAAAAAAAAACAGAAAAATTAAAAATATTTTGTTGCATACATGGGAAATGAAATAATTTCACTATGTGGATTAAGGCTGACCAATGTAAGACCAATATTGAAATGGTCTGACTCCAGAGTGATGTGCTGGTAGGCTTTATCCTGATGGCTGGACTCTTTGACTGGTACTGCTTAAAACACTAAATTTATTCTATGACCTCAGGAAAGATCGGTCACTTGGAATTAGGACATGTCTATTTGAATGCGTGTGTGACGTCCCGATACACACAATTTCGTTCTAGTTCTGAAATCTTTTCTGTCCAACTTGTGTATTTCCTCTGTTTTGCGTGAGCAAAGACCTGGAGGTGCTAGGCAACGTTAGCTTCTGCTGCATCCAGATACATGCTGACCTAGTTGTACGTTGTCGCGCTATAGATCAAATACACCCGAAAGAGGCCCTCTAGTGCCCAAAAGAAACCCAAAAATAAAAACCTATATCAAACTGAGAAAATCTCATTTGATCTGTATATTATATCCATCTCTGCTGCTGATCTATTCTTTTCTCTTCTCAATCCAGTCCTAGTCAAGATTTCAGAATCCTAGAACGGGCTTGTGAAATATGTGGTAGGGAAACTACTCGTATGATAGTCTGTTCAAATCTAAAATTCTGGGAATTGATCGTGATTGATTTGAGTGTTCATATAATATAAAATAAAACATGATAAATCAGTTGCAGATCGTCATTTGAAAAAGGCCTAGGGAGATAAGTTTAAGTGGACAAATATACTGGCAATCGCTCGGATCACCCAAAGTAAATTAGTGTTGATAAGTGTAGTCTGGCCTGAAACACGGTGATTTGATCCCATTGCAAATTGTAATTGTATATTAGTTTCTTTGTTTATTGGTGTTTTAGTTTATATTGTTAGTTTTTATAAAATCAAAAAATCCAAAAAATAGAGTGCTTATTTGTTTTATTAAAAAATTTAACCGTTCTTGAAGATTTGATTTATCATAATAAATTGAATAAAGTTTGAATTGTGAAATCCGGGTACAAATACTTGGATGTACCAAATGTTCATGTGGTATTTCCCTCTGTTATTTAGAAATGTTGCTTATGAGTTTCTAAGCATGTGCAGAAATTGATTTATTTCAAGAAACAAGGGTTGTTGAAGATTGAGATATTGTTGGCTGTTGACAAAGCTTGAAGCATCACAGTAGCAAGATGTACCTGTGTCAGAGGAACCAGATACGTGTTATCATCTAACAGTGATAGTACAATTGAAGAAGTACCTATGAACCTGCTTGAAAGAGAAGACATTGACAAAGAAAAGAGTTGCTGAGAATCCTCCGCTTGCATTCTTTTCAACAAGTTTTTCAAGCAAAGCTGATCGTGATTAAGAAGAACAACGAGCCCAAGTTTGAAGATTAAGAGATAAAATATCTTCCCATGGAAACATAATGAAGACAACAGTTTGATAAAGACAGCATAAACCTAGGGGGATATTGTAAGGCCCTATAATTGGGTAGGTTTACGCTTATCTTTATCAAACACAATTATAAGCTATTGGGCTTAGCCTTGTAGTGGGTTAGATAATATTAGAATAAGCCATGTGGGCTATTTAAGTGATTTGGGCTTATTTAGTTAAGATTGTGCATGTGGGCCTGGCCCAGTCTGTAACTAGGTCACCCTATGTAACTATAAATAGGGTGAACCTAGGTTATTAGAAGGTTAGACATTTTAGAGAGGCTATTCTGTTTTGTTCTTCCTAGTATTTTCGAGTTGCTTGTTTGTGTACCAAACGGTTCCTAGAAACCGTGTGCACTTTGATATTCAATCAATACGAATCGTTCTTGTTCTTATCACTTTCATCAGTATTCCGCGCTCGTGATTGTGATTTTGATATCCGGTTGATAGTTTTTGTGACTTACAGTGGTATATTGCGATGCATCACACACCGGGATGGGATCTGTGCTTATGCAGAAAGGCAAAGTTATTGCCTATGCTTCACGTCAGTTAAAGGTGCATGAAAAGAATTACACCACCCACGACTTGGAGTTGGGTGATGTTGTATTTGCACTGAAGCTATGGAGACACTATTTGTATGGTATCAAGTGTGTGATCTATTCTGATCACAAGAGCCTCCAACACCTCTTTAACCAAAAGGATTTAAACATGAGGCAGCGCCGATGGATGGAGACGTTGAATGATTACGACTGTGAAATCCGATACCATCCAGGCAAGGCAAATGTAGTCGCTGATGCCTTGAGCAGAAAGGAAAGAGTTAAACCCATTAGAAAAAATGCCAAGAGGATGGAAATAAAGAATAGTTTGAATGAAAGGTTGTTAGCTGCGCATAAGGAAGCTGTATTGGAAGTTAACTATCCTAATGAAAAGATAGGAGTAACCGAAGAACAGTTATCCTGTGGCAAAGACGGAATCCTAAGGCTAAATGGACGAATATGGGTCCCAGTTCATGGAGGACTTCGGGATGTTATTCTCCAGGAAGCCCATAGTTCTAAATATTCCGTTCATCCTGGAGCTGATAAGATGTACCAGGATCTAAAGGCAAACTATTGGTGGATAGGTTTGAAGAAATCTGTAGCCACTTATGTGGCCAAATGTTTGACGTGCGCACAAGTTAAAGCTGAACATCAAAAGCCGTCAGGTTTGCTACAACAGCCTGAACTTCCCACTTGGAAGTGGGAGATGGTGACAATGGATTTCATCACCAAGTTACCAAAGACGAAGAAAGGAAATGATACCATATGGGTGATGGTAGATAGACTGACTAAGTCAGCACATTTCCTACCCATTAAGGAGACTTATAGCTCCGACATGTTGGCCCAATTATACGTAGATAAGATACCAGTGTCTATTATCTCTGACAGAGATACTAGATACACGTCACACTTTTGGAAAAGTTTCCAACAATCTTTGGGCACGCACTTAAATTTTAGTACGGCTTACCACCCTCAGACGGACGGGCAGAGTGAGCGTACCATCCAGACTTTGGAAGACATGCTTCGTGCATGTGTGATCGACTTAGGTGGTAGTTGGGATAATCACCTGCCATTAGTCGAGTTCTCTTATAACAATAGCTACCATACAAGCATTAAGGCTGCGCCTTTCGAGGCATTGTATGGTAGGGAGTGCAGAACGCCTGTTTGTTGGGCGGAAGTTGGAGATGTCTAACTGACAGGACCTGAAATAGTCCTGGAGACGACATATAAGATTGTACAGATACGAGATCGTCTCAAAGCTGCCAGGGATAGGCAGAAAAGCTACGCGGACTTGAGGCGTAAACCTCTGAAGTTCGAGGTAGGTGACAAAGTGTTGCTTAAAGTATCACCCTGGAAGGGAGTGATGCGATTTGGTAAGAAAGGCGAGTTAAGCCCGAGGTACATAGGACCATCCGAGATCATCGAATGTGTCGGATCAGTTGCTTGTAAGCTAAATTTGCCTGAAGAGCTCAGTAGTATTCATAACGTATTCCACATCTGCAATCTGAAGAAATGTCTAGCTGATGAATCACTAGTCATACCCCATACAGATGTGCACATCGATGAGAGCTTGAAGTTTGTTGAAAAGCCTGTGTCGATCGAGGATCGACGGGTTAAGAAGCTTCGAAGGAAGCATGTACCGATCGTAAAAGTAAAGTGGGATGCCCGAAGAGGTCCCGAATACACGTGGGAGGTAGAGTCCACAATGAAAGAAAAATACCTTCATTTATTTCAGTAAATCTCGAGGTCGAGATTTCTTTTAAGGGGGTGAGGATGTAACACCTCGTATTTTCATGTCCAATAATGTATTGACACGTGTCATAATCTTTGAACGTATAAAAGAATACTCAAGAGGGACTAAAGTTGACAAACCAGGAACGTATGTGAATATAAGGGTTCAAAATGTCAACAATGGATAAATATACTTTACAATAACCCTACATAATGTTTATACCCTTAAACGAATGAATCATGGATCATACGAAGCTAATTGTGAAAGAAAGTGAGAGATTACAAACTACAGGGGTTAAATGTGTCAACATGTTTAAAGTATACCTCTGAGTGACCTTTTAGCAAACCCGAAGCTTTGTAATGATTAATTATGCTCACTAGAATGCATGATAAAAATTCCACCAAGTTTCGTTATCATATGAGAAAGTTATGATAAAATTCGTATACGAGGGGTTAAAAACGTCGACATGTTAATAAATACCTCTGAACGAGCTATGTATAAATCCCAAACCTTAACCGGTGTTATAAACATCTGATAAGCATTCTAATCCGGTTAATACTAATAATGATTGATTCAAATTGTAAATAATGGGATCCTATGAGGATGTGCACGACAATCTTCGTTTATGGCCTTTTAAAAGAATCCAAGGAAAACTTTAAAACATGGCAAAGTGGTGTAAACTGTTCAGGACCCAATCAAGAGGCCCCATACTGATAATAGAGGCCCAAATTCGTAATATCTAGTTGCCTGTTCGAAGCTTGAAAGGTCACAAAATTTTTGCCTTCTGGTAAAGGCTTACGGACCGCAAGGACTTGGTCTTACGGACCGCAAGACCCTCAGCTTACGGTCCGTAAGACGGCCCCAGTAACAGAAAATGTAACAGCAGCCTGTTTAACGAGTTTAACCGACTTACATTGCCGTTTTTCACTCCCATGTGCAATCTAAACTAGTTCTTAGGCACTAGGGACACTTGTAATTGATCAGGGATCAATCCTAGAGTTGTTTGTCATGATCACAAGCAATCAAAGGCACTATATAAAGGCCTCATTGTTGCAACTTTGATAATTCATTCCAAACTCAACTTCTGATCATTTCTGGAGCTCAAGAGCCTTCCCTAAGCATCACTAGTCGTGCATAGGACTTTGGTAAGCTTCCTTAACCCTTCCTAATTCAGTTTAGCTTAGTTAATTAGCTAAAAGTCAAACCGTCATAATTAAGGTTTGACTTAACGATTAATCACTAATGGTCCAGTGATTAGTCAAACTTAAGGTAGTTATAATTTGGTAATTATGTGGGCAATAAACCCTTAAAATGGCACCCTCTGAATTACACTCTAACTAGATCATTTGTCGGGTCAAACTTAATCCGAAAAAAGTCAGCAGAATATTAATTTTCGAATTAACACCTAATTAGAAATGTAGAAGACGTGTAACCTATTTTATCACTCATATAACTTGGTAATCAATACAAGAACATGTCTAAGCATGTCCGACCCGACAAATTTCTGTTTAAGCTCGGTTCGGAACCGAAAGTCGCAAAACTTTGACTTTTGCTTTGACTTCAGTTCTGACCCATATTAGCATGATTTAGAAATGCCTTAGGGCTTCATTAGGACCGGGTTATATAATAGTACAACCCTCTGTGATTGGTTCGTGGTTTGACCAATTCGTTTACATGTTTCCGTAAATTGCTTAATGTTGACCATAATGCCCTTTTGACCATAAAACGAGAATTTTGGAAATGTGAAAGGAAAATAATCTTTGTTACTGATTTATAAACATGTCCCTAAATTTTCACATCAGTTTGAGGTCTAGATTAGGAGTTATGCTCAATGGCGTAATTAGAACGCTTCTTATTAATTAAACGACGTCATTAGCGTAAAGCCTATCTAAACCCAATTTTTGACACCAAACGTTTTACCCACTGATGTAATATAATATTTTGGGATTTTTGAATATTTTTAATTATTTTTAAACTGATCATAACAAAGGGTTATCGCCTTGATTCGATAAATACCGATTATACCCTTTTCGTTTATAAAATGAGTTTTACACGAAATATTGATACCAAATATTTTGCCACTGATTTTATATGATAAATGAAGTATTTTGAACTTTATAACCTGATCAGAAAACTAAGATTTCTGTTATAACCCGGAAATCGCTTTAAACGGCTTTTTACGCATATTAAACACCTAGTATGGGTTTAAAACCATTTTTTCGTATAAGACTTATCACCAACTGATATAACCTATTAAGTTAAGTTGTTTTACTGATTAATTCAGACCCGAACATCAGAATTATAATTAATCTCTCTTATAATCTTTTAAATGACCAAAATACCCCTACGGGGCTTAAATTGAGATTAAACTCGTTTTGGGCATAATGGAAGGTATCCTACTGATATCACAACATATTTAAGGAATATTAACTTAGGAAACCTGTAGGTGACTCTTTCGGTTACCCGTTATGCGTTATTTGCGTTCGGTTCGGTTTATGTAACTAGTTTGCATAAATTAGCCGAAACTGGTCGAACCTTATCATTTTTATCTCAAAATCCAGAATGTGCTTAGTTTACCCATATTATACAAGTCTTCAAACTTGTCGGGTCTAAATCACATTCTATTCCGGTCTTCGCTTAATCATGCGTTCGAACCGTATCTTTCTTTAAAACTAACCGGTCTAAGTTTAGGCTTAATTAAAGACCCGTTAGGATTCTAATAGGTTATTAAAAACCTTCGTTCCAGAATAGGAGACCCGGTAAAAGCTACGTGCACTTGCTTGTTGAGATTATTACTTGCAAAGGTAAATACTTTTAACTTATTTTCCCTATACGGGCTTGGGGTACGGTATATGAAATACCGCTTGGTCGGGCATTGAATCTTTAATCGAATGGAGGTTAATTTATTGAAATGACCCGTTTAAATTGTTTTGTTTGCTTAAAGCCTTTGGGGGGTTAATGACCATGTCCCGGATATCCTTGGCATCATTTTACGAAATGGCCACGACCTAAGCACGGGGTGTAGGCGTACACCCGTCAGTGCCTAAATACATAATGTGGTGTGTCTATTGATCTTTAACCCGGCACGAACCGGGCTACTGAACGCATAAGAAACATGTAATTCGTTTACGAGTATTATATTCAAATAATTATCCCAAGTTATAAAAAGTTTGTGCCATGTGCATTCAAATCAATTTTATTAAACCTTTTTAAACGAGTCAGTTATTTGTATTTACCAGTGTAAACTGACGTATTTTCCCAAAAATGTTAAGTGCAGGTACTACTCGTAATAGGCTGGCTTTCTCCTAGCATCCACAATAAGTCTCGCAAGCTTGGATGACATAAAACTGTTGAACAATGTTTCTTTTTATTTAATCCACCTGTGGATTATTTTCAACTATTTGTGATACTTGATATTACAATTTTATTTGGTACGTGGCAAACACTCTAGAAGTAAACCAAGAATACAAGGTTTTGGCCACCTAACATGCGCTCACACTTTTGACGTAAAGAGGACATGGTTTAGGCGACCATGTTTTTGACAACACCTGCCTACCCGATTTCCTACCAACATGACAAACTTATTTTGTATGTAATTACTAACCTTAGTCTGCTGATCACTATAGCTAAGTTTATGGGTCAACTTTAGCTCTATT
The DNA here is from genome assembly GCA_030545235.1 of Helianthus tuberosus. Classification (NCBI taxonomy): domain Eukaryota; kingdom Viridiplantae; phylum Streptophyta; class Magnoliopsida; order Asterales; family Asteraceae; genus Helianthus; species Helianthus tuberosus. The sequence goes on along the minus strand of CM060448.1, from coordinate 196,669,699 downwards.
TTGCTCAAAACAGTCATGACTGAACATATGTTCCTATATTGGATGTGTTTAAGAACAAATGATAACCATGTAATGCAAGTTTACAACATATAATAAATGAAAGGGGTTGTTTTGGTTGATTTGTTCCTGGCAAATGGCTATTGGTGACTCATGTTGATAAGCATATTGATGTACGGGATTCATTTAAAAATAGACAAAGACCATGAAGCGCGGCGCAACGCGTGCGCGGGTAAAATCCTAGTTATGATCATAAATGACCTACCCGACATGGCATTCTAATCAACCCTTGGACCATGTGTAGTGGGGAAGTGATATAATACCCGTCCCTTGGGCATAAAGTGACATGTGACATTTGAGACATTATGAGGGGTGAAGTTAAAAAGGGGTGTAGCGGAGATTTGTGAAGATGAAGGGGAAATTTGATTTTTTATTTTTTTTAAGTTAAAAAAGGGTTCAAAATAGATGTGGAAGGATCTGATTGACCATTCAAATTCATCTCAGGCGTGTTTGAGGGAACACCATTAAAAAGAAGGCAAAAAAAAAAAAAAAAAACGCCCCGGGGGCGGTGTGGTGGGCTTTATGGAGCGGTTTTGGGGCATCCCACGCTCAATTCCATCTCACTACGGATGGTCTTATATGTTTTATTTTTTACAATATATTATATTGCATGCGAGGAAAGTTTTGTTATACTTTATTTTATAGATAGCATTTTTTTAAAAATATTATATTGCATGCGAGGAAAGTTTTGTTATATTTTATAAATAGCATATTGGTTGTTGTTTATTATCTTTTATTTTAATAGGATTGTTTGGTAGTTATTTAACTCGGCTTGTTACCGAATTAGCTTGATCTAACCACATCCAAAACTGATGATTAACCAATTTAGAAATTAATGTTTAGACTTTGATTATTTGAATGTATGAAGATTTGCGAATACGGCTCAAATTTTTTATCTCGGACAAGGCCAATTTTTTTTCTTTGGTTTTCGAATACGGCGTAACTTTGCACAGCATTGACGTTTGATACCTCAATACAACTTCAGTTGTCTTCATATCAGCATTAAACATTACGATCTCAATAGTCACTAATGATTAATTGATTATCAATGACATTAATTGTTAATCGAACCGTTATCACCAAAACCAAATGATTATGAAAATCTAAAATCTACTTCATTGATATATGCACACATTGCTGTCTGATGTAAATTCAACACATACTTGAACTGCCTTATCAAACTAACATTCTTACGATAAGTGTATACATGACATGTTTGTTGATTTTTATCCTTGCGGACGTGTAATAAATAATCCTATTAAAAAGAGAATTCACTTTAGTAAATAAATGTATGAAAACAGTCAACATTGGGGATGTAGCTCAGATGGTAGAGCGCTCGCTTAGCATGCGAGAGGTACGGGGATCGATACCCCGCATCTCCACTTTTATTTTTGTTTTATAACTTCTGGTATTGCACTGTAAAATGTTCACTTAAATTCTAACCAATGATAACTAATAACTTCTATGGACAAGATGCATACTAGCTTGCAGGTTCATATGGGCTTTTCTTTACTCAAGCGAGCTTGCGCAACCCGAAAGTTTGTATGAGCCATCAAGGTCAACTCAAATTGGCTCGAACAAAATTTCATCGGGCTTTTATTCTAAATTTGAGATTTAGAAATTGTAATGTTACTACATCCTATTAACAAATAAAATCCAATCACACCTTACATGCTCGTAAATGTAGTAAAATTGAGGGTTTTTTTTTTTTTTTTAATCAACTCAGATTCAAGATGTTCCATTTTTACCAATGAAACATAAACATTAGTATGAAAAAGTGTGTGTGGCAAACTAAAAATATTGTAGAGGTTGTAGTTTCGATCAATTTACCTATAAGGAAGTTTACAATAGATCCATTACTTTGGAACATGGGCAGAGCAGAACCCAGAAGGGAGGGGGGGTCAAAAGGTTTATGGACCCTCTGGTCACCAGAATTTGTTGGATTTTTAAATATAAAAACCGAGGTTTTTGAACAAAAACATGACCCGGAACCTCATTTAGACATTTACCAAAACTAAACTTCTTTGAGTATGATACCAAGATGAAAGGAGTAAAAAATTTAGTGACAAATTACAAAAAAACATGTGAGGTAAATCTATTACAATCTTTGTATATAAAGCATATATCATTTTTTGCAAAATATATATATAACATCACATAGATGCTTTATCACTTTTACTAAAAATGATTATATTTTTTACACTTGTGCACAAATACTTTAACATTCCTGCAGTTATGAACAATTTTATTCTTCATAAAATGTGCATATTGACAATAAAATACACTCACAAAAATCTAATTTCAAAACTTATAGTCTATTTCAACATATCCACATACAAAACCAAAGAATTATGAACTCAAAACAAAGAGTAACAACAACATCAATGCAACCGGACCCAAACCGCATGACCAGGGATCCCATCGTGCACGACAAACAGCATATAATACCCGGGGGGTGCAACATTAGGCGATAAGGGTGCACGCACCGTAACCCTATACTCAAACAACGACACTTGCTCCACAACATCGACATACAAAACCAACACCCGTTGGTTCATCGCAAACGAATGAGTAGTAAACGATGGCGCAACAAGCGTTACCATAACCCGACGATCCACACCACTCAAACTCATGGTAACCTCGATCGCGAAATACTGACCGTAGGATATACTCTCATCAACATCATATTCAACGGTTGAGATTACCGGTCTATAATAAGCATACCTTTCATCCATATAAGGAGGTGAAAAAGACTCCAAGCTTAAGTCAGTTGGGTAGTTAACTCCACTAAACTCATATGCCACGTGTGGATTACTCCCACCCACTAAGATCCTGCCATCTGGCAGTAATGTAGCGGATGAGTGGTACATCCTAGCTCTTCTCGTGGGGTTGAGCACAGTGAATAACCTCTTCCTCGGTTCATACAAAACCGGATGCAAAGCCGGTTCAACCGCATTCTCCCAACCGGCGGTTCCTCGACCGGCTCCATTAATAATCAAAACGTCACCGTTTGGTAATAATATCATATCCGGCATTACTCTTCTCAAAGGCATTTTTTCCATTACCCAGTACGGATGAGCGTCTGTCACGCTCATCCGTCCACACGTCCTTGACGCCGCCATGTAGACCCCACGCTCCGCCATCGGGAACGACCCGCCTTGGGCCCCGCCACATATCATCACCTCCACCGCCCCCGGTTCGGAAATCGGTAGCCCGTTTTCGTGAATCGTGATCGGGAGCAAAACCGACGACCCGGTTGACGGGTACGACCGTTTTTCGCCCGGGAGCGGCGGGAACTCACGGACGACCCGACCCGAGACGTAATCGAGTAAAATCGAACGTTGGTTCGCGAAAACGAAGAGGTTTCCGTCGGGTAAAACGTGTAAAAACGGGTATAAATTGTTTTCCTCTTGATAATCATTTGTTTCCCACAAGAAAGTGAGATTAAACAAGCTTAACGAACCCGAACCGATCGGGTTTCGCGGGAAAAACTCGTAGTTATACGCTCTCCGGCCACCAACGATGATAATATTCCCGTCAGGGAGAATGTGATTCGAAGAATACCATCTTTGAACGGTTAAATTCCGTTTTAATTCAACCCAATCGCAAGAATCATCGTTGCAAGGGGTGAACAAGCGGATTTTGTGGTCGCCGGAGAAGTAACCGCCGGTTTGGACAAGGGTTCCGGTGGGGTTGACGGCGCCGGAGGAGCACCAGACGTTGGTTTGGACGTAAAGTGGGCGGAAAGAGTTGGAAGCGACGTCGTATAGGATGGAGTGAGCGGTGCAATCGGGGCGAAGGAATTCGTCGCGAATACCGCAGTATTCGCCGAAAGGGAGACTGAGATTGGAGGGGCCGAAATCGGTCCGGTCGAAGATGACAACTTTGTTGTTGTGGAGGAGTTGCATGTGCATGGCGGAGATGCCTATACTGCGTTGGAGAAGAGCCCATGTTCCTAAGGGTTTTCTTGGTTCAAGATTTGTAGGTTTTGGTGGCCATTGTGGGTAGGTTTGTGGTGGTGGTACGGTGGTTTGTGGTGGTGACGGTGGTGAAGGGTTGTCGGAGATGATAAGTGGGAGGAGAGATAAGGTGGCAAGAAGGAAGAAGAAAGATTGGTTCTTGAAGTTTACCGCCATAATATTTGTAGAACAAGGAATCTTGATTTTTATTGTGAGTGTGACACTTTCATTGATCTTATAATATAATCTTTCATGGGATATTTAGGGTTTGTTAATATTGTGTGTGTGACTGTGTGTGATTGTGTTCAACTGTTTAGTGTTTATATATATATATATGTAGGTTATTTCTTTTTAGAGTAAATTGAAAAAATGAATTCCCATGTAAGACTTGCAATTCTTTTGGGCATCACCAAATTGTTTTATATTAAGCTCCGCTTCCGTTGCAGTGTGTGCATATAGCGTATATGTGTGTGGGTGTTTGAGGTGGTAAAAGTGAAATTGCGAAATTGCACTAATTTTAATGTTATTTTACTGATTTAGTGAAAATAACGTTAAAAGCAGCGGACGGTTAATCATGCATCATGTGGTAGTGTTGATAGCTGGAAGACGAAGGGGTACATGTAGTAATCGGCGTTTGTCCCGATTGCTGAGTGTTATGTGCCTTATGTCTAAGGCTTGATGCAAAACTACCATCGAGTTGGGGTCTCGTTGGAAGTAGTATCTCTATTCATACGAGGTAGAGGTAAGGTTGTCTACATCTTACACTCTTCAGACCCAATCTTAGTTTTGCTATTGGTGGGGTTTAGTGAGTATGATGATGGTGATAATGATGACGAGACGATGATAAATTGTTTTTGATATTTTAGTAGTGTTAGGGCATAAGTTTTTTATACTTATGGATCATACATCCTAAGGTGTTGCCTGGATTAGTTATCCTTAGCGGATAGTGCAGGGACTCAGAGGCTCAAGGATCCTTATTATTACTTGTGATTTCTAACAATTGTTCTCGATGTTTTCTAATATTCATGTGCAGGTTATTGACGAAGTGAACCGAGTCTTAGCTGGAATCTCGAGAATAATTCGTTCAATATGCTGCACGTGGAAATTCCACATACGGTCATGTGGCTTGAACATGGGCTTCCAAGATTTTCGGACTTAGTTGTTAGGCTTATTCAAAATGGGTTGATCAAGTGTTAGGTTACACAATTACACACACACTCTCGCATACACAACGAACCAGAACTCTGACAACACTCATAGCTTTCAGTTGTAAAAACATTTGATCAATATCCGACGTTGTAATCTCTTTTCAATTGTGCAATGTTGTTGATAGTGATAGTTTTCACTATCCGAGGTTTTTATGCCGGCGATCTACTAGTGATCAAGGGGTTTTCCTCGTACAAATCTCAGTGTTTGTGTCACACCCCGATATTTCCACATATTACCGGTGGGCCCGGCGGGGATTATCATGACGTAGTTGATATCATCATTGTCAATACACAATATAATAGCACAGCGGAAGGCTTGGTGAATAAACTATTGCAAACCATAATGTCTGAGTGTCCAAATGAAAGAATATACAGACTTTGTTGTAATAAAGATCCACAGGCGGATCATAAAATAAAATACAAGAAAACTGAAATAACAGACTCCAAGTATCTAGGGATTTGCAAGATCCGCTTATTCGACACCTAGTAGCTCCAGCCTATTTACGTGAGGTACCTGTCAATTAGTCTTTGGAAAATACGCCAGTTTACACTGGTAAATACAATTAACCGACTCATTTAAAAAGAGTTTATAAAAATTGATTTTAGTGCACAAGGCACAAATCTTTTATACTTGGGACAATTATTTAAGATAATCTTGTATACTGTTTTACATGTTTGTCATACATATGGGGCAGGTTTGGAAGCCGGTCATGATTAACCGACTCACCACTATAAAACCCACAAAGGAGTTATCCCCAACATGTGGGTTATTTAGCATTTGCATCTGTCAGGTGTATGCCTACACCCTGTGCTTAGGTCGTGGCCATTTTCAAATGAAATGAGCCGAGGATATCCAGGACACGGTCGTATTAACCCACATTGTTTATGTTATCAAACAAAACAGATTAAAACAGGTTATGTAAATTTATTAATCACAATCCGATTAAATAATTTCATACCCGACCAAGCGGTATTATTATAATACCGTATCCCAAGCCCGTTTATAGGAAAATAAGTTAAAAGTATTTACCTGAGCTAGATGGAAGAAGTAACTCAGCCGTATATTCCTAAAGCCTTATGAAAGTACCTTCTACCAAAGCTACTCAATCTGTATAGAAGGTTTATTAACCTATTAGGATACTAACGGGTCTTTATTTAAGTCAAGGACTTAGACCGGTTAGCTTGAAAGATACTTAACGGTTCTAAACGCTAGATTAAGCGATGACCGGAATAGAATGTGGTTTAGACCCGACAAGTTTGGACACTTGTATAATATGGGTAAACTACACACATTACGGAATTTGAGGATTTAATGATAAGGTTAAACCCGTTTCGGCTATTTTACGTAAACTGGTCACATAAACCGATCCGAACGCATAAATGCATAACGGGTAACCAAATGAATTATATACAAGTCATAAATGTTATTATGCTTAAAATATGTTAATACATCAGTAGGATGTTAACATATATGCCCAAAAAGTATTTAAAACCATTTTAAGTCCCGTAGGGGCATTTTGGTCATTTTAATGATTATAAAAGAGATCTTGTAATAAACTGAAGTTCTAGTCTTTGGTAATCAGTAAAAATATTTATTTTATCATATTACATCAGTAAGATATTACATGTATGTGAGGTTTACCATTTATGGCCAAACAATATCCCGAAAAGGGCATTTTGGTCATTTCACATATGCTTTTAAGGACATTTTTGGAAGTCTGAGTTCATGACTTTTACCTACTGTAATTAAATAAAAATTTGTTTAAAAATTCAGTAGGTAACAAGTCTTAAGTGTTACATATGGTTTTAAACCATATTATGTACCTAATTAGTGTAAAATTCGTCAACCGACGATAATTAAGATGTTTTTGTAAATCTGAGATTTTAATCAGTTTTAAATGCTCAAAATAATTTATTTAATTTATGAAATCAGTAGGAAAATGTTTGGCATTCAAATCATTTGTAAATCTCATTTTATGCATGAAAAAGGTATTATCGTCATTTACCGAATTACATAAGAACTCTATGATATGATCAGGTTATAATCTGGTCTAAACCTCCAAAAATCCTTAAAAATAATATCTTAACAGAGGTAATCAGTTTTGGGTCAAAATCAAAGTTTAAACATGTCTTATGTAAGATATCGCAATTTAATTAATAAAAAACTTATATTTACGATATCGAGCATAACTTCAGTTTGAGACCAAGAACTGATGTCAAATTTTCGGGACAAGTCTATATATTAGTAACAAAGGTTTTTGTCCTCTCACATTTCTAAAAATCTCGTTTATATGTCAAAAGGGTAAAAATGGCATTTATAAGCATAATAACGATCATGAGCATATAATTCAAACTACTAAGGACCAAGCAATATAACTTCAGGGGGTTATACTACTGTATAATGTGGTCCTAATGGAAGCTTAAAATATGGGAGAATTAAGCTTAATCGGGTCAGAACTGAAAGTCAAGCCTTTGCGACTTTCGGTTATGAATCGACCTTAAACTGATAATTGTCGGGTTAGACATGTTTAAACATGTTCTAATACTAATTACCAAGTTATTAGAATGCTAAAATATAATTCATAACCTCTGTTTTATTAGTTTAAATCATTATTTTAAATTCTGTCTAGTTTGACTTTTTGACTTATTAGTTTGACCCGACAATTAACTAGTCAAACGGAATAATTAGTAGGTGCCCTTTTGAGGGTTAATCACCTACCTTAATATGGTCCCATAACCACTTTTATTTTGGTCAGTGGCTGGACCATTTGTGATTAAACCGAAAGTCAAAGTCTATTTACGATATCTTTGACTTTTCGGTTTTTAAGCTAATAAACTGAACTAAGAAAGGGCTAAGGCACTTACATAAGGTCCTAGCTATCTTTTCTACACTTCTTGATCCTCTTCTAATGCTGGCTATCTCCAGAAGTGAGTGTTGTGGTGTTTGCAAGTGAATGAACAAATAAACACAACAACTAAGGTGCCTTATATACTTGAATGGCATGCAAGGAGATCAAAGCAGGTGTTTTGGAGGCATCTAGGATCACTCCAGGTGTCCTAGCGGTATTCTAAAACCAACAAATAGCTCCTGGAATCGAAATTTTGGCCCCAAAGTCGGTGTAACAGGCTGCACATGCAGCTGCCAGTTTTTTGGACGCTGGCAGCTGCTACGCGGCCCGCGTAGGATTTCACAAGGGGCTACGCGCCCCGCGACAAGGTGTCGCCCAAGTTAAACAAATTTCATTTGTTGCACTTTCAGTCCCTGCTATTTCATATCCTCATATATCTTTCATTTTTGACACAAATGGCCCCTAAAGTTAGTTTGTAAAGGTTTATAGGAGCATAAGCAAACTCCGTTAAGCCCGGTTTCGTTAAATGATCATCGAAACACTAGATTCTTACTATTGACACTTTAACCCAAAGTTTTGAAAACTTGCATAACGATCTCGAAACCACGTGAAATTTATATCACTTATTCTTGAGAGTATATTTGAATATTTCGAAGCCTCGGGTTCGTTAAAAGGTCACTCAGAGGTAAGAATTAACATGTTGACGCGTTTAACCCCTGTAGTTTAAAATATTTCGATTATTTTCATAAACGGCTTCTTACATCCAATCAATCACTCATTTAAAAATATATTCTTCGTGTGGGGTCATTCAGAGGCACAAGTTTGGTATGTTGACACTTTTAGTCCATGTGGTTTCATATTTTCATCGTTTGGCAACTTTAGTCCTTCAAACTCAATTTTTCCCACATTTAGAGTTTAGGACACGTGTCTTTACATAATTGGACACGTTTTTACGTGGTGTTATAGTTTGATTACCTTATTCGTTTAATACTCATTTTATCATTGTTCATAACTTAAGCACTCTACTTCACTTTACATATTTGGTTACATTATCGTTGATCAGGTTTTTGAACAAAACAATTTGGCGCCCACCGTGGGGCAAGTGGTGCCACCACAAGAGGACATACAGTGAGACGAAAATCCGGGTTGATTCGAGATTCGAACTGACAACCCCGCACAAAGCATAACTCAAATCATTCATTGTCTTAATCTACTAAAAGTGACACAAGTAAACATTGAACTTGGGTCTCTACTGGAAAATTTAAGTCTTCCTATCACTAGGCCACAAGTGGTGGATTATATTTATATTCGTTTAAGAAATATAAAGGAGTATTTTTAATATTACACAATAAGTATCATTAAATCACATGAGAATTAAAGGAGTACTAAAAATACGTTTGTTTTGACATTCTTGCAGGTTGATCGAGGATCAATCTCTTGATTTAATGGACCCCCAAATAAATTAATTGATGTTTAATTGATTGCTATGGGCGGATATAGAGTGTAACAAGGGGTAATTCTCGTTGCTGCTTAACGCTCCGATGGTAGTTTAAAATTTGGAAAAATATGACTTTTTTCGATTTCGTTACCCGTTTAAAAAATATTAATTGAAACATTGCCCCCTCAATACGTTTGGACTGAACTTTTAACTAAAAATGGGCCTTTGCATTGGTTGGAAGTTGGCCCACAATGACAACAAAGCCCATTTAGAGAAATAGAAGAGGGATACCAAACAACACAACTTATTACACATGTTGTTCTCGAATATCCTTAACCATACACCCATGCTTTTTTTTTTCTTTTTTTTTCTTGGAAGTGTATTTTTATATCGATATTTCCATCCTTAGGGTTTGGTATTGTTTTTCTTGTCATCTTTCCAACGAAAGTACCATTTTATGGTCACAAGTTCCCCCATAGGCCCATACCAAGCATCTCCACCATTCCAAACCCACAAGGCCACAAATAATAGAATGTCGATTGTCTTATAGTGTATCTATATCTACTTCCCAATGATCCTTTGGTGCAGTGGTGGAAAGGATTGTTACCCTCAATAGAGGTGGCGGTTCGATCCCCACTCACCACAAAAAAGTGAGATCAGGGGGTTTTACACTAGCCAGGGTTGTGTGGTTTCCTTCTGGAACGGACCGGATGAGAATGAAATACCTATGACATCCACTCTCACTGGATTGAGGGTCAGGTTGTACCTAGCCCAAATGGAGGGTCTCCTGGTTTCGAACCCGTGTCTCTCGTGTACCTCTGAGTTTGATACGAAAGCCCAACCAGTAGGTCGTCTAGCCGTTCAAAAAAAAATCTATATCTACTAAGATAATAATTATTAATTTTGGTTGTACAGTGTGTAGCTAATCCCCACCACCAATACCATCTTTTTTCAAAAAAACATGAGTGTCTTGCCAATGACGTAGGACAGACTTCCACACAGTGGATACACATGTTAAAAAAATATTATTGTATGAAGTAACGATAAGGTTTTAGAATATGTCTAATCTATGCTTTTGCCACAAATACTAACTCTATACTTTCACATATTTATGGGTTTACATAAATACAATATGATTATCATATTTAAAAGTTGACCCGTTTAACCTATTTATATTATATTCTATTTTTTATAACATGTTTTATGTTATAAATTAATTTAGGTGTGTTTTTTATACCATAATTATAACTTAAAAGGTGAAATTAACATAATATTTTATAATTTTAATGTTATTGTACTATATACATTTGTGTTTTTTAGTAAATGTTAATTTTAATATATTAATTTGCAGAAAAAAATATAAAAAAATATTTTTTTTGTGGGTTGAACGAGTGATGTTCGGGTCAACCTACGAATATTTTTCAGGTTTGGATCGGGTTCGTCTAAAATTTTCGGGTTCAGGTTCGGTTGAACCCGCCAACCCTCAAACACGACCCGTTTACTCGTTTAGCACATAGGTATGTGCGAAAGAGTGAGATACGTAGTTAGACAAATTATATTTATTATTTAACTATATAAGGTATATATAAATGCTATTATATTTATATGATTAATATTTTTGATTAGGCTGTAATTTAGGGGTGTCAATCGTGTCGGGTTGATGGATTGGCGGGTTGGTAGATTGGTGGGTTGAAATGTTCAACCCGAACCCGACTCATATTATTATTCGGGTCAAATATTTCAACCCTAACCCGACCCATATAAGTTGGGGTCAACCTGAACCCAACCCGATTAACCCATATTTTGAAATGAGTCATATAAGTTGATGATTTTTAAATGAGTTATTGGGTTTTAAGCGGGTTCTCGATAACAAGTTTAATAATGAGTATGAGTGTAACAAATAAATAATATAATGTATCAAAATTAACATTATTATAACTAACCATCTAAAATAGAAACGGAAAAACAAAAAAAAAAAAAGATTTTTTTCTAAATAGTTAAACGGGTTAATGGGTCGACCCGTTTTTTTATACGGGTCAACCTGAACCCGACCCCGTTTTTTAAACGGGTTGTGTTAGTCAACCTAAACCTGTTGTTTTCGTGTCGGGTTCAGGTCAGGTTAACAGATCGTGTTAAAAATTACCTCCCCTAGGCTGCATGCCAATCAATTTTGATGTACGAGGTTTAAGCTAGACTTGTTTATCAAATAAGTTTCATGTTACCTTAATTTTGACTCAAGTTTGCTTGCGGTCAAGACTATAACAAGTTAATTTCACGTAACTCAATAATCGCTTTACTCTTTTACATACGTTAATTCAAGATCATACAACATGATTTCTTTTAACCCGAATAATAAAATACATCCTCACGTAGTCAAGTTAACCTTTTTACATAATTAAATATATATCCTCAAGATAACGTTCTACATAATTAAATAATATCAAGAGGACATCGATTTTTTAATATTTAACGGTATTATTTTTGTAAAAGATGTCTTATCATCAAAAATATACATACACTAATTGTATTATAAAGCTCCCATCGTATTTTATCTCAAGAGATACAATATTTATTTATTAATCACAATATATTTATTTTTTTATGTGTTTGAATCAACTCTAAATCAGATATTGTATCCTAACAATGATCAAGTATGAGTCATCATTTATTTAATACTTCCTTATTTAATATTCAATAATTGTTTATTATTTTTCCTTAAGGTAGGTTGTAACATATTCGTTTCTTGATTGTTTAATTGTTTTTTTAATCAAATCCTCAAAAATAATTGAAATTGGAGCATGAACATGACCCGACCGGCATTAGCATGCATGCTCTTAAAGTCTTAATGACCATGGCTTATTTTCTATTTGGAAAAATAAAATACTAACACAACTAACATACACTTTCTAAAGTAACAATTAACAATTATATAATCGTTTAATTCTTATAGACTTACTAGCTTTTCTTGTTTGAAATCAAAGTTTTCAATCATACACATAATTAGGGATGAGAAATTGCATAGCGATACTCTATTATATCGGTATCGACAGAACATACACGGTACAGTGTTCAATTTTGAATTTAGTTTACTTTCGTTATTAGTACGATATTGGTCCGAAACTTTCAACGGTATCGTACCATCTCGGTTCTGACCAAACATATACGGTTCAATATTTTGTTTTAACTTTAGCTAAAACTAGGTATGGTACAGTTTCCATACGGTACCGGTACCGATCTCATCCTTACACATGATATCATTTGAGGAGTGTTTCCAAGCATTTGGTGCAAAAGCTGATGTAACGCTAACATAACATTTGGGAAAACCAGGAAGATTACCCTCCACTCTAAAGAGGAATCGAACGCTTATTCAGTTATTTGAACTAGAATAACAGCAACACCATTTTCTATTCTATAATCTAACTAAAAATCATACTTTTCAAAATTTATCTTTCATTTTATAAAACATTTCATAACTCATCCACCATTTTTATCTTACTCACAAACACTTATTTATTATATTTTTCTTTATTTATACTGTAAGACCCTAACACGTAATTGACAAAAAGTCGTAGCGGAAATTTGTGCCATAAAATTTCTTCCATTATAAATGTCTTGACTTACTTGAATTTCATTTTAAAATAACTCTTTCACATAAAATCATCAATCAACTCGTTTACTAAATAAAAACACAACTTATGTCTACTAGAATACATTCACCAACATTCCCGTACAATCTATCTTGTGATTCGGTCTTCGATCTCTAGTCCCTTGATGTGTGCTAAACAGACTATAAAAATTAACTATTAGACTCTCTAAGCTAGACACTAAAAAGCTTTAATTCTAGACTCGACCTAAAACCACACAATCGGCAAGTGTACCGATCAATGTAGTATAACCTAGGAAGTCCGGATATCGAACCACGAGACTCTATGAACCACATAAACTAGACTCTGACAGACACGACTAAAACTTGTTTATTTGTTTGGGGGGGGGGGGGGGGGGTTACGGAAACTAAGGAAATCTATATTAAACTACTAAGTAGACTAAAGCTAGACTAAAAACGAATAAAGACTGAGGACTTTTCTTATATGAGAACACGACCACCTAGACAAGAATCCTGGATTATTTTTAAGAGATTACCGATTAAGTTAAGTGCGTGAGTTATGGAACCGGGATCTTAAAATACTAAACCTATTAAGAACCAACGAGGCCCCTCGACCCTTCTCAAGGAGAAACCTGTGGAGCTACCTAGGCCGTTAATCCTACCGGTTATTAGACGCCTTTCCAGTTGTCTAATTATTGTGCAAGTACCCTAATGTTGACCTATTCTTTTCCAATCCTAGATCTAGGGTAGCTTGAAGTAATTAATTTGACTTGATAGACTAATAAAACCGACAGGTAAACCAAGACATGACCTTTTCCAAGGACTATCTAAAGCAATTCGCCGGGTAAGACCTACCAATAGCCCTCACTTTCCAGGTATTAGGACTAGTAGAACACTAAGACTTAGCAAATTATTACCAATTACTTCTAGGGGTTATTGCGCAATTCTCCCTAAAGAGCTAAGGTCTTCTTATGTGATATAGACACTCACCGAAATCCTAAACCCTAATATGACTCTATGTTGTGATATAGACCGTCACTAAGAATCATATGAAGCAAATAATAACAATAAACCAACTCAAAGCATGCATACACATCAAATCATTAAATCAAACCGCTTACTAAACACAATCAACCCATAACAATCATGCAAATAACAAAAACGGTAAAAACTTTATATTAATCAATTCATCAAGTCTAGGTGGTTTATAAATTTAGCCAAGCATCTCAGTAAATGAAAACAAAACAAAGATGTCTAAACATGAATTCATCATAACAAGTTTCGTAAGAAAAGTCAAGGATAAAGAACTAGAAAACCCGATTAGATCTTCAAGTCTTCTTCCCCGAACTCGTATCGATGATTCCTAGGCTTCAAAATCTCCAAAAACGCTCCAAGAATGCTCAATAAGTCACCCTAGAAGTCCCAAATTCGAATTAGGGTTTCTTTTCCAAGTTTTAGATGTTATATATGACTTTCCATAACAAAAAACGCCAGCTACAGGCTTCTGGCTGGCCGCCACCCACTGAAGGAATGGGTGGTGGGGTGCCACCTTGTTTTTCAGCTCATGTACTACCTTCAGACTCTCGCCGGGTGCCAGAAACTTCTCACGGGGTGCCAGAGAGTGATTTTTCAGCTCTTTAACTCTATTTCAACTCCTCGACCTTTCCAACATGCTCCAAGACTTGACTTTCCAATATTTTAACTCGTTTTACTCGGTTTTCCGCATATTTAAGCATCAAGACCTGCGAACATGATTTGATCAATAGCATGCACATTCTAACGAAAAACAAAACTAAATGTAACGAAAACTATACAAATTGTACACGACATAAGTATGTATTTTGCAATACATCAAACATCCCCACACTTACTCTTTTTTCGTCCTCGAAAAAGAATTATGCAACGGAATCATAGACAAATAATCACTCGGGTCAAAAGCATAGGTATATTTAATTAAAACCAAGGCTTGCGTTAGCCGCGATTGCGAATATACTTGTCCCCTTAAACCCAAGTCCGGTCCTAAGCCCTTATCATGTGATTTTAATTTAAGTGCGGTTAATCTACCTAGGGCCTCACGCTAGAATCAACGGTCCACCTACTCCCACCTTAAGCTTATAGGACTAAAGGAACGATCACTGGACCAATTCCCAACCGTCTTATATCAAAACCAAGAGAGTTTACAATCAACTTTTTTTTTTTTTTTTTGCTTTTTTTCTCTCTTTTTTTTTCTTTATTTCTCTCGTGAGTCTAGACGATGCTTTCCCTAACCAAGAGGTATCCCGGCTGTAGAGTCGCTATCCCCAACCACAGATTACTTAGGTTTCGGTACTTTTAATCGGCAATTCGATTTCACACATCCCAGAGGCATTCCAGCTGTAGAGTCGCTATCCCCAACTCGGATTACATAGACCTGTGTTACTTTCATTTAGTTTCTAGCTCACATTTTATTCTATTTTTTTCTCGCAAGATCACAAACTCTAACAGTTTTAACTTATAACGGTGCCCCTTATACTCTTATTGGCAGTTTTGATTTCCCATATTTCCCAGGCGAAAACCCACTAGCAGACCGACAATTAAGGTATATTAACTCAAAGGGACTTAAAACCAAACCCGGGCCTATCCACATATCCCAAACTAGACGCAAACTCGATTTATTATAATCTCATATTATTATTATTCGACCCCGAGCAAAAATTCATCTTTTCTATCACTTTCCGCTTTAATTGCAAACTTCTTTTTTATTCGAAAGACATTTTCTGATTTTTTCAATTTTTTTGGATTTTTTCAATTTTTTTAATTTTAATTTTTTTTAACTCAAATATTTACAAGTATCCCATCCCCACACTTAGAGATTGCATTGTCCCTAATGCAAGAACGAAAATACGACTCAACAACTACCTAAAAATAAAAACTGCAAACGAAATAAATAAAAATATACAACAACAACAAAAATGGAAACGACTTAGCTAAGTATGTGAGACTGTTAAAGTGTCAGTCGTTTCCACATAAGCCCTCCAATTCGAAACGCGCTCAGCAAACAACTCCTAACCTCGGACACGCGAACGAAAGCGGCTACTAATACCAACCTAATCAAGCAAACACCAAACACTAGCAAAATATAATATGTAAGCTACTAAGTGTTAGTGCAAACATCCAACAACCAAAAGTCAACCATCCCCAAAATCCCAACCAACCTGTTTAACGTATTTAAATACAAACCAACAAACGAGGATTAAAAACAACATAAAGATAAAAATAAACAAAAGATATAAGCTGTCATCCTCGCTCTACTCTGCATCATCCAACACCTCATCACCCGCCTGTGTACCAATGGGCCCCCTCTTGGGCGAGTATCTGGGCATCGTTTCCTACTGGCCCGACTTGAATATTAGTCACAAACTATTTTTGAAGCAAACAGAATATTAGTCAGAATTCAAGAATGGCAATTCGAAGCAAACAGAATATTAGTCACAAACTATTTTTGGTATTTTAGAATTTTTTCATTTTTTTTTGTTTAATTTTTTTTTAAACGGTAAAATGGTAATATATACAAAAACAACGTCCGTATAGCATTTCGTTCGCGGCCATAGTTTAAAAACAAAGTGACGTTAAAGCGACGTTTTGCAAATCTCTTTTTAAGCATAGACCGAACCTCGCCCGAATGGAGATTGAGTACGGGTGAGTGGTTTCAATAATAAAGTAAGCAAAAAAAACGCAATAAGACACTAAGACGACTCACATACAATTAGAACGACACTAAAGACCCTAAACTAACCATTAAACTAGACTCGATCTAACGTAGACGCAAAATACGCAAATTACAAACTATACCTCCTCCCGGCACTTTACTTGCCCTCAAGTAAACCCAAGTGCCTACCAAACCATCATCGACATCCAACTTGCTTAAATTCAGCCATGTAATAGTTTAGAACAAATTTTAGCGTTGAACAATTCCGCCTAGTTAAAGGAGGTTCCATTCTTTGCAAAAGTTCCGTTTCAAAATCGCAAGTTTGGATGTCTTACACGTCAATGCACTACAAACGAATCAAAATTCAGCAAATCAAGTTCAAATCCAACCCGACAATCATCAAAACCTCGAAACCAAATCACAATTCAAACCGACATTAAGTATTTACCGATTTAAAGTTGAAAGCTTTAATGTGTCCTTAATGAAACCGGTCACAAACGGATGTTATAAATCTGAATTCGAGTTCAAAAATTATCCAAACGCATCCCCACACTTAATGTCGGCAAACCCTCAACTAAGATGGTGTAAACATTGTCATCAACACCCAAACCGAACCACCCGCAAGCAATATTCTGCTTAAACACCCAAACCATTACCCATCCGCAACCTCTTCTATCACTCACATCACTACATACTTGACTCAACAACGACCAACCCTAAGACAAGACTAAACTAATCACAAACGTCGTGAAAACTGAAACCTGTGACTCACAATACAAATAAAAAACAAGAAGCATACCTGAGATTCGTTAGAAACAAGAAGAACAGAGAAATTTCGATTGAAGTGTTGAATCCCAAAGTGAAATCCCGATTTCACAATTGCGGTGACAGAGGGACTGATGAAGAGTTAGGGTTGTTATGGACGTTTTTCGGTGAAGATTGAATGATGTAGGGGTAGTCGGCGGTATGGCAGTGAAAGATGGGGTGAGTGAATGGTGAGGGAGTAAGTGTTTACGGTGAGAGATGGTAGGTGATAACAGGATGTGTAACAGGTGAAGTGGTGGGATCGGTGGTAAGGCGACTGAATGTTAAGGGAGTAGGGGTTACGGTGGTTAATCAGTGTAGGTAGAGGGGGTTTATCGATGGTAGATGAGAAAGAAGGTTAGGTGAATTGAAGGGTGATGATAATGGTGAATAGGATGGAGTTGTCGGCTGTGAGTGGGTAACGGTGATGGAGGTTATCGGAAGTGGGTACATGGTGGGTTAGAAGAAGATGTTTGATGTCAATGGAGGTATCTCGATGAGGAGTAGCAGGGGGTTTCGGGTGGATGAGGGAAGAAGGGTTAGGTGGAGGTTTGAAATTTGGTGTTTTAAAATTAATTAACTGCAGATGCAGCTTCTGGCGGCCCGCTAACAATGTCTGAGGTGGGTGGCGGCCCGCCACCACGTTACCTTTTTCCGAAAAATTGCCATACGTGCTGGCGGGAGCGAGAAGGTTCTTTATAAGTGGGTGGCGGGGTGCCAGAAGCTGTTTTTTAACAGAAAGTATCTAATTTTTTTTCTTTCAATGCCTTAGAATTTTTTTTATGTTTTTCCCCAAACCCATCAAAGTTCAACCTTGATTTTTTTCCAAGTATAAAACTTACCTCAAACCTTATTTCTCTCGCGAATTCCTGCAAATCCCCGGTGATGCATTCCTGCAAACGACTCAAGACACAAACAAAGAACCGGAAAACTAACAAAACGACCGTTAGCTACTAAAAATTACGAAAAATAAACGAAGATACAAACGGTACAAACTCTACAAATGAGTAACAACTTCTCACATGCTTATGGGGGATCATAGAGATGCAGCTCACATCCAAACACACACTCACGGGCTGTAGCACCATCATATCTATCATTGCCCAAATCGCCCCAAGCACTCTTATCTCTCTCACCACCTCTCAACTCCTCACCTGGCGGTTTGAATCTATACTCTCCGTATCGAACTCTATCCCCACACTAAGCTTTGCTCAGTGTCTCTATCTTAGATTCTAAACGCACCATTCTCTCCTCTAATTCCTCTACTCTCTTATCCGGTGGGTCTCCACACTTTAGTCCTATTACTTTCTCTAGACTCGGACCACTCACCACCTTCTCCTCATCTCTCTCGTCCTTCTCACACTCCCCTACTAACGATACCGCCTCCACTTTATCACTTGACCCTCTCGAATTCATAACCTTAAAAACTACCGATTCCTCGCCCGCTCTAAGTGTGATGGTGCCTAAAGAGACATCTATGAGAGCTTTAGCGGTGTTCAAGAACGGGCGTCCTAAAATTAAAGGTACGTTTTCATCGGCTTCCATGTCGAGAATGACGAAATCAGCCGGAAAAACGAACTTATCAACCTCAACAAGCAAATTCTCAACTATGCCACTTGGGTGTTTCACGGACCTATCAGCTAAGGATAATGTCATTCGGGTAGGTGAAAGCTCGCCTAAGTCTAGCTTCTCGTAGAGAGAAAAGGGCATCAAATTGATGCTAGCACCTAGGTCGGCCAAGGCTCTAGTGTTGGTATTACTACCGAATAGACAAGGAATAGTGAAAACACCGGGATCGGTAAGCTTTTCGGGAAGCTTATTTGAGACAATGGCGGAACACCCTCCATTCAACGGGACATTCGACAACTCGCCCAACTTCTCTTTGTTCCTAAGAAGATCTTTCAAGAATTTCGCGTATTTAGGCATCGATTGAAGTGCCTCGATAAACGGTAGATTAATCTTCAATTGCTTGAAGATGTCTAGAAACTGCCCGTATTCCCTTGAGTATTTTTGGTTCTTAAGACGTGAGGGAAACGGGATATACGAATGGTTTACTAAAGGTGAAGGTCTAACGTCTATGGGGGTTTTCTCAACTTTCTTCTCAACTTGAGACTCACCGGGCTGTGCGGTACTTGCTGGGCGCAGCCTCGATTGCACTTTGCCGGGAGCCTCCATCTCTATCTCTTCGTCTACAATATCCCCATCCTCATCGACTACTCTCTCCTCTACACTCGGGTTCCCTACTGTTCTGCCACTACGAGTGGTAATGGCCTTTACATGAGCATTCGGGTTAGGTTGGGTGTTACCCGCAAACTGACCGGGTAATCTCTCCTCTAACTTCCTAAACATATCACCTACAACCCTTTGAAGGTCTTGGAAAGCAGCTTGGTGATTCTTAAGCATAAGGTCATGTTCGCTAAGTTTCTTTTGGGTGGTTTGGTACTTAACAATTAGTTGACTCATCATGGACTCCATTCTTTCTATGCTACCCCCTAAATCAAAACTTGAACCCTGACCTGTTTGAACCTGACTACTTGACCCCCCATCTTTGACTTGCCCATTTGAACCCCCACCAAAGAGTGAACCTAGACCTCTATTTGGATTTTGAGCTATTTGAAAACCAGGGGGTCCATTTGAGCGAAAATTGTTATTATTATTAAAGTTATTATTATTAATTCGCCAACCCGACCCAAGATTATTATTATTACCAAGACCGCTAGATTGACCTCTACCAAAACCTCCTCCTACGAAATCAACTTGCTCCTCACCAACTAGCAATGGACACGCACTCGTGTCGTGACCCCCTCGGCAAAACTCACACTTATCAACCTTGGCTCTAATCTCCTTGAGCTCTCGAGTAATGTTTTCCAACACAGCGGCCAAACTAGGTGACATGGTTCACCCCACGGGCGGGTGCACTAGTAGTGGTATTTGAATTACCACTTTGATACCGCTGATCGGATCGTGATTGGGATTGAGACTGAGCAAATGCCTCAAAAAGCTCTAAACATTCAGCAACTGTAAGAATACCCATCATATGCCCCCCCCCCCCCCGCATTAGTGTCGAACCTATCACGAGTCTCTTGAGTGAGACCGTTATAGAATTTTTCACATAGGGCCCAATCGGAAAGACCATGTTGGGAGCAACGAGCACAAAGGTTTTGGAAACGCTCCCAAGCAAGGTAGTAAGGCTCGTCGGGCTCCATGCGAAAGGAGTGGATTTGGTCTCTAAGACGTGAGGCTTTAGCGGGCGGGAAATACTTATTCAAAAAGGCTTGACGAAGCCCCGCCCAAGTGGTAAAGGTGCCAGTTGGTTGAGAGTCCAACCAAGTAGCCGCACGGCCGGCTAATGAGAATGGGAAAAGCTGTAGGTATGTAGCATCGTTAGGTGCACCATGCAGGCTAAAAGTGGCTAGGATGCGAGAGAAACGGTTAATGTGTGCCGGGGCGTCCTCATCGTCTCGGCCATGGAATTGGATGCTATTGGTTATAGCCTGCATGGCATAAGATGGAATCTGCCATGAGTTCTCACTAACGATGGGTAGAACGGTGATGGGTGAAGCAAGGCCGGTGAAATTCTGAGTGGCTTGCTGATGGACGGTTTGCCTAGGGTTGGCCATGTGTTCTAATTTTTCTGGGACGCTAGAGGTGCTAGAAGTAGGACTATCGGGTGGGGAAACCTTAGGTGATGTTTTAGGTGAATGAGGTGGGGTGGGTAATGGAGTGGAATCGAAATTGGGAAACTGAGACGTGGATGAAATACTAACCAGTGGGCCTTGGCCCAAACGAGATGATGATGACTCGGTGACTGGTGGCTTCAGCGGTCCGTGCGAGCGCAGATGTGACATCCACTATCAGCAAAAACCTGAATGTGAGAAAAGCAAACACTAGTCACAAAGACTCAAACGAAAATAAAAGACTCAAACAACTAAACACGTAGCACGTATATGTCAATAAAATCTATCAAAGCTAATGAACGCAATTGCCAAGAGTCCCCGGCAACGGCGCCAAAAACTTGATGTGTGCTAAACAGACTATAAAAATTAACTATTAGACTCTCTAAGCTAGACACTAAAAAGCTTTAATTCTAGACTCGACCTAAAACCACACAATCGGCAAGTGTACCGATCAATGTAGTATAACCTAGGAAGTCCGGATATCGAACCACGAGACTCTATGAACCACGTAAACTAGACTCTGACAGACGCTGACAGACACGACTAAAACTTGTTTATTTGTTTGGGGGGGGGGGGGGTTACGAAAACTAAGGAAATCTATATTAAACTACTAAGTAGACTAAAGCTAGACTAAAAACGAATAAAGACTGAGGACTTTTCTTATATGAGAACACGACCACCTAGACAAGAATCCTGGATTGTTTTTAAGAGATTACCGATTAAGTTAAGTGCATGAGTTATGGAACCGGGATCTTAAAATACTAAACCTATTAAGAACCAACGAGGCCCCTCGACCCTTCTCAAGGAGAAACCTGTGGAGCTACCTAGGCCGTTAATCCTACCGGTTATTAGACGCCTTTCCAGTTGTCTAATTATTGTGCAAGTACCCTAATTTTGACCTATTCTTTTCCAATCCTAGATCTAGGGTAGCTTGAAGTAATTAATTTGACTTGATAGACTAATAAAACCGACAGGTAAACCAAGACATGACCTTTTCCAAGGACTATCTAAAGCAATTCGGCGGGTAAGACCTACCAATAGCCCCCCACTTTCCAGGTATTAGGACTAGTAGAACACTAAGACTTAGCAAATTATTACCAATTACTTCTAGGGGTTATTGCGCAATTCTCCCTAAAGAGCTAAGGTCTTCTTATGTGATATATACACTCACCGAAATCCTAAACCCTAATATGACTCTATGTTGTGATATAGACCGTCACTAAGAATCATATGAAGCAAATAATAACAATAAACCAACTCAAAGCATGCATACACATCAAATCATTAAATCAAACCGCTTACTAAACACAATCAACCCATAACAATCATGCAAATAACAAAAACGGTAAAAACTTTAT
This sequence comes from Helianthus tuberosus, assembly GCA_030545235.1. Classification (NCBI taxonomy): domain Eukaryota; kingdom Viridiplantae; phylum Streptophyta; class Magnoliopsida; order Asterales; family Asteraceae; genus Helianthus; species Helianthus tuberosus. The sequence goes on along the minus strand of CM060448.1, from coordinate 196,647,057 downwards.
ATTAATCCATTCATCAAGTCTAGGTGGTTTATAAATTTAGCCAAGCATCTCAGTAAATGAAAGCAAAACAAAGATGTCTAAACATGAATTCATCATAACAAGTTTCGTAAGAAAAGTCAAGGATAAAGAACTAGAAAACCCGATTAGATCTTCAAGTCTTCTTCCCCGAACTCATATCGATGATTCCTAGGCTTCAAAATCTCCAAAAACGCTCCAAGAATGCTCAATAAGTCGCCCCAGAAGTCCCAAATTCGAATTAGGGTTTCTTTTCCAAGTTTTAGATGTTATATATGACTTTCCATAACAAAAAACGCCAGCTACAGGCTTCTGGCTGGCCGCCACCCACTGAAGGAATGGGTGGTGGGGTGCCACCTTGTTTTTCAGCTCATGTACTACCTTCAGACTCTCGCCGGGTGCCAGAAACTTCTCACGGGGTGCCAGAGAGTGATTTTTCAGCTCTTTAACTCTATTTCAACTCCTCGACCTTTCCAACATGCTCCAAGACTTGACCTTCCAATATTTTAACTCGTTTTACTCGGTTTTCCGCATATTTAAGCATCAAGACCTGCGAAACACGATTTGATCAATAGCATGCACATTCTAACGAAAAACAAAACTAAATGTAACGAAAACTATACAAACTGTACACGATATAAGTATGTATTTTGCAATACATCATCCCTGATGATCCTCCGTGACTCGTACAACCTGCACTCACCACATACGTTCATTACGTTAGCACACATTATAAACATAACAAGATTCATTCTTGTTTACTTTTCATTCCATTATTTCTTTACATTCAAGCTTTTCATCCGAGTATATAAGCCATGGTGAGACTTCCTTATTGTACCTGTCTTACACATTATCCACAAGGCACGATATTAATATTGTCAATACTCAATTGTATTGAAAACTTGCATACATACCTACACACATTCATGCCTACACACATACATACCTACATACCTACATACGTATTTACCCTTGAACACACTTACATACATACATACATACGTCCACATACAGTTACTTACATACATATAAACATACATACGTACTTACCTTCACACATGCCTATATTTCCTAAATCATAAGATAAGTTGGTCATACTTAACTTACAAGTGTTTTAAAACGTGTTTAAACAGGTTCGTGACTGAAAATGAACACCCAACAGCAAGTTTGCTGCCATTTTGGGCCCTCGAGGGCGCGACGAAGTCACCCTCAAGCCGTCGCGGGCCGCGACCTCTGTCGCGTGGCGCGGCCATCCTTACCTCTTGCCGTCGCGTGGCGCGAATACCTCTTTTTGACAGACAGTTCGCAGCTGATTGCTGCATATTCCCAGCATAACAATTTTTTACGGAAACGAGCATAACTCTCTCGTTTTTTATCCGTTTTACACTATTTTTTTCCTACGTGATCGTAATTTAATTCTTCATAACATGGAGTTAACATCTGACATCCGGATTAACAAATTTTTAGACTTTTAAGCTTTCGGCTTATTACCTTTTTACAAAGTTTTGACTCGTTCATGCATTTATCAAAATAACCTGTTTATTTGACCTCAGTTTCTTATGAACCTTATAATTTCAACGTTGTCTATCATATACGGTTCAGATCACGGGTTTCTTACATCTTCTTAACCCATTTTCGTTCGTGTGCTTATATTGACCCGTTAAGGGTATTTGCACATTTTAATGCATTTTATTCTCAAAATCATATTTTTCGCTTTTATACTTGTCCTAAGTGTTCGCTTAATCAATTAGCTTGTTTCTAAACAACTTTTAAGGTTGTTAGGCCCTATATACCCATCAAGGGCGTTTTGGTCAACCTTAGTTCCATCATATACTACGAAGGACTTCAACACATATTTAACCAAATCTCACGATTTAAACTATAACTCAAATAACACATACCTGGCTCGGTCAAAACTATGACCCGTTTCAATACTTATCAACTAGGTTGCTAGTTAATAGCAACACACATCTTCTCGCTATTCACCCTGTGAATTCATAATACTCGACAAAACAATCATCAGTCGATATCGTCAAATGGTGATATCTTCACCATTTGACCCGTTTGGTCTAAAAGTCAATTTCGTCCTTGTGGGATTGTAATTATTTATTATCCCCTCCATATAACATGTTCCTTCGTTAACTCGCAATCAAAATTACCATAATACCCATTTACCTCTTTTAACCATCAAACTTAGTCTCTTATCATAACCATGTGTTCCGACCCGTATCAATACTTGTCGGAACATCATACTTCATATATTAGCTTATCATGTACGTATTCTATTTGATGAATATACGTTCTACAAAAGGGTGTAAGCGTAACTTACCTCGCATCCAAATATGCTTCCCATGTGTATACGTTTCGTTTGACCCGCTCCTTTCCCAAGTTTCCACACTACTTATCAAGCATCAAACAATCATATATTATTTTCAAGATAGTTAGCTTATTCATCGTTTATCACGATTCATTCCATCTCACGGATCTTATATCGAAATTGTCATTCGACCTTATAACATGCTTATCTATAAAATCTTAGCCGAATTCTTTAAACATTCACACATATACGGTTTCAAACATCATTAACATGAGCATATGATCATTTTCATCATATTATACAAAACCCACTTCATAACTACTTTGTTAATCACTTACAAGTGATCTAATCTCAATTACCTCATAATTTCATCATATACTTAGCGTGTATACTACCTCCTAAGCATAGTGTACAACTAATTTATGCGTATTCTTCTAATCTCATACATAATTCCTCTAATCCTCCTACTAATCAACATGCATCATTCACACCTAAACATCAAACATATTAGCATCACATTTATTTCAACTCCTCTAACAAAAATACCTCATACATATCAAAATTCATCTATATTAAACAAGAATTGGACATGGGTGATTATTCAAGTCATCATTATTATCATAACAAATGGGTTTCACCCCAAAACATCAAATTCACCCAAACCATGCATAATCCATGTTCTAGATGACGATTCTAACACATGCTCATACTCAATTTCATACCAATTCACGGATTAGAACATAACCCACTTCGTGCAAGATCACCAATCTAGGTTTTAAGACATCCCTTATGATCCCCTTGTGAAGGTGATCATTAATCCATGCTCGGTTCTGAATTTAAGCTTCATTTAGCCTTCCAATTAGAAGATTTTTAGAGAAACTAGGGTTTGAACCCTCTTTCTTCTTCCTGGACATCGATACACACACACACACACACACACTGTGTGTGTGGTGTTTTACCTTTATTTTATAAAACTCATGTTTCCCACATAACGGTTTTGGTCCCTCAAGTTTCATTTTGATTATATAAAAGACTAAAACTCATTTCTTTATATCAACCGGGATTTTAATTTACCAAACCCGTTTTTGGGGTGTTACATATACACTCACAATATTATGATGACGAATGAATAGTTACTTTTCATATATAAAAAGTTATTGTAGCGATTTTTTTTTTCAAATTATAAAAACAAGGTATAGATATGGTGGTTCAGATGTTGAGTAAAAAATGATTTTTAGACATTTATTTTAGATTTTCAAAATACGAGGAGGTACGATTAAGCTATCGTAAGTCCTCTAAAAGAAAACTTATAGGACCATAATAATCACTGAGACCAAACAAATTTACTTACTATAAATTTGCAATATTTTTATGCATAGAGGGTTGTTCCCAGTGTTTATGGAGGTTTAAAAAAATTAATATTACATTTTTAACCCAAAACTATTTGATTTTTTTACTTTTAACCCCATAGTTTTCATCTTTTACAATTTAACTCACAACTTTTTTACTTTCAACTTTAGTCTTCTATACTTTTAATATTTCGTAATTTTTTTGTTTTACGTTTCGTTCTAAATTTTGCGAGTTAACACGATACAAAATGCGTGTGTAGTTCAACGCTTTTACGCTTCGTTCAAAATTTTGCGAGTTAACACGACGCAACGTGTATTGTGGGTTAACGTTTTTACTCCGTTTATTTTTTCCCGTTTAACAGGTTCGTCGCAACGCATGGGTTCTAAATTGACTTAATTATTATTTGGTCTAATTTTTTCGTATTAACACGTCGCAAGACATTGTTGCGATTTCGCATAGGAATGCCAGTGACATTACATTTTTTTTTTTTTTTGTGTGTGTCATGGTGAGTTTGAACAAGTCAGTCCTTTTTTAAGATTTCAAATCTTTTTGGAGTACTAGACATACCAAGGTGGTGCCTGGTGGTGGGTGCTTTTGTACCCAACATTATATCTCTCATACAGCTTGCACCCTCTCTCTCTCTCTCTTCCTCTTTCTCTCTCTCATTGCCAAATTTAATATGTGATCTCAATCTCCTTTTTGTTTTTCTACAACCCAATTTTATTTTATTTTTTATAAAGTTGTCATCTTGTTAGAAAATTCTGAATTAGCCCTTTTCATTCATCATTTAAAAACTTAATTCTATTGGAATTTGAGGGAATTTTCTTGTGTATGCAAGTCAAAAAGCTCTCATCTTTCTTGCTTTTCTGATGTGAGTGCCATACTGCCATCATTTTCCATCTTCAATCTCAACTGGGTTTTGTTCTTTGCATCTAATTTCCCAATCTTGAATCATAAATTCACTCAAAAATTGAAAAAGTTTGAATCTTTTCTTGTGGGTAAGCTTCAAATTTCAATTGATGATCTCCAACAGTCTTGATTTTAGGGGTTGCTTTGAAAGATGTTTTTAATCTCAATTGGGTTTTGTTTCTTGCATCTAGTTCCATAATCTTGAACAATAAAATCACTAAAAAATTGGGAAATTTTGGATCTTTTTTGGTGGGTTTGTTTTGAAATATGAAATCTGGTGATCAAGAAGGTGTAAAGGTGGAATCTTTACATGTTATGAACTCAAAGATCAAGAACAAGAGTAAGAAAAAGAAGAAAAGTGATCATGAGTTTGGTGGGTGTTGGAATAAATGGGGATTTATTGGTAGCTGTGTTTCTTCAAGATCCAAAGTTGATAGCTCCACCAGTGGCATCAGTAGTCAATATGGTAAAATCTTGACTCTTTTTTAACCATATTCATCATGTTGTTGTTACTGTTTGTTTTTTTCATAATTTTTGTAAATTGTTTTATTTAATAATCTTATTTAGAGCATGGGTTGGCGGTTTGACCTGTTTAAGATCCAACCAGTTTGGTTGATTGTATGGTTATGACAGTTTAACAGTTTGAAACTTGAAATCAGTGGTGTAGTTAGAACAGGTTTTGTTATTTATGTGTACGTATTATAGTCGTTACTCGTTAACGAGGTTTATCAAAACGAAACATTAAACTGGCATCGGTCTGCCCGTTCGGTTTGTGGTTCCTCAAAACTGTAGTTAGCGGTTCAACCTAGACTTTTTTTATCAAAACTGACCAAACCCGACCATGTACATCCTAAATGACTTATTAATCTCATCTTTACTTTTTTATTTATTTATTTGTTTATTTATATTTATTTTTATATTGGGATATAAAAGAGTGCATGCTTTGGACCTTTTTTTTGCTAGCTAATTAATTAATTTATGGGTTTATTTATATATTATGAAATGGGATTTGATTTGTGCTCAAATGATTTGAGTTTGACAAATTTACTACCGCACAACTCATGTGCTATTTTGTCTTGTAGTAAGAGGGTAATTTTGACAATTTCCCCATATTTTTTTTATTTTTGAGTTAAATGCCATTTTAGTCCCTGTGGTTTGGGTTATTTTGCCAGTTTAGTCCAAATGTTTCATTTTTCACATGTGGGTCCAAAAAGGTTTCACCGTTGCCATCTTAGTCCACTGGGTTAACTTCATCCATTTATTTTGTTAACGAGAAGGGCAATTCGGTTATTTTATATGTAATTCTGTTAACCGGAAGGGCAAATCGGCCATATAAAATGACCAAATTGCCATTCTAGTTAACAGAAAAAATGGATGAAGTTAACACAGTGGACTAAAATGGCAACAGTGAAACCTTTTTGGACCCACATGCAAAAAATCAAACCTTTGGACTAAACTGACAAAATGGCCCAAACCACAGGGACTAAAATGGCATTTAACTCTTTATTTTTTTTGCACAAGTCTGTCTTTTATGAAGTACTTTGAATCATATACTCAACTCCAACAAAAACTTTGCAGAAAATGGTGTTTGGATGCTTTATTTATTTACTTATTAATATTATTGTAAAACTTTTAATAATGATGAGTAGTGGTCGTTCAAACTGACTGAACCGTCTAAGGGGCTGTTTGTTTAGCTCTTAATGGGGATCTTAATGGTTCAGACCTCTTACTGGTTCAGCACTTAATGGTTCAGACTGTTCGTTTCGCAAACAAATGTCTTAATGGTTCAGACATTTGCCTCTGAATGGTTAAGCACTGTACTAAGTCTGAATGGTTAAGACCTCTAATCTAAAATGGTCACACATTTGCCTCTGAACGGTTAAGCATTATACTAACTTATAATGGTTCAGACCTCTTACTGGTTCAACGCTTAATGGTTCAGATCTCTTACTGGTTCAGCATTTAACCATTCAGATGTTGCCAAACAGCCCCTAAGTTGAAGCAAGTCGGTCGGTTCAACTGGTTTGATATTAACGCGATTCAGTTCACAGTTTATATTTGGTGGGTAGGTAGTTTAGCCGTTAGCGTTCGACCAATGTTTAAACTTGGAACCAGTCGTTTAACCTTTTTTATTTATTTACTTTTTTCACTTTTGGATTGCCAAACACCCCCTAAATTCTGTTTCTTTCAACTTTAACTTGCAAACTTATTTTATGCTGCAAGATTACATGTTCAATCTAACCAATATCTTTTATAATTGCAGAAGCTAAATCAGCCACCAACACTAGCAAAGATCAACCAGAAATCCCAATAGTCTCCCCAACCACCACAAGCAACTGTGAAAACAACAATTTGTCATCACCAAAACCCGAAGAAGAGCTCAAAGTTGCTTCTCGTCTTCGTAAATTTGCATTTAATGATCTTAAACTGGCAACAAGAAACTTTCGGCCCGAAAGTCTTCTTGGTGAAGGCGGTTTTGGGTGTGTCTTTAAAGGATGGATTGAAGAGAATGGAACTGCACCGGTTAAACCGGGCACTGGGCTTACTGTTGCTGTCAAAACACTGAATCATGATGGGGTTCAGGGCCATAATGAGTGGCTGGTTCGTTCATTTAAAAATTAAATAAATGAGTAAAATGTCATTTTCGTTCGTTAGGTTTGGCTAGTTTTGCGACTTTCGTCCAAAGGTTTGTTTTTTTCGCATCTGAATCCAAAAGGTTTGAAATCTTGCCATTTTCATCCGGCTCGTTAACTCCATCCACTTTTTTTACGTTAAGTCAGGGGATTTCCGTCTTTTTTTGTTAACTTAAAGGGCCACTCGGCTCAGGGGTATTCGGTCTTTTTACATAAAGTGAAAAAGACCAAATCGTCTTTTAAGTTAACAAAAAAGACGAAAATACCCCTGACTTAACGTAGAAAAATGAATGGAGTTAACAAGCCGGATGAAAATGACAAGATTTCAAACCTTTTGGATCTAGATGCGAAAAAAACAAACCTTTGGAAAAAAAGTCGCAAAACTGGTCAAACCTCAGAGACGAAAATGACATTTTACTCAAATAATAAATTCTTTGTTTTTGTGATTTTTAATGGCTTTGAATTCTGAAAAGAATGTTGATTTTGGCAGGCAGAAGTGAGTTTTTTGGGTGATCTTGTGAACCCAAATTTGGTTAAATTGATTGGTTATTGCATCGAAGATGATCAACGATTGCTAGTGTACGAGTTCTTGCCTAGAGGGAGCTTGGAGAATCACTTATTCAGAAGTATGTTCACTTCTTTATCTTTTGATCATTCATTTTACTTCAAAAGGGGTGTTTGGATGTGTGTTTTAAAGTGATTATACGAATCAACTAGTCAGTGTTCGACAAATCTGATTATCTAAGGAATAAATAGATAAAATGACCAAAAAGAAAAAAAAAGAGATTTTTTAATGGAATTAAGAAATAAGGGTGTTCATGGTCTTGTTCGGCCCGTTTGTTGGAAATTCTGGGTCGATTCACTAACTACGATTTCGGGAAACAACAAACCAAACCGGCTGGTTTGGTGAGTCGACTGGACAACCGGTTTTAGCAGTTTAAATTGATTTGTTTATCTTTTTTATTTAATAATCATTAGTTTCTATTACAAATTTTTAAAATGATACAATATGGTTCATGAATAAATGCATATACTTGACTGTTAACTTTATATTCTAAATATAAAAAAGAGTAAAGTGCACGGATGGTCCCTATGGTTTACCAAAATTTTGGATTTGGTCCCTAACTTTCCAAAAGTACATGGATGGTCCATGTGGTTTGACTTTGTAACGCATTTAGTCCCCAACCAACAAATCTAACGGTTTTTGGAATGTTCAAGTTAGGGACTAAATGCGTTACAAAGTGCAAATCACAGGGACCATCCATGTACATTTAGAAAAAGCTGGGGACTAAATGCGTTACAAAGTGGAGACTGCAAGGACCATTTGTGTACTTTTGAAAAGCTAGGGATCAAACCCAAAATATTGGTAAACCACAGGGGACCATCCGTGTACTTTACTTTATAAATAATAAAGTGTAAAAGGTCGAATCAGTTTGCACGGCCCGTTGCAAGTTCCAAACTGGTACTGGACTGTTCAACCTACAAACTACCAAAACCGAACCATATGAATCTCAAACCGGTTAAACCGGCTGACTTGCTTCAGTTTGGGCGATTCAGTCGGTTCCAACGGCTTTTAAACTCCCCTAGTAAAAAGTATTTAAAATCAGATGAATATTTATTTAAAACCAGCTGGTTCATTTTTTATGGGGGAATATATTGTTGCAGGATCATTGCCTCTTCCTTGGTCCATCAGGATGAAGATAGCTCTTGGTGCCGCTAAGGGTCTTGCTTTTCTTCATGAAGAAGCAAAACGACCCGTGATTTATCGTGATTTTAAAACCTCCAATATTTTGCTAGATGCAGTATGTAATGCTGATACTTTTAATGAATTTTCGTTCGGGTATTGTTGTCTGTCTAATAATTTGTTTTGTCAGGAATACAACGCCAAACTTTCTGATTTTGGTCTTGCTAGAGATGGCCCGGAAGGTGATAAAACTCACATATCTACACGGGTCATGGGAACTTATGGTTATGCAGCTCCGGAATATGTGATGACAGGTAAATTTTTGGTACAGGTCAAGTTTGGGTTGAAAAATGTCATTTTCGTCCCTGAGATTTGACCGATTTTGCGACTTTTCGTCCAAAGGTTTGTTTTTTCGCATTTGGATCCAAAAGGTTTTAAATCTTGTCATTTTCATCCGGCTCGTTAACTCTATCCATTTTTCTTCTTAAGTCAGGCGTATTTCCGTCTCTTTTGTTAACTTAAAGAAAAATTCGGCCTATTTCACTTTATGTAAAAAGACCAATAGCCCTGAAATAGACCGAATTGCCTTTAAGTAAACAAAAGAGACGGAAATACCCGTGACTTAACGTAGAAAGATTTTAAACCTTATGGATCCAGATGCGGAAAAACAAACCTTTGGACGAAAGTCGCAAAACTGGCCAAACCTCAGGGACAAAAATGGCATTTTACTCTACTTTTAATTTTTTTTTTAACTTTATTCAGTTGACCACTTGACCCGTTAGAGAAAAAAGATAACCCGAATCACCCTATGAAAGTATATGGGTCAAAATGTCAAGTTGTCTACTAATCTTAACGCTGTGTTTCTTTTTAGGACACCTGAGTACAAAAAGTGACGTTTATAGCTTCGGTGTTGTTTTACTTGAAATGTTGACCGGCCGGAGGTCAATGGACAAAAAGCGTCCGAATGGGGAACACAACCTCGTAGAATGGGCCCGTCCACAATTAGGAGAAAAGAGACGGTTTTATAGGTTGATAGACCCTCGATTAGAAGGCAATTTCTCAATAAAAGGAGCCCAAAAGGCTGCACAACTTGCGGCCCGTTGTCTTAGCCGTGACCCGAAAGCCCGGCCTTTAATGAGTGAAGTTGTTGAATGCCTTGAACCTTTGCCAGCCCTTAGAGACATGGCAGGCTCATCTTATTATTTACAGACTGCTCAACCTGAACGGGCCGGGTCCAGCCCGGACCCGACCCGATCGGTTGTTGGGTCATTTCAAAGAAATGGCCAGCAGCATCCGCGAACCCTCTCGATACCTAACGCTTCGCCTCGTCATCACCAGTTTGTGCAGATTTCTCCAAAACCGAAAGGAAAGCAATAACAAAGGGCGGTTTGGTCCTTGACCCTAAATATATGTATCGTTACCTGTTTCTAATTTATGATATGAACTCGGGTTATGTTAATATAGTATGTTAAGTTAACCATATTTGTCTTTTTCATTTCCAAAATGTAACATGCTCACACGGGCTGTGGCCCGATAATCCTCGGGCTTCTTTAAACAGCACATGCTACAATGTGTTCAATCGGGTCGGGTCAAAATCCATTTGGGTTGAGACTTGAGAGCAAGAGCCGGACCTGCTGTTCCATGGTTGTTAACCGAGCTTTGACTGTTGTCAACGAGTCGAGAGAGTGCCTGGTCTTGATAGTCAACGAGTTCTTGTTGCTAGAGAAACCATGGGTCAACTTTGGGCCAAATGCGGTTTTGGTTAGTGGGCTATCCATGTGGTAGTATTAAGCGGATCAAATGAGTTCGAGTCAAAATAGATCATTTTTGTGTGCGAGTCAATCGGGTAAGGATGATTAGTGGTCATAGTTTTCCCTAATTATATTTTGCATTTTGTTAATATTTAATGTATTAAGAATGATTATCAAAAAATATTGTTAATTTTTTTAAAATAAACTGTTAAAAAAAGTGTTTGTCGGTCAACCCATCACCTTCTGACCCATTTGTTAAAGCTTCCTATTAAACTTATGACTCTCATCTATGAATTGGGAATTAGAGATTTATTGTTAAGTAGTTTTTGAGTTTTGATTATTATATTGAAAACCTTTGAGGTTTCTTTGAACCTTTTGGTTCGTTATAGCTATTGATTTTTAATAATATGTTCTTGAGCCATTCGAATGTTTACGTTCCCGCATCACTAAAGCTCAAACTGTATGAACATCAGTGGTGAACCCAGGAATTATTTTCTGGGGGTGCGAACGAAGGGTTCAACCAAATTTTCAAGGGGTGCGGTTGGGATTTTTGCCTATAAAAGATAGGGCTGACATATCGTGTATACCCATACACGATAAGACACGACACGATACACGAAACCCCATACACGAACACGACACAATAACTTATCGTGTCCTTTTTTTCAAACACGAACATGAACACAACACGATATACACGAAAATTACCTGTTAATACCTGTTAACACGCCTGTTCGATTGTTATACACGAAAATTACCTGTTAATACCTGTTAACACGAACAAAAACACGAACACGATATGTTATCTGAGAGTTACAGATGGAGTTTAGGGTTTTATTTTTTGAATTGAATGAGGAATGAAATTAGAAAGGAATTAAGGAACCCACACGCACATGGCTGATGAGTTTTACCTAATTTAATTTCTTATCGTGTACTAACGGGTATTAACAGGTAAACAGGTATTTAACATGTTTATACACGAAAATTAACAGGTAATCTCGTGTCTACCTATTTGGTACACGATACCTGTTAAGGCCATACACGATACCTGTTAACTTCGTGTAGGTTCGTGTCGTGTATTCGTGTAAAATTGCCAGCCCTAATAAAAGACACTAAAAAGTTGTTTTTTTTTTGGGGGGGGGGGGGGGGCACCCAAGCCATAACTTGGGTCCGCCCTTGTTGAACATTGCTCGTATTGACTCATTAACCATCTTGTCATCTCTAGTATTCATGCTTGTGAATTATCCAAAAAGAAAAGAAAATCCCTCCATGGCTCCATGCTAAGAATTACTAAAAATGATTACAAAACACTAGTGATACTATTTTTTTAAATAAAATGATTTAGGATGTTTTAAGCTAAGTTAGGAGACTTCCACCCGTTTTCAAAACTTTTAACGAAGTGTTTATGGGTCAACTCATCAGAACCATTTTGATCCATACAAAACGACCCATTTCAACCTGATTAGCTTGACTTGTTGCCCAATACCCAACCGTATTGCTATCTCTTAGTCATGGATGCAATGAGGTTAGAAGTGCAGAAACTCAGGCATGCGTTAATGTCGGTCAAAGTGCAACTGTTGTTCCCAACCGTGGGTGTTAAACGAGTCATGTTTACGTGTTGGTGGGTGAAACCTGAAAATTTGACATAAACCAGAAAATCATGTCAACACGTGAACCTGAACACAACACGAATTTTGCAAGTAGACACAAAGATACTCCCGTTTAATACAAAATCTTAGTTTTTACATATACTCTTAAACTACAAATTTACAATAAATAATATAATATACAAGACGATATTAACAGGGGCGCAGCTTAGTGGTACTCCGAGGGGGCGCCCTACCCCTCGAACTTTTCGATGCGTAGTGTTATGAATAGTAATTTCGTATAGAAATTTTTTAGGTATATACGTTTCCACCCCCGGTTTAGGAAAAATGGGGGGGGGGGGGGCGAAGCTTCGCCACTGTATATTAACACGAGTCAACTCGCGAACCCATAATATCGATTCGAACTAAGCCTCTCTAGCTAAATGTGCTCACAAATTTGACCAGAACCTGATAATATTAAACCCGACCGCGGTAAAATTTCAACTGACTGTTGGTAAGCTAAAATATTGTAATTCAACTTGTAAATAAACTTCCTTAGATTTGGACAAAATCCTTAAAATTAACGAACATGTTGCCAGATTTCAGATCAGGACCAACAAAGTTTTAGGGCAAATAGCGAAATTGGCCAAGACTTGGTCAACTTTTCCAAACTAGCCAACTCAAACGTCTCATAGAGACGTTTCACGAATTCCCACACGTCTCAAAGACGTTTCCTCATCAGCCATCCACCGAAAGCCACGTGTCCACAAGTGCTGCTGAGACGTTTCAGAACTTTGCTGAGACGTTTCAGAACTCTGCTGAGACGTTTCCCAAGCTGAGACGTTTCAGAACTCTGCTGAGACGTTTCCCAAGCTGAGACGTTTCAGAACTTTATGAGACGTTTCCCAACCTGTAATTCCTTCATCTTCTCCGACGAGTCCTCCGGCCACCATCACCTTCGTCGTCCAACCCCTCCACCACCTCCGTTAACCTACAACTCCTCTCCGACGACACCTCTTCTTCTACGGCGACTAACGTCACCACCACATTGTTTCTTCATCAGGTTAGTACCGGTTTTGTGGTGGGTGGTGGTTGTGGTGGGCGGAGAGTGACGATTGTTGGTAGGTGATGGTGGTGGTTGGTTGGTATGTGACCGTGCCGTGGTGGTTTACGGTGGTGGTGGAGGGTTGAGGTGCTCGGTGGAGGGTGGTGGTGCTTGTGAGGGTGGTGGTGGTGCTCGGTGAAGTTCACCTGAAGGGTTTGTGTTTGTGATCCGATCTTGATCAGTGGGATAAAGAAGTGTGGGTGTCAGAGACATGATGTTTTGAATTTGGGGAAGTGGATTTGTAGAGAGAGAAAGGGGAGGAAACGTCTTTGACTGACAACAAAAAGGAAAAGTGTGTAAGCTAGACTGAAAAAGTGTGTCCACACGCTGTTCAAAAAAAAATGATGGGATTGGACACGTGGCTTTGGGTGGATGGCTGATGAGGAAACGTCTTTGAGACGTGTGGGAACTCGTGAAACGTCTCAATGAGACGTTTGAGTTGGCTAGTTTGGAAAAGTTGACCAAGTCTTGGCCAATTTCGCTATTTGCCCAAAGTTTTAAGTTTGTCTTCAGTCCATGTGCAGCTGATTGTTGTTGCTACATAGGCAGCACAAAAGATTTCATGTCAGCATCTATTTATTTGTTGTTAAAAGATTTTCTCTGTGGAATGTCGTGTCAACATAATTGTTTTTTTTTTTTTTTGTATAACTTGCTGTGTTTCCTATAATATCAATAAAAATGTTTTGGAATATAATCTTTTATACATTTTACTAGTTTAAATATCTGTGTGCTATACGAGTTAACAATGTGAAATGTATAATTTATAAGTCTATAAATAAGTTTTTAAAATGAAAGAAATGTTATATTAAATCTGCAAAATATTTTAATTACAATTAAATATGTCTCTAAAAATTTCCTTGTACACTACATCCGTATGTGCTAAGGATGTATTAATACCATATAATTACAAATGAAATCTGTAACATATGATAACAAAATTAAATATTTTGAGATATAATTAAAACAAATATTGAGAAGCGTAAACAAAAAATTCGAAAGTGAAACATGTAAACAGTAAAGTAATTGTAGAATTTGTTTGATTTTCCTTGGAATTTGTTGACATAGTTTGATGGTGTCGATGACATAAAAAAATTTATCAATTCTTTCATAAGTAAAAGGGTAAAATACATTTTTCGTCCTTCGTTTGTACCGGATTACAATGGATAATCTTTAACTTCAACAATTACAGGCACAGTCTTTTATTTGAAGAACCCATTACACTCTAGGTCCTTTAGCACAAACTAGGTTAAAACTTTCAGTTAAGTATGACATGTGCTCTGCATATGAGAGTATTTTAGTCATTTTACCATATCTTTTTATTTAAAAGTATATTTATAAATAAAACAAAATCAAACTATAAAACAAAAAGTAAAAAAAAAACATATATAAAATCACAACACAGACACTTTATCTCTCTTCTCTTTCCTCTCCCTCTCTACCTTTTCTCCCCCACCAAACAACCACCAGCACCATCCGACAACCACCACCCCAGCCTCCAGCAACCATGAGCACCCCTGGTTCCTTGATAATATTCCGGATACAGTCTTGGCTATCGTGCTCTCTTGCCATCACCAACGTCGTCTCCGGCTGGCAACTACAACCACCACTACTACCATCACCATAAGCCATCTCCGCCGTCAGTGGCGAAGCTTGATTTTTTCGGTCGGGGGGGCGAAAACGTATATACCCAAAAATTTCTATAGAACCGAGGGGGGGGGGGGGGGGGGGGAAAGCGTATATACCCACAAATTTCTATACGAAAACTACATATATAACACTACTGAGCGAAAAATTCGGGGGGGCGGGCGCCCCTCCCCGCCCCTCTTATCCTTCGCCCCTGTCCGCCGTCATCACCATCAGCCATCCGCCCCTACCATTCTGAACTTAAGTTTTTTATGTACTGTTTTTTGAAGAAATCAAGTGATTTGTGGTAATTTTGGGAAAGAAATTGGGGGGTTTGGGGTGTTTTTTTCTCAAAGATTGGAAAATAAAAACATCTCTGAAAATTTGGGGTTTGTTACATATCGAGACGTTGGTATTTTCGTTGGGGAGGGGGTGGCTGTTGGAGTTGGTGGTTATCGAAGATGGTGGTTATTGTCGGTGATGGTGGTTATTGGCGTTGATTGTTGTGTTGGTTGTTACGAAGGTTAAGGTGGGGTTATGGTTTCCCGAGAGAGAAGAGACTTGGCACCGGCGACACTATGGGGTGGCGCTGCCGCCGTGGCTCCGCCACAAGGGTGGTGGTGGCTGGCCATTTTCTAGAGAGAGAGACATGAGAGAGAAGAAAGAGAAAGGGGATAAGGTTTGGGTCATGTGTGGCTGTGAAAATGAAAGAAAAAAAAATCTTTTATATACAGAAGGAAAATTACTAGCATACATTCATGTGCAAGGCACATGCAGTATTTAACTGAAAATTTTAACAAGGTTATGGCTAAAGGACGTAGGGTGTAACGAGTTTTCCAAATAAAGGATTGTATCTGTAATTATTGAAGTTAAATGCTATCCATTGTAATCCGAGACAAACATAAAGGACGAAAAGCGTAATTTACCCTAAGTAAATTGATGTAGGTTTGGATTTGGAAATCAATTACTAATTATACTTATTTTTGGTAATTAGACCATGGGGTGTGGGCGCAGGGAGGAGAACGGGGTGGTGAGGTGGCACCCTTTCCCATCGGGGAACACCGCCCCTCCCGAGTTGTCTTCGGTGCGCACGGGGGTTTCTCTCCGATCAAAAAATGTTAAGTTTTGTGTGTATTTTAATAGTTTTTTTTATCACTATATTTCTGTTTCTTGTTGTAGGTATGTAAGATAGGGGTGTAAACAAGCTCAGAGGCTTGAGAGCTACTTGTTATTGGCTCGGTTAAAAGCTCGAACAAGTCGAGCCTGAAATAGAGCTCGTTGAGTTATCGAGGCCGATCTCGAGCCTGAAACACAAAGCTCGTTTAGGCTCGCACAAACATAATTTTAGTTTTTTAAATATAATATATAATTATAATGATGATAACATTGGCGAGTCGTACTCAAGCCGAGCTTTGGCTCATTTAACCGATATTGAAGCGAGCTCGAGTCGAGTTTTTAGCTCGTTTGAGGTTGTTCTCAAAATAGCTCGAGGCGAGCTTTGGTTTTTATTCCCGAGTCGTGCTCAAGCTCAAATAAGTAGTCTCGAACCAAGCCGAACTCGAGCTTCATAAAAACATGACGAGCCGAGCTCAAGCCTAGTCGGGATCGAACTCGGCCTCGCTCGTTTACACCCCTAATGGAAGATGAAGGAGGTGAAGTGTTATTTTTTAACTTTCAAACCCTCAACTTTGCTTTAGTTTTAAATAATACCCTTAGAATTTGGTATTAATTTAAAAAGACCCCTCAAATTTGGTTTTGTTTAAACAATACACTTTAGAATTTGGTTTTAATTTTAAAAAGACCCCTCAAATTTATTTTAGTTTTAAATAATACATCTTAAAATGTAGTTATATATGTGATGTCTATGTGAACTTAAAAAATCACACACCATAGTCTTATGAAAAAATTAATAAATTAATATTAGCTAGAATTAAACACCCCCCGCGTTGCGGCGGGGGCCTAAAACTATGCCAAATAACATCAATGCCACACCGCTGGTAGTGACCACCAACACTGAAGTTGCGGCGTGTTAATGCGGAAATATAAGACCGAAACATATAACATGAAAAAGATAACTATGTCGATTTAGGACAGACACGTTGCGACGAACTTGCTAAATGGAAAAAATAGACGTAAAAACGTTGAACCACACACGCACGTTGCGCCGTGTTAACTCGCAAAATAACGTAGAAAAGAATAACTAAGTCAACGTAGGATCCGCCTGTTGCAGCGAACTTGCCAAAGGGGGAAAATAGACACAGTGCGACATACCTGTCAAATGTGAAAAAATAGACGAAAAACGTTGAACCACACACGCACGTTGGGACGTATTAGCTCGCAAAATTTTGAACGAAACGTAAAACGAAAAACTTGCGAAAGATAAAAAGTATGGGGACCAAAGTTGTAAATAAAAAAGTTTTGGGTTAAATTACAAAAGATGAAAAATTTTGGGTTAAAACTAAACATATTAAAAGTGTTAAAATACAAATGACTAAAACTTTTGGGTTATAAATAAAAATTCATAATTTTTTTTTGGAAAACCCCCCATACTTGGGGTACAACAACATAATGCAACAATTTGTTGCAAATTTATATAATGGAAATGGAAATGGAAATTGTCTAAATTTTTTTTGTATTTTAACATATGGACAAAATTATTTTGTTTTATTTTAATGCATAAATATGTATATGTAAAGAGAGATGGTGCTAGTACTTTTGTATATAGATATCATTACACATGTGATCCAACAATCAACGTTATTATTCATGGTTTTTTTCTTTCTTATTTTAGGCAAAAGTGCTTTCGCTATACTTTATCGTTAGAAGCCTAGAAATGTTGCCTGCGATGTATGGTGGGTTTTTCAAAATTTACATCCATTGAAAGTTTTGCCTACTTTTGGTTAATATTCATTTATGTCATCTATGATGGTTGTGTTATGCCACAAGAGAGAAAGGGTATAAAATGAAACACCACCACGTATGCTTTTAGATGGCGCTAACTTCATTAGAAACTAACTAACCCGAAAAAGTCGGGCGGCCAAAACAAACAGGCAAACGACAATTACATAATTACAAATATACACCAATTTTCCCAAGTCAAGGTTTTAACTTCGATCTACTTCTAACCCATAGAAACCCTACCGTCTTTATCTCACTGATGATGTTCTCGACCCGAGCCAGTTTGTTTGCGAACCTCAACTCGTTCATAGCTCTCCAAATGCTCCAACAACAAATGATTATAACGCCATGAAGACCATTTTTTCCAGCTTGTTAAGACCCGAATGGTAAGTCTTAGGTTAATACCAAAGAAAAAACTTAGAAAGACTCGAAATCGATCCATGACGTGATGGGTCGTTGACCTATAGTTGAAGTAATTGAAGCAGTTGTACCAATGTAAAATCAGTTATAAAAAGAAATATTGGATTTTAATAATCCAAATTATACGTCGTCGGCAACAGTCCCAGCTTAAAAAGTAATCATTGTTAGTCCCAACTATTAGCATATTGGTCTCCAATGGGCCCTGGCTAACAGATCCCTAACGTCGTTAGTTTTCGGTCGCCGGAAAAACGTTTTTTGGCCGGAAAACTCAACCTTTTCGTCTCAAACCACTTTGTAACCTTATTACGAACCTTTAGGAACCTTTTTCTAGTAAAAGCCCCAATTATTGAGATCGCCAAAAACTTTTTTTTTGCCGAAAAACTTCTTTTTGCCCAGAAAACTCAACTTTTTGGCCGAAAAACTCAACATTTTCGTCCCAAACCTCTTTGTAACCTTAGATCGAACCTTTAGGAACCTTTTTTCTGGCCAAAAACGTTTTTCCGGCACCGGAGACTAACGGCGTTATGGTTCTATTGGTCAGGATACATTGGAAATCAATATGTTAATAGTTGGGATTACCAATGATTATTTTTGAAGTTAGGACTGTTGGCGTCCAACGACGAATAGTTGAGATTACTAAAATTCAATATTTCTTGCAATTTAATTTTTCCGTTATTATTCGATTACTACTCAACCACAATATGTTAAAAGCCTATTTTGATGAATTAAACATCACATTTATATGCAATATTATTCACGGGGAAGGTTCATTTTAGAAGAAAATTTAATTAAGAAGAAAAAGAACAAAGGGTAATTTTGTAAAACATTAAATAGTTTTTTCACTTATCTCATTTATTATCATTTTTGACTAATTAATTAGTCATAAAGACTATTATCCTCCACACTAACTTTTTTTGCCTACACAGTACACACATCAAAAGTTATCCTACATATTTCAAAATTCATCCTACACGTCAAAATTTATCCTACACAACTCATAATTTATCCTACACAACTCGTAATTTATCCTACACTTTAACTTATTTTATTTTATTTTTTTGAAATATATATATATTTTGAAGATAAGTTACACATTATTTAATGTAGTTAGCTATTAAAGAGGAAGACTACAAATTAATGACATATGTAGATTTACCAATGTACCCTTATATTAACATTAAATACTTATATTAAATCAAGTAAAATAAAACATTCTTATTGGTTGAAATTTCTTCTTTTTTCTTCTTACAAAAAATTTCTTCTCATTTGAACTCTCCACTATTATTCACACCTTAACATATATGGGTTTAGTAGGGTATCAAAGACGATGAAAGGGTAGCTTGAAAGGATAAATCATAACGAGAGTAAGTTAATCAGAAAAGTTAATTGGCGATGGTATAAGAGAAAGCAGATGGCGTTATAGCCTAGTGGCATTTTGAGGGTAGAATAATACTTAAAGACCATTGAGGTCCTAGGTTCGATTCTCATAAGTGGGTTTTTACAAGAATTATTAGGTTTTCCCCTGGATTGGTGTATCGACATTATTGCCTAGTGGAGATGGATATGATCCGGTGGTTCCGCTCAGGGCATGATGATATTCCAGTGGTCCCTCAGTGATCCAAATTTGTCGTTTAAAAACAAAAATATAAAACATCAAAAATGTTAACCAATGTTTTAAAAACTGGTTTAAACCGGCTATTGGAGACATCACTAGTACGATAAAGCCAAGTCTAATTACGGTATCGGTTTAGTCTGAGCTAGGATCAATACCAAAAAAAGAAAAATGAAAAGCGCTAAACCAGATCGATCTTTCAGCATTCGAACCATTAGAAAATCCGGCATTACTGGTGCATACCGATGAACCGGTTTATACTCGTGTATATTATGTATATTGTTAACTAAAACTTCTTATTTTATATTGTGGGAAATGAAAATAGTTATATTTGTGTTGATGAGGATGACAATGACAGGGAATTTTGTTTTCTAAGCTATCATGAACTTCATGCATTCAACACTTCAATCCCATAAATCTATTATAAACTTTTATTTAAAAAAAACTTTGTTGGAAAATTGATTTTTGATTATGAAATTATCTAGTTCTTGATTATCTCTTGAGTTGAAATTGTATTTTTATGGAATTATAGGGTTGACCAACCACCCGGTTGAATCGACTGATATAACTAGTTGAACCGTTTATAAGGCCAACCCAATACGGTATAAAAATCAACTTAAACATTTGGTTAAAACGTTTTATTTTGAATAAAACATGATTTTTATACCGAATCGAAGAGAAATTGAAATTTACTCAAAACGATAAGACGCGTGAGAAAGCACATAATAACATATTAGGGAGGAAGAGGCACCCAAGAATACTACCCTTGCCCCGACCAATCAACGAGCGCCACATCAAATTCTTTACTAAGTACCCTTGCAGTACAAAACACCGACGACGCCTTATCCTTCCTTACACTACAAAGTATCTTTAAACCATAGACCCACTATTTTACCCCACCAACCAATCACACACGCACACCGTTGAAGAGATGGACCCCACCCTCAAACCCTTTCTCAACAAACTCGCACGGCTTGATGTATCCGTGAAACTAACCCGCACAACCGATCCTGACGGCAACAGGAGGAACAAACACACACACACACACCCCACCCACCACCCCCCCCCCCCCCCAAAAAAAAATATTAATTACTTTTTACTTTTTAAACTTATCATAGCTCTGTAACATCATCAAAAAGATATTTTAGGTTAAATGCGATTTTAGTACATGTGGGTTGGGTCATTTTGCCAGTTTAGTTCATAGGTTTGAAACGTTGCCATTTTAGTCTAAATAGTTTCAAACGTTGTCATTTAGTCCACAGGGTTAACTCCATCCCTTTATTCTGTTAACTAAAATGACATTTCGGTCATTTTATATGTAATTCTGTTAACTAGAAGGGCAATTCGACTATATAAAATGATCGGATTACCCTTCTAGCTAACAGGAAAAATGGACGGAGTTAACCCAGTTAACTAAAATGACAATGCTTAAAACTATTTAGACTAAAATGACAACGGTTTAAACCTTTGGACTAAAGTGCTAAAATGACTCAAACCGAAGTACTAAAAAGGCATTTAACTCCTTAGTTTATATGTAGTTCCCAATTTATACTTATCATAAATGAAAAAAGATATTTAAGGTTATATGTAGTTCCCAAAACACACACACTCTCTCTCTCTCTCTCTCTCTCTCTCTCTCTCTGCAACATTGGGATGGCTAAACGCAAATGTTGTTCCTTCTTCAAGCTCTTGCTAGACCCTTCTGCCCCTCATCTGGTATCTATCATCTTCTACACATTCATCATCTTTAATCTTTTTATTTATTCTCATCAACTTACCCTTCATAAATCTGTTCAATTTTGCAGCCATTACCTCCTGATTTTGTGACCAACCACTTGGAGAACCAAACCCCAAAAGACCCAGTCATCCGATCTGCAAACGGAGAGTACACATGGCGAGTAAAGATGAAAAAGATCGGTGAAAGTTTGTGTTTTTCCAACGGATGGGAGTCTGTTGTTCAAGATATTCAATTGGGGTTTGGGGATTTTCTTGTTTTTCGACTTGTTAATAAATCAATGTTTAAGATGATTGTTTTTGGTCCTAATGGGTGTGAAAAAGATTTCCCACCTAAAATCAAGATTGCTCATGAAGAAGATGTTGATGATGATGATGCTAAGGTTGAGTATGATGATGATGCTAAGGATGAAGAAGATGATGAGTTTGAAGATGATGATGAGGAAGATGGTGATGAAGGTTATGAAGAAGTGAATGAAGAAGAAGATGATGAAGATGATGGTGAAGATGATGGTGATGGTGATGGTGGTATTGATGGGAATGATGGGGATCCTTTCTTTATGGTGAATATCTCAAAGACTCATAACACTATGATGGTAAAAATCCTTTCTTGATTTTGATTTGTTAAAAAAATTTAGATTTTTGGTCTTTTTTAAGGTGATTAGTTAAAAAAATTTAGATTTTTGGTCTTTTTTAAGGTGATTAGTTAAAAAAAATTAGATTTTTGGTCTTTTTAAGGTGATTAGTTTAAAAAAATAGATTTTTGGTCTTTTTAAGGTGGTTAATAATTGATTGTTTGTGAAAAATCCATAAACAATATGATGGTAAAGATC
The DNA here is from genome assembly GCA_030545235.1 of Helianthus tuberosus. Lineage (NCBI taxonomy): Eukaryota > Viridiplantae > Streptophyta > Magnoliopsida > Asterales > Asteraceae > Helianthus > Helianthus tuberosus. The sequence continues at coordinate 196,624,587 of CM060448.1, read as the reverse complement.
CTTTCTTGATGATTTCAATTCATAAAAAAGAATAATTAGATTTTTGGGTTTTAAGGTGATTAACTGTTTATTTGTGAAAACCCACAAAAAATATGATGGTAAAAATACTTTCTTGATTTTAATTTGTTGAAAAAAATCAGATTTTTGGTCTTTTTTAAGGTGATTAATTGTTTGTTTGTGAAAAACCCACAAAAATATGATGGTAAAGATCCTTTCTTGATTTCAATTCATCAAAAAAAAAAAAAAAAACAGATTTTTGGCTTTTGAAGGTGATTAAACCCACAAAAATATGATGGTAAAAATACTTTCTTGATTTAAATTTGTTAAAAAAATCAGATTTTTGGTCTTTTTTTAAGGTGTGATTAATTGTTTGTGTGAAAAACCAACAAAAATATGATGGTAAAGATCCTTTCTTGATTTCAATTGATAAAAAAATCAGATTTTTGGCTTTTTAAGGTGATTCATCATTTCTTTATGAAAACCCACAAAAAATATGATGGTAAAGATCCTTTCTTGATATCAATTCATCAAAACAAAAAAAAAAAATATTTGCCCTTTTTAAGGTGTGATTAATTAAACCCACAAATGATTATAAAGATCCTTTCCTGATATCCATTCATAAAAAAAAAAGTAATCAAAATTTTGGCCTTTTTAAGGTGTGATTAATTAAACCCACAAATAAATGATTTTGTTGGCATTTTCAGCGGCTGCCAGCGGATTTTGCTGATATGGCCGGAATAGAGGGTGACGGAACCCTAACGGCGGCGAATCTTGACGGCAAAGAGTGGCAATTGGGGGTGCGCGTTGGTAAAGATGGTTGGTACTATCTTTCGGCCGGATGGATTGAATTCCGGCGAAGTAATGATTTATGTGAAGGTGATGAATGTGTGTTTAAATTCATCACAAGTGAAGATAAGTTATTGTTGGCAAGAGTTAGTAAGAACAAACGACCGACGAAGCATTTTTCGGGTAAAAAACTGGCGAATGGGGTTGGGAAGATGAAGAGGAAGAGAAAGTTGCCGGTGAGAAGTTCCGGCAAAGTGGAAACAAGGGCGGCGCGCGGTGGTGGCAAGTTAGCTAGGCGAAAATAATGTGTTACTTGTTTTTTTTTTTTAGTTTTAATGATGATAGATATTTCGGCTAACTATAGGCGATTAAGGCGTTTATATACTTTTGTTTAGCATGAGATTATTAGGTTTTTCGTTAGTATGAACTATGAAATAGTTTTGACTTGTTATTGATCAAAAACAATATGATTATCCAAACTTCATTGACTGATTGTTGCGACTAAAATACAAGTCACGGTAGAACCATGTGTAACGAGCTAGCGCCCCACTCCACCTCAGTTAGTTAGGGCGTCAAACATCAAAATGTATGGGTTACCAAAGGGCGTTACATGCGGAGGCGTGAGTAGCTTAATGGGTGAAATTATTAATGTCCTCATGTGTAAGGCATATGATCAGACTTAATAAGAAAATTTGAGAGCCGTTAGTAGAAATAGCTCACGGTGCAAGGTTTTAAAATGTAAAGGATGATTTATGACATTTTTAAAGGTTAAAGATTTAAAAATGATATAAAGAAAAGAATGAAAAGTGTAATTTACCCAACAAACAAAAATAATCCTAGCATGTTAACAGGTCCTGTGGGAAAATCCTCAAAAATGTACAGGTGAGTTCTGTCTTTGTTTGGAATAACCATTAATAGCATTTAATTATTTATTTATTTGGAAAACCAAACAGTTATGTTCTATGATAAGAGCATTCACATCCAATCCATCAAATTATACATACATCCCACTAAAAAACAACTTCTATATCAATATATTTCCACTAAAAACAAATACTTTTTTCTCTCTCCTTTCAATTAAATAATATTATCATTACATTTTTCTCTCACTTCCACTCACAACCACTTTCAAAATATATTAAAAAATTATAACGGGTGAACAGTGTCCCCCCAAATATACAGATGAACAGTAACATTTTCTCTCTCCTCTACTCACAACCACTTTTTATACCCTTTATAATATAAAAACCCCTCCTCAGATAATTTGATGGTTAGGATGTGAATGCTCTAAGACCACCCGTAGTGGGGCGTGGTTTTTAAAAAAAATTGAAAAAAAACGCCCCAAAACGCCCCCTACCCTATTACACTAGGCATTACCCGGCGTTTTTTTTAAAAAAAATTGATGTTGGCGTTTTAATTAAAACGCTTTGTACATTGTTTGACCCACCAGTCACACCCCACATGTCTGACAACTTTTGAGCTAACACATATTTCGTGTGTGTCTTCATAGGGGCGAAATATGTAAGTTTGTCTTCATATGCCACTTGTCTGACAACTTTTGAGCTAATATCATATGTTTTAAATTAAAAAAAAGTGAAATGATTGCATGGGCGTTATTGGAATAATGCCCCACTACGCCACTTTTGCAATAATGCTCCATGCTGACTGGGATGACACGTGTCGGATAATGCCCCATGGTGGGGGCATTATTTTTCTTAACCACTACGGGTGGTCTAAGTAAATTGTTTTTTTTTTTTACTGGTGACAGGGGCGGATCTACGTGGAGCTGAGGGGTTGCCCGGGATACTCTTCAACTTTTTTGGTGGAGTGTAAATTTTTTCTTTAAATCTGTGTTTTATTTATCAGGGATACCCCTAAGCAAATGTTAGGATACCTCTGAATGTAGATGAAGATAAGATGAAACAAGAATTCCGGTCGATGGAAAGGAAAAAATTCCAGTAGACCCAAAGTTGCGGAGGCTCATTGTCAAAGAATGAAGAAGATGGAATGCTTTCTTAAAAAATGAAAAGGATAAAATTATATTAATATGAGCATCGGAAATGAAAAAGGAAAAGTTTGCATGTCAGAAGTCTACGTTTAGTCAAATTTCAATTTATATCAAACCATTTATTACTTTAGTTAATTTACTGTAAAAATTACTTATTTATTTTTATTTTTTACTTTTAACAATCTATCATTTTACACACACAAAGTTTCCTTACAAACGACATGCATCTAAGTTTTCACAGATTATACTTGGTGGTTCTTTTTTAAATAACAAAAAGAGTTAATTGCCCGGATGGTCCCTGTGGTTTCACGATTTTTCACGTTTAGTCCCAACCTTTCGGAAATAGCAGGTATGCGCCCTATGGTTTGTTATTTTGTTACTCGGATAGTCCCCAGACATTTACTCAGGGATTTTTGAATTCTCAGGGAGGGACGAGCCTAGGTAAAAAAAATTAGGATACTCCTGAATTTTTCTTCTAGATCCGCCACTTACTGGTGATATGAATTATGGTTTTCTGCTTCCCTCTACTATTAAAAATTAAAATAACTCTGAAGTTGGTACTGGATAATTTAACATTATAACAAGGTAGTATTTGTTTTTACCAGTTCTAGCAACTATAGACAACAGGCCTTCTTTTAGCTTATTTTTCATAAGTTTGCTGGTACTGGTATCTGACATGACATTTAATAATTTTTTTTTGAGAAATAAAAATAGTTCATTTTTCAAACTTGTTAATTAAAAAAAAAAACTAGGATTGCGACCCGCCACAATGCGGCGTTGATTCTTTAGTTATAACTAAGTCGATCTACCACCCGCATGTTATGTTAAACCTGTTAAACGTGAAAAAAATAGACGATGTAAAAACGTTCACCCACACACGCACGTTGCGTCGTGTTAACTTGCAAAATTTAGAACGAAACGTAAAAACGTTAAACCAAATATGCACGTTGCGATGCGTTAAGTCACAAAATTTAGAACCAAGCATAAAGCAAAAAAATTGTGAAAAATTTGCGGAAAATGAAAACTATTGTTAGGATCGGAGGCTCTCATGATTGTGTTTGTTTGTATGTTTGGAACGATTTGTATATATGAAAACATGTAAAGTGCAGCGGAAATGACAATAAACTTTGTAAACACAATCAAATGGAGAAAATAGTTTGATAAACAATTGCTTCTCATAGAGTCAAAAGATTTACAAATCAAAGCAAAAGATTACAGATGCTTACAAACTAAACTCCCCCTCAGCCTGATGCCCCAAGGTTGGTTGCACACAAGATGAAAGGATTAGACATGAGGAGAAGAACCCGCTCAGTCAATCAAATGTAACAGTACAGGGTAGTGTTACATTTATAGGCAAACCAAACCACTGAGGTATCTCAGCTGACGTCACCATGATAGTGACATCTAACAACCTAACAACCTTCAACAACTGATCTATGACTACTGACCATACAGACACTGATTACATACTAACTACTGATGTATAAACACTGATTCTTCATTCCACTGATGTAGTCAACCACTGATGTCAAGTATCAGTGCTTTCTTCAAAGGGTGATCAGACCTTGAATGGGCAGTGCTTTAATCCTTCAGCAGTGCTTGAGTTCCATCAGTAGATTGAGCTTCAGCCTTTAAACTTCATCAGTACTTTAGAGTGGTCAGCAGTTGCAAGGCAGCAGTTGTATATGGACAGTGGATAGAGACCATCAGTTGTTATAAGTCACTTTCAAGGGGAAAGCAAAGTGTAGACTGCTGCTTATTGTGAATCCTCTGTTGTGACCTGGTTTTGGCTTTACATTATCTGTTCCTCTGATAGGGTTCAATCCCAACAATCTCCCCCTGGAACAGATAATGCCAAAACTCTTCATTATTTGTGGAATTCTTTATTGCCTCATCAACAGCTCCCTTATCTGACCTTTAAATTGTAATTCAAAGTCTAGGGCATCTGTATCTTCATCATCCCTGCTAAGTGGAAGATCAAGGAGATCCTGCAAATCTTCAAGACTCAGGCCAAGAGCTTGTTCCCTTGATATTTTCTTCACTTCTCCACCAGACCTGAGCAAAGTCAATACGCAGGTCTGTTTGTCAGTTTCCCACTTTTGTATTTTTGAGCCTGGTGGGTTTCTTGGGAGATGTTTATTTGCAGAAGTATTTGGAGAGGCTGGCCTGTTCATAGCTGGCAGAACAGCACTTGCAGATTGTTCCAATTCAAGATCTTCTTTTATCATTACTTCCGTGCCTGCTTTTACAATGGCATCTCCAGCTAATAGATCTTGAATTGTTTCCATGCTAAACTGGTTTTTGCTCCTTCTTTTGTAGATGGCAGCACCAGCTGGAGCAGTGGTTCTTTTGACTTGCAGCTTTGGTGGTTTTTTAGAAACCTCTGCTTTAGAATAGTCAGGCTTTTGAGGAACTGTGGGATCTTTCTTTCTTAATTGTTCCAACTTTTTGTAAGTAGCCCTGACCACATCTTCTTTCCATCTAGCAACTTGTCTTTTGTTTCCATAATCAGCAGCAACCAGTTCCTCTTTCATTCTTTGCAGTTTTACCTGTTTGTCAGGTACATTCTTTCTAAACTCTGCCCAGTCAGGAGGAGTGTGAGTGACCTTCCTTTTTATCATGTCTTGAATTCTTGCAGCTTCATCTTCAAGCTCAGGAACAGTCCACTCTTTGTACATGTATCTCTCTCCTTTATACTTCTTGTGAGCCATGATGCTTTCAATGTAGTCTTTCTTCAGAGTTTCAGCTGCTCTTTCAGAAATTTGTTGACTAACATTTTTTGCAAATTGCTCTAGGGATCTGACTTGTGTGAGCAAATATTTATAATTTCTTGAAATTTCTTTGTCAGATTTCCCTTGTGTGTTTCCTTTTGAGATATCCTCTGCTTGCTTGGCCTTGATTTCCAAGTATTCATCAACATTTTTAGGCCAGGGATATCCCTTTATTGATGGCAAACTCCTTTTGGCAGGGTCATCCTCATAGTAAAAGGATTTTATTTCATCTCTAACAGCTGCTAGTTCAAGAGGAAATTGAACCCCTGCAGGAGGTAAGGGCTTGTACATTTTAACTGAAGAGAGAGGAACAGGTTTTGGAATTGTGACAAGTGCTAAAGATTTTGAAGATGTTTGTGGTGGTGAATTGTCATCATCTTTGAGAATTAGTCTTCTCCTTTTTGTAGGAGGGACTGATGATGCTTTGGATGGAACAGTGGTGGTAGATGTAGAGGCAGTGGATTGTGATTGACTAACAGCTGTTGAAACAACTGGTGTTTCAACCACTGTTGTCATTACAACAGATGTTATAACATCTGCTGTCTTCTGCTGTATGTCAGCAGGTGTTGTTTTTGGTGGTGATGATGGTAAAGCAGTGGATGTTGTGTGTGTTGAAGTGGTGTGTGTTGATGGAACAACTGTTTGGCAAGCAGTAGTTTTTGTAACTCCTGTTGCATCAGCTGTTTTGTATGGTGGTTTTTGAATAGACTTTGAATGTCTGGTTGGAATGGATTTGGGTTGCCTTACTTTTCTAGTAGGCTTCTTCTTTTTCTCAACAGGATTTTCATGATCCTTTGACCCAGAAGTACCCTGATCTGGATGATCCATTCTGTCCACCCTGGCTTTCCTTTTGGCCTCTCTATCCCTTTTTACACTTGCAACTGCTTCTGCTAGTGCATTTGTTGTCACATCAAGTTTCTTGCTGCCATCTGGCAAAGGGATCTTTTTGGTCATGTTTGAATTTTCTGGTTCAAGATAGAGACCATCCTCTATACCCTTCTTTTTCCACTCCTTAATTTTCTCCCCCTTTTTGGCATTATCCTCTGGGAGTTGATAAATGTAGCGTACTTTTGGAGGAGCAGTGCCAGTGGTGTGCAAGATCTGAGTTTTGAGAGCCTTTAAATCAGCCTGAGTGTTCTTGAACCTTGACTCCATTACATTTCTCAGCTGTTGTACATGTTTTTCATGTTGCTGATCTGCTAATTGTGCTTGTTGATGGAGAAAAGGTTGAAATAAATCCCAGAGCTCATTTGTAGCAGATGCCCTTTGTGGAGCAGGTGCTTGAGGTGGAACAGCAGTTGATTGTACCTTTTGTACTTGTAACACCTGTTGTAGCATATCTTTGAGTTCTGCAACAGAGTTATCAAGTTTATCAATGCGATCCGTCAATTTCTGGTACTTTAAACCATCACCCAAGTGAATGGGATCATCTGATTTCCCACTAGCAGTGGTTTTATCAGTGGTAGATGTAGGGAGTATACTCCAAACATTAACCACTGATGCCCCTTTTTCTTGGTACTAGGGTCTTCTTCCTTCAACACTTGACAACCTTTTGATGTTGCCAGTAGGATAAATAAATCCACTGGTGGTTGGCAGAGGTGCTATCAAAGGAATTGCCTCCAAGGAAGTCTTATTAATGTAACCACTGTCCAAATATAACCCAGTGGGTGTAACAATTGTAGTGGCTGCTTCACTTGGATTACCACCAAGAGTTACTTGTAACTCAAGGGGTCTAACCTCCTCAGGTTGTGTTGGTGGGATAGCAAAGATTGATACAACAGACCCAGTCAGTGGTTGAGGTATATTCTCATTAGTAGGTGATTGAGAAGGACTGGTTAAAGCCTGGTTCAAATCAATTGCATCCAACAGTGGTTTTATTGGTGAGGGAATTGTGGATGTGATGGGTGGTGTAGAAAATAGAGTTGCCCCGGGTGTTGAGCTGTGGATGATAGAAACGAGTGTTTCCAGAGCATCATGATGTGGAGACCCTATTTGTACAACCTGTTCTTTTTGTGAAGAAGCAGGAGGAGTTGTGGTTATGGGTTGAGATATTTGTACCAACTGCTGTGAGGAAGTAGCAGCAGTGGTTTCTTGTGACTGTTGTGTTGTCACTGGCAGAAGCTCTGGTATCTCATCCTCCAGAGTTGCCTTTTTGATGGGTTTTGTGGGTTTTTGAGTTTTTCTTTTTATTGGCTTTTTGGTGATTTTAGGTGTGGGTTTCAAAACAGTTGTGCTGCTGCTTTGATCACCTTGAGCAGTGGGCTCAGCAGCAGGTACCTGAGGAGCAGTTGTAACTGCTAAAATCTGCTCAGGCACCTCTGCTTGTGTTTTGCAAGGTGCTAACATTCTTGAAAAAGTTTCAGTTGTTAAACTGTTTATTTGAGTAGAATCACCTTGGTTTATTATAGCTAAATCATCCTTACTGAATTTCTTTTCAAAATAGTAACTTAAAAACCTTGGAAACAGTAAGAATGATTTTGTTTCAACATTATTAACCAAATCTTTAAAAATTTCCCGAGAATAGTTAAAATTTTCTTCTTGAAGAATTGCATATCCCAGATTTTGAATTTTTAAAGGAATTTCATTAAAAGAAGTGGTTTTGTTTGAAACACATAGTAGGAGGGTATGAAATAAAAATCTGGTTGCAGAAGGAAAATAACCCTTTTCTAAGGTAATTTTCTTCATCATTGTGGCTTCATACCCTCTCTCAATGAAGTCAGTTTGTAACTCGTTTTTAGTGAAAGAAATTTTACCTTCCTGATCACCGAGTTGAAAGACCTCTGAAATGGATTGTGGCGTGATTTGGACAGCTTTACCCTTTATAGAAGAGTTTATGGTGGTTGCAGTGTCTCCTTGTTTTTCAAGGGTTGCATTCTTCCAAAACTCCCTTTGGGTCGCCAAATAGGTTGGTGCATCGGCGGTGAACAAAGTTTTGTACTTTGATTTTGCCATGATATCGATGATGGAATCGAACACTTTGGTGGTTCCTGGTTTTGTGAGAAGACCCAGGAGATTGTGAGATGGTTTATGTGGAATTTCAGTGGAGATTGCCTTTTGAGAGGCTGTTTTCAATGATGATTTGGATGAGGGTTTTGCAGATTTCTTTGATTTTGTCATTTTGAGGATGATTGATCGAAGAAATTTGTGAAGAAATGAGATGAAAAACTGCTTTGAGAAGAGAATTTTGGAATTCAATTCGACAGTGTAAAACCCTGTTTGGGGTTTAGGGCAGGGTTTTATTTAAAAAAATGATCGCTGATGTGGCAGCGGTTATTAAGATCTGAGGGCTAAAAACTGACCACGTGTCAAACACTGATGAAGTGGATGAAGTATGGAGAACAGTTGTTTTAAGGGCCACTGACGTATCAAGCATCAGTGGTTACAACGGTAACAATTATGGGCAGTGGATGATTTTTATTATCAGTGGATAGCATATCAGTGGATAAGACACTGGTTTTGAGCATCAGTGCTTATCAAGAAAATGAGGGATCAGTGGTTAACTTTCAGCAGTGGACAGTATTTAGAGATCAGACGTTGGAACAAAACAGTGGTTAGGGTAAATGGTACAATTCTGAAGAACAAGTATTCCAGCAACAGTTGTTAGAATTTTCATTCAAGGTTTTGCCACATGTCAATTTTGAAGGACAGTGGTTTAGTACCCCAGATGATGAGAACTTTTTGCTAAGGCAACTCATTTTCGTTTAATATTCAATTAAAACATGAGTACCCAAGTAATTCAAGCACAGTTTGCAATCACTTTTTGATGGAAATTTAGGAGCAAACCTGAGTATGACATGATCATGACATATGTACCATTTCCTTTTGACCCATTTATGAGGATACTAATACCATAAAAAATAAGGTATTACATCCTGACAGGAGCTGAAACTATTGCCAACAAAAACAAGCATAAGTTCCAAATATATTATTAAAAAAATGAATAATATATCCTGGTTATTTGAGAAAATCCTTTGAACAACAAAAAACAGTTAAAGGATTTTCTGAGAATAGTATCAAAAAGGATCTGGTATAATTTCAATAGAGTATATAATCACATCATTCACAAGTTTTTGAAAATGGTCAGTGGTTTGACAATAGTGGTAGGAAACTTTTGGATACATTTTGACCACTGTTTGGAACCATTTTCTTTGTCAGTTGATTGCAAACCTGAGGACACATGGATATATTTTTTAAACATTTGTCTAGTCCTCTTTGTAGTTCATTCACTGGAATCAAAACCTTTTCCTGAACAGATGAATGCATATAGTTGCTTAATTACCATTATTACCCTAAACTTTGACTCATAAGTGTTTTATGTTTATACTCTTTTCTTTTGACATCAAAAGTTTTGAGATAAACACACTTCTGAGTTTTTGTGAATTTTCTTAATGTATTTTAACATAGTTGATTTTGTCCTTTTGAGGAACTCAACCTGTTTTCAACACATAAGATCTGAATGACTAAAGTTTCAATTCCTTCTTTATAGAAGAACAACACACTAATGTCTTATGAATCATAGGTTTTGTTAATCTGAGGTTCATACTTTAGCATTTAATGAAAGCATCACAAATATCAAAACAACAGTTGAAATCAATATCGAAAAATATAGAACAATCCCATAATTTAACAGATATGTTTACAGATCTGAAAACTATGAGTGACTTTTGCATGATATCACTTGTTGTGTAAAATTTGTGTGTCATATGACATCTTGGTTGATTTACAGAGTTTTTGATTAACCACTTTGAACATGATTTACTCGATACTCTGTTTTTCAACAAAATACAACCAACCTTAGTATCAACGAATTTTGAGCCGAACTATTATGTCAATTTGACTGTTAAATCGAAATTGACTGTCCAGGCTCTGATACCAATTGTTAGGATCGGAGGCTCTCATGATTGTGTTTGTTTGTATGTTTGGAACGATTTGTATATATGAAAACATGTAAAGTGCAGCGGAAATGACAACAAACTTTGTAAACACAATCAAATGGAGAAAATAGTTTGATAAACAATTGCTTCTCATAGAGTCAAAAGATTTACAAATTAAAGCAAAAGATTATAGATGCTTACAAACTAAACTCCCCTTCAGCCTGATGCCCCAAGGTTGGTTGCACACAAGATGAAAGGATTAGACATGAGGAGAAGAACCCGCTCAGTCAATCAAATGTAACAGTACAGGGTACTGTTACATTTATAGGCAAACCAAACCACTGAGGTATCTCAGCTGACGTCACCATGATAGTGACATCTAACAACCTAACAACCTTCAACAACTGATCTATGACTACTGACCATACAGACACTGATTACATACTAACTACTGATGTATAAACACTGATTCTTCATTCCACTGATGTAGTCAACCACTGATGTCTAGTATCAGTGCTTTCTTCAAAGGGTGATCAGACCTTGAATGGGCAGTGCTTTAATCCTTCAGCAGTGCTTGAGTTCCATCAGTAGATTGAGCTTCAGCCTTTAAACTTCATCAGTACTTTAGAGTGGTCAGCAGTTGCAAGGCAGCAGTTGTATATGGACAGTGGATAGAGACCATCAGTTGTTATAAGTCACTTTCAAGGGGAAAGCAAAGTGTAGACTGCTGCTTATTGTGAATCCTCTGTTGTGACCTGGTTTTGGCTTTACATTATCTGTTCCTCTGATAGGGTTCAATCCCAACAACTATAAATGACCAAAGTTGAAAGTAAAAAAAAGTTGTGATGATAGATTGCAAAAGATAAAAAGTTTCGGGGTAAAAGTAAAAAGACAAATAGTTTTGGGTTAAAAGTAATTTATGAAATACTTTTGTGTAAAATGTAAAAAAAATCAAATTTTTTTTGAAAACCTCCAAAGCCAAAGTTACAACAACCATATGCATAACCATTTTTTCTTTGAAAAATCCCCAAAGCACACCCTGCGTTGCGGCGGGGCGTAAAACGGTGTAAAATAATACTAATGCCACACAACCGTCATCGACCACCAACACTGAGTCGACCTAGGATTTGCATGTTGCGATGAACATGTCAAACATGAAAAAATAGAGGTAAAAACGTTGAACCACACATGCACGTTGCGCCGTGTTAATTTGCAAAATTTGAAACAAAACATAAAAAAGTTGAACCACAGTCGTACGTTGTGTCGTATTAACTCGAAAAATTTAGAACTATACGTAAAACGAAAATTTGCGAAAGAAGAAAAGTATAAGTGAAAAAAGTTGTGAAGTTAAATTGCAAATAATGAAAAGTTTTGGGTTAAAGTTAAAAAAACAAATTATGTAGGGTTAAAATTGCAAAAGGTAAAAACTTTTGGATTAAGAGTAGAAAATCAATTTTCTTTTTTGAAAAAGTCTCAAGCACAAGGTACAAGTTGTATTGCATATTTTTGTTGCTTAGTTATAGTAATAAAATATACATATAAAAAGAGATGAGATGATTATAACATAGGCTGAGTGATGGAGATGAGAGATGACGATATGGCACTGGCATTAGTTGGAGCTGATTTCATTTTGATTTTTTTTAGTAAACTGCCATTTTGGTCCCTGTGGTTTGGGTACTTTTGCCATTTTAGTCCAAATCTCAAACTTTTTAAATCTGGGTCCCTGTGGTTTCACTTTTATTGACATTTTAGTCCAAAATTCAAAAACCCCATTTTTTGACTGTTGCAACCTGCCTATTTTGTCTTTTTGTTCAGAGGCAATTTTGTCCATGGGGTTTTTTGAATTTTGGACTAAAATGACAATAAAAATGAAACCACAGGGACCCAGATTTAAAAAAGTTTGAGATTTGGACTAAAATGGCAAAAGTGACCAAACCACAGGGACCAAAATGGCAGTTCATTTTTATCCAAAACCCGAAACCCAACCCGAATTCAAATCCACCCGAACCCGAATTAGCGAATAATCGAATAACCCGAACCCGAGAAACCTGAACCCGATCAACCCAAACTTTAAATGGTTCGGTTATTGGGTCACCTTTTCATGACAAAAAACCCGAACAACCCGACCCGAAACACGAAACCCGAAAAACATCCAAACATTTATTGTTTTTTTCTTATAGAAGTGTTTAGATTTGGAGTCTTTAATAGATGGAACACTAAGTTTTGGGACTTTTAAATATTAATAATATCATATTGTCAACTAATTTTTGAACTTTGATGCTAGTTTGTAAAAAAAAACATTTATTTTCATTTTACATCTAAACCCAAAAAACCGAATAACCCGAACCCGACTAACCCGAACTTTAAAATGGATTGGTTATCGAGTCATTTTTTCCCAGAGAAAACCTAAACAACCGGACCCGAAAAACCCGAAACCCAAAGAAAAAACCCGAGGAACACCCCTAACGGTGGGACGAAAGCCCAGGTGAGCTCAGGATAGAACCTGACACCTCTGCAAGAAGGCTAGACTCTATCCATCGTTGTCCAATTCACCAAAATAACACAAATAGGGATTAAACTTGGGTCTCCATAGGAGAACCCAAACTACCCTACTATTGGGCCACATATGCTGGATTTCATTTTGATAGTTAGCATAAAAGGATATTCATGAGTGTGTGTATATATATTAAGGAGAACAGATACATAACTTTTGGATATGTGACATATTTTAATGGATTATTGGATTTTATCACCCCCTAACTATTGGCTATTGGCCGTGGCCACCCCTAACTATCACTTTGACGTCTGTCACCCCCAATTTAACACTTAGTATGTTCTGTCACCACGTCGTTAACTGATCACTAACTTTTGATCTTGGTACTATACTTTTGGGGGTGTCATGGGGATCTTAGGAAGGTTTTAGGGATCTTAGGAAGGTTTTAGGGATCTTAGGACACCCCAAAAGTATAGTAACAAGATCAAAAGTTAGCGATTAGTTAATATAAAAGTTGAATGTGGTCAAATGGTTTTCTTGGTTCTGCATTCAATCATACCCCATAGGGGAAATATATACAACCAGAGGCTGCCTTCATGCCTAATAAAAGGCCTAGAAAAAAGGCAACACAATCAATTATCTATATAAAATATCGACCAAATAAAAACCAAAAATCATTTCTTTCTATACTCCCTCTCAAATTGGAGCATGCGGATCACAAATGCCCAATTTGCTAAGTAGTAATTGTAGTTGTCGAGACCCCAACGACTTTGTGAACAGATCTGCAATTTGAGACTTTGTATCAATATGTAGGGGCTCCACTTCATTTGATTCGACCCGTTTCCTTACGAAATAGCAATCCATTTCAACATGCTTCGTTCGTTCATGAAACACCGGGTTATTGGCTATATGTTTGACTGCCAAATTGTCGCAAAATAATTGAGTTGGATTATCTAATTCGATACCAAGTTCCGTTAAGAGCCACCGTAACCAAATAATTTCACTAACGGTGGTCGCCATGGCCTGGTATTCAGCTTCTGCAGAGGAGCGTGACACGACCGACTGTTTCTTTGACTTCCATGAGATTGGAGCCCCGCCTAAGAGTAGAAGGTAACCACTTCTTGATCGTCTCGTATCCGGACAACCAAGCCAGTCCGAGTCGGTATGACCTACAAGGTTAGTTCCGCCTCCTTTAGGGAGAAGAATTCCTTGACCTGGGGTGGCCTTCAAATACCTTAATACTATCATTGCCTCCTCCATATGGTTTGCTCGCGGGTCACTTACGAATTGGCTAAGGACGTTAACCGAGTAGGTGATGTCGGGCCTAGTCGCTTGTAGGTACAAGAGTCTACCTACAAGTCTGCAATATTGACTAGCATCGGCTCAGACTTCTTCATCGTCTTTTGCAAGTTTGATATTTTGTTCCATGGGAAAAGCACTGGGTCGACAACCCGCCATCCCACTATCTTTAAGAATGTCAAGAACATACTTTCGTTGGCTCAAGACTAGTCCTTCTCGAGTACGCGTTACTTCTATCCCCAGGAAATACTTTAAAGTCCCAAGGTCTTTGATGCTGAATTCCTTATCAAGGAATGATGTTGTTTCCTTAATCCTTTCAATGTCATTTCCGGTCAGAATCACGTCGTCCACGTATATGAGTGCCGCGACAAACGAATCTTTGGACTTGAAAATGAGCAAGGAGTGGTCGGCTCGAGATTGTTGAAAACCAATATGTTGTAGGGAAGTGGTGAACCTTTGATACCAATTTCTCGACGCTTGTTTCAAACCATAGAGCGATCTTTTGAGTCGACACACCTTGCCTTCTCTTCCCCTTTCGAAGCCTTGCGGTATTTTCATGTATATTTCTTCGTCCAACTCTCCGTGTAGAAATGCGTTATTGACGTCCAGTTGATTAATCACCCAATTCCTTTTTGTAGCAACTGCAAGTAGAGTTCGTACGGTAACGAGTTTGGCCACCGGTGCGAAAGTGTCATGGAAATCGATTCCCTCCACTTGTGTAAACCCTTTTGCGACCAATCTCGCCTTATATCTTTCAACTTCCCCGTTCGGTTTGTATTTCAATTTGTACACCCACTTTGATTCTATAGCATGCTTCCCTTTCGGCAAATCCTCAAGGGTCCATGTTCCATTTTGTTCAAGTGCCCGAATTTCCTGTTTCATGGCTTCTCTCCAGTTCGAATCCTGCACGACTTCTTTAAAAGTCATTGGCTCATCGTTGGAACTGATGGCCGCTAGAAAAGCTTTGTGAGAATTAGTAAACTTATTATAAGAAATGAAATTAGCGATTGAGTGTACCGTGGAGGAACTTTGATCGGGGACGGGTAGAGCTTGGTCTATGGATGGTGGGAGATCGACAACGTATTCGTTGAGATGTGCCGGTCGGGATCTGTTTCTCTTTTCTCTAACCGGTATTTGGGCTGGTACATGATTCTCTATTTCTTCATGTAATGGTGGGAGATCATTGGTGGGGCCTATTTCATCCACTACTAAATTTTCCATTCCAACTTCATTTTCAAGGTGGTCACCCACGTGATCTTGCATGGATATATTTTCTTCATGCAAAGGTGAATGATTCCCTTCTGTAGTGGCTTGCTCTTGGTTTGCTTTATTATTAGTGCTTGGTTCCTCTTGAGTGGGTAGATACCAATGAGGTAGGGCGAAAATTTCCGGTTCTTTTTATTCGGTTCGAGCATTGATCTTGTCATGTGGAAAGATGTTCTCAACGAATTTTACATCCCTTGAGACCATCATTTTGTTATTCTTGATATCGAGAATCTTGTACCCTTTTGTCCCGTGCGGATAGCCCAAAAATATCCCGGGTCTCCCTTTTACTTCAAACTTGTCACATCTCGTCTCTGTGCTTCAATAGTAGGCAAGATAACCGAACACTCTCATGTGATCATAATTAGGTTTTTGGTTGAAAACCATTTCATAAGGAGTCTTGTTATAAATTACTTTTGATGGAAGTTTGTTTATAATATACGCAGCAGTAAGGATGCATTCTCCCCAAAAAGTTGATGGCAACTTGGCCTTAAATTTTAACGCCCTCGCGGTTTCTAGGAGGTGTCGATGTTTTCGTTCAACGACCCCGTTTTGTTGAGGGGTGTGGGGACATGTGGTCTCAAGGAGCATCCCTTCTTGGCTATAAAAAGACATCATTTGATTCGATGTGAATTCTCCCCCATTATCGCATCGAATTCTTTTTATACTCTTATTAAATTGTGTTTTAATCATTTTATGGAAGCTAACCAAACAATCACTCGCATCTGACTTATGTTTCAAAAGATACACCCAAACCGATCGACTAAAATCGTCGACTATAGTCAAAAAATAATTCGCTCCCGTTAAGGAAGGCGTTCGGTATTGTCCCCATATGTCGCAATGCAAGAGTTCAAAACATTCTTTTGTTTTAACAAAACTATCAAGAAATGGAAGTCTAGTAAACTTTGCCTTGGCACATGAATCACAAATTTCACCATTTGCTTTATAAGAAACAAAATCAAGAGAGGAAAGTTTACTATGGGATGCATGCCCCAAACGTTGGTGCCAAACATCACATCCTACTGCCATGGCCATCCTCTCGCTTCCCACCATCCTCATCCAATATAGACCTTGTTCGCACCTACTCGTTCCAATCAATTTCCTCGAACTCAAGTCTTGCATAACAAAGAAGTCCGAAAAAAACATTACGGTACAACCGAGATCTTTGGTTAATCGACTAACAGATAGTAAGTTACAAGTGAATTCAGGCACATATAAGACATTTCGAATCTTTGACCCGTTTGGTAAAATGCACGACCCTCTACCCTTTACGGGTATAGCGTTACCATTAGGAATGGTTACCGGCAATTCCGGTTTTGTTTCGAAATCATCATGAAGTGTTTTAAGGGTATGAGTTATGTACTCGGTGCAACCCGAGCCAACAACCCATTTGGTACCTTCGTCGAATCTACCTGCCATGTTTGCCACAGGTTGGGTGACTTCAATATTAGCCGGATTTTTCCCATTGATCATGTGCATGAACTGATCATATTGTTCTTTATTTAAGCCCAGTATAGGGCTCGTTTCGTTCTGAATGGGTTCCTTCACAATAGAATTCATCTCAACATAGGCGGCCTTAACTTTCCCTCCTTTTGTTTTACCTTTCCCAGGCCACCATTCCGGGTACCCAATCAGCTTAAAACATCCGTCACGGTTATGCCCATCCTTATCACAAAAGACACAATGCTCCACCTTGTCATCGGTAGCCTTTTTGTTGCTCTTAGGTGTGCTTCGATTCCATGTGCTACTTGCCCCGTCTTTCTTCATGAAGGCGTGAAACGCAGCGGAATCATTGTTTGTTTTCTTCCCGGTGGAAACGGCCTTTTGTTGTTCATCTTCCAAACGAGGTGGTATGCTTCTCCCAGGGCGGGTGTCGGTTTCATGGTGAGAATTTGTGTTCGAATGGTCGAAAACTCATTGTCGAGTTCGAGTAGAAACTCGTACAATCTTTCTTTGTTTTTTGATTCGGTTAGCTTTTTGCTAACTTCACATGTGCAGCCCGTACATGAACATCTTGGGACCGAAAAACTAAACTAATTTCATCCCATAGTGTTCTCAATCTAGTGTAATATGCCGATACCAAGGATCCATCTTGGCTTGTCGTCATCAAGAGCTGCTTTAATTCATATGCCCTAGGGGCACTTTCTTTCCCGAAACGTTCTTATGGATCTTTCCATATTTCTTTCGCGGAATTAGCGTATTTCACGCTAACCCTTATCTCCTTTTCCATGGCTGTAGTCAGCCACCCTCTGATCATGGCATCACAACGAAGCCATAACATGTGGTCGTCATGAGTTTTCTCCGGTTTCGGTATGGTTCCATCGACGAATCCGATTTTGTTTTTCGCAAACAAAAAAGTCTCCATCTCCTGGACCCAGTCGAGATAATTGTTATCATTCAAGGCCTCATTCACGTGCATTTTCCTGGGGTAATCAGACGGATGCAGGTAATAGGGTGAGGTGTGATCTGTGCCAGCGTTGCTGACCATTTTCGGGGTTTGTTCTTTATCACCGGCCATGTGTACGATGATCGGCGATATTTAGGGTTGGGAGTTTTTGGTTGAGCGTGTTAAAAACACTGCTCTGATACCATATAAAAGTTGAATGTGGTCAAATGGTTTTCTTGGTTCTGCATTGAATCATACCCCAGAGGGGAAATTATATACAACCAGAGGCTGCCTTCATGCCTAATAAAAGGTCTAGACAAAAGGCAACACAATCAATTATCTATACAAAATATCGACCAAATAAAAACCAAAAATCATTTCTTTCTATAGTTAACAACGTGGTGACAGAACACACTAAGTGTTAAGTTGGGGGTGACGGGCGTCAAAGTGATAGTTGAGGGTGGCAATGGCCAATAGCCAATAGTTGGGGTTGATAAAATCCAATAACCCTATTTTAATTTTTAAACCTAACCATAACATCTATTGCTACAAGTCTACAACAATCCACATAGCTGGACTTGGACCTCAGCAGTAGTACGGTGAAGGAGACCATTCGGGTTTCGAAGTGGTCTGCTGTCTCGGTGGTGATATTTTGTTATTCTTCGTCTCAAATTGCAATTAAATGAGACCAAATGCAGGGGCGGATCCATGTGTATGGGTGGGTGGATGGGCGGGCACATCCGAAAATAAAATTTTAGAGTATTTTATAGTCAAAAAACCTGATCACACCTTTTGAAAATATGGCTGAACCCCTCATTCGCACCACTAGAAAATAATTCATGCGTCCGCTTCTAACCAAATGAGACCTCTACATAGTTTGCTGATGTGGGTTAAATTCCCATTTATATGGGGAAGATTGATCCAAACCCATATCAAGAATGGGCCAAAGCCCACTGGGTTGGGCCCGAAATTGGGTTATTCAACAATAATTTAATAGCACCAATTATGCTGGTTGAAACTTGAGGATGATGAGTTTTCTGTATTATTCTTTTTCTTTTATATTTTTTCTATAAACAGGCAATGTTTTTTCTTCATGCATTCTGCTTTTAGAGAGGTTCAAGAATCACATAATTTAGGCACATTCTTAGCCATGTAAAACTGTGTACTATTTTTCTTTTCATGTTATTGTCTTGGTTTTAGAAAGTGCGAGGCGCTCCGAGACTTTTTGTAACACCTCGAAAATTCATGTCCAATATTATATTGACACGTGTCACGGACTTTAAACGTGTAAAGAATTAAGTTAGAGGGACTAAAGTTGACAAACAAGGAATCTATGTGTATAAAAGGATTCAAAGTGTCAACAATGGATAAATATACTCTAAAATAGCCCAACATGATGTTTATACCTTCAAACGAATAAATCATGGATCATACGAAGCTAAAAATGAAAGAAAGTGAGAGATTACAAACTACAGGGGTTAAATGTGACAACATGTTTAACGTATACCTCTGAGTGTCCTTTAGCAAACCCGAAGCTTTGTAACGATTAATTATGCTCACTAGAATGTGTGATAAAAATTTCACAAAGTTCCGTTATCGTATGAGAAAGTTATGACAATATTCGTATACGAGGGGTTAAAAGCGTCAACGTTGGAATTTATGGCTTTTCGGGTGATCACAAAGTTAATCAAGGACTTGCCAATGTTTAAACATGTCATGGAGCCCTTAGAAGTAAGGTTAGAGGGCCAAAAGTGCAAGAAAAACACTTAAAACCACGTTAGGAAGGACCAGGGGCTGAATTGCAAATAAATGAAACTTGTTTGGCTGGTTCTGGAGGGCCAGGCGGCCCGCGTAAGAATCCCTTAGGGGCTTACGCGGCCCGCGAGAGCAGAGCATGCCAGCGACAGAAAAAGACCTGCAGCTGCCAGTCAGGTCTGTAACCGACTTTAAACCTTGTTTTCTTATACCAGGGACTCCCCCACTGGTATTTCATGCACTAGGGACAGTTGGGACCATCTTGTAACACTTGTAGACTTGCATGGCAAGATCTAATGGCACTAAGTTTGCTATATAAGAGCTCCCAAGTTGTAACACTTTGTTCATCATTTGCAAACATTCACAAGTTCACTTTTGGTGCTCCTCTGATCAGCAACCAACTTCTCTTAGGATCCATAAGCATACTTAGGACCTTTGTGAGTGTCCTTAATCCTTCTTATTTCAGTTTAGCTTAATTAATTAGCTAAAAGTCAAACCATCGTAATTAAGGTTTGACTTCGAGATTAATTAAAATTTGTTCAGTTAAATCTCGAATTAAAAGTACCTATAAGTAGGTATTTATGTGGGTAATAAACCCTTAAAAGGGTACTCTCTGATTCCCACTCTAACTAGGTCAATTGTCGGGTCAAAGCTAACTTTAAAAAGTCATCAGAATACTTATTTTCAAATTAATGCATAATTAGCAATGTAGGATCCATGTAACCTGTTTTATCATTAATATAACTTGGTAATTAATGTAAGAACATGTCTAAACATGTTCAAACCGACAATTTTCAGTTTAGACTCGGTTCGGAACCGAAAGGCGCAAAATTTGACTTTTGCATTGACTTTCGATTCTGACCCATTGTAGCATGATTTAGAAATGCCTTAGAGCCCTATTAGGACCAGGTTTCATGTTAGTATAACCCTCTGTAATTATACACCTTGGTTCAATAGTTATCCGATTCGTATGCATGTTCCCGTTAATTGCTTATTTGTTGACTATTATGCCCATATAACCATAAAATATGATTTTTGAAAATATAAAAGAGTAGACACCTTGGTTACTGATTCATAAACTTGTACCCAAAAATTGATATCAGTTTGAGGTCTAGATTAGGAGTTATGCTCATTAGCGTAATTAGAAGGCTTTTTATGAATTAAATGGCATAATTAGCATATAGCCTATCTAAACCCGATTTTTAATACCAAACTTTTTACCCACTGATGTAATATAATATTTTGGGATTATTGAAGATTTTTAATTAATTTTAGGCTGAGCATAACATAGAGTAGTAGCTTTAATTCGGTTAATGCCGGTTTTGCCCTTTTGGGCTATAAAATGAGTTTTACAAATCTTTTTGACCCCAAACCTTTTGCTACTGATTTTATATGATGAATAAATTATTTTAAACCTTCTGGAATAAAAAAAATATCAGTTTTCTATATAGAACCCGGAAATGACTCCAAATCGCCTTTTTAAGCGTTTTTAACGCATAGTATGTATTAAAACTATTTTAAACATATAAGGTTTGATACCTACTGATGTTTTAAGTATATTTTTATACTTTGACAGTAGGCTAAAGTTTTAAACCCAGAATTCCAGTTTTGACTTTTTTTAGCCTATGTGAAATTACCAAAATACCCCTAAGGTGCATAGTTTGGTTTTAAATGATAAATTTCACATATATCTAGTAACCTACTGTTATAACTTATTAAATTAAGTATATTTACTAAATGAATCAGACCTGTAACTCAGATTAATAATTAAACTCTTTTATAACCTTTTAAATGACCAAAATGCCCTTACGAGGCATAATTTGAGTTTAAATCCATTACGGGCATAATAGGGGATATCTTACTGATGTCACAACATATTTAAGGCATGTTAACTTAGGAAACCTGTATATGGCTCTTATGGTTACCCGTTACGCATCCTTCACGTTCGGTTCGGTTTATGTAACTAGTTTGCATAAATTGACCGAAACGGGTCAAACCTTATCATTTTTGTCTCAAAATCCAGAATGTGTTTAGTTTACCCATATTATACAAGTCTTCAAACTTTTCGGGTCTAAATCACGTTCCATTCCGGTCTTCGCTTATACACGCGTTTGAACCGTATTTTCCTTTGAAAACTAACCGGTCTAAGCTTAAGCTTAATTAAAGACCCGTTAGGAATCTAATAGGTTATTATAAACCTTTGTTCCAGAATAGGAGACCCAGTAAAAGCTACACGCACTTGCTATTTGTGATTTATACTTGCAAAGGTAAATACTTTTAACTTATTTTCCCTATACGGGCTTGGGGTATGGTATATAAAATACCGCTTGGTCGGGCATTGAATCTTTATTCGAATAGAGGTTAAATCATTGAAATGCTCCGTTTGGAAATGTTTTGTTTGCTTAAAGCCTTTGGGGGGTTAATGACCATGTCCCGGATATCCTTGGCATCATTTTACGAAATGGCCACGACCTAAGCACGGGGTGTAGGCGTACACCCGTCAGTGCCTAAATAAATAATGTGGTGTGTCTATTAATCTTTAACCTGGCAAAAAAAAACCGGGTTACTGAACGCATAAGAAACATGTAATTCGTTTACAAGATTATATTCAAATAATTATCCCAAGTTATAAAAAGTTTTGTGCCACGTGCATTCAAATCAATTTTATTAAACTTTTCAAAATGAGTCAGTTAAATTGTATTTACCAGTGTAAACTGACGTATTTTCCCAAAAAGGTTAAGTGCAGGTACTACTCGAACTAGGCTGGCTTTCTCCTAGCCTCCACTATAAGTCTCGCAAGCTTGGATGTCATAAAACTGTTGAACAATGTTTCCTCTTTATTTTTGATCCGCCTGTGGATCTGTTTCAACTATTTCGTGATACTTAATATTACAATTCATTAAAGTTGAAATGAATCTATCTTTGCTTCCGCTGTGCATTTATATATTGTGTTGTTTGACTATAATGATATCAACTACGTCATGATACTCCCCACCGGGCCCACCGGTAATACGTGGAAATATCGGGGTGTGACAGGTTGGTATCAGAGCCAACACTGAGTGAATTAAACACTAGTCTTTTGTGTTTAATCTCAGTTACACAATTGCACATTTCTCGAGTTTTCGAGTCTAGACAAAGAACATAGGACAAATCCTGATTTTGTTTTATTTTGTCTTTTATTTTATTCTTTGTTGTTATCTTTGTTTATGTTGACAGGTCTAAATATGCCGCCAAGATTCTTCAGAAGAAAGGGAAAGTCACCTGTAACAGGCCACGACCAGGAGGCCGGGCCTTCTCAAAGACGAACCTCACCCGTCAACATACATACCAGTCCACAGGGAGACTGGAGGGCACATCTACAGCCAGTGAGGCGATCTGTCTCGTTAGCTTCGTCACCTTCTTACTTACACTCTTTTGGACCCCATTCAGAAAATGAGCCCGAAAACCCACAGCCTTCATTTATCCCTCTCCAGAGGTCCAACTCTCGTCACTCTTTTGATAACCTGTCTCATATCTTTCGAAGCCGGTTCAACCTGGCAAATTACCTCGACGAACCAGTGGGTGTTAACCCATTGGGACCCGAAGATCATTTTTCTGGAGATCACGCCATGGATATGGATGAGGATACTGACCCTACCGAACCACCGACTGGTACCCCCACACATCCCATAGAAATTTCTGATGGGTCATCTTTTCATGGATCACCTTACCGTGGTCCAGATAGCTACCAAGCAAGATTCAACCAGTTCGAATGGTATTTCACACCCTCTTACCATTCAATGCCTCAGCAGCAGCAGCAATCGGATTCTTCCAGGGATTCTCGCTTTGTGGCAGTTACCCCGCCACCACCACCACCTCAGCAGCAGCCTCCTGAGCCACTGAGGCGAAGGAGAACAAACGCACGAATGTCCGTGCAAGGAAGAGGAGTGCATATCAGCACCCCCCAACCATCGAGTAGCAGCCACTATCCGCCGCTCCGAGAAGACCAGCAGTTTGGGGGACCTTCAAATCCCAACCTGGAAGTGAACTCTGCACCTGTCATGCCACCACCGTTGGGCTTTGACAACCCAATTCCCACGTACGCTGGCCCGGCAACGTATAATCCCTTCGAGCAGCCAGCTCACACTAGCTTCAACTATGCGGAGATCGACCCATACCTGGCGGCGTGGAACTACAATGCTCTTAACCCCGAAGGGCCCTACGGAACTCCTTGGGGAGTTGGATACCCAGCTTATGGGTACCAACAACAACCGTCTCTTCAACCTCCACATCAGCCGCAGCCGCAGGTGCCACGGTTTTCCCCGCCAGAACGGGAGGAAATTCTCCAAAGACTGGACCAGGTTGAACAGGAAGTTCACAGAGATCGCAGGGAACGACAAGGTTTCTTCAAGGGATTAGCAAGTTTAATAAAAGGAAAGAGCAAGAAGGACCATTGAAACCTTCAAATTGTTGGTTGTAATTCCTTGTTTTCAGTTGAGCCCCTGCATGGGCCTGTCTTTCTGTTTTAACCCCTACGTGGGCAAGTCTTTTGTTTGGCCCCTGCGTGGGTATGTTTGTTTGTTTAAACCCCTGCGTGGGCATGTTGTTTCGGTAGAAGTCCCGTTAGGGAAGACTCGTATTTTTAAATATGTGATGGAATGGTTAGTTTAAATTTTCATTTTATTAATTATATGCATAAACATAAAAGGTGAAATAAATAGAATAACATTCCTACTAAAAGATCTACCATTATAATAAAATGGCAAAAATCTAAAAAGGACAGACCTAGCCATGTGTCACCTTAAGACAGGGCCAAGATGGTAGTTCCACAATTAGATTCAGATCCATATTAACATCTCAATTTAGGATTGTTCTGCATTAAATGTTAATAAGAATCTTAAAAGGTAAAACCTAGCTTGTATGTCATTATAAGACCTGGACAATATGGTAAAAGTTGTTTTAAAAAGATTCAAATCCCTGTTAACATCTGCAAACATGTTAACATTCTTGGCTAATGTGATCCGCAAAATCACACATGTCACCCTTGTGTTGAATTATCCCAATTCTTTATTATTAACTAAACATCCGATTGTGATGTAATGCCTACGGGCTATAATTATTGTCATATAAGACAAAAGACAGTCGTAGATTATAAACTCCCTGTCAAGAAAGGTAATGAACTTGGATTCAAACCTTAATGCCTCGATTCCATAAAATCTGGGCTTATGAACCAAACTTGTCCACGTGACTAGGCCTTTTGTGCCATTACTAACTTATAATTTAGGATTATGATAAAGATCCTGAATAATTATATATTTATCAAATTAACTAAAATGGCTATTAAAACCATGGTTAATAAATCGTCAAGAACGATAGTACTGTTTAGGCTTCTAAATAAACCTTATCCTTACTTTCTTTATGTAGCAATTAAAGCTACATGACTAGGTTAGAAGAGGGAAACAGTCATCCGGTGGAAAACCATGAAAATACTAAGATACATGTGACCGGTGCGGAGCTGCAATCATTAGTAGATAATGCTGTTACAAAAGCTATAGAGCGGCAGTATAACGAATCAAGCGGGACCCGAAGTAGGACCCTATCTGCGCCGCATTCCAAGCCTAAGACTCAATCAGAGGCTCACAGCAAGCCACCCTCCAAGAAAGATGAGCCAAAGAGGGATGATGATCGACATTCCTCAAACCAAAACAGTGTTCCATCCAAGAAGATAGTATTTGATGATAAACCACGTACCAAGTCCTGTACTTATAAATACTTTGTTTCTTGTAAACCCCGGGATTTTACTGGTGAAAAAGGGGCAGTTGATTGCATGACATGGTTGGATGAAATGGATACCGTGGTTGATATCAGCGGGTGCGCTGATAAGGATGTGGTAAAGTTTGTCTCTCAGTCATTCAAAGGTGAGGCACTAGCCTGGTGGAGATCCTTGATCCAGGCTATAGGGAAAATCCCATTGTACAATCTGTCATGGGATCAGTTTATGACGTTGATCAAGGAGAACTACTGCCCTCAGCATGAGGTTGAGAAGATTGAATCTGATTTCTTGTCTTTGGTTATGAAGAACCTGGATTGCCAAGCCTACCTTACCAGCTTCAATACAATGTCAAGGTTGGTTCCTTATCTTGTGACACCTGAACCCAAGAGGATAGCTCGTTTCATCAGGGGTTTAGCCCCAGAAATCAAGGCCAGTGTGAAGGACTCTAGACCAGCTACTTTTCAGTCTGCAGCTGATATATCATTGTCCCTTACTTTGGACGCAGTCAGGCAGAGATCGCTAAGGAACACCGATGCCGAAAAGAGGAAGCGTGAGGATGACAACTCACGACATTCAGACAAAAGACATAAGGGAAACCATGATCACAAAAAGAGTTCGGGATCCAAGAAAGATAGTCATCAGTCGGGTGATAAACCCAAGTGTAAGGTTTGTAAGAAGCACCATTTTGGGAGGTGCAGACTCGAGTCAAAATCCCAGTCACAGCCAAGGGCATGTGGGATTTGCAAGTCTTCTGAGCACAAGACCTTGGACTGTAAGAAAATCAAGGATGCTACGTGCTATAGCTACAATGAAAAAGGGCACATCAGGTCCAACTGCCCAAAACTCGCAAAGAAGACTGAGGATGGGAAAAAGACCAATGCTAGGGTCTTCAGGATGGATGCAAAGGAAGCTGTTCAGGACGACAATGTGATCATAGGTACCTTCCTCATAAATGATGTTTATGCGAGAATGCTATTTGATTCAGGAGCTGATAAATCTTTTGTAGATAATAAGTTTTGTAAGTTACTGAATTTACCTGTTAAAACCCTAAGTGTAAAATATGAGGTGGAATTAGCTGATGGCACGTTAGAAACCGCCTCAACCGTATTAGATGGATGTTTCATATCCATTAGGAACCACTCCTTTCCACTATCCTTACTTCCTTTAAAGTTAGCCGGTTTTGACATCGTTTTAGGCATGGACTGGTTATCTCATAACCAGGCCCAGATCGACTGTAACAAGAAGCAAGTGGTGATCAAGACTCCGTCTGGTGAGCCACTCACCATTCAGGGAGACACACAGTATGGACGGCCTAAGCAAGTGTCTATGCTCAAGGCCTCTAGGTGTCTGAAGAAGGGTTGTGTCATCTACATGGCACAAGTGACCATTGATGAGCCGAAACCTAAGATTGAGGATATCCCCGTCATTTCTGAATACCCCGAAGTTTTCCCTGAAGAACTACCTGGTTTACCACCAGATAGACAAGTAGAATTCAGAATTGACATCATCCCTGGAGCAGCGCCTGTCGCAAGAGCGCCTTATAGGTTAGCACCAACGGAAATGAAGGAATTAAGGACACAACTAGATGATTTGCTAGCTAAAGGTTTTATTAGACCTAGTTCGTCTCCTTGGGGAGCGCCAATTCTATTTGTCAAGAAAAAAGATGGATCGATGCGTCTGTGCATCGATTACCGTGAGCTTAATAAGGTTACTATCAAGAATAGGTATCCTTTGCCCAGGATCGATGATCTGTTCGATCAATTACAAGGGGCAAGCTACTTCTCTAAGATCGATTTGAGGTCAGGCTATCATCAATTGAAGGTTAAAGATGAAGATGTACACAAGACTGCATTTAGGACTCGTTATGGTCATTACGAGTTCCTAGTGATGCCTTTTGGGCTCACTAATGCACCTGCCGCATTCATGGATCTCATGAATCGCGTCTGCAAGCTCTACTTGGACAAATTTGTCATCGTCTTCATTGACGACATCCTCATCTACTCGAAGAACCAAGCTGACCATGAGAAACACCTTCGCTGTATTCTTAAACTTCTACATCATGAAAAACTCTACGCCAAATTTTCGAAGTGTGAATTTTGGCTTCGAGAAGTCCAATTCCTTGGACATGTGGTTAGTGAACGTGGTATCCAAGTAGATCCCGCTAAGGTGGAAGCAGTTATGAATTGGCAAGAGCCAAAGACGCCCACTGAGATTCGCATCTTTCTAGGGCTAGTAGGATACTACAGGCGATTTATTGAAAACTTCTCAAGAATTGCAGCACCCCTGACTTTACTCACCCGCAAGAATAGAAAGTTTGATTGGGGGCCTAAGCAGCAAGAATCCTTCGATATTTTGAAGCAAAAGTTGAGCAACGCTCCTGTATTGACGTTGCCTGATGGAATTGATGAATTTGTGGTATATTGTGATGCATCACACACCGGAATGGGCTGTGTGCTTATGCAGAAAGGCAAGGTCATTGCCTATGCTTCACGACAGTTAAAGGTACATGAGAAGAACTACACCACCCATGACTTAGAGCTAGGTGCCGTTGTATTTGCACTAAAACTATGGAGGCATTACCTGTATGGAACCAAGTGTGTGATCTACTCGGATCACAAAAGCCTTCAACACTTGTTCAATCAGAAGGACTTGAACATGAGGCAGCGACGCTGGATGGAAACTTTAAATGATTATGATTGTGAGATAAGATACCATCCAGGCAAGGCGAATGTAGTTGCTGATGCCTTAAGTAGAAAGGAAAGAGTGAAGCCTATAAGAATCAATGCCAAGAGCATTGAGATAAAGAATAGTTTGAATGAAAGGTTGTTAGCTGCACAGAAAGAAGCTGTGTTGGAAGCTAACTATCCTGATGAAAAGCTAGGAGTAACTGAAGAACAGTTATCCTATGACAAGGACGGAATCCTAAGGTTAAATGGACGAATATGGGTTCCAGTTTATGGAGGACTTCGGGATGTTATCCTCCAGGAAGCCCACAGTTCTAAATATTCTGTTCATCCTGGAGCTGATAAGATGTACCAGGATCTGAAGGCAAACTATTGGTGGATAGGCTTGAAAAAGTCTATAGCTGCTTATGTAGCAAAATGTTCGACGTGTGCACAAGTCAAAGCTGAACATCAGAAGCCGTCAGGTTTGCTACAACAACCTGAACTTCCCACATGGAAATTGGAGATGGTAACAATGGATTTCATCACCAAGTTGCCAAAGACAAGGAAAGGAAATGATACTATATGGGTGATAGTAGATAGACTGACTAAGTCAACACATTTCCTACCCATTAAGGAAACTTATAGCTCCGACATGTTAGCCCAATTGTACGTAGATAAGATTGTATCTCTGCATGGCGTACCAGTGTCAATTATCTCTGACAGAGATACCAGATATACATCTCATTTTTGGAAAAGTTTCCAACAGTCTTTGGGCACGCGCTTGAATTTTAGTACAGCTTACCATCCTCAGACAGATGGGCAGAGTGAGCGTACCATCCAAACTTTGGAAGACATGCTTCGTGCATGTGTAATTGATTTAGGTGGCAGTTGGGATAACCACCTGCCATTGATCGAGTTCTCCTATAACAATAGCTATCATACGAGCATTAAGGCTGCGCCTTTCGAGGCATTATATGGTAGGAGAAGTTCAATTATCAGGACCGGACTTAGTCTTTGAAACGACGGACAAGATTGTCCATATTCGTGACCGCCTGAAAGCTGCCAGGGATAGGCAGAAAAGTTATGCTAATAAAAGGCGAAAACCTCTAAAGTTTGAGGTTGGCGATAAGGTTTTGCTAAAGGTATCACCCTGGAAGGGAGTGATGCGATTTGGTAAGAAAGGTAAGTTAAGCCCAAGGTATATAGGACCATTCGAGATCATCGAATGTGTCGGGTCAGTGGCTTACAAGTTAAACTTACCTGAAGAGCTCAGTGGTATTCACAACGTATTCCACGTCTGCAATCTGAAGAAATGCCTAGCTGACGAATCACTAGTCATACCACATACGGATGTGCATATAGATGAGAGCTTGAAATTTGTGGAAAAACCATTGTCGATTGAGGATCGACAGGTAAAGAAGCTTCGAAGGAAGCATGTGCCTATTGTAAAGGTCAAATGGGATGCCCGCAGAGGTCCCGAATACACGTGGGAGGTAGAGTCCACAATGAAAGAAAAGTACCCTCAATTGTTTCAGTAAATCTCGACGTCGAGATTTCTTTTAAGGGGGTGAGGATGTAACACCTCAAAAATTCACGTCCAATATTATATTGACACGTGTCACGGACTTTAAACGTGTAAAGAATTAAGTTAGAGGGACTAAAGTTGACAAACAAGGAATCTATGTGTATAAAAGGATTCAAAGTGTCAACAATGGATAAATATACTCTAAAATAGCCCTACATGATGTTTATACCTTTAAACGAATAAATCATGGATCATACGAAGCTAAAAATGAAAGAAAGTGAGAGATTACAAACTACAGGGGTTAAATGTGACAACATGTTTAACGTATACCTCTGAGTGTCCTTTAGCAAACCCGAAGCTTTGTAACGATTAATTATGCTCACTAGAATGTGTGATAAAAATTTCACAAAGTTCCGTTATCGTATGAGAAAGTTATGACAATATTCGTATACGAGGGGTTAAAAGCGTCAACGTTGGAATTTATGGCTTTTCGGGTGATCACAAAGTTAATCAAGGACTTGCCAATGTTTAAACATGTCATGGAGCCCTTAGAAGTAAGGTTAGAGGGCCAAAAGTGCAAGAAAAACACTTAAAACCACGTTAGGAAGGACCAGGGGCTGAATTGCAAATAAATGAAACTTGTTTGGCTGGTTCTGAAGGGCCAGGCGGCCCGCGTAAGAATCCCTTAGGGGCTTACGCGGCCCGCGAGAGCATGCCAGCTACAGAAAAAGACCTGCAGCTTCCAGTCAGGTCTGTAACCGACTTTAAACCTTGTTTTCTTATACCAGGGGCTCCCCCACTGGTATTTCATGCACTAGGGACAGTTGGGACCATTTTGTAACACTTGTAGACTTGCATGGCAAGATCTAATGGCACCAAGTTTGCTATATAAGAGCTCCCAAGTTGTAACACTTTGTTCATCATTTGCAAACATTCACAAGTTCACTTCTAGAGCTCCTCTGATCAGCAACCAACTTCTCTTAGGATCCATAAGCATACTTAGGACCTTTGTGAGTGTCCATAATCCTTCTTATTTCAGTTTAGCTTAATTAATTAGCTAAAAGTCAAACCGTCATAATTAAGGTTTGACTTCAGGATTAATTAAAATTTGTTCAGTCAAATCTCGAATTAAAAGTACCTATAAGTAGGTATTTATGTGGGTAATATACCCTTAAAAGGGTACTCTCTGATTCCCACTCTAACTAGGTCAATTGTCGGGTCAAAGCTAACTTTAAAAAGTCATCAGAATACTTATTTTCAAATTAATGCATAATTAGCAATGTAGGATCCATGTAACCTGTTTTATCATTAATATAACTTGGTAATTAATGTAAGAACACGTCTAAACATGTTCAAACCGACAATTTTCAGTTTAGACTCGGTTCGGAACCGAAATGCGCAAAATTTGACTTTTGCATTGACTTTCGATTCTGACCCATTGTAGCATGATTTAGAAATGCCTTAGAGCCCTATTAGGACCAGGTTTTATGTTAGTATAACCCTCTGTAATTATACACCTTGGTTCAATAGTTATCCGATTCGTATGCATGTTCCCGTTAATTGCTTATATGTTGACTATTATGCCCATATAACCATAAAATATGATTTTTGAAAATATAAAAGAGTAGACACCTTGGTTACTGATTCATAAACTTGTACCCAAAAATTGATATCAGTTTGAGGTCTAGATTAGGAGTTATGCTCATTAGCGTAATTAGAAGGCTTTTTATGAATTAAATGGCATAATTAGCATATAGCCTATCTAAACCCGATTTTTAATACCAAAATTTTTACCCACTGATGTAATATAATATTTTGGGATTATTGAAGATTTTTAATTAATTTTAGGCTGAGCATAACATAGAGTAGTAGCTTTAATCCGGTTAATGCCGGTTTTGCCCTTTTGGGCTATAAAATGAGTTTTACAAATCTTTTTGACCCCAAACCTTTTGCTACTGATTTTATATGATGAATACATTATTTTAAACCTTCTGGAATAATAAAAATATCAGTTTTCTATATAGAACCCGGAAATGACTCTAAATCGCCTTTTTAAGCGTTTTTAACGCATAGTATGTATTAAAACTATTTTAAACATATAGGGTTTGATACCTACTGATATTTTAAGTATATTTTTATACTTTGACAGTATGCTAAAGTTTTAAACCCAGAATTCCAGTTTTGACTTTTTTTAGCCTATGTGAAATTACCAAAATACCCCTAAGGTGCATAGTTTGGTTTTAAATGATAAATTTCACATATATCTAGTACCCTACTGTTATAACTTATTAAATTAAGTATATTTACTAAATGAATCAGACCTGTAACTCAGATTAATAATTAAACTCTTTTATAACCTTTTAAATGACCAAAATGCCCTTACGAGGCATAATTTGAGTTTAAATCCATTACGGGCATAATAGGGGATATCTTACTGATGTCACAACATATTTAAGGCATGTTAACTTAGGAAACCTGTATATGGCTCTTATGGTTACCCGTTACGCATCCTTCGCGTTCGGTTCGGTTTATGTAACTAGTTTGCATAAATTGACCGAAACGGGTCAAACCTTATCATTTTTGTCTCAAAATCCAGAATGTGTTTAGTTTACCCATATTATACAAGTCTTCAAACTTTTCGGGTCTAAATCACGTTCCATTCCGGTCTTCGCTTATACACGCGTTTGAACCGTATTTTCCTTTGAAAACTAACCGGTCTAAGCTTAAGCTTAATTAAAGACCCGTTAGGAATCTAATAGGTTATTATAAACCTTTGTTCCAGAATAGGAGACCCAGTAAAAGCTACACGCACTTGCTATTTGTGATTTATACTTGTAAAGGTAAATACTTTTAACTTATTTTCCCTATACGGGCTTGGGGTATGGTATATAAAATACCGCTTGGTCGGGCATTGAATCTTTAATCGAATAGAGGTTAAATCATTGAAATGCTCCGTTTGGAAATGTTTTGTTTGCTTAAAGCCTTTGTGGGGTTAATGACCATGTCCCGGATATCCTTGGCATCATTTTACGAAATGGCCACGACCTAAGCACGGGGTGTAGGCGTACACCCGTCAGTGCCTAAATAAATAATGTGGTGTGTCTATTAATCTTTAACCCGGCAAAAAAAAACCGGGCTACTGAACACATAAGAAACATGTAATTCTTTTACAAGATTATATTCAAATAATTATCCAAAGTTATAAAAAGTTTTATGCCACGTGCATTCAAATCAATTTTATTAAACTTTTCAAAATGAGTCAGTTAAATTGTATTTACCAGTGTAAACTGACGTATTTTCCCAAAAAGGTTAAGTGCAGGTACTACTCGAACTAGGCTGGCTTTCTCCTAGCCTCCATTATAAGTCTCGCAAGCTTGGATGTCATAAAACTGTTGAACAATGTTTCCTCTTTATTTTTGATCCGCCTGTGGACCTGTTTCAACTATTTCATGATACTTAATATTACAATTCATTAAAGTTGAAATGAATCTATCTTTGTTTCCGCTGTGCATTTATATATTGTGTTGTTTGACTATAATGATATCAACTACGTCACGATACTCCCCACCGGGCCCACCGGTAATACGTGGAAATATCGGGGTGTGACACTTTTACGTCTTCAAAGCCGAGCCGTGAGGTGAGAGCTTTACGTACGTTAGGTGTTGATCTATGGACATATAATAAGCTTTACTTACGACCAATGACGGACCCATGAATTACTTTCTGGGGTCCGCCCCTGTTTACGACTAAAAGTTGCATCTCTCTCATCTTTTTACATATCATTATTTTTTATCAAGTAAATCATCCATGCTCTCTTCGACCTTTCGGTCATTTTGACCTGCATGTTTATGGCGTTTTCCGTTCTAAACAATAGTCTGCTTCATTTTGTCTTTTGGAGTTAAACTTGTTTATAATTCTTTTAAGAACTTAGTGAGGTTACTATTATCTTTTGCTTATTGTTTATCTTTATTATTATACTAAGGCCCTAACAAGGAGAGATTTGGAGCATTTGGCATCTTTGAATCTAGCACAAAATGTTGTTTGTTTACAATGGTCATTCATGAGTGACTATTTTACTATCTTTAGTGTTCATTCTAATCTTTTCTCATGATTTCTAATTTTTATTTAAGTTTGTAGCCATTATGCTTATCTCTAGTCTATATAAATTCCCATTTTAGTTGCAAAATTTTATTTAAGTTTATAACCATTATGCTTATCTCTAGTCAATATAAACCATTGGGTGTCAGCCTAGTGGCCACCAACCCCCACTCTAATCCGGCTCGAGGACCCTGTGAGGTCACGCGTTCGAATCCTGGGTGATACCAGGCTCTTCAGTTCCCCTCGAGTTGGTAGGGGTTTCGCCGCCAGGCAGCGTTGTCGGGTCACTAGCTTGGGAAGTGGGATCACTTTCGCGGTCGGGGATACCGTGCATCTACCCTTTTTTTAGTCTATATAAATTCCCATTTTAGTTACAAATATTGATCACTTTCTGAAATTTAGATGATAAATATACTCCCGGTTTTTGGTTATTAGATAGTGATAAAAGCTTTGGGCCATGTTGATGTGGTTAAATTTTATAACAACCAACAAAAGCCCGAAGCCAAGGAAAAACGCCACCCACGCAGACGACGTTGTTGACTCGGCCCGCTATCATTCCAAAGGAAACCCGCCGTCTAGAAGTCTAATGTGTTAAAGCCTTGCCTCAAATGATAACATTTTTGCTTTAGGCATGAATCAAACCCATAACATCTGCTTTAAAAGTTCTCAGTGGTGTGCCAAAACATCAAAAAATGTGTACAAGTTAAAGTGGAGTAAACCGTCAAAATCGTCCCTGGGGTTTGGATACAATTGCCAAATCCATCCAAAAAGCTTTTTTCTTAACCGGACCAATGAGGTTTCAAAATCGTTACCAATCCATCCACTTTTGTAATCCCGTTAAAAACTTGTTAAATGAGGGGTATTTTGGTCGATTTGTTTAACTCTTATTTGTTTAACTCTGAATGAACCACCACACAAAACATCATAATCGCAATTTAATCCACA
This sequence comes from Helianthus tuberosus, assembly GCA_030545235.1. Taxonomy (NCBI): domain Eukaryota; kingdom Viridiplantae; phylum Streptophyta; class Magnoliopsida; order Asterales; family Asteraceae; genus Helianthus; species Helianthus tuberosus. The sequence continues at coordinate 196,589,965 of CM060448.1, read as the reverse complement.
ATCGTCTCTTCCCTCATCTTTTTGCTCCACCACATGCGATCCTTTTTCCATTTCAATCCACCAAATAGTCTTCGAAGGGAAGCATTGGTTTGTTGGTTTTTATCAAATTTTTATTACAGATGAACGTGGCAATAATTTTGAAATATCAGTGGTCCAGTTAAGAAAAAGCCTTTTTAGATGGTTCTAACAATTGTATCCAAACCTTAGAGACGATTGTGTACTCAGTTAAAGTGAAAGAACAATTAATTCTTTTTTTACTTTTCATAATTACATCTATATCTATATCTATATCTCTATCTATAATAAAAGAACAATAGGTTGGGACACATGTCCCCTCCACATTCATCTGAGACACATGTCCCCTTCTCCTTTCATTTGCTATCGTGTTCGTCATTAAGCCTATCCACGTCTCCTCATTCTGAACCGGGTTTTTTTCTCCATGTTTTCTTTCAAACCCTAATCCTTTCCCCAAAATATTCAACCGTTTATACTCTTCCCTCTGCAACTCAAGGCGAACTTGTCATATTCTTCAAAATATTTCATTGTTCTCTTTATCTCTCTCTAATATTACCCACCTAAGATCCGCCCCTGCATAGTCCTATTCAGTAGGGTTTCTCTAATCCCATTCAGTAGGGTTTTAAATCCAAAACAGATCCTGAATCAGCATACACAAAATTGAAATTAAAGAATGATGATGAGAGTTTCGGTGTTAAAAATAGACAAAGAACCGGTTAGATCTGCAGGTCAATTAAGTTCTTCGATTCTGTTCAGCGGTTAGATCTCCCCTAATTTGCTTTCCGTGAGGGCAACTTCAACGGTAATCCTTATAATAATTTTCTTTGTTGTTATCGGTAACCGATTTACTCCTTATCTTTCCAATTTGTATGTGACTGATGTGTATATAAATGGTTTCTGTTTGTTTTGTTTTGTTTAAATTGTTTGTTTTTGTTTGGTTTTAGTGTGTTGGAATGTGTTTTTGTGGATTCATGTGATTTGAGGGGGATATGTGTTTTTGTGGTGAATTGTTTGACTTTTGAGTTTTTGTTTATGTTTTGATTTGGGCTAGGTTAGAGTTTGGGACCTAATATTATATTAGTTTCATTTTATTTTTTAACATAATACAACTATACTTCGGTTCGATAAATTCCCAATATACAATCTCAACTTTACCTCAGATTACTCAAACTTATTGTATTTTTGTTTAAGTGATGCTTATTTATTTAATAAATTAATATCATATGAAGTTTATCTTTGGTTTTTCTACATACACAAGGTTAGAATGTAGATGATTGATTATTTAATATATATATTTTAGGATTTATTAGTGTAGTTTGTCATAATTTTTTATTATCATTATCATATGTAGAAACACCAATTCTGATGTAGGAATTGCGAATTTTGTAAGTGATTAGATTATTGAATTAAACATTAGTTTTGGCCGATGCAACGAGTTTACCCGACCCAATCCGTACCGAACCAATTCTTTTTTAATATTTAACGATAGACATCCGCCCCAAAAAGCTCCGCCCCCCATGAAAAAAATTCTTAGGTCCGCCACTGGCTCTGATGTGGTTAATATTTTACTCGGTAATTTTGAAGGTCTTTGTTCATGTTATTTTAATCGATCTGCAAAAGCATCTGTTTTTGATTTGAATATGAAGGTTTGTTATGGTAATTTTTTGATTTGAATATGAAGGTTTGTTATGGCCCTTAATGACGTCCAAACTCCGTGGCGGCAAGAACGTTAGCAAGAAACACTGCCGTTCTCGCCCTGGCCGGCTTCTCAGCAACAGCCGCAATGCCAAGCCGGGTCCGGTTTGCGAGCCAAGGTTGGTTGACTAGTTGCTGCAGTTGTTTATGCTGCTGGTGGAGTCGGATCATTTGGAATGCAGTTGTTTATACTGATATAGTTAACAACCATAAGTTTGCTACTTATCATAGCTATAAGTTGTTAATACAGCATGCAAAACATGTGTAGTTCATGGCTATTATTTAGGGGATTTACTTTTGCATCTTGCTGTGCATTTTTTTTTGTAATTTTAGTTGGTTATGAAAGTCTACTTTGCTGGTAAAATGTTTTAACTTTCTTTGCTTCACTGAAACACGTAATCATCTTTTGTTTCCATTTTTTTTACTTTCTTGAATTTGGTTTAGTCTTCAAACATGCTTTCTTTTTTTTTTTCTTCTGGAAAAGCAAGTAAATGTGGTATGTTAAATATGTTTTCCATTTTGTTTGTTACCAACTATAAAATGGGTAAATTCTAAACGGGGTCGGTCGGTCGGGCGTGGATCTTTGCTTTATTATTATTATTATTATTATTATTATTATTATTATTATTATTATTATTATTATTATTATTATTATTATGTTGATGAAAACTTCCGAACGAATGGCAGCTGAATGTCACAAGATTTCTGGGAGGCCGAAACTGTTGCGGTCATATATTTTAGAGCTGGATACGCACCTACAAGATTTCATACCCCTATGCTAAACACTTGATTTCTTCTACAGAGGTCTCATTCTCCTCTCTCTTTTGTGTTTTACAAAGCTAAATTTTGCCGAATTTTATTAATTACGACATCAGAAATCTCGGCCCACAACCCCATTTTCTTTATCTACATTTTTCGTTATGTACTTTAGCTAAAATGTTTTATTTGGTAAGTTATGTTTACTTGGTAGCTTCACCATTGCTGCATTTTGAAGGAAAACACATGGTTCAAAGAAATAAATTTCTAATTTTTGTATTAATTATTTTTTTCTTAAGTCTCTTCATCAAATGTTTACATTTTGTGTAACTGTTTGGCTGGTGTAGTCTTAAAATTTGTTGTTTCTGGTTTCATTAACAGGTTAAATGTTTATATACATGATTATTTGGTAAAGAGAGATTTGAAAGCTTCTACTCAGGCATTTCTAGCTGAAGGAAAAGCCTCATCTGGACCCTGTTGGTAAGAATTTTTTGCAAAGATGATTATTTTTATATATAAAAAATAAAGATTTTTTGTTCTTTTTAGTTCATATAGTTTTTAAAAATGGTGTGTAATTTCAAATAACTATTCCATTAGAGTCAAGATCGTGAGCACATCAAGGAAGATGATGAATCAGAATAAGAATGAAACATATCAGCTTGATATGATCTTTATGGACGAGATGGTACCGTATATATTCAACTTTAATTTTTTATGAAATCTAAATAAACTAATTTTATATGAAATCTATATATCTAATCGCATCGTTTCATGTTTTTAGGGCAATATGATACAAGCTAGCTGCCTTCATAAGTTGTTAGAATGATTCGAAGAGTTCCTGCAGCTTGATGAATGTCTTCAGATTACTAAACCTTCTCTTGCTGCTAATAAGTCATCTTCTAAATGTGTCAACAGGAATGAAAAAATATCTTTGTATTTCTACACTTCTGTTGAGAAAGTACTTGACTGGTCTGGTCCGAAATACAAATTTAATTTCGTCAATCTAAAAGATGTTGTTCAAAATAAAGTAGAAGTTAATACTACTATTGGTATGTGTATTGCATCATATTGTTTTTTTTTCCAGATAAATGTTAATTTTTTTAACAGCATATTTTGTTTGGCTAGATTTTATTGGATTTGTCGAAGTGTGTTTCAACATCGAAGACACAACAAAGAAAGATGGTAGCAAAGGAAAGAGACTCAATCTGAAAATTGAAGACCTTGAGTGAGTTTTTTATTTAGTAGACAACATTTACAATTTTATCTACGTATTAATGTTTATTTGCTGTTTTTATATTATATTTTCTTATTTTTAGAGGTCAAAAATGTCCGGTTACGTTGTGGGACTCTTTTGCTGTTGACATGTTTACGTACATGAATGACAAAAAACGTGAGAAATTTGTTGTTATCATTTGCCACTTTGGTACAGTAAATCTTTACAAGGGTACGTTACAAATCTTCAACACAATATTGTTTATTTGTTTAGTATCTTATAATTTATTATTATATTTAGTTATATTTTAGACATTTTATGCTGTAAATATTGATTTAATTCTGTGTTCTATTTCATTTCAGGCAAGCGTGGAGTGGCCAACAGTTTTGATCTAAGTAGACTTTTTATTGATAATGCTGACATTGAAGAAATTTCATCTTTCAGAGAGAGGTATATTTAGTACTACCGAAACAAACATCAAACAATAAAATTTTAATTGAAATTAAAATTTTAGTCATTATTACCCATGCATATATCTTGCAAATATGTTTAGGTAAGTTGCCAAAGTTTCTGCTTCGTCCTCATCTAATGAGAATGTTGGTTCTTATATTATTTCAACTGTGGAAGATGAGTTCCTCAACAAAGGAGATTTCATGCTCATTGGTTTACTTGGAACCATATTTAGAGGTATAGTTCTTTTTTTTTTTTTTTTTTTTTTTTGTATTTTGTAATACCTATATTACATAGTGGTCTCTTTGATAGTTTCATCTTAAGATTAATATTGTTTTTTATTTTTATTAGAAAAAGAATGTGTTGGTTATTGGCACAGTCACGGCCATATGCACTGATAAGCTTTGGTATTACAATGGTTGTAACCACTGCAAATCACGTGTTGAGGATAGATTTGTAACCAAAGAGGGTGATGATGGTTCATGTGATGCTGCTGAATCAAAGGCTTTGGTTTGTACCAACAATGAATGTCAAGGAGTGGACATTTATGCAATTCCGCGGTTTGATAATCTTTTTAACTCTTTATACAATTGTAAACTGAAATTACTTTTTTTAACTAATATTAACATTCTTATTTGTTTTTAATTTTAATATAATAGTTTAAGATACCTATCAGGGTCCAAGATTCATCTGGTACTGTTTCATTAACGCTGTTTGATTATGAAGCTTTTAGAATTTTTAAGAAATCGGCCAAAGACTTACTTGCTGTCCAAGATCAGGTAATCCAATTCGTTAACCCCGTTATTCATTTTTGTAATCGTAGTAAGTAACAATTAGTTATATAAAATTATAGGTTGTTAATTCCGGTGAGATACCCAACCCCTATCCTGAGGTATTTGACACATTGGTTGGAAAGAAATATGCGTTTGTCATAAATATTAGCGACTATAACATTGAATATCAAGGTGAGAACTACGGTATTGCAATGGCAACCAACGATGATGATATTATTGCTGCTCTCTACTCCAAATTCAACATTAACCAGGTCTAATTCGTAATTATGTAATTCTTATTGTTTCATATTCCTTTCGTTTTCATTCTATATAAATATAACCACTTGTATTTTATTTTATTGTTTCTTTTGAAATTGCAGCATGAGCAGTCGGAATCGTATGGTGTTCCGTTGTCCGCCAGTCTGTCTAATGCTTGTGAGGTTACTAAGGTAATATAATAATTTATTATTTTACTTAATTTGTTTGTAAGATTTATACTTATTTGTTTTTTATATTAGGATGATGTGTCATTCACCGGTGACAATGTTACGCCTATCTCCAATGGAGCTGGAAGCAGTAAGAAGGTGTCTTCTTGTGAAGTAAAACGTAATCTTGGTGAAGTTTATGAAGTAGATGATGCATTACGTTGTTCTTCTACAAAGCGCCGCATGAGTGATGAAATCGTCGAAGATGAAGTTGTTGGTCTTTCAAAGACATTGATTCCGAAGACTGAGAAATAATTTCCCGCATTTTATAAACAATTTCACTGTTTGGTTTGATTATGGTTTTTTGTTTGAACACAGGTTTTGGGTTTCTTATGGATTTTGAATTGGTGGTTTTATTTTTTGGGATAATCGTTGAATTTTGAAGTTAATAAACAATTTCACTGTTTGGCTTGATTGTGGTATTTTGTTTCAACACATGGTTTTAGTTTTCTTATGGATTTTGAATTACTATTTTTTTTAAGATAACGCTTGATTTTTTAATTGAATAAACTTATCTTCTTATTTAAACATCTTATTATATTGTTTTATTGTAATCATCATACAATCATTATCTTCATTTTACTTTATTTATTAACGAAAATAAATAAAAGAAATAGAGCATTTATTCTATTGTTCATTACAATATATGTTTTTATTTTATATTATTATCAACGAATGTGGTTTGGTGTGATTGTTTTTTTTATTAACTTCTTTCCAATAAAGTTTATAAATTAAGTTTAGTATTTAATGACAAACTTTAATAAAATGCTATGACAATTAAATTTTCTAATTTTTCGAAATTATATAATGCATACAAAAAAACCCTAAATACATCAAATTACATGACAGTTACATTTTATAATTTTCAAAATTATTGTAAAGTAATCAATTCCATATTTGATATTGTTATTCTTATATAATACACTATGGACCCTTCTTATATTCTAATATAACAAAATATAATTTATTAATATTCTTCTTATAGCAATCAATTTCATTTTGTTATATACTTCTAATATAATGAAATTCAATTCCATATAACCGTCTTATATAATACACCATAGACCCTTCTTATAGTAATCAACTTCATGTTGATTAATATTCTTTTTTGTTTAAAATTTTGTAATATGTATTTCGTAGGTTTTCATATTCTTTTCCTTTTTTTTTTCTTATACTACTTGTAATTATTACATATCGTTTTGTATTTTTTTAGTATTAAATTATTTTTGAGCTTATTACTTCTTCTCAAATAACAATTAAACGTATATTTAAAAAAGATATATATTCTATTCGAAAATAATATATTTGATTATCTTGATTGATTCTACAATACAATTTAACATATTCACATGTGGATATTAAAATTTGTTGACATTTTATTTCATTTTTAAAATTGGTACTGTTAATTACATAAATCGAGATTAGATACTTTCAAAATATACATAAACTTTAAATGATTTTGAATTTAAATTGAAAAATTGTAAATAAATGTTTACCTTAATTGATTGTATTTATTTTTAGAAAAAACCTTTACTGTAAATAACGCAAAGGGTAAGTATAGATGATATGATGGTATGATGGTGATAGATAGTTTAATATTTAACTATTTATTTTTTATTTTAAATCGGTTAAAAGGTTATTTTACATTTACTTTTTTTTTGTTTTTCTTTGTCCAATATTATCATAAATAATTTAGATAAATAGTTAATATATTATATATCAAGTTCAATATTGTAAAACTTTAATATTTCGTAAACTGATTTCTAACAACTTTTTATATTATACAACATATCTATATGAATAAAGAAGAACCATTATTTTTAATTGGATCGGACCAGGCCCATACAAAAATTATTAAACCCTCATTTTTTTCTTACATATAAATTAGATTTCTAACCTATTGACTATCCATTGTTAAAGTTTTCAAAGTTTTAATACGATGGTTTATTTGCCATTTGATATGGTTCTGTTTGAGATTTTAACAAGACTAAATGCTCGATCAATTGATCGCTATAAATGTGTATGCAGACAATGGCATGACGGTCTATCATCCTTTGAGTTTCTTCTTCATCATTCTACCTATGTTGAAAATTATTTGGTAAGATCTTATTTTATACTATTTTTAATATATTTGTTATGATTATACAATTTTTCTTCATATTAATGTCATATTTTAAACAATTTTGTACTCAGGATTATCTTCGAGACGAAGGCTTCTATGTCGTTAATGAGTATTATGCAGAATTTTGGCCTCCTGAACAGCTTCAGAAATATCACTTTTTAGATGAGAATTAGTAGTTCCGTGATTTTAAATTGTGTGTTTTGTTTTGGATTAGTCAGTGGTTCTTTTTATTTTCAATAATAAAACAAGTTTTAAATTTTGTTTTATTAACACCATTTATTCACAATTTTCGATTTATAATAATGAAATATAAATTATTTTGTCTTAATAAATCACATATATTTTGTGATAATGTATGCGGCGCAGTTTTTGTTTATTTTTCCTATTTTTTTTAGTTTTTATGTGTTATGAATTCTTATTTTGATGTTTTTCATATAAATCACATAATTCAAAAATGGATATTACATATATTATATAACAGATTATAATAACCAAAAACCATTGACTTGCATACCATAATTTTTTTTAATCCAAGAAAAATTAAAACTGAAAATATTATTCAAACATAGGAAACACTTATTATAATGAACAAACAAGTCATAACTCAAATGTTCCAAAAGACTAATTCTTTTTTTCACCAATCGTGTTATCTTCTTCCATTGCCTCATATTCTTCTATTTTGTTGCGATTCGATTCAGGAGGAAAAAATTCTTCATAAACGTTTTTATATAGCGATGGGCAATCCTCCCAGAGACTTTCCTGCGTCCATAAATCGCAAATAATTTTGAAGTAAAAAGGAACAATGTTGATAAAAGTAATTTAAATTTTGAATGTTAGTAAAAGACAACTATAATATATTACCAGATATTCTTCAGCATAGTTGACGTGTAACCATTCAAACGGCCATGATGATAGCCCTTAATTCCATTGTCTACATACACATTTGTACTGATCAATGGATCTACCATTGAGCCTAATTAAAATTTCAAACAGTATAATATCGAAAGGAATATAAACCATTATGAAAAACTTGAAACCTATAATTGAAGATGCTATGTATATCCTTTATATAATAGATTAACTTGGGCCTAATTGAATAAACCAAAAAAATGAAATCTAATTAAAAAATGGTAATTCGATTATAAATGTTAATATAGATTCTTTTTATGGTTTTTATTATAATTCAAAAATTCCAATATTTGCAATAACTTTGAACAAATATTTCAATGATAATATACCATTAACATTGAATTTTCGAAAAACCTTTATATGACAATTAAATTTTATAATTTTCGAAATTATTGTTAAGTAATCAATTCCATATTTGATATCGTTATTCTTATATAATACACCATAGACCATTCTTATAAATCACTCATGCAAATACCATTTCATACAATGGTTGATCTTCCTTTTGAACTGATACTTTTCCAAATTTTAATCAAGATTGATACCAAATCAATTCATCGATTCAAGTTGGTATCTAAACAATGGCTTGATGGCCTGTCATCTTCTGAATTTGCTTTCAAACGTGGTTGTTATGTTGAAGACTATTTTGTAATATTTTATTGTTTTATACTCTTTACTTGACAATACAATTAGTTTTGTGAACAACTCTTTTGCTATTAATTTTATAATTGTATAATCGGTTTTTGTAGGAAATGCTACAAGAACAAGGTTCTTTGATTACTTCTTCTGTTTTGCTAGAATTTTGGCCGCGTCAACTCATTGAACTCTATACGTTTGATGATCAACAGTTAAGTCAGACAAATTTAAAGGTTTCTGAGGAGGTGGTGATAATTGAGAATGGTCAACGTACTCTCTATCAAGTTTATGATGATGCCAACTAACAGTATCGTTCAAATTAATATTTGCGTTTTTTCTTCTTTTGAAATCAGTACTACTTGGTTTTCAGTTATAATCTAAATAATATATATCTATTTTTCTTCTTAGTATTAGTAATGTGAGACCACAGTTAACAACTAATGATACAATATAATCCTAACATAAACAATATTTTTAACATTCATACATATAGTTATATATTGTTTCAAAAACTTCACATCATACATATACTAAAATATTAACTAAACATTTAGAAAACAAACTACCAACAACATGTTCATATGCAAAAATATAAGTATCCCAAAAAACCATAAGCATTAACAACCCATAAACCAACAAACAGACCTATTACCATCCTTCCACACGCCTTAAATTCGATCCACATTTGTTAATTCCAGCACTTGTGTTGAGGTAACAAAGTTGAAGTGAAGAATTTCACCTTTCTTCAAACTGTTTGCCGACATAAATTTACCCCACTTCACCATTGGGTAACGCGGTGCGTCACCATTTTTTTCTATTTCCACTTCGTTCTCCATCATTTTGCCATCCAAAGTTTTAATCTTCAATGCATGAAGCTTCTTTGTAAGACCAGATCTCCTCGCTACTTCAACAGGAAGTCGCTACATAAAATATGTTACATTACATTATTAGAATTTACCCTATAATTCTTATTTATGGAACTACAACTCATGATACAAATTATCATACCAATCTATTTTCTCCTTTTCTTGTAAACTCATAATTTTCTGGATCAATCTCAGCCTTTTTTCGTTTTCGACTATGTTGTCTGGTTTGGCTTTCTTGTCCAAGTTTCGATACATTCTCATAGTAGTTAACAACATTTCAAGTTTAATATCAATAATCAATAATAACCAATAAATAATTTTAAATTTGGTTCTATAGCAATCACTCATACTTGTATTACACATTTGAATAAATCAATTGTTACCTCTCTTTTTATTGATGATCTACGACAGTTTGAAACATCTGGTTTGAGCACTTCTGGAGTTTGCTCAATTTCCTTTCCTTTTTTTTGATGTTGAAACAACAACTTGTGCAACCTTTTTGCCTTTGTTTTCAACCTATTAAGTATATATTTATAACATATAAATTTTCTAAATCAAATAGATACTAATCATATGGAATGCGGTTTCTATTTATATTAAGTGATTATTACCTTTTCACTAACGTGAAACTCAGAACATGAAGTATTCTTTTTTGTTGTTGTCAATTGCTCAACTTTTACAACTCCTTTTTTTGTATTCAACATCTTCTCAGTTTCACTTCCAATGTCTTTAACCTGATATGAAAATTTTATTCAATTTTAATTTATATAAAAAACATAAAATAAAAAACTACATTAGTTCATTAATCAAATTAATATTAAAAAAAAAATACAAAGTATAACACACTACCTCATTCATCAACGTATCTCCACTTGTATCCGTTCCATTATCAGATTCAACAAAGTTCTGTAAATAAAATTTTTAAATATTAGTAATCAAATTTATTTGATAAAGCTTTTTTAAACATGAAGAAACTTACATAATAAGCATTTCTTTGGAATGTTGATTGAGATATTATTTCACAGAAATCGCTCTCTTCTGCTTCTTTTTGAATACCCAATCCAACTTCAATTCCATTCCTGAATGCCCTCAAATGAAATATCACATTACCAATCTTATCGAATATCAGTGTGTCACCGTCACATATGTTCAAACTTTCACACAGTTTCGGTCATCCATCCTTAAAAGCATAAGTAACATGAAGTTTAGCTGCCATTACATCCCAGTACTTACCGCCCGCAAATACTTGGTAAATGCCGTTTAGCTCGTGGTTTCTGTAAAACATGTTAATAAATTCATCTGGAATTACCTGCAAGTTATGAAAACATATTAATAATTATAATTACTAAATATGTATTACATTTCCATTGTCTACAATGTTCACATTTAATTTACTATCAAACAGTACGCTTACCGTAAGACCCAGTTTTGTGTAGTTGTTCTTTGTTATGTATCATTCACCATGCACATTGTTTATGAAAGGATAAACCTCCAACACTTTGTCCCCAATGCTTCTAAATAACAGCCATGTATTTTTTAACAAATGAAGATTATTAACAACAGCCCTCCAACCATCTGTTAATACTGGTAGCTGATCCATGTGTCTAAGTTGTACCGTCCAATGTCTACCGTCTTCCTGACGAACCTCTATGTTCATATGTGTTTTGGTCAAAAATTACCTAAGCAATTTAGTGATCAAATTAGTTAAGTGAGGTAGTGTGCTAGAAAGTGTATTGAAAATATGCTTGTTAAGTTATTTAGAAAAATCAGTATTCAGGATACGGCTCAGGATATAGAGCTGTATCTATGATCAAACTATGAGCAAAAGGAAAGTAAACGACACGAGATGTATGAGGAAAGCCCTTGATCAATCTAGATCGCCGGCATAAAACCTCGGGAGCTGACAATCGCAGCTGCCTTGTTCTTCTTATTACTTCAAACGTCGGGATACAGTGCAGGATGTGGTGCGGATCGACTATGTGTTACAATGAAATTTGAATACAAGTGTGGTGTTCGCAATGAGCTAGAGAGTGAAAGTGTTCGAGAGTGTCAGTGAAAAGTGTGTGCCTTAAACTGATCCGCCCCCATCTATTTATAGTAAAGATAATGTAACAAACTATCCTAAACTTCCGGGATCCAGCGAATATTCCCACTTGAACGTTGAGGACCAAGTCTTTCGGGTTCAACGGCTTCCTCATAACAAATACGCCCGAGTCTTGAGGAGAAGAAGTCTTGACGACCGTTAGTAACTTACAGCCATTAACCTGCACGTGTTTAATTCACTCAACCTTAGGATATCGCCCAAGATGTTAGCAATATCCCCGTCCAGTATCCTGGTCACAAACAAACAATTAAAAGCAGGATATTAGTCAGGATATGTATATTCAGAAAATGACCCATAACAATTGTCCCCAAATATATCGGTTGGTATACCAATCCAACGGATATATTTCAAAAATCTTATCCCATAACTCAAGGCATTTAAAACGAAGCGACGGTCAAGATCACATCGTAACTTCCAACGCGCTTTTTGCTCAATGAAGATCCACAATGCCCCTATATCTTCTCTTTTCTTGTTTGAAAAGCAGATATCTTCAACAGAACCTTCAGGTAATTCTCCATTTCTGATTTACTTTCTATCAATTTACATCGCCTTACTAGCAATGGATGCCGAGACCTTCACCCAGCAGAATCTCCTTAAAAATCACGAAAAGGAGATCTGTGCTTTTGACAACGTAGACATTGCAGCTTTAAGAGCCTCCGGCGCTTTCCCTGAGAACACGGTCTTTAGACCATTCGATCGGTCAATCCGATCGGATGTTTCTTCCACTGAATGGGTTTGTTTTCCAGCATATCCTTTTTCGCTAGGTCTTCGATACCCTTTTCCTGAATTCATGATGCAATTCTTTCGAACCACCGGCATCTCTTTTGCTCAAACCATGCCCATGGTTTGGAGAGTACTAATTGTACTTAACCAAATCAAAAACCTCCATTGTTCCGACCTCCGCATCGAGGATTTACCTGTTGCTTATCGCCTCCGATCCCATAGCTCTAGCCGGTTCTTGCTCTTCTCGACCTCCAGCAAACCCCTGATTCTCAAAGCCACCAAAAACGAAGACGGATGGCAACGCAAATTTTTCTTTGTCAAACGAGACTCCATTGCTGAGGGTGCCAACCTTCCGGTGGAGTGGTTAACCACCGGTAGGGTTATAAATATTCTCATAGACCATTTAATTCTTATCTTCTATTGATATCCTTCTTTTCGATCTTTATGCAGTGAACTTCAAGGAAGTCGCTCCCCCTACCGCCGAGTCAGAAGAAAGAATCAATACTGTTTACCAGTTACCAGCAATAGACAGGACTTTCACCACACACGTCCTGAGTTCCAGTCAATACTCGTCATCCGAAATGTCTGGTAAGGATTACTTTCAAAATAATTAGTCAAGATAGTATAATAATAAAATGAAGAGTAAAACTTTTCCCTTTATGCAGCACCGGCCAAGATCCCTGAAGTCTTTGACCTCGACGAATTGGACAGTTATTCTGATCAGATCCAGGTCAAGAAAGAACCTAGCCCCAAGACCACAGCCACATCCAAACCCAGCAGCTCCAAAGCCATCATTATCCCCAAACCTTCACCGGCTACCAAGCTCCGGAGTTCAAGTTCCCGCAAAAGGAAAGAGCCTGACTCCCCTGTCATCTCTGACACATTTCCTTATGAGAAACACGGGTTCATTGAAGCCAGCGGGTTTATGACTTCCTTTCTCAACCAGGTTAGTTTTCTCATATCACATCCTGCGGCTTACATTATTTTCAAAGATTTATCAATATTAATACCTGTCCTTTTACCTTTGTAGGGTCTTGAGCGTTTGGTTAACCTATATCAAGAATCCTGCAAGCTCAACAAGACGCTTGAAACCAAGCTAAAGGAAGCTGAAACCACAATCTCCGATCAAGTCATGATTGCAGCCGCCAAATCTCGTCATTACGAGCAGAAATTTAAAGCCATGACTCAAGAACACCAAACTGCTCTCAACAAAGCTGCTCTTCAAGCCCAGACCGATCTTGAAGCTGCCCACGTGCAATACGAACGAGATATGGTCAGCTACCGGGAAAGCCTCAAGAGTTCCGTCGTCATTTCTCTCCTTCAAGCCAGGTTGAAGATGGCCCACGAAGCCAAATCATTAGGCTTCGAATGCCCTTCTTGGGATGTTGGTGCCTGGGAGACCAAGCTAAAGAACCTCGGCGGCGTTTCTTTCAAATCAGCTGTCGAAGAATCTTCCAAAGCAGTTGAAAAAACAACCAATGCTGAGAAGGATACTGAGGCGGATCCCAAGACGGATGCTGCTGAAATTACTATGGATGAAGAAGGCACTACCCCCTAACGCTTATTTACCTTAAATCGTTTGAACAATTTTAGGTTTTTATGAACAATTTTTATTTTTGTATCGAAACAATTTGATAGCCGAAGGTGGATGGGTCCTGGGTTTCAGGATGAAACCTTCGGTTATCAACCAGTATTGATTGCTTCAAGAATAATTTCATCTTTTTATTTTTCTTGCCATCATCTTCCGTTTTCCCTAAGTATAAATCTTAGCTTTGCAAAAAAATTTATATTGTTATATCCTGATCAATATGCTCAGCAATATGTTACAAAAACTTTTTTATTAGATAGGACTCCCAATAGTTCGTTCAACTTTGTAGAAAGCTTTTGAAAAACAATCTATTTTTCCAAAACCAGTTTTCGATAATACTTAAATGATCAAAGTTCCAAACTAATACTAGTTTCAAACACCTTAATCAAATATCCTGAAAAAGACTTTGAGAATATATCAGGATACTTAACCTTTTATAAAACATAATGTTACTAAAAACTTAGACGATGTTTACAAGGGAAAGATCATACCAGAAATAGGGTATAAACCTATTACCAAACTTCAATCCCTTTGCAACTCTTCCAATGAAGATGTCCCCTGTGCGAGGTACTTAGTGCATTAGTTCCGAGCCTCATCCTTTTAGCTTTACATCACCACCTTGGTAGGAATGTCCCCTGTGTACAATGTCTTCAAATACTTTAAAAATCTTCTGAATGTCAGTTTCCATTGTATAGGCGATTTTTTACGTCCCAAGGGCAAAACCCAAGGATGTACTGGAGATAAATCCCTTGTATCCATGGGAGAATCCCAAATTTTCATGCGCTACAGGAGAGAGTGTATAAACTCCAAGACTTAGAAAGGTGAAAACCTTTAAACCTTAGAGAGTATGAAAATACCCTTTCGTGAGAGAGGGTGATCAATCCTCATATACCTTTAGGATTCAGGATATAGCCAACAGTAACGAAATTGTCAGCCACTTTTACATGGACTGGTCCCGCCACCTTGAACTATCCCTGAATAACTTGCGCTCCAGGCGGGGTGTTTAAACCCAATTCGGAAGAAAGGTGAATACCTTTAAACCTGTGAAGGGATCAGTATCCCTTAAACGTGAGAGAGGGGGCCAATCCTCTAATCTTTCGAGTTATCCTGAGTACATATCCTGGAGCTATATCCTGAAATATATCCTGCAAAACAATTGTAAACTAAGGTGGGTGCTAGCTTGGCTAACACCCCTCCGATGCTTAAGTCAGTATTGGATTACAAAGAACAAATTAAACCAAACATATTTAAAAAAGGTAGAATTCATACCATCCTGAGTTAGAAATCAAATTCTAAACTCACTTGAAATAGAGCTTAAGGTGTATAGCATTCCAAGATCTCGGTAGCATATCCCCCTCCATATTCTTGAGTCTGTATGCTCCTTTCCCTGCTTCTGATTCAACTTCGTATGGTCCTTCCCATTTTGGAGCTAACTTGCCATTGGCAGGATTAGTAGTATTCTGAAAAGCCTTTCTTAACACCCAATCTCCAACCTTAAATCTTCTGGTCCTAATATTCTTGTTATATGCCCTGGATATTCTCTGTTGATATGCTGCCATCCTTAGCCTTGCCGCATCTCTCTTCTCATCTATAGTGTCTAAATCCTGACTCAAGGCTCCAGGATTCTGCTCAGGATCACTTAGGGTAGATCTTGCAGTAGGTATTGTCATTTCCGTTGGAATCATTGCTTCTGCTCCAAATACCAAGGAAAATGGGGTTTGGCCTGTTGCATTCTTTACCGTTGTCCTATCAGCCCACAAAACAAAGGGTAATTCTTCTGCCAATCTTCCTTTTTTGGCTCCAAGCCTTTTCTTTAAGTTATTGACAATTATCTTGTTTGAGGATTCTGCTTGTCCATTCGCTTGAGGATGTACTGGAGTAGATGTTATCATTTTGATTCCCCAACTCTTGCAAAAGTCAGTAGTTCTCTTGCTTATAAACTGAGAACCATTGTCACAGATTATCTCGGCTGGTACTCCGAATCTGGTCAGGATATTCCTTTTTATGAAGGATACTACTTCTTGGTCTCTAACTTGAACAAATGCTTCAGCTTCAACCCACTTAGAGAAATAATCCGTCATTGCTAGCATAAAGACTTTTCCTCCCGGAGCTTTTGGTAGCTTTCCCACTATATCCATACCCCACTTCATAAATGGCCAAGGGGAAACAATAGGATACAATGGTTCAGCAGGTTGATGCAGTATGTTACTATGTCTTTGACATGTGTCACATCTTCGAGCATATTCTGCGGCATCTTTTCTCATTAGTATGCTACTAACAATAGTGGATCTTTGCAGGATACAGGTGTAACATCAGCACTTACTAGATTGATATCTAGTGTACCTGGGGTGGTCCAGCCGATCCCGGAAGTGTCCCAAGACAGCCACAAGATATCTCGTTTTGCATATCCTATCTGTGATGCTGAGATCCCAAAGAGATTCCAAACCCCCCAACATGAAGCTTTATGATGGGACTACGGATCCTGAGGAGCATATTGCTCAGTATAGGGAAAGAATGGAGATTAACCCTATCCCTCCGGAGCTCAAGGAAGCGTGCTTGTGCAAGGGATTTGGTTCTACTCTAACAGGATCAGCCTTAAAATGGCTGTTAAACGTTCCTCCTCACTCAATTACTTCGTTTGCTCATTTGGTTAATTTATTTAACAGTCAATTTTCTTGTAGTCGGAGTTTTGAGAAACTAACCAGTGATCTTTACAGGATAACTCAAGGGCCTCAGGAATCCTTGAGGGATTATGTGAACAAATTCAGTCGAGAATCCTTGGATATCCCACATCTTGATGTTGCAACAGCTGTGCAAGCTTTTAAGATGGGATTACAAAAGGATTCTCAGTTTTATCAGGATCTTGTAATGAATCCCTGCAGGAATCTCGACGAAGCTCGTAACAGGGCTTTGAGATATATCTGTCTGGAAGATGACAGGAAGATGCAAGAAAGGATGAACTCATCTAACACTTATGAGTCAACTAACAGGAAGTCAGAATCCTCATTCAAGTCATATCGGCCTAAGCCATATGGTAGAAATGAAAACAAGAGAGTGAATGCTGTCGAAGATGAGGATCCTGAAGAGTATCCTGAGTTGTCTGAATATTGCTTTTCTGTTAACATTCCTGAATTGATGTATGCCATGCAGGGTCTAGGAGACAAGGCTAGGTGGCCTCGAAAGAATCAACAAAAGGCTGACTGGAAAGATAAGTCAAAATGGTGTGCTTTCCACGAAGATTTCGGACATGTAACTGAGGATTGCATTGCTCTAAGGAAAGAAATAAGCTATCTTCTAAGTAAGGGATATCTGAAAGATCTCTTAGGAAGAAAGAAGAATAAGGGTCAGGATACTGAGAAGGATCCTGAGCGAGCAGCATCACCTCCAGCGGATGCCAAGATAATCAACTTCATTTCGGGAGGATCCGACATTTGTGGAACTTCGTATTCGGCAGCAAAGAGACATGCAAAGGAAGCTAAGGCCGAAAGGGGAGACAAACCTGTCAGGATGACTACCCTCACAACTGACAAAGTGATCACTTTTGATGCTGATGACAGGGATACTGTCCAGGATCCTCACCATGATGCTCTGGTAATAACGTTATATGTGGCTAACCATTTTGTACGCAGGATATTGGTTGATAATGGCAGCTCCGTCAACATAATCCAACTAGAAACTCTGAAGAGAATGAATGTATCTCCAATGGATATCACTTCAAAGTCTACCGTGCTTGTTGGGTTCAGTGGAGAGGCTAGAAACACAGTGGGAGAGATAAAGTTGCCAGTATACATTGAAGGAGTCAACTCGATACAACGTTTCTGTGTGATGGATTCTCTATCCTGCTATAACATCATACTGAGAAGACCGTGGATTCACGATATGAAGGCTGTGCCATCAACATATCACCAATGCATCAAGATACCTACCCCTTGGGGAGTTGTCAAAGTTGATAGTGATCAGCAGGAGGCGAAAGAATGCTACTCATCCTCGATGAAATCCTCAACCAAACCTAGTGCAGCATAGCAATTAAAGACGCGGGCCCAGGATATCGTGGAGGATCCGGAGCACGATATGAAGAAAATTATCCTGGACCAGGATAATCCCGATATTTCGGTGCTCGTAGGGACCAATATCCCTCAGGATATTGAAGAACGATTAATTAACTTTTTGAAATGCAGGATGTCAACGTTTGCATGGAAGCATGAGGATATGACAGGCATATCCAAAGATATTATCACTCACAAGCTTGGAATTGATAAATCATTCAAGCCTGTGCAGCAAAAAAGAAGGAAGTTTGCTCCTGAGCGGAACACGATTATCCAGGAGGAAGTTGAGAGATTATTAAAGTCCAGGATGATCAGAGAGGTTAAGTTCCCAAGGTGGCTAGCAAACGTGGTTGTAGTACAGAAGAAAAATGGGAAATGGAGAGTTTGTGTGGACTACACAGACTTGAACAAAGCTTGTCCTAAAGACCCATTTCCTCTTCCCCACATTGATGCAATGGTAGATGCCACTGCCGGGCATGAAATGCTGACCTTCATGGACGCATCCTCAGGATTTCAACAGATCCAAATGGAGCCTTCTGACCAGGAGGATACTGCCTTCATGACACCAACAGGTATTTATTGTTATACAGCTATGCCTTTTGGTTTGAAAAATGCAGGTGCAACATACCAAAGATTGGTAAACATGATGTTCAAAGACAAACTGGGGGACACCATGGAGGTATATATCGATGATATGGTGGTGAAATCTAAAAAGGCTGAGGATCACCTCCAGGATATCAAGGGAGCATTTGATATCCTGGATCGATACAACATGAAGCTGAATCCTGCTAAATGCCATTTCGGAGTGGGGGCAGGAAAGTTTCTTAGATATATGGTGACAAAAAGGGGGATAGAAGCAAGCCCAGAGCAGATCAAAGCTATCCTGGATATAAAATCACCCTCAAATATAAAGGACGTACAAAGATTGACAGGCCGAGTAGCAGCTTTAAACATGTTTATCTCGAGATCCTCAGAGAAGTGCAAAGATTTTTATGATATCCTGAAGAAGAACAAAAGATTCGAATGGGGGGAGAAGCATGAAGCAGCCTTGCAGGATTTGAAACGATATCTCTCAACCGCACCTTTATTGATGAAGCCTGAAAATGGTGAACCACTATCCCTATACCTTGCTGTATCAGGGAATGCTGTAAGTGCCGTTCTTATAAAAGACCATGAAGGTCAGCAATATCCTGTTTATTATGTTAGTAAAAGTTTGTTAGATGCTGAAACTAGGTATTTTCATTTAGAAAAATTAATATTAGCTCTAGTCATGGCATCGACAAAGCTTAGACATTATTTCGAGACACATAGGATACATGTTAAAACAAATTATCCTGTCAAAAATGTGCTTAGGAAACCAGAGATGTCAGGCAGGATGGCCAAGTGGTCAGTAAAGTTAAGTGCTTATGATTTAGTATATGAATCTAGAAATGCCATAAAGTCTCAAGCTTTAGCTGACTTTGTGGCTGATTTCAGTAGTGATATTCAGGATGAGGTAGACCTAGAAGTTCAACAGTTAGGAGAATCCTCAGGATCCTGGACATTATATACTGATGGTGCATCTAATGTAAGAGGAGTAGGATTAGGAATACTACTAAAATCGCCACAGGGGGACATATTACCCCAGGCTATTAGGTGTGAATTTCCTGCTACTAATAATGAGGCAGAATATGAAGCTTTAATTGCA
Source organism: Helianthus tuberosus (assembly GCA_030545235.1). Lineage (NCBI taxonomy): Eukaryota > Viridiplantae > Streptophyta > Magnoliopsida > Asterales > Asteraceae > Helianthus > Helianthus tuberosus. The sequence goes on along the minus strand of CM060448.1, from coordinate 196,569,897 downwards.
GGATTAGAATTGGCTAAGAGTATGAGTATCAAAAATTTGCAAGTATATGTTGACTCTTTGTTAATTACTAACCATTTTAATGGATCCTATGCAGTTAAGGGTGAGAAATTAATCGAATATCTCGATATTCTCAAAAAATTAGTAGGATATTTCGATGTTTTTATACTTGAACAGGTACCAAGGGAGGATAATGCTGAAGTGGATGCCTTAGCAAATTTGGGATCATCGATCAGGATACCTGAAGGGACCCAAATACCAATACTACATGTCTTATATCCTGCAACGAAGCCTCAGGATAAAGAAGTAGCGGGTATTCAGGATCCTGGAGCAGAGCATCCTGAAGAGGATCCTAAATCCTGGACGGCTCCAATCATGAGATATCTCAAAGAAGGACACATCCCTGGAAATGAAAATCCTAAGGCATTTAGGATGAAGGTATCACGATTCACTATTATAAATAATATTTTATACAAGAAATCTCTTGCAGGACCGTATTTGAGGTGCTTGGAGGATCCTGAAGCCAAAGAAGTACTTCAGGATATACATGAAGGGGATTGTGGTAACCATGCTGGGGGCAGGTCGTTATTCTCAAAAGTATTAAGGACAGGATATTATTGTGACGAATCCCCAGAGGCCAACCTTAAACTTCGTCTTATGTATAAAAGAGAAAAAGATGGCAGAACATATAACTTACCAACCACGTCTGAAGTTGCTGCTTTGGTTGTCGGAGACATAGATAAAGCTATAGACCATCGTGATATTCTTGTCGAGACTCAGTCTGGAATGCTCCAGCGTATTAGCGAATTACATCCATCATATCTTGCTTTGCAATATCCGTTGCTTTTCCCATATGGTGATGATGGATATAGAATTGATATTCCCCATAGTGATTTCATTGCGACACAAAAGAAAATAAAGCCAAAGTGCACGATGAGAGAATTTTTTGCATATAGGATCCAAGATAGAAATTATGGTTTTTCCTTAATTCTTAATGGAAGAAGGTTGTTACAACAATTTTTGGTTGACGCATATACGATGATCGAGAGACTACATTTCATTCGGAGACAACAAACAAAACTTCGATCTGAAACATTTGAAAATCTTCAGAAGCATAAAGCTAAAGGTAAACAAACTTTAAAAGACACTGGAAAGCCTGTTATACTACCTTCTTCATTTACTGGAGGTGCAAGATTCATGCAACAAAACTACCTCGATGCAATGGCCTTATGTAAGTCGTACGGGTACCCAGATTTCTTCATAACTATAACTTGTAATCCTAAATGGCCAGAAGTAAAAAGATTCCACCATCAAAGCTGAGGACAGGCCTGACATATTGTGTCGATTGTTTAAAATGAAGCTCGATTCCATACTCAAAGATTTGAAGGATTCCAATTATCTCGGTGAGATTAACGCTGGTATGTTAGTTTTTTTTTACATTTCTTCTTTTCGTGTATAATTTGCAATTATTTGTATAAAGTACTAAATTTGTTTTTTTTAGTTTAGTTGTTTATACGGTAGAATTCCAGAAGCGTGGTCTTCCTCATGCACATATATGCTTATTTATGAAGGTCGATCACAAACTTCCTACTGTAGATCAGATAGATCCATTTATATCCGCTGAGATTCCCGATAAAAATGAAGATCCGGAACTTTATTCCTTGGTAAGTGATTATATGATTCACGGTCCATGTGGAAATGCTAATTTGAATTGTCCTTGCATGGTTGATAAAAGATGTTCAAAAAACTTTCCAAAGAAATTTTCGCCACATACAACTGTTGATTCAAGTGGTTTCCTTGTATACCCAGGACGAGATTCCGGCCACATAGTTATAAAATTTGGTGTTAGATAGGACAACAGAAACGTTGTTCCATATAACAAAAGGCTTCTAAAAAGATATCAAGCACACATCAATGTAGAATGGTGTAATCAATCCGGTTCAGTTAAATATTTGTTCAAGTACATTAATAAAGGCCCTGATATGGCTACTGCGGTTGTTTCTGGTGTTCATTAAGGATAAGCCAAGAGATGAGATCAAGGAATATTATGATTGTAGATATATTTCAGCTGGTGAGGCATCATGGAGAATATTCTCAAACGAGGTTCATTATAGGTATCCTGCAGTTATGATGCTTCCCTTTCATATGCCGGGTCAACAGAATGCTGTGTATGGTGCGGATGACGATATTGATAATGTGTTAAGCAAGCCTTCAGTTGCTTCTTCAATATTTGTTGAATGGATGAAATTAAACGAGTCAAATGAAGATGCTAGAAAGTTGACTTATGTCGAGTTTCCTTCCAAATTTGTTTGGAAACTTGAAGATAGATGTTGGCAGGTACGTAAGACGTACCAAACTGTTGGCCGTATACATTCTGTGTCTCCTGCATTAGGCGAACCTTAATTTTTGAGGATACTTCTGAATAAAGTTAGAGGGCCCAGATCCTTCGAGGAAATACGTACTGTTAACGGTCAGTTATTCCCGACTTTTAGAGATGCTTGCTACGCAATGGGGCTCTTAGATGATGACAATGAATACGTTGAGGCCACTAAAGAAGCAAGTTTCGAAGGACATGCTGGGTATCTCCGAGCGTTATTTGCTACCTTGCTATTGTCAAATACATTTTCACGGCCAGAGTTTGTGTGGGAGAACACGTGGAAATACTTAGCAGATGATATTTTATACAGACGTCAAAACGAAACAAATATTTCAGGTTCTCAGCTGTCTTTTTATTTTACATTCTAATTTTCTGTTTGATTATTAACAACAATTATTTTTTTTTATATTTTAGGTTTAGTGCATCCTGAACATCAAATTAAAAACCTTACTTTGTTGGAAATTGAAAAATATTTAGTTTCGAATGGTTCGTCGTTACGAGGATTTAACACGATGCCTTTCCCTGATGATGATTCGTTACGTGATGCTACTAATCGTCTAATCAATGAAGAGCTATCACATGACGTAGATGAAGTACAAGCTGAGTTTAATAAGTTGCATCAATGTCTGACAGATGAACAACGAGCTGTTTTTGACAAAATAATGGCAGCAGTTGCAAGCCGTAAAGGAGGGTTATTTTTCGTCTATGGTTACGGTGGAACTGGAAAAACGTTCTTATGGAAGACTTTGGCTTCAGCAGTTCGATGTAGAGGTGAGATAGTTTTAAATGTTGCTTCAAGTGGTATTGCTTCGTTATTACTTTCTCGTGGAAGGACAGCCCATTCTCGCTTCCATATCCCAATTAATCTCACTGAAGATTCCATGTGTCATATTAAGCCAAATAGTGATATTGCCAATTTATTAAAGGAAACTCAATTGATCATATGGGACGAAGCACCGATGGTCCATAAACATGCCTTTGAAGCTTTAGATAGGACGAAGTCTGACGTATTTTCTGACAGTAGGAGTATTCGATCTGATGTTCCGTTTGGAGGGAAAATTTTTGTATTTGGCGGTGACTTTAGACAAATCCTACCAGTTATTCCTAATGGTACTAGACAACAAATAGTTTGTGCGTCTTTAAGCTCTTCATATATATGGTCAAAGTGCAAACTGTTAAGGTTGACTAAAAACATGCGCCTAACAATTGGAGCTAAAAGTTCTAATATGGACTCTATCAGGGATATTGGTGAAGGTAAGTTGGGAGATGATAACGATGGTGAAGCAATTATAGGTGGTTTAAAAAGTGAGCCGATGTTGTTTTTATCATCCTGAGATTGTGACGTCATTCTTGTTGTTTTACAGACACTGAGAAATCAACTTTAATGGTGATTAATCCTTGCTCTGTTTTTCAACGGACGAACAAACGATCAGTATCAACTGTTGTGAGCTGAACTATTTATGTCAAAATGATTGTTAAATCAAATTTGACTGTCCAGGCTCTGATACCAAATGTTGGATCTGAGTTTCTTTTTGATTGTATTTTCGTTTGAAATTAAGATGAAATGAAAGAGTTGTGCAGCGGAATTATAATGAAAACAAACTTTGCATACAATCAAACGAGAGTAATACTTTTATCAAACATCTTTACACAATGAATCGAAAGATTGAATTTGTTTCAACACCGATTACAATGATTGATGAATGAATGCAAACTCCCCCTCAGCCAGAGCTCAGTAGTTTGTTCGTGCAAAGAAGACGATGTGGTGAAAGAGCTAATAGAACAGTACAAAGTACTGAACTATTTATAGGCACTTGCAAACCACTGAGCATCTTAGCTGACGTCACCATGAAAGTGACATCTAACCTCCTAACAAACTCTAACTACTGATCTATAAACACTGATGTACTAAACTACTGCTATTACATTTCTTTACATAAAAGACACTTAAACAGCTGCTGCATCCTTCCACTGCTGTGAACCCAGCAGTGCTTGTCCAGATCAGCAGTACTTGACTCAAGGCAGTAGATTGAGTAAGCAGAGCTTTGGTCTTCCATCAGTCTTTGACTTTGGGCAGTAAATGCAAGGCAGCAGTTGTAGGTCAGTACTTAACAAGATCAGCAGATAGGAGGTCAGCAGGTATGAAACCACTTTCAAGGGGAGAGATTTGCATGAACCAACTGTAAACGTCTGCTTATTCTGGATCCACTGCTCTGATCCAGTTTTGGCTTTAATTATCTGTTCCTCTGATAGGGTTCAATCCCAACAATCTCCCCCTGGAACAGATAATGCCAAAACTCTTCATTATTTGTGGAATTCTTTATTGCCTCATCAACAGCTCCCTTATCTGACCTTTAAATTGTAATTCAAAGTCTAGGGCATCTGTATCTTCATCATCCCTGCTAAGTGGAAGATCAAGGAGATCCTGCAAATCTTTAAGACTCAGGCCAAGAGCTTGTTCCCTTGATATTTTCTCCACTACTCCACCAGGCCTGAGCAAAGTCAATACGCAGGTCTGTTTGTCAGTTTCCCACTTTTGTATTTTTGAGCCTGGTGGGTTTCTTGGGAGATGTTTATTTGCAGAAGTATTTGGAGAGGCTGGCCTGTTCATAGCTGGCTGAGCAGCACTTGCAGATTGTTCCAATTCAAGATCTTCTTTTATCATTACTTCCGTGCCTGCTTTTACAATGGCATATCCAGCTAATAGATCTTGAATTGTTTCCATGCTAAACTGGTTTTTGCTCCTTCTTTTGTAGATGGCAGCACCAGCTGGAGCAGTGGTTCTTTTGATTTGCAGCTTTGGTGGTCTTTTTGAGACCTCTGCTTTGGGATAGTCAGGCTTTTGTGGAACTCTTGGATCTTTCTTTCTAAGTTCCTCTAAGCGTTTATAGGTTGCTCTGACTCTATCTTCTCCCCATTTTGTCACAGAGTTCTTTGACCCATAATCAGCTGCAATCAGCTCCTCTTTCATTCTTCTTAGCTCTATCATCTTCTCAGCTTCAAATTGTTTAAACTTCTCAGGAGGAGTCTACTTGACCTTATTTTTGATCATATCTTGAATCCTGGCTGCTTCTTTTTCAAGCTCAGGAATGGTCCAGCTCTTGTACATATGTTTCTCCCCCTTGTATTTCTTGTAGGTCATGATGTTTTCAATGTAGTATTTCCTTAAGGACTCATCTGCCCTTTCTGAAATTTTCTGACATACATTTTTAGCAAAACGCTCCATAGCATTGACCTGTGAGAGTAAAAACTGATAGTTTTGTTGAAATTCTCTATCAGATTTCCCTTTTCTATTTTTGATTGCAATATCCTCTGCTTGTTTGGCCTTAAGTTTCAAGTATTCTTCAATATTGTTAGGCCTGGGATAATTTGCAATTGATGGTAAACTCCTTTTGGCTGGGTCATCTTCATAATAAAAGGATTTGATTTCTTCTCTGACTGCAATGAGTTCCAGAGGGAATAAGACACCAGCAGGAGGTAGTGATTTTACAATTTGAGCTGAAGAGAGAGGTATAGGTTTCGGAATAGTGACAAGTGATAGGGATTTTGAAGATGTTGGTGATAGAGATGTGTCATCATCTTTTAAAATTAGCCTTCTCCTTTTTGGTTTAGGAGAGACTGATGATGTTTTGAATGGAACAGTGGTGGTAGATGTAGTGGCAGTGGATTGTGATTGACTAACAGCTGTTGAAACAACTGGTGTTTCAACCACTGTTGTCATTACAGCAGATGTTATAACATCTGCTGTCTTCTGCTGTATGTCAGCAGGTGTTGTTTTTGGTGGTGATGATGGTAAAGCAGTGGATGTTGTGTGTGTTGAAGTGGTGTGTGGTGATGGAACAGCTGTTTGGCAAGCAGTAGTTTTTGTAACTACTGTTGCATCAGCTGTTTTGTATGGTGGTTTTTGAGCAGACTTTGAACGTCTGGTTGGAATGGATTTGGGTTGCCTCACTTTTCTAGTAGGCTTCTTCTTTTCCTCAACAGGATTTTCATGATCCTTTGACCCAGAAGTACCCTGATCTGGATGATCCATTCTTTCCACCATGGCTTTCCTTTTGGCCTCTCTATCCCTTTTTACACTTGCAGCTGCTTCTGCTAGTGCATTTGTTGTCACATCAATTTTCTTGCTACCATCTGGCAAAGGGATCTTTTTGGTCATGTTTGAATTTTCTGGTTCAAGATAGAGACCATCCTCTATACCCTTCCTTTTCCACTCCTTAATTTTCTCCCCCTTTTTGGCATTATCTTCTGGGAGTTGATAAATGAAGCGGACTTTTGGAGGAGCAGTGCCAGTGGTTTGCAAGATCTGAGTTTTGAGAGCCTTTAAATCAGCCTGAGTGTTCTTGAACCTTGACTCCATTATATTTCTCAGCTGTTGTACATGTTTTTCATGTTGCTGATCTGCTAATTGTGCTTGTTGTTGGAGAAAAGATTGAAATAGATTCCAGAGCTTATTTGTAGCAGGTGCCCTTTGTGGAGCAAGTGCTTGAGGTGGAACAGCAGTTGATTGTACCTTCTGAACTTGTAACACCTGTTGTAGCAAATCTTTGAGTTCTGCAACAGAGTTATCAAGCTTTGCAATACGATCCATCAATTTCTGGTACTTTAAACCATCACCCAAGTTAATGGGATCATCTGATTTCCCACTAGCAGTGGTTTTATCAGTGGTAGATGTAGGGAATATACTCCAAACATTAACCACTGATGCCCCTTTTTCTTGGTACTGGGGTCTTCTTCCTTCAACACTTGACAACCTTTTGATGTTGCCAGTAGGATAAATAAATCCACTGGTGGTTGGCAGAGGTGCTATAAAAGGAATTGCCTCCAAGGAAGTCTTATGAATGTAACCACTGTCCAAATGTAACCCAGTGGGTGTAACAGTTGTAGTGGCTGCTTCACTTGGATTACCACCAAGAGTTACTTGTAACTCAAGGGGTGTAACCTCCTCAGGTTGTGTTGGTGGGTTAGCAAAGATTGATACATCAGACCCAGTCAGTGGTTGAGGTATATTCTCATTAATAGGTGATTGAGAAGGACTGGATAATGCCTGGTTCAAATCAATTGCATCCAACAGTGGTTTTATTGGTGAAGGAATTTTGGATGTGATGAGTGGTGTAGAAATAGGATGTGTCCCGGGCATTGGACTGTGGATGATAGAAACGAGTGTTTCCAGAGCATCATGATGTGGAGGCCCTATTTGTACAACCTGTTCTTTTTGTGAAGAAACAGGAGGAGTTTCAGCTATGGGTTGAGATATTTGTACCAACTGCTGTGAGGAAGTAGCAGCAGTGGTTTCTTGTGACTTTTGTGTTGTCACTGGCAGGAGCTCTGGTATCTCATCCTCCAGAGATGCCTTTTTGATGGTTTTGGGGGGGTTTTTGTGTTTTTCTTTTTGTTGGCTTTTTGGTGATTTTAGGTGTGGGTTTCAAAGCAGTTGTGCTGCTGCTCTGATCACCTTGAGCAGTGGGCTCAGCAGCAGATACCTGAGGAGCAGTTGTAACTGCTAAAATCTGCTCAGGCACCTCTGCTTGTGTTTTACAAGGTGCTAACATTCTTGAAAAGGTTTCAGTTGTTAAACTGTTTATTTGAGTAGAATCACCTTGGTTTATTACAGCTAAATCATCCTTACTGAATTTCTTTGAAAAATAGTAACTTAAAAACCTTGGAAACAGTAAGAATGATTTTGTTTCAACATTGTTAACCAAATCTTTAAAAATTTCCCGAGAATAATTAAAATTTTCTCCTTGAAGAATTGCATATCCCAGATTTTGAATCTTTAAAGGGATTTCATTGAAAGAAGTGGTTTTGTTTGAAACACATAGTAGGAGGGTATGAAATAAAAATCTGGTTGCAGAAGGAAAATAACCTTTTTCTAAGGTAATTTTCTTCATCATTGTGGCTTCATACCCTCTCTCAATGAAGTCAGTTTGTAACTCGGTTTTAGTGAAAGAAATTTTACCTTCCTGATCACCGAGTTGAAAGACCTCTGAAATGGATTGTGGTGTGATTTGGACAGCTTTACCCTTTATAGAAGAGTTTATGGTGGTTGTAGTGTCGCCTTGTTTTTCAAGGGTTGCATTTTTCCAGAACTCCCTTTGGGTCGCCAAATAGATTGGTGCATCGGCAGTGATCAAAGTTTTGTACTTTGATTTTGCCATGAGATCAATGATGGAATCGAAAACTTTGGTGGTTCCTGGTTTTGTGAGAAGACCCAGGAGATTGTGAGATGGTTTATGTGGAATTTCAGTGGAGATTGCCTTTTGAGAGGCTGTTTTCGATGATGATTTGGATGAGGGTTTTGAAGATTTCTTTGATTTTGTCATTTTGAGGATGATTGATCGAAGAAATTTGTGAAGAAATGAGATGAAAAACTGCTTTGAGAAGAGAATTTTTAAGAATTCAATTCGACAGTAAAACCCTGTTTTGGTGGTGAGTGGGGGATTTTATAGGGAAGAAAGTGAATGCTGAGGTGGCAGCCGTTACAAAAGGTCTGACCAATATGTACTGTCCACGTGACAACCCCTGTTGAAAGTGAAGGACAGTACTTGTGTGATAGGGACAGATGAAGGCAGTGGTATGAAAGCAGTGGATGTTTTCACTATCAGTGGATAGCATATCAGTGGATAAGACACTGCTTTTGAACAACAGAGTTTATCAAATGAGAGAGCAGGGGTTGACTTTCAGCAGTGGACAGACTTTTGAAGTAGAGCAGACTTTTGAACCATCAGTGGTTAATGGCAGACTTTTAAGGACTTAATGAAAAATTTCATTTTTAACTATTTTTAAGGATGGAGTTTTGATTTTCTGAAAACATTTTGTTGCTTTTATTCATAGAAAAACAAGATGTTGCTTGTTATTCCATGTTCAGCATCCCAATCCTAGAGACCAAGCTTTCAAAAGTGGCTGTATCAAGTGCTTTTGTGAGTACATCTGCCAGCTGGTCTTTAGTTGGGACATGATGCAGAGAAATCAAACCTTTTTCATAGCAATCCCTCACAAAGTGATGTCTGATGTCGATGTGTTTCGTGGTTGAATGGGAAACTGGATTTTTGATGATATTTTCTGCTGCCTGACTATCCAACATGAGTGGTGTCTTTAAGGCAGTGATACCAAAATCCAGCAACTGATTTTGAAGCCACAGGAGTTGGGCTGTACAGCTTGCAGCAGCAATGTATTCAGCTTCAGCAGTGGATGTTGAAAGAGCTGCTTGCTTTTTGCTTTGCCATGAAACTAAGCAATCACCTAGAAACTGGCACCCTCCTGATGTGGACTTCCTTGTGGTGTGACATCCAGCAAAGTCACTGTCTGAGAAACCTGAAAGCTTGATGTTCCCATTAGCTGGATACCAGATACCAAGTGTGGGAGCACCTTTTATGTATCTGAAGATCCTTTTTACAGCAATGAGATTTGATTTTCTGGGAGCTGATTGACTTCTTGCACAGACACATGTTGCAAACATGATGTCAGGTCTAGATGCAGTTAGGTACAATAAAGACCCAATCATGCTTCTATAAAGTGTTTGGTCAATCAGCTCATCCTTTTCATCAGACATGACCAGCTTATTTGTTGCCATGGGTGTGCTGCATGGTTTACAATCATTCATATCAAATTTGGTTAAAAGTTCTTTAGCATATTTGCTTTGATGAATGAAAGTTCCATTTTGCATTTGCTGTACTTGGAGACCAAGAAAGCATTGCAGCTCACCCATTGCACTCATTTCAAACTCAGCTGTCATGAGTTCTCTAAACTCTTCACACATTGAGTTACATGTGCTTCCAAAAATAATGTCATCCACATAAATCTGGACAATCATTAAATCCTTCCCTCTCCATTTTAAAAACAGTGTTTTATCAATGGTACCTCTTTTGAAACCATTTGAGAGTAGGAAGTTGGAAAGAGTTTCATACCAGGCCCTTGGTGCTTGTTTCAAGCCATACAAGGCTTTGTTTAGCCTGTAGACATGATCTGGATAAAATGGATCCTCAAAACCTGGAGGTTGACAAACATACACCTCTTCTTGAATTGTACCATAGAGGAAAGCACTTTTGATATCCATTTGAAACACCTTCATATTGTGGTTGACAGCAAAGGCCAGGAACAGTCTAATGGCTTCCAATCTTGCAACAGGGGCAAATGTTTCATCATAATCAATCCCCTCTTCCTGTCTGTAACCTTGAACCACAAGCCTGGCTTTATTCTTGACAACAATACCCCTTTCATCAGTTTTGTTCTTGAAGACCCACTTTGTGCCAATGGGACTAACCTCTTCTGGCAGTGGTACAAGCTCCCATACTTGTTGTCTTTTAAACTGTTGGAGCTCCTCTTGCATGGCTTCTACCCAGCTGTTGTCTTTCAGTGCCTCTTGGTACTTGACTGGCTGATGGAGTGATAGAAAACCAGCAAAAAGACAAATGTTTTGGGTTTGACTTCTTGTGAGCACCCCTTCATTTATGTTGCCAATGATTTGATCAGGTGGATGAGATCTCAAGAAGATTAAATCTCCTTGGTATGGTATGATGGCATTGGTTGGTGAAGGCTGCAAATGTGTATCATCTGAGCTAACCACTGCTGGGGACTTTGATGATCCAGCAGTGGTTTCAAAAGGTGGTGGTATAGGAGGTAATGAAGTGGACAACTGCTGACTTTTATCCACTGTTTGAGGACTTTTGTCAGCAGTGTTTGAGGATGTGGAAGCAGTGGTTGATGGGCTACTTTGGTCAACAATTGTTGAGGTAGCAGTGGTTGAGCTTTGACAACTGTTTTGAACAGCTGGTGCTTTTCCCTTTGTGGCAGACCTTTGAGGGATGATGATTTCATACCCATAGTCTGGTGTTGTATCCTCTGATGGACCTGCACTGTTAGTCTTGACAGCAGTATTTTCAAAAGTGAATTTTTCAAGATCAAACAAATCTGCAGGGTTTGCTGGGATTTACATTGATGAAAGCTCATTGAACTTTACATTCAAAGTCTCCTCCACTGCCTTGGTCCGTGTATTGAACACTTTGTAGGCCTTGGCAGTGGTTGAGTATCCCAAATGGTAACCACAATCAATTTTGGCTGCAAATTTTGAAATGGAATCTTTTAAGTTCAAAATAAAGCATGGGCAGCCAAACACTTTGAAATATGAGATCAGTGGTTTAATTTTATACAGAATTTCATAGGCAGTCTTTTTGTGCCTGGGGTTTATTAAAACTCTGTTCTGAACATAGCAAGCAGTGTTTACTGCCTCTGCCCAGAAGGTTAATGGCAAACCTGAATCTGCAAGCATGGTTCTGGCAGCCTCAATCAGAGTTCTGTTCTTCCTTTCCACTACCCCATTCTGCTCTGGTGTTCTTGGGATGCTGTACTGCCTTACAATCCCTTTCTTCACACAGAAGGCATCCAACTCCCTATTTTTGAATTCTGTGCCATTGTCACTCCTGAAGCTTTTCACTGGAAGGTCAAATTGCTTTTCAACCTGTATTACAAAGTCTTGCAAAATGCCTGCAGTTTCATCTTTTGAGTGCAAAAAGAAAGTCCATGTGAACCTAGAAAAGTCATCAACAATAACCAAACAATATCTTTTCTTTTTGAGGCTCATGACTTGAACTGGGCCAAACAAATCCATGTGTAGCATTTGCAAACACTGGGTTGTTTTGGACTCTTCAATGGACTTGTAAGAACTTTTATGTTGTTTTCCTTTTAAACAGGAAATGCAATGTTCAGGACATGAAAACAATTTTTGTGGCAGGCCTCTTACCAAACCATTTTTTGAAATTTCTGTGATTGTCTTAAGATTTGTGTGCCCCAGCCTTCTGTGCCAAAGTTCTGTCTCTTTGTTAGAGGCAGCTGAGAACAGACAGGCATCAGCTCTGGGACACTCTTTTGACATGTCAACAACATAAACATTGCGACTTCTTTGAGCAACAAGTTTAGTTTGACCTGTTTTGATTATTGCTTCAATCTTTTTGACCATTTCTGGTCCAACAATCCTACAACAGTCTTTTGTGAAGAATGACCCAAAACCCTTGTCACTCATTTGGGACACACTCAGAAGGTTGAATTTTAGATTGTCTATTAGATTAACATTTTCAAATTTTACTTTTCCAGACTCCACTGTACCCGACCCCAGAACTTTTCCTTTACTATTATTCCCAAAGGATATATCACCCCCTCCATGGATTTTAAAGTCTTTGAGGAGGGCTTTACATCCTGTCATGTGCCTGGAGCCTCCACTATCTACATACCAAAGACTATCAAAGCATGCAGAAGCTCCCTGCACATGAAGTAAAAGGATTAGTTCATTAAGGTCTCCAAAGCCAACAAGGCTTTGGATGGGGTCTCAACAGTGTCTGGGATGGATGCAGAGTGATGGACAGTGGTTAGGTCAGGGGTTTGGACTGTTTTAGGATAGTGTTTCTCTAACCACTGTTGTGGGTCCTGACCAATCACCTGTTGGTAACCAAAAGGATGCCTGTTCACTTTGGGTTTAGAGGACCTTTTGTAGGCCTCATAAACGTGTGGAATCCTTTGGTAAGACTGTTTTTCCTTGCCTTTTCTGAACTGATTGGCAGGGGGTGCATCAGTAACCTGAACATCTCTTTTGACAGATGTTTGGTTCAGCTGTTTTGTAACAGCTGTTTCAACTGGCACAAACAATGGTTGTTTCTTGGTGAATTTGACAGATGTTGATGATGATGATGATGGACTCAAGGATGTTTTAGCCATGTACTCATTCTTTTTCACATCAAAGTTTTTGAGATACACACATGCTTGAGTTTTGTGGTTAGTTTTTCCACAAACAATGCAGCTTTCTGCTGAAACAATGACACTTGTTCTGTTTAAATCATAAGCTTTTAAGTGGAAACAGTCTTTTGTTAGATGGTTCCTTTTCTCACAGAATTCACAAAACAAGTTGTCAATTTTTTCTTTCTTCTTTCTCTTTTCAGACTCCTTTGCAGCAGAGGTTTTAACCACTGCTGGGATGTCCTTGAGAGGTATGACTTTAGCTTTTGGAGCTTTAACACCATCAGTTGATGTAAAGTCCATTGGCTTGAAATTTTCAAGAATATCACACTCATCAGACCATTTTGGTTTAAATTGATGATCTTCAAGCTCCTTGAAAGTGGAGGAGCCCATTGGTCTGGTAAGTGTGATTTTGTTACCAAGTTTGTCAGTGATTTTCACTTCTTGGCCATTCTTGTTTGTGGGGATGAGCTCAGTAGCTTCATCAGTGGTTTGGACAGATTTTTCAAAAGCAATATGTTCATCATCATATTTTCTATAACCAACCCCAAATTTCACATTGCTTTCAATCTGTTTAGCAAGCATCACCTCATATCCTCTGCAGGATTCCACCCATCTTTCACAAGTAATCTGGGTGGATTCCAACTCCTTTTTACAAACTTGGTATTTTTCTACCATAGTTTGAAGTTGGGTTTTGGTGATGCTTTGCTCTTCTTTAAGACAGCTGATTTCTTTTTCCTTTTCAGTTAATTTGTTTTTAAGTTCTTTTAAAGACTTTTCAAATTTAACCTCATCAGTCAAGATTTTATCCCGAAGGTTTTCATTCACCTCTTTGATGTTAGCAAAAGCAATTATGCAATTGTCAGAACACAGTTTTTCAAGAACTTGAGGAGATACCTTGGCAGCTGCCATCATTGCACAATCACATTGATGATCTTCCTCATCATCAGCTTTCACCTTCTTTTCACCAGCCTTTTCTTCTTTCTCTTCTTGTTTGTCCTCTTCGGACCATGGATCTGTCAGTGGTTCAATCAGGGTACCTGAACTTTCTCCCAACAGTAGTTCACCAGCCACAACAGTAACCACTGCTTCAGTCACCTCTTCCACTGTTTCAAAGCACTGCTGTTCCTCCTCAGTTTCAACCCCCTCCTGTATTGACTCTAATGCCATCAAACAAAACTCATCATGAGAAGAATCAATAGAAGCATAGAGTGCAAAATTTTCATCATTAAGGTCTTCAGGCATACTGCTCCAGTCAACAAACCCTTGAGTGAAAAAACTTTGTTGATCTGGTTGTGCTGCTGCTGGAGCAGTGGTTTGAGGTGCAACAGGTTGCACTTGTACCTGTGGAGCAGGGGTTTGAACATATTGGATTTGTGGAACAGTAGTTTGGACATAATGTACTGGCACAGGGGCAGCAGCATAGTGAGCAGTGTTCACTTGAGCTGCTGGGGCATATTGGGCATAGTGCACAGTGTTTTGGTTTTGAGGTCTAGGATTTGAGCTAGGATGAGTAATTATGGGACCAGTAGTTTGACTCCTACATTCCCTAGCGAAATGTCCCAACCTATTACACTTATAGCACTTGATTTTCGATTTATCCAACCCAACCCTTAGATTCCCATGCAAACCTGGGAATTTTCGCCCTGTTCTTTTGTAGAACTTGCTAGTTCTGACACTTAGCAAAGCCAGTTGGTGCAGGATGTCCATTTCCTCTAAATCAATGGGATCAAAATGTTGCAAATCATTTAGTTCAAAACTTAAATTGTCTGACATCTGGTTTTCATTTGCAGTGAATGCATAACTAGCAGAGTGAGGATCAGGGTTGTTAAAATTTGCACCAGCAGTTATGTCAATGAAGTGATCAAAACCCTGATCCTTACCACTGCTCCCAGATTCTTCTTGACCCAGAAGAGCAGTATTACCGAAAGTGTAATCATCGGTAACTTTTCCTGACTCTTGTAACCTCCTTTTCTGGTTCAACTCCCTTTCGTAGGTCAGGAGTCGACCATGGAGTTGGGTCAAGGTCAGATCCTTGAATTCAGGTGAATTTCGGGTGACAAAAGCTATGGTGTCCCATTTTTCTGGCAGTGACCTGAGGAACCTGCTATTTTGAGTTGAGTTTGTAAAAGTGGTGTTAACAAGCCTCAGTTCACTGATGAGACAACTGAAACGCTCAAATTGTTGCGTTAGTGATTCGCCTTTAACATAGCAAAATGTTTCATACTGTTGGTTCAGGATTTCCCTGTTGTTTTCTATGACTTCTTCAGTCCCCCCAAACTGTTCCTTAAGTGCGTCCCATAACTCTTTGGCACTGTTACAGTGTAACAGTCCAGCATATATCTCATTGGGCAGCGCTGATGCTATGATGCTAAAAGCTTTAGCATCTAGTTCGATCTTTTTGAAAGTCGGTTTCGGTATAATTTTCAACTGGTTTTGGAACGAACTTTTTAGCATCTTCAGCGCTTGGCACTGAAGGAACATGGGGACCATAAATGACAGACCTCCAACAACCTGTGCTTTGTTGAGCAAGGATGTGACCCATCCTTCTCTGCCAGATGTTGTACTCATTTCTTTTTAGTATAGGTGGTTTAAAAAGTGAGCCGATGTTGTTTTTATCATCCTGAGATTGTGACGTCATTCTTGTTGTTTTACAGACACTGAGAAATCAACTTTAATGGTGATTAATCCTTGCTCTGTTTTTCAACGGACGAACAAACGATCAGTATCAACTGTTGTGAGCTGAACTATTTATGTCAAAATGATTGTTAAATCAAATTTGACTGTCCAGGCTCTGATACCAAATGTTGGATCTGAGTTTCTTTTTGATTGTATTTTCGTTTGAAATTAAGATGAAATGAAAGAGTTGTGCAGCGGAATTATAATGAAAACAAACTTTGCATACAATCAAACGAGAGTAATACTTTTATCAAACATCTTTACACAATGAATCGAAAGATTGAATTTGTTTCAACACCGATTACAATGATTGATGAATGAATGCAAACTCCCCCTCAGCCAGAGCTCAGTAGTTTGTTCGTGCAAAGAAGACGATGTGGTGAAAGAGCTAATAGAACAGTACAAAGTACTGAACTATTTATAGGCACTTGCAAACCACTGAGCATCTTAGCTGACGTCACCATGAAAGTGACATCTAACCTCCTAACAAACTCTAACTACTGATCTATAAACACTGATGTACTAAACTACTGCTATTACATTTCTTTACATAAAAGACACTTAAACAGCTGCTGCATCCTTCCACTGCTGTGAACCCAGCAGTGCTTGTCCGGATCAGCAGTACTTGACTCAAGGCAGTAGATTGAGTAAGCAGAGCTTTGGTCTTCCATCAGTCTTTGACTTTGGGCAGTAAATGCAAGGCAGCAATTGTAGGTCAGTACTTAACAAGATCAGCAGATAGGAGGTCAGCAGGTATGAAACCACTTTCAAGGGGAGAGATTTGCATGAACCAACTGTAAACGTCTGCTTATTCTGGATCCACTGCTCTGATCCAGTTTTGGCTTTAATTATCTGTTCCTCTGATAGGGTTCAATCCCAACAGAAGCCGAAGTAATTTCTGGCAGTAATATCGACACAAGAGTTTTTATTCCAAAGCTTAATATGATTCCGTCCGACAAAAAAATACCATTCGAATTCCAACGAAGACAATTTCCTTTATCAGTTTGTTTTGCCATGACAATTAACAAGAGTCAAGGACAATCCTTATCAAAAGTTGGGCTGTATTTGAAAGATTCTGTGTTCACTCATGGTCAGTTGTACGTTGCATTATCAAGGGTCAAGACCAGAGAAGGAGTTAAAATATTGATATTCGATGCCGATGGAAAACCAACAAATAAGACGTCTAATGTCGTCTATAAAGAAGTCTTTGGTAGCTTATAATGTAAACTGTTGCTTTTTGATTTCATATAACATGTCGTTTATTTTTTATCATTTTATTTAAGTATGTATTGCTTATAAATAATAAGTGACATGTATAACTTTCTCCAGCCCGGGAAGCATTTCCCGGGTGATAACCTAGTGTTTATATACATGATTATTTGGTAAAGAGAGATTTGAAAGCTTCTACTCAGGCATTTCTAGCTGAAGGAAAAGTCTCATCTGGACCCTGTTGGTAAGAATTTTTTGCAAAGATGATTATTTTTATATATAAAAAATAAAGATTTTTTGTTCTTTTTAGTTCATATAGTTTTTAAAAATGGTGTGTAATTTCGGCAGCTATTGACGCCCCTGGTGGCTTTCTTTTTGACTTTGCATGAACAAGGTAATAAACCTCTTCCCAAAAAAACTGTTCACTTTTTTTACTTTTCAGCATTCCTAAAGTAAAAAAGTTGTAAAACAAACCCTGTCTCCTTACTTTGACCTATACGTTTGACCTTATCAAAGGTCTTCTCTCTCCATTTGACCTTACACATAAATGGATCCTTACTTTCTGCAACATAATACTTTTTAGACCAGTTTTGAAGTTGATAACGTTGGTCAACTATAAAGACAGATTATACATTTCAAATTGTTTCACATTTTAGTTATCTAACTACCTAACCAAGAAACTTAACCTTTTCTGTATACTTTCATACAGCCTCAAATAGATTTGTTGGTTTGTTTCATCACCAACTATTTATAAAGACTACCTCCACTCTCATATTTCAACATCTAGAATTACATTCTTGCATTTTACCTGTCAAACTCTCAACTCATGGAGCACGGGTACATCTCTAATAACTTTGCATATCATAATTTACACATTCATATCATATATTATAATTAATACTAAATATATATTTTACGGTACAGTAACATCACCTATTTGAAGGACTTGGATTTGGCTTGTCGTGATTAAGCTGTGAAGGTTCGTATACTCCGGTTATGGAAGCAACCCATGTATAACAATCCAGAACAGTTTTACTCGATCGAAATGATTGTGGTTGACGAACAGGTATATGTTTCAAAAATCTAATTTTTAAATATTTCATATTTTGGCAGTTGTTATATTATTCTAACCCTATTTAAAGGATAAACATATTCATAGTTTATATTTTTCATCTTTTATGTTATAGGGAACAAGGATGCAAGCCAATGTTCTCCGAAGATGGTTTCCCAAGTTTGAGCATCTTTTAAATGAATTAGGTAACATGTTTCAACCTTTGCAGAACTTACTTTTTAAACTGAAGTCTTAGAACTTTCAATAGCCATTGATCTTAAATGGATATGATTAAACAAAGGTGTTATTGTAAAAGTTGGCATTTAACTCAATTAATTATTTTATTAGTGCACACTTAAGTTCGGGGTAAACTATAGTTTGGTTATAATATATTTTTATTGTTCTGGTATGGTAGAGCTAGCCCAAAAATTAACTATTACAAAATGCATCAATTTAATATTGGAAGTAGCACACTATCATTGATGCATATCTGCAACTTTAGTTAACAGAAAAGCCATGGATAAATCTTACATTATTGATGCTTGTATGATGAGATGTATATTCAGTGGTTTTCTTATATTCTTATGCAATTATACCAAGTTTATAATTATTTCTTTAAGCACAGAATTAGTAACAAAAAACAAAATCAAACAAACAAACAAACAAACACTTAAACTAATAGTAATACTTTTAACTTAAGTCAACATTGTCAACTCAAGTTATACTTTTGGTTATTAATTGTAAATCGACGGTACCCAATGTTCCCTGACCGAGTACGGTATTTCAACAAAATACATGTTTTTCTTAAGTGTTTTGAGACTTCAGGGGCCTTTTGGGGTTGCTTATTTAAACAAAGTATCTACTTATTAAGTTTTTTATAAAACATATTAGTACTTTTTATTGGTTGGAACTTGGAAGAGTAAAATGACATTTTACTCAATTAATTATTTGATTAGTGCACACTTAAGTTCGGGGTAAACTATAGTTTGGTTATAATATCTTTTTATTGTTTTGGTATGGTAGAGCTAGCCCAAAAATTAAGGGGCATCCTTTTTTTTTTTTTAGATTAGGGCTATCCTTTGTATAAAACCGGATTTTTTTAAAAAATTTTTACACTACGAATACGGTGCGGAGACGGGGTTTAACCCGTGCTACCTACCCCTTCTAATACACTACCCCCCCCCCCCCCGGCGTACTGGTATGGTTTACACAATAACTGAAAAAATCGGTTATATAATCGAACTAGGCCACCCTTAGATTATAAAAAAGTATTTGAGTGTTTGGATGATGATAATATGACCTTGAGCATCACTTCAAGGATATTATTATGAAACTTTGAAAAAGATTGTTATATCAACAATTAAAAAGCTTTAACTATTACAAAATGCATCAATTTAATATTGGAAGTAGCACACTATCATTGATGCATATCTGCAACTTTAGTTAACAGAAAAGCCATGGATAAATCTTACATTATTGATGCTTGTATGATGAGATGTATATTCAGCGGTTTTATTATATACTTATGCAATTATACCAAGTTTATAATTATTTCGTTAAGCACATAATCAGCAACAAAAAAAAAAACCAAACACTTAAACTAACAGTAATACTTTTAACTTGAGTCAACATTGTCAACTCGAGTTATACTTTTGGTTATTAATTGTAAATCGATGGTACCCAATGTTCCCTAACCGAGTATGGTATTTCAACAAAATACATGTTTTTCTCAAGTGTTTTGAGACTTCAGGGGCCTTTTGGGATTGCTTATTTAAACAAAGTATCTACTTATTAAGTTTTTTATAAAACATATTAGTACTTTTTAATGGTTGGAACTTGGAAGAGTAAAATGACATTTTACTCAATTAATTATTTGATTAGTGCACTTAGCGTGCAACAGCTTAAAGTTATATGTTCTAACTAATTTAACAAATTTTGATTTTATTTATTTTTCTAATAGAATGTTATTTCATTGTTAAACCCACTATTGGGTTAAATGAGTCCAAGTACAAGTATGTGGACAACCAAAACAAGTTGGGCATCTACTTTGATAGCAACGTGTACCTATGTGATGATTTCAATGGTCCAACCTATGGCTTCTCATTCACATCCTTTAAGGATATCATTGACAAAACTTTTCCTGAAAACAAATCTTTAGGTAACCAAAAACCTAATAGATTAATTTTATTTTTTCTTAAATACTTTAATATGTTTATATATTTAATTAGATTTTCATTATCTAGATGTGATTGTTTTGTTGTTGATGTTAAAGACCTTAAGAAGTTTAAGACGACAAAGGGGAAAGACACCAAGAAAATTAATGTCATTATTCAAGATCTAGAGTATGTATTTTTTTATTATATATATATATATATATTAATATTTCAAATTTTATAATGTTAACACCTTTTGTAAAAACCTAATATTTATTAATTTTTTTTAAGGATGGATTCAATATACTTGTCTTTGTGGGATTCTTATGCTGATCGGATTTTAGAGCAATGGGAAAACAGAGATCAACATGGTGTTATTGTTGTCATTCTCCAGTTTGCTACATTGAAGTACTTTGGACCATTTGGATATGTGAACAGTTGTTTCAATGTTTCCAAGCTTTTCATCAATTCTGATATTGATGATATAACTTCTTTTCGAAACAGGTTTTATATGTCAAATAATAAAACAAAAAAAATATTTTTTTAACTGTCACACCCCGATATTTCAACATTTGACAGGTGGGCCCGGTAGGGAGTATCGTGACGTAGTTGATATCATCATAGTCAAACAACACAATATATAAATGCACAGCGGAAGCAAAAGATAAAATATATTACAATCCGAATATAAAGTAATATCAAGTATTACAACGGAAAGTAAAGGATCCACAGGCGGATCTTAAAACATAAATATTGTTCAACAGACTTTAGACGCCTAGAACTTGCAAGATTCCTTATTAACGTCCTGAGCAGCTTCCAGTCTATTACGTACTTGTACCTGTCACTTAGAGTTTTGAAAATACGTCAGTTTTCACTGGTAAATACACTCAACCAACTCATTTGAAAATGTCTATGAAAATTGGTTTAGGTGCTCAAGGCACGAAGATGTTTTGACACTTTGATTAAAAAGCACAAGGAAAAATTTAATCTTTTATACTTGGGACAAACTATATTTCATGTTATCAGTTTTACATAACTTGCTCTACATACGGGGTCCGGTTCTATGCCGGTTCAAGATTAACCAACACACCACTATTCCCTTATTGGGAATCCCTTATTGGGTACAATTTATTATTAAACATATGGCATCTGTCAGGTGTATGCCTACACCCCGTGCTTAGGTCGTGGCCATTGCATTTAATGAGTCAAGGATATCCAGGACACGGTCGCATTAATCCCCAATGTTTCAGTCAAGCAATACGAATTAAAACAGGTTATTTGGATTTCCCGACTTATTGGTCTTTGAATCCCATACCAGACCATGCGGTATTTATATTACCTTATCCCAAGCCCGTAATAGGGAAAATAAGTTAAGAGTATTTACCTGAGCTAGCTCCCGTCTTAAATAGCAGGAATTATAATAACTCAGCCGTATTCACTTAAGTAAGCATAGGTACAATTTACCGGAAGGCTCTAGTCTGGAATGATGGTATAAATAACCAATTAGAATGCTAACGGGTCTTTAATTAAGCCTAAGCTTAGACCAGTTAATTATACGGTTCAAACGCACGATTAGGCGAAGACCGGAATAGAATGTGATTTAGGCCCGACAAGATTGAAGACTTGCCTTATATGGGTAATCTAGGCACATTCTGAATTTTGGGGAAAAACCGATAAGGTTTGACCCGTTTCGGCTAATTTATGTAAACTAGTTACATAAGCCGAACCGAACGCGAAAGAGGCGTAACGGGTAATCATAAGGGTCCTAACCAGGTTTCCTAAGTTAATATGCCTCAAATATGTTGTGATATCAGTAGGATACCTTCTATTATGCCCAAAACGAAATTAAACACAAACTATGCCCCGTAGGGGTAATTTGGTCATTTATAAGGTTATAAAAGAGTTTAAGTATTAACCTGAGTTGTAGGTCTGATATGTTCAGAAAAATACTCAGTTTACCAAGTTATAACAGTAGGGTATGGTATATATGTGAAATTTATCAATTATAACCACACTATGCACCGTAGGGGCATTTTGGTAATTTCACATAAGCCGAAAAGCTCAAAACTGAAGTCTGAGTTAAACAACTTTTGCTTACTGTTAAAATACTATAATTTACCTAAAATACCAGTAGGTACCAACCCTTGTATGTTTAAAATAGTTTTAGTACATACTATGCGTTAAAAATGCTTAAAAAGGCGATTAGAAGCCATTTCCGGGTTCTATACATAAAGCTAATATTTTTATTATTCCATAAGGCTTAAAATAATTTTATTTATCATATCTAATCAGTAGCAAAAGGTTTGGAGTCGATTAGATAGGTAAAACTCATTTTATAGCCCGTAAGGGCAAAACCGACAATTTCCGGATTAAGCCTATGACTATAAGTTATGCTCAGCCTAAAATTAATTAAAAATCTTGAAAAATCCCAAAATAATATATTACATCAGTGGGTAAGAAGTTTGATATCAAAAAGTAGGTTTAAATAGGCTATACGCTAATTACGCCGTTTAATTAACATAAAGCTTTCAATTTACGCTAATGAGCATAACTCTTAATCTAGACCTCAAACTGATGTCAACTTTTGGGTACAAGTTTATATATCAGTAATTAAGGTTTCTACTCTTTTACATTTGCAAAAATCATGTTTTAAGGTGAAAAGGGCATAATGGTCAACATATGAGCAATTAACGGAAACATGCATATTAATTGGATAACTAATGAACCAAGGTGTATAATCACAGAGGGTTATACTAGCATGTAACCTAGTCCAATTAAAGCTCTAAGGAATTTCTAAAACATGCCTAAACGGGTCAGAACTGAAGTCAAAGCAAAAGTCAAAACTTTGCGACTTTCGGTTCCGAACCGGGTCTAAACAGTAAATTGTCGGGTTGAACATGTTTAGACATATTCTTACACTAATTACGAAGTTATATAAATGATCAAACAGGTTGTATGTGTTCTACATTGCTAATCATGCATAAATTAGAAAATAAGCATTCTGCTGACTTTTTAATAACAAGTTTGACCCGACATTTGACCTAGTTAGAGTGGGAATCAGGGGGGACCCTTTTAAGGGTTTATTACCCACATAATTACCAACTTATAACTACTTTCAATTCGACTAATCACTGGACCATTAGTGATTAATCGCTAAGTCAACCGTTAATTACGACGGTTTGACTTTTAAGCTAAAACTAAGCAAAAACTTAACTAAGAAAGGTTAAGCATACTTACCGAAGTCCTAAGCTTGATTAGTGATCACTTGAGCCTGCTTTGGAGCTCCAGAAATGATCAGAAAGGCTGAAGGAAGGTGTGAAGAACTTGTTGCAACCCTGGCCCTTTATATAGTGCTCAAGAACATTTGGATCATTGACACACAAGTCTAACCAAGGCCATGGATCACTTCCAGATGTCCCTAAGTGTCTAGGGGTTGCCTAGGGGTCGTGCAAGATGAGGAAAATCGTTTATAAGTCGGTTAGAATGCAAATGGAAGACAAGAACCCAACAAAATCGGAGCATACTACCCCTCGCGTCACGCGAAGCCCCCCCCAGGGCCGTCGCGTGGCGCGAGGCCCCTTCTGATCAAATCTTACATTTTTTATTTTTTACGCTTTGGTCCTTGGCTCTTGGGAACTTTGCTACGACTTTATTTCTTGCACTTTGAACCCTCCAACTTGACTTACAAGGGCTTCAAGACATTTACCCACTTAGTTTAGTCCTCGGTTAACTTTATTGCTACCCGAAAAGTCCTAAACTTCATCGTTGACGCTTTTAACCCCTCACATACGAATTTGATCATAACTTTCTCATATGATAACGAAACTTTATGAAATTTATATCGTGCATTCTAGTGAGCATAATTAACCGTTACAAAGCTTCGGGTTTGTCAAAAGGTCACTCAGAGGTATACTTTAAACATGTTGACACATTTAACCCCTATGGTTTGTAATCTCTCACTTTCTTTTATTTTTTGCTTCGTATGATCCATGATTTATTCATTTGAAGGTATGAGCATCATGTAGGGTTAATGTACAATATATTTATTCACTATTGACATTTAGAACTCGTATATTCACATACTTTCCATGATTGTCAACTTTAGTCCATTCAGAACATTCTTTCACACGTTCAAACTTATGACACGTGTCAATACATTATAGGACGTGAATTTTTGAGGTGTTACATTAACTGTTTTCACTGATCTAATATATATACTTATAACAGCCTTATCCAAAACTCTGCTGCATCTTCATGTTCGAGTCAATCATCTAGGCTTTCAGGAATTTTTTTATCATTGTATGATGAATATGTTGTCAAAACTGAATTCAACAACATAGCCGAACTTAATCTCAGTGAGGTAAACTACATTATTGTGTTATATTAATGATGTGTGCTAAACAGACTATAAAAATTAAGTAAGTTAGACTCTCTAAGCTAGACACTAAAAAGCTTTAATTCTAGACTCGACCTAAAACCACACAATCGGCAAGTGTACCGATCAATGTAGTATAACCTAGGAAGTCAGGATATCGAACCACGAGACTCTATGTATCACGTAAACTAGACTCTGACTAGACACTGACAGACACGACTCAAACTTGTTTATTTGGTTGGGGGGGGGGTTACGGAAAACTAAGGAAATCTATATTAAGCTACTAATTAAACTAAAGCTAGACTAAAGGTGAATAAAGACTGTGAACTTTTCTTATATGAGAACGGGACCACCTAGACAAGAATCCTGAATTGTTTTTAAGAGATTACCGATTAAGTTAAATGCACGAGTTATGGAACCGGGATCTTAAAATACTAAACCTATTAAGAACCAACGAGGCCCCTCGACCCTTCTCAAGGAGAAACCTGTGGAACTACCTAGGCCGTTAATCCTACCGGTTATTAGACGCCTTCCCAGTTGTTTAATTATTGTGTAAGTACCCTAATGTTGACCTATTCTTTCCCAATCCTAGATCTAGGGTAGTTTGAAGTAATAAATTTGACTTGATAGACTAATAAAACCGACAGGTAAACCAAGACATAACCTTTCCCAAGGCCTATCTAAAGCAATTCGCCGGGTAAGACCTACCAATAGCCCCTCACTTCCCAGGTATTAGGACTAGTAGAACACTAAGACTTAGCAAATTATTATCAGTTACTTCTAGGGGTTATTGGCCAATTCTCCCTAAAGAGTTAAGGTTTTCTAACGTGATATAGACACTCACCGAAACCCTAAACCCTAATATGACTCTACGTTGTGATAAAGACCGTCACTAAGAATCATATGAAGCAAGTAATAACAATGAACCAATTCAAAGTACGCATACACATCAAACCATTAAATCAAACCTCTTACTAAACACAATCACCCATAACCATCATGCAAATAACAAAAACCGGTAAAAACTTTATATTAATCCATTCATCAAGTCTAGGTGGTTTATGAAATTAGCCAAGCATCTCAGTAAATGAAAACAAAACAAAGATGTCTAGAACATAATTCATTGTAACAAAGTTCCAAGAAAGTAATCGACAAAACAAGGGATTAGAAAACCCGATTAATTCTTCGATTCTTCGCTCTCGACTCGTACCAATGATTCCTATGCCGTCAAATCTCCAATTGCTTGCCAAGAATGCTCCAAAGTTGCTCCCAAAAAAACTCTAAATTCGTAATTAGGGTTTTTCTAATGTTTCTTGGGAATTAATTAATCAAACCCTAATTGGAAAACATGTTTCTCCGAAATCGAACCCCTCGCGCGACGCCTAGGGGGTGTCGCGTCGCGCGGCGCCTCCAAAGGTGATTTTTCTTATTTTTTATTATTTCCAATTTCCAGCTTCTCCGACGCGCGTACGAATCCCGTTTTTCTTCCGAACTGCTCGTTTTGACTCGTTTTTTCAACACTTTAAGCTACGGGACCTGAAATCAAAGCTTAACGTCAGCAGTATCATAATTCTAACCTAAAACAGACTCGAAACGACTGAAAACTGACCAAAATATACACTATAAACATATGTACTTTACAGTACATCAATTAGTAACATGTTTTATGTCTTTATAACAAAACTAATTTTTTTTAGGTCAAGTCTGTTGTTATTGTTGGGACTGTTCAGATGATAGCTGAGTTGCCTTGGTATTATTTTGCTTGTAACAAGAAGGTTACTAAGAAAACCGAGAATGATACACCTACTGTTGGTGTCTTGGTTGATGAAGAAGAGGTTTATGAGTGCAAAACGAAAACTTGCAAGAATAGTGTGATTGAATATGTGCAAAGGTTTGAATATACATACATACATATACAAATATATATATTATTTGAAAGTTATTTTCTCAGTTCATTGTTTAGATTTCATACCTTACATGACAACACTTTGTTCTTTAGGATAAAAATCCCATTGACTGTTCAAGATTCAAGTGGAACTGTGTCGTTGACATTGTTTGATAGAGATGCTTGTAAAATTCTGAAAACAACTACATCAAACTTAATTGAAAAACATCTTGCTGTAAGATTGTCTTATTAAATTTACAATTCTTATATTTTTTCCATGTAATATGTCATTAATATATTACTATATATATACTACAGGGTGGTGATAAGGGACTTTATCCCGACGAGTTTGAAGCTCTTTTGGGAAAAAAATTGCGTTTAAGATTGACATCAAACAATTCAACATTGATAACAACTTTTGGTTTTTTGGTGTTTCTAAATTGACTGATGATGAGGATATCATATACGAGCTCGAAAAGAAAGCAAACAACATTGAGGTAATACTATTATTGAGTACTTTATTTTAGTTAGATTTAATATTGAAAGTGTTTTGTCATAATATGTGAAATACATTGTAGGTCGACAAGTCTGCTTCTTTGACAAACAGGTTCACTGATATGGATTCACAAGAAACCGTTCACTTGAATGTATGCATTCTATAATCTCAATAATTTCTCAACAGTAATATATCTTTATTATTATATATGTTTACATTGTTAACCTTCTAAATTAGATTTTCTGAGAATTTATTTTACATACAATCCAGGATGATAACCCGATTGATGTTATTATGGGAATCTGTGTTGGCACCCATTCAAACGAGAATCTCAAATCAAAGGTATGTTAATTTAAGATTATACTTCAAATTATGAACACTTTAATCTATTTAATTCAAATTATGTTCTATCTTTATTTGTGAGACCAATTGTTTATATCATTTTTAGGCTGTTACTGAGTCGATGGATGATAATGTCATAACTCATTTGCCAAAACATTTGGATGGCGATTGCATGGAAAGTAAGCATGTTGGTGAGGCTGTAATCTTTAAGAGGAAATCAAAGAAACCTGATTTCAAGAAAAACTTGGTGGAGAATTATGATTTTGAGGAAAATGGAGAATTATCAACCACCAAACCAGTTAACCATGTCAAACCAACTCTTCTGATTCCCAAAATTGAAAAATGAAGACTTCAAACGCTTTATGTTCCAAGTGTGGTTTTTCTATGTTTTAATGTGTTTTGAATTATGTTAGTCGTTTAAGAACTATTTCATCAGCTTGGAATGATTCCAAGTTTTATGTTTTAAGAAGTTTAATTTCCTTTTGTTGGACTCATTGCTCTAAGACATATATGCCAAAACAATTATTGTGTTTTGGTTTTTAATGTATTAATGTTTTGTTACATTTATGTTTCATAGGACATTTTAGAAAATGAAGATGTCGACTTATATTTCCTAAACAACTTACTAAATTGAAACTTGTGTTCATAAAATTAAAAATTGAACTGACAAGCGTCAAAACATTATTATTTAAATTACTTTGTTACATGTTTTTTTTCTATTCTTTAAAAAATCATACATCATCTTTATTAATATGTTTTAAATTTTATTTTTTGAACCCGTGTGTCACACGGGATATAAGCTAGTATATAATAAATGAATAAGGTTTGGGACACGTGTCGCATTGTGGTGCAACCTCACTTGATTTTTGGCGGGAAAATGTGGGAAACCTTATATTTTTACACGGGATCCGAATGGCAACAACCATATCCGGATTTTTTACCCGTCGTGTATATTCATCTAAACAAACCCTAAATGTTCTAATCACTCATTTTTTCACACCGTCATCCCAAAAACCAAGAATTCCTGTGTAGATCATTCCTTCTTATCTTCAGTACATTGATTCATGAATGTGTTAAGAGTATCTAAAATACCACACATCGCGATTAGGGTTTTCTTCAATGTATCTGCTCCTGGATTGCTCCTCCATCTCTGTGTGGATCTGATCGTTAATATCATCATAAAGGTTAGATTTCAAAAGTTAATCAACTATCATTCTTGATTTTCTTAGGTTTTCTGACTATTTTCTCTTAGATTTCAAAAATTAATCAACTATCATCATTTGATACCCAATTGGAGCAACATGCTTATTCTTCATGGTAACCCTAATTCTTCAAGCGTATTTGATACCCAATTGGAGCAACATGCTTATTCTTCATGGTAACCCTAATTCTTCAAGCGTAGCCTTTTCGTGTCTGTAAATCAAGGTACGCGTATCTCTAACCCTAATTTTATAAAATTCATTATCATTTATTCAAAATCTCATTGTTCTATTTGTGATTCATGTTTTTCAACATCGCAAATCCGACAACTGGATGCCAAAAGAAGTTTTAAATCGATGATGACCAAAAGTTGTAAGCGCTCGATCCGTACTCTTAATTTGAATTTGAGACTTGCTATATGAAGATTAATGATATAGAGTTGGTGATTATGTGTGTTTTATAAATCGTAGTTGTTTGTTAATCCAATGTGAGTTTATCTTACAATTATCTCGCTTCGTTTTAACTTTGTGTAAGGACCCTCAAAAATGTCCCAAAACGACCTGGAAATGAAAACCCGGACCCCAGAAACCCTAATCCATATCAAAAATACAAAGTTTTTGGTTCTCAGGCGAGCCGCGTAAAAGATAAACAGACCCTTACGCGGGCCGCGTCAACTTGAAGTTTGACTGGATAAGTATCCGGGCCACGCGTTGTCCACCTGGCACACCTACTCGTGACCCAGCAAGCCTACACGTAGACTAGACCCTCTCGCGGGCCGCGTAAAGATCAAGTGTGGGTTTACGCGGGCCGCGTAAAACCCAAAATCAGGCTATAAATAGCCCATGCATGGGCCTTTCATCTGGTGTCGAAAACAACTTTCAAAAACGAAGTATCACTGCTCAAAATTGAAATTTAAGATAGCGAGGCGCTGCTACGATACAGGGTATTAACTCAATCGCTGCTACGATTCAATGTCCGATCGATTGAAACTATCCGATGGATGTTTAAGTGCTGCCCACATTAGGGCCATACTTTGTCATTAGTCGTAAATTCGACGGATGTTTAAGTATAGCACTTTGTCATTCGTTGTGAGGGTTTTAATCTCGAGAGTTATCGTAAATGCTGTATTAGTTACTGACCTAGTTCGTGTGCATTGTTATTTAAATTAGGTTACAAGGCTAATCAGTAGGCTAAACTCTGCCCGTTTAAATCTGCAATGTGAGCCATTCTCTTTTTATCAACAGTATTTTACAATACTCCAAGCATTTTCCAAAGTTATAATTACAGGGATTAAGTCATGGTTATCTTGAATCACTGGCTAATTGGGGTATTGTGCACATTACTAATTTCTCACGGTTAGGCTAATAAATCCTAACAGTGATAATCATCACTACTTGGGGAAAGACCCAATAGTGGTATGACCATCGTCACCAGGTGACACGGCGCCAGATAAAAATAAGATAGAAGCCATTGTAATCGCTCTTATGCTGTAATTGATAACTAACGTGTCGTTTTACATACTTGAATGACTCGCCAGTATTTCCCCGCTGATAAAATATTTTTAAAACATGTTTCAGGCGACCTGCTGTGAATCAAGGAAAACATGCTACCGAGCACTAACAAGCTTGAAGAGGTGGCTCAATAAAATGAATAAACATGTTTTGTAAATCAGGGAATTTCCTCGTGAAATTCCTCTATTGTAAATTACGGGGCTTGTCCCAGATTATCTAATAAAATAATCGGGCATTTTCAAGTTTTAAAAGATCCTGTAAATCTTCCGATGTCAACTCAATTAATAAATACCACGGGATTTCTGTCCCGCGGCTCCTGGACCGGGTCAAACCGGGACTGGGGCCGTGACAGAAAAAGGTGGTATCAGAGCCACTAATTTAAGCCAATTAAGTATTTAATACTTAATTTTCCTGATTGCCATCCTGTGATTATGTGTTTCTATCTTGACTATCTGTTAATTTACAGTATGGGTAAGCAAAGAATTTCGGACATATATCATAAATTAGATAGTTCACCAAAAGATATGGGAACTTTATTCCAATCAAATTCCTCGAGATACTCAGCAGATACTGAGGAAGGAATATTTGTTCGTAAGGCACAGTTTGAGAAACCGCTTACCCCTAATAAAAGAAGTTGGATTATTAGAAAAAGTCAAGAGAAAATAAAGAAGTCACTACCAAAAGAAGTGATGAGTAATAAGGAAACTCATAAAATAGGCACTAACCCACCATGGGAAGATGAATTAGACGAACAATGGGCAAATCTCTATATGTTAGCCACTACAACAGTAAATGCTAACTTATAGTTAAATCACCAAACCAGTACCAGCACCTATGCTACCTACAAGCCAGAAACTTCAAAGAGAATTTCATCCATTAGATAACCACTAGTATATTTTGAATTTCCGTTGTAATAAATATATATCGCAATATTTCGTTTTAATCAAATGGTTTGTATTTAAGTTTCTAAATTACTATTCTGTGATTATGTGGAAGTTCAAATTACAAAATTTTAACCTAGAATTTTGTGTGTTTCTTCATAACTGCTAAACAACATGAATGAATTGTCTGAAGCTCTTGAGAATCTCAATCTCTATTCTGTTGTGGAAGTTTCCAGAGACTTTACCGGTTATTGTGCCGATGTTGAAGAACCTATGGAATTTCAAACCCAGCCACCAGAGAAACCTAAACCAAAGAAGAGAAGAAGAATTGTGGGCTGGAGGCGTGTGCGCAGGAAGAAACCAACGACACGGAAAGTTACCAAGAAGGAAGATCTAAAAGGTAAAGGCAAGGAAATAGAGATTGGGGAAAATTCTAGGCAAGACCAAGAAATGCCACCCTGGGAAGAGCTGGATCATAAACTAGCACTTAGTGACCTCATCGGACCTGCCGGTGAAAACCTTTTAAATTACCCAGCGGAAGCACAACTTCCAGTTGATCTAGAACCTGAGATCCCAGATCCTATTATCCACACCCAACCTCTACCAGCAGAGTTAGAAGAATGGTGGACCACCGACTGGCAGTTCCAGAATCTCCTATATAACCCTGATACCTTTTTCCCTCAGTTCGACCCAGAGCCTCCACTACACCCACCTATGAGCTCTGAAAATTTGGCTGAACTCCGCCACTATAGCAAGGAGCTGATTGATGCGGGAAACCGAATTAGGGATGTGGGAGAACGAATCACCTGGAAATACGATGAGAGGGAGCGTCGTTTCTGAAAAGCCAGCCGACGGGATAGTATGTGGTTGTAGGAATGTGTGTTTAATAATAATAATATAATCCTAAAAATATAATTATGTGTAATACTTAAAAATACAACTTTTGTAAGATAACCAGTGTGTACGGATGCCTATTATAATATATAAAATATCGAACGTCGAAGAAATCGATAATTTTGGCTATATGTGTTGACGTGATTATGTGCAATTGTTTTGTTATATTTAGTTATTAATTATTTTATGCTAATCACTTATATAAATTAATTACCAGATGGCAAACGCTGGTAATGAACCCGTTAATGAAGTGAATCAATCTGAACAAAACAATGAAGATCAATTTCTGAATAGGCAAGATATCAAAAATATCGTTGCTCAGGGAATAGCCAATGCTATTCCAGCAATACTTGCTGTTGCTCGAAATCCAGTTGAACCTCAAATTATTCCTAGCAAACGTACTCATGAAGATAACTTCAGGAATAGTATAAACGGAGGCGGCAACAACAACAATAACAATAACAATGATGTACTGCAAGCCCCAATTCTCAAAAGAATGAAAGCTGCAACACTTGGTTGCACTTACAAGGAATTTCTTGCCTGTAAACCAGCTGAATTTGCAGGCAATGAAGGGGCGACTGCAGCGCTGCGTTGGTTGGAGAAAACCGAAGCAGTAATTATGATAAGTAAATGTGCCGAGGAAGACAAGGTCATGTATGCGTCACATCTTTTTAAAGAAGGGGCACTAGAATGGTGGAATACGGTACTTCAAGCCAAAGGAAGAAATATGGCCTATGCCATAAGTTGGGAAGAATTTAAAAACCTGGTGGAAAGAAAATTCTGTCCCGAATATAAAAAGGAACAAATGACAAATAAGTTCCTGAACCACCGGATGGTGGATGTAGACTGTCGAGGTTATACTTCGACATTCTTCGAGTGTGCGAGAGTGGTACCTACCCTGGCTTCGCCAGAACCGGTACTCATTTCCCGCTATATTTGGGGATTGATTGGCGAAATTCGAGATATCGTAAAGCTGCGAGACCCCGCACTATTGACGATGCTGTGGAATTAGCTAACACCCTAACTGACGGACTGGTACGCACAAGAGAAGAAACCCGGAAAAAGGAAGTGGCCCAAAAGATTACCCAGGGATTTCGTATGGGTAACCGAAGTAATTTCAAGAAAAAGGGAACTGGGCAATCTTCCACTGTTCCATTTTGCAATACCTGTAAAAGAAAGCATTTTGGAAGATGCAAAGGGTATTGCAATTTCTGCAAAATTCTGGGGCATCAAGAGGAAGACTGCAGGAAAAAGAAAGCAACAGTCTGCTACAACTGCGGAGAAGCTAGACACTTTAGGCCAGACTGCCCAAAATTGGCTAAACCAGTTGATAACAAAGCCAAACCTGCAGAAAGAACTACCAAGAAAAATGCAAGAGCCTTCCAACTGACTACTCAGGAAGCAGAGCTAATCCCTGATATGATAGCTGGTACGTTCCTAGTTCACGACGTTTATGCAAAAGTATTATTTGACTCTGGTGCAAACCAAAGTTTTATAAATACTTCATTCTGCCAAGCTCTTAATCTACCCCTAACCAACCTTAGACATTTTTTTACGGTAGAAACGGCAGAATGGAATTCTGTTAACATAGATAAGGTTTTGCGAGAAGAAAAGATAGAACTCTTAGGCCATCAATTCTCTGCAAACCTGTTACCTATGAATTTAGCCGGATTCGATGTGGTATTAGGAATGGATTGGTTAGTAGCCAACCATGCTCGAATTCTTTGTGATAAGAATTCCATAGAAATTCATACACCCACAGGAGAATTAGTGGTGGTTACAGGAGATAAACCACGTAAGCCACTGAAATTCATTTCAGTAATAAAGTTGGCCAGTTATTCAAGAAAGCAAGGAATAGTGTATATGATTTCAGTAATCATTAACACTAAGGGTAAGGAACTTAAAGAAATTCCAGTAGTATCAGAATACCCGGATATATTCCCAGAAGAACTACCTGGATTACCACCTGATAGGGAAGTAGAATTTAGAATTCATCTAATTCCTGGAACTATACCGATAGCTAAGGCACCTTTTCGGTTAGCACCCACCGAAATGCTAGAATTGAAAACGCAATTAGATGAATTATTAAGCAAAGGATTCATACAACCTAGTTCATCCCCATGGGGAGCTCCAGTGTTGTTTGTGAAAAAGAAAGATGGTTCGATGAGAATGTGTATCGATTATAGGGAATTGAATAAGGTTACAATTAAGAATCGATACCCATTACCTAGGATCGATGATCTTTTTGATCAACTCTAAGGAGCTAGATATTTTTCTAAGATAGATTTACGCTCCGGATGCCATCAGCTGAAAGTACAAGAAGAAGACATACCTAAAACTGCCTTCAGAACTAGGTATGGTCACTACGAGTTTACAGTCATGCCCTTTGGACTAACAAATGCTCCAGCAGCATTTATGGACATGATGAATAGGATCTGTAAACCGTACTTGGATAAATTTGTAATTGTCTTCATCGACGATATACTTATTTATTCCAAAAGTCAGGAGGAACATTGTAAGCACCTGCATGTACTCTTAACTTTGTTAAGAAAGGAGAAGCTTTATGCCAAATTCTTGAAGTGTGAATTTTGGCTACAAGAAGTGCAATTTTTAGGACACATGGTGAATCACGAAGGTATTCACGTAGATCCTTCTAAGATAGAAGCAATCACCAAATGGAAGGTCCCGCAGTCAGCTATGGAAATTAGAAGTTTTATAGGGTTAGCCGGATATTATAGATGGTTTATTAAGGATTTTTCCAAGATAGTTGTACCATTAACTAAGCTAACCTGTAAACCAGTTAAGTTTGAATGGGGACCTAGGCAAGAAGAAGCCTTTAGGATTTTGAAGCAAAAGCTAACAAATGCTCCAATTCTAGCCTTACCAGAAGGAACAGAAGATTTTGAAGTATACTGTAATGCTTCAAAACTAGGATTAGGATGTGTGTTAATGCAACACAAAAAGGTAATTGCGTATGCGTCCAGGCAATTGAAAAAGCACGAGGAAAATTATACGACTCATGATTTAGATTTAGGAGCCATAATTTTTGCCCTTAAGATTTGGAGACATTATCTGTACGGAAGTAAGTTTACTGTCTATACAGATCATAAAAGTTTAAGATACATATTTGGGCAAAAAGAATTAAACATGAGGCAAAGAAGGTGGATGGAAATTTTAAGTGACTACGACTGTGATATTCAATATCACGAAGGAAAAGCAAACATAGTTGCTGATGC
Source organism: Helianthus tuberosus (assembly GCA_030545235.1). Classification (NCBI taxonomy): domain Eukaryota; kingdom Viridiplantae; phylum Streptophyta; class Magnoliopsida; order Asterales; family Asteraceae; genus Helianthus; species Helianthus tuberosus. The sequence goes on along the minus strand of CM060448.1, from coordinate 196,534,886 downwards.
CTTAAGTCGTAAGTATCATAAGAAACAACGATGAGTTCGTGCTCTTAGATTAAGTTTACAATTAGACTTAATGGAACAACTGAAAAGCATTCAAGAAACAACAATCAAGGATGATGCTGAAGGAATGAAAGGAAAAATAAAGGAATTAGAACAGGGAGCTGATGGAATTTGGAGATTCCATAAGAAACGAATTTGGGTACCTAAACAGGGAGAGTTAAGAAATAAGATTCTAGAGGAAGCCCATAAATCTAGATATACCATGCATCCTGGTAACAATAAAATGTATCAAGATTTAAGAAATAACTTCTGGTGGATAGGAATGAAAAAGGACATAGCTAGATATGTTTCTAAGTGTCTTACTTGTTCACAAGTTAAGGCAGAACATTAGAAACCTTCAGGTCTACTACAACAATTAGAAATGTCTGTATGGAAATGGGAACTCATAACAATGGACTTTGTTACTAAGTTACCCAAGACCAGAAAAGGTAATGACGCGATTTGGGTAATTGTGGATTGATTAACCAAATCAGCTCATTTTCTACCCATGAAAGAAACTTTTAGCATGGAAAGGTTGGCAAAGTTATATGTAGATGAAGTTATATCCTTACATAGAGTCCCATTCTCCATTGTATCTGATAGGGATAGTCGTTTCACTTCCCATTTCTGGACAAGTTTCCAAGAAGCAATGGGAACTCGACTAAATTTAAGCACTGCATACCATCCTCAAACAGATGGACAGAGTGAAAGAACTATCCAAACCCTGGAGGACATGCTTAGAGCATGTGTGATAGATTTTGGTGGAAACTGGGATGACCACCTACCCTTAATTGAATTCTCCTATAACAATAGTTATCATTCAAGCATTGAAGCTGCCCCGTTCGAAGCACTATACAGACGTAAATGCAGAACTCCAGTCTGCTGGGCAGAAATAGGAGAAAGTCAATTATCAGGTCCTAAAATAGTGCAAGAAACTACCGACAAGATCACTCAAATCAAGGAAAGACTGAAAACGGCTCGAGATCGCTAGAAGAGTTATGCCGACAATTGATGCAAACCATTAGAATTTCAAGTTGGAGACAAGGTTCTCTTGAAAGTTTCTCCTTGGAAAGGAGTAGTTCGGTTCAGTAAGAAAGGAAAGCTAAGTCCAAGATACATAGGACCATTCCCAGTAATCCAACGTATAGGACCAGTTGCCTGTCGCTTACAACTACCAGAGGAGCTAGCCGGGGTACATGATGTATTTCATGTATCCAACCTCAAGAAATGTCTATCTGACGAATCTCTGGTAGTACCTCTTCAAGATATAAAGGTAAATGAAAAGTTAAAATTTATTGAGAAGCCACTGCAAATAGAAGACAGAAAGATCAAGTTTCTCAAGCACAAGCGACTAGTGCTAGTCAAAGTCAAATGGGATTCAAAAAGAGGACCTGAATACACTTGGGAGCCGGAATCGGAGATGAAGCGAAAGTATCATCACTTATTTCAATAAATCTCGAGGATGAGATTTTAAATAAGGTGGGGAGGATGTAAGGACCCTCAAAAATGTCCCAAAACGACCCGGAAATGAAAACCCGGACCCCTGAAACCCTAATCCATATCAAAAATCAAGAAAACAAAGTTTTTGGTTCTCAGGCGGGCCGCGTAAAAGATAAACAGACCCTTACGCGGGCCGCGTCAACTTGAAGTTTAACCGGATAAGCATCCGGGCCACGCGTTGTCCACCTGGCACACCTACTCGTGACCCAGCAAGCCTACACGTAGACTAGACCCTCTCGCGGGCCGCGTAAAGATCAAGTGTGGGTTTACGCGGGCCGCGTAAAACCCAAAATCAGGCTATAAATAGCCCATGCATGGGCCTTTCATCTGGTGTCGAAAACAACTTTCAAAAATGAAGTATCACTGCTCAAAATCGAAATTTAAGATAGCGAGGCGCTGCTACGATACAGGGTATTAACTCAATCGCTGCTACGATTCAATGTCCGATCGATTGAAACTATCCGATGGATGTTTAAGTGCTGCCCACATTAGGGCCATACTTTGTCATTAGTCGTAAATTCGACGGATGTTTAAGTATAGCACTTTGTCATTCGTTGTGAGGGTTTTAATCTCATGAGTTATCGTAAATGCTGTATTAGTTACTGACCTAGTTCGTGTGCATTGTTATTTAAATTAGGTTACAAGGCTAATCAGTAGGCTAAACTCTGCCCGTTTAAATCTGCAATGTGAGTCATTCTCTTTTTATCAACAGTATTTTACAATACTCCAAGCATTTTCCAAAGTTATAATTACAGGGATTAAGTCATGGTTATCTTGAATCACTGGCTAATTGGGGTATTGTGCACATTACTAATTTCTCACGATTAGGCTAATAAATCCTAACAGTGATAATCATCACTACTTGGGGAAAGACCCAATAGTGGTATGACCATCGTCACCAGGTGACACGGCGCCAGATAAAAATAAGATAGAAGCCATTGTAATCGCTCTTATGCTGTAATTGATAACTAATGTGTCGTTTTACATACTTGAATGACTCGCCAGTATTTCCCCGCTGATAAAATATTTTTAAAACATGTTTCAGGCGACCTGCTGTGAATCAAGGAAAACGTGCTACGGAGCACTAACAAGCTTGAAGAGAATAAAATGAATAAACATGTTTTGTAAATCAGGGAATTTCCTCGTGAAATTCCTCTATGGTAAATTACGGGGCTTGTCCCAGATTATCTAATAAAATAATCAGGCATTTTCAAGTTTTAAAAGATCCTGTAAATCTTCCGCTGTCAACTCAATTAATAAATATCACGGAATTTCTGTCCCGCGGCTCCTGGATCGGGTCAAACCGGGACGGGGGCCGTGACACTTTGTTTCACTGATTTGATGTTAAGATTAGGGCTACATCAATTTATTCAGTTTAGCGTTTATTTTTGTTCATATTACATTTTTTTACATATCAATACAGATTAGGGTTTTTTTTTTGTTCAAATTTGTTACATCAATTTGTTCATATTAGGGTTTTTTTGTTCAAATTTGTTACATCATTTATAGTGCTGGAAGGGGATCCTATCTTAGTTTAAAGTGGGCTGAACGGGCTTGAATTGCTGTTAACAAGATTCCAAGTATATATGTTCTTCTTTGCTATCTGCCTTTGGTTCCATTCAGGTAGGAAATTTTACATCTCTGAGTGGATAGATAACGTGTCATTCGGAGGGGATAGGTAATGGGTCAAAATGGATAGAGTTTAAAGCAGAAAGTATGGTGATGATTGGCTCCAAGAAACTTCAGAAACTGATGGTGATGATGCACATATGCATGGAACAAATGAGGTTTGGCATGAAGATGCGTCACAGGGAGCCATTGAAGATTAGCCCGACGTGGCTTCTGACAATTCACCTGAGTACCCAACCTTAATTGATGTCTATATTTCATAATGGGTACCAGATGATAATTTCCATTTACATTTTTTTGGCTAGAAGATTGTTTGTCATACTTGAAATGAAATCTGGTTCCAGATGACGATTACTTGAATAAATATTAACATCTTGCAAAGGTTTTACATGGAAGATTGAAACTTGAGCCTTCATCTTGGAACGAAAATGTGAACTGCAGTGGAAATGTTCATCAACCTATGCTATTCTAACATTTAACAGGATTTTGGTAACTTCTTTTCGTCATATATTTACAAATTTAAACCTATCTTGATGATGGAGTGGATGGCATGACCAAACTTTCTTATTTGCATGAATCTGTTGTTTTGCACAGACTATGAACCTGATAAACTCTATGTAAGAGAGGATACAATATCTAATTTCATTTAGTTTTCTATTTTTATTTGGTAGAGATGGTAATTTTAACTCCAACGGGTCATATCGAAAACATTTTTTAGATTATTTATATTTACTTATTATAGTTTTCGGTCATTATGAATGCCCTGGTTATTTTGAAATTTTGAATGAATAAAGTGTATGGAAATCAAGTGATTGGCCCTTTAGATTATTACGTGTTCTCACGTTGTGGCGGACTTATACAGGAAATATCCTCATCTTCGTTAACCCATTAGTTTGTGATGAAAAACATGTACAATGAGATATTTAGTTACAATATTGTCTGATTTGAAATGTTTTCTTACATATTAATGTTGCAGACCGGTATATCCACCTTATGCAAATGGACGAGGCTAAATAATTTCCAGTGATATAGCCAAATTTATTGTATCCCTACACGTGAAAGGAAAGCTCAGGTGTTGTTATATACCCCTTTAAATTTTAGTAGATTTATTGTATCCCTTCAAATCAAGTCGGGTCACTAGATTAGGTGATTTACTTTTTATTTTTTCTTAAATCATTGAGAGATCAATTGTATATTTCTTTTTATACATGTACCAAAATAAAAGATGACAACAAGATGATCCAAGGAGTGGGTGTGGAGTCTCTTTCTAAAGAGGAGCTTCATCAAGCATGTTGGGAACGTGGCTTACTTGGATTGTGCTCGGTTGATGAAATGAGGCAACATGTTATTTTGAAATAACAAATAAATTTAAATATTTGTATTATCATAACAAAAAATTAAAAGGGTTGATACTTATTATTGCAGATTCGTGATTGGTTGGACTTCTCCCTTAACCATTTAGTACCATCTTCGTTAGGATTCTCACACCGATACTTTTGAGGCTAGGTAAGATTCAATAATAATATTTTAATTGTTTACGTATTTAGCAATCTTACAGGTGATTAATATGTTAATCTAGCTTCCTGCTTCACGTATTTAGCAATCTTTCGATGATAAACCTTAATTTGTTATATTTATTTTACACACATAGGTATTTAACAATCTTTCGATGATTAAACCTTAAATTGTTAATTTTAATTAATTTATATCTTCATTTTATTTTTCACGTAATCAATGTATTTAAGTTTATTTTCAGCCAACATAAGAAGCTAGAGGAAAAAAAAGGATGCTGGTGATTATCACTCTCGGAAGCTTTGGGGCAATCACTTGGGTGCTCACATTCAATTATTGATGTGAAACATACATTCTCTCTTATTTAGAGAAAAATTCCAATTTCGTTCCTGACGTTTTTTTGCCGGTTTTGCGAATTTCATCTAAAGGTTTGTTTTTCCGCATCTGGATCCAAAATGTTTGAAGTCTTGCTATTTTCATCCGGCTCTTTAACTCCATCCATTTTTCTCACTTAAGTCAGGGTATTTCTGTCTTTTTTGTTAACTTAAAGGGCAAGTTGGTTTTATTTAGGGGTGTACGATCTTTTTACATAAAGTGAAAAAGACTGAATTGCTCTTTAAGTTAGCAAAAATGACAGAAATATCCCTAACTTGACGGAGAAAAATGGATGGAGTTAACGAGCTGGATGAAAATGACAAGATTTCAAACCTTTGGATCTAGATGCGGACAAGTAAACCTTTGGACAAGAGTCGCAAAACTGGCCAAACCTCGGGGACGAAAATGGCATTTTACTCTCTTATATTTACTTTGAAATAAAATTGACATGTATTTTGAATCGTGCAATTTAAATCGATTCTTCCAGATAGAAAAACGAAAGTCGATATCTCTCTAGCTGGCCCATTTGCAGGGGCCGCACTATCACTTTCAATTTTTGCTGTTGGGCTGCTACTTTCTTTAAACCTAGAAACTACAGCTGATATGGTGCAGGTTCCTAGCATGCTTTTTCAGGGCTCTCTACTCCTCGGGCTCATTAGTAGAGCAACTAGGTTATACGTACATCTTCCTGCTTCACAATATTGGATGAATTAATTTAATAAAAGAACTTCTAATTAGTCACTCCTTTATTTAATGGGTTTATAATGTTGGTTTTTATTTGTTATTTGATGTTTACTTTTTGTCTTTGTAGTGCGCTGCATGGAGCCACAGTGTCCATCCATCCACTTGTAATTGCTGGCTGGTGATGTACTGTTCTTATATGTTAATATTTATTGAGTAAATTGCCATTTTAGTCCCTGTGGCTTAACAAGAAATGCCACTTTAGTCCAAATAGTTTTTTTTTCATCTGTGCCCCTAAGGTTTCCATTTTTTGTCATTTTCGTCCAACTCTCTAACTCCAGCCAAAAGCTCATTTAGCTCAAGGGTATGTTGGTCACTTTACATTTATCTTTTGTTTTCTCATTGTTGGCACAAATTGAAATTAGGTTGGGTTCATATAACTGGGAACACTATTTTTAAATGAGAAAAAATCCTTTAAGTAATTGGTGTGTTAGATACCACGCGGGTGATTATATCTATATTGAAACACACTCGCACAATTTTTGACCCGTTCAATCCATTTCCTTTTCGGCTAAATTTTTTGAGTTTTACATGTTTGACCTGTTAAAAAAGAAAAACAAAACTTGAAGTCTTAATTCAACCCATTCATATGTAAATGGATGCATAAACGACTTAGACATTGCATGTAATTTGGCTTTGCAGGTGTGGTTTGACTACTTCAACTTTCAATATGCTCCCAATCAGATGCCTTGACGGTGGAAGAGTGGTTCAGGTTTATTTTAGAAAACCCAATTCTGTTAATGACTGCATAGTTACGTACTCACGTGCATTATTCTATACATTTCTAACGTTAAAATTACCATTATTCATCTCATTTTACAGAATGGTCATGCTGGGTTTGTCATGTCAAGCTATGATGCAGAGCTCAGTTAGGATTCTCACACCGATACTTTTGAGGCTAGGTAAGATTCAATAATAATATTTAAACTGTTTACAAATATATGCATAAAACAACACAGAGTAGTAGAATTTGGTGATTTTTTTTATTTGGTGGAGCGGATATTCACCACATGGGTGAAGAGCAGTGGGGACAGAGTGCTAGGTAACATGGGATAGGCTAAAGGAAGTTCCTGTTGATAATTCACCACATGATCATCATAGTTCAACATGTTTAAATGATTGCATTTAGATTTTGATATATAAAAAGTTGAATTTTAAGATTACGTGCGCAACTTTGGATTAATCAATACTTGTATATCCCTTCAGGTAAAAAAAACAAGGCAGGGATGAGTTTTTCATCAGCCTTCAATCTTCAGAAGCCATGTAAATAAAGCTAACAGTAAGTATCCTTATTTTCATCTATATTTCAATGGTATTTTTCGACATTTGACAGTGTGTCATAACATAGTCTCCTAAGTAGCTCAAGCAACTAGGCCTTGATGTGTGAAGAAGTATCCATTAGTGTTGGCATTCCATACGTTTCTTAGTGATGTTGATATCGTGCTATTTCTTTCTTTTTTTTACAGTTAAGTGATCCTCCTGTTGAAGATGAATCAGATCAATTGGTTGTTGCCCTATTTATTCTCAATCAGGTAGGTTTTTTTTGTATGTAATGAAACATCGTTCTATGCCTTTATTCAATATTCTTACTTTTTAATATTATATTTAAAAATATGTATTCAAGATTGGTTTTCTCAGTTATCCAAGATATGTTATGGTACAACGTTTTAGATTCCGGGGAAATTTTATTAACAATGGGTTTCATTAATGAACCTGAGCATGACTCATTATTCATTAGTGTTAAAGCTAGATGTACGAGTTGAAATTGGGTAACTCAAGCAAGCATGACTCATTATTCATTAGTGTTAAAGCTAGGAGTACGAGTTGAAATTTGGTAACTCAAGCGTGCCTTTAAAACTAAGACGCGGGAGTGGAGTCAATCTGAAAATCCATTTTAGAGGGAACTACTCTTTTTTGCCTTAGCATGAATGTCGACCGGATGCAATTTACAAGATTAGTTAAGCATGAAAAGGTGTTTTTGAGTAAACTTGGGTGAAATGGATGTTGACAATGGATATGGGGTTGGTGTAGTTTTTTTTTCAGCCACGGGGCTTGTGTTTTTATTCTCTTTTTGCAAGCTATGCCTGCACCACTTTTTACAAGGTTGACATATTTAGACCAATTCAATCCCATGTGCTTTGAAGACTTAGAAAAGCTTTTTAACAATTTGGCTACTGCTCTATAAACTTTTAATTATTTATTTAGTACTTATCTTTTTTTACTTTTGATTACTTCTGGTGGACTCGATTTGTTTTTCGATAAATAAAAAAAAATCAACAGAAGAGTGTGGATTATAGACAGGCTGATTAGCATGTTCAACAGTTCAAGGGTTTAATTTTTTTTTAATCTTTGGGTACTAACAAATATCTTTTCATTTGTTTTAATTGTGATATATATATACTTTAGTTGTCTCAGTTTAGAAACAAAGCAAGGCTGAAAGCGATACAAGATGATGATCAAATGACGAACGACTCTCCAAAGGTACATTTCAGATGGGAAGTAGAAAGTTCGACATTTTCGTCCACATTATTGGTTTCTTCACTAATAAGAACGTCATTGTGAATTTTGATAAAACACCTGTTGGAGGTGAACAACGTAAGAAAGTGACGCGATAGATTATTGATAGTGTGGATTTGAAGTGTGGGATCAGCAATCCAGCTCAGAAGGCTTATTTTTCCAAGTTTTCGGGTTGAGTTTGAAATTGTTTGATGTTTTATATCATCTAACACTAAGATTGATTCATATACCATTAAAGATGCTTAGATATATTGTATGGGGTGTTTAATGAATTGTAACTTTTGGTGCAAATATCAATTCTGGTGATGTACAAATCAAATTGAAAATTGAAAGTTTGAGGTTTGGATTGATTTTTGAGCAAACTTGTGGGTGCATGTGCATAGAGTTTGATTGATGAATATAAGCTGTTTTACTTTAATAAGTATAAATTGTGCATCTTTTTTCTTGATTGAGAAGGAATCCTAATGTTTTTGTTCATTGATTTGTTCAAAGTACGCCTTGTCATGTTTCTTGAATCAGTTAGAAAGATCTATGGGGTTACGTTCATTCTCTATTCCTAATAATTTGTTCTTTACCTCTTATCAATAATTTGATGAGTCTTAGCTCAAGTAGAGATATAACATATTTATTAAAATATTTTAAGTACTTCCATCATCAACCACACACGATCAACTTTTGCGATGTTGAACATCATAAAAATTCAACTAAAAGAGTAATATAACATAATTAAAAAACAAACAATATAACATTTTCTATGGGTTTACGTAACAACTTTTAACTCAGATCTCAATAATTATTAAAAGGTAATAGTTTTACACGAAAACTATAAATACACATGTAGACAAACTTAGGATACTGATGAAACAAAACAAATAAATTATTGTCAGAAGGGAAAAAAGATACTGTGAGATATGGCAAAATCCACCTCACGTATATTGAGGTATTACATTGCTTTATATAATAACATTGATACATAAATTACTCCATAATCAAAGGAGATTTGACTAAAAGAATAGGAAACAAAATAACTATATAAAAATCACACATTCTCTTAATTATACTTTAATACCCCCCTTCAATCGAAACGGTGGTGGACCAAGACGTAGCATGGTACGAAATGCTTCAAACGGTGCACGCGGAAGACTTTTTGTGAAGATGTCAGCCACCTGAAGATTGGTAGGAACGAAACTCGTATACAATTTTCCCGAAGTAACCAGCTCTCGAATAAAATGATAATCCAAGTCAATGTGTTTAGCCCGCTTGTGAGAAACTAGATTTTGAGTCATGAAAAGAGCGCTTTTATTATCACATAAAAGAGTAGGCCGATCCGGCGGTAAAGCATTAAGTTCCTGTAGTAAATGAGTGATCCAAACTATTTCAGCAGCTGTATTTGCCATTGCCCGATATTCAGACTCACAACTCGATCTAGAAACAGTGGGTTGTTTCTTTGCACTCCAAGAAACTAAATTACCACCCAAGAATATTGAGTAGCCATAAGTGGATCGACGTGTCTCAAGACAACGGGCCCAATCAGCATCAGAGTATCCAACCAAGGATGATTTGTGCAGCCGACTAATAGTGAGGCCGAATGAAAGGGTTCCTTTTACATAACGAAGAATGCGTTTGACCGATTTGAAATGGTCAATAGTCGGAGCATGTAAAAACTATGATACCTGATTAACAGCATAGGAAAGATCGGGTCGAGTGATCGTTAAATATTGCAAAGCACCAACCAGTGAGCGAAAAAATGTAGGATCAGAGTACGGCTCCCCAGCCGAGATAAAGGACTTGTGTGGTGCCAAAGGAGTGGCAATCGTGTAACACCTCGAAAATTCACGTCCTATAATGTGTTGACACGTGTCATAAGCTTTGAACGTGTGAAAGAATACTCTGGAAGGACTAAAGTTGACAAACAAGGAAAGTATGTGAATACAAGGGTTCAAAATGTCAACAATGGATAAATATACTTTACAATAACCCTACGTTATGTTTATACCCTTAAACGAATGAATCGTGGATCATACGAAGCTAATTGTGAAAGAAAGTGAGAGATTACAAACTACAGGGGTTAAATGTGTCAACATGTTTAACGTATACCTCTGAGTAGCCTTTTAGCAAACCCGAAGCTTTGTAATGATTAATTATGCTCACTAGGATACATGATAAAAATTTCACCAAGTTTCGTTATCATATGAGAAAGTTATGATAAAATTCGTATACGAGGGGTTAAAAGCGTCGACATGTTAATAAATACCTCTGAGCGACCTATGTATAAATCCCAACCCTTAACCTGTGTTATAAACATCTGATGAGCATCCAAATCTGGTTAATGCTAACAATGATTGAACCAAATGGAAAGAATGGGATCCTATGAGATTGTATACGACAAACCTTCATTCGTGACCCTTTCGATAAAGCCCAAGACAATCATACAACATTGTAAGGTGGTCATAACTATTCAAGACATGATTAAGAGGCCCCTACTGATAATAGAGGCCAAATTCGTATACCTAAGTTGCATGTTCGAGGCTTGAAAGGACAAGTTTTTGCCTTCTGGAAAAGGCTTACGGACCGTAAAGGTCTTGCCTTACAGTCCGTAAGGCATGCCCAGCGACAGAAATGTTGACAGCTGCCTGTTATGAACGAGTAACCAACTTATGTTGCCCTTTTACACTTCCATGAGCTGCCTAAGCTTGCTTTTAGACCTTAGGGACACTTGTGAGTGATCCATAGCATTGTTTGTCATGATCACAAGCAATCAAACCCACTATATAAAGCCCCATTGTGTTGCAACTTTGATCATTCCTTCACAACTTCATTTGTGGAACTTCCTGGAGCACAAGGGCTGTCCCTAAGCATCTCTAATCGTGCATTAGACCTTGGTAAGTATCCTTGACCTTCCTTAATTGAGTTTTGCTTAGTTATTAGCTTAAAAGTCAAACCGTCGTAATTAAGGTTTGACTTATCGATTTATCACTAATGGTCTAGTGATTAGTCAAAATTAAGGTAGTTATAAGTTGGTATTTATGTGGGCAATAAACCCTTAAAAGGGCACCCTCTGATTCCCACTCTAACTAGATCAATTGTTGGGTCAAAGTTTATTATAAAAAGTCAACAGGATCCTAATTTTTGAATTAACGCATAATTAGCAATGTAGAAGGCGTGTAACCTATTTTATCACTCATATAACTTGGTAATAAGTATAAGAACTGGTCTAAGCTTGTTTGATCCGACAATTTTCTGTTTAGGCTCGGTTCGGAACCGAAAGTCGCAAAACTTTGACTTTTGCTTTGACTTCAGTTCTGACCCGATTTAGATGGGTTTAGAAATACCTTAGAGCTTCCTTAGAACCAGGTTACATGATGGTATAATCCTCTGTGATTAGTTCATTGATTGCCCGATTCGTTTACACGTTTCCGTTAATTGCTTAATGTTGACCATAATGCCCTTTTGACCATAAAACGAGAATTTTGGAAATGTGAGAGGACAATAATATTTGTTACTGATTTATAAACATGTCCCTAAATTTTCATATCAGTTGGAGGTCTAGATTAGGAGTTATGATTAAAGGCGTAATTAGAACGCTTTTTGTTAATTAAAAGGCATAATTAGCGTAAAGCCTATCTAAACCCAATTTTTGACACCAAACCTTTTACCCACTGATGTAATATAATATTTTGGGATATTTAAAGATTTTTAATTATTTTTAACCTGCTCATAACCTAAGGGTATGGCGTTGATTCGGTAAATACCGATTATACCCTTTTTGGTTATAAAATGAGTTCTACATAGTATTTTGACACCAATCCAATTGCTACTGATTTTATATAATAAATGAAGTATTTTGAACTTTAGAACCTGATCAGAAAACTCAGATTTCCTGTATAACCCGGAAATCGCTTAAAACGGCTTTTTACGCGTATTAAACACATAGTTTAAGTTTAAAACCATTTTGTCATATAAGACTTATCACCAACTGATATAACCTATTAAATTAAGTTGTTTTACTGACTATTTCAGAACCGAATCTCAGAATTATAAATAATCTCTTTTATAGTCTTTTAAATGACCAAAATACCCCTACGGGGCTTAAATTGAGATTAAACTCGTTTTGGGCATAATGGAAGGTATCCTACTGATATCACAACATATTTAAGGCATATTAACTTAGGAAACCTGTATATGACTCTTTTGGTTAACCGGTACGCTTCTTGCGCGTTCGGTTCGGTTTATGTAACTAGTTTGCATAAATTAGCCGAAACGGGTCAAACCTTATCATTTTTATCTCAAAATCCAAAATGTGTTTAGATTACCCATATTATACAAGTCTTCAAACTTTTCGGGTCTAAATCATATTCTATTCCGGTCTTCGCTTAATCGTGCGTTTGAACCGTATCTTTCTTTAAAACTAACCGGTCTAAGTTTAGGCTTAATTAAAGACCCGTTAGGATTCTAATAGGTTATTATAAAACCTTCGTTCCAGATTAAGAGCCCCAGTAAAAGTACTTGTGCTTACTGATTAGAATATACGCCTGAGTATAAATTGCATTGCTAGCTCAGGTAAATACTCTTAACTTATTTTCCCTATACGGGCTTGGGATACGGTATTATAATAATACCGCTTGGTCGGGTATTGAATGTTTAATCATATTGTGGTTAAATTATTGAGGTAACCCGCTTTAATCTGTATTGTTTGAAATAAAACCCTTTAGGGGTTAATGACCATGTCCTGGATATCCTTGACATCATTATATTATAAAATGGCCACGTCTTATGCACGGGGTGTAGGCATACACCTGACAGTGCCTAAGGGAAACGGTATCTCACTCTCTTGTGGGCCTATACTTGTGGCATGTCTGTTAATCTTGACTCGGTTTCTACATCGGGCCCTGAACGTATAACGAACATGTAAATCTGTATACAAGATTATTTATATAAGTGTCCCAAGTTATAAAAGATATGTTGTGCCTTGTGCATTCAAATCAATTTTTATAAATGTTTTCAAATTAGTCGGTTAATTGTATTTACCAGTGTAAACTGGCGTATTTTCCAAAAAGGTTAAGTGAAAGGTACTGAACGGAATTGGCTGGAAGCTCAGGGCGTTAATAAGGAATCTTGCAAGTTCTAGGCGTCCAAAGTCTGTTGAACAATTTTTCCTTTTATTTGATCCGCCTGTGGATCCTTTACTTTCCGTTGTAATACTTTGATATTACTTTATATTCTGATTGTAATATATTTATCTTTTGCTTCCGCTGTGCATTTATATATTGTGTTGTTTGACTATGATGATCTCAACTACGTCACTATACTCCCCACCGAGCCCACCGGTAATACGTGGAAATATCAGGGTATGACAGGTTGGTATCAGAGCCAACATTGAGTGAATTAAACACTAGCCCTTAGTGTTTAATCTCAATGACACAGTAGCACATTCCTTGGCCTTCTGAGTCTAGACTTAACATAGGAATACCCTCAACTCTAATCTGAAAACTATTGCTTCCGAATTTATATATTTTGAATATGTCTCCAAACAAAGAAGCTGTAACGGAATTTCTCCACATCTGGAGCCTTGAGTTGCCGAGCTTCGTACCGCGGCTAGGGTGCAACGTGCAACCAAGGAGAAAGCATTCAGAAGTAAAGTAAAGAAGAAAACTCCTTTTGCTGAAGTTCGTTTCCTCAGTAAGTCCTTATAAGGGCATACTTATCTTCAGTCCCTTCATGGAAAACATCATTCCGTTCAAGTCCCGTTTAGGGCAATTATATACTCCTTTTAAAATCATTTGAATATTTTATCTAAAATTCCATTTTTATCATTTTATATGAATATAACATATGAAATAAATCAAAATATAATTCCTTTTGTAATTGATCTGCCAATATGTATAATGAAAAGAATCTTAGAGGGTAAAACCTAGCTTGAATGTCAGTAAAGACCTAGCTCTGATGGTAAAACCTGTTTAAAAGAGATTCAGATTCTTGTTAACATCTGAAAACATGTTAACACTCCTGACAACAGTGATGCGATAAAATCATACTTGTCATCTTTATATTGGGAAATTCCAAACCCTTATTTAGCCTAGTGATTTAAAAATCATGGCTTAAATCATCAAATAAAGATGATCAAATTATAAACATCCATTAGTGATGAAGTGCCTACGGGCTAGACTTATTGTCCGATAAGACAACGACAGTGGTGGTCTTTGACCCCCTGTCTAAAGATGTTGGACTACGTCCAAGCATAATAGTCTGTATGATCAATGCTATCTTGACTAATATCATCAGATGAAGATGATCATATTATAAACATCCATAAGTGATGAAATGCCTACGGGCCATACTCATTGTCGTAAGGGACAAAAGATAGTTGAAGTCTTTGACTCTCTGTCAAGAAAAGGTAATGAAATATGTTCAAACCTTAATGCCTCGATTCTCTGAAGTCATGGCTTATATATTTAAAACTGTCCTTGTGACTAAGCCTTTTGCGCCACTATAATATCCTTAATGTTTTATTACTAGGATAAATTATAATGGAAATACTAATTAAATATAACAAACAAATTAACCAATATGGTTTATATTACCATGGTTGATGAATCGTCAAAAAAATGATAATTCCATAATAACCTCTGAATAAAGCATTGTCAATATGTATGTAGCAATCAAGCTACATGGCTGGATCAGATGAGGTTAACAGTCACCCGAGGGAGAATAATGATGCTACCAGAGTTAATATAACTGGTGCGGAACTGCAGGCATTAATAGATAATGCCGTTACACGAACTCTCGACAGACAGTATGAAGAATCAAGTGATACACACTCTAAGACTCTATCCGTGGCTTGTAGTGAGCCCCTTTCTAAATCACATGAGTCAAGGGAAGACGATGTTCGTAACTCGTCAAATCAAAGGAGTGTTCCGTCTAAGACAGGTGGTGCTTCATCAAGAGGCACCAGTTAAGACCTGCTCATATAAATCTTTTGTCTCCTGCAAGCCCAGAGACTTTACAGGAGAAAAAGGAGCCATCGATTGCATGACGTGGCTCGATGAGATGGACACCGTTGTAGATATTAGTGGATGTGCAGAGCAAGACATTGTGAAGTTTGTTTCACAATCTTTTAAAGGAGAAGCCCTAGCTTGGTGGAGGTCACTGATCCAAGCTACAGGGAAGATCCCTTTGTACAACTTGACTTGGGATCAGTTCGTTGCTCTTATCAAAGAAAATTACTGTCCTCAACATGAAGTCGAGAAAATTGAGACTGAATTCTTGACATTAGTCATAGAGAACTTAGATTGTCAAGCATACCTTACAAGTTTCAATACCATGTCTCGATTGGTTCCTTACTTGATCACACTGGAACCAAAGCGAATAGCTCGCTTTATTGGGGGTCTAGCCCCAGAAATAAAGGCAAGTGTGAAAGCATCGAGACCTACTACATTCAGGTCAGCGGCAGATCTGTCGCTATCTCTCACACTCGATGTGGTCAGAAACAAGGCTGCCAAAGCCTTTGAAGATGGAAAGCGTAAAAGGGAGGATGAGAATTCTCATCGCTCCGATAGGAAGACAAAGAGGAACTCTGAGGATAAAAAGAGTTCCGGGTTTAGGGAAGAAAGCTAGCAGTCGGGTGAGAAGACCAGGTGCAAAACCTGTCGGAAATACCACCTAGGGAAATGCATATTTGAATCTCAGCCTCTACCTTGTGGGATTTGCAAGTCTAAGGAACATAAAACCTTGAATTGCAAGAGGTTGAAAGACGCAACCTGTTATGGTTGCAACGAGAAGGGGCATATCAAGACCAACTGCCCTAGGAATCAGAAGAAGCTCGAAGAGGCCAAGAAAAACAAACGCATGAGTCTTCCAGATGAACGCCCAGGAGATGGTGCAGAATGATAACTATATAGCAGGTACCTTTCCTTATCAAGCAGTTTATGCAGAAATTTATTTGATGCTGGCACATATGGTTCTATAATGAACGATAAATGTTGAGAACTGTTGCCTCCGCCTGATTAGGACTCCGGTCATTTAATGCGAGGTAGAAATTGGCCGATGATACTTGAGAAAACGCTCCAACAAATCTTAGATTGATATTTTATATCTATTAGGAATCACTCTTTTCTGATACCCTTATGACCAGCTTTCAAGCTATCCAAATTCATCGATATAATAAAGACATATGTGATATTTTGATCCCCTGTCCAAAAGATGATGGATTAGGTCTAAACCTTGAATGCCATTGATGGTCTTTCGTGACCTAGGCTAAACATAATGAATATATATTCAATAGCATTCATTAAGAATGTTAGTACTATATTAGCCTGTATGGTCTATTGATACCATGGTTAGTATATATTAAGGCCATCAGGATGAAGAATAGCAGTTGTTGGATTGCAACTAAGAAATTGTTTTATCTGGTGTTAGGAACCAAATATCGAGTATGACAAACTCGGATAAGACAGTCGTTGATCATGTTATGGATAATGCGACACATGCTAATGATACCACAATTGTGAACCTTAGAATTCCCAGGGACGTTCTTCAAATCATGATAGACACAGCTGTTGGAAAAGCTGTGAAGAAGGCCGTGAAAAAATTCAAGGAGCCCCATGCTACTCGCTCCAAATTTTTCTAGGACCACATTTCCTTACTCGTAAGGAGGATCTTGTTCATGCCTCAAATGCAAAGGATGAGCTAAAAAGGAAACGGAAGGGAGATAACTCCCAGAGTTCTAAGAAGAAGAACAAACAAAAGTCCAACCAGAAACCAGTATGCAAGACCTGCAAGAAGCGCCATTATGGGAAATGCAGGTTCGAATCAAAATCCCAATCACAACCTAGGGCTTGTGGGATCTGCAAATCTAGTGAGCATAAAACATTAGAATGCCAGGAGATAGGAGATGCGACTTGTTACAACTGTAACAAGAAAGGGCATATCAAATCAAATTGCCCAAAATATGCTAAGAAGCTTAAAGGAGATAAGAAGACCAACGCTAAGGTCTCTCAGATGGATGCAAAAGAGGTCATACAAGGTGACAATATTATAACCGGTACGTCCTCATCCATGATGTATATGCAAGGGTATTGTTTGATTCAGGTGCAGATAAGACATTGTGGAATAAATTTTGTTAGCTATTAAATCTGCCTGTTAGAACCCTAAGCACAAAATATGAAGTAGAATAAAACGCTAAGAATTCTGCTTTGAATTGGATACCAATCAATCCTTCATAAATTGTAAGTATATTAGACTTTTAAAAATCTATCATAAGAATCCTAGACATTAAGTGTAAGGTAAACTTACAGATAGAAAATTCATAGGAACCATTTCTTCTATTCCTGTCAGAAATCTTCAATTATAAAGTCCTAATGTACCCTCTCTCCAGATAAAGTACATCATCATATGAAACTGATATCTCTTTGATCTCTACTGATTACGAATACCAAATGGTATGACAAAAGCGCCATATGAGGATTGGTGTATCTTAATATGTTCCATAGATTGCTTCCATGTCTGATCAGTATGGAGGTTTAATGCATGGAACCACAAAGATATCCCAATGATCATATGGTACTAAAGTCAGCTAATGGTATTCAAAGAAGATATCCAGAATGGAATTGTCTAAATAAGTGTCTCTGATTAAATATGTGGACTCGTAACGTAAATATGCCACTTATCTGACACAGGCAAGGATAAATGAACCGGAGCCTGAGATTTGGAAAATCTCTGTAATCTCCGTGTGTCTTGATTACCTTCTGCAAAGATTTCCCTGTTTACCTCCTAAGAGGCAAGTAGAGATAAGATTAATATTCCGCTTAGAGCTGCATTAAAGTGAAATCTCCATGATAACTGGTACCATCATTGGAAGAATCGGAACCCTGGTTAAGTGGATTTTAAGATAGAAGATTCATATAGCCTAACTCAATATTCAGAGAGTTTGATATTGTTAAATAAGAAAGACGGTTCATTTTGCTTATGCATTCATTACCGCAACCCTATTTAGACAACGATTAAGAATCGCCATCAACTACCCAGGATCGTCGATTTGTTCGACTAGCTGTGAGGATTAGCTATTCCTCAAGATTAGTTTTTAAACGGTGGTTGGAATAACCGTCTCACCTTAAGATAAGCTTTTCTATAATAGTTGTTAAGTAGGTATCAAGGCTGCTCCTTTGGCGACCTTGTGTAAATGAAATGTTAAACATCTATTGTTAGAACAATAGAGTGGTAAGTCCAATTAACAGGATCCAAAAGTTGCATTGGAAACAACAAATAGGATCAATTGAATTCATAATCATTGCCAGTAATCGGCAGGAAATTAAGGATTGATAAAAGTCGCAACCTTCTTAAGTCCTTAATAAGGAATAAGGTTCAATCGAAAGTATCGCTCTAAGAAGGGTGTGCTAAATTTCAATTTCTCAGGGTAAGTTAAGCCCTGGATATATAGGAACATACGGAAATTGAATGCAACAAAGGTCAATAGCCTATAAGCTAAAACCTATATAAGGAGCTTAGTGGAGCTCACGAGGCAACCCACACTGATGATTTAAGGGTATGTTTCACCAATAAGTTGAGACCCATTATCATGATAATAGGAAGATTATTGAAATTTATGGTTGGATGAGAAACCTGTATAGACTAAGAATCGACAGGTTAAGGAGCTCCAAAAGAAAGTATGTACCTATTGTATAGGTCAACGGTGATACCCTTAGAGGCCCAAATATACTATGGAAGTTAAGTCCATGATACATCAGAAAGTACTTCCATCATTTTAGCAAATCTCGAGGTTGAGATTTCTTTTAAGGGGGTGAGGATGTAACACCTCGAAAATTCACGTCCTATAATGTGTTGACACGTGTCATAAGATTTGAACGTGTGAAAGAATACTCTGGAAGGACTAAAGTTGACAAACAAGGAAAGTATGTGAATACAAGGGTTCAAAATGTCAACAATGGATAAATATACTTTACAATAACCCTACGTGATGTTTATACCCTTAAACGAATGAATCGTGGATCATACGAAGCTAATTGTGAAAGAAAGTGAGAGATTACAAACTACAGGGGTTAAATATGTCAACATGTTTAAAGTATACCTTTGAGTGGCCTTTTAGCAAACCCGAAGCTTTGTAACAATTAATTATGCTCACTAGAATACATGATAAAAATTTCACCAAGTTTCGTTATCATATGAGAAAGTTATGATAAAATTCGTATACGAGGGGTTAAAAGCGTCGACATGTTAATAAATACCTCTGAGCGACCTATGTATAAATCCCAACCCTTAACCTGTGTTATAAACATCTGATGAGCATCCAAATCTGGTTAATGCTAACAATGATTGAACCAAATGGAAAGAATGGGATCCTATGAGATTGTATACGACAAACCTTCATTCGTGACCCTTTCGATAAAGCCCAAGACAATCATACAACATTGTAAGGTGGTCATAACTATTCAAGACATGATTAAGAGGCCCCTACTGATAATAGAGGCCAAATTCGTATACCTAAGTTGCCTGTTCGAGGCTTGAAAGGACAAGTTTTTGCCTTCTGGAAAAGGCTTACGGACCGTAAAGGTCTTGCCTTACAGTCCGTAAGGCATGCCCAGCGACAGAAATGTTGACATCTGCCTGTTATGAACGAGTAACCGACTTATGTTGCCCTTTTACACTTCCATGAGCTGCCTAAGCTTGCTTTTAGACCTTAGGGACACTTGTGAGTGATCCATGATCAGTTATAGCATTGTTTGTCATGATCACAAGCAATCAAACCCACTATATAAAGCCCCATTGTGTTGCAACTTTGATCATTCCTTCACAACTTCATTTGTGGAACTTCCTGGAGCACAAGGGCTGTCCCTAAGCATCTCTAATCGTTCATTAGACCTTGGTAAGTATCCTTGACCTTCCTTAATTGAGTTTTGCTTAGTTATTAGCTTAAAAGTCAAACCGTCGTAATTAAGGTTTGACTTATCGATTTATCACTAATGGTCCAGTTATTAGTCAAACTTAAGGTAGTTATTAGTTGGTATTTATGTGGGCAATAAACCCTTAAAAGGGCACCCTCTGATTCCCACTCTAACTAGATCAATTGTCGGGTCAAAGTTTATTATAAAAAGTCAACAGGATCCTAATTTTTGAATTAACGCATAATTAGCAATGTAGAAGGCGTGTAACCTATTATATCACTCATATAACTTGGTAATAAGTATAAGAACTGGTCTAAGCTTGTTTGTTCCGACAATTTTCTGTTTAGGCTCGGTTCGGAACCGAAAGTCGCAAAACTTTGACTTTTGCTTTGACTTCAGTTCTGACCCGATTTAGATGGGTTTAGAAATACCTTAGAGCTTCCTTAGGACCAGGTTAGATGATGGTATAAACCTCTGTGATTAGTTCATTGATTGCCCGATTCTTTTACACGTTTCCGTTAATTGCTTAATGTTGACCATAATGCCCTTATGACCATAAAACGAGAATTTTGGAAATGTGAGAGGACAATAGTCTTTGTTACTGATTTATAAACATGTCCCTAAATTTTCATATCAGTTGGAGGTCTAGATTAGGAGTTATGCTTAAAGGCGTAATTAGAACGCTTTTTGTTAATTAAAAGGCATAATTAGCGTAAAGCCTATCTAAACCAAATTTTTGACACCAAACCTTTTACCCACTGATGTAATATAATATTTTGGGATTTTTAAAGATTTTTAATTATTTTTAACCTGCTCATAACCTAAGGGTATGGCGTTGATTCGGTAAATACCGATTATACCCTTTTTGGTTATAAAATGAGTTCTACATAGTATTTTGACACCAATCCAATTGTTACTGATTTTATATAATAAATGAAGTATTTTGAAGTTTAGAACCTGATCAGAAAACTCAGATTTCCTGTATAACCCGGAAATCGCTTAAAACGGCTTTTTACGCGTATTAAACACATAGTTTAAGTTTAAAACCATTTTGTCATATAAGACTTATCACCAACTGATATAACCTATTAAATTAAGTTGTTTTACTGATTATTTCAGAACTGAATCTCAGAATTATAAATAATCTCTTTTATAATCTTTTAAATGACCAAAATACCCCTACGGGGCTTAAATTGAGATTAAACTCGTTTTGGGCATAATGGAGGGTATCCTACTGATATCACAACATATTTAAGGCATATTAACTTAGGAAACCTGTATATGACTCTTTTGGTTAACCGTTACGCTTCTTGCGCGTTCGGTTCGGTTTATGTAACTAGTTTGCATAAATTAGCCGAAACGGGTCAAACCTTATCATTTTTATCTCAAAATCCAAAATGTGTTTAGATTACCCATATTATACAATTCTTCAAACTTATCGGGTCTAAATCACATTCTATTCCGGTCTTCGCTTAATCGTGCGTTTGAACCGTATCTTTCTTTAAAACTAACCGGTCTAAGTTTAGGCTTAATTAAAGACCCGTTAGGATTCTAATAGGTTATTATAAAACCTTCGTTCCAGATTAAGAGCCCCGGTAAAAGTACTTGTGCTTGCTGATTAGAATATACGGCTGAGTATAAATTGCATTGCTAGCTCAGGTAAATACTCTTAACTTATTTTCCCTATACGGGCTTGGGATACGGTATTATAATAATACCGCTTGGTCAGGTATTGAATGTTTAATCATATTGTGGTTAAATTATTGAGGTAACCCGCTTTAATCTGTATTGTTTGAAATAAAAGCCTTTAGAGGTTAATGACCATGTCCCGGATATCCTTGACATCATTATATTATAAAATGGCCACCTCTTATGCACGGGGTGTAGGCATACACCTGACAGTGCCTAAGGGAAACGGTATCTCACTCTCTTGTGGGCCTATACTTGTGGCGTGTCTGTTAATCTTGACTCGGTTTCTACATCGGGCCCTGAACGTATAACGAACATGTAAATCTGTATACAAGATTATTTATATAATTGTCCCAAGTTATAAAAGATATGTTGTGCCTTGTGCATTCAAATCAATTTTTATAAATGTTTTCAAATGAGTCGGTTAATTGTATTTACCAGTGTAAACTGACGTATTTTCCAAAAAGGTTAAGTGACAGGTACTGAACGTAATTGGCTGGAAGCTCAGGGCGTTAATAAGGAATCTTGCAAGTTCTAGGCGTCCAAAGTCTGTTGAACATTTTTTCCTTTTATTTGATCCGCCTGTGGATCCTTTACTTTCCGTTGTAATACTTTGATATTACTTTATATTCGGATTGTAATATATTTATCTTTTGCTTCCGCTGTGCATTTATATATTGTGTTGTTTGACTATGATGATCTCAACTACGTCACGATACTCCCCACCGGGCCCACCGGTAATACGTGGAAATATCGGGGTGTGACAAATCGGTTTTGAGTCAAATAAGGTAGCCCGCTTTAAAATATCCGTTGCATATTTGGACTGAGTAAGAAAGATCCCAGAATCCGTATAAGCAACTTCAAGTCCTAAGAAATAATTAAGCTCTCCTAGGTCTTTGGTAGCAAACTCACTATTGAGTCGGGAGATGAAAGCTCCAATAAAGGATTCATTGTTACCCGTTAAAATCAGATCATCCACATAAACTAATAAATACATGATGTAACCATCTCGACGATACACAAATAAAGAAGTATCAGCACGGCTACAAGTAAAACCGTAGGATATGAGAAACGAACTCAAGCGCTGGAACCAAGCGCGTGGCGCCTGCTTTAGACCATACAATGCCTTAGATAATTTGCACACATGATTAGGAAACTTAGGATCATTGAAACCCGGTGGTTGCTCCATAAAGACGGTCTCGTTCAAGTGACCGTTTAGAAAGGCATTTTTGACATCAAGTTGATGTAACCTCCATCCGTTTATAACAGCAAGCGAAAGAACGATGCGAACGGTGGAGGCTTTCACAACTTGGCTGAACGTATGCGAGAAATCGAGACCCGGTATTTGAGTAAAGCCTTGTGCGACCAAACGCGCTTTGTAGCGCTCAATAGAACCATCGGAATGGTATTTTATATGATAAACCCACTTAGATCCGACAATATTCGTGGATTTTGGTCGTGGAACCAAAGTCCAAGTGTGATTGTGATGCAAAGCAGTGAGCTCTTCATTCATAGCTTGTAGCCATTTCGGGTCCTTAGCCGCGGTCTTGAAACCACGTGGTTCGGTGATGGCGGTTAATGCAATATGAAGAGGGTGAGTTGTAAGCGATGCCAAATCAGCAATATGTTTAGGTTTAAAAATGCCGGATTTGGATCGAGTGGTCATGTGATGGGTAGAAGAAGTAGGCTCGGCCGGATGGTTGAAGGGAATCGGATCATGGTGATTGATATGTAATGGTTCAGGAGGAGGTTGAGGGTTATAGGCTGGTGGATCGGATTGGGTCAAGGAGGGTGGGCTTGGTGGGTTTAAGTTGAAGGGTGAGGGTGGATTATTGGGTGAGTTAACTGGTGAATGTAAATTAGAGGGTGGGATTGGTGGGATGGTTGTTGATTTAGGCTCACAAAGTATGCATGGAGTGGTGTTAGGTAAATTTGTTGGAGTGGGTTTGATTGGTTGAAAAAAAGTCTGAGTAATTGGTGGTGATGGGTTAGTTGGTGGGGTGGTTGAGTTGTTGGCTAAAGGACCCGAAAATTCATCCAAAAAGGTTATGATGTCAAGTTTAGATATGCTAGAAACATCAGTCGCCCCCATAAATGGAAATGTCGTTTCGTTAAACCAAGCGTGCCGTGTAACTTAGATACGAGAAGTGGTTGGATCTAGACACCGATACCCTTTGTATTGTGAGCTATAGCCGATAAAGATACACGGAATACTTCGCGGTTCAAGCTTGTGTTTTGAGTAGTCACGCAAATATGGAAAAACTAGGCAACCGAAAACACGAAAATTCGCATATTGCGGTTTGTGATCAAATAAAACTTGAAATGGCGACTTGTTATCTAATAATGAAGTGGGGAGCCGATTAATAATATAGGTTGCCGATGTAAAAGCTTCTACCCAAAAATGAGCCGGAACATGGGCATTAAATAGCATGGCGAGACCCGTTTCAACAATATGCCTATGTTTTCGCTCCGAACGCCCATTTTGTTGGGGCGTATATGGACACGAAAAATGATGAAAAGTGCCATTATCTTCAAAAAAATTTCGAACCGTGTGATTGACAAATTCTGTGCCACCATCACTTTGAAAAACCTTGATCTTCCTTGCACATTGTGTTTGAACAAGATTGATGAATATAGGCAATATCGTATAGAAACCTGTTTTGGTTTTTAGTGGATAAAACCACGTGAACCTGGAATAATCATCAATAAACACAACATAATATAAATAACCATCTTTAGACCCAATAGGTGATGGTCCCCATAAATCGCAATGTATAAGATCCAACGGATGTGAAGATCTTTTTAAATTAACATCAAATGAAAGTTTTTGACCCTTTGCAAGTTGACAAGAAACACAAATGTTTGGTTTGGGCAAAACCGAAGTAACAGATAAAGCCCCCAACTTATTTAAAATAGAAATAGAGTCAAAACAAACGTGGCCTAAACGAGCATGCCAAAGTTCATAAGATGCCCGGCTCGAAACTGTAGCAACCAAGGCTTGAGGAACTTCTTTTAACACGTAAAGGCCATTTTCACAAACTCCTTTAGCTAGCACTCTTTTTGTTATCCGATCCTGAATATGAAAGAAAGGTTGAGAGAAAAGCACATCAACCGGATAATCAGATGTTAATTTGCTGACAGATAATAGCTTCTTTGTCAGATTTGGAATGACTAAAACATCTCGGAATTTAATATGATCGGAAATAACAGACGTACCCGTATGAGTAACGGGAAGAGTCTTACCGTTGCCAAAAATAACACTTGTATTACCTTGATAAGGAGCAGATTGGTGAAGAGAATCAAAATCTGGAGTCATGTGCGCAGTTGCACCCAAGTAAGCATTCCAATCTGGTGTGTTATTAGTAACATGACATTGGGCGTGAAAAGCCTTTGCCAAGGACTCATCAGAAGGAGAGTGTTGCCTAGCATACTTGTGTAGATCAGGACAAGCAGTAGCAGAGTGGCCATGAGTTTTGCAAATTTGACAATGAGGAAGCCTCTTTTCATAAGAACGACCACGGCCATTACTTTGCCCTCCACGATAAGAGTTCCCTCGGTAATTATTTGACCGACCACGAGAAGTGTTCCCGTGGTAATTATTTGACTGATGCTGAGCTGTGAAAGCCGTTGGTGGGTTGGAACTCCCATGAATAGATTGCATAAAAATCCCATGACTTTCGGCTTGAGTAACAAGGCCACGAAATAGCGGGGCTGGTTTAGTAGTCCGTATAGCAACGAAAAAATTCTCAAAGGCTGGTCCAAGTCCACAAAGGAACCAGTGGAACTTGTCCAGCTCGAGAACGGGTTGTCCAATCGCAGCTAACTGGTCACAAATTGATTTAAATTTTTGACTGTAATCGGTAACCGAAGAAGTACCTTTCGTGAGTTGACGAAGAGTGTCACGGAGAGAATACATACGCTCAGTAGAAGAATTACTGAAAGCCGATTCGAATGCAAGCCAGATTTGACGTGCACCGGAGATGCCAAGAACCTCCGAAGCAACTTCTTCGGTTAAAGAGGCATTCAAAATTATAACAGCTTTCTGGTCTTGAGCCGCCCAGAGAGAAGCGGCTAGATTCGGAACCGTCTTGCTATCGACGGTGACGGTGGATGACGGCTTGAGGGAGGTGCCATCGATGTGACCAAGCAGATTCTGGAATGCAAAGATTGGAAGCATGTGATTCTTCCAAACCAAGTAGTTTGAAGGGGTTAGTTTGAGAGTGACAAGGTGTAAGATGGTGCTCATAGATAGCGATTCAGAAGAGGAAGAAGCGGAATCTGCCATTGAAGATAAGAAGAAGGAAGAATAGGGTTAGGAAGAAAATGGGATCGTGGTTATTTGGCTGATACCATGTGAGATATGGCAAAATCCACCTCACGTATATTGAGGTATTGCATTGCTTTATATAATAACATTGATACATAAATTACTCCATAATCAAAGGAGATTTGACTAAAAGAATACGAAACAAAATAACTATATAAAAATCACATATTCTCTTAATTATACTTTAATAGATACTAACGACTTTCAATATGTTGTTTGTGTACCTTTTATTATCGAAAACTAAATTCTCCTAACCCGGGATGTTCCCGAGTGATAGCCTAGTTACGTATATATATTTAAAGACTATGCTGGGGAATAGTGCCAGACAGCTAAGACTATGTCGAGGAATAGTGTCAGACAGCTACCTGACACTTCTCCATTGGCCCGTACAAATTACGATGTTATCCCCAGTTCAGAACTACGCGTTTGACCCCATTTCAGAACTGCGTTTGACCCCAGTTCAAAATTACGATTTTGCCCTCAGTTTAAAATAACAGTTTTCCCATCGTTGTAGCTTTTGACAAATTACGATTTTGCTCCTAGTTCAAATTTATAGTTTTGCCATCATTGTAGCTTTTAACAAATTACGATTTTACCCCAGTTCTACATTACTGTCTTACCACCGTTTTAGTTGTGTTAAGCAAACCTATGGTATTGCTTTGTTTAAAGTAGTCAATTCGATATAATTTATATTCGTGTCAGAAAGCCTTCTTCCTGACAAATTACAGTCTTGCCTGCAACTCAAAATTACAGTCTTGCCAGCAAAAGTCTTGTTTGACTTTTTCACTTGGTTGAGAAATATTTATCATATTGTCTCACCACGCGGCGGCATAAATCTAGTTCCATTTATTTATCATAACTCTATACAATCAATAATATACCCCCACTCTTCACTACCTCTTTCCCAATTCCAAAAGCAAACTTTGAATGGCTCATCATCGCCTGTATCCTTCCTTCTTCAAGATCTTGCTTGACCCATCTGCCCCTCACCTGGTATCAATTCAATTTCTGCAATCTTTTTATTATTCTCTCAAGTTCCCCTTCATAAATTCCTTCAATTTTGCAGCCATTACCACCTGATTTCGTCAGAAACTACTTAAAGAACAAAACCCTTAAAGATCTAATCATCCGATCTGCAAAAGGGGGGTATTCATGGAGATTAAAGATCAAGAAAATCGGCGAAAGTTTCTGTCTTTCCAGCGGATGGGACTCTGTTGTTCAAGATATTCAATTGGGTTTTGGGGATTTTCTTGTTTTTAGGGTTCTTGATAAATCTTTGTTTAAAATGATGGTTTATAGTCCAAATGGGTGTGAAAAAGATTTCCCACCAAAATCCCATGTGGATAATGTTGTTGTAGATCATGATGATCATATTGAAGATGTTGATGATGATGTTGTTGTTGAAGATGTTGGTGATGATGATGATGATGTTGAAGAAGATGATGATGATATTGTTGTTGAAGATGATGTTGATGTGGTTGTTGAAGATGTTGATGATGATGAAGAAGATGAATTTGAAGATGATGATGAGGATGATGATGATGATGAAGAAGAAGAAGAGGGGTATGAAGAGTTAGAAGATGATGTTGATGATGTGAAAGGTGATGGTAATGGTGATATGGATATTGATGGTCATGATGGGGATCCTTTCTTTATGATCAAAATCGTAAAATCTCACAAAACTATGATGGTATGCTAAATATCCTTTCTTCATTTCAATTTGTTAAAATAAACAAAAAAAAAAAAAAAAAGATTTTTGAACCCCCACAAGAATCTTGGTAAAGATTTTTTCTTGATTTGTGTTTGTTTATCATAGAAAAAACAAGTTATCAGGTTTATGCAGTGGCGGAACTAGAATTTTTCTTCAGGGTCAAGCTTATTTTTTCTACCGGTTATAATTAAAGGGTAAATCTCATGTTTAAAAAAAAAAACTCAGATTTTATATATAAAAATTCAATAACCTCTAGTGACCGGAGAGTTAACGGACCCTTTTGACCCTCCTCTGGTTCCGCCACTGGATTTATGAATCTAAAAAGAAAATGTTGATAAAGATCCTTTCTTGATTTCAATTTATATAAAAGAAAGTTATCAAATTTTTATACCAACAAAACCATGATGGTAAAGATCCTTTCTTGATTTGTATTTATCATAATAAGGCTAAAGGGTGAGGGGTCATTGTTAGAACATGATTTGTCACATAGGAATATGAATGGAAGGATATACCAGCCCTTTGCCTAATCCACCATGGTTTACATGGATTAAACCATGGCAACCATGGTCCTCATTTCCATTTTTCAAGAAATTATTTCTTTTTTCTTTAGACAAAGATAAATTAAAATAAATAAAGGGATAGTGGTTTGGGTCATGACCACACTCTTAGAGTAGTGGTTTTGGACATGGCACTGACGTTGGTGACGTGAAGGGTCATGAGGGTCATGACCATACCCTATAGTCAAAAGGGTTATTGGATTTAATCACCCCCAACTATTGGCTATTGGCCGCTGCCACCCTCAATTATCACTTTGACCAACTTAACACTTAGTGTGTTCTGTCACCATGTCGTTAACTGATCACCAACTTTTAGTGTTGTTTTTATACTTTTGGGGGTGTCATAGGGATCTTTGGACACCCTCAAAAGTATAATAACAAGCTCAAAAGTTAGTGATCAGTTAACGACGTGGTGACAGAACAAAGTAAGTGTTAAGTTGGGGGTGGCGGGCGACAGCGTCAAAGTAATAGTTGGGGTGGCAGCGGCTAATAGCCAATAGTTAGGGGTGATAAAATCCAATAACCCTAGTCTAAAAGAAGTTATCTGATGTTTAAACCCACAAGAAAATGCTGGTAAAGATCCTTTCTTGATTTCAGTTTATCAAAAGAAAAAAGGTTAACAGATTTCTATGTCCACAAGAAAATGATGGTAAAGTTCCTTTCTTGATTTCAATTTATTAAAAAACAGTTACGAGATTTTTAAACCCACAACATTAAGATGGTAAAGATTCATTTTTTTTTTTAATTATAAAAAAAAATCAGATTTTTTAAACCCACTAGAAAATGTTGGCAAAGATCCTATTCTTGATTTCAATTTATCAAAGATTCAAAAAGAAAAAGTTATCAGATTTTTACACCCCCACAAAACTATGATGGTAAAGATCCTTTTTTGATGTCAATTTATATAAAAAAGTTATCAAATTTTTGGATTAAGGTGATTATCAAATTTTTGGTGTTATTAGCGGCTGCCGGCGGATTTTGTGGAGTTGGCCGGAATAGAGGGTGAGGGAACCCTAAAGGCGGCGAATGTTGACGGCAAAGAGTGGGAATTGGGGGTGAACGTGGAGAAATATTACTGTTATCTTTCGGCTGGATGGCGCGATTTCAGGCGAAGTAATGATTTATGTGAAGGTGATGAATGTGTGTTTAAGTTTATAAGAAATGAAGATAAGTTACTGTTGGCAAGAGTCACCAAGCATAAACGGCCAGCAAAGTATCCGTTCGGCGAAAAACCTTCGTGGATTAGAGATTTGAAGAGGAAGAGACGTGGAAGGCCATATAAGCGAACACGTGGAAGGCCATGTAAGCCAATACGTGGCAGGCCAGCTAGGCGAAAATAAGGTGTTTGTTTTAAATTGAGTAAATTGTCATTTTAGTCCTTGAGTTTTTGTTCAAATAGTTTTTTTTTTCCCTTCTCTGGGTCCCTGACTTTTCCTTTTTCTTGCCATTTTGATCACATTGCCTAACTTAGTCTAAAAACCAGGTTATAATCAAGGGTATTTTTGGCATTAAATTATTATGAGGTTTATAAATTATGTTGTAAACTACCCCTGTTGTCTATACGCTTCTAAACTTCTGAACATACCCTCATGTGAGAGGAAAAGTAATTTCTGGTGGCGGGGCGCTACCTCCATGTTTGTGAGAGGAGGGTGTGCTTAGCAGTACCCTTATCTGGATTTTAATAACTTGTTATTACAAGTCACAATAATATTATTAGAGCATGTGCAAAGGCTCTAACAGGGACCGTAGATCCGAAATCCCCATGGACGTAATGAGGAGAGAAGGCGAGGGTTGTTCTTGTGGAGGGATGAGGGTTTTGCGTGGGGACGTTTTTGGGATTCGTTGCGGTCTGTGTACATTTTTTTTTTTTTTTTTTTTAACAACTTCCATTGTGAAGAAGAGAGTGGTCTTATGGTTGCAAGATCTTCTAGGTGAACAGTACGGATCGGCCTTTTTGAAGGAGTCATTGAGACGCAACAGTCGGTCCCTATGGTTTGTTACATGTTATAAGTCGCTTGGAAGATAGGAGTGTCGATGATTTTGATCCTGATTAGACGGTTTTGACCCAGTTCAATTATAACCAGCTGGTGCAAGCCCCAAACATGTAGACAGAACCGATGTCAATTTCCGGTGAATCAGTATCATGCCTACAAAATTTGCACAATATTAATCAACATATATGGTAACCATTTTTTACCATTGGCACTCTGGTTTATGTAAACAGTATTATTTATGTACATATTCAAACAAAAATCCTAGCATGTTAACATCTTTATGGAAGTAAATGCCAACTCAGCGAACGATAACCAATTGTTAATCAACGAATCAATATGATCATTGAAGACAAGTCCTGCGATTATGCCCAGGTTTCCCACAAATACTACAACATGGCTGTTTGGAACTTTTTACTTTCGATTCGACACTGTCATCTTTCTTGCAGCTTCTTTTGTTATGACCCTTTTCGCCACATAAGCTGCATCTGAACCGTCGATCTGTTGAATCTTTATCAAGTTCTGGACAGTAGTGTCGACGGTGTCCTTTGCGACCACAGTTTTTGCAGAAAAAGTTCACTCCTATGGTTCACAGAATTAGTCAACAAAACCCTTCATATTTTTTTCTTCTTTGGCTAATTTAATGTATTAAAGGTTTGAAACAATGGTGTCAAATTTAGGGGTGCAAACGAACCGAGCCGAGCCCGTGCTCAACCAGGCTCGAACTCGATTAACTTATAAGAGCTCAAGCTCGGCTCGTTGGTAGTTTCTCAAGCTCGAGCTCGGCTGGTTTATTATCTACTAATTAATATATTATATAAAAAATAATACAAATTATAGACTCGTTTACGCTCGCAAGATCGAAAAGTGAAGCTCGACTCGGGCTCGACTCGTAAACAAGTTAAAATAAGCTCGGCTCGTTTAGTAGACAACTTTAAATAAGGGGTAAATGTTATTAAATATTAATAAAACTAATATTGCACTAAGGCTTGACGAGCTTCACATGCCAGGCTCGAGCTCGGGCTCGGTAAACAAACGAGCTTTATTTTAGGCTCAAGCTCGGCTCTGACTCGATAAGGCTCGGCTCGTTTCGAGCTTTTTCTCGAGTAGTTCGTGAGCCGCTTGGCTCGTTTGCACCCCTAATGTCAATCATGTCATGTTAACGGGTTGAATCGTTGAGCCTGACCACAACCATTACGACCTTAACCCAGAAAACCCACTTAAAATCTTGTAACATGAATACGACCCGTTTAACCCATTTATCAAAACGAGTCAAATGAGTTGACGGGCCGTAATCAAGTTGTAAACATGTTAAGCGGGTTGGAGGGTTAAAAAACACAGATCGTAAACAGATTGTTGGGTCACCTGTTTAATTAAAAGAGTTGACACATATGCCTTTTAATCAAACAAGTTAAACATGTCAACCTGAACACAACTCGTTGCAAATGCTGTTTAACAAACCTTTCATGGAAATGCTTCTCTTGCGTCGGTTTTCTGGATCAGTAAAAAAGGCTTTCATGGATTGTGAAGCATGCTTTCTTGCATCAGCAGACCCTTTAGATTTCTGCAGTCGAACCCATAACTAACAATTAGAGATAAACGGATGGGGGGGGGGGGGGGGTTGTAATCATGTATTTGTTACAAAGAAAACAGATTAATATATAAAATGCGGTCAACAAAAAACCTTAATAGCAGCGACTCTTTGCGCATGGAGCTCGGGGTCACCATGGATGATTTTCATTCGGTTTGTGAATAATCCGGTTTTGGCATTAAGGCTCTGCAATCACCCAACTAAAAAAACAAGATTAAGTTCATGATCTAGTGAGTCACAAGCTCACCAGCTTGTTTAACTTGAGAGAGCTTGAGCTCGGCTCATTTAATGCTCTGTTTCTAAAGCTCGAGCTCAATTTGTGCGTAGTTTTTAAAGCTCGGGATTGACTCGTTTATTAGTTATTAATCATCTAAATTCATTAATAATCATTTTTATACATATATTTATAATTACAATGTTTATACATAACATAATATAGATGTTATCTAGTTATTTTTACCATAACTTAATATATAATAATAAGAGTAAAATGTCATCCAACCGGATAGCCATCCGGGCGGTGTGTCACCCGATCGGATAGCCCTTTCCTCTTTTGGAATCCTATAAATACCCCTGTCATTGTCATTCTTTCCACTTTTGGAAACCCTCTGTCTGAACAACTCGTGCTCCCCACCTTTTCTTCGTTTCTCTCAATCCAGGTAAGATCTCGTCCTAAATCTTGTACTTTCTTTATCTACACGTACTCCTACACCTTTCTATCTTTAAAATCTTAACTTTTAACCGTGAAATCATCAAGATTTGAGGTATCCTAGGGTGACGTCATCCTGAAGTTCTTATGAACTTCAAGTTTGACCTCATTCCACCAAGGATAACTCAGATCTGAACGATTCCCACATGATTTCACAACGATTTCGCATAGATCTGAACATTTTCAAAAGGATAAAAGAGTTGAAAGAAATAAACACAAGTTTTCTCATTCTTTTACACTCAAAACGCTCGAAACCGGTAGAATCGGGTTCTGATCTAGTCTCCTACTCAACCTTAGTGTTGTACTGGTTCAGATCTGGATTCCACCCATGAGACCACCAACTTCGGGTTAAACAAAAACAACCGTCTAGAGCCGGTAACTGACCGAGCTAGGGTGATTCAGTCTTTTCTATCCAGCGTAAGGTTGCAATGGCCCCTTCATTGCCCGAGAATTCCATTGGTTTACAAGACCAGAATTCTTTATAAGAACAACCATAAGGCATGGTTCTTCTTCTTTTGGGAATAGGCATTTGAAGTACCGGTCCATTGTTCACACTGTTTTCTGGTTCAAGTGGTCGCTTACTGCTATGCTTACTTTTATTATCAACATCCTTAACAGTTTGTAGTATAAATGGCATAGCATCTATAATTCCCTGTGCTACTATATGTTGAATAGCACTATTGTCCACTTGATTTCCATTGTTATTGTTGTTTGGGTTCTCATTATTCAGATTATCATCATTCTGAATATTATCATTCTGAATTTCCGGGTTATTATCCAAATTGACTTGATTTCCTTGGTCTGACATCTGAATTTTAAACATTTATACCATATTAATATCACAATTAATATCTTAATATAATTAATTACACGACACGCAATTTTGCCAAAATCGTAGATCATTGCTACTTACTCTTTTTCATATACTTACACTAGTACAGAAATAAAGTTACAATACCAACAGAAATAAAATAATAGTATGCATCCGTACACACATATTTTATTATTATTATTTTTTTTGTATATATTATTATTATTACTACCACTTCCTTCATTCTAACATTCATGGATATGGATTCATCCAAAAATTCATATTGCGCTCATCGTATTTCCATACGAGACGCTCTCCCACCTGACGGATCCTCTCACTGCTTTCTAAAATTTCCTCCCCGAAAGTCCTAAGTTCTTGAACGTTTTCTGCACTCATTGGGGGTGCAGGTTCTCGGACTGGGTTTGGAATCTGGGGTACGGGTTCCTGATATGGGGGTGACAATTCCTGAAATTGATAAGGATCCTCTAATATTTCCCTAATGTAATCATCTTGGTAATAGGGATCTAAAGGGTCCATACCTGGGTAAACTTCTATGTTCTGTATGG
Organism: Helianthus tuberosus; assembly: GCA_030545235.1. Classification (NCBI taxonomy): domain Eukaryota; kingdom Viridiplantae; phylum Streptophyta; class Magnoliopsida; order Asterales; family Asteraceae; genus Helianthus; species Helianthus tuberosus. Next base: position 196,500,727 of record CM060448.1, on the reverse strand, counting down.
GTGGATAATCCTAAACAGGGTAACGTTGCACATAGTCCCTATTATCGTCCCACCAGGGTTCGTAATTCGGGTCTAGTGGGTTTGGTGCAGGTACCCGAGGGATTTCTTCTGGGTTAAAGTTGTGCATTTCCACTTGGTTTTCCTGATTTTCTATTTCCATGGGGTGTTCTGGGTTTTGGGGTTGTGGGGCTACCAATTGTTCCAGACCTGGGTCAGCAGCAGTCGTAGCTAAGATATGGAAATTAGCTAATATTCTATTTAGCATATCTTGAGTATGGGCATCTGTCTCTCTCTTAATGGCTGCTAAAGTCCTTTGCTGTTGCAATTTCCTCATTCTTTTCTTACGAGCAAAAGCTTCTTTACTGAACCATCCTCGTTTTTTAGTAGGAAATGGTTCTTCAGATTGAGCTCTAAAGGTAAATATTCCCTCTTCCTGATCCGCAGAATACCCTGAAAGGGCAGGCTGTGATGATGTACCTTCACTCCTAGGTGAATTCAATAACTGACGATTCACGTCTGATGGTCCTTGATCACTCATACTGAAAACTAACAGATAGTCAAATAACACATAACCAATAAATACAGTTATGCACGTATTTCCGTAATTATTTCCTAACACAAAATTTAGAATTTAAGTGTCAGCAGAACACTTCTTTGGCTCAGACCAGTGGCTAGGCTCTGATACCACCTTCTGTCACAACCCCCGATTCCTGATCCCCGGAAACGGGCGGACGTGATCACAGAGTTTGGTGGTATCAGTTTGTTTAGTCTCGCAGCGGAATTTACATCAGGACCGTAGTTAGGAAATGTTTATCAGAGTAAAACCACCTTCTTTTATATTAATAATAACATGAGTAAAAACCCAAGTTTCTTATTACAATACTTTATAGGGATAAACCCTATTTTATTAAATTTAAAACATCGTTTATTAGGTAACTTTTATAGCCACATTTTCCCAAGCCTTCAGTGCTCTCCAGCTGGCTTTTCACTAATTGGTTGTTCACATTGTGTTACCTGTAACGCGTTTTAAAAACATTTGTCAGTCGGAAATACTGGTGAGTGAATCCCAGTTTAATCAAGAAACATTTTATCAATTAAAACAGTATTGAGAGCGATCACATTGTTTATTTCTACACAATTACTCATTCAGTATTTGCCACTCGAACGGATCTATGGCTATGGTCAAATTACCCATTGACTAACTCGTTGTCCAATGGTAATGCACTGTCATTCAGACTTACTACTACTCGTAGTAAATTTTGTATACAAAACCCCATAATACCGGCAGTAATTGAAGAACTACAAAGACTCAATCACCGCTTAATCATATTGTAAAACAATTAAGGTTTTGTAAAACATTCCAAAAATGTTAACAAAAAGAGGATAAACTCACATTGCTGTCTTAGGCTTTTCGTAAAGGTTTCCTGGCTATAATCTATAATTTATACAAATGTACATTGGTTAGTATCATACCCCTTTGAAATTATTAATAATACCCTCCCCGAGACAGCATTCCAACAACTACGTCGGGCAGAACCACGACAGTTGTTACGGAACCCTAAATCAATCGGGCAGCATAACTATTATGAAACCGGGGTTATAATACTTACAACGGATCAGAACCTCGCTAATTAGGGGTATAATACCCAAAATATTAAGCTTATAACTTCAGAATTCGAGATTGAGAATAAGAAATGAGCGACGGAAACTGAAAACTGATGCCTGCTATTTATAGTTGTGATATCAGACTTCCAGGCGGCCCGCTTCAGATAAAGCTAAGCCTTACGCGGCCCGCGTTGACTATAGTCAACTCAGTAGCTTAGCTGGGTCATCACTAGGTTCGACACAATTACGACACGTGTCGTCCTCTGGTGCGATCGCGTATTATGAGTCTGCGCGGCCCGCATGAACTAACCATAACTCGTACGCGGCCCGCATCAGCTTAAAATTCAGATTTTTATTTTATTTTTATAAACTATAACATAATACGGGCTCGGTGTTCGCATACGGGGTATAATATAAAACATATTAGGACATTTTATAATATAATAGAGTGTCAACCATATTATGAGAGTGTTGGTTTTACCGAGGGTTGTTACATTCTCCCCACCTTACTTTAGAGCTCGTCCTCGAGATCTACTGAAATAAATGCGGATATTTCCTTTTCATTTCTGACTCAAGCTCCCATGTGTATTCAGGTCCTCTTTTGGAGTCCCACTTTACTTTGACTAGAACTAGTCTTTTATGCTTGAGATTCTTGATTTTTCTGTCTTCAATTTGTAGAGGTCTTTCTACAAATTTAAGCTGTTCATTTACCTCTATATCCTTAAGAGGAACTATCAATGATTCATCAGCTAAACACTTTTTGAGATTAGATATATGAAACACATCATGTATTCCTGCCATTTCCTCTGGCAGTTGTAACTGATAGGCTACAGGCCCTATTTTTCTAATAATCTTGAAAGGTCCAACATACCTGGGACTTAGCTTTCCTCTTTTGATGAATCTTACCACTCCTTTCCAAGGAGAGACTTTTAACAATACTTTATCTCCTACCTGAAATTCCAATGGCTTGCATCGGTTATCTGCATAACTCTTTTGTCGATCACGTGCAGCTTTCAGTCGTTCCTTGACTTGAATAATCTTATCAGTTGTTTCTTGTACAATCTCAGGTCCAGATAGTTGTTTTTCTCCAATTTCTGCCCAACAGAATGGGGTTCGACACTTTCGTCCATAAAGTGCTTCGAATGGTGCAGCATTGATACTTGTGTGATAACTATTATTATAAGAAAATTCTATTAAAGGTAAGTGATCATCCCAATTACCTCCAAAATCAATTACACAAGCTCTAAGCATGTCCTCCATTGTCTGAATTGTCCTTTCACTTTGTCCATCTGTTTGAGGATGATAAGCTGTGCTTAACCTTAATTTGGTTCCCATTGCCTTTTGGAAACTTGACCAAAAACGAGAGGTAAATCGACTATCTCTGTCAGAAACAATTGATAAAGGAATGCCATGTAAAGAAACAATTTCATTTACATACAATTTAGATAATTGTTCCATACTAATTGTTTCTTTCATTGGTAGAAAATGAGCTGACTTGGTTAGTCTATCTACAATCACCCAGATTGTATCATTTCCTTTCCTAGTTTTGGGTAATTTAGTAACAAAATCCATTGTTATTAATTCCCATTTCCACACTGGCATTTCTAATTGCTGTAACAAACCTGAGGGTTTCTGATGTTCAACTTTAACTTGTGAGCAAGTTAAACATTTAGAAACATAGGTTGCTATGTCCTTTTTCATTCCTATCCACCAGAATTTTTTCCTTAAATCCTGGTACATTTTATCACTTCCTGGATGCATCGTATATTTAGACTTATGAGCTTCTTCTAATATACGATTACGCAGATTTCCTAATTTAGGTATCCACATTCTCTTTTCATGGAACCTCTAAATTCCATCTGTTCCTTGTTTTAATTCTTTTAACATACCTTTTAATTTTTCAGAATCATCCTTGATTACTGATTCTTGTGCTTCTCTTATCTGATCATTTAAATCTACTTGCAGATTTAATTTAAGAGAACGTACCCTTTTTGGCTTTTTATAATACTTTCTACTTAAAGCATCTGCTACTACATTTGCTTTTCCTTCATGATACTGGATATTACAATCATAGTCACTAAGAAATTCCATCCAGCGTCTTTGTCTCATATTCAACTCCTTTTGTTTGAAAACATACCTTAAACTCTTATGATCAGTGAATATGGTAAACTTACTACCATAAAGGTAATGTCTCCAAATCTTAAGAGCAAAAATTATAGCTCCTAATTCTAAATCATGGGTTGAATAATTCTCTTCATGATTCTTAAGTTGTCTAGATGCATAAGCTATAACTTTTTGTCGTTGTATTAACACACATCCATAACCTAATCTAGAAGCATCACAATAAACTACAAAGTCTTCAGTTCCTTCTGGTAATGCTAGTATTGGTGTATGGGTTAATCTTTGCTTAAGAATTCTAAAGGCTTCTTCTTGTTTTATTCCCCATTCAAACTTAACAGATTTACAAGTTAACTTAGTTAAGGGAATGGCTATTCTAGAGAAATCTTTAATAAATCTTCTATAATAACCAGCTAATCCTAAGAAACTTCTAACCTCGGTTGGTGACTCAGGGGTTTTCCATTTTGTAATTGCCTCAATTTTGGTTGGGTCTACATGAATTCCTTCATGATTAACTAGGTGTCCAAGAAATTGTACCTGTTCTAACCAAAATTCACACTTTGAAAACTTAGCATAAAGTTTTTCCTTTCTTAACAGACTTAAAAGTGCGTGCAAATGTCTTTCATGATCTTCTTTATTCTTAGAATAAATTAGAATATCATTTATGAATACAATTATGAATTTATCCAAGTATGGCTTACATATTCGGTTCATCATGTCCATAAATGCAGCTGGGGCATTGGTTAAACCAAATGGCATGACAGTAAATTCATAATGACCATACCTTGTTCTAAACGCAGTTTTAGGAATGTCCTCTTCCTGTACCTTTAATTGATGATATCCTGACCTTAAATCAATCTTAGAGAAAAATCGAGCTCCTTGCAGTTGATCAAACAAATCATCGATTCTCGGTAATGGGTACCGATTCTTAATCGTGACCTTGTTTAATTCACGGTAGTCAATGCACATCCGCATTGATCCGTCCTTCTTTTTAACAAACAATATCGGCGCTCCCCATGGTGATGAACTTGGCTGTATGAATCCTTTTTCTAATAATTCATCTAATTGTTTCTTTAATTCTTGCATTTCTGCAGGTGCCAAACGGTAAGGTGCATTGGCAATCGGTGACGTTCCTGGTATTAAATGGATTCTGAATTCAACTTCTCTATCCGGAGGTAGTCCTGGTAATTCTTCTGGAAAGACATCTGAAAACTGAGATACTACTGGAATATCTTTTAGTTCTTTTCCTTTAGTGTTAGTGATTATAGAAATCATATACACTATAGAACCTTTTCTTATACAGCTTGTAGTTTTCATCACAGAGATGAATTTTGTGGATTTAGAGAATTTATCTCCTTTAATTGTGATCGTTTTACCTTTTGGTGAATTTACTTGGATTAACTTTTGATCACATAAAATACTGGCTTTATTGGCTATTAACCAATCCATTTCTAAAACAACATCAAATCCTACCAGATTCATAGGATACAGGTTTGTAATAAATCTCTGATTTAAAATTTCTATGCTTGCTCCTTGCAAAATTTCAGAAATCCTAATGGTTTCTCCATTAGCTGTCTCTGCTAAGCATTCATGTGGTAGTTTAGTTAATGATTGATTTAAAATTTTGCAAAACGATGTATTAATAAAACTTTGGTTTGCAACAGAGTCAAATAATACTTTAGCAAAGACATCATTAACTAAAAACGTACCAGCTATAACATCTGGAATCATTTTGGCTTCTTCTGCAGTCAGAACAAATGCTCTAGCATTTTTAGTATTCTTGTTATCTGGAGTTGGAGCTAATTTTGGGCAATTCAGCTTGATATGACCTGGTTCTCCGCAATTGTAACATACCCTGCTGTTAGCTTTCTTCCTACAGTTTTCTTCCTTGTGCCCCGATATTTTGCAAAAGTTACAATATATGGAACATCTCCCAGAATGTTTTCTTTTGCAGTACCTACAGTAAGGTGCAGAGGTAGATCCTACATTTTTCCCACGGTTAGAATTTCCAGAACGAAATTCTTGGGTCAACTTTTGGGTTAGGTTCCTCTTTTGATCCTCTTCTCGGGTACGGACTAATTCATCAGTCAAGGTATTGGCTAGTTCTACAGCTTCCTCTATGGTTTGTGGTCTAGCTGCCTTAACTACATGTCTAATTTCTCCGATTAATCCCCAAATATAACGGGAAATTAACACTGGTTCTGGTGAAGCAAGAGTTGGCACTATCCTAGCATATTCGAAGAATAACTTAGTGTACCCTTTGCTATCTACACCGGTCATTCTAAGGTTTAGGAATTTGTTTGCTATCTGCTCTTTTTCATTGGGTGGGCAGAATTTCCTTTCTACCTTGTCCTTAAATTCTTCACATGTCATATTGTAAGTTCTATCACTTCCTTTTGTTTGAAGGATAGTGTTCCACCATTCTAGTGCTGCGTTCTTAAACAGATTAGAAGCAAACAATATTCTATCTTCTTCAGCACACTTACTTATCCTTAAGACTGCCTCAGTCTTTTCTATCCAGCGTAAGGTTGCAATGGCCCCTTCATTGCCCGAGAATTCCATTGGTTTACAAGACCATAATTCTTTATAAGAACAACCATAAGGCATGGTTCTTCTTCTTTTGGGAATAGGCATTTGAAGTACCGGTCCATTGTTCACACTGTTTTCTGGTTCAAGTGGTCGCTTACTGCTATGCTTACTTTTATTATCAGCATCCTTAACAGTTTGTAGTATAAATGGCATAGCATCTATAATTCCCTGTGCTACTATATGTTGAATAGCACTATTGTCCACTTGATTTCCATTGTTATTGTTGTTTGGGTTCTCATTATTCAGATTATCATCATTCTGAATATTATCATTCTGAATTTCCGGGTTATTATCCAAATTGACTTGATTTCCTTGGTCTGACATCTGAATTTTAAACATTTATACCATATTAATATCACAATTAATATCTTAATATAATTAATTACACGACACGCAATTTTGCCAAAATCGTAGATCATTGCTACTTACTCTTTTTCATATACTTACACTAGTACAGAAATAAAGTTACAATACCAACATAAATAAAATAATAGTATGCATCCGTACACACATATTTTATTATTATTATTTTTTTTTTGTATATATTATTATTATTACTACCACTTCCTTCATTCTAACATTCATGGATATGGATTCATCCAAAAATCCATATTGCGCTCATCGTATTTCCATACGAGACGCTCTCCCACCTGACGGATCCTCTCACTGCTTTCTAAAATTTCCTCCCCGAAAGTCCTAAGTTCTTGAACGTTTTCTGCACTCATTGGGGGTGCAGGTTCTCGGACTGGGTTTGGAATCTGGGGTACGGGTTCCTGATATGGGGGTGACAATTCCTGAAATTGATAAGGATCCTCTAATATTTCCCTAATGTAATCATCTTGGTAATAGGGATCTAAAGGGTCCATACCTGGGTAAACTTCTATGTTCTGTATGGGTGGATAATCCTAAACAGGGTAACGTTGCACATAGTCCCTATTATCGTCCCACCAGCGTTCGTAATTCGGGTTTAGTGGGTTTGGTGCAGGTACCCGAGGGATTTCTTCTGGGTTAAAGTTGTGCATTTCCACTTGGTTTTCCTGATTTTCTATTTCCATGGGGTGTTCTGGGTTTTGGGGTTGTGGGGCTACCAATTGTTCCAGACCTGGGTCAGCAGCAGTCGTAGCTAAGATATGGAAATTAGCTAATCTTCTATTTAGCATATCTTGAGTATGGGCATCTGTCTCTCTCTTAATGGCTGCTAAAGTCCTTTGATGTTGCAATTTCCTCATTCTTTTCCTACGAGCAAAAGCTTCTTTACTGAACCATCCTCGTTTTTTAGTAGGAAATGGTTCTTCAGATTGAGCTCTAAAGGTAAATATTCCCTCTTCCTGATCAGCAGAATACCCTGAAAGGGTAGGCTGTGATGATGTACCTTCACTCCTAGGTGAATTCAATAACTGACGATTCACGTCTGATGGTCCTTGATCACTCATACTGAAAACTAACAGATAGTCAAATAACACATAACCAATAAATACAGTTATGCACGTATTTCCGTAATTATTTCCTAACACAAAATTTAGAATTTAAGTGTCAGCAGAACACTTCTTTGGCTCAGACCAGTGGCTAGGCTCTGATACCACCTTCTGTCACAACCCCCGATTCCTGATCCCCGGAAACGGGCGGACGTGATCACAGAGTTTGGTGGTATCAGTTTGTTTAGTCTCGCAGCGGAATTTACATCAGGACCGTAGTTAGGAAATGTTTATCAGAGTAAAACCACCTTCTTTTATATTAATAATAACATGAGTAAAAACCCAAGTTTCTTATTACAATACTTTATAGGGATAAACCCTATTTTATTAAATTTAAAACATCGTTTATTAGGTAACTTTTATAGCCACATTTTCCCAAGCCTTCAGTGCTCTCCAGCTGGCTTTTCACTAATTGGTTGTTCACATTGTGTTACCTGTAACGCGTTTTAAAAACATTTGTCAGTCGGAAATACTGGTGAGTGAATCCCAGTTTAATCAAGAAACATTTTATCAATTAAAACAGTATTGAGAGCGATCACATTGTTTATTTCTACACAATTACTCATTCAGTATTTGCCACTCGAACGGATCTATGGCTATGGTCAAATTACCCATTGACTAACTCGTTGTCCAATGGTAATGCACTGTCATTCAGACTTACTACTACTCGTAGTAAATTTTGTATACAAAACCCCATAATACCGGCAGTAATTGAAGAACTACAAAGACTCAATCACCGCTTAATCATATTGTAAAACAATTAAGGTTTTGTAAAACATTCCAAAAATGTTAACAAAAAGAGGATAAACTCACATTGCTGTCTTAGGCTTTTCGTAAGGGTTTCCTGGCTATAATCTATAATTTATACAAATGTACATTGGTTAGTATCATACCCCTTTGAAATTATTAATAATACCCTCCCCGAGACAGCATTCCAACAACTACGTCGGGCAGAACCACGACAGTTGTTACGGAACCCTAAATCAATCGGGCAGCATAACTATTATGAAACCGGGGTTATAATACTTACAACGGATCAGAACCTCGCTAATTAGGGGTATAATACCCAAAATATTAAGCTTATAACTTCAGAATTCGAGATTGAGAATAAGAAATGAGCGACGGAAACTGAAAACTGATGCCTGCTATTTATAGTTGTGATATCAGACTTCCAGGCGGCCCGCTTCAGATAAAGCTAAGCCTTACGCGGCCCGCGTTGACTATAGTCAACTCAGTAGCTTAGCTGGGTCATCACTAGGTTCGACACGATTACGACACGTGTCGTCCTCTGGTGCGATCGCGTATTATGAGTCCGCGCGGCCCGCATGAACTAACCATAACTCGTACGCGGCCCGCATCAGCTTAAAATTCAGATTTTTATTTTATTTTTATAAACTATAACATAATACGGGCTCGGTGTTCGCATACGGGGTATAATATAAAACATATTAGGACATTTTATAATATAATAGAGTGTCAACCATATTATGAGAGTGTTGGTTTTACCGAGGGTTGTTACACAGTCAACCAACAGTCATTGGTATCGATGGATCTATGTCGATAACTAACGTGCTTCATTTCACTATGTGTACGTGCTGGTTATGCGTAAACGAATTCAAACTCTATTATGCTATTATCAAACTTGTATGCTCACCTTTATATTTTATGTATTGACTTTATTTTAACGTATGTGACAGGTGCTTAGGACGCACACTTGGTAGGAATTTGAAGCTAGAATAAAGCTTTAGAGCCCAACAAATAGTTGTCTGTAGTGGTCAAACTAAGGATCTCTAGAAGCAGATAAACAATTGCTGTCTATTTAAATCTGAGTTGTCGGAACAGAATATTTTCCTGGATTTTTGTCTGTAATAATTATTTTGCTGTTTGAGATACGGTATGGGACGTATTATTTAAATTGAATAGTATTGATAATTGTTATGGAAACTTCTGGACAATCTGTTTCGCTCAATGCCATGCCCCGATGATTCCGCCATCGGTTGGGGTGTGACACTTGTCTTCCTTCTTCTTCGATATATACCTGCATCACAAAATAAAAACAGAGCATTAAATATATGAGAAGAAAACCAGAAAAAAAATTCAAAAAAACACACACATCACGCCGCTATAATTCTCGCGCCACACCCCCATTTTTCATTTATAGCACCCAAAGTTTTGGTGTTTGAGGCGTTTTTTCGGCGCCATGATTGGGCATACCGCCCCACTACGGATCACCTAACAAGGAGAGATTTTGAGCATTTGGCATCTTTGAATCAAGCACAAAATGTTGTTTGTTTACAATGGTCATTCATGAGTGAGTATTTTACTATCTTTAGTGTTCATTCTAATTTTTTTCTCATGATTTCTAATTTTTATTTAGGGGAAATGGATTTTATCACCTCAAACTAATCAAAATTGCCCGCTGCCACTCCCAACTTTTATTTTGGCTCCCACCACCCCCAACTTAACAATTGGGTTGCTGTGTCACCCCGCCGTTAACTAGACACTAACTAGGTTAGTTTTTTTTTTTTGCTGACATGGCCAATTTCTGATGAATTGGCTTGTTTTTGATGAGGTGTCATGCTGAAGTGTTCAATTACCCTTTAAACAAATCCATATTTTAATTATTATATATATATTTTTATGTTTGGAATTAAAGGTTGGAAATTATTAGCATCCTTTCCTTGTCCCTTTCTTTCTCGTCCACCATAGTCGCCACCTTATAGCAGTGGTTATCTACCTCGGTTTCCTGAAGCTTTAACGTCATGTCCTCGAAGTAATCCATACCTTTGGAAATACAATCTTTATCTTTATTCACATTTATGGATTTGTTACCATCACATTCTACCGCAATCACCTCTGCAGCAAAGTATCATCTGGCGGTGAAGTTCCAGATTTGAAGTTCCAGGTTCGCCGTCGTAAACTGCCACAAATCATTCACCGAAGTTCCAGATCTGCTTTTGAATCAACACCAGGTTCTGAAGGTCCAGATCTGATTTAAGTTTATAGCCATTATGCTTATCTCTAGTCTATATAAATTCCCATTTTTTAACGGCAAATTTGAATCACTGACGGACCACTGGAGTATCATCGTGCCACCAATGGAACCACCCGATCATATCCATCTCCACTAGGCATAATGCCTATACACCAATTCAGGAGGAAACCCAATAAATATGGGAAAACCCCTCTTGCGGGAATCGAACCCAGGACCTACTGGTCCTAAAGTCTTATCCCACCTTCAAGATTTAGTTGCAAATTTTTATTAAAGTTTATAACCATTATGCTTATCTCTAGTCTATATAAATTCCCATTTTAGTTACAACTATTGATCACTTTCTAAATTTTAGATGATAAATATACTCCCGGTTTTTGGTTATTAGATAGTGATAAAAGCTTTGGGCCATGTTGATGTGGTTAAATTTTATAACAACCAACAAAAGCCCGAAGTCATGGAAAAACGCCACCCACGCAGACGATGTTGTTGACTCGGCCCGCTATCATTCTAGAGGAAACCCGCTGTCCAGAAGTCTAATGTGTTAAAGCCCTGGCTCAAATGATAACATTTTTGCTTTAGGCAAGAATCGAACCCATAACACCTGCTTTGAAAGTTCTCAGGGGTGTGCCACAACACCAAAAAAATGTGTACAAGTTAAAGTGGAGTAAACCGTCAAAATCGTCCCTGGGGTTTGGATACACTTGCCAAATCCATCCAAAAAGTTTTTTTTTTCTTAACTGGACCAATGAGGTTTCAAAATCGTTGCCAATCCATCCACTTTTGTAATCCCGTTAAAAACTTGTTAAATGAGGGGTATTTTGGTCGATTATGTTTAACTCTTATTTGTTTAACCCTGAATCAACCACCACGCAAAACATCATAATCGCAATTTAATCCACAATCGTCTCTTCCCTCAGCTGTTTGCTCCACGACATGCGATCCTTTTTCCATTTCAATCCACCAAATAGTCTCGAAGGGAAGTATTGGTTTTATCAAATTTTTATTACAGATGAATGTGGCACTAATTTTGAAACATCAGTGGTCCAGTTAAGAAAAAGCCTTTTTAGATGGTTCTAACAGTTGTATCCAAACCTTAGAGACGATTGTGTACTCAGTTAAAGTGAAAGAACAATTAATTATTTTTTACTTTTCATAATTACATTACGTATATATATTTAAAGACTATGCTGGGGAATAGTGCCAGGCAACTAAGACTATGTCGAGGAATACGATTTCCCCAGTCAAAATTACGATTTCCCTAGTAAAAAAAAACGATTTTGACAAATTACGATTTTACCCCAGTCAAAATTACGATTTCCCTAAGCTCAACATTACTGTCTAGCCACCGTTTTAGTTTTGTTTTAAGCAAACCTATGGTATTGCTTTGTTTTAAATAGTTGATTAGATGTAATTTATATTCATGTCAGAAAGCCGTCTTACACTTGCTCATTTATCCTGACAAATTACAAAGGGTGATATTTTCTACACCACCCCTAATTACTTTTTACACCCCTCTCCTCTCACATACTTACAGGTGGGACCCGCGTGGGACCGACAGTTTTCCTCTTACAAGGGGGTATAATCAGGAAAGGGGAAGGGTGTGTTTAGAATGTGCCATTACAAATTACAGTTTTGTCTCAACTCAAAATTACAGCAAAACTACACTAAATGTCTTGTTTGACTTTCAATTAGTTGAGAAATATTTATCATATTGTCTCACCACGCGGGGGCATAAATCTAGTTCCATTTATTTATCATAACTCTTTACAATCAATAAGATATCCACTTTTCTTCACTACCTCTTTCCCAATTCTAAAAAATCTGTGCTAACTTTGAATGGCTCATCGCCTCTATCCTTCCTTCTTCAAGATCTTGCTCGACCCATCTGCCCCTCACCTGGTATCATCATCTTCTTCTTCACACATTCAATTTCTGCAATCTTTTTATTATTCTCTCAAGTTCCCCTTCATAAATTCCTTCAATTTTGCAGCCATTACCACCTGATTTCGTCAGAAACCACTTAAAGAACAAAACCCTCAAAGATCTAATCATCCGATCTGCAAAAGGGGGGTATTCATGGAGATTAAAGATCAAGAAAATCGGCGAAAGTTTCTGTCTTTCCAGCGGATGGGACTCCGTTGTTCAAGATATTCAATTGAGTTTTGGGGATTTTCTTGTTTTTAGGGTTCTTGATAAATCTTTGTTTAAAATGATGGTTTATAGTCCAAATGGGTGTGAAAAAGATTTCCCACCAAAATCCCATGTGGATAATGTTGTTGTAGATCATGATGATCATATTGAAGATGCTGTTGTTGAAGATGTTGGTGATGATGATGATGATGTTGAAGATGATGATGATGATGTTGTTGATGATGATGTTGTTGAAGATGTTGATGATGATGATGAAGAAGAAGATGAATTTGAAGATGAAGATGATGAAGAAGAAGAAGATGATGATGATAATGATGAAGAAGGGTATGAAGAGTTAGAAGAGGATGGTGATGATGTGGAAGGTGATGGTGATGGTGATGGTAATGGTGATATTGATATTGATGGTCATGATGGGGATCCTTTCTTTATGATCAAAATCGTAAAATCTCACAAAACTATGATGGTATGCTAAATATCCTTTCTTCATTTCAATTTGTTAAAATAAACCAAAAAAAAAAAAAAAAAAAAAGGATTTTTGAACCCCCACAAGAATCTTGGTAAAGATTTTTTCTTGATTTGTGTTTGTTTATCATAGAAAAAACAAGTTATCAGGTTTATGCAGTGGCGGAACTAGAATTTTTTGTCAGGGTCAAGCTTATTTTTTCTACCGGTTATAATTAAAGGGTAAATCTCATGTTTAAAAAAAACTCAGATTTTATATATAAAAATTCAATAACCTCTAGTGACCGGAGAGTTAACGGACCCTTTTGACCCTCCTCTGGTTCCGCCACTGGATTTATGAATCTAAAAAGAAAATGTTGATAAAGATACTTTCTTGATTTCAATTTATATAAAAGAAAGTTATCAAATTTTTATACCAACAAAACCATGATGGTAAAGATCCTTTCTTGATTTGTATTTATCATAAGGCTAAAGGGTGTGGGGGTCATTGTTGGAACATGATTTGCCACATAGGAACATGAATGGAAGGATATACCGCCCCTTTGCCTAATCCACCATGGTTTGTATGGATTAATCCATGGTCCTCCTTTCCATTTTTCAAGAAATCATTTCCTTTTAGACAAAGATACGTTAAAATAAATAAAGGGATAGTGGTTTTGGATGATGGATTAGAGGTGGGTGACACGGCACTGACGTAGAGAGTCAGGACCACACCCTAGAAGTTATCTGATGTTTAAACCCACAAGAAAATGCTGGTAAAGATCCTTTCTTGATTTCAGTTTATCAAAAGAAAAAAGGTTAACAGATTTTTATACCCACAAGAAAATGATGGTAAAGTTCCTTTCTTGATTTCAATTTATTAAAAAAAAGTTATCAGATTTTAAACCCACAACATTAAGACGGTAAAGATTCATTTTTTTTAATTATAAAAAAAAAATCAGATTTTTTAAACCCACTAGAAAATGTTGGCAAAGATCCTATTTCTTGATTTCAATTTATCAAAAAAAAGTTATCAGATTTTTAAACCCACAACATCAAGATGGTAAAGATTCATTTTTTTTTTAATTATAAAAAAATCAGATTTTTTAAACCCACTAGAAAATGTTGGCAAAGATCCTATTCTTGATTTCAATTTATCAAAAAGAAAAAGTTATCAGATTTTCACACCCCCACAAAACAATGATGGTAAAGATCCTTTTTTGATGTCAATTTATATAAAAAAGTTATCAAATTTTTGGATTAAGGTGATTATCAAATTTTTGGTGTTAATAGCGGCTGCCGGCGGATTTTGTGGAGTTGGCCGGAATAGAGGGTGAGGGAACTCTAACGGCGGCGAATGTTGACGGCAAAGAGTGGGAATTGGGGGTGCGCGTGGAGAAATATTACTGTTATCTTTCGGCTGGATGGCGCGATTTCAGGCGAAGTAATGATTTATGTGAAGGTGATGAATGTGTGTTTAAGTATATAAGAAATGAAGATAAGTTACTGTTGGCAAGAGTCACCAAGAATAAACGGCCAACAAAGTATCCGTTCGGCGAAAAACCTTCGCCGATCGGAGATGTGAAGAGGAAGAGACGTGGGCCATATAAGCCAATACGTGGAAGGACATGTAGGCCAATACGTGGCAGGCCAGCTAGGCGAAAATAAGGTGTTTGTTTTAAATTTTGTTTGTAATTCTAGTTAGACTATTGTTGAAATAATAGAGATTTGGGCTAACTATGGGCAATTATGTATTTTTGTTTAGCATGAGATTATTAGTGTTATTATTAGTTTGAGTTAGTTTGGCTTGTTTGATAATCATAAAACAAAATACCATTATACGGGGGCGTCTATACGAACCATGTCTTCTAAACTTCTGAACATACCCTCATGTGAGAGGAAAAGTAATATCTGGTGGCGGGCGCTACCTCCATGTTTGTGAGAGGAGGGTATGCTTAGCAACACCCTTATCTGGATTTTAATAACTTGTTATTACAAGTCGCAATAATATTATTAGAGCATGTGCAAAGACTCTAATAGGGACCGTAGATCCGAAATCCCAATGGACGTAATGAGGACAGAAGGCGAGGGTTGTTCGTGTGGAGGGATGAGGGTTTTGCGTGGGGACGTTTTTGGGATTCTTTGCGGTCTGTGTACAGTTTTTTTTTTTGAACAACTTCCATTGTGAGAAGAGAGTGGTCTGTAAGCTCCGCTTGCAAATGCTCTTGTGGTTGCATGATCTTCTAGGTGAACAGTACCGATCGGCCTTTTTGAAGGAGTCATTAAGACACAACAGTCGGTCCCAATGGCTTGCTACATGTTATAAGTCGCTTGGAAGATAGGAGTGTCGATGATTTTGATCCTGATTAGACGGTTTTGACCCAGTTGGTGCAAGCCCCAAACATGTAGACAGAACCGATGACAATTTCCGGTGAATCAGTATCATGGTTTTGTTTGAAATATTTCCTTATGCCCACAAAATTTGCATAATATTAAGCAACATATATGGTAACCATTTTTTTACCATTGGCACTCTGGTTTATGTAAACAGTATTATTTATGTACATATTCAAACAAAAATCCTAGCATGTTAACATCTTTATGGAAGTAAATGCCAACTCAGCGAACGATAACCAATTGTTAATCAACGAATCAATATGATCATTGAAGACAAGTCCTGCGATTATGCCCGGGTTTCCCACAAATACTACAACATGGCTGTTTGGAACTTTTTACTTTCGATTCGACACTGTCATCTTTCTTGCAGCTTCTTTTGTTATGACCCTTTTCGCCACATAAGCTGCATCTGAACCGTCGATCTGTTGAATCTTTATCAAGTTCTGGACAGTAGTGTCGACGGTGTCCTTTGCGACCACAGTTTTTGCAGAAAAAGTTCACTCCTATGGTTCACAGAATTAGTCAACAAAACCCTTCATATTTTTTTCTTCTTTGGCTAATTTAATGTATTAAAGGTTTGAAACAATGGTGTCAAATTTAGGGGTGCAAACGAACCGAGCCGAGCCCGTGCTCGACCAGGCTCGAACTCGATTAACTTATAAGAGCTCGAGCTCGGCTTGTTGGTAGTTTCTCAAGCTCAAGCTCGAGCTCGGCTGGTTTATTATCTACTAATTAATATATTATATAAAAAATAATACAAATTATAGACTCGTTTACGCTCGCAAGATCGAAAAGTGAAGCTCGGCTCGGGCTCGTTTGCTAAATAAGTCTGTTTTTAGGCTCGGGCTCGACTCGTAAACAAGTTAAAATAAGCTCGGTTCGGCTCGTTTAGTAGACAACTTTAAATAAGGGGTACATGTTATTAAATATTAATAAAACAATATTGCACTAAGGCTTGACGAGCTTCACATGCCAGGCTCGAGCTCGGGCTCGATAAACAAACGAGCTTTATTTTAGGCTCAAGCTCGGCTGACTCGATAAGGCTCAGCTCGTTTCGAGCTTTTTCTCGAGTAGCTCGTGAGCCGCTCGGCTCGTTTGCACCCCTAGTGTCAATCATGTCATGTTAACGAGTTGAATCGTTGAGCCTGACCACAACCCATTACAACCTTAACCCAGAAAACCCACTTAAAATCTTGTAACATGAATACGACCCGTTTAACCCATTTATCAAAACGAGTCAAATGAGTTGACGGGCCGTAATCAAGTTGTAAACATGTTAAGCGGGTTGGAGGGTTAAAAAACACAGATCGTAAACAGATTGTTGGGTCACCTGTTTAATTAAAAGAGTTGACACATATGCCTTTTAATCAAACAAGTTAAACATGTCAACCTGAACACAACTCGTTGCAAATGCTGTTTAACAAACCTTTCATGGAAATGCTTCTCTTGCGTCGGTTTTCTGGATCAGTAAAAAAGGCTTTCATGGATTGTGAAGCATGCTTTCTTGCATCAGCAGACCCTTTAGATTTCTGCAGTCGAACCCATAACTAACAATTAGAGATAAACGGATGGGGGGGGGGGGGGGGGGGGTTGTAATCATGTATTTGTTACAAAGAAAACAGATTAATATATAAAATGCGGTCAACAAAAAACCTTAATAGCAGCGACTCTTTGCGCATGGAGCTCGGGGTCACCATGGATGATTTTCATTCGGTTTGTGAATAATCCGGTTTTGGCATTAAGGCTCTGCAATCACCCAACTAAAAAAACAAGATTAAGCTCATGATCTAGTGAGTCACGAGCTCACCAGCTTGTTTAACTTGAGAGAGCTTGAGCTCGGCTCATTTAATGCTCTGTTTCTAAAGCTCGAGCTCAATTTGTGCGTAGTTTTTAAAGCTCGGGATTGACTCGTTTATTAGTTATTAATCATCTAAATTCATTAATAATCATTTTTATACATATATTTATAATTACAATCTTTATACATAACATAATATAGATGTTATCTAGTTATTTTTACCATAACTTAATATATAATAATAAGAGTAAAATGTCATCCGACCGGATAGCCATCCGGGCGGTGTGTCACCCGATCGGATAGCCCTTTCCTCTTTTGGAATCCTATAAATACCCCTGTCATTGTCATTCTTTCCACTTTTGGAAACCCTCTGTCCGAACAACTCGTGCTCCCCACCTTTTCTTCGATTTCTCTCAATCCAGGTAAGATCTCGTCCTAAATCTTGTACTTTCTTTATCTACACGTACTCCTACACCTTTCTATCTTTAAAATCTTAACTTTTAACCGTGAAATCATCAAGATTTGAGGTATCCTAGGGTGACGTCATCCTGAAGTTCTTATGAACTTCAAGTTTGACCTCATTCCACCAAGGATAACTCAGATCTGAACGATTCCCACATGATTTCACAACGATTTCGCATAGATCTGAACATTTTCAAAAGGATAAAAGAGTTGAAAGAAATAAACACAAGTTTTCTCATTCTTTTACACTCAAAACACTCGAAACCGGTAGAATCGGGTTCTGATCTAGTCTCCTACTCAACCTTAGTGTTGTACTGGTTCAGATCTGGATTCCACCCATGAGACCACCAACTTCGGCTTAAACAAAAACAACCGTCTAGAGCCGGTAACTGACCGAGCTAGGGTGATTCCTGGCCGGCTTAGTCATCTGGGTCAAAATGGGGGTTCTGTTGGTTAACACGATGTCAAGACGTCTCGAAATAACGACAAACCATCAAAACGACCAAGTGTAAGACGAACGGAACAATCGGAACAGATCGTTGTCCTACCGGATTGCTGTCCGATCGGATAGGTCATCCAAACGGATTGCCACCCGAACGGATCACACTTGGGTCCCACCTCTAAGCAACCTTATCCGAAGTTTGAGTATTGAACGAATTGCAATCCGATCTGACGACCATCTGACTGGATTACTCTTCGGATCATGAGATACTAAGACTTTAAAGACTTAAACAATTTTCAACATGTTCATTAACAGGGTTGCCACCCCGATCGGATGGACATCCGATCGAGTGACACTTCTGCTGTGAACTTGTCTTCACTGAGTAATCTCACCATTAAGTTGCCGTCCGACCGGACCACCGTCCGACCGGATGACCATCCGAACGGATTGTCATCCGCACGACCCACCATCCGATCGAACGACTTGATGGATAGAGATACTTCAATGCTTTCAAAATACTACAACGAAAACTTCAGAAGTCAAGCCATCATACACAAACACATTCTTCTTATAGGAAGAAACAATCCACTCGAAACGTCATCCGACCGGACAAGCTGTCCGACCGGATGACCATCCGAACTGATTGTTATCCGCACGGATTGTTGTCCGAGGATTACCATCCGATCGAACTACCATCCGATCGAACTACCATCCGATCCATCCGCACTTTGTATCGTTTTATGTGTCACTCATCGTTATACTATCAAATCTATTCAGGCTAACCTTACTCGCTAAGCGCTCCCTTCAATCCATTAACCGCTGTGAGTATACTCGATCCCTTTTTGCTTCACGCACTTTTGGGTGTTACATACGTTACGAATATTCAAACTACAATGATCACACTACTCAATACTATTTGAACGCTAACCGTTAATGCATGTTATACGTGGCTCATGAATGCTTGTTTGTTATGTTTACACATGGAATGATGTCTACCTGCCTTAGCAACGATAGTACTATAGTTTGGACTCAGCACCCGTTCACACGGGGGTTGTTAAGGACCATTACTTGCATGGATTACGGCGGTAATCATGTATTGCGAACTGCCTCGGGCAGTCAACCCGCAGTCATTGGTATCGATGGATCTATGTCGATAACTAACGTGATTCATTTCACTATGTGTACGTGCTGGTTATGCGTAAACGAATTCGAACTCTATTATGCTATTATCAAACTTGTATGCTCACCTTTACATTTTATGTATTGACTTTATTTTAACGTATGTGACAGGTGCTTAGGACACACACTTGGTAGGAATTTGAAGCTAGAATAAAGCTTTAGAGCCCAACAAATAGTTGTCTGTAGTGGTCAAACTAAGGATCTCTAGAAGCAGATAAACAATTGCTGTCTATTTAAATCTGAGTTGTCGGAACAGAATATTTGCCTGGATTTTTGTCTGTAATAATTATTTTGCTGTTTGAGATACGGTATGGGACGTATTATTTAAATTGAATAGTATTGATAATTGTTATGGAAACTTCTGGACAATCTGTTTCGCTCAATGCCATGCCCCGATGATTCCGCCATCGGTTGGGGTGTGACACTTGTCTTCCTTCTTCTTCGATATATACCTGCATCACAAAATAAAAACAGAGCATTAAATATATGAGAAGAAAACCAGAAAAAAAATTCAAAAAAACACACACATCACGCCGCTATAATTCTCGCGCCACACCCCCATTTTTCATTTATAGCGCCCAAAGTTTTGGTGTTTGGGGCGTTTTTTCGGCGCCATGATTGGGCATACCGCCCCACTACGGATCACCTAACAAGGAGAGATTTTGAGCATTTGGCATCTTTGAATCAAGCACAAAATGTTGTTTGTTTACAATGGTCATTCATTCATGAGTGAGTATTTTACTATCTTTAGTGTTCATTCTAATTTTTTTCTCATGATTTCTAATTTTTATTTAGGGGAAATGGATTTTATCACCTCAAACTAATCAAAATTGCCCGCTGCCACTCCCAACTTTTATTTTGGCTCCCACCACCCCCAACTTAACAATTGGGTTGCTGTGTCACCCCGCCGTTAACTAGACACTAACTAGGTTAGTTTTTTTTTTTTGCTGACGTGGCCAATTTCTGATGAATTGGCTTGTTTTTGATGAGGTGTCATGCTGAAGTGTCCAATTACCTTTTAAAGAAATCCATATTTTAATTATTATATATATATTTTTATGTTTGGAATTAAAGGTTGGAAATTATTAGCATCCTTTCCTTGTCCCTTTCTTTCTCGTCCACCATAGTCGCCACCTTATAGCAGTGGTTATCTACCTCGGTTTCCTGAAGCTTTAACGTCATGTACTCGAAGTAATCCATACCTTTGGAAATACAATCTTTATCTTTATTCACATTTATGGATTTGTTACCATCACATTCTACCGCAATCACCTCTGCAGCAAAGTATCATCTGGCGGTGAAGTTCCAGATTTGAAGTTCCAGGTTCGCCGTCGTAAACTGCCACAAATCATTCACCGAAGTTCCAGATCTGCTTTTGAATCAACACCAGGTTCTGAAGGTCCAGATCTGATTTAAGTTTATAGCCATTATGCTTATCTCTAGTCTATATAAATTCCCATTTTTTAACGGCAAATTTGAATCACTGACGGACCACTGGAGTATCATCGTGCCACCAATGGAACCACCCGATCATATCCATCTCCACTAGGCATAATGCCTATACACCAATTCAGGAGGAAACCCAATAAATATGGGAAAACCCCTCTTGCGGGAATCGAACCCAGGACCTACTGGTCCTAAAGTCTTATCCCACCTTCAAGATTTAGTTGCAAATTTTTATTAAAGTTTATAACCATTATGCTTATCTCTAGTCTATATAAATTCCCATTTTAGTTACAACTATTGATCACTTTCTAAATTTTAGATGATAAATATACTCCCGGTTTTTGGTTATTAGATACTGATAAAAGCTTTGGGCCATGTTGATGTGGTTAAATTTTATAACAACCAACAAAAGCCCGAAGTCATGGAAAAACGCCACCCACGCAGACGATGTTGTTGACTCGGCCCGCTATCATTCTAGAGGAAACCCGCTGTCCAGAAGTCTAATGTGTTAAAGCCCTGGCTCAAATGATAACATTTTTGCTTTAGGCAAGAATCGAACCCATAACACCTGCTTTGAAAGTTCTCAGGGGTGTGCCACAACACCAAAAAAATGTGTATAAGTTAAAGTGGAGTAAACCGTCAAAATTGTCCCTGGGGTTTGGATACACTTGCCAAATCCATCCAAAAAGTTTTTTTTCTTAACTGGACCAATGAGGTTTCAAAATCGTTGCCAATCCATCCACTTTTGTAATCCCGTTAAAAACTTGTTAAATGAGGGGTATTTTGGTCGATTATGTTTAACTCTTATTTGTTTAACCCTGAATCAACCACCACGCAAAACATCATAATCGCAATTTAATCCACAATCGTCTCTTCCCTCAGCTGTTTGCTCCACGACATGCGATCCTTTTTCCATTTCAATCCACCAAATAGTCTCGAAGGGAAGTATTGGTTTTATCAAATTTTTATTACAGATGAATGTGGCACTAATTTTGAAACATCAGTGGTCCAGTTAAGAAAAAGCCTTTTTAGATGGTTCTAACAGTTGTATCCAAACCTTAGAGACGATTGTGTACTCAGTTAAAGTGAAAGAACAATTAATTATTTTTTACTTTTCATAATTACATTACGTATATATATTTAAAGACTATGCTGGGGAATAGTGCCAGGCAACTAAGACTATGTCGAGGAATACGATTTCCCCAGTCAAAATTACGATTTCCCTAGTAAAAAAAAACGATTTTGACAAATTACGATTTTACCCCAGTCAAAATTACGATTTCCCCAAGCTCAACATTACTGTCTTGCCACCATTTTAGTTTTGTTTTAAGCAAACCTATGGTATTGCTTTGTTTTAAATAGTTGATTCGATGTAATTTATATTCATGTCAGAAAGCCGTCTTACACTTGCTCATTTATCCTGACAAATTACAAAGGGTGCTATTTTCTACACCCCCTAATTACTTTTTACACCCCTCTCCTCTCACATACTTACAGGTGGGGCTCGTGTGGGACCGACAGTTTTCCTCTCACAAGGAGGGTATAATCAGGAAGGGGGAGGGGTGTGTTTAGAATGAGCCATTACAAATTACAGTTTTGTCTCAACTCAAAATTACAGCAAAACTACTAATGTGTTGTTTGACTCTCAATTAGTTGAGAAATATTTATTACATTGTCTCACCACGCGGGGGCATAAATCTAGTTCCATTTATTTACCATAACTCTATACAATCAATAAGATACCCACTTTTCTTCACTACCTCTTTCCCAATTACAAAAAATCTGTGCAAACTTTGAATGGCTCATCATCGCCTGTATCCTTCCTTCTTCAAGATCTTGCTCGACCCATCTGCCCCTCACCTGGTATCATCATCATCTTCTTCTTCACACATTCAATTTCTGCAATCTTTTTATTATTCCCTCAAGTTCCCCTTCATAAATTCCTTCAATTTTGTAGCCATTACCACCTGATTTCGTCAGAAACCACTTAAAGAACGAAACCCTTAAAGATCTAATCATCCGATCTGCAAAAGGGGGGTATTCATGGAGATTAAAGATCAAGAAAATCGGCGAAAGTTTGTGTCTTTCCAACGGATGGGACTCCGTTGTTCAAGATATTCAATTGGGTTTTGGGGATTTTCTTGTTTTTAGGGTTCTTGATAAATATTTGTTTAAAATGATGGTTTATAGTCCAAATGGGTGTGAAAAAGATTTCCCACCAAAATCCCATGTGGATAATGTTGTTGTAGATCATGATGATCATATTGAAGATGTTGATGATGATGTTGTTGTTGAAGATGTTGGTGATGATGATGATGATGATCATGATGTTGAAGATGATGATGTTGTTGTTGATGATGATGTTGTTGAAGATGTTGATGATGATGATGATGATGATGATGATGAAGATGAAGATGATGAAGAAGAAGAAGATGATGATGATGATGTGGAAGGTGATGGTGATGATGTGGAAGGTGATGGTGATGGTGATGGTGATGGTAATGGTGATATTGATATTGATGGTCATGATGGGGATCCTTTCTTTATGATCAAAATCGTAAAATCTCACAAAACTATGATGGTATGCTAAATATCCTTTCTTCATTTCAATTTGTTAAAATAAAAAAAAAAAAAAAAAAAAATTTGAACCCCCACAAGAATCTTGGTAAAGATTTTTTCTTGATTTGTGTTTGTTTATCATAGAAAAAACAAGTTATCAGGTTTATGCAATGGCGGAACTAGAATTTTTTGTCAGGGTCAAGCTTATTTTTTCTACCGGTTATAATTAAAGGGTAAATCTCATGTTTAAAAAAAAACTCAGATTTTATATATAAAAATTCAATAACCTCTAGTGACCGGAGAGTTAACGGACCCTTTTGACCCTCCTCTGGTTCCGCCACTGGATTTATGAATCTAAAAAGAAAATGTTGATAACGATCCTTTCTTGATTTCAATTTATATAAAAGAAAGTTATCAAATTTTTATACCAACAAAACCATGATGGTAAAGATCCTTTCTTGATTTGTATTTATCATAATAAGGTTAAAGGGTGTGGGGGTCATTGTTGGAACATGATTTGCCTCATAGGAACATGAATGGAAGGATATACCGCCCCTTTGCCTAATCCACCATGGTTTGTATGGATTAAACCATGACAACCATGGTCCTCATTTCCATTTTTCAAGAAATCATTTCCTTTTTCTATAGACAAAGATAAATTAAAATAAATAAAGGGATAGTGGTTTGGGTCATTACCACACCCTTAGAGAGTTAGAGTAGTGGTTTTGGATGATGGATTAGAGGTCGGTGACATGGCACTGACGTGAAGGGTCATAAGGGTCTTAACCACACCCTATAGTCTAAAGGGTTATTGGATTTAATCACACCCAACTATTGGCTATTGGCCGCTGCCACTCTCGATTATCACTTTGACGCCCATCACCCCCAACTTAACACTTAGTGTGTTCTGTCACTACGTCGTTAACTGATCACTAACTTTTAATGGTGTTTTTATACTTTTGGGGGTGTCATAGGGATCTTAGAAAGGTTTTAGGGATCTTTGGACACCCTCAAAAGTATAATAACAAGCTCAAAAGTTAGTGATCAGTTAACGACGTGGTGACAGAACAAAGTAAGTGTTAAGTTGGGGGTGGCGGGCGTCAAAGTAATAGTTGGGGTGGCAGCGGCTAATAGCCAATAGTTAGGGGTGATAAAATCCAATAACCCTAGTCTAAAAGAAGTTATCTGATGTTTAAACCCACAAGAAAATGCTGGTAAAGATCCTTTCTTGATTTCAGTTTATCAAAAGAAAAAAGGTTAACAGATTTTTATACCCACAAGAAAATGATGGTAAAGTTCCTTTCTTGATTTCAATTTATTAAAAAAAAGTTATCAGATTTTAAACCCACAACATTAAGACGGTAAAGATTCATTTTTTTTAATTATAAAAAAAAAATCAGATTTTTTAAACCCACTAGAAAATGTTGGCAAAGATCCTATTTCTTGATTTCAATTTATCAAAAAAAAGTTATCATATTTTTAAACCCACAACATCAAGATGGTAAAGATTCATTTTTTTTTTAATTATAAAAAAAATCAGATTTTTTAAACCCACTAGAAAATGTTGGCAAAGATCCTATTCTTGATTTGAATTTATCAAAAAGTAAAAGTTATCAGATTTTTACACCCCCACAAAACTATGATGGTAAAGATCCTTTTTTGATGTCAATTTATATAAAAAAGTTATCAAATTTTTGGATTAATGATGGTAAAGATCCTTTTTTGATGTCAATTTATATAAAAAAGTTATCAAATTTTTGGATTAATGATGGTAAAGATCCTTTTTTGATGTCAATTTATATAAAAAAGTTATCAAATTTTTGGATTAATGATGGTAAAGATCCTTTTTTGATGTCAATTTATATAAAAAAAGTTATCAAATTTTTGGATTAAGGTGATTAATCTATAACCCCTTTAATGTGTACATTTGTTGGTGTTGTTAGCGGCTACCGGTGGATTTTGTGGAGTTGGCCGGAATAGAGGGTGAGGGAACTCTAACGGCGGCGAATGTTGACGGCAAAGAGTGGGAACTGGGGGTGCGCATGGAGAAATATTACTGTTATCTTTCGGCTGGATGGCGCGATTTCAGGCGAAGTAATGATTTATGTGAAGGTGATGAATGTGTGTTTAAGTTTATAAGAAATGAAGATAAGTTACTGCTGGCAAGAGTCACCAAGAATAAACGGCCAGCAAAGTATCCGTTCGGCGAAAAACCTTCGGCGATCAGAGATGTGAAGAGGAAGAGACGTGGAAGGCCATGTAGGCCAATACGTGGCAGGCCAGCTAGGCGAAAATAAGGTGTTTGTTTTAAATTTTGATTGTAATTCTAGTTAGACTATTGTTGAAATAATAGAGGTTTGGGCTAACTATAGGCAATTATGTATTTTTGTTTAGCATGAGATTATTAGTGTTATTATTAGTTTGAGTTATTTTGACTTATTTGATAATCATAAAACAAAATACCATTATTGGTGTGGGGGTGGGGGTGGGGTGGGGGGGGGGGGGGGTATACGAACCCCGTCTTCTAAACTTCTGAACATACCTTCATGTGAGAGGAAAAGTAATTTATGGTGGCAGGCGCTACCTCCATGTTTGTGAGAGGAGGGTATGGTTAGCAGCACCCTTATCTGGATTTTAATAACTTGTTATTACGCGTTCGTGTGGAGGGATGAGGGTTTTGCGTGGGGACGTTTTTGGGATTCGTTGCGGTCTGTGTACAGTTTTTTTGAACAACTTCCATTGTGAAGAAGAGAGTGGTCTGTAAGCCCTGCTTGCAAATGCTCTTATGGTTGCAAGATCTTCTAGGTGAACAGTACCGATCGGTCTTTTTGAAGACACAACAGTCGGTCCCAATGGCTTGTTACATGTTATAAGTCGCTTGGAAGATAGGAGTGTCGATGACTTTGATCCTGATTAGACGGTTTTGACCCAGTTCAATTATAACCAGCTGGTGCAAGCCCCAAACATGTAGACAGAACCGATGTCAATTTCCGGTTAATCAGTGTCATGGTTTTGTTTGAAATATTTCCTTTATGCCTACAAAATCTGCATAATATTAAGCAACATATATGGTAACCTCTGGTTTATGTAAACAGTATTATTTATGTACATATTCAAACAAAAATCCTAGCATGTTTACATCTTTATGGAAGTAAATGCCAACTCAGCGAACGATAACCAATTGTTAATCAACGAATCAATATGATCATTGAAGACAAGTCCTGCGATTATGCCCAGGTTTCCCACAAATACTACAACATGGCTGTTTGGAACTTTTTACTTTCGATTCGACACTGTCATCTTTCTTGCAGCTTCTTTTGTTATGACCCTTTTCGCCACATAGGCTGCATCTGAACCGTCGATCTGTTGAATCTTTATCAAGTTCTGGACAGTAGTGTCGACGGTGTCCTTTGCGACCACAGTTTTTGCAGAAAAAGTTCACTCCTATGGTTCACAGAATTAGTCAACAAAACCCTTCATATTTTTTTCTTCTTTGGCTAATTTAATGTATTAAAGGTTTGAAACAATGGTGTCAAATTTAGGGGTGCAAACGAACCGAGCCGAGCCCGTGCTTGACCAGGCTCGAACTCGATTAACTTATAAGAGCTCGAGCTCGGCTTGTTGGTAGTTTCTCAAGCTCGAGCTCGGCTGGTTTATTATCTACTAATTAATATATTATATAAAGAATAATACAAATTATAGACTCGTTTACGCTCGCAAGATCGAAAAGAGAAGCTCGGCTCGGGCTCGTTTGCTAAATAAGTCTGTTTTTAGGCTCGGGCTCGACTCGTAAACAAGTTAAAATAAGCTCGGTTCGGCTCGTTTAGTAGACAACTTTAAATAAGGGGTAAATGTTATTAAATATTAATAAAACAATATTGCACTAAGGCTTGACGAGCTTCACATGCCAGGCTCGAGCTCGGGCTCGATAAACAAACGAGCTTTATTTTAGGCTCAAGCTCGGCTGACTCGATAAGGCTCAGCTCGTTTCGAGCTTTTTCTCGAGTAGCTCGTGAGCCGCTCGGCTCGTTTGCACCCCTAGTGTCAATCATGTCATGTTAACGAGTTGAATCGTTGAGCCTGACCACAACCCATTACGACCTTAACCCAGAAAACCCACTTAAAATCTTGTAACATGAATACGACCCGTTTAACCCATTTATCAAAACGAGTCAAATGAGTTGATGGGCCGTAATCAAGTTGTAAACATGTTAAGCTGGTTGGAGGGTTAAAAAACACAGATCGTAAAAAGAGTTGACACAAATGCCTTTTAATCAAACAAGTTAAACATGTCAACCCGAACACAACTCGTTGCAAATGCTGTTTAACAAACCTTTCATGGAAATGCTTCTCTTGCGTCGGTTTTCTGGATCAGTAAAAAAGGCTTTCATGGATTGTGAAGCATGCTTTCTTGCATCAGCAGACCCTTTAGATTTCTGCAGTCGAACCCATAACTAACAATTAGAGATAAACGGATTGAGGGAGGGGGGGTTGTAATCATGTATTTGTTACAAAGAGAACAGATTAATATATAAAATGCGATCAACAAAAAACCTTAATAGCAGCGACTCTTTGCGCATGGAGCTCGGGGTCACCATGGATGATTTTCATTCGGTTTGTGAATAATCCGGTTTTGGCATTAAGGCTCTGCAATCACCCAACTAAAAAAACAAGATTAAGTTCATGATCTAGTGAGTCCTCTTAGGGGTGTAAAAGAGTCACGAGCTCACCAGCTTGTTTAACATGAGAGAGCTCGAGCTCGGCTCATTTCATGCTCTGTTTCTAAAGCTCGAGCTCAATTTGTGCGTAGTTTTTAAAGCTCAGGATTGACTCGTTTAATTAGTTATTAATCATCTAAATTCATTAATAATCATTTTTATACATATATTTATAATTACAATGTTTATACATAACATAATATAGATGTTATCTAGTTATTTTTACCATAACTTAATATATAATAATAAGAGTAAAATGCCATTTTTGTTCTAGATGTTTGGCTACTTTTGCAACTTCCGTTCAAAGGTTTGTTTTTCCATATCTGGATCCAATAGCTTTGAAATCTTGCCAATATTATTCAACTCGTTAACTCCATTCATTTTTTAACGTTAAGTCAGGGGTGTTTTCGCCTTTTTAGACATTTTTTATTAAAATAAAAATACTATAAGAAACTTGATGTATGAAGCTCGGGCTTGAGCACGTATATTAAATGAGCTCCAATATAGACTCGAGTTCATTTAAGTCTGGCTCAGTTTGAGCTTTTAGCGAGCCAATCTCAAGTAGCTTACGAGGGCTCGGCTCGTTTACACCCTAAGTCCTCTGAAATTCCATTTAAACTAGATTTATGCGTAAAACATTTAAATAACTTTGTAAGGAAAAAAACAAACTTGCTTTCAGAGATCTACTAATCTTCAAACGAACTTCTGGGGATGGAGACTGGTATACACGCTTTGATTTGTTCCTTGCAGACAATTTTATTTCAAGATTGTCCACTTCATCATCTTCCTTTACTTTCAATGGAGAACTGAATGCAAAAAGTGTTTATGATAAATGGATTGATTTGGGTTATAGTTGAGTCAAACGGGTAAACACTAAAACATAGAGAGAAATGAAATGGATCAAATCGGTTGAACGGGTCGAAAGCAATCTAATGTGTATTTTAAGTGCTTACAACCTCTTAGATCACTATTTAAACAAAAAAGATTACTATTATGTTTTCTAGTCATGCTTGATACGTTTTGACCCGCCTTAAACTACGGTTTCTTACCCAACCCGTTTCGACCTGTATTAAGATTTGTACAATTGTTATTGTAATATAGTCTTTCTAATCATAACTGATAGGGCTGTAAACGAACCGAAGGTCTAGCGAACAGTACGTGAACCGTTCGACAGGAAGGTTGTTTATGTTCGTTCGTTTAGTTAATGAACCAACACGAACAAGATATGTTGTTCGATTAACTAAATGAATGAACAGGAACAAAGGTCTCGTTAGTTCGACTACATTCGGTAATATGTTCGTTCATGTCCGTTTGTGTTCGTGGCCAGTGTTCACGAACAACTGAAATTCCTTAACAAACGAACATGAACATAAACTTTTGTTCGACATGTGTACGCGAACAGTTCACGAACATCTGCATTTCCTTAACGAACACGAACATGGCCTCGTTCATGTTCGTTCGGTTCGTTTACAGCCTGAATAACTGACATGGAGAAAAATAATTCTCCGATCAACCCAAACCCGTTTTGACCTATATTAACAGTAACCTATCTCAAGATAACCCATTTTAAACCGTTACCTAACCCGCCTGCTCATATTGACACCTCTAAAGAACAATAAGTGAAGTCAAAGTAAGACTGAAGACAATACATTGACCGAGCTTTCTCCCATGGTCGTTCATCAATGGACTCTTCCCAAATTACGCATTCTCCCGAGCATTGATGACATGTCACCATACCCTGCCATTATCATTTTTCGTTTGTGGGGTCCACACGTTATGAGAATATATGAAGTGATTGTGGGTCCTTGAGACATGGGAACCACATTAGAAAAACTTACTTACCTTGCCATTACATTGTGAACAATCTAATCTTGATCTTTCAATGCCACACATTTTGCAAGGGGTATAGCCCCGACCCCTGCAACTTGGGCAAGGTAGTTCTTTAATATATTGACCGTTCGGTCCGAACCATGATCTTGGAGTAGAGCTACTTGGAAGAGATTTCCTGAAATTGTTACAAATTAAATAATTTGGTGCTAAAACTTTTAGTAAAAACAACTATAACAAAGGTATTTGCCGTTTATTTATCGCTATTTTTGTCCATATTTTAAGGCCTGTAACTCAAAAGATCAAAAGTCAAGCCCGTTTTAAGTTGTACCGTTTTCAACCTACTTGCGTTTATCTGATAGCTCCATATATGAATCTGCCAACTCTTCGGTCAGCTTATACAAACTCAACTAATATCCAAAACTCTTCTACACACCTACTTGTTACAAGTTGCAAGTCTCTAATACATCATGATAGTATTGAGATCAAGCACAATAAAAAGAATCTGCATTTGACTATTAGTTGTCAAAATCAACATTGAAGGATATCTCAATCATAGTTATCAAAGGCACTAAGCGCAAGGCAAGAAAAAAGTGAGGGCCCGAGAAAAGAAAAGTGCACTTAAATGAACAAAAAAACAATTATGTATTAGAATAATAAACGCCTCGCTTGCGGTATGCGCATATAATGTATATATGAGTGGGCCCTCGGGGGGCAAAAGTGAAAGTGCACTAATTTTAACGTTATTTTACTAACTTCGGGAAAATAACGTTAAAAAGCGAGGGACGGTTAATCATGCATCATGTGGTGGCGTTGATAGCCGAAAGACAAGGGGGTACATGCACTAATCGGCTTTTGTTCCAATTGCTGAGTGTTATGTGCCTTATGTCCAAGGCTTGATGCAAAACTACTATCTAGTCGGGGTTCTCACTGGAAGCAGCCTCTCTATTTCTACAGGTAGAGGTAAGGTTGTCTACATCTTACCCTCCTCAGACCCTACCTTAGCTTTGCTATTGGTGGGATTTATTGAGTATGATGATGATGATGTATTAGAATAATACCATTTTTCAAATAGAATAAACAAAAGCTATCATATAACATTTAATATCATCTAATTAGTACCAAAAGTTCTGCCAATGAGGTGGTGGTGGAGTGGTAAGCGGAGACTTGGTGTTCTAAGGGACCCAGGTTCAACTCTTGCCGTCCCCATTATTTTCTGCGGCACCTGGTGATGATGGGAGACTAGGCGAGTAGGCGGAGACAGCTAGTTCAATCCTTGAACTGAACAGGTTTTACCCACCGCAAGGTTGTGCCTTCGGGCGACTGTTCACGGGCTTCGGCCCTAGGTGAGGGTTTTCCCCGGTTCGGAGGCGAGTGTATCCCGATGTGTTGAGTTTCGCCAGTACCTCATTTGGAGGATTCGTTAGCCGTTCAAAAAAAAAGTACCAAAAGTTCTAAAATAGTGAAGATTCAAATTTAATTCCAAAACCTGAAAGTTCTAAACTTCTAAAAGTTCTAAACTAGATAGGAAATCCAGATGAAAGTCGCTTTAATCCGTATTGTGGAAGCTTATATGTTGGAAAAAAAGATCAATAATTTTGCATTAAATAATAAAATAAAAAGAATAAACCGGCCTGCGAGCACCTAGAAACAAGAAGCGCAATTAATTGGCCTAGGCGCATGAAGCGAGTGCTTTTAATAACTAACTATGATCTCAATCAAACCACCAAAAAATGCAACTCCAGATATACTAAACCTAAAACATCTAAATAACTTATCATACCAAAGCTTTCTAGTTTGAATAGTTCACATAAAAAATGACTGTAAATATAGGACAAACAAAAAAATCTGGCCTTTTTTTTTTGGATAAAAAGCAATGTTTTCAGAACCGGACCGGATATGATATCGAACCAGTCTTCTTACCGGTTCAGTGGTCTGACCAGTCGGACCGAATCGGAAGGTATCGTAAATATTATAAAAATTAACAGGGTTAAATCTGAAAAAATATATAAAAAAAACCGGTCCGGGTCTGAAAACACTGATAAAAGCTAATAATAATACCTAGGTTGCAAATAAGCAGAAACTCCAAAAAGATCTTCTGAAGGATCATAACTCATCTGCAATCAATCAATCCATCAATCAAGATACGATGATAGAGGGTTAAAGATTGATTAATTATGGTTACCTCAGATGTTTTGGGATTATGTGTTGGTGGAGATATGGAGTCATCATCGTTGAGAGAGGAGCAGCAGACAGTGAAAGAATGCTTCTTTTTGCGGTGTGAGAGGAGCCACTTTCTGTTGGTTTGGTTCCATTGAGGAGTAAATATTCGAATGGAAGAAGATAATAATAATATGTATGAAGAAGAAGAAGCCATTGGAGTTGCAGAGAGAGTTTTTTCATATGGGGTGAAGAAGAAGAAGATGAAGTTGTTTGAAACTGTGTGTGTGTGGACATAAAGGGTACAACTAGCATGGAGATTTTCTTTAAATGATTAATATTTTTTTAACGGCCAACTAAATCACCCGATAAGCATTTTGGGATGTCCACCCTCTTCCATAAGAGTCAGAGTTGGATGCACACCTGAGTCACCAAGCCACCGGTTCGGCTCGGTTTTGAACTGGCAACCTAGTTCTAAGCTTTATTGTCACCACCAATGTTCTTCAAAGTGATGCTAGTAGGAGTTGAACTTAACCACTAGACCAACTTGTCACGACTTAAAAGATTAATAATAACTCCGAATATATTTGTGTTTATATATAATAATCAACTAGAAAAATTTCACCGTGTTACGTGACGGAAACTCAGTCAGTATCGGTTCATTTCAGCAATCCAAAGAGAGTCTATTACGGAAACAACATACACTAAAAGAAACAAACAAAAATAAATAGGTTGTGATATTCCCAATAAGGCATCAACGCGTGTTTTACATCAGTCGAAAGCTATAAAATTAATATCGGTAATAGTTTTGATAGCACCAAAAGTGTTATGAATGTTGGTTTAGAATTGCCATAGCACCTTATATTGAAATAGCCCAAAAAATTACACATTTATTAGTATTAGATAAATATTGCAAATTTTATATATAAATTACAAATTTTAAAGAAATTAGATATTTCTAATGTTAATCAGGAAAAAAGCTAATATATATATATGACTAGTAAAAATTAAATTATTACTGGTCAAATAATACAAATTTCGTTTATAAAACTAAAAGGACGCTTAACACACTTAGTTAAGGATTTGACTTGTAACATAGATTATACACTTATGATTGTTGTCTATTTAAACTGGTTTTGTATTTATGAACCATATATACAAACAAATATCGTACTTTCTTGGAAAAAAAATTGGATGAAGAAAAGTGGATACACTAGAAACATAGACAAACAAAAGTTTCATATAGAAATAAAATAAAGAGTGTAAAGCCAAAATCGTCGTTGATGTTTGGGCATGTCTGCCATTTTCATCCAAAACAATATTTTTGTAACATATAGTCATTCACTTTTGGGATTTTTTGTCATTTTCATCCAAACGTCTGACTTTTTTTTTGCCAAAATCGTCCCTGAGATTTGTGATTTTTTGTCGTTTTCATCCAAATGTTTGATAGAAAAAATAAAGCAAATTAGACGTTTGGATGAAAATGGCAAAAAATCCCAAAAGTGAAGGACTTTATTGTACAAAAAAGTTGTTTTGGATGAAAATGACAAACATGCAAAAATCTCAGGGACGATTTTGGCAATTTACTCTAAAATAAATAAAAATTTTCATATGCGTTTATCAGATAAACATTTACGCAAAACAATTTCATGTATTCTATGATCATATAGATACAAACTTGTGTGACATGTATACTGACGTATAAATATAACCCGATATCAAAACCGAAACTATTAAAGTTAGAAAAGACCATCTAAACCCTTAAACTTGATGATTCGCCCCACAAGGCACAGGACCGAAGTAGCGAAGTCATAGTACATGAACGGGTCCCTACATGGTCCTAAAAACTTGCTATCAGAGTTCGTTAGACCAATAAACCAGTAGAATGACTTTTTTCATGATATTAGACAACAAAGTCACCTTTTAAAACTTTTTCGTCAGTAGAATGACCTTTTTCATGATATTAGACAACAAAACTACTTTTCAAAACTTTTGCGTTATCTTACGCTTAGCGAACTAAAACCACTACTCTTTTTCAACCCCTTTCGATCCATTTCATCTCTCAAATCTTCAACATCTTTCCACCTACCCTCGCGCGCATAAATATTCGACAAAATCACAAACGGTATCGGGTTTTCAGGATCCAAATCCACAAGTAACCTAGC
The DNA here is from genome assembly GCA_030545235.1 of Helianthus tuberosus. Taxonomy (NCBI): domain Eukaryota; kingdom Viridiplantae; phylum Streptophyta; class Magnoliopsida; order Asterales; family Asteraceae; genus Helianthus; species Helianthus tuberosus. The sequence continues at coordinate 196,466,200 of CM060448.1, read as the reverse complement.
CATCTCTTCACCCGTTTTCACATCCGAATGAAAATTACACGCACCAATCAAAGAATCAAGAACCGAACCCGAAACTTCAGGAATTGTCGATAATAGTCCCCGTGCTTCATCTATCTTACCGGATCTACCCAAAAGATCTATCAAACAAGCGTAATGCTCAGAAGTGGGAACCAAGTTGTACCGTTTCATCAACGTTAAAAACTCCAAACCCTTTTCGATTTTTCCAGCGTGACTACAAACCGATAAAATACAGTTAAACGTAGTAGAATTCGGCTTTACATTCTCGTTTTGCATCCACTCAAACATATTAAAAGCCGCTTCACTCTCCCCATTTCTTCCATAACCGGATATCATCGCGTTCCATATCACTGGATCTCTCGGTTTTATCTCAAACTGGCCAAATACCGAAAACGCCCATGACGAACGCCCACATTTCATGTACATATTAATAACCGCAGTGGCAAGAATGTCATCGTTATTCATATTTGTTCTAATAACATAACCATGGATCTCTTTTCCACTTGCTAATGACGATACAGACGCACAAGCCGATAACAAACTAGTTAACGATTTCGTACTCACGGGTTCTCCAGTCGACTGCATTTTTCTAAAGATCAAAAACGCTTCGTCCGGTTTTCCAACATTCGAGAGCCCGTTTATCATGATATTCCACGTTGCTGAATCGGGTTTCAGCCCGTTAGATTCTAACATCATGAACAAACCGATAGCGCTTTCACTTTCGCCGTTTAGCATCATCCCAGATATCATTGAGTTCCACGTGATTAAACTCCGTATGTCACGCAGTTCTTTAAACACATCATAAGCCCGATGCCAATATCCGCATTTCGAATACATGTCCAAAAGCGCAGTTCCAACTAAGAGATCGAGTACTAAATCGACTTTCACGAGGAACGCGTGAACTTGCAGCCCGAATTTCAAATTCTTGTTATCCGAACAAGCGGATAACACAGAAACAAACGTGACTGAATTCGCGTCGTGGGCTGATCGTTGCAGCATTTGTTTAAATACTTTAAACACGGGTTCAACAATCCGATTCTGCAACAAACCGGTAACATACGCGTTACAGCAAGCTACAGTTTTACGACCAATTCGTTCGAAAACAACCGATGCAGTCAGAGGCTGTTTGCAGTTAAAGTACATTGTAACAAGCGAGGTTGCTACATAAATGTCGGTTTCAACGCCAATCTTAACCGCCCAGCAATGAACCTGCTGGCCATCTTTAACCGAAACGTCACAACCCGACAACAAGCTCGCAACTGTAACCGAATCGGGCCTAAGTTTATATTCACCAAACCGTTTAAAAAAGTCGAAAGCTGTCTTGTAACACCCATTCTGACAAAACCCAGAAACAACAACGTTGATTGAAGTGGTATTTGGTTCAGTAATTTCGTCGAACACCTTGAGTGCACTGTATAGAAACTGGGATTTAAACTTCATGTACATGTCTGTAAGGGCTGTAGCGGTGTATATATGTGAATTGAACCCGGTTTTTGTGAGATGGGCGTGGAGCATTTGGCCATGGGAGATTAGTTGCAGGTGTGAACAAGCTTTGAGAAGAAAGGGGAAAGTGAAATTGTTGAGGGGGTGTGAGTGAAAATGGAGGTTTGAGAATAGAGAAAGAGCTTCTGTGTAGAGTCCTGTTGTGATTAATTTTGATAATTTTGTGTTCATTTGGTTGTGATTGTGGAAACCCTGGGCTTGTATTAGAGACTTAAATGATTTTGAGAACTAGCGTTTTGAGTGTTTGATATTGAATTTTGGATGATTGGTAACAACTTACTTGTTCATGATGACATTTTATTGTAACTAGTGAGATTCCCTCCGCGCTTTGCGGCGGGAACTCGGTCGGTATGTATTAGTTTCATTACGGTATTGGTACTCACAATAGCCTACTGTAATCGAAATGGAAGGCCTTTTATTGATCGAAAACAATAAAACCGAATAGTGATACCGGTACCTATGTTGTTCAGTTAATATCGGTTCGGTTGGTTTGCATTCTATGTTTATTTATTTTTTCAATATTACGATATAAATTTTATTGACAACAAATGATGTGCCGCTATCATACCAAAACGAACTGAAACCAACTGAACAACATTTGTATCGGTAGCGGTATCTATTTTTAAGAGTGAATTGCAAATTTTGTCCTTTATCTTTATACCTGATTGCAGGCGGTGTCCTTTATTTTTAAAATTGACGAGTTTTGTACTTTACGTTTCAGATTGTTGCACGGTTTGTCCTTTAGCCCTAACTGAGTTTGTTTTTAACGTTAAATAAGATCATGTGCAAGTCACATGAGGGTACTTTTGTAATTTTAAGCATTTAATTAAAAATATATTAATCTATCTATTATACTAAAGCAAAATAACTTTGCCACGTCACTGCTGATGTGGCAATGCTATTGAGGCTGATAATTCTTATTTGAGCGGCAATTTAGAATTCTCTCAATTCTCCTCCTTTGTTCTTCAATTCATATACGCGCCTTTCAATTCCCTTTAATCGATTATGAAACGCTCATGGTTTTATATGGAAAGTTGAATAAATAATCAATTACTTGAAGATCTTTTACGAAACTATGGATACGTTTCCAAAATTACTGCGTATATACAGTTTACAACATTCAATTGGAGGATTCAAAGGACAATTGCATTCACCTGTTTTGTTTTCTCTTCATCACCCTTCGAAACTGAAGCATCGGTAAGTGGATTCCATCTCTGTTTGCGATTTTCTAGATGATATAAAGAAACCCTAATTTTTTGTATCAATTCTTATGTGGTTGTTTATGATTAGTCCGTTAATTGTTTTTGAATATGGGTTTTAAGGACTTCATTGTTCTAATTTCAATATAGATTTGCTTGTTTTTTGATGTTATTATAAACCCTAAGTATTTTTTAAATGTATTTAATCCTTTTTTGTTGGTTGTTCTTTTGATGCCTAATCTCAATTCCTAATAATAGATATAGTTAGTTTATCATATGAGCACAAAATACAAACATTTAAGAAAACAGGGTTATAGTTCAGTTTTTTAGAAGAAAACATTGGTCTAAATTGAATATAACTTTGTGTTTTTGAATTTGTGTTTTCAAGGATTTCATGGTTCTAATTTCACTAAAAGTTTTTTTTTTTTTGTGATGTTATCATAAACTGTAACTTTTAGCGTGTCAGTTTAAATTGACAATGAGTATACTTATGTTTTGTTGCAGGTATGGATCGTGGCTTTCTGGTTGAGATGACGGATCTGTATAAATCTGAGTTGGTGAGAAACCCTGTTTCATTTGTTAGATGTTATAATCGAGATAGATTTGTCTCAATGTTTTTATTAAATAACTTTCTCTTATTAAGACCCTTTCTAATAAAAACACTACTGAATATTTTCTTTTGTTTGTTTTATTTCAACTTAGATTTAATGGGTTAGGGGAAAATGGGAATTTTGATATGAATAGATAACTTTTTCCAGCATAGGGCATAGAGATCAACTTGAACTATTGATAAAAGGTTTGATTTTTTGTATGTGTGTGGGTTTAGTGAGAGAGCCGTGAGTGAGGATGATGATGTTGTTTGTTTAAAATGATAAAAGCGGTGTGGGAAAAAAGTGATCAACATCTTCAGTTCGTAGTTTGATTACTCAAATAGTAAGGTGGGGGATGGGTTTACCGATGAGAGGAGAGGTAAGAATATAGTTTGGTTTTGTAGAAGGTTGGCAAAATCTGATGATTAAATCTTAGTTGCGGATCAAATCTATAGATCATAAATTTGTGAGAGGTAACCCTATACATTTGATTAGCCAAGTTCCTAATGTAATACGTGGTTAGATTTATATCTCATTTATTCATAGACTTATGATTTATATAATTTATTTTTGTTCAACCACTGTATATATTACAACACAAACACATGTGAAAGTATAAAGGTGTCTACAAAGTTAATTATAGGTCGTATTTGAGTTTACAATCATGTCACATAATTGTATTATTACAATGCTTTGAAAGTTTGAATTTTTGAATTGGATGTCCATATTATATGGTGTTAATGGGTCTATACATTTTAGTTTAGTTTTGATGTTTCAGTTATGGATTTACTGTGTATTTGGGGTAGTTAGTGTAATAATAAGGTCATGGCACGTTTGTTTCAGAGCCAATAGTATGTTGAGAAATGAAAAAAAACCTGATAGTATAGCACTTTTGTTTCAAAGCTTCCAACTTTAACGTTTCAATGTAATATTGTCATAACCAGATTTCGAGGAAGCAGGTTGACCATTTCAAAATATGTTGGCCCTTTGAATAGTACCAGGTTAGTTATATGCATGTTGTTCATATAAACTTACAAGAATATGTTGGCTAATACGGTATCATCTTTTATCCCCATTTCCCTTTCTTGAAGATTTTACAGATTACAAGTACAATGTGCGTGGTTGGAAAAATTTGATTTGTTTTGTTTGTGTTTATTTTGCAGCATGGGCCCGCTTTCATCTTCCCCTTTAACCAGTAACAAGCAGTGGCAGCGGCTTCTGCTTCCGTACGTCCGGGTTCTTCTAAGCTTACAACTAGCACATCAGCAGGTGGTTTGGGTGCTGCTTCAGGTGCCGCCAATTCAGCCACAGTGACTTCGTCGACTACAGAAGTTGCGTCTGCATTGAGCTTCAATTACCGGAATATAAATGCCAATGAAACCCAGTACTTGGCAATTTTACAGAACAATCCCTACTGTAACACCCCGTGTTTTCACGAGTGAAAGTCAAAGTCAAGGTCAAAGTCAACGACCGATTTCGCGCGACTCGACTCGTAGAAATGTTTTTTATTTTATTTATATTATGTGGAGTAAGTGTCGTTCATTACAATACTCGAATCATATTAATCGTATTTCAATCGACCTACGACTGTGAATGATAGGAAGTAACAATGCGATAAAGTTAATCAACCGAGAATCAAGCTATGCTAATCAAATCGACATCGAATCGTAACTCGAGCTGTGTATTTTACTTGTTGTTTATACGTGTGTGTGTGCCTTATGTGTTACCTGTGCATGTTTATTTATGTATTGTGGTGATAATCAAGCGAACGAACTCAATCGAACTCGAAGTTTAACTCGAATGTAAACGAACCCGAATCCCGAGTCGAACCATATAAGAAGTAGTTGGGACTGAAAGTAATTTGACTAGGAAACCCTATCGAATCGCTCGCAAACCGAAACCGAAACGTCATCGCACCGAGCGCACCAAATCAGGCGACATCCGAACGGATGGTCAATCCGCACGGATTGCCAATCTGCACAGATTGCCAATCCGCACGGATGACCAATCCGGACGGATAACCTATCCGGGTTACGTGCCATCCGCACGGCTCACCCTTTCCCCTTTTAGCATCCTATAAATACACGGGTCACTCTCCAACTTTTCCACTTTTGGCAAGTGACGTCCGAACCGCACGCATTCTTCACCTTTTCTCAGATTTCTCTCAATCCAGGTAAGATCTTGCACTAATTCTTGTACATTCTTGATCACTACACAATTCTACACCTTTCTATCTTTCAAATCTCAACTTTCAACCGTGAAACCATCAAGATTTGAGGTATTCTCGGGTGACGTCATCATGAAGTTCTCATGAACTTCAAGCTTGACCTCATTCCACCAAGAATAACTCAGATCTGAACGATTTCCACAAGATTTCACAACGACTTCACCTAAATCTAAACTTTTCTAAGGATAAAAGAGTTGAAAGAAATAAACCTAAGTTTTCTCCTTCTTTTACCCTTAAGATCGGTACGAATCTGATCGGTTCTAGTCTCTACTCGATAATAGTGATGCACTAGTCCTAGATCTGGAATCCTACCCACCAGACACCTGATTTCGGGGTCAACCGGAATGACCGTTCTGAGTCGCCGACAGGCCAAGTTAGGGTGGTTCCTGACCGGTCTAGTCATGCGGGTGAGAATACGATTCCAAGTGGTTACCACGTAATCAGAACGTCTCGATAAACAACAACAGAAACCAAGAGTAGACGAACGGAACAATCAGACCAAGGACTGTCCACACGGACAAGCTCCGCACGGACAAGCTGTCCGCACGGGCAGGCTATCCGGACGGTTGTCACCCGGACGAGCTACCCTTGGGACCCACTTTCCAAACAAGGTTTGAGTATCGAGGAATGAGCAATCTGGACGGACGACCTCTGAATGGATTACTCTTCGGATCATGAGATACTAAGGCCTTAAAACAAATTCCAACATGTTCATCCGCACGGACAGGTTGCCCGTACGGACAGACTATCCGGACGGATTGTCACTGTCCGCACGAGTAAGCTATCCGGACGGATTGTCACTATCCGCACGGATTACCATCCGGGCGGATTACCTAATCCACTTAGTGACTCAGCCTTAAAGACGTTGTCCGCACGGACTACCATCCGGACGGATTGCTGTCCGCGCGACCGTCTTGAAGGATAGAGAAACTTAAATGTTTTCTAAATGCTACAACGAAAACTCCAAAGCACAAGCCATCATACACAAACACATCCTTAGGAAGAAACAATCCACTTGGACGTTTATCCGCACAAACAACTTGTCCGTACGGATAAGCAATCCGCACGAGCGACTAATCCGCACGGGCAGCTCACTCGCGCGGGTAGCTTATCCGGATGGGTCACCATCCACACGGATCACCGTGCGCACGGATAGTTCGCCCGCACGGATAGTTCGCCCGCACGGATAGTTGATCCGCACGATCAGCCATCCTAACCACTCTCACTTGTACTGTTTTGCGTGCCACTTATCCTTACGTTATCGAATCTATTCAGGCTAACTATACTCGCTGAAAAGCGCTCCCTTCAATCCATAATCGCTGTGAGTATACTCGAACCCTTTTTGCTTTAGCACTTTTGGGTGTTACATACGTTACGAATATTCAAACTACAACTATCACACTACTCAAGCTATTTTAACGCTAAACCATTTACGCATGTTATACGTGGCTTATGAATGCTTGTTTGTTATGTTTACACATGGAATGCTGTCTACCTGCCTTAGCAACGATAGTACTATAGTTTGGACTCAGCACCCGTTCACACGGGGGTTGTTAAGGATCTTTTACTTGCATGGATTACGGTGGTAATCATGTATTGCGAACTGCCTCGGGCAGTCAACCCGCAGTCATTGGTATCGATGGATCTATGTCGATAACTAACGTGCTTCATTTCACTATGTGTACGTGCTGGTTATGCGTAAACGAATTCGAACTCTATATGCTATTATCAAACTTGTATGCTCACCTTTACATTTTATGTATTGACTTTATTTTAACGTATGTGACAGGCGCTTAGGTTGCTTTTATGCTCTTTGTGCTGTGATGAACTTGAAGCTAGGAACTGGAGTCCTAGAAACCAACGAATAAATTGTTATGTTTAAATCTGAGTTGTCGGAACAGAATATTTGTTTTGATGTTATCTGTAATAACTTGTTTGACTATTTAAGATACGGTATGGGACGTATTGCTTTAATTGAATGGTAATGATAGTTGTTATGGAAACTTCTGGACAATCTGTTTCGCTCAGTGCCATGCCCCGATGATTCTGCCATCGGTTGGGGTGTGACAGATTGGTATCAGAGACATAACTATAGGGAATTAGGCAAGACTCGACCTAGTCCGGGTCGAAGTCTTAGAGACCTAGTCTATAGTTAAGAACCAACAGACCAACTCACGCGTATGCGTAAACTCGCCACTATCACTCGCTCTTTTCTATCACTGCACTCGAATTTTCAAGTTATGAACAGGTAATGAGGCCGAGAATAGGTGTGAAAACCGCAAACTCTCGACTAAAGTTGCCTAATCAGCTTGCGTTTTAGCTACAAACGAGGAGAATCATACCAAATTAGGAGTGAAATCCATATTTTGATGAATAATCTCCTCAAATTTTATCAAGGACAAGGACAGAAGTTGCAAGATAGGGGTGAAACCCTAACCTTGACGACTCGTCCTGCTTTTATACAAAAACTCCCACCAAAGCTTCGATGGACTCCAACGATCTAAAGACACAATATAACCAATGGGAATTGCGCCAACGCCCAAGAATCAAGGCAAAGGCATAGTCCTGGAGGTAATTGTGCACACAGGATCCTTGCGGATAGTCGAGCCACTTTGGTTAGTCGAAGTCTATTAGCCGCAGACAATCTACCCTTTGATTTATCGACCTTTATGAGGATTTTATGTATTTTCTGCTTATTTGTTAGCGTTTTGAGGTACTATTGGTTTTGACCCAACACTATTGCTTCTGCTAAAACACAAAACCCACACAACACATCGCTAACAAATCGACAATAGAGGCATTCAGAATGCTTTGTATGCTCGTATATATCCTTAGTGACTAGGAGCGTATGTGTGTTTCGCTATTGTGCTTACCTGTTTAGGAATATTGTGATTATGTGCTCTATGTGTTTATGTGATTTCGTGCAATTTTGTGATTTTGTGACTATATGCGTTTACATAGTACGTGTTACTGAGCTTTAGTAAGTAATAGACGTGTGAGGTGAGATTCGAATACATGTGCTGAGTTCCATGGCGATGTCTATTGCAGACAATGTCGTCTGGATCTCGTCATACACTCACTCGTCAGGAAAAGAGGGACAGACGTCTTGCCTCTATTATCGCGAAAAGTGTGGCAAAAGCTGTGAGTGATGCCTACGAGAACGCCAGCAAATCATCCGAGGAATCGAGGACTGAAGGTCCTAAAGCCGCCGCAAGACCTTTCAGCTTCAAACAATTCAAGTCATGTGGGCCGAAAGAATTCACAGGCGAAGGAGGTCCTACTGCACTATTTCACTGGTTTGACTCTATCGAGGTTACGCTGCGACAAAGTGGTTGCCCTGATGACCTTCGAACTCTGAACGCTACCGGCGTCTTTCAGTCCCGTGCTTTGGACTGGTGGACGGCCGAGAGGAACAAGAGAGGGAATGATGCAGCTTACGGTTTGTCGTGGGACGAGCTCAAGGAAGTCATGCTAGAGGAATTCTGCCCTCCTCACGAACGTCAAAAGCTCGAAGATGAATTCTGGCACATACATCAGAAGGATGGAGACAATGCTGGTCTTACTGCTCGCTTCAAACAGCTCAACATTATCTGTCCCGACCAGGTCAAGACTCCCGAAATGACCATCAAGAAGTACATCCGAGCTTTGCCCGACTGCGTTGCAGATTTCGTGCAAGCGGCTAAGACTACCACGATCGAGGAAACCTATCTGTTAGCCGCTGAGATCAATGACAAAAGGGTTAAGGCTGGGGTGTGGGATAAGACCTCCAAGCATCTGCATTAAGCTACCGCTACTGCACCAACTGCTGAACCTACCTCGTCAAGCAACAAGCGAAAGAACAAGAGAAAGAACAACTCCACCAACAAGAACTGTGCGATTACTGCTGCACCGATCCAAGCTGTACCTGCCCAAAAGCGTCAAGTAGCGGCGCCTGTTGCCAATGCACCGCCTGCAAAGCGTGCATATACTGGACCACACCCGCTCTGCCCTACTTGCACCTATCATCACCCGACAGCTATTCAATGCCGCTTCTGTGCTCACTGCAATGTATACGGCCACTTTACTGCCAACTGCCGTATTCGCCAAGCTCCTGCCAATCAAGCTCTACTCCCTGCCCCACAGGGTCAACAAGCTCCTCCGGCACCCGCAGTCAAAGCCAGAGCCTGCTTCACGTGTGGCGACCCGAATCATTTCGCTAACATGTGCCCGAACAGGGTAGTGAAACAAGAACCGCAACAGCAGCAACCACAGCAGCAGCAACAACAGGCCGCACGCACCAGAACTTTCAATCTCAATGTGTGTCAAGCCCAGGCCGACAACAACGTGGTCAATGGTACGTTCCTTGTGAATGGTATTTATGTTTCATGTTTGTTTGATACTGGAGCCGATAATTGCTTTGTGTCGCTCGAATTTGAGAAACTCCTTAGTCGTAAACGTTCCCGACTCTCCTCTGCATTCGATGTTGAAGTCGCTACCGGAAGAACCGTCGCTGTAAACTCTGTTATTCGTGATTGCACTCTCGAGCTCAACAATCACATCTTCTCAATTGATCTCATTCCGATGCAACTTGGAAGCTTCGACGTCATAGTAGGCATGGACTTCCTTCGAGAAAACCATGCCGAGGTTGTGTGCTTCGATAAAATGATTCGTTTTTCGCTCGCAAACGGTGATTCATTGCGCGTTTATGGTGATACTACTTCGAAGGGTCTCAAGCTTATGTCATGCCTCCAAGCCAGCAAGTATCTCCGCAAGGAATACAAGGCTTTCTTGGCTAACGTCGTAGCAGCGGAGAAGGAAAAGAAAGAGAAGAAGGAAGTAAAAGACGTTCCTGTGGTTCGGGAATTCCCTCAAGTTTTTCCAGAGGACCTTCCCGGACTACCTCCAAAGCGCGATATTGATTTTCGCATTGATCTCATTCCTGGAGCTAATCCTATTGCCAGAGCTCCTTATCGACTTGCGCCGTCCGAAATGCGCGAACTCTCAACCCAACTCCAGGAATTGCTTGAAAAAGGATTTATTCTCCCGAGCACCTCTCCTTGGGGCGCACCAGTCCTTTTCGTCAAAAAGAAGGACGGGTCGTTCCGGATGTGCATCGACTACCGGGAGTTGAATAAGTTGACTATCAAGAACCGCTATCCTCTGCCACGAATCGACGATTTGTTTGACCAACTACAAGGCGCTACATGTTTCTCGAAGATCGATCTACGTTCAGGATATCATCAGCTGCGTATACAGGAGGAGGATATACCCAAAACCGCGTTCCGTACTCGTTACGGCCATTACGAATTCGTTGTCATGCCTTTTGGCCTAACCAACGCACCAGCGGTTTTTATGGATCTGATGAATCGCGTGTGTAAACCATATCTCGACCGTTTCGTCATCGTGTTCATCGACGATGTCTTGATCTATTCCAAAACGAGAGCCGAACACGCGCAACATCTACGTTTGGTTCTCGAGTTACTCCAGGGGAACCAACTCTACGCCAAATTCTCCAAGTGCGAATTTTGGTTGGGGGAGGTTCAGTTTCTGGGTCACATTGTGAATAGTCAGGGTATTCACGTCGACCCTGCGAAGATTGAAGCTGTTAAGAGCTGGGTTACGCCTAAGAACCCGTCTAAAGTCCGCTCATTTCTCGGGCTAGCGGGCTATTATCGACGATTTATCGAAGGATTCTCGAAGATTGCTGTACCACTTACCACTCTCACGCATAAGGACCAGCCTTTTGTCTGGGGAACCAAACAAGAGTCTGCCTTTCGAACCCTCAAACACATGCTTTGCAATGCTCCTGTCCTCACACTACCCGACGGAAACGATAATTTCATTGTCTACTGTGATGCTTCCAACCTTGGTCTCGGTTGTGTCCTAATGCAACGCGACAAGGTCATAGCTTACGCATCTCGTCAGCTCAAAGTCCACGAGAAGAACTATACAACCCATGATCTCGAGCTAGGCGCAGTTGTTTTTGCATTAAAGATTTGGCGACACTACCTGTATGGTACAAGGTGTACGATCTTCACAGATCATAAGAGCCTACAACACATCTTTAATCAGAGGGAACTAAATATGCGTCAACGCCGGTGGGTAGAACTTCTCAACGATTACGACTGTGAGATTCGTTATCACCCAGGCAAGGCAAATGTTGTTGCCGACGCACTTAGCAGAAGGAGCTATCTGCTTAGCACTCGTAATGTTCAAGCCCAGCACAACCTCGAAGCTCTCATCCGCGACGCCCAACATGCATGTTTCAACGAACGCACTCTGAAGAAAGAAAGAATCTACCACGATGGAGCCCAGCTTGTGAGCAAATCGAATGGGATATTCCACTTCTTAGACCGAATTTGGATTCCCAAGCGAACCAATTTGCGACAGATTATCATGGATGAAGCCCACAAATCCTGATACTCTATCCATCCCGGTGCTGACAAAATGTACCATGATCTTCGCTATAGGTACTGGTGGCCGGGTATGAAACGGGATATCGCTCTCTACGTCGGAAAATGCCTAACCTGTGCTAGGATCAAGGCTGAACATCAAAGACCCTCTGGCTTGCTTGAACAACCACCAATTCCCATGTGGAAGTGGGAGAGCATAGCTATGGATTTCGTAACCAAGCTTCCAACCACGTCATCAGGTCACGACAGCATTTGTGTTGTTATTGACCGTTTGACTAAATCAGCTCACTTTCTGCCAATACGGGAAGACTACAAGGTAGAACGATTAGCCCGAATCTACACCGACGAGATCATTTGTCGACATGGGACGCCTCGTGACATCATCTCTGATCGTGATGCTCGGTTTACTTCACGATTGTGGGAAACATTCCAAACGGCACTCGGTACAACGCTTAATCTAAGTACTGCGTTCCACCCACAAACCGACGGTCAGACTGAAAGAACGATTCGTACTCTTGAAGACATGCTCCGTTCGTGTGTTCTAGACTTCGGTGGTAATTGGGATAGACACCTTCCGTTAGTCGAATTCTCGTATAACAACAGCTACCAGGCTAGCATCCAGATGGCACCTTTCGAGGCCTTATACGGAAGAAGATGTCGATCGCCTATTGTGTGGCACGAGATCGGTCACTCGCAACTAACCGGTCCGGAGCTACTACAAGAAACGACAGACAAAATCTTCCAAATTCGAGACAACCTAGCGAAAGCTCGGGATCGACAGAAAGTTTACGCCGATAAAAAGCGCAAACCCCGTGAATATGGCGTTGGTGACTACGTACTCCTAAAGGTATCACCTTGGAAGGGTGTAGTCCGATTCGGCAAGAAGGGGAAACTCGCGCCTCGATACGTTGGACCTTTTAAGATTCTGGAAAGGATCGGAAAAGTCGCCTACAGACTCGAATTACCGGAGGAACTTAGCAATGTCCATCCGACTTTCCACTTGTCAAACCTCCGAAAGTGCATCGCCGACCACGACTTACATGTCTCTCTAGATGATCTACAAGTGAACGAAACATTACACTTCGTGGAGAAGCCTGTCGAAATCATGGATCGCCAAACCAAAGAACTCAGGCGCTCACGCATTCCTATTGTGAAAGTCCGATGGGAAGGCAAGCGAGGCGCGGAGTTTACTTGGGAACTCGAAAGCGACATGAAGGCAAAGTATCCACAGTTGTTTAATTAGGGAAACGTTAGAGAGAAAATGGCTTTATGATTCTAGTGCTTGTACGATTTCAGATTCGTCAATAGAATCATCGATTTTGTTACATTCTAGTATATTTGATCCGCGCAATCGAGCACCTACTCAGATACCGCTTGTAGGATCGGTTTTGACTCTGTTACGATTATGTTTAGTCACACACATTCACGGATTCCGCACGACTCGGAGTCAACAATTACCCATGCGAATAAGCTAGTCAACAAAAGTCAACACGGATATGTTATCCGCACGGATTGCCATCCGTACGGTGAACATCAGCAGCAACATTCCACATTTTTAATGAACTCAAATTTTCTCACAAACGGCTTCGAATTAAGATCTGAAACTTTGTAGGCTTTTAGATCAGAAAATTTCGCATAACATATCCAAACTTTATTCGATTTCTAACCGTAAAAAGTCGATTAAATTGAGGATTTTCAGTGGTCCAAACTAAGAACTCCCACATGTGATCCACGGTTAGTTACGGCTTTCAGCTTAATTTCGGGACGAAATTCCCTAAACAAGGGGAGGCTGTAACACCCCGTGTTTTCACGAGTGAAAGTCAAAGTCAAGGTCAAAGTCAACGACCAATTTTTCGCGACTCGACTCGTAGAAATGTTTTTTATTTTATTTATATTATGTGGAGTAAGTGTCGTTCATTACAATACTCGAATCATATTAATCGTATTTCAATCGACCTACGACTGTGAATGATAGGAAGTAACAATGCGATAAAGTTAATCAACCGAGAATCAAGCTATGCTAATCAAATCGACATCGAATCGTAACTCGAGCTGTGTATTTTACTTGTTGTTTATACGTGTGTGTGTGTGTGTGCCTTATGTGTTACCTGTGCATGTTTATTTATGTATTGTGGTGATAATCAAACGAACGAACTCAATCGAACTCGAAGTTTAACTCGAATGTAAACGAACCCGAACCCGAATCCCGAGTCGAACCATATAAGAAGTAGTTGGGACTGAAAGTAATTTGACTAGGAAAACCTATCGAATCGCTCGCAAACCGAAACCGAAACGTCATCGCACCGAACGCACCAAATCAGGCGACATCCGAACGGATGGTCAATCCGCACGGATTGCCAATCCGCACGGATTGCCAATCCGCACGGATAACCTATCCGGGTTACGTGCCATCCGCACGGCTCACCCTTTCCCATTTTAGCATCCTATAAATACACGGGTCACTCTCCAACTTTTCCACTTTTGGCAAGTGACGTCCGAACCGCACGCATTCTTCACCTTTTCTCAGATTTCTCTCAATCCAGGTAAGATCTTGCACTAATTCTTGTACATTCTTGATCACTACACAATTCTACACCTTTCTATCTTTCAAATCTCAACTTTCAACCGTGAAACCATCAAGATTTGAGGTATTCTCGGGTGACGTCATCATGAAGTTCTCATGAACTTCAAGCTTGACCTCATTCCACCAAGAATAACTCAGATCTGAACGATTTCCACAAGATTTCACAACGACTTCACCTAAATCTAAACTTTTCTAAGGATAAAAGAGTTGAAAGAAATAAACCTAAGTTTTCTCCTTCTTTTACCCTTAAGATCGGTACGAATCTGATCGGTTCTAGTCTCTACTCGATAATAGTGATGCACTAGTCCTAGATCTGGAATCCTACCCACCAGACACCTGATTTCGGGGTCAACCAGAATGACCGTTCTGAGTCGCCGACAGGCCAAGTTAGGGTGGTTCCTGACCGGTCTAGTCATGCGGGTGAGAATACGATTCCAAGTGGTTACCACGTAATCAGAACGTCTCGATAAACGACAACAAAAACCAAGAGTAGACGAACGGAACAATCAGACCAGGGACTGTCCGCACGGACAAGCTGTCCGCACGGACAAGCTGTCCGCACGGACAAGCTGTCCGCACGGGCAGGCTATCCGGACGGTTGTCACCCGGACGAGCTACCCTTGGGACCCACTTTCCAAACAAGGTTTGAGTATCGAGGAATGAGCAATCTGGACGGACGACCTCTGAATGGATTACTCTTCGGATCATGAGATACTAAGGCCTTAAAACAAATTCCAACATGTTCATCCGCACGGACAGGTTGCCCGTACGGACAGACTATCCGGACGGATTGTCACTGTCCGCACGAGTAAGCTATCCGGACGGATTGTCACTATCCGCACGGATTACCATCCGGGCGGATTACCTAATCCACTTAGTGACTCAGCCTTAAAGACGTTGTCCGCACGGACTACCATCCGGACGGATTGCTGTCCGCGCGACCGGCTTGAAGGATAGAGAAACTTAAATGTTTTCTAAATGCTACAACGAAAACTCCAAAGCACAAGCCATCATACACAAACACATCCTTAGGAAGAAACAATCCACTTGGACGTTTATCCGCACAAACAACTTGTCCGTACGGATAAGCAATCCGCACGAGCGACTAATCCGCACGGATTACCATCCGCACGGGCAGCTCACTCGCGCGGGTAGCTTATCCGGATGGGTCACCATCCGCACGGATCACCGTGCGCACGGATAGTTCGCCCGCACGGATAGTTCGCCCGCACGGATAGTTGATCCACACGATCAGCCATCCTAACCACTCTCACTTGTACTGTTTTGCGTGCCACTTATCCTTACGTTATCGAATCTATTCAGGCTAACTATACTCGCTGAAAAGCGCTCCCTTCAATCCATAATCGCTGTGAGTATACTCGAACCCTTTTTGCTTTAGCACTTTTGGGTGTTACATACGTTACGAATATTCAAACTACAACTATCACACTACTCAAGCTATTTTAACGCTAAACCATTTACGCATGTTATACGTGGCTTATGAATGCTTGTTTGTTATGTTTACACATGGAATGCTGTCTACCTGCCTTAGCAACGATAGTACTATAGTTTGGACTCAGCACCCGTTCACACGGGGGTTGTTAAGGATCTTTTACTTGCATGGATTACGGTGGTAATCATGTATTGCGAACTGCCTCGGGCAGTCAACCCGCAGTCATTGGTATCGATGGATCTATGTCGATAACTAACGTGCTTCATTTCACTATGTGTACGTGCTGGTTATGCGTAAACGAATTCGAACTCTATATGCTATTATCAAACTTGTATGCTCACCTTTACATTTTATGTATTGACTTTATTTTAACGTATGTGACAGGCGCTTAGGTTGCTTTTATGCTCTTTGTGCTGTGATGAACTTGAAGCTAGGAACTGGAGTCCTAGAAACCAACGAATAAATTGTTATGTTTAAATCTGAGTTGTCGGAACAGAATATTTGTTTTGATGTTATCTGTAATAACTTGTTTGACTATTTAAGATACGGTATGGGACGTATTGCTTTAATTGAATGGTAATGATAGTTGTTATGGAAACTTCTGGACAATCTGTTTCGCTCAGTGCCATGCCCCGATGATTCCGCCATCGGTTGGGGTGTGACACCTACTCTTTCCTAATGCCTGCAGTAGGAGCCCCTCCAAATTAGAGACAACTAAGAAATTTTACAAGGTTAAATTATCTTGAAGTAGATCCGCCATTTATACTCACCTCCACAAGCACCAAGCTTTCCCTTTTCAAACCCTAAATACACACCTATCAATTCTTTTTATATGAATAAACACACGAATGGGTGGCACATGTTTCAGGAGCAAAATGATTGTGGTGGAGAGTTGTAGCTGTCAATATTGTTCTTGCTTTCATTGAAAGAATGACGGCGGTATTGCTGTCCTCGCATTCTATCAGGTTCAGTTCGTAATCAAACAATAGATGTTTTTTCAGTTTTTATATTTAGTTTATTTTGTGAACTATAAAATAGGCAGTGAAAAAGAAAGTTTAGAAGAGAGTTCGAGTTCATCATCATCTGATGATGAAGAGCCCTACAAGAAAAAGGAAAAGGTTTGTTATGTTTTCCGAGCTTATTTTCTTTGGTGTTTATTAACAATGTGTGCATCTTTTTTTAGGAAGTACGTAATAGTGTTATTGGAACATTTGAGCTGCGCAAGGGATCTGGTTCCTCACTTTGAAGAAGGGCCTGATTTGGGTATGGTAGTCCTAACCGTGCCTTTTTTTTGTTTTTAGTTAAGCTTATTAGTTATTTAGCTGTTTATTATTAAAAGTCATATTCTCAAATTATAACAAAACCAATAATACTCGGATCAACCAACAAAATACTGTAGGTATGTCTCTAATTTGCTCAATTGATCGCTTTATAAATTATTTAGTTAAAATGAGTTTTGAGTTTAATCATCAGAAATAATGACTTCTATAACCTCCATCAATGGAAAATAGAAGAAGTTATGCACACCAGGTGTTTGATTTAATGCTCGCTTTAACTCGCTTTTAAATTTGAACTCAGATTGGGTTTGTTTTTGCCACATATATAGCTTACATAAAATAAAATGATGTGTGTGCTATATTAATCGATGTCATTGTTGTCCGACTGAATCTTTCTTTCCTTTCACCTAATATATTGCATTTTACAAATTTTGAAGAAATTCTAATTGTTTGTTATGTTCATAGATCACTTTATTTAAATAAAGTTGAGTAGTCTTTGTAATTCATGGTCATATAACTTGTGCAGCACATGGTCACTGATGCGCCCTGTGTGATTTTTATATGTAATGGTTATAATTTTTATGATTATTAGCATCAATATATTAATATGCGGGTCTGGGTGGTGACAGTTGGGTGGCTAATCGAGCGCCTTACATTTGTTTGCGATTATATTAGCGACTTTATAGATAAGATTGAAGCAAATAAAAGGCGTCGTAGGATTGAAATATGTCCAACTTCCCGATAACCAAGTCATTAAGTTCTAGATTTGTAGAAGTACTCTCCATCGTTTTTATTCCTAAAAACTGAATTTAGAGGAAAATGTATTATTTCTTTTTTTTGGTTGTTTAATTTTATCTGTTAGCTAATATATGGTGTAGTTTGAGGTCAATGGTCAACAACTAAACAAAGTAAAATAATGAATTCTACATGGGAAATGAGCTCATGTATAAATTAGAACTTGGTATGTGGATGGCTAATGGTCATAGCATGCCCGTTTAAACACAGGTTCACATGCTAGAAAGGAAGTGGAACCCGCTAAAAGCCACCAAGAAAAAAAAGCTAAACCCGGGACTCAACCACGGCTTAAAGACTGCCAGCAGATCTTGGACCAGATGACTGCGTTGAGATAACTGTTTCCTAATGGTGACAAGGTTAGACTGTTTAAAACACAAAAAAAAAAAAAAAACTTTTTGAATCACTTTTTTTTAAATTAATCATATAATCTTTAAATATTGGGTCATGATGGATTGATCTATGAACACCGGAGTATCCAGACATTTATTTGCCCCACTTCATCATGCTTTTTGGTTTTTGAAATTTTGTGAGGATTTTTACCAGGCAGGGTCACCAATGTCCCGATTTAACTAATGATGCTTTAATATTTCAGACAATGATAATATGCACGGATGCTTCTGATTTCCCTCTGTGAAGTGTGAACGAAGGCTCTTGATTTGAGGTGATATTTGTTCTTTTTAGTTTATAGAATTTCAAGATGTGTTTTAAGTGTTCATTTACTAAAAAAGATATCGTATCTGATCTTCAAATAGTCAAACACGGGCTTTAGTCATAGTGTCTTTACAGCTAAGGTACATCGATTGTGGGGTTCTTTATTCGTGTAGGGTGCTTTTTCTTTTCTTCCATCTGTGGATTAACAGTAGCTTCAGTCATAGTTTGGAGCTTTGAATTGGAGTTTTGAGCTTAAGATGGGTAATGAGTTTGTGGTTCCTGGTTAATTATTGGGTAATTAAAGATGGTAAACCAACTAATGCAGTTTAAATAATCAATGGCATGGCTTAAGTTGACTACTTCATGGAAGTTTGTTAATAAGATGAGAAACAGTAATATGAATACCAGCAGGGAAAAATAGAGCAATTGTAATGTGGATTTTTATGATCAGCAAAAAAATGCAAAAAAAGGTGGTTAATGCTGTCATTGGATCCTCGGTTGGCACGTTTCTTTCAGAGCCAATAGTATGTTGAGAAATGAAAAAAACCAGATAGTATAGCACTTTTGTTTCAAAGCTTCCAACTTTAACTTTTCAATGTAATATTGTCATAACCAGATTTCGAGGAAGCAGGTTGACCATTTCAAAATATATTGGCCCTTTGAATAGTACCAGGTTAGTTATATGCATGTTGTTCATATAAACTTGACGTGACCCTTTCTGACCTGGACATAAAAGGCATCCGGTTTAACCTGAATCCATTCCGACCTTTTAACTAACTCGGCCATTTTTACAGCCTCTATCTTTTAGCATAGAAATATCTTATCTCATGCAAGATCCTATTGTTTCAGGCAATGCAAGCCTTTGTTGGGGTGAAAGAACATCGGGTGGATAGTTTCTACCAAAATTTGTTGGATGCAGGTGATGTTGTACCGGATCTCACAAAATCAGTGGAAAAGGTAGAAAGGGCTCATGTTCCATAACATGTATAAAGCATATTGAAAAGGTGGTAAAGTGTTCACATTCTTCACTTTAGAATTTAGATTTCTTTAGGATGGCTTATCTTAATTGTTGTTTTATTAATGATTTTATAACTCAGGGCTATAGCATGCAATTTCGGAAATGAATGCATCATTAAAGCAATATTTTCAACCACATGCAACTGATAAGGCTTTCTATTTTTTACAATATGTCATGACGTCAGCCCAAAAATCATGAAATGCAATTTAAGAGTGAAAGGCAAGTCTGGTGACGTTATGCCAACTATTACTGTTTCAATTATTATTGTAATCATTATTTTTTATATGTTTTTTTGCATATGTGATCCCAAGTTGGATTAAAACTGCACTTTAGATGGTCAAAGACTCAAGAAATTCCATATTCTTGGTGACTTATTAACGGTTCGGACAAAAAATGCCAATAGAGGTTGACAGCGCGTCGTGTTATTTGTGAACATAACACAAATGATTCTCATGTCGTTTGATACATTACGTACCCGCGGGTAGAGAGATGGATTTCCTTACTTGAACGTTTATTTCTTTCAAATGATTATTTCAACAATTTTAAGTTATATATTTGTGTGTTAAGCCAACCGCGAAACTCGCGGGGTCTTAGACTAGTTAAAATATATATAAACCCAAATTCCCTATGGTTTCTTTCAAAGATCAAGAGATTTAGGATTCAAAGTTCATCTCTAAGGTTATGTGTAGTGGGGTGGTATGCCCAACCATAGCGCCGGCATAGCGCCGGGCACACCGCCACCGAGGGCGCCATCGATCGGAAAATTGGGGGAGGCGCGATGTGTATAGCGCGTTAACGAAATGTTATTTAATATTTTTGACCGTTTAAAAACGGTCATATTCATAAAAAAAAATCAATTTTTTTATTTTCACACTATAAATAACTCCCAACTCTTCCATTTTTTTAACAAATCATACTCAAATACCCTCTCCTTCTCTATATATTTTTTAAAAAGTTTTGAAGCTACTCCCACCCTATTAAAAAAATGGGTTCCCTGTCAGAAGACTCGTTCACTGATATTTACCGAAGATTTTTTTCACCCGAAGAAGACGCGGAGGAGGAAGAAGCGGTTACGAGTGTGTGTACTTTTATGATACAAGCACTTGAGCACGTTCGGCCTACTCCCCCTCCACGACCCATCTTGCGGCGCACCTATATCTTGCGAGATCGTGAAGCCGCGAACGAGCGTTTGATGAGAGACTATTTTGATGCGACACCGGTTCACGGACCCAATGTTTTTAGACGGCGTTTTCGTATGAGCCAAAGGTTATTTTTGCGCATTTCTAATGATTTGGAAAATACGTATGATTTCTTTAAGCAAAGAATGGACGCACGAGGATATTTAGGCTTCACCTCAATTCAAAAGGTCACATCCGCGTTACGCATATTAGCATACGGAAACACGTACGACATCAACGACGAGTACTTGAAGATGGCGGAGAAAACAACCCGAGATTGCTTGGAACATTTTTGCTATGGTATTTTTTATTGACTTTTATTTATTTACTTACTTTTATATATTGATTTTTTAGTAGCTTACTAGTAAAACTTTTATATATTAAATTATATTTTAGGTATATGCCAGTTATATGGAAAACGTTATTTGAGAAATCCCACTTGGAACGACCTTCAACAAATATATGAGGTGCATCTAGAAAAGCATGGAATACCCGGCATGATTGGTAGCTTGGATTGTCGTCAATGGCGTTGGTATAATTGTCCAACCGCATGGCGAGGTCAACATACACGGGGTGATCAAAAAGGGCCAACTATGGTATTACAAGCGGTTGCGTCATACGACCTTTGGGTTTGGTCGGCCTTCTTTGGTGTAGCCGGGTGTTTTAACGATATTAATACGTTAGAGGCTTCACCATTAATAGAGAGCTACATTTCTGGAACTATACCAAAGGCCGGTTTTCATGCGAACGGGAACGACTACGAGCATGGCTACTATTTGGGCGATGGTATATACCCGGAGTATTCGATTATTGTTAAAACGTTTTCTGAAACGTTCGATGAGAAAAGAAATTATTTTAAAAAATTACAAGAGTCTTCAAGAAAGGATATCGAGAGGTGTTTTGGGGTTCTACAGCAACGATGGCATTTTATCAGAAATCCTTGTCGCATGTGGCATAAGGATAAAATACGAATGACCATGTATGCTTGCATCATTTTGCATAATATGATCATTGAGGATGATGGAAAAGCGATATGCCAAAACTATATTCCGGAAGATTTAGTCGAAGGAACCCAAGCAACAATGGAAGAGAGACTCACAAATGCTCAACTATTGCGATCTAAGGAAATACATAACACGTTGAAGGCGGATTTGGTTGAGCATGCTTGGGCGATTCGCCCAATTCGATACAACAATGACGACGAAGAAGATTCCGAGGAAGAAGAGGTTGAGGAATTCGAAGTCGGGAACTTTGAAGACGTAGGTTTGGATGCTGGAGAAAACGAAGAGGAAGAAGGAGAGAACGAAGTCGGGAACTTTGAAGACGTAGGTTTGGATGCTGGAGAAAACGAAGAGGAAGAAGGAGAGAACGAAGACGAAGAAGATTAATCTTTGAAGTGTTGTTTTTTTTATTTTTTTAGTCCAACTTTTTTTTTTGAACCGTTTTTTTTTTATGTTACTGTATTTTTTTTATGTGTAATGTTTTTTATTTTTTATTTTAGTGTAATGTTTTTTAATTTAATGAAATGAATTTTAATTTTATAAAGTTAGAAAATAATTATAAAAAATTAGAAATTAATAATTGAGTAATGATTAGACGGGGGCTTTATGACTACGGGCTAAAATGCATAAGACCCCATAACGCCCACACGCTGACGTGGCGCGCCACGTGTCGCATAACGCCCACAAAGGGGCGTTATGACTACACATGGCCTAAATTCACATCTGGTACATCATAAATCAATCATCATCCCAGTAAATTTTCATGTTCCTCATCCTCCATTTTCATATTTAAAACTATTTAAAAACCTGCAAAACCTTAAGTCAATTTACAACTTTTCTATCTGTTCCTCATAACTTCATGTGGGGTCTCTTTAGAATCCCCAATTTCAACCTCCAAACGTCTTCTCTCTGTACCATCGCAGATCCGGTTTCTAGAGAGAGAAATGGTGGAAAGAGAGAGAGAGGAAGAGTGATGTTTAGTCTGATCCATTCCGATCCAGATCCGGATCTCCGGCTGTGGGTGTGGTGTTTGTAGTGTAGGGTTTAGACACAAGTAACTGTCATCCCCTTCACTTCCACCTACAATGGCAGAACCTGCACTTCTACCAGTCGACAAATACACACACTCCGTCATCGTCAATGAAGCCGAGTGTAACGCTACGACGACAACAAGTAACGGGGTGAATCGATATGCAAGGGCGCTCGGGTAATCGAGTTGCGATTCTTGCTACCAAGGATTCCGATGGGCAGGTCCGGCTCAATATGTGTTCTACAAAAGAACAAGTAATCCCAGATGCATGTGTTTTGTCTTTTCTTATGTTTAACAAGTGAGAACCAGAAATCAAGTGTTTGAAAATGATTTGTTCTTGTGAAGGTGTTCAAGGGTTTCAAGAGGTTGCAGCGGTGGCCGGATTTGTTGTTTTCATTATGGTTGTGGCCAGATCTGGGAAACCATCTCTCTCCTCTATGATAGATTGATAGGATGCAATTTTAGAGAGAGACAAATTGTAGGAGAGAGGGTGAAATTTTGATTTTTAAATGTAAAAAAACAAATTAAATTGGGTAGATTGACAAAATTACCCTCATGTGCAAGCCATGTGAGCAGATTTAACGAAAAAAATTAACTGGGTTAGGCCTAAAGGATATAACGTGCAGGATTTTAAAACATAAAGTACAAAACTCGTCAATTTTAAAGATAAAGAACACCGCCTGCAATCAGGTATAAAGATAAAGGACAAAATTTGCAATTCACTCCTATTTTTAATTGCTTTCCTTTCGGTAAATTGACACCGTATCGCTACCATACCGTACCGAGAAACATCATTTTCGGTACAAGAGTTTCTTTATATTGTTTTTTCTAACGATAAACTGACATCGTAGTGCAACCGTACCATACCGAACATCGATACTGGTACATGCATTTGTTTTTATGATTTTCAATTTTGAAAAAAATTTCATTTATATCACCCTCTCTGTGACGATAAATGAATAAAATTACCAGTATCTTGACACTCTGAACCGATCGGTGTCATACAAACAATATCGATGACAATTCGGTGTTCGTTTTTATCCTTTTTGGTCATGTAAAATATGTGTTGATTTCTATACCAAGTGTATGTATCGTACTGGTACTGTAACGAACCGAACTGATACCGATCTAATGCAAACGGTAACGTACCACCATATCGCATAGGCAAATAACTTGTAATGTTAAAAAAATAAACATAGATGCGGCTTTTGTTAAAAAGTTAACACTAAAAATCAAATTTAAACTTATATAAATACATAAAAATATCATTATAAGTTCTATATATTAAAATATCATTATAATATATTAATCTTTTATAATATAGTTTATAATATAATTATAATATAATGAACACTGTTCATTTACTTTGTAAAGTAATAGATAGTAATTGATATTTTATTTTATATTAACTCATCAAAATATGTCACGTGTCTTAAAATATGTGCGTTTAAACTTAGATTATCTCCAGCCAAAAGGGTTAAAATCAGATACAAAACAACTTAGCTGCTAAATCATATTTCCACCGATTCTTTAAACAAACTCATTTTCTCTCTAACCCTATTTTTCTGCGAATACCGCCCTTGGTTATCGACACTCTTCAACAGATGACCAGCTCCAACGCTACCCTCATGGTGGGTGTCGCCACATCAGCTAAGAGTGGGGTTTTGTCGCAACCCCCGATCCCTTATCTGTCCTGGGAACGGGCGGACGCGAGCTCAGATTTTTGGTGGTATCAGCTGTTTAATCTTGCAGCGGAAATTACATCAGGACCGTAGTTATGAAATGTTTATCAGAGTAAAACCACCATATTTGCTATTAATAATAACATGGGCAAAACCCAAGTTTCTTATTACAATACATTTATAGGAACAAACCCTGTTTTATGGAATTTAAAATATCGTTTATTAGGTAACTTTTATAGCCACATTTTTCCCAAGCCTTCAGTGCTCTCCAGCTGGCTTTTTA
The DNA here is from genome assembly GCA_030545235.1 of Helianthus tuberosus. Taxonomy (NCBI): domain Eukaryota; kingdom Viridiplantae; phylum Streptophyta; class Magnoliopsida; order Asterales; family Asteraceae; genus Helianthus; species Helianthus tuberosus. Next base: position 196,441,319 of record CM060448.1, on the reverse strand, counting down.
CTAATTGGCTGTCACATTGTGTTACCTGAAACGCGTTTTAAAAACATTTGTCAGTCGGAAATACTGGTGAGTGAATCCCAGTTTAATCAAGAAACATTTTATCAATTAAAACAGTATTGAGAGCGATCACATTGTTTATTTCTACACAATTACTCATTCAGTATTTGCCACTCGACCGGATCTATGGCTATGGTCAAGTTACACATTGGCTAACTCGTTGTCCAATTGTAACGTACTGTCATAATGACTTACTACTCGCAAGTAGTAATAAATTTTGTATACAAAACCCCATAATACCGGCAGTAATTGACGAACTACAAAGACTCAATCACCGCTTAATCACATTGTAAAACAATTAAGGTTTTGTAAAATATTCCAAAAAGGTTAACAAAAAGAGGATAAACTCACCTTGCTATCTTAGACTTCGCGTAAGGGTTTCCTGGATATAATCTATAATTTATACAAATGTACATTGGTTAGTATCATAACCCTTTGAAATTATTAATGATACCCTCCCCGAGACGGCATTCCAATAACTACGTCGGGCAGAACCACGACAGTTATTACGGAACCCTAAATCAATCGGGCAGCGTATCTACTATGAAACCGGGGTTATAATACTTACAACGGAGCAGAACCTCGTTAATTAGGGGTATAATACCCGTCTATAATGCCTCTAATTCAGGAAGTGAGATTGAGAATTGAGAAATGAACGAACTGAAATGAAATCCGAGGCCTCCTTTATATAGTTGCTGATATTGACTCTCAGGCGGCCCGCGTAAGGTAAGGCAAAGCCTTACGCGGCCCGCGTCAACACCTGGTCAACATATAGCTTGTCTCGGTCATGATCTAGACCCGCCAAGATGTCGACACGTGTCAGCTCAGGGTGTCTCCGCGTTGTTGATCTCTCGCGGCCCGCGTTAGATTAAGATGGGGTCTACGCGGCCCGTTTGAACTAAAGAAATCAACGACATCCGGTATCCACCTTGATACCGCCCGCGTAAGCTTGAGGTGAGGTCCTACGCGGCCCGCCTCAACTTAATTTTTATTGTTTTTAATTTATTTTATATGTTATAACATATTTCGGGCTCGGTTTTCACATATGAGGTGTATTATAAGACATATTGGGACTTTTTACAATATACTAAAGTGTCGGAAATATTATGAGAGTGTTGGTTTTACCGAGGGTTGTTACAGGTTTGAGGGGCCGTGCGGAGACAATCTAATATGTGTATATCTTTCCTTTATTTGGTCCCTTGTAAGTTGTAACTTCATGGTATACCCATAAATTGGGCGGTTCCCATTTGGAAGGCTACAGTTTCTTAACTGCGGCAGTTTGTACTATTGCTAATAGTTTAGTACATTCTTTATTATTTTTTTCTTGAACGACAAAGCTTGCTCTTACTAAATTATACCAAGAATTCTAAATCATTCTTTCTTCCCAAGGTTTGAAATGCATATGCCTCTACCAAGTGTACTAGCTCCACATTGCCATTACTATGGGGTCCTGATGAAACAATGGTTAACCGGGCGGGTTAACTCACTGGTCTCGTCAAGAGGGTTAATCCCTTCTTTCCGAGGATCGCTGGCTAGATCGTCTGGTGGTGGGTTTCCTGCACAAGGAAACAAACCGTGACTCGCAACAAGGAGGATGTGGTGGGGGGTGCTCCTTGTTACCACTCTCCGGCGTGAGAATCAGTAGTTTGCTTGGGAAGCAAAGTGTGATAGTAGTAGTATTGAGAGAGTTGAGAAGTGATACCTCAAACCTGGTTTGGGGTCAGTATTTATAGCCGAGGAGTAGAGGAGGGTAGTTGAGTGGCTAGCCTGACATCGCACAGCTATTTGCAGGTGTGTCAGACCTGTCGGATACTGTGGTGATGCCACGTCCTGCTGTGGTGTCAGACTGTTGTATATACGTGGGCCAGTAGGCGACTGTTCCCAGTGCCACTTGCACTGTGGTGTCAGACCCACTTGCCTTGTAGGCAGGATGCGGTGCCAAGCCGCATCGCTGCTTGCGGTCCTCGATGTAGTTTCCGCGTTGGTTGTTCCATCCATGATTCACGCGGGATGCGGTGTTATGCCGCATCGCCTGCTGAGTGACTGTTCCTGTTGTCCAGATCCCTTGTCGTGACGAAAATGTTCATAGGACGCGGTGCAGGGCCGCATCGCTATGTGTTACATTAGTTTTCGTCCTTAAGGTAATTCTTCTCATCAATGGACAGATTGGACCGCAGTGTTCGCATGTGCCCCCGCAAACACTGGAGAGTTTATTGCTGTTGGAGGTTTTTGATGAGGTAATGATGAAACAATGGTTATTCGCGGTCGTGCTGACGCGAGATTTGGGACCATACCCCTTCAAGTCCCCCCAGTCTAGTGTTCCTTCCGTATGCGAGTTGCATGTGGGAGGGATACTGGACTATGTTGTCTAGAAGGTTAAGTATGGGCCATGTAGATGGCGCCTTCTTTAAGTAAGTAGTAGGCCTTTCTAGTGGATTGTTTCTTCCTTTGAGAAGGGTGCATGGTGAGCAAGTTCTGTCTGATGCGGAATTCTCAGCCACGGACTTGACTCTTGGTCTACCTTTTTCTGATGTCATCAGCCACCTGTTGGTGTTTCGAACCAACCTTTGAAACGGTGACTGATGTTGTTAGCAGGTTTCGAACCAACCTTTGAGATCGTGACGGAAGAGTGTTCCGCCAGGTTCGAGCCAACCTTTGAGATGGAGACGGAAGGTGTCCGTTGCCGCGACTCTATGTTAGCTTATGCAAAGTTTGTAAGCACTTTGCTCGATCTCTATGTTCAACTGGATATCCAACGATGATCCCTATTTTGTGGGGTGTTCGTGTTCTCCAGTTTAGCTCTCTAGTAACCGCACGTCCTCTGCGGTTTATCTCTCAAGTAACCGCACATCCTCTGAGGTTTAGCTTTCTAGTAACCGCATGTTCTTTGCGGTTACCTCGTTGCCGTCCCTTGTTGGCCATGTTCGTTTGAGGATCGTGGGGTAGTTGCGCCATTGTTGGCCGTGTTTGGTCGAACAATGTGAATCTGGACTATGGGCAGATAAACATGGTCATAGGCAGGGTTGTGCCCACCATTGTTTATTCTATGCAGTCCATAGGTGGGTAACTAGTCATAAGCAGACTTGTTACCGCTGTTCTGGAGCTACTTTCCTTCACGCTCTGGTGGAAAGTAGGTTTCCTTTAAGTAGTGTTGCCGGAGGAGACCAACTTAGATGCTTGGGAAGTTGGTTGAAACTCTTCCGCATTCGTTTTGTAGCCACTTTCCTTCATGCTTTGTTGAAAAGCATTTTTCTTTGAAGTAGCTTTGGTCCACCGTGTGGAGGTTTAGTTGTGGCTCTTCCGTAGCTACCGTTCGCATAGTTGCGGTTTGTAGCAGCCACTCACGAGTGATTGCGGTTTGCAGCAAAGAACTCGCTTCTAGAAGTCTTGTAGCCTGGATACAGCTCTTGAAGGTTCAGGAGACAGGGTTGCTGATGTGCGGTTTGCTCAGCATACTTGTCCTTTTCCTTAAGGAGAAGCTGTTTGCGTTCCCTCCGTGGTTGTGAACCGGATACGAGGGATTTGAAGCCTGAAGAAGCTTTCCTGGAGTGCGGTTAACCGCATCATGAGAAGCGGTTTTCGCAGTCCAAAGAGCCATGCTGGTTCTTAGTATCTGACACACCCGGGCGGGGTTGTGTGTGTTATCTCCGCATATTCCACGTGTGCTCGTGGGTATGTGCGGTTTATCGTTATACCCCCTTATATAATTTGGATATATATATTTTTGCCTTTTTTGAGGGGTATGTAAAAAACGACATGCGGTATGGGTTATGGTGCGGTAAACCAGAGAAACCGCATGCCGCTTAAGTTTGGATAATGTTTGTCGCTTTTGTGTTGTCTACGTGGCTGATGGCACGTGTGGGTTGTTGAAAGTTGGTAGAATTCTGACATGTGATGTTCTGAAAGGATGTTTGCACTGACCGAGGTCATAACTGCCCTGTAGCAAGTAGTGTAAAGGTCAATCCTGTCAGGCGAGTGGGCGGCCACGCGCGCGTGATAACCGTCAGCTAAAAAGTCGCTGAACACGTGGCGAAACGTAAGTGGCCCTTTTTGAACTTTGTAAGTCGGTTACTCCATCGCATTAATTGCGATGAGTATATAAGGGGAAACCGTTTGGGTTTCCTCACTTTGTTCAAAATTCAAAAAAATTCTCCGGTGAAAAGAGAGTGTTATCTTTGTCTTCTCCGATCAAACTGTCTGTATTTCCGGCGATTTTCCAAGTTTTTGTGCAACTCAATCCTTCTCGTCTTCATATTTCTGATGGCTGAACCATCTAACCCACATAATGTGGAGAGTGAAAACCCTGAAGCCTCTTCTCCGGTGGGCGGTGAAGACGAAGATGATGGTGGTAGTGCCCCTGGTGGTGGCTTACCACCATTGAAATGGTCGAAAGCTTCGTTCGATCAACTGATGATTAGTACCCAGATGCCTACCGAGTTTGGGGCTGTTTATCCCCAAGATGGTGACACCGGTGCTTGTGCTCCGGCCGGTCATGTGACCATGTGGGCCGATTCTTTTGTCGATGGTAACCTTCGTTTACCATTGACCGTTTTTGTTGCTGAGGTGCTGGAGTTTTACAGGGTTCATATCTCTCAGATGAGCCCGTTTGAGTTTATTCGTATTAGACATTTTGAATCGACTTTTCGTGCCCTTGGTTTACCAGTCACCGTTGATAATTTTCGGGGGTTTTATCAGTTGACGGTGAACACAGGTTTCTTCTCCTTCCGAGAACGGTATGGAAGTGTCAAGTTGATGACCCCTCCCAAGGGTATTACAAAGTGGAAGTGCAAGTTCTTCTATGTTAAAGCTGTCGCGGTTGTCCTCGACATGACTTTGCGGAATGTTAATGAGCCTATCCCTGCGGAGGATATTGCCATTCCTAATGCGAAGAATGCGGAGTGGTTCCCAAGGTTGAGGACTATTGAGCATAGGCTGCTGAAGAACACTGAATTGTGGGTACTGCGGATGTTGTTGACTAGGGCTGATAAGCATGCAAGGCCCATTGTGCGGGAGAAAACTGGTGGTAAGTGTTCTTACTCTTGTGCGGTTTCATTACTCCCTTGTATCTTATTAATTTGAACGTGTTATATCAGAAGAAGTTGTTGAGCTATGGAAGATATTTGATCCAACCTTTACTGGCAAGGTTGATGTTGTCAAGACTGCTGAAGGTGCAGGTTTTAATTTGACCATTCTCCATAACTTCCGCGTTCCTACACGCGAGGCAATGAAGGCACCCCTGCCGCAGGGCAAAGGTATAATTCATAGCTTTCTTTTCATGCCTTGTAATTTTTATGCTGCTGATAGTCTACCTGCAGGTACTCTTGGGGCCCTTGGGAAGTTTGAGTCAAAGGGTGCTCCCAAAAAGCTTGCGGAGAAGAAACAAGGTGATAAACCCGTGCGGGGTCGCGGCAAGAAGAAAATTGAAACTCCTGCGGTTCCGCCTTTGGTTCCGCAAGCAGCAGGTATCTCTCGATCTCACTTCCGCAGATATACCGATTATGTGGTAGTATCTGACACCCTTGAGGGCTTGGGTGTGCCAGGTGCTGGTGCGGCCACAGGTGGAACCACTGCGGGTTCAAAGGCTGCTGATGAGAAGAAGAGGAAAGCGGGGAAAGCTGTTGATGCTGGTGAGGGAAAGAAGCCGAAGATTCAGACCAGACGCAGGGCTTTTGTGGGACCAAAGAAGCCTGCGGTTGTTCCTGGTGCGTGATGTATTACTTGGTCAAATAATTTGTATTTGAAGTTGTAATTTAAAATGTTCTTTGATTGCAGAACCCCAAGATGAAGGGTTCCCCATTTTTTATGCTCTTCTTTCTCCCCCGTGTGACACTGCTGCGGGTGTGGGGGTTCACAAGGTTGTTACACCTGAGCCCTCTACGCGGGAGGACACTGGGAAGGGGCCTGCGGCCCAGATGCATGACACGGTGGATTCGCATGACAATGTCATTACCCCAGAGGATGTGGATGATCTGAACTTGAAATTTGCTTATACTGAAAAGCCAAAGTCTCCTGCTGCTGAGAAGGCTTCTGGTTCTGGTTCCGGTGGTGCGGGTTTCGTAGAGACTCCTATTCAGCCTGAAGAGTCTGAATTGGAGTATTATTATCACTCCTACACGGAAGATCAGGCCATGGCTTACCACCGCCCTCCGTGGTCTGTGATGCAAGGGGATGACATTTCTGCTGATCCCTCTGCGTGTAGGGAGATTTTGGGTGGTCTGGGCACCCCATTTGAAGTCAACCGGGCCCGTGCCTTACCAACTGAAGCCCAGATTAACCAACTCTCGTCCCTGCTTGTTGGGAGTTCTGTAATGGCCAACACCATTATGGAAAACTATAAGGTGTTGGCGCGCAGGGAGGAGGAGAGTGTGCGCTTGCGTGCAGAGGCTGAGGAGTTGGTTAAGGCTGCGCGTGAGGGTGCGGAGCAGCTTGAAAGGGATAGGGCTGCGTTTGAAAAGCATAAGCAGACTGAAGAGTGGGCTGCAACTGCTGAGCTTAAACAGGTTCGTACCCTTGCCAAACTGCTTTCCACTGAGCGCCGGAGTTGGAAAGAATCTCTTTCTAATGAGCGCGAGACACTTTCTAATGAGCGCAAGGCTTGGAAAGACTCTTGGGTCAGAATGAAACTCTCTTTCATGTTCGCCAGGAGCTTGTCAATGCTAAGGCAGCAAATGCTGCGCTGGCTAAGGAGAAAACGGCAGCTGGTGCGGCTGCCCAAGAGGCCAAAGAGGCGGAAGCTCGCCTCACCAAAGCTCTAGAAGAGGCCAAGGAGGCGGAGGTCCGCACTGCAAAAGCTCTTGAAGGGGCGAATGCTGACCGCACCACTTTAAGCAATACTATCTTGGGCCTCCAGGTATAAGTTTCTTGCTTTTGACTTTGTACATTTCACAAGTGTTTATTTTGTATACTTGTTTTTGTTTTGTTACCAGGCTGAATTGCGGACCCGGGGGGCCACTATTCAGGAGATTTCTGCCCGCCTTGAGGAGGTTGAAGCGCGGGCAAGAGAGGCTGAGGAGGCTAGAGATAGTCTTGATTCGTCGCTTAAGTTGCTCAAGGCTGACCATGAATGGATGCGTATGCACGGGATCGGGCATGTAAGCGTTCGTTGCTTTTGTTATTTTTGTTATATGTTTGCCTTTGATAACCTTTGTGTTTTTTGTATCGCAGATTGTTACATCCATCCTTGATGCACCTGAGACTGTATCAGGTGTTAACGAGATCAAGGAGCGTGCCCGGGATGCTGGTTTTAAAGCTGGCTATAACCGCTGTATTAGTCAATTGAATGTTGCAGCTCGTGGCGGACATACTGATGAGCGATACGGGTTTCACGGCGTGGATACTGAAGCGCTTCTTGATGCTGCGGTTGAGATGTATAACGAAACAACCATTTCTGATCTCGAGGAGCTTGAAAAGTGTTTAGAAGCGGAGGACTATGTGGACCGCTTGCGAGTGTTATACGCTGATGAAGAAGATGAGGAAAAACCTTTTGTGGCCAGCAAGGATGGTGAAGGTTCCAGCGGCACGAAGAAAGATTAGGTTGGCCTGCGTGCCTTGTTCGTATTTGTGTAAAACTTTATGTAAATTCTCTGTGCACCGCGCAGGTGTAGGAATTTTTTGAATATAAAGAATTGTTCCGTTCAATTTGTACAAGTGTTGTTACTACTTGCATATTTGAATTCGTAAGAGTTTAATGTTACTATGAGTAACACAACCTGTAATTGCCTTTTGCATATCTAGATGATATGCAAGTATGAAGGCTTGTCTTTGGTCAGACAAACGGTGTTGCCATTGCTGGCCTATTATAATAGTTGCGTGTGTTTACCACTCTGTGTGGGTATCACGAATGAAGATTTTGCCAATCTATTTTTGTATATACCTCAGAGTGGAACACGCATTTATAATAGAAATAAATAAACAATATTGCATTGAATCGTCTATTTATTTATTTGCAAATGGCCCGTGGCCTGATAGGTTACATGGTAAATGTAAAAACAAACATGGCTTACATATAACAGCGTCGAAGCTGTTGTGCGTTCCATGTGCGTGCGATAGTTTCGCCTTCCAATGTTTGAAGTTTATACGCGCCTTTGCCCAAGACCTCTTGGATGAGGTAGGGTCCTTCCCACTTGGGGGAAAGTTTCCCTGGGCGTTCCGCGTTAGATGCTTCATTGTCACGAAGGACGTAGTCTCCCGGGTTGAAAGTACAAATGCGAACGCGTGCATTGTAGTACTTTTCGAGTTTTGTCTTGTATTTGGCCTCATTGATGGCTGCGTTTTCACGCCTTTCTTCCAAGAGGTCTAGATCGACCCTGCGTTCCTCATTGTTGTCTATCTTGTTGATAGCCAACATTCTAGGTGATGGGAGGCCTACTTCCGCGGGGATCATCGCTTCAGTGCCATAGACCAGGCTGAAGGGTGTCTCACCGTTGCTTGTTTTTGGGCTTGTCCTGTGAGCCCATAGAATACTTGGGAGTTCATCAACCCAGCCGCGTCTGGCTGTTCCCAACCGTGCTTTGATGCCTTCCACTAAGCTTTTATTGATACTCTCGACTTGGCCGTTCCCTTGCGGATGCGCCACTGAGGAGAATATGTGTTCAATGTTTAGCTCTTTTAGCCATTTTTGAAAGTCATCAGCGGCGAAGTTGGTACCGTTATCGGTGACGATGCACATTGGTAGACCGAAACGGCAGATGATATGTTCCCACACGAATTTCCTTGTTATCATAGCGGTGGTTGATGCGAGTGGCTTTGCCTCTACCCATTTTATAAAGAAATCAACAGCCACTATGATAAATTTCACTGCACCGGGTGCGTCTGGAAATGGTCCCACCACATCGATTGCCCATTTTTGGAATGGCCATGCGGTGGTGACAGGGATCAGGTTGTTCTTGGGGCGCAAGGTCTTGGGAGCGTGTCGCTGACAATTGATACACTTGCGTAAGACTTTGACTGCGTCCAGGTGCATGCCGGGCCAATAGTACCCGGCGTTCATGATTTTGGCCACAATCATGCGTGGGCCTGCGTGTATGCCACATATTCCCTCGTGAATTTCTTTGATAAGGTATATGGCATCTTCGGGGTTTACGCATCGTAGGAGTGGCCCCAGGTATGATTTACGGTATAAGATACCGTCTCCCATTTGGTAATGACACGCTTTGTATTGTAGCTTGCGTGCTTCTGCCTTGCTTTCGGGAGTAACACCTGATTGTAAGTATGCAATTATCGGTGTCATCCAGGATGTTGTACCGTACTGGATGACGTTGACTTGGCGCAGGGGTACTGAAGGATTTTGCAGAATCTCGATGCGTACCTCTTTTGCCAGGTGTTGGAAGCTGGTGGATGTTAGTTTTGATAGTGCATCCGCAGGTTTGTTGTCACTCCTGTTGATATGGCGAATATTGAAGGAAGTGAACCGTGATTTCAGTTGCAAGGCTTGTTCGAGGTAGAGGATCATGATGTCCCCTTTTGCGGCATAGTCACCGCGTATCTGCCCTACAACCAGTAGTGAGTCTACATGTGCTTCCAAATGTTTGACGTCGAGTTTGACCGCCAAACGCAGCCCTGCCAGTAGAGCCTCATATTCTGCTTCGTTATTCGTGCTTTTGAAATCGAGGCGGATTGCGTATGTTAGCTCTTGGCCATCGGGGCTGACAAGTCGTAGACCTGCACCAGCACCATCTTCGTTGGACGCACCATCTGTATATAGTGCCCAGGTCTCTGCGGAAGGTGGTGGTGCTGTAGGATTTTGTGCTTCTTCGCATTCTTGAATGCGGTTTACGGGTACTTCAGCAACGAAATCAGCCAACACTTGGCCTTTGATTGCGGGGCGCGGCTTATAGTTCAATGAAAGTGCGCCCAGCTCAATTGCCCATTTTGCTAACCTCCCAGAGATGTCTGGTTTGGACAGGATCGGGCCGATTCTGTAGTTAGTTAACACTGTGATGACGTGGTTTGCGAAGTAACGTCGTAAACGTCTCGATGCGTGCACTAGTGCTAGTACCAATTTCTCCATGATGGAGTACCTTGTCTCTGGGTCGTTGAGCATTTTGCTGATGTAGTAGATGGGTGTTTGAACTCCTTCCCGCTCCACTATGAGTACCGCGCCTACCGCGTTGTCTGCGGCAGACAAGTATAAAATAAGTGGCTCATCTTTTCATGGTTCGGTCAAAGTTGGGAGCTGGATCAAACATTCTTTCATCTCCCGGAAAGCTTTTTCGGCCTCTGCGGTCCATTGGAATTGTTCATTTTTTAGGCAGCTCCGCAGGGTTTTGATGAAAGGGTATGACTTAGCCGCGTGGTTGGCTAAGAATCTGTTAAGTGCGGCTAGCCTGCCGGCTAGTCGTTGCATTTCTTTCATCGTTGAGGGCGATGGCATGCGTTCGATCGCCTGAACTTTTTCCGGGTTTACCTTGAATCCATCCTTGGTTACGATGAATCCGAGGAATTTGCCTTCTTCCATTCCAAATGAGCATTTCCCTGGATTAAGCTTCATGTTGACGCTTCGCAGAGTCTGGAATGTTCTTTCGATATCGTTGAGCATGGTGTCTTCCTCCATGCTCATGACGACCAGGTCGTCCATATAGATTTCGACACTTTTGCTGATTTGACCGCGAAAAGTGTCGTTCATCAACTTTTGATAGGTTGCGCCGGCGTTGCGCAACCCGAACGGCATTTTGGTGTAACAGTAGTTCCCGGTAGGAGTACGGAATGCCGTTTTATCTTCATCCTCGATTGCCATTTGTACTTGGTGGTAGCCTTTGTAACAATCGAGGAAGCACTTCCATCGAAATGGTGCGAGGTTATCGACCTTTCGTCGATCTCCGGAAGTGCGTAATAATCCTTGGGGCAGGCCTTATTGAGGTCTTTGTAATCTACACACATGCGCCAGCCCCCGCTTGGTTTTTCTACCATGACTGGGTTGGATAACCAAGTCTGGTATTTGACTTCCCGCAGGATCCCTGCGGAGAGCAGCTCCTGTACCTGCTCTTCCATGGCCGCGTTTTTTGCTGATCCAAGGTGACGTTGGCCTTGGATCACTGGCTTGATACCGGGCATGGTATTCAAGAAGTGTTGCGCTATGTCGCGCGGTACCCCTGTCATGTCAGCGGGTGTCCACGCAAAAATGTCTTGGTTCCTGAAGAGTAGTTGCTTCAGGCGCGCTCTGATGGTAGGTGTCAAGGCATGGCCCAAAGTAATCGTTTGGTCTGGGTGCCTTGCATTAAGCACCCATTTTTCTGGTTGCGTTTTGGGGGTGGGCCTTGCTACCTTGGCTGGACGTAGGTCGTCCGTAGACAAAACTTCCCTTCTGGCGTATAGTATCGCGACCCCTGTCTCGGTTGGGAAACCGATAGCGGAGTGGGGGACGGATGTGATCATGTTAAAATCGCCCTGGGATTCTCTCCCGAGAAGTACGTCGTGTTTGGAGGTGTGCGGTAAAACCATGAAGTTTACCTCCTCCGTTCTTGTGTGCCTCCCATTGGTGAGGCGCACAGGAAAAGTAATCTGGCCCAGGGGGAATACGGTTTCCCCTGCAAACCCGGCCAACGGGTAATCCGCTGGTTGCAGTCGATCTTTGTCTTCTTGATCGAACTGGTTGAAGCATTGCTCGTATATAATATCGGATGTACTGCCCGGGTCGATGAACAATCGCTCGGTACAGTAGTGAGCCAGGTGGCCTGTGATAACTACGGCGCGTCTATCGCGCGGGCCGCCTCGGACTTTTGGAAAGACGACTTGCTCGTCTTTCCAGTCATTCTCCGGTCTTCTTCCAGCCTTGCGTGGCCTACCTTTTCCTCCGTTGATCATGTGGGTAGAGGCTACGTACATGGTCCTCTTTCCCGTGGAGGTGCCCTCGTTGTGGGGAGTGATGCGCTTTGTAGCTTTTTGTGCGCATGTCAACAGATGTTGCAGTTTTCCCTCTTTTAGGGCTCGCTCAATCTCCAGTCGGAGACTGATGCAGCTGTTTGTTGTGTGGCCGTTGTCCTTGTGATACTCGCAGTATAGTGCGAGATCCTGGTTCTTTTTGGACTTCATCGGTTGGGCCGGTCGCAGGAATTGTGCGTCCGTGAGAAGAACGTCGCTTGGCGACTGGTTAATCTCGGTCCAGCTGCGGTCCCGAGACTCCTTTTTTGACGCCCGATTTTCACCCTGGGCGTTGATTGTAGCCCTTGCATCGAGCTGGTTGCTTCGTGGGACGTATGGTCTGGAATCGCTGCCACGATTCCATGTGTCCCGGTTGCGCTTATTGCTGCGCTTCGGCTCTTGGCGGGAAGACTGGCCTTCCGCCTGGGGTTGTGCCTTTGACATGTGCGGTTTTAGGGACCGCTGAGTCTGGGCGTATGTCTTGACCGCAGTCATGACATCTTCCCACTTCTTAGGCAACCCATCTTTGCCAGAGATATTCATAACCATCTGCTCGTCTTTAACGGCGACAATGAAATGGTTACGCGCCATTTGATCGGCAACATCGCCTATCTCTAGGCATTCTTTATTGTAACGGACAACGAATGCGTCAAGCGATTCGTTATCCCTGCGCCAGATGTTCATGACGTCCATGGAATCACGTTCATGGCGTCGTTGTTGGCTGAAGTGTGCGAGGAACTTTTCTTGCAAGTCCTCGAATGAGGTTAGTGACCCTGGTGGTAGAGAATCGAACCAGGCCCTGGCCAGACCTATTAGGGTCTGTGGGAAAAAATGGCACCAGGTGGGTTCATCCCACCTACCGTTGCACCCGGCGCCGACGAAGATATTGTTGTGATCATCTGGGTCGGTCGAACCGTTGTACTTCCCAATATTTAATGGGAATTTTGTGGTGGTGACATTGGCGTGGGCAATTTCTGGGACGAACTTGGAGTTTTCGGCCGCTGATTTCGGCTTGTAGGGTTGTCCGCGGTGCTGCTTTGCAGCGCGGAGGTACGTAGTGCGGGGATAAGTGGGAGGAACGTAGTTTCGTCCTCCCGGTCTGCTGCTGGTGGCATGGGATTCCGCGCGGTATGTACCATCGTCCGGGTCGGTATAACCTTGCCCTTCACGGTAGGACTGGGGTCCCAAGCGGCTGTGAATGCCTAGACCGTGGTGGGCTGTAGACTGTCGCCTGGTTTCGCCGTGTGGCCCTAGGCGACTCTGTATATGGCTCCTGTGGCGGGACCCATAGGTTGAGTCGTCCTCATGAAGTGTGCGGACATCGCAGTAAGAGGAACCGCGATCTTCGTGCCTGCTTCTGGAGGCCGGATGTGATGGGGCCCTGCCTTCGTACTGTAAAGTACGACCTACAGGGGTGTGTGGTGCTGGGGTGGGTCCCACAGATACCTGCGCTTCTGCGCAAGCTCTGTTATATGTTGCAGCCAGCATAGCTGCTTGTTGGTCGTACCAGGCATGAAGGTTCATGCCTGCAGGTATCACAGGAGCGTATTGTGATAAGTCGTGCCCAAACGTAAGGGATGCGCCCCCTTGAGTTGATGGGCCAATGTGTTCGGCATTTGGGGCTAGGGGAATGGTTCCCGCAGGCCCTTGGTTTGCGGGGTTTAGGTTATCCCCGGTGGTGTTGTTTTGACGATCAGACATGATCTTTAAAGAGAAAGGGATGGTGGGAAAAAGTGCTAAGAGTAGCGGTGGGCGCCAATGATGAAACAATGGTTAACCGGGCGGGTTAACTCACTGGTCTCGTCAAGAGGGTTAATCCCTTCTTTCCGAGGATCGCTGGCTAGATCGTCTGGTGGTGGGTTTCCTGCACAAGGAAACAAACCGTGACTCGCAACAAGGAGGATGTGGTGGGGGGTGCTCCTTGTTACCACTCTCCGGCGTGAGAATCAGTAGTTTGCTTGGGAAGCAAAGTGTGATAGTAGTAGTATTGAGAGAGTTGAGAAGTGATACCTCAAACCTGGTTTGGGGTCATTATTTATAGCCGAGGAGTGGAGGAGGGTAGTTGAGTGGCTAGCCTGACATCGCACAGCTATTTGCAGGTGTGTCAGACCTGTCGGATACTGTGGTGATGCCACGTCCTGCTGTGGTGTCAGACTGTTGTATATATGCGGGCCAGTAGGCGACTGTTCCCAGTGCCACTTGCACTGTGGTGTCAGACCCACTTGCCTTGTAGGCAGGATGCGGTGCCAAGCCGCATCGCTGCTTGCGGTCCTCGATGTAGTTTCCGCGTTGGTTGTTCCATCCATGATTCACGCGGGATGCGGTGTTATGCCGCATCGCCTGCTAAGTGACTATTCCTGTTGTCCAGATCCCTTGTCGTGACGAAAATGTTCATAGGACGCGGTGCAGGGCCGCATCGCTATGTGTTACATTAGTTTCCGTCCTTAAGGTAATTCTTCTCATCAATGGACAGATTGGACCGTAGTGTTCGCATGTGCCCCCGCGGACACTGGAGAGTTTATTGTTGTTGGAGGTTTTTGATGAGGTAATGATGAAACAATGGTTATTCGCGGTCGTGCTGACGCGAGATTTGGGACCATACCCCTTCAGGTCCTAAAGCACAAAGATTTTTTACTCATTGGTGTCAAGTAGGCTTCTGTGTGTTATTACTATGGGGTCCTAAAGCACAAGGATATTTTACTAGTTGGTGTCAGTTAGGTTTATGTGGACTTTTGTTGTTCTCCACTACACTTTCGGACTAATAATTCTCATGCTATGTCAATTCATATTTGCTCGATCATTTCAATTGTGACCTTATAATGTAATCACATTCTTTGGTCCAATTATCGTTTTTGTTTCAAAAAATGTATTTTTTACATCATATGACGCAAACCAATCACATTTTATCACATATCATGATAGAATAAAATGCGACAACATTAGTCACATGGCATAATAGGTTGAGGCGACATGTCTTGTTGACAAAAAAGAACGGTCTAACTCAAGACAACAACGATTGTCTGATTCAACTTGATTCTTATCATTGTTAACTCAAACAAAGCTCCAGTTACAGTTAACAACTCGAAATTAAAATTTTATCGTAGATTTGCACCATAGGTCCATAACCTATAAATAAATAAAATAAAACATAAAATACAATAAAATAAAATATAAAAAAAGTATATCATACAATACGCCTTAACGTACGACGCGTACGCGAAGCAAGTTCGCATGTTATAAACCCGTAAAAGAAATATCGCATATTATAAAAACAAAAGTTCGCATGATAAAAAAACAATATCGCATGTTGTAAAAGAAATATTGCATGTTTACATGAAAAAAAAAATACATTTTCGCATGTTGTATGGAAACCCATACAATTTCGCATGTTATTACGAAAAACCCAATTCACATCTTAGTTACAAGTATTCACATGTTGATAACGTCTCGCGACTCGCGTACATATCGTATGTTAAGACATTTTGTACGTTAACCGACCTGATAAAATATATATATGAGATCTCATACATATACATACAAATAAATCACAACCTATAAATTTCGCTCAAAAAAAAAAAAAACTTCCTCGTCTATACTTTTCGGTTACACACCACCGTTGGTTCATTCATTCCTTCGATCAATCAATCAATCGAGATCTGTAACACCGGCGAATAGACGAATAATAACAATATCGCCGGATTGTAGGTTATGGCCCATCGCGGCGGAAGCTTCCGGCGTCTTGTGGAGCTTGCATTTTGCATCACCGGCATTTGGTCCGCTTATATCTATCAAGGCGTTCTTCAAGAGACCGTGTATGTCCCATTTTATGCCCTAATTCATTTGATCTATTCTATCTCATTGTAGTTCTAACGTTTAGTATACGATTTTTTGATTTCTAGATTGTGATAACTCGATTGTTGTTTGATTTACGTCAAGTTATTGGAGAATTTGAGAGTATTTTACGTTAGGATTCATGAGGTTTAGCCTAATTATGCTGTAAAGTTATGTTAGGGCTGTTTATACGTTACAATTGAAGTATATAATGATCATTACATTATATTATGTTTATATTAATAAAATTCATTGGAGGTATATAGTGTGATCCTTATATCACTTCAAAATTTGTAGTCTAAGATTAACATGTGATTGATTGATCTAGAAGAACATATTTATGAGTGCAAGGATCTGTGATGAGGAAACTGGCAAATCACACGTAATTCCGTTCATTGAGGGAGGGCATAAGAAATGTGCCGTCCTAGATAACACCAACGTGTTTTGGGTGCATTGATTGCGGATGAGATGAGAACATAACATTTAAGCGTGATTAAATGGAAGTAGATCTTGGGACAAACTGTTGGGCCATGAAGAAGACACATGCGCACAAGATGGAGGTAGTAGAGATGAGGATGCTGAGGTGGAAGTGTGGGCACACAAGGTTAGATCGGATAAGAAATGAGGTTTTGAGTGAAGGTTAGGAGTGGCTAGTATATTGGATAAGATAAAGGAGGGGAGATTTAGATGTTTTGGACATGTGAAGAGGAGGCAGACGACGGCGTCTGTTAGAACAGTGGAAACCTTCGTTGTGGAGGGGAGGATGAGTACCAAATTGACTTGGGTTGAGCGGATAAGACATGATTTGATAGATTTGTACCTCTCTGAGGACGTGTATAATGACGTATAAATATACCTGACATCAAAACGTGGTCCAGGATCGTTGTCTATGTGTTCATATGTCTATATGTTTTGTGAATGTTGTCGCTGCCTCTGTTTCTATCTCATAGTTGTTAATGCCGAATGGCGACTATATGCTACATAGCGAAGAACAATAAATAGCGATACAATAGATTTTTTTTAATTTTATATGTATATTATATCAAAATACCCTGGTATATACACTATTGTACATGTATATTTAACAAAAACCTAAAATCCGGCTATTTATGGCTACATACCCTATAGCGACCTTTGACCTATACGCTACGCTATTCGCTATAGTGACGATAGCGACCGCTATTGACAACCATGTTCTATCTTACTATGCTGCTCTTGCACTCATTATGTTACTTGCTAGATTTATATCTCTATAGTGTTAGAATGTCTATTCGCATACTATCTTGTGTTCTGAGTCGGGGGTCTCTCTGGAAACAGCCTCTCTATCCTCACGTATAGAGGTAAGGTTTGCCTACATCCCACCCACCCCCTGACCCTACATATCGCCTCGCTTTGTGTGGGATATACGGGGTATATTTTTGTTGTTGTAGATGGAAGTAGACAGTAGTTCTAGGATGGGTATAGTATTGGTTGGTATGAGGTTCCATGTGTTACAAGTTTTTTTGAGTAATGAAAAATGCACAAATGTAATTGAAGAGTTTGGATTTTTGGAGTAGAGTAACTCCACTAAATGCTTTTTTGTCTCTATCAAGCACTCAAGCAGAACAGATACATAACTTTTGGATATGTGATCTATTTAAAATTTTAAACCGGACCATAATATCTGTTGCTACAAAAATCCACATAGCTGGACTTGGACCTATGAACGGTGCAGTAAAGGAGACCATCTGGTTTTGAAGTGGTCTGCGGTGTCGGTGGTGGGGTGGTGGGGTGGTGTTGTGTTGTTCGTCGTCTTAAATTGCAACTGAAGCAGACCTCTACACCGTTTTCTGATGTGGATTAAATTCCCTGGGAGAGGATTGGTCCAAACCCTTATGGGCTGATCAAGAATGGGCCTGAGCTCACTGTATTGGGCCCAGAATAGGGTACCCTCTACAATAATACAACATCACCAGTTATGCTGGTTGAAACTTGAGGATGATGAGTTTCTGTATTATTCTTTTTTTCTCTTATATTTCTTCTTTAAACAGGCAATGTTTTTTCTTCATGCATTTTACTTTTAAAAGGTCCATGAATCACACGATTTAGGCACATTACTAAGCCATACAAAACTGTGTCCTATTTTTCTTTTCATGTTATTGTCTTGGTTTTAGAAAGCGCGAGGCACTCTTAGGCGTTTAAGTTTTGAAAATTGAGGCGCGAGGTGAGAGCAAACTTTATTTACAACCAAAAGTTTCATGTCTCTCATCTTTTTTACATATTACTTATTAGTCTTTTTCATCAAGTAAATCATTCATAACTCTTCAGGTCCTTTGTCTTGTAGAGTTAAACTTGTTTATAGTTCTTTAACAACTTAAGTAACTTATTATTATTATCTTTTGCTATTAATCTTTTTTTTACTGATATTCAGGTCTACTAAAAGATTCGGCCCTAACAAGGAAAGATTTGAACATTTGGCATTCTTAAATCTAGCACAAAGTGCTGTTTGTTTACAATGGTCATTCATAAGTGAGTATTTTTATCTTTAGTGTTCAACTGTTCATTTTAATTTATTTAGCCTATATAAATTCCCATTTTATTGATCACTTTCTGAATTAAAGATGATAAATATACTGACAGTTTTCGGTTATTAAATAGTGATAAAGCTTTGGGGTCGTAGGGGCGGTCATGCTCCTTGGTGGAGTTATTGGAGTGCCGGAATTACAAATACAATTGGGCCCGCTATGGGAATTGAAGCCCTAAAATATATCAGTTATCCCGCTCAGGTGTGTTAAAAGTTTAGAGTAAAGTACACGGATAGTCTCTGTGATTTTCCAAAATTTTGGATTTGGTCCCCAGCTTTCTAAAAGTACATAGATGGTCCCTGTGGTTTGCACTTTGTAACGCGTTTAGTCCCCGGCCAACACAAAAGGTTTTAGGCTGTCCAAGTTAGGGATTAAATGCATTACAAATTGCACGCCACAGGGACCATCCATGTACTTTTGGCAAAAGTTGGGGGCTAAATGCGTTACAAAATGCAAACCACAGGGACCATTCGTGTAGTCTTAGAAAGCTAGGGAACAAATCCAAAAATTTGGAAAACCACAGGGACTATCCATGTACTTTACTTAAAAGCTTATTAGAAAATATTATTATGCTAGAAATTATATATTATATGAGAAAATTTTGAAAGTAGCTATTCTTCTAAGTGTCTTATACCTCTATTGTTATTTCTATTTGATTTCACGCATACAGACATGAGATATGCGAATCTATGGTTGGGCATTAACTTTTCTCATGTATCCGCTTTTACTCGCCTAAACCCAAATGTTTTCATATGTGAATCTATATGCAATATGAGATTGCGTATCACATTAGTTTAAATCATGGGGAAAAGTCTCATACGCGGGTAAAAAAAAGAGTCACGTTTCTCATCGGTAAATAAGTGATTTATTTCTAACATGGCTGTATAGGTATAACACGATCAGAAAAATGGATACTTTCATGATTATCTCATATTTGGTTCTACAAAAGTATAACTTATCTTTGGAGAATGAGAGTTTCAGTACATAATCATTTTCTAAAATGAGAATTCATTATTACTTGCAGGTCCTGGCAAAATCCTCAAAAATGATTACAGGTGAGTTCTGGCTTTTTTTGTAAATAACCATTTATAGCATTTAATGAATTAATTATTTGAAACCCAAGCAAGTAAGCAATTATGTTCTATGATAATAAAATTGTTATTTAACTGGTAATCTGAATTACGGTTTTTTGCTTCCTTCTGCTATTAAAAAAAACTCTGAAGTTGGTACTAAGATATATTTACATTGTAACAAGGTAATTGTTTTTACCAATTTTAGCAACTAATGACAGCATGTAGTGACATCTTATTTGTCATGTTAGTGCATATGTATATGCCACGTGGCATCTGACATGACATAGGTTGAGTAGTGGAGGTGAGGGATGGGAGGAGATGGTGATGTGGCGCTGAGGTGGCAGTCAAGGATCGGGATGGGTATAACACATAGCCTTAGTTTTTTTTTTTCATTATTAGTTAGAGCTGATTTCTTTTTGATACTTTAACAAAAGGATATACATGAGTATATACATATATATAGTAGGAGAGGGAACCTAATGCTAAGAAAACTACAAAAACTAAAGCCAGATATAATTATTACAAAATTTAAATTACTTACTAGAACTATGGCCAAATATCATGATTAGAAATATTAACCACTTGTATAATTTGTGTTTATACAGTGATGATAATGGGGACATTTGTTTACGGAATTAGATACTCTTTTCATGAGTATCTTTGCAGCCTCCTTGTTGCTGGTGGGGTCTCCATCTTTGCATTGGCAAAGGTAATAAATATTTCAATTATTGTTTCATTTTTCTTAAATTACTATTTCAATTATCATAAATATCTTCAGTTATTACAAAGGTAATAAATAGTTTAAATATCATTAGATTATTCACCAAAGTAAATAAATGCCTTTGTTTCGCTCAGACTAGCTCTAAGACCATAAACAAGCTGGCCAATCCAAACGCGCCATTTGGATATGGACTTTGTTTTCTAAACTTGGTGTTTGATGGTTTCACAAATGCTACACAAGATTCAATCTCTGCAAGGTATTAATAATAAGCTTTAACATTCAGTTTTGTAGAGGTGACAGATTACGTTGGTTTGGGGGAGCTGAGTAACGGGTCAAAACGGGTGTGTTGGGTTGGGTTGACCAGAAACACAATTTGTCCATTCTTTGATAAAACAATTCTTTTGTTTAGTATGACTACACAAACAATATTATTACAATAATAATTTTATGTTATTGATAGTTTGAATTGATTTTTCTTCACCTACTTTTTTTGTACCAAGTGAAATGGGTTGACCTGAAATGCTTCCTGTTTTTTCCTGAAAATTTTTATAAGTAAATTGTTTGTTTAATATGACTGCTAGAATTATATTGTTACAATAATAATCGACTTTTTTTTATAATAGATCAATGAGTAAAATGCCATTTTCGTCCCTGTGGTTTGGCCAGTTTTACGACTTTCGTCCAAAGGTTTGTTTTTCCGCATCCGGATCCAAAAGGTTTGAAATCTTGCCATTTTCATCCGGCTCGTTAACTCCATCCATTTTTCTCCGTTAAGTCAGAGGTATTTTTGTCTTTTTTGCTAACTTAAAGGGCAATTCGGTAAAGTGAAAAAGACCGAATTGCCCTTTAAGTTAGCAAAAAAGACAAAAATACCTCTGACTTAACGGAGAAAAATGGATGGAGTTAACGAGCCGGATGAAAATGGCAAGATTTCTTTTGGATCCAGATGCGGAAAAACAAACCTTTGGACGAAAGTCATAAAACTGGCCAAACCACAGGGACGAAAATGGCATTTTAATCTGAATCAATTTAGGAAAGTTGTATGCATTAAAATATCCTTGAGGATAATTGACCCGTTTCCTTCATAGTTGATTTTTTCTACTGCCAGTTTGACCCATTAGATACAAGACATAACCAATATCGACCCATTCATAAGTAAAAGGGTTGATATTGCCACCTTTATGACGTTCAATATCAAAACTGAACCATCCTCATAATATCAACATTTATGCAATATTATAGGTACCCGAAAACAAATGCATGGAATATGATGTTAGGAATGAACTTATGGGGTACAGTTTACAATTTAATTTTCATGTTTGGGTATCCACAAGCAAGTGGATACCAAGCAATTCAATTCTGCAAGACTAACCCTGAAGCAGCTTGGGATATTTTATATTACTGCTTATGTGGCGCGATCGGTCAAAACTTTATATTCTTTACGATCAGCCGATTCGGGTCTTTAACTAACACAACAATCACAACCACCCGGAAATTCGTTAGCATTGTAGTTTCATCGTTGCTTAGCGGCAATCCTTTGTCTAGAAAGCAATGGGGGAGTGTTGCTATGGTGTTTACTGGATTGTCTTATCAAATTTATCTTAAAAGGATGAAAAAAGCTAAAATAATTAAAAAGAAAAAGAAATTTTTTTGATGGAAAATTGATTTCTTAAGTGGTTTTGGAGGTGTCTAGTTTTGTAATTTTTGGATTAGTGGTTCCTTAAGTTCTACTATAGAGAAAAAAGTTGTATTTATTTGACACATTTTTTTAATATTTTTTTAGAGTGATTTACTTGTTTTTTTTTAATTTGTTTATTAGTCAATTGTAATAGAAATACTTGAAAACTATTTTAGTTTGCAATGATGGATGATTTTGGTAATTGTGAAAATGAAACTTTCTTTTACTTGATGCTTATTGTTGAATCATATCGAAATTATCTTGACGATCTACGAACATCAAGGAAAACTCATTAGGAGGAGTCTCGAGGTTGTAGCCTTGAGTACCCCCCTCCGACGATCAACTTAGTCTAGGTTGATAATATAGAGGATGTATGTGTATATGTATGTAGTATCCTCGGTAGACTACGCATCCTTATAAGGCATGATAACCTGGTTAGGCGAGGCCTCTCGATTAGAAGGGCATCTTAATTTGGTGGGGCGCCCCTATTAGGCAAGTCTTCTTGTTTAGGTAGGATATAAGGTATCATCATACCTTTAAACGTGGCATCAATTTTAGACAGGAAAACAGAGTTTAGTCAAGGCCCTCGATTAGACGGGGCCCGATTAGGCAAGGTATAAGGTATCATCATACCTCGTACCTTTTATAACTTTGGGACTATTTAGGCGGAATCTAAACTCAATTAGGTGAGCTAAGGTGGAACTTAGATGTTAGTTAACGAGCATCTTGGTTCGGCCAGGCTTCATGTGGAACAACAAGCATCTCGGTTAGGCCATGCCTACGTGGCAACAAGCATCTTGGTTAGGAGAGACCTCATGTGATCCAGTAGAGGTTGCAATTCCTTTCACCTCCCAAAACACGACATGAAAATAATCAGGTTTTGGGTTGTCATTTCTAACCCACATAATATAAATTTACAATTGAACATGTCAACCCATTTACAAAACGTCAACCGTATTAGATGAATGACGGGTCATGTTCATGTTACACGATTCTAAGAGTGCCCGGGTTAGCGGTGATGTTTATTACACAAGAAACATATCATGTCCAGGGTTCCTCAATTTTAATGTGCCAACTTGACATGATTACCACCCTTGTTGAAATCTAATCATTCCTGAAGTTCATAGAAGCCATGTGCTTCATGCCCAAAAATTCATTTATGTGCCTTACAATTAACAGCTTCAATTATTAGTAGGTTTGGGATGGTTAGAAAATAATCATTTTTAAGGTATATTTTTTATGTCTGCCAGTTCCAAGTTTCAAACTGTCTGCTAAACCGATAAACCATGAAACCATTAAAGCCAAACCGTAAATCAAACACATCAATCTCATACCGCTCAACTTGCCTCAGTTTAGACACATCAATCAGCTTCAACCATTTTTAGACACCTAATTGATAACAAGTGAAGTGTCTATAAGTCTTGACACCTTTCTTTTGATGACAATATTTAACAAATAGTTGAACCTTTTTTTTTTGTTAATTACATAAAAAAAACAAATATTATAACTATTTTAAGAAGGATCCAGTAATATACTTGGGACCATATTTGATTTGATCATATAAGAATGTAGTTTGTCTTGACCTAAAAGAAAATCTTAAGGCATAATAAAGCCACTAACATTCCATAATCTTAAGGACCCAATAATTATTACTATATTCCTTTAATATATAAAATATAATAATTAAAAAAAAAAAAAAAGTGAGCACATCCCATTGAAGCATGCTCTAAAATTTGTACAAGTTTCCCTCCATTCTCTCTTAAACTTTCACCTTCCAAAAATCATTTTTCCACACTACTAACCCTATACTAACTTGTACCCCATGCAATAACACTTGTACATCTCTTCAAAACATCCTATTCCACCCCTTGAAAAAGACCCAACTTTCTTTTTTCTTCTTTTTGGTCCATTCTCAACATCATCATCAAAGCTGACCAACTTATATACACCCAACAGATCCACAATCCCCACCTTCCCCACAAACACAATTCACCATTTTTAACCAAATTTCACACATCAAGAATAAAGCTTCAATCTTTCATCTTCAGGTAAGTTTCTTCATCACTTTCTTTCAATCAATTCTTCATGCATTACCATTTTCTGCTACAAGTGTTCACTTTTTGAATCAAACTTGTACAAACCGAATTCGGGTTGTAATAAAGTTTCAATCTTTGGTATCACATTGACTGAATTCCAAATTCCAACTTCGGTTTTCGAATCAGTTCTCTATGCATTACCATTTTCTGCTACACGTGTTCACTGTTTGAATTGCACTTGTAATAAAACGTCATTTTCGTTCCTGAGGTTTGGCTAGTTTTGCGATTTTAATCCCATAGTTAGTTATTCCGCATCTGAATCCAAAACGTTTGAAATATTGTCATTTTCATCCGGTTCGTTAACTCAATCCATTTTTCTCCGTTAAGTCAAGAATATTTTCATTTTTTTTAACTTGAAGGGCAATTCGGTCTTTTTCACTTTACGTACAAGCATTTAGCATAATGTACAACTATTCAAAACTAGTTAAGTTAACAAAAAGACGAATATACCCCTAACTTAACTTCAAATTTTCAACTTTTAAAAAATCAAATTTTGAATAACTCAACCGATTCGATGAATACTTATGATTGTTACAAATAATAATTCAACAATATAACATAAAGAAACATGTGCACACAAGAATCACACACTTTAAAACCAAATCATTGTATTTCATACATTGCATTATAACAAAAGCTTACACCTTCTACACACACACACTAAAACAAACAAACAAATTGGAGTCCAACTTATGGTGATTGAGCCTCCACACTCAATTCTATGTTTTCTACTATTACCCTCTTTACCATTGGGGGTAATATCGTAAATACAGGCGAGTTGCCGATGTATAATTACACTCTGTAAAAAAAAGTAAAATTATGTTCTGTGCAGGATTTGGCATATTTTGAGGCCAAATATGTTATGTGGGAAATTACGAATATACCCATATTCGCAATTCGCCAAAAATTAACAAACGAAAACAATGCAAGTCAATAAAGTGGTAAACAGTAAACACACACTGGAGATTTATGTTGTTAGATCTACTAAACATTCTAGAATGTACCGGAACATTCTAGATTTCGATGCAGATCTTGATCAAACCTTTTTGTGTAAAAAGTCAGGCTGAGAATGACTGCAAATCCAGTTATCAAGGGGAAACTCTACATGCTCGCAAAATCTGGATAGGGGTAGTTTGGGAATTTTGCTCAAAGGCAATGAAGAAGGGCGCGTTTGCAGGGTGGATGCGCGGTTTTAGTGTTTTGTTTGGGTGGTGTTTCCATTCCGAGTGTTTTTAGTAGAAAGCTCCGTTCCTGAAAACGCACATAAAAAAGATAAAAAAAATAATCATGAATTGGGGTGCTAAACGGGTTGTATGCGTTGGTTAAGGGGTCAAACTTGACACCAACCTGAAAAACGTGCCAGACATAACAAGAACATGACAAGAATATTATATTACTTGGTTGACACGAACACAACCTGATTTTTATATATATATTTTTTTATTTTTTGCACACTAATACTCCAAAATTACAAATTTGCAAAGAAAGATACAAATCATATAAACTCAACAGCGTTTAAATTATAAAGTTTTTAAACCTTGGCGTAAAATGCCAACTATTTTGATATGACAAAAAAAAACGCATTTTAAAATAATTGAAAAATAAATAGGTTAAACGGGTCAACCAGTGAACGGACAAGTCAAACCGAAACCCAATTATCATTCAATTTACCATAATCTTTTGCACACCTGTAATAACAGAAGTATGAACCCTAACTTGATCCTTAAGGTTTTCCTAAGAACCCATTTAGATGAACTGAATTGAACATAACTCTTTAAGGGCTTGCTTTATGAGCACATATAGTCCATTTTGAACCATATACTTTGTATGATTAAAAATTTCTAGAGGTTTTTGACAAGATAATGACAAAAAATAATCATTTTCATTGGTGTTATATATGTATAGCATGTCGTAAATAAATCCATTTAGCCATGAGATACGCGAAGTCGCAAATCTACTTGTACTTGTGTATCAAACTTTTTCCCGTTAATAATGATTTAAAACTAATGTGATATGTGACAACATATAGATTTGTGTGTTGTTATTTGTGTATAGGGCTGTCCATTTTTACCCGAATACGAAGGGTCGAAGCCACCTGAACCCGAACTAGAAAACACCCGAAAAACCCGAACCTTAAATGGGTCAGTTATCGGGTCTCTTTTTCCCAGCAAAAAACGTGAACAACCCGACCCAAAAAAACGCAATACCCGAACATTTATTGTCTTTTTCATAGATGTGTTTTAGTTTTTGGTATTTGAAACATTAAGTTTTAGGACTTTTGAACATTATCATATCATATTGTCAAATGATATTTGAGTTTTGATGATAATTCTTCAATAGCATGATGAATTTTGTAAAAAGAACATTTTTTTCATTTTACATCTAAACCCGGAAACCGAACAACCCAACCCGAACTAACTAGAACGCGATCAACCCGAACTTTTAATGGGTCAGTTATCGGGTCACTTTTTCCCAGCCAAAAACCAGAACCCAAAAAATTTGAACCCCGAAAAAAAAAAAACCCCAAAGAATACCCCTTTTTGTGTATGGATTCAAGTATGCATCATTATTTGCATATAAAATGGAAGTTTTAAGGTTTACGTGGGTAAAAGTAAATACGTGACCAAAGATTTGCGTATCTCATGGCTATACGCGTGAAACTGTTAACCGAAACTTACACTTTCCGAAAAGTGTGGGCTTGGGATCCCTGCAGCCATTGTTTTAAACATGGGGGTCACTTGAGCGGGTGAATTGAACTCCGAATTTGGCAAAGGACATACGACATCAATATCATTATCAAATCCCTCACAAGAACCTAATATATATGTAACAAAAACAAAACATAGGTCCATAATTGCCATCACAAACGCCAAAACGACGACAAAATAGAAGAATTTACCTTCGTTTGTTGTTGAATCGGGTATTATATTACTTTTACCATCGACATTATTATCTTGAACCGGTTCCATTTTTTCAATCGCTTGGGAAAGAACCGTTGACCCTGTACTGTAGTCAGAACCGTCTGGGGATCCTTGATATAAATCTAGTTGCCTGCACAAATTAATGTATATTTACCATTATGTGTTTTAGATCATAGTTAATAGTGAATAGCGAACGATAGTGACAAGCAACCTATACGCTACGTCGCGATAGCAATGAAACAGCGGGCGCTATTTGAACTTTAGTGATACACTAGAAGAAAAATTTATAAATATTTTATATGTATATTGTATCCAAATACGGTGCTTTTGTACGTATATTTAACAAAAAAACCTAAAATCCAGCTATTGTATACGTATATTTTATCGATATTTATATAAAACCAAAAAAAACAAAAAAAAAATGATGAGCGCTTTGCTACGGTATTCGCTATAGCGCTCGCTATGAGCTATTAACAACTATGTATTAGACATAAAATTATAATCATTGCAGGTGAAGTCGCAATTATGCTCCTTATCTACTACCTCCAAGATTGCTGGCTGCCTTCATCGCAACTTCTTACGTCCATATCGGAAACATTGAATCCAAGAGCATCACTTCCTTTTGATTGTTTTAGAAAATCTTGAACGGCCTGAACGTTAAACAATTAAATACAACGGTTTTACATTTTTCGACAAAAATAAGAGAAAAATACTAGGGAGAAATCCAGTGCTGTAAGAATCCCTAGGCGCTAGTCGGCCAGTGGGGTACCGACTAGCGATTAATTGGATTGGGATTTTATATATAACTTTCAGTTTTATATGTATATACACACGTTTTATATGTATCTTTAAGTAGACATGTTTTAACACTTTCTTCGACTCGTAATTGGCTATTTTTGGCCAATTAGGACTGGATTTGACCACTGTTGACCATCTACTGATTAATTGCCGGAATTTACAGGTTTTGGTCAAGAATCTGGCTGGGACCGCTAGACTGCCACCGACTTTTGGCCAATTAGGACTGGATTTGACCATTGTTGACCACCTACTGATTAACTGGCCGAGTAGATTAAAATTAGTTGGTGAGTCTCCGACTAACAACAAATCGGTGACTAATCAGAGGCTAGTAGGGATTTTTGCAACCATGTAGAAATCTTTTCACCTTGCAAGCATCTTCATAACTCTCGTTTGTTTTCTCCGTATTGACTTTAATCGCCAGTGAGCTAAGTAGTTCCGCTTGTTGTAGCAATGCAATAATCTTCGGATCGTCTTTCTTCAGAAATGTTCCTTTAAAAACATTAATCATTAGTCGCCGTTTTATAAAACCGAAATATTATACTTTCAACTGCACTTTTTATGACTAAAAAGTTTCGTGTATGTCGAATACTGGAATTACCATCTTTCGACACCTCGTCAGTTTTGGGATGAAGCTGCGTTGTAGTTGCGTTAATGTTATGGCATTTCTGTAAAATTACAGTGAATGGAGGTCTAAGTTGCTGATAATCTTCTGTTGCATCCGGGATATGTTTCCTCCTATATAAGAATAACGTGATTGACGTTAACAATGTGATCTTGAGTTTATTACAAAAACTCGAAATCTATATAAAAAATACCTCATCTTCGAAGGAGACATTTCCAGAAGCGTTTCTGAATCGTGAACATTGTGAAGTCTGGTCCTTTTGTTGTTTGTTGCGGTGTAAAATTTGTTGTTCTCTTTCGCCAGCGCTTCGTTCTTTGCTCTCTTCTTGCACAAAGTGGAGAACCGATTCTTAACCGCATTATCCGTCCTACAAACATCGCGGTCAAACTAACGGTCAATGGACGGAGTGTTGTAAATTGATGCGAAGTGCAAACGTGAATGGTGTAAGTGTGCAATGTTTTCTTAGGGGCGTGTAAACTGATATCAGTGTCAAACCACAGGGATGTAAACTGGCGTTTACTCTTTTGTAATTTATTGATTTTTTTTTATCTTTTTTTATCAAAAAGTTGGTAATCAAATACAGAGTAGAAGATTATTTACCTGCCTGAAACCACTTTTGCTATTTCGGTCCATCTGTTGCCAAAAATCTTTTGAGCCTGCAAACCGTCTTCTTATATCAGTTTATCGTATAGCTAATTTATAAATAAAAAATAAAAAAAGATTTACAACAACCATATGCTTAAGGTCATGATGAAGATAATTTCATGTTGATAGAATCATAAATTTTAAGTAGAATAAAAGGATGTTTTTACAGTGATACCTCGCATAAAAGCATGTCTTCCTCTTGTGACCAACCGCCTTTTTTGAAATCCGAATTCAAATAAGTGAACCATCTGTATTCTCAACACATACCCAAATCAAGAATTAGCAAATAGTACCAAAAATACATATTATTATTATTTTTTTTTTTTGTAAAACTTTATTTTTTTACCTTCGTCTACATTGTCGTGTACTTTTATCTTTAAACTTCGACGCAACAATAGCCCAACTGTGAATAACACTCATCATCAATCGTATCCGTCCAATCATCAACATATATCCAAAAAACTTTTAACAAATCATCAATAGATTTGAAAAAACTTTATGAGATTTGAAAAAAGAAAATCATACTTGTCGGTTCCATGGATACCAATTTGTTCCCTCAATATATCATCTTCCTGAAAAACAAACACAAACCCATATCAAACAAAATGATCATAATCTACAACCACCATTAATAAAAAAAAATCAATCAGTTAATTAAAACGAACCTCTTGAGACCAAGAAACTATATGCCTCTCTTTCTGCTTCTGAGCTTCACCATTACCATTACCGTCACCGTTATTGTTATTATTATTACTACTACTGTTATTACAACTACTAATACTATCACACCCTTTGTTCTTCATACTCTGCATCTTTCACCAACACCACCTAAAAACCCTAACTTTGGCATGCTAAAGCATACAAACTCTCTTAAAAGTTCATAAAAATCACAACAAAAGATGACCAAAAAAAAGCCTCAAAAACTGAAAAAAACCCTCTTTTTAGGGCAAAAAGTTTAACACACTCCTGTTCAATTCAAACACAACACCACATGTCTCCAAATGCCTCAAGATTCAAACTTTCTGATTGATTCAAACTTCAACACCCTTGAAACCCTAAAAACACACAAAAAAATCCCAAAATATCAGAAACCCTAAAATCAAAAACTGATTAAAAATTGATTATGTTAAAGATTATATCAACAGATTGAATAAAAATCATACCTTTTGATTCAAACATCAACAATCTTGAAGCCCTAAAATTAAAGAAATGATTAAAAATCATTCACAGCCATCAAAAACTAAAATTAAAAACAGATTAGATTATATCAGATTAATGGGTTGAATAAAAATCAAACCTTTTCAATCAAACATCAACAATCTTGAAACCCTAAAATCAAAAAAATCAAGAAAATGATTAAAAATCATACACAGACATATAAACTTTCAATCAAACACAGATTAGATTAAATTATATTAATGGGTTGAATAAAAATCAAACCTTTTGAATGAAACATCAACAATCTTGAAACCCTAAAATAAAAAAAAAATCAAGAAAATGATTAAAAATCATACAAAACCATGTAAACTTTCAATCAAACACAGATTAGATTAAATTATATTAATGGGTTGAATAAAAATCAAACCTTTTGAATGAAACATCAACAATCTTGAAACCCTAAAATAAAAAAAAAATCAAGAAAATGATTAAAAATCATACACAGGCATATAAACTTCCAATCAAACACAGATTAGATAATATTAGATTAATGGGTTGCATAAAAATCAAACCTTTTGAATGATAAGAGTCTCTGTAGA
The DNA here is from genome assembly GCA_030545235.1 of Helianthus tuberosus. Taxonomy (NCBI): domain Eukaryota; kingdom Viridiplantae; phylum Streptophyta; class Magnoliopsida; order Asterales; family Asteraceae; genus Helianthus; species Helianthus tuberosus. Next base: position 196,410,697 of record CM060448.1, on the reverse strand, counting down.
TCTGAAAGATGATATGAAAGTAAACCCCAAGTGAAAACAATCAAGAAAGAGTGTTGAAACTGGAGATAGTGAAATAAAAACAGGGTATTTTGAGGATGAAATAATAATTAAAAAAAAATCAAAGGGTGAAGTCTAGAGAAAAGTGTGGATGGTGGTGGGGTTGAGAGCGCGGGTTTGAGTGAGAGTTTGAAAAATTGACGCTGAAATCCACGAAGAAGTAGAGAGAGAGAGAATCAATGAGAGAGAGAGAGTAAATTCGCCATTGTTATTTATTGTTGGGGTGTGGTTTTTATTTTTATTTTTTACGCTCCGGTGATGGTGGTGACTGGTTTTCACTATGCATTTCTTGTGATTTATGTAAATGTCAAAAAATTTGAATGAAATTTTATGCATCTGTTCTGTTCTCATATTAGTTGTATTGAACAACTTTTTTCGCCAACATACCAATTAGTGGTTTAACTAATTAAGTCCAAAATTTAAAAGTTTAACATTCCGAGTCATTAACCGTTCATTTTATAACTTTATGAGTCCCTGTGTTTTAGCGGTTTAACCACTTAAGTCCAAAATTCAAAAGTTTAATGTCCCGAGTCCCTAACCGTTAATTTTATAACGTTATGACTTATGAGTCCTTGTGTTTGAGTGGTTTAACCACTTAAGTACAAAATTCAAAAGTTTAACGTCCCGAGTCACTAACCGTTCATTTTGTAATGTTATGAGTCCATGTGTTTTAGTGGTTTAACCACTTAAGTCCAAAATTCAAAAGTTTAACGTTCCGAGTCCCTAACCGTTCATTTTATAACGTTTTGAGTCTATGTGTTTTAATAGTTTTAACCACTTGAGTCCAAAATCAAAAGTACAACTGTTAAAAAGTTGGACTCAAAATATTATAAAATGAGTGGTTAGGGACTCAGGGCGTTAAAACTTTTTTTATTTTGAACTTAAGTGGTTAAAACAACCAAAAAGTAATTTATTTACTCTTTATTAATTGAGGACTCATCGATTTGCTATTGGTTTGAGAAAAAAATTATAGAAGCATGAATCCTGATATAGTGATACTGCTTACATTGAGACGTGTTTGAATTAGAAGCAATACTCACATCCGCTTATAAATTTCTAAAAACATGTTTTTGGTAAAGGAGCAATTTTATATATACCCTTACAAACTTGCAAAATATCCTGAGATATAGTGATACTACTTACTACAAAAGACAATGTCGGTTGTGGTCTTCCATTGGCCAAAATGGGCGGCTGAATTTAATAGGTTTTTTTTTTTTTTTTTTTTTCTTTCCATTTTGCCCTTAGCTCAAACTAAAATTACGCTTTTGTCTCCGGCTCAAAATTACGCTTTTGCCCTCAGGTCAAAATTACGATTTCGTCTGCCACTCTCCCATTGGGCCAACCAGTTTAATATTTTATATCCATTTTAAAATGACGGTTTTGCCCCCAGCTACAAATAATATTACGATTTTGTCCCAAATAAAAATATTTTTTTTCCCCAGCTAAAAATTACGATTTTGCCATCTGTTAAAAAATGTTATTTTTCCCCGTAAAAAAAAATACGATTTCGCCCTCAGTTGAAAAATACGTTTTTCCCCCATTCAAAATAAAATGATTCAAAAATACGATTTTGCCCTCGGTTCAAAATAAAATTTTGCTTTTGCCTCCAGCTTAAAATTACGATTCTGCCCGTCGTTCAAATTTATATTACGCTGTTACCCTAGGTGCAAAATTACGAATTTGTCCCTATTAAAATTTCAAATTCCCCCCCCCCCCCCCCCTTCAAATTTACAGTACTGCCATAACTGTAGCTTTTGTCAATTTAAGATTTTACCCCAGTCAAAAAATACAACTTTCCCTCAATTAAAAATTACAATTTTGCCATTGTTTTAGTTTTTTTTTTCAAAAATATAAAAGTGTTTTCTTTTAATTGGTTGACTCAATTTAGTTGTTTTTCGTGTCAATGAGCTGCTGCCTAACACTCGCTCATTATTCGTCCACCGCCCCGCAACGCGGGCGGGGCATCTAACTAGTTTTATACATATACACATACAAAGTTGTAAATATCATAGATACTCTTACAAAGTAGTTGAAATATCATGTATACCAAATTTATTAAAGACAATTTAATAAATGACAATTTTACCCTTTTTCTAAAACTTTGAAATCGCATATATGACCTTTAACTTCAAATATTATATTTACTTATTTCTGGTTTAATTTATTTAACTCAAATATAATATGTGGAGTATACTATTGTTTATAGGTAAAAATAAATAAAATAAAAATAGGTAAAAACAAATTTAAGCTAAAAACATTTTATATAAAAATATGTTGTTAAAAGATAAGCATATATGAAAACTTGAAGTTAAAGCATATATGAAAGCTTGAAGTTAAAAAAATAAGAGTAAAATGATCATTTACTAGATTGTTTTTAATAAATTGGGTATATTTGAAATTATAACTATTTTTAAGGGCATATTAATGTGATATTTTTAGTTTTGGTTGAGTATATATGAAATTGATTATTTGGTAGATACATGGAATTCTTTTACATGTCTTATCATGTTCCGTCTTCGAGTGTACATGGTACAAGGTCGATTGTCGAGTCTCGAGTATTGTTCGCCCTGGCCAATTACTCCCCGAGTAATCTCCGCTTCCCAAGTACTCCCGAGTACTCTCAAATCCGACTAGGGAGCGCCTAGCGACTTTTGCAACCATGTCATGTCATCGTCAAAAAAATAATATCCTCTTCTAAAATTATATGGTGTTACTCGGCTTTCGGATACAACCATAACATATTGGTGAACATATGTTCTTTGTTTCTAATATGTTGTAACAATTAACAAATGCAAATGGATTATATGCTTACAAGCGTCAAAAATGTTACTTTCTCACAAAATTATAATCAAGTAGTATACATGGTATAAATCATAATTGTCGTCAATGAACGGGCCGGCATGCTTTGTCGTGCAAATAATATAAATTTTATTTTATTATGTCTTTTGCAGCCCTATTTATTCTTTTTAAAATGACTTAAAAGTTTGTTTAAATACTATTTAATCAAGTTATATAAATCCATAAATAAAATAAAATAAAAAATTGGGTTACTTTGGTTCGCTTACCGGATAAAACCGAACCTATAACCCATGTTTCGATTTGAACCATTTTCCTCTTAGATAGAAAGGAGACACCATATCATAAGGGCACTAGACCACTATGTCATGGGTGATCGTCATCTATCTGATACACAGTTCCAAACAATGATGTTTTATAAAGAGTGTTTTATGTTGCTTAGATCTTCGAGTTTAAGATGACTAGGCATAATAAGTTTGTAATGTGGACTAATATTTTTTAAGGGTATTGATTAATCAACTTCTTAAATTGGTTAAACAAATTTCCAATTTTTACCTTTGTGTTCAAGTTGTATTGAACTTAAGATTATAATTCAGTGGATTCAATGACTCGGCTTTTTAAGATGTTTGGACAATACTGAATAAAACTACATCGTATGGAATACGTTCTTTCCACATGTTTGAGGGAGAATGTGAAATCTAATTGATAGTAAAGAATGCCCATGATGTAAGTTTTTGAAACCCTGACCGTGATATTCTTTGGCATTGCTAGATCTTGATCAATATCGCAAATCGTTTGTATGATGTATACTCTCCAATGTTATATACTTAGCAAATATGGGGTTTAGAGATAAAATATGCAACTTTACCAATAAAAACACTAAATTCACTATCCATCAACTATTGAGTACATAACTAGTAATAAGACCCGTGCACTTTGCGGCGCGGGTACCTCGCAAATATCGAACGGATTATTCCAAGCGTTATGTGATATGTTAACCATATAGAAACACACGTTTTGAAGTATTCGATTGAACTCAATGTATCATATAGTTGCATTGCGATTGGATCAAAACGTAACGTAAATCGAATTTATATCGTACAATCATAACGTATTATACGCGACCCGACTAACTCAAATTTATATCGTCAAGACAAAAACTCTCGAGGGGGTCAAAGAGTCATTTACAAAGTTCATAAAAAGTTAAGTGGTTAAAAATTGCATTTTCTAAACTTAAGGCTAAGAAAGGGTAAAGATAAAATTTGGAGTTAATTTCCAAAATCGTCTCTGAGGTTTGGGCATACTTACCATTTTCGTCCAAAATGACACTTTTGTTCCAAATTGCCCTCAACGTTTGTAACTTTTTGCCATTTTCATCCAAACTACTAACTTAGTTTATTTTTTCTGTTAAATTGAGGCTATTTGGATGAAACTGGCAAATATAAACCCACATGGACGATTTTGGCAATTTACTTAAACTCTTTTAAATTTCTTTTATTTAATTAATTTTGTTACATATATAATAAAAAAGAATATACATGCAATTTTTATAAGAAAAAAATAATAGTTTTGTCACATAATTTTTATAAATTTTCATCCAACCACTAACTAAGTTAATTTTTCTATTAAGGCGAAGGATGTTTATAAACTAAGACATAAATTAATTTTTAATTTTTTATATAGATCAGTTTTATAAAAATAAAATCTACTTAAACCTTTAAATTTTATAAAACTAAAATGCTGGTAACCATATTGAAAAAGGTCAAATAAAAAATTCTTATCATATGTACCAAGTTTGTAATTCATCTTCTACTCTTTTAAATTCGCTCCTAAGGAAAAACAGAAGCCAGTGACCCCCCCCCCCCTATCAAACAATGTATCGTTACCAAACCTTAAAATTACCCACCAAATTGTAATTATAATGCTATGAACCAAAAGTTTCTTTATTCAAGTCACTCAGAATAAGTATTAGTTAGTTACCCTCATAATTTTAATTAAATAAATATTTTATTTCTACCAACATATTTCATAGGTGCTCAACACATTTAAAAAATATGTAACGTTTTACAATTTTTTTCTATCTCTACAACTGATAAATACTAAAAGTTGTAATCGATTGTTATGTGTTGCACACCAATGACGTTTTCTCTTTATAAAATTGATTTATATAAAGAAGCTGTAAACTAATTTCTGTCTTAATTTATAAAATTTAAAACATCCTTCAACTTAACAGAAAAAATAAACTAAGTTAGTGATTTGGATGAAAATTTATAAAAATTATGTGACAAAACTATTAATTTTTTTCTCTAAAAACTCCATGTATATTCTTTTTTATTATATATGTAACAAAAATAATTAAATAAAAGAAATTAAAAAGGGTTTGAGTAAATTGCCAAAATCGTCCCTGTGGTTTTATATTTGCCAGTTTCATCCAAATATCCTCAACTTAACAGAAAAAATAAACTAAGTTAGCCGTTTGGATGAAAAAGGAAAAAAGTTACAAACGTTGGGGACAATTTGATACAAAAGTGTCATTTTAGATGAAAATGGCAAACGTGTGCAAACCTCAGGGACGATTTTGGCAATTAACTCTAAAATTTGATAAAGTTTTGGGGTAAAAAGGAAACTATAACAAAGTTGGGGCTGAAAAGTAAACTACCACAAAGTTGGGGTGTCAAAAGCAAACTATTTGTAAAATGGAGTAGTAGTTTAGGGACTAAATTTACCATTTTATGAAACTTTGAATATACCAAAGTCAAGGGGCTAAAATTAAAACATCCATGAAAGTATGGGGGGAGGAAGGCAAAGCCGGTGTCGTCAAGACAAAAACTCTCGAGGGGGTCAAAGTGTCATTTACAAAGTTCAAAAAAAGTTAAGTGGTTAAAAATTGCATTTTCTAAACCTAAGGGATAAGAAAGGGTAAAGATAAAATTTAATAAAGTTTTGGGGGTAAGAAGGAAACTATAACAAAGTTGGGGCTGAAAAGGAAACTACCACAAAGTTGGGGTGGCAAAAGCAAATTATTTGTAAAATGGAGTAGTAATTTAGTGACTAAATTTGCTATTTTAAGAAACTTTAAAAATACCAAAGTCAATGGGCTAAAATTGCAACATCCATAAATGTAGAGGGGGAGGAAGACAAAGCCGGTGGGATTTCCACCGACTTTTTCTTTTAAGATGTAGTACAATTTGTAACCTTTCTATAGGTTTTTTTTTTTTTTGGATTATGTAACTTTTGAGTTTGGGATGAATCATAAGTGGTGCTGGTCTGTAAATATGTTAGTCCCATATTTCATGTGATTGAAATGCAAAGATATATAGGGTGGGAGGTATAAGGTATGTACACGAAAGAGGTTGTAGTTTTTAGAGTTGCTTAATTGTTTGTTAATGTAGATCAAAGAAACAATGCAAGTTTAGCGAAACCAAACAGACCATTGCACAAGTATATATAACATAGGACAAAATAGTATTTACAACTAGGTAATCTATGACATAGTAAGATGTCTTAGTTCTCAAAAAAATAAACCACACAACTTATCTTCATATATTGGTAGAGATGAGTATGTGTAGATAGAGTGATTTTGGTAGTCTAGCATTAGTTTGTCTATAAGCTTTAAACCCACCAAGTGGTTTAAGGGATTACATTTGACTAGTTTCTTACTCTAAGGCCTTATGATCTTCAATTATTATGTTTGTTTTGAATCTTATAAATGTTTGTGAGACATATTTTATTTCTCATAAACGCTTAGGGGTTGTTTTTGGTAGGTGACAAACCAGTAAAAGGTCTGTACCATTAAGAGCCAGTATATTGCTTAACCGTTTAGAGGCAAATGCTGATCAATTTAGATAAAAGGTCTTAACCATTCAGAATCAGTACAATGCTTAACCATTTAGAGGCAAATGTCTGAATCATTCAGACATCTGCTCGCAAAACAAACAGTCAGAAACCATTAAGTGTTGAACCAGTAAAATGTCTGAATCATTAAGAGCCCATTAAAAGCTGAAAAAACAACCCCTTACACAACTCTTCTAGTATGAGTTGTAATTTGGCTAATTACCCGCTTCAGAGTCTATAGTCTATCATCAATATTCTATTTGAATTGTGATGACGAGGGTAGCTCAAACCTCAATAAAATGACTGAGAATAATACATGATAGCTTAAAGGGTTAATAGGTTTAAAGGTTTAAAGCCCGGGAACTAAGGTAAGAGAGCACGTGTACAGTAATCAGTCACTTCACTGATTACTTGAACAACTCTCCCAGCCGCAATGTAACACCCTGAAAACGGGTTTGGTAATCAAACCCCGTTAATACTAAAAGACGGGTAAAGTACCGTTAGTGGTAAAAGTAACCCGGTGAATATTAGGATTTAAATAAATAATCCTAATATTAACTACAACGTGAATAAAAGCTTTTAAGGAAATGAGTTTATAAGAGGCCTGAGTTAACGGGACTTAAAATAAACCTAGTCATAAACTTCCGTGAACCCACTAAGTTAACTAGGGATGTTTAACCTAATTAATTAGAGAAAATAATATTTAAACAACAAGTTATAGCATTTTATAAATAAAGTTACAAACTTGAGGGGATAAAAAGGGAATATTAGAAACTTGATTTTTATTAAAAAAAAAAAAAACAAAACACTACACACACACTAAGTGTGTGTGCGTGTATACGGTCAGAAGAAGGAGCAAGAGCTCCAAACCCTAGCTCACCCAAATTCACCAAATTGAAGGCCAAGACTAGCTTAAATCAAATGCATGAACACGTACAAACGATCACCAAGTCGAGGGGATCGTAAGGTATGTCAAATTTTGTAATTTGGTGATGTTTTGAAATTATGATGAACACTCATAATCAAAATTCGGGGATGAATGTTGAATGTATGAGTGATATATGTGTTGAATTCATGTTTAGAAACAAACCCTAGTTGAAAACTTGGTGAATTGATGTTAGAAACTAGGGATTTGATGATCACCCTTGAATGTGCTAAGTGGGTTTTGACTAATAATGAAGATGATGATATGTTTGTGCTAGGAATCATCACTATTGATAGTTGAAGCTAGATACTTAAACAATTTGCAAGTTTGAGTATTGATCATACATGATCCGAAATGGGTTTTTGAATGTTATAGTGAAATTAGCGATTTATATCATGAATGTGATATTTGAAACCATGATATCAACTAGTTCGAATGTAAAGCTTGATTTGAATAGGTAACCGAATGAATGCCTAATGACATGATGAAACGGGTTTCACTCATAGATGGAACCCGTAGATTTTATGTAATAAAAGTATGAGTTGTGTAATTAGATGATTATACTTTTCACGAAATGGGTCTTGTATGATATAAAAGAATCGATGTTAAAATTGTGATATAGATGCTAGAAATCATATTACCTACTAGTAGGTGTGTAAAAACTTGATTTGTTAAGAGTTCGGATGAAATGTCGAAGTGAGTTCAATGAACCAAATATGCATTTGAATATGTTGATAAGTCAATTGACTTTTAGGAAGTAAAACTGACCAATGATTTGATTGAGTGATAAATTCGACATAAGACCCGTAAGGTGGGGTATTCATAATTGATAATGACTAATCTAACCGTCTTACGAATTATGATGATAGTTTGACGCCTAACAAGCTAGGTGGAAGCTTAACGAGGGAACGGGTCAAACGAATCAAGAAGGAAAGAAAAAGCGTAGTGCGGATGCGAGGTAAGTAAAGCTTACACCTATTTGTAGTATACGTATTTATTTTATAGGTGATAAATGCGAAAACGGAATATATCCGAAATATGGGTACGACATGAAACGAAATGAGTCGGAACGAATAAAACAATTAAAACCATGTATAATGGTGAAAAAAGGGCGAAATGGTAATTTAGTCATGAAATGACATTGGTAAAACGAGTTTTTGAATGGCTACTTTATAAGTAAGCCTAACGAATAAAGAGAGTTAATTAATGAAATGGTGGATGAATACCAGCCAATGTTAAGCGCAAAATGTTTGGTTGCTTAGATCAAACGGGTCGAATGGTAAAGTTGATACCATTTGACAAACGATGACTAATGAATGCTTGTCAAGTCTTATACTCATAGGATAAAATGGTTTATGAATTAGCGATGCTATGAATTAGCATATACGGACGCAAGGTATTAAAACGGGTCAAAATGTTGACCCGAGCCAGGTAGGTATAAATATGATTATAGCTAACGTACAAAATTTGGGCAAATAAGTAGCGTAGGTCCTTCATCGTAAATGAAAGGTTAAAATGGACTAAAACGCCCTTGTAAGCTAAACTGAACAAACGGCCTTTAAAGGTTGTTTGGAAATGAGTTTTATGATTAAATGAATGCTTACAATAAGTATAAGAAGGATAAAGATGTAGGTCTTTGGTCAAACGACTCTATATGGGTCTTACCGTAAAATAACAATCCGAGGAGTAAAACTCGGATTACATAAATCACTATATTAAATCCACCACAAATATAGTTGTGGTGGAAGAACACTTGATAAGAAATGTGGAAATATGATGCTAGAAACGAATGAATGCGGTTCGTGCGTGAAATAAGCTTAAATACCCTTAACGGGTCAAACTACTCATACGAGCGAAATTTGGTTTAAAGATGTATATAAACCCATGATTGGAACCTAATATGATAGACTATATTGAATTTAAGAGTTTCACGAGAATTAGGGGTCAAACAAACTTGTTTGTTTAATAAATACATGAACGGGTCAAAAATTTAGTGATTTTATTTTAAGCCGAAAGCTTAAAAGTCTAAAATTTTGTTAATCCGGATGTCGGATTTTAACTCCATGTGATGGAGAATTAAATTACGATCACGTAAGAAAAAGAATCGTGCAAATCAGATCAATAACGAAAGAGTTATGCTCGTTTTCGTAAAATCAAACGTAGCTGGGCGAATATGCAGCACTAGCATCAACTTTCTGTCAAAATAGGACCGTGGCGTCGCGCCACCGCCAGAGCCTTATGTCGTCGCGCGCGGCGACGACCTAAAATGTTGAAAATTTTGTTTTTTTGTTTAATTCGATTATTTGACCCAATTATCTTATTGTACTTGTTATTTAACTATCAAAACTGACTTCTAAGTTGGTTTTGATCATAGGTGAATGTCGAGAGTCCCGGATGAAGATCAAGCCGCGAGTAAGAACCGAACACACGTTAAATGAAGCTTCCGCGTCAAATCTTGAGTTGTTTTGCTAAAAGTGAATTATGTAAACACTTATAAATATGTTTTGTAATGTTGTAAACATATGGGAATGTTAGTATGACAAGTTTTTGTAAAGTCACATTTTAGCATTAAAATGTGTATTTTATGTTTAAAATCTTGATTAATTGAGACGGTCGTTACAAGTTGGTAATCAGAGCTCATGGTTAAAGAATAAAGTGTGTTCGGTTCGAGGCTTGATCACAAATCCGGTAAGTACATGTATATCAATGGTTTAGTATGATTAAAGTGTTGGGAACTGTAACACCCCGTGTTTTCATAAGTCAAAGTCAACGTCAAGGTGAAAGTCAACGACCGATTATTCGAATTTAAATTATAGTAATATCTTTATTTTAGTTGTATTATTTGGAGTAAGTGTTGTTAATTACAGAACGACGTGTGTTAATCACTATCTAAACGACTTACGACTTTGAACTATAGGAAGTAACAATGCGATAAAGTTAACTAATCGACAATCAAGCTATGCTACCCGACATCGAATCGAATCGAAACCCGAATTACGCATTTAAGATATTGTTATACGTGTGTGTGTGCCTTATGTGTTATTTGTGCGTGCTATAATTATATGTGTTGTAGAAATCAATCGAACTCAATCGAAACTCGAAACGCAATCAAACTCGAACCCGAACCGAAAACGAACTATGATAATTAGTGGAGAAGAGATAGCGCGAGATATGAATTAGTTGGGACTGAAAGTAATTTGACTAGGAAACCCTATCGTGACGAGCCGCTCGCAATCGAAATCGAAACGCCAAAAATCGTCGCGTCAAACAAGCAAACCAAGTGCCATCCGGCCGGATAGCCATCCGACCGGATAGCCACTATGTCACAGGTCAGGTGTCATCCGACCAGGATGTCATCCAACCGGATCGTCATCCGGGCGGTGAACCATCCGATCGGATAGCCCTTTCCTCTTTTGGAATCCTATAAATACCCTTGTCATTGTCATTCTTTCCACTTTTGGAAACCCTCTGTCCGAACTGTTCGTGCTCCTCACCTTTTCTTCTATTTCACTCAATCCAGGTAAGATCTCGTCCTAAATCTTGTACTTTCTTGATCTACACACACTCCTACACATTTCTATCTTTTAAATCTTAACTTTTAACCGTGAAATCACTAGATTTCGGGTGTTCTAGGATGACGTCATCATGTGTTCTTGAAGAACTTCATTTTTTGACTTCAATCTACCAAGAATAACCTGGATCTAACCGATTTCCACACAATCACGCAAAGATCTTGTAAAGGTCTCAACATAAGTGTGGTAGAAAAGGATTGAAAGATGGTTCCTGACTTTCTTTCAACTCTTTTACACTCATTACACTCAAAACCGATAGAATCGGACATGGTTCTAGTCTCCTACTCATCCTTAGTGTTGTACTAGTCCAAGATCCGGATTCTACTCACAAGACCACCGATCTCGGGTTAAACAAGAACAACCGTCCTGAGCCGGTAACTGGCCGAACTAGGGTGATTCCTGGTCGGTCTGGTCACTTGGGTCAAAATGGGGTTCCGTTGCTTAACACGATGTCAACACGTCTCGATAAAACGACAAACAACCAAAATGACCAAGTGAAAGACGAACGGGACAGCCGGAGCGGAATGCTATCCGATCGGACTACTGTCCGAACGGATAGGTTATCCGAACGGATCACACTTGGGACCCACACCTAAGCAACCTTATCTGAAGTTTGAGTATGGAATGAATTGCAATCCGATCGGACGACCATCTGTTTGGATTACTCTTCGGATCATGAGATACTAAGACTTCAAAGACTTAAACAATTTTCAACATGTTTAATAACAGGGTTGCCACCCGATCGGATGGACATCCGAACGAGTGACTCTTCTGCTGTGAACTTGCTTTCAATAAGTAACCTCATCACTAAGTCGCCGTCCGACCAGACCACTGTCCGACCGGATGACCATCCGAACGGATTGCCATCCGCACGACTAGTCATCCGATCGACCGACTTGATGGATAGAGATACTTCAATGTTTTCAAAATGCTACAACAAAAACTTCAAAAGTCAAACCATCATACACAAACACATCTTTCTCATAGGAAGAAATAATCCACTCGAATAGTCATCCGACCGGACAAGCTGTCCGAACGGATGACCATCCGAACGGGTTGTTATCCGCACGGATTGCTGTCCACTCGGATTGCCATCCGATCGAACTACCATCCGACTCACTCATACCTTGTATCGTTTTATGCGTCACTTATCGTTATGCTATCGAATCCATTCAGGCTAACCTCACTCGCTAAGCGCTCCCTTCAATCCATCAACCGCTGTGAGTATACTCGATCCCTTTTTGCTTTAAGCACTTTTGGGTGTTACATACGTTACAACTATTCAAATCACATCGAACACACTACTCAAAACTATTTGAACGCTAACCGTTAATGCGTGTTATACGTGGCTTATGAATGCTTGTTTGTTATGTTTACACATGGAATGTTGTCTACCTGCCTTAACGACGATAGTACTATAGTTTGGACTCAGCACCCGTTCACACAGGGGTTGTTAAGGACAATTACTTGCATGGATTACGGTGGTAATCATGTATTGCGAACTGCCTCGGGCAGTCAACCCGCAGTCATTGGTATCAATGGATCTATGTCGATAACTAACGTGCTTCATTTCACTATGTGTACGTGCTGGTTATGCGTAAACGAATTCGAACTCTATATGCTATTATCAAACTTGTATGCTCACCTTTACATTATATCTATTGACTTTTATTTTAACGTATGTGACAGGCGCTTGGGATGCACACGTATTAGGATGTTGAAGCTAGAATAAAGCTTTAGAGCCCAACAAATAGTTGTCTGTAGTGAATGGATCAAGGGTCTCTAGAAGCAGATAAACAATTGCTATATTTTAAATCTGAGTTGTCGGAACAGAATTATTTGCCTAGATTTTTATCTGTAATAATTTGTTTACTGTTTGAGGCACGGTATGGGACATGTTATTTAAATTGAATAGTAATGATAATTGTTATGGAAACTTCTGGACAATCTGTTTCGCTCATTGCCATGCCCCGATGATTCCGCCATCGGTTGGGGTGTGACAGATTGGTATTAGAGCCATAACTATAGGGAATTAGGCAAGACTCGACCTAGTCCGGGTCGATGTCTTAGAAACCTAGTCTATAGTTAGGAACCAACAGAACGACTTGTGCATAACCAGTAGGGACTATGTACGAGCTTATTTCCTCGCTATTCTCGCTTATGCTACACTATCACTACACTCGAATTAACAGTTATAAATAGGCATTAAAGTCGAGATTAGGTGTGAAAACCGCAAACTCCCGACTAAATTGCTTGATCAGTGTTGTTTTATCAACTTATCGATGATTTCTCCATTCTTTTTCAATAGCGAACGCTTGTTCAACGGGGGAATTATACCGAATCAGGAGTGAAATCCATATTTTGATGAATAATCTCCTCTATTTTATCAAAAACTGGGACGAAGTTGTTAAGCCAGGGGTGAAACCCTAACCTTGACGACTTGTTCCGCACCTTTTACAAAACTCCCACCAAAGACTCAACGGACTCCAATGACCTGAAGTCACGACATGACTAACGGGATGTGTGCCAGACGCCCAAGAATCGAGGCAAGGACACAGTCCTGAAGGTCAAACGTAGATGACAAGTCTTTGTGAATAGTTGAACCACTTTGGGTAGTCGAAGTCTACTAGCCGCAGACGATCTATCTCTCGATTTTTACGTGTTTCGATTCTGAGCCCGCAACTGCTGACTCTGATAATTCGTCGATTTTATGAGTTTATATGTGTGCTTACCTATTTATGTGTTTAATTTTGGAATTTACTCGATTTTGCTTTCACTTCGATCGACACATACCACTCGCACTGCATTTCTATCTCAAAACATCAACAAATCGCCGAATTATGGACGACTTTATGCTACGATATACGCTTATACTATGCTATTCTCGAACAATCGCAGGCTTTGAACGATAGGTTTCTGTATTCTGACTGCCTCTTGTGCTGAAATGTTTCTGTGATTCCGTGCTTATGTGTTAATGTGATTATGTGCTCTACGTGCTTATGTGTTTATGTGATTTTTTGCTCTACGTGATTATGTGTTTACGTGGATAAGCGTGTTCCTGAGCTTTAGTGATAATAGACGTGTGAGGTGAGATTCGAATAGGGCTGGGCAAACTGCTCGCCGCTCGTCGCTCGCTCACATTTGCTTGGTAATTGCTCGCTCAGTTTTAGGCTCGATTGTAAGCGAGCCAATCCGCTCGGTTCGATTTAAAAACGAGCCAAGTATGAGCAAAGGTCCGCTCGGCTCGGCTCGGCTCGAATTTTTTATACTTTATATTTTAATATATATATATATATATATATATATATATATATATATATATATATGTAATATATTATTTCTTGTAATTATTATTTTATTGAATATATGGATTAATATTTTGTATTTAGCTCAAATAATAGTTAGCCCAAAATGTGAAGCCCACCACTCCACCCCTAAGCCCCTAATTCATAAATCTTCTTTTGCCCTAGATTTAAACAAATTAACGCAACAAAAGAGCACAGGCGTTCTGTCTATAGTCCACCTCCACCCTAAACCATTCGCCATCATCTTGCCATCCACGAGCAGCGGAGCCGCACAGACGCACGTACGGCGGCGTTGTTTCTTCATCCTCGGCAATCTTTTCATCCTGGTAATATCGTAAATACCATTTTTTTTTCAACTCTATTGTTCCACGTGTATGACTTGCAATCTAAATGAATGAGATAAAATTACTTACTGATATCTAGATGCAGAGGGTATTAGGGTTATTTTATATTGTGTTTGATGTTCAAGTATGTGTTTTTATAATGGTTTGGATCTATTGTGCACTTAGGCATAGATACAATCAGAAAGATGTTTTTTTTGGTTGTGGGGTGGGGGTATTTTGTGATCCATTTTGAATTTGGATTTCATATTTTGTGATTCATATCATGTTTGTAGAATGTCGAGTAATAAGGAACCAGATGTAATGGAGACTGTTGATGTTGATTTAGATTATGAAGATAATATTGAGCTAGATGATGGGTTATTAGATAAGGACGATGGAGCGTCGCCCGTAGGTAAAAAACGAAAGCGAAAGAATGCTTCTGATGTGCATCCACATTTTGTTGAGGTTGAAGGTTTGTATAAAGGAAAAATGGTAAAAAAACATGAATGCATACATCTAGATTATGAACAATTTACCTTTTTTCTGTAATATATATCTAGATTATGAACAATTTACAGCCTTGATTATAACGTATTTTTGTCCATATTTTATTATTTGACCCGTTTTAAAATATTTTGACTAGTTGTGTTTAATTGGTTGGTTTGACAGGTTATATTTGTCAATCTTTTAGAAGGATTTTGCTAATGAAGATGGGATTTTGCTGATGAAGACGCTATATGTTGCTTTAGTGTTAAGATGTTTTTTTTTTTGTATTTGAAATAATCAGTTTTATGTTCGTATTTTGGTGAACTTATTATGTAACTTGATTGGATTTTGCTGAATGATTCACGGTAATGACCTTTAAATTTGAAATCTTTATACCATTTTTTTAATTTGAAACTGAAACTGAGCGAAACTGAGCAAAATCGAGCTGCTCGGTTGTAAACCAAGCGAGTTCGAGCAACGATTTTTGCTCGTTTCATTAAATTCGATCCGAGCAGAGCCGCTCGGTTTAAATTCGAGCCGAGTTCAAGCAGAGCCTTGCTCGGTTCTGCTCGGCTCGTGAACAGCCCTAGATTCGAATACATGTGTTGAGTCCTGTGACGATGTCTGTTGCAGACTATGTCATCTGGATCCCGTCATCCCCTACTTTCTCGTCAAGAAAAGAGAGACAAGCGCCTTGCTGCTATCATCGCAAAAAGTGTAGCAAAGGCTGTGAGTGATGTCTACGAAAATGTCAGCAAATCGTCCGAGGAGTCAAGAACCGAAGCTCCTAAAGTTGCCGCCAAGACTCCCTTCAGTTTCAAGCAATTCAAGTCGTGTGGGCCAAAATAATTCACTGGCGAGGGAGGTCCTACTGCATTATTTCACTGGTTTGACTCCATTGAGGTTACTCTGCGACAGAGCGGTTGCCCTGATGACCTCCGTACTCTGAATGCTACCGACGTTTTCCAGTCCCGTGCACTAGACTGGTGGACGGCCGAGAGGAACAAGCGAGGGAACGATGCAGCCTACGGTTTGTCGTGGGACGAGCTCAAGGAAGTTATGCTGGAAGAATTCTGCCCTCCTCACGAACGTCAAAAGCTGGAAGATGAATTTTGGCACATACAGCAAAAGGATGGTGACAATGCTGGCCTTACTGCTCGTTTCAAACAGCTTAGCATTATCTGTCCCGATCAATTCAAAACTCCAGACATGGCGATCAAGAAGTACATCCGGGCCCTGCCCGACTGCGTTGCTGATTTCGTGCAAGCGGCTAAGACTACGACGATCGAAGAGACTTATCTACTGGCCGCTGAAATCAACGACAAGCGGGTTAAGGCTGGTGTCTGGGATAAGACTTCAAAGCATCTGCATCAAGCTACCGCCACCGCACCAACTGCTGAACCCACCACATCGAGCAACAAGAGGAAGAACAAGAGGAAGAACAGCTACAGCAACAAGAACTGTGCGATCACTGCTGCACCAGTTCAAACTGTACCAGCTCAACAGCGCCAAGTGGCGGCACCTGTGGCCAATGCACCCCTTGCTAAGCGTGCATACACTGGGCCACATCCGCTCTGCCCTACCTGTACCTACCACCACCCGACCGCCATCGCTTGCCATTTTTGTGCCCATTGCAATATGTACGGCCACTTCACAACCAACTGTCGTGCTCGACAAGCTCCTGCTCATCAAGCTCTACTCACTGCCCCTCAGGGTCAACAGGCTCCTCCGGCATCCGCAGTCAACGCCAGAGCCTGCTTCGCATGTGGCGACCGAACCATTTCGCCAGCGTGTGCCCAAACCGGGTTGTGAAGCAAGAGCCCCAGCAGCAACAACAGCCTCAGCAACAGCAACACCAGCAGCAACAACAAGCAGCACGCGCCCGAACTTTCAACATCAACGTGCGCCAAGCCCAAGCCGACAACAACGTGGTTAATGGTACGTTCCTTGTGAATGGTATTTATGAATCATGTTTATTTGATACTGGAGCCGATAATTGCTTTGTGTCGTTCGAATTTGAGAAGCTCCCTAGTCGCAAACGCTCCAAACTTTCTTCGACGTTCGATGTAGAAGTCGCCACTGGAAGAACTGTCGCCGTCAATTCCGCTATCCGTGATTGTACTCTTGAGCTCAACAATCACATATTCCCAATCGACCTCATTCCGATGCAACTCGGAAGTTTTGACGTCATAGTAGGCATGGACTTTCTTCGCGAAAACCATGCTGAAGTGGTGTGCTTTGATAAGATGATTCGATTCTCGCTCGTGAATGGTGATTTATTGTGTGTATACGGTGAAACTGCCTCGAAAGGACTCAAACTCATGTCATGTGTCCAAGCTAGCAAGTATCTCCGCAAGGAGTACAGAGCTTTCTTGGCTAACATTGTAGTAGCGGAGAAGGAAAAGAAAGAGAAGAAGGAAGTGAAAGACGTTCCTGTGGTTCGTGAATTTCCTCAGGTGTTTCCTGATGACCTCCCAGGTTTGCCACCAAGTCGTGATATCGACTTTCGCATCAACCTCATTCCTGGAGCCAATCCTGTTGCCAAAGCTCCTTATCGACTCGCGCCGTCCGAAATGCGTGAACTCTCGATCCAACTCCAGGAATTACTTGAGAAAGGCTTCATTCGCCCGAGCACCTCTCCATGGGGCGCTCCAGTCCTTTTTGTCAAAAAGAAGGATGGGTCGTTTAGGATGTGCATCGACTATCGGGAATTGAATAAGTTAACTATCAAGAACCGCTATCCCTTACCCCGCATCGATGATTTGTTCGATCAGCTACAAGGTGCTACGTGTTTCTCGAAGATCGACCTACGTTCAGGCTATCACCAGCTGCGCATACAAGAGGAGGATATACCTAAAACCGTGTTTCGCACCCGATACGGCCATTACGAATTCGTTGTTATGCCTTTTGGTCTAACCAACGCACCCGCGGTCTTCATGGATCTTATGAATCGCGTGTGTAAACCATATCTCGACCGTTTTGTCATCGTATTCATCGACGATGTCTTGATCTATTCCAAGTCGAAGGCCGAACACGCGCAACATCTACGTTTGGTTCTCGAATTGCTCCAGGGGAATCGACTCTATGCCAAATTCTCCAAGTGCGAATTTTGGCTAGGGGAAGTTCAGTTTCTGGGTCACATTGTCAATAGTCATGGTATTCATGTCGACCCCGCGAAGATCGAAGCCG
Source organism: Helianthus tuberosus (assembly GCA_030545235.1). Classification (NCBI taxonomy): domain Eukaryota; kingdom Viridiplantae; phylum Streptophyta; class Magnoliopsida; order Asterales; family Asteraceae; genus Helianthus; species Helianthus tuberosus. The sequence goes on along the minus strand of CM060448.1, from coordinate 196,392,210 downwards.
TCAAGAGTTGGATTACGCCTAAGAACCCGTCTGAAGTCCGTTCTTTTCTCGGACTAGCGGGCTATTATCGACGATTTATCGAATGATTCTCGAAGATTGCTGTGCCGCTTACCGCACTCACGCATAAAGATCAGCCTTTTGTTTGGGGAACTAAACAAGAGACTGCCTTTCAAACCCTCAAGCATAAGCTTTGCAATGCTCCTGTTCTCACTCTACCCGACGGAAACGACGATTTCATTGTCTACTGTGATGTTTCCAACCTTGGTCTCGGTTGCGTCCTCATGCAACGGAACAAGGTTATAGCTTACGCGTCTCGTCAGCTCAAAATCCACGAGAAGAACTATACAACCCATGATCTCGAGCTAGGCGCGGTTGTTTTTGCATTAAAGATCTGGCGACACTACCTGTATGGTACCAAGTGTACGATCTTCACCGATCATATGAGCCTACAACATATCTTTAATCAGAAGGAACTTAATATGCGTCAACGCCGATGGGTAGAACTTCTCAACGATTACGACTGTGAGATCCGTTATCACCCAGGCAAGGCAAATGTTGTTGCCGACGCACTCAGCAGACGGAGTTATCTGCTTAGCACTCGTAATGTTCAAGCCCAACACGATCTCGAAACCCTTATCCGTGAAGCCCAGCATGCGTGTTTTAATGAACGCACGCTGAAGAGGGAACGAATCTATCACGATGGAGCCCAACTTGTGAGCAAGTCAAATGGGATATTCCACTTTTTGGACCGAATATGGATACCTAAACGGACCGATTTGCGACAGATTCTGATGGACGAAGCCCATAAATCCCGGTACTCTATTCATCCCGGTGCCGAAAAAATGTACCAGGACCTTCGCTACAAGTACTGGTGGCCGGGCATGAAAAGGGATATTGCTCTTTACGTCGGAAAATGCCTGACTTGTGCAAGAGTCAACGCTGAACATCAAAGACCCTCTGGCTTACTCGAACAACCACCAATCCCTATATGGAAGTGGGAAAGTATAGCTATGGATTTCATAACAAAGCTTCCGCACACGTCATCAGGTCACGACAGCATATGGGTTGTTGTTGACCGTCTGACTAAGTCAGCTCACTTTCTGCAGATACGAGAAGACTACAAGGTAGAACGATTAGCCCGAATCTACACCGACGAGATCATTTGTAATCATGGGACGCCTCGTGACATCATCTCTGATCGTGATGCTCGGTTTACCTCGCGACTGTGGGAAACATTTCAAAAGGCTCTCGGTACATCGCTTAATCTAAGTACTGCCTTCCACCCTCAAATCGACGGTCAGACTGAAAGAACGATTCGTACTCTTGGAGACATGCTCCGTTCTTATGTCATAGACTTCGGTGGTAATTGGGATAAATACCTTTCGTTAGTCGAATTCTCGTACAACAACAGTTATTATTCCAGCATACAGATGGCACCATTCGAGGCTTTATACGGAAGGAAATGTTGATCGCCTATTGTGTGGCACGAGATCGGGCACTCGCAACTAACCGGTCCCGAGCTACTACAAGAAACGACAGACAAAATTTTCCAAATCCGGACAATCTAGTGAAAGCTCGGAACCGACAGAAAAGTTACGCCGATAGACAACGCAAGCCCCTTGAATTTGACGTTGGCGACTACGTACTCCTAAAGGTTTCACCTTGGAAGGGTGTGGTCAGATTCGGCAAGAAAGGGAAACTAGCGCCTCGATACGTTGGACCTTTTAAGATTCTGGAAAGGATCGGAAAAATAGCCTACAGACTCGAACTACCGGAGGAAGTGAGTAACGTCCACCCGACTTTCCACGTGTCAAACCTCCGAAAATGCCTGGCTGAACATGATCTAATTGTACCTCTCGATGACCTCCAAATAAACGAGACATTGCAATTCGTGGAGAAGCCTGTCGAAATCATGGATCGCCAAACCAAGCAGCTCCGCCACTCGCGCATTCCTATTGTGAAAGTCCGGTGGGAAGGCAAACGAGGTGCAGAGTTCACTTGGGAACTCGAAAGCGACATGAAGGCGAAGTACCCGCAGCTGTTTGGTGAAAGTCTAGAGAGAGAAAGTGCTCCAAAATGATTCGCGGTGTGGTACGACTTACGGCTTAATTTCGGGACGAAATTACCTCAACTAGGGGAGGCTGTAACACCCCGTGTTTTCATAAGTCAAAGTCAACGTCAAGGTCAAAGTCAACGACCGATTATTCGAATTTAAATTATAGTAATATCTTTATTTTAGTTGTATTATTTGGAGTAAGTGTTGTTAATTACAGAACGACGTGTGTTAACCGTGAAATCACTAGATTTCGGGTGTTCTAGGATGACGTCATCATGTGTTCTTGAAGAACTTCATGTTTTGACTTCAATCTACCAAGAATAACCTGGATCTAACCGATTTCCACACAATCACGCAAAGATCTTGTAAAGGTCTCAACATAAGTGTGGTAGAAAAGGATTGAAAGATGGTTCCTGACTTTCTTTCAACTCTTTTACACTCATTACACTCAAAACCGATAGAATCGGACATGGTTCTAGTCTCCTACTCATCCTTAGTGTTGTACTAGTCCAAGATCCGGATTCTACTCACGAGACCACCGATCTCGGGTTAAACAAGAACAACCGTCCTGAGCCGGTAACTGGCCGAACTAGGGTGATTCCTGGTCGGTCTGGTCACTTGGGTCAAAATGGGGTTCCGTTGCTTAACACGATGTCAACATGTCTCGATAAAACGACAAACAACCAAAATGACCAAGTGAAAGACGAACGGGACAACCGGAGCGGAATGCTATCCGATCGGACTACTGTTCGAACGGATAGGTTATCCGAACGGATTGTCATCCGAACGGATCACACTTGGGACCCACACCTAAGCAACCTTATCTGAAGTTTGAGTATCGAACGAATTGCAATCCGATCGGACGACCATCTGTTTGGATTACTCTTCGGATCATGAGATACTAAGACTTCAAAGACTTAAACAATTTTCAACATGTTCAATAACAGGGTTGCCACCCGATCGGATGGACATCCAAACGAGTGACTCTTCTGCTATGAACTTGCTTTCAATAAGTAACCTCATCACTAAGTCGCCGTCCGACTGGATGACCATCCGCACGACTAGTCATCCGATCGACCGACTTGATGGATAGAGATACTTCAATGTTTTCAAAATGCTACAACAAAAACTTCAAAAGTCAAACCATCATACACAAACACATCTTTCTCATAGGAAGAAATAATCCACTCGAATAGTCATCCGACCGGACAAGTTGTCCGAACGGATGACCATCCGAACGGGTTGTTATCCGCACAGATTGCTGTCCACTCGGATTGCCATCCGATCGAACTACCATCCGACTCACTCATACCTTGTATCGTTTTATGCGTCACTTATCTTTATGCTATCGAATCCATTCAGGCTAACCTCACTCGCTAAGCACTCCCTTCAATCCATCAACCGTTGTGAGTATACTCGATCCCTTTTTGCTTTAAGCACTTTTGGGTGTTACATACGTTACAACTATTCAAATCACATCGAACACACTACTCAAAACTATTTGAACGCTAACCGTTAATGCATGTTATACGTGGCTTATGAATGCTTGTTTGTTATGTTTACACATGGAATGCTGTCTACCTGCCTTAACGACGATAGTACTATAGTTTGGACTCAGCACCCGTTCACACGAGGGTTGTTAAGGACAATTACTTGCATGGATTACGGTGGTAATCATGTATTGCGAACTGCCTCGGGCAGTCAACCCACAGTCATTGGTATCGATGGATCTATGTCGATAACTAACGTGCTTCATTTCACTATGTGTACTTGCTGGTTATGCGTAAACGAATTCGAACTCTATATGCTATTATCAAACTTGTATGCTCACCTTTACATTATATGTATTGACTTTTATTTTAACGTATGTGACGGGCGCTTAGGATGCACACGTGTTAGGATGTTGAAGCTAGAATAAAGCTTTAGAGCCCAACAAATAGTTGTCTATAGTGAATGGATCAAGGGTCTTTAGAAGCAGATAAACAATTGCTATATTTTAAATCTGAGTTGTCGGAACAGAATTATTTGCCTAGATATTTATCTGTAATAATTTGTTTACTGTTTGAGGCATGGTATGGGACATGTTATTTAAATTGAATAGTAATGATAATTGTTATGGAAACTTCTGGACAATCTGTTTCGCTCAGTGCCATGCCCCGATGATTCTGCCATCGGTTGGGGTGTGACAAGAACAACACATATGGTTATCGTGTAATACACGTTACACCAATAAAAACAATATAGAATAGATATAGTCAACGAAATTACACGCGTTGATGCGTATAGTAGAAAAGCCTTGTATTATAATACGGGCATCCATTAATGTCGAAATTACTAACTGTTGTAAATGTTTTAGTTGAAGGACACTCGCATATGAAGATAGCGAGAGTTTAACAAATCACGGATTTGACAGAGGAACGGTCCAAAGAGTATGCTCATCAAGGACCTAAATCGCGTAGCGATCGCGAACAAGGCTAATGGCAAGAGAATCCCGTTAGGGCAAGCATTACCAGATGCATATTTTAAATTTAATTGCACAAATAGTAATATGCAACAAGTACGTAGAGATTGAAAGTTGCATATGTAGATTAAAAACTTGGAAAAACCCGAATAGAAAATCTATCCGGGATATTGTTTCCAAGAGAAACAAATAGAGGCATTACTTACATGGGGTGTAATGTGAAAATTATAAAAAGGTCATGTATACCAGGTATTGATCGCTTACTCTGGCCAAGTAAGTGGTGAGCACGTGGTACCATGAACTTTTTATGATGGACATGCTTACATCCGATGTAGTAAGGACGGGGTGAGTGGGACAAATTAAAAAGTACCCAAATGAATCAAATGAGCAAGATAATTGATAATAATGTAAACGCACAGCCGGGTGATGGAAGCGTATTACATTAGGATAATGAGCCCGAGTGAAGGGACAAAGATTAATGTAAAATGATTAAGATATGCATTGGGAGGGGGTGTACTTACACTCGAACCCGGAGAATGCAAATATGTCTTTTAACGGGCCGTTTTTGTAAAACGTCAAACTTGAGGACAAAGTCGGAATATAAAAGCGAAGCGAAGTCTTAATGCATACCGGAAGGGTTACAATAATAACGACTTCGGTAAAACACCCGGCTAATGGGTAAGGATTAAGCACATGCGTAGACCGAGAAACGGGAACTCGGATGGAAAGTTAAAAGACTCGGGTTTTGAGTCATGACTAAAAGACGACAAGATGACGTAAATCGAAATTTTGATAAATTATGTTCAACTATTTTAAAGTTGAACGGGTCGAAACAAAGAATGAAGTTTGACATCCATAAATGATTTTGAACATAAAAAGAGTGCCTTAATACCATATACATATATGAATGTATATACCTTTGAATAAAGACTTGAATAAAAGATGATCTACGGGAATATCATAACCTACGAGATTATAAATGAGGCTAAGGTCCACGGGACCAAAAAGACCTTCGGGTCCCAACTAGAAAGAAACAAATTGTTAGGGTCTCACCTTAATAAGGTAAAAAGGTGAAAATATAAAGAAATAGCCTACGAGGCTAAGCGAAAGAACCTACGGGTCAATAGTATAAAACAAGGAAACAAGTTGTAACATCCCGCGTAAAATAATAACGGGAGATAAAGTTCGTATAAAAGCGATGGGTTTCGCTTAGTTAACTAAATGGGTTAAAAGCGAAGAGATTGTGAAAGGCCGGGTTGTCAAAAGTGAAGAATTTCACTAAAACATTCAAACGGGAAAAAATGACAAAAGAATTCACAATTATTTAAATTGTGTTACGTCACAATAGTGGATGAAGTCATTACCGAAATGACAACGGAAGGGGATAAATCCTTGGAATTGACATGAGTTCAAGAGAAAAGCGTTAAACTAAAATTCAGTATTAGTGAGAAACAACGCTTTAACAAATACGAATATTTTGAAACGAATTCGGAAAACGATTAATATCAAGGAATATGGATCTTGACACCGGTAGGTGCAAAGCGATACATTCGAAGGAAAGATTTCCGATAATAAAAGTCGACATAAACTTAAAGAAAACGTGATGTAATCACGGTCACAAAAAGTGATATAGAATACAATCAAGTCGTAACGTGAGTTACGAGATATGAAAATCAGAAAACATGTAAAAGGCCGGGTTGGCAATAAGATATACCCTAATGATGGGGAATAAAGTGACGGCGACTAATCAGTCAGGCCGGTAAAACCTTTCAAAGTCGGAGTAGTGTTACGACTTATATAAAGCGCCTGATGAAATAAGATTAGCTTAAAGTAAACATGATGAAAATTAATACAACCGAACGATCAGATGACAACTCTGTCAAATAAGTGACTAAAATTAGAAGTACAAGCTGAAAGTAATGGCCTACAAGGCCTTACATGTGAAAGGCGCATACGTCATACGCCTTAAAACCAAAAGCACACTACCCTACTTTTCTGGTAAGGTTGTTAATTACGAGCAATGCTCAAGTAGTTGCCGAAACTAAGTCCGTAGAATTAAACCTAAATAACTACGTAAGAAAGGTTTCGGGGACGAAACCTCTTTAAGGGGGGTAGACTTGTAACACCCCGAAAACGGGTTTGGTAATCAAACCCCGTTAATACTAAAAGACGGGTAAAGTACCGTTAGTGGTAAAAGTAACCCGGTAAATATTAGGATTTAAATAAATAATCCTAATATTAACTACAACGTGAATAAAAGCTTTTAAGGAAATGAGTTTATAAGAGGCCTGAGTTAACGGGACTTAAAATAAACATAGTCATAAACTTCCCTGAACCCACTAAGTTAACTAGGGATGTTTAACCTAGTTAATTAGAGAAAATAATATTTGAAAGACAAGTTATAGCCTTTTATAAATAAAGTTACAAACTTGAGGGGCTAAAAAGGGAAGATTAGAAACTTGATTTTTATTAAAAACAAAAAACAAAATACTACAAACACACTAAGTGTGTGTGCGTGTATACGGTCAGAAGAAGGAGCAAGAGCTCCAAAGCCTAGCTCACCCAAATTCACCATATTGAAGGCTAAGACTAGCTCAAATCAAATGCATGAACACGTACAAACGATCACCAAGTCGAGGGGATCGTAAGGTATGTCAAATTTTGTAATTTGGTGATGTTTTGAAATTATGATGAACACTCATAATCAAAATTCGGGGATGAATGTTGAATGTATGGGTGATATATGTGTTGAATTCATGTTTAGAAACAAACCCTAGTTGAAAACTTGGTGAATTGATGTTAGAAACTAGGGATTTGATGATCACCCTTGAATGTGCTAAGTGGGTTTTGACTAATAATGAAGATGATGATATGTTTGTGCTAGGAATCATCACTATTGATAGTTGAAGCTAGATACTTAAACAATTTGCAAGTTTGAGTATTGATCATACATGATCCGAAATGGGTTTTTGAATGTTATAGTGAAATTAGCGATTTATATCATGAATGTGATATTTAAAACCATGATATCAACTAGTTCGAATGTAAAGCTTGATTTGAATAGGTAACCGAATGAATGCCTAATGTCATGATGAAACGGGTTTCACTCATAGATGGAACCCGTAGATTTTGTGTAATAAAAGTATGAGTTGTGTAATTAGATGATTATACTTTTCACGAAATGGGTCTTGTATGATATAAAAGAATCGATGTTAAAATTGTGATATAGATGCTAGAAATCATATTACCTACTAGTAGGTGTGTAAAAACTAGATTTGTTAAGAGTTCGGATGAAATGTCGAAGTGAGTTCAATGAACCAAATATGCATTTGAATATGTTGATAAGTCAATTGACTTTTAGGAAGTAAAACTGAACAATGATTTGATCGAGTGATAAATTTGACATAAGACCCGTAAGGTGGGGTAGTCCTAATTGATAATGACTAATCTAACCATCTAACGAATTATGATGATAGTTTGACGCCTAACAAGCTAGGTGGAAGCTTGACGAGGGAACGGGTCAAACGAATCAAGAAGGAAAGAAAAAGCGTAGTGCGGATGCGAGGTAAGTAAAGCTTACACCTATTTGTAGTATACGTATTTATTTTATAGGTGATAAATACGACAACGGAATATATCTGAAATATGGGTCCGACATGAAACGAACTGAGTCGGAACGAATAAAACAATTAAAACCATGTATAATGGTGAAAAAAGGGCGAAATGGTAATTTAGTCTTGAAATGACATTGGTAAAACGAGTTTTTGAATGGCTACTTTATAAGTAAGCCTAACAAATAAAGAGAGTTAATTAATGAAATGGTGGATGAATACCAGTCAATGTTAAGCGCAAAATGTTTGGTTGCTTAGATCAAACGGGTCGAATGGTAAAGTTGATACCATTTGACAAACGATGACTAATGAATGCTTGTCAAGTCTTATACTCACAGGATAAAATGGTTTATGAATTAGCGATGCTATGAATTAGCATATACGGACGCAAGGTATTAAAACGTGTCAAAATGTTGACCCGAGCCAGGTATGTATAAATATGATTATAGCTAACGTACAAAATTTGGGCAAATAAGTAGCGTAGGTCCTTCATCGTAAATGAAAGGTTAAAATGGACTAAAACACCCTTGTAAGCTAAATTGAACAAACGGCATTTAAAGGTTGTTTGGAAATGAGTTTTATGATTAAATGAATGCTTACAATAAGTATAAGAAGGATAAAGATGTAGGTTTTTGGTCAAACGACTCTATATGGGTCTTACCGTAAAATAACAATCCAAGGAGTAAAACTCGGATTACATAAATCACTATATTAAATCCACCACAAATATAGTTGTGGTGGAAGAACACTTGATAAGAAATGTGGAAATATGACGCTAGAAACGAATGAATGCGGTTCGTGCGTGAAATAAGCTTAAATACCCTTAACGGGTCAAAATACTCATACGAGCGAAATTTGGTTTAAAGATGTATATAAACCCATGATTGGAGCCTAATATGATAGACTATATTGAATTTAAGAGTTTCACGAGAATTAGGGGTGATGTGTGCAAAACGAACTATAAAATATAAACTAAATTAGACTCTCTAAACTAGACACGAAAAGCTTTAAATTTATAACTAAGACTCTCTAAACCTAAACCACACAACCGGCAAGTGTACCGATCAATGTAGTATAACCTAGCAAGTCCGAGTATCGAACCCAAAGACTCTATGTATTACGTAAACTAGACTCTAATAGACACTGACTGACGCGACTTAAACTTGTTTGATTGTTTTGGGGGGGGGGGGGTTACTGAAAATCTAGGAAATCTATATCAACTAAATTAATTAACTAGACTTAGACTAAGACACGAACGAAAACTGAGGTTTGTATTCAGATGAGATTAAGGACTACCTAGACTCGAATCCAGTTTGAATGGAAATGGATTTCTAATGGTATTATTGTTGTATGGAGCCGGGATCTTAAGATACTAAACCTTAAGGTATTTCAATGCTAAGACTTCCCGACCCTTCTCAGGAAGAAACCTAGGAAACCCTACAAGGCTGTTGTGATTACCGACTGTTAGACTTCCTCTCGGTCCTCTAACGATTCTAAAAGTGCCCTAATATGACTATCTACCTCTCAGCGCGATAATCTAAGGCAATTCTAGGTTCTAACTTGGTTTACTAGACACGGATGCAATTAGGGAACTAAGATCGACTTCTCTCAAAACCTATCTTAGATATATATCGCACAGCGACCTAATAACTAACTCGAGCCTCTCAGCGACAAGTTAAGCAGAACACTTGATTTTATTAAACTACCGAATGTTACTTCTAAGGTTACTTACATGATTTTCACCCTAAAGGATCAAAGGTTTATTATGTGATATAGACACTCACCAAAACCTAAAACCCTAGCTCGATTCTATTCCGTGATAAAGACCGTCACCAAGATTCAAGCGAAGCAATAAACAGTAGTAAAACAATCGTCAAGCATGCATATACACCAAATCAGAAAATCTAGAACAATTTACTTTCAGAAATCAATCCATACACAAACAATAAAAACCATTAAAAATCCAAACTTTAATCAAACATTCATCTTGTCTAGGTAGTTATAAAAGTTTAGCCAAGCATCTTAAATTGTGAAAACAAGTCAAAGTTATCGAATAAAGAATTCATCATGACAAGTATCAAACAAGTAATCGACAAACAAGGGATTGGAAAACCCCATTGATCTTCGATTCTTCACTCTCAACTCGTACCGATGATTCCCCTGCTTCAAAATCTCCGATTGCTTGCAAAAAGTGCTCTCTGAATGCTCCAATAACTCTCCAATTCGTAACTTTCTTTCAATTAAGTTTATTTCGAATTATATATGAAACCCTAGCTGCCAAACATAATTTCGCGATCAACCTACCCGTCGCGTAGCGCGACGGGTCTTCATCTTGTGCTCGCGCTACGCGAGTGACATCAGATCCAGATTCTTGTTTGTTAACTGCTGGCGTAGCGCTAACGATCCTCCTTACACGCTCGCGCTACGCGACTGGACAATTTTTCACAGAATGTTGTCTCCGAAATCCAGCTTTAACACCCCAAAAATTGTTAAAAATTATTCTAACTCTTTTTAGCTCATTCCAATGCACACGATTTCAGCGTCAAGCTCGTTTCCACTCAATTTTCAACCAATTATCGTATAAAGACCTGGAAAAACGAACTTTGCTCAATAGTACGTAATTCTAAATAAAACTAAACTAAACAAAACGATAAAACGTACAAACTATACACGATATAAGTATGTATTTTGCAATACATCAAACATCCCCACACTTACACTTTTTTCGTCCCCGAAAAAGAATTGTGCAACGGAATCAGAGACAAATCATCACTTGGATCAAAAATTATTTATATCTTATTAAAACCAAGACTTGCGTTAGCTGCGATTGCGAATATACTGGTCCTTTTAAACCCGAATCTAATCCTAAGCCCTTATCATGTGAATTTAATTTAGGTGCGGTCAATCCACCTAGGGTCTCACACTAGAATCTACGATCCATCTACTCCCACCTCAAGCTTATAGGACTAAAAGAACGATCACTGGACCAATTCCTAACCGTTTTATATCAAAACCAAGAGAGTAAACAATCAATTTTTTTCTTTCTTTTCCATTTTTTTTCCTTCTTTTTCTTGCTTTTTCTCTTTTTTTTTTCATTCTCTCATTCATATTCGCGAGACTAGACGATACTTTCCCTTAACCCAGCGGTATTCCGACTGTAGAGTCGCTATCCCCAATCACAGATTACATAGGTTTCGGTACTTTTATTCGGCAAATCGATTTCACACATCCCAGAGGCAAACCGGCTGTAGAGTCACTATCCCCAACTCGGAATACGTAGGCCTGTGTTACTTTCATTTAGTTTCTAGCTCACTTTTATTCTATATTTTTTTTTTCATGATCACAAACTCTAACAGTTTTAACTTATAACGGTGCCCCTTATACTATTATTGGCAGTTTTGATTTCCCATATTTCCCAGGCGAAAACCCACTAGCAGACCGACAATTTAAGGTATATTAGATCAAAGGGACATAAAACCAAACCCGGGCCTATCCACATATCCCTAACTAGACGCAAGCTCGATTTATTATAATCTCATATTATTATTATTCAACCCAAGCAACAAATCACCTTTTCTATCATTTTCCGTTTTAATTTGCAAACTTCTTTTTTATTCGAAAGACATTTTCTATTTTTTAATTTTTTTGGATTTTCTCAAATTTTTTAATTTTTTTGTATTTTCAATAAAAGACTCAATTATTTACATATATCTCATCCCCACACTTAGAGATTGCATTGTCCCTAATGCAAGAACGAAATTACGACTCAACAACTACCTACGAAAAGAAACTGCGAACGAAAACAAATAAAAAATACAACAACAACAAAAGGGAAACGACTTAGCTGGTTAGGACAAAAGTCAGTGCCAGCCGTGCGAATCTTGAATCCCCCGAACGATCGTATAGCATTTCATTCGCGATCGTTGCCTAATCTGCTTGAGTTTATCAAAATAGCAAGTCCAGAATCACCCGAATGGCAATTGGGTACGGGTGGTATAATCCAAACCTGCATAATCAAAGCAAAACAGAACCCAACGCAGTACCGACTCTACAAACGACTCTAAAACTACTAATTTAGACTCATGGTACAAAAATAAAAGACTCAAAAATACAAACTCTACAAATTGATATCAACTTCTCACAAACTTACGGAGGATCATGGAAGCGCAGCTCACCCTCCAACATCGCTCTCACTTTACGGGCTGTAGCACTATCCTTCCTAACACTGCCCGCATCAATCCAAGCACTCTTCTCTTTCTCACAACTTCTCAACTCCTCACCCGGTGGTCCGAATCGATATTCTTCATAGCAAATTCTATCCCCACACTGAGGTTTGCTCAGTGTCTCAATCTTAGATTCTAAACACACCACTCTCTTCTCTAATTCTACCAACTTCCTATCCGGAGGATCCCCACACTTGAGTCCTATTACCTTCTCTAGACTCGGATCACTCACCACCTTCTCTTCATTCTCACACTCTCCCACTACCGAGATTTCTTCCACTTTACCACTCGAACCTCTCGAATTCATGACGTTAAACACTACCGCTTCCTCACCCGCTCTAAGTGTGATAGTGCCTAAAGAGACATCTATTAAAGCTTTAGCGGTGTTTAAAAATGGGCGTCCTAGAATTAACGGTACCTTCTCGTCGGCTTCCATGTCGAGAACGACAAAGTCGGCCGGAAAAACAAACTTGTCTACCTTAACTAACAAATTCTCAACTATACCCCTAGGGTACTTAACAGACCGATCGGCTAAAGATAGTGTCATTCGGGTAGGTGCAAGCTCTCCTAGGTCTAGCTTCTCATAAAGAGAAAAGGGCATCAAATTAATACTAGCACCTAGGTCGGCTAAAGCTCTAGTGTTTGTGTTACTACCGAAAAGACAAGGAATAGTGAAAACACCGGGATCAGTAAGCTTTTCGGGAAGCTGATTTGAAACAACGGCCGAACACCCTCCATGCAATGGAACATTCGACAACTCCCCTAATTTCTCCTTATTCCTAAGAAGGTCCTTCAAGAATTTTGCATACTTAGGCATGGACTGGAGTGCCTCTATAAACGGAAGATTAACCTTCAATTGCTTGAAGATATCTAAGAATTGTCCGTATTCCTTTGAATATTTTTGATTCTTAAGACGTGAAGGAAACGGAGCATACGCATGGTTTACATAAGGTGAAGGCCTAACAACTACGGGCTCTTTCTCAACTTTCTTCTCAACTTGAGACTCACCTGGCTGTGCGGTACTTGCTGGGCCTAGCCTCTTTTGCACTTTGCCAGGAGCCTCCATCTCTATCACTTCATCTATCACATCACCATCCTCATCAACCTCTCTTTCCTCTACAACTCTCGGGTCTCCTACGGTCTTACCACTACTAGTAGTAATGGCATTTACTTGGGCATTAGGGTTTTGTTGGGTGTTACCCGCAAATTTACCTGGTAATCTCTCCTCTAACTTCTTAGCCATATCACCTACAACCCTAGAAAGGTCCTGGACCGCAGCTTGGTGATTCCTAAGCATGAGATCATGTTCACTAAGTTTCTGTTGGGTACTTTGATCTCTAGCAACTAGCTGGCTCATCATAGCCTCCATTCTTTCCATGCTACCCCCTACATCGAAACTTGAACTTTGACCTATTTGACCTTGGCTACTCGACCCCCCATTCTGAACCTGCCCATTCGAACTTCCATTAAAAAGTGAACCTAGACCCCTATTTGGATTTTGAGCTATTTGCAAACTAGGAGGTCCACTTGAGCGAAAATTGCCATTATTATTAAAATTATTATTATTATTAGACCGCCAACCCGAACCTACATTATTATTACCCCCAAAACTGCTAGGTTGACCTCTACCGAACCCTCCTCCTAAGTAATCACACTTCTCCTCACCAACTAGTAAAGGGCACGCACTCGTGTCATGACCACCTCGACACAACTCACACTTATCAATCTTAGCTCTAATCTCCTTAAGTTGCCTATCCATATTTTCCAAAACAGAGGCCAAACTAGGGTCCATAGTGACATGGTTCACCCCATGGGCGGGTGCGCTAGTAGTGGTATTAGAATTACCACTTTGATACCTCTGATCGGATCTTGATTGGGATTGAGACTGAGCAAATGCCTCAAAACGCTCTAGACACTCAGGAACTGTAAGTATACCCATCATATGCCCCCCCGCATTTGTATCAAACCTATCTCTAGTCTCTTGGGTAAGACCGTTGTAAAATTTCTCACATAAGGCCCAATCGGAAAGACCGTGCTGGGAGCAACGAGCACAAAGGGTTTGGAAACGCTCCCAAGCAAGGTAGTAGGGCTCGTCGGGCCCCATGCGGAAGGAATGGATCTCGTCTCTAAGCCATGAAGCTTTAGCAGGCGGGAAGTACTTATTCAGAAAGGCTTGACGAAGCCCCGCCCATGTGGTAAAAGTACCGGCTGGTTGAGAATCCAACCAAGTAGCTGCACGACCGGCTAATGAGAACGGGAAAAGCTGTAGGTATGTAGCATCGTTGGGTGCACCGCTAAGGCTAAAGGTAGCTAGCATCCTAGAGAAACGGTTAATGTGGGCCGGGGCGTCCTCATCGTCTCGGCCATGGAATTGGATGCTATTGGTGATGGCCTGCATGGCATAAGATGGGATCTGCCATGAATTATCATTAACTATGGGTGGGACGGTGATGGGTGAAGCTAGGCCGGTGAAATTCTGAGTGGCCTGCTGATGGACGGTTTGCCTAGGGTTAGCCATGTGTTCTAAGTTTTCTAGGTTACTAGAAGTACTAGAAGTAGGACTATCGGGTGGGGTGTTCTTGGGTGTTTTGTTTGGTGAAGGTGGTGGAACGGGAATTGGGAATTCTATGAGGAGTGGGAAAGATGATGATGCTGTACTAGCTTCAGACGACGATTGCTTAACTGGTGGTGGTGGTGGTCTGTGCGAGCGTAGATGTGGCATCCACTACTAGCAAAAACCTGCACACAAGAAAAGCAAACTAAATTACTACGACTCAAGATGAAAAGAAAAAGAACACAAAAACAAAGTAAACACGTAGCACGTATTTGTCAAGAAAATCTATCAAAGTAAATGAACGCAATTACCAAGAGTCCCCGGCAACGGCGCCAAAAACTTGATGTGTGCAAAACGAACTATAAAATATAAACTAAATTAGACTCTCTAAACTAGACACGAAAAGCTTTAAATTTATAACTAAGACTCTCTAAACCTAAACCACACAACCGGCAAGTGTACCGATCAATGTAGTATAACCTAGCAAGTCCGAGTATCGAACCCAAAGACTCTATGTATTACGTAAACTAGACTCTAATAGACACTGACTGACGCGACTTAAACTTGTTTGATTGTTTTGGGGGGGGGGGGGGTTACTGAAAATCTAGGAAATCTATATCAACTAAATTAATTAACTAGACTTAGACTAAGACACGAACGAAAACTGAGGTTTGTATTCAGATGAGATTAAGGACTACCTAGACTCGAATCCAGTTTGAATGGAAATGGATTTCTAATGGTATTATTGTTGTATGGAGCCGGGATCTTAAGATACTAAACCTTAAGGTATTTCAATGCTAAGACTTCCCGACCCTTCTCAGGAAGAAACCTAGGAAACCCTACAAGGCTGTTGTGATTACCGACTGTTAGACTTCCTCTCGGTCCTCTAACGATTCTAAAAGTGCCCTAATATGACTATCTACCTCTCAGCGCGATAATCTAAGGCAATTCTAGGTTCTAACTTGGTTTACTAGACACGGATGCAATTAGGGAACTAAGATCGACTTCTCTCAAAACCTATCTTAGATATATATCGCACAGCGACCTAATAACTAACTCGAGCCTCTCAGCGACAAGTTAAGCAGAACACTTGATTTTATTAAACTACCGAATGTTACTTCTAAGGTTACTTACATGATTTTCACCCTAAAGGATCAAAGGTTTATTATGTGATATAGACACTCACCAAAACCTAAAACCCTAGCTCGATTCTATTCCGTGATAAAGACCGTCACCAAGATTCAAGCGAAGCAATAAACAGTAGTAAAACAATCGTCAAGCATGCATATACACCAAATCAGAAAATCTAGAACAATTTACTTTCAGAAATCAATCCATACACAAACAATAAAAACCATTAAAAATCCAAACTTTAATCAAACATTCATCTTGTCTAGGTAGTTATAAAAGTTTAGCCAAGCATCTTAAATTGTGAAAACAAGTCAAAGTTATCGAATAAAGAATTCATCATGACAAGTATCAAACAAGTAATCGATAAACAAGGGATTGGAAAACCCGATTGATCTTCGATTCTTCACTCTCAACTCGTACCGATGATTCCCCTGCTTCAAAATCTCCGATTGCTTGCAAAAAGTGCTCTCTGAATGCTCCAATAACTCTCCAATTCGTAACTTTCTTTCAATTAAGTTTATTTCGAATTATATATGAAACCCTAGCTGCCAAACATAATTTCGCGATCAACCTACCCGTCGCGTAGCGCGACGGGTCTTCATCTTGTGCTCGCGCTACGCGAGTGACATCAGATCCAGATTCTTGTTTGTTAACTGCTGGCGTAGCGCTAATGATCCTCCTTACACGCTCGCGCTACGCGACTGGCCAATTTTTCACAGAATGTTGTCTCCGAAATCCAGCTTTAACACCCCAAAAATTGTTAAAAATTATTCTAACTCTTTTTAGCTCATTCCAATGCACACGATTTCAGCGTCAAGCTCGTTTCCACTCAATTTTCAACCAATTATCGTATAAAGACCTGGAAAAACGAACTTTGCTCAATAGTACGTAATTCTAAATAAAACTAAACTAAACAAAACGATAAAACGTACAAACTATACACGATATAAGTATGTATTTTGCAATACATCAAGGGGTCAAACAAACTTGTTTGTTTAATAAATACATGAACGGGTCAAAAATTTAGTGATTTTATTTTAAGCCGAAACCTTAAAAGTCTAAAATTTTGTTAATCCGGATGTCGGATTTTAACTCCATGTGATGGAGAATTAAATTACGATCACTTAGGAAAAAGAATCGTGCAAATCGGATCAATAACGAAAGAGTTATGCTCGTTTTCGTAAAATCAAATGTAGCTGGGCGAATATGCAGCACCAGCATCAACTTTCTGTCAAAATAGGACCGTGGCGTCGCGCCACGGACAGAGCCTTATGCCGTCGCGTGCGGCGACGGCCTAAAATGTTGAAAATTTTGTTTTTTTTTGTTTAATTCGATTATTTGACCCAATTATCTTGTTGTATTTGTTATTTAACTATCAAAACTGACTTCTAAGTTGGTTTTGATCACAGGTGAATGTCGAGAGTCCCGGATGAAGATCAAGCGGCGAGCAAGAACCGAACACACGTTAAATGAAGCTTCCGCGTCAAATCTTGAGTTGTTTTGCTAAAAGTGAATTATGTAAACACTTATAAATATGTTTTTGTAATGTTGTAAACATATGGGAATGTTAGTATGACAAGTTTTTGTAAAGTCACATTTTAGCATTAAAATGTGTATTTTATGTTTAAAATCTTGATTAACTGAGACGGTCGTTATACGCAAAAGCAAAACGTGTGCACAGGGTGTAGTCTTTTATCCGCAGGTCCAAACGCTTCAACCACTAAAAGGGTAAGTCCTCCACTGAAAGCAGGGTTCACTAGTCAAAGGTTTCCCCTTTGAGCAATCTCTTTCTGTATAAATGACACTTCATTAAGTGCATTTCAGACATTCTGGATCAGCTCAGATCTCTTGGGATCTCTGATCTTTCTTCCTGTCTCTCGAGCACTTGTTTCATACAAGTCTCATTTCTTCACATTTAACACACACAATCTGATTGCTCTTGCATCCAAGGCTGAACACCCTTCAGCCGAAGATCTTGAACAAACAACAAACATAACTAGTGAACCTCTCTCCACGTCTTGCAAACATGGGGGGACCCCACGACCTGCGTTAGGCAAACCGGAACCCTCCAAGCCTTTTGCCTAACCAGACTAATCACTATCATTGGTCTTGTATTTGTTGCATCAACAAATTGATTGGAGTTTTGTAACATAGATGACATCATTGCACGATGCATTGATCTCGACTGTCCAACAAATGGTCAAGCGTGTAAGCCCAAACTTAATTAGCTTTAAAGGTCTCTTGTAAAATATGATAGAATTAATCATAACCATTTGCACATGTATTTTTATTATAATTAGCCTTGTTTATCTTAACCAGCTATCCTAGTCCATACATATACACGAGGTCAGATCCAACGTCTTTTCCCCTCTTTTCTTCCCAACCAGTTGCAACTGGTGCTCCCTTGGGGCACGAGCTGACTTTGGACCAGCTCCGACAATCTCCTGTAGCAAGCCTTCCACATCCGACAACAACTACGTGGGATAAACTACCCAGTTGCACCTGGAAGCCTTCAAGGCTTCAACCTTATGCCTCAAATGATGGCTCAGATGATGGAAAGCTTCCCTTGGCAACACTTTATTAATCAAGTGCTGGCCGCCCAAGGGAACAACAACAACACAGGTGCGAGGGTGGAAGAGGATTTGGCCAAGCCATATAAACTAAGCAATCTGTCATGCTTCTCCCAGCAAATCGATGATTATGATTTCCAAGCAAAAATCAAGATGCCATCCCATATCAAAACATATGACGGGACCGAAGATCCAGAGGATCACCTCCAGATCTTTACTGGTGTTGCTAGGATCGAGAAATGGTCTAACGCTGAATGTTGCCTCATGTTCATGCAAACCCTCGTTGGGTCAGCCAGAATATGGTTCAATGACCTGCCTGCCAGAAGCGTTCGAAGCTTCGATGACCTTAGCAATGGGTTTCTGGCTAATTTCTCATAGCAAAGGCGGTACGTTAAAGATGCTACGGTGATTTTCCAGATAAAACAAAGAGATGACGAGAGCCTTCGAGAGTTCATAGAAAGGTACAAAAAGGAGGGTCTGACGTATGTGGGGGCAGATGAAAAGATGAGAGTGGCAGGTTTTATGAACGCCATAACCTCCAAATACCTTACAAGTGATTTCAACAAGTCCCTACCAAAGACCTTAGAAGAAGCTCTCGAAAGGGCCGAAGCCCACATTTTATTGGAGTGGAGGCTGTAGACATAAAGGAGCAGAGAAAAAGGGGATCTAGCTGGCGAGGCAACATTCCCGCTAGAAAGAAGGGAAATTTTCATTCCTATGACAGACATCAAAGGAGCTCAGAGCAACGAAGACCTGAAGGCCGGAACCCTCCAAGCAAGGAGAAGACCGTAAACTTTACAGCTCTTACAAAAACCCCACAGGAGATCCTTGCTATAGAGGAAGTGAAACAAAGCTTCCGACCTTGCTACAGGAAGTGAAACAAAGTTTCCGACCTCCTAGACCTCTCCCAAAAAGTAAAAGGAATGAAAATTCCACCCAGTTCTGTGAATTTCATGAGGATAAGGGTCACCATACTAACGATTGCTTTCAACTCAAAAAGAGGATTGAGGAAGCCGTTAAGTCCGTAGAGCTTGCCCACTTGGTGAAGGGGGTAAGGGACAAGATAGCCGAAGGAAAAAGCAAGGAGGTTAACATGGTGGATTTCGATAGAAAGGTTCCCCACAAACGGCAACGGTTGGAAGCTTGGGAGCTTCAGTGTGTCTGCTTCCCGCCATCAGAAAGGAACCCACTCTCAAACCCTCTTGTGGTTGAAGCAACTATGGGTACACTAAAGACAAGCAAAGCCTACATTGACACTGGTGCAACTACTGAAATCATGTTTGAAAAATTCTTCAATCATTTGAGTAATGAGGAACGTTCAAAGCTTCAACCATCCGGAACCTCTATAAAAGGTATTGCCGATATACCCCTCAAGCCTCTAGGGCAACTAACCCTTGATGTTCGTTTCAGTGAAGGCAAGATGGAAAGAGTTAAACCTCTCACTTTTGTGGTTATCAATATACCTTCCAACTATGATGTCATCATAGGAAGGCCAGGGCAATGTGCATTCTATATGGCTGTTTCAGTTGGTCATGGAACCGTAAAGTTCCCTACCGAGAGAGGGATTGCAACCCTTCAACCCACTCAAGAAGTTTACATGGTTGAGGGGGGAAAGTTCAAAAAATGAAGACGATAAGCAAGGGCTGATTATAAACCCCAAATATCCTGAACAAAGGATAAGGGTTAATACAATCCTTTCCCAAGAAACCCTCTCATACCTTGAAAAGCTACTAGTACACTATAGCGATGTCTTTGCTTGGTGCCCGAAAGACATGACGGGTATCCCTCGAAAAATTGCTGAACATGAGCTGAAGATACCACCTGATGTCAAGCCTGTCGTCCAAAAGAAACGAAGTCCTGCCCCCCGAAAGAAGCTTGGCAGCATGCCAAGAAGTAGAAAAGCTTGTCTTAGCTGGAATTCTCCAGGAAGTCAAGTATCAATCCTGGGTTGCAAACCCAGTCATGGTTCGGAAACCCGACAACTCTTGGAGAATGTGCATCAACTTCAAGAACTTGAACAAGGCTTGCCCCAAAGATTGTTACCCGTTGCCAGAGATCAACCTCAAGGTTGATTCCCTTACTGGTTACCCTTTCAAGTGTTTCCTTGATGCCTACAAGGTTACCATCAAATCCTTATGAAAGAAGAGGATGAAGAGAAGACCGCTTTCCACACGGATAAGGGTATCTTTTGTTATCAAAAAATGCCTTTTGACCTTAAGAATGCGGGTGCAACCTAACAACGCCTGGTTGACAAAGCTTTTGCTAGTCAAATTGGTAGAAACATGGAAGCATATGTCGATGATTTGGTAATCAAAAGCAAAACAGAATACCAAATGCTTGACGACATACAAGAAACTTTTCAAAACTTGAGAAAGGTTAGCATGAAACTCAACCCTGAGAAATGTTCATTTGGGTTTGAAGAAGGTAAATTTCTGGGGCATATTGTGGGAAAACAAAGTATAAAGGCCAACCCAAACAAAGTCAAAGTTGTTCTTGAAACCAAACCACCACGAAGCAAAAAGGAAGTGGAAAGTCTGAATGGAAAGCTTGCAGCCCTGAAGCGTTTTACCTCAAAACTGGTTGAAAAATCTTTACCCTTCTTTAAAACGCTTAAAGGGTGCTCTGACAAAAAATATTTCAAGTGGACTGAAGAAGCAGAGGAAGCCTTCAACCAGATGAAGCAGCACCTAGCTTCACTTCCAGATATCGCAGCCCCGGAAACAGGAGAGCTGATCTCTGTCTACCTTTCGGTTACTGAAGAAGCAATAAGTGCGGTTTTAACCATCGAACGAGACACAGTTCAGGTACCCGTCTATTTCTTCAGCAAAACTTTAAAATTTGCAGAGATCAAGTATCCTCCTCTTGGAAAACTTGCTCTAGCCCTAGTCCAAACGGCTAGAAGGCCTCGAAGGTATTTCCAAGCACACCCTATACAAGTGGTCACCGACCAACCCATCAAGAGTGTGCTTGAAAAACTAGAAAATTCAGGATGGTTAGCCAAATGGGCTGTGGAACTAGGTGAACACAAAATCACCTATGTTCCAAGAAAAGCTATCAAAGCCCAAGTCTTGGCCGACTTCATTGTGGAAGTCCCAAAGCAAGCCGTCTCGGAAATTAATACAACTACCGTTGAACCTTCTGACCCTGAAGCTTGGAAGCACTTCACCGATGGAGCTTCAAGCGTTGAAGGGTCAGGAGTTGGGCTCATTTTAATCAGTCCCAAAGGTCTAGAATTTACATACGCTCTTCGACTTGAATTCCAGATCACAAACAACGAAGCTGAATACAAAGCATTGATAGCTGGTTTAAGGATAGCCAAGGAGATAAAGGTTCAAAAGCTTCAGGTTTTCACAGACTCGTTGCTTGTGTCAAGCCAAGTCAACGAAATTATGTTGCAAAAGAGCCCAACATGAAGAGGTATAAAGAAAAGTCCAAGGAATTGTTGAACACGTTCCAAGCATGTACCATCAAGCAAGTCCCAAGATCTCAAAACAAGAGAGCCGATGCCTTGAGCAAGCTTGCCTCTCTCACCTTTGCCCATCTTACCAAAAAGGTATTGGTGGAGGTGTTGAAAACTCCATCGATTCAAGAATTGGAGGTTCAAGATGTAATCACCGAAGAAGGCCCGAATTGGATGACTCCTATCAAGAAATTCCTCAAAAACGCTGAGTTACCTAGTGACCAAACAGAGGCTGAAAGGGTTAGAATTAAATCTAGGCAGTATGTGTTGCAAGGTGAAATCCTCTACAAAAAAGGGTTACCTTGCACCATTACTGAGATGTGTTGGCCCGGAACAAAGCCAGTACCTGGTCAAAGAGGTTCATGAGGGGATATGTGGAGCTCATTTTGGAGCTAGGACGGGGTTGCTAAGCTAATGAATCTCGGGTATTTTTGGCCTTCCATGCACCGAGACATCACCGAACAATTAAGAAAATGTGAAGCTTGTCAAATACATGCACCGGTGCCCAAGAGCCCCAAACATGATCTTGTCCTGATATCTTCAGCCTGGCCATTTCACAAATGGGGAATGGATATTGTTGGCCCATTCCCACCAGCCAAAGGTGGAGTAAAATTTTTATTGGTGGCCATAGATTACTTTACCAAGTGGCCTAAAGTCAAACCACTTGCAAAAATCACGGGCAAACAAGTCATTGACTTCGTTTGGGAAAACATCATTAGTCGCTTCGGGCTGCCGGGAGTGTTGGTCACGGACAATGGGAAACAATTTGATGAGAAGCCTTTTAGCACTTGGTGCAGGGAATTCAGAATAACTCAGGTGTTCAGCTCAGTTGCATACCCGCAATCCAATGGCCAAGTTGAAAGAATGAATAGGAGCATCGTTGAAGGAATCAAGATCCGATTGGGAAGGCATGAAAACATTTGGCTCGAAGAGTTGCCAAATGTTCTATGGGCTATACGAACAACGGAAAAAACAAGCCACAAAAGAACACCTTACAGCTTGGTGTTCGGATCAGAAGCTGTGTTTCCAGCTGAAATAGGAGTTGTGACTCAAAGAACACTCAACATGGATTCTGAAGCAAACAACAAAGAGACCATGTTTAACTTACAACTCCTCGAAGAAACACGCGATCAAGCTGCTATTCAAGAAGCCAACTACAAACAAAAAATGGAAGCTTCTTACAACACAAGAGTCAAGCATGAACGCTTCAAGCCAGGAGACCTCGTACTTAGAAACAATGAGGCTAGCAAAAAAGAGAACCAAGAAAAACTTAGCCCAAAGTGGGAAGGGCCATATACAATCCTTGAATCCCACAAAGGTGGATCCTATAAACTGGCCGACGCGGAGGGTAAAAAGCTTCCCAGACACTGGAATGGCAAGCCCCTTAAAAGGTTCCATGTTTGATCAAGAAAGTTTAGTTTGTATTTCAAGAGTTGTCCCATGCTCCCTTTTTGTAAAACAATATCTCTTGAATGAATGATGATGTTTTATCAAATTTATCTTTCTATCCTAAAATCAGGTTGAGAACCTAGCAAAAACTCCATGGCAAGGGCCATGTAAGGGGATGAGCTCCCAGGCCATATCGCTCAATAGGTTCAAAGGTTGAATGAACCTATATATAAGGGGTGAGTTCCTAAATCAATACAACTCCATGAGACTTATAAAATTATCAAAAAAACAAACTTGTCTCATAGACGGGTCTGAGCAGCCTTCACCAAATGTTCCTTAAGCCTTAGAAAACTTATAGAAAAAACAAATCATTATCAAGAGGCTTACGAACCAAAATCAAACCAAGGAAAATGATAGATAGGATAGGTGCTATGTCTACTTGTTAAAAATACCAAGGCTAAGTGACTGCAGCACTGAACCCTTTAAGGTATAAAAAACATAAAGACAACACAAACCCAACAAAGACAATTCTATAAACATAAAAACAATCGAAGGGGCAAAACAACAACACAACAATAAAAGGTTGTATACAACTCGAAATCAAAAATACAAAACAAAGCACCAAGTCACAAAAATAAAGCAGCAACCAGAAGCCTCGAAGGCTTCAAGCTACAAGTATCTCACAAAGCTACCTTACAAAAATATACAGCTGCATTTAAAAAATCACAACACAAGGCAAGTAGTAGAAAGTTAATAGCATAAGATAAGAAGCCTTAAAGGCTTCCAAATATTCAAACTAGTCAAAACAAACCTTAACGGTTTGTAAACATAGAAATTGTTCAAATAGCCACCAAGGCTAACAACCATAAACATAAACCTTAAGGGTTTCCGGAAAACCTAAATTGTTTTAAAAACATACAAACCACGAAATTGTTTTAAAGTGCTAAGAAAGCTACGGATATATTGTTCAAACATCAGAAGGAGGCTTAGAAGCCCCGGAACCATTACCTTTAGCCTTCTTGGCCTTCTTCGCCTTCGAACCACCATCACTCCCAACAGCTGAACCTTGGAGGCTTGCTTCCTTGGAGACATCAACATCTTCAGAAAAGGTTTCCTCGCTATCTCCTGAACGAGAACGCTTCTTGGACAGGGAATCAAGCACTTCAGCACAAACCTTTTCATTAAGACCAGCCGACTTCAACTCCTGTAAGACGGAAAGAGGTTTACCAAAACAATTTGCAACTTGACTTACATATGGGTAAGTCAACCTCTCCATCTACTGGACAGACTCCTTAAACACTTCGAAAGCATCAGGACGAAACATGGGAGATTGTTCTAAGGCCTGACCAGATTCGTGTAACTTATAACCAGCAATAAGGCCCCAAATGTTTCCCATAGTTCAACAGTTTGGTATAACCCCCCCCCCCCAAGAGCAGAGTTGAATTCATTAGAGTGAAGGAGATAAGTGACAACCTGAGGAATGCCTTGCTCGATGAGCCACTGGTTATCACCAGTAGCTTGAACAACTGAAGCTTTCAAGCCTTCCTTCTCCTTATCAAAGGCTTTCTTTTGCACATCTAAGGCTTCCCTATCAGCCTTCAACTTCAACTTATCTACTTCAAAGCTCTTCTTGAGATCATTCATCTCAATCTCATGCCTCCTGGTCAATTCACCAACCATCTTCACCCAAGCCTCTTCCTTTTTTGAAAAACCATCAACTTCCTTCTTCATTGCAGCCATGGAGGCCTTCATCTTGTCTTTCTTCTTTGCAACTTCCTCATACTCTTGCATCCCTTTTGCAAAACGGGTAACACCTTCAGCCAAAAGGGCGGAAAGGTTCCAAGAGCTCAACATTAACCTTGAGATGAAATGATAACCCTCCATTTCCGAATTGGCTTCTCGAACACCAGGGGGAGCAAAGTGAGCTAACACCTCAGCACAAACAGCAGGATCCTTGAAGTTATCCCCAACCTTCACACCCCAGTTGGGAACATAAACCTCTTCAGCTTCAGGCTCCTCCAAGCCTTCAACGCTTTTGCCCGATGAACCCTGGATAGCAGGATTATTAATCAGCTTTTTCTTCTTCCCAGAAACAACCAACTCTTTTTCCTTACCCTTCTCCACACCACCCTCAGTAACTTGCTCTGCAGACATCTCAATGTGTAACACCTCGTAAAAACCATATCCAACGATGTGTTGACACGTGTAATAAACCATAATAAAGTCAAACGTTGACTATGAAGAACTAATTTCGTCAAAAATGAAAAATTTGAATACAAAAGGACTAAAAATGTTAACATGCTTTTAAACTAAGCCTCTGACTGACGTTACACGGTATTCATATTCACAAATGAGCCACTTGTTGATCGAGAGTAACCGTTTGCGTAATTATTTGAAAGTTTGCGCGACGAAGGGTTAGAAGTGTCAACATGTTAATTCTTACCTCTGAGTAACCTTTTAACAAACTGAGAGGTTCATGATGTGTGTTTATACTCTCGCGAATATCTAATATTGGTCATCTAAGGCTTTTAGGCCTATAAGTGACGTTACGCGCAACTTTGCAAGTTAACGGGGTTAAAAGCAGCAATATGTTTAATTATACCTCTGAATGACCTTTTAACGAACCCAAAGTATTATGAAGTGTAATTATACTCATGAGAATGCTTAATATGGATTTCACAAGGCTTTGATGCTATTAAACGATATTACGCACAAGTTTGCGCGTTAGAGGGACCAAAAGCGTCAACTTCTAAAACTATGCCTTTGAGAAGTCATTTAAGGAAACTGGAGCATCTTGTTATTCGATCATACTCTCAGGAATGCCTAACATGTTACGTAAGGCTTGGATATCATTTAACGATGCTACGCACCTTTATGTGCGTTAGAAGGACTAGAAATGACAACGTATGAATCTACACCTTTGAGCGACCATTTAAGTGAACTGGAGTAAACTGGAGTGTCGTAATATCCCATCTTACTCTTGGGAATGCTTATTATTAATCTTGAAAGGCGTTTATGCCATTTCGCGTTAAAACGCACAAGTTCGCAAATTAAAGGGTTAAAAGCGTCAACGAGCAGAAACTAGTGTTTTTAGGTAATCGTTTAACGAAACCGGACCTAACGGTGTTTGGTTATGCTCCCTAGATCATTTACAAACTAACTACAAGGGCCCATTGTGCCTAAAATGAAAGTTACTAAGCTTATAAAGGTGCAGGGACTAAAAGTGACAAGTTCAAAACTTGTTTGCTGAGATGTGGGGTGGTGGCGCGACGCCACAGCCTAACCCTTTTGTTGTGGCGTGCGGCGACGGCCTAATTTTGACAGAATGTTACCTCCAGCTGCAGGTTCTTCACACTTGTTTCCCACACTTGGTTTTAAAAACCATTTGATCAATTCCATGGGAGTTAACTGATTTAGAAACCTGGTATTACACCTGTTATGATCTTGTTATCCCTCTCAAACACTTGTCAACATCCTAGCAATCCTCAATCACTATATATAGAAGTGTCCATCCAACTTTTTCATTCACACCATTTCTTGATTTCTTGCTCTCTCTCTCTCTCTCAAATCTGAGGATCCTGAACATTTGGAACCTCCTCTGAGTTATATTCAGTCCATAGGACCTTATGTAAGTGTCCTTTCATGACTAATTCATTTTATTTGGCTTAAAAAGCCGAAAAGTCAAGCGTTTACGATAAACGCTTTGACTTTTAGCTAGACCATAAACGGTCAAGCCATTGTTCGTAACGAACATGGCTACGTGATCATAATTAGGTATGTGTTAAACCTTCAAAAGGGCACCTCCTAATTATCACATTTACTTAGTTAATTGTCGGGTCAAAGTAATTAAAATTAAAGTCAAACTGGTCAGATTTTCATAAAATAATTAAAACTGATAATGTAGAAGTTATGAACCATGTTTTATCACTTAAATAACTTGGTAAATAATATAAGAACATGTTTAGACATGTTCAACCCGACAATTCTAAGTATTTGGCCCGGTTCGCAACCGAAAGTCGCAAAACTAGACTTTTGCTTTGACTTTCAGTTCTGACCCGAATTAGCTTAGTTTAGTTATGCCTTAGGGTTCCTTTGTGACCATATTATATGTTAGTATAACCCTCTAAGGTTAAACTACATGGTCCCATAGAAATCTGAGTTATTTGCATGATTCCGTTAATATGCTTAAATTGGACCATTATGCCCTTATGTTATAAAAACAAGATTTTTGAAAATGTGAGAGGACAAAAAGCTTTATTACTAAATTTTAAGTATGTCCACAAAATTTGACATCAGTTTCTGGTCTCAAACTAAAGTTATGCAAGATAGCGTAAAATGAAACTTTTTGTTAAATAAATGACATTTTAAGCATATATCATATTTAAACCCAAATTTTGGCATCAAACTCATTACCTACTGATTTAATATAATTTTTAGGGAATTTTGAAATTTTTGGTCAAATTTTATACTGACCATAACATAGAGTTCTTGCATGAACTTGGTAATTGACGATAATACCCTTTTCATTAATAAAATGAGTTTTACACATCATTTACATGCCAAACCTTTTCCTACTGATGTTATATATTAAATAGAATATTCTTAGCATTCAAGACCGATAAAAATCTCAGAATTTTATAAACATCTCAAATATCGTCAAATATCGACTTTTATGCGAATTAGGCGCATAGTATGGTTTAAAACCATATTTAGCACCTAAGACATAATAGTTACTGATTTCATAAATAAATTTTAGAGTAAACTGCCATTTTGGTCCCTGTGGTTTGGGCACTTTTTCCATTTTAGTCCAAATCTCAAACTTTTTACATCTGGGTCCCTGTGGTTTGCATTTTGTTGCCATTTTAGTCCAAAATCCAAAAACCCTCCATTTTGACCGTTGAAAACTGGTTATTTTGTCCTTTAATACAGGGGCATTTTGGTCATTTTTTAAATTTCATTTTTTTTTGCAATAAAACCCAGATCAAACAATCATCATCATCAAAACCCAGAACAAACATCATTTTTTGCAATAAAACCCAGATCAAACATCATCTTGGACGGAGAAATTAATCCCAGATCTCCCGTTTCTCTCTCTATATAGCACCACCACCGCCACCTCCTCCCTCCCTCTCTCTCTCTTCTCTCTCTCTATAGCACCACCACCAATTGTCTGCAACACCCCCAATTGTCTGCAACACAAATCATCTAACAAAAATACAAAATCTCCAACTCCAATCTCACACTCAACTGTACATTAACCCCATAATCTTCAGCACCAGAGGAGTATTCCGGCCAAACCCATCTCTCTCTTCTCTCCCTCTCCTCTCTGTCGAACACCACCACCACCACCGTGAACTCCACCACCACCACCACACCACCACCACCACAAACCGCCATTTCAAATTCAACAAACTTATTGTTGATTACAGATACTGAGTTACTGAGTTCACAATGTCGCGTTCCAGGGATTTAAGTAACAATACTTTTGAGCAATCGGATGTTCCTTCTTGGTTTTCGACTTTACAGTCTCTGACCACACTGTAATATCCATCCTAACCATTCAAATCTCTCGTTTTTAAATAAAAAAGCAGATTATTTACCTGGTTTTCAACAATACTTTTGCTACACCATCGTAGATCGAACATAGAAGGTTCCAGATCTGCTAAACTTCCGGCGGTTTAGGGTTTCAGTATCGGCTTTGATGGTGACAGCGGTGGTGGCGCTTTAGGGTTTCGGAGTGTCGGTTGTCACCGGAAAAGAGAGAGAGAAGAGATAGAGAGAAGGGGGAGGAGGTGGTGGTGGTGGGAAGGGGGAAGAGGTGGCGGTGGTGGTGGTGCTATAGGGAGAGAGAAGAGAGAGAGAGGGAGGAGGTGGCGGTGGTGGTGCTATAGAGAGAGAGAGAAGAGAGAGAGAGCTGATTATGATGATCATCATCCCCAATATATATTATTGCTAAAAAAAACTAAAACAAATGAAATTTAAAAAATGACCAAAATGCCCCTGCACTAAAGGACAAAATAACCAGTTTTCAACAGTCAAAATGGAGGGTTTTTTGATTTTGGACTAAAATGGCAATAAAATGCAAACCACAGGGACCCAGATGTAAAAAGTTTGAGATTTGGACTAAAATGGCAAAAGTGCCCAAACCACAGGGACCAAAATGGCAGTTTACTCTTTTAATATCTTAACAGTAAGTATAAGTCTTGAACCAAATTGGTCCTTAAAACATATGTGAAATGACCAAAATACCCCCACGGTGCATAGTTTGACCATAATTGATAAACCTCACATATGTATGATATCTTACTGATGTAACTTGATAAGATAAATATTTTTACTGAATGTTTTAGACAAGAATCTCAGTTTACTATTAAATCTCTTTTATAAACATTAAAATGACCAAAATACCCTTACAGGGCTTAAATTGGTTTTGAATTCCTTTTGGGCATAATTGTAGATATCCTACTGATATCACAACATATTTTAAGCACAATAACTTACGGAACTTGTACTTGACTTATCCGGTTACCCGTTATGCATATACGTGTTCGGTACGGTTTATGTAACTAGTTTGCATAAATTAACCGAAACGGGTCAAACCTTATCATTTTCACTTCAAAATCCAGAATGTATTTAGTTTACCTATTTTATACAAGTCTTCATACTTGTTGGGTCTAAATCACATTCCAGTCCGGTCATCGCTTAATCTAGCGTTTCGTGCCGTAAACTTTTCTTTAAAACTAACTGGTCTAAGTTACAACTTAAATAAGACCCGTTAGGAAATCTAATAGGATATTAAAACATTTGTTCCAGATTAGGAGCCCAGTAAAAGCTACCTACACTTGCCTAATAGAATATACGGCTGAGAAATACAAATTTTACATTTTAAGCTCATGTAAATACTTTTAACTTATTTTCCCTTATACAGGCTTGGGATACGGTAAATTATTACCGCTGGTCGGGTATTGAATATTTAATCGATTAGTGGTTAAATCATTGAGATAACCCGTTTTAATCTGTTTTGTTTGATACAAAGACATTTGGGGGGTTAATATAACCGTTTCCTGGATATCCTCGGCTCATTCATTTGAAATGGCTACGGCTTAAGCACGGGGTGTAGGCATACACCTGACAGTTGCGTATGTAAAAACGGTATTTCACTCATGAGGAAACTTCTTGTGGGCCTATACTTGTGGTGTGTCTATTAATCTTGTCTCGGCTTCTAACCCGAGCCCTGAACGTACGACAAACATATAAATCTGTATACAAGATTATTTTAAATAATTGTCCCAAGTTATAAAAAGAATATTTGTGCCATGTGCATTCAAATCAATTTTCATAAATGTTTTCAAAATAGTCGGTTAATTGTATTTACCAGTGTAAACTGAAGTATTTTCAAAAAGATTAAGTTGCAGGTACTACGCGAAATGGGCTGGAAGCTCCTGAGTATTAGTTAAAGAGTCTTGCAAGCTCTTAATACTTGAAGTCTGTCGAACAATATTTACTTTATGTTTTAAGATCCTGTTAGAAATAACCCGTTGATGTGGCCTTATGGATCATTTGTTAACATTACCAATATGACATAACTAGTCCCCGACAATTACTTGATGGTAGTAATTGTAAATATTGATTAGTTCAAGGGGCAATTATGATTTCCCTTTAGGTACCATTAATAGAGAATACATAGAGTTTTTATAGCGGATCACTATTCATGACCATTATTCATTGATCTTTATATATTGATAATAAGTGGTGATCAAAATCTCGAGAAAAACACTAATATAAAAATTCTCTCTAGTGTGATCCATCAATACAAGGTACCATAACGGGAATCATGGCTTCATCTTTATCCTCAAAGATAATCATCCCTACAAGTAAGTAGCTCTAACTTGGTATCTATATTTAGATCATGATTGAATAAACATGATTAGGGTTCTATGTTTTTAACCCATGTTTAAAGATATAATCAACATGTGGTATCAGAGCGTATGTTGATTATATCAAATCAGTCCTAAAATCCAGTTTAGATGATTTCTTATTGATAAATTGATTAAGTTTCATAATCGTAAGAAACATTAAAACTACCGTAAATTATTTTTTATTTGAGGAAATCATTATCCAAAAGTTGTCTGATGGATTCATGAAATTCTAAAGATTAGATTTATTGGAACAATACTTTTTTACCATATCGATTTCCATCAGTTTATAAATGTTTGATTTGACATATTATTATTAGTTAAACCTCATATGTTTTAATGGATTTGGTTGTATGAGGCCACGATGTGGATAAATATCATGTTCTTCTTGATATATCTTAAGTTTACTTCACATTGAAAATTGTGAAAGTTGATTATACAATATTAATTTATTTTTAGTTCCACAAGTTCATAAATTAATTGGATAGAATGGAAATTGCACATGGATGCAATCAATAGCGATATGTGATCGGTTTTAACATTTTGATCTTTTATTTTCTGATCTTAAATGACGGTACGCACTTATTTCTAAAGGGAAAAAACTATAAATTTATCGAATGAAAGGATTTAACAAATGAGATTTATTATTTAGCAAAAATTCATTCGAAATCAGTTGACATGATATAAGGAATTAATTTTTTCGTATGACTCGTATCAATTATATGTTAAGCTTTCGCATGTGATATTTTTATAAATTATTTCTGCATAAATTTTCACATAACGTTTATACGAATTCGCATGCCTTATGTTAACTTTTGGAAACCTTATTTTATTTGGTTTCGTATGACCATAACTTGCGAATGGCTCAACTTTAATTTATGTCATTTTATGTTATTATGTGTATTGTTGGATAATGAACCCACCAACTAATTGTTTAATGACACACATAATAAATTATTAGCCTAATTTACATAAATATTTCATTTCTGGCCCAAAGGTGTTATGTTATATTTATGTGTTTTACCTTATTGTGTATGTATGTTCATCATGATACATGAATTTTGGTCAAAACCAAAGCGAAGCTAGAGTTCATGTAGAACATTGAGACAGTCTATATTTATGTGTGTTCATAATACATGAATTTTGGTCAAAGCCAAAGCGAAGCCAGAGTTCATGTAGAACACTAAAGACGGTTTATTATTTATATCGTTCATAATGCTGAATTTTGGTCAAAGCCAAAGCGAAGCCAAAATTTAGGTAGAACATTAAGCCGAGATTTATTATTTTATATCGTTCATAATGCGTGAATTTTGGTCAAAGCCAAAGCGAAGCCAAAATTCAGGCAGAACATTAAGTTGGTTTTATTTATTTATGTTCATAATACATGAAATTTAGTCAAAGCCAAAGCGAAGCCAAAGTTCATGTAGAACAATAAGTCAGTCTATTATGTATGTTCATAATGCATAAATTTTGGTCAAAGCCAAAACGAAGCCAAATTTATTTAGAACATCAAGACAATTTATTATTTATGTACGTTCATAATGTCTGAATTTTGGTCAAAGCCAAAGCGAAGCCAAAATTCAGGTAGAACCTTAAATTAGTCTGTTATTTTGGTGTTATAGTAGACTATATCTTCAATATAATAATTTGTGTATGCCTTACTTGATTACCCCATAATGTAAATCACTCCAAGTTTCTTCTTAAGTTTGTATCTCATCTATTTTATCCACTCTAATTTCAAAACCTAAAATGTTTTGCTTACTAAAGAGTTTCTACAAAATTTGCTCTTGTTGGATTGTTGATTATTTCTTAAGATATGATAATCCTACTGCTCTTTTCTGATAAAAGTATTGCAGAAGAAAACTAGAGCATGACTAGTGGAATAAGTCAACCATTATATCTCTTATGATAATCAAGAACTCATTTCATTATTGCTATCATGAGAGCTATTCTAGATTCTAAATTTCCCAAGACTAATATGTTTTCTTTGGAAGAATCAAAATAACTCCTAAAATGCATGCATTACTCTAGTTTCTTACTATAAAGTTAGTGGTATATGTGAATACATCATGATGTACAATACCATGACCCATTACCTAAAGGTTTACACATGGAAATCAGTACACTTTTCCGATGCATTATATATAACTTTTCCACCAATACCATAAGTTGCCTTAAGAATCAACTATACCACTCAAGAGTACCAAAGGAAAATGAGTGTGTTGATTAGCAACATATGTACAGGAAAATGAATGCATGAAACTGGAAAATTAGATGTTGTTCATCTCACCGCCACTAAACCTAAAAGGAGGATACTTTTAAGATTCAGAGATAGTGTACAAGTACTACTTCCAGCTATAAGGTTCTTCAAAGGAAAGTCTCACTGCAAATTTTTGCCATTAACTAGGCATGAGCATCGAGACTATCCATAACTCAATGAGACAGCTGGCTAAGATAAGTAGTTAGATATTTATGATATTTGAGTCTGCTAATGATAATATTCCAATTAACCCAAGACGGGTTGAGTCTAGTTCTATACGTTTACTTACCAGAAATCAACAAATAATTAATATAAGAATTAGTGGCAAAATTTTTTGTTAAGACTATAAGAACCATAATAAAGTGTTTTATAATTGGGCTTTATGATACCTTATCTATTCTGTAGATTATTCAGAATTTAGTATCAATATAAAAGCTACACTATGACAGTTGTGAGGTTTGCATGGTTAAAACAAAGTCACTCTTACCTTAAACTCTCATATTATTTGTCATCTCAATCTGGATGGAAACATTATAAGATAGAACTAGATGATACTACATTTTTCACTTTTGTTATCATGAAATGAAAATTTAACAAAAAAAAAATGAGATCTACAAACTTCATCAATTAAGACCAAATTGCATGCGAAATTTGGACCAGGTTAATGAAGGATGAAATATTATCAAATCTCATTTTTAGTGACTTACGAGCATGTGTTAAAAGCCTTAATATTTAAATGGCTAAGGGAATAAATCAAGTTCCATCAGAAATTATATTTCATTGGAACTTATCCCAAAATGGAATATTCAACATAAGTCATTTATCATTTCAAATAATATTTACTTGTGTCTAACATGTCCCATATGGATCAAGTTATTAAAGAAATTAATTCATATATATGATGTTTCCTTCTAAATATGTCCCTCAAATATTTTATAACATTTGGACATTAAGGAAATCAAGTCTAACATATATGAAAGGTTCCCACAACACGTACATCACTGAAACTTATCTTGTAGCATTCCTAGAGATCTAAAAGGTTAGTGGGAGCATTAAGTGTCTTAATCTTAACTTGCGAGAGTTGCAAGAGGTAGGTGTAACAGCCCAGCGTAACCGCACCATGATATTGTCCGCTTTGGCAGCCAGCACGCCCTCAGTGTCTGCCCCTCACGGTTTTCAAAACGCGTCATGATGGTGAAGGTATCCGGCCCCTTATAAGGAAACCTTTGTTCCCCTTCACAACCGATGTGGGATGTCACAATCCACCCCCTTAAGGGGTCCAGCATCCTCGCAGGACCTGGCACCACCGGCCCTGGCTCTGATACCATCTGTAACAGCCCAGCGTAACCGCACCATGATATTGTCTGCTTTGGCAGCCAGCACGCCCTCAGCGTCTGCCCCTCACGGTTTTCAAAACGCGTCATGATGGTGAAGGTATCCAGCCCCTTATAAGGAAGCCTTTGTTCCCCTTCACAACCGATATGGGATGTCACAGCAGGGGAGTGAAAACTTGTTGTTACCTCAATTTGTACCTCTTGTACAAGACATTGCTTCTTCACAACTTTTCTCTTTAAGAATATACTGCTACTCTAACAAAAGTTTCATTGTTGCTTAAACGTGGGCACACTCAGATTTCTTGCCAAAATTATAATCCTCAAACAGAGAAACTACAATGAGTAACATCATTAACTTGTTACTCTATTAGAATTTATTGGTCTTCTAATGTTGACCATAAGCATGCTAAATTGTTAAAGATTTCTAAGTCAGTGGGAGCAGTAAAAGTCCTTATCAGAACTTGCCAGAAGTGCAAGAGGCGGGGGGAAGAGACCTATTAAATTTTACTCCGATTACACCTCTTGCACACCATACTGCACCAACTCTTACACACTTAGAATCTTGAAAGTGATAGCAACTTAATCAAGAGTTAATCCATAAAACTGAAACTCATAATACAACCTAATAATCAACTACAGAGGTCATCTAGGTTTAACTTTGATGATTATGTATCCTCCTTGGTTGAAGTTAAAATGGATATTGGAAAGTTTACTAGTCCTACTTCCTCTAATGGAATAAGAATTGTTATTAGCAAATTTGATTTTAACGTTTGGGATTTGGTTGAATTACCTAAGGGTGTTCATCACTAAACAAAATCTGAATGCAAACTTTAAGACGCTAAAAGTATGATTGGTTGTTAAAGGTTATGCTCAGAAGAGAATTATTTATCAAATAACCATCTTACCTTTCTTACAAAATATTTCTTTGAGGATCATTGTTGTTCTAGTGGCTTATAATCATTTAGAGCTACATTAGATGAACATTAAAACAACTTTCCTTAAACAAAGACTTACATGTTCATAAAACAACCTGAAACTTCTAAACTGAAGGTCAAGAACCCTTACTTTGTAAGTCAATTAATTCCATGTATGGGTTTAAGGCAAACATCAAAATGTGATGAAATCTTAATGCATTATATTCATCAAGAATTAAGTGGATTTATGTACCTACCTCAAGATGAGTGGGAGCAACTAATGTAAACTTATCCTTATATAGATAACACTTTTTGGATACGTATATGTTACATAAGTCAAATAATTTCTCACATATATTTTGATATAATGAATCTCGGAGATACCACTTACGTGAGAGATATCAAAATATACCGAGATAGACCCACCATGACATTAGTTTCGTCCCATAAGCCTTACTCTAAAGCGGGCTCTTACATGTGTAACAAACAATATAGCTCTCCTTTAGAGGATAAAATAATAAATGAGATTATTTCCTTATGCTTCATTAATTAGAAGCCTTGCGAAGGTTCAAGTCTATACTCGTTTAGATATTGCTCACATTGATGAACATTAGACCACTCTAGATTATCGTGAAGCATCTTACAATATCTTTAAGAAACGAGAAAGACTATAAGAAGAGGTTGATTATTCTTACCTTGATTTTGTAATATTCAAAAGGAACTAAAAGTCAATTTGGGGTAATCCTTATGTCTGCGGACAAATTTGTCTCATGGAGGAGTCATAAGAAACTGATAAAACAAAATAAGTTACATTGACATAATATGTTGTTAATTAACAACGCAGTTGTCAATAAATGTTGTTGAACATTTATTAGTGGACTCATAAACTTGTTAAATACGATATTGAAGACTTACTGTGAAAAGTCAGCTATCTTATTTCCTCGAGCAGTAATAGTTCGAGAGGTGCTGCATTAAACTCGATACAAAATTATTGTTCGTTTATGAACAAGAAGAGGAGCCTAAATACTTGTATCGAATACATTTACATTCATGATATGCTTGTGGATCCGATAACTAAGGTCTACACCCAAAGTCTTTTTAAGAGCTCATAATAAAGACGAGTTTTACTAAAGGCCTTACATAATAGCATATCATACATATGAATGATTAGTTATTATTTTTCCTCAATGTACAATTTGTTTGTCTATAAATACGTATGTGCACCTAATGACATATAGACAAGAATTATACAAATTAATTTTTAAAGGGCTTACCTCAGTCATTTTGGTCTTAAATTTACGTATGTTTTGATTTGGGGTTGTAACATGATTAATGGGGGTCTTGAGTTGAAAATAACTCAATGACTGTATTTTTCTGTTGCAATTTCAATTTGAAACATTGATTAATGTTTTAACTTGGCCAAACTTACTTATACTTATCACAAATGATCACTCGGCTAAGTGGGAGAATGTTAGAAATAACCCGTTGATGTGGCCTTATGGATCATTTGGTAACATTACCAATATGACATAACTAGTCCCCGACAATTACTTGATGATAGTAATTGTAAATATTGATTAGTTCAAGGGGCAATTATGATTTCCCTTTAGGTACCATTAATAGAGAATACATAGAGTTTTTATAACGGATCACTATTCATGACCATTATTCATTGATCTTTATATATTGATAATAAGCGGTGATCAAAATCTCGAGAAAAACACCAATACAAAAATTCTCTCTAGTGTGATCCATCAACACAAGGTACCATAACGGGAATCATGGCTTCATCTTTATCCTCAAAGATAATCATCCCTACAAGTAAGTAGCTCTAACTTGGTATCTATATTTAGATCATGATTGAATAAACATGATTAGGGTTCTATGTTTTTAACCCATGTTTAAAGATATAATCAACAGATCCGCCTGTGGATTCCACTCACAACCGTTTGTATAATATTTTATTATACTTTGCAAATTCGGTTTGTATTATTATTTACTTCCAAGACTTCCAATGTGCATTAAACTGTGATTATTTGACTATGATGATATCAACTACGTCACGATACTCCCCACCGGGCCCATCGGTAATACGTGGAAATATCGGGGTGTGACACAATGTCATCACTAATGTCAATGGCCTCTGAGCCAGAGGGTTGATCAACACCTTTCAAGCGACGGTTTGAACGACGGACAGAAACCTTGGAACCTGGAGCCTTCGTGAAACCTTTAAAATTTGGAACATTCACATAACCAGAACCCTCGAACCTATGCTCAGATCCCCTAACAACTGCATCTTCACCAGGAGTAGCGACATCATCCCCAAGCACAACATCGGAAGTGTCATCGCTCTTAATAAAATCAAGTGCAGACATAACTACAAAACAAACATAAATAAAGGGTATAAGCAAACAAAAAATAGGAACATGATAGCACAACAAGACAAATGCATACCCTGCCCGTCTCTCATAAGCACTGGATCTCGATCAGGTTTGTCCCACAACTTACTAAGGCCCAATAACACCAGTAAGGGCTCAGGAAAGGGACGAAGCCTTGAGGGGCACTCCCTGAGAGTTTCAAGAAAGCGAGTATTTATCTCAGGAGCAGAGTGTTCAGGTTCATTTAAAACGGCATCCGGATGTCTCCAAACAAGCTTAAAAGGAACAATTTCATCGGAGACCCAAAAAAACCGGTCTTTCCAAACACCAAGACTAGAAACCATGGACGAAACTAAACAAGTGTCAACTTAGGATGTTTCGAATGTAAACCAGTCACCATTCTTGGCCAATCGAAAAAAGCGACGGAATGACAAAAGGGTTGGATCATATCCAGAAGCCCGACATAAAACTTCAAAATGCAGAACCCTAACCAGGCCCTGGGGGTGGATCTGGCCAAACGATACACGATAATACTCTAAGATATTCAAAACAAAGTTCGAGAAAGGGTGACGGAGGTTCAAAAATTCAAAATGGCGACAATGGAGGGCAACGGAACCAGGGGGACACTGATCGATCGAAACATCACATCCCGGTGCAACCGGTTTAAACCTCAAACCAATTCCCCATTCTAAACAAAAGGTTTCTACTTCTTGTTGGGTTAATCGAGAAAACGACTTGGCTAAGTCCTTACGGGCACCCATACTAAAAGAAAGTAAGCAGAAATCGAAACTAACCTGGAAGGAGAAAAAGGAGTGAACTGGAGATAAATTTGTAGAAGTTGTTTTTTCTTCTAAGGATAAATGAAAATTCAAATAAAAGAAACGGAAGTTATCATTACATGGTGGGTTGTTAAACCGCCGCCTGACACAAGAAACTGCCATTAGTCACATCAACTCTCTTGTCAAAATTCAAAAATCTAAAACCTCAACCGCTTTGAACCCTTCAAGCTTTCAAGCCTTGAAGCCTTCAAGCAAAGTAAAACAAATGTACAAAAAGTCAGAAGTATTTGTGCTTACACCCAAAAACCTCTGACTTGGGGGGCTGATGACGGGGGTAGCTCAAACCTCAATAAAATGACTAAGAATACATGATAGCTTAAAGGGTTAAAATGTTCAAAGGTTTAAAGCCCGGGAACTAAGGTAAGACAGCACGAGTACAGTAATCATTCACTTCACTGATTACTTGAACAACTCTCCTAGCCGTAAAAGCAAAACGTGTGCACAGGGAGTAGTCTTTTATCTGCAGATCCAAACGCTTCAACCCCTAAAAGGGTAAGTCCTCCACTGCAAGCAGGGTTCACTGGTCAAAGGTTTCCCCTTTGAGCAATCTCTTCCTCTATAAATGACACTTCATTAAGTGCATTTCAGACATTCTGGATCAGCTCAGATCTCTTGGGATCTCTGATCTTTCTTCCTGTCTCTCGAGCACTTGTTTCATACAAGTCTCATTTCTTCACATTCAACACACACAATCTGATTGCTCTTGCATCCAAGGCTGAACACCCTTCAGCCGAAGATCTTGAACAAACAACAAACATAACTAGTGAACCTCTCTCCATGTCTTGCAAACGTGGGGGGACCCCACGACCTGCGTTAGGCAAACCGGAACCCTCCAAGCCTTTTGCCTAACCAGACTAATCACTATCATTGGTCTTGTATTTGTTGCATCAACAAATTGATTGGAGTTTTGTAACATAGATGACATCATTGCACGATGCATTGATCTCGACTGTCCAACAAATGGTCAAGTGTGTTAGCACAAAACCGGCTATCTAAGTGAAACAACAAATGGTCAAGCGTGTAAGCCCAAACTTAATTAGATTTAAAGGTCTCTTGTAAAATATGATAGAATTAATCATAACCATTTGCACATGTATTTTTATTATAATTAGCCTTGTTTATCTTAAGGCGTGTTTGGATTCTTTTGGGGAGCATGCGGTTCATTGTAGAGAGCTTCTGGGGTTCAAGTACCAACATGATTTGGTTGAGATGTCCTTTTTTATATATTCAGACGCGCTGGTATTTCTGCTAAGAAAGAGACACCCCTTAATTTCTTAACTGACCCATTGGAAGGGAGATCTACCCTTAGACCAGCCGACATTTTAGTCTTTGGATGGGTAAGAGAAAAACATGCATGTGTGGATCCAACAGGGGTTTTCCCGCTTGTGGGCTTAGGGGGTAGTGCTTTCACGGTGGGTCAGACTGCTTCGAGCAAAGTGACCAAACACGAGAAAGCGTGCCTTGACAACCAATACGTGTTTATCCCGTTTGCTTTTGATACTTTTGGTTTCCTGACGCC
Source organism: Helianthus tuberosus (assembly GCA_030545235.1). Lineage (NCBI taxonomy): Eukaryota > Viridiplantae > Streptophyta > Magnoliopsida > Asterales > Asteraceae > Helianthus > Helianthus tuberosus. Next base: position 196,351,595 of record CM060448.1, on the reverse strand, counting down.
AGAGGTTGTGGACCTACTGAGTCGAGTTCAAAGAGTCATGCATAGTAATGTTATGACCCCGAGATCTATGGACGTAGTTTTTAAAAGACTTAGTTTTGTTATTCAAAAAGGGGTAGCGGCGCAGCTTGTTGCTCGTTTACCGTTTATCTCGATGTAAATTCATAACAATTTTATATATAATGTAAGCACGAGATAAACATTTAAAAAACTATGAGATTTGAAACTAAAATATAGTTGTTGCATAAATACACTTAAAATTGAACATCTCAAGAGCTTTTTTTTGTTTTTTTAAGTTACAAGGTACATATAATAAATATGAATTAAACGAATTTTTTTTCTGATTTTACATATATTTTTAGTTTTTTATAATCCCAATGTTAATATATATTATTTCTTAATTAATTGCTCAAAAGAGAAACCAAGGAGCGTTTGGTTTATAAAGTGGTCTAGGACTCTTGGCCATGGCTTTCATATCATTTCCCCACTTCAAAAGTATATTTTCTTTTTGTTTTCCATAACTCTAAAAAGTAAAAACATTGTTTTGAGTATCTAATCGGATCAACTGGTCGTATGGATTAAAATGAGAATTATTGATAATTTGATATTGCTCATATGAGCTAATGTATTAGTTATAAAGAAAAGATTGGGTTAGATGATAGATTTACTTTTTATTACTTTATAGATGAGGGTCAAGATATCAACAATTTATAGAGTAGATATTGGTTTAGATGATATTGCTCCTATGTGTTGTTATTATGGAAAAATAAATATCAACAATTTTATAAATATAACTTTATCATTTCAAATATGTTATTTTTCAATACTAAGACCATGAGTAGTGGTATGCTCTTTTTCGACACATGACGTTCACATCATCTTAACCAAATCATTTGGTGAAAAGGTGTAGCTGTGAGATATGTGGTTTGAAACTAAAAAAAAATAAATTAGTAAAGTCCAACCAATTACAACAACTCTCTCTCTGGGATCGAGTTTGAAAATAACTTATTAACTTATTCGCTCTTTGAAAAAGCCAATAAAAAGTCAGAATTTAGGGCTTTTTCAAATGACTTATTGACTTATTTTAATAAGTAATAAGTCATTTCTAAACTCAATCCCAAACACCCCCAACAAGCTCGTGGCCACAACCACATGCTTAACCCAAAAGGTAACAACCACAAGGAAGGGGAGTGGTGTTCCCCTTGTGGTTGGCAAAACACATGACCATTACGCATGATCATATTTTTCTTCTCCGTCGACTATAAGTGCTTCAGTAGTGGGGCGCTTTGCCCTAGCATGGCGCCGCGAAAACGCCCGGAACACCAATACTTGGGGCGCTATCAAGGAGAAAAGGGGGGAGGCGCCATATATTTCACGGCGTTATGGGCTTTGCTTTTCAACCTTTGACCAATCAAAATAAAGCATGGTTTTTTATAATTAATTAATAAAAACAAAAATTAATAATTAGGTAATAATGGGTAGGGGCTTTATGACTACGGGCTCTAGTGATATAACGCCCCATAAAGCCCTTGTGTGACGTGACACGACACGTGTCGCATAACGCCTCACAAGGAGCTTTATGACTACGGATGACCTAATAAAAAGGTCCAATACATGTATTTTTTAAGTAGATTTTACACATCAAATATCCTACATGCAATTTTTTTATTTTCTTTTATAGGAACGTAATTTTCTTTCTATATTTTTCATATTGTGATGTTACAATGCATGCATTATGGTAGAGTTCTATTATGTGGATTTAGTGATATGATTAGTGTTATTTAAATATCTACTCTATAAAATATGATTAGTGTTATTTAAATATCTACTCTATAGATTAAGTGATATGATTAGTGTTATTTAAATATCTACTCTATAATGAATATGTTTGTGAAGAGGAATTGTAAGTGGAACTTGTTGTGGAGCTCCAAGTTCCGAAAGCTATTGATGACCATGGGTCCCAAGTAATGCATTTGTTATAGTTATGTACACACGATTTTTAGGAAAAAAAACAATTTTAAAGTTATAACTTTACTATTATGTATATTAAAAGTTACAAATGTGGCCAATGTTCTTTATTTATTTTAAAACTAGTTTTTTACTGTGTTTAAATTAACGTATGTTTATACTACGTCTACTTTTATTTGTAAGAATGGTGGGTGTGGTTTAAGTCCCTAGGGGCTTTTTTGTGCCAACTCAACGTTACCTAGGCGCCACCTCATAGGGGGAACTTTAAAGCACATTCCTTTAACATCCTTGCAATGGGATAAAACCTATTTAAAGCCCCCTATTAAACAAAATACAAAAAAAGAAAAAATTCTGATTGGTTGAAAACATTGAGCCCAATCTGCAATGCCATTGGCGCTCGTTACTGGGATGAAACCCGCCTCCATAGCGCCTAGGAAATGGTTAAGGAGCGCTATGGGGCACTATTGTTGCTGATTTAGCCAGGGGCGGTATACCACAAATCACAACCCCTAGCCTAAATTAAATTACGTATCCATCACATGAGGATATAAGGTTTTTTTTGTCTATTCTCTCTATTACTATACATGAAAATCTCATTCGATTTCTAAACTTATAAATGTTGGTTGATCACATATTTCATTAGTTGTTACCTGAAGTAACTTATAACGTATCTTAATTTTTTTTAGTTAATTCATTCCAATCATCAGGGCAAATTACATAAGGATAGCAGGTGAACGAGCAACAAACTGCGCCGCCATCTCTTTTAAATAGAAAACCCTAATCTACTTGTATAAATCATATAAATCATGTTATAATCATGCTCATATACCCTTTTAGATTTTAAGGGTGAGAGGGGCACTCCCCTAAGAGGGGAGTCCCCTCTCTTACGCATAACCAACCAGCATATGCCACGTCAACTCCCCTCTTAAACTCTCCTAACACCCCAATTTGATGGCGGCACTCCCCTCTTAACTCTCCTTGTTTTTTTATTCAAAAAAAAATAAATAAATAAATAAAGAAAAATAAGTGATTGGTTGTTACAAGCTATGGGCCCACCATCTCCTCTCTTCTTGTGCGGTGACTACTCCCCCAACCCCCTCCCCGATTTGGGTCACCGCAGGGATGGCGGCGGTGTTCCCGCCCGGGGAATGGGGTCACCGATCCGCCTCCCCGCTGGTGCCCCGCTCACCCTAATGTATAGTCAAACTTTGGGTGTCATGTGGGAAATATTTTTGGGGTACAACAAAATTAAGATACTGTTGGTGTAATTTTCCAAAGTTGTTGTCTAAAAGTTACCAAAAGTAAATTATGTGGGGACAGCTTTATAATTTGGTAAAAGAGTTATTTTTTTTAAAGCACAAAAAATATCAAGGTATATTAATTTAGATTAGGATAGATGGTGTGAGTTTAATATTTGTGATGTAATCTTGTAAGTTCGGGTTTCAGTTTTTTATTGGCTCACTTTTCTATTAGTTCTAATAGAAGTTTCGGCGTTCCAAAAAAATGATCTTAGTTGTCCCTTAAGTTACTCGGGGCACCGTCGGCTTAAGCTTTCGGCTTGATCGGTTTGTGTGGTAACAACGTCATTGATGCATTGGTTTGTGAAATTGATTTGTGCTATCGGTGATTACTACCTGATGAATATTGGCGTAAAGTAAGGTGAAAATATGTAAAGTGAATAAGGTACTTTTCCAACACCACCCTAAGTGATTTTGGTGCTTTTTTATAAGTTTAATTTTTTTTTCTTCAAAATAGGTATTTTGAGTAATTTAGTTTGTGCTCCTAGTAATTAAATTCTTTTTTTCTTTGTCATTTGTGTCATATAGTAATTTTTAATTATTAAACAATGATCCTATAAGTATACTTATCCTGCTTTATTTTTTTCTTTTATCTTTGTATTCTACATATTATAAACTTTATTACAAAAAACTAGTAATAGTTTTGTAAGAAAATGAAAGGCCCAATATGGAGTATAGACGCTCCTTGAGGCCCCTAGCCTCTTTTCTCTTTTTTATTTTTTACTAATTCTAAGTTTGACATGAATATGTTAAGATAATCATCAAAAGAGGAACAAAGAAGTGCACGCCCCTCTAACTAATCAAGCTTTAATCATTCATCAATATAAATCTGAATTTCATAAAATCTAAATGCTATGAAACTATTTTCTTGACAATAATGGTAAGCCCGATATTAGTTAAATGTTACGCTGTGAAGACAAATTATCGGTATGCTAAATCTACTATTGTAAAGCGTAAGTCCAGAGGTACTCAGATGTTCTAATTGGGACGCTAATAGAATTATTATAATTGTAGACCTAGAGTGTCACCTAAAATTTATGTGTACCGGTCTTTCACAATTGTGACTACAAACCCTAATCTAATACAAATCGATAGGATATACTCAATATTGTGATCTTAAACGTAGGCCATTGCCCTTTTGACTGAATCACATAAGCATAGTTTGCATTACTTATGTGTTGCCATTTTTGTATTGTTATGTATCTATACATGAGGAAACTATTATATAGGTTGATATTCGATGCAAAGTACAATGATATTGTTATTTTCAACAAGAGTAAATTGCCATTTTAGTTCTTGAGTTTTTGTCCAAATGGCCATTTTAGTTCAAAATAGTTTTTTTTTTCTCCTCTAGGTCCCAGACTTTTCATTTTTCTTGCCATTTTGATCACATTGCCTAACTTAGTCTAAAAACCAGGTTATAATCAGGGGTATTTTTGGCATTAAATTATGGGTTATTGGATTTTATCACCCTTAACTATTGGTCATTGGCCGCTGTCACCCCCAACTATCACTTTGACGTCTACCACCCCTAACTTAACATTTAGTGTGTTCTGTCACCAGATCACTAACTTTTGATCCGGCTACTATACTTTTGATGGTGTTATAATGTCACACCCCAACCGATGGCGGAATCATCGGGGCATGGCACTGAGCGAAACAGATTGTCTAAAAGTTTCCATAACAATTATCAATACCATTCAATTTAAATAATACGTCCCATACCGTATCTCAAACAGTAAAACAATTATTACAGACAAAAATCTAGGCAAATATTCTGTTCCGACAACTCAGATTTCAAAATAGAGCAATTGTTTATCTGCTTCTAGAGACCCTTAGTTTGACCACTACAGACAACTATTTGTTGGGCTCTAAAGCTTTATTCTAGCTTCAAATTCCTACCAAGTGTGCGTCCTAAGCACCTGTCACATACGTTAAAATAAAAGTCAATACATATAATGTAAAGGTGAGCATACAAGTTTGATAATAGCATATAGAGTTCGAATTCGTTTACGCATAACCAGCATGTACACATAGTGAAATGAAGCACGTTAGTTATTGTAACACCTCGAAAATTCGGGTTCAATAATAAAACGACACGTGTCATGTAAGACAAAACGCGTTGTAAACCCGGATTAAATAAAGATGTTTCGGCAGGATTTAAAGTGGCGTCATGTTAAATATTACCTCTGAACGACCTCAATTATAAATCCCAAGACCCGATTAAATGTTATACACATCTCTTATGCCTCAATTCAGGGAATTATCGTCAATAAAGAAATATCAAAAGCATGATAAGATCCCACGAAGAAAAAGAATGGAAACCCTTTGTTTTCGGGTCTTGTTTATGGATTCAAGCAAACAATTCAAAAGGGTAGGGTATGTGACTGTACAAAGGCATTTTGGGAGGTCCCTAACTGATAATATATGTCCCAAAGTCGAAAAATGAGGTTGCCCTTTCGAAATCTGAAAGAACAAACGATTTTTGTGTCTGACTAGAGGCTTACGGACCGTAAGCCAAAAACCTTTACGGTCCGTAAGCTAGTGCCCAGCGACCAGAAACTTGCAGCAGCCTGTTTTTCGCGATTGTGACCTATTCCACCGGTTTTTCTCACTTGTAAACGACCCCTAAGCACCCCCTACATACTAGAGACATGTGTTGAACAATTGTGGAGTGTTGTAGACTTTGTTGTCATCAATTCATGGTGCCTTGAACACTATATAAACCTCATAAGTTGCAACTCTTTGATCATTCCATTCTCAATCCAAGTCTGATCAACTGAGGAGCTTTCAAGCTGATTGCAAGGCCTCTCTAATCATCATTAAACACTTGGTAAGTTGACTAACCTTTCTAAATTAATTATAGCTTAGTATTTTAGCTAAAAGTCAAACCGACGTAACTACGGTTTGACTTCGTAATTAATTAATGATAGCTCAGTCGTATGTCGAATTAAAAGTACCGTTAAGTAGGTAATTATATGGGTATTAAACCCTTATAAGGGCACGTACTGATTCCAGACCTAACTAGGTCGTTTGTCGGGTCAAACGTTGACCGAAAAAGTCAACAGAAATATAAAATATGATTTAATGCATGATTAGCAATACATGATGCGTGTAACCTGTTTTAAACTTAATATAACTTGGTAATAGGTATACGGACATGTCTAAACTGGTCAGACTCAACAACTCTCAGTTTTGAACCGGTTCGGAACCGAAAGTCCCGAAACTTTGACTTTCACGTTGACTTCAGTTCTGGCCCGAGTTAGATGGAATTAGAAATGCCTTAATGCTTCATTAGGGTTAGGTTACATGATAGTATAAGTCTCTGTACTTGTTTCGTTGATTATCCAATTAATATGCAAGTTTCCGTTAATCGCTCATATGATGACCGTTATGCCCTTATTACCTTAAAACATGAATTATGAAAATGTAAAAGTGTAGGAACCTTAAATACTGATATATAAACTTGTATGCAAAATTTGACATCAGTTTGACTTGTAGATTAAGAGTTATGCTCATTAGCGTAATTACGGTGCTTTATGTTAATAAAATGGCGTAACTAGCGTATAGCCTAATTAAACATACTTTTTGGTATCAAACGAATTACCCACTGATGTAATATATTATTTTGGGAATTTTAAAGATTTTTAATTAATTTTAGGCTGAGCATAACTCATAGTCGTAGGCTTAATTCGGTAGTTGTCGGTTTTGCCCTTACGGGCCATAAAATGAGTTTTACACATCTAAACGACTCCAAACCTTTTGCTACTGATTAGTTATGATAAATAAATTATTTTAAGCCTTCTGGAAATATAAAAATGTCAGATTTAAGTATCGAACCCGGTAATGGCCTTTAATCGCCTTATTTAGCGTTTTTAACGCATAGTATGTTTTAAAATCATATTGAGCATACCCGGGTTGATACCTACTGATATATGAGGCAAATTATGATATTTTAATAGTAAGCAAAGGTTTATTAACTCAGACTTCGTTTTTGAGCTTTCGGCTTATGTGAACTTACCAAAATACCCCTACGGGGCATAGTTTGGTTAAAGATGATAAAATTCACATATATGCTTTAGCCTACTGTTATAACTCATCAAAGTGAGTATGTTTGCTGTTTACATCAGACCTGTAACTCAGTTAAACATTTAAACTCTTTTACAACCTTTAAAATGACCAAACTACCCCTACGGGGCATAGTTTGTGTTTAAATTAGTTCGGGGCATAATGAAAGACATCCTACTGATGTCACAACATATTTGAAGCATATTAACTTAGGAAACCTGTATATGGCTCTTACGGATACCCGTTACGCTTATTTCGCGTTCGGTTCGGTTTATGTAACAAGTTTACATAAATTAGCCGAAACGGGTCAAACCTTATCGGTTTTATCTCAAAATCCAGAATGTGAATGATAAACCCATATTAAACAAGTCTCCGAACTTGTCGGGTCTAAATCACATTCTATCCGGTCTTCGCTTAATCGTGCGTACGAACCGTATCTTTGAAACTAGCCGGTCTAAGCTTAAGCTTAATTAAAGACCCGTTAGGATTCTAATAGGTTATTAAAAACCTTCATTCCAGATTAGGAGCCCAGTAAAAGCTATCTGTACTTGCTGATTTGATATACGGCTGGGATTGAATTTATATTTAGCTCAGGTAAATACTTTTAACTTATTTTCCCTATACGGGCTTGGGTTACGGTACATAGCGTACCGCTTGATCGAGCATCAAATCTCCACGCTTAGTGGGTAGTTGAATAATTTGATCGGCTCGTTTTAAACAGTTTTGTTTACTTTACAGCCTTTGGGGGGTTAATGACCATGTCCCGGATATCCCTGGCATCATCTTACGAGATGGCCACGACCTGAGCACGGGGTGTAGGCGTACTCCCGTGTATAACTCATCGAAGTGGTGTGTTTATTGATCTTTAACCCGGACTAGATTCGGGCTACTGAACGCATAAGTAACATGTAATTCGTTCACAAGATTATAATATTAAATAATTCTCCCAAGTTAAAAAGATTAATTTTGCCTCTGTGCATTTTAATCAATGTGTCAAGATATTTTGTGCCGTTTGCACTCGAATCACTTTTCAAACTCTTTTTCCAAAATGAGTCAGTTGAATGTATTTACCAGTGTAAACTGACGTATTTTCCAAAAAGGCTAAATGCAGGTACTATACAAAATTGGCTGGATATGTCTCCTTAGCATCAATAGAAGTCTCGCAAGCTTAAGATGCCTAAAAGTCTGTTGAACTACTGTTTCCATTTTATGTTCGATCCTTCTGTGGATAAACTTCCGAATATTGTGACATATGATATTACAATAATAAATTCGGTTGTAACATACTTTAAATTGCTTCCGCTGTGCATATTGATATTGTGTTGTTTGACTATTACGTTGCCAACCATGACGTCACGATACTCCCCACCGGGCCCACCGGTGACACGTGGAAATCGGGGTGTGACCGTTATCGACATAGATCCATCGATACCAATGACTGCGGGTTGACTGCCCGAGGCAGTTCGCAATACATGATTACCACCGTAATCCATGCAAGTAATTGTCCTTAACAACCCCCGTGTGAACAGGTGCTGAGTCCAAACTATAGTACTATCATTGCTAAGGCAGGTAGACAACATTCCATGTGTAAACATAACAAACAAGCATTCATAAGCCACGTATAACATGCATTAACGGTTAGCGTTCAAATAGTATTGAGTAGTGTGATTGATGTGATTTGAATAGTTGTAACGTATGTAACACCCAAAAGTGCTTAAAGCAAAAGGGGATCGAGTATACTCACAACGGTTGATGGATTGAAGGGAGCGCTTAGCGAGTAAGATTAGCCTGAGTAGATTAGATTGTATAATCGATAAGTGACGTTTTACGCGTCAAATGGTGCAAAGTGTAATTGGGTCGGATAGTGGTTCGATCGGATGGTAATCCGATCGGACAGCAATCCGTGCGGATAACAATCCGTTCGGATGGTCATCCGGTCGGACAGCTTGTCCGGTCGGATGACGATTCGAGTGGATTGTTTCTTCCTATAAGAAGGATGTGTTTGTGTACGATAGTTTGACTTTTGAAGTTTTCGTTGTAGTATTTTGAAAACACGGAAGTATCTCTATCCATCAAGTCGGTCGGACAGTGGTCCGGTCGGATGACGACTTAGTGATGAGGTTACTTACTGAAAGCAAGTTCACAACAGAAGCGTCATTCGATCGGATGGCAACCTTGTTATTGAACATGTTGAAAATTGTTTAAGTCTTTAAAGTCTTAGTATCTCATGATCCGAAGAGTAATCCAGTCAGAGGGTCGTCCGATCGGATTGCAATTCGTTCAATACTCAAACTTCAGATAATGTTGTTCAAGGGTGGGTCCCAAGTGTGATCCGTTCGGATGACAATCCGTTCGGATAACCTATCCGTTCGGACAGCAGTCCGATCGGACAACATTCCGTTCCGATTGTTCCGTTTGTCTTACACTTGGTGGTTTTTGGTCGTTTGTCGTTTTATCGAGACGTTGTGACAACGTGTTAACCAATGGAACTCCGTTTCGACCCAAGTGACCAGACCGACCAGGAATCACCCTAGTTCGGCCGGTTATCGGCTCAGGACGGTTGTTCTTGTTTAACCCGAAATCGGTGGTCTCGTGGGTAGAATCCAGACCTTGGACTAGTACAACACTATGGATGAGCAAGAGACTAGAACCGGGTCCGATTCTATCGATTTTGAGTGTAATGAGTGTAAAAGAGTTGAAAGAAAGTTAGAAACCATCTTTTAATCCTTTTTCACCATTCTTGTGTCGAGATCTTTACAAGATCTTTGTATGTTTGCGTGGAAATCGGTTAGATCTCGGTTGTTCTTGGTGGATTGAAGTCAAAACATGAAGTTCTTGAAGAACACATGATGACGTCACCCTAGAACACCCGAAATCTAGTGATTTCACGGTTAAAAGTTAAGATTTAGAAGATAGAAAGGTGTAGGAGCGCATGTAGATCAAGAACGTACAAGATTTAGGGCGGGATCTTACCTGGATTGAGAGAAATCGAAGAAAAGGTGAGGAGCACGAATGGTTCGGACAGAGTGTTTCCAGAAATGGAAATGATGACAATGACAGGGGTATTTATAGGATTCCAAAAGAGGAAAGGGTTGTCCGATCGGATGGCATACCGCTCGGATGACGATCCGGTCGGATGACATCCTGGTCGGATGACACCTGACCTGTGGCGTACTGGCTATCCGGTCGGATGGCACTTGGTTCGATTGTTTGACGCGGCAATTTTTTTGGTGTTTCGATTTCGATTGCGAGTGGCTCGTCACAATAGGGTTTCCTAGTCAAATTACTTTTAGTCCCAACTACTAATTATCATAGTTTGATTTCGATTCGGGTTCGGGTTCGATTACATTTCGAGTTTCGATTGAGTTCGATTGATTTCCACAACATATATATATATATATAACACGCACAATTAACACATAAGGCACACACACGTATAATAACCAGATTAAGTCGAGTTGCGGTTCGTATCACGATTTGATGTCGAGTAGCATAGCTTGATTAACGATTAGTTAACTTTATCGCATTGTTACTTCCTATAATTCACAGTCGCGAGTTGATTAGATAGCGATTAACACACCTCGATTTTAGCAATTAACAACACTTACTCCACATAATACAATTAAAATAAGGAAATTACTATAAGTCAAATTCGTACAATCGGTCGTTGACTTTGACCTTGACTTTGACTTCCGAAAACACGGGGTGTTACATATAAGATCCCTAAAACCTTCCCAAGATCCCTATGACACCCCAAAAAGTGTAGTAACATGATCAAAAGTTAGTGATCAATAAACGACATGGTGACATAACACACTACGTGTTAAGTTGGGGGTGGCGGACGTCAAAGTGATAGTTGGTGGTGGCAGCGGTCAATAGCCGATAGTTAGAGGTGATAAAATCTAATAACCCTTAAATTATTATGAGATTTATAAATTATGTTGTAAACTACCCCTGCTTATTAGTACACAACAGTTATGCCAAAAATACCCCTGGTTATAAGCATATTTTTAGACTGAGTTAGGCAATGTGATCAAAATAGCAAGAAAATGGAAAAGTCAGGGACCTAGAGAAGAAAAAGAAAACTATTTGGACTAAAATGGTAATTTAGACCAAAACTCAGAGACTAAAATGACAATTTACTCTTTCAACAATCTTTAATGATTAAGCCTAAGAAAATATTCCTAAAGAAATATTGGTTTAAATTTCAAAACATTGTTTTGATCTTCTATAAATATCAAGATCATTTCCACTAAGAACTATACATATGTTATGATTAAAATTTGATGAAACTCAATGGCGGAACCAGAACTTCTTTGTCAGAGAGTCATCATAAGACTCTTTTCTGCCGGCTACAACTAGAGAGTATAAACATGTTTTTCCCTAGAAAGATCTCAAATTGTACATATAAAAATCTTATAAATTTCTATGTCCGGGAGGTCAGCAGACCCTCTTGACCCCCCTCTGGTTCCGCCCCAAATGAAACTCTTAAACACTTTTTTAGTCTTAAAAACAAAAATTACTGGTAAAATACAAAGATTTTGTAAGATAAAAGGAAAATGGTAAAACAAGACTCACGTGTTAAATTAATCATGGGCTTTTAGAGTTTAAAAAAAAGGTAAAGTAGAAAGAAAAATAGTTTTTGTAGGGTAACATATGAATTGAGATCCCACCTCCTAGCTCAACCGGCATCCCCATGTGGTTTGGGTTGGGCCGGCTTCCTCCTTGGAGGTCGCCGGTTCGACTCCCGGGTGTTGCATACGGGGGGTGGGACGTCCCAATGATGGATCGTATCCTACCGAGGCATGGTGCGGTCTTGAGGGCAACCCGGTTTTACCTAGCTGTTACCCCAGCGAGTCTCTCGTGTGGGGGCAGTATGGTTTCCGGGCGGAAGTCAGCTTGCGCGGCGGCCGGGGCCCGATCGAATATCGCGTCCGAGAGTGCGGGGCTGACGGGGAATTGTCTTCGACATGAACCCGGTGACCAATAGGTCCAGTACATAGAAAGTCACCTTAAAAAAAACATATGAATTGAGTTTTTGCTTGGGATTCCTACATGTATACTTTTGTGGGGCCTATTATCCAATGTCTTGTGGATATCATATTACACTTAACTTTTTAGCTTTTTACCTCATTATAACATATATTTCTTTGTTGTACTTTTGCAAAAATGTATATGCATATTAATGTGTATTCCAAGGTTGATGTTTGATACGTGTGGTTGACCCCTCCAACCGGTTAAACCGAGAATTGGTGCGTTGTTGGTTAAACTTACAATCTATTAAATCCGTGAGTTTTAACATATCAAGCAAAACCGATGTAAAACTTCTGATGCTTATCTGTTGTCTCCTCGCTTTATTGCCCGACTGGTTTGAGACATGACTAACCGGTTATATAGATGAACCATTAGAATTATTGGTTCAATTATCAATCGGATTTCTAAGTGATAAAAGAAATTTTTGTTTGTATCTTTTATCAAACGTATTTTTATTGTTTAGCAGAAAGATACAAAAAATGAGTTTTGAGATATATTCATGTATAGAATTGATTTTTTTTAAAATGGATTGAATCCCGTTGAATATTTTATATAATAATGGTAAATAAATAAATAATCCTTCTTTTTCGCCGTTAAATATTAATTTATGTAATAATGGTAAACAAATAAATAATCCTTTTTTCGAATATTCATTTCGAAATTATAACTTTCTTCCTCACAAAAAAATAAAAATAAAAATAAAGAAATAAAAAAAAAACACTTTCGCTGTTGTAATCATCTTTTGTTGCACAGTTGCACTGCCACCATTATCTTTTTAAGAGAAATATATAATCGGAATTTCAAGAATCCTATGCTCTACTTCTCTTTTTTATATATATACTAGTTCGATTTTTCGTGCTATGTAATAGAAATTTGATCGGTATTAGTTCTGTAAGTTATAATTCCGGCATCTGTTGTAGCAATCAAAAAAGAAAAATAAAATAAAAGATAAAGTTGTGATATGTCCAAAAGATTTCGATACGTGTTTTATATCGATCGAAAACAATGAAAACGAATACCGACACTGATGGTGTTCGGTATGGATTCAGTTCGTTACGACATTGGTTTAAAATTATAAATTACCATTCAGTTCGTTACATGTCCGAAAAGGTTTCGGTTTGGCATGACAACAACACACTATTCACTTTCAATAAAATTTGCATTGCAATGTTGAAAAAAATATACGTACTTGTGAAATTAGGTTTTTTTAATTAACGTACGCAAGTTAAAACAAATACTTAAAAAATATAATCACTATTCAAATAAAATGATGAAAATATATATTATAAAAAATTAAAATAAATACCCAAAAATTTATAATCACTATTTATCGCCACTTTAAAATCATATACCTACTATATAATATAATATAATATAATATAATATAATATAATATAATATAATATAATATAATATAATATAATATAATATAATATAATATAATATAATATAATATAATATAATATAATATAATATAATATAATATAATATAATATAATAGCTTCCTCTTATATATAATACAAAATTATTGTTAGAATAAAAACACAATGTATGGTTTTTTTTTGATAGTTTGTATTTTCTGAACATTAATCTTTACATAACCTAAGCTGTAAAAGAATGTATATAAAAACACAATGTATGGTTGTTCATATGGTTTTTTTTTTTTTTTTTTTTAAATTGTGTTTACCTACACATACAGGTAATATAACCTAAGCTGTAAAAGAATGTATATAATATATCCTTGACTTGCACAAATGTAGGTACTATAAATTTATTTATTTTAAGAAAGATGAATATGCATTGCCATTCTACCATTTTTTATTTTATATATTTGTTTAAGATAAAAAAAAATGAATGATTTTCCTCTTCCCGTTTTCGCAAAAAGTTGTACGTGTTCTGTATAAACCCACCCCTGTATACAGGGGCGCAGGATGATAAGGGCCGGGGGGCGCCCGACCCTCTGAACTTTTCGCACAGTATTGTTACGTATGTACTTTTCGTATAGAATTTTTTAGGTATATGCGTTTTCGCCCCCCGGTTAAAAAAAATTATGTATATACATTTTCGACCCTTGGTTTAAATTTTTTTATGTATATACGTTTTCGCCCCCCCCCCCCCGGTTTTATAAAAAAAATTATTTATATAGCCCAAATCAGATTTATTCAGTTTCAGCCCAAATCATATTGTTATGTTTATTATATCCCAAAATTAAAAGCCCAGTCAATGACCCAAATACCTTTTCTATCAAAAAACCCAATATCTGTTTATTGGATTACCAGGTCGCTGAACAGAAGAAGAAGAAAAGGAACGGCTGAACAGAAAGAAAACCAAAATCGCTCGGTAGTGGGCTAGCTGGTGTTGTTCGATCTTCGCTGAACAGAAAGCAACGACTTGAATCGATTTAGTGCTTCTTCAATCTTCAAGGTATGTGTTTTATCTTTAGGTTTAACTTATTTAGGGCTTCAATTTATGTGATTTAGGTTGAAATTAGGGGTGAAATTGTTCATTTGTTTGTTAAACAATGTTTACGTTTTAATGTTTGAGAACGTTTTTTATTTGATATTAATGTTTGACCCGACTCGACCCGCATCGAATCACTGATGTCCGACCCGAACATACACCTCGAAACTACGATTTACAAATTTTTTTTAGTTCCGTTACCTTCCGCCCCTGAACTTCTTTTTTTCAAGCTTCGCCACTGCCTGTATAACAATAGCATCAACATTTCTCGGTTGTTCTATTCCGTTTGATCAACGCAAAACGTTTATCTTCATATTCAAAATGTTCTCTCACCATACAAGGTTGTTCTGAGTTTGTACCGTACAAGCAACACTTCATTGATTTATGATTGTACTGTACATGTCATCTTTGCATCTTGTTTGCTAGTGACTTTGGACTATACTTTCTTGGTGACATTCAAACTGACCATTCAAAGTTGCCTAAAGAATCAAACAAAAACTCACAAAGTACTAGACACCATACAGAATTGAAAGGAATAGAGGTTGGGTGCCCATACTGTGGAGGATCCCTAGTACCCCACACTCCTAGGGGTGCAAACGAGCCGAGCCGAGCTCGACCAGGCTGGATTAACTTATGAGAGCTCGGTTCGTTTGTATTTTATCAAGCTCGAGCTCGGTTCGTTTATTATCTATTAATTAGTATATTAAATAAAAAATAATATAAATGATAGACTTTTTAGGCTTGCGAGCTCGATAAGTAAAGCTCGGGCTCGGGCTCGTTTACTAAATAAGCTTATTTTTAGGTTCGACGTCGGCTTGTAAAAAAGTTTAAATAAGCTCGGCTCGACTCGGCTCGTTTACACTAAGGCTCGATAAGGCTCGACGAGCCTAACGAGCTTTGTTTTGAGGCTCAAGCTCGGCTCGGGCTCGATAAGGCTCGACTCGTTTCAAGCTTTTTCTCGAGCCGATCTCGAGTAGCTCGCGAGCCGCTCGGCTAGTTTGCACCCCTACCCACCGCCACCCCTAACAAATGTAACTAATGTTTTGAAAATCACATGAAACGTTGAAGGTTTAAGCTATTCTACAAACACTCTTAAAAATAAAATGTGTAAGAAACATTATAGAGTGACAAGTATTCAATAATCTAAAACCTAAACCCACTACATCACCACCCAAAACCTAAACACCCACCACCACCCAAAAACCTAAACCCCCACCCCCAACCCCGGAAAAATAAAAAATAAAAAAAAACCTACACCTCCCAAAAAACCTAACCCCCCCCCCCCCCCCCCCCCCCCCAAAAAAAAAAACCTAACCCCCCTCCCCCCACACATACACACACAAACCAAATGCTACTTTTCGTCACCCTTTTTTTTTGGGTGGGTGGTTTAGGTTTTTGGGTGGTGGTGGGTGTTTAGGTTTTTTTTTTTGTGTAATGAGTTTATTTTTATGAACCTTTGTACACTTCTTATTTTTATGAGCCTTTATATTTGATCTTAAACCAATGTTGAATAGTAATTAAAAGATTGAAGAGTACATTTTCGTTCCTAGATTTAACTACTTTTGCGACTTTCGTCCATAATGTGTCATTTTCATCTAAAAAGTTTGAAATCTTGTCATTTTCATCCTTAAGGACAATTTTGAGAGACGAAATTCGCAATAAATTGTCAACCTCGAGGTTGAAAATTGCAAAAGAAAACCAATGGTGAAGGACTGCAATGCACTAAAATGTCGTTTTGGATGAAACAAACAAATATACCCAAACTCAGGGACGATTTTAACAATTTACTCAAAATTGAAAGAGTATTTTATTATGATAATTAAAAAAATGTTAACATATTTTTAGAATACTTGCCAAACACAACCTATTCTTATTCATATAATTTAACTAAAAATTACTATTCTATAAATTTAACTCTTATTTTTTTAACTGTCCTACATTCCATTCCTTAGGCTGAACGGTATGGTGACGGAGGGATGGACGGCGACGGGGGTGGCGGGATGGGGTGATGGAGCGGCGCCGAGAAGAAAGAGGGGGGCCCACATGTTTTGCTCCGTCCTGGACGTCGAAATTCCGACGGAGAGGACGATGACTGGACGGCGACGGGGGAGGCGGCATGGAGAGGGGGACGGCGACGACTGCTGGACGGTCCCGGTCCCCATACCGTCCAGCCTTATCCATAGAAATACCAGGATTTACTTTTATTTTCCTTAAACATAAGAATTCTCTTTAATTTCCTTAAAAATATATGAATAATGTGTAATGATAAGAAATAAGAGAAGTTATATTTTTAGACAGTTTTATTAAATTTTAAAGATGAAATAAGCATAAAGAATGAATGCGAATGCTCTAATGCTTCTATTAGAGGTAGAAGTTCAACACCAATAACATGTAAAATATTCGTAATAAAAGAGTTTGGTTTAAAATAGTATTTAATTTATACATATAAAAATTGTATAAAACCACTATTTTCTATAAAATATTAACAAATACTTCATATGTCTCAACTTCACATCCTCTAAACTAGAAAAAAAACTCATATTTATCGTTAAAAAAAATATATTCAAACGCATTGAAAATATATTCAAACGCATTGAACTGGGTCATCTAGTTGATCAACAACCACTTTATGACCCCCCGACCCAGTCCTACTGAATCGAACCTGCGGTGTGTCCGGTTCCCAGTAGTCTGATCCGGTTTTGAAAACACTACTCCAGACCCATCATGTCAAATTAATGAAAAAGAAATGAAAAATTTCTTATAAGATTGTAAGAGGGACAGTGATGAATTCATATGGCCATATGGGTGTGGGTTGGTGTTCATCCATGCACCCTGAAGAGTTAACATCTTTAAATAAAGAAAGAGGGTTCAGGACTATGAGCATCACCACTCCAGACCAACCCCTGACCCAATGAGTTCCATAGCATGCCTTGAGCCATAACCTATGACCCATGACTTGACACCACCATCCATGTTGGGTTCCTATGAACATATGTAATCAATTGTACTGAAAATGGCAGATAAAGGGAAGCACAAAATCACTGAATCACAGATCAAAAAGCTGATTTACAACCAAGCATAAATCTTCTATTTCAAATGATTGAAACTTGCTAATTTATGATAGATTTTCTGAGTTTGAATGCCTAGTTAGGTGATAACATGATGTGTTAAATATGTAGCAAATCCATGATTTTCAAGTATGAACTATGAAGATAATTTATTCTTAGTTAATTTTTATTTAGAATAAGCGCACACAAAACAATATATCTTTTGAGGGTTTTGGCTTTAGAGATATGTTACATATGGGGATCCAATTTTCTTCTTTAGTGGTGTCACTTTCCGAAATGTTTGGTGAATCGGTGTGACTCAGTTAGAGTACATGTAATAACACATAGAAAACGAGTATCCAATACTGTATAACGCAAAAAAGGTTCTATACAAGTATCTTACATGTAGGTCCACCTCACGGGATGTGCTTTTTTATCCGTCTTATCCTATCTTAATATAGTAAGATTGTTGACGCTCATCAATGTTATGTAAATCGAACGCTTGAAGTGCACAAACATCTTTTATTATCTTGATTTTTCTTCCTTAACATGTCTACATTTTCTTTGCCGTATTTCACTTTGCTACATAGCGCAATGAATTACAAGGAACAAATCACGAGACTGATACGAGTATAGGAATTGTACCGGTTAATATAACATGTTAAAATTGTTCATATGAAAGAATATAACAAGTAAAGAAACTTAAACGTCATAATTATAGAAAATGTTATACATTTGAATTGCAACAAGATAGTTTTATTTTTGAATATAAAACAAAGGGGGAAATGGTATATGATTTGAAGCTTTTAACAGGAGCAACATGAGTCGGACAAGAGTGATTAAAAATGGAAGTCTTTGATCTTTTCTATAAAGTGTTGCATACCAAATATGATGATGATAAGTGAAAAATACTTGAATAGATTCCCCTTCAAAGCTCCCAAACATCACTACTCATGACTGACACAACTTGATTTTTTGATGCTCACCAATTTAAACCCATCTAATAGTTTTGATTTTAATGAATATACATCGCGCGTTGCGACGAAACCGAGCAAATGATAATGTAAAACAAACGTGATTTGAAAATAAAACATATTTTTAGAAAGCCAAACCATTAGAACGGTTTAGTTTATTATCGTACCGTTTTATGATACCAAATAAATACTTTATTTAGAGTACAACTTCGTTTTTAACAAAACTTATAATAGAATGTCGGGGAAAAAAGCAAGCACAACTACGTACTTAAGTTTTTAGAAAAAAGTTATAAATGTAAATTATTAAAAAAGTATCAAATTAATCGATAAATTAATATATGCTTTAAAAAAGAAAAAAAATTATTAAAAAATGGTAT
Source organism: Helianthus tuberosus (assembly GCA_030545235.1). Lineage (NCBI taxonomy): Eukaryota > Viridiplantae > Streptophyta > Magnoliopsida > Asterales > Asteraceae > Helianthus > Helianthus tuberosus. The sequence continues at coordinate 196,332,372 of CM060448.1, read as the reverse complement.
AGGAAATATATGATTTTAAAAAAGGGAAAAAAATTTAAAATATGTTATTAAAAGTAAATATAATAACAAACTATTATAATATATTAAATAAAAGAAAAACAAAAAAGCTATATATTGTTATAAAAATAAAGTTACTATTCATCGTCCTTTGTCAACAAATCCCAAATAAATACTTTATTTAGAGTACAACTTCGTTTTTAACAAAGCTTATAACAGAATGTCAGGGAAAAAATCAAGCACAACTATGTACTTAAATTTTTAGAAAAAAATTATAAATGTAAATTATTAAAGAAGTATACAAATTAATCGATAAATTAATATATTTTCTAAAAAAGAAAAAAAGAATTATTAAAAAATGATATAGGAAATATATGGTTTTAAAAAAGGGAAAAAATAAAAATATGTTATTAAAAGTAAATATAATAATAAACTATTATAATATATTAAATAAAAGAAAAACAAAAAAACTATATATTGTTATAAAAATAAAGTTACTATTCATCGTCCTTCGTCAACAAATCCCAAATAAATACTTTATTTAGAGTACAACTTCGTTTTTAACAAAGCTTATAACAGAATGTTAGGGAAAAAATCAAGCACAACTATGTACTTAAATTTAGGCATGAGCAAATGGTATAAAATACCGATCCCATCCTGATCCTGATACCGATAATCCCGATCCCGACATGTTTCGGTATCGGAAACGGTATCCACATTTTGGTTTTTTCGGTATCGGTACGGTATCGGTAAAATACCGACTTTTACCCTCAAAATACCGATACCGTACCGAACCGACATGTTTCGGTATCGGTATCAAATATTCATGAAATTTTGGGACCGGGATTATCGGTATCGCGACGGGATCGGTATTTGCTCATCCCTACTTAAATTTTTAGAAAAAAAATTATAAATGTAAATTATTAAAGAAGTATACAAATTAATCGATAAATTAATATATTTTTTAAAAAAGAAAAAAAGAATTATTAAAAAATGGTATAGGAAATATATGGTTTTAAAAAAGGGAAAAATAAAAATATGTTATTAAAATTAAATATAATAATAAACTATTATAATATATTAAATAAAAGAAAAACAAAAAAACTATATATTATTATAAAATAAAGTTACTATTTATCGTCATTCGCCAACAATATTTATATATATATACTTGGTAAGTAAATACCAAAATGGTTCCTGAATTTAGGTTATTTTTGTAATTCAGTAAAAAAAAAAATCTTTTGTATCTGAGTCCCTAAAGTTTCTTTTTTGTTGTTATTTTTATCCGATTGACAAACTGGGTTAGAATTTTTTGCTAACTTATCTTTTTTTTTTTGGTCATTTTCCTCATTTAAACGAAGTGTATAATCACCATTTTATGTAATGATATATTTTAATTAAATGAGGAGAACGACAAAAAAAAAGAGAAGTCTCAGATACAAAAAGTTTTATTTTTAGGCTAAAGTGCCAAAAGTAACCTAAACTCGGGACCATTTTTTCATTTTACTCTATTGGTAATGCAATAATGTGCACAGTAAAAGTGTGGTCAATTTGATCAGATTTAACCACAAAAATTAACTGAGTTAGGGCTACAGGACATAATTTGCTCTAAATGCATGCAATTTATTCTTCTATCTTTATTTGGTGAAATTGTTTAATAACAAATTATAATCTATTTCTTTTAATCAACTTTTTATACATGACAAAATTACCAATTTGTTGTGACATTATCGATCTTAACTACATCATTAATATCAATTTGAAAATTTGAAAACACTTATATATATGAAACGTATAGTTAACGTCTATAGCCAGTATCTGAATGAAAAATATATAATTAAAATTTAGTAAACAAACAAGAGTGTCACATTCCAAATATACAACCTCTCTAAAATAGTAGTTTTAAAACTAATTAAAAAAAATATCTAACGGACAATCATATTTCATTAAACAAGAAAAAAGTGGAAGACATTTTTTTCAAACTTAACAGTATTTTTAAAAATATTTTACCATTTCGCTCATAATCTTCATTTCGAGGGAACCTGAGTGGAAATCAAATATAAATCTATGATGTCTATGCGAGTTGGATTGCACTTGGCAACGGAAATGAAGATTAGGAGTGCCATTTGGTTAAAACCTTAGCATAGATTAAGGGGCTGTTTGGTAGCCTCTGAATAGTCATTAAGAGGCTACCTTTTAATGGAACCATTAAGAATTTTACCAATGAGAAGGTAGAAAAATGTGACATGTGATGATTTACCATTCAGAGGTTACCTCTTAACCATTCAGACTTGAGGTTACCTCTTATTCATTCAGAGGTTTTAAATCATTAAGAGGTAACATCTGAATGGTCATTAAGATTTAAGAGGCTAACAAACAGCCCCTAATATTAGTCAATAGGTTAGAGTTTGGATTATTAAAAATCCAATTCTCTTTAAATTGTGGTTTAGTGTAATGCTATGCTACACATGTAGTGGCAAATCATTATTTATACCAGAGTTTTTCTTCGAACTTGTATGGTGAAGCAGAGTCGCTCTTAGTATATTACACATTAAAAATTCAATTTTCCTTAAATTGTGGTTTAGCGTAATGCTACACAAGTAGTGGCAAACCATTATTTATACCGGAGTTTTTCTTCGAACTTGTATGGTGAATCAGAGTCGCTCTTAGTATGTTACACATAGAATAAATTATTCGGGGTAATGTTAAAAAATTGTTGACCTCAGGTGTGGAGATGGCCAGATGGGTGCATTTTAAAATATTATTACAAAAAAAAAAAAAATACATAAAATGAAGAAAAAAGAGGTCCTTATTCCTTAATAAAAGACGCAATATAGATAGATAGAGTTGATAATGATATTCATCGTCTTTAATTCTGATAAGACAAATGTCGGACAAAAATATATGACAACACATCTGAACATACATTGATTTATTTATCATATAACTAAGACTGAAGGGAGTGGGGCGTCTCCCCTACCCAAGCCGCCGCACACACCGCCCCCCATCGGCGTCCCCAAGGGCGTCCCCCTCCTTGGCGTCCTCTTCTCGTCGCCCGCTCCTCTCACACAAATCAATTTTTGGCACAAAATTTCAAGAATTCCCCCCTCCAAGACGCCTAAGGCCGCCCCGCACACCACTCCCCCTTTTTTGCTCAAAATCCTCTAATCCGACGTGGCGCCACGTGTCGCAAGACGCCCTCTCAAAAGGATGCCCCACTCCCTTTAGTCTAATTTACTGAAATTTGTTGATTTGAAAGCTCAATTTTTAAACTAAAGGCAACTCAATTGGTGAACCAAATAACTAAATAGAGAACAAAGATCTTTTCTACGTTCATATTAAGAAAATAAGAGTTAAAAGTTCTCTTTTCGTACTTGAGGCTTGCTCATAAACTACTTGAGTCAAAAGTCCGAAATTTTAACCTTCTACGCTCTTTCCCTAACTCTGTTAAGTTGAAGGATGAAAACCGAACTTAACTTCTAAGAAAATGTAGTGATAGACTGATAGTACCGGTTTGGTTAATCGGTTACTTGTTAACCCATCCACATCACACCTAGATGTAATAAGTTAACTAGTGTTTGAAACAAAGGGATGAGTTTGGATGGGAGTGGTGTTAGGGACGGACCTAAGTAGAGGGCTGGGTTGGGTGGGGGGCGTATCCCTTGAAAAAAATTTAGTGTTTATATGGCAAAATCCTGATCGCACCTTGAAAATTTGGTTAAACCCCTTGTCCGTACCATCAGAAAATATTTCCTGAGTCCGCCACCACTAAGTGATGTCATGTGGCTGAGAGGAGTGGTGCAAAGATGGTGGTGTTTTATAGTTTGGGATTTGGGAGAATGGGCCAATTAACTTGAAGAAAGTTGGAATGGGCCATTTATTTTGGATTGACCCATTCAATAAATGGGCTCTCTTTAACACAATTGAATTTATATTTGGACTAAAGCTATCATACCCTTTCAAGTTTCAACGAAATTTGAAAACTTACATTGGTTAATATTTTGATAAGACTCTAACGAGAATAACTAACAAGTTGAGAACCCGTTTAAAAAACGAGAGTAATTATTTTGGATCAGATTAGGATTTCGACTTCACTAACGTTTTGTTATCTGCTTCACGTGTTCTAAACCTATTCTGTATGACCAACGCTATTTTTCTTCTCATTGATAAAGTAAATGCGATTGTGTATACGCTCTTCTTATGTCAAAAAACGGTTCTTTTGGTTCCTTATTATTTTCTTCTTCTCATATGAAACCTCCCTCGCTCACACATATACACACAACTAGGATAAGAATCAGGCCCGGTTTTTTGGCTGGGCAGCCCGGGCAGACGCCAAGGCCCAAAGGGTTTATAGGGCCCTATAAAATTTCAAAGGCCTAGATTTTTAAGAGAGCACCGTTATGTTAAATGTTTAATTAATGAGTTCAATAAACAAAAATGAAGTTAGTTCAATGGTTAAGACACTCAAATTTGAAAATCTAGGTCACTGGTTCTATTCTACTCCTTTGCATTTTTATTTAAACAATTTTCAACTATTATTCTCCTGCATTTTAATTTATCAATCCACTTGATTAATTAACAGTTTGATCTTGTTCACCCGGTGATTAACTTTTATGTTTAGTTAATGATTTTGTAACGATTCATTTTCTAAAAACAATATTAACGTTTTATAAGGTGAGATTACACGACATGTTATGCCTAATAACATCACTAATTTGAATAACATAATTATATATACTTGGGTGTATAAAGTATAAACAGTGGCGGATCTAGAAAATCCGCAAAGCCGTAGCGTTTTATAAAAAACGGTAGAAAATCCGCCAAGCCGTAACGTTTTATAAAAAAGCGGTAACGAAATAAAAAAAACGTTATATTTTTCCAAAATTTACACTAATTTTACACTACCGCCGGAGCGCCAAGCCGTAGCGGGGGTTGCCCCTTGTTAAATGTTGGATCCGCCCCTGAGTATAAACATATTTTATCAAACTACACTACTTTTTGTTTGTTTTATAACAATTATCGTCGTATTGTAGTTTCTTAATATATAACTGATGAATTTATATTATAATAAGTGGGCCCAAATTTTTTTGTTTCGCCCGAGGCCCATTTTTTTTATCATTCTCGGAGATGGCCCTGATAAGAATCACTACACAACACTTAATAATTATTATGAAAACAAATATAACAAATTTGGATTGTTTATTTTTTTATCCGCGGCTCCTATTTTTTAGGTTATTTGCTTTTCACATACATTGACATAGGTTACGCACATACTACTTAGGGTTAGTGGCCCAGTGGTAGGTTTTGTTTTGGAGTTGGAGAAGGATATATTGTTGTTGAAAAAAAAAACATAGTTTATATACATAAAAATCATTAGACTGATTTGTCCATACACTTTTAATCTTGTACCATTTACCTGTATATATAGGTTATATTACTTAAACATTTGTAATTTATACGTCTTTTAAAATTCAGGAGAGATGAGAGTGATAATAACAATAACCATTACATTGTAATTTTAAAGTTTTTAAGATTGAAGAATAAATGATTCATTTTTTTCTTTTCTTTTTATTCTTGCGATAACTGATGTGTTGCCTAGTTTGTAACATCCCACATTGGTTGTGAAAGGAAACGAAGGCTTCCTTATAAGGGGTTTGATACCTTCATCATCACGACGCGTTTTAAATCCGTGAGGCGATTGCGGACAATATCACAGTGTGGTTATGTTGGAGTGTGGTTATGTTGGGCTGTTACAGATGGTATTAGAGCCAGGGACCGGACTCTGAGCTATTACATAGTTCCCATCTCTCCTCACCCCACCATGCACACATAGAAACGAGAACTAAAATACTCAATCTAACATTTTAGATAGAAATAACGAAGGTCGAGATTAATCATGATTCGTGAATAAATTGTAAATATCATGTAACTAAAAGCATGCACCTTTGAATGAATGAATATATTCACATTAATTCGGATATTAAGAATGCAATGTATATTAACATAGGGTAGGACTGCTAAAAAGCTTGCAGCTCGTTTGAATTTAGCTCGAAAAAAGCTCGCTCAATATGGCTTGGTTTGAAACTGAGCTGAGCCAGCTCGGCTCGTGCTCAAGTTATTTTAGTTTTAAACTTTTTTTTAGTTTTAAACCTTTAATATATTTTATATTTATATACGTATAATATATTACAAAAAACTGATTATTGTTTTGCATTTATTTAGAGTGCAATTGGATATCTATGACATACTAAAAGTTCATTTACAAATTCTAATCCCTTCGTGATAGATAAGATTTGTTTAATTGACTAACTTCATTATGGAAAATACGAGATGTACATAAATGTAAATATGTTTTACGAATAATCTAGCGGGAGTTAGATACTTGATTTACTTAAATCATTATCATATTACGGAATGGGTGTTCAGTAACTCGGAAACTTAGTTTTTATGAGATTATGCAAACACGGCTAATGAGTCTTGAAATGCGAGGACATTGGAAAAATCTATGTCTTTAGGGACATAAATGATCTTAATGGGATAACGAGTTAAAAATAGTCTAATAGATTTCATATAAACTAGTAAATTTCTTCCGGTTAGGTAAAGGCTTTAAATTGACCAAAGTGCCCTTTGGGTAATGGGATTGGGAAAACCACCTCCAGGGGTAAAATTAGAATAATGGGTCCTACGATCGAGTTGATCATTTGGCCCAAATGAAATTCGGTAGGTAAAGTCACAAAATGATCAATTGTGGTTTAAAGGACTACAATGGCAAATAATGGTAATAAATGGTAATAAATGGTCGTTTGGGACCAAACTGCCCTTGAAACGGTTTAAAACATCGAGTTGATGGTTTATAAGTAATTTAAGTGTTGCTTAAATAAACAATGATTTACTTACCTGAACATGATGTCGGGTAAAGACATTGATGGAAAAATTGTTGGAGACTAGAGCTAGAATGCTCAGGTCTCATAACGGTTCGGATTGACCCGAAACGAGTTAAAATGCTTAATGAATGATTTATTGCAGCGTAATCAATTCGTGTCTTAATTGGGATTCCAGAACCCGTATTGAAGGCAAAATATACGAATTTGACGAAATGAGGTTTTGGACTGTTTATAAAACAGTATGCATAGTGAGCCAGGCTTAACGAATGAGCCAGGAATAACAAATGAGCCAGGCATAACTGTAACACCCCGTCCCGGAACGGGCCGGCGTGTCACTAGAACAGTAGTCAGATCAAAAACATAATTCCATTTATACTTAAATGTATTACAAGGCTTTACATCTTAATGACGGATATCTAATCCATTACAATTATTTCTACTGTCTTTTCCAAACACTCGAGCACTCTTCCATATTCCGTCCCAGATTGTCTTGATAACCTGACGTAAAGAAGAAAACACAAAAACGTACGTCTGAGCAAAATTTGAAAGTTTTGCCCAGTGTGCGGATAGAGGGAACTAAAAAAGGATTATTTTATTTGAGAAAAAGGCTAAGCTCTTCAAAAATCATTGGTTTTAGCAAAAATGCTAAGTTTTCATAATTCAAAATATATTAAATAAGTATAACAATTATTATCAGATAATATGATATACAGATTTACCCGAAGTCCAGAAGGTTCCTTTTATTACAGAGGTTGATACAGGGTAGCTAGCCCATGTATCCAGACATGAATGGAGTGTGGGCAAATCACACCGACCGTTCACCAGATATCAGACTTTAATTACTTTTTTTTTTCCTAGGATCGATCCATACGCCTCTGAACAGAAGTCCGTAGACTAAGACAGAAGAGACGCCGTGAACTCAATTCACCGTCACGGATGGTGCCACATCATTTTATGCCACAATGATGGGTCTGTGGTCATCCTCACAGAAAAGGGAATGACTTGGGTAACACAATAATTGTACATAATCTTAAACTTGTAATTTATTAACTTGCAATATATAAGCCCTTGAAATATTTAACTCGTAACTTGTAAGTATGAAAATAATATTTTTTTATAAACCATTTTCTAAATAACCACATGATTCAGATGTCCGAAGGTCAAATGACATGTATCAAAAGAAGGGATTCTATCCGTACCTTAAAATTTCCAAAGTGATGCTAACTTGTGATAATATTTCAGATTTATACGGGCAGAGTTTAGACTATTGATTAGTCTTTTAACCTAATTTAAATAACATGCACACAAACTAGGTTAGTAACTTAATACAGCCTTTACGATAACTCACGAGATCAAATTCTCACAACGAACGACAAAGTGCGATACTTCATCCATCGAATTAACGATGATCCGTCAAATTAATGACGAACGACAAAGTACAATACTTTATCCATCGAATTAACGATGATCCGTCAAATTAATGACGAACGACAAAGTATAACCCTAATGTGGGCAGCACTTAAACATCCATTGGATATATTGATCGATCGGACAATGAATCGTAATAGCGATCGAGTTATTACCCTGTTCTGCAGCACCCCGCTATACTTAATTAGTGTTTTTGGTAGTAATCGGACGATAACTCAGCGAAATTTTGGAGTTTGATCGTCGTTTTTGTGCCCAGAATCAAGTGCCAACATCCTCTATTTATAGGTGAATTTTGACCCTTAGGCGGCCCGCGTGAGTTTTAAGCTAACTTGAGGCGGCCCGCGAGAGAACTTATTTTATGTATAGGGTTGCCACGTGTGGGACTAGGCTAGCTGAGTCGACGAAATCATTAATTTCAACTTCGTCCGCAAGTTATTAAGATAATCGTTAAGTAGGGAATACCCCCCCCCCTGAGTTTTAGGGGCCCTAATCCTGATTCTGAAAATTCTGAAAATTTTAGGGTTTGTACGAAATTACTTGGGTGTTTTAATTAGGGTTTCCTATTGGCCTATAGATCATAAGAAATAATAGTTTTTAATGAGGGTTGTTACATTTTTGTTTTTAAAATTTTCGGGTGTTACAAATCTTCCCCTCTTAAAAAATTTCGTCCTCGAAATTGATACATATATATAGTCATATTATATTAAGAAAACAACTGATTATTATTTCATATATGTTACTGGTAACATGGTTTTATATCACATGTGTTTTAGGGAAACATAACTTAGCAAAAACTTAAACCAGATTTTCTAACGATATATACATAAGATTAGATGATATAGTTATTTATATAGATACCAGATATGTAGTTCTCTTAAGGTTCTCAACCAATCAATTCATGATACTTAAGACGTTTCTTTGCTAGCTCCGCTTCCGTTGATGCAATGCTGGTGTTTAAAGCGAACACCTTTCCGCCAGTTGTGCGTGGTTCAATACTGGCGGGCTCATCATAATTTCCGATAACATATCCTTGCGGCTTAGGGTAGTTTTTAACCATGTGATCAGATTTTCCGCACCTGAAGCAATTACCTGTGGCCTTGAAACAGACACCTTTATGAAATTTCCCACACGTTTTACATAACGGACTAGACTGGTTTTGGTTTTGGTTTGGAGACTTGCGATTGGTTTGATAAGGATCATTAGAAGTTTTAGAGTTCTGTTGTGTTTGTTGCCAGTTTTGGTGTTGGGTGTTACTGTTTTGATTAAAAGGGGGCTTGCGACCATTGGTGGATGGGGTTTGGTTTTTCTTGTGAATCTCGTCATATTGTAACTTCATGTCTTTGTTTGCTATCTCCAAGTTTTGGACTGCATTGGCAACCTCCGTGATATCCTTGAATTCTTGGTTTACAATTAACCATTTGATCTTTTCACATACGGCCCACTTTAATTTGTCGGCTTGCATCAATGGGGTTCCGGTAGCGGGTCCCATGAAACTAGCCAATCTCGTGAATCGAGCCATAAACTCAACCATAGGCTCATCTTCCCTTTGTTTAATAGATGCATAATCTCGCTCATATTCTCCTCTACGGGCAGAGGGGAAATACTGTTGATAAAACAAAGTTTTGAAATCATTCCATGAAAGTGTAGTAACATATAAATCTCCTCCCCTTGCATGCTTGACGGTTCCCCACCAACTTTGGGCATCATCTTCTAACTTATATGTAGCTAGCCTTGCTTTGAACTCATCACCGACCCCCATAACTTCGAAAATCTTTTCGATATGGTTTATCCAGTTTTGCGCCTCTACCGGAACAGTAGCAGAACTGAATGAACGTGGTTTCTGCTTTTGAAATCTTGCGAGCCAAGTGTAGATGTCGACAGACGGGGATATAGTCGTATTATTATACGATACATCATTTTTGGGTGGTGAGATGTGTGGTGGAAACGGTGGAGGTAACGGAGGATGTGTGGGAGAACGTGGAGGCGGAGAAGGTGGAGATGGTGGAGGTGGTACGTTATTCTCCCGATCATGAATATGTTGATCGAAAGTTTGTAGAATATTAGGTAGCATCTTTTCGAAAGCACGCTGAAATGCCTTGTCAAAGCTACGTCGTTTAGAAGACTTTGATTTCCGACGGGAGTGACTTGGATGAGACATCTGAGAGGAAAAGATACATATGGATGACGAAAATGATTTAGCGGAAAGATTAGATTTCCTAGCCCAACTTCTACCCATAATCTCACAGGTTTTAACTTATGTTTTAAGTTTTCTACAGGAAAGAACCTTTGAATCCTAATCCAATGTCTACCCATTACCTCACAGGTCTTATCTTATGTTTAAGTTTTCTACAGGAAAGAGCCTTTGCTCTGATACCATAGCTGTAACACCCCGTCCCGGAACGGGCCGGCGTGTCACTAGAACAGTAGTCAGATCAAAAACATAATTCCATTTATACTTAAATGTATTACAAGGCTTTACATCTTAATGACGGATATCTAATCCATTACAATTATTTCTACTGTCTTTTCCAAACACTCGAGCACTCTTCCATATTCCGTCCCAGATTGTCTTGATAACCTGACGTAAAGAAGAAAACACAAAAACGTACGTCTGAGCAAAATTTGAAAGTTTTGCCCAGTGTGCGGATAGAGGGAACTAAAAAAGGATTATTTTATTTGAGAAAAAGGCTAAGCTCTTCAAAAATCATTGGTTTTAGCAAAAATGCTAAGTTTTCATAATTCAAAATATATTAAATAAGTATAACAATTATTATCAGATAATATGATATACAGATTTACCCGAAGTCCAGAAGGTTCCTTTTATTACAGAGGTTGATACAGGGTAGCTAGCCCATGTATCCAGACATGAATGGAGTGTGGGCAAATCACACCGACCGTTCACCAGATATCAGACTTTAATTACTTTTTTTTTTCCTAGGATCGATCCATACGCCTCTGAACAGAAGTCCGTAGACTAAGACAGAAGAGACGCCGTGAACTCAATTCACCATCACGGATGGTGCCACATCATTTTATGCCACAATGATGGGTCTGTGGTCATCCTCACAGAAAAGGGAATGACTTGGGTAACACAATAATTGTACATAATCTTAAACTTGTAATTTATTAACTTGCAATATATAAGCCCTTGAAATATTTAACTCGTAACTTGTAAGTATGAAAATAATATTTTTTTATAAACCATTTTCTAAATAACCACATGATTCAGATGTCCGAAGGTCAAATGACATGTATCAAAAGAAGGGATTCTATCCGTACCTTAAAATTTCCAAAGTGATGCTAACTTGTGATAATATTTCAGATTTATACGGGCAGAGTTTAGACTATTGATTAGTCTTTTAACCTAATTTAAATAACATGCACACAAACTAGGTTAGTAACTTAATACAGCCTTTACGATAACTCACGAGATCAAATTCTCACAACGAACGACAAAGTGCGATACTTCATCCATCGAATTAACGATGATCCGTCAAATTAATGACGAACGACAAAGTACAATACTTTATCCATCGAATTAACGATGATCCGTCAAATTAATGACGAACGACAAAGTATAACCCTAATGTGGGCAGCACTTAAACATCCATTGGATATATTGATCGATCGGACAATGAATCGTAATAGCGATCGAGTTATTACCCTGTTCTGCAGCACCCCGCTATACTTAATTAGTGTTTTTGGTAGTAATCGGACGATAACTCAGCGAAATTTTGGAGTTTGATCGTCGTTTTTGTGCCCAGAATCAAGTGCCAACATCCTCTATTTATAGGTGAATTTTGACCCTTAGGCGGCCCGCGTGAGTTTTAAGCTAACTTGAGGCGGCCCGCGAGAGAACTTATTTTATGTATAGGGTTGCCACGTGTGGGACTAGGCTAGCTGAGTCGACGAAATCATTAATTTCAACTTCGTCCGCAAGTTATTAAGATAATCGTTAAGTAGGGAATACCCCCCCCCCCTGAGTTTTAGGGGCCCTAATCCTGATTCTGAAAATTCTGAAAATTTTAGGGTTTGTACGAAATTACTTGGGTGTTTTAATTAGGGTTTCCTATTGGCCTATAGATCATAAGAAATAATAGTTTTTAATGAGGGTTGTTACATTTTTGTTTTTAAAATTTTCGGGTGTTACAAATCTTCCCCTCTTAAAAAATTTCGTCCTCGAAATTGATACATATATATAGTCATATTATATTAAGAAAACAACTGATTATTATTTCATATATGTTACTGGTAACATGGTTTTATATCACATGTGTTTTAGGGAAACATAACTTAGCAAAAACTTAAACCAGATTTTCTAACGATATATACATAAGATTAGATGATATAGTTATTTATATAGATACCAGATATGTAGTTCTCTTAAGGTTCTCAACCAATCAATTCATGATACTTAAGACGTTTCTTTGCTAGCTCCGCTTCCGTTGATGCAATGCTGGTGTTTAAAGCGAACACCTTTCCGCCAGTTGTGCGTGGTTCAATACTGGCGGGCTCATCATAATTTCCGATAACATATCCTTGCGGCTTAGGGTAGTTTTTAACCATGTGATCAGATTTTCCGCACCTGAAGCAATTACCTGTGGCCTTGAAACAGACACCTTTATGAAATTTCCCACACGTTTTACATAACGGACTAGACTGGTTTTGGTTTTGGTTTGGAGACTTGCGATTGGTTTGATAAGGATCATTAGAAGTTTTAGAGTTCTGTTGTGTTTGTTGCCAGTTTTGGTGTTGGGTGTTACTGTTTTGATTAAAAGGGGGCTTGCGACCATTGGTGGATGGGGTTTGGTTTTTCTTGTGAATCTCGTCATATTGTAACTTCATGTCTTTGTTTGCTATCTCCAAGTTTTGGACTGCATTGGCAACCTCCGTGATATCCTTGAATTCTTGGTTTACAATTAACCATTTGATCTTTTCACATACGGCCCACTTTAATTTGTCGGCTTGCATCAATGGGGTTCCGGTAGCGGGTCCCATGAAACTAGCCAATCTCGTGAATCGAGCCATAAACTCAACCATAGGCTCATCTTCCCTTTGTTTAATAGATGCATAATCTCGCTCATATTCTCCTCTACGGGCAGAGGGGAAATACTGTTGATAAAACAAAGTTTTGAAATCATTCCATGAAAGTGTAGTAACATATAAATCTCCTCCCCTTGCATGCTTGACGGTTCCCCACCAACTTTGGGCATCATCTTCTAACTTATATGTAGCTAGCCTTGCTTTGAACTCATCACCGACCCCCATAACTTCGAAAATCTTTTCGATATGGTTTATCCAGTTTTGCGCCTCTACCGGAACAGTAGCAGAACTGAATGAACGTGGTTTCTGCTTTTGAAATCTTGCGAGCCAAGTGTAGATGTCGACAGACGGGGATATAGTCGTATTATTATACGATACATCATTTTTGGGTGGTGAGATGTGTGGTGGAAACGGTGGAGGTAACGGAGGATGTGTGGGAGAACGTGGAGGCGGAGAAGGTGGAGATGGTGGAGGTGGTACGTTATTCTCCCGATCATGAATATGTTGATCGAAAGTTTGTAGAATATTAGGTAGCATCTTTTCGAAAGCACGCTGAAATGCCTTGTCAAAGCTACGTCGTTTAGAAGACTTTGATTTCCGACGGGAGTGACTTGGATGAGACATCTGAGAGGAAAAGATACATATGGATGACGAAAATGATTTAGCGGAAAGATTAGATTTCCTAGCCCAACTTCTACCCATAATCTCACAGGTTTTAACTTATGTTTTAAGTTTTCTACAGGAAAGAACCTTTGAATCCTAATCCAATGTCTACCCATTACCTCACAGGTCTTATCTTATGTTTAAGTTTTCTACAGGAAAGAGCCTTTGCTCTGATACCATAGCTGTAACACCCCGTCCCGGAACGGGCCGGCGTGTCACTAGAACAGTAGTCAGATCAAAAACATAATTCCATTTATACTTAAATGTATTACAAGGCTTTACATCTTAATGACGGATATCTAATCCATTACAATTATTTCTACTGTCTTTTCCAAACACTCGAGCACTCTTCCATATTCCGTCCCAGATTGTCTTGATAACCTGACGTAAAGAAGAAAACACAAAAACGTACGTCTGAGCAAAATTTGAAAGTTTTGCCCAGTGTGCGGATAGAGGGAACTAAAAAAGGATTATTTTATTTGAGAAAAAGGCTAAGCTCTTCAAAAATCATTGGTTTTAGCAAAAATGCTAAGTTTTCATAATTCAAAATATATTAAATAAGTATAACAATTATTATCAGATAATATGATATACAGATTTACCCGAAGTCCAGAAGGTTCCTTTTATTACAGAGGTTGATACAGGGTAGCTAGCCCATGTATCCAGACATGAATGGAGTGTGGGCAAATCACACCGACCGTTCACCAGATATCAGACTTTAATTACTTTTTTTTTTCCTAGGATCGATCCATACGCCTCTGAACAGAAGTCCGTAGACTAAGACAGAAGAGACGCCGTGAACTCAATTCACCATCACGGATGGTGCCACATCATTTTATGCCACAATGATGGGTCTGTGGTCATCCTCACAGAAAAGGGAATGACTTGGGTAACACAATAATTGTACATAATCTTAAACTTGTAATTTATTAACTTGCAATATATAAGCCCTTGAAATATTTAACTCGTAACTTGTAAGTATGAAAATAATATTTTTTTATAAACCATTTTCTAAATAACCACATGATTCAGATGTCCGAAGGTCAAATGACATGTATCAAAAGAAGGGATTCTATCCGTACCTTAAAATTTCCAAAGTGATGCTAACTTGTGATAATATTTCAGATTTATACGGGCAGAGTTTAGACTATTGATTAGTCTTTTAACCTAATTTAAATAACATGCACACAAACTAGGTTAGTAACTTAATACAGCCTTTACGATAACTCACGAGATCAAATTCTCACAACGAACGACAAAGTGCGATACTTCATCCATCGAATTAACGATGATCCGTCAAATTAATGACGAACGACAAAGTACAATACTTTATCCATCGAATTAACGATGATCCGTCAAATTAATGACGAACGACAAAGTATAACCCTAATGTGGGCAGCACTTAAACATCCATTGGATATATTGATCGATCGGACAATGAATCGTAATAGCGATCGAGTTATTACCCTGTTCTGCAGCACCCCGCTATACTTAATTAGTGTTTTTGGTAGTAATCGGACGATAACTCAGCGAAATTTTGGAGTTTGATCGTCGTTTTTGTGCCCAGAATCAAGTGCCAACATCCTCTATTTATAGGTGAATTTTGAACCTTAGGCGGCCCGCGTGAGTTTTAAGCTAACTTGAGGCGGCCCGCGAGAGAACTTATTTTATGTATAGGGTTGCCACGTGTGGGACTAGGCTAGCTGAGTCGACGAAATCATTAATTTCAACTTCGTCCGCAAGTTATTAAGATAATCGTTAAGTAGGGAATACCCCCCCCCCCCCCTGAGTTTTAGGGGCCCTAATCCTGATTCTGAAAATTCTGAAAATTTTAGGGTTTGTACGAAATTACTTGGGTGTTTTAATTAGGGTTTCCTATTGGCCTATAGATCATAAGAAATAATAGTTTTTAATGAGGGTTGTTACATTTTTGTTTTTAAAATTTTCGGGTGTTACAATAACGAATGAGCTAGACAATATACCTTGTGAGCTAGGCATAACGAATGAGCAAGGCATAATGCCTGGCGAGCCAGGCATTTAGCCCAGACGATACAAATTTATTTTCTTGTAGATTGTTTTACTTATCAACATAATAACTAATCGTTTTATGCTTGTTTATGATTGGTAAAATCTAAAACAATCATCAAATGAAAGATCTAGACACTTGAGGAACCAAACAATCTTAAACCACCATCTCCTTGTGTAACATCCCAAAAACATATTTGCTAATTAAGCTAAATTAAACGGGGATGGGCAGGTAAAAAGTTAAACCGACCTAAAATAAAATGGAATGATAAAAGAGGTATAAAAATCCATAAGGGTAATGTCATGGTAATTGATGACTAATCTAATCATCTTGTGGATATTATGTGTTAGTTTGACTCTTGACAAGCTAGGTGGGAGCTTGGAAGGAACGAGCCAAACGAGTCAAATGCGTGAGGAAGCTCAAACGGACACAAGGTATGTAAAGCTTACACCTCCTAGAATAGAACCGGATGCAATTAGAAAGATGAATTTGTTAAGATGAGACCCTAGGGTGTAAACCATGAAACAGGTTAAAATGGATAAAGTATGACGAAACTATATTTTGGTAATAAACGATAACTCCAATAGATGAGACCCTATGGTATAAACCATAATGGGTCGAATGAGTAAAAATGGTATTGAATCACTTTTCGGTGACAATAATAACTGTTAAAACGAGACCTCATGGTGATAACCATGAAACGGGTTAAATGTGTAAAACTATGTCAAATCATAATTTGGTGATCAAATAAAGATTTGTAGAAATTAGACCCATGCATAATAGCAAAGTGCACAGTTTAGCTGTCACACCCCTTTCTAAGGCGGAAGCACGAGGTGTGATCATGAAAGGTTTTCATTGCATACGATTGGTAAACATACTACATGCTCGTAAAAATAACTTCAAATACCCATATCATTACGTTACTGAAAACATAGATTAAGTGTTTACATCACGAGACAACATATTGTCTGAAAGTTTACAACTTTATTTAAGGGTAAACATAAACAACATCCAGGAGCATGAGTAAGACCGCACGCACATCCACTTTAGTTACCTGAAATACATGTGAGTTTTTGAAAAAACGTCAACATAATGTTGGTGTGAATTCATGCAGTTCTTGTATTGAACGTTTGTATACTTTGTATGAAAAACATGGTATGTATCTTGTATAAATCAAGTATTTCTGTATGTATCTAGGTTGTTAATGGGTTGTAAGGCCATTAACATGTGACACGACATAGGAAGCATCCAAACCATAGGCATTTTTCTAGTTGTCGATTCACGACTGAGACACAAAAGCACTACTTGGTACTAGTTATCACCAAGAGTGTGGCTGCCCGAGTACCCATTAGATCTAACCTTTTGTTCTGCGGTCTTAGTATGTACACAATTAATGGTGCTTATGGTACCATATTCGTGACACGATTTCTCGTATCATTCCTCAATTCTTGTATCCATCATACCATTATTAAACATTGTAACATTTGTAACATGTATTTCACCCCCGAAGTTATAAAACTGAAAACAGTTAAAAGAAAAGGGGGAGCATGAACTCACAACTTTGCGTTCCTTGCGCCGTAAACTTCACCGGGTTTGCTTATATAGCGTCGTGACCTATACGTGTTTTATTAACGTTAGTCACTAGACTTGTATCGCACAAGTACAAGTCACCATCTTTTATGTATTTGTTCTTTGTGTGTTAAAAATAATTTATATTTTTAACTATGTGTCTTACTTATATTATTTTCTCAAGAATAAATATAAGTATCATGTATTTTTCACCCGAATTATGTATCTTGTCCAAAAACTTCATTTCATGTTCACAACTTGTCCAAGTTATTTATTCTATGAAGAAATATATTTTCATAAATATATTCTCTTGTATTTGTCTAAGCATGTTGTATGTGTATTTTTGTATCTTCACTCCTTAGGAGTATTTAGTGTATTTTCAAGTCCTAATACACTATTACATGTAATACATACTTAATATCAATTTGTATCTTGAAGTAATCATCATTTCTTAACACAAAAATTAGGGAAACCTTGGTAAATATCTTTAGATACATTTTTAGGGAATAAGTTTCTCAAAACTTATATTTTTCTAAAAATTTTGACATAGTTTCCCCTAAAAATGGAGGTTTCCCATGTTTTCAAAACATGTGTTTATTTTCTTTTAAATTATCATCAAACATCAACAACTCATTCAACACTTACCGAGTGTCAAAATCAAGTAAATTTCACTACATCATGAACTTGAAGTTTTTGTAAAAACTTGTAGGAGTAAAATGCACGGATAGTCCCTGTGGTTTTGTAAAATAACACCTATAGTCCCCAACTTTTAGAAATTACACCGGTGCTCCCTGTGGTTTGACAGTTTGTTACTCGGATGGTCCCTGGAGTGGATGGGGGTTAGTTTTCTCAATTAAGTCCATCTGAAATTACTTATTTAACCCTTGCTTTTATAAAAATATAAAAAAATACACACAAAACCCACACATACTCTGTGCATAACCCATACATCAGATCCCTCTTTCTCTGATCTCAAACACACACCGCACCATCACCACCGTTCACTCCGAACCACCCCACCGTTCACTCCGAGCCACCACCACAAGAACCCTCTCCGGCAATGTGCAGACGCGAATTGCAGGTTGTTTGTTGACCGGAGATTTCAGACGGGATCTGCAAATTGTTGGCTGGAGATATTTGTTGACTGTAGTTTGCAGGTTTGTGATTTCAGATTAATGAGGATTATAGTTTGCAGGAAAAACTAAAACCCTTTCTGCGCTTCATAATTGTTGCCTCTTCGTCTCCGGCAAGTTATATCTCCATCTCTTCGTCTCCGGCGAGTCGCCACCACTACCTCTTCATCTCCGACGATTTGTAACCATCGGCCCCTTCTTTATTTTTTATGATCACAAAATTTACAACCAATTTCATTCTACAAAGTATACATAAAATCTAAATCGTTATGTTTCTGCAATTTTTTCTGTGAAATTGATGTCAAGTTCGAAATCGGACTTCAATATTGACGCCATGAATCGATTTGCATCAGTAAGCACATGAATTAGGGTTTAGATTTGCAGGTGTTGGCGGTTGAAGTTTATGAATTAGGGTTTGTTTTGTTTTAGAGAGAAAGATACGAAGTGTTTATTGAGTTTGGGGTGTGTAATGATCATGATGAGTATTAAAGATGATGATGATGGGTATAGTTATGAAGTTCTTGACAGTGGTGACTGGGTATTAAAGATAATGATGATGGGTATTAAGTTATTAAGTTTGAGGTGTTTTTTTTTTTTGAAGAGAGGGGTAAATAAGTAATTTCAGATGGACTCAACTGAGAAAACTAACCCCCATCCACTCCAGGGACCATCCGAGTAACAAACTGTCAAACCACAGGGAGCACCGGTGTAATTTCCAAAAGTTGGGGACTATAGGTGTTATTTTACAAAACCACAGGGACTATCCGTGCATTTTACTCAAACTTGTAGTAACTTACCATGTTATTTAGTAGGTTTAGTTACTCTTAAAAGCGTGTTTATTCCTTTAAAAATCTCATTCTTAAAGAAACTAAGTGTTTACAACTTGTAATCACATTTTACAAAAAAATGTTTATTTATAACATCTTCTTGTTTCACTAGTATCTCTACACTTGTTTTTCCACTAAAAATTAGTGTAAGTTTAAGTAAAAGCCATGATCTTTCAAAAATCATATTTTGAACTTGGTTTTCTTGGAAAATCATTCATAAATCTTGGATCTATAAGTTTACTAGCTCAATTTGTTTATTACTTTTCAAGAAATCATTTTGTTTTCAAGTTCATGTCTATGTATGAGGATGATCTTCTTGTGTTAACACATAATCATCCTCTAACTTGCTAGATTCAAGTGTTCAATCACAATCTAGCAAGCTCCATGTAGTGATCAACATCAATATTTCTAGTAATCAACAAGCAAACATCATTCATGTACTAAACAACATCATTTCAACAAGATTTCATCATATTTCATCTTATGTTTCAAGATTCAAGTTTATGTCTTTTATGGTTCTAGTGATTTTCATCATAATATATCTTTTAACCAATCAAAATGGAAGTAAACAAGGTTAATAAGAATCTTACTACTAGCTTCAAGCTAGGGAAGAACAATGATGAAGATCGAGTGGATAAAAGCACACGGAAGAGGTCCTTGATGATCCACAAGTTCCAAGCTTCGTTAGTGACCTTCTTACACCTTGTAGTGCACTTGGAATGCTTGAACTTGAAATGAAAACAAGGGTGGTGTGTGGGGGTGGCTACGGCCGAGAATAAGAAGGGAGAGGGAGAGAGTTGTGGTGAGTTGAAGTGTGGTGAGATGAGTGGAGTCCATGAGTTCTTATAACCATCATTTGCTATTAACCAATGGATTAAGTGTTTCTTATTACTAGCATGATCTTACTAAATCCAAGGAAAGATTAAGAGAATATTTTGTGTCATCTTACAAGATTTGTAGATGTGGGGTCACATAAGTGACCGTGAATTATGAGGGGGGGGGGGGTTAAATGTAATTTCATTCCCTAATTACATAAATAAGTAACCTTTCAAGTGTAAAGTTTAGGGACTTGATGTGTTATTATGTTTTAAGGGGTGTTATGGTGTTCGGGGATCATAACTAGCTCAAAAATAATAAAACAATGCTTCTAGCAATATTTTGGTGTTCCGGGTAATGTCCGGTTGTTCGGTTAGGTACCGGTTCGTTAAAGTGCTAAATTGCACCGTTTAGTGTCCTTTAAGTATCCTTTTGTGCCCCTTTCAATTCCCGACACTTAGGAAAGTATTCAGGACCATTTAGTCATGTTTTTGCATGGTACAATCTTTTTTATAATGCTGAATTTTGCTGAAATGTGTAATATTCAGTATTTAAAGTGTGCTTCGGGTGCTTTTTAGTGTATTATATAGCTTCCGGAAAGTCTATATGTTAACCCTTGTATGTACTCTTGGGTTTTAATGTATTCTTGTCGTTGGACCTACATCTAGGCCCCAATTATAGTGTCTGACTGCTTTCTGCAGAATTGTTGACACAATGTGTCTTACCGGTGAGTTTACTAGTATTTCTGACGCAACGCTGTTCATTAATGCATAAAGCAATATCTTGTAGTATAAAACGTGCATGAATTCACAAGTATATCATGTAATCAAACAATGTTGACATTTAAGCACATAATTGCAGTTATCAAGTATTAATTAAATGTACGGAAATTACCGGTTTTGTGCCAGTTGTCACAGTCTCCCCCCGTTAAAAGAATTTCGTCCCGAAATTCAGGCTAAGCTAACTCTCGCAGGAGTCTTCTTGAACAGGTGGGGGTACTTTTCTTTAAATTGGTCTTCACGTTCCCACGTGTACTCGGGTCCGTGCTTAGAGTTCCAACGTACTTTGATAAGTTTGACATTGCTCCTCCTGGTCTTGTTGACTTTCCAGTCTGTAACCTCAACGGGTTGTTCTGTAAATCGGAGGGTGTCATCAATATGCACTTCATCCGCAGGGATGATCACATTTTCTTGTGGTGGACTCTTCTTGAGGTTGGATACATGGAACATATCATGTACTCCATTAAGTTCTTCCGGTAATTCCAAGTTGTATGCCACGGTATCAATTCTTTCCAAAATCTTGAATGGTCCGATGTATCATGGATTCAGCTTTCCACGCTTTTCAAATCTTGCTACGCCCTTCCAAGGTGAGACCTTCAACAAAACTTTGTCTACCACCTCGAATTCTAATGGTTTTCGTCTTCGATCAGCGTAGCTCTTTTGTCGATCTCGAGCTGCCTTAATGCGCTCTCGGATCTGCATAATTTTGTCGGTTGTCTCTTGCACAAGTTCAGGACCAACCATGCGTTTGTCTCCAGTGTCTGCCCAACATAAGGGCGATCGGCACTTGCGGCCATATAGAGCTTCGAACGGTGCGGCTTTTATACTCGTATGATAACTGTTATTGTAGGAAAACTCAACTAAAGGTAGGTGAGTATCCCAGCTGCCGCCTAAGTCCATAACACAAGTGCGAAGCATATCTTCTAATGTTTGTATGGTTCGTTCGCTCTGGCCGTCTGTTTGCAGATGGAAGGCCGTGCTTAGATCTAATTGAGATCCAAAGGCCTCCTAGAACGATTGCCAGATTCTTGAGACAAAGCGTCCATCTCTGTCTGAAATAATTGAGATAGGCACTCCATGACGTGCCACGATTTCTTTTAAGTATATCTCAGCAAGCTTTCCAGTGCTATCCTTCTCTCAGATTGGTAGGAAATGCGCATATTTCGTTAATCGATCAACTATCACCCATATCATGTCATGCCCTCTAGGGGTCCTGGGTAATTTTGTTATGAAGTCTATCGAGATTTTCTCCCACTTCCACATGGGTATCTCTGGTTGTTGCAGTAGCCCAGATGGTTTCTGATATTCAGCCTTAACCTTAGCACAGGTTAGGCACTTTCCAACATAAACAACAACATCGCTTTTTAGTCTCGGCCACCAATAGTATTCCTTCAAGTCTTGATACATTTTGTCCGATCCTGGATGGATCGAGTATCTCGATTTGTATGCTTCATCAAGGATGACTTCTCGAATGTCTCCATAGAGCGGAACCCAAATACGCCCCTTAAAGTACAAGGTTCCCTCTTTATTTGGCACCATATATTTCAACATACCCCGGAGGTATTCAGCTCTACGATTTTCCATCTTAAGGGCTTCTTGTTGTGCGTCACGAATACGTGCAGTGAGGTTCGTTCGAATAGTCATTTCCAATGCTCGAACCCTTAGGGTCTTAACCCTTTCTTTTCGACTTAGCGCGTCTGCTACAACGTTTGCCTTTCCAGGATGGTACTTGATCTCACAGTCATAATCGTTTAGCAGCTCGACCCATTGTCGCTGACACATGTTTAATTCCTTCTGATCAAATATGTGTTGTAGGCTTTTGTGATCTGTGAAGATTGTACATCGAGTACCATATAAATAATGTCGCCAGATCTTCAAGGCGAATACCACTGCGCCTAGCTCCAGGTCGTGAGTGGTATAATTCCTTTCATGTACCTTTAATTGTCTTGAAGCGTAAGCGATGACTTTCTGGCATTGCATGAGCACGCAACCCAAACCTTGACGCAAAGCGTCGCAGTAAACCATGAAGTCTTCAGTGCCCTCGGGTAAGGATAGTATCGGTGCATCGCATAGCTTATTTTTGAGCAGTTGGAAGGCTTCTTCCTGCTTGTCACCCAGTCGTACTTCTTGTCTTTCTGTGTAAGGGTAGTTAGCGGTTGAGCTATCTTTGAGAAATTCTCAATAAACCGTCGGTAATAGCCCGCTAAGCCCAAAAATTGTCGAACTTCAGTTGGGGTTTTGGGGGCTTCCCAATTCTTTATGGCTTCTATCTTGGATGGGTCTACATGAATGCCCTTCTCGTTCACGACGTGACCAAGAAACTGTACTTCGCGAATCCAGAATTCGCACTTTGAGAATTTTGCATAAAGTTTCTCTTTCTTTAGTAGTTCCAAAATGGTTCTGAGGTGTTGCTCGTGCTCTTCTTTCGTTCGCGAGTAAATCAGGATATCATCGATAAATACAATCACGAATTTATCGAGATATGGTTTGCATACGCGGTTCATCAGATCCATAAATATCGCTGGCGCGTTTGTCAGTCCGAATGGCATCACAAGAAACTCGTAATGCCCATAACGTGTTCTGAAGGCAGTCTTTGGTGCGCTTTCCTCTTGAATTCTTAACTGATGGTATCCAAATTGAAGATCGATCTTAGAATAGTAGCTCGATCCTTGCAATTGATCAAATAAATCATCAATCCTCGGTAGTGGATACCGATTCTTGATTGTTAGCTTGTTCAGTTCTCTGTAATCGATACACATCCGCAGTGTTCCATCCTTCTTCTTCACGAACAATACTGGGGCTCCCCAAGGCGAGAAACTTGGCCATATGAATCCTTTATCCAACAACTCCTGGAGTTGTGTAGATAATTCTTGCATCTCGGATGGTGCAAGCCGATAGGGTGCCTTGGCTACAGGAGCGGCTCCTGGAACCAAGTCTATATGGAATTCGACTTGTCGTTGCGGAGGTAGTCCTGGTAGATCTTCGGGAAAAACATCAGGGAATTCCTTCACCACAGGAATGTCTTCGAGTTTTGGCTCCTCAGCCTTCTTATGTACAATGTGCGCCAGGAAAGCAACACATCCTTTCCTTAAGCACTTCTGTGCCTTGATGATTCGCAGAGGCGCGTCTCGTTTTTCTCCATGTACGAAGAGAGTTTCATCATTCGCCAAAGGGATGCGAATGATTTTCTCATGACAAATAACTTCAGCTTTGTTCTTGGACAACCAGTCCATTCCGACCACTACGTCGAAGCTACCCAATTGAATAGATAAGAGGTCGATGCTAAATCTTTGTTTACCAAGTTCTAATGTGCAACCTTTAACAACTTCACCCGATTCAACGAGTTTACCATTGGCTAGTTCTATGGAATAAGGAATATCTAATCTACTAGATTCTATCCCAAGCATACGTTTAAATTCCACTGACATGAAGCTATAATCGGCACCAGTGTCGAATAGTATGGATGCAAAGTGATTGTTAACGAGAAACGTACCGATGACCACATTAGGGGCCTCGCGTGCGTTCCTTGCTCCAATTACGAATGCTCGAGCCTGAGCATTGTTTCCCCTTGGGCAATCTTTTATGAAATGATCCTTGCTTCCACAACTAAAGCATCCTTGGTTCTGTCCAGCTCCATTGCCATTCCGGTTACCATTGCCATTTCCAATTCTACCATTGTTTCTATTTCCAGCACCGTTGCGGTTTCCATTCCCGTTCTTTCCTTTTCCCCAACAGTCCTCAGTATGGTGACCCAGTTTTCCACACTTGTCGTATTTTGGAATGCGACAAACTCCTTCGTAATGACGCTTGCACTGGTTGCAGATGGGCAGAGTGCCCAGGTACCTTTTGGCAGGAGCGTCATTCATGGTTGCAAGAGTTTTCGCCTCCTGAGGTGGGTTAGTGTCACGCTTCTTGTTGTTTGAACCTTTGTTGTTGCTGCGAGTTGCTTGATTCAAGTTTGCATGTTTCCTTTTCTTGTCACCGGACGACTCAGCATGCGTCTCGGTCTTTTCTGTTGGGTTCAACGATAACTTCTTCATTCGAACAGCATCTTCAGTAAGGCTGACAGCCAGAGTTACAACCTCAGTGATTGTTGCGGGTTTGGCCGAAGTTACCATGCTGCGAAATTCTGAGGCCAATCCCTAAATGTAGCGTTCAACGCGCTTAAATTCAGGAGTCACCATATAAGGGATCACTCTAGACAAATCGTGGAACCTTCGGGTATAACCAGTAATGTCAGCACCTTCCATGGTCAAGTGCCAGAACTCAGTCTCCAACCTTTGGAGTTCAGCACGAGAGCAATACTTTTCTCTCATTTTCTCCTTCAACTCATCCCAAGACATGCCATATGCGGCATCATCACCCAGAGTTTGGACTTGCAAATTCCACCAAGTCAAAGCTTCATCAACAAACAACCCTGTAGCAAAAGTGACTTACTGATCCACGGTACACTTGCTCATACGGATAGTGGCATCAGTCTTCTCCGTCCAGTGTACAAAAGCCACTGCACCTCCAGTGCCATCGTAGTTCAACGGTTTGCAGTCGAGAAATTGCTTGAAAGTACAGCCCTGAGCTGCGTTTCCTCCAGATGAATCTCCATTCCCAGTACACCTTGCATTGCTTGGTCCTCCACTGTCTTCATTGCGGTTCTCCTCGTATTGAGCGATAGCTGCGGAGATCCTTTCTTCCAGTAGGGCGTTCAGCTCTTCAGCAGTCCTTGGCAGTGGGGGAGGAGGAGGTTGATCACAAGCGTTCACAGCTCTTCTAGGTGCCATGTTCTGACAGAACACAACACATTAGGGTTAGACATTTGTTTGATATCGTCTTACGAGACAGTAGTAGTATATATACACAGGCATATACCACATAAGTGACAACAAACAATCCGTCAAACGTATCAATTCATACAGCAACAAGCATGCATAAATAGATAAATACTGTTGTGTCATGAGATATTCCCATTGGCGGTTCTTGTCTTTATACCCTAAGTCATTACTCCAAAAGAGTATTTAATAGGCTGGTGTTCACATTTGACCCTTTTCCTTGTACTGAAGAAATCTATACGTGACAAGACTTGCTGTGGTTTATGTGCACTGAATTCCATAATTATGTATGCATCCATAATTATGTAACTCCTTGCACAGTCCGCACAGTTCGTTTCATCCTCGTATCACTTCCTTCAGATAGGCCACTGCTTTCACGTAAAGTCACGAGTACCTGAGATATTCTATTTCTAGTATATGTAAATATCAATTATCACACATAATCGCAAGTAATTCTTAATCAAAGACAAGTGCTACTCCAGTGCACCCTAGGTTTCGTAGTGTCTTTTCTTGACTCTCCGTAAACAGTTTTAGGTAGTGGATGTCGCGGAACATTTTATGCAATGAAACTTTTTGAAAAATTGTTTTCGTGAAAGGATCCTAAAGATTGTAGACTAGACTCGAGAAGGAATCCTGGTTCACTACAATCGCAGCTCTGATACCAATCTGTCACACCCCTTTCTAAGGCGGAAGCACGAGGTGTGATCATGAAAGGTTTTCATTGCATACGATTGGTAAACATACTACATGCTCGTAAAAATAACTTCAAATACCCATATCATTACGTTACTGAAAACATAGATTAAGTGTTTACATCACGAGACAACATATTGTCTGAAAGTTTACAACTTTATTTAAGGGTAAACATAAACAACATCCAGGAGCATGAGTAAGACCGCACGCACATCCACTTTAGTTACCTGAAATACATGTGAGTTTTTGGAAAAACGTCAACATAATGTTGGTGTGAATTCATGCAGTTCTTGTATTGAACGTTTGTATAATTTGTATGAAAAACATGGTATGTATCTTGTATAAATCAAGTATTTCTGTATGTATCTAGGTTGTTAATGGGTTGCAAGGCCATTAACATGTGACACGACATAGGAAGCATCCAAACCATAGGCATTTTTCTAGTTGTCGATTCACGACTGAGACACAAAAGCACTACTTGGTACTAGTTATCACCAAGAGTGTGGCTGCCCGAGTACCCATTAGATCTAACCTTTTGTTCTGCGGTCTTAGTATGTACACAATTAATGGTGCTTATGGTACCCTATTCGTGACACGATTTCTCGTATCATTCCTCAATTCTTGTATCCATCATACCATTTGTAAACATTGTAACATTTGTAACATGTATTTCACCCCCGAAGTTATAAAACTGAAAACAGTTAAAAGAAAAGGGGGAGCATGAACTCACAACTTTGCGTTCCTTGCGCCGTAAACTTCACCGGGTTTGCTTATATAGCGTCGTGACCTATACGTGTTTTATTAACGTTAGTCACTAGACTTGTATCGCACAAGTACAAGTCACCATCTTTTATGTATTTGTTCTTTGTGTGTTAAAAATAATTTATATTTTTAACTATGTGTCTTACTTATATTATTTTCTCAAGAATAAATATAAGTATCATGTATTTTTCACCCGAATTATGTATCTTGTCCAAAAACTTCATTTCATGTTCACAACTTGTCCAAGTTATTTATTCTATGAAGAAATATATTTTCATAAATATATTCTCTTGTATTTGTCTAAGCATGTTGTATGTGTATTTTTGTATCTTCACTCCTTAGGAGTATTTAGTGTATTTTCAAGTCCTAATACACTATTACATGTAATACATACTTAATATCAATTTGTATCTTGAAGAAATCATAATTTTTAACACAAAAATTAGGGAAACCTTGGTAAATATCTTTAGATACATTTTTTGGGAATAAGTTTCTCAAAACTTATATTTTTCTAAGTGTCAAAATTTATAAAAATTTTGACATAGTTTCCCCTAAAAATGGAGGTTTCCCATGTTTTCAAAACATGTGTTTATTTTCTTTTAAATCATCATCAAACATCAACAACTCATTCAACACTTACCGAGTGTCAAAATCAAGTAAATTTCACTACATCATGAACTTGAAGTTTTTGTAAAAACTTGTAGTAACTTATCATGTTATTTAGTAGGTTTAGTTACTCTTAAAAGCGTGTTTATTCCTTTAAAAATCTCATTCTTAAAGAAACTAAGTGTTTACAACTTGTAATCACATTTTACAAAAAATGTTTATTTATAACATCTTCTTGTTTCACTAGTATCTCTACACTTGTTTTTCCACTAAAAATTAGTGTAAGTTTAAGTAAAAGCCATGATCTTTCAAAAATCATATTTTGATCTTGTTTTTCTTGGAAAATCATTCATAAATCTTGGAACTATAAGTTTACTAGCTCACTTTGTTTATTACTTTTCAATAAATCATTTTGTTTTCAAGTTCATGTCTATGTATGAGGATGATCTTCTTGTGTTAACACATAATCATCCTCTAACTTGCTAGATTCAAGTGTTCAATCACAATCTAGCAAGCTCCATGTAGTGATCAACATCAATATTTCTAGTAATCAACAAGCAAACATCATTCATGTACTAAACAACATCATTTCAACAAGATTTCATCATATTTCATCTTATGTTTCAAGATTCAAGTTTATGTCTTTTATGGTTCTAGTGATTTTCATCATAAAATATCTTTTAACCAATCAAAATGGAAGTAAACAAGGTTAATAAGAATCTTACTACTAGCTTCAAGCTAGGGAAGAACAATGATGAAGATCGAGTGGATAAAAGCACACGGAAGAGGTCCTTGATGATCCACAAGTTCCAAGCTTCGTTAGTGACCTTCTTACACCTTGTAGTGCACTTGGAATGCTTGAACTTGAAATGAAAACAAGGGTGGTGTGTGGGGGTGGCTACGGCCGAGAATAAGAAGGGAGAGGGAGAGAGTTGTGGTGAGTTGAAGTGTGGTGAGATGAATGGAGTCCATGAGTTCTTATAACCATCATTTACTATTAACCAATGGATTAAGTGTTTCTTATAGTACTAGCATGATCTTACTAAATCCAAGGAAAGATTAAGAGAATATTTTGTGTCATCTTGCAAGATTTGTAGATGTGGGGTCACATAAGTGACCGTGAATTATGAGGGGGGGGGGGGGTTAAATGTAATTTCATTCCCTAATTACATAAATAAGTAACCTTTCAAGTGTAAAGTTTAGGGACTTGATGTGTTATTATGTTTTAAGGGGTGTTTTGGTGTTCCGGGTAATGTCCGGTTATTCGGTTAGGTACCGGTTCGTTAAAGTGCTAAATTGCACCGTTTAGTGTCCTTTAAGTATCCTTTTGTGCCCCTTTCAATTCCCGACACTTAGGAAAGTATTCATGACCA
This sequence comes from Helianthus tuberosus, assembly GCA_030545235.1. Classification (NCBI taxonomy): domain Eukaryota; kingdom Viridiplantae; phylum Streptophyta; class Magnoliopsida; order Asterales; family Asteraceae; genus Helianthus; species Helianthus tuberosus. The sequence continues at coordinate 196,302,950 of CM060448.1, read as the reverse complement.
TTTAGTCATGTTTTTGCATGGTACAATCTTGTTATAATGCTGAATTTTGCTAAAATGTGTAATATTCAGTATTTAAAGTGTGCTTCGGGTGCTTTTTAGTGCATTATCTAGCTTCCGGAAAGTCTATATGTTAACCTTTGTATGTACTCTTGGGTTTTAATGTATTCTTGTCGTTGGACCTACACCTAGGCCCCAATTCTAGTGTCTCACTGCTTTCTGCAGAATTGTTGACACAATGTGTCTTACCGGTGAGTTTACTAGTATTTCTGACGCAACGCTATTCATTAATGCATAAAGCAATATCTTGTAGTATAAAACGTGCATGAATTCACAAGTATATCATGTAATCAAACAATGTTGACATTTAAGCACATAATTGCAGTTATCAAGTATTAATTAAATTGTACGAAAATTACCGGTTTTGTGCTAGTTGTCACATTAGCCAAGTGCACAGGCCCGTGCATAGTGCACATCATAGCAAAGTGCACAACTTAGCAAAGTGCACATGTCAGTGCACAACATAGCAAAGTGCACATGTCAGTGCACATCATAGCAAAGTGCACAGGTCAGTGCACAGTGCACATTTTAGCAAAGTGCAAAGATCAGTGCACAGTGCACATTTTAGCAAAGTGCAAAGGTCAGTGCACAGTTTAACACAGTGCATAGTTTAGCAGAGTGCTGTTGTAGAGGTAAGATCCTATCGTATAAATCATAATGAGCCAAATGGGTAAAATTTTTTTTCGTTGAATCTCCCTTTTTGGTGATAAACAATTTATGGATTGGTTGAGACGCCTAAAGGGCAGACCAAGAATGGTGAAAAAGGACAAACGGGTCATATTTGAACTTGGTATTTAATGTTTGTCTTGTCGAGTTTTATACCTACGTGTAAGCATGATGGTAAGTGCATGCATTGCCACGAGTTAACAAAGAAGATTTGCAAGGTATTGTTAATGGGTCATTACCTTGACCCTGTCAGTTATTTGTAATGGGTCATACATTCGGGTAAGGGCTTAGGACATTACGAAAGGTGGTTGAGCTAGCCTTTGGGTAACAAACCATCTCATGGGTGGTGTTAGTAGTAATTAAATGAAATGGCATGTAGAGCCAAAATACGTCTATGTTATGAAATAAGACTAAATTGAATTTTGAAGTAAGAGGACATAGAAATCTTTATGTCCTTAGAGACATAATTTATTTTAATGGGATAATGAGCTAAACGTGTTCATTAGTTTTCATTTAAACTTATAAAAGTCCTTCGATTTGTAAAAAAGCTTAATTGAACTAAAATGCCCTCAGATCAGGGTTTGGATAAAACGCCAAACCGAAAGAATGGTTTGAGAACTAACAAGTCTGGACCTAGACACTGCAGTAAAGTGCACACGACTAAAGTACATTTATTAACCGTCGCGTCATGCGACTTCGGAAGGCGTTTCGGTTGCGATACGCGACAAAACCCGAGTCGTTCAAAGCATTTTCTTTGTCAGTTTTGGATCCGTTAACACAAAAGAAATATAAACACTAATTGTATTTGGTGTTTATGACAGGTTTTTACAAGGGCTGGTGTTGGACGGACGATCAAGTACGCGAAGAACCGAACACTCTTAAAGCGCCACCTCCTTGGGAACATCTTCCAAAAAATATAAAAATATGATCACGCGTGACAAAATTTTTGAGTATAAAACCTTATTGTTTTTAGACTGTAATTTATTTTTGTATTTAACCCGTCATGTTGGTTAGTTTGGGTTATCACTTAACCCGGGCTTGCACATTAATTGTGTAAAAAAAATATGGGACCTAAATATCCGAATGATCAATATATACATAAACGCGTTAAAGGGTTACACCTTGGGGATATCTTACCTAATCACCCGTGACAAAGTTTCTCAAGTCCAAAATTTTGATGTGTTTTGGATTGTGTTATATGAGTAACAAATTATTACATTTGTTTGTTTAGGTTATTAGTTAATCCATACTTGTAAGTTCTATGTAAAATAAAATAAAATTTGAGGACCTAAACATTCGAATATCCTAAAATATTTGGTAATTATGGGAACAGGTGTTACACACGTTTTTTTAACTATATAATGATATTTTAGAATATTGCTTTTTGCAAGCTATGTATTAATTTTTGTTTTTAAAATAGAGTTAAACCTAGCTGAGCAGAGCCAGCTCGGTTAAAAACCAAGTTGAGCTTGAGCTTCGATTTTCAGCTCTGTTTCAAGTCCGAGTTAAATTAAGCCGAGTTGGCTTGGTTTATAATCGAGTCGATCTTAAGCATGCCGTAGCTCGGCTTGTCTTGTCTGGTGAATTACATATATCTTAAAGTTTTTTTTTTTTTTACTTTAGTGATTCTCAAATAAAAGTATGTATGTTTTATTTTGAAGTATGCAAGTTCGGCCATAACTCATATTTAAAATGATTGAAATACTTCTATATAATAATCAGCTACATATCAGGGACGGATCTTAGTGGAGCAGTGGCAGGGCCACGGCCCTGGCAAGTTTTTCGGCCGTAGTGCTAATTTTCCGCATTTCGATCGAAATTTTGTATATATACTATGTTCGGCCCTGGCAAGTTTTTCGGCCGTAGTGCTAATTTTAATGCCCGTGTCTTTCGGCCCTGGCAGGTTCAACGGGCAAGATCCGCCACTGCTACATATTGTGTGAATATAATTTTACATTTTTCGCCTAAAGATACATCTATTTTGGTCACATTTTCATCTATGCTTATTTTTTATATATTTTTTTTGAACGACAAATTTAGATCACTAACGGATTACTGGAGTATCATTGTGTCATTGTGTCATCAACGGAATCGCGTGATCATATCCATCTCCACCTATAAGACTACAAAGCCATAGGCTTTATCTATGCTTATTCATATAGGCCTTAACAACAAGTTTTTTAAAAATCGTCTTTTATTCATTTAAAGATAAAAAATAATATTAGTCCTTTCACTGTATACCACATGCAATGCACGTGGCCACTAAACAAGTATCGACTGTACCCACTTTGTCAATAATATAACTTTTTGGGTACTTAAAATGCTTTAATATAAAAAAATGTCAAATTGCAAGGTTTCAACCATGTTCAAAGAGCATTTTTATTTATTAATTTCTGCACATGATCCAAGAAGAATATTTATTTTAAAATATTTAAAATTAGAAAACTAAGACTGAAGGGAGTGGGGCGTCTCCCCCTCCCACGTCGCCCCAAAGCCGCCGGCAACACCGCCCCCGGAGGCGTCCCCAAGGGCGTCCCCCCTTTGCCCGTCCTCTGCTCGTCGCCCCTCCTCTCACACAAATCAACTTTTGGCACAAAATTCCAAGAACTCCCCCCCTCCAAGACGCCCCAAGACGCCCCAAACACCACGCCACCTTTTTTGCTCAAAATCCTCTGATCTGACGTGGCGCCACGTGTCGCAAGACGCCCCCTCTAAAGGACGCCCCACTCCCTTCAGTCTAATATAACTATTTACATGCCGTTCAAAAAAAAAAAAAAATATAACTATTTACAATTAATAAAGTAGATCTTTCTCGTAGTATTTAATATCAGCAGGATACCAGATCAGATTTTCAAGATATATGCTCATGACGGCGGGAGTGACTTAGGAGTTATTTGATACGTTTTTTAATACTTCAGATTAAGATAAGATTAAAGTAGTTAAGTCTCAACTTTATAAACAAACTTTATCTTAAGCTTCACATATCAAAATTAACAAGCTTAAACTACTTTATTATTTACTCGATTAGAATCCCGTATACTACATGATTTTTTATTTTTTTTTGAAAATCGGAGTTCAATAAAACACGACCCACCCCAAGACGGGGGCGGCCACACCACACCAAACACGAAATTACATATTCACAAACATACACCAATCATCGCAAGACAGTGCATTATCTTTAGGTCTACTTTTATAGATAAATGTATAATACGATTTATATAGACCTATACGATTCATATAGGTCCAGTCCACTAGACAAAATATGACACATCAGTTTTTATTGAAAATTAAAAAAGTTATATGGCTCATGATAGTTGACACATAAGTTTTCATTTAGACTGTATCAATAATACGACCACCCTTCAAAAATATACTTAGGGTGAAGGGAGTGGAGCGGTGAAGGGGTCGGCAAACCGGTTTGCCGAGGGGCAACACCGGCGCCGTCCTTCTTTGCCGCGCGGTAAACCATGGAAGCCGGTAAACAATTGCCGATCGAGAAACTTGGGGGGACAAGAATGTTGGCAGGTGTTATGTGTGTGTATATTTGACTTTAACACTTTTATATATTTTTTTTAAATGAAAAAAAAAAAGTTTACCACTTTCAAGTGTTTAACCAATGCCAACACTTTTCACCAAAGTTTAAACTCTTTAGACGTGTTGACATGGCACCCTCTCATTGGTTGATTTTAAAGTTTGCCACTTTCAAGTGTTTAACCACTCCCTTCACCCTAGCATATAATCAATAACTAAATAATTAAATATGACGTCTTTTCAGTTGAGATGTGACAATGACACCATGAAGGATAAAGAAATGGCCCATTTCGTTTTGGTTTTATTAATAAATTTTAAATAGTTCGATATAATATGTTGCATTGAAATAGAACAATCTCTGCCCGAATAATTTTTTTTTGTTCTTTTGCAAAAAATAAATTATAAATTCCATTGTGCAATTAATTATGAATGTTGTACTGCAAAATATAATGTATAGTGTTAAGTTAGAAATACAAGCCTTCATAGTTCATGAAGCATCTTGTAGAAATATTTTTCTTTTCCATTTTACATACATACATGAAATCTCGAATATATCCTGAATCTATAAAATACTTTTTAACATATAAATACAAACATCCATTCTAAAATGGTACGCACACCAACCTTCAAGATTGCATATAGTCCGGTTCAACCCATTTCTTAATGCATTTTGATGCTAAAGGTGTTAAAATATTAGTATACATGACCCACTCAATACTGATCACAAATTCCATAGCTTTTGGAGCTAAGAAATCAAATGTAACAAAAGCTAAAGAGATAAACATGTATTGATTCTCTAAACAAACTTAAGGTGTTAAAATATTAGTATGCATGACCCACTCAATACTCTTCACAAATTCCATACCTTTTGGAGCTAGGAAATCAAATGTAACAAAAGCTAAAGTGATAAACACGTATTGATTCTCTAAACAAGATTTCTCAAATATAACTTTGTATGATTCCTCCTTCAACGCAGCCTGGCCTGCAACAAACCTATTGTCCCTGAACCCAACAAGAAGGGACACTCCGGTAAGGTCCACACAAGCGTATTTTCCCCTGCTCACCCAAACGCACAACCAATTATAAATAAAGAGTAATGCCAAGATCCGGTACGCGAGGTTTGGGCACTTTTGCATGTTAAATCCAAAATAAGAATTTTTAAGTATAATATATATATAGGGATGGGTTAAAATGAGAACAACTACGAGTTGTGAGAACCGTGAGAACTTTTTGATCTCGTGCGAGTTGGGCCAAATTTTTTTTGCACAAACGTAGATGAAAATATTATAAACACATCTGTAAAAAAAGTAAAAAAAAATTGTCGAGTAGTAAGTTTTGACCGCTGCAAGTTTTTTTATGTCAACTGTAAAATTTACACCAGCGCGTAAAAAAACTTGCATCACTCAAAACTAACGCATCGACAATTTTTTTTAGTTTTTTTTACAGATGCGTTTATAATGTTTTCGTTTACGTTTGTGCAAAAAAATTTTGCCCAACTCGCGCGTGATCAAAAAGTTCTCACGGTTCTCACAACTCGTGGTGGTTTTCATTTGAACCGAAACCTATATATATATATAGGATTAGGTTCAAGAGTGAACACTAGTGTAGCTTGCGAACTGAGTGAACTAATCCTGGCCAGACACGTGTGTAGATCAATGGCCAGGATTTGATGTTGAAATACACTAGTGTATTTTACGATTTGATGATGAGATCCTGGTCATACACGTGTGTAGATCAATGGCCAGGATTTGTTCACTCAGTTCGCAAATACACTAGTGTTCACTCTAGAACCCCACCCTATATATATATATATATATAGAAAAAATGTATTGTACAAAATGGCTTAACGTACGCTACGTACGGATGTGAAATCGCATGTGATAATTTTGATAAAATCGCATGTTAGTTTTTTGTAACAATTTCGCATGTGATAATTTTGATGAAATCGCATGTGATAATTTTGATGAAATCGCATGTTGGTTTTTTGTAACTATTTCGCATGTGGTAATTTTGATGAAATCGCATGTTAAAAAACCAACATGCGAAATTATTAAAAAAACCAACATGCGATTTCAATGTGGAATGAAGATCTGACGGCTGAGATGATCGCGTACGTAATGTAGGATAAGGGCTCTTGTACGTTAACCTAACTCTCTCTCTCTCTCTCTCTCTCTATATATATATATATATATATATATATATAAAGACACACACATTTATAGATATATATCTATTTTTTAATTTTCCTTTTTACCTTTAAATAAAAATAATAAATTAATAATAATATATATACATATACACACATTTATAATTATACACACACCCGCTCTCTCTTTTATCCTTCTTTTTTCCCCACCTCCACTGCCGCCACAACCATCCCGTCAATCTCGGCACTCGTACCTCATCTCCCCTCGTCGATTCATCTTACTAAACATCAGTACCACCCGTATCTCCCGTCTTATCAGGCATCATTAATTTATTATTATTTTTTATTTAAAGCAATAAAAGAAAATAAAAATGAGTGCGTATATATATATATAAATGTGTGTATATGTATATATTATATTTATAATTATATTTATTGTTTTTTGTTTAAAGATAAAAAAATAAAATAAAAAACAGAAGAGTAATTGGGTAAATTGCCAAAATCATCCCTAGGTTAACGAAATTGCCATTATCGTCATTGAGTTAACTAATACATTTTAACTGAGTTAGTGATTTAGTTGAAAATGACAACAAAAATGACACGTCGTCATGTGGAGGGGGTTTCTCAAGGGTGGTGCTAGGTCTCGTGTCATCATGTGTCTTATTGTCGTTTAACACTCGTCTTATTAATTTGCGCTTTGAGGTGTCATACAAAGTCCCGTTCAGCCTTGCGCCACGTCCGTTCAACATCGTTCTCATTTCACATCTCCTCTAACTTTGTTTCTATGGCAGCAAACTCCAAAGCAATTAATTGAATATAAGTTATGTAAATATAGATAGGATTATGTTATTGATTTTGTATTTATCTCTTCCCTAAATTATGGGATTGTATCTTGTATATATATTGAGATATCAATGAGAGAGGAAATCAATTGAGCCATAACATTCTTCATGGTATCAAGAGCCTAAACCCTAAACCTCCCTTTCTCCAATTTTTTTTCTCTCCTGTTCGCCGCCGGACATCCTTCTTCTCGGCCGGCGATGTCGTCTTCTCCCATCCATCCCACAGTCACCGTAAACAACATCAAAAACTTTATCCCCTTGATCCTTGACAGCCAAACCGAACACTACAATACATGGGCCGAATTATTCGTCCTCCACTGCAAAGCATACGACGTGTTCGATCACCTACAACCTCGTGAAACCGCCAAAGACTCATCCGACAAAGACAAAGATAAAACACCGTCTACCAAACCCACCTATCTTGAGTCATGGGAACGGATCGATTCCATTGTTCTACAATGGATCTACGGTACCATATCTCAAGATCTTATGCACACCATCATGATCACTAACACCACCGCCTATGACGCATGGTGTCGCCTCAAACCTACACTTTCCTTGACGATCCCATACACCCATACCTTCAACTTCCCCAAACCATACCACCTACGGATCCATCCGATCCCTTGGCCCACACGCAGACCAACCCCTCGACCCACTCTTCTTCTCAGCCCACACCCTCACCTCTTCATTCCTGTCCTCAGCCCACAACCCCACCGCCCATTTCACCTGCGGCCCAATCCAGTTTAACCCACATCCCAGCCGACCCAATGACCCCCCCACCCCTCGTCTCCAAACACCACGGCCCAAAGTCCAACTCACCAATCCCGAACCCAGCCCAATCCCGAACCCAATCCTGAACCGTCACAGCCCAGCCCAATCCCGAACCCACCACCACCACCACCCACTCGCACAATGCACACTCGTGCCATGTCGGGTATCTCCAAACCGAAACAATTTTTTACGCTTTCCGCAACCGCCATCGCTCCTGTCCCAAAATGCCCTAATGATGCCTTGTCTAACACGGAATGGTATAACGCCATGCCAAAACTGTAACAACCCTCAGTAAAACCAACACCCTCATAATATTTCCAATACCATAGTATATTTTAAATGTCCCAATATGTCTTTAAATACACCCCGTATGTGAAAACCGAGCCCGAAATAAGTTATAGTAATTAAAATAAATAAAAATATGAAAATATTAAGTTGAGGCGGGCCGCGTAAGACCCACCCCAACCTTCACGAGGGCCGCGTGAGAGCAAGATGTGGCGTAGCCCGGTGTGGCCACGCGGCCTAATACCCGGCGGACCTACATGCTGACCCAGCTAAGCTACTCGTTGACCCAGGGTTGACGCAGGCCGCGTAAGGCTTTGCCTACTCTTACGCGGGCAGCGAGAGGACCAGATTCAACAACTATATAAGGAGGCCTCGGGATTTCATTTCAGTCGCTCATTTCTTTCTTTCTAAATGAATTTCTGAAATAGTAGGCTTAATATTCGAGTATTATACCCCTAATTAGCGAGGTTCTGCTCCGTTGTAAGTATTATAACCCCGGTTTTGTAATAGATACGCTGCCCGATTGATTTAGGGTTCCGTAATAACTGTCGTGGTTTTGCCCGACGTAGTTGTTGGAATGCCGTCTCGGGGAGAGTATCATTAATATTTTCAAAGGGTTATGATACTAACCTATGTACATTTGTGTAAATTATAGATTATTCCCAGGAAACCCTTACGCGAAGTCTAAGATAGCAATGTGAGTTTATCCTCTTTTTGTTAACCTTTTTGTAATGTTTTACAAAACCTTAATTGTTTTACAATGCGATTAAGCGGTGATTGAGTCTTTGTAGTTCTTCAATTACTGCCGGTATGTTGGGGTTTTGTATACAAAATTTACTACTGCGAGTAGTAAGTCGGGGATGACAGTACGTTACCATTGGACAACGAGTTAGCCAATGTGTAATATGACCCACAAGTCAGGATTGACAGTACTGAATGAGTAATTGTGTAGAAATAAACAATGTGATCGCTCTCAATACTGTTTTAATTGATAAAAAGTTTCTTGATTAAACTGGGATTCACTCACCAGTATTTCCCACTGACAAATGTTTTTAAAACGCGTTTCAGGTAACACAATGTGACAGCCAATTAGTAAAAAGCCAGCTGGAGAGCACTGAAGGCTTAGGAAAAATGTGGCTATAAAAGTTACCTAAAAGACGATGTTTTAAATTCAATAAAATAGGGTTTATCCCTATAAGCATATTGTAATAAGAAACTTGGGGTTTGCCGATGTTATTATTAATATAAAATATGGTGGTTTTACTCTGATAAACATTTCCTAACTACGGTCCTGATGTAATTTCCGCTGCCAAATTAATCAACTGATACCACCAAAACTCTGAGTTCGCCTCCGCCCGTTCCCGGGACAGATAAGGGATCGAGGGTTGCGACAGAAGGTGGTATCAGAGCCTAGCCACTGGTCTAAGCCAAAGAAGTGTTCTGCTGACACTTAAAATTTAAATTTTGTGTTAGGAAATAAATTACGGAAATATGTGCATAATTGTATTTATTTGTTATGTGTTATTTGACTATTTGTTAGTTTATAGTATGAGTGATCAAGTACCCTCAGACATGTGTCGTCAGTTGTCTGATTCACCTAGGAGTGAAGGTACCTCATCACAGTTTGCCCTTTCTGGGTATTCTGCTGATCAGGAAGAAGGGATGTTTGCCTTTAAAGCTAAGTCAGAAGAGCCATTCCCTCATAAGAAACGAGGATGGTTCAGTAAGGAAGCCTTTGCACGTAGGAAAAGAATGCGAAAGTTGCAACAGCAAAGAGTTTTAGCAGCTGCTAAGCGAAAGACAGATGCCCATACACAGGATATGCTTAATAGAAGCCTAGCTAATTTCCATATCCTAGCTACAACTGCTGCTGATCCGAGTCTGGAACAACTAGTAGCCCCACAACCACAAATCCCAAACCAATCCATGGAGATAGAAAATCCTGAAAACCAAGTGGAGATGCATGATTTCAATCCAGAGGAAATACCTAGGGTACCTGCACCAAACCCCCTAGACCCAAATTATGACCCCTAGTGGGACGATAATAGAGACTTTGTGCAACGTTACCCGGAAGACACACCCATACAGAACATAGGAGCCTATCCAGGTATGAACCCTTTAGATCCCTATTACCATGATAACTACATTAGGGAGATCTTAGAAGATCCTTACCGATTTCAGGCACTTTCACCCCCATATCAGGAACCCGCACCCCAGATTCCGAACCCAGTCCTAGAACCTGCACCCCCAATGAGTGCAGAAAACGTGCAAGAACTTAGGACTTTTGGGGAGGAAATTCTAGAAAGCAGTGAGAGAATGAGACAGGTGGGAGAGCGTCTCGTATGGAAATACGATGAGCGCAATATGGATTTTTGGATAAATCCATATCCGTGATATGATAGAGGAGATGGTAATAGTAATAATAATATAATATAATAAAATAAAATATGTGTGTATGGATGCCTATTACTATTAGTGTGATTCTATTTCTGTTGGTATTGTAATTTTTATTTCAGTACTAGAATGTAATAGATACATAATAGTATATGGAAATAGAGTAAAAGTCGCAATGATCGATGTTTTTGGCTAGATTGCGTGTCATGTGATTAACTATATTAAATATTATCTTGTGATATTAATATGGGATAAATGTTTAAAATTCAGATGGCCGATGAAGGAAATCAAGGAAATCTGAATAATGATAACCAGAGTAACATTAACGTGGTTAATGAGAATCCAAGCATCAATAACAATGGAAACCAAATGGATAATAGTGCTGTTCAACATATAGTGGCACAAGGAATCATAGATGCCATGCCATTTATTATTCAAACTATTCAAGAAGCGAATAATAAAAGTAAGCATAGCAGTAAGCGACCCATCGAACCCGAAAACAGTGTAAACAATGGACCTTTACTTCAATTGCCTATTCCCAAAAGGAGAAGAACCATGTCTTACGGTTGTTCTTATAAAGAATTCTGGTCTTGTAAACCAATGGAATTCTCGGGCAATGAAGGGGCTATTGCAACCCTACGCTGGATAGAGAAAACTGAGGCAGTCTTAAGAATAAGCAAGTGTGCTGAAGAAGATAAGATATTGTTTGCTTCTAATCTGTTTAAAAATTCAGCGTTAGAATGTTGGAACACTATCCTCCAATCAAGAGGAAGTGATAGAACCTACAATATGGAATGAGAAGAATTTAAGAACAAGGTAGAAAGGAAATTCTGCCCACCCAATGAAAAGGAACAGATAGCAAACAAATTCTTAAACCTTAGGATGACTAGTGTGGATAGTAAGGGATACACTAAAATACTCTTCGAATATGCTAGAATAGTGCCAACTCTTGCTTCACCTGAACCAGTACTAATCTCCCGTTATATTTGGGGATTAATTGGGGAGATAAGACATGTAGTTAAGGCAGCTAGACCTCAAACCATAGAAGAAGCTGTAGAACTAGCAAATACATTGACAGATGAATTAGTTCGTCCCCGAGAAGAGGATCAAAGAAGGAACCTAACCCAGAAGCTCACACAAGAATTTCGTTCTGGAAATTCTAACCGTGGGAGAAATATAGGTTCTACCTCTGCACCTTACTGTAAGAATTGCAAAAGAAAGCATTCAGGAAGATGCTCCATATACTGTAACTTTTGCAAAATATCGGGACACAAGGAGGAAAATTGCAGGAAGAAAGCTAATAACAGGATATGTTACAACTGCGGAGAACAAGGTCATATCAAGCCTAATTGTCCGAAATTAGCTCCAGCTACAAACAACAAGAATACTCAAAATGCTAGAGCATTTGTTCTGACTGCAGATGAAGCCAAGATGATTCCAGATGTCATAGCTGGTACGTTTTTAGTTAATGATGTTTTTGCTAAAGTATTATTTGACTCTGGTGCAAACCAAAGTTTTATTAATACATCATTTGGCAAATTTCTAAATCAGTCATTAACTAAACTACCACAAGAATGCTTAGTAGAGACAGCTAATGGAGAAACCGTTAGAATTTTTGAAATCTTGCAGGGAGCAAGAATAGAAATTTTAAATCAGAAATTTATTGCAAACCTTTATCCCATGAATCTGGCAGGATTTGATGTTGTTTTAGGAATGGATTGGTTAATAACCAATAAAGCCAGTATTTTATGTGATCAAAAGTCAATTCAAGTAAATTCACCAAAAGGTAAAACGATCACCATTAAAGGAGATAAATCATCTAGATCTACAAAATTTATCTCTGTGATGAAAACTGCAAGTTACATAAGAAAAGGTTCTATAGTGTATTTGATTTCCATAATCACTAGCACTGAAGGAAAGGATTTAAAAGATATTCCAGTAGTATCTCAGTTTTCAGATGTATTTCCAGAAGAATTGCCAGGGAAACCTCCAGATAGAGAAGTTGAATTCAGGATCCATTTAATACCAGGAACGACACCGATTGCCAAAGCACCTTACCGTTTGGCACCTGCAGAAATGCAAGAATTAAAGAAACAATTAGATGAATTGTTGGAAAAAGGATTCATACAGCCAAGTTCATCAGCGCCGATACTGTTTGTTAAAAAGAAGGACGGATCGATGCGTATGTGCATTGATTACCGTGAATTGAACAAAGTCACGATTAAGAATCGGTACCCATTACCGAGAATTGATAATCTGTTCGATCAACTGCAAGGAGCTCGATTTTTCTCTAAAATCGATTTAAGGTCAGGATATCATCAATTAAAGGTACAGGAAGAGGATATTCTTAAAACCGCATTCAGAACAAGGTATGGCCATTATGAATTTACTGTCATGCCATTTGGTTTAACCAATGCCCCAGCTGCATTTATGGACATGATGAACCGAATATGTAAGCCATATTTGGATAAATTCATAATCGTCTTCATAGATGATATTCTCATTTATTCTAAGAATAAGGAAGATCATGCAAAGCATTTGCACGCACTTTTAAGTTTATTAAGAAAGGAAAAGCTTTATGCTAAATTTTCTAAGTGCGAATTTTGGTTAGAACAAGTACAGTTTCTTGGACACCTAGTCAATCGTGAAGGAATTCATGTGGATCCCACAAAGATCGAGGCAATTACTAAATGGAAAACCCCTGAGTCACCAACAGAGGTTAGAAGTTTCTTAGGATTAGCTGGTTATTATAGAAGATTTATTCAAGATTTTTCTAGAATAGCCATTCCTTTAACTAAGCTAACCTGTAAATCTGTTAAGTTTGAATGGGGATTAAAACAAGAAGAAGCATTTAGAATTCTTAAGCAAAGATTAACCCATACACCCATATTAGCGTTACCAGAAGGAAATGAAGATTTTGTAGTTTATTGTGACGCTTCCAAATCAGGTTATGGATGTGTATTGATGCAACGCCAAAAGGTTATAGCTTACGCATCTAGACAACTTAAGAATCATGAAGAGAATTATTCAACACATGATTTAGAGTTAGGAGCTATAATTTTTGCTCTTAAGATTTGGAGACATTACCTTTATGGTAGTAAGTTTACCACATTCACTGATCATAAGAGTTTAAGGTATATTTTCAAGCAAAAGGAGTTGAATATGAGACAAAGACGCTGGATGGAGATGCTTAGTGATTATGATTGTGATATCCAGTATCATGAAGGAAAAGCAAACGTGGTAGCAGATGCTTTAAGCCGAAAGTATCATGAAAAGCCAAAAAGGGTACGTTCTCTTAAATTAAATCTACAAGTAGATTTAAATGATCAGATAAGAGAAGCACAAGAATCAGTAATCAAGGATGATACTGAAAAATTAAAAGGTATGCTAAAAGAATCAGAACAAGGAACAGATGGAATTTGGAGATTCTATAAGAAGAGAATGTGGATACCTAAATTAGGAAACCTACGTTATCGTATTTTAGAAGAAGCCCATAAGTCTAAATATACGATGCATCCAGGAAATGATAAAATGTACCAGGATTTAAGGAAAAAATTCTGGTGGATAGGAATGAAAAAGGACATAGCAGCCTATGTTTCTAAATGTTTAACCTGTTCACAAGTTAAAGCTGAACACCAGAAACCCTCAGGATTGCTACAACAGTTAGAAATGCCAGTATGGAAATGGGAATTGATAACAATGGATTTTGTTACTAAATTACCCAAAACAAAGAAAGGAAATGATACAATCTGGGTGATTGTAGATAGGCTAACCAAGTCAGCTCATTTCCTACCAATGAAGGAAACTTTCAGTATGGAACAGTTAGCTAAGTTGTATGTAAATGAAATTGTTTCTTTACATGGAATACCTTTATCAATTGTTTCTGATAGAGATAGCCGTTTTACCTCTCAGTTTTGGTCAAGTTTCCAAAAGGCAATGGGAACCAAGTTAAAGTTGAGCACAGCTTATCATCCTCAAACGGATGGACAAAGCGAAAGAACAATTCAGACAATGGAGGACATGCTTAGAGCTTGTGTAATTGATTTCGGAGGTAATTGGGACGATCACTTACCATTAATAGAATTTTCTTATAATAATAGTTATCACACAAGTATCAATGCTGCACCATTTGAAACACTTTATGGACGAAAGTGCCGAACCCCAGTCTGTTGGGCAGAAATTGGGGAAAAGCAACTATCTGGACCCGAGATAGTGCAAGAAACAACTGACAAGATTATCCAAGTCAAAGAATGACTGAAAGCAGCACGTGATCGACAGAAGAGCTATGCTGATAACCGACGCAAGCCATTGGAATTTCAAACAGGAGATAAAGTATTGTTAAAAGTCTCTCCTTGGAAAGGAGTAGTAAGATTCATCAAACGGGGAAAGCTAAGTCCCAGGTATATTGGACCTTTTGAGATTATTAGAAGAATAGGACCTGTAGCCTATCAGCTACAACTGCCAGAGGAAATGGCAGGAATACATGATGTATTTCATGTATCTAATCTCAAAAAGTGTTTAGCTGATGAATCACTGATAGTACCTCTTAAGGATATAGAGGTAAATGAACAACTCAAGTTTGTAGAAAGGCCTCTATTAATTGAAGACAGGAAAGTCAAGAATCTCAAGCATAAGAGACTAGTTCTGGTCAAAGTAAAGTGGGACTCCAAAAGAGGACCTGAGTATACATGGGAGCTTGAATCTGAAATGCAAAGAAAATATCCGCACTTATTCCAGTAGATCTCGAGGACGAGCTCTAAAACAAGGTGGGGAGAATGTAACAACCCTCAGTAAAACCAACACCCTCATAATATTTCCAATACCCTAGTATATTTTAAATGTCCCAATATGTCTTTAAATACACCCCGTATGTGAAAACCGAGCCCGAAATAAGTTATAGTAATTAAAATAAATAAAAATCTCAAAAAATATTAAGTTGAGGCGGGCCGCGTAAGACCCACCCCAACCTTCACGCGGGCCATGTGAGACCAAGATGTGGCGCAGCCCGGTGTGGCCACGTGGCCTAACACCCGGCGGACCTACATGCTGACCCAGCTAAGCTACTCGTTGACCCAGGGTTGACGCGGGCCGCATAAGGCTTTGCCTACTCTTACGCGGGCCGCGAGAGGACCAGATTCTACAACTATATAAGGAGTCCTCGGGATTTCATTTCAGTCGCTCATTTCTTTCTTTCTAAACGAATTTCTGAAATAGTAGGCTTAATATTCGAGTATTATACCCCTAATTAGCGAGGTTCTGCTCCGTTGTAAGTATTATAACCCCGGTTTTGTAATAGATACGCTACCCGATTGATTTAGGGTTCCGTAATAACTGTCGTGGTTCTGCCCGACGTAGTTGTTGGAATGCCGTCTTGGGGAGAGTATCATTAATATTTTCAAAGGGTTATGATACTAACCTATGTACATTTGTGTAAATTATAGATTATTCCCAGGAAACCCTTACGCGAAGTCTAAGATAACAATGTGAGTTTATCCTCTTTTTGTTAACCTTTTTGTAATGTTTTACAAAACCTTAATTGTTTTACAATGTGATTAAGCGGTGATTGAGTCTTTGTAGTTCTTCAATTACTGCCGGTATGTTGGGGTTTTGTATACAAAATTTACTACTGCGAGTAGTAAGTCGGGGATGACAGTACGTTACCATTGGACAACGAGTTAGCCAATGTGTAATATGACCCACAAGTCAGGATTGACAGTACTGAATGAGTAATTGTGTAGAAATAAACAATGTGATCGCTCTCAATACTGTTTTAATTGATAAAAAGTTTCTTGATTAAACTGGGATTCACTCACCAGTATTTCCCACTGACAAATGTTTTTAAAACGCGTTTCAGGTAACACAATGTGACAGCCAATTAGTAAAAAGCCAGCTGGAGAGCACTAAAGGCTCGGGAAAAATGTGGCTATAAAAGTTACCTAAAAGACGATGTTTTAAATTCAATAAAATAGGGTTTATCCCTATAAGCATATTGTAATAAGAAACTTGGGGTTTGCCCATGTTATTATTAATATAAAATATGGTGGTTTTACTCTGATAAACATTTCCTAACTACGGTCCTGATGTAATTTCCGCTGCCAAATTAATCAACTGATACCACCGAAACTCTGAGTTCGCCTCCGCCCGTTCCCGGGACAGATAAGGGATCGGGGGTTGCGACAGAAGGTGGTATCAGAGCCTAGCCACTGGTCTAAGCCAAAGAAGTGTTCTGCTGACACTTAAAATTTAAATTTTGTCTTAGGAAATAAATTACGGAAATATGTGCATAATTGTATTTATTTGTTATGTGTTATTTGACTATTTGTTAGTTTACAGTATGAGTGATCAAGTACCCTCAGACATGTGTCGTCAGTTGTCTGATTCACCTAGGAGTGAAGGTACCTCATCACAGCTTGCCCTTTCTGGGTATTCTGCTGATCAGGAAGAAGGGATGTTTGCCTTTAAAGTTAAGTCAGAAGAGCCATTCCCTCATAAGAAACGAGGATGGTTCAGTAAGGAAGCCTTTGCACGTAGGAAAAGAATGCGAAAGTTGCAACAGCAAAGAGTTTTAGCAGCTGCTAAGCGAAAGACAGATGCCCATACACAGGATATGCTTAATAGAAGCCTAGCTAATTTCCATATCCTAGCTACAACTGCTGCTGATCCGAGTCTGGAACAACTAGTAGCCCTACAACCACAAATCCCAAACCAATCCATGGAGATAGAAAATCCTGAAAACCAAGTGGAGATGCATGATTTCAATCCAGAGGAAATACCTAGGGTACCTGCACCAAACCCCCTAGACCCAAATTACGACCCCTGGTGGGACGATAATAGAGACTTTGTGCAACGTTACCCGGAAGACACACCCATACAGAACATAGGAGCCTATCCAGGTATGAACCCTTTAGATCCCTATTACCATGATAACTACATTAGGGAGATCTTAGAAGATCCTTACCGATTTCAGGCACTTTCACCCCCATATCAGGAACCCGCACCCCAGATTCCGAACCCAGTCCTAGAACCTGCACCCCCAATGAGTGCAGAAAACGTGCAAGAACTTAGGACTTTTGGGGAGGAAATTCTAGAAAGCAGTGAGAGAATGAGACAGGTGGGAGAGCGTCTCGTATGGAAATACGATGAGCGCAATATGGATTTTTGGATAAATCCATATCCGTGATATGATAGAGGAGATGGTAATAGTAATAATAATATAATATAATAAAATAAAATATGTGTGTATGGATGCCTATTACTATTAGTGTGATTCTATTTCTGTTGGTATTGTAATTTTTATTTCAGTACTAGAATGTAATAGATACATAATAGTATATGGAAATAGAGTAAAAGTTGCAATGATCGATGTTTTTGGCTAGATTGCGTGTCATGTGATTAACCATATTAAATATTATCTTGTGATATTAATATGGGATAAATGTTTAAAATTCAGATGGCCGATGAAGGAAATCAAGAAAATCTGAATAATGATAACCAGAGTAACATTAACGTGGTTAATGAGAATCCAAGCATCAATAACAATGGAAACCAAATGGATAATAGTGCTGTTCAACATATAGTGGCACAAGGAATCATAGATGCCATGCCATTTATTATTCAAACTATTCAAGAAGCGAATAATAAAAGTAAGCATAGCAGTAAGCGACCCATCGAACCCGAAAACAGTGTAAACAATGGACCTTTACTTCAATTGCCTATTCCCAAAAGGAGAAGAACCATGTCTTACGGTTGTTCTTATAAAGAATTCTGGTCTTGTAAACCAATGGAATTCTCGGGCAATGAAGGGGCTATTGCAACCCTACGCTGGATAGAGAAAACTGAGGCAGTCTTAAGAATAAGCAAGTGTGCTGAAGAAGATAAGATATTGTTTGCTTCTAATCTGTTTAAAAATTCAGCGTTAGAATGTTGGAACACTATCCTCCAATCAAGAGGAAGTGATAGAACCTACAATATGGAATGAGAAGAATTTAAGAACAAGGTAGAAAGGAAATTCTGCCCACCCAATGAAAAGGAACAGATAGCAAACAAATTCTTAAACCTTAGGATGACTAGTGTGGATAGTAAGGGATACACTAAAATACTCTTCGAATATGCTAGAATAGTGCCAACTCTTGCTTCACCTGAACCAGTACTAATCTCCCGTTATATTTGGGGATTAATTGGGGAGATAAGACATGTAGTTAAGGCAGCTAGACCTCAAACCATAGAAGAAGCTGTAGAACTAGCAAATACATTGACAGATGAATTAGTTCGTCCCCGAGAAGAGGATCAAAGAAGGAACCTAACCCAGAAGCTCACACAAGAATTTCGTTCTGGAAATTCTAACCGTGGGAGAAATATAGGTTCTACCTCTGCACCTTACTGTAAGAATTGCAAAAGAAAGCATTCAGGAAGATGCTCCATATACTGTAACTTTTGCAAAATATCGGGACACAAAGAGGAAAATTGCAGGAAGAAAGCTAATAACAGGATATGTTACAACTGCGGAGAACAAGGTCATATCAAGCCTAATTGTCTGAAATTAGCTCCAGCTACAAACAACAAGAATACTCAAAATGCTAGAGCATTTGTTCTGACTGCAGATGAAGCCAAGATGATTCCAGATGTCATAGCTGGTATGTTTTTAGTTAATGATGTTTTTGCTAAAGTATTATTTGACTCTGGTGCAAACCAAAGTTTTATTAATACATCATTTGGCAAATTTCTAAATCAGTCATTAACTAAACTACCACAAGAATGCTTAGTAGAGACAGCTAATAGAGAAACCGTTAGAATTTTTGAAATCTTGCAGGGATCAAGAATAGAAATTTTAAATCAGAAATTTATTGCAAACCTTTATCCCATGAATCTGGCAGGATTTGATGTTGTTTTAGGAATGGATTGGTTAATAACCAATAAAGCCAGTATTTTATGTGATCAAAAGTCAATTCAAGTAAATTCACCAAAAGGTAAAACGATCACCATTAAAGGAGATAAATCATCTAGATCTACAAAATTTATCTCTGTGATGAAAACTGCAAGTTACATAAGAAAAGGTTCTATAGTGTATTTGATTTCCATAATCACTAGCACTGAAGGAAAGGATTTAAAAGATATTCCAGTAGTATCTCAGTTTTCAGATGTATTTCCAGAAGAATTGCCAGGGAAACCTCCAGATAGAGAAGTTGAATTCAGGATCCATTTAATACCAGGAACGACACCGATTGCCAAAGCACCTTACCATTTGGCACCTGCAGAAATGCAAGAATTAAAGAAACAATTAGATGAATTGTTGGAAAAAGGATTCATACAGCCAAGTTCATCAGCGCCGATACTGTTTGTTAAAAAGAAGGACGGATCGATGCGTATGTGCATTGATTACCGTGAATTGAACAAAGTCACGATTAAGAATCGGTACCCATTACCGAGAATTGATAATCTGTTCGATCAACTGCAAGGAGCTCGATTTTTCTCTAAAATCGATTTAAGGTCAGGATATCATCAATTAAAGGTACAGGAAGAGGATATTCCTAAAACCGCATTCAGAACAAGGTATGGCCATTATGAATTTACTGTCATGCCATTTGGTTTAGCCAATGCCCCAGCTGCATTTATGGACATGATGAACCGAATATGTAAGCCATATTTGGATAAATTCATAATCGTCTTCATAGATGATATTCTCATTTATTCTAAGAATAAGGAAGATCATGCAAAGCATTTGCACGCACTTTTAAGTTTATTAAGAAAGGAAAAGCTTTATGCTAAATTTTCTAAGTGCGAATTTTGGTTAGAACAAGTACAGTTTCTTGGACACCTAGTCAATCGTGAAGGAATTCATGTGGATCCCACAAAGATCGAGGCAATTACTAAATGGAAAACCCCTGAGTCACCAACAGAGGTTAGAAGTTTCTTAGGATTAGCTGGTTATTATAGAAGATTTATTCAAGATTTTTCTAGAATAGCCATTCCTTTAACTAAGCTAACCTGTAAATCTGTTAAGTTTGAATGGGGATTAAAACAAGAAGAAGCATTTAGAATTCTTAAGCAAAGATTAACCCATACACCCATATTAGCGTTACCAGAAGGAACTGAAGATTTTGTAGTTTATTGTGACGCTTCCAAATCAGGTTATGGATGTGTATTGATGCAACGCCAAAAGGTTATAGCTTACGCATCTAGACAACTTAAGAATCATGAAGAGAATTATTCAACACATGATTTAGAGTTAGGAGCTATAATTTTTGCTCTTAAGATTTGGAGACATTACCTTTATGGTAGTAAGTTTACCACATTCACTGATCATAAGAGTTTAAGGTATATTTTCAAGCAAAAGGAGTTGAATATGAGACAAAGACGCTGGATGGAGATGCTTAGTGATTATGATTGTGATATCCAGTATCATGAAGGAAAAGCAAATGTGGTAGCAGATGCTTTAAGCCGAAAGTATCATGAAAAGCCAAAAAGGGTACTGTTATGGGTCATTTTCTGAGCATATATATATCCTGACTAATATTCTGCTTTTGATTGTTTATTTGTGATCAGGATACCGGATCAGGATATTGGTAACATCCTGGTACGATATCCTGGTATTAACTAAATTAACCACGTGCAGGTTAGAAGCTGTGGGTCACTAACGGTTGAATGGACCTCTTCTCCTTAAGACTCGGGCAAACCTGTTACATGAGAGACGTTGAACCCGAAGGACCAGGTCTACAACGTTCAAGTAGGGAATATCCGCTGAATCCCGGTTTAATAGGATAGTTTGTTGAATTTCTTTTACTATAAATAGATGGGGCATATCAGATTAAGGAACGCAATTTTTCACACACTCTCTTTCGCACACTTTGCTCTCTAGCTTCTAGCAAACACTACACACAAACACTTGTACTCGAATTACCTTGTAACACCTAGTTGATCCGCATCACATCCTGCACTGTATCCTAATATTCGAAGTAATAGAAGAACAAGGCAGCTGCGATTGTCAGCTCCCGAGGTTTTGTGCCGGCGATCTAGATTGATCAAGGGCTTTCCTCGTACATCTCGTGTCACCCTTTACATTTTTGCTCATTGTTTGATCATAGATACAGCTCTATATTCTGAGCCGTATCCTGAAACTATTTTTGCAAATAATTTGATTAACATATTTTCGACACTCGTTTCTAGCACACTACCCCACTTAACTAATTTGATCACTTAATTGCTTCGGTAATTTTTGACCAAAACAATTTGGCGCCCATCGTGGGGCAAGTGGTGCTATTTTTACTAAAAACTTTAGTAAAATCATTACTCGGTTTTCTATTGTCAAAAATTTTTGCTACATTGTTATCAATGGCCCCGAGATCAAACATGAGCTCTTCCACCATATCTGCTACAACCTCTGCAACAATTGGTTCGGTGCTTCCACCTCCTCCTCCAAGAATGCAAGCCTCTTCACAAGGAGCTGAAAGTCATGTGGCTCGGGATGTTATTCCTGCTCCCAGTGCCCAGGGATCTGGTCCTGTTTTGGCTTCTAATGACGAAATTCTGAATTTGTTTGGTAGTGTACAGGAACAGATGAGGCAGCAGCAGGAAACTAATCGGATGCTGATGAGAGAGATACAACTCTTAAAATCCGGCCCAAGTAGGCTTGCGGAAGAAACTGTTACTCCCTTGCAACCCAGGGCTTTGAACTTCAGTTCTGCAGTTTATACTGAAGATAACCGGGGGAATATCGTGCCAAGCCATTCCCAGAATCATACTCCTGAGATACCCTCTTCAATAAGAGTATCAACCGTGAGAAGCTCAGGATATGCTTCAGGATATGGCCAGAATCCCCAGAATGGTAATGTATCTAATAGTAATAACACTCTTGCTACTAATGGTGTTGGATCTTTGCAGGATGCAGGTATGGCGTCAATATTTACTAGGGAGCTTCAAAAGCTGAAAGACATGATATCCAGTGTGCCTGGAGTGGTCCAGCCGATTCCAGAAGTATCCCAAGACAGTCACAGGATATCCCGGTTTGCGCATCCTATCTGTGATGCTGAAATCCCGAAAAGATTTCAAACCCCCAACATGAAACTCTATGACGGAACCACGGATCCTGAAGAGCATATCGCCCAGTATAGGGAAAGGATGGAGATCAACCCTATCCCTCCAGATCTCAAGGAAGCATGTCTCTGCAAGGGTTTTGGTTCTACCTTGACAGGATCAGCCTTAAAATGGCTGTTAAATGTTCCTCCTCACTCAATTACTTCGTTTGCTCATTTGGTTAATTTATTTAATAGTCAATTTTCTTGCAGCCGGAGTTTTGAGAAACTAACCAGTGATCTTTACAGGATAACTCAAGGACCTTAGGAATCCTTGAGGGATTATGTGAACAAGTTTAGCCAGGAATCCTTGGATATCCCACATCTTGATGTTGCAACAGCTGTGCAGGCTTTTAAGATGGGATTACAAAAAGATTCTCAGTTTTATCAGGATCTTGTAATGAATCCCTGCAGGAATCTCGACGAAGCTCGTAACAGGGCCTTGAGATATATTCGCTTGGAAGATGACAAAAAGATGCAAGAGAGGATGAAATCTACCTCAACCTATAAATCAACCAACAGGAAATCAGAATCCTCGTATAAACCATATCGCTCTAAGCCATATGGCAGAAATGACAACAAGAAAGTGAATGCTGTTGAAGACGAGGATCCTGAAGAATATCCTGAATTATATGAATATTGCTTTTCTGTTAACATACCTGAGTTAATGTATGCTATGCAGGGTTTAGGAGACAAAGCTAGGTGGCCTCGAAAGAATCAACAAAAAGCTGATTGGAAGGATAAATCCAAATGGTGTGCCTTCCATGAAGATTTCGGACATGTAACCGAGGATTGCATTGCTCTAAGGAAAGAAATAAGCTACCTATTGAGCAAGGGATATCTGAAGTATCTGCTGGGAAGAAAGAAGAATAAAGGGCAGGATCCTGAGAAGGATCCTGAACGAGCAACATCACCCCCAGCAGATGCCAAAATAATTAACTTTATTTCAGGAGGATCCGACATTTGTGGGACTTCGTATTCTACGGCCAAGAGACATGCAAAGGAGGCTAAGACTGAAAGGGGAGATAAACCAGCCAGGATAACTACCCTCACAACTGATAAAGTGATCACTTTCGACAGTGATGACAGGGATACTGTCCAGGATCCTCACCATGATGCTATAGTAATAACGTTATATGTTGCTAACCATTTTGTACGCAGGATATTGGTGGATAATGGCAGCTCCGTCAACATAATCCAACTAGAAACTTTGAAAAGAATGAATGTATCTCCAATGGATATTACTTCAAAATCCACCGTGCTTGTTGGGTTCAGTGGAGAGGCCAGGAACACAGTGGGAGAGATAAAGTTACCAGTATATGTTGAAGCGGTCAACTCAATACAACGTTTCTTTGTGATGGACTCCCTATCCTGCTACAACATCATATTAGGCAGGCCATGGATCCATGACATGAAGGCTGTGCCATCGACTTATCATCAGTGCATCAAGATCCCTACCCCTTGGGGGTTGTCAAGGTTGATAGTGATCAGCAGGAGGCGAAAGAATGTTACTCATCCTCAATGAAATCCTCAGTCAAGCCTAATGCAGCATAGCAATTAAAGATGAGGGCCCAGGATATCGTGGAGGCTTCGGAGCAGGATGTAAAGAAAATAATCCTGGATCAGGATAATCCGGATATCTCAGTGCTCGTAGGAACCAATATCCCACAGGATATTGAAAATCAATTGACTAATTTTTTGAAATGCAGGATGTCAACATTCGCATGGAAGCATGAGGATATGACAGGTATTTCCAAGGATATTATAACACATAAGCTCGGTATTGACAGGTCATTCAAGCCGGTCCAACAAAAGAGAAGGAAATTTGCTCCGGAGCGAAATGTGATCATCCAAGAGGAAGTTGAAAGACTATTGAAGTCCAAGATGATCAGGGAAGTCAAATTTCCCAAATGGCTAGCAAGCGTGGTCGTGGTTCAAAAGAAGAATGGGAAATGGAGAGTTTGTGTAGATTACACTGACTTGAACAAAGCCTGTCCCAAAGACCCGTTTCCTCTACCGCATATTGATTCAATGGTAGATGCTACCGCCGTCCACGAGATGTTAACCTTCATGGATGCCTCTTCAGGATTTCAGCAAATCCAAATGGAACCCTCTGACCAGGAGGATACTGCTTTCATGACACCAACAGGTATTTACTGTTATACTGCTATGCCTTTTGGTTTGAAAAATGCAGGTGCAACGTACCAGAGATTGGTGAACATGATGTTTAAAGACAAACTGGGGGACACCATGGAGGTGTACATTGACGATATGGTAGTCAAATCCAAGAAGGCTGAGGATCATCTCCAGGATATTAAAGGAGCATTTGATATTCTGGACCCGCACAATATGAAACTAAATCCAGCCAAGTGCCATTTTGGAGTGAGGGCAGGAAAGTTTCTAGGATATATGGTGACTAAAAGGGGGATAGAGGCAAGCCCGGAGCAGATTAAAGCTATCCTGGATATAAAATCACCTTCGAATATGAAGGATGTTCAACGGTTAACAGGCCGAGTAGCAGCATTGAACAGATTTATTTCAAGATCCTCTGAAAAGTGCAAGGAATTTTATGATATCCTCAAGAAGAATAAGAAGTTCGAATGGGGAGCAAAGCATGAAGCAGCCTTGCAGGATTTGAAGCAGTATCTTTCAACCGCACCCTTATTGATGAAGCCTGAGGATGGCGAACCATTATCCCTGTATCTTGCAGTATCAGGGAATGCAGTAAGTGCTGTCCTTGTAAAGGATCATGAAGGTCAGCAGTATCCTGTCTATTATGTTAGCAAAAGTTTATTAGATGCTGAAACTAGATATTCTCATCTGGAAAAATTGATATTAGCCCTAGTTATGGCATCAATAAAACTTAGACATTATTTTGAGACACATAAAATTCATGTTAAAACCAACTATCCTGTTAAAAACGTGCTTAGGAAACCCGAGATGTCTGGTAGGATGGCTAAATGGTCAGTGAAATTAAGTGCTTTTGATCTAGTATATGAGCCTAGAAATGCCATAAAGTCTCAGGCTTTAGCTGACTTTGTGGCTGATTTCAGTAGTGACATTCAAAATGAAGTAGACTTAGAAGTACAGCAGCTAGGAGAAAACTTAGAATCCTGGACATTATATACTGATGGTGCATCTAATGTAAGAGGTGTAGGTCTAGGTATACTACTAAAATCGCCACAGGGGGACATATTACCCCAGGCTATTAGGTGTGAATTTCCTGCTACTAATAATGAGGCAGAATATGAAGCTTTAATTGCAGGATTAGAGTTGGCTAAAAATATGAGTGTTTTGGTCAAAAATTACCGAGGCAATTAAGTGATCTAATTAGTTAAGTGAGGTAGTGTGCTAGAAATATGTGTGAAAAATATGTTAATCAAGTTAATTGCAAAAACAGTTTCAGGATACGGCTCAGGATATAGAGCTGTATCTATGATCAAACAATGAGCAAAAAAGTAAAGGTTGACACGTGATGTACGAGGAAAGCCCTTGATCAATCTAGATCGCCGGCACAAAACCTCGGGAGCTGACAATCGCAGCTGCCTTGTTCTTCTATTACTTCAAATATCAGGATACAGTGCAGGATGTGATGCGGATCAACTAGGTGTTACAATGTAAATTGAGTACAAGTGTTGGTGTATAGTGTTTGCTGGCAGCTAGAGAGCAAAAGTGTGCGGAAGAGTGTGTGTAAAAGTTGCGTGCCTTAATCTCATCCGCCCCATCTATTTATAGTAAAAGAAATGCAACAAACTACCCTAATAAACCGGGATCCGGCGGATATTCCCCACTTGAACGTTGTAGACCTGGTCTTTCGGGTTCAACGTCTCTCACATAACAGATTTGCCCGAGTCCTAAGGAGAAGAAGTCCATCTGACCGTTAGTAACCCACAACCTCTAATCTGCACGTGGTCAATTCAGCTAATACCAGGATATCGCACCAGGATGTTACCAATATCCTGATCAGGTATCCTATGCACAAATAAACAATCAAAAGCAGGATATTAGTCAGGATATATACTCTCAGAAAATGGCCCATAACAATTGTCCCCAAATATATCTGTTGGTATACCAATCCAACGGATATATTTTAAAAATTCTAACTCGTAGACCGAGGCAATTAAAACGAAACGACGGTTGAGGTGACATTGTGCAAATTTCAATTCAACATTTACTCTTTGCCCCCCTCCAAACTCAACTTTTATTTGACCGACTTATCACATATCATCATTACCATATCCCAGGCGATTTCTCAGGTACTTTTCTCCTTCTCTCTTTTCTTCTGTTTTCCTCTATCAAAATTCTTCATGGCTAGCGAGATCTCATACAGGCGATCCGACTCCATCCTTTGAATCCCAAAACCTTCTTAGCAAACCCGAAAAAGAAATCTGCTCGTTTGACAATGCCGACATAGCCTCTCTGCAAGCTTCTGGTGCCTTCCCCGTTGGAACGATCATTCGTGCTTTCGATAGGGAAGTCCGATCGGATTTCTCCACCACCGAATGGGTCTGTTTCATGGCTTACCCTTTTTCTATTGGACTCCGATATCCGTTTCCTACCTTTATATCCCGCTTCTTTGAACTTACCGGTCTCAGTTATGCCCAAACCATGCCTATGGTTTGGCGAGTGCTGGTGACCTTAGACCAAATCAGATCCCGTTTTACCCCCGATCTTTGCATTGAAGATCTCTCGATGGCCTATTGTCTTCGTTCTCACGACAACAGTCGTTTTCTTCTTTTCTCTACCTCCAAAAATCCTCTTGTTCTTAAAGCCACGAAGAATGAGGAGAAATAGAAACAGAAGTTCTTTTTTGTAAAAAGGGATTCTATTGCTGGAGGTTTTGACCTTCCGGTGAAGTGGCTGACTTCCGGTAGGATTTAGGGTTTTAGGAATTGTTAGGGGAGGATTTTCCAATGATCAGTGATCCTCAATTACTGTTGGGTTTAGTGATCCTCACTTCTGTTTGAATTAGTGATCCTCAGAAGTATTGCAGGATCAGGATCATGGATTATCGTAAGGATCCTTATACTAACGATTGTCTGCTTTGAATATGATGTTGTTTTGCAGGAGTACGAGCTTGGACTTGGTCTTGGCGATATTCCTGGAGCATATTCCATATTTATTCCGCACGTGCATGGCTGAAATGGACGTTATGGAGGTCGTGGAGGACTTGCACCAAATGTGGAATGTTTGTTAGCTTAGATATTTTCCATTTTTAAAAGGGATAGCGAGCTAAATAGAAAACACTTGGCTATTTTTAGCTTAACACACACTCTCGCAACTGCTCTCACCAGCTCTTGACAATTCACTTGGCGATTACACACTTTTTTACACATTACACTATAGTGATCCTTGTAATTAGCTCGCTATCATCCGAAGTTGTAATACATTTCTTGTTTAATTTGAGTTGGTGATCGGTAGTTTCCATCACCCGAGGTTTTTTATGCCGGAGATCATTCATTGATCAAGGGCTTTTTCCTCGTATAAATCTTTGTGTCACTTATTCATTTCATTTCTGAGTGATCCTTAGTGTTCATAGATTCAAGCATCATACCTCACAACAGAAAGTTTGGTTGCATCATCTTAGCCTGATTTTTGACCAAAACAGTTTGGCGCCCACCGTGGGGCAATTGGTGCTTCATTCCTAAGAAGATTCGTATTTTCGTGGTCATTTCAGTTCGCTACAACCAAGCAGATGGCTTCCTCAGCGAAGAACACTTCAAGTTTAATGCCATCATTCAGTTCTTCACAAGGCGTTCCTCCTTTGCCTCCACCACCTTCTGGTTCCCAAAAGAATGCTGATAACGCTGCGAAGAGACAAACCCCCATTTTCCAAAAACCACCAACTTCTTCTGTTTCCACTAATCCTACTACTAATGATCTTTTTAATCTGATTTTGCAGATGAGGGATCGTATGCAAGAGCAGGATAAAACCAATGAAATGATCCTCAGGGAGATAGGTGATATCAAGAAACATAAGAAATCAGTGGAGGATCATTCCCCATTGATACCCAGGTCGCTGAACTTCGACACTCCAGTCATAACTTCCCAGCAATCAGCAGCTCCGGACGTGCAATACTTGGGTGAATTACCAGGAAGATGTTATGGAACAACAACAATGACTCAGGCTCCAAGATCTTACCTTTAACCTTCCGGAGCCTCTGTCCAGCATCAGGGATCCTTCGTCAGCTCAGGAGGATATTTGGGAATGCACTCGGTTCAAGGATCCTCCCAGGTCCAAGGATCCTCCCAGGTTCAAGGATCCTCCCAGGTCCAAGGATCCTCCCAGGTCCAAGGATCCTCCCAGGTCCAAGGATCCTCCCAGGTCCAAGGATCCTTCCCGGTCCAAGGATCCTCTCTGGTTCCAGGATCCTCTCAGCTTCAAGGATCCAACATCTTTCAGGATCAAGGATTCTTAAGAAGTATGCAGCCTCCAAGCACGGATGTTCATCAAGGAGACTTCATACCAATGCAGACCATTGCTTCCTCTGGTCCTTCAATCATACCAGAGTCCCGTTAATTTGGATTCACTTCTAGAATTCCAAACACGAATCCAATAGGAGGTAACACTTTCAACAATTCATATAACACTAACCATGGCTCTATGCAGGATACAGGTATCAATCAGGCTATGGCTAGGGAGCTACAAAAGCTTAAGGATATGATATCCAGCGTACCAGGAGTGGTCAAACCCATTCCTGAAATTGCAGATGGTAGCCATAGGATATCTCGCTTTGCACCACCTATTTGTGATGCTGAGATACCCAAAAGATTCCAGATACCATCCATGAAGCTGTATGATGGTTCAACGGACCCAGAGGAGCATGTAGCTCAATACAGGGAGAGGATGGAGATCAATCCAATTCCTGAGAGGTTAAAAGAAGCATGTCTATGCAAGGGATTTGGATCCACACTCACAGGATCTGCTCTTAAATGGCTGCTAAGTCTTCCCCCTTACTCTATTACTTCATTTGCTAATCTAGTTAATTTGTTTAATAGTCAATTCTCTTGTAGT
This sequence comes from Helianthus tuberosus, assembly GCA_030545235.1. NCBI lineage: Eukaryota > Viridiplantae > Streptophyta > Magnoliopsida > Asterales > Asteraceae > Helianthus > Helianthus tuberosus. The sequence continues at coordinate 196,273,169 of CM060448.1, read as the reverse complement.
AGAAAGTTTGAACGATTAACTAGTGATCTATATAGGGTAACACAAGGTCAAAATGAATCACTTAGAGATTATATCACTAAGTTTAGTAAAGAATCCTTAGATATCCCTAACCTAGATATTGCTACGGCTATAGAAGCCTTTAAAATGGGATTGCTTAGGGATTCATTGTTCTATGATGATCTTGTTATGACCCCATGCAGGAATCTTGATGAAGTAAGAACCAGGGCCCTTAGGTTCATCCGTCTAGAGGATGACAAAAGGATCCAGGAGAGATTGACAGGATCCTCAAAATAGGAAAAGCAAGGATCCTACTTCAGGAACAACAAATCAAAATCCTATAACAAATCTGATAACCAAAACGTGCATGCAGTGGAACAAGAAGGGGATGATGAGGATTATCCTCCTATTTCTGAATACTGTTTTTCTGTTGATAACAATGAACTAATCCTTGCAATGCAGAATCTAGGTGAGAAAGCTAGATGGCCGAGAAAAAGTGATAAACCAGCTGCTACAAAGGATAAGTCCAAGTGGTGTGCATATCATGAGGATTTCGGGCATCTCACTGAAGAGTGTATTGCACTAAGAAAGGAAATTGGTTACTTGTTGAGCAAGGGGCATTTGAAAGAGCTTTTGGGACGAAAGAAGTCAAGGATCCAGGATCCTGAAAGGATCCCGGAAAGGGCTCCTGCTCCTCCAGCAGATGCACAGGCCATGGATACATGATATGAAGGCAGTCCCATCCACCTATCATCAGTGTGTAAAGCTTCCAAGTCCATGGGGAGTGGTGAAAATTGAGAGTGATCAGCAAGAGGCTAAGAATTGTTATACATCATCAATGAAGCCAGCCTCAAGACCAAGGGAGCAATAGCAATTAAAGTATCCTTCAAGAGATGTCTTGGAGGCAAGAGAACAGGTTTTGAAAGAAATCCTCATGGATCCTGATGATCCTGAATCCAAGATCTTCATAGGATCAGGGATCCTTAGCGACATTGAACAGGAGCTAGTATCCTTCCTTAAAAGAAGGAAAACTACCTTTTCCTGGAAACATGAGGATATGACAGGTATATCTAAATATATAATTACTCATAAACTTGGCATTGACAGGTCATTCAAGCCAATTCATCAAAAGAGGAGGAAGTTTGCACCCGAGAGGAATGCCATTATCCAGGAAGAGGTAGATAAACTACTTCGGGCAGGTATGATAAGAGAGGTTAAGTATCCAAGATGGTTAGCCAATGTGGTTGTTGTTCAAAAGAAAAATGGAAAGTGGAGGGTATGTGTCGATTTTACTGATTTAAACAAGGCATGTCCCAAGGATCCTTTCCCATTACCCCACATTGACTCCATGGTGGATGCTACCGCGGGTCATGAGTTGTTGACTTTTATGGATGCTTCATCTGGATTTCAACAAATTCAGATGGAACCATCTGATCAAGAGGATACAGCCTTTATGACCCCAACTGGTATATATTGTTATATTGCTATGCCATTTGGACTAAGGAATGCAGGTGCTACTTATCAAAGGCTAGTCAATATGATGTTCAAGGAACAAATTGGACACACTATGGAAGTCTATATTGATGACATGGTGGTTAAGTCCAAGAAAGCTGAGGATCACCTTAAAGACTTGGAGGATGCATTCAATATCCTTGATAAATTTAATATGAAACTAAATCCTTCCAAGTGTCATTTTGGTGTTAAGGCAGGTAAATTCTTAGGCTATATGGTGACAAAGAGGGGCATTGAAGCAAGTCCAGAGCAAATCAAGGCTATTGTGAATATCAAATCTCCTGCCAATGCTAAGGATGTGCAAAGATTGACAGGCAGGATCGCAGCCTTGAACAGATTCATATCCAAATCCTCAGAAAAGTGCAAGGAATTCTATGACATCCTGAGGAAGAACAAGAAATTTGAATGGACTGAGAAGCATGAAAGTGCCCTCAAAGCTCTTAAGGATTACCTATCCTCAGCTCCCGCCTTGATGAAACCAGAAAAAGGGGATATATTATCCTTATACTTAGCAGTATCCTCAAAAGCAGTAAGTGCAGTCCTTGTTAAGGATCACCAAGGTACACAACATCCTGTTTATTATGTAAGTAAGAGTTTACTTGATGCTGAATCCAGGTATTCACACTTAGAAAAACTTATCCTTGCATTAATTATGGCATCTACTAAATTAAGACATTATTTTGAGACTCATGCCATCATTGTTAAGACTAATTTTCCAATTAAGAATGTTCTCAGGAAACCTGAAATGTCAGGAAGGATGGCTAAGTGGGCAGTGAAGCTTAGTGCTTATGATATAAGATATGAGCCTAGGACTGCCATCAAATCCCAAGCCTTAGCTGACTTTGTGGCAGATTTTAGTAGTGATTTGCAAAAGGAGGTTGAGTTAGAAGTCCAACAACTTGAAGAAACTAAGGATCCTTGGATACTATTCACTGATGGAGCCTCCAATGTAAAAGGAACAGGGCTGGGAATACTACTCAAATCGCCACAGGGGGACATAATACCCCACTCCATAGCTTGTGAATTTCAAACTACCAACAATGAGGCTGAGTATGAAGCCTTGATAGCTGGTTTGCAAATTGCTAAGCATATGAGGATCAGGTATCTTGAGGTACACGTAGATTCATTATTAATCACTAATCACTTTAATGGATCCTATGCTGTTAAAGGTGAAAAACTAATCAAATATTTAGAGATAGTCAAAGAATTGGCACTCTCTTTTGTTTCCTTTAGTTTGACACAGGTACCAAGGGAAGAGAATGCAGAGGCTGATGCATTAGCCAATCTAGGATCATCCTTGAAGATCCCGGAGGATATAAGGATCCCTATTATCCATATCCTGACCCCTGCTATCGAGGATCATGTAGCTATGGAGATCGGAGAAGATTCTGCAATCATCCCTAGTGATGATACTCAATCTCATTCAGGATCATGGATCCTCCCAATCATGAGATACATACAATATGGAGAGATTCCTACAGGAGAAAACCCTAGGGCTTTCAAAATTAAGGTATCTCAATTTACAATATTGAATAATATGTTGTATAAACGATCTCTTACAGGACCATATCTAAGATGCATTGAGGATCCTGAAATCCAAGAAGTCCTAAAAGATTTCCATGAAGGAGATTGTGGAAACCACACTGGGGGCAGGGCATTATTCTTAAGGATCCTGAGGACAGGATACTATTGGCCCACTATGAAGAAGGATGCTGTGGAGTATGCCAAGAAGTGTGATCCTTGTCAGAGACACAGTAATATCCTTCACCAACCAGCAGAACTTTTCCAAGTGGATAGAGGCTGAAGCCTTTGCTCAAGTCAGAGAAAAGGAAGTTATATCCTTTATAAAAAGAAACATTATTACTAGATTTGGTATCCCTTCTGAAATTGTTTGTGATAATGGATCCCAATTTATTGGGAATAGAACTACTAACTTTTGTGATAGCTGGGGGATTAAGATGATAACATCAACACCAGTCCACCCACAAGCTAATGGTCAGGCAGAATCATCCAACAAGATCATCATCAACAATTTGAAGAAGAAGCTTGGATCCAAGAAAGGAAAATGGGCAGAAGAACTACCTTATGTGCTTTGGGCCGATAGGACAACTCCCAAGAATGCTACTGGCCAAACTCTATTTTCTTTGGTATTTGGGGCAGAATCAGTGATCCCTACAGAGATGGTGGTTCCAACTGCAAGAACAGGCATTCGTGGTCCTGAAGAAAATGCTGAAAACTTGGTTCAAGACTTGGATACTATAGAAGAAATAAGGGATTTGGCAAGGATAAGGATGGCTAGTTATCAACAAAGGATGGCTGGAGCCTACAACAAAAATGTCAGGATCAGGAATGTTAGGGGTGGATTTCTAAATGATCAGTGATCCTCAATTGCTGTTGGGCTTAGTGATCCTTACTTCTGTTTGAATTGGTGATCCTCAGAAGTATTGCAGGATCAGGATCATGGATCATCATAAGGATCCTTGTACTAACGGTTGTCTACTTTGAATTCGAAACTGTTTTGCAGGAGTACCAGCTTGGACTTGGTCTTGGCGATATTCCTGGAGCATATTCTATGTTTATTCCGCACGTGCCTGGCCAAAAGTGGACGTTATGGAGTCGTGGAGGACTTGCACCATTTGCGGAATGTTAGTTAGTGTAGATATTTTCCATTTTTAAGGGGGTAGCGAGCTAATTAGAAAACACTTGGCTATTTTTGGCTACACACACTCTCTTACAACTGCTCTCACCAGCTCTCGTTAACTCACTTGGCGATTACACACTTTTTTACACAATACACTATAGTGATCCTTGTACTTAGCTCGCTATCATCCGAAGTTGTATTACATTTCTTGTTTAATTTGAGTTGGTGATCGGTAGTTTCCATCACCCGAGGTTTTTTATGCCGGAGATCATTCATTGATCAAGGGCTTTTTCCTCGTATAAATCTTCGTGTCACTTGTTCATTACATTTCATAGTGATCCTTATCGTTGTTCATCAATTCAAACATCATACCTCACAACAGAAAGTTTGGTTGCATTATCATTGCTTGATTTTTGACCAAAACAGTTTGGCGCCCACCGTGGGGCAATGGGTGCTTCATTCCTAAGAAGATTCATATCTTTGCGGTCATTTCGGTTCATAACAACCAGGCAGATGGCTTCCTCAGCGAAGAACACTTCAAACTTGATGCCATCATTCAGTTCTTCACAAGGCGTTCCTCCTTTGCCTCCACCACCTTCTGGATCCCAGAAGAATGCTGAGAATGCTGCGAAGAAACCAACCCCCATTTTCACAAAACCACCAACTTCTTCTGTTTCAACTAATCCTACTACTAATGATCTTTACACTCTGATTTTGCAGATGAGGAATCATGCACAAGAGCAGGACAAAACCAATGAAAGGATCCTCCGGGAGATCGATGAGATCAAGAAACAGAAGAAATCAGTGGAGGATCACTCCCCTCTGATGCCAAGGTCGCTGAACTTTGACACTCCAGTCATAACTTCCCAACACTTAGCAGTTCCGGACGTGCAATACTTGGGTGAATTACCAGGAAGGCGTTATGGAACAGCAACTATAAGTCAGGCATTTGGCTCTCACTTCCAGCCTCAAGGATCCTCTTCTCAACCATCAGGATCCTCTTCTCAGCATCAGGGATACTACACGCCAGGAGGATATTTGGGAATGCATGCAGTTCAAGGATCCTCCCAGGTCCAAGGATCCTCCCAGGTCCAAGGATCCTCCCAGGTCCAAGGATCCTTCCCGGTCCAAGGATCCTCCTTTGTCCCAGGATCCTCTCTGGTTCCAGGATCCTTTCAGGTTCAAGGATCATCTCAACTTCAAGGATCCAACGTCCTTCAGGATCAAGGATTCTTGAGAAGTATGCAACCTCAGAGCTCGGACGTTCATCAAGGAGACTTCATACCAATGTAGACTATTGCTCCCTCTGGTCCTTCAATCATGCCAGAGTCTCGTCAATATGGATTCACATCCGCAATTCCAAACACGAATCCTGTGGGAGGTAACACTTTTAATAATTCATATAACACTAACCATGGCTTAATGCAGGATACAGGTATCAATCAGGCTATGGCTAGAGAGTTACAAAAGCTCAAGGATATGATATCCAGTGTACCGGGAGTGGTTAAACCCATTCCTGAAATTGCAGATGGTAGCCATAGGATATCTCGTTTTGCACCACCCTTATGTGATGCTGAGATACCTAAAAGATTCCAGATACCATCTATGAAGCTGTATGATGGTTCTACGGATCCAGAGGAGCATGTAGCTCAATATAGGGAGAGGATGGAGATCAATCCAATTCCTGAAAGGTTAAAAGAAGCATGTCTATGCAAGGGATTTGGATCCACACTTACAGGATCTGCTCTTAAATGGCTGCCAAGTCTTCCCCCTTACTCTATTACTTCATTTGCTAATCTAGTTAATTTGTTTAATAGTCAATTCTCTTGTAGTAGAAAATTTGAACGATTAACTAGTGATCTATATAGGGTAACACAAGGTCAAAATGAATCACTTAGAGATTACATCACTAAGTTTAGTAAAGAATCCTTAGATATTCCTAATTTGGATATTGCTACGGCTGTAGAAGCCTTTAAAATGGGATTGCTTAGAGATTCACTATTCTATGATGATCTTGTTATGACACCTTGCAGGAACCTTGATGAAGTGAGAACCAGGGCCCTCAGGTTCATCCGCTTAGAGGATGACAAAAGGATCCAGGATAGATTGACAGGATCCTCAAAACAGGAGAAACAAGGATCCTACTTCAGAAACAATAAATCCAAGTTCTACAATAAGTCTGATAACCAGAATGTGCATTCAGTGGAACAAGAAGAGGATGATGAGGATTATCCTCCTATTTCTGAATACTGTTTTTCTGTTGATAACAATGAACTAATCCTTGCAATACAGAATTTAGGTGAGAAAGCTAGGTGGCCAAGGAAGAGTGATAAGCCAGCTGCTACAAAGGATAAGTCCAAATGGTGTGCATATCATGAGGATTTTGGGCATCTCACTGAAGAGTGTATTGCACTGAGAAAGGAAATTGGTTACTTGTTGAGTAAGGGGCATTTGAAGGAACTCTTGGGACGGAAGAAGTCAAGGATCCAGGATCCTGAAAGGATCCCAGAAAGGGCTCCTGCTCCTCCAGCAGATGCACAAGTCATAAATTTCATATCTGGTGGGTCAGATATCTGTGGTACCTCCTTTTCAGCAGCAAAGAGACATGCTAAGGAAACCAAGATGGATAATGGAGACAGACCCGTCCGGACCTCCGTTGTCACCCAGGATAAAGTCATAACCTTTGATGAGGATGATCGTGTTGACGTCCAGGATCCTCACCATGATGGTCTTGTAATTACATTATTTATTTCTAACCACTTTGTTCGCAGGATCCTTATAGATGGAGGAAGCTCTGTGAACATCATTCAGCTTGATGTCCTCAAGAAGATGAATATCCCAGAGTCTGACATTATCCCAAGATCCTCAGTACTTGTGGGATTCAGTGGAGAAACTAAGAATACATTGGGGGACACCAAACTCCCAATCTATATTGAAGGATTGCATTCTTATCAAAAGTTTTGTGTTATTGATTGCTTATCATGTTGTAATGTTATCCTTGGCAGGCCATGGATACATGGCATGAAGGCAGTCCCATCCACCTATCATCAATGTGTAAAGCTTCCAAGTCCTTGGGGAGTGGTGAAAATTGAGAGTGATCAACAAGAAGCTAAGAATTGCTATACCTCATCAATGAAGCCAGCTTCAAGACCAAGGGAGCAATAGCAATTAAAGTATCCTTCAAGAGATGTCTTGGAGGCAAGAGAACAGGATTTGAAGGAAATCCTCATGGATCCTGAGGATCTTGAATACAAGATCTTCATAGGATCAGGGATCCTTAGCGACATCGAACAGGAGCTAGTATCCTTCCTTAAGAGAAGGAAATCCACCTTTGCCTGGAAACATGAAGACATGACAGGTATATCTAAGGATATAATCACTCACAAACTTGGCATTGACAGGTCATTCAAGCCTATACATCAAAAGAGGAGGAAGTTTGCACCTGAAAGGAATGCTATTATCTAGGAAGAGGTAGATAAGCTACTTCGAGCAGGTATGATAAGAGAGGTTAAGTATCCAAGATGGTTAGCCAATGTGGTTGTTGTTCAAAAGAAAAATGGAAAGTGGAGGGTATGTGTCGATTTTACTGATTTAAACAAGGCATGTCCCAAGGATCCTTTCCCATTACCCCACATTGACTCCATGGTGGATGCTACCGCGGGTCATGAGTTGTTGACTTTTATGGATGCTTCATCTGGATTTCAACAAATTCAGATGGAACCATCTGATCAAGAGGATACAACCTTTATGATCCCAACTGGTTTATATTGTTATATTGCTATGCCATTTGGACTAAGGAATGCAGGTGCTACTTACCAAAGGCTTGTCAATATGATGTTCAAGGCACAAATTGGACACACTATGGAAGTCTATATTGATGACATGGTGGTTAAGTCCAAGAAAGCTGAGGATCACCTTAAAGACTTGGAGGAAGCATTCAATATCCTTGATAAATTTAATATGAAACTTAACCCTTCCAAGTGTCATTTTGGTGTTAAGGCAGGTAAATTCTTATGCTATATGGTAACAAAGAGGGGCATTGAAGCAAGTCCAGAACAAATTAAGGCTATTGTGAATATCAAATCTCCTGCCAATGCTAAGGATGTGCAAAGATTGACGGGCAGGATCGCAGCCTTGAACAGATTCATATCCAAATCCTCAGAAAAGTGTAAGGAATTCTATGATATCCTGAGGAAGAACAAGAAATTTGAATGGACTGAGAAGCATGAAGGTGCCCTCAAAGCTCTTAAAGATTACCTATCCTCAGCCCCAGCCTTGATGAAACCAGAAAAAGGGGATGTATTATCCTTGTACCTAGCAGTATCCTCAAAAGCAGTAAGTGCGGTCCTTGTTAAGGATCACCAAGGTACACAACATCCTGTTTATTATGTAAGTAAGAGCTTACTTGATGCTGAATCCAAGTATTCACATTTAGAAAAACTTATCCTTGCATTAATTATGGCATCCACTAAATTAAGACATTATTTTGAGACTCATGCCATTATTGTTAAGACTAATTTTCCAATTAAGAATGTTCTCAGGAAACCTGAAATGTCAGGAAGGATGGCTAAGTGGGCAGTGAAGCTAAGTGCATATGATATAAGATATGAACCAAGGACTGCCATCAAATCCCAAGCCTTGGCTGACTTTGTGGCAGATTTTAGTAGTGATTTGCAAAAGGAAGCTGAGTTAGAAGTCCAACAGCTAGAAGAAACTAAGGATCCTTGGATACTCTTCACTGATGGAGCCTCTAATGTGAAAGGAACAGGGCTTGGAATACTACTAAAATCGCCACAGGGGGACATAATACCCCACTCCATAGCTTGTGAATTTCAAACTACCAACAATGAGGCTGAGTATGAAGCCTTGATAGCTGATTTGCAAATTGCAAAGCATATGAGGATCAGGTATCTTGAGGTACATGTAGATTCTTTACTGATCACTAATCACTTTAATGGATCCTATGCTGTTAAAGGTGAAAAGCTAATCAAATATTTGGAGATAGTCAAAGAGTTGGCACTCTCTTTTGTATCCTTTAGTTTGACACAGGTACCAAGGGAAGAGAATGCAGAAGCTGATGCATTAGCCAATCTAGGATCATCTTTGAAGATCCCTGAGGATATCAAGATCCCTATTATCCATGTCCTGACCCCTGCTATCGAGGATCATGTAGCTATGGAGATAGGAGAAGATTCTGCAGTCATCCCTAGTGATGATACTCAATTTCATCCAGGATCATGGATCCTCCCGATCATGAGATACATACAACATGGAGAAATTCCTACAGGAGAAAACCCAAGGGCTTTCAAAATTAAGGTATCTCAATTTACAATATTGAATAATATGTTGTATAAACGATCTCTTGCAGGACCATATCTAAGATGTATTGAGGATCCTGAAATCCAAGAAGTCCTAAAGGATTTCCATGAAGGAGATTGTGGAAACCACACTGGGGGCAGGGCATTATTCTCAAGGATCCTGAGGACAGGATACTACTGGCCCACTATGAAGAAGGATGCTGTGGAGTATGCCAAGAAGTGTGATCCTAGTCAGAGGCATAGTAATATCCTTCACCAACCAGCAGAGCTCTTGCATCCTATATCCTCTTCCTGGCCATTCATGAGATGGGGAATGGATATAGTGGGAAAGCTTCCTAAGGCACCTGGTGGAAAAGTATTCATGCTTGCTATGACTGATTACTTCTGTAAGTGGATAGAGGCTGAAGCCTTTGCTCAAGTCAGAGAAAAGGAAGTTATATCCTTTATTAAAAGAAACATTATTACTAGATTTGGTATCCCTTCTGAAATTGTTTGTAATAATGGATCCCAATTTATTGGGAATAGAACTACTAACTTTTGTGACAGCTGGGGGATTAAGATGATAACATCAACACCAGTCCACCCACAAGCTAATGGTCAAGCAGAATCATCCAACAAGATCATCATCAACAATTTGAAGAAGAAGCTTGGATCCAAGAAAGGAAAATGGGCAGAAGAACTACCTTATGTGCTTTGGGCTGATAGGACAACTCCCAAGAATGCCACAGGCCAAACTCCATTTTCTCTGGTATTTGGGGCAGAATCAGTGATCCCTACAGAGATGGTGGTTCCAACTGCAAGAACAAGCATTCGTGATCCTGGAGAAAATGCTGAAAACTTGGTTCAAGACTTGGATACTATAGAAGAAATCAGGGATTTGGCAAGGATAAGGATGGCCAGTTATCAACAAAGGATGGCTGGAGCCTACAACAAAAATGTCAGGATCAGGAAATTCCAAGTTGGTGATATGGTATTAAGGAAAGCATTTCAGAATACTACCAATCCTGCTGATGGAAAATTGGCACCAAAATGGGAAGGCCCCTATTTGATTGAAGCTGAGGCAGGAAAGGGGGCATATCGATTGCTAACAATGGAAGGTGATTTGCTACCAATAGCTTGGAATGCTGTCCATTTGAAGAAATATTTCATGTGATAAGGATCCATGATCCTCACTTGATAAGTATCCTTGAAGGATCCTTACAGACAGATGATCCTCTTTCTGGTAACATTCTAATCTCAAACTATTTCATTCTTTTATTCTCTGATAAGGATAAGGATCCTGCATCCTTTATCCTCCTTTCACTTGATTCTGAGTTTTGAAGGTTCAGGTATCCTTAACTAAGGATTGAGTATCCACAGAAGTATCCAGTTATTTGGGCTTGACCCCAGTTATTTGGGCTAGTCCCCAGTTTGGGCCTGTCCCCAGTTTCGCTAGTAGCGCACGATGATCCTGGTATAGTTCATGGCAATGGGACCAGTACTCGCTTTAGGGGCTGACAATTTCATTGTACTAGCTATATTCAGGATCCTACGTATAATGGTAGACGTACCATACATCCGTTCCTAAGGTTTCTAACGTTTTCACGTTAGCTAAGGTTTTGGCATTTTCATGTCACTAAGTTTGGATAGTCGCCAGTGAGGGCCATACTCCAGTTTACATACGATCCTTTGGGCTTGTCCCCAGTTATCCTTTGGGCTTGTCCCCAGTATATTGGGCTTGTCCCCAGAATTGTTGGGCTTGTCCCCAGTTACTAACTCTTATCCTATGTTGGCTTAGTCCCAAGTTGTACCTTATTTCAGGTTTTTGGAGATAAACGACCAAGGATCCTTGATCCTTACTTTCTTCTAAGGTTTGTCTTTTGGATTATCCTGATTATAAATGTTAAAGAATAGGATCCTAACTTGGATTCTCAGGTATGATCCTTAACTATTTTGATTTTATTCATTATTTATTTGAATAACCCTTATCCTTTGACAACTGAGCTTATGATCCTTAAACTATATTACTTTTCAGAACTTATCAATTATGGGATATGTGATCCTTGATCATATCCTAAATTTTTGGGGATATTTCTTAAATATTTTGATAAGTTTAAACAAAATAAACATCACAACAGTTGGAAAGTAAAATATTAACAAGGATATCAACACAGGATAAGCCAAAAAGTTAAGGTTATTTTATTCATAAAAGATTAAACCCTTTAAGGTTGTCAAAATTGCCAACCCACGTTTCTACCAGCAAAACGTGGCCCGTCCACATGGGTTGGCAAAGGGTGTCCATTGTCTAAGGGTCTTGGTAGTGCAGGGATCAAAAGACGGCAGGATCACAATGGCTTCATCCCCAAAACAGAGGATCCCTCCACCATTTGTAATCCTACCTATTGTTCAAAGGATCCATGATCCTTAGCCCTAATTACTACTGTTTAAGTACAACCCATCATTGTTCAACAAAAAACACCATAACCAAAACAAACTACCAAATTTAAAAAAATGGGCTCCGGCTATGTCTAGAAATGTCCTTCATCGCCCATTCATGCAGCCTACACCTTCGCTGCATCGCCATCTCCTCCAGCTCCAGTATCCTTCACATGATCCTTGCCACTACCACTAGCCTCGATTGCCAGAACCTCATCAGCCTCATCAGCCTCATCCTCCAACTCAGCCAGCCTAGCCTTCCAGCCCTCCATGTCCCAGTTGCTCCTGTCAAAGGCAGGATCCTGAGCTTCTTGGGCCATTTGTAGCTTGGTCTTATACATGGCAATGGCAGCGGAGACCTTAGCATCTTCTGTGATCTCGTGCTTCTCATAATTAACATTGATCAGAATTGCAGCTGTCTGAGTTTTGGCATCTTTGAGATCCTTTTCAAGGGAGGCAATCTTGTGATCCTTGAGCACCGCCACCTTTTGGAGATCAGAGTATTTCTCCTCAAGATCCTCAACATTTCCAACGTAGTCCTCAATTTCAGCAAATTTATGCAAACAAGACAATGCAAAGTTAGGATCATATGATCCTCAAGTGGATAGGATAACTAAGCTGAGTCAGTGATCCTTACATCATTAAAGTACTCGAGGAATTGATGGCGGATCAGAGGCAAGCCTTGAAGGTTGTCAACTTCAGAGGTTTTTCTTTTCTTTCCACCTCTTCCCTTTGAAGTGGTAGCCTTGGGGATTACAATGGAAGGGCTAGCAGCAGACTTTTTCTTTGAGGATCTGACAGTGTCAAGATCAGTTACACTGAATTTGGAGGCAGATTTCGAGGATTTCCCAGCGCCTACACATTCAAAACAGATAAGTATCCTTATCCTATTTCTATTCAACTATTTATTTAAATATTTGACTATACAAAATACAGGATACTTACTTGACATAGTGACAGAACCTGAGGATACTTCTTGTGAATCCTGGGTGTTTGTTTTGAATGACCTTGTTGCAGGATCAAGTCTTCTGAAAGCAGCGAGCCTTTCCTTGGTGGCAGGAGATGGTATAAGGTGCGAAACAGAGATAGCTGTACAATGGAAACAAAAGGGTGTTAGTGATCCTTATACAAAAACAAGTTTATCTGGTGATCCTTCTCAGGATCCTCTATCCTACCATGGGTGGTCCACTTCCTTGGCAGATCCTTTCCATCAGAGAGAGAATCCCTTCTGACAAAGAAGAATCTCCGTTTCCAGTTAGTATCATTCTTAGTGGCTTTGAAGATGGGGTGTTCTTCACTGGGTTTACGCTTGAATAAGTATCGATGGGATCCAAATGTTGTGAGATCATACATCTCTGCCAACTCCGACATTCCTAGGGCAATTCCTTCTTGCTCAATGATCCTTTCAAGGGTATATAGGACCCTCCAGATCATTGGTATAGCTTGAATGTAGGAGATGCCGGTGAGGGAGAAGAAAGACTGGGTGAATTCAGGGAAAGGATACGTGTATCCTATTGTGAACGGTGTGACCGGGAAAGCTACCCAACTTTCAGAGATATAGTCACTTAGAACGGTGGGGTCAAATGGCTTGAAATCGGTGTTCGCCGGAAAGCAACAGCGGATTCTGTCTATTTGTGGGTCAGTGAAGCAGCACCTTTCATTCGCCAAATCTTTGATGATCCCCTGGCTCTTAAGAGGACTGTCCTTCTTATGATCCTTCGCCGGTGAGGATCTTACCATCATCTTGATTGTGAAGAAGGAGGAGAAAGAAGGGGCAGAGAAAGAAAACGTAAAGGAAGAAGAGAAAGAGAGATACCTGTTTGATCTTCGGATATGAATTTAAATGGAGTTTCTCTTGAATTTAAATGCAGAATGATCCCTATCTCTAACTCCTATTTATAATGATGATTTTGCAGGATAGTCACCTCAGTGACGTCATGTTCGTAACGGCTAGTCCGATTACAACAGCTAGTTATCCGTTGGTTAATTGCGGATAAGAACAAAATACAACTCGTTTATTTACATAATTACTCCTTATCTTTTGGGGGCAATTGTTAGGGGTGGATTTCTAAATGATCAGTGATCCTCAATTGCTGTTGGGCTTAGTGATCCTTACTTCTGTTTGAATTGGTGATCCTCAGAAGTATTGCAGGATCAGGATCATGGATCATCATAAGGATCCTTGTACTAACGGTTGTCTACTTTGAATTCGAAACTGTTTTGCAGGAGTACCAGCTTGGACTTGGTCTTGGCGATATTCCTGGAGCATATTCTATGTTTATTCCGCACGTGCCTGGCCAAAAGTGGACGTTATGGAGTCGTGGAGGACTTGCACCATTTGCGGAATGTTAGTTAGTGTAGATATTTTCCATTTTTAAGGGGGTAGCGAGCTAATTAGAAAACACTTGGCTATTTTTGGCTACACACACTCTCTTACAACTGCTCTCACCAACTCTCGTTAACTCACTTGGCGATTACACACTTTTTTACACAATACACTATAGTGATCCTTGTACTTAGCTCGCTATCATCCGAAGTTGTATTACATTTCTTGTTTAATTTGAGTTAGTGATCGGTAGTTTCCATCACCCGAGGTTTTTTATGCCGGAGATCATTCATTGATCAAGGGATTTTTCCTCGTATAAATCTTTGTGTCACTTGTTCATTACATTTCATAGTGATCCTTATCGTTGTTCATCAATTCAAGCATCATACCTCACAACAGAAAGTTTGGTTGCATTATCATTGCTTGATTTTTGACCAAAACAAGGAAATTCCAAGTTGGTGATATGGTATTAAGGAAAGCATTTCAGAATACCACCAATCCTGCTGATGGAAAGTTGGCACCAAAATGGGAAGGCCCTTATTTGATTGAAGCTGAAGTAGGAAAGGGGGCATATCGATTGCTAACAATGGAAGGTGATTTGCTACCAAGAGCTTGGAATGCTGTCCATTTGAAGAAATATTTCATGTGACAAGGATCCATGATCCTTACAGGACAAGTATCCTTGAAGGATCCTTACAGAACAGATGATCCTCATTTTGGTAACATTCTAATCTCAAACTATTTCATTCTTTTATTCTCTTATATAAGGATAAGGATCCTGCATCCTTTATCCTCCTTTCACTTGATTCTGAGTTTTGAAGGTTTAGGTATCCTTAACTAAGGATTGGGTATCCACAGAAGTATCCAGTTATTTGGGATTGACCCCAGTTATTTGGGCTTGACCCCAGTTATTTGGGCTTGACCCCAGTTTGGGCCTGTCCCCAGTTTCGCCAGTAGCGCACGATGATCCTGGTATAGTTCATGGCAATGGGACCAGTACTCGCTTTAGGGGCTGACAATTTCATTGTACTGGCTATATTCAGGATCCTACGTATAATGGTAGACGTACCATACATCCGTTCCTAAGGTTTCTAACGTTTTCATGTTAGCTAAGGTTTTGGCATTTTCATGTCACTAAGTTTGGATAGTCGCCAGTGAGGGCCATACTCCAGTTTACATACGATCCTTTGGGCTTGTCCCCAGTTATCCTTTGGGCTTGTCCCCAGTTATCCTTTGGGCTTGTCCCCAGTTATCCTTTGGGCTCGTCCCCAGTATATTGGGCTTGTCCCCAGAATTATTGGGCTTGTCCCCAGTTACTAACTCTTATCTTATATTGGCTTAGTCCCAAGTTGTATCCTATTTCAGGTTTTTGGAGATAAATGACCAAGGATCCTTGATCCCTACCTTATACTAAGGTTTAGCTTTTGGTTATCCTGATTATAAGTGTTAAAGGTTAGGATCCTAACTTGGATTCTCAGGTATGATCCTTAACTATTTTGATTTAATTCATTATTCGTTTGAGTGACCCTTATCCTTTTGTTATGGGTGAAATTCTGAGCCCATATCCTGAGAAATATCTTGGGTTATATCTTGGTTATATGATATATGTTCACATCCGGGATGCTGATTCAGGATATTGGTAACATCCTGAATGGTATCCTCAGGATCACTAACGGATTATGTGCAGGTACGCGGGTTAGAAGCTAGCAACGTTCACAAGGACTCATTCCGCGGAAGACTCGGTCCAAGTCGTTCAAATAAAGACGTTGAAGCCGCATTACTCGGTCTACAACGTTTACAATGGAATATTCGGAGCATCCCATATTTATAGGAATTTTCGTTTGTAATTCGTTACTATAAATAGGTGGGTATATCAGATCGAATAGGACATCACATCAACACTCATTACACTCTTACACTTGTTCTTTAGCAATTTTCACTCTCGCACAAAAGCATTGTAACACTAGCGATCTGGTCAATATCCTGCACTGTATCCTGACGTTTAAAGCAATAAGAAGAACAAGGCAGCTGCGATTGTCAGCTCCCGAGGTTTTATGCCGGCGATCTAGATTGATCAAGGGCTTTCCTCGTATATCTCGTGTCACCCCCTTTACTTTTTGCTCATTGTTTGATCATAGATACAGCTCAATATCCTGAGCCGTATCCTGAACACTGTTTTTCCAAACAACTTAACCAGCATATTTTCAATACACTTTTTAGCACACTACCTCACTTAACTAATTTGATCACTTAATTTCTTCGGTAATTTTTGACCAAAACAATTTGGCGCCCACCGTGGGGTAAGTGGTGCTCTCTTTACTAAAAATCTTTGTGAAATCGTTAATCGGTTTTCTGTTTTCAAAACTTTTTGCCACATTGTTTACAATGGCCTCAAGATCAAACATGAGCTCCTCCACTGTGTCTGCTACAACTTCTGCTACTACTGGTCCGGTGCTTCCACCACCTCCTCCAAGGATGCAATCTTCTTCACAACCTCAGGATATTATCCCTACTCGGAGTATTCAGGGATTTGCTCCCATTTTAGCTTCTAATGATGAAATTCTAACCTTATTTGGAAGTGTGCAGGAACAAATGAGGCAGCAACAGGAAACAAACCAAATGCTGTTGAGGGAAATACAACTCCTGAAGTCTGGCTCGAGCAGATCTGCTGAGGATATCGTCACTCCATTACAACCCAGAACTTTGAACTTCAGTTCGGCTGTGTACACTGAGGATAATAGGGGGAATATTGTGCCCAGCCTTCCTCAGAATCATACTCCTGAAATACCCTCCTCGATCAGGATGTCAACCATGAGGAGCTCAGGATATGCTTCAGGATATGTGCAGAATCCTCAGACGGGTAACGTGTCAAATAATAATAATACTCATGCTGCTAACAATAGTGGATCTTTGCAGGATACAGGTGTAACATCAGCATTTACTAGGGAGCTTCAGAAGTTGAAGGACATGATATCCAGTGTACCTGGAGTGGTCCTGCCAACCCCGGAAGTGTCCCAAGACAGCCACAGGATATCTCGCTTTGCATATCCTATCTGTGATGCTGAGATTCCAAAGAGATTTCAAACCCCCAACATGAAGCTTTATGATGGAACAACGGATCCTGAAGAGCATATTGCCCAGTATAGGGAAAGAATGGAGATTAACCCTATCCCTCCGGAGCTCAAGGAAGCATGCTTGTGCAAGGGTTTTGGTTCTACCTTAACAGGATCAGCCTTGAAATGGCTCCTAAATGTTCCTCCTCATTCGATTACATCATTTGCTCACCTAGTGAATTTATTTAATAGTCAGTTTTCTTGTAGTAGAAGCTTTGAAAAACTAACAAGTGACCTCTACAGGATAACACATGGGCCTCAAGAATCCTTAAGGGATTATGTGAACAAATTCAGCCGGGAATCCTTAGACATTCCGCATCTTGATGTTGCAACAGCTGTGCAAGCTTTCAAGATGGGGCTGCAAAAAGATTCTCAATTTTACCAAGACCTTGTAATGAACCCATGCAGGAACTTGGATGAAGCTCGAAACAGGGCCCTAAGATATATTCGATTGGAGGATGACAGAAAGATGCAAGAGAGGATGAACTCATCCAACAGCTATGAGTCGATTAATAGGAAGTCAGAATCCTCATTTAAGCCATATCGCTCTAAGCCATATGGTAGAAATGAAAACAAGAAAGTGAATGCTATCGAAGACGAGGATCCTGAAGAATATCCTGAATTATCTGAATATTGCTTTTCTGTTAACATCCCTGAATTGATGTATGCCATGCAGGGTTTAGGAGACAAGGCTAGGTGGCCTCGAAAGAATCAACAAAAATACGATTGGAAAGATAAGTCAAAATGGTGTGCCTTCCACGAAGATTTCGGACATGTAACTGAGGATTGCATTACTCTAAGGAAAGAAATAAGCTATCTTCTAAGCAAGGGATATCTGAAAGATCTCTTAGGAAGAAAGAAGAATAAGGGTCAGGATACTGAGAAGGATCCTGAGCGAGCAGCGTCACCTCCCGCGGATGCCAAGATAATCAACTTTATTTCGGGAGGATCCGACATTTGTGGGACTTCGTATTCGGCGGCGAAGAGACATGCAAAAGAAGCTAAGGCCGAAAGGGGAGACAAACCTGTCAGGATGACTACCCTCACAACTGACAAAGTGATCACATTTGATGCTGATGACAGGGATACTGTCCAGGATCCTCATCATGATGCTCTGGTAATAACATTATATGTGGCTAGCCATTTTGTACGCAGGATATTGGTTGATAATGGCAGCTCCGTCAACATAATCCAACTAGAGACTCTGAAGAGAATGAATGTATCTCCGATGGATATCACTTTGAAGTCCACCGTGCTTGTTGGGTTCAGTGGAGAGGCTAGGAACACAGTGGGAGAGATAAAGTTACCAGTATTGGTTGAAGGAGTCAACTCGATACAACGTTTCTGTGTGATGGATTCTCTATCCTGCTATAACATCATATTGGGAAGACCATGGATTCACGATATGAAGGCTGTGCCATCAACCTATCACCAATGCATCAAGATCCCTACCCCTTGGGGAGTTGTCAAGGTTGATAGTGATCAGCAGGAGGCGAAAGAATGCTACTCATCCTCAATGAAATCCTCAACCAAGCCTAGTACAGCATAGCAATTAAAGATGCGGGCCCAGGATATCGTGGAGGATTCGGAGCAGGATGTGAAGAAAATTATCCTGGATCAGGATAATCCTGATATCTCGGTGCTCGTAGGAACCAATATCCCTCAGGATATTGAAGAGCAGTTAACTAACTTTTTGAAATGCAGGATGTCAACATTTGCATGGAAGCATGAGGATATGACAGGTATATCCAAAGACATTATCACTCACAAGCTTGGAATTGACAGATCATTCAAGCCTGTTCAGCAAAAAAGAAGGAAATTTGCTCCTGAGTGGAATACGATTATCCAAGAGGAAGTTGAAAGATTGTTGAAGTCCAGGATGATCAGAGAAGTCAAGTTTCCAAGATGGCTAGCAAACGTAGTCGTGGTACAGAAGAAAAATGGGAAATGGAGAGTCTGTGTAGACTACACAGACTTGAACAAGGCTTGTCCTAAAGATCCATTTCCTCTTCCTCACATTGATGCAATGGTGGATGCTACTGCCGGGCATGAAATGTTGACCTTCATGGATGCATCCTCAGGATTTTAGCAGATTCAAATGGAGCCTTCTGACCAGGAGGATACTGCCTTCATGACACCAACAGGTATTTATTGTTATACGGCTATGCCTTTTGGTTTGAAAAATGCAGGTGCGACATACCAGAGAGTGGTAAACATGATGTTCAAAGACAAGCTGGGGGACACCATGGAGGTATACATTGACGATATGGTGGTAAAATCAAGGAAAGCTCAGGATCACCTCCAGGATATTAAAGGAGCATTTGATATCCTGGATCAATATAACATGAAGCTAAATCCTGCTAAGTGTCATTTCGGAGTGGGGGCAGCAAAATTTCTAGGATATATGGTGACCAAAAGAGGAATAGAGGCGAGCCCGGAGCAGATTAAAGCCTTCTTGGATATTAAATCACCCTCAAATATGAAGGATGTTCAACGATTAACAGGGCGAGTGGCAGCATTAAACAGATTTATTTCAAGATCCTCAGAGAAATGCAAAGAGTTTTACGATATCCTGAAGAAGAACAAGAAATTCGAATGGGGTGAGAAGCATGAAGCAGCCCTGCAGGATTTGAAGCAATACCTTTCAACTGCACCTCTGCTGATGAAGCCTGAGAATGGTGAACCACTATCCCTATACCTCGAAGTATCAGGGAATGCTGTAAGTGCCGTCCTTATAAAGGATCATGAAGGTCAGCAATATCCTGTTTATTATGTTAGTAAAAGTTTGTTAAATGCTGAAACTAGGTATTCTCATTTAGAAAAATTGATACTAGCATTAGTTATGGCATCAACGAAGCTTAGACATTACTTTGAGACACATAGGATTCATGTTAAAACAAATTATCCTGTCAAAAATGTGCTTAGGAAACCAGAGATGTCAGGCAGGATGGCCAAGTGGTCAGTAAAGTTGAGTGCTTATGATTTAGTATATGAACCTAGAAATGCCATAAAGTCTCAGGCTTTAGCTGACTTTGTGGCTGATTTCAGTAGTGACATTCAGGATGAGGTAGACCTAGAAGTCCAACAATTAGGAGAATCCTCAGGATCCTGGACGTTATATACTGATGGTGCATCTAATGTAAGAGGAGTAAAATTGGGAATACTACTAAAATCGCCACAGGGGGACATATTACCCCAGGCTATTAGGTGTGAATTCCCTGCTACTAATAATGAAGCAGAGTATGAGGCTTTAATTGCAGGATTAGAGTTGGCTAAGAATATGAGTATCAAGAATTTACAAGTATATGTTGACTCCTTGTTAATTACTAACCATTTTAATGGATCCTATGCAGTTAAGGGTGAGAAATTAATCGAATACCTCGATATTCTCAAAAAATTAGCAGGATATTTCGATGTTTTTACACTTGAACAGGTACCAAGGGAGGATAATGCTGAAGCAGATGCCTTAGCAAATCTGGGATCATCGATCAGGATACCAGAAGGGACCCAAATACCAATATTACATATATTGTATCCTGCAACGAATCCTCAGGATAAAGAAGTAGCGGGTATTCAGGATCCTGGAGCAGAGTATCCTGAAAAGGATCCTAAGTCCTGGACGGCTCCAATCATGAGATATCTCATGAAAGGACACATCCCCGGAGATGAAAATCCTAAGGCATTTAGGATGAAGGTATCACGATTCACTATTATAAATAATGTTTTATACAAGAAATCTCTTGCAGGACCGTATTTGAGGTGCTTGGAGGATCCTGAAGCCAAAGAAGTACTTCAGGATATACATGAAGGGGATTGCGGTAACCACACTGGGGGCAGATCATTGTTCTCGAAAGTATTAATGACAGGATATTATTGGCCAACGATGTGGAAAGATGCTGCAGAATATGCTCGAAGGTGTGATGCATGTCAAAGGCATAGTAATATACTACATCAACCAGCTAAACCACTATATCCTGAAGCTTCCCCTTGTCCATTCATGAAATGGGGGATGGATATAGTAGGGAAGTTACCAAAAGCTCCGGGAGGAAAAGTCTTTATGCTAGCAATGATGGATTATTTCTCTAAGTGGGTTGAAGCTGAAGCATTTGTTCAAGTTAGAGACCAAGAAGTAGTATCCTTCATAAAGAGGAATATCCTGACCAGGTTTGGGGTACCAGCTGAAATCATTTGTGATAATGGGTCCCAGTTTATAAGCAAGCGGACTACTGACTTTTGCAAGAGTTGGGGAATCAAAATGATCACGTCTACTCCGGTACATCCTCAAGCGAATGGACAAGCTGAATCCTCAAACAAGATAATTGTCAATAACTTAAAGAAGAGACTCGGAGCCAAAAAAGGAAGATGGGCAGAAGAATTACCCTTTGTTTTGTGGGCTGATAGGACAACGGTAAAGAATGCAACCAGCCAAACCCCATTTTCCTTGGTATTTGGAGCAGAAGCAGTGATTCCAACAGAAATGGCGATACCTACTGCAAGATCTATCCTACAGGATCCTGAACAGAATCCTGAAGCCTTATGTCGAGATTTGGATACTATAGATGAAAAAAGAGATGCAGCAAGGCTAAGGATGGCAGCATATCAACAAAGAATATCCAGAGCATATAACAAGAATATAAGGACTAGGAGATTTCGAGTTGGTGATTGGGTGCTAAGAAAGGCTTTTCAAAATACCACTAATCCTGCCGATGGCCAGCTAGCTCCAAAATGGGAAGGACCATATGAAGTTGAGTCAGAAGCAGGGAAAGGAGCATATAGACTCAAGAATATGGAAGGGGATATGCTACCAAGATCCTGGAATGCAATACACTTAAAGCTCTATTTCAAGTAAGAATAGAATTTAATTTCTATCCCAGAATGGTATGTATTCTATCTCTTTTAAATGTATTTGTTTATTATCTTGAACCCAATACTGACTTAAGCATCGGAGGGGTGTTAGCCAAGCTAACACCCACCTTAGTTTAC
Source organism: Helianthus tuberosus (assembly GCA_030545235.1). NCBI lineage: Eukaryota > Viridiplantae > Streptophyta > Magnoliopsida > Asterales > Asteraceae > Helianthus > Helianthus tuberosus. The sequence goes on along the minus strand of CM060448.1, from coordinate 196,250,864 downwards.
AGTTGTTTTGCAGCATATGTTTCAGGATATAGCTCCAGGATATGCACTCAGGATAACTCGAAAGATTGGAGGATTGGCCCCCTCTCTCACGATTAAGGGATCCTGATCCCTTCAAAGGTTTAAAGGTATTCACCTTTCTTTCGAATTGGGTTTAAACACCTCGCCTGGAGCGCAAGTTATCTAGGTATAGTTCAAGGTGGCGGGACCAGTTCATGTAAAAGTGGCTGACAATTTCGTTACTGTTGGCTATATCCTGGATCCTGAAGGTATATGAGGATTGATCACCCTCTCTCACGAAAGGGTATTTTCATACTCTCTAAGGTTTAAAGGTTTTCACCTTTCTAAGATTTAGAGTTTATACACTCTCGCCTATAGCGCATGAAACTCAGGGTTTATCCCCAAGATATCAGGGTTTATCCCCAGGATATCAGGGTTTATCCCCAGGATATCAGGGTTTATCCCCAGGATATTAAGGGTTTATCCCCAGTATGCTAAGGATTCATTTCAGGATATCAAGAGTTTTGCCTCGGGGTGTTCGGAATTTATTCAAGCCAAAGTGTGAATACATTTGCATTTCTGTGTCGTACACAGGGGACATACATTATACTATTCAAAGGATGGATCCAAGTTTGTAAGTATGCACTGGGGACATTCCTAAGGTGGAAGATTGGAATTGACTCTCTAAGAGTCTTTGGTATGATCTCTCCTTTTTTTCAAATGACTTAAGTTTTCTAAGTTATGTGACAATATCCTGACCAGGATATCTCTCAGGATACTTGTCAGGATATTCTCAGAATGTGTTCCCATAATATGTTCAAACAAAACAGTTTTCGTAAGTAAAATTTGTGCACTAATAACAACAATGGTAAGGCCAAAAGGAAAGTTATATTATTGACATAGAAAAAGTTTGTGCTTTTGGTTTCATCTCAAACCGAGATCCATCCACCAAAAGCACAATTAGTCTTTAAACATATTTACCCAACAGTTGAAGGTTTCATCTCAAACCGAGACCCATCCACCTCCAACTGTTGTATTGTTCAAAAAGCATGCAGGAAATGTAAATTGTTCAGGTGCAGAAAAGTAAAGTGCAGAAAAAGTAAATTGTTTTGGGGATTACAAACCAACATTCAAATTTAAAAAGGTGGGCTCCGGCCTTGGCACGTATATCCATCATTGCCCACCTGAATGCCCTCACACAGCGGCATCTTCTCCAACCTTCTCTGCCTTTTCAGCTTCAGCATCCTGAGCAGCATCCTCACCAGCATCCTCTCCAACATCCTTCTTATCTCCAGCCTTTTCTACCACCTCTGCTGACTTAGAGGATTCTCTGGCTTCAGCAGGAAGTGGCACAGCTTTGCCCCCAAGCTCCTTCAGCTTGGCCACCCAGGATTCAACCGGCCAGGATGGGCATACGAGGCCTGTCTCCTTGGCCTCGTAGGCCATCTTGATGCGAGCTTGTAGCAGGGAGACGATAGCAGAGGCTTTGATTCCTTCCCGGAAAGAAACCATGGCTTGTTCATGATCCATTTGGACAGTGGCAAGTTTGAGCTCAGCATCTTGGGTGACCTTCTTCAGCATGCCCTCGTAGTGCCGGGTCTTTGCTTCAGCGATGGCACCTTGGTCGGTAACGGTACTTTCGAGCTGTTTAATCCTGGCTTCATGGAGTACAGCAGTACCACAGGCATCGTTGTACAGGTGGAGCAAATGCTGGAGGCCCTGTACATCAAGTTCAGGTATGAGTTAGAATATATTAACCAGGATATCCTGTCAGGATATCCTATCAGGATATATGTGCAGGATATGTAGCAGGATATTACCTTGTTGAGGAAGGATGTCATTGGCTCTAAGGAGTCAGAAAAGCTGAGTTCATCGTAGGAGAACCCTTCTGGACCTGGAGCACTGACTTCAGGACCTTTCCTCTTCTTTGCTGTGGATGCACGAGTCCTCGGATTAGCCTTAGGAGCCGGGAGCGGCTTGGAGCTGGTGGCTGCAGGGGTCTCTTTCTTGACCATGACTGGGGTAGGATAGCTGTCAAGTTCGTCAAGGTCTAGGTAGACTGGAACCTTGCTGGAGTCTGCATACAGGGAGTAAAATTTCTCCTAAGTATATCAAATAAAGACATGTATGTACAGGATATTTTGCAGGATCCTTACCAGACATGTTTGCACTAGAAAGAGGACTTGGAGATGGTGGAGACGGGTTGAAACTTCTTTCAGCCTCTGGAAGGAGTCTGATGGCGTCAATCCTTTTCTTTGAATCAACAAGGGGAGGTGCAATCTTCCTGAAATCAGCTGCGTGCACAACAGAAAAAAGAAAGTTAATCAGTTCAGGATATGGAACAGGATAAGAGGCAGGATCATCCTTAAACCCTAAATCCTACCCTTTTTCAACCATTTCACCGGATATTCCGTTCCACCAGGGATTGAGTCTCTTTTTACAAAGAAGAACTTAGATTGCCAATTATCCTCGTTCCTGGTGGCACGAAGTATCAGCGGGTCGCCGGAGGTGGAATAAAACAAAAATCTACATGATCCGTGGCATCTAAGCCGGTAAGCTAGGGGGAGATCATGAACAGAAAGATCAGGGATGTGGTTTTTCTTGATCTGGTCAAGAACAGACAGAACACGCCAAAGCATCGGCATTGTTTGGCTAAAAGAGATTTTTGTAATGTTGAAGAATTCGGTGATAAAGTCTGGAAAGGGGAACTGTAACCCTAAGGTGAAGGGAAAGACACTAAAGCACAACCATTCATTGGAGACCATATCCGACCGGATTTCCCGGTCAAACGGCCGGAATACCGTTCCTTCCGGAAAGATACCGGAGGATTTGGGAGCAGACAAGTGGGCACTATCAAAAGAGCATATCTCTTTCTCCGGTTCTTGGAGAAGATTCTGCTGGATGAATGTGGGAGCCGAATCACCAGAACTAGATCTTGTATGTCTCGGCATTTGATCGCCTGAATTTTTGACCGGAAAAGGAGGTTGAAGATGAAGATTAGAGAGAGAATGTTTACCTTTTTCCTTATCGGTAGTGATTAAAAAAGAGATGGGGATGAGAAGATATAGGGTGCAATGAGTAAATATAGGCTGAGTAAGTTGCAAACGGTCACATCATGGGTCTTATCTCTTAATTGCCTAGATCTCCGTGAAAAATGTAACCGTTAGTGGCAAGGATACTAAACGGTAACATTTTTGGGGACAATTGTTATGGGTGAAATTCTGAGCCCATATCCTGAGAAATATCTTGGGTTATATCTTGGTTATATGATATCTGTTCACATCCGGGATGCTGATTCAGGATATTGGTAACATCCTGAATGGTATCCTCAGGATCACTAACGGATTATGTGCAGGTACGCGGGTTAGAAGCTAGCAACGTTCACAAGGACTCATTCCGCGGAAGACTCGGTCCAAGTCGTTCAAATAAAGACGTTGAAGCCGCATTACTCGGTCTACAACGTTTACAATGGAATATTCGGAGCATCCCATATTTATAGGAATTTTCGTTTGTAATTCGTTACTATAAATAGGTGGGTATATCAGATCGAATAGGACATCACATCAACACTCATTACACTCTTACACTTGTTCTTTAGCAATTTTCACTCTCGCACAAAAGCATTGTAACACTTAGCGATCTGGTCAATATCCTGCACTGTATCCTGACGTTTAAAGCAATAAGAAGAACAAGGCAGCTGCGATTGTCAGCTCCCGAGGTTTTATGCCGGCGATCTAGATTGATCAAGGGCTTTCCTCGTATATCTCGTGTCACCCCCTTTACTTTTTGCTCATTGTTTGATCGTAGATACAGCTCAATATCCTGAGCCGTATCCTGAACACTGTTTTTCCAAACAACTTAACCAGCATATTTTCAATACACTTTTTAGCACACTACCTCACTTAACTAATTTGATCACTTAATTGCTTCGGTAATTTTTGACCAAAACACCTTTGACAACAGAACTTATGATCCTTAAACTATAATACTTTTCAGAATTTACTAACTAAAGGATATATGATCCTTGATTATATTCTAAAATTTTTGAAGATATTTACTTAATAAATTCAGACAAAATGTATATCTCAACAATTGAAAAGTAAAGTCTTTACAAGGGTAACAACACGGGAGATAGCAAAAAAGTTAAAGTTATTTTATTCACAAAAGATTAAACCCTTTAAGGTTGTCAAAATTGCCAACCCACGTTTCTACCAGCAAAACGTGGCCCGTCCACATGGGTTGGAAAAGGGTGTTCATTGTTTACGGGTCTTTGTAGTGCAGGAAATAAAAGACGGAAGGATAACGAGTGGCTTCATCCCCCAAACAGAGGATCCATCCACCACCCATTATCCTGCCTATTGTTCAAGGTTCAATGATCATTCACCCTAGAAACTATTGTCTAAAGTTATTACAACCCATCATTTTTCAACAAAAACATCATAACCAAACAACCAAACTTAAAAAATGGGCTCCGGCTATGTCTAGAAGTATCCATCATCGCCCATTCATGCAGCTTACACCTTCGCTGCATCACCTTCACCAGCTCCACCTGCTTCTCCACCCTGATCCTTGCCACTGCCACTAGCCTCGATTGCCAGAACCTCATCAACCTCTTCTTCGTCCTCCAACTCAGCCAGCCTAGCCTTCCAGCCCTCCATGTCCCAGTTGCTCCTGTCAAAATTAGGATCCTGAGCTTCTTGGGCCATCTGTAACTTGGTCTTGTACATGGCAATGGCAGCGGAGACTTTAGCATCCTGCATGATCTCGTGCTTCTCATAGTCGGCATTGATATGAGCTGCAACCGCCTGAGTTTTGGCATCATTGAGGTCCTTTTCGAGGGAGGCAATCTTGTGATCCTTAAGCACTGCCACTTTTTGGAGGTCAGAGTATTTCTCTTCAATCTCTTCGACGTTCCCAACATAGTCCTCGATTTCAGCAAATTTCTGCAAAGAAGACAATGCAAAGCTCAGGATCACGTGATCCTAAAGTGGGCAGGATAACTAAGCTAATTCAGTGATCCTTACCTCAGCAAAGTACTCGAGGAACTGATGGCGGATCAGAGGCAAGCCTTCTAGATTGTCAGCTTCAGAGGTCTTCCTTTTCTTTCCACCTCTTCCCTTTGAAGTGGTTGCCTTGGGGATCGTGACAGCTGGGCTGGCAGTATGCTTCTTCTTTGAGGATCGGACAGTGTCAAGGTCAGTGACACTGAACTTGGAGGCAGATCTTGAAGATTTTCCAGCGCCTACACATCCAAAACAGATAAGTATCCTTATTTCATTTCAATTTAAGCATTTAATTACATATAAACATGGATACTTACTCGACATAGTGACAGAACCTGAGGATACTTCTTGAGAATCCTGGGTGTTTGTTTTAAATGATCTTCTTGCAGGATCAAGTCTCCGGAAAGCGGCAAGCCTTTCCTTTGTTGCAGGTGTTGTGATGAGGTGTGCGACAGTAATAGCTGCGAAATAGAAACAGAAGGATGTTAGTGATCCTCAGTAAAAACAAGGTTATACCGTGATCCTTTTCAGGATCCTCTATCCTACCATGGGTGGTCCATTTTCTAGGCAAATCCTTTCCATCAGGGAGAGAATCCCTTCTGACAAAGAAGAATCTCCGCTTCTAGTTGGTGTCATTCTTAGTGGCTTTGAAGATGGGGTGTTCTTCACCAGGTTTATGTTTGAGTAGATATCGGTGGGATCCATGGCTAATGAGGTCATACATCTCTGCAAACTCCGACATTCCCAGATCAATTCCTTCATGTTCAATGATCCTTTCAAGGGTATACAAGACCCTCCAGATCATTGGCATCGCTTGAATGTAGGAGATGCCGGTGAGAGAGAAGAAGGATTGGGGGAAATCTGGAAAAGGATACGAGTACCCTATTGTAAATGGTGTGACCGGAAAGGCTACCCAGGTTTCAGAAATATAATCACTTAGAACGGTGGGATCAAATGGTTTGAAAACGGTGTTCGTCGGGAAACAATGGCGGATTCTGTCCATCTGTGGATCAGTGAAGCAGCATCGTTCTTTTGCAGAATCTTTTATGATCCCTTGGCTTTTCAAGGGCTGTCCTTCTTGGGATCCTTAGCCAGTGAGGATCTTAGCATCATCTCGATTATGACGGTGGTGAAGAAGAGAAACAGAGTGAGAAGATGAAGAGAGAAAGGAAAGAGAAATACCTGATCAAGTCTTCGAATGAGGATTTAAAGAGGAAACTCACGAATTTAAATGCTCTCTAACCCTTATCTCTAACTTCAATTTATAATGATGATCTTGCAGGGTAGTCACTTCAGTGACGTCAGGATGGTAACGGCTAGTCCGACTACAACGGCTAGTTATCCGTTGATTCGTTGCGGATAAGAACAGAAAATATAACTCGTTATTTTACATATTACTCCTTATATTTTGGGGGCAATTGTTAGGGGAGGATTTTCCAATGATCAGTGATCCTCAATTACTGTTGGGTTTAGTGATCCTCACTTCTGTTTGAATTAGTGATCCTCAGAAGTATTGCAGGATCAGGATCATGAATCATCGTAAGGATCCTTATACTAACGATTGTCTGCTTTGAATATGATGTTGTTTTGCAGGAGTACGAGCTTGGACTTAGTCTTGGCGATATTCCTGGAGCATATTCCATATTTATTCCGCACGTGCATGGCTGAAATGGACGTTATGGAGGTCGTGGAGGACTTGCACCAAATGCGGAATGTTTGTTAGCTTAGATATTTTCCATTTTTAAAAGGGATAGCGAGCTAAATAGAAAACACTTGGCTATTTTTAGCTTAACACACACTCTCGCAACTGCTCTCACTAGCTCTTGACAATTCACTTGGCGATTACACACTTTTTTACACATTACACTATAGTGATCCTTGTAATTAGTTCGCTATCATCGGAAGTTGTAATACATTTCTTGTTTAATTTGAGTTGGTGATCGGTAGTTTCCATCACCCGAGGTTTTTTATGCCGGAGATCATTCATTGATCAAGGGTTTTTTCCTCGTATAAATCTGTGTGTCACTTATTCATTTCATTTCTGAGTGATCCTTAGTGTTGTTCATAGATTCAAGCATCATACCTCACAACAGAAAGTTTGGTTGCATCATCTTAGCCTGATTTTTGACCAAAACAGGAATATCCCCAATCGTATCCTGAAGTTATATCTTGAATTGACAGCTTTATCTTTTGTGCAGCAAATCTCAAGGAACTTGCCCCTCCAAGCGCTGAGTCTGAACAGAGGATCAAAAGCATTTACCAGCTTCCAAAGAGTGAAAGAACTTTCTCCCTATCATCTGCAAGCTCAAGCCAGAGATCCAGCTCCGAGATGTCTGGTAAGTATGTTAGTACGAAATGTATGTATTAGCTTTAAAAAAATACTCATGGATCAAATATTTCTTCCCTTTATACAGCACCAGTTAAAACTCCAGAGATCTTTGATCTTGATGAACTAGACAGCTACTCCGCTCCCCTTTCGGTAAACAAGGAATCAAGCCCCCAAGTCACCATGTCCTCCAAGTCCAGCGGCTCAAAGGCTATTACTATTCCCAAGCTCCCTCTAGCCTCCAGGACTCGTGCTGCCAGCGCCCGGAAGAGAAAGGAAACAGATTCTCCAGCTACCACCGAGACTTTTTCTCTCGAGAACCATGGATTTAATGAAGCCACTTCATTCCTTAAGCAGGTATGAATTCCCATCCGATATCCTGTACATGTATGTTAACCATTATCCTGCACATTTTATATCGATACCTGTGTCTTTAACTGCAGGGTTCGGAACGTCTCATGCACTTATATGAAGATGCCTGCGGGCTTAATAAGATGCTGGAGACCAAGCTCGAAAAAGCTGTAGCCACTATAGCCGATCAAGGAGCGATTGCGGCCGCCAAGTCCAATCATTATGAAGATAAACTCAAGGCGATGACCCAGGAGCACCAAGCTACCCTTCATAAAGCTAACGAGGATGCTCAAGCCAAACTAGATGCTGCCCTTCTTCAATACCAGCAGGATATGAGTTCCTATCGGGATAGCCTTAAAGGATCCGTTGTTATTTCCCTTCTCCAAGCCAGGTTAAGGATGGCTTATGAGGCCAAAGCCTTGGGCTTCGAATGCCCCTCTTGGAATGTCAAGGCTTGGGAAGCGAAATTACAGGATCTTGAAGGCCAACCTGTTGCAGATCCCGCAAAGCATGCTGGTGAAGAGCCTTCTAAGGCGGCAGAGGAGGTCGCCAATGCTGGTGATGATGCTGAGAAGGATCCTGAGGGGGATGCCGATGCAGATGCTGGGAAAGAGGTTGCTGGTCAAGAAGGTGCTGCCCCTTAGGCAGCGAAGTGGGCAATGATGGATATATATGCTGAGGCCGGAGCCCACTTTTTAAAATTTCATGGTTATGGTCTGTAAAACAATTTACATTTCCTGTCTTTGAACAATTTACATTTCCTGCATTAGAACAATACGATGACCAAAGGTGGATGGGTCCTGAGTTTCAGGATGAGGCCCTTGGTCGTCGGTTAGTATAAGTTGTTTTGGATGACGTTACGGTTGAAGGTGGACAGGTTCCGTTTTGTGATAAAACCTTCAACCGTTACGTAGGTACGGTAAAAACTAATCGTGCTTTTGGCGGATGGGCCTCGGTTTGAGGTGAAACCAAAAGCACAACTTTTGACTTGTTAATAATATAACTACCTCTTGACTTATTTGTTGTCGTCTTTTAGATTTTTGCCATGCGTTACTTAGTTAATTTTGCAAAATATCCTGATTAATATATTCAGTGATATACTATGAAAACCTTTTTCAAATAGAATTTCTAAAAATTCAATTAATTTCAGACAAAACTTCTAAAAGATAGCCCATTCTTTAAAACCTGTTTTGGTAATACTTGTTTGATCAGGGTATTCAATTTCAAATCAAATATTTCAATCAAATATTTCAATGAAATATCCCGAAACGTATTCCAAAAATACATTTCAAAGACATATCCTAAAGATATATCCTTAATCAAAGTTAAACAATTTATTTAAGGTTCATAAAGGAAAGATCATACCAGGAATTGAGTATAGCCCGAGTATTAAATTCCAACCCCTTTTGTGACTTCTCCTACTAAGATGTCCCCAGTTCGAGATGCTTAGCTCAACTTTGATCCTTTGTGCTTCATACAATTACTTTAGATGGAATGTCCCCTGTGCATGAAGTCCTCAAACACTTAGAAAATTTTTGAACACTAGTTCCAATTGTATAGACAATTTTTTGTGTTACCGGGGTAAAACCCAAAATATACTGGAGATAAATCCTTTGTATCCTGGGGAAAATCCCAAATTTTCGTGCGCTACAGGCGGGAGTGTATAAACTCCAAGACTTAGAAAGGTGAAAACCTTTAAACCTTAGAGAGTATGAAAATACCCTTTCGTGAGAGAGGGTGATCAATCCTCATATACCTTAAGGATTCAGGATATAGCCAATAGTAACGAAATTGTCAGTCACTTTTACATGAACTGGTCCCGCCACCTTGAACTATTCCCGAATAACTTGCGCTCCAGGCGGGGTGTTTAAACCTAATTCGGAAGAAAGGTGAATACCTTTAAACCTGTGAAGGGATCAGTATCCCTTAGACGTGAGAGAGGGGGCCAATCCTCTAATCTTCCGAAGTATCCTGAGTGTATATCCTGGTGCTACATCCCGAAGCATATACTGCAAAACAATCGTAAGCTAAGGTGGGTGTTAGCCTGGCTAACACCCCTCCGATGCTTAAGTCAGTAAAATAGTAAATAATATCAAAATTTGATAAAAGAGACAGAATCCATACCACCCTGAGTCAGAATTTGAATTCCATACTCACTTAAAATAGAGCTTTAGATGTATAGCATTCCAGGATCTCGGTAGCATATCCCCCTCCATATTCTTGAGTCGGAATGCTCCTTTTCCTGATTCTGATTCAACCTCATAGGGTCCTTCCCATTTCGGAGCCAGCTTTCCATCAGCAGGATTAGTAGTATTCTGAAAAGCTTTTCTTAATACCCAATCTCCAACCTGAAATCTTCTAGTCCTTATATTCTTGTTATATGCTTTAGATATCCTCTGTTGATATGCTGCCATCCTTAGCCTTGCAGCGTCTCTTATCTCGTCAATAGTATCCAGTTCCTGGCATAGGACTTCAGGATTCTGCTCAGGATCCCTGAGGTTGGATCTCGCTGTAGGTATCACCATCTCTGTCGGGATCACCGCTTCTGCTCCAAACACCAAGGAAAACGGGGTTTGGCCAGTTGCACTTTTCACCGTTGTCCTATCAGCCCACAGAACAAAGGGTAATTCTTCTGCCCATCTTCCTTTCTTAGCCCCTAGTCTCTTTTTCAAGTTGTTGACAATTATCTTGTTCGAGGATTCTGCTTGTCCATTTGCTTGAGGATGCACCGGAGTAGACGTGATCATTTTAATTCCCCAACTCTTGCAAAAGTCAGTAGTCCTTTTACTTATAAATTGAGATCCATTGTCACAAATTATCTCAGCTGGTATTCCAAAATTAGTCAGGATATTCCTTTTTATGAAGGATACCACTTCTTGATCTCTAACCTGAACAAATGCTTCTGCTTCAACCCACTTGGAGAAGTAATCCGTCATTGCCAACAAGAAAACTTTTCCTCCTGGAGCCTTTGGAAGCTTTCCCACTATATCCATACCCCATTTCATGAACGGCCAAGGGGAAACAATAGGATACAGCGGTTCAGCAGGCTGATGTAATATGTTACTATGTCTTTGACATGCATCACATCTTCAAGCATATTCTGTGGCATCTTTTCTCATCGTCGGCCAATAATATCCTGTCCTTAATACTTTTGAAAATAACGACCTGCCCCCAGTATGGTTACCACAATCCCCTTCGTGTATATCCTGAAGCACTTCTTTGGTTTCGGGATCCTCCAAGCACCTCAGATATGGTCCTGCAAGAGATTTCTTATACAAAACGTCATTCATAATAGTGAATCGTGATACCTTCATTCTAAAGGCCTTAGGATTCTCATTCTTTGGGATATGTCCTTCCTTGAGATATCTCATGATTGGAGCCGTCCAGGACTTAGGATCCTCCTCGGGATACTCATCATCAGGATCCTGAATACTTATTACTTCCTTATCCTGAGGATTCGTCGCAGGATATAGGATATGTAATATTGGTATTCGGGTTCCTTCCGGTATCCTGACTGATGATCCCAGATTTGCCAAGGCATCAGCTTCAGCATTTTCCTCTCTTGGTACCTGTTCAAGTGTAAAAATATCGAAGTATCCTGCTAATTTTTTGAGAATTTCGAGATATTCAGCTAACTTTTCACCTTTTATTGCATAAGATCCATTGAAATGGTTAGTAATCAACATGGAATCAACATATACTTGTAAACATCTAATATTCATATTTTTAGCCAACTCCAATCCTGCAATCAAAGCTTCATATTCTGCCTCATTATTAGTAGCAGGAAATTCACACCTAATAGCCTGGGGTAATATGTCCCCCTGTGGCGATTTTAGTAGTATACCTAGACCTACACCTCTTACGTTAGATGCACCATCAGTATACAATGTCCAGCGTTCTAAGTTTTCTCCTAGCTGCTGTACTTCTAAGTCTACTTCATTTTGAATGTCACTACTGAAATCAGCCACAAAGTCAGCTAAAGCTTGAGACTTTATGGCATTTCTAGGCTCATATACTAAGTCGTAAGCACTTAATTTTACTGACCATTTAGCCATCCTACCCGACATCTCGGGTTTCCTAAGCACGTTTTTAACAGGATAATTGGTTTTAACATGAATCCTATGTGTCTCAAAATAATGTCTAAGTTTCGTTGATGCCATAACTAGGGCTAATATCAATTTTTCTAGATGAGAATATCTAGTTTTAGCATCTAATAAACTTTTACTAACATAATAGACAGGATACTGCTGACCTTCATGATCTTTTACAAGGACAACACTTACTGCATTCCCTGAAACTGCAAGATACAGGGATAATGGTTCACCATTTTCAGGCTTCATCAATAAGGGTGCGGTTGAAAGATATTGCTTCAAATCCTGCAAGGCTGCTTCATGCTTTGCTCCCCATTCGAACTTCTTATTCTTCTTGAGAATATCATAAAATTCCTTTCATTTTTCCGAGGATCTTGAAATAAATCTGTTCAATGCTGCTACTCGGCCGGTTAATCGTTGAACATCCTTCATATTCGAAGGTGATTTTATATCCAGGATAGCTCTAATCTGCTCCGGGCTTGCCTCTATGCCTCTTTTGGTCACCATATATCCTAGAAACTTTCCTGCCCCCACTCTGAAATGGCACTTAGCAGGATTCAGTTTCATGTTATACTGATCCAGGATATCAAACGCTCCCTTAATATCCTGGAGGTGATTCTCAGCCTTTTTAGATTTCACCACCATATCGTCAATATATACCTCCATGGTGACCCCCAGCTTGTCTTTAAACATCATTTTTACCAACCTCTGGTATGTTGCACCTGCATTTTTCAAACCAAAGGGCATAGCAGTATAACAATAAATACCTGTGGGTGTCATGAAAGCCGTATCCTCTTGATCAGAGGGTTCCATTTGGATTTGCTGAAATCCTGAAGAGGCATCCATGAAGGTTAACATCTCGTGGACGGCGGTAGCATCTACCATTGAATCAATATGAGGCAGAGGAAACGGGTCTTTGGGACAGGCTTTGTTTAAGTCTGTGTAATCTACACAAACTCTCCATTTCCCATTTTTCTTTTGTACCACGACTACATTCGCAAGCCATTTAGGATACTTCACTTCTCTAATCATCTTGCTCCTTAGCAGCCTTTCAACTTCCTCTTGGATGATCACATTTCGCTCCGAAGCAAATTTCCTTCTCTTTTGTTGGACCGGCTTGAATGACCTGTCAATACCAAGCCTATGTGTTATAATATCCTTGGATATACCTGTCATATCCTCGTGCTTCCACGCGAATGTTGACATCCTGTATTTCAAAAAGTTAGTCAATTGATTTTCAATATCCTGAGGGATATTGGTTCCTACGAGCACCGAGATATCTGGATTATCCTGATCCAGGATAACTTTCTTTACATCCTGCTCTGAAGCCTCCATGATATCCTGGGCCCGGATCTTTAATTGCTATGCTGCATTAGGCTTGGTTGAGGATTTCATTGAGGATGAGTAGCATTCCTTCGCCTCCTGCTGATCACTATCAACTTTGACGTCCCCCCCAAGGGGTAGGGATCTTGATGCACTGGTGATAAGTCGATGGCACAGCCTTCATGTCATGGATCCATGGCCTGCCTAGTATGATGTTATAGCAGGATAGGGAATCCATCACACAGAAGCGTTGTATCGAGTTGACCCCTTCAACATATACTGGCAACTTTATCTCCCCTACGGTATTCCTAGCCTTTCCACTAAAACCAACGAGCACAGTGGACTTCGAAGTAATGTCCATCGGAGATACATTCATCCTCTTCAACGTTTCCAGCTGAATTATGTTGACAGAGCTACCATTGTCCACTAATATCCTGCGTACAAAATGGTTAGCAACATATAATGTAATTACAAGGGCATCATGGTGAGGATCCTGCACAGTATCCCTGTCATCACTGTCGAAAGTGATCACTTTATCAGTTGTAAGGGTAGTCATCCTGGCTGGTTTGTCTCCCCTTTCAGTCTTAGCCTCCTTTGCATGTCTCTTGGCCGCAGAATACGAAGTCCCACAAATGTCGGATCCTCCTGAAATAAAGTTAATTATTTTGGCATCTGCTGGGGGTGATGCTGCTCGTTCAGGATCCTACTCAGGATCCTGCCCTTTATTCTTCTTTCTTCCCAGCAAATCCTTTAGATATCCCTTGCTCAATAGGTAGCTTATTACTTTCCTTAGAGCAATTCAATCCTCAGTCACATGTCCGAAATCTTCATGGAAGGCACACCATTTGGATTTATCCTTCCAATCAGCTTTTTGTTGATTCTTTCGAGGCCACCTGGCTTTCTCTCCTAAACCCTGCATAGCATACATCAACTCAGGTATATTAACAGAAAAGCAATATTCAGATAATTCAGGATATTCTTCAGGATCCTCGTCTTCAACAGCATTCACTTTCTTGTTGTCATTTCTTCCATATGGCTTGGAGCGATACGGTTTATACGAGGATTCTGATTTCCTGTTGGTCGATTCGTAGGTTGAGGTAGAATTCATCCTCTCTTGCATCTTTTTGTCATCTTCCAGGCGAATATATCTCAAGGCCCTGTTACGAGCTTCGTCAATGTTCCTGCAGGGATTCATTACAAGATCCTGATAAAACTGAGAATCCTTTTGTAACCCCATCTTAAAAGCCTGCACAGATGTTGCAACATCAAGATGTGGGATATCCAAGGATTCCCGACTAAACTTGTTCACATAATCCCTCAAGGATTCCTGAGGTCCTTGAGTTATCCTGTAAAGATCACTGGTTAGTTTCTCAAAACTCCGGCTGCAAGAAAACTGACTATTAAATAAATTAACCAAATGAGAAAATGAAGTAATTGAGTGAGGAGGAACGTTTAACAGCCATTTTAAGGCCGACCCCGTTAAGGTAGTACCGAAACCCTTGCACAAGCATGCTTCCTTGAGTTCCGGGGGGATAGGGTTAATCTCCATTCTTTCCCTATACTGGGCAATATGCTCTTCAGGATCCGTAGTCCCATCATACAATTTCATGTTGGGGGTCTGAAATCTGTTTGGGATTTCAGCATCACAGATAGGATATGCAAAGCGGGATATCCTGTGGCTGTTTTGGGATACTTCCGGAATTGGCTGGACCACTCCAGGCACACTGGATATCATGTCCTTCAATTTCTGAAGCTCCCTAGTAAATGTTGACGTCATACCTGCATCTTGCAAAGAACCATTGTTGTTAGTAGCAAGAATATTATTATTTGACACGTTACCGGACTGAGGATTCTGGCCATATCCTGAAGCATATCCTGAGCTCCTCACAGTTGACATCCTGACCGAGGAGGGTATCTCAGGAGTATGATTCTGAGAGTGGCTTGGCACGATATTCCCCCGATTATCTTCAGTGTAAACTGCAGAACTGAAGTTCAAAGCTCTAGGCTGCAAAGGAGTGACAGTTTCTTCAGCAGGTCTACTTGGACCGGATTTCAAGAGTTGTATCTCTCTCATCAGCATCCGATTGGTTTCCTGCTGCTGCCTCACCTGTTTCTGTACACTACCAAACAAATTCAGAATTTCATCATTAGAAGCTAAAACAGGAGCAGATCCCTGGGTACTGGGTGCGAGGATAACATCCCGAGCCACATGACTTTCAGTTCCATGCGAAGAAGTTTGCATTCGTGGAGGAGGAGGTGGAAGCACCGAACCAATTGTTGCAGAGGTTGTAGCAGACATGGTGGAAGAGCTCATGTTTGATCTCGAGGCCATTGAAAACAATGTAGCAAAAAGTTTTGACAATAGAAAACCGAGTAATGATTTTACTAAAGTTTTTAGCAAAAATAGCACCACTTGCCCCACGGTGGGCGCCAAATTGTTTTGGTCAAAAATTACCGAGGCAATTAAGTGATCAAATTAGTTAAAGTGAGGTAGTGTGCTAGAAATATGTGTGAAAAATATGTTAATCAAGTTAATTGCAAAAAACAGTTTCAGGATACGGCTCAGGATATAGAGCTGTATCTATGATCAAACAATGAGCAAAAAAGTAAAGGTTGACACGTGATGTACGAGGAAAGCCCTTGATCAATCTAGATCGCCGGCACAAAACCTCGGGAGCTGACAATCGCAACTGCCTTGTTCTTCTATTACTTCAAATATCAGGATACAGTGTAGGATGTGATGCGGATCAACTAGGTGTTACAATGTAAATTGAGTACAAGTGTTGGTGTATAGTGTTTGCTAGCAGCTAGAGAGCAAAAGTATGCGGAAGAGTGTGTGTAAAAGTTGCGTGCCTTAATCTGATCCACCCCATCTATTTATAGTAAAAGAAATGCAACAAACTACCCTAATAAACCGGGATCCGGCAGATATTCCCCACTTGAACGTTGTAGATCTGGTCTTTCGGGTTCAACGTCTCTCACATAACAGATTTGCCCGAGTCCTAAGGAGAAGAAGTCCATCGGACCGTTAGTAACCCACAGCCTCTAATCTGCACGTGGTCAATTCAGCTAATACCAGGATATCGCACCAGGATGTTACCAATATCCTGATCCGGTATCCTGGTCACAAATAAACAATCAAAAGCAGGATATTAGTCAGGATATATACTCTCAGAAAATGGCCCATAACAATGAGTATCAAGAATTTGCAAGTATATGTTGATTCTTTGTTAATCACTAATCATTTTAATGGAACCTATGCAGTTAAAGGTGAGAAGTTAATCGAGTATCTCGAAATTCTCAAAAAATTAGCAGGATATTTCGATATTTTTACACTTGAGCAGGTACCAAGAGAGGATAATGCTGAAGCTGATGCCTTGGCAAATCTGGGATCATCGGTCAGGATACCGGAAGGAACCCGAATACCAATATTACATATCCTATATCCTGCGACGAATCCTCAGGATAAGGAAGTAATAAATATTCAGGATCTTTATGATGAGTATCCCGAGGAGGATCCTAAGTCCTGGACGGCTCCAATCATGAGATATCTTAAGGAAGGACACATCCCAAAGGATGAGAACCCTAAGGCCTTTAGAATGAAGGTATCACGATTCAGTATTATAAATAATGTTTTGTATAAGAAATCTCTTGCAGGACCATATCTGAGGTGCTTGGAGGATCCCGAAACCAAAGAAGTGCTTCAGGATATACACAAGGGGATTGTGGTAACCATACTGGGGGTAGGTCATTGTTCTCAAAAGTATTGAGAACATGATACTATTGGCCGACGATGAGAAAAGATGCTACAGAATATGCTCGAAGATGTGACGCATGTCAAAGACATAGTAACATATTACATCAGCGGGCCGGACCACTTTATCCTATAGCTTCCCCTTGGCCATTCATGAAATGGGGAATGGACATAGTAGGAAAATTGCCAAAGGCTCCAGGAGGAAAGGTCTTCATGCTGGCAATGACCGATTATTTCTCTAAGTGGGTCGAAGCTGAAGCATTTGTTCAGGTTAGAGATCAAGAAGTGGTATCCTTCATAAAAAGGAATATCCTGACTAGGTTTGGAGTACCAGCTGAGATAATTTGTGACAATGGATCTCAATTTATAAGTAAAAGGACTACTGACTTTTGCAAGAGTTGGGGAATCAAAATGATCACGTCTACTCCGGTACATCCTCAAGCAAATGGACAAGCAGAATCCTCGAACAAGATAATTGTCAACAACTTGAAAAAGAGACTAGGGCTAAGAAAGGAAGATGGGCAGAAGAATTACCCTTTGTTTTGTGGGCTGATAGGACGACGGTGAAGAGTGCAACTGGCCAAACCCCGTTTTCCTTGGTGTTTGGAGCAGAAGCGGTGATCCCGACAGAAATGGTGGTACTGTTTTGGTCAAAAATTACCGAAGCAATTTAGTGATCAAATTAGTAAAGTGAGGTAGTGTGCTAGAAAGTGTACTTGAAAATGTGCTTGTTGAGTTAATTAGGAAATCAGTATTCAGGATACGGCTCAGGATATCGAGCTGTATCTATGATCAAACAATGAGCAAAAGTAAAGTAAACGACACGAGATGTACGAGGAAAGCCCTTGATCAACCTAGATCGCCGGCATAAAACCTCGGGAGCTGACAATCGCAGCTTCCTTGTTCTTCTATTGCTTCTAATATCAGGATACAGTGCAGGATGTGGTACGGATCGACTAAGTGTTACAACGAAATTTGAATACAAGTGTGGTGTTTGCAATGAGCTAGAAAGTGAAAGTATGCGAGAGTGTAAGTGGAGGTTGTGTGACTTAAACTGATCCGCCCCCATCTATTTATAGTAAAGATAAAATAACAAACTATCCTAAACTTCCGGGATCCACCGAATATTCCTTCATCGAACGTTGTAGACCTGGTCTTTCGGGCTCAACGTCTCTCCTTCAACAAACTCGTCCGAGTCTTGAGGAGAAGAAGTCCTCTTGACCGTTAGCAAGTCTCAGCCTTTAACCTGCACGTGGTTAATTCAATAAACTTCAGGATATCACCCAAGATGTTAGCAATATCCTCTTCCAGCATCCTGGTCACAAATAAACAAACAAAGGCAGGATATTGGTCAGGATACGTATGTTAAGAAAATGAACCCTAACAATTGTCCCCAAATATATCGGTTGGTATACCAATCCAACGGATATATTTCAAAAATCTTATCCCATAACTCAAGGCATTTAAAACGAAGCGACGGTCAAGATCACATCGTAACTTCCAACGCGTTTTTTACTCAATGGAGATCCACGATGCCCCTATATCTTCTCTTTTCTTGTTTGAAAAGCAGATATCTTCAACAGAACCTTCAGGTAATTCTCCATTTCTGATTTTCTTCCTGTCAATTTACTTCACCTTACTTGCAATGGACGCCGAGACCTTCACCCAGCAGAATCTTCTTAAAAATCCCGAAAAGGAGATCTGCGCTTTTGACAACGCAGACATTGCAGCTTTAAGAGCCTCCGGCGCTTTCCCTGACAGCACGGTCTTTAGACCATTCGATCGGTCAATCCGATCGGATGTTTCTTCCACCGAATGGGTCTGTTTTCCAGCATATCCTTTTTCATTAGGTCTTCGATACCCTTTTCCTGAATTCATGATGCAATTCTTTCGAATTACCGGCATCTCTTTTGCTCAAACCATGCCCATGGTTTGGAGAGTACTAATTGTACTCAACCAAATCAAAAACCTCCATTGCTCCGACCTCTGCATCGAGGATTTACCTATTGCTTATCGCCTCCGATCCCATGGCTCTAGCCGGTTCTTGCTCTTCTCGACCTCCAGCAAACCCCTGATTCTCAAAGCCACCAAAAACGAAGACGGATGGCAACGCAAATTCTTCTTTGTCAAACGAGATTCCATTGCTGAGGGTGCCAACCTTCCGGTGGAGTGGTTAACCACCGGTAGGATCATAAATATCCTCATAGACCACTTGATTGTTATCTTCTATTAATACTCATCTTTTTGATCTTTATGCAGTGAACTTCAAGGAAGTTGCTCCCCCTACCGCTGAGTCAGAAGAGAGAATCAATACTGTTTACCGGTTACCTGCAATAGACAGGACTTTCACCACACACGTCCCGAGTTCCAGTCAATACTCATCATCCGAGATGTCTGGTAAGAATTTCTTTCAAAATAATTAGTCACAACAGCATAATGATAAGATAAAGAGTAAAACTTTTCCCTTTATGCAGCACCAGCTAAGATCCCTGAAGTCTTTGATCTTGACGAATTGGACAGCTATTCTGACCAGATCCAGGTCAAGAAAGAACCTAGCCCCAAGACCACAGCTACATCCAAACCCAGCAGCTCCAAAGCCATCATCATTCCTAAACCTTCACCGGCTACCAAGCCCCGGAGTTCAAGTTCCCGCAAAAGGAAAGAACCCGATTCCCCTGTCATTTCTGACACCTTTCCTTATGAGAAGCACGGGTTCATTGAAGCCAGCGGGTTTATGACTTCTTTTCTTAACCAGGTTAGTATCCTCATATCATATCCTGCAATTTAGATTATTTTCAAAGATTTAACAATATTAATCCCTGTCCTCTTACCTTTGTAGGGTCTTGAGCGTTTAGTTCATTTATATCAAGAATCCTGCAAGCTTAACAAAACACTTGAATCAAAGCTAAAGGAAGCAGAAATCACAATCTCCGACCAAGGTATGATTGCGGCCGCCAAATCTCGTCATTACGAGGAGAAATACAAAGCTATGACCCAAGAACACCAAGTTGCTCTCAACAAAGCTACTCTTCAAGCCCAGGCCGATCTGGAAGCCGCTCATGTGCAATACGAACGGGATATGGTCAGCTACCGGGAAAGCCTCAAAAGTTCCGTCGTCATTTCTCTCCTCAAAGCCAGGTTGAAGATGGCTCATGAAGCCAAAACATTAGGTTTCGAATGCCCTTCTTGGGATGTTGGTGCTTGGGAGACCAAGCTGAAGAACCTCGGCGGCACCTCTTCCAAATCAACTGTCGAAGAACCTTCCAAAGTAGTTGAAAAAGCAACCGATGCTGAGAAGGATGCTGAGGCGGATCCCAAGACGGATGTTGCTGAAATCACTATGGACCAAGAAGGCACTACCCCCTAGAGCTTATTTCCTTTAAATCATTCGAACAATTTTATGTTTTTATGAACAATTTATATTTCTGTATCGAAACAATTTGATAGCTGAAGGTGGATGGGTCCTGGGTTTCAGGATGAAACCTTCGGTTATCAACCAGTATTGATTGCTTAAGAATAATTTCATCTTTTTATTTTTCTAAGTGTAAATCTTAGCTTTACAAAAAATTTCATATTGTTATCTTATAAAATATCCTGATCAGTATGCTCAGCGGTATACTGTAAAAACCTTTCATTAGATAGAACTTCCAAACGTTCCTTCAACTTTGTAAAAATTTCTTTAGAAAGTGAAAAACAGTCTATCTTTTCAAAACCAAGTTTTGATAATATTTAAATGATCAGAGTTCCAAACTAATACTAGTTTCAAACACCCTAATCAAATATCCTGAAAAGGACTTTGAGAATATATCAGGATACTTAAAATAATGTTACTAAAAACTTAGACGACGTTTACAAAGGAAAGATCATACCAGAAATAGGGTATAAACCTATTACCAAACTTCAATCCCTTTGCAATTCTCCCAACGATGGTGTCCCCTGTGCAAGGTACTTAGTGCATTAGTTCCGAGCCTCATCCTTCTAGCTTTACATCACCATCTTGGCAGGGATGTCCCCTGTGTACAATGTCTTCAAATACTTTAGAAATCTACTGAATGTCAGTTTCCATTGCCTTGGCAATTTTTTACGTCCCAAGGGTAAAACCCAAGGATGTACTGGAGATAAATCCCTTGTATCCTGGGGAAAATCCCAAATTTTCATGCGCTACAGGCGGGAGTGTATAAACTCCAAGACTTAGAAAGGTGAAAACCTTTAAACCTTAGAGAGTATGAAAATACCCTTTCGTGAGAGAGGGTGATCAATCCTCATATACCTTTAGGATTCAGGATATAGCCAACAGTAACGAAATTGTCAGCCACTTTTACATGGACTGGTCCCGCCACCTTGAACTATCCCTGAATAACTTGCGCTCCAAGCGGGGTGTTTAAACCCAATTCGGGAGAAAGGTGAATACCTTTAAACCTGTGAAGGGATCAGTATCCCTTAAACGTGAGAGAGGGGGCCAATCCTCTAATCTTTCGAGTTATCCTGAGTACATATCCCGGAGCTATATCCTGAAACATATCTTGCAAAACAATTGTAAACTAAGGTGGGTGTTAGCTTAGCTAACACCCCTCCGATGCTTAAGTCAGTATTGGGTTACAAAGAACAAATTAAACCAAACATATTAAAAAAGGTAGAATTCATACCATCCTGAGTTAGAAATTAAATTCTAAACTCACTTGAAATAGAGCTTAAGGTGTATAGCATTCCAAGATCTCGGTAGCATATCCCCCTCCATATTCTTGAGTCTGTATGCTCCTTTCCCTGCTTCTGATTCAACTTCGTATGGTCCTTCCCATTTTGTAGCTAATTTGCCATCGGCATGATTAGTAGTATTCTGAAAAGCCTTTCTTAACACCCAATCTCCAATCTTAAATCTTTTGGTCCTAATATTCTTGTTATATGCCCTGGATATTCTCTGTTGATATGCTGCCATCCTTAGCCTTGCCGCATCTCTCTTCTCATCTATAGTGTCTAAATCCTGACTCAAGGCTTCAGGATTCTGCTCAGGATCACTTAAGATAGATCTTGCAGTAGGTATTGTCATTTCCGTTGGAATCATTGCTTATGCTCCAAACACCAAGGAAAATGGGGTTTGGCCTGTTGCATTTTTTACCGTTGTCCTATCAGCCCATAAAACAAAGGGTAGTTCTTCTGCCCATCTTCCTTTTTTGGCTCCAAGCCTTTTCTTTAAGTTATTGACAATTATCTTGTTTGAGGATTCTGCTTGTCCATTTGCTTGAGGATGTACCGGAGTAGACGTAATCATTTTGATTCCCCAACTCTTGCAAAAGTCAGTAGTCCTCTTACTTATGAACTGAGAACCATTGTCACAAATTATCTCGGCTGGTACTCCGAATCTGGTCAGGATATTTCTCTTGATGAAGGATACTACTTCTTGGTCTCTAACTTGAACAAATGCTTCTGCTTCAACCCACTTAGAGAAATAATCCGTCATTGCTAGCATAAAGACTTTTCCTCCCGGAGCTTTTGGTAGCTTTCCCACTATATCCATACCCCACTTCATAAATGGCCAAGGGGAAACAATAGGATATAATGGTTCAGCCGGCTGATGCAGTATGTTACTATGTCTTTGACATGCGTCACATCTTCGAACATATTCTGCGGCATCTTTTCTCATTGTTGGCCAATAATATCCTGTCCTTAACACTTTTGAGAATAACGACCTGCCCCCAGCATGGTTACCACAATCCCCTTCATGTATATCCTGAAGTACTTCTTTGGCTTCAGGATCCTCCAAGCATCTCAAATACGGTCCTGCAAGAGATTTCTTGTATAAAATATTATTTATAATAACGAATCGTGATACCTTCATCCTAAATGCCTTAGGATTTTCATTTCCAGGGATGTGTCCTTCTTTGAGATATCTCATGATTGGAGCCGTCCAGGATTTAGGATCCTCTTCAGGATGTTCTGCTCCAGGATCCTGAATACCAGCTACTTCTTTATCCTGAGGATTTGTTGCAGGATATAAGACATGTAATATTGGTATTTGTGTCCCTTCAGGTATCCTGATCGATGATCCCAAATTTGCTAAGGCATCCGCTTCAGCATTATCCTCCCTTGGTACCTGTTCAAGTATAAAAACATCGAAATATCCTGCTAATTTTTTGAGAATATCGAGATATTCGATTAGTTTCTCACCCTTAACTGCATAGGATCCATTAAAATGGTTAGTAATTAACAAAGAGTCAACATATACTTGCAATTTTTTGATACTCATGCTCCTAGCCAATTCTAATCCTACAATTAAAGCCTCATACTCTACTTCATTATTAGTAGCAGGAAATTCACACCTAATAGCCTGGGGTAATATGTCCCCCTGTGGCGATTTTAGTAGTATTCCTAATCCTACTCCTCTTACATTAGATGCACCGTCAGTATATAATGTCCAGGATCCTGAGGATTCTCCTAACTGTTGAACTTCTAGGTCTACCTCGTCCTGAATGTCACTACTAAAGTCAGCCACAAAGTCAGCTAAAGCCTGAGATTTTATGGCATTTCTAGGTTCATATACTAAATCATAAGCACTTAACTTTACTGACCACTTGGCCATCCTGCCTGACATCTCTGGTTTCCTAAGCACATTTTTGACAGGATAATTTGTTTTAACATGTATCCTATGTGTCTCGAAATAATGCCTAAGTTTCGTTGATGCCATGACTAATGCTAGTATCAATTTTTCTAAATGAGAATACCTAGTTTCAGCATCTAGCAAACTTTTACTAACATAATAAACAGGATATTGCTGACCTTCATGATCCTTTATAAGAACGGCACTTACAGCATTCCCTGATACAGCAAGGTACAGGGATAGTGGTTCACCATTTTCAGGCTTCATCAATAGAGGTGCGGTTGATAGATATCGTTTCAAATCCTGCAATGCTGCTTCATGCTTCTCCCCCCATTCGAATCTTTTGTTCTTCTTTAGGATATCATAAAAGTCTTTGCATTTCTCTGAGGATCTCGAGATAAACCTGTTTAAAGCTGCTACTCGGCCTGTCAATCTTTGTACGTCCTTCATATTTGAGGGTGATTTTATATCCAGGGTAGCTTTGATCTGCTCTGGGCTTGCTTCTATCCCCCTTTTTGTCACCATATATCCAAGAAACTTTCCTGCCCCCACTCCGAAATGGCATTTAGCAGGATTCAGCTTCATGTTGTATTGATCCAGGATATCAAATGCTCCCTTGATATCCTGGAGGTGATCCTCAGCCTTTTTAGATTTCACCACCATATCATCGATATATACCTCCATGGTGTCCCCCAGTTTGTCTTTGAACATCATGTTTACCAATCTTTGGTGTGTTGCACCTGCATTTTTCAAACCAAAAGGCATAGCTGTATAACAATAAATACCTGTTGGTGTCATGAAGGCAGTATCCTCCTGGTCAGAAGGCTCCATTTGGATCTGTTGAAATCCTGAAGATGCGTCCATGAAGGTCAGCATTTCATGCCCGGCAGTGGCATCTACCATTGCATCAATGTGGGGAAGAGGAAATGGGTCTTTAGGACAGGCTTTGTTCAAGTCTGTGTAGTCTACACAAACTCTCCATTTCCCATTTTTCTTTTGTACTACAACCACGTTTGCTAGCCATCTTGGGAACTTAACCTCTCTGATCATTCTGGACTTTAATAGTCTTTCAACTTCCTCCTGGATAATAGTGTTCCGCTCGGGAGCAAACTTCCTTCTTTTTTGTTGCACAGGCTTGAATGATTTATCAATTCCAAGCTTGTGAGTGATAATATCTTTGGATATGCCTGTCATATCCTCATGCTTCCATGCAAACGTTGACATCCTGCATTTCAAAAAGTTAATTAATTGTTCTTCAATATCCTGAGGGATATTGGTCCCTACGAGCACCGAAATATCAGGATTATCCTGGTCCAGGATAATTTTCTTCACATCCTGCTCCGGATCCTCCACGATATCCTGGGCCCGCGTCTTTAATTGCTATGCTGCACTAGGTTTGGTTGAGGATTTCATCGAGGATGAGTAGCATTCTTTCGCCTCCTGCTGATCACTATCAACTTTGACCACTCCCCAAGGGGTAGGTATCTTGATGCATTGGTGATATGTTGATGGCACGGCCTTCATATCGTGAATCCACGGTCTTCCCAGTATGATGTTATAGCAGGATAGAGAATCCATCACACAGAAACATTGTATCGAGTTGACTCCTTCAACGTATACTGGCAACTTTATCTCTCCCACTGTATTTCTAGCCTCTCCACTGAATCCAACAAGCACGGTAGACTTCGAAGTGATATCCATTGGAGATACATTCATTCTCTTCAGAGTTTCTAGTTGGATTATGTTGACGGAGCTGCCATTATCAACCAGTATCCTGCGTACAAAATGGTTAGCTACATATAACGTTATTACCAGAGCATCATGGTGAGGATCCTGGACTGTATCCCTGTCATCAGCATCAAAAGTGATCACTTTGTCAGTTGTGAGGGTAGTCATTCTGACAGGTTTGTCTCCCCTTTCGGCCTTAGCTTCCTTTGCATGTCTCTTTGCTGCCGAATACGAAGTTCCACAAATGTCGGATCCTCCCGAAATGAAGTTGATTATCTTGGCATCCGCGGGAGGTGATGCTGCTCGCTCAGGATCCTTCTCAGTATCCTGACCCTTATTCTTCTTTCTTCCTATGAGATCTTTCAGATATCCCTTGCTTAGAAGATAGCTTATTTCTTTCCTTAGAGCAATGCAATCCTCAGTTACATGTCCGAAATCTTCGTGGAAAGCACACCATTTTGACTTATCTTTCCAGTCAGCCTTTTGTTGATTCTTTCGAGGCCACCTAGCCTTGTCTCCTAGACCCTGCATAGCATACATCAATTCAGGAATATTAACAGAAAATCAATATTCAGACAACTCAGGATACTCTTCAGGATCCTCATCTTCGACAGCATTCACTCTCTTGTTTTCATTTCTACCATACGGCTTAGGCCGATATGACTTGAATGAGGATTCTGACTTCCTGTTAGTTGACTCATAAGTGTTAGATGAGTTCATCCTTTCTTGCATTTTCCTGTCATCTTCCAGACGGATATATCTCAAAGCCCTGTTACGAGCTTCGTCGAGATTCCTGCAGGGATTCATTACAAGATCCTGATAAAACTGAGAATCCTTTTGTAATCCCATCTTAAAAGCTTGCACAGCTGTTGCAACATCAAGATGTGGGATATCCAAGGATTCTCGACTGAATTTGTTTACATAATCCCTCAAGGATTCCTGAGGCCCTTGAGTTATCCTGTAAAGATCACTGGTTAGTTTCTCAAAACTCCGACTACAAGAAAATTGACTGTTAAATAAATTAACCAAATGAGCAAACGAAGTAATTGAGTGAGGAGGAACGTTTAACAGCCATTTCAAGGCTGATCCTGTTAAGGTAGAACCAAATCCCTTGCATAAGCACGCTTCCTTGAGCTCCGGAGGGATAGGGTTAATCTCCATTCTTTCCCTATATTGAGCAATATGCTCCTCAGGATCCGTAGTTCCGTCGTAAAGCTTCATGTTGGGGGTTTGAAATCTCTTTGGGATCTCAGCATCACAGATAGGATGTGCAAAACAAGATATCTTATGGCTGTCTTGGGACACTTCCGGGATCGGCTGGACCACCCCAGGTACACTGGATATC
This sequence comes from Helianthus tuberosus, assembly GCA_030545235.1. Lineage (NCBI taxonomy): Eukaryota > Viridiplantae > Streptophyta > Magnoliopsida > Asterales > Asteraceae > Helianthus > Helianthus tuberosus. Next base: position 196,224,351 of record CM060448.1, on the reverse strand, counting down.
ATGTCCTTTAACTTTTGAAGTTCCCTAGTAAGTGCTGATGTCACACCTGTATCCTGCAAAGATCCACTATTGTTAGTAGCATGAGTATTATTATTATTTGACACGTTACCCGTTGGAGGATTTTGCCCATATCCTGAAGCATATCCTGAGCTCCTCATGGTTGACATCCTGACCGAGGAGGGTATTTCAGGAGTATGATTCTGAGGAAGGCTGGGCACAATATTCCCCCTGTTATCCTCAGTATACACAGCTGAACTAAAGTTCAACGTTCTGGGATGTAATGGAGTGACAATATTCTCAGCAGATCTGCTCGAGCCAGACTTCAGGAGTTGTATTTCCCTTAAAAGCATTTGGTTCGTTTCCTGTTGCTGCCTCATTTGTTCCTGCACACTTCCAAATAAGGTTAAAATTTCATCGTTAGAAGCTAAAACAGGAGCAGATTCCTGAACACTGCGGGTAGGGATAATATCCTGAGGTCGTGAAGAGGCTGGCATCCTTGGAGGAGGTGGTGGAAGCACCGAACCGGTAGTAGCAGAAGTCATAGCAGACACAGTGGAGGAGCTCATGTTTGATCTTGAGGCCATTACGGACAATGTGGCAAAAAGTTTTGAAAATAGAAAGCCGATTAGGGATTTCACAAAAATTTTTAGTAAAGAGAGCACCACTTGCCCCACGGTGGGCGCCAAATTGTTTTGGTCAAAAATTACCGAAGCAATTTAGTGATCAAATTAGTAAAGTGAGGTAGTGTGCTAGAAAGTGTACTTGAAAATGTGATTGTTGAGTTAATTAGGAAATCAGTATTCAGGATACGGCTCAGGATATCGAGCTGTATCTATGATCAAACAATGAGCAAAAGTAAAGTAAACGACACGAGATGTACGAGGAAAGCCCTTGATCAACCTAGATCGCCGGCATAAAACCTCGGGAGCTGACAATCGCAGCTGCCTTGTTCTTCTATTGCTTCAAATATCAGGATACAGTGCAGGATGTGGTACGGATCGACTAAGTGTTACAACGAAATTTGAATACAAGTGTGGTGTTTGCAATGAGCTAGAAAGTGAAAGTATGCGAGAGTGTAAGTGGAGGTTGTGTGACTTAAACTGATCCGCCCCCATCTATTTATAGTAAAGATAAAATAACAAACTATCCTAAACTTCCGGGATCCACCGAATATTCCTTCATCGAACGTTGTAGACCTGGTCTTTCGGGCTCAACGTCTCTCCTTCAACAAACTTGTCCGAGTCTTGAGGAGAAGAAGTCCTCTTGACCGTTAGCAAGTCTCAGCCTTTAACCTGTACGTGGTTAATTCAATAAACTTCAGGATATCACCCAAGATGTTAGCAATATCCTCTTCCAGCATCCTGGTCACAAATAAACAAACAAAGGCAGGATATTGGTCAGGATACGTATGTTAAGAAAATGACCCCTAACAGGTACCTACAGCGAGATCCAACCTCAGGGATCCTGAGCAGAATCCTGAAGTCCTATGCCAGGAACTGGATACTATTGATGAGACAAGAGACGCTGCAAGGCTAAGGATGGCAGCGTATCAACACAGGATATCTAAAGCATATAACAAGAATATAAGGACTAGAAGATTTCAAGTTGGAGATTGGGTATTGAGGAAGGCTTTTCAGAATACTACTAATCCTGCTGATGGATAGTTGGCTCCAAAATGGGAAGGACCCTATGAGGTTGAATCAGAATCAGGAAAAGGAGCATACCGACTCAAGAATATGGAGGGGGATATGCTACCGAGATCCTGGAATGCTATACATCTAAAAATCTATGTCAAGTGAGTATGGAATTTAAATTCTAACTCAGGATGGTATGGATTTTGTCTCTTTTATTAAAATTTTGATATTATTTACTGTTTTGAACCCATTACTGACTTAAGCATCGGAGGGGTGTTAGCCAGGCTAACACCCACCTTAGCTTACGATTGTTTTGCAGTATATGCTTTGGGATGTAGCACCAGGATACACATTCAGGATACTTCGGAAGATTAGAGTATTGGCCCCCTCTCTCACGTCTAAGGGATCCTGATCCCTTCACAGGTTTAAAGGTATTCACCTTTCTTCCGAATTGGGTTTAAACACCCCGCCTGGAGCGCAAGTTATTCGGGAATAGTTCAAGGTGACGGGACCAGTTCATGTAAAAGTGGCTGACAATTTCGTTACTGTTGGCTATATCCTGAATCCTAAAGGTATATGAGGATTGATCACCCTCTCTCACGAAAGGGTATTTTCATACTCTCTAAGGTTTAAAGGTTATCACCTTTCTAAGTCTTGAAGTTTATACACTCCCGCATGTAGCGCATGAAAATGTGGGATTTTCCCCAGGATACTAAGGATTTATCTCCAGTATATTTTTGGGTTTTACCCCTATAACACAAGAATTGTCTAAACAGTTGGAACTAATGTTCAAAAATTTTCTAAAGTGTTTAAAGACTTCATGCACAGGGGACATTCCTTCTAAAGCAATTGTGTGAAGCTCAAAAGACCAAAATTGGGCTAAGTGTCTCGGACTGGGGACATCTTAGTACGAGAAGTCGCAAAAGGGGTTGGAGTTTAATACTAGGGTTACACTCAATTCCTGGTATGATCTTTCCTTTGTGAACCTTACATGAATTGTTTAACTCTGATTAAGGCTCAAATAACCTGAAAAGGATATATCTTTAGGATATGTCTTCAAAATGTGTTTTTGGGATACGTTTCGGGATATTTGATTGAAATATTTGGGAAATGATACTTGGATTGAAAATTAAAACTTTGATCAAACAAGTGTTGTCAAAACAGGTTTTAGAAAATAGACTATCTTTTATTCTTTAAAAATTTTGTCTAAAATTGTTTGGAAATTTTATAAAGGTCTTCATAATATATCACTGAGTATATTGATCAGGATATTTTTAAAAGATAGTTGCACAAATTTTGCAAAGCTAAAATCTACACTAAGAAATGCATGACAGAAATTAGAGGGCAATAGCAAACCAACTGAAAGATGAAATTATCTGAAATAAGCAATACCAGTTGGTAATCGAAGGCTTCATCCTAAAACCTAGGACCCATCCACCTTCGGCTATCAAGTTGTTTTAATGCAGTAATAGAAACTGTTCATAGGACAAGAAGTAAAATTGTTCAAACATAAGCATAACTCTCAAATTTAAGGAAATAAGTTTTAGGAGGCAGCGCCTTCTTCGTTCATGGCATTTTCAGCAGCATCCGTCTCTGGATCAACCTGAGCTTCCCTCTCAGCATCAGTTGGTTTTTCGACTGCCTTTGAAGATCCTTCAGCTGCAGGTTTAGCAGAAGTGCCACCGAGACTCTTCAGCTTTGTTTCCCAGGCATTGATGTCCCAAGAAGGACATTCGAAGCCCAGTGCTTTGGCTTCGTGGGCCATCTTTAGCCTGGCCTGGAGAAGGGAAGTGATGACGGAACTTTTAAGGCTTTCCCGGTAGCTGATCATATCCTGTTCGTGTTGAGCATGTGCAGCATCAAGATCGGTTTGAGCCTGGAGAGCAGCTTTGCTGAGGCGGCCTGGTGTTCTTGGGTCATAGCCTTGAACTTGTCCTCGTAATGCCAAGATTTGGCGGTTGCAATCATACCCTGATCAGAAATGGTAACCTCGGCTTTCTTCTACTTGGATTCAAGCGTCTTATTGAGCCTACAGGATTCTTGATATAAATGATCCAGACGTTCGAGACCCTGCAAAGTAAGAGGACAGGTATTGGTTTTAATAAATACTTATAAGCGGTATAAGGTGCAGGATATGGCTCGAGGATATTAACCTGGTTAAGAAAAGAAGTAATGAATCCGCTTGCCTCAATGAACCCATGATTTTCATAGGGGAATGTATCAGAGATAACAGGAGAATCAGGCTCTTTCCTTTTACGGGAACTTGAACTCCGGGGCTTAGTAGCTGGCGAAGGTTTGGGAATGATGATAGCCTTGGAGATGCTGGGCTTGGATGAGGCCGTGGCCTTGGGACTAGGTTCCTTCTTAATCTGGACCTGATCAGAATAACTGTCCAGCTCTTCAAGGTCGAAAACCTCAGGGATCTTGGCTAGTGCTGCATAAAGGGAAAAGTCCTCCACCCTTATTACTCTTTATATTACAATAATTAGTCATTTGAAAAGTAACTCTTACCGGACATTTCGGATGATGAATATTGGCTGGAACTCGGGATATGTGTGGTAAAACTCCTGTCACTTGCAGGTAATTGGTAAACTGCTTTGATTCTTTTTTCTGATTCCGCAGTAGGGGGAGCTACTTCCTTAAAATTCAATGCGAAAAGATCAAATAAGAAGATGTTAGCACAAGATAAAATTTTAGAAGTACATGGGGACATTCATGATCCTACCGGTGGTTAACCACTCCACCGGAAGACTAGCACCCTCACGAATGGAGTCTCGTTTGACGAAGAAGAACTTGCGTTGCCATCCATCTTCGTTTTTGGTGGCTTTAAGAATAAGGGGTTTGCTGGAAGTTAAAAAAAGCAGAAACCGACTGGAACCGTGGAATCGAAGGCGGTAAGCGATTGGCATATCTTCGATGCAAAGGTCGGGACAGTGAAGGTTTTTAATTTGGTTGAGTACGATTAATACCCTCCAGACCATGGGTATGGTTTGGGCAAAGGAAATACCGGTAGTCCGGAAGAATTGCATCATAAATTCGGGAAAGGGGTACCGAAGACCTAGCGAGAAAGGGTATGCCAGGAAGCAGACCCAATCAGCAGAAGAAACGTCCGATCGAATTGATCGATCAAACGGTCTGAAGACCGTGCCATCGGGGAAAGCACCTGAAGCTCTCAATGCTGCAATGTCCGCGTTATCAAAAGCACAGATCTCCTTCTCAGGATTTTTAAGAAGATTTTGCTGGATGAAGGTCTCAGATGATTCGCCGGTTTGAGAAAAAGTTCTAGTAGCCATTGCAAGTAAAGGAAAAGAGATTGACAGGAAATGAATAAGAAGTAAGGAATTACCTGGAGACTCCGTTGATGATATCTGCTTTTCAAACAAGAAGAGAGAAGATATAGGAGCGTTGTAGATGTCCATCGAGTTAAAAGCGCGTTGGAAGTTTTATGGTGTAATCTTGACCGTCATCTCGATTTAATTGCCTTGATTCGCGAGACAGGGTTTTTGAAATATATCCGTTGGATTGGTATACCAATAGATATATTTGGGGACAATTGTTATGGGTCATTTTCTGAGCATATATATATCCTGACTAATATTCTGCTTTTGATTGTTTACTTGTAATCAGGATACCGGATTAGGATATTGGTAACATCCTGGTGCGATATCCTGGTATTAACTAAATTAACCACGTGCAGGTTAGAAGCTGTGGGTCACTAACGGTCGAATGGACCTCTTCTCCTTAAGACTCGGGCAAACCAGTTACATGAGAGACGTTGAACCCGAAGGACCAGGTCTATAACGTTCAAGTAGGGAATATCCGCCGAATCCCGGTTTAATAGGATAGTTTGTTGAATTTCTTTTACTATAAATAGATGGGGCGGATCAGATTAAGGCACGCAATTTTCACACACTCTCTTTCGCACACTTTGCTCTCTAGCTTCTAGCAAACACTACACACAAACACTTGTACTCGAATTACCTTGTAACACCTAGTTGATTCGCATCACATCCTGCACTGTATCCTGATATTCGAAGTAATAGAAGAACAAGGCAGCTGCGATTGTCAGCTCCCGAGGTTTTGTGCCGGCGATCTAGATTGATCAAGGGCTTTCCTCGTACATCTCGTGTCACCCTTTACATTTTTGCTCATTGTTTGATCATAGATACAGCTCTATATTCTGAGCCGTATCCTGAAACTGTTTTTGCAAATAATTTGATTAACATATTTTCGACACTCGTTTCTAGCACACTACCTCACTTAACTAATTTGATCACTTAATTGCTTCGGTAATTTTTGACCAAAACAGGTACGTTATCTTAAATTAAATCTACAAGTAGATTTAAATGATCAGATAAGAGAAGCACAAGAATCAGTAATCAAGGATGATACTGAAAAATTAAAAGGTATGCTAAAAGAATTAGAACAAGGAACAGATGGAATTTAGAGATTCTATAAGAAGAGAATGTGGATACCTAAATTAGGAAACCTACGTTATCGTATTTTAGAAGAAGCCCATAAGTCTAAATATACGATGCATCAAGTAAATGATAAAATGTACCAGGATTTAAGGAAAAATTTCTGGTGGATAGGAATGAAAAAGGAGATAGCAGCCTATGTTTCTAAATGTTTAACCTGTTCACAAGTTAAAGCTGAACACCAGAAACCCTCAGGATTGCTACAACAGTTAGAAATGCCAGTATGGAAATGGGAATTGATAACAATGGATTTTGTTACTAAATTACCCAAAACAAAGAAAGGAAATGATACAATCTGGGTGATTGTAGATAAGCTAACCAAGTCAGCTCATTTCCTACCAATGAAGGAAACTTTCAGTATGGAACAGTTAGCTAAGTTGTATGTAAATAAAATTGTTTCTTTACATGGAATACCTTTATCAATTGTTTCTGATAGAGATAGCCGTTTTACCTCTCATTTTTGGTCAAGTTTCCAAAAGGCAATGGGAACCAAGTTAATGTTGAGCACAGCTTATCATCCTCAAACGGATGGACAAAGCGAAAGAACAATTCAGACAATGGAGGACATGCTTAGAGCTTGTGTAATTGATTTCGGAGGTAATTGGGACGATCACTTACCATTAATAGAATTTTCTTATAATAATAGTTATCACACAAGTATCAATGCTGCACCATTTGAAGCACTTTATGGACGAAAGTGCCGAACCCCAGTATGTTGGGCAGAAATTGGGGAAAAGCAACTATCTAGACCCGAGATAGTGCAAGAAACAACTGACAAGATTATCCAAGTCAAAGAACGACTGAAAGCAGCACGTGATCGACAGAAGAGCTATGCTGATAACCGATGCAAGCCATTGGAATTTCAAACAGGAGATAAAGTATTGTTAAAAGTCTCTCCTTGGAAAGGAGTAGTAAGATTCATCAAACGGGGAAAGCTAAGTCCCAGGTATATTGGACCTTTTGAGATTATTAGAAGAATAGGACCTGTAGCCTATCAGCTACAACTGCCAGAGGAAATGGCAGGAATACATGATGTATTTCATGTATCTAATCTCAAAAAGTGTTTAGCTGATGAATCACTGATAGTACCTCTTAAGGATATAGAGGTAAATGAATAACTCAAGTTTGCAGAAAGGCCTCTATTAATTGAAGACAGGAAAGTCAAGAATCTCAAGCATAAGAGACTAGTTCTGGTCAAAGTAAAGTGGGACTCCAAAAGAGGACCTGAGTATACATGGGAGCTTGAATCTGAAATGCAAAGAAAATATCCGCACTTATTCTAGTAGATCTCGAGGACGAGCTCTAAAACAAGGTGGGGAGAATGTAACAACCCTCAGTAAAACCAACACCCTCATAGTATTTCCAATACCCTAGTATATTTTAAATGTCCCAAAATGTCTTTAAATACTCCCCGTATGTGAAAACCGAGCCCGAAATAAGTTATAGTAATTAAAATAAATAAAAATCTGAAAATATTAAGTTGAGGCGGGCCGCGTAAGATCCGCCCCAACCTTCACGCGGGCCGCGTGAGACCAAGATGTGGCGTAGCCCGGTGTGGCCACGTGGCCTAACACCCGGCGGACCTACATGCTGACCCAGCTAAGCTACTCGTTGACCCAGGGTTGACGCGGGCCGCGTAAGGCTTTGCCTACTCTTACGCGGGCATCGAGAGGACCAGATTCAACAACTATATAAGGAGGCCTCGGGATTTCATTTCAGTCGCTCATTTCTTTCTTTCTAAACGAATTTATGAAATAGTAGGCTTAATATTCGAGTATTATACCCCTAATTAGCGAGGTTCTGCTCCGTTGTAAGTATTATAACCCCGGTTTTGTAATAGATACGCTGCCCGATTGATTTAGGGTTCCGTAATAACTGCGTGGTTCTGCCCGACATAGTTGTTGGAATGCCGTCTCGGGGAGAGTATCATTAATATTTTCAAAGGGTTATGATACTAACCTATGTACATTTGTGTAAATTATAGATTATTCCCAGGAAACCCTTACGCGAAGTCTAAGATAGCAATGTGAGTTTATCCTCTTTTTGTTAACCTTTTTGTAATGTTTTACAAAACCTTAATTGTTTTACAATGTGATTAAGCGGTGATTGAGTCTTTGTAGTTCTTCAATTACTGCCGGTATGTTGGGGTTTTGTATACAAAATTTACTACTGCGAGTAGTAAGTCGGGGATGACAGTACGTTACCATTGGACAACGAGTTAGCCAATGTGTAATATGACCCACAAGTCAGGATTGACAGTACTGAATGAGTAATTGTGTAGAAATAAACAATGTGATCGCTCTCAATACTGTTTTAATTGATAAAAAGTTTCTTTATTAAACTGGGATTCACTCACCTGTATTTCACACTGACAATTGTTTTTAAAATGCGTTTCAGGTAACACAATGTGACAGCCAATTAGTAAAAAGCCAGCTGGAGAGCACTAAAGGCTTGGGAAAAATGTGGCTATAAAAGTTACCTAAAAGACGATGTTTTAAGTTCAATAAAATAGGGTTTATCCATATAAGCATATTGTAATAAGAAACTTGGGGTTTGCCCATGTTATTATTAATATAAAATATGGTGGTTTTACTCTGATAAACATTTCCTAACTACGGTCCTGATGTAATTTCCGTGGCCAAATTAATCAACTTATACCACCGAAACTTTGAGTTCACCTCCGCCCGTTCCCGGGACAGATAAGGGATCGGGGGTTGCGACAAAAACGAATTTAATGCCTTAATTAAAAACAAGACTTGGGAACTTGTCCCGAGACGTCCTGACATGCATATTATTCGTAGCATGTGGCTTTTTCGTCACAAATACAGGTCCGATGGTACATTGGAAAGATACAAGGCACGTCTTGTGTGTGATGGCAGAAATCAAGAGGTCGGTATTGATTGTGGTGAGACATTCAGCCCGGTTGTTAAACCGGCTACGATTCGGACTGTTTTGACATTGGCCTTAACGCAGTCCTGGTCTATTCATCAGTTGGATGTCACTAACGCTTTCTTACATGGAAATTTAACAGAGACTGTGTATATGTATAAGCCAATGGGCTTCCGACACCGAGACTATCCCGACCATGTGTGTCTTCTCAAGAAGTCTCTTTACGGGCTTAAACAAGCACCAAGGGCATGATACCAAAGGTTTACTGATTTTTTTACTTCTATGGGGTTCTTGCAGAGTCGATGTGATAATTCTCTCTTCATATATCATCACGGGGGTGACATTGCGTATTTACTAATTTATGTCGATGATATTATTCTCACCACCTCTTCTGATTCTCTCCGATTGAAACTAATGGGCAGCCTCGCGGCTGAATTTGCAATGAAAGATCTTGGACCTCTTAGTTACTTCTTGGGTATTACGGTTTCTCGCACCGATCACAAAATGTTCCTCTCGCAGCAATCTTATGCTTTGGATATTGTCAACCGTGCGGGTATGACTACCTGTAACCCGGTCGCAACTCCTGTTGATACAAAACCGAAGCTTGGTGCTTCATCTGGTGTTCCGTTTGACAACCCCACTTTATACCGAAGCCTTGCGGGTGCACTTCAGTATCTCACCTTTAATAGGCCCGACATCAGTTATGCCGTTCAACAAATTTGTATTCACATGCATAATCCTAGCATCGAGCATTGGAATGCTTTGAAGCGTATTATTCGCTATATACGCGGAACGGCGGAATATGGTCTCACTCTCTCCTCATGTCCTAATATTTCTTTACGGACCTATACTGATGCTGATTGGGCGGGGTGTCCAGATACCCGACACTCTACCTCAGGATATTGCGTTTACATGGGACAAAACCTGTTATCTTGGTCCTCCAAACGGCAATCTTCCATCTCTCACTCCAGTGCCGAAGCCGAATACCGTGCGGTTGCAAATGTTGTTGCTGAAATTTGTTGGCTTCGCAACCTTCTACTCGAGTTGCGTCGACCTCTATCCACGGCTACTCTGGTGTATTGCGATAATATCAGTGCCATTTATTTATCTAGTAATCTGGTTCAGCATTAATGCACTAAACACATAGAGCTCGACATTCATTTTGTGCGTGAGCATGTTCAACGTGGTACAATTCGAATACTTCATACCCCCACTCGGCTTCAGATTGCTGACATCTTCACCAAAGGATTACCTAGAGTATTATTTGACGATTTTCGCTCCAGTCTCAACATTCGCCCACCTCTTGCTTCGACTGCGGGGGTGTAATAGAATATAAGTTATGTAAATATAGATAGGATTATGTTATTGATTTTGTATTTATCTCTTCCCTAAATTATGGGATTGTATCTTGTATATATATATTGAGATATCAATGAGAGAAGAAATCAATTTAGCCATAACATTCTCCAACAATGACAAATGATTAGTTTATTGTCGACAATATACTAAATCAGTTATACAAAAGATATTGAACACAATTATAATAAAGATACAATTGTACCTGCCCTTAAACATTAGTACCACACCCTGAAT